>OZ022565.1:10000000-14800000 GCA_963991005.1 Barypeithes pellucidus | reverse complement strand
TACATGATGCAATGCATATCAAGCAGACCTAGATCCCAAATGGTTAAAGTTCAATTAGAAAATTTTTTGTCAGTAACAGTACACCCTATAAGTTGGCTAATCTTGGGACATACTGCATACGGAAAGATATATATTTTTTATTTATGGTGAAACACAAGCACTATAGGAAAAATCCTTTAAGGCACTCTGGGAGTGGTGCATAGGCAAATAAAGCGATTCACGTTGGTTTTGAATCGTTGGAGGTTATATTCATTGGGAAAAACGATATCGGGAAGGTCGTTCCATAAAGATGAAGTCGTTCCAGATGAAAGAATTCTTAAATAATGAAGGTCGAGGAGTACTAAGCTTGGGATGGGCTGCAGTGGTTCGTCATGTGTTTCTGCTATTCGCCGCTCTGGGCGGAATTAAGAGGGCAAGGTCAGCCGAGCACTTTCCATGAAAATATCTGTAAAAGAGAGTCAAATCCCCAACCTGTCTTCGGTGTTCTAGGCTGTCGAGGCTCTTCGTCAGCTCGTGATCTAAGATCAGACGAATGGCCCTCCTTTCGATGGCATCCAGTAGCCGAAGAGTATAAATTAATAGATGAAGTCATTAGGATTGCGTGTTCTGCCATGACTATATCTGGTTCCGTAATGTTAGCCTTTTTAGAGAAAACTGCTGCCTGGGATTTCTTAGCGTTAAATTCGACTTGGTTACTGTCACCCCAAGCCAAAACTTCTTCCAGGTCTTTGTTGATGACGTGATACTCCACGCTGTCTATTTCAATGAAGAAATTATATGTAGTCACATTCAGCCCTTATTCATCTCTGGTAAATTTTTGCAATTTTGTTTTAAGAATTACCTTTCTTTTAACCTAATATCTTACCTAATTTGTTCTGAGTAGCAACTGGATAAAAAACAGAATATGAGCTCTACCAGAACTTATCTGCCTTTTTGAAAATATTTGTATTTATTCACTAAACGTGAAAAGCTTATTATAAAATACTACTTAACACAAGTATTATTTATTATATTAAATTTGAATTTTTTTTTTAAGTGCCTATATCGATTTCAGTTTGTCTTACCGAACGGTTTATCGCTGGAAATTATTTCGGCAGCTGCTCTTGGGCTCGTTTAGAAAATGTGAGCTTCGAGTATATTTTAAAACGTCTAAAGCGCAGTTTTAAAATATTAAAATTATTAAATTTAAATACTTGAGCGATTTTATTTAACAATGAAGAATGAATGGAACAATGGGGCCACAATCAGCATCTGTCTGAAAATGGATCATAATTGTTTTAATACTTCTAAAAGTCAGCGTTATGAAGATTTTACTTCAGTGGAGCGTGGAGTACATTGATAATTCATTTTCCCAATATACAGGGTGTTTGGAAATTACATATTAATGACTTGCAAATCCTGAGATGAAACAAATTGAAGAAAAGAAAAGCGCGAATAAACGAGATAAGTCCACAAACCAGAAAAATAACGTGGAAGGCAAGTCGAAATTTTGGAAACGTTACAATAATTCAAATAGTAGTCCATCTCACAGTGGTTACAGTATCGGTGTTGAAAAAAGGTTGGTATAGTTGTTGCAGAATTATACCGTTGATTCTTACTGCCATAAATAAACTACTTGATTAAACCCTATTGTATACGCCTAAACCTCTTCAAAGCTCAATAAATGGGATCAGGGCCAGCTTGAAAATATATACCACACCACATGATTTATTTTTATAATTTAAAATAATAGATAGATATTTTTAGTTTTAGGTACCTATAATAAATGTAAAATAATGATAACAATTAATGATAATTGAAAATAATATAATTTAAAAGTATAACTATTAGGATAACAAGTACAATAAAAATTAATTAAATTCTAAGAAACTATTGATAATTTATTCAAAATTTAACTCTATATCACTATCACTACCTTCATCTAAGCCTAAACTTATAATTAAGGGTTGAACATTTGTAATCATACAATTGTAAGAATTTTTCACCTTAAGTACATGCTGTACACAGTTTTTCCAGCTATCTGCACAAATATTTCTTACTTCGTTTTTAATTAATTCTACTACAGATGCATTTAATGTAGGAGAAATATCATTTCTCCTAATATGGGATTTTAATTGGTGCCATATTAGCTCAATAGGATTGAATATACAATAGTACAGAGGAAGACGCAATACTGTATGCCCATTTTCTGCTGCAAGTTTGTCACACTCGTATTCCTTATTTATTTTAAAAGCTTTTAATACTTCTAGCAGTTCTCGTTTTTTGTAAGTTTCTTCAAAATATAAATCATTTTCAATCATAAAATTTTGAATTTCTGCTTTTGTATTATTAGAATTGGGAATGATTTTTGCTTGCCGACTATGATAACTAGCATTGTCCATTACAATGACGCTATTTTCAGGTATATTTTTAAGGAGTTTATGTTTAAACCAATCTTCAAAAAGTTGTGCGTCGGTATCTTGATGGTAATCTAAAGAAGAATCTGCTATGTTTTTAGCTGAAAGCAACAGACAATTTGGAACAAACCCGTTCTCTGAACCAGCATGTAATATTGTTATTCTTTTGCCTTTATTTGATGGTGCCTTGGTTTGAAATTTTTTGGAAGAATCATCCCAACCTTTTCTTAATGAGGTTTTATTGCAGTCAAGAGTCAACGATATAATTCTGCAAAAACTATACTAACGAGCCTTGATACGGCTAAACGCGTCTAAAGATGATTCTGACGAAAGGACAATGGCAAAAAATCTATATTTGTTGTTTAGACAGACATATTTTTCATTAAAATAATTGTATCAACCATTCAACCAAAATATCTCAATTAGACAAAAGTTGGGAATAAGTTAGGACTTCCCCCATTGGACATGTTTAAAATCGACCCGGACTTCCTCTTAAAAACTCATTTTCTAAAAAAAATTAAACAAATCGGTGCATTTAATGCAGCTTATCCAATTCCGGGAGTTTGTTGTTCAGTTCGCTTAATCAAAATGTATGTCTCGATCGAAAGACAAAACGAAATAATACAGCCTTGAAATAAAAAAGAAGTGGAAGACGAAGCTACACTTAGAGATGTGGCCTGACATGAATTGTAATAACGGTGGCCTGATTTTTTATTTAGAACGCGAAGAAACGATGTGGAAATACATATAACGGAAACATTCATTCGAACTTTTTTTATTTTTTATTTTTTTATATTTTTTTTATAATTAAAACACTTATCGCTATTTAATGTTTCAAGTTATATTAGAGTTATCTCTACATATATGTTTCGCCTTATTAGGCCTTTTTCAAGAGTATCATTCGTATACTAAGTTTGCATTTCGTTTACAATATTATAATGCCTGTTTTTATTATCTAGTCTATTATAAACCTTATTTAAATTTATATTATGCTAACGGTTTGGGAAGTCCGGGCTGTAAAGATTCTAAGAATTTATCCATTATTGGGGTGTTGTGGAAATTTTGTTGGTCATTAGTACAGTGAATAAGATTATTTCTCATGGATTTTTTGATTTCAAGTTGTTCTAATAAATCCAATATTTTATAGTTGTTGCAGAATTATACTGTTGACTCTTACTGCCATAAATAAACTACCTGATTAAACCCTATTGTATACGCCTCAACCTATTCAAAGCTCAATAAATGGGATCAGGGCCGGCTTGAAAATGTGTACCACACCACATGATTTATTTTTATAATTTAATTTAAGTTTATGTTTAAACCAATCTTCAAAAAGCTGTGCGTCGGTATCTTGATGGTAATCTAAAGAAGAATCTGCTATGTTTTTAGCTGAAAGCAACCGACAATTTGGAACAAACCCGTTCTCTGAACCAGCATGTAATATTGTGATTCTTTTGCCTTTATTTGATGGTGCCTTGGTTTGATATTTTTTGGAAGAATCATCCCAAACTTTTCTTGGAGTGTCATGGGTATCGAACCATGTTTCGTCCAGGTAAGTAATTGGACGATTTTCTTCTCTAAATTGTTTAACAGCTGTTAAATATTTAAGTCTCCATTCCCGTCAACGTTGAGATTCCATTAATGTTTGTCTTTTATCAATGCTTCGGTATTTAAAACACATTTTACGCAATATTTTCCTAATTGAATGTTTACAAAATGTTTATTTTCTATACAATGAGCGGACATTCCTGACTTTTTTATATTGTTTAAAATAGCTGTTTTGTGTTCTTTTAATCTTGTCTTAATACTTCTGCCGCTTAGACCTACATATATAGCATTACAATCTGCACAATTAATTTTGTAAAGTTCTGATTTGTCTAATATGTTTTGTCTTTATTATTCACTAGTATTCTGACTAAATTTTGTTTATTTGCACATATTGTTCTACACTCTAAGTTATTCAATTTAGTACTTATCATGTTGCTTAAGTTGGAGGTATTGTTTATGAATTTAAAATTACTATTTTTTGGAGGATTAACACTATAAAATTTTCTTCTTTGTACCTTCCTCTGTTTGTTTTTTATTAATTTATCAATTCGACTTTCTTTGTTGCCGTTGTTTCTGTACATATTTCTTTGTTGAAGTTTTCTTTATTTAAAGGAAATGTTATTAGTCTGTGAATGAAACTGTGAAATGGGGATAATTTAATCTTCCATGACTGTTTGGATGTTTGATGTATGATTGTATCTCTAGTGGTGGGTTTTCTGTATATATCAAATTCTAATTGGTTTTTAATTTTCTTAACCGTGACTCTAAATAATTAATCATGTTTGTTACTTTAACTTTTCTTTTTTTATTTGTTTTTTTTTTTCCAATTATTTTATTGTAATAAAGTGTCCTTAATTGTTATGATATACAGGGTATTTCTCACGTCCATTTTTGGGAAATTACTACTTACTCCCATTCCCATTTAAGATTTCAAGGGTAACATTTACATAAAATACTGTTTTAAAATGACAATGAAATCGAGGTATTTTTCCGATTTTTAATATTATTTGACAATTGACAATTGACGCATTTTATCTTTCATTGCATGCTCGTGGGAAATGATTATTATTATTCCTTGCCCATTATAGAATATACTGTCCCCTAGAACTATTTTACAGCTAAAACAGAGGAAAACTACTATAGCTTTACTATAGCTTCTAAAACCAGCCAGTCAGGTGAATATAGTATAAATTTTCATCGGGAAAATCCTAGTTTCTTAGGAAAATTGAATAAGCAAGAGTGGTAAAGTTTGGTTAGTAGGATTAGTTTAGTTCACCGAACTAACGTTAAATAAGTTCGTAGTGCAAACGACAATTTAGTTGTATTTGGACAGGCAATTTGCCCATCAACGCGAAAGCAATGCTCCGAATTATCTCTCGCAACGAGAACGTAATTTAGTCATTATTATTTTTTGTTATTTATGTTAAAGGTCCGGTAAGCTAATTTTTACAGTAATTTAGCATTTAAATATTATCTATTGTTACCTATTTAAACTTGTAATGTTATGTATATTTTCCATATACATCGTGTCCAAGATAAGGAATGCCAGTACCGGGATCTCGGAATCCGTAAGAGATCCAAAGTCGGTTAAATGGAGGTAAAGTTGCGCATTTACGTGCCTAATTTTTAAAATTACGATTAGTTCCGGAGATATCCGGAAAAAACCGAAATTCTGAAAAATCGTTTTATTTTTTTCTTGGGTTTTTTTTAGAACAAATTCTAAAGTAAGTTGCACTTTTATATTGCCACTTTTTCGCTCTATCTAACAGGTTAATTGTTTTGTAATCCGATAAGTCGCCTTCGAAGGGCCACTATATTTTTTTAAATACGGTCCTGTTTTCCTGATATTGGAATTTGAGAGCTTTTTCCTTCCGAATACAACGATGTATGATACATTGTGATTTAATGACGTTTCGAGGGGTTTTTAAACACCATTAGGAGATTTTGGGATACGATCCTGTATTTCTCGTAATTTTATAAATAATATCTCATAAGTAAGCTCTAAATTTTTACTTATGTTGGACTAGTTCAATAAATAACAAATAATTTAATAATAAAACACAAATAGTGAACAAAAAATACTTCAATAATAAACAACAATAAGTGAACAAGAAACATACCAAAACAGTAATAAAACGGAACTACATAATCAGGTGTTCAAAATGATTTCCGTTATTTTCTAAGCACAAATAACATCTTCTAACTGTCGATTCTAAAACATTTGACAACATTTCTGGCGTAATACTCTGAAAGGCGCTTCAAGTACCAACCTTCGAAGTTCGTATTCTGTTTAGAAGTTATATAAACATAATTTTCGACATACCCCCAGAGGAAAAAATCTAACGGTGTCATATCAGTCGAACGTCCTAGCAATGGTGTTTCCGAATCAGTTTTCCAGTAAATTCCGAATCAACAGAAGTTTGAAATAATGTTCCTTTATTTTGTTCACTTAATTGTGGTTTATTATTAAATTATTTGTTATTTACTGAACTAGTCCAATATAAGTAAAAAATTAGAACTTACTTATAAGATATTATTTATAAAATTACGAGAAATACAGGACCGTATCCCAAAATTTCCGGATGTTGTTCAGAAAACCCTCGAAACGTCATTAAACCACAATGTGTCATACATCGTTGCATGCCCAAGAAAAAAAGCTCTCAAATTCCAATATCAGGAAAACAGGACCGTATTTAAAAAAATAAAGTTGATAATGGCGCCTTGAAGACCTCCATTTAACCGACTTCGTATCTCTTACGGTTTCCGAGATCCCTGTACTGACCCTCCTTATCTTGGACACGGTGTATATTTATACAGGGTATTTTAAAAAATATATGCCATTGTTCATGTGGTGATTCTTTACCAAAGAATAGACCAATAGTTCCTAAGCATGGGTTCGCTGATGCTTTACATTTATATTTCTTATTCAGTCATATATACTTTCACTTTTTCCTTAATTAAGACCAAAAACCTAAATAAACAAAGGTTACCCCGATATAACCATTTTATTTAAGCACTCATTTCGTTTTAAAGCGAGCTGGAAAACAGAAAAATATCCGACATTTTTATAGGACTAATTTATTCGGTTTCAAATATTAAAATGGTTTCAACAAGTTGTGACGTGGATTTAACACACAGAAGAGAAAAATGAATGTCTCTTCTGTTGGGTAGTTTTATTCAAAATAAGTGAATCATAGCGGTATATTTTTAAATCAAATTTTTGTTAGTTATGTTGTTAGTAAGTTAGTAAGTTACCTTATAACATAAAGATTTTTTTTATGATCAAACACAAGCCCTATAGGAAAAATCCTTTAGGACACTCTGGGAGTGGTGCGTGTGCGAATAAAGTGATTCAAGTTGGTTTTGAATCGCTGGAGGATCTATTCGTTCGGAAAAACGATCTCCGGAAGGTCGTTCCATAAGGATGAAGTCCTCCAGATGAAATAATTCTTAAATAATAAAGTCCGAGGAGTATTAAGCTTAACCACATATGGATGGGAGGCAGTGGTTCGTCCTGTATTTCTGCTATTCGCCGCTCTGGGCGGAGTTAAGAGGGCAAGGTCAGCCGAGCACTTTCCATAAAAATATCTGTAAAAGAGAGTCAAATCCCCAATCTGTCTTCGATGTTCTAGGCTGTCGAGGTTCTTCGTCAGCTCGTGGTCTCCGATCAGACGAATGGCCCTCCATTCGATAGAATCCAGTAGCCGAAGAGTATGTTTGGGTGCAGAGCTCCAGACATGGGAGCAGTACTCTAGTGATGGTCGAACCTGGGCTTTGTATAGTGTCAAAAGTAGTTGAGGTGTGTACAACTTTTTGGTCCGGAAAAGTACATCAAGTTTCTGTGAAGCTATCTTTGCGATTAGAACGTGGTTATACCCAGCCCGGTGAGACCGCTTATGGCGGGGATGGAAGCATATAAGTAGGCCGTGCAAGTGACGTCACAGCCAGGCAGGTTACTCCATACGTTTATCCTTTTGTGTCAATCGTTCTGTATCAATATCAGACTTACGTAGCTATATCTGAAAGTCAAAAACGTGAGTGTATTTGTTCGGGTTTGTTCGGTTTGATCTAGGCTATATTTGTCTCCCTTTAATGAAGCGGGAAAGGTTAATGCTGACAGAGACAGACATAGAATGCGAGCAGCACACCTTCTTAAATTATTTCACAACCGAACATCCTTCGCCTGAAATGGAATAAAAATCAAGTAACATATGATTTATAATGTGATTGAAAATGGTGGAGGAAGCGTCATTAAATTCTAAAATAATTTTTAATTTTCTATTATTTTCACGAAAACGGACCTTTTCGTTTTGTTGCAGGTAAGTAATTTATGATTGGAATATTTTTTTACTAATTTTTATTCGTTATTGTTATTTTACATTATAAAATTGTCCCATTATGTCCCAAACTTGTCACTCAAACTAACAACAAACACATTTTTAAAAAATTTTATTTAACTTTTACAATCTACAAGTCAAGTGCTACAACATAATATTTACAGCTTAATTATATTAACCCGTAGCCAGAATTTTGATAAGTCCGGTAATATATTATTATAATAATTCTTTCTTTTCATAGTTTGATTGAGAATCCCATAATGACTGAACATTAAAGAGGACTTCGATCACTAATGTTGCCAGGAGTATGCTACGGGACAAACAAATTGGAAGCCCATAATCATAATGATGGTGCATATATTTACTTGGTTAGTAGCTGTACATATAGTATTGTATTTACCTTGATTTGTTTGAAGTTGAAGATGGTAAAATATTTTATGTGAATTATGATTTATTTTCTATTTTTTAATAAAACTAATTACAACCTTCAATATCTGAATTCTTTATTTCTAGTTTCGTTACTAGTTCAATAATAATATAAAAGTATGTAAGGACAATTTTAAAGCTATATTTACAGCTGAAAACCTATGTCAAAATCCTAATATTTGATTTTCTCTACTTAGTAAATCAAATGAAAGGGTTTTGATGTTTTCTTTGCTTAAATGTCACTAAAATATTGTAATAAAAAGTTGAACAAAAGTGACATTTGAAAAGCACGTGCGCGCCAGGCATAATGGATGTCGCCGTATCATGCCTGCTTCGATTATTTAACACGGCAGTTTGTCTTCTTCCTAGTTATAAGTATTCGTTGGTTATACCAAGACATAGTTCCTCTCAGATTGATGCCCAGCAAATTAATAGATGAAGCAAGTAGGATTACGTGTCCATGACTATATCCGGCTCTGTAATGTTAACCTTTTTAGAGAAAACTGATGCCTGGGTTTTTCTAGCGGTAAATTCGACTTGTTTTCTGTCACCCTAAGACAAAAATTCTTCCAGGCATAAAGATACTATGAATCTAATAGCGTTTGTCTATTTTATACAGGAAGTTCATAATGCCGTTCCAAAAAGGACACATTTCAAAATCAATTTTCTCAAGATCTTCAAATAGAACAACCTGTATATTATTTGGTGTCGGATGTAGAATTCTTAAGCAATTTGTTTTATACAAACATATAAGTTATTTCCAACCGTTTTCGAGATAATACGAAATTTCATAAATTATGTCGTCTAAATGCCATAGACTAATAATTGTAAAGTGCGGAAAATGTTCAAAATATCTACCATATTTATTCTTGAGAAGGCCTGTTTACATCCCTTATCATTTGGGGTGAAATACCAGCACAGCGGTTTATTATAGTAGTGTTTAATCCTAAAAAACCATGCTAGGCTTTGAAATAAAATTGGGATTCATTCGTTAATTATAATTTGACTTGTGCTTTAACTTAAAAAAATTGTTATTATTATTTGGTTACGTTTAAAAATCTGGAGAAAAATAATTTTGAAATGTGTAATTTTTGGAACTTTATTATGAACACCACCCTGTATACACTAGATAAACACTATTAGATTCGTGGCATCTCTAGACTATTTGTTATAAAGCTCACCAAAATTCCGTGGTTAAAAATTAAATTTTAGGATGATTTTCTGATTTTTCTTCGAGGACTACAAATCCTTTTTTTTAGTTTTTAATTTATTGCTCTTAAACTACCCAAACAAATTAGATCGCATTTTAGGTAATTATAAAGGACCCTAATACAAACCTAAATGCAATAAAGTACTGCGCGTCACAATTTTTTGGGCGTCTATATGAATAAATATTTTCCTGGTACCTACACCCTCTGATACCGTATAAATCAGCATATGAATGAAATTTCTCACTTAATTCGTATGGTAGCTCTGGAAGCATGACGCATTATTGCAGGACCTTGTCTAATTTGATTTCTGATGTTTACTAAATGCTTCTAAACAACTTTTTTCTATTTGGGTTTCATTATGAAATGCAAAAAAATTGAATAACTTGGCACTTTATGAAACTGAAATTTTATTTATTTCATGTTGGCAACAAGTAGAGTTCAAATTTTAGGCCTACTTCGATTTCGTTGAAATTGGTTTTTTAGGCATTATGGATTCGACAGAAATTTTTTAATACTAACCTTTAACCTTGCAAATACATCATTTTTACTAGATATTTATCCGAAATACCTATACTCGGAAATATATAATATTCTGATGGTGTCCCTCAACTAATTTCTAGTCACAACTCTAAAATAACATAACCTAAAAGTAATAAAAATATCTTCCAGTTTATGCTCTATTTCTAAAGCTTTATTCAATAAAGTACTATTTTTATTCTTAATTCAATATAGTATTATACATATTACTTTATATATGCATATTTATAGTTACTGTATACATTTCCTGGGCATTAATTGTTATTCCTGTCAGATTCTGTGTCGATACAATATTTTGTTCAATAGTCTTATTTATTATTTTGTTCAATATTTTGAACTTTGTTCTGCTCGCATCATAACTCAAAGATTTTAATTATGACGGATGGGAAGAAGCTTTTTTCTGTTCAATTGTTTCCATCATGGCATATTTGATACTTGTAACATTTTATTAAATTGTAAAAGTATTGCCAACCCAAAAGAAAATATTAGTTAAAATGGAAAAAATCTACTATATTTTTTAACGTTTTTGAGATTTTAAGGACCCAAATATAAAACGTATTATAAAATACACGGTTCATAAGACAATTAGAGCACCTCCCCGCTTCGCGGCTCGTTTTCTAAAGTGCTCTAATATAATGTCTTATGAAACTTGTATCTTAATATACTATTATGCGCTTGAAGCTCAAAATATTTATTTAATTTTCCTCTTTTATTAAAAATATATATTCGTATGTGATACTGAACTACTTTTACCGTATGTCAAATAATATATTACATTTTAAAAGTTTTAAATGTATGCCGCAAATGTATTTGTAAAAGTGTTCGAAATGCTGTTAATTACAAACTCTATTTATTACATTAATGCCTCAAAAGTTTCTCTTATACAGCTTTAATTTTATTCCAATTTAATCCCACCTTTCATCTTTTAATTAGCGACCGCGGATTTAAATAAAATCACGAGAGTCCACTTAATTCAAATAAACTTCTAAGTGGCCTATTTCCATTTAAAATATTTAAAGCACTCGTTCTGTATCACAAATTTCGCTAAAATATGAAAAGCTATTTGAACCGACGTCTGAGTAAGGAGAACCCATTTATTTTCGAAATAATAGGACCAACTCAACAAGTTTATATACATGGCGTTAACTAAGTATGTAGCTAAACTTGAGGGTATAATTCCTTATTCAATTTTAATGCAGAAAGTTTATACAAATTTAGGTTCCTTGCATGGCACTCCTATATTTCTTGTTGATTTCACAACATTGACTAAAGGCTGATATAGTCAGATCCGGTCTTATCGTGCAGGTCTTACGATTTAACAAACTTTCAATTTTCCATTTCTTTTATTGCATTTAATCATACTGTCCAAATAAAACCCGTAAGAGAAATATGACAGACTTATGCAATTTTGACATGAAAGAAAAATATGTAGTATTTTTAGACGAAACATGGATATATTCAAATGGAAGTTGGTTCTTGAAATAGTTAATCGGATTAAATTTAATTGTATTTTTAGGTTAGGTAAGGGCATACAGGTTCGCCACCCCTATACTACTATGTACATAATTTTTGCAAAAATAATAATATTCACGACAGTTAAAATAATAAAACTATGTTTATTTTCTCCGGGTATATTGATACCTACATAATCTCACAACATTTTGATAAGCTCTGGAATTTTCGATTTGATTCATATGATCGGTGACCTGCATGATAAGACCAGATTTGACTATATGAATGATTTTATATTTTTTTGTTTCTATCGAAAACAGTTAATATAACTGAAAAACTCAATAGATGACTTTCGTGTAGTTTTAATGGTTGAATCATAAAGACCTATGCGATTAAAAAAAAAGTGGCTTACTAAAACTGATCCTGGTCTATATTATTAACCTGAAATACCTAAATTAACTTCTCGATTAATCCCACTTCCATTTCGCCGTTATTTTAGTCAATATTTAAAATAGCCGAGGAAGTAACGGTGTCTGTTTATCAAGCATTAATTTACTTGTTGTGTTTCTACTTGATTCGCTTTGTTCCTTAACGAATAAAAGGATTTCTCTGGTAATTAGGAAACTAGAAAAAGTTAATGTTTATTATCCGACAAGGAAGTAGAACAGCTGTTACTTTTTATTGTAGCCTATGAATATTTATGAACGTCTAAAAGCAAATACAACTAAACATATTTACATACAGGGTACACCAAATAAAGTGGCCCATTAGAAGTATCTCGAGAACTAAATGAGATTTTATTTTGAAAATTTGGCTGCCGCTATAAGAGATGGTTTTCTACGATTATAAAATATTTTAGATGGTGCGGTGTTGCTGGATCATACCGAAATTGATAGCAACTTCGGAATTTTAAATGAATTACCCTATATATTATATATTTTTTGGAATCTACGTAAAAATCTAGAACAGTTTTCTGTATAATATCATATACCTATCTTTAATAGTTTTTGAATTATAAATAATCTTGTGATTTTTTAACGCCATATCGTGACCTGAAAAGAAAATCATATCTTTTTAGCGGTTATAGGTAGAAAGCTGAAACTTTGACAATAGTTTCACAAGACCATCGTAATTTTATAATTTTGAACAGTATTTAATTAGTTTTAGATAGGGCGGCTCCATATTTCTGAGAGAGATGAATTATTGCAAGAATCCTCATTTTTTTAAATGGTATGGTGTGAAATTTAATGATATTAAATGTTCCTATACCTATCTTCAATATTTTCGGACTTATAGCGAAATTAAAAAATTATCTTATAAAAATATATTTTTTTGTTAGTTGGCTGTGGAATGGATTCATAGAAACAAAATTATGAAAAATCCATTTGGCGTTATGTCTGTGTTATTGTAATAAAAATGGCTAATTCACATTATCCGAGCTTCGATATTTTTATTTTATATTCATGGAGCGTGTGGTAGAGGTAGATGTTTTATCTAGAACTTGCAGAAATAGTATAAAGACACCCGTCACAAGGGAAGATTAGAAAATCGAGTAAGAACAGCTCTGGGGTCTCTAGAAGGGGAGGAAATGAAAAAGCTGACAAATGAACATGTTTTCACCACAATTCATGAATGTTTAAGAGCCAACAATTTAGTTTTTAGTTATTTTATTGCTCTTGTTGTGTAATTTTAATTTTGTTTATTTATTTATTAATAAATTGTTTATTTGTTTACTATTTTTTAATGTTATGATGAATGAATGAATGAATATTATACAGAAAACTGTTCTAGATTTTTACCTAGATTCCAAAAAAAAAAAAAATATATAGGGTAATTAATTTAAAATTCGGAAGTTGCTACCACTCAAACGAAGAGATTTTTTTTGAGTATTAGGAAAATAAGTATTTATTATTTTATTTTAATTGGTGATTCCTGCAAGAAATTCTTGTAATTATTTTTTTTATGAATGCTTCTATTTATCTAGTGTTTGGCATTAATTAAATAAAAATCTTAACACAGTGTATACCGAAAACAAAGCAAATTTAGGACACACGTGTATATGAAGGTTTCATCTTAAAATTTGTCCAAGAATTATCCATTAAAATAAGTGGATATTATTAACTGACACTCTGTAGATAGATTTAAAAACATGTAGTTTTCTTTAATTATTATTAATATTTCCCCTAAAACAATATTGCCATTAAGATAATCTGTTAATGCACAAACCCACATCCAGCGAACTAAAAACATAAATTTACTTAAAAGTATGCCGGATTCGTAAAAACAACCTTCCCTATTCGTTTCAATATTGACTGAAACAACAAGGTTAGGTGAACTGGAAAAATGGGGAATAAAACCCATAGTGGATTTTAGATGTTTGAATTAACTTGATCGATGCAAACACACACAGTGATTTTAAATTTCTTGTTTTTTATCGTTTGTTTCTCTTTTAAACCTAATTATTTCATTTGATAATTTATCAATAATCAAAGACCTATCATTTTTATTGCTTTTTAATTTATCAGTTCATGAAAAGGATCAAAATAAAATATTGACATTTATATTTTGTGTTTTATGTGGTTCACACAATATTTCAAAGTATATCGTGAATTTAACCATCCAAATAAGAACTATTAAAGTCCGATATCGGATTAAATCATTAAGGTTGTTAAACAGTAAGACGGTTAAGTTCGCTATACGTGATCGTACCGAACATTCCACTGGTTCACTGTAGTCGGCTGGGCAAAATCAGCGGTTCCAAAACAAAATTATCTTAGAAGTATGTACCGCGATAAATATTTTTATCTTGTTTATTTTTCACTTATAGTTTTTTTATTTATCAAATGAAAAACATTTTGGGTCAATAAGTTAAAGATTTTCTCAGGTACGTTTTCCTAGAATTTACGTATTTTGGGATCATTATAGTTAAATCTATATAATAATTACTATTTTCCAAGAAATAATTAAAATTTGCTCAAGTGCAGGATAGTATGTTCTATTTTAAATAAGTAGTTATGCTTTTTGCTTTTAGTTTGTTTCTCATTGTGTGTGAATTAAAAGCAGTTATAAAGCAAAGTTATGGAAAATGTTCAGCAAGGTGACACAGCGCCAAGAAGGTGTTTATCTCCAGGTGAAGGCCGTTTGGTATTACAAGTGGAACGTTATTTTACTTTAGAAAAAGATAACCCCCCGCTCGTTAGTGATTACCGCCCTACCATTGGCATTACAACGCAATTGAATTGATATGGGGTATTAGCAAAAATTATTATGACAAACATGCCTGTAAAAATATCTGTAAGCCTAGCGTTATAAAGTTATGGGAGGAGGCGTTTAGCCAAGTGGGCAAAGAAGAATGGCGGAAATGCGTTGAACACACGGAAAAATTATTTTTTAATCTTACGAGACAGAACAGGTTATAGACGAAGTAAGACCGTTAATTATTAGAGATGATGATAATGATTCTGATGAGTCTGAAAGCACGGATGAAATTTCAAATGCAGAGAAAGACTGTTTTTAGTAAAGTACGTATCTACGTTCAATCGCAAGACTACAACATCGGTTCTTTTTAGAACCAAAACTTTATAAAAAAATAATTCGTAAAACTACTTTGTCTAAATAAATATAATAATATAAGGATAATTATTTTTCTTTACCTAAACTAATTTTTTATTTACTTTAAATTATTTTATTTAGAAAATATCTAAAATATAATTTATTGTTTTAGAGCCACCGACTATCCTGCTCGAGAGATTTTATTGCTTAGCGGACTTCATACACCGTACCGACTTTAGTTACACATTTGTTCAGTTTTCTGTCAGTAGTGTTAAATATTGTAAATTTAGTTATACAATTCTATTTTGTTTGAATAACCTGTAATAAACAATGGTGGTATAGTTTTTGCAGAATTATATCGTTGATCTCTTGACTGCAATAAAACTTCATTATCTGTTCGCCCATAAAATAAATAAGGAAATCCAAAATTTTAAAACCTTTTCGAGCAGAGCCGGACCAGGTATACAAATTCAATTTATACCTATGCCTGATCCATATATAAATACAAAGTGATTTTTAATAATTTTAATCTTTAGTGGTTTTCCGGCAAGTAATTTTTAGTTAGGCTTATTAGTGGTAGAATGTGGCATCCTTGGAATTGTGCTGATAGAGGGGCATCTTCAAGTGTCGGGAATGGAGACTTAAATATTTAACAGCTGTTAAACAATTTAGAGAAGAAAATCGTCCAATTATTTACCTTGACACTCCAAGAAAAGTTTGGGATCATTCTTCCAAAAAATGTTAAACCAAGGCACCATCAAATAAAGGCAAAAGAATCACAATATTATATGTTGGTTCAGAGAACGGGTTTGTTCCAAATTGTCTGTTGCTTTCAGCTAAAAACATAGCAGATTCTTCTTTAGATTACCATCAAGATACTGACGCACAACTTTTTGAAGATTGGTTTAAACATAAACTCCTTAAAAATATACCTGAAAATAGCGTCATTGTAATGTACAATGCTAGTTATCATAGTCGCCAAGCAAAAATCATTCCCAATTCTAATAATACACAAGCAGAAATTCAAAATTTTATGATTGAAAATTATTTATATTTTGAAGAAACTTACAAAAAACGAGAACAGCTAGAAGTATTAAAAGCTTTTAAAATAAATAAGGAATACGAGTGTGACAAACTTGCAGCAGAAAATGGACATACAGTGTTGCGTTTTCCTCCGTACTATTGTATATTCAATCCTATTGAGCTAATATGGCACCAATTAAAATCCAATAGGAGAAATAATATTTCTCCTACATTAAATGCATCTATAGTAGAATTAATTAAAAACGAAGTAAGAAAAATTTCTACAGACAGCTGGAAAAACTGTGTACAGCATGTACTTAAGGTGGAAAATTCTTACAATTGTATGATTACAAATGTTCATAAGTTTAGGCTTAGATGAAGATAGTGATAGTGATACAGAGTTAAATTTTGAATAAATTATCAATAGTTTCTTAGAATTAAATTAATTTTTATTTTACTTGTTATCCTAATAGTTATACTTTTAAATTATATTATTTTCAATTATCATTAATTGTTATCATTATTTTACATTTATTATAGGTACCTAAAACTAAAAATACCTATCTATTTATTTTAAATTATAAATATAAAACATGTGGTGTGGTATACATTTTCAAGCCGGCCCTGATCCCATTTATTGAGCTTTGAATAGGTTGAGGCGTATATAATAGGGTTTAATCAGGTAGTTTATTTATGGCAGTAAGAGTCAACGGTATAATTCTGCAACAACTATAACCGGAAGTATCTAATATCCCATCGGTAAGGACGAACATTTCATCTTTAAGAGCTCGGTTTCTACGAACAAATTTAGAATATCGTATTCATAAACGTGACACTGTATTTACAGATGAAACGTGGATCTATTCCGAGGATAACGAAACATTATCTTGGGTTGTTTAAGCAATAGGTTACCTTTGTTAAGGAATATTATTATATTTTAAACAATAAATCATATTTGAATTGATATAATAAAATAAAATTGAAAATACGTATAATTCATCAACTACACTTTTTAAAATTTAATTTTAAATTAAGGTTTTCTTATATCTCTGACCGTCATAATGTTAATCACGTCCATTAACTGTTGACGTGGTTTTATCTTATTTGATCAACATAATCTCGATTTGAATCATACTGTTAACTGTACAGGGTGAGTCAACGATAGAATAAAGTTCATTTTCTCCTTTATGTTAAGAATTAGTTAAAAACTCGAAATACAAAAGTTATTGATATCATTAAGATACATATTCTAAAATTATATTGGAGTATACAGGATGGCCCACAAAGAAGTGGTGAATATAACTTACATTTTTTTAAATGGAATACCCTGTATTCCTATCAATTTTTGGATTATGCATAAGATTCTGAATATTTTTAGTATATAATGTTATATATCTAAATCTTATAGTTTTTCCAATATTTCCATTTTTTCAGCGTTGGATTTAATTGTCGATACCTACACTACCTTTGCAAATTAAAAGTTCATATTTGGAATGGACATTATATGGGGTTAAGGCAAATAAATCATGGGAACAAATTTATCTCACTGTTTACAGGGTGTTCAAAATAAATTTTCGAATTTTAGTTATTTTTAACAAAAAAATCTCGTTTTTTTGGTACGCCCCGTATATTTTACTTCTATCTGATAGAATACGTAATTCTCTACGACTTTTATTTAATATATCATATGTTTATTTTAATACTTTTCGACATATTTTAATTTTAATATATATCGGCCCGTTAAGTGATTCTCGAAAAAAATATGGACCAATAATTTTAAAATTTAATATTCCACACATAAAGTGACCAATGATTTTGATGTTGTATTTCCAGGGCATAAAATGGATTAACTATTGAGTAATAATGCATATCATGACGATTCACTGCACCATTACTATGAAAAGTTGCTTCATCGGAGAACATTATCTTTGCAAGAAAATTTGGAGCGGTTTCTATTCGTCCATTAAAAATATTGCAAAAGTTTACCCGCTGTTCAAAATCACAATCTCGAAGTTCTTGGTGTAACTCGATGTAAAAGGGATAAAACTTATACTTCATGGTGGTGCAATTGGACGTAGATTGCATTGTGTCAGCTAATACAGCTGACGGCTACCCACATGGAGATTTTCTTGGACATGAAATAAAATCTCCAAATCTTTATATTCATTGGTGGCAACTATAAGGGTATTTTGCTACGTAAAGCCTAACTGTCAAAAAACAATTTTTTCTGACTCGCCAGGTGTGAAAATCATGTCAATCAGCTAATTTTTACGGAAATCCATACTTAATTTCTTCCTAAACGCTTCTTACTTCGAATAACAAACATTTCTAGGTATTCCAGTATTAAAAACTTGTACCAAAGTCTTGACATCTTTTGTTTTTTCATGGCAACTACGACGTTAAAACATAAATGTAGGAAACGAGCAATGAAAAATAGAGAAAAATTAATATATGTCGAAAAATATTAAAAATAAACATATGATATATTAAATAAAAGTTAAAGACAATTACGTATTCTATCCAAAAGAAATAAAATATACAGTGTGTACCATTTAAAAAAACCGAGATTTTTTTGTTTAAAATTACTGAAATTCGAAAATTTATTTTGAACACCCTGTAAAAAGTGAGGTAAATTTGTTTCCATAATATATTTGCCTTAACTCCCTATAATGTCCATTCCAAATATGAACTTTTAATTTGCAAAGGTAGTGTAGGTATTAACAATTAAATCCAACGCTGAAAACTGACATTTTTCTGAAAAAATGGAAATATTGGAAAAACTATAAGATTTAGATATATAACATTATAACGATTTGGGTAATATTGGGCTTTGCAGCAAATGAAAGTGTACTGTTTAAAGTTGGTCCAAGCTTTCGGAAATCTTTATTTCCATCATCAGGGATAAACTTTGTTGAGGATGTTCATATATTTGTAGTTAATTACTAATAGTAACACAGTAAAATTATGAAGCATCAACAAGCCAAAATCTCTTGTGGTTTGTATAGTTATACCAACCACAAGAGATTTTGGCTTGTTGATGCTTCATTGCTTCATAATTTTACTGTGTTACTATTAGTAATTAACTACAAATATATGAACATCCTCAACAAAGTTTATCCCTGATGATGGAAATAAAGATTTCCGAAAGCTTGGACCAACTTTAAAGAGTACACTTTCATTTGCTGCAAAGCCCAATATTACCCAAATCGTTATCCCTAACTAGTCAGCAACGACTACGCTTCCTATATATAACATTATATATAAAAAATATTCAGAACCTTATG
Source organism: Barypeithes pellucidus (assembly GCA_963991005.1). NCBI lineage: Eukaryota > Metazoa > Arthropoda > Insecta > Coleoptera > Curculionidae > Barypeithes > Barypeithes pellucidus. Next base: position 14,780,234 of record OZ022565.1, on the reverse strand, counting down.
CATAATCCAAAAATTGATAGAAATACAGGGTATTCCATTTAAAAAAACGTAAATTATATTCACCACTTCTTTGTGGGCCATCCTGTATACTCCAATATAATTTTAGAATGTGCACCATAATGATTTCTACAACTTTTATATCTCGAATTTTTATCTAATTCTTAACATAAAGGAGAAAATGAACTTTACTCTATCGTTGACTCACCCTGTACCAACTGTACCTACCTATTCCCCAATAGCCGGAGACAATTGTAATAATGAATTATATTTTAATTTAGTAGTCCTTTCGTGATAAACAAATATTATGAAACAGACCCAATATGCCACAATTATAAATTTATTGCAATCTACCACATACCTAATTTATCTAAAATATAGGATGGACGTTAAGCTTCCGCCGTCAAATTTTCCGCAAAACAGCAATTTATTGACAATATTTCGTGTAAGCATAATGAACGCTATCAATTCACCCATTTACTAATAATCTTCTATTATAGTTTGGCGTATAATAAAATTACTAGCACGAATATAAATCATTAATATTAATTTTATGACAAATAGTAACGCCTAATTAAAATATTTAGGTGTTAAGTTTCACAAAACAATATTTGCTTCAACATTTAGCTCTAATAACTTCGGTTATACTGGACAAAGTGCAAATCATATTTAGTTCAATTGTGGTGACAAAATCAAAATATGTGTACGTATCATATAGTATAATAGTGTCGTGTAACAATACGTTGCGTTTGCTCAAGTTTGGCATATAATAAAATTAGTAGGCACGAATATTAGTCATTATTATTAATTTTATGACAAGTAGTAACGCCTAAACATATAGAAGTTCATGCCATACAAGCTTGAAAAGGATTACCACGATCAAAAGATTTATGTTCTTTCTTACAGCCAAGCTGCTCTTAAGGCTCTGAATTCCAATTGGTTTACTTCAAAACTTACACTGGAGTGCCATACCAACCTGAAGGAACTGGCGGCCAGGGGGAACATGGTAGAGCTCTTGTGGGTCCCTGGTCACTCTGGGATATTAGGTAATGAGAAAGCGGATGAAGTAGCGAGAGCCGGATTCGCCAAAAGTCTCAGGGGCCCCGAACCGGCCTTTGGGATATCAGAACAGGCAACAAAATCAACATTAGATGGATGGTCGCAAAACAACACCTATCTCGATGGCAAAGGTTATCTGGTAAAATACATGCACGGGTCGTAATTGGAAAACCATCGAAAATACTATCGAAAGAGATGCTAACCCTGACGCGGTCCCAGCTGAAACAGGTGATGGGTCTGCTAATAGGCCACTGCCACCTGCGAAAACACCTACAACGGATAGGTATAAACAACGGATCCATTGAATGCAGACTATGCGGCGAAGAGGATGAAACCGCCTCACATATAAATACCGCTGCGTAGCGCTGTCTCGTAGAAGACAAAATATCTTCGGGAACATACAACGTGGTGACAACCTCCGACATGACAGGCTTGGTAGAAGGTTACTGGACCTCATAGAAGGAACAAACATCTTCTAACAAGATCGGGGTACACAATAAGCCGAAAGGCTGCAGTGATTTGAAGTTCGGGCCTTTAAACCGACCCCCGCCTTTAACCAACTAACCAACATATATCTCTAATAATCTTCGGTTATACTGAACAAGTGCAAATCATACTTAGTTCAATTGTGGTGAAAAAATCAAAATATGTATGTCATATATAATAGTGTTGTGTAACAATACGTGGCATTTGGTCACAATGACATTTTTTTAATACCCTTCGAATCCTAATATAACAAAGTGTTAAATGCAAAAAGATATTGATACGATCAGTACAACTGAAGATATTAAATTTGAAGAAGATTGGAAAAATCCAGCAAAAATAATTTTTTTTTAATCAATATTCTGAAATACGTGTCAAAATTGTATGTATATAAGTAGCAGAAAATTTTCGGACGATTTTAAAATGTCAAGGTTATAAAGTGTGCGGTTTGTAAAAAAATGACCCACATATGTTAGAGCTAAAACTTGCAAGAGGTTAGTAAAACCCCTAAACATTCACTCTATTAAGTAGCATATCCATTTTTCAAACCACACAACAATACCACAACAAAAGGAAATTGTTTCTCTTCAAAACGAGTCGAAAATTTATACGCGGCAAACTGAGGATTTTAATAAAAGAAACAAACAACGAACGAGGCCGTTTTAGATTACGGCCGGAGACTTGGAGCCCATTTAAAAAATTTGCTTTGAAGTAAATTGTGACAGTTTTAAAGGTATTGCTCGTTTGTCTAAATTCTGAATCATTAAATTATTGCGCTAAAAATGCTTAGATAAATGAACTGGTTTCACGGATACCGAGAATATAAAGGGGGGAAATATATTACCGTTCTTGATAAACTCGTTGTCAAGAAAAATAAACTTAAAGGTTTAAAAATTTATCTGAGTGGTAGCCATTTCGCTTTATGTACCTTGTGAAGAGTTTGATTAAAACTGTTTAATATGATTTTAAAATATTTGTGCATTTTGACGTAATAACACTAGACAACAAATTTTAGGTTATTGGTTGTATATTGTATCAAAATGAATTTTTTTTGTGTTAATTTTGGGATGCTGAATACACAAATGATAATGAAATTAAAAACTTAGTTGCCGTTTTCAAAAAAAAGTTTTTTATTTTATTTTTAACCAAATAATAAAAACTAGAAAATTTTACACTTGTAGACTGCGCTGTCGTTTGGCTATTCTTTTGTGAATTGTTTCTGAAGCCTCTCTAACAAGAGTCAAGTAGTAGTCGGCAACCATGGAAGCATTCCAGTTTCCCTGGTACCTGTTCTCCATTATTGATATATCCTGATGGAAGCATTCGTTCGCCGTTCTCATCACTTACAGCTCCGCAGTTGTCAGGAAAAAGTTCAGTTAGAAGTGTAGGAAATGGATCTTTAGAGACATATTGCAACCCATTTTTTGATTCGACGACAGCATATTTTCAACAAGAGTAACGTAAATTGTCAGCTTTTTTATTTCCCAAGAAATTAGTAACCACGAGACGAAAGTCATTCCAATCATGTTTTCAATATCTGTTAGAGTGCTGCCAAACTGTTCGTCTTTCAGAATATTTCGACTGTGTGGCCTTATACCTTCTTTAATTTGTGCTTCACTTAGCCTCGGAAAATGCTGGCCCATGTCTATTCAGTGCCTTAAGAAAGTTTTTCATTAGGCCCAATTTGATATTCAGAGCTGGTAACACAATCTTCTTGGAGTCTACCAATGGCATATGTTGTACATTATTTTGCCCTGGATTTAATGATTGTCGAACGGGCCAGTATTAGCTATTGTAATGAAGTGTCCCATTCACATAAAAAACAGCAAAACTTGGTATAGCCTAGCTGGAACCCCACTAACAGTGCAACAACCTTTAAGTCGCCAGATATTGGTGTTCATCATATTTTATGGTTGTCAATAGGATCTTCATATTGTCGTATGATTCTTTCATGTGAACTACATATCCGAAAGGAATAGACGGAATAATATTGCCAATATGCAATAGTACTGCCTTTAAACTCAATGTTGAACCATCTATAACCAATCTCCATTCCACTGCTTTATCGTTTATATTTAAAGCCGCCAATAAACCGCCAATGTTATTGCAGAAACCCGACTTATTTTCCATGTCAAAAAATGGTGCTAGTCCTTTATGGCGTTTACGAAAAACATTTACAGAGACATCTGCTGCCATCTTGATCCTAGTAACTCTACCTTACTTTTTGGAAGTTCTAGATCTCTCACGAGAGGACGCAATGCCGACTGAGCAGGTACTACTGGTTTATTGGAACTTATTATAGTACCATCCTCAGCAAAACAATAAAAATGGTGATAAACAAGTGTCCTTTTATCCGTTTAGTCCTTTATTTATTGAAATTAGGGTAGTAAAACACTATTTATTTGCCGCTTAATTAAAATTTCAATATTATCGCTTTTTTAGGGCGGTTTCGGCTCAGTCGGCATTGTGTAGCCTATTTAGGTAAATTTAATTAAAACTCATTACTTCGCGCTCTTATATTTGTGAACAGATTTTTATTATACAGGGACTGTTCAGTACAAGGCATGGAAGTGGATTTACATGGATTTAAATGGCTATCGCTCTTATTTTAAGCAATAGGGGGTTCGGACTTCGCATATGGGGGGGTTATCCCTGGGGACCCACCATGCGGTGTTGTCTTGATAAATTTCCTTAACTTGGTGAAAATGTAGATTTGGCGATGTAAGATCCATATATTGTTACTACAATACAAATATACCATGTGCGTTCTTGCGGTTACAGTGTTAATATATTGGGGCCCCATGACGTCACGTATCTCTTAAACGTGCACTAATATTTAAGAAAAAAAGTTTATTTTCTATTTTAGCACACCTAAAATAGTCAGATTTAGTTGATTTTATTCTGTATAAGTTTTCGTTGTTGTCCAGTATAATTTGAAATATTTCTTGCTTTTTCTTGTTTACTTTTGTTCCTGTTAGTCTTTACTTATTATTTTTCTTGAATTTGTTCCATCCCAGGGTTTGCGCGTTTAAGTATAAGTAAGTAATTTCCATAACGACCTGTATTTTAATCTGAGAATATAGCGCATTTCTTTTCCTTCTCGGTTTTAATCTATTTATCGATTGACTTTGTTCCCTTTTCCTTGTTTACCTTTCTCATAACAATTTTCGTGTTAAAATTCTCGCCCTCGTGTTAAAAAGAAACAATTTTCGTTCGTCACGGTATTGTTGTACATATAATGTGATTGTCACGCCACGAAAAATATGATGGAAATTTGAAACAGCATTCTAAATTAATGTTTGTTTTGATACATATTTTTTTATAAATTTATTTCTGCAATAAATATTCCTAAAGTGTATGCATATTAATTTTATGGCATTCACGAACAGAAGTAGACTAATATAAATATTAAATTTCGTTACAAATCGTCTTGACCCAATTTGGTAATATTCTATTCGAGCCCAAAGACATATAAAACAAGACTACTTTTTTTCTTTTTTTTATTATCAAATACAAGTACTATAGGAATAGTATATGAAGATATAAGTTTCATATGACATTATCTTAGAGCACGCGTTCAATTTAGAAAACGACCCACGAAGCGGGGAGTTTTCTAAAGTACAAGTGCTCTAATTATCTTATGAACCGTGTATTTTATATTACTTTTTCTATTTGGGTCTTTAAAGTCTGAAAAACTATAAAAAATATCGTAGATTTTTTCCATTTGAATTAATATATTCTTTTTGGGTTGGCAATACTTTTACAATTTAATAAAATGTTACAAGTATCAAATATGCCATGATAGAAACAATTGAACACAACAAAGCTTCTCCCCATCCGTCATAATTAAAAATAAATATATTATTAAAGTTGTACTCCGTCAGAAATACGAGAAATTGCAGAAAATAATCTAGAAAAACTTTTAAAAAGAATATGCAAAACTTTGAGTATGGTGCGAGCAGAACAAAGTTCAAAATATTGAACAAAATAATAAATAATACTAGTGAACAAAATATTGTGTCGACACAGAATCTGACAGGAATAACAATTAATGCCAAGGAAATGTCTACAGTAACTATAAATATGTATATATATAAAGTAATATGTATAATACTATATTTAATTAAAAATAAAAATAGTACTTTATTGAATGAAACTTTAGAAATAGAGCATAAACTGAAACATAGTTCTATTATTTTTAGGTTATCTTGTTTTATAGTTGTGACTAGAAATTAGTTGACGACACCGTCAGCATGTTATATATTTCCGAGGATAGGTATTTCAGATAAATATCTATTAAAAATGATCTATTTGCAGGGTTAAAGGTTAGTATTTTAAAGTTTTCTATAAAAAATTTTTACCAAATCCATAATGCCTAGAAAACATATTTCAACGAAATCGAAGTAAGCCTAAAATTCGAACCCTACTTGCTGCCAACATAAAAAAAATTAAATTTCAGTTTCATAAAGTGGCAGGTTATTCATTTTTTTTTTCATTTCATAATGTAGCCATTATGAAACCCAAATAGAAAAAAATCCTTTATGACACTCTGGGAGTAGTGCGTGTGCGAATATAGCGATTCACGTTGGTGTTGAATCGTTGGAGGATATATTCGTTGGAAAAAAGAACCTCCGGAAGGTCGTTCCATGAAGATTAAGTATTCCAAATGAAAGAATTCGAGGAGTACTAAGCTTAGCCACATATGAATGGGCGGCAGTGCTTCGTCATGTATTTCTGCTATTCACCGCCCTTGGCGGAATTAAGAGGGCAAGATCAGCCGAGCACTTTCCATGAAAATATCTGTAAAAGAGTGTCAAATCCCCAACCTGTCTTCGATGTTCTAGGCTGTCGAGGTTCCTCGTCAGCTCGTGGTCTCCGATCAGTGACATGGCCCTCCTCTCGATGTATATCTATTTTAATATCATTAAACTGCCTTGCTCTTGTTGTCGTTTAGAAAAATCCCGGTTTAGTATTTACGTTTAGCTGTCAGCAAAATAAAAACAGACTTTAAGTTAAGTGTTTATTTTGTAATTTAATTTGTTTGTTTTATTTTGTGAAGGGTTAAACGAGACATGTTCTTATAAAATGGATAAATTTAAGGATTAGTAGGAGTCACCTCTCCGCACCTATTTGGCTGTCAGTGAATTTATACAGGGTGTCAATATGAGAACTTCCCAATCTTAACATCTCACTTCCAGTAAATAATATTAGAAATAGATGAGACACGTACACTTTATTGTGAAGGGGACACTTTTAAAGAATGTTTTTCTATTCGGGTTTCATAATGGCTACATTATGAAATGCAATTTAATTTTTTTTATGTTGGCAGCAAGTAGGGTTCGAATTTTAGACTTACTTGATTTCGGCGAAATTACTTTCTAAGCATTATGGATTCGACATAAATTTTGTCTAGAAAACTTTAAAATACTTACCGTTAACCTTGCAAATAGATCATTTTTACTAGATATTTATCCGGAATACCCATACTCGGGAATATATAACATGCTGACGGTGTCCGTCAACTAATTTCTAGTCACAACTATAAACCAACATATTTGAACAGAAACAAAAAGCTATAAAATGTCCACAATTTTTATTTAGAAATAACCGTAACATGTTTCGGCACACGGTGCCTTCTTCTGACGGAATAAATATTAAAATAAAAATATTTTTATTATAAAAATTTTTTTTTTTTTTTATATTTTTTTTCTTTTTTATATCTATTCTGTGCCTTCTTCTGACGGAATATATATTTAAAAAAAAATATTTTTATTATAAAAATTTTTTTTTTATATTTATTCCGTCAGAAGAAGGCACCGTGTGCCGAAACATGTTACGGTTTTTTCTAAATAAAAATTGTGGAAATTTTATAACTTTTTGTTTCTGTTCAAATTTATAATGGATTTCCATCAAGTATCGGCTAAATCAATAAATTTTATTAAACCAACATAACCTAAAAATAATAGAAATATCTTCCAGTTTATGCTCTATTTCTAAAGTTTTATTCAATAAAGTACTCTTTTTATTTTTAATTCAATATAGTATTATACATATTACTTTATATATACATATGTATAGTTACTGTTGACATTTCCTGGGCATTAATTGTTATTCCTGTCAGATTCTATGTCGACACAATATTTTGTTCAATAGTATTGAATTATTTATTATTTTGTTCTGCTCGCATCATAACTCAAAGTTTTGCATATTCTTTTTAAAAGTTTTTCTAGATTCTTTTCTGCAATTTCTCGTTTTCTGACGAAGTACAACTTTCTTCCTGACTCATTTTTATTAACTTTAATAATATATTTATTTTTAATTATTAGGAATGGGAAGAAGCTTTGTTGTGTTCAATTGTTTCTATCATGGCATATTTACTTGTAACATTTTATTAAATTGTAAAAATATTGCCAACCCTAAAGGAAAATATAAATTCAAATGGAAAAAATCTACAATATTTTTTAAAGTTTTTCAGACTTAAAGACCCAAATAGAAAAAGTATTATAAAATACAATGTTCATAAGACAATTAGAGCACTTGTCCTTTAGAAAACTCCCCACTTCGCGGGTCGCGTGCTCTAAGATAATGTCTTATGAAACTTGTATCTTACAACAGGGTGTTATGGGAATGACGTATTATATTTAAATCGGCAATTCCTGAGACGACAACAAATTGAAGAAAGATATCTAAAAATTTCGCTTTAATTTAATATTATAGGCCCTGTACATGACCTTATGTCAAACCAAAAATTACCACGTGGTGCCCCTGTCAGGAAGGTAAACAAAGCAACATATGTCAACAGTGTTGTCATATCTTCAGGGTAAACTCTTTAGAAAGTCAATAACCGTTGGACAGATTGCAAGTTGTTTTTCAGGGTACATTGTTATAAACTTTTACGTTCAGTTCAGTTCGCTAGGAAACATTCTCTGATTTATAAACTTGAACTGACTCAAACGAACCGATGCGGAGTTTTTAAATGGTCAGGTATGTTCTCATTTATTCAATTCGAACGACACCCGTCAGATCTGGACAACTTAAAAGTTTATAAATGCCACTTACCCTTTAGCAAAAAAAATGCAATTTTATTTAGCATTTCGGACTTATTAAACACCACCTTAATTTATAAAAAAAACACCAAGTACCTAGGTACCTTGAACAAAAACAAACCGGCACAATAAAATCACATAACACATCTAAGTACCATTTAATCTGAATTAGTATTTTAAAGTGCTACTGTGTAGGCAAAAATACGCCCTTATTGTCTGAGTGGTCTGGGAAATATTGTATTTAACATCTAAAAATTTTAAAAATAAATAACACACATAACATAACAGCTGATTGTGGACGTCGGGCTAATATTTAAAAATACAACGTTGACACTTTCGATGTTTTATAAGCGACTATCAGAAATTGCCGAATTTCCTTCTATAATATTACTTTCCTGTATAATTATAGTCTCGGAAATGGCAACCGCGCTGGCTCTAGAGCGCGGAGATTTCTCGGAAAGAAAGTTCGACCACTGGTCCGAAGACGGACTAGACCATTATTTCAAAGGGTAGATCCTGTCAATTGTTAACATAATTGTTTCATTTTATCCTTGGTAAGGGGTTAATGGCCCATAGAAATTGGCGTTTTTATTATTTCTATTGGGAAATGATTAAGTGCTCTTGTTCTATGTGTGTTATAGTAAAGTGTAATTATGATTGATAAGCTTATTATGCACTCCCACACTATCGTCAGGACACGTGACGAGCATAAAGCTTTTCCCATAGAAAAAAGAACTGAAAGTGTCTGTGCCCTGGATTCCTTAATCGCGTCCTGGATTTACTTTCTAAGTAAGCTAAATATTTATTTTTATAAGAAACTAAAATTTTACACTTTTAAACATTTTGGCAACATTGTGCTTGAACATCTGTTGATTAATCAGCTGGGCAATGTAATATCTTCCTATATGAATGCGCCGAGGAGTTGTGTGTGGGTTTAAGGGTGAATTACCCCACTTTTTAAACGTTCGATTAAAAAAAAAATATGTAGCGCTTCTCTAGGACACCGCAGGAGTCACCCATTTAAATATAATACGTCATTTCCATAACACCCTGTTTACTATTAAAGTCTTCGTGGTTTAACCCCCTTCGTACTAAAATGGCCGTATCTTTCCGATTTTTAATATTATTAACCGGAAGCGAGATCTTAAGGGTGAGACCTTTATTAAAGTTAGTTCCTGTATAATAAGATTATGGACATCAGACAATGAACTAATTATTTCTAAATAATATTAACATGCTGAAAGGAGAAGAAATATAGGCGAATTAAACTTGCGGAATATATTTTCCTAAACGTTATTATTTAAGAAGGAAACAAAATGAGTGCTCTTTATATAGGAATCTTTTACAATTTACCGAAACTGCCGAAAAGCTACAGGAAACGAAGAAATGGCCCATTTCTAGCTGGCGTCGGCAAATAGGACGCAGATGTATGTAGATTTTAATATTTAATAGTTCTCTCTTCATTAGGAAAACCCTAGTACTTAAATTAAATAGCTTAGGCTGGGCTATCTAAATATCATCCGAAAAGAGGGTTTGTTATTTACAGAAGGGGCGGGCGTTTATATTTAGGGGCGCAGTGGTTCTAAATAAATAGGAGAATTTAGTGCCAAATTATATGTACCATATAAAATAATTTATTTTCACAAGCGATAATGACATACAGGGTGTTATGAAAATGACTTATTATATTTAAATGGGTGACTCCTAGGGTGTCCTAGAGAAAGTCTACATAGTTTTTTTTTTATCGAATATCTAAATACTAAGGTAAAAACCATTTTTGATCCACATACTGTCGCACCGTTCCATCTGGATTCAGTTAGCCACAATGTGGGTCACTAGAGTATACTAACAGAGTTGTCAGATCACACCGCATGTTTCGCCCTTGCTTGGATACCTGCCGCGCGGGACTATCGTTGCATCAGTATGTTTCGAGACTCGGGGGTGGAATGACGCTGTCGAGGGATCCACGTGCTTGATGTAGTTGTAGAATTGTTAGTTGTAGAATTACCAGATTCATAATAAAAAATGAATGAATGAATGAATGAAAAAGTGATTTAAAATTTGTGTGATATTATCTATTGTTGATTCTGTTGCAAAACATACTTTTTGTGTTTTATTTTTTTAAGGAATTTAATTATAAAACGGATTATAAGATCGAAGGTAAGAGAGTATGTGCCTTAATATTGTAGTATTTTTTTATAAAAAGTTTGAAAAAGAAGTGATAACGCGGGTCAAAGACGTCTTGTTGTCAAAAACTGAACACGTGCCTTTACAATTCTGGGTTGCAATATATGACAACACCGCCTCAATAAACTATTGATTGTGAACGTGCTCAGTAGCGGCCACATAAATTTTCAGATTTTGTATGAAGTGTATAATTCGTACAATAATTCAAAGCGTCATTTAAGGTTGTTTTTCTTCAATTTATTTAGCCATTTCCATAACACCCTGTATAAATTTTTTAACATATTTCGGTTACATTTCTTTACGATTCACTAAGAATTTTGTGTATGTCATGTGTTACTACCTCATGAACAGGTCGGCTTAGAATTTTAGGCTTACTTCGATTTCGTTGAAATTAGTTTTCTAAGCATTATGGATTCGACAAAATTTTTTTATAGAAATCTTTAACCTTGGAAATAGATCATTGTTACTAGATATTTATCTGAAATACCTATACTTGGAAATATATAACATGCTGACGGTGTCCGTCAACTAATTTCTAGTCACAACTATAAAACAACATAACCTAAAAATAATAGAAATATCTTCCAGTTTATGCTCTATTTCTAAAGTTTTATTCAATAAAGTACTATTTTTATTTTTAATTCAATATAGTATTATACATATTACTTTATATATACATATTTATAGTTATTGTAGACATTTCCTGGGCATTAATTGTTATTCCTGTCAGATTCCGTGTCGACACAATATTTTGTTCAATAGTATTATTTATTGTTTTGTTCAATATTTTGATTGTTCTGCTCGCACCATAACTCAAAGTTTTGCATATTCTTATTAAAAGTTTTTCTAGATTATTTTCTGCAATTTCTCGTTTTTCTGACGGAGTACAACTTTCTTCCTGACTCATTATTATTAACTTTAATAATAGGTATATTTATTATGACGGATGGAAAGAAGCTTTGTTGTATTCAATTGTTTCTATCATGGCATATTTGATACTTGTAACATTTTATTAAATTGTAAAAGTATTGCCAACCCAAAAACAAAGTATTCATTCAAATGGAAAAAATCTACTATATTTTTTAAAGTTTTTAAGACTTTAAAGACCCAAATAGAAAAAGCATTATAAAATACACGGTTCATAAGACAATTAGAGCACTTGTACTTTAGAAAACCCCCCGCTTCGCTCGTCGTTTTCTAAATTAAACGCGTGCTCTAAGATAATGTCTTATGAAACTTGTATCTTAATATACTGATATGTGAGAACATTGTTAACTGCAAACTTTTTTTGCCCGCATTCCTTTTGTAGCTACATATGAACTTGTCGACCTGTAGTAATATTACATCATGTGGTAATCCTATATCATGTAGTAATACTACATTAGGTAATGTTGTGAAACAGTACCCGTATCCCACTAACAACACGCTTAATAATTCGCTTATTATATTCAAGAACTCACAAAACATGTCCATGCAATTTATAACACGTCAGAATAGGCACGAATCGGTAATAGCCAAATAATCTATCAGTTTAACCATTAACAATAACTCCTTTCAAGTAATTTGCGCTATATATCAATCCTAAGCATGCTTTCCGAACCTAATATCTGCAAAATCAAGGAATAGATAATATATAAATGCCCAAATCAACATAAAACCATGTTTGCATATTTTGACATGACTGTACAAACATTCCAAAGCTAGACACGCCAACAAAAATCTCCCTTATTATAAATACATGCATGTATCGGAAAGACACACAATATATTCGTTCTTTGTCACACCCGGTAGCAAAGAATATTTAACCTTATTTCAAAGCACGTGCAAGGTGTAATAATCGATTTTACTAAACAGCTGTACAAGTCGACCTGTCTATTTCTCACCTACATTTAACCTATGGCTCATGACTGTTTAGCGTTCCATCTATAATACAAAATAGCCAGTCACGTGGCAGGTCTCGACGGGAATCTCGTCTTTCTATTGGCCAACTAATGCGTACGTGCAATCTTGCAGTTTCTAACCACAGCTTTTACTAGCATTGTGAATATATCCTCCGAACTGTGTGTTACAAATCTACAGGGTTGTACGGACGAGTGACGAGATTTCGCAATCATTAAAGTGACATACTTTTCTTATCTACCGACAGTAAGGTCATTCTTACTACCGACATTGAAGTCATTTTTACTACCGACAGTGAGGTCATTCTTACTACCGACATTGAAGTCATTCTTACTACCGACAGTGAGGTCATTCTTACTACCGACATTGAAGTCATTCTAACCATTTATTTTATTACCATTTTACCACCAGTTTAACGTCTAAGTACTGAGTCACAACAGGTCGTCTCACACAACAGATTAGTGAACAATGTGTTAAAGATAATTAGTACTAAGACTACCATGTAAGTAAGCCTAACATCACAGATTGTATATACAGTAGATATTGTATTTTCTGTACTTCATTACTTACCAGAAGAAAATAGATATATTTTAACCTACAAATTGTCTAACCTTACATTTTACCTAAAACCAACCAGCGACCAATACCTAAGGAGATACAGTGGTAACCAAGTAAGTTCGAGGATTGAACCACCCGGACCTATCAGGTAATAATACATACTATATCATATAGTAGTTCATATAGTCGAAACTAAAGATAGAGTCGAGCCCTTTTCAAAATTCGTTGTTCATTGCTTGCATTATGGAGATTGTCCGGCTGTACACGTTAGGAAGTCAAAGATGCGAAAAATATCGACGAGATTCCAAGAAAATTTGAGTTTTTCCGGAAAATATCGGAATACTGATGTAACAAACATGAAATCGGCTTCCTCAAATCACATATCAGAATCACAACATCAATTTTCCACGTCTGAAAATGTAAATTTACTTCATGAATGCTATAACAGCAAAAGTTGAAAAAAACATGAGGGCACTATAGATAAAAAGCGTTTAGTTCCTATCTGTAAAGATTGTTTCCAGAAAAATGTATATAACCTAATGACTGCCGTAAAAGTACCTGGGCCATCCCATTATTTATGACCGTTTGTTATTATTATGTGGAAAGGACCGGATTGTAATAATTATAATTAAATATAGGCACATCAGGTAGGTTAGGTTGCTTAATTTATATTTAAATAACTTTTTGTGGTAAAATTTGTTAGTTTTTGAGGAATTGTTCAAGAATTGTCTTTTACCAATCATTCCTCAGAATAGCGTGATAGTAATAGAAAATTCGAGCTATCACAGTCGCCAATTACATAAAGCTCCAAGCTCAAATAATACAAAATTGGAGATTCAGAACTACATGGCGGCGAATGATATATATTTTGAAGAAAGTTATAAAAAAACTGATCTTTTAGAAGTTTTAAAGACATTTTGTATAAAAAAAGGATATGTTTGTGACACATTGGCAGAAGAAATTGAACATACAGTGCTGCGGCTCCCACCCTATTATTGCATTTTTAAGCCCATAGAGCATATGTGGTACCAGTTAAAATCACTGGTTAGGTCTGAAAATATTTCTCCGACTTTAAGTTCAAGTGTTGTAGAATTAATACGAAAATGCTTTAATGATATTCCCCCAGGTAGTTGGAAAAATTCAGTCCGTCACGTAATAACTGTAGAAAATTCGTATATTAGTCTGGATCGTATAATTAGTCCAATTATAATTAATTTTGATGAGGATAGCGATAGCGAAACAGAACTATCTATAGAATGACATTATAAATGTAAATAAATATGACTAGTAATATTTAAAAAAAATGTTATTTCAGTTGATTACATTCATATAATCATATCATTACTTGTTTTCCGTAGTCCGTCCCTTCATACTTCACTTGTTTATTGCCAAGCTCTTGTCGACACAATGGGACCGACTCAGGAAATCATTAAGTCGTATCCAATTTTCGTGAAACGTACTAAATTAGAAACAAATATATTCCTTTCATTTCTTAGCGTCTAGCATTTTCCCGCTCTTTTGATGACACCTGACATTTCTGCTCTTATTCATTCATGGTTTTATTTTGAGTGGTACTAGTGTTTTATGTTTCTGGTATTTTTAGGATTCTTTTAAGAAATGAAAATAAAATAAGGTATTTTTAGGCCTGATGGCCACATAAGGGTGAACAAGGCAATAATGTATATTATAGTATATTAAAAATTATTTTTGATACCGTGACTTGGTGTTTTTTATTAGTTAAGTTTAATCAGACCTCCAATGGACGACTTCTTTGAATTATATAAACTCATAGCTAAGCTCATTTTGTAATCGAAACATACTGTATAGTTGCAACTGGTTTCGAAATGTTAACACGAGCCATAAGAAGAATTTCAGTGCTACATTAGTTGTTGCAGGATTATACCGTTGACTCTTACTGCCATAAATAAACCACCTGATTAAACCCGATTGTATACGCCTAAACCTCTTCAAATCTCAATAAATGGGATCAGGGCCGGCTTGAAAATGTATACCACACCACATGATTTATTTTTATAATTTAAAATAAATAGATAGGTATTTTTAGTTTTAGGTACCTATAATAAATGTAAAATAATGATAACAATTATTAATGATAATTGAAAATAATATAATTAAAAGTATAACTATTAGGATAACAAGTACAATAAAAATTAATTAAATTCTAAGAAACTATTGAGAATTTATTCAAAATTTAACTCTGTATCACTATCACTATCTCCATCTAAGCCTAAACTTATAATTAAGGGTTGAACATTTGTAATCATACAATCGTAAGAATTTTCCACCTTAAGTACCTGCTGTACACAGTTTTTCCAGCTGTCTGCAAAAATTTTTCTTACTTCGTTTTTAATTAATTCTACTACAGATGCATTTAATGTAGGAGAAATATTTTTCTCCTAATATTAGATTTTAATTGGTGCCATATTAGCTCAATAGGATTGAATATACAATAGTACGGAGGAAGACGCAACACTGTATGTCCATTTTCTGCTGCAAGTTTGTCACACTCGTATTCCTTATTTATTGTAAAAGCTTTTAATACTTCTAGCAGTTCTCGTTTTTTGTAAGTTTCTTCAAAATATAAATCATTTTCAATCATAAAATTTTGAATTTCTGCTTTTGTATTATTAGAATTGGGAATGATTTTTGCTTGCCGACTATGATAACTAGCATTGTCCATTACAATGACGCTATTTTCAGATATATTTTTAAGCAGTTTATGTTTAAACCAATCTTCAAAAAGTTGTGCGTCGGTATATTGATGGTAATCTAAAGAAGAATCTGCTATGTTTTTAGCTAATGCTTCTAAATGTGCCAGAATCACTCCGATTTTTTCTAGGATTAACAGGTTTAAGTACTATGTCTCTTACCGAGGATAAAGGAGTTTTTGTCAAAGTAGACGTCTCTACTAAAGCATCCATCGAATTAAAATTTCTACTCAACAACGATTGATACACATTTTTAATTATTAGTTTGGCATCAGTAGATAAATGCTTTATTTTAAAAATGACACTTGAAGATGCCCCCTATCAGCACAATTCCAAGGACGCCACATTCTACCACTAATAAGCCTAACTAAAAATTACTAGCCAGAAAACCACTAAAGATTAAAATTATTAAAAATCACTTTGTATTTATATATGCATCAGGCATAGGTATAAATTGAATTTGTATACCTGGTCCGGCTCTGCTCGAAAAGGTTTTAAAATTTGGGATTTCCTTATTTATTTTATGGTCCAAGGGATAATAATGTTTTATTGCAGTCAAAAGATCAATGTTCTTCAAAAACTATACATAACATACAACAGACATTTTTAGACTCCTGATAAGTGATGGGAGGACATAGTGATTTTCTTTTTTCTTATTTTTTACAAAATTCGATTGAGCAACACCGAATATATTTTTTTACAAAGAATTACCTACGGTAATTGTGAAATAATATAGAATTCCCTCGGCTCTGCTTCAAAGGGCATTCAAAGGACCTGTTCTCTATTACTCTTCCAATAAAATAATTAAATACTGTAAAAGCCGTAAATATGGAAGCTCTTTAAGAGCACCGCAGTTAACACAATTTCTGTTAAAAGATTTTTTTCATTGGTCTTTTCTTTATGGATCGTAAATTAATATTTCATATTTCCCGTTCGTTGTATTTTTCTTTTACAAAAAAATTTAATTTTTCTCGTAACAAATTCAATTGGGGAGCATAATTCCTTAGACCAAAATTGGGCTAATTGTGCAAACTTATCTTAGTACAAAGTTGCTTAGTTTGGGCACTAGACCGTTTTAAATTTAATCCAAGATTGTCAGTTCAGCGCGCCGTCTAGTGCCCAAACTAACGAACTTTGTACTAAGATAGGTTTACTCAATTGGGCTAATTTTGATTTAAGGAATTATTTAATGAGCTTTTTTAAAGAGCTTTTAGAGCTAAGCCGTCACTTGATTTTTTGGTAAAAACTACTGCAAATTCTTTAAATGCAAATTTCTCGAAAACCGTCAGAGGAATCAAGTCTTATCAAGAGGAATGTTTTTGTAGCAATTGAGTTGGTTGATCTGAATTTTGTACACAACCCCCTCTTGTTCCATTGACGTAGAAATCTGAAACAATCAATTAGCAAAAAAACCAAGTTCTATGCCCAGGGATTGATATTATTCAGAATTGTGACATGGGTACCAAATTTCGGCAAAATAGTATGAGCAGTTTTTGAATTAATCCGGAAAATGATTTTAAAATTACTTCAGCGCCGTCTAGTGCCCAAACTAAGCAACTTTGTACTAAGGTAAGTTTACTTAAATCGGCTAATTTTGATCTGAAGAATTTGTGGTAAGTTTTTGTAAAGATCTTGAATATCAATCGAGATCAGAAAAATTTGGGACACAGTGTAAAAATAGGAAGATAAAAGGCACATTCAGGTAAAATTTACTTAATGATGTACATTGTACATATAATATCCTAACTTTCGAATGTTCCAGTCTGCAGGCTTGAAGATTAATTAAATACTAATTTCGCAACCCATGGGCATTAACCCTCCCCAAAATGTCTACCTATCTGTATCAACCCTTATTTAAATGCCATTATATACATATTCCTTTGTGTATTGCAGACAATCCGTTTCCAAGGGGTGATTTTGATAAATGCTTTGGTTTTTGGGTATATTATTGTTTGTCGAGTTTAAAAAAAGGAAAGCCAGTTAAGGACCTTTCAAAAATTGAAAAACTTCGAGAGATTCTAGTTTAGCACTTTGCCTAATGAAATTGTACATTTTTCGTACGCTATGCTACACTTTAAACGTTGAGTGGCTGCCAAACGGTTGAATTAAGTAATATTTTGGCATGGCGAATAATTGTAGTGCTAGGGGATTTAGCAAATTTCAACTCACACATTGTCTGCTTAGTGCAGACGTTTCCTGTTTTATTTTTAAAGAAATTACGGTAATACAAGTACAGATAAGCACGATCATTGACATGATATTCAATTTAGATCTGGTATTTTTAAGAGTAACGCATGGTCCGATTTGGGATTTCAATGCGGATCAGAATATCATTGTTATTAAACAATGATACAACATCTCCATTCCAAGACACGACGAGCCAGCGCGCTGGCCGGCTGTATCGAGGTAGCAGGAAAAGTTTTTCTTATACTTCTGCCTTTGATCACCTGAAGCGTTGGTTAAATTATTTTAGTATTAGAGGGAAACGGCCAAACTAAAACATTCATCATTGACATCATTATTGACATTCATATTTTGTGTTTCGTGTGGTTCAGAAGTTTATAAACGAAAATATTTTACTATATTTTTTTATTTTTTTAATTTTTTTTTATGATCAAGGGACCTCGGGAAGGTCATTCCACAAGGATGAAGTCCTTCAGATGAAAGAACTCTTAAATAATGAAGTTCGAGGAGTACTAAGCTTAACCACATATGGATGGGCGGCAGTGGTTAGTCGTGTATTTCTGCTATTTGTCGCTCTCGGCGGAATTAAGAGGGCAAGGTCAGCCGAGAACCTCCCATGAAAATATCTGTAAAAGACAGGCAAATCCCCAACCCGTCTTCGATGTCCTAGACTGTCGAGGTTCTTCGTCAGCTCGTGGTCTCCGATCAGACGAATAGCCCTCCTTTCGATGGAATCCAGTAGCCGAAGAGTATGTTATATAAAATTTAATCATCAAAATCAGTTTTTAAGAACTATTACTTACAAAATTTGTTTCCTTTCCTGCAAGTAGTGTTAAACATTATTTTTGTTATTCTTAAATAAATTAAAATAAAGACTATTATTCACTAAAAAACAAAAAACTATACACAAATATATGAGCTCCCCAACACATAAACGAAGTTGCAAGTCTCTAAACGCTATTTAGCAGAAACTAACATCCAACTTGCCACATTAAGGGGATGTGGAAATGGCTTTGGTAAAGTCGTATAATCAAACAAACACATATACAGCCCTTAAGTCGCGTGTATTTGCGTTTATATACAGTATAACTTTATTTAAGGAGCGTTTTCTTTAATTAAATATTAATAATTGAAGCGCAAAAATGCACGAGAACTGTTTAAAAAAAAATTGCATATTAATACACACTATTTAAAAAAATTATATTATTAAAATATGCACGAATATGCTTAAAATATGCAAGAATATTCTTAAAATATGCAATAATATGCTGGAAATATGCAATAATTTCTTTAAAATATGCAATGATATCCTGAAAATATGCAATAATTTCCTTAAAATATTCAAAAAATTCGTAAAATATGCAAGAATATGCTTAAAATATGCATTATTTTTGTACAAATGATATTACATTTATCTTATTCATTATTCCTGCTTTCTATTCTTATACTGATATGCTTTGCACTTCTGACATGTTGATACAAAATCTTTTTTCCTCTTAATTAAGCAATTTCTTAAATTATTGATAATAATTCAAGTTTTGTTTTATCTAGTTATAATAAGACTCGATATTAGGAAACGAATAATGAATTTGGTAAAAAATGGATGGAACTTATTATGGAAGAGTACACCAAGTTTCTGAGAAGCTATCTTGGCGATTGCCACAACGTGATTATCCCAAGACATATTTCCCCCCAGATTGACGCCCAGCAAATTAATAGATGAAGCCAGTAGGATTGCGTGTCCGTCCATGACTATATTAGGTTCTGTAATGTTAACCTTTTTAGAGAAAACTGCTGCCTGGGTTTTTTAGCGTTAAATTCGACTTGGTTACTGTCACCCCAAGCCAAAATTTCTTCCAGGTCTTTGTTGAGGCGTGATACTTCATGCTGTCTGCGAAGATGTGCGTCGGCAACCGATGTTTGTGCATTCAAAGAGAAAGACGAAATAAGTGTGCTATCGTCAGCAAAACTAAATATCGGATTTTTTGTTTCCACTAGAAGGTCGTTAATGCAGAGTAAGAAGAGAGTGGGAGACAATATGGACCCTTGAGGAACACAGGCATTGATGGTGAAGGTGTCTGAGAGAAATCCGCCACTTGCAGAGAGCGGTCCTTAAGAAAGCTAGACAACCATGCACAGAATCGACTGGGCATACCATAGGATCGCAGTTTAATTAGAGGTTCCTAATGCCAAACACGATAAAAGGCTTTAGAAATAACCAGTGCAATAGCCCGAGACTCCCCATGATGTTCGATTGCATTGTTCCAAAGATGGGTGACATAGGCTAGAAGATCTCCAGTTGATCTGGACTTCCGAAAACCATATTGATGATCGCTGATAATGTTGAAGCCTTCCAGGTAGTTTAGAAGATGTTGGTTAATAGCTTCCTCCATTCTCATTATTGGAAGTCTCAGATTTGACAACACAGATTCTGCAGATCGATTTATAAGTTCTTACGGCTGTTCTTGTTAATTATTCTGGTACCTGATTTTTTATCATCAATTTATTGGGGATTTATTTTTATAAATAACGTGGTCCAGATTCAACATCTGCATCGAACGACCCCCGCGTCTAGAAATCCCGAATTATTCAAATTTGCGGATTTGTCTTTACATTTGGCGACACTCGAAAGTAAAAAGGATTAATTACACAAACGTCCGCATTTGAAAGATCAACCTACGAATCAACCCCTTTTCATTAAAACTTATCTCAGAAACTCGAACAAAAAAAAAGTTTAAATATTTTAATCTCGAGAAGTTGAAAAGCAATTCGAAAAGAAAATTAGAGTTAAAGACGTCTTTCGGGCGCCCAAAAATATTTTATTAAGTAATTGGCGAGATATATAAATCACGAAAAAATCGTGTTCGGTTTCGCAAATCGAACAAAGAGTAAGGAAAGG
Source organism: Barypeithes pellucidus (assembly GCA_963991005.1). Lineage (NCBI taxonomy): Eukaryota > Metazoa > Arthropoda > Insecta > Coleoptera > Curculionidae > Barypeithes > Barypeithes pellucidus. The sequence continues at coordinate 14,759,193 of OZ022565.1, read as the reverse complement.
AATTTAATCAAATTGCAAATCTTGCAAAAGTTCGGAGAGACCGGGCGAGACCTCGCGAGAAAAAGGATTATTTAGCGATGCCAACGGCATATTGATTAACAGATGTTAAAGCTTCATTTAGGCTATCAGAATTACAAAAAGTTCGGCAACTTTTTTTTTGTTCATATTTTTCTTTGCGAAGTTTAGCAATATAATATACCGGTGGTGGGAAAAAAATCGAACAAAAAAAGATTTAATAAAGGAAACGGTTCAAAAAAAATCAACGAGTTTTGGTTCACAGTCTTTGACGAATAAACAATTCACATTCCTAGGTAGGTTGGGAACAACTTTCCAGAAAAACAATAGGGGATCTTTTGTCGTGTTCTGTTAATTTGGTAAAGACATTACGTAGCCTTCGAGCCTTCGCAACGTACTTTTTATAAAGGCCTTATTTGGACTGCCATCTTACATGCCTTCTTAAACGCTTGACACTACCGTATTAACAACTGTCATACTTGTCGTCATTGTTAAATAAAATTCTTTTTCTATTGGGTTTCATAATGGCTACATTATGAAAAGCAACAAAAATTAATAACCTGCCATTTTATGAAACTGAAATTTTATTTTTTTATGTTGGCAACAAGTAGGGTTCGAATTTTAGGCTAGTACTGGAAGACGGTGTGAGTCCAGCCTATACCAAAGAAAGGTAAGAGAACCCTGCCTAGCAACTATCGACCAGTCGCATTGCTTTCATATCTTGCATATCAAAAGTAATGGAGAAAGCTATTAACCAACATCTTCGAAAGTACCTGGAAGGCTTCAACATTATCAGCGATCATCAGTATGGGTTTCGGAAGTCCAGATCAACTGGAAATCTTCTAGCCTATGTCACCCATCTTTGGAACAACGCAATCGAACATCATGGGGAATCTCGGGCTGTTACACTGGATATTTTCTAAAGCCTTTGATCGTGTGTGGCATGAGGGACTTCTAAGTAAACTGCGATCCTATGGTATGCGCAGTCGATTCTGTGCATGGTTGTCTAGCTTTCTTAAGGACCGCTCTCTGCAAGTGGCGATTGACGGATTTCTCTCAGACACCTTCACCATCAATACCGGTGTTCCTCAAGGGTCCATATTGTCTCCCACTCTCTTCTTACTCTACATTAACGACCTTCTAGTGAAAACGAAAAACCCGATAGTTAGTTGATGATAGCACAATTATATCATCTTTCTCTTTGAATGCACAAACATTGGCTGCCGACGCATATCTTTGCAGACAACATGAAGTATTACGCCTCAACAAAGACCTGGAAGAAATTTCGGCTTGGGGTGACAGTAACCAAGTGGAATTTAACGCTAAAAAAAACTCAAGCAGCAGTTATTAGTTTGCTAGGCGTCAATCTGGGAGGAAATATGTTTTGGCATAACCACGTTGTGGCAATCGCCAAGATTGCTTCTCAGAAACTTGGGGTACTCTTCCGAACCAGAAAGTTGTACACACCTCAACAACTTTTGACACTATACTAAGCCCAGATTCGACCATCACTAGAGTACTGCTCTCATGTCTCGAGCTCTGCACCCAAACATACTCTTCGGCTACTAGATTCCATCGAAAGGAGGGCCATTCGTCTGATTGGAGACCACGAGCTGACGAAGAACCTCGATAGCCTAGAACATCGAAGGCAGGTTGGGGATTTGACTCTCTTTTACAGATATTTTCATGGAAAGTGCTCGGCTGACCTTGCCCTCTTAATTCCGCCCATAGAGGCGAATATCAGAAATACACGACGAACCACTGTCGCCCATAAATATGTGGTTAAGCTTAGTACTCCTCGAACTTATTTATTAACGAATTATTTAAGAACTCTTTCATCTGGAGTACTTCATCCTTGTGGAACGATTTTCCCGGGGTCGTTTTTCCCAACGAATATAACCTCCAACGGTTCAAAACCAACGTGAATCGCATTTTGCGCACACGCACCACTCCCAGAGTGCCCTAAAGGATTTTCCTATAGTGCTTGGGTTTGATCATAAAAAAAATGAAAGAACATTACAGTCGCAGAAACTTCATGTTAAAGTTACTTTTTTCACATAATTCACATTCTAAGCTACTAAAAAAAAAATTCAAATCTCATGTATTATGAGAAGCCACGAAGGATTTAATTCGTTTTTTTGTCTAGCGGTAAGCGTTTTAATTAAATAAACTTACCAAACTACGGAGACCAATTTTAAACTTATATACACTTTCTAATCAAAACATAATTTCCCATCAGGTAGGTAAATGATTTTCGAAAGTCCGTGTGAAACTTCGCCGGCGTTAAATTGGAAAATTTCCGAGTTGCTTTAAATGAGAATTAGTTTGGCTGATAGACACAGGTATTAAAACTGAATTTACTATGAAACTATATGTAAAAAAAATCTCCTCGTTAAAAAATTATTATGCAACTTTCCTTCACAAACATCTGAGTAGGCATTAAGAATATCTATTTGTAACTTCTGAATAGACGTATCAGCCCATGTTCTTTAATTTCGTAAGTTTTCTTTAATTTCTCGTAGTTAAGTTCAAATTATCCCGTTGATCTTTACTGTAATTATCGTAGATTATACCACGAGTCAATAATGGTAGCTCTTATTCCCAAGGAATATGTACAACCCAAAGATATTACAAACTACAGTTCGAAGAATGTATATTTCTAGCCTACGCAACGACTGCAAACAGTATGTCCCACCTCTTTCGGTCATTATTGCAGCAATTATTATTAAATTATTTGTTATTTATTGAACTAGTCCAACATAAGTAAAAATATAGAGCTTACTTATGAAATAATATTTATAAAATTGGGAGAAATAGAGGACCGTATCCCAAAATCTCCTGATGTTGTTAAAAAACAAACCCTCGAAACGTCATGAAACCACAATGTGTCATACATCGTTGCATTCGGAAGAAAAAAGCTGTCAAATTCCAATATTAGGAAAATAGGACCGTATTTAAAAAAATAATGATAATGGCCCTTCGAAGACGACTCGAATTACAAAACAATTAACGCTGTTAGATAGAGCGATAAATGTGGCACAATAAAACGGTTTTTCAGAATTTCGACTTTTTCTTTCTAAACGGTATATTATTAAGCACGTAAATGAACAACTTTACCTCCATTTAACCGACTCTTACGGTTTCCGAGATCTCTGTACTGGCCTTCCTTATCTTGATCACGGTGTATATTGATTTATTTTTATGTTGAATTAAAGAGACACCTACTTAACATGGTATAGTAATTAGAGATGCAGGTAAAGATTGTTTCACGAAAAATGGATATAACTTAATGACTGCAGTAAAAGTACCTGGGGCCATCACATTATTTATGACCGCTTGTTATTATTATGTGGAAAGGACCGGATTGTAATAATTATAATTAAATATAGGCACATCAGGTAGGTTAGGTTGCTTAATTTATATTTAAATATCTTTCTGTGGTAAAATTTGTTAGTTTTTGAGGAATGGTTCAAGAATTGTTTTTTACAAAACATTCCTCAGAATAGCGTGATAGTAATGGACAATGTGAGCTATCACAGTCGCCAATTACATAAAGCTCCAAGCTCAAATAATACAAAATTGGAGATTCGGAACTACATGGCGGCGAATGATATATATTTTGAAGAAGGTTATAAAAAAAGTGATCTTTTAGAAGTTTTAAAGACATTTTGTATAAAAAAAAGTATATGTTTGTGACACATTGGCAGAAGAAATTGGACATACAGTGCTACGGCTCCCACCCTATTATTGCTTTTTTAACCCCATAGAGCATATGTGGCCCCAGTTAAAATCACTGGTTAGGTCTGAAAATATTTCTCCGACTTTAAGTTCTAGTGTTGTAGAATTAATACGAAAATGCTTTAATGATATTCCCCCAGGTAGATGGAAAAATTCAGTCCGTCACGTAATAACTGTAGAAAATTCGTATATTAGTCTGGATCGTATAAATAATCCAATTATAATTAATTTTGATGAGGATAGCGATAGCGAAACAGAACTATCTATAGAATGACATTATAAATGTATATAAATATGACTAGTAATATTTAAAAAAAAAGTTATTTCATTTGATTACATTAATATAATCATATCATTACTTGTTTTCCTTAGTCCGTTCCTTCATACTTCACTTGTTTATTGCCAAGCTCTTGTCGACACAATGGGACCGACCCAGGAAATCATTAAGTCGTATCCAATTTTCGTGAAACGTACCTTACAAGACACGTCCAAGCTGCCAATTAAATAAAATTTGGCTCTGTCCCAAAAGATGTAAATTTAGGGCTTTTTAGAATTCATAATACTACTACGGTATTATCAGAGCACATGCACATTTCGTTCATCAGATCGAGCAATATTTGGAAAGGTTTTCACCTGCCTGAATTGTCTATTTGAATTTGCTCCACGGAGGAAATCAGCGATATAAAGCAAAATTTCAAAAATTGCTTGAACGGAAGTTCCGTTCCCAGCGTTAAGCGAATCCCAGTAGATTTCGAAGTGACAACATAAACAAAGCAAAAAGGAAGTACTAATTGAAATGTACAAAATGAATAGCCTATTTAAATTAGCTAAACTTATTTAAAACTTTCGAGGCGAAAGGGTCTCAAAGTTGTTCGTGAAAAAATTGTTTCAGAGAGAAGGGCCATTATTTCCCTCGTTTCGCCTGTAAGATAATGAAGGCCAGCAGGCCGAGAATAAGGCCCTAAAATCCCCGAAACAAATGGGGGGGATCTGAAGAACGGCATTTTCGTAACTTTTTATGTCCAGAAATTTAGCTTGTCTAGTTAGAAACCCAAATTAATGACTCAAAACTGACGGCTTGAGAAATGAATGAATGAATTTCGGTAACTTAATCTTTACAATCGTGAATGGGTAAGGGTTTCCTTGTGTTGTGGTGTGTTTGTTTAGGGTTTTTGGGCGGCATTGAAGTATTTTAGTGTTCGGAATATTGGTTTATTAACACATTAACGTCGAGAGGCGGTAACATTAAATTTTAACCTAAATATAGACATCTGAGAAATAATTTGCGCATTTCTGATAGTAGGTACCTAATCTCGAGAATTGGTGAAGAACCAGAACATATATAGGATGTCTCATTTTCGACACTTTAATAGGGTATCCCCATAATTGTTAGTGCTATTCCAAAGGTAACGTAGGTATATACGGGGGAAAATCAAAAATTGACAATTTCTAAATTACGCTATATTTTCTGAGTTAAAAGAGATACAGAAAAATGTTTTATACAGAAGTTTCTTTCTATTTTGTTGAATAATCCGCCATTTTCAGAATAAGTATACGGGGTCAGGTAAAAAAGTTATCGGACCTAACCTCATTTTTTTGAATGGAACACCCTGTATATTATAATCTAAGAAGATACTATTTAAAATTCTCCTTTCAAATATATAACACGAAGGGCCATTTTAAAGAGAATTTAATGCCCTCTAAAAAGATGTATCACAATATACCCATTCCCATTTGAAAAAACAAGGGCAGTAGCCGCCCCCGCTAGGGGGGTTGAGGTTACAGGGATGAAATTAATAGTGAAACGTGTCCCCCTGAAGACACAAGTTTACGGGTCTGAGGCAAGCCGTAAACCTTGCTGAACTGTTTTCGATGGGCCACCCTGTATATAAGGCAAGTCCATCAAAGTAATTAGATTATAATTTTATATAATATATTTATTGTAAAATAAAACAAATAAAAATAATTTAAGTTAGTAACAAAAAGTGTCATTTCTTTGCCCCCAAACCAAACCATTAATTACAATTTTATCAAGTTCCGTTCAAGATTTATAATTTGTAAATCTCACTTACTCACTAAAATTTGAACTTACTAACTTCATTATGTTCAGATGGTCGTAGATTTAATTAGTTAGTAAGTTTCTCACCAGTCTCGGGTTTTCGCTTTATTAAAAATATTTTCTTTTTCTGTCTTGTCTACTGAAGATGTGGGTTTCCATCTCCGAAACAGTTTCAATTTAAACATGCATTAGGTTATGGTTATGGACTATTGCCACGAAATTTATGAATTTTATTTAATATAGAAAAGTCTTATTTTTGTATTTATTTCTTTGTTCGCGAAGGCATGATAAATAAATTTGACGTATTGCTCTGTCAAAGAGAGTAAAATACGGTTTCAAAGGGACAAAAATATGCATCGAATCTATCACTCAAAGAACTCGATATCATTCGATATATGAAAAATGTTTGTTTTTTAAAGAAAATCAGTCTCTTGTTTTTTTCCCTTTTCAATAGTTTTAAGAAAATGTTTGATTATACAGTGTGTTATGGAAATGACTTATTATATTTAAATGAGTCACCCCTTGGGTGTCCTAGAGAAAGCCTGGTTCGATAAAAATCTCTTTATTTCGCATACTGCTGCGCCAAATACATCTGTTTTCAGTTAACAACTATGTATGTACTTCAGTAGGCGAGCAGCGATGCCCGATCACAATGCGTGCCTTGGCTCTCACCCTTCGAAACCGTTGCTCAAACGCGACTTTCACTCTATTTTAATCTGTTAAACGGACACTTCATTCACCGTTGTTCTGTTCTGTTGTCAAATAATTTATAATAATAAATGTTGTGATGTGATTTGAAATTTGTATGAAGCTGTCTTTTTTATGAAACGAATTGTTTTTAAAACCGACTTTCCGCACTTGTTTCCCTTAAATTCCTACGTGGTTGTTGGCATTTACAAGTCTTTGTGTTTACGCCGTCTTTTTCATGAAAACAAGTGTTCAAGAAGGTATGATCGAATGTTAAAATTATAGTATTTTTTCTAAAGTGTAAATATGACATATATGACACATATGACATTTATTTGGCTTAGGGTGACAGTAACCAAGTCGAATTTAATGCTAAAAAAACCCAGGCAGCAGTTTTCTCTAAAAAGGTTAACATTACAGAACCGGATATAGTCATGGACGGACACGCCATTCCACTGGTTTCATTTATTAATTTGTTGGGCGTCAATCTGGGAGGAAATATGTCTTGGCATAAGCACATTGTGGAAATCGCCAAGATAGATTCTCAGGAACTTGGTGTACTCTTCCGAACCAGAAAATTGTACACACCTCAACAACTCTTGACACTATACAAATCCCAGATTCGACCATCACTAGATTACTGCTCTCATGTCTGGAGCTCTGCACCCAAACATACTCTTCGGCTACTGGATTCCATCGAAAAGAGAGCTATTCGTCTGATTGGTGACCACGAGCTAACGAAGAACCTCGACAGCCTACCCTAGAACATCGAAGACAGGTTGGGGATTTGACTGTCTTTTAGAGTGGCGAATAGCAGAAATACACTGCCGCCCATCCATATGTGGTTAAGCTTAGTACTCCTCGATCTTCATTATTTAAGAATTCTTTCAAATGGAGAACTTCATTCTTATGGAACGACCTTCCCGATGTCGTTTTTCCCAAAGAATATAACCTCCAACGATTCAAAACCAACGTGAATCACCTTTTGCACACACGCACTAATCCCTAAGTGCCCTTAAGGATTTTTCCTATAGTGCTTGTCTTTGATCATAAAATAAAATGACACTGACGTCATGTGAGACTTGAACTGCGACAATTAATCGTGTATATCTCTCGCAGTGCGTTCCACGTGGTTTTTCGTGTTTGACATCAAGTGGCTTATCACTCTTATTAATAATTGAAAGCCCCATTTACTGTTATTTTCCTTCAATTTGTCTTCATTTCAGGATTTGCGGGATTAAATATAAGAAGTATTTTCCATGACACCCTGTATATTGTTGACGAGCTTGTATACGCAAAGCTTAAAGCGATAGGTATAAAATAAAATTGTTACTTAAAAATTAATAACTAATTTCATTTTTTAAGGGCCCATTTGAATATTTAAAAATATGCACGACGTTCCGTCCAAAATAAAAAAATTACTGTTATTTAAGAGCAACTCTGCATGATGTCTCTTTTATCCTTCCAAGGTGTGCCGTATAGCTGTCGTATAGACGTGTCAATTTTTAAAAAAATATATATTTAGCAGTTTTTGAAATAAGTGCTATTATTCCAGGATTTTTTGACACATTGTATATTCAGACCACATTTTTTGAACCAATCCAACTCAACCTTCTCTAGGGTGAAGAAGCCTGTTATATTTGAAGAAAAATGTTATATTTTTAAGTGCAAAAGGGTTTTCGTTTAATACGTTGTTCCGTAGTATGTATTATAATTTTCATCCCCCTTATCCCCCTTTAAACTTTATGTGTTCTAATTTCAACGTAATGTGTGGAAACTGTGATATATTCTTTTGCAGTTTGGGTGAACTAAGGAGAATTGTGGAGCTGGATTAGCAATGTATTATTTTTCTTATATATATTTATTTATTCTTAACTTTCCTACTGTTATATAACTTATGTTATTTTTTTATTTATTTATATATTGCTCTGTAAATGGGTTTTTCTTGTTGGGCAATAAAAGCTATTATTATTATTATTATTATTATTATAAAGATATCTGTAAATACTGGGAAGTTTTTACGAATATTAATCTATCATTCTGCCTATCGTAAACAAAACACGATTATTTTCTCGAGAAAAAGCAATTTGTCACTGCCTAAATTGATAACGCATACGATGACTGAAAGACTGTGCAAGTTTTTGTCGCCGTGAAACCATCTTTTATTTCCTTTGACAGTGCAATAAGTCAAATTTGTTTAGTGTCGCCGTACGAAGCCCGAACAATAGAATCGAAAAATAAACAAAGCAGGAGCCTTGGCGAAAAGTAAAACATTTTATAATAATTCAATAATTCTTTAATAGCTATAAGTGTGAAACATTTATTTTTAACCAAAGGTATTGTAACCTACAGATCCAGTAATTCATAAAACTCTTGGAAAGTGAAGCTGTGATTGTGTGAAATGTTATTGAAAATCAGTAATGGGTGGAAGAGAGAACTACATGAAAAGATAAATCCTTATTTAATTGATCCACTATTTTACAAACTACACATGAATACACCATGAGTATTTATAATAAAGACGATTTTCCACTAATAATCACAAAGAAAACACAAATCAAACAAAATATATAAACAATCCGTGAGATCACAGCTCGAACGTTGTAATGTTTACGAGATTCATATTTTGGCTCCAGGATCGTGAAAGTAGTAGTAAAATAGAAATAGATGTTGCCAGAGTGCAGTTGGTTGATTAGTTCAAGATTCTTTTTAAAGTATAATAATATTTTTTGCGAAGTAATTAAATGGTTTGCCGTTATTAACAGTCGAGCTGCGAAATGATTACTTGATCAGCAAGAGTTTACAATTGGTCAGTAGAAACAAACATGTCTAGAAGCAGTTTACTACAGAGGTCCCAGGGCACTGTCAATTTATGTAACTTTCTTGTGTTTTCTTCTGCCGAATACAGAAAGAAATCGGCTACAAAAGGTGTAGCGGGGGCAGGATTTCACTTGTATTCCCAGGGCACTGTCACGATTCAGAAATGTTTGCTGTCCATAAGTTGCTGACCAACTAGCCATTTTGGCTGACCGATTACATTTTTCTGTTCGCAAAAATAAGAATATTTTGCTAACCAACAAACCCATATTTTTTTAAAGAATCTCTCATCGCCTTTCCACAGTTTATAGTAAAATTATTGGGAAATACATTTTTTTAAAGAACAATTGCGGATTAACCTTAAACCAGTTGTAATTGTCAAATTAACAAATTTTTAATTGGGATTTTGGAAGATCCCTTGGCGATAAATATGTCAATCTGGCTATGCTGCAATAATGACCGAAAGAGGTGGGAAATACTGTTTGTATGCGTTGCGTAGCCTAGAAATGTACACTTTTCTATCTGTAGTTTGTAATATCTTTTATTTTTTAAACATTTTTTGTGCATTAAAACGTAAAAAAAAAACTGAGGGTGGAATATTAATTTACAGATAAAAGGAAAGAAAAGCAAATAAATAAAAAATATTATTTTCGAAACGCACAAACACTAGTGGGTCCTTTCAGTAGGATGTAATAAATAAGATGGCCGCTCGGGCAGTGATAAATTCACCTCAAGTTTCCGACTTGTCAAATTTTTACCCGAGAATGCAGACCCGATAAACGCTCGCACAACTTAAACTGTTATTGATAAATTTATGAGGCACACGTCTAAAACCAAAGAATAAAACATTTCTGCTTTCGAACGAAATATTTTGCCATAAATCAAACATGTGGATTTCAAGTTAGATTTCTTATCGACTGACTGAGTGAAGCGAGTGTTTGTTTTAAGAGCTTTTCATATGACTCAAAAATCTATCGATAATCTTATAAATGTAGTTTTATTTTTTAGCTCAGTAAGAACATTGAATATAGAACATCAAGAATTGCTCTCATACCTGGAGCTCCAGGCCGTTCGATTACATCGAAAGGAAAGCCTTTCGTCTGATCGGAGACCATGGGCAATTTTCAATGGCTGTCTCCTGACGCATGCATAGCCATCAAAATATCATAATTTAGATTCAGTAAATATTGCGCATGCATACTAGTTTCCATCTTTTTTGTTCTCATCAGAACACAATAGCTGCACAACTAGCATATTGCTTTATAAAACTTGGTTATCAGGAACAGGAACCCGTATGAGCACGATGCTACTATTAGGTCAGTGCCAAATTTATAACAGCAGGACACTTGGAGCCTGACACTTTCTTTTTAATGATCAAACACAAGCACTACAGGAAAAATCCTTGGGAAGCTCGTTCCATAAGGATGAAGTCCTCCAGATGAAATAATTTTTAAATAATGAAGTTCGAGGAGTACTAAGCTTAACCCCATATGGATGGGCGGCAGTGGTTCGTCGTGTATTTCTGATATTCGCCGCTCTGGGCGGAATTAAGAGGGCAAGGTCAGCCGAGCATTTACCATGAAAATATCTGTAAAAGAGAGTCAAATCCCCAACCTGTCTTCGCTGTTCTAGGCCGTCGAGGTTCTTCGTCAGCTCGTTGTCTCCAATCAGACGAATGGCCCTCCTTTCGATGGAATCCAGTAGCCGAAGAGTATGTTTGGTTGCAGAGCTCCAGACATGAGAGCAGTACTCTAGTGATGGTCGAATCTTGGCTTTATATAGTGTCAAAAGTTGTTGAGGTGTGTACAACTTTCTGATTCGGAAGAGTACACCAAGTTTCTGAGAAGCTATCTTGGCGATTGCCACAACGTGGTTATGCCAAGACATATTTCCTCCCAGATTGACGCCCAGCAAATTAATAGATGAAGCCAGTGGGATAGTCCATGACTATATCCGGTTCTGTAATGTTAACCCTTATAGAGAAAACTGCTGCCTGGGTTTTTTAGCGTTAAATTCGACTTGGTTACTGTCACCCCAAGTCAAAATTTCTTCCAGGCCTTTGTTGAGGCGTGGTACTTCATGCTGTCTGCGAAGATGTGCGTCGGCAGCCGACGTTTGTGCATTCAAAGAGAAAGATGAGATAAGTGTGCTATCATCAGCAGAACTAATTATCGTATTTTTCGTTTTCACTAGAAGGTCGTTAATGTAGAGTAAGAAGAGAGTGGGAGACAATATGGACTCTTGAGGAACACCAGCATTGATGGTGAACGTGTCTGAGGGAAATCCATCAATTGCCACTTGCAGAGAGCGGTCCTTGCCATAGGATCGCAGTTTACTTAGAAGTCCCTCATGCCAAGCACGATCAAAGGCTTTAGAAATATCCAGTGCAATAGCCCGAGACTCCCCATGATGTTCGATTGCGTTGTTCCAAAGATAGGCTAGAATATCTCCAGTTGATCTGGACGTCCGAAAACCATATTGATGATCGCTGATAATGTTGGTACTTTAGAAGATGTTGGTTGATAGCTTTCTCCACTGGGACCCACCACGTCTTTAGGGGCCTCCAGGTAAACTACAATACTTGAAAATTTCTCGTACAGGCGAACAACAAACATCACTAATTTTAACTATACAATCATGTTTGTTTAAAAAATTTTACACCAATGTTAAATCCGGTACTGTAGATATCTGACATGCAACAGACTTCCTGTATTCCTGCGATAAATATTGACGCGAGGAAAAATTCTTTTAAAAGTCTCTCTTCGGTATTTCTATAAAAATAATAAAACCATTTTATTTCTCCCTGATCAAAAATATATCCGATATAATTTAATCTTTTGACAGTAATAAATATCCCTTAGGCTTCCTACCTGTCACATCTCTGCCCGTGAACGGAGACTCGATATACGTTAACATGACTTAAAATATTATGGATACATTTATGAGGTGCACGTCCAAAACCTAGAAATAAAACGTCCTTGTTTCCGGTCGAAACATTTAATCGTAAATCAAAAAAATATACGGTTTTCAAGGCTTGTTTTTTCTGAGTGAGCGATTACGGAGAACGGTAAGGCGTTGGGATTGTATTCCTATTTTTTTTACGAGTTTTCAATTTTCGAATAAATTGTTATTAAAAGTCTTGTTGAAGGTAAAAAACTTTTCGTCAGAGAAAATTGCCAATAAACCCATTGAGACCTTAAAATTGTCGATGTAAGGTTGATACAACTTTTACAAAGGAAAATATGTTATTGGGAATACTGAGGATGTGCCGGCATGTGCTAGGGAATCTTCGAAGCGACCGCATTTGTATTTTCTTATGCTATAGGTTAATTATGTTTGGGTTTGTTCACTTCAACACTACTCGATAATAAATTGGGGACAAAAATAATGTTAGTTAGGGTTATTAATAGTATTGTAACATTTTAAATTGTTTTCCAAGCTTAGGCTGTGTCTTGGAATGTTAGCCTGAATTTTAGTTTTCAAAAAATATTGACGCATTGATCTTTAATACCGGCCAACAAAAAAATTACTTTTTTACCCTTAATTTCTTGACGCCCTGTGGAAAAGTTGAACAGTCACATTTAGCTTCATTATACTTCGTTTTAAAGTGTGACCTTTTCGTAATACTATGTTTTTTGGTTCACATCATTACCTGCTTTTTAAAAGAAGATACAAATTATTAATGAAGGAATTGCAATTTTTTTAATTTTATTTAAAAGTATGCCGGAGTCAGTCGAAATCTCCGATTTCACCCCTGTTCGTTTCACGCTTTGAAGGCACGATGCGAATTGGATCTTCCCTTGCAGTTAGAAGAATACGACGAGCGTCCGCCCGTAATCGGTACGCCGACAGAAACAACGACAATCGGAAGAAAGAGACTGCACGTGATCGGGATCTATACTTCAATTTTCTACGCTGAAAAACAGAGTTTTCGCACTCTAAAAAATGCATTGGTATCTAAGACTAATTTTATCTTGCTGTTAAAATTTTAGCTTATATAAAAGTAATTTTTAGTTAGCAAAACAAATGTTCGTTATAACTGAATTACGAGAATAAGATTATCTATTTAACGGAACTAACTCTTTATTTTAACTACGTCTTAGTTAACTACATTATCATGCTGAAACCAACACTTTTTTATTAATTAGCTCCCTATACTAATTTACTTAGTTATTGTTATTGGCCAGATATAGTAGTAATAAGTAGGTACGATGTGAGACCTGACGTCACACCAACTGCCGCCATTTGCTGCTAGGAGATGGCGCTGCTCGCTGTATTTTCTCGACTGCCGTTGATAATACGTCGTGAAGTATTAGATATACACCTTCACTGTACTGACAAGAACTAAACAGTTCGATATCGGTCTGTAGGTGGTTACATCCTATCAATGGAAAATGCTTCCTTTCTTGGTAGTACTATTCAGTCTGAAATGGTATTTTAAAGTGCTACTGTGTAGCCTAAATACGCCCTTATTGTATAAGGTATCATCTGGTGGTCCGAAAAAATTATAATTTTTCCAAACATATTTAATATTTCTTTGCTCTTTTTTAACAATAAAATAGGTAACAATTAACAAACACAATTGTTGAAACAACAATATGATGTTGTTCCTGATAACTAACTATATTGGTTATCATAAATATTTATTCTTTCGGGTACTAGAAGTACTTGGTTGACTTAAAAAGAGTTATTAGTGACTTCATCTAGAATAATCGTAGCAATAAAATTTGGCCTTCTATACTAAATTTCCTCTTATCGCCAATTTCACTACATGTTCTTGCTATTGAGACTAAGATCTTGGTATCCTAAACTAGACCATTTTTTAGAGTGCGCTTCCTATGAAAACGGTACATTTAAAAAAAAAGAAATTTAACGAAAGATGTCTAAATTTTGTTAACAACTCGAGGAAAGTCTATCATGTTTTCCTATATGGAGCAGTAAAAAAATTAAATCTAAAAATCTTCCGCAACAAAACAATATACACTTTCCGCGAGTTCTAGTTCTATTACAAAGTTTCTTTTCCTTTGACATTTTTTTCCTAAAACAGGAATAAACGCTTGGGAAGAAAACTCGTTAACAGGTAGTCCGAAATCGTATTAAATTCAGAACATTACAGTATTTTATCAAGTAGCATAAACAGATATCCGAAAATTAATAGCGTGGATTTCCACATCGTATTCTTATCACTTCTACCTACCATGCTAGCATGGGTGGCATGCGTGGCATGCTTTCAATACAATACTGGCTAAATTCTTGGATATTTGTTTATGCTACTCGATAAAATAATGTAATGTCCTGAATTGTGAATAAATTGAAAAATTGCAATAATTTCTTAAAAAAATTTGTATCTTCTTCTAAAAAGCAGATAATGACGTGTACCAAATAACATTGTGTTAAGAAAAGATCACACTTTAATTAAACCAAAACATAACGAAGCTAAATTAGACCACTCAGTTTTTCCACGAATAGTTAAGAAATTAAGGGTAATAAAGCAACTTTTGTATTTTTATACTAAAATTCAGGCTAAATGTGCGCGATTAATATTTTCTTTTTGGGTTGGCAATACTTTTACAATTTAATAAAATGTTACAAGTATTAAATATGCCATGATAGAAACAATTGAACACAACAAACCTTCTTCCCTTCCGTCATAATTAAAAAAAAAACTATTATTAAAGTTCATAAAAATGAGTCAGGAAGAAAGTTGTACAAGGTCACAAATACGAGAAATTCCAGAAAATAATCTAGAAAAACTTTTAAAAAGAATATGCAAAACATTGAGTTATGGTGCGAGCAGAACAAAGTTCAAAATATTGAACATAATAATAAATAATACTATTGAACAAGATATTGTGTCGACACAGAATCTGACAGGAATAACAATTAATGCCCAGGAAATGTATACAGTACCTAACTATAAATATGTATATATAAAGTAATATGTATAAAATTGAATCAAAAATAAAAATAGTACTTTAATGAATCAAACTTTAGAAATAGAGCATAAACTGGAAAATATTTTTATTATTTTTAGGTTATGTTGTTTTATAGTTGTGACTAGAAATTGATGGACACCGTCAGCATGTTATATATTTCCGAGCATAGGTATTTCAGATAAATATCTAGTAAAAATGATCTATTTGCAAGGTTAAAGGTTAGTATTTTAAAGTTTTCTATAAAAAATTTTTGTCGAACCCATAATGCCTAGAAAACTAATTTCAACGAAATCGAAGTATTCCAACCCTACTTGCTACCAGGATAAAAAAAAATTCAATTTCATAAAGTGGCAGGTTATTCAATAAAAGTGTAGACTTTGCTAAAAATTGCATCAAGATCATAAGACAATTTAAAAAGTTGCACGACTATAAACGTGACTAATACTATGTCTTCCGAAATTTATTGTCGTGAAGTGTATATTTATAAAGCGAGAGAAGAAAATTTAGAAGCTGGTCGTTGACCAGCAATGGAAAATGCACCCGATTCGCAGTCACTCGGCCGATAGGAAATATAACTTGGAAACCGCATTTTGTGATTTACGGCAAAATGTTTCGAAGGAAATCGTTTTATTTCTAAGTTTTGAGTTCGAGACGTGCAACTCATAACTTCATCAAAATTGGTTTCAGCCACTTTAAACTGTGTATTAAGTATTTATTTTTAAGCATAAAACGACTTTTAAGATAGCTCAATTAATTTGTAGGAATGCCATTGTGAAACATGTAACATATAGAGTGACCCATTTAGAAAAAAAGAAATTTGTTTTTTTCCCTAAAAATTATTGAACGAAGAATCTGAGCACGTCAGTCGATTCTACGTAAAAAACTACAAAGAGAATATTTTATTTCTTTTTGACACGTTACAGGGTAACCGAAATATGGCGGGGGGGGGGGGGGGGGGAGAGGGGGTGTTCCAAAATGCAAGATTCTCGAAAACATCCTGTATATCAAAAACGAGGAGGCCTTGAAAAATTCTGATTAGGGCATCTTTTGTTTCATAAAAAAGTAGCAAAATGATGCGAATACTGCATCCGTCTATATTTACTAATAACGCAGATACCTCGTAAAACCACCAAAAAATGGACACACTGTACATACATGTTTCTATTTTCAGTAATTTTCAAGTTATTAGAAAAGTGAATTGAGTATTTATTATATTATACGAGGAAGATAACATTTTTAAAATACCCTGTATAAAAAATATCTGGTATTCTTATGAAATAAAAAATCGTTCATATAAATTCATATAAGGAAGTTCATATAAATATTTCTTCCTACGCAACCCCCCCCCCCCCAAAATATTAAATTACACCCAGTACAGTACGTTTCACGAAAATTGGATACACTTAATGATTTCCTAGGTCGGTCCCATTGTGTCGACAAGAGCTTGGCAATAAACAAGTGAAGTATGAAGGGACAGACTAAGGAAAACAAGTAATGATATGATTATATTAATGTAATCAAAGGAAATAACATTTTTTTTAAATGATACTAGTCATATTTATTTACATTTATAATGTCATTCTATAGATAGTTCTGTTTCGCTATCACTATCCACATCAAAATTAATTATAATTGGATTCATTATACGATCCAGACTAATATACGAATTTTCTACAGTTATTACGTGACGGACTGAATTTTTCCAACTACCTGGGGGAATATCATTAAAGCATTTTCGTATTAATTCTACAACACTAGAACTTAAAGTCGGAGAAATATTTTCAGACCTAATCAGTGATTTTAACTGGTGCCACATATGCTCTATGGGGTTAAAAATGCAATAATAGGGGAGCCGTAGCACTGTATGTCCAATTTCTTCTGCCAATGTGTCACAAACATATACTTTTTTTATACAAATAACCAGTGATTTTAACTGGTGCCACATATGCTCTATGGGGTTAAAAATGCAATAATATTGGAGCCGTAGCACTGTATGTCCAATTTCTTCTGCCAATGTGTCACAAACATATACTTTTTTTATACAAAATGTCTTTAAAACTTTTAAAAGATCACTTTTTTTATAACTTTCTTCAAAATACAGGGTGTTATGGAAATGACGTATTATATTTAAATGGGTGACTCCTGGGGTGTCCTAGAGAAGCGCTACATATTTTTTTTTTTTTAAATCGAACGTTTAAAAAGTGGGGTAATTCACCCCTAAACCTACCGGTGACTCCGCGGCACCATATGATATTATCCGGCGGAGCTGTCTGACAAACACATGTTCCTACAATGTTGCCAAACTTTGTAAAACGGTAGAACTTTTAGTTTCTTATAAAATTAATTATTTAGCTTACCTTAGGATACAAGGGAAGTAAATCGAGGATACTCTATGCTCACACTTTATGCTCTATACGTGCCCTGATAATAGTGTGGGACTGCCTAATAGCTATTAAGAAGTAAACTCAAAGTCACAGTCTACTCCTTGCTTGCTTATACCTTCTAAAACTGCTTTGTCCTCTTCTTTCCAATCTCGGGACGTGACCGGCATATCAAAACTAACTAAATCACTTAAAGAAACAGACAGACACCCACAAAACCACTATAAACACTACCGTACGCTAGAATAAACGCACATAGGATGTCCAAATTTCAGTGACAATCCGTAAACTATGCTTGCTGAAGCCACATGTCCCTTATCCGACCTAAAGGAACATTTTCTAAAAGTTCTGGCAGGTCGTTTTGCAGGATATGTGGTCGTATTAGGTGATTATCAATAATACCTGCCGATATGTTCAAGAAAAACCTTATCTGGCTATTGGTCTCGCTAAATAAAATATTCCATCTCGGGTAAAGCCAACCTCATCTGTGAACTATCCTTCGGAATTAGTCAGGTACTTCGACTTGACTGTATGTACCACTGTTGTAACCTTCTTGTAAAGTAAAGGAAGTCTTGTAGTCTCAATTTTTTACTTTTGTAGTACAGTGGCTAACGTGTTTGGGTTTCTCTCTCTCTCCTCTATAACTCGCTGATTAAATATTCCATCTCGGGTAAAGCCAACCTCATCTGTGAACTATCCTTCGGAATTAGTCAGGTACTTCGACTTGACTGTATGTACCACTGTTGTAACCTTCTTGTAAAGTAAAGGAAGTCTTGTAGTCTCAACTTTTTAACTTTTGTAGTACAGCGGCTAACGTGTTTGGGTTTCTCTCTCCTCTATCTCGGGTAATGCGAAGCTCCATGTATAGGGCATTTTCCTGTGCTGCTCCATAGCATAAGACCATGTCCGTTAGTTCGATTGAAGTTCTTGGCATTTTGAGTTTGAATGGCAAATTTATAATATTAGAAAATAATTTATATCCCTCTATCGGGAAAATACCACAACTATTGCGCTGTTGCCAGTTTTGAAACTAATGTCGAAATTTTTCGCGCCAAAACATTAAATTGAAAATTCGATTAAAAAATATGAATTTTGTCCTAAAGCATGAATTAAAATTATACGGAGAAGTAATATTCAAAAGCAAATGACATAATTTATGGATATAATCTTATAAAACAGCATCTTATAAAAAATACGCCAGCAGGTGGCAACATTGTAGTGTTGTTGTGTAGTGATGCCATACAGAAAAAGAAGAAGAAGAACGAAAATGTCAAATCGGGCCCGCCCCCGAACGTTTTGATACGTTTAAGTGGTTGAATGGTCTGTTTGTTTATTTATTTAGAGAAAATTGAGTTTAAAGTTTTTTGTCTGGCATCAGTACATATTACCTTCATCAACTTGTTATCTGTTATTTACCATTAGAACATTATTGAAAGTAGTTGCAAAAAATGTTATGTTCATAAAACCTTCATCCATGTAAAAAACTTAAGATGGAAGTGTTTTCTAAGCAGCAAAAGTGTTGTGTGTGCGTTAATTTATGTGCTGTTTTAAATAATACCGAAAAGGTAACAGAGCTTAAATAAAAAAATTTTGTCCCAGCGAACAACTCAAGGTAAAAGTTTAGAAATGTACCTTGAAAAATAAACATCTTCTGTCAACCGGTTATTGGCCTTCTAAAGATTTTAACCGACAACATTGCTCAAATTTCAGTGACGTTTTTGGCCATAACCTATCTCAATATTGGTTTGTTTAGGTATGGTTAAGGTTTGTTTATGTTTGGTCAGTAGTAACAGATAGGTTTATTTGGTTTGACATAAGGTGTTATAATTCGGTTATTAATTGAAAGCGCCATTTTTGGTTATTTTTTTTCAATTTCTTTTCATCTCAGGAATTGCCGGTTTAAATATAATACGTCATTTCCATAACACCCTGTATATATCATTCGCCGCCATGTAGTTCTGAATCTCCAATTTTGTATTATTTGAGCTTGGAGCTTTATGTAATTGGCGACTGTGATAGCTCGCATTGTCCATTACTATCACGCTGTTCTGAGGAATGTTTGGTAAAAGACAATTCTTGAACCATTCCTCAAAAACTAACAAATTTTACCACAAAAAGATATTTAAATATAAATTAAGCTACCTAACCTACCTGCCTATATTTAATTATAATTATTACAATCCGGTCCTTTCCACATAATAATAACAAACGGTCATAAATAATGGGATGGCCCAGGTACTTTTACGGCAGTCATTAAGTTATATCCATTTTTCTTGAAACAATCTTTACTTCAAAAATTATTTAAAAATCAACGATTTCCAGAGACGTCCGTTATGGGCCCGTATCTCCCTAGGGGGGGCCGTAGGAAGAAAAATCTATATGAACTTCTCCTATTATTTTTAAGTGTTTTAACTGAACCCAGAAGATTGCCCACATATTTTATTAAATTTCTTCAATAAATTTTAACTTGGAAACGGTTCGACATGGGTATATAAGACAATGTTAATCCTAACTTCCGGTATAACCGGAAGTAATACATTCCTCAAAATATCTGCATTAAAAGGATTGGCTTCTTTTATAGGCCACTCACTGTGAACAACTCTGTATTTTGACTCTAACGCGATCGTCCCAGATTCTATCGGGATACATTATTGAATATTATAACTTCATATAACTTTAGCATGGATTATCGGATAAAGTAGACCAGATTTAAAGCCTTTTAGAACGGCTTTATCAACGGAATCGTTTTACATACAAGGCTTCATCTAATGAGTCCTTAAGGGCCATTGAAAGAGGTCTTATATCAACTTAATATCCTATTAAACTGTATCAAGACGGCAGAGGGCCTATCCTTAGCAATTGCGGACCTAACATGTCCTGATTTAGGAAGGGCCAGGATAATAGCTGTCACTCCGTTCCTGCCCGTCGTCCCTGCTACACACTAATTGTCTTGTCTAATTTTCTAAGGCTTAAATTTATTTTTGGTTCAGACGGGACGATACCACGTCTCTTTTTGATAAAGCGATTTTTTGCGATTTTAATTAAATTATTGGCTCTCAAAATATAGGAAGGAATAAGATTCTTTCACGACGATGACGTCTTTTATATTGAAATTGTGTTTGAACATTTAATTAGTTAAGAAAATTTGGCTTCATAATTCTATTTGATTCTTATCATGATAAAAAAATTAACTTGGGTTTGTTCGTGCCAATGTTAATTATTGGCTACTTAATAAGGAAGTATGTTAATATTTATCGTGCCACAAGCGTTTCTGATAGACGGTGCATCAAAAAAAGTTACCACATTATTCTTTTCGTTATAGCTTCATTGTTTAAAATCATTTTGGCAGGAATCATTTTTTTGGCCCACCGTGTAGATTTATATATTATACAGGGTGTCCGCTAATTAATGGGACATGACAAAACCAAAGACTCCTTACGTTAGGATTTAATTATACTTAAAGTTGATATTAACTGAGATACAGGGTGCTAAAGTTAAAAGTTAATTTTTGTTTTTCTCTAATAACATTGAGAGAAACGTTTTTTATAAAATTTGGCACGTATGTCTTTTTTAGGACGAGAAATTGATTTCTTTATGTGTAATTTTAATGTACAATGTAGGGGGCGGCATTTTTCGCACATTTATTAGGTCATAACTTTTTTGTGCCTCAGTGTATTTAAGTTTTTAATAAAAATAATACTTTTCTCATATTTTTTACGTAAAAAAAGTTATACTAAGTTCAGGTCGTCCAGAGTTACCGTTTCGAAGATATTTGCATTTAAATTGTTTAGTGCGTCAGCTCAGGCAAGCAAATAATATTTTGTTACTTCTTTCCAATTTACTTTTACATGTTAATTGGGAATAATAAATAAAACAATTGGATTATTCTTTAACTTACTTTAATTAAAATAACTTTGACCCTAGAAAATATCGTGTCGAAAGAAACCAACAGCAATGAAAACATAAACTTACGATAAACTCAAAAATGATGCATTTTCTGATAAAGCTCTCTTACAATAATAAACAAACAAATAACAACATGGAAGTTTCATAGCAACTGCATCTCTAAATTTCATTTGTTTTCTCATACGTTACTTTAAGAACAAAATTTTGTTAACAAATTATAATAATTGGGCAGGGTGCACTAAACAATTTAAATGTCTCTCCGAAACGGTAACTCTGGGCGACCTGAACTTAGTATACCTTTTTTACGTAATAAATATGAGAAAAGTATTATTTTCAATAAAAACTTAAATATACCGTCGGCCCAGAATTATCTTATTCTATATCCATTTTCGGGAAAATTGAGTTATGTACATAATTAAAATTAACAGATTAAACTGCATACTTTTTGAAAATATTACAGAAAAATTCCGGCTAATAAAGTTTTTTTTTGTAAATAACTAGTCTATATCCCTTCAAATTAAAAAATTAAAAGTATTATCTTGTTCTATGAGACTGTAAAGAATTATCTTGTTCAATAAACCATCAGTACATGACAATTGCCAATTTTCACCATATGATACTAAACTACAGAATTATTTTGGTCTATATCCAGTTATATTTTCTAGCAAAGAGTATGGATGGAGACATGGATCATAGTGTTGCTAGTACTTCTCCATCTCCACAGAAACCACCTGAGTGTTCAATGGATGATGGCGGTAAGTTATTAACTTTCGCTGCCTAAATCAAATATATACTTTTTTTTATACAAAATGTCTTTAAAACTTCTAAAAGATCACTTTTTATAACTTTCTTCAAAATATGTATCATTCGCCGCCATGTAGTTCTGAATCTCCAATTTTATATTATTTGAGCTTGGAGCTTTATGTAATTGGCGACTGTGATAGCTCGCATTGTCCATTACTATCACGATATTCTGAGGAACGTTTGGTAAAAGACAATTCTTGAACCATTCCTCAAAAACTAACAAATTTTACCACAAAAAGATATTTAAATATAAATTAATCAACCTAACCTACCTAATGTGCCTATATTTAATTATAATTATTACAATCCGGTCCTTTCCACATAATAATAACAAACGGTCATAAATAATGGGATGGCGCCAGGTGCTTTTACTGCAGTCATTAAGTTATATTCATTTTTCGTGAAACATTCTATACGATTAATTAGTGGACACCCACATTATTTGTTTTGAAGATTTTCTCCTGTCTTTACTAAATCATTAAGAACACAATGGCATTTCTAAATGTTCAACTCGGTCACTTGCAAAGTTTTGTAACGAATACATTACCTCGGTGAGATTTTATTTTCGGATACATTTTTTGTTGCCGAGAAAAGCATTTAACAAAAGTCGTACGAAAACAATGAAAAGCTTTCCGTTGAAAATAAAAATACAAAAAATAGCTTTTTGTAAAGAGGAAAGCTGAAATTGTTTTAAACTCCACTTTGTATTTTTTTATCTCCTTAAGTATACCCCGGAGGCAACTTTTTCTGAGTCTACATAAAAAGTTACAGATGCGACAAATACTTGTAATATACACAAAAATAAAATTTATATTTAACATAGTAGACCAGTCAAGTGGAGACCTTAGGTGTTGACCTAAAATGCAAGAAATCAATTTACTTTCAGTAACTTATACAGACAAATTGTTATGATTTTGTAAATGTCAACTTAAGTTTATGGGTCTCAAACGATATTTTTGAAAATGGAAAACAGTCAAAAATCCATAAAATACAACGATCTCTTGGTTTGTTGTACATTTTCGTAATAACAGACGTCTGGTACAAAGCAGATCTCTCAACTCCAATCGGTTTACTTCAAAACTTACACTGGAGTGCCATACCAACCTAAAAGTACTGGCGGCCAGGGGGAACAAGATGGAACTCTTGTGGGTCCCTGGTCACTCCGGGATATTGGGAAATGAAAAAGCGGATGAACTGGCGAGAGCCGGATCTGCCCAAAGTCTCAGGGGCTCCGAACCGGCCTTTGGAATATCAAAACAGGCAACAAAAACAACATTAGATAGATGGTCGAAAAAACAACAAATATCTCGATGGCAAGAGTTATCTGGTCAAATACACGCACGGGCCGTAATTGGAAAATCATCGAAAATACTATCGAATGGGATGCTACCTATGACGCGGCCCCAGTTGAAACAAGTGATGGGTCTGCTAACAGGACACTGCCACTTGCGAAAACACCTTCAACAGATAGGGATAAACAGTGGATCCATTGAATGCAGACTCTGCGGCGAAGAGGATGAAACCGCCTCACACATAATATACCGCTGCGTAGCGCTGTCTCGTCGAAGACAAATTATCTTCGGGAACATACAACGCAGTAACAACCTCCCACATGACAAGCTTAGTAGAAGGTTACTGGACCTCATAGAAGGAACAAACATCTTCTAACAAGATCGGGGTACACAATAAGCTGAAAGGCTGCAGTGATTTGACGTTCGGGCCTTTAAACCGACCCCCGCCTTTAACCAACCAACAAATCAACCACAAAGCAGATAGAATTAAGGTAAGACACTCAATGATTGACAGATTTTAGAAACATTTCTTTCCAAATAGATCATCCTGAAAAAGTTTTTTTATGTTATAAAGTTTTTAACAATGTTAGCCAGTCATGGAATGCATTAAAATGTTCATGTCACCGTCATCGTCATCGTCATCATGTATTTAGCGTATCTCGATAAGAGATACATCTGTGTTCCTATCAAATGTTGAACCTTAACATTCCGCTTTTTCATATTTAACCAGTACGAGAAGTTAGGGGACTCAGTGTAAATAAAATTACGTTTTTTGTCCAAAGTTCTTCTCATACAGGGCGTTAAAAAAAGGGTCTATGAGTGTCACAGCTAGTCCGTCCCTGCAGCTATGAGTAATTCACAACACTTTCTTGGATACTAATGTGAAGTGTCTTACCTGGTATACATCAAATTAAAAAAAAATTGAATTATACCTGGTGGTTCAATAATTATGTGTAAAAACTTGATTCCATTGAAGCACTTTGGGAGCCCATATCCCCGAAGAGGAGGCCAATACGAAAAAAATTTATATGAACTTACAGTACTCTTTGTCACTTGTTTTCTTCATATCCGGGAGATTTCCCACATTTTTTCGGACACCCTGTATAATAGGATACTACGTGACATGATGGCAGAGTACAATAGATTAATATAGAATATAATAGGTTATATTTACGCTGTCAAACTATTTCTAACTGTACAAGATGGCTCAAAAATAGCTAAAAGAATTTATTGCTTGACCGCTTCAACAATCCCATGTCGGCGCTACTTCGTATCAAAAAAAGCCTTGTGTTTTATATAAATATAGATACCAAATAAATGGACACACCTGTGACTGACACGTCCATTTCAGTGTGATGCGTATCATCAATAAATCTTTTCTGATGGGGTTCAGTTTATTATTATAGTCACGAAAATAAATTGGGGATATTACTTGCCGGGAAACCTATGAAAAATTTGAATTTAAATTATGGTGTAACAAGAAAGAATGGCAAATGCCGGTAATATTATATTACGTACCGAGGTGGAAAATGTTTCATTCCTATCGATAGAGTCGGTAGTTAACTAAATCTCGAGACAGTAATGACACTTTTCACCGAGGTTTGTATACTATTTTATTTACAACCACATCTAACATCCACTTCTTATTATTTTGAATTAAAATTATTAATAAAAGATAAATATTATTTTGACTTTTCCATTGATTCAGAATTTCTTTTTTTTCCGGATATCTCCGGAACTACTCTGAATTTTAAAACTTTCTAAACAGCATATTATTAGGCACGTAAATGCGCAACTTTACCTCCATTTAACCGACTTCGTGTCTCTTACGGTTTCCGAGATCCCTCTACTGGCCCTCCTTATCTTGGACACGTATACTAGAGCCACTTACAATTCCCGGAACTAGGCCACCATTATAAATCGTACTACATCAAAGTCTAAGTCTATAGTGCCAATTTTTTCTCATTTTAATACGTCAGACAAACAACAGGCTCCCTCATTAAACGAATGAGTGGAGCCGCCTGAAAATGACAGGTCCATTTCAATTTTCCCTCGCTCGATAAATTCCTATAAACATGATTCAGTTGAATCTCAAACGCACGAGAACTTGCCGAAATTGGGACGCGAGTATTTATGAAAATTGGGATAATTTACGTGGAACTGGTGTGCAGGCGTTAAGTGCCAAAATTTACGATTTTTAGGTTTTTAGGGTGATATCGGGACCAGTTAAGGATCCCGGTTATTCGAAAATAATTGCAAAGATATTGTCAGTAACCGTTAAATTCAATAGGGGTAGGTAACGTGTAATAATTGGGTGAGTTTCTTAAAAGATAACTCAAAAGTAGTGTTGTGATCGCTCGAGCGAACAACCGCTTGAGTATTCGATTATTGAAATAACCGACATCGCTCGAGTTATAAATTCAAGCGAAAATCGTGGCTTGTTACATATTACCTTTCACTCGATATCCGAGCTTCGCTCGACGCCGACCGAAATGTGCTGCTTGGTAGTGTGATCGCTCGAGGTAGAAAACTGCTCGAAACGAGCAGTTTTTCGATCGATAGGAAATACTACTCTAGTTATAAATTCAAGCGAAAAATCGAAAATCGTCGCCTTTCATTTGATGCCCGATGTTCGCTCGACGCCGGGGGCCACCCGAAATATGCCGATTGGCGACGTTCGATTCTGATGCTCAGAAGGCTGACACGACATACGTCTTTGTTAAATACACATAAACGAGAAGGTGCATACAAAAAAGTGTGCTAAATCCCTTAGTGGATTCATCGCGACATGGGTTTTGTTTTGACTGGGACTGGCTAGCCAGCGGCGATTATAAATTTTTGAAAAAACTAAAGGATATCATTACAATCCCTGGTCTTTTATCAACACATTTCTCTTAGTCATAAAAATTTAAAGTGATTAATCGCTCGAGCGATTCACTCGATTATTAAAATCGCTCGAGTATCAAGTACTCGATTATTAAAATCATCGGTTTTTCCCAACACTACTCAAAAGGTGGAAAATTTCAAAAATGGTGGTCATTTCCAGCATAGGAGTAAAATAATTCATCATTATCAATGTTAATAATAATAAGGTTCAATTTGGATTTAATTGTTTTAATCAGGACTAGGAAAACGCAAGAGTATTAGAGAATATGTTTACTGAGACACCACTACAGCACTGGGGGTGAGTTGCGTTCTATACCTTTTCTACGATTTCATATTTATTTTATGTAAAATTATCAAAATATGCTAATAAAACAATTTATGAGTCGATAGTCACATGGTTATCAGTACACCATATACATATTTGATACGCTTTTTCATATCACTCCCTGGATTTTTCTAGTAATAAATTATTTGCCGCGGAAGCTGCTTTTAATGTAATTTCTCGTGGCGTTCACTCATAGTTTACTAATGTATCCAAAAATATCCAAATTAAAAATGTTGACTTTTAATATTTCTTAACACTTACGTTAACAAGGCGACCCGATTGAATTCACAGCGAACTTCGCATAAAATCCATTGAAAACATTGACGGTTTTGGCATATCATGGGTAATGTAATTTGTGGAACTGTTACGTAATATTATATGTATATACAGGGTTGTGATTTAATAACGGATAAATTCAATACAAATTAAATGGGAGCGTTTTCGGAACAACGCTCGAACCCGTCGATTTTGTTTTTGGATTGCGCATATCTTGACATAAAATGTAAGTATACAGGATGTCCCATAAATGTGTGACAGAAGAAATGGTTTTTTCCTTAAATGGAAACCCCTGTATATTATTGAATTTTCGGATTTTCCGGAAAATTCTACTTATGTTTCATGTATAATGTCCTAAACCTATCTTCAACTGTTCACGAAACATTTACGTTCAAATATTAAAATATTTTGCAACATAAATTGATTTTTTAAAAACTAAAATTATTTTAGCAAATGCTGGAAGTGTCCGCCATTAACAGCTCTGCAGTACCCCCAGACGATCAATAAATTCCTGCTTTACTTTTTCTACGGTTTCTGGGGAAATATTTCTAATTACATTACGAATGCGCTCTTTGAGAATATCAAGCGTGCGTGGCTTATCTCTATAAACTTTATTTTTAACATAACCCCAAAGAAAGTAGTCCAGTGGAGTATGGTCGGGTGACCTAGGTGGCCACTCAATTGATCCAGGTCTGCCTATCCATCGGTTTGGGAAAACATTATCTAGGAATCTTCTAACAATCGCAGGATTTTTAACAATTTATGTTGCAATAAAGTAATATTTTAATATTTGAACATAAATGTTTTGTGAACAGTTGAAGATATGTTTAGAATATTATAAATGACACATGAGTAAAATTTTCCGGAGAATCCGAAAATGCAATAATATACAGGGGTTTCCATTTAAGGAAAAAATATTTATTCTGTCACACTTTTGTGGGACATCCTGTATACCTACATTTTATGTCAAGATATGCTCAATTCAAAAATAAAATCGACGGGTTCGAGCGTTGTTCCGAAAATGCCCCCATTTAATTAGTATTGAATTTATCCGTTACTAAATCACAACCCTGTATATTACGTAATAGTCATTACCTAATAGTAGACAGTATTAATAATATAGGAGTAGAAAGGAACAAATTCAACCGTCTGTGGCAAAAAGTTGAAGCTATTGCTTAGATAATTATGTTCATAATAAGAACTTTTCTTCATAAAATAACCTGAGGCATGTCATTGGAGAAACATCATGTATTGTAAAGCAACAGCAATTTTTTCCCTATAGTCCTCACCTCCTAGTCTAATAATAGAAATTCTAATAAACAGAACTCAATTAACTACCTACGACAATGATTTGTCATTGCTCACGAGATCCCACTTTGAACAATGTTACTTTATCTCCCTAGGTCGGTAAAATAGCACTTGTAATTGGTGTTAATTGAACGTGAGCTGCCACAAAGGCAGACACGTAATCAAATAAAAACGAATTACGGCGACATAGTTGCACACAGGGCTCACGTACGTCGCTGCTAGCTGCAGTATAAAATAAAAACAGAGGAATTCATTGGATGAGAATTACGACACACGTTCTTAGTAAATTAAAAATGGAATTACAATAAAAAATAAGAAGAAAATTGTATAAGTGGATTTCGAGTCGGAAATTTGGGTTTGTTCGGGTTCGGGGACATTAAGCAGCTACTATCCATTAATGTTCAGATGACATTGGAATGAATATTTTTATTGTTTTTTTTTTTATATTAATTGGAGACCAGATAACTGACTCTATTATCATATACAGGGTCCGCAAACGAAGCGTGGGCGGAAGATTAAATCGTTATCGAAGAACTTATCAACAATACGAAAACAGCTTGAGATATTGGATTAAAAGCGGCATGTTTTAAAAATATTTTACATTATATAGGGTGGCCCAAAAAAAAAGTGACAGCATAAAGTTATATTTTTTTAAATGGGACACCCAGTATTTTATTGCATATTTAGGTTCGTATTACTATCGTTTATAAGTGCTTCAAATTTTATTTAATTTGGTTCTGTAGTTTCGCAGAAATAAATTAAAAACTAAAAAAAAAAGTTTTGCAGTCCTGAATAAAAAAATCAAAAAAAACAATTCAGAACTAGTTTTTTAACCTCGGCATTGAGTGAAATTTATGACAAGAGGTCTAGAGATACTATAAATGTAATTGTGTTTATTTATTTTATACAGGGTATTCATAATAAGCTTTCAAAAACCCCACATTTTTAAATAATTTTTCTCAAGTTTTTCAAATGGAACACCCTGTATATAATTAGGCTATTTGACGTAGAATTCATAGATAATTTTTTTTTGTAATTCAAGCATATAAGTTATATCCAGCCGTTTTCGAAATAATTATAAATATCATAAATTATGTTGTTTAAATAGACTTTTATTGGGAAATTTTGTTATAGGCGACTAGATTAATAATTGTAAACTAAAGTAAATGTTCAAAATAGCTTCCTTTAGCAACAGGAAGCACTGCGTACACAAAAAGGATGATAATCAATAAACCCGTTATTAATGAAGCAAATGAATTAAGAGTTCTGTTGGCAGTAGAGGACAATCATTAAATTAAGTAAAAGGAAGCTATTTTGAACATTTACTTTAGTTTACAATTATTAGTCTAGTTGCCTATAACAAAATTTCCCAATAAACAGTCTATTTAAACAACATAATTTATGATATTTACAATTATTTCGAAAACGGCTGGATATAACTTATATGCATGTATTACAAAAAAAAATTGTCTATGAATTCTAAGTCAAATAACCAAATAATATACAGGGTGTTCCATTTGAAAAACTTGAGAAACATTATTTTAAAATGTTGGGTTTTTGAAAGCTTATTATGAACACCCTGTATAAAATAAATAAACGCAATTACATTCATAGTATCTCTAGACCTCTTGTCATAAATTTCACTCAATGCCGAGGTTAAAAAAATAGTTCTGGATGGTTTTTTTTTGATTTTTTTATTCAGGACTGCAAAACATTTTTTTTTAGTTTTTAATTTATTTCTCCGAAACAACAAAACCAAATTAAATAAAAATTGAGGCACTTATAAACGATAGTAATACGAACCTAAATATGCAATAAAATACTGGGTGTCCCATTTAAAAAAATATAACTTTATCTGTCACACTTTTTTGGGCCACCCTGTATAATGTAAAATATTTTTAAAACATGCCGCTTTTAATCTAATATCTCAAGATATTTTAGTGATGTTGATAAGTTCTTCGATAACGATTTAATCTTCCGTCCACGCTTCGCTTGCGTGGTATATTATATGAAGTGGATATGTATGGATGTGATTGACAGGTCCAATGCAAGTTGGTCCTTCAATAGATTCCAATACACAATGAACAATCTTCTTGATAATGGATGCTAATCATTATTTTATAAACCTATATAGGGTGTAACGAATTCGTCGGTCACTATTGGGATGTCGGAAACGATATGAGATACGAGTCGGTTATAAATAGGGGCAAAGTAAATTATGGGCCCAATAATAGGCCGCAAAAAAATACAGAGCTTTCAAAGGATTTGTAAAAATCTAAAATTTTACGTTTCGGTTTTTCTTTTTCGTTTTAAAATTTATTTTTCCTAATTCCGATCCATCCGTAAATTCCTAATGAAAGTGAAATTAAATTTGGGAAACACTCGATGGATTAAGAAAAAAATCCCAATATTTTTCGCAAGATTGGATGTTTTGAAAAGCTGAATCGTATTTACCTTCCTTTGAAGTTCCATAAAAATTCATCTGTAAAGGTAAAAAGAATCCCCCCGAGGGATTTCCGTAAACAAATAGAGAGGGGTATCGGTTCGCGAACGAGTTTATCTTTTTTCTTTTGAGATATATGAACATTAATCGACGAATATAAATGTTGAATAGATTATTCGCAATAATTTTTACGGTTATAAACAAGTATTAAGTATATTCAATGGTTTAACATATTATAATACATTCTGTTGAATTAAAATTAAAATAGAATTACGGGCTAAAAAGATCAAACGTTATTGGTTTATTCTTTGCATTACTATTGCAATAATATTTATGTTTTGAATAGCATTTTTTTAGTTATTTCTTCTTACAAATACAGGGTGACAATTTAAAAACTTGAAATGGCCATATATTAGAAACGAAAAACTGAAGAAAAAAACGCAAAAACAGTTTCTATAAAACGAAGGGGGAACAAAAACAAGCGTATTAGCTCACCCCTATCTGCAACCCCTTGGACAAGATGAGATAAACCCTTAAAATCTTAAATAGAAAGGGGTCGAGTGATACATCATTTTGAAGCTCTTGAAAAATGCTTTCCAATGGTACCATAGAAAGGTACATTTCAGGAAATTCTTCTCTGTTTATTAAGGAAAACAATAAATGAAAAGACAAATTTGAAATTTTTTATTCTTAGTTAATTAAATGTTCAAAATGATTTCCGTTGTTTTGAAGACAATAATAAAGCCTACTTTCAAATTCTTCACGTACATTTGCAAAGGTTTCTCTGGATATAGCACGGCATTCCTGAACTATTCTATGCTGAAGTTGCTCTAGTGACTCAGGTTGCGTTGTAAAAACCACAGATTTTAGGTGACCCCACAAAAAGAAGTCAAGAGGTGTTAGGTCCGGGGATCTAGGTGGCCATTCAACAGGATCTCTTCTTCCAATCCACTGGTTGGGATAATTATCATCCAACCACTGCCTAACGGGAACTACATAATGCGGAGGTGCTCCATCCTGTTGGAAATGTAGTAAGCGTTCTTTTAAAGATAAATTTCCGAGTGTGTCCCTCTGATTTTCTAATTCTCGCACTATTAGTGGTTCGATAGACCTCTGTAGCATTTCAGCATACCTGTCGCCATTTAAATTTCCTTGTATAAATATTGGGCCGATAATACAATCTCCCAATATACCAGCCCAAACATTAATTTTCTGGGGGTACTGGGTATGCCCTTCTCTAAATACGTGGGGGTTCTGGTCATTCCAGTAACGACAGTTTTGCTTATTAATATGCCCATTTAAATAAAAGGTACACTCATCACTGAAGCAAATATTTTTAACTAGTCGAGGTTCTGCCGTAATTCTATCTGTCATTATTTCACAAAACTGTATTCTTCTGTCAGGGTCGTCGTCACCAAGTTCTTGCAGTATGTGCAGTTTATAGGGATAAAACTTATGAATTTTAAGTACCTTTCTTATTGATTCACGAGATAATCCAGTTGCTACAGCTGCTTGACGAGTTGATAAAGTTGAATTCATTGCAAACTGCCCCAGAATTTCAATTTGCGCTGCTTCGTCGGCTAGTCTCGGTTGATTTCTCTTTATATTCGCGACAGAACCAGTTTCTTTAAATTTGGCTACTAGTTGGCGAACATACTCCGGGCTTACATTTTGACCTGGATGCCTTTCGTTAAAACGTTGAGCTGTTCTTAAAAATCATTGATCCTGGGAACCATAAATGAAAATAATTTCTACCCGTTCAGCTGTACTGTACACCATTGTTAAAGATAAGAAGTGCTGCTTTTCGTTTAAACTGAACCGAAAGTTAACTGTTCTTAAAATAATAATACTAGTAGAAGTTACCTTTAAGGTAAATTCTGTGATAATAAAATGCGAATATTTATAAACAAATTTTTTTTTTCGACAAAAAAAAATAGCAAATAAACCAATACGAAATACCGAGTTGTTAGAAATCGATCTGTTTAGAATTATTAAGAGATATCTCTTAATAAGCCAGGATATTGGTAGCAATCATTTTGAACAGAATTTCCTGAAATGTACCTTTCTATGGTACCATTGGAAAGCATTTTTCAAGAGCTTCAAAATGATGTATCACTCGACTCCCTTTCTATTTAAGATTTTAAGGGTTTATCTCATCCTGTCCAAGGGGTTGCAGACAGGGGTGAGCTAATACGCTTGTTTTTGTTCCCCCTTCGTTTTATAGAAACTGTTTTTGCGTTTTTTTTCAGTTTTTCGTTTCTAATATATGGCCATTTCAAGTTTTTAAATTGTCACCCTGTATAATAAATCAAATCAATAAATATACTATTTTAGACACTTACTTTTAAAAAAAATCCTCCAATACATGCTCCTGATGAAGCAATATTTCCAATACCAATAATAAATCCTCGAGTATAACAATTGGTGTCAATAAAAAGGGTGAGCCTACCAAAACAAATGATCAACTTTGGTCCGTTATAAGTTCTGCTGTTCACATGTTGTTGAGTACTCAGTATTTTATAAACAGATATCCTAGTCCTTGTAGATTGTAATTTTATTAGAAAATTTTTTAATTCGCTAAGGGAATAATTCAATTAACAGATCACATGTTTCCCACCAACGCCAGTTCTAGAGCAATTTGGTAATTGAAAATACACCGCTATAAAGATTGTTATTGGTTAGATAGTTAATCGAGTAAAGACTCCAATGATTACTCTGGCAGAGTCGCATACAATGTACGCATATACAGTGTGTCCCAGAATATGTGGACAATCTCCCGGGTTCAGATAGAACACTTAAAAATAACAGGAGAAGTTCATATGAATTTTTCTTCTTACGGCCCCCCTAATCGTTGATTTTTTAATGATTTTTTAAGTATTTGGTGTAATTTAATAATTTTTTAGTATAATGTTTACTAGATGAGTCTCCTTAAAATTCTCCCTTTTAAACACATTTGGCTTATTTAGTTTGACAGGGACGGACTAGACGTAACACAAAATGCTTTTTTTTACACCCTGTATGATGAAGGAACGGCAATAATATTTTTGTTGGATATTCTAAACTGGAACTTAAGCTGAAAAAAGGTACTCTTGATCAATGTCGATAAAATGAACTGTTTTCGATCAAATATATTTTTGTTCATACATTAAATGCATGTCGGCATATTCAGTATACGTAAATTCCATTACTAAGTTAGTAACTAATAAGACAAAGGAGAAAAATCGCAATTTTCAAGACACTATTGCCATAAACTGACACTCTCATAAATATTCTTATTTAAATCGGTACATGTAAAAAATACCATAGCAACAATGAGGGAATTTTATGAACATAAAACAACAACCAATGCAAAAAACCATATTGAAAAAAATATTTTTAATTCGAAAACAGTTCATTTTATCGACATTGATCAAGAGTAACTATTTTTCAGCTTACGGTTTAGAGTATCAAAAAAAATATATTATTGTCATTCCTTCATCATACAGGGTGAAAAAAGCATTTTTGTGTTACGTCTAGTCCGTCCCTGTCAAACTAAATAAGTGCGAATGTTAAGTTTTTGGGGATTGTTCGGGTTTGTTCCCAACTATCCAAAACATAGACTAACAGTAACTGAAAAAGTTAGTTAGTTATAATAATATAACTGTATAAAGTTTTTTAATTATCTGCCAGCGCAAATAAAAATGGGTGACAATATGAAGTGTATAAAGAATTTTTTTTTGATATGTTATTAGATATAGAACCATACAATGTAACTGAATATTTGCAAGGTGTTAAAAGTTTTTAGATTTGTAACCTGTATGTTTTTGAGTAATTTATCTATTTTTATATTGACTTTATTTCGATTTATATTTACAACATACTTTTGAAATACAGATTGTTTATTATTATTATTATTATTAAACCATGAAGGCCGCAACAGCCTTCACAATAAAATTGACTTGCCTTTTCGATTTTATAAGGCTAATCACATCTATCATATTGCGATATTGAAGATTATAATATAAGCAAAAAATTATTTGAATAATTGATAACTTAGCTTTGCAAATTGAAAACAAAGCCATTTGGGGAACGACTAAAAATAGCAGGAACTGCCGGAGACACGCCGAACTCAAGATAATCCGCGCTGAGAGTAATAAAAGCGTATTTCTAGCAAAGCTATAAATTATAGATAATGAACTCTGCTGCCTGAGACACTAGTTTCGATTATGAAACATTAATTTTACCTCTGGCGGCGAACTAACGCTCCTAAGCTACTTCGCGGCAGCAAATATAATATCCCTGCGGCTATAAGAACACCTGAATTTACATACTTTGCCCCTTATAAGGACCATTCTCGCGGTAATAAGAAGATGCTCTGAAGTTACAGTGTTATACTTTTAATTATTAGCAGGTTCAGAATTTAAAATCGACCGGAGATATCGGAGATATCTGAGGTTTTTGGGATCGAGCAGGTTAGTTATGAGGATGTGTGTGATGGTATTCGGAGCCTAAAAATTATCAAAGCTGTCGGACCTGATAACATACCTGCATACATCTTTAAAGGCTTAATAGGTTTCATTGCTGACCCTCTTAGAACACTGTTTAATATTTCATTACGGACAAATACCTTTCCGCAAGTGTGGAAGGAAGTCAAAATATGTCCTATATACAAAAAATGGGATAAATCCGACATACAAAATTATAGACCAGTTGCTATACTGTCATGCCCGGCTAAAATATATGAATATGTTTTATATAAGTATGTGTACAGCTTTGTCATAAACAAAATCACGGATTGGCAACATGGATTCTTGAATAAAAAGTCTACTACTACTAACCTATGTAATATTATGCAATACATAGCTGAAAGCCTGGACACTAAATGTCAGGTAGATGTAATATATACTGATTTCGCGAAGGCGTTTGATAAGGTATCACACTCCATCCTCATAGAAAAACTGCGGTCCGAATTTGGATTTCATGAAAATATGGTTAAACTCTTCAAGTCATACTTGCAAAATAGAAATCAACGAGTGGTTGTTAGAGGATATAACTCTGATTATTTTGCGGCTACTTCCGGAATTCCGCAGGGCTCTAACCTTGGACCATTGTTGTTTCTTTTATATATTAATAGTCTAGTGAAAGTAGTCAATCAATCATCAATATATTAATGTTTGCAGATGACTTGAAGTTTTATATTAGGATTAAAGATGTCAATGATTGTCGAAGGCTCCAGGAGGATTTAAATAAACTATATCAGTGGACAATTAAAAATCGATTATATTTCAACATAAGTAAGTGTTATGTTCTTAGCTATAGCAGGAAGAAAATTAAAATAAATTATGAATACTTAATTAATGGCACGGCATTGGCCCGAGTTACGGAGATGCGGGACCTGGGAGTCATTTTCGATTCTGCGCTAACCTTTAAAACACATGTATCTGAAATAACGAAAAACGCCTCTAGAATGTATGGATTTATAGTAAGAAATTGCAGATTATTCACAAATATTAAATGTATAAGAGTGCTATATGTTGCGTATGTCAGAAGTGTTTTAGAGTATGGCTCAGTTGTATGGAGTCCATACTATGAAAACCATAAATATAGTATAGAAAAGGTACAAAATAGGTTTTTAAGATATATCCAATATAAGGCAACTGGAGTCTATCAAATGCATATACCCAAAACGGATGTTATGAAAATATACAATCTTAAGACCTTAGAGGATCGTAGGAAAATAGCATCTGTCCTTTTTTTGCATAAACTAGTGAATAACTTGGTTAATGATACAAGCCTAATATCTAATTTAAATTTTTATGTGCCGTCTTATAGAACTAGACATCCTATAACATTGTATGTTGATAACACCCGTACGAATTACTATAGGAATTCACCAATTATACAAATGTGCATGCTGTATAATGTAGTTCAGAATCAATGTGATTTATTTAATATTAGTAACGCCAAGCTGAAGAATATGTTAAATGAAATATTTTGAGTTTTGATATACTGTGTGTCAACTATATCCTACTCTGTAATTGGTTCTGCCGTAGAGTTTGTAAATAAATAAATAAATAAATAAATGAAAAGCTCGGGTTTTACAATAGTTTCTTTAGATAACGGTCATTTTTGTCGTTAACACCAGCATTTTGTAGACTTTTTAACCTATACTACAAACAAGGAATATTTCCATCGTGCTGGAAGTCGGTGCGAGTCCAGCCTATACCAAAGAAAGGTAAGAGAACCCTGCCTAACAACTATCGACCAGTCGCATTGCTTTCCGTTATATCAAAAATAATGGAGAAAGCTATGAACCATCAATTGCTAAAGTACCTGAAAGGCATCAACATTATCAGCGATCATCAATATGATTTTCGGAAGTCCAGATCAACTGGAGATCTTCTAGCCTATGTCACCTATCTTTGGAACAACGCAATCGAGCATCATGGGGAGTCTGGGGCTTTTGCACTGCATATTTCTAAAGCCTTTGATCGTGTTTGGCAATAGGGACTTCTAAGTAAACTGCGATCTTATGGTATGCCCAGTCTATTCTGTACATGGTTGTCTAGCTTTCTTAAGGACAGCTCTCTGCAAGAAGTGGCGATTGACGGATTTCTCTCAGACACCTTCTCCATCAATGCCGGTGTTCCTCAAGGGTCTTTATTGTCTCCCACTCTCTTCTTACTCTACATTAACGACTTTCTAGTGAAAACGAAAAATCCGATATTTTGTTTTGTTGACGATAGCACACTTATCTCATCTTTCTCTTTGAATGCACAAACATCGGCTGCCGACGCACATCTTCGCAGACAGCAAGAAATATCACGCCTCAACAAAGACCTGGAAAATATTTTGGCTTGGGGTGACAGTAACCAAGTCGAATTTAACGCTAAAAAACCCCAGGCAGCAGTTTTCCCTAAAAAGGTTAACATTACAGAACAGGATATAGCCATGGACGGACACGCAATCCCACTGGCTTCATCTATTAATTTGCTGGTCGTCAATCTGGGAGGAAATATGTGTTGGCATAACCACGTTGTGGCAATCACCAAGGTAGCTTCTCATAAACTTGGTGTACTCTTCCGAACCAGAAAGTTGTACACACCTCAACAACTTATGACACTATACAAAGCCCAGATTCGACCATCACTAGAGTACTGCTCTCATGTCTGGAGCTCCGCACCCAAACATACTCTTGCGCTACTGGATTCCATCGAAAAAAGGGCAATTCGTTTGATGGGAGACCACGAGCTGACGAAGAACCTCGACCGCCTAGAACATCGAAGGCAAGTTGGGGATTTGACTCTCTTTTACAGATACTTTCATGAAAAGTGCTCGGCTGACCTTGTCCTCTTAATTCCGCCCAGAGCGACGAATAGCAGAAATACACGATGAGCCACTGCCGCCCATCCATATATAGTTAAGCCTAGTACTCCTCAAACTTCATTATTTAAGAATTATTTCATCTGGAAGACTTCATCCTTATGGAGCGACCATCTCGAGGTCGTTTTTCCCAACGAATATAACCTCCAACGATTCAAAACCAACCTGAATCCCTTTTTGCGCACAGGCACCACTCCCAGAGTGCCTTAAAGGATGTTTCCTATAGTGCTTTTTTATTAATCAAACACAAGTACTATAGGAATAG
The DNA here is from genome assembly GCA_963991005.1 of Barypeithes pellucidus. Lineage (NCBI taxonomy): Eukaryota > Metazoa > Arthropoda > Insecta > Coleoptera > Curculionidae > Barypeithes > Barypeithes pellucidus. Next base: position 14,720,693 of record OZ022565.1, on the reverse strand, counting down.
CTTTAAGCCACTCAGTGAGTGGTGCGTGTGCGAATGAAGCGATTAATTTAATAATTTTGAATCGTTGATGGTTATATTCATAGGGAAACACCACCTCAGGAAGATCACAAGGATGACGATGTTCTGGGTTAGGCTATAGAGGTTCTTGGTCGGCTCGTGGTCTCCAATCAGACGAATGACTCTTCTTTCGATGGAATCCAGTACAGCCAGTATGGAATATAGTTGCAGAACTCCAGACATGAGAGCAGTGTGCTAGTGATGGATGATGTATGGAGCTTTAAGCTTAAGAGGTCTCAATATCTTCCTTTTTCAATTATAAGATACCACTAATACCAACTAGTTCTTCAATAGTTTATTAAAATCCTTATGGAGAAGTTTTTACTCTCATTGTTTTTACAGTTTCCCTAGTATCTCGTTCTTTAAAGTAAATGCGGTATCTCTTGGCAATGCGAGATTGTCCATAACTGTACATAAAACTTATACAAACCGGAAATACAGCAAGTGGTTGAAAAATTGATATCGAACATACATTTGTCTTGTGTAGCATGAGAAAATTGATATTTTACTGCTTCGTAAAATAAATTGAGCAATTTCATGGCGGTGTAAGTTGGATAGCTTTTTATCAATATTTCGCCAAAATATGCAATTTCCAAAACTGTAACGTTTCGTCTTTGGGTCGCCATCATCAATTTAATTTTTCTTAAATGTGGACGTTCGTTTAATTTACTTTTTTTCGAAGAACTGAAGATTTTTAAATTATTATTGCTATTTCTGTCCTTAATTATTATTGTTATGTACTAGTACTGATCTTATTTGCTTCAAACTAATATATTTTGAAATTTCTACGTAGTGTAAGGATCTATAAGTAATTAATTTCATGAAATTTCACTCTTAAAGGCATTGATTTTTATACTTTCGAATTAAACCTAATTTTTTAGAACGAAAATAAAATACTGGAGCGCACTAGGGGTATTTTAATGAAGATGGTCAAGTTAAGAAACAAAACATTGGGAAATCAGTAAGTGTTGTATACCGCTGAACGTAGATTTAGTTCCTCTTTCATAATGTATGTCTTGGCATTTTCACTAAAGGAAGCTAGCTAGTAGCGCCGACTCAGAACCAGGATTTTGAACTTTGTTTCCCGTACACTATTCTTTGAAACAGCTACATGCCTTGTCATATTTCGGGCGGCTTTTAGTTGGCAGAAGATCTTCTACTATTCTTGCTGCTTCTCGAATTTCTGGTGGAGTACCAGCAAAATCAAATTCCTCATCTGACAGTATTTTTCTGTTGTTAAAATAATATATTGTTTAGTGACATGGAAACCATATCCAAAAAATGATATTTGCCATCTTGATGTGTATTATTACCTACGTTACTTTACCACCTGCGGTTATTTGAAATTTCTGTCTAATTTTTCAATGGAAAAGTCAAATTAATAATTTTAATTCAAAATAATATTATGGATGTTAGAGGTGGTTGTAAATAAAATAGTATACAAACCTCGGTGTAAAGTTTAATTACTGTCTCGAGATTTAATTACTACTCTCTCGACAGGAATGAATCAGTTTCCACCTCGGTACGTAATATCTATCTGCGAACAAAGTCCGGAAAGAACAAAAACTAAAAAGGAAAATTTTATATTTTTCCAAATATTTTGAAACCGTCTGTATTTATTTTTGATTTTTTTGCTAAATATTACTGGACCCATAATTACGTAAATGTTGTCCCAATTCAACCGACTTTACATCTCTTTTCGACATCCCAATGGTGAAGGACGAATTTGTTACACCCTGTACAATATGAACTAAACTGCTGGCCATTTGCTTTCGAGCAAGAAAAATTTCGCCTAAATTTAAAAGTTAATATTTTCTGAACCAGATATGACATCGATCTCCGGTTTTTAATGGTTGATAGATTTGTCCCTTATGAAACAATTGCCAAAGTTGTATTGTCTTAAACTGTCAGAAAATTTGATATACAGGGTGTTAAAGAGGACGATGATTTTTGCTCCAATTTCAATAGCATGTAACTTTCACAATAATATTTTTAAATTTTATCACTGTACGTCAATTGAATCACTGGTTCATAGCAAAGAAAGCTATTTGTAAAATTTTTGATATCTGCTATATTTTAAGAGATACCAATTTTTTTGAAAACCTTTGGTTTTTTTCAACTTTTTGTTAGCTAGATCCCACTGTGCGTTGTATCGTGCAAACTTTGCAAGTGATTATTATACCTTATGAAAAGCTTGTTTATGTTCAGTAACAACAATTGTACCTAAATGTTGTGATGTGCAGTGGCGTACTATAATCACTTATATGTCTATGCTTTATGAATATCTCACAATTTTTTTGTATTGGAAAGTACTCGCCGCTAGATTAGGCAAGTTTTTCCTTATTTTTTAGTTTTTCATATCGCGCTACAGGTATATTATACAGTCTCTACAAAATTTTAAAAAAGATAATTTTTTTATTTAATTGTTTGAAAAAATTTATTTATTAATTTCTGACTTTCTAACACGACACTATTCCTAAAGTTAAACTTACATTGAGAGGCACTTTAATATTAAATAACGCTAGTTTGATTTTGATGGTATTAATACCTTGTAGGCCCTCCTCGTACATTAACGACCTCTTGACATCGCCGTGGCATACTGAGGACTAACAGGTTGATAAATGCCCTAGGTATATTTTGCCACTCTTCTTCAATGGCCACTGCCAGTTCCTCCAAAGATTGAGGCGGATTTTCTCTGGATCGCACTAATAATTTCAGCCGAGACCACACATGCTTATCTTTTTTAAACTGTATAATATACCTGTAGCGCGATATGAAAAACTAAAAAATAAGGAAACACTTGCCTAATCTAGGGGCGAGTACTTTCCAATACAAAAAAATTGTGAGATACTCATAAAGCATAGACATAGAAGTGATTATAAGTACGCCACTGCACATCACAACATTTAGGTACAATTGTTGTTACTGAACATAAACAACCTTTTCATAAGGTATAATAATTACTTGCAAAGTTTGCACGATACAACGCACAGTGGGATCTGGCTAACAAAAAGTTGAAAAAAAGCAAAGTTTTTCGAAAAGATCGGTATCTCTTAAAATATAGCAGATATCAAAAATTTTACAACCAATTATTCAATTGACGTACAGTGATAAAATTAAAAAATATTATTGTGAAAGTTACATGCTATTGAAATTGGAGCATAAATCATCGTCCTCTTTAACACCCTGTATATCAAATTTTCTGACAGTTTAAGACAATCCAACTTTGGCAATTGTTTCCCAAGGGACAAATCTATCAACCATTAAAAACCGGAGATCGATGTCATATCTGGTTCAGAAAATATTAACTTTTAAATTTAGGCGAAATTTTTCTTGCTCGAAAGCAAATGGCCAGCAGTTTATATTTAAATAAAAAATCCTGAAAGATATAGTTTTCAGAATACTTTTCGCGACAAAAATACAAAAACAATTTTCAAATTTAAACTATGGAACAGTTTCTTGAAACATAATAGGGTCTTTAACCGTACAGGCTCCGGCGGAAAAAGGGACATTAGTCTGCAGCTTGGGGCCCATTTGTCAAGATTGAAAGCGCTGTCAGGGCCGCTATCAGTCTGCTCCGTTTGGGCTGGTCCATGCAGATTTTTCTAATTCTCTCACACTCGACGAGTTTTATTTTGTCGCATTTTACCCTTCTTTGTTACGAAAACGTTGTTTTATTTATGTCAATTTTAGTTCTTCTGCGCCTACATAGCTTTTAATTGCGCTCTGGGGTTTTATAATTACGATCATCCTAGTTGTATTGACTGATGAGCAAGCAATATAAATTTATACCGTAATCTGGGGTGAATTTGATCGTTAAAAAAATTAATTTTTAAGTATTGTCACGGAACTTAAAGTAATCTTTATGAACTTTTGTCAATTAGATTGCTTTCAATAAAAGTGAAAACTTCTGATAATCACAACATCGTGTGACTATAACTTTTCGGTAAAAAAATCTAAATATGCGCGATCAATTTCATGCTCTACTTGGGGTTAAATTGATCAGGGTTTATTTAGTGCATTGAGATGATAGAAAATCATTTACACAACAGTCAATTTAACCCCCATGAATGTTTCTTAGTTTGTAACAATTTTATTGCTTTATAACTGATGGGGGCGAAATTGATCATTACCTATTTGATGTTACGTTTTATTTAGTTTATTTTAGTTTATTATTATATCTTCTCTTGGAAGTTCATTTAGAACTCGCTCTGGGCAAAATGGTGATAAGCCTGTGGCCTCAAACGAGGAAATAATAATTCTTTTTACAGAACTAGATTCGTTTTCTGTTTGCGTTTTTTGATCCATATGGAGAAGCGTAGTATTAAGGAGTTGAGGGAAGTCTTTCTTGTCTATGGAAGTCAATGTAGGATGAGAATTTTTCCAATTAGTTAGAGTTTCTCTCCAAGCCATTTGAAAAGGTCTGAAGAATCCAGCATCTAAGGGTTGGGTTAAATGGGTTGAATTTTTAACGAGACAAACGAAACCCACATTGTTTTCTTCACATAACGAAATAACCTCGTTAGTAAAATGGGAAGATAAGTTATCTCCAATTATAATTTTACGACCCTCTAGACGTTTAGCGTGCGGCAAAAATGTTATAGTAAACCAGTCGGTGAACGATTGCGCGTCAATCCAGCCATGGTGGGTGCGATTGTATCTTGCTCCTGCAGAACAACATCTACCTGTACAAGATGGCAAACCTTTGGGGCCATTTTCGGTCCACTGTAACCACATCTTATCGGCCTTGTATATAATATAGGGTGGTAAAAGCATCCCTGAGGCAGAAGAACACATCATGATAGTGGTCCCTGACTTTGTAAAATTAAAAACGCGTTCGGGATACTTTGTACCATGTCGAAATATCATTTTCTTTTGACCGGGATTATCTTGAACAATGGTCTCGTCATAATTGAAAATATTCGTAGGAGGACTATTTTCCAATTCTTTTCGAAGATTCTCAAAATATGTATTAAGACTTTCTCTTGAAACATCGGCTCTAGGTCGTTTAATATTTGTCGCAATTTTTTGGGTAACATCACTTTTATGTCTCTTTAACAGAGAATATACCCAGTCACTGCCAGGTAGATTATTGGTCAAAGTGGGCACTTGTCTTTATAGGAACGTGTCCCAGGCTTTCTTACATAATTTCTTACCATATTTATTGCCTAAAAACCGAAAACAGCTAAGTTGTATAAATAAACTTAAAATCAAAGTGATCAAATTCGCCCGGACTCGAGATCAATTTCGCCCCGTATACATGATCAATTTGGCCCCACTATAAAAATTTGAATATACCGCTTAAAATCATATGTTTACAGTAATGGCGTCCATGTTAGTATTGTAGGAAAGCATTACATTATTGAGATTTAAGAAGAAAACCGAACGATTTTTGACCAGTTTTTGTGTACACGTGAAAGTATATAGCCTTAAAAAACAATTAAATATAAAACGGCACCATTTTTTATTGGAAAAAATGTACTTACGGGGAGCAGCACTAGAAATCTGCCGGACACAAAATTACTTTAAATTGCTATGTTGTCAGATCTTTTAAAAATGTTTTTAACCCTGAGAAAATACGAAATATATTAAAAAGGTTCCAGATATCAATTTCGCCCCCAAAGATCAATTACACCCCATATTACGGTACTAAAATACGACAATAAATTCCGGCCAAAGATAATGTTAGTCTGGTTTATAGTCCGGTAACTTTTTTAATTGTTATCCGATCTTGGTGAAACTTTTAGCAAATTGTAGACTTGTATCTTGGAATGATAACCTGATTTTTAGTTTCCAAAAAATTCTGACGTCTTGATAATTACACAGGCAGAAACAAAAATTAGTTTTTTATCCATAATTTCGTAACGCCCTGTGGAAAAATTGAGCGGTAGAATTTAGCCATATTATATTCTGCCTTGAAGCGTGATCTTTTATTAATACAATGTTTATTGGTTCACTTCATTATCTTATTGTTAAAAGAAGATACAGATTGTTAAAGAAATTATTGCAGCTTTTCAATTTTATTCAAAATTCACAATACTAAGTAATTTTATCGAGTAGCATAAAGGCCGTATTACACTTGGGAATTTTTATGGCGCCAGCAATGGCAATTATAATTCAAGGATGCAGGCGCAGTACACCGTTCTCCGTACTACAGTCAGAAATTCTACTCTTCTGGCAATTAAAATGACACGGATTCATGCGCACTACACTGTTCCCGATCAGCTGTCTCTCATTACCAGAAATGGGGCAGGCGCCATTTTAATTGCCCTTAATTTTCTGTTATTTTTAACTGTTTATTATTTGGCCGAACCAGGTATGAACAGGTAATGGCCATTTATACCCACTGGTACTTAAATTATCAGTTTACATTCTTTATTAAACTTATGGACTGCTAATTCAGCAACTTTTTGCACCTCCTATTTGTTTGTAAATAGCAGTAGCTGCTTTAACTGGTAATCAAAACGAACAGGTTTGCACATCTCTAATTCTGGGGATATTTTAGGGATTTCGACAGTACCCACTGCTGTTCTGACCGTTGACAATGCTCCAGCTGATCGAAAACGGTTTACTGCGCATGAATACGTGCCATTATAATTGCCGGCGCAAGAGAAAAAATTGCCTAGTCTAATACGGCCTTAAACAAATATACAAAAATTAGTAGCGCGTAGTACCACCTCGTGTTTTATGCATGCTTTTTCAATGCAATAAGGGCTATTAATTTTTGGATATTTCTTTATGCTACTCGATAAAATAATGCAATGTTCTGAATTGTGAATAACATTGAAAACGACACGACTTTCTTTCAAAATTTGTATCTTCTTTCAAAAGGCAGATATTGACGTGAACCAAAAAACGCTGTGTTAGGAAAAGGTCACACTTCAAAACAAAATATAATGAAGCTAAAGTATACCGCTCAATTTTCCCACAGGGCGTTAAGAAATTAAGAGAGAAAAGTAACTTTTCATTCTGCCTGTATAATGATCAAAATATCAATATTTTTTGGAAACTAAAATTCATGTACCAGTACCTGACCTTTTAAGGAGAGTTATACATATATATGCTTTACACATAAATATTTTAGACTTTCTTTATAGAAATTTCGGTTTGTTTACATCTTTGTACTGTTACCCATAGTTAAAAGCCTTAAAAATGTTATTCTAGGTTGTTTTTAAAAAATAATAGCATAAATTTGTCATGTTGGCAAGTACACCTATAGATGACCCTCAAAATTTAAGAAGGATCTAATGCTGACCTGTGTGGTTCCAGTAGGTGACCGTAATTAAAACTACCTAAAAGTTAGTAAAACCTAAAGTTTTTTTTAATACGAAATCTTACAAAATATAATCTAAGATACTAATATTTATAAAAATTAAGCAAGAGTAATTAGATACATCTGAAAAAAAATAAAATGAAAAATCAACATTTATAGTAGTTTTCAAATTCTTTTACGAAACAAACGCCTCTTGAGTTGGTTACTTTTGGAGGGGAAATAACTTCTAGAACATTTTTGTTATTGTACCATATTTCATCTTTTATCTCCGGCCACCTCCATCCAGATGGTCCTGATGGTATCATAGCACTGACAAAATACTCACATTCTTGGTTGTGTGGCTTTCTAGAGATTTTTGTAACTTGGCCAGGAAAATATTTATCTTCATACTCGACAATCACATAGTCTCGTAATTCCGGGGTTTTCCTGATTTTTGTTTCCATTTGCTTCATTTTGTTTCTAACTTGGCTTTCTTCTTTTTAGTGGCCCTTATTTGTATCTTGACTCTTTTTGGATTTTCTTCATCTGACTTCGTTTCTGAGTCGGAAGATAACTCAATTTTTTTAACTCTCCTTTTAACTGTTTTCTTTTTTCACTAGCCATTTCTCGTTTTGTTTTCCTGTCCAATTTTTCTTTCTAGCTTTTTCTTTCTTCTCAATTTTCTTCCTGTTATATTCCTGCCACATTTCGCTCGTTACAACACTGGGGATTTTTTATTTTTTTTTATTAGATGTCTGAGTTGAAGGCTCTGGCCAAAATAATGCTCTTTTGAAGGGAATATTTGGGTCAGTACTTTTTAAGGGCATTTTCTGTTGAAGACTGCTTAAGATATTAATCTTGTCGCTGATGGTGCCTAAATTATTTGCTTCATTTTGATGGTGAATCTTTGGAGTTTTGCTGTCGGCTGAAACATGGACTTCAGCCAATACTTGTATTTGGTTAGACATTTCTACTTGAATCAATTCATCGCGTTCAGCATCATCTATTCTAGCTAGGACGATGTCGTTATTTAGATTATTGTCAAACGCAACTATTTTATTACGTATTTCTGCCCGAAGCAGTTGATCGCGTTCAGCATCATCTACTCCAAGTTGGACGATGTCGGTATTTAGATTATTGTCAAACACAACTATTTGGTTAGGTATTTCTACTTGAAGCAGTTCTTCGCGTTAAGCATCGTCTACGCTAGCTAGAACGTTGTCGTTATTTAGATCATTGTCAAACACAACTTTAGCTTCTTCAATAAGTTTTTCAAAATCTGTTTGATAAGATGGGCAGGTTGAAGCCTCCGAGTAAATTTAAATTGGAAAACATTATTTAATATAAGTAAATAATACTGATTGATTATGTAGTATTTTATCGGTCATATTTCATAGGTCACCTATACATACATGCTTGAATATACTTGTACCTATGTCTGACCTATAGGTCACTTATAGGTTCTTAGAGCATAAATGTCAAAAAAGAGAGAAAGGAAACTTTTTATACTGTAATCTACTGAAAAAGACAAAGATATCATAAACCGACGTTGTTCCAATGCCTGACCGCCAGGTCAGGCTTTGGAGTTCGAACGTTAATGATGTACCTATAAGTGACCCATGCCAAATATTTATAATCTAAGGTTAGATCGATATTTTTTGCCAAAAACATTCAACCTTATTCCTAAATATTACATAATAACTGTATAAATTACTTTCAATCTTATAAAATAATCTTAAAACTCTTATTTTCTGTTCCTTACCTGCTTAAGAAAACTGTCTAATTTTATATGAAAACACCAACAAATGATACACTCCACATTTTAGACGTTTGCAGACCGAATACCGAAGCACTGTTGCCAAATCTTAAGATTACTTTACACCAGAGTAGAAGTTGTCAATAAGTAATTATAAAGGACCCAACACTGTTTTTTAGATAATTTCCTTAAAATTTAAGAACAAATTCAAGCGGTCACCTACTGGTACACGGTCAGGTACTGGTACGTCTACCTTAAATGTACAGTTTTCTAATAATTTCTTCAAAATCGGAAAATTATTTTCAAAGTTAGAGGACTATAAACTTGACAAATATGAACTTTTTCCGGAATTTATTGTTGGGGAGTATATACACTCGCCGGCACAAAATTCCGCCACCCTGAAACTTTGGTCAAGATTGATATTTTATAACTCTTTTATTTTTTATGCGATTTTCATGATTTTGTAATCAATTTGTAGATCCGTTTTTCCTTAATTATTTTATAGACAAATATTTTTCGATTAGGCTATATCATACAGGAGTAAATCAAACTGTTGTTTTGTGTCGTAATTTCAAAACACCCTGTAGGAAAATTGAAGTGGATAATTTTATTCACATACTGTGTCTTGTAATCTTTGATGTATTCTAATCATTTCGCTTTTTGACTCATTCCATTATCTCATTTCTGCTGCGAGCTGCAGAATTTTAAATGAATAGGATGTTATTTTTAGAAAAAGTATGTCAAGCATTCGGATAAAAATTACACTGGGGAACAGCAAAAATGTTTCCGAGACCAAAATAGCAAAATCTTACTTATTTTATTATACTAATTAACAATCTGTCTTGCAAAAGGCTCAGTTGGCTCCGGTTTTATAGATCCATCCCAATTATGATAATTTACCTACCTGCCCTTATAATATATGGGAAAATTTCACCATTAAATGAGAAATACCTGGATTTATTATAACAGGTGTACTTTATAAGGGGTTTAAATACATATAATATAAACCCTAAATTGTTAGTTAGTTGTATTTCAACCACCAGTTGATCGAGAGCTGTTCGTATTTGAGAAATTAGAGAGTTTTGAGCAACATGTCGCGAGTTTGTGTAAATAAGCCGGATCATTTTTGTTATATATGTGGTGAAATGACTTTTGTGAAACAAAAACGTACGCTTAGCCCTTTAATAAAAAAGGCTTACCACTTGTATTTTGGCTGCAAAGTTGGAGACCAGGATAAAAATTGGGCTCCCCATATCTGCTGCTACAAATGTGCGTCCAACATTCGCGGCTGGCTAAGTGGAAAAAACCGTAAGATGCCCTTCGCTGTTCCTATGATCTGGCGAGAACCGAAAGACCACGTTACTGACTGTTACTTTTGTTTGACACCTCCCATCAAAAAAGGCTTTTCAGAGAAAAAAAGGTCTGCGATACAGTATCCAAATTTACAATCCGCCATACGCCCGGTGCCTCATAGTGACGAGTTGCCTATACCTAATCCACCTCAGGAATATACCCTTCATTCTGATGATGATCAAGAGGATTCAAACGGTAGTGTACCGGAAAATGTCGCCGGCCCATCAACCTCGCAAGACTCCGATTTTGTCTGTGAACTTCCAAGTAAAAAGCCTCACAAAATAAGTCAAAGTGAATTAAGTGACCTTATAAGGGATTTGGAACTGCCCAAGACAAAAGCAGAACTATTGGCCTCTCGATTGCAACAATGGAATTTACTTGAAGATGAAGTAAAAGTTTCTGTGTACCGAAGCCGTCAGAAAAACCTAACACCATTTTTTAACATGGATAACAATTTGGTAGCCTGTAGGGACATTGAGGGATTAATGGCAGCTTTAAATCTGGACTATGATCCAAAAGACTGGAGACTTTTCATTGATTCCTCAAAAGTAAGTCTTAAAGCTGTGTTACTCCATAATGGAAACAAATTGCCTTCAGTCCCAATTGGTCATGCAGTCCATATGAAAGAAACATATAGCAATTTGAAATTGTTACTTGAGACCATACAATATGAAAGATATAAATGGCAAATTTGTGGGGATTTAAAAGTTGTGGCGATCTTGCTTGGAATGCAGCTAGGTTATACCAAATACTGCTGCTTCCTCTGCGAATGGGACAGTCGAGCACGATCGGATCACTACAGAAAGAAAATTTGGCCACCGAGAGAGTCTTTTGAGCCAGGAAAGAAAAATGTGACCAGCGCGCCATTAGTTGCCCCAGAAAAGATTTTACTACCGCCACTTCATATAAAATCGGGACTTATGAAAAATTTTGTGAAGGCAATGGACAAAGAAGGCCGTGCTTTTAGTTATTTAAAAGAAAAGTTCCCTAGAATCAGTGACGCTAAAATTAAAGAGGGAATATTTGTGGGTCCCCAGATTAGGAAACTTTTCGGAGATGCGCAATTCGATTCCATAATTGAAGGCAAGGAAAAAGACGCTTGGGATGCCTTTAAAATGGTTGCAAAAAATTTCTTGGGAAACATAAAAGCAGAAAATTATAAAGACCTGGTTGCCCAACTTCTTTTGTGTTACCAAAACCTAGGGTGTAATATGTCGTTGAAAATTCATTTCCTGGATTCTCATCTGGATTACTTTCCGGAAAATTGTGGTGCTGTAAGTGACGAACACGGTGAGAGGTTCCACCAGGATATTTCGAACATGGAAAGAAGATATCAGGGAAAATGGAACTGTGAGATGTTAGCCGACTACTGCTGGACTATTACGAGAGATGCCCCAGAGGCTGCTTTCAAAAGGCAAGCTAAGAAGCGCAAAATGAGTGTCTAAACTTTGGATTCAATGATAAAAATGTGCTATTTAGTTGCTTTTGTTGAACCAACAATATATTGTTATCTGTATTTTGTATGTCCATTGTATATGCCTATGAATTAAAATTTTGTAACAAATAATTGAGATTTTTTTTTTGCGAGCCAACTAAAATCTTTAATAGGTATTTTTTAGTTACTTGGGTACAGTTGAATCCAAAAAAATAGGTTTTGTTCAGGAAACAAAAAAAAAGTTGAAATTTGTTTCCCAGTGTTATCGACGTTGGCTAAGTACGCGATTATTGTGATAGAATATATGACAGTTTGTTCTATATTTTATGATCAAACACAAGCACTATAGGAAAAATCCTTTAGGGCACTCTGGGAGTGGTGCGTGTGCGCAAAAATCGATATTGTTACGCACTATTCACTAAGTAATCCAGGGTTTGTTTAAGGTCGCCGGTCGTGAGCGGGTATACAGACGTAGAAATGAGAGATATGCCTACTGCATCATATCAGATCGAATCTCATATCTTGGCGATTTACTCATGATTTGAGCGGGTATTTCTACCGAAGCACGCACCAATCTTGTATTTGTTGAAAATGTAGCTCTAAGCGCCCTCGGTTATATTGAGGAAATCCTGCAAGAACTTATTGTTCCATTTGCTCCTTTCATTGGGAACAAATTTACATTAATGCATGATAATGCTAGACTAAATCTGAATAAAGTTGGACTTCCAAGATTGGAATGGCACGCATGTAGTCCGGATCTCAACCCAATCGAACATCTTTGGGATCAACTTAAAGGGGCCGTTCGTTGTTGTCCTGTACAACAACAAACCTTGTAAGACTTACGACTGGCGCTGACCGAAGAATATCAGGCTATCCCTCATGAAAGGATAAGTAACCTTATTCGTTCGATATCACGAAGACTGCAAGCTATCATTGCTGCGAGAGGAGGAAATACACGATATTAAAATTGTTTTTGTTAAATAACTTTATGATATACCTAGTGTTTGTTTTTCTTAATGAAAATAGGCTTCAAATCAGCGTTTCGTTTAAAACTTTGCAGCTCGCAGCAGAAATGAGATAATGGAATCAATCAAAAAACGAAATATTTAGAATACATCAAAGATGATGAGACAAGAAATAGTGTGTAAATAAAATCATCCACCTCAATTTTCCTACAGGGTGTATTGAAATTACAACAAAAAACAACAGTTTGATTTACTCCTGTACAATATAGCCTAATCAAAAAATGTTGCTTTATAAAATAATTAAGGAAAAACACAATAACAGAACTATAAACTGATAATAAAATCATGAAAATCGCATAAAAAATAAAAAAGTTATAAAATATCAAACTTGAGCACAAAATCAGGGTGGCGGAATTTTGTTCCTGCGAGTGTATTACTGAAACCATAATTAATCGGTGATTTACCAAATAGCATTATTAGGAATTTAAACATTTTTACACATTTTTAACAGCTCTGCTGTTATTATCAATGTTACTAGATAAACTCAAATGCAAAATCAAATAAATAGTCTACTTCCTCGGAAAATACAGTTTAATAAATATCAAGAAATCAAAGATGTTTATAATTTGAATGTAGCCTCTTCGTTACTATTTCCTGCTGTCGCGATAACACTGTAATCAGCAAAATAGTTATGGTGTTGTTCTAACAAGCTATAATATCGTATTTTTTAAAATTACGTTCCATCATTAAAATAGTCGCCTTTATTTTAAGAACGTCACAAATTTATGTTCTCCCACTAATTACAATGTGTTGTTTTATCCGAGCCAGACTTAAAACAAAACTAAGCACTATACACCAAAATGATAAATGTGGCCGAATTTCTCGTGCAAATTTTCGCGGATCCTGAGCTTCCTTACTGGGATTAATTTATTGCCGCAAGACACTGAGAATATATGTCAAAATTTCCTGCCGTTGTGTCTTAAAGTCATGCAGGAATTTTCAGTGTTATAGTGCCTTAAATTTAAAGCAAAAGGGTTCCTGTTTAGGGTAAAAATAATATATTTTTTGTAAATATACATGGTTATTTTTTTTTAAATCTTGACATAGGCTAAATTTTTTATTTGAAAAGATAGACCTTATAGTTCCTCAAGCAAAGTTTTAGGAATTAGTTCGACTAAGTGAAATGTGTGGGAAAAATCAACGCGTTGTTGCCAGATTGGGTGCTATGTAAAAAAAAACTTATTTTCTTAAATGGCACATAATTTTTTTTAACAAATTTTGATACACCTTGAGATTCTAGACAAAACAAAAGAAGTACAAGTTTTTGATTAGAGTGGCGTCATTTCAGCTCTTTAACTAGATAGATATTAAAATCAACAGAATAAGAGATAATCCAAATAAAGTCATAGAATACTAGACCATTCAATAGAAACTAGTTTCATCTAGCTAATTGCAGAAAATATTTTTTTATTTTTCAGAGATACGAAAAAACTTCACACGAACAAAAAGTTTCTAAATAAGATGGAACAATGATTTTATAATTTAGAATCTACCAGCGGTGCACCACAAAAAAGTTAACTGGGAGAAAAGAGAGCATGACCCCTAAAAACATATCATCCTGTAGATTCTGACAAGCGTTTGAGATGTGCAATCATGTAACCACTCTATTGCATAACCCATACCAAGTTTGAGCTAAGTACCTTAGAAATTGCAGGAGCTATAAACAAAAAACTAAAAAAATATTAAAACTACAACGCTCTGTAGATCGGTAACAAAGGGTTTGCGGACCTATGTTTATTTAAAATGTTAGTCGTAACATAAACCCAAGAATCACTCGCTTCCATTTGTACTAGTGTTGTGATCGTTCGAGCGAAAAACCGCTTGATCACTCGATTATTGAAATAACCGACATCGCTCGATAATTAAAAAAACCGCTCGAGTTATCTATTCAGGCGAAAACCGTCGCTCGTCACTTATTATCTTTCACTCGATACCCGAGCTTCGCTTGACGCCGGCGGAAATGTACCGCTGTGGTGTGATCGAGTTAAAAAACTGCTCGTATATTCGAATAGTTTCTCGCTCGATAGGAAATACTCTAGTTAAAAATTCAGGCGAAAAACCGAAAAATATCGCCGGTCACTTGATAGATGAACTTCGGTCTACGCGCCGCGCCATCCGATTGGCGACGTTCGAGTTTGACGCTGAACAAGTACACGGCATACGTCTTTCTTAAAGGCACATAAACGAGAAGGTGCATATAAAAAAGAATGCCGAATTCCTTAGTGGAATCATCGCGACATGCATTTTGTAAAGTTTTGTTTTAACTGGCTAGCCAGCGGAGTAGTTTAGGTCTCCGATTGTAAATATTAAAAAATTAAAGGATATAATTTTAAAATTTTTAATTACTATAAACACGAGAAATCTTCTCAAAACTAACATAATAATAGAAATTGTTAATGAAAAATAACAATTCGTTGGTAATCATATAGTAAACATTTTTAAATCTAAACAGGAACTATTTATTATTAAACTCAAGAAGACTTCTTAAAAATAACATACATTATAGAAAATGTTAATGGAAAATAAGAAAACGAGCAAAATAGTTAACAAATGATAGGTATCGACAAATTTTTTGGTAACCAAAAGTAAGCATTTTTAAATTTAAACAAGAACTTTTAGGAAACTATGAATACATGAGTACATGAATTTAAAAAAATAATAACCAATTTTCTTATTTTGCCAATCGCGTAACTAAGCCTAAATTTTTGAAATGCGCACAGTGGGCACCTGATAATTTAAAGTGGAAGAATTTGACAAGCTCTTTTAAATATCTACTTATTTTATTCTCGTAGATTGAGAAAGATGTGAAGAAAAATAACTCTTGGTAATACTTTTTGTTCGGGTTAAAAACCCACTATAATAAACCCAAACAATAAATACATATTTGGGTGATTTTTCGCAGTTTTTTTGTTTGGTATCGAGACACGTGGTAAAAATTCATTATTCACAAATAAATAAATTTCTGGAATTTTTTTGGTGGCTACTATAATTTTTTTAGCTAAACCTGTGCCCACCCGTAGTTACGTGCCTGCTAAATACCCTACCTGATCACATGTAAACTGTTAGGCTTCCGTCGAGCAGTCGGTGACGTCATCGCTTGGTGAATTGGAATTTCAAGCGATTCACTCGAGCGATTCACTCGATTATTAAAATCGGTCGAGTATCAAGTACTCTATTATTAAAATCATCGGTTTTTCCCAACACTAATTTGTACATCATATTTAGGAACACCCTGTCCTTGTTCCACATGCGCTTCAATTGTCCAAGCAAGGAAATTAAAAAACAAGATAAAATTAATACAGAAAAAAATCATTTCAACGCGAACGGAACGCACATCTTTTTAATGGACTTTCATTATATTACATTGGACATAACCTTAGTTACCAGATCAAAGCTCAAAAGGGTATTTTTTTAATTTAAAAAATAACGTAATCCTTATGATATTTGCTGCTGTTTTAATTAAAAACTTGTTATAATTGGCAAAATTATGCTACAAACGCTGGAAAATGGTGTACAGTTTTTACTTAATTGTCTTAATTGTCATTCATTCCGCATTACGTTCGGCGCAATGGGGCGTCATTGTTTTTGAAGAATTAAATTATAAAAGTGACGCAGCTTTATTATAAAATGTCAGTATATAAAAGGAAAAAATATAATATGAAAGAAGAAAAGAATTTTTTTCGTTTTCGTGGAACAAAAATTAAAATTTCAGTAAATTCAGCAGGTTGATCAATATTTTGTGTTTGATTTATACAGGGTGTTATGGAAATGACGTATTATATTTAAACCGGCAATTCTTGAGATAAAGACAAATTGAAGAAAAATACCCATAATGGCGCGTTCAATTCATTCAGCGGTGAAAGTGACCTGACGTCAAACCAGAAAAACACCTGTGCGGCACTGCGATACATATAAACAAAAAGCGAATTCTGACTGATGTTGTCATATATACACCTTAAACTCTTTAGATAAAATAAAATATATATAATTAATTTAAGAACCTGTACGACAAAAAATGTTTTAAACAACCAGAACAAACATAAAGAATAGTACTAAATAAGTTTGAAATAGGCACGTACGTCACTAGGTCAAATGCCAATGATCTCTTGAAGGCTTACAACGGCTGAGCCGAAGTATTCGTATAGCGCCGCATGCTTGCGGCTTGTTAGTTGAAGACCAACCAGCGGCCGGATACGTTGTATTTCGTGGATAACCAACACACTCGCAGCAATCCGCAACGTTATTTCGGTTTACGCGTGTATCTTGCCAGTCCAAAAATAATCCTTGAATATTGTTTTTATTGACGAAACTAACTTGCTCAATTTAAGACCAGTTGTTTCTTCTGGATGTCTAATTTCGTCGCGTATAATAAAATCTAATAATCTGCAGTATAATATGTATTATTGTATTTTCAAAAGCTAACTATCGGTTCTGTTTTACTATTACTACCTGTACATAAAGTGTTTCCAGGAGTGTTCCCATGAAAAAGAAGAACAATGGACTTCCTGGCCTTTTTAGGTACAAAGATAAATACAAGTAGGTAGATAAATAATTTATTTTTATAATTTTATATGGAATTTCAGTTTTACATTAAGTTTGGCAACATTGCCACTGGGCGACATGTTTACCCGCGAAGCGGGGAGTTTTCTAAAGTACACGTGCTCTAATTGTCTTATGAACCGTGTATTTATAATACTTTTTCTATTTGGATCTTTAAAGTATGAAAAACTTTTAAAAATATATTTGAATTAATATTTTCTTTTTGGGTTGGCAATACTTTTACAATTTAATAAAATGTTACAAGTATCAAATATGCCATGATAGAAACAATTGAACACAACAAAGCTTCTTCCCATCCGTCATAATTAAAAATAAATATATTATTAAAGTTCATAAAAATGAGTCAGGAAGAAAGTTGTGTCAGAAATACGAGAAATTGCAGAAAATAATCTAGAAAAACTTTTAAAAAGAATATGCAAAAACGTTAGTTATGGTGCGAGCAGAACAAAGTTCAAAATATTGAACAAAATAATAAATAATGCTATTGAAGAAAATATTGTGTCGACACAGAATCTGTCAGGAACAATTAATGCCGAGGAAATGTCTACAGTAACTATAAATATGTATACATAAATTAATATGTATAATACTATATTGAATTAAAAATAAAAATAGTACTTTATTGAATAAATCTAGAAATAGAGCATAAACTGGAAGATATTTCTATTATTTTTAGGTTACGTTGTTTAAGTTGTGACTAGAAATTAGTTGACGGACACCGTCAGCATGTTATATATTTCCGAGTATAGGTATTTCATATAAACATCCAGTAAAAATGATCTATTTGCAAGGTTATAGGTTAGTATTTTAAAGTTTTCTATAAAATTTTTTTGTCGAATCCATAATGCCTAGAAAACTAATTTCAACGAAATCGAAGTAAGCCTAATATTTGAACCCTACTTGCTGCAAACATAAAAAAATAAAATTTCAGTTTCATAAAGTGACAGGTTATTCAATTTTTTTGCATTTCATATTGTAGCCGTTATGAAACCCAAATAGAAAAAATACTTAATAATTCACAGTAATGGCTTTTTAGCTAATAACCCGGCCAAATGCAGGCAAGTACCATTCAAAAAAATAAAAAATTATGCTATTAATGGAACGATATTTAAACGGCCTTTAAAATTATGGTACACTGACGTGCCTTCCCATTCAAAATTTTAAGGGTAAGCAGATTAATGCTCAATATACAAAATTTAATATAATATATTGGTTGTTATGCACGTTCCGTAAATTCACCTTAACTTTTCAAAACTACAAACAACTTTCCGGATTTTTTATGAAAGTTTCTACCTAAAAGTAAATGTCTTAAACTCGAAAAGATCAGGAGTAGACAAAAGGAAAACTGGAAATTGCAGAAATTGTTTTTAATTGGACCATCGCTGCGTTGTTTGCATAATTTTCCCATTATGTTCTTAAACTCCTTTCCTACTTTAGCGAATTATGTTCGTATTTTTGAAATATCAGCGCCAGACTTTCATTCAGTAGGAAATGGAAAAACATATTTTATGTCCTATTATTTATTTTTTAAGATGATAAGATTCCCGCAGGACCGAGCCCTGGGGCACGCCACAGTTGATTCTCTTAATTTTACTTAAAATTTTATCTGTTCAGGTACCTGTCTTCTATTATCATGATATATTTTTAGAATAGACAATACTTAGATGCTTTAGAAGAGAAGAAAGGATCACTTTACACTCAAAAATGATGGAAATTTTAAGCTTTATACACATATCTGCAAAGAAAACGGCTTTTACACAAAGTTTTAGGTTTAATATATTTTATATTTTTATATATTAAATATTTTTGAATATCTTCTTTTAATGGTGATCAAGTAAAATAATAATAATAATAATAATCTAATAATAAATGCCTTTTATTAAATAAGTGAAATACAAGTAAATACATACAAATAATATGGAGTCAATTCGAGGCGCAGTCTAGCCAAAGGCTACTCTTACTGAACCCCAAACAACCCAATACAAAAAAGGAAGAAAAAAAAAACAGTTGAATACAATAAAAATATAGGAATAGTCAAAGTTAAGATCAAGGTTCTTATATACCCAAACATATTAAAACTGGCCCAAATAGAGGCAAACACTGAACTAACGCAGATATCGCAAAGCGATAAAAAAAATAATAATAGATAAAGCAATTAGGAATTTTGGAGATTGAGCAAATAATTCTTATACAAAATTTAAAATTTGTTAGATAGAGTTGAGAACAAGAAGATAATCAGGTAAATTGTTATATAATTTAATAAAATTATAAGTGAATATTCTCTGAAACATGGTACTATGATAATGATTACGGTAATTTTATAATATTATAAAATCTTATGTTACGTGAATGTATATCATCGCGATATTGGAACTTATTTTTTATAGATGGAGGTAAAACAAGGTTACTCAAAATCCCTTGAAAGAAGTTACACAAATGGAGAGATCGGCGATTGTGCATTTTGAGCCATCCAAGATCTTTAAATGTATGTGAAACATGATCAAATTTTCTTAGACCAAAAATACGACGAGAACAAGTATTTTGAACTTATTATATCATATTCCAATCTAAAATACCCAAACACGGACCATAAATAAAATCACAATAATTAAAGCTAGATAGAACAAGAGACTCACAAAGCATTTTACGCAAATTATAATTAAGAAAATGACGGTTGCTATACAAAATTTTTAAACTCAAATAGGACTTTTGAATTAACTTTTTAATATGTTCCTTGAATCTTAATTCAGTATCAATAATTATACCCAAATATTTTGCCGACTTACCACTAGGACGATTAATACCATCAAGAGTTATATTAATATTTTCAATTAAGAAAGATATATTTTTTGTTACCAAAAAACATCAAACATGACTTTAATGGGTTTAACTTCAAATTATGTTCTGAAGATAGCTTTTTTAAGGTAGACAGATCTTCATTAATTAAGTTAGATACGGCAAGATAATAATTATGGTCAAAATGGACGTAAACCTGCGTATCATCCGCGTAAACCTGAACTTTACAAAATTTAAAAGAGATATTAGATGTATAAATTATAAAAAGAAGCGGTCCAGATTCCATTGGCACGCCTGAGAGAACTTGCACTTGACCTGAGAAATTATTATTGAAGGAAATTTTTTGATAACGGTTAGTGAAATATGATTTGATAAGATTAAGAGAAGGATCTGAGAAGCAATAATATTTTAGTTTAGCAAATAAAGGTTCACGATTAAGGGTATCGAAAGCCTTTGAATAATCCAAAAGAATGAGAATACTACTCAATTTCCTATCAATAGCCGTCATTATACCATCAGTAATCTCAACAAATGCTATAGAGGTGCTAAAATCCTTCCTAAAATCGCACTGACTATCCTGTATAATAGAATTTTGCATAAAGTATTGAAATGATTGACCATATAGGACCTTCTCAAACACTTTCGAAAGAATATGTGCAAATAATGCAATAATTTGTATAAGGTTTTTCGTCATTTTGGTCGAAGACACATAAAAAATTTGAATTTAGGCGTAGTCAGTTTCTATTAAAATAAAACTTGTAGAAACTGCAACCATGGCAAAATCGGGACTTTTTAGTATTCAAAATTATGCACGCCTCTGGCTGGGAATACATAAACAAATCTGTATTGCGACACACTCCCTTTCCGGCATATGTTTTATTCAAGTGAAGTAAACCGCCCAAACCGTGTTTAATTCGGTTTAATTTTCTTGCTTTCGTAGCGGACTTTTCTTTTTGCGGCACCGAGGTTTTTCAAAAAGTTTTGCGGTTTAAAGGTTCGACAGGAACAAAAACGAAATGAAGGACGCTATGTCGACGTTAAAATATTTGCATTTTTGTACTAAATGTTACAAATACAGTCAATTTTTACTTGAGAGTTCAAAATCAGCAAAAAGGTTATTTTCTGGAACGAAATGAAATTAGAGTAGGCAAGTTTTTTTCTTGTGCCTGCAATGGCAATTATAATCGCACCAAATCATGCGCAGTATACCGTTCTCGATCAGCTGGCGCAATTAGTCTTGCATTACCAGAAGTGAATCTTGCGCCATTTTAAATGCCATTGCCGGTGCAAGTCTGGATAGAGATGGATTCTGTTATTTTTAACTCTTTATTAGTCGGTCGAAGCAGCTATGAACAGCTAATGGCTATTTAAACTAACTGGTACTTAAACTAGCAGTTCACATTCTTTATTAAGCATATGTACTGCTAATTCGTCCCAACTTTTTTTAACTGTTATTTGCAAGTAGCAGTAGCTGCTTTAACTGGTAATCAAAACGAACAGGTTTGCCTATTCCTAGTTCTGGGGGTATTTTAGGGATTTCGACAGTACCAACTACTGTTCTGACTGTTGTCAATGCGTCAGCTGCCCGAGAAGGATTTAGTGTGATAGATTACAGGCAGAGAGAAGAAGACACCCAGTATAATATATTTTTAATTAATTGAGCATACTTTAGGCTTTAAAATGTAGTTATTTATACAGGGTGCTATGGAAATGACGTAAGTATTATATTTAAACCGGCAATTCTTGAGATAAAGACAAATTGAAGAAAAATACCCATAAATGGCGCTTTCAATTCATTCAGCGGTAAAAGTTACCTGACGTGAAACCTGAAAAACACCTGTGAGGCACGATACCTGTAAAAAAAGCGAATTTTGACTGGTGTTGTCATATGTACACCTTAAACTCCTTAGACAAAATAAATAGTTTAAGCAATTTCCTATTCTATAATACCTTATTGTACAATTAATTTAAGAAACTTTACGACAAAAAATGTTTTAAACAACCAGAACAAACATAAAGAATAGTATTAAATACGTTTGAAATAGGCACGTATGTCACTAGGTCAAATGCCAATGAAATCTTGACGGCTTACAACGGCTGAGCCGAAGTGTTCGTATAGCGCCGAACGCTTGCGGGCTGTTAGTTGAAGACCAACCAGCGCAGCGGCCGGATACGTTGTATTTCGTCGATAACCAAGACAGTCGCAGCAATCCGCTCTGTTATTTCGGTTTACGCGTGTATCTTGCCAGTCCATAAATAATCTTTGAATATTGTTTTTATTGACCAATCTAATTTGCTCAGTTTAAGACCGGTTGTTTCTTCTGGATGTTAAATTTCGTTGCGTGTAATAAAATCTAATAATCTGTAGTATAATCTGTATTATGATATTTTCAAAAACTAACTATTGGTTCTGTTTCACTATTACTTTGTGTACATAAAGTATTTCCAGGAGTGTTCCCATGAAAAAGAAGAAAAACTGATTGTGTTTGCGCGTAGGTAGATCAATAATTTATTTTTATAATTTTATATGGAATTTCAGTTGTACATTAAGTTTGGATTGGGCCTGTGTGATATATGTTTACAGTAGCGCACACTGACCTGTGAGTAAGAGGGTTTGTGACCCCACTTTTAAAACGGTCGATTTAAAAAAATAAAATATGTAGCGCTTCTCTAGGATACCCAAGGAGTCACCCATTTAAATATAATACGTCATTTCCATAACACCCTGTATTTATCTTCAAAAACAAGCTAAAAATGGGAAAAAAATTTGGTTGTGTGCATGTTTTGCAATGTATGTACCTAATTTGTATTTCTGGGTTTTAACTTTAATTTTTAAATGTGATTCCTTGTATGTTAAGTTTAAGACGAAACGTATGTGACCAGTTTCAAAAACAATTTGAAGTTTGATGTTTTGTTTTTTTTTGATTTTTTTTATTTGTAAAAATATTTGTTCGCCATAAACCGATCGCCCTAAACGTCCTCCCCAAAAATATTCCCCAAATTATATTCCATACCAGTTCGAAATCTAATTCATGGCCACCCCAGAAAACGCACGCAGGAGTCATAATAATAAAAACGACCTTACGAGCCAGTGCGGAAATACCCTCAGCACGATATCACCAGCCATTATGGCAAAATGGCGTCCCGAAATCCCCCGCAACCGAGATTTTCAATATCTGAACAGATCCGATAATAATTTCATTCGTTGGCGCTTCTTTTTTCAGCCGTGTTTACTGGATTCCGTGATCCGCAGGATTTTCAATCGAATCTGTGGATGTTACGGTCGATTTCGCCGATTTGCGAGTACATTTTATTGCGGAATAAATAATCAACAATAGACAGTGTCTACGATCGGATTTATCGATCTTTCAAAAGCAGAAATATTCGAAGCCGCAGTTGTTATGTAATTTATTTCCAAATAATTTTTTTAATAAATACCCAGGCATAATATTTGGAGGAACAAACACATGAGTATCCTTAGTAAGGCGAGAATATACAATGTGTACATAAAGTAAGGAACAAATTCATTATCTAGGAATCTAAAAATATTTCGGAAAAATCCTCGGACACGTGTATAATAATTTTTAATGGCGCATTTTTTCCCATACAAACTTAATATACAAGGCGGCTCATGTAGTAGATATGACATTATCGACGATTTTTTTAAATGGGAACCCCTATATTTTAGTTCAGATCTGTAATCTCCAAGAACGGCTGATTTCAAAAACATAACACACTTAGGGCCTAAAATTCATAGTTTCGTTACTACAGGGTAAAACAAATAATTTTATTTAAGATATTTTTAATTAAAAAAATGTAAAAAAATGAAATAAGCTATTTAATTAAGTGTTGAAATTATCCTCCTTCTGCTGCCTGACAGTACCCCAAGCGATCAATAAATTATTGTTGGACTTTTCTTATGGTTTCTTCTGAAATGTTCCTGCATTCTGTTGTTATTCGACTTTTTAAATCTTCAATATTGGCAGGTCTGACTTTATAAACAACATTTTTCAGGTCACCCCACAAGAAACAGTCCAGTGGTGTAAGGTCTGGAGACCTAGGCGGCCATTCAACAGCGCACTACTGCTGCATAATGTGGAGGTGCGCCGTCTTGTTGGTACCACAAATTTTCATCTAGAATTCCTGGATTATTTCTACTAGGGTATAAGTTAACGGTTTACATTGTTGTCAAAAAAATATGGCCCAATAATTTTGTTTTTCACAATACCAGCCCAAACATTAATTTTTTGAGGATATTGAGTATGGTGCTCACGCATCCACCTGGGATTTTCTTTTGCCCAGTATCTACAGTTTTGCCGGTTCACTTCTCCATTTAATTTAAAGGTAGATTCATCCGAAAATAGGATATTTTCAACAAACAAAGGATCTAAGTTACATCTTTCCATTAATATTTGACAAAACTCCATCCTACGATCTGGATCATCTTCATTCAACTCATGAATCAATCGGATTTTAAACGGGTGCCATTTTTCTACCGTCAATAGGTTATGAACGGTCATAGCAGCCGCCCCATGATCAATGCTAATCTGGCCGACGCTGTTGTGGGATCTTCTTCCATAGCCAATAAAATATCTAATTTCTTATCATCCGGAATAGTTGGACGGCCTTTTCTGGGAATATCTTCTACTGAACCCGTTTCCCGAAATTTTATTTCAAGTTTACCCCCAGTTGATCTAGTAATTGGTCTTGCTGGATACTTAGTGTTAAACCAAATGCAAACTTCTTCTTGAGTACGGATCCTATCACCATATCCAATCATCATAAGAATTTCTATTCTTTGTGTTAAAGATAAACGCATAGTAATGTTTTAAAATAAAATTTATTACTTCTAATAAACTTACTAGAAAAATACAATGTAATGACAATGACATTATCTAAATACCATAGTTACATAACAGCAAATAAGCCTACTTGAGAAAAAACATAAGTAACAGCAAATTATGGTGCGTCCATTAATTACGTAAGGCTTTCAGGTAAAATTGGGTGATGGCGGAAGGGATTGAGCCAAATGTCACGAAATCTTTTCTTGGGGGAAGGGGGGTTGAGAAATCGCTAAAAACGCCTCACGTAATTAATTGATGCCTCCCAAGCCAAAAAAAATTATCTTAAATAAAATTATTTGCTTTACCCTGTAGTAACGAAACTATGAATTTTAGGCCTAAGTGTGTTATGTTTTTGAAATCAGCTGTTCTTGGAGATTACAGATCTGAACTAAAATATAGGGGTTCCCATTTAAAAAAATCGTCGATAATGTCATATCTACTACATGAGCCACCTTGTATATTAAGTTTGTATGGGACAAAATGCGCCATTAAAAATTATTATAAATGTGTCCGAAGATTTTTCCGAAATATTTTTAGATTCCTAGATAATGAATTTGTTCCTTACTTTATGTACACACTGTATAAGACCTGTGTGAGACCAATAATTACTTATGCTGCCGAAACAAGGGCAGATACCACTTACACGAAGCGCCTTCTTCGCAGTACAGAAATGAGAACGTTAAGATCAATCACTGGAAATACACTCATCGATCAAAGACGAAGTGAGGAAATAAGGAACGAGTGCGGAATCCAGGACATCGTGAGATGGACCCGAGGCAGACGCAGAGAGTGGAGAGACCATGTGGAACGAATGGCGGAGGACCGCCTGGCAAGGATAGCTAGGACTGCAAAGCCCAATACCGGAAGAATACCCGGGAGGCCACCCAAACGCTGGTATGATAGCTGGACATCCGCTTCTCAGGAGTAAGATGTTCACGTCGAAGAAAACAGGACACCGTCCTATTTAAAAGAAGAAGAAGAAGAAGAAGCATATTACAGTGGACAACAACTAAAGTATCTGAAACAAAATGAACTTAACCTTACTATTTTAGGTGTACTAGAACAGAAAATAAACTTTTTTTTTAATATTAGTTCACGTTTAAGAGATACGTGACGTCATGCGCCCCTAATATATTAACACTGTAACCGCTAGAACCACGTGGTATATTGTAATAACAATATATGGATCTTACATTGCCAAATCTACATTTTCACCAAGTTAAGGAAATTTACCACGACAACACTGCACGGTGGGTTCCAAAGAATGATCCCCATATGCGGCCCTAACCCCCTATTGCTTAAAATATGAGCGATAGTCATTTAAATCAATGTAAAATCACTTTCGTGCATGTCTGCCTTGTACTGAACAGTCTCTGTATAATAAAAATCTATTCACAGGGATATTGTCTACTAGGATTAAGATTGCAGCAGTGGAACCTATTAGAAGACGATGTATCTGTAAGTGTTTCTCGTAAACGCCATAAAGGCCTAGCACCATTTTTGACATGGAAAATATCTTTGTCTTCTGCGGTTTATTGGCTGGTTTAAATATAAACTACAAACCAGTTGAATGGAGATTGTTTATAGACAGTTCAACATTGATTGAGTTTCAAGGCAACACTATTGCATATTTGCAATATTCTTCCGTCTATTCCTGTCGGATATGCAGTTCACATGAAGGAATCATACGACAATATGAAGTTCCCATTGACGAACATAAAATATGATGATAACCAATGGCAGATATGTGGCGACTTAAAGGTTGTTGAACTTTTACTTATGTTGAAGCTAGACTACACCAAGTTTTGCTGTTTTTTGTGTGAATGGGACAGTCGGGCAAGGTCATTTCATTACAATAGACAATACTGGCCCATTCGATAATCATTAGAGCCAGGGCAAAGGAATGTACAACATATGCCATTGGTTGACTCCAAAAAGTTTTTGTTACCACCTCTGCATATCAAATTGGGCCTAATGAAAACCTTTGTTAAGGCACAGAGGAGATTTCAGTACCTACGCCAGAAATTTTCTAGGCTAAGTGAAGCAAAAACTAAAGAAGGTTCTTTTTTTGGGCCACAGATTCGAAATATTCTGAAAGACGAACACTTTGACAGCACTCTAACAGATATTGAGAAAAACGCTTGGAATGAGTTTCGCCTTTAATAAAGAAGCTGACAATTACGTTACTCTTGTTGAAAATATGCTGTCGTCGTATCAAAAAATGGGTTGCAATATGTCTCTAAAGATCCATTTGTATAGGAAATGGACCTGGACTTTTTTTTCAGCAACTGCGGAGCTGTAAGTGATGAGCACGGCGAACGCTTCCATCAGAATATATCAACAATGGAGAACAGGTACCAGGGAAACTGGAATGCTTCCATGCTTGCCGACGACTACTGTTGGACTCTTGTTAGAGATGCTCCAGAAACAATTCACAAAAGAATAGCCAAACGACAGTTCATTTAGTTTTTAGTATTTTGCTAAAAAAAATTTAAAAAAATTTTGTTTTGAAAACGGCAACTAAGTTTTTAATTTCATTATCATTTTTGGATAACTACTGAATATATTTTTCTGCAACTTTAGAAATTTAAATTTATCGATATGCCCTATTTAACTAAAATATTCACATGTTCCTGTAATTTCTGGTTATACCGGAAGTAGCTGACAACTCTCGTTTTTTAAATACAACATGGTAATTTTTATTATATTTTTCGATTAAGCGTTAAATACTAAGCACATTTTATAGAACATGTTTTTGTCAGGCTCTGTTAGTTTTTGAGATATCTGGACTTTTTGTAATTATTCGGCAAACGCATGGTGAAATGAAATAATCCACATAATTTTTTTAACTTAGCTCTTGGACTAAAAGATCTTGTTACCGAATAACTAGAAGATCATCGAGCCTCAAAAATATGTCAAACTTGGCACTGTACAGGGTGGTCACAATTCACGCTAATGTTAAAACTGTCAGCAGGAATTTAATAACTTACCATTTTTTTGTGGAAGATCAGATTCCAAGGGAAAATATGTACTTACCTAAAACAAGAATTATAATTATAAAATTTGAAGTAAATAATAGTTTTTTAGTATAGACTGAGATTTGGTGGACATTCTTCCATAATATGTATCTTAAGTGGATGGTTCTAATTTTTATACCAAATAATGAGGTTACGTAAACTATACTATACTGCAATTTTTTCTTATAATATCCAAATATTCATACCATAAAATGCATAAAACATTTTAATCGCTTTGAAACAAAATTAAAACCGCTAACAACAACGTAAATCTCCATAAGTAATTTGAAAAATAACGCCACCGTACGAGTCAAATGAAATTGGAACGGTTAAATAGCATACCTTGTGTTTATTGTATCATAATTTCCAGGCCATAAAAATAAACCCCAAAAATACAATAAACCAGTAAAATATCACAAAAAAATAACTAATAAGTATTAGGTTTTATTTGTGTCGTACCACCACAAAATCCATTTGTGTTCTAATAAATTGCAGGCAAGTGCCTTACTTTTTTGTTTATGAATACTAACCCCTCTAAAAAATTGCCAAAACAACTCGAGAACAACATAAAACAATCATATTTCATCAACTTCCTATTTGGAATACAGAGGAGCTCATCTGACTTTTTTCGAGTATAATTTATAAGAAAAGTTTTAACGATTTCTCAGGAAAAATAACTTTTCTCAATCATTTTCCTTCTTTCTCGCGAAGCAAAACAATTTTTTTCATTTTCGAAGTTTTTCCACTATGAGTGCAACGGGCTAAAATGCCTGATAAAATTAAACTGAAATATTTTGCATAGAAGTTGGCGAACCTGAAATTTCATTTCGACAAATTTTGCCGGCAATTCGGTACATTTTAAACCATTTTTAAGGCCTGGGAAAGTAGTATTCACTTGCTAATTATAGTTTGACTAGTTCTTAAACTTCTAAAAATTGTTATTTATGGGGAATATATTATAATAAGAAATTAGCCAGGATGTTATTTTTTGGTTGATATGATATTTTGTACTTGGAGGGAGCGAAAAAAATTGTTTTGTTAGCAAGGAGTCATTTTGGGTCACGTTATCCACAACTTAACTTTTTGTATGGGGACGTCTAACCTAACTTAATTCGTGTAGGAGCTATGGAAGTCTGAAACACTATTACAGGACCGTGTATACGGAACACCACATAATTCAAAAGTTTTGGACCTATTCTTCTTACAGTTATCATTTATAATAACCGAATAGACCGAAACTGTCAATTTAGGACGGTGTCAAATTCAGTCAATACAGGGTGTTATGGAAATGACGTATTATATTTAAATCCTGAGATGAAAACAAATTGAAGAAAAATATCCAAAAATGGCGCTTTAATTTAATATGCCCTGTACATGACCTTATGTCAAACAAAATGACCACGTAATCCCCCTGTCAGGAAGGTAAACAAATCAACATATCGCGAAAAACGTCACTGAATCTTGAACAGTGTTGTCATATCTTCAGGGTAAACTCTTTAGAAAGTCAATAACCGTTTGACAGATTGCAAGTTGTTTATTTTTCAGGGTACATTATTATAAACATTTACGTTCAGTTCAGTTCGCTGGGAAACAATCTCTGATTTATAAACTTGAACTGACTCGAACGAACCGCCGCGGAGTTTATAAATGGTCAGATATGTTCTGACTTGTTCAATTCGAACGACACCCGTCAGATCTGGCCAACTTAAAAGTTTATAAATGCCACTTACCCTTTAGAAAAAAAAAATGCAATTTTATTTAGCTTTTCGGACTTATTTAAAACCAACTTAATTTATAAAAAAACACCAAGTACCTAGGTAACCCGAACAAAAACAATTGTTTTATTGTTTTAAAGTGCTACTGTGTAGACAAAAATACTCCCTTATGGTCTGAGTGGTCTGGGAAATAATGTATTTAGCATCTAAAAATTTTAAAAATAAATAACACGTTGGTTCCGTCGATCGATATTGAACTGCTAGACTGGGGCATTGCCGTCACCAAAAGAACAAATAACTTAATAACTTAAACTCGGGTTTAAGTATTAACACACAAATCTGCTTGAAAAAACAATAGGAAACCGGCCTGCTTCTTTAAACAGCTGATCAGCTTGGGTTGCTTATTCTTGTCGCGACTGCAGCGGCTGGGGTTAATATTTAGAAATACAGCGTTGTCACTTTCGATGTTTTATAAGGTTATATTCATAAATTGCAGAATTTCCTTCTGTAATACTTTTCTGTATAATGATCTCGGAAATGACAAACGCGATAGTTGGACGAGACTATTTATTTTGGAGGGGTTGTCCTATATATCAACATAATTATTTCATCATTCTTCTTCAGTGAATGATTAATAAGTTTGATTAGCCCATTAGAAATTAGCGTTTTTATTATTTGCGAATTTCTATTGCGAAATAATTTGTATCCTAGAGTGCTGTTGTATTATGTGTACGGTAGGTTATTGTAAAGTGTAATTATGCGTTAGTATTTATTGCTTTTGTGTAATCTAATAATAAGTGCATATCTTCAAAAAATCTAAATTGAAACTCGTGAGTGTCTGTGTGTTTCTTTAAGTGATTTAGTGCAAATGTTCCGAGAGATTGGAAATAAGTGGCCGAATGGGGTTTAGTGGGTATAAGCTTATTATGCAGTTCCACATTATCATCAGGGTACGTGATGAGCATAAAGCTTTTCCCAAAGAAAAAAAAACCTCAAGATGTCTGTGCCCTGGATTACTTGCTAGTGTACTGGCACCTGGATTCACTTCTATTTGGATACTAGGTAAACTAAATATTATTTTTATAAGAATCTAAAGTTTTACATTTTTTACACAGTTGGCAACATTGTGCCTGAACATCTGTTGACTACACAGCTTGGCAATGTAATATGACCATATATGAATGTGCCGACGAGTAACCGGTGGGTTTAAGGGTGAATTACCCCACTTTTAAGTGTTCGATTTAAAAAAAAAATATGTAGCGTTTCTCTAGGACACCCCAGGAGTCACCCATTTAAATATAGTACGTCATTTCCATAACACCCTGTATAGCTGTAAAAGTTTTCGGCGGTATTCATTAGTTCGGCCCACTGCATACTATACCACCTACCTAAGCAACTTTCACGTCCGGAACTTGAATGAACGAACTCAAATTAAAATCGAGTGATTAAAGGATTTCCTTGCCCAAAAAGGACTTTTATTGGGCATAATAAATAGCCACTTAACGGAAATTACGTAATTTGGAAACTTGAAGACATTTTTAGTGTAAGTCGTAAAATAAAAATTTAAATTGTATTAAGATTGCGGTGTTCCTAACATCTTGGCAGTTTTACGGCTTGGTTTTAGGAGGCCTCTTGGCGAACGAGTCCCCTGAATTATTTAACAATCCACATTGTTTTTAAGACTAATTTGGCATGGTACTTTGTAATGTAGATGAGCTTTTTAGTATAAATCTTTATACAATGTATAACCCTTAAGAACTATTTTGTATTGTAATTAACAATAAAAATACATAAAATGCATAACAAGTTTTAAGGTGTAATAGTTGGGTGTGAGTTAAGCGCGCGATTTAATTTATTGCAGCGTTATTATTTATTATACTTGTGAGTTTTATGGGTAGAATATACAGGGTGATCCAAGATGGGTGGCGAGCGGCCGTATCTCCAGAACCATACATGCTACAACTTTGTGGTAAAAAATTTATTAAGAAATATGACCAAAAAAATGAACTGGAAAATATTTTTAAGTTCGTAATTTTAATGCTAGGGGGCGTAATCGCTATGCTACGATACAAAATCCTTAATTTCTGTTAATATCTTCAAAACAATTTAGGTCGAAAATTAACTTTTTATAATTTCTGTAGTATCCTCTATAAAATTTGTGGTAACAATGTTTTTCTAGTTACTATGGTAACGGAGGGGGGAAGGGTAACAACTAAATATACTAAAAGGGCCGTAACTTCGGTTTGCGTTACCAAAATTTAACAAACTATGGCTTGTTGTAAAGAACTTTTCGTCCTGATTAAACGTTATTATTAATAATTTGAAAATTAGTTCGTGCGGATGATAAAAGAGGGCGTGTTTTTTTAAATATTTCTTCTTTCGATTTCTTGAAAAATTTAAAAGCAAAAGTCATTCCTTTTTACTCTATTTTATAGCTCATTTGTTACTAAAAATTGCGGCGAAAACCGGAGGTCGTTATCTTGTGTCTTTTAAAAGTTATCGCAAAAATAGTGGGAAACTGTAATTTCAGTTTGGCTTTTACCAATATCTTGCTATTTTCCTATATGAAAACGTTGAAATCCTAGAAAATGGACAATTGCGAAATAAAATGACATTTCATCTATCTTTGAACGGTGGAAAGTTGATAATTTTTTGTAATTTCTTTAAAAATCGATATCTCAAAATAACATACGAACACACTTTTTCTAAAATGCTAATAGCTTTGCGTGTTTAGATATGCCTACTTTTTCCCTAATTGATAGAGTGGTCCTCAGCATTCAATATTGTCGTAGAAAATAAGCTAGTAGCGCCGACTCAGAACCAGGATTTTGAACTTTGTTTCCCGTACACCATTCTTTGAAACAGTTATACGCCTTGTCATATCTCGGGAGGCTTTTAGTTGGCAAAAGTTCTTCTTCTACTATTTTTGCTGCTTCTCGAATTTCTGGTGGAGTAGTAGCAAAATCAAATTCCACATCTGAGCATTTTTCAGTTGTTAAAATAATATATTGTTTAGTGACACGGAAACCCTTTTTAAAAAAATGATATTTGATAATGATGTGTATTATTACCTACGTTATTTTACCACCTGCGGTTATTTGAAATTTCTGTCCAATTTTTCAATGGAAAAGTCAAAATGACATATTTTATCTTCTATTAATAATTTTAATTCAAAATAATAAGAAGTGGATGTTAGATGTGATTGTGAATAAAATAGTACACAAAACTCGGTGAAAAGTTTCATTACTGTCTCGAGATTTAGTTAACTGCCGACTCTCTCGACAGGAATGAAACACTTGCCACCTCGGTACATAATATATTATTCCATAATTACCTCTATAAATAAATATTCGAATATTACTAAAAGGCGCAGGAGTCAGAGTGACTTAATTCATAATAATGATGAGAGAAATAAAACTACGTTCCTTTGAATTTTCTTTCCTAAACTAGTAAAATTCTTATTACCTACTAATCGACCTAGTTCCGACTATTGCCAATATCCATCAACTTTACGAGAACTCTTATTGGCCTTAAAATTCGACGATATTTCAGTGGTATGATATCAAAAAGTAACTGTGATACTTAAATTAAAAGCTACATTTATAGAAGTAAAATATTTCGTTACATAATAACCGCCCAGTTAGTTCCTGAAACCTGAAGCATTTCTGGAAATTACGAAATTAATTTTATATTTGAGCTTTGGAAAAACCTTAAATTAGTAAAGCACAATGCCTCTTAACTACTAGCTTTCGCATACAAAATACTATTTTACGAGTGGAATATTTTAAAATAGATTTTAAGTTGTGGAATTTTATTAAATATTTTCGTTCAGGTTTTTATTGTTTTTTAAATAAAAAAGGTATTCGGGTTTGTTCAAGGTAAAAAATCTTCATTGTTTCACGTTATTACATTTTGTGACATTATGAAGTTGAAAGGTAGAAAAAACCATCAAAGATTTATCATTTCCGCTTTTTTAAATAGAGATTTTTAAAAACTTTTAACAGTCGCCATTTTGAAATAGCTTGACTGAATCGCGCTAAAATTTATGAGCATACTGTACGAGATATTAGCTTTCAAATGATGTATCACAAGCTGTATGTTTCCATTTATTTCAATTTAAAAAAAAGATCGATGTCGTCATATCTTTGAGAAATGTCTATAAAAAAACAAACGAATAACGTCAAAATGAGAGCATATATAAAACTAAATTGACGTGTCCGAATATTTTCCCCAAAAGTTACAAGTTAAGGCTATATTAATTTTATTCCGGACTTCTGTGCAACCCTGTATATAAAGAAATATGTATAATACTATATTGAATTAAAAATAAAAATAGTACTTCATTGCATAAAACTTTAGAAAGAGAGCATAAACTGGAAGATATTTTTATTATTTTGAGGTTATGTTGTTTTATAGTTGTGACTAGAAATTAGTTGACGGACACCGTCAGCATGTTATATATTTCCGAGGATAGGTACTTCAGATAAATATCTAGTAAAAATGATCTATTTGCAAGGTTAAAGGTTAGTAATTTAAAGTTTTCTATAAAAAATTTCTGTCGAATCCATAATAACTAGAAAACTAATTTCAACGAAATCGAAGTAAGCGTAAAATTCAAACCCTACTTGCTGCCAACATAAAAAAAAAAATTTCAGCATTTCATAATGTAACCATTATGAAACGCAAATAGAAAAAATACTTATAGACATGTCATATGTCCGGAAACGCATTCCTGGATACATCATGTACAAATGATGCTCTTTATTATTAGTTTGGGAGAAAATATTTTAAAAAATATTAAAGAGTATTTTTTTACTAGTCCCTATTTCGGAACAAACTCCTCACAGTAACGCCATAACTTATACATTAAAATCCATCTAGTGCGAATCGGTACGAGCTGTAGTCCTAAAGCAACTGCCGCTTTAACCGCGGACCCACCTGAGCCTTTTTTGTAATATTATATATACAAAGAAAATAATTAATTTATTAAAACAAAATTATACCTCCATTTGCCGTTTTCAAGTGATATGTTTTACTGTCTGAGGCAAATAAGATTAAATTAACTAAATTACAAAGTAAATGATTAAATTTTCTCCATTTTCCCCATTTTAGAAAATACCGAGTCACAGCCTGCTGGAAACAGTCCATTACCAACTAAGCAAATATCTTTTTGAAGTCGGAGCAAAACCTATTACGAATATTACACAAAATCCTAGAAACGCTACTTATATTATTCAAGAGCTTGTTTCAGCCCTTTAAGATTTTATGAAATTTTGCTCAGTTATATGGGAATTAGAATTTAAAATAATTACAATTTTCGAGACTGCATGCCAAATTGTTTTTTTAAACGGTATACGTCTCTTTCATGTTGGTTATTATTTTAAATAAAATGTTTTTAGCAGGAAGTCATTTCATCAACAACGTTGAGCGAAATCCGTTTGCTTTAGATATGTTCTGCTACCTTATTCTATAGAATATACAAATAGAGATTTCATTATTTTTTTATCTCATAAAATATCTTTGAAGTATTCGAGTTCGGGATAACAGATTGAGTGATTGCAGGTTTGCTTAACTTCATCACAATACAACAAGAAAGTAATAAAATACACAAATAATTATTTTTTACAACCATGCATGTAATAATGACATTTCATCTATCTTTTTCCTTTAATTTCCATCCGGGGGAAAGTACTCACTGTCCATCCGGGTGGAAAGTAAATTATTTTTTTGTAATTTTTAAAAAAATCGATATCTCAAAATAATATACGAACACACTTTTTTAAAAATGCTATTAGCTTTGCGTGTTTAGATATGTCTACTTTTTCCCTAATTGATAGAATGGTTCTCAGCATTGAATATTGTGACCAAATCGTTCATATTTTCTTTGTCTTGGTATTTTCACTGAAATAATCTAGTAACGCCGACTCAGAACCAGGATTTTGAACTTTATTTCCCGTACACCATTCTTTGAAACAGTTACATGCCTTATCATATCTTCTTCTACTATTTTTGCTGCTTCCCGAATTTCTGGTGGAGTAGCAGCAAAATCAAATTCCTCATCTGATAGCATTTTTCTGTTGTTGAAATAATATATTGTTTAGTGACACGGAAACCATATTCAAAAAATGATATTTTCCATCTTGATGTGTATTATTATCTACGTTATTTTACCACCTGTGGTTATTTGAAATTTCTGTGTAATTTTTCAATGGAAAGGTCAAAATGGCAATTTATCTTTTATTAATATATAATAATAATTCAAAAAAATAAGAAGTGGATGTTAGATGTGGTTGTAAATAAAATAGTATACTAACCTCGGTGAAAAGTTTCATTACTATCTCGAACCCGAACAAACCCGACTCTGTCGACTGGAATGAAACACTTTCCACCTCGGTACGTAATATATTATTTCTTAAATTCCTTGCGGCGGTGATTCTACTATACAGGGTGATCCCGCGTTACTGAAGATGAAGGCTTATGCCTTCGAGACATGTATGGAATGATTTTTGAATATTGCTATTAAACTAGTTCAGATCAGATTTGGAGTTTCTTTCCTCATTCATCATTTCACTCCACTTTGAGGCGTACTAGGTACTTAGAAAAAAAGAAAAACATGAAAGGACAGTCTAGCTCGCTTAGCAAGTACTACTTAGAATGTTTACGATTTTTATTCGACGCGGACGTAATTCGACACTTTAACCTTAACGAATTTAATTAAATAATTAAAACTTTCTTAATTATTTACTTTCTAACATATCACCCGAAATTTTTAGGTCTGTAATTTTAATTTAATGTACATAATTAGCTAAACTTTTAATTGGTATATTTAAACTTTCTGTTACGTCAGTAAACTTGGATGTATAAAAGTAATGTGAAACAAAGGGATGAGTTGTAGGGGAGATCCGGTTTAGATGTCACATGAGTAGGCTGTCGTAAAGGTTCTTACAGATATAGGTAAACTACCGTCCACATCCACATGGAAAAATGTCAGTGGCGTACCATCTTGTATCTTGTAAAAAATATGAGAGGACACGTTTGCAGGGACGCCACTGGAGGAATAATTGAATAACTTTTCAAACTAAAATTTGTGGTTCTATATTCTATTAACACATACCAAAGTTGGAAATAATATCAAAAGTACTTTCGGAGATATTAAAAAATAACCATTTAAAAAATTAAAATTCAACACCCTGTAGCAAAAAATTGAATCCGTTGCGGCATATGTTCATATGCACTTTTCTTTATAAAATTTCCTAAAAAATCACAGCCTGAAATATTAGCACGTCATTAAGGAACACCCTGTATCAGTGGCGAAGCGTCTATGTAACCACTGTTACCATTGGTAACAGTTAAAAATTAAAAATCTCGAAAATACTACTGTGAAATAATTTTATTTATTTTTTAAATAGCCAATTATTAACCGCACGAAAATAATACGCTCTATACTGTCCGGGTTATGCGTTTATAACGTGAATCAAACCGCCTCGATTATTACATGTTACCACTTTTATTTATGGATACACGTGATGGTCCGTCGGCTCTGGTCGGAGCCGGCTCGTGTCTTTTCGCGTGCTTGAATTCTATAGCGCTAAAGCGTGGGCTGAAAAGCGAGGGACCACGGTCGGCCGCCGCGATATTTAACAATGTTACCATTTTTTGTTTTGGTAACTAGCAGTCGTTGTGTCATTAATTAAAACATTTAACACTGAATGTGTTGAATATTAAAATCTATAAAACATGTTACGCTATAAAACAGTGTATCTCCTTTAATAACAGAGATAATGAAGTAAACCTAAAAAGAAAATGTTGGGGAAAGATGGACCTATCGTTTAATGTTAACTGCAATATGTTTCGGTTGCTAATATACTCTACAGGGTGATGCAAATTTTCGGAAAAAAACATAGCATTTTTAGTATACCCAGTATAAATCGAAAATTAAATTTTTATCATAAACAGCGGAAACTATGACATTGTCA
The DNA here is from genome assembly GCA_963991005.1 of Barypeithes pellucidus. Lineage (NCBI taxonomy): Eukaryota > Metazoa > Arthropoda > Insecta > Coleoptera > Curculionidae > Barypeithes > Barypeithes pellucidus. The sequence continues at coordinate 14,682,907 of OZ022565.1, read as the reverse complement.
AGGAACAAACGTACAATGCAAAAAAAAATCATTCAAATCGGATCATAAATTCAGAAAAAAATAGCATAAAAAATATGGCAAATTTATGATGTTGCGTTAATTTTGTCCAGGAGTTTATGTTTTTTCTACTTTGTTCGTTTGTGTTATTTTTGTAGTAGAATGGTATGTGTAGTTTTTTTTGTTGTTTGTTTGTTGTTTTATATATAATTATAATATATTTTTTGAGACTAGTGATTGGTTTTATTTAATTCTACAGGCTTGGGTTAGTCATCATTTGGTTTTGGTAACATTTTAAAAAAAGTCACGCGTCGCCACTGCCCTGTATATTTATCTAAAACACAAAATTTAAAATTAAAAAAAATTTGTGGGTGCGGCACTGTGAGTCAGGTATCCTTTGCTTAAAAGTCTCCTAATAAAAAAAAATTGTGAAAAGGATACCTTGTTTCCCCTATTGGGGGTAATATCGGGCAGGGCACTCGAAGGTTTGAGTTAAGGGCGGCACTAAAAATTTATGGGGTAGTTTACATATTTAAGGTCCTACAAAGAACGGTAATAGGCCCTTAAAGGGCGTCGAAATTAATTGAGAGTTTTTATAACTCTGGCGATGTAACGGGGACCTATTTCCAAAGGAACTTTAGTAGGTTATCCCGAAATTTACACGAAGAGGTTGTGGTAATTTGATTTTGAATTCAGAAGGATGAACCAATTTGCAAATGAGATGTTTCTTGTTTCGGAAGTTGCAGTCCTTAGTTACGCGTCGTACACGAGATTTTTTATGGAATATAATGGCCTGGTTCGTATTATTAATACTGATGATGATGCATTTTGTTTTATAAAAATAAGTTTCAATTATTTGAATTTAATTGATTTAAACGAGAACGGTGTGGATATTTCGGAAAATACATTTTTTTCAACAAAATCCTGAAATACATGTCAATAATTGTATGTCATTGTATACAAGGTGTCCGCTAATTAATGGTACATGGAAAAACCACAAACTCCTTACGTAAGGATTTAATTATACTTACCTATATACGAAAGTTGATATTAACTGAGATACAGGGTGTTAAAGTTAAAACTTTATTTTTGTTTTTATCTAATAACCAACGTTTTTTTACAAAATTTGGCAATTATGATTTTTTTGGACGAGAAATTGATTTTTTTGTGACACTTTAATGTACAATGTAGGGGGCGCTGTCAGCGGCATTTTCGCACATTGATTAGGTCGTAACTTTCTTGTGCCTCAGTGTATTTGAGTTTTTAATGAAAATAATACTTTTCACACATTTATTACGTAAAAAAGGTATACTAAGTTGAGGTCGCCCAGAGTTACCGTTTCGGAGATATTTGCATTTAAATTGTTTAGTGCACCCTGCCCCATTACTATTAATTTGCAAATAATTTTTTTTTCTTAAAATAACCTATGAGAAAACAAATGAAATTTAGAGATGCAGTTGCTACGGACCCTCCATATTGTTATTTGTTTGTTGATTATTGTAAGATAGCTGTGTGAGTTATTTGGAATTAGGATGAAAGAAACCTGTTTCGCCTAATCGGTCGTAAATATTTTTGAAGATCTTAAAATCAGGTTGTTGGATAGAGTTCCGAATATCGTCTCTGAGCACCTAGTTCATTACAATTTTCCTGCTCGTATACACACTACATATCCCGCATTTCTACGTTTGTAAACAAATTGTTTCTCGGCATTGTTACTTAACTTACGATAAACTCAAAAATGAAACATGTCCTCACACAGCTAACTTACAATAATCAACAAACAAATAACAACTGCATCTATAAATTCCATTTGTTTTCTCATATTTTAATTTCAGAAAATATTTTTGTTTGCCAATTAATAGTAATTGGGCAGGGTGCACTAAACAATTCAAATGCATATATCTCCGAAACGGTAACTCTGGGCGACCTCAACTTAGTATACCTTTTTTACGTAATAAATATGAGAAAATTATTATTTTCATTAAAAACTTAAATACACTTAGGCACAAAAAAGTTATGACCTAATAAATGTGTACATTGCACATTAAATTTTCACAAGAAGCTCAATTTATCGTCCTAAAAAACCATAATTGCTAAATTTTGTAAAAAAATGTTAGGTTCTCTCAAAGTTATAAGGAGTCTGTGGTTATTCCATGTACCATTAATTAGTGGACACCCTGTATAAGTTGTAAACAAATTTTCGGACGATTCTAAAATGTCAATATTAAAACGTACGCGGCTTGTAAAATAATGACCCCTATTACCAATGTGCCAATTTTATTTAATTCGTCCAGAGTCTTTCTAATTCTAATTTTAACCGCCTGCTGTATTTGAAAACAAAACAGCTGTTCATAAATCAAGGCATTGAAAAATAATTAACAAAATTAATAAACCGAAATATACCTCAGAACTTTAAAAGGGTTCTTTTCTTCTCCATTGAATCATTTAAATTCGTTTGCATAGCTAAATAATAAATAAAAACAAAATTCCGTTTAATTAACAATTCAATTTTGCCCCAATCTCCGCTGTAATAAATTCCAGTTGAAAATATGTAAAATTTCATCCATGTAAAAATGAAATAAAGTACAGATAGGCAGAATGTTTTTTTATATCCCCTTAGTTTCCTACAATTGTGGTCGATTAATATATCGGGTGGTGCATCCGGACAGGATACATGGGGTTTCCAGTCCAAAGTCCAGTAAATTTGAACTTTATTCTAATTACCGTTTTTAAGATTAAGAAAATTCTGTCTTCAAACTAGTAAATCTGGAGTACGATTCTATTCAATTTTTATCAGGTTAAAATGAAAATACCAGTAAAAACCTTTATAATAATAATAATTTTAGCAAGGATTGTGAGCGTGCTGTCAGATCAAAAAATCTGGCCTACCGACAGTGGCGTAAAGACCCTACCACTGAGAATCGTACCATCATTGTTACCGCTCGAAACCAATGTAAGCTAACAATAGATCAAAGCAAAGAAGCCCATAACGTGAGGATCAAAACAAACTTCTTGACAGTCCAAACGGATCAAGGTCCTTTTGGTCAGTCACTAAGGCCGTCAGTCAAAATTTTACCAAATCAACTATTCTACCTCTAACACGTTCCGATCGTACAAGAGCATCTAAAGCCGGAGACAAGGCAAACTTACTTGCTGAACTATTTTCTTCGCATTCCACTGTAGATTTTCAGGGAAGAAAATAACACCACCCAACATTCCTGCAGTTCAATCCGAAATGACCGAAATCGTGTTCCGTCAGCGTCCCGTCAAACGAATCCTGAAAGGGCTCGACGTCAAGAAAGCCTCTGATCCAGCCGAAATTCCTGTTATAGTTCTCAAGAGACCCGCCGATGAACTAATACCAGTATTTTGTAGAATTTTTAACTTATCCTATAACAAGGAATATTTCCGTCGTGCTGGAAGACGGCGCGAGTCCAGCCTATACCAAAGAAAGGTAAGAGCACCCTGCCTATCGACCAGTTGCATTGCTTTCAGTTATATCAAAATTAATGGAGAAAGCTATTAACCAACATCTTCTAAAGTATCTGCAAGGCTTCAACATTATCAGCGATCATCAATATGGTTTTTGGAAGTCCAGATCAACTGGAGAACTTATAGTCTATGTCACCCATCTTTGGAACAACGCAGTCGAACATCATGGGGAGTCTCGGGCTGTTGCACTGGATATTTCTAAGGCCTTTGATCGTGTTTAGCATGAAGGACTTTTAAGTAAACTGCGATCCTATGGTATGCCCAAATGGCTATCTAGCTTTCCTAAGGACCGCTCTCTGCAAGTGGCGATTGACGGATTTCTCTCAGACATCTTCACCATCAATGCCGGTGTTCCTCAAAGGGTAACATTTCAGAATCTGATATTGTCATGGACGGACAGGCAATCCCATTGGCTTCATAACTTAATTTGCTGGGCGTCAATCTGTGAGGACATATGTCTTGGCATAACCACGTTATGGCAATCGCCAAGATAGCTTCTCAGAAACTTGGTGTACTCTTCCGAACCAGAAAGTTGTACACACATCAACAACTTTTGACACTATACGAAGCCCAGATTCGACAATCACTACAATACTGCTCTCATGTCTGGAGCTCTGCACCCAAACATACTCTTCGGCTACTGGATTCCATCGAAAGGAGGGCCATTCGTCTGATTGGAGACCACGAGCTGACGAGGAACCTTGACGACAGGTTGGGTTTGTTCGGGTTTGTTTCTTCTACAGATATTTTCATGGAAAGTGCTCGGCTGACCTTGCCCTCTTAATTCCGCCCAGAGCGGCGAATATCAGAAATGCACGACGAACCACTGCCGCCCATCCATATGTGGTTAAGCTTAGTACTCTTCGAACTTCATTATTTAAGAACTCTTTCATCTGGAGGACTTCATCCTTGTGGAACGATCTTCCCGAGATCGTTTTTCCTAACGAATATAACCTCCAATGATTCAAGTCCAACGTGAATCGCTTTTTGCGCACGCGCACCACTCCCAGAGTGCCCTAAAGGATTTTTCCTATAGTGCTTGTTGAAAACAAGTTTTCAACTAGGAAAAAAATTACCACACAACCTACCAGTGAAACTTCACCTTTCATTGCTGATATTCTGTCTTGCTCCCGCATAATTCGTATCATTTAATTACATTAAGGTCCATTAACCCCGCCCATGAACGGAAGTTATCCCGTTGCGCCCTCAAACCCGAATAAAGGCCCGATACCGGATTTATTATGCCTCGTGAGAGGCGACCAGTGTAGTGATTTTCCGCGCTATCCATCTTATGTTTGCCAGCATTTCGGATACTTCCACCGAGTAAACTTCCGAGTTAGGATGAGAACCGGCCACAATTTTAGTAGAATTATGCTCCTAAGTTAGACAGACAATAGATTGAACAAGTTTAATTGCATATTTGAAGCGTCGGATTATTTTGGAACGAAGCAAATGTTGGATTTATTCAATTCGCTTAAACAAGGTGTCCCGTTAAGTGCCTCTTAATTCCTCGGGAGCATACGGAGGAGGTCAAAATAAATATAATTTGTCATACAGAAAAAAAAATTGTTTTATGACTCCAACTTTTGAACCTACTCGTATAATTTAATGGAATTCTAATATTTTATAGAGGCCAAAGAGGGTCATAACTTATACTAGAGTAGGTGTTTTACATCGTCAAGGAAGTCAGTAACGGACTGCACTCACTTAAAAACCGATTTATCTCTAAAATCTTGAATTTTATCGCAATAAAGGACCCCGCAGAATCCTTATGGAGAATGGGTCCCGCTCAAATTGGCCCAAACTTTCCTCACTGATTCGGTGACCGGATAAACAGTGTCCATGGGCTCCCAGCGTAAAAAACTCCCTGTCTTGAGATATCTTCGTCCGAAACTAGGTTCTTTATCGCTGCCTAGTGTCCGGCAATAGTTTGTCATGCTTCCATAGCTCCTATACTTAGCAATTTCATTCATATGCCGATTTATACTGTATTAAAGGAACATAAATGTGCCAAAAAATACAGGGTGTGTCATTTAAAAAAATATATTTTATGACGTCACACTTTTTTGGACCACCCTGTATATTTATAAATATTTTTAAAATATGCATCAACCCACATCCTACAACTTTTTTATTAAACTTTTTTTTCTACCGTTGTAAATAAGGACGCTATGGATGCACTAATGGAGGACCCGGTATAAAATCAGTAATACCAGTAAAAATATCACGGTAAATTCGTTATAAAAGCATTATAAATATGTTTTAACTCTTATCCATAGGCGGAAATGTCGCTTATTTCAATATGAATTTATTAACGAATGGAATGGGGCAAAAATTTAATTGTTAAATAAAAGAGAATTTTGTTTCCATTCAGCGTTTAAATATGCAAATAAATTTAAATTATTTGCGTGGAAGCCCTTTCAAAATTTTAGAGGTGTATCTTGGTTTAATACGTCGGGTTCGTTATTTTCCAAGCCCCGATATAAACCTTTGTTTTTGAATGCCGAACGTTTAAAGGAGACTTGGCAGGAATCTAAACAAATTAAGCAAAATAGATGTACTATATTAGGGACTAATGTACTCGAAATTGTGTAGTATTTAACAGTGTTTAACGGTCGATTAGTGTTTCAAATTGTTCGCGGTTGGCATCGGCATTTATTTTATGAAATATTGGTTCAAAGTATTCATAGAAGCAAAATCTGCTACCCAGAACAAAATGTATCGATTTTCAACTGATTTGTAAGCGTAAGAATATTTCGCGCACTGGTACGGTATTGCGGGTTTGGATTCTGTTCATTTGCACGATCGGCTCTTTGTTTGTTTTTATCGATTCGCTTTAGTTTTTTTTAGACATGTTTTGGTTAAACTTACTCTCCATTATTCTATAAACATCTAAACAAGCATAGCCGTGGTAAAATTCATATAATTCTTTTTCTATTTGGGTTTCATAATGGTTACATTATGAAATGCAAAAAAATTTAATAACCTGCCACTTTATGAAACTGAAATTTTATGTTTTTTATGTTGGCAGCAAGTAGGGTTAGAATTTTAGGCTTACTTCGATTTCGTTGAAAATCGTTTCCTTGGCATTATGGGCTCAACAAAAAATTTTTTATAGAAAACTTTAAAATACTAACCTTTAACCTTGCAAATAGATCATTTTTACTAGATATTTATCTGAAATACCTATACTCGGAAATATATAACATGCTGACAATGTCCGTCAACTAATTTCTAGTCACAACTATAAAACAACATAACCTAAAAATAATAGAAATGTCTTCAAGTTTATGCTCTATTTCTTAAGTTTTATTCAATAAAGTACTATTTTTATATATACATATTTATAGTCACTGATCATTGGCGTAACTAGAATGATTTTGTAGGGGGGGTGGGGGGGGCTGACCCCTACTTGTATCTTAATATACTATTTCGAATAACCATTCCACATCAGATACTAATAAACACAGTATTAAAACAATAAAAGGTTTTCGCTGGTGGTTGACACAAGTTGTCTTTTCTCGCCATATCTCGATATTTTGTGGAGAAAATGCCAAATTTGACCGTTAACAAAAGCCGCATAGTCCCATTTAATTATGTAATTTTAGGTCTTTATTGAAACAAAATCTTATGGTGAAGTAAAATTTTACTTAAATCAAAATAAACATTTCCCCCATATTAGTATGATTCCAACCTTAATGGTGTTGACTGTAGAACTAATTGTGAAAATAAAAAGCACCAAAATACCACATTTATTTTACAGATCTCACTAAAACCCTAAATTGGTAAAACAACTTTAGACATATTATGTTTGATGTAGGGTAAGCCTGTGTAAAAGAGAATTCGTTTTAATTTCGCCCATTAGTTCTCCTGTTTAATCCTCGGAATATGTAAATTATTTAATACATTTTTAGCAGCATCCTTTGAAATTTCCAGCTTATATTCGTCTTCCGGAAACTTTCCGGACGCTTCATAATTATAAACGTTTCATTTTAATAGATATTGTAACGACATTGCCTCTTGTTATTAATTTTAGAAGAATGATAGATTGAGTTTAAAAACGTATAATATTTATAAAGTATTTAGCGTCGCAATACTAAATTTTGCATACAACACAAAGGTATCGCCGTAGTTGGAGTTGCTTACATTGTCGGTGTCTGTCGAATTCGTTTATCTACATTCAGAGCTCACCATCTGACTTTTTATCTTGAAAACATGCGTCCTTTTGGAGTCAACTGACTGAATAATTTTTTTATTCGGGCCCATCCTTCAACAATAATCACCATGAAAAAGACAAAATCAGAACTGTACGAAAATCAAGGTTAAATTGCAAACTATTCCTCCTTCAAAACCAAATAAGTTTTCCCCAGACATTTTCCCCTGCAATGCGATGCACCGGAGTTATTCCGGGGTACCGACCTTTTTTCAACACCCTATATATTACGCTATAAAGTTGGTCATAAAAAGCTACATTCTAATACTTCCCGTATATCGCCATTTTAACCTAATTTAAAAAATTAAAACTAGGGACCTGTTTGACTTATTTTTGGGTAAGTAATCACAAGGCGAGCGATGGCGCATATTTTTTTAAACACCCTGTATAATTATTTAACATTTAACTGCGGTAATAATTACGGGAAAACGAATAAAACGGATCAGCAAAGGAAGCTATTAAAAATATATTCAGAAATTTACATATTTAATGCATTAGAATGTAAAGGCATAATTGGTAAAATATTATTACAGTTTTACAAACCGACCCCCACATTAGTCCTAACGTGGCCAAAGTTGTGCTGGTAATTTGTCTAAAGTTGTTTTGTTAATGTTAGGGTCTTCGTTTTTGGGGTAAAATAAGATTAAAAGAAAATTTATTTTGGGGTTTTGTATATTAGCCCTCACTAATATATTTGTAGAATATATCTTACTAATATGAACGCTGTAAGGGTTGCTGATCCTTTTCATGTAGATATTTTGACATCTCTGGTTATACCACATATATACCATCTGCAATTATGTCCCCTCTATGGCCATCGAAGGGGGCGTTGTGAGTTTGCGCAGTTCGGAAATTTCCTTGTGAAAGTAAACATTCGACAGGACCGGATTTCAACTTTTTTATGAAATGGAAATTTCACTGGTTAGTTAGGAAAAATATTGCAATCAAAATTTCGATAGTTCGATTTAAGACGGCGTTCCATGCATACGATTTCTGACGATATGATGATCCGACGGTGCCCTGATTGGTGTAAACTTTTGGTAATAAATTCCGTCCGAATATTTGTAACAATCGACACGATGGGCTTTATTTTAACTTTCATCTGACGTCGTATGCTATTAATGCACCAAATTAAAAATATATTAATTTTAAGGTTAGGTAGGGACCACATATATATTATATTGTATACGAGTGACACTCTCTTCTTTTTTTACAAGCTTTTTAGTGAAATTCGAAAATAATGTGATAAGCAAAATATTTTCGTATATACAGGGTGGCCCATCAAAAACAGTCCAGCAAGGTTTACGGCTGTGTACGTGAAAATTAAAAAAAAAACTCGGACCCGTAAACTTGTGTTTTTAGGGGGACACGTTTCACTATTAATTTCATCCCAGTAACCTTAACCCCCCTAGCGGCGGCGGCTACTGCTCTTGTTTTTTCAAATGGGAATGGGTATGTTGTGATACATCTTTTTAATGGGAATTAAATTCTCTTTAAAATGGCGCTTTGTTTTGTAAATTTGAGCTACGCGCCGCCGAGAAATTGCGTTTTAAAAAATGTAATTTTATTGAGTTTATCTTGTTAAATGTTGAAAATGTCCACCATTCACCTCCATACAATAGTACAACAACTGTTCAAAGTGTTCTCGGACATTGTAAAGAACATCTGGTGTATTTTCTTGACATTCATTAGTAATGCTGTTCCGTAAATTTTCTAAGGATTAAGGTTGGGTGGCATAAATTTTGGATTTTAGATGTCCCCACAAAAAGAAATCAAGGGGAGATAAATCGGGCGATCTGACGGGCCATTCAATAGCACCCCTCCTCCCAATCCATCTACCAGGAAACGTTTCATCCAGAAATTGGCGTACGGGTAATGCATCATGGGGGGAGCCCCGTCTTGTTGAAATATTGGATTTTCTTCCTGGTAACGTTGGTCGTTTTCCATCATTTCCATCAGCGCTGGCTTGACAGCATTCTTCAACAAGTCTAAATAAGTATCTCCATTTAAATTTCCCGTTAAGAAAAATGGTCCAATTATGTGATCACCGAAAATACCAGCACAAACGTTTAATTCCTGAGGATTTTGAGTATGAACCTAGTGGTAAATCATTGGATTCGTGTTGGACCAGTAACGACAGTTATGTCGATTGACAGTGCCATTAAGAAAAAAAGAACATTGGTCTGAGAAGCAAACGTTAAAAAGGTAGTTCGGATAATTTAATACTTGTTCTGACATTACTTCACAAAAGTGTAAACGGCGGTCATTATCATCTTCATTCAATTCTTCAAGAAGTTGAATTTTGTATGGGTGCCATTTATAATGTTTCAGAATTCTCTGTACAGTGGTCCGCGAAATTCCCGTTACATCAGAGATTTTTCTGGTACTTAATATTGGATTCATAGTAACTTGACCCAGAACAGTTACTTCCACTGCTTCATTTCTTACCGGATTTTCAATGATCCTTTTTTTATTTGCCACTGAACCAGTTTGCCGAAATTTTGCCACTAATTCTAAGATATAACCATGGTGTACGTGTCTATCTGAATGTGTATCATTAAACAAAGTTGCCGTTACTCTTGCACATTGATTGTTTATAAAATACAATTCAATAATTTCCACTTTTTATGTCACGATCAAATCAAAAGAAAATAATAGCGCAGAAATAACGTATGTAGATCTGGATCAACCACTTTAGTGAAGATCAAGTTGAATTGACTGATACTTATTACTTAAAAAAATTGTTTACGCACAAACCTGTGTACTTGATAAGAGGTGCAGTGAAATGTTCCAAATTCCGTTGCTCGGCGGCGCGTAGCTCAAATTTACAAAACGAAGCGCCATTTTAAAGAGAATTGAATGCTCTTTAAAAAGATGTATCACAACATACCCATTCCCATTTGAAAAAACAAGGGCAGTAGCCGCCCCCGCTAGGGTGGTTGAGGTTAAAGGGATGAAATTAATAGTGAAACGTGTCCCCCTGAAAACACAAGTTTACGGGTCCGAGGTTTTTTTTTAATTTTACGTACACAGCCGTAAAACTTGCTGGACTGTTTTCGATGGGCCACCCTATATGTATATCTATACCTAAAATACTTTATACCTAGTATTGATCCACGACTTTTGCAAAAAAGCACCGTGTACTTGTGTCGTTTCTCCCATAGCGGGGACACTTTTTGTATTTTGGAACGTTCGTATCTTCACTATACTGTTTTTATATATGTTGTTCTATGAGGTATACAAATATCAACTTTACTTAGTATTGTATTGTTTAGTGCTTTTTTATATATTCATATAAACCACAAATTGAATACCCCCCCCCCCCCCATCCGAAAAAAAAATCTGGCTGCGCAACTGCAGATAATATATTCTTCAAATCCCCGAACTAGTACACATAAATATATAGACGTACATATTTGAGGCCAAACTTACTTGCCAAGCTTTCCGAAGGCATCTTTTCTTTTGCAAACTATACGAATAATTTATGATTTTAGCGTCAGATCTAGTTTGGTAGAAGTTGCCAGTTATTGAATCGCTGAAATACCATGTCGCGATTCAAAACTTTGTCTAATAAATGAACTTGCCGTAGAGAAATGAATACAAAGTTTGTCGTAAATATTCTATGGGAAAGTTTAAAGCTTGTCAATATTAATAAATAAATGATAAAACCTAAATGGTATGTAACTAGGACGGAAAATGCATATTTTCGAGACCGTGACATATTGTCGATTAAGAATTATGATATAAACCCGATTTATAACGGCAAAATATAAACAAGCAATTTTTGAGAAATTTTAAAAAGTAGGGCTACGACTGTACGTCAAATTAGGCAATCCAAACCACGTGACTTTTCATTTGTCAAAATTTGCTTGGTGGGCAAACCGACCCATTGTTTGCATTCATTCAGATAGGTTTATTACCTTTCTTGGGAGTTTTAAACCATCTAAATTCTAAATATTTGTTAGTTCTGGCTAGTTGTGTTAAGACCATTTAATTGTGAAAACGTACCAGTGTGTTTTATCATGCAGAGTTCATATTTTAAGAAATTATTGCAATAATGCTCAGACGTAGACCAGAGGTATGTTTGTTTACATTTTGATTATACTTTATACTATACTATACTTATATTTTTCTCATTTAAATAGTAAAATTCTATTCTTGAATATCATATTCAATTGATATAACATTATAATTTGTTTTAGATTTCTAATGACGCTGAAATTAGGATTTAGATCTTTTTACCATGGCAGTTGTTGATTTGGACTACACCGTTAATGGGATTCTATCAGTGGCCTATCATCTCTTATTTCGATTTTTGTAGCCTTAACACATAGTTTTTATACACATGAGCAGATGGAAGCCTACAAAACCCTTGAAGCTCATTAATATTTTTCAGCCAGTTCTGTTATAAATCTTTTAACGAAGGTTGTAAATGAGTTTATGTTATGCTTGGAACGGTAATTATTTTTGTTTACTTCAAATGTTTGATATCTAGTGCAGGAGTGACCAACTTTTTTATCTTTCACTTTTCAACTAAAAAAATTTAAGGCGTGTCACTCAATTTTCGGAATGCAATACTTTATGTTAATGTATATAATATTCTTTTTCAGGTGAAGCATTCACAAAAAGCCAGTGCTAAACAATTTTTGCTGTGGTATATATCAACCGAAATCAAGGTATGCTTTTTTGTACTGATGTACAACCCTCTGGCCCCCGGGGTCATCCCCTTAAAAATTTTAAATGACAAGGGGTAGCAAGTAATAGCTTGTTTGAAAGGTCTTTCAAAGTGTTTTATTTTGACGTTTGATTTTTTTAAAATCGGTCTATCCGTTTTCGAGAAAATTGGAAAAATCTTTATTTATCGTAATTTGTTCGGATAGAAAAATAAGCACACGAAAAGATCACTTTTTATTTTAATAATTGTTCAAAATGTTGCCAGTTATTGGCCACATAATGATATAGGCGATTTTCAAATTCCTAACGTATTTTCAAAAACATGTTGTGGGAGATCATGGCAGCTTTCGGTGATGCGTTGACGAAGTTCATCCAAACTGATAGGTTGGGGAGTGAACACAATAGTTTTCAAATGGCCCCATAGAAAAAAGTCTAATGGCGTCAAGTCAGGAGATCTATCAGGCCATTCTATAGGCCCTCTTCAGACATAACGTCAAATGAATTTTTCATTAATTTGTTTCTGAATACATTCCTCAGCCAACAAAAAAATATATTTTTATAAGATAATTTTTAAATTTCGCTATAAGTCGGAAAATATTGAAGATAGGTATAGGAACACTTACTATCATTAGATAGAAAATTCGATCCTCCATTAGCAAAACATATCAAATACAGAATATCCCATTTAAAAAAAAGAAGATTTTTGCAATAATTCAACTCCGTCATAATCACATGATTATCTATAATTCAAAAACTCTTAAAGATAGGTATATGATATTATACAGAAAACTGTTCTAGATTTTTACCTAGATTCCAAAAAAAATATAATATGGGGTAATTCATTTTAAATTCCGAAGTTGCTACCACTTTCGGTATGATCCGGCAACACGGCATCATCCAAAATACTCTAGAAACGTATAAAACCATCTTTTATAGCTACAACCATATTTTCAAAATTAAATTTCTTTCAGTTATATGCCTTGTCATATCTCGGGCGGCTTTTAGTTGGCAAAAGATCTTCTTTTACTATTTTTGCTGCTGCTCGAATTTCTGGTAGAGTAGCAGCAAAATCAAATTCCTCATCTGATGAGCATGAGCATTTTTCTGTTGTTAAATATTATTAATTATATTGTTTAGTAACATGGAAACCATATTCAAAAAATGATTTTTGCCATCTTGATTTGTATTATTATCTACGTTATTTTACCACCTGCGGTTATTTGAAATTTCTGTCTAATTTTTCAATGGAAAAGTCAAAATGACATTTATCTTTTATTAATAATTTTGATTCAAAATAATAAGAAGTGGATGTTAGATGTGGTTGTAAATAAAATAGTATACAAACCTCGGTGAAAAGTGTCATTACTGTCTCGAGATTTAGTTAACTACCGACTCTCTCGACAGAAATGAAACACTTTACACCTCGGTACGTAATATACTATTAAAAGAGGTTTGAATTTTGAATAGAGAACATGTTGTATTATTTTAGCTCTACTTAAAAACGCTAAGGTAAAATAATTTCTATTAAAAATATACAGCAATTACAAAATTATTTGGCCACGAATTTTCCTATGCTCCAGATTGGAACTGTGGGTGAATTTTGCGAGAGCCAGAATGTAACTTTGTTTAAAAATATTATTTTCTATTAAAAAGCATTTTTTTGCGTCACTATGAATGCGGAATATTCATAGAGTTTGGTGAAAAACCCCGAAATAAATTTTCGGCTTCCCAGAAACACCGTCCTAAAAGCCGAGATTTGCGGCGCGGCCGTGACTTTTGGCTTTTATCTTTTTAACGCTCGTTTTACGATTTCTCACTAAAAGTATAATTGGCACACCTGTTATGGCCGGGGTCTTATCTATTCGGGCCTTTACGACTACTCCGAACGAGGGTCTAAAAAAGTTTTAGGGTTCCTTTATGGTTTTAATCGTGTACTACATTTCCAGATAGTATGGGGAAGGGATATGACTATTGTATTTAAAACGGACCGGGAGGAATTTTTTTATAGGCGACGCCATTGTGAAAATATTACCCGGATGCCTATTTACCCTACCTTCCCTTCCTACTGGTGTTATATTTAATGGTTAGTCCTGCTCTTTTAAAAATATGTCTTATACAGGGTGACCCACAAGTTATGGGCCATTGAGCAACTGAAGATACTAAACATCAAACTAGGATTTTTTTCGAAGTATTTCTCGTTCTAGAAATACAGGGTGTTGAAAGTGAAAGTAAATTTTCGAAAATAAGCGATAATTTGTCCAATGAATCGCATTGAATTTTGGCGGCAAAAACATTTAATTAATAAATAGACAGAATTGTTTTTATTCTGTCAGAATCATACACATTTTTAAACAGTAATCAATGATGCCAAGTCTATACCGAGGGTCCTAATTCTACCGCCTGCGTATGAAACCGAAAAGTATAATATTAATTATACAGGGTGTTCGTTAATGACGTGCTAATATTTCAGGGTGTGATTCCTTAGGTCATTTTATAAAGAACTGTTCATATGAATATATGTCCACAAGGGCTTAAATTTTTTGCTACAGGGTGTTGAATTTTTATTTTTTAAATGGTTATTTTTTAATATCTCCGAAAGTACTTTAGATATTAATTTGAATTATGGCATATGATAATAGGATATAGAACCACAAATTTTAGTGAGAAAAGTTATTTCACCAGTGGCGTCCCTGCAAATATGTCCTCTGATATGATATATTAGGAACACCCTGTATTGAATGCATTTGTCTTTTAACCTTTAACCTTGCAAATAGATCATTTTTACTGGATATTTATCTGAAATACCTATACTCGGAAATATATAACATGCTGACGGTGTCCGTCAGCATGTTATATATTTGTGTGTTTCATTCAATAAAGTAATATTTTTATTTTTTATTCAATATAGTATTATACATATTACTTTATATAGGGTGTCCCATAACTAATGGTACACAGGAAAACTGCAGATTCCTTGGGTAAAAATACTGCGATTTTGCCATACTTAGTTTGGTTCAATAGGGTGTCCAAGTAAAAATTTAATTATCAATTTTCCTAAATAACTTATTTCTGAATCAATATTTTTACACAAAATTTTGTGACTAGGGTTTTTTGGGGAAGGGAATTTGAATTTGTTAATAATTTTGATATAGATTATAGGGGCCGCTCTCTGGGGTACTCTGGATACATAAAAAGGAATGTAACTTTTTTGTGCCTTAGTATAATTATATTTTTATTAAAAATATCAGTTTTTCCGTCATTTTTAAGCAATAAAGGTATACTTTGTAAATGTCGCTCGGACTAACCGTTTTCGAGATATTTTCAAATACAATTTCTAATGCGCCCGTTTAAATTTTGATTTGTAAATGTGAAATTTGTCACAGTAGGCTTTGGTAAAAACAAATACAATGAAAGCACTTTGAAACCTCATTTCTGTCAAAGTTTATTTTCATTTGTCAGCATTGTGGGTGCTTTTAAGGAGTATACGACAGACTGGGAGAAACAGGATCCTCCACTATTACGTTTTGGACGCAAGGATCCTGTTTCTCCCAGTCTGTCGTATAGGCTTCTAAAAATTTTAAAATCTGGCTGCCTTCTATTTGGATACATTTCCAAATACCGCCGATGTGCCCCGCCCGCGTCTGTTAAAATTTTCTTGTGCGTATAAACATACCATGTCTCGTATTTCTCCGTTAGAAAACAGTTATGTCGCGGCATTTTTAGTTTCATCTTTGATAACAGTATCTTCAAAAACTCCTTAAAAACACCCACAATGCTGACAAATGAAAATAACCTTTGACAGAAATGAGATTTCAAAGTGCTTTCATTATATTTGTTTTTACCAAAACCTACTGTGATAAATTTCACATTTACAAATCAAAATTTAAACGGGCGCATTAGAAATTGTAATTGAAAATATCTCGAAAACCGGAGCGACATTTACAAAGTAAACCTTTATTACTTAAAAATGACGGAAAAATTGATATTTTTAATAAAAATATAATTATACTAAGGCACAAAAAAGTTACATTTCTTTTTATGTATTCAGAGTGCCGCAGAGAGGGCCTCCCTCAATCTACATAAAATTTATTAACAAATTCAAATTCCTCTCCCCGAAAAAACCCTAGCCACAAAATTTTGTGCAAAAATATTGATTCAGAAATAAGTTATTTGGAAAATTAAAAATAAAATTTTTACTTGGACACCCTGTATCTCGGTTATTACCAGCTATTGAACTAAACTAAGTATGGCCAAATCGCAATATTTTTACCCAAGGAATCTGCAGTTTTCTGTGTACCATTAGTTATGGGACACCCTGTATATACATATTTATAGTTACTGTAGACATTTCCTGGGCATTAATTGCTATTCCTGTCAGATTCTGTGTCTACAAAATATTTTTTTTTCAATAATATTATTTTGTTCAATATTTTGAACTTTGTTCTGCTCGTACCATAACTCAACGTTTTGCATATTCTTTTTAAAAGTTTTTCTAAATTAATTTCTGCAATTTCTTTTATTTCAGACGGAGTACAACTTTCTTCCTGCCTCATCAACTTTAATAATATATTTATTTTTAATTAAGACGGATGGGAAGAAGCTTTGTTGCGTTCAATTGTTTCTATCATGGCATATTTGATACTTGTAACATTTTATTAAATTATAAAAGTATTGCCAACCCAAAAAGAAAATATTAATTCAAATGGAAAAAATCTGCTATATTTTTGTTGTTCAGACTTTAAAGACCCAAATAAATATTATAAAATACACAGTTCATATGACAATTAGAGCTCTTGTACTTTAGAAAACAAAACGACCCGCGAAACGCATGCTCTAAGATAATGTCTTATGAAACTTGCATCTTATTATACTATTAATCCGATAGGTACCTTAAACCGTTTTCAAATTATGGCTTATTTTCGAAAACCAACTTAAACTTCCAACACCCTGTATTTCTAGAAGGCGAAACATTTCAAAAAAACTTCTAATAGGTCTAGTTTGATGTTTAGTATCTCCAGTTGCTGTATGCCCTATTAATTAATTTATATTATTAATAAACATTAATTACAAATATTTGCATACGAAATTATATTTTTAATTAAGTTATAAAATTGATATGAAACCGAATTCGTAATAATTTTTTTCCTATTAAATCACAAAATTATATAAACCAATTTTATAGTTAGCTGATGGTAGTATCCGATTAAATGGGATATCGAATTGCAATTACCTGAATTAAGCAAAAAATTTCGTAAAATTTAATTAAAATTGCTAGTTTGGCTTGGTTAAGATTTACTCGAAAAATTTGAGTTTCAGGTGGTTTAATTCAAATTAATAATGTGATTTTTTCAGTTTTAAATTGAAAAAATAGTATTATACAGGGTGTTATGGAGTTTCCTGATTATATGTAAACCTGCAAATCCTGAAATTGCAAAAGAATTACCATAAATGACGCTTTGAGCTAATAAACGAGGAAAATCCCATTACGGCTTCCTCTATTCATTTGCTGGTCGTCAATCTGGGAGGTAATATGTCTTGGCATAACCACGTTGTGGCAATCGCCAAGTCAGCTTCTCAGAAACTTGGTGTACTCTTCCGAACCAGAAAGTTGTATACACCTCAACAACTTTTGACACTGTACAAAGAACAGATTCGACCATCACTAGAGTACTGCTCTCATGTCTGGAGCTCTGCGCCCAAACATACTCTTCGGCTACTGGATTCCATCGAAAGGAGGGCCATTAGTCTGATCGGAGACCACGAGCTGACGAAAATCCTCGACAGACTAGAACATCGAAGACAGGTTGGGGATTTGGCTCTCTTTTACAGATATTTTCATGGAAAGTGCTCGGCTGACCTTCCCCTCTTAATTCCGGCCAGAGCGGCGAATAGCAGAAATACACGACGATCCACTGCCGCCCATCCATATGTGGTTAAGCTTAGTACCCCTCGAACTTAATTATTTAAGGATTCTTTCATCTGGAGGACTTCATCCTTATGGAACGACTTTCCGAGGTCGTTTTCCCAATAAATATAACCTCCAAAGATTCAAAACCAACGTGAATCGCTTTATTCGCACACGCACCACTCAGAGAGTGCCCTAAAGGATTTTGCCTGTAGTGCTCGTGTTTGATCATAAAAAAAAGAAAAAATGGCATTGTCATAAAAAGTTGCGTGCACTAACGAAAACTCATATGATTAGTTTAGCATTTATGTAAATGAAATAAGGTGCTTATTTGCATTCAAGATAAGTTTTTAGTCCGAAACCCCTATTAAATAATAGGTATGATATATCGTCCCGAACGAACAACCCCCCCAGTACCCCCCTTATCTACGACGGTGACGGTATATCGCAAATTCCCATAATTTTGACTCCGAACAATGAGCTTCATCAAACCAGAACCGAATGAATGCATTTAACTAAAATCTCTCTCGCAAAACTATCAATCTTTCGCAAAACCAAACTATAGTGAAATTTATAGAACGCAGCCCAGGAGTAAGTTTAAAATCTTGCGGTGATGTTTGAGAGAAATTGACTTAGTATAACAGTAGTAAGTTTGAAAGTTTTAAAAGCAAAGTTTCATTGCCGCAAATGTAACAGATTTATTGGTGTGCGACACGAAAGTTAAGTTTAGTCGCTTACTAACTTTAGTTGTTAGACGATAATGTCGATATTGCGATGAGCGCGGATTTTTTTTCTTATTATTTGTCGACTGAAAATTTTTCGAATTATATTATTTATGGCAAAAACTAAATTTTTAGTTAGAGTGGTGTTAGTTTGTGTTAAATATGCTTCTAAATACTAAATACTGGCATTTTTTTTTTAAATTGAACAATCAATCATTTTCTGGATAATCAATTCTTATACAATCTAATATCAGCAGTAATTTTTTACAAAATCTTCATCAATAACAATAACTTATTAATTTCACATCGTTCACATATTCATCAGAAGTATCAAAATTATTTTATTATTTTTCCAAAATGTTGACCCTACGAGTGCGTAAAGATTGTTTCATGAAAAATGGATATAACTTAATGACTGCAGTAAAAGTACCTGGGCCATCCCATTATTTATGACCGTTTGTTATTATTATGTGGAAAGGACCGGATTGTAATAATTATAATTAAATATAGGTACATCAGGTAGGTTAGGTTGCTTAATTTATATTTAAATATCTTTTTGTGGTAAAATTTGTTAGTTTTTGAGGAATGGTTCAAGAATTGTCTTTTACCAAACATTTCTCAGAATAGCTTGATAGTAATGGACAATGCGAGCTATCACAGTCGCCAATTACATAAAGCTCCAAGCACAAATAATACAAAATTGAAGATTCAAAACTATATGGCGGCGAATGGTATATATTTTGAAGAAAGTTATAAAAAAGTGATCTTTTAGAAGTTTTAAAGATATTTTGTATAAAAAAAGTATATGTTTGTGGCACATTGGCAGAAGAAATTGGACATACAGTGCTACGGCTTCCACCCTATTAACCCCATAGAGCATATGTGGCACCAGTTAAAATCACTGGTTAAGTCTGAAAATATTTCTTCGACTTTAAGTTCTATTGTTGTAGAATTAATACGAAAATGCTTTAATAATATTCCCCCAGGTAGTTGGAAAAATTCAGTCCGTCACGTAATAACTGTAGAAAATTCGTATATTAGTCTGGGATCGTATAATTAATCCAATTATAATTAATTTTGATGAGGCTAACGATAGCGAAACAGAACTATCTATAGAATGACATTATAAATGTAAATAAACATGACTAGTAATATTTAAAAAAAATGTTATTTCATTTGATTACATTAATATAATCATATCATTACTTGTTTTCCTTAGTCCGTCCCTTCATACTTCACTTGTTTATTGCCAAGCTCTTGTCCACACAATGGGACCGACCCAGGAAATCATTAAGTCATATCCAATTTTCGTGAAACGAACTGTACTAGGGAGATTATAAGTGAAAATATTATAACGGATATTTAAAAAAAAAAGTTACTTATCGCTTCTCGTATATCGCGCTGCGTTGAAACGAAATTAACAGTCGTTCTCGATGCCATAGTGACAAATTCGGTATCGCTGGAATCTTGTTACCCCTATTAGGATAAATCGAAACGATTTTCTCTAATTTCCCCCATTTCTGTTGCCATTTCCTCCATTGATTAGTTCCTGCTACTTTTCCATTTTCAGTGACATTGAGAAAATTCCGCTCGGATGAGCGGGGCGATGTGACAGTAATGTTACTATTTTTACTTTTTCGTCGAGATTCGGTTAAAAAAATATCACTTATGGGACAATGGTGTAGCAAGGATTTGGAGGTCAGGGTACGCCTATATTTTTAAATATGCATTTTGTCATATTAAGTACTAGGGTATTTCCGTAACTGTTAGTGCTATCAAAAAGTAATGTAGTTGCCATGTACTCTTTAACTTAAAATGGTAAAATAAAAATTTGAAAATTTTCCCTCGCTTAAGAGATACGGGGGAAAATCAAAAAATTGATAATTTCTAATTTACCGTATATTTTCTTAGGTAAAAGAGATACTGAAAAAGTTCTATACAAAAGTTTCCTTAAAATGATTTTTGAATAATCTGCCGTACTTAGAATAAATATACGCAGTCAGGTGAAAAAGTTATCGGGCTTAACCCCATTTTTTTAAATGGAGCACTCTGTATATTTTAATCTAAGAAGATTACATTTTAAATTCTATTTTCAAATATACAGGGTGCTGATAAAGTCTGGAATAATCGATTTTTCTTGAAAACGCAAAACTTTTTCGAAAAACGCTCGTACCCGTCGATTTTATTTTATTCTTTGAAATTTTTTGGCGTTCTTCAATATTATACCGGATGCGCCAAAAACGCTAGGCAAGTGTCAACTTCACTTTTTCAAATAGAACACCCCTTTTTTTCTCCAATATTCAGATTCCTCTCTAAACTCTAGACAAGTTTCATATAACATATTGTATGGCTAAAGTCAACAGCAATTGAAATACAGGGCCCACAATACAAATCAAGGTATAATTTTAAGGTCTAGGTATTTACCTATTTACCGGTTTCTACATAATAACTTAGTTACGTAAATGTCAAAACATTTAATATTTACTCCAAAGTTGTCACTTTTACCCATAAAAATGTTTCTAACGGAAGCTGAGAGAATCGAAATATTAATAATAGTAGGATGTGGAGATCGAAAGAGAACACAAATAGAAGTTTGTGAGTATTTTAATGATAAATATCCAAATAGAGAACACATAAATCAGGCAACTGTTTCCAAAATTGTTAAGAAGTATAATGAAGTTGGTCACGTTAAGGATAAACCTAGAAGTGGACGACCTAAAATTTCCGACGATGTCAAACTTGATATTCTAGTTTCGTTGGAAGAGAGACCACATTCGAGCACAAGAAGCATTTCTCAAAATGTTCAAAATATCCACGATTCAACGGTGGCAAAGTTCCTGAAAAAGAAAAAATGGCATGCATATAAATGTCAAGGAGTACAGGAACTTTTGGAAGGCGACCCTGACAGAAGGAATGAGTTCTGCGAAATTCTCATGGATAATTACTTGATTAACGATGCATTATTTCCGAGTAACATAATTTTTTCCGATGAGGCTACTTTTTTCTTGGATGGCATGGTAAATCGTCAAAATTGCCGGTATTGGTCCAGCGAAAATCCCCATTGGTTCCGAGAAATTCATACCCAGCGGCCGAGAAAAATTAATGTATGGGCAGGAATAATTCGGGATACTGTTATAGGACCCTATTTTTTTGAGGAAAATTTGACTGGCCAAAGATATGTGCAGTTTCTTGAAGAAGACCTCGCTCCAGCGTTGATTGCCCTATTTCCCGATCGGAACATTCCTGACTCACATGATACAACTATGTGGTTTCAGCAGGATGGTGCACCAGCCCACTATTCGGTCGAAGTCCGTAGATACCTGAATGAGTTATTTCATCATCATTGGATAGGTCGACGGGGTGAAATAGAGTGGCCTGCGAGGTCCCCCGACTTAACGCCATTGGACTTCTTTCTGTGGGGCTATATTAAGGAAAGGGTTTACAAAAATAAACCAGAAGATATTGATGTTCTCAAAACGCGTATAACAACAACCATAAGACAAATTACCCCAGAAATTGTACATAATGTACAGTTAGAATTTGTTGAGAGATTGGGACATTGTAGAGCCGTAAATGGACACCATTTTCAACACTTACTCAAATAATTTTTTAGATTGTTCACTGTATTACCAATTTCCTGTTAGAATTTTTTTTCTAGCCTAAGTATTTGTCATGGAAAACAAGCTTTAAAATTATACCTTGATTTTTATTGTGGGCCCTGTATTTCAATTACTGTTGACTTTAGCCATACAATATGTTATATGAAACTTGTCTAGAGTTTAGAGAGGAATCTGAATATTGGAGAAAAAAAGGGGTATTCTATTTGAAAAAGTGAAGTTGACACTTGCCTAG
Organism: Barypeithes pellucidus; assembly: GCA_963991005.1. Classification (NCBI taxonomy): domain Eukaryota; kingdom Metazoa; phylum Arthropoda; class Insecta; order Coleoptera; family Curculionidae; genus Barypeithes; species Barypeithes pellucidus. The sequence continues at coordinate 14,660,052 of OZ022565.1, read as the reverse complement.
CGTTTTTGGCGCATCCGGTATAATATTGAAGAACGCCAAAAAATTTCAAAAAATAAAATAAAATCGACGGGTACGAGCGTTTTTCGAAAAAGTTTTGCGTTTTCAAGAAAAATCGATTATTCCAGACTTTATCAGCACCCTGTATAACACACCATGGATAAGATTGGCTTCGTAGCCGATTTATTTAAACTTTATTACTTTAAACCACAGTAGGCCATGAAACCAAAGCTAATATCCGAGAAACAACTATGTTGATATTTTAGATGTTATTAACATTTAACGTCAATTTTATTTTTACATATTCATTTGTGAAAAAGACTTTTTTGAAGAATTTGATATGATATCTATCATGCATGGTGTGTTATAAATTTGAAAAAAGAGTTTAAAATGCTATCTTTTTAGATTAAAATATACAGGTGTTCCATTTAAAAAAATTAGGTCAGGTCCGATAACTTTCTTACCTGACCCCGTATACTTATTCTGAAAAAGGCAGATTATTGAACAATCATTATAAATAAACTTCTGTATAAAACATTTTTCTGTATCTCTTTTAAGTAAGAAAATATATGTTAATTTAGAAATTGTCAATTTTCCCCCGTATCTCTTAAGCGAGCGAAAATTTTCGAATTTTGATTTTACCATTTTAAGTTTAATCCAAAAGCACATGACACCTACATTACTTCTTTGATAGCACTAACAATAACGTACATATCCTATAAAAGTGTCGAAAATGGGACACCCGGTACAATAATAATTACAGTATTAGTTTCTTAGTACATGTGCGCAGTACAAAATGACAAAATTTCATTAATAAAATTTAATTGATCGTGGTGACCCAAAGAAGAAACATCGCATTAAAGATCTAATGATCCCATCTTGTGGATAATGAAATGTAGAATAATGAAGTGAAATTTATTTTTCGGACACAAATTTTTAGATTTTTCAAAATATTTTGAAAGTATTTATTTTTGATTTTTTGCGGCATATTACGCAACTCTGCCCCAATTTAATAGACTTTGTACCTCTTACCGTTTCCGAAATCCCAATGGTAAAGGACGAATTTGTTACACGTTACACCCTGTATACGGATCATTCTATTTTTAAAATTACCATTTACTTTTTATGTAGAGAGAGCATATTCTCGAAACTTACTACAAATGACCCCGTAAAATGCATATTTCCGCCGAATATATATCCTAGCTCAGTTTAAACTGATCTAAATAAAAGCACGCCCGCCGGATCCTTATTTTAAATTTTGCCAAAATGGCAAAAGTGGAACAGCATCGTTGGCAAAACAAGCTGTTTGCGAGTTTTATAGCTCTTTTACCAGATTATTTTGCAAACTGCACCAGAGCTAAGTGTATTTATATTATTCGTAGTTATTTTAAAATCGTTAGCTCAGCATCGGGCTAAAATAAGAGAGTTAAACCTCGCATTCTGAAAATAGAAATAAAACGAAATAAACGAAGAAAACAATACCACAATGTTTAGAAGTTCTTACTAAATTTATATTTTATTATGATTATTTCCATTACCCTGCCAACAGGGTTGCACAAAAACATGTATTTTTTAATTTTAAACAAACAAGTGTTTTTTGTTGTTTTAAACATGTTCCTTTTTTGCTTTTAAAGTTCATGTTTTAAACAAATAAAACATGTTTTCAATGTTTTTAGTAGAATTTAAAAGATAACTTAAACTCCTTCCCCAGTGGACATCTCAGAATGTTTTCTATTCATAGAGTTTTACGACATTTAGGATTTTTCCCGAGAATCATGACATTCTCAAGATGCTTAGTTTGTTAGATGATAGAACGCTGTGGTGCTCTCGAAATCGCTACTTCTACTGGTTCAGTATCAAGTAGTAGCATGTCAAGTTTTATTATTCGAACCAGCGAATTAGACAAGAAAAAGATGGAGATACAAATAGCCAGATATTTATATGCGACGAATACACCATTTCGTGCAGTAGAATATCGTGAGTTTAAACTGTTGATTAATTTGCTATGTCTTGGATATTCACCACCAAACAGAAATGTTGTTTCCAACAATTTGCTCGATACGGTTTTTAACTCAGTACAAACAACAGTGAAAGACAATTTGTGTCAGAAGAAAGTTTGTCTAGCCCTTGACGGTTTGAGTAACGTCCATAATGAACCTATAATAGGCATATGTGTCACAGATATAGAAAGTGCACGGGTGCATCTAATAGAGTCCGTAGACACGCATCAGCGTGTTTATTACAACTACTGAAACAAGCTATACAAAAATGCGAAGAAGAGTATGAATGTCAAGTTACCAGTGTAGTAACAGACAACGTTTCGAATATTACTAAAATGAGGAAAAACCTTGTTGTTGATTGCATCTATCTTTGAAAGGTAGAAAGTTGACATTTTTTTATTTTTACTTTCCACCCGGGTGGAAAGTAAATTACTTTTCTGTAATTTTTGTAAAAATCGATATCTCAAAATAATATACGAACACACTTTTTAAAAATGCTAATAGCTTTGCGTGTTTAGATATGTCTACTTTTTCCCTCATTGATAGAGTGGTCCTCAGCATTGAATATTGTGACCAAATCGTTGATATCTTCTTTGTCTTGGCATTTTCACTGAAATAAGCTAGTATCGCCGACTCAGAAGTAGTATTTCGAACTTTGTTTCCCGTACACCATTCTTTGAAACAGTTATATGCCTTGTCATATACCGGGCGGCTATAGTTGGCAGAAGATCTTCTTCTACTATTTTTGCAGCTTCTCGAATTTCTGGTGAAGTAGCAGCAAAATCAAATTCCTCATCTGATTCAGCATTTTTCTGTTGTTAAAATAAAATATTGTTTAGTGACATAGAAACCATATTCAAAAAATGTTATTTGCCATCTTGATGTGTATTGTTACCTACGTTATTTTGCCACCTGCGGATATTTGAAATTTCCGTCTAAATTTTCAATGGAAAGTCCAAATGATATTTATCTTTTATTGATAATTTTAATTCAAAATATAAGAAGTGGATGTTAGATGTGGTTGTAAATAAAATAGTATACAACCCTCGGTGAAAAGTTTCATTACTGTCTCGAGATTTTTAAAACCGATTCTCTCGACAGAAATCCAACTCGGTACGTAATATACTATTACGCAGCTACCCAGTTTTTTTTAGCACGGATTCTTTTGGGTCCGAAATGCGGGCCAGACTAGTACCAGTTTTTCTTATCAAATACTCTTGCTCCCAAATTGTTTAACTGTTGAAATTGTGTTCTGGCCTTTTCCGTATAAGTTTGCTAGTACCCGACCACCCATCTTCAATTCTGACCTACTATATGAACTTTTTCAAGTTCTGTTAAATGCCGAGGCATTTTGAGAATTCTGACAGTGACATTTTTGTCAACCATAAACTTTTGGAGAAATCAGGAGCAATTAAGACCGATTTACATTATAACAAATTTAGTGTCCCCATTTTCAAGGTATACATCTGTTCAACAACTGTTTCTACAATACACTGTTTTCTTCAAATACAATTTCTGCTTACAGCTCTATCTATGAACAGATATCAACCTAAATAAAAATCTAAAAAAAGTCGTTTAGGAAATATTTTGTGAGATTGTGTTTGTATAAGTTCGCTTATCCTAGGACACACTGTATAAAAGAGCCGATCAGTAGCTTATTTTACACAATCTGTATCATATGAATTCCTCTCGAAGCAGTTAAATGCTTCTTTTATCCAAGAAATAGGTCGGGCTAAATAAGCTTTAGATTTGCCCAAGCTTATGTAATACTCGGTTTACATAGCGCGTAGTCTCGCCAGACACTTGATCCTTGCAATCTAGCTTGATTAAAGCCAGCTTGACGTAATGGCTAATCCAAATATTTATTAGCTGGCTTAGTTTGCAACAATATGCGGTGTTGATTGCACTGCTCACCGATTTATGCAATGCCACCGGAACTGGAAGTGATCACGGCCTAATTTAAGGTCATTTAATAAGCTGAATTGATTCGATTGACCTTTGCTGTACCTGCAGCAACGTAATTTTATAGTTTTTAATAAGTTGTATCAACCGAAATCCCGAATAAAAGAAATTCTAATTACTTCCATTGTTGGATGTCGATTTTTTGGAAATTGCTATACTCAACAAATAATAAATTGTAGGGAAGAGAGCTAAACGACCTTTAAAATGATGTACCACTTAACCCCCCTTCCCAGTTAAGAAGTTAAGGGTAACATCTAACCCTCCCAAGGGGTTAAGCAAAGAAGGCTATAAAAATTCTTTAGAAAGTATCCCGCTCCACAGTAAAATTAACGTGCATTTCCAATTTTCAATATTAGCTACTGGAAGCGAGATAGTAAAGGTCGAGAGTTTTCAAATTGACAACCTGAATAAAGTTTTTTACGTTTTCATGAACGTGTAATTTAGCAAAGTACCAAAGATAATTGTTCCAATTTGAAACCAAATGTAGCAAATGGTTTGATCTCGTTTTAGTTAATGGCCAAGGAAATTCTCCAATTGAACACATACATATTAGCAAAAGCGGGCCACGAACAAATATTGGATTTTCATGATTCAATATTCAAGTCTTTCGAAAATAAATTACTAGATTTAACAGTAAATTCTCCAAGAATAGGTAAAAATCATAAACTGTTAATAGAATGGGACCTAGGGGGTTCGCCTGATGGCCCGAGCGGACCTGCAGCTTAATGTGGGCTCCGAACCTCAATCCTAGGATATACGCTGCTCCCCTAAAGGCTATCAACCCTTGTTTTCTGGCATTGCTGTATGACTAACCGATTGGGGCTCACTAAAATCCGCACTAGGTTTACCGGACGTTGGATTTGAACCTAGGTAATCTCATCTTAGAATTCCCAGTGACTGCCGCTTTAACCACAGAGCTGCAAGAGCTGTAACAGGAACTGTTAATACCATTCTTCTTTGCTGACAATATAATTTCCTGTATTTTCTATGGAAATTTGTTCCCGAAACTATATGATCTTAAAAGACAGCACTATTTACAGGTTATGTCTCTGGCTTAAATATTTTAGTGCCGAAACGTTTTCGCGAAAGATTCGAAATGACAGCTCCTGTTATTTTAGAAGATAGTATATGCTTCATACACATGTGCTGAGCACTAACAGTTTGCATTTTAAACTTTTTTGGACAAGTCAGTGGAATTACGCGTCCATAAGGTTGTTTTTATGATACCGTAAAGTCCTCTTGTCAGATCCGTGCGACGATAAACGTTACTCTCAGACGTTCTCCAACATTTTCCAGACTCTTTTCAGGGCGAGGAAAGTTCGGAGCGTTACATAATTTAACATATCCTCAGAAGTTTTAAGAGAAATATGGCGGCTCCGCCGCACAACGGCTTTTTATTTCAATAAAATGTTTTAATGTAAAGATAATGGGATTTGTCTGTTTTAAGAAAAAGTAACTTGAAAATTACGATTGGTGATAGTGGAGGAGGACAAATAGACCAAAAATTGAAAGATACGAAATTCATTCATTCATTAAAAAGTCTGCTTGTCGAAAAAATAGGAATTGCGATGAGAACATTGATTCTCAAAACTGCAAAAACATAAAATATAACAAGGTAAACAGTGATTTTTGATCTTTTAACGTGAAATGATAAATAAAAAACTTGCTCCAAATTGAGTCCTATATTTGATTTCGAACTTACTGAAGGAAATTGGAATGTATGAAAATTAAAACATTTTTGCAAGTTCGCATTTTACTACTTTCATATTATTTCACATTATTGCCTGTTTTTGTAGTTGTTAGTGTCAGTGTCAAAATAAATATTCTTGCAAATACTGACCGTTGCACAAAGAGTTTTTATAGTGCAATGTTATGGAAATGGTCAGTGCTCTTATCGCTATGTAGTGGAGGAATTCCAACGCAAATTTCCTGGCGTGTACATTTCGAAAGTCGGTGTACACAAACTGGAGAAAAAATTTCAAAGATCAGTTATTGACATTAATAAAGAGAAGAAGCAATATAATGAGGAAGATGCCTGACAGTTTCGATATTTCAATCTGTAAATGAAAATCCATTGCTTTCCTTGAGGAACAGAGCTAAGCATTTAGAGGTGGCTCAAAAAACTACCATTCAAACAGTTTTAAAAAATAATAAAATTTACCCTTACAAGCCTCATTTCAACCAAACCTTGGAGACTGGGGGATGATGCTAAAAGCTAGATTTTTGTTTATGGTTTGGAAATGAGATTTTAAATGTCAATAGAAATTCTCACAAGCTTATAATGTTTTCTGATGAACATTTTCAACCAACGGAACTGTTGCTTCTCAAGATGTCAGATATTGGAGGTAAAGAGAATCCTGAATTTAGGACTCCCGCAAGACGTCAGTACTTTAAAAAAGTCAATGTGTTGTGTGCAATTTCATATTACGGTATCATTGGGCCTTATTTTTTCGAAGATACTTGTAACAGAGAGAGCTAGTTGCAATTACTAGATACATTCTATAGCGATCATCTTGAAGAGCTGCCCCTGGATTATCGCAACGCAATGTATTTTCAACAAGATGGGTGCCCTGCACATTACGCTGGAGAGGTCAAAGAATGACTGAACAGAAAATTCGGTGTGAGATGGATAGGAAAAAATGGGCCAGTTTTATGGCCCCCAAGAAACCCCGATCTGACATTTTATATTTTATGTTTTCTCATCGTAATTCCTATTTTTTCGACAAGCAGACTTTTTAATGAAGAATAACTTTTTTCGTATCTTTCAATTTTTGGGCCATTTGTCCTATTGTTAACTGCATCCCCGGATATACTATATATATTTTTTTTTCCAGTGGTTATTTTAAAACGGATGATGACAATTTATGAGATTTAACATGTAACAATACATTTTCTTTACCATTATGTTAAATGTGATATTTCGAAAACATCTCTGCTATCTCGGAATTCAAAATAAATGCTGTTTTTAATTATTTCAAAGTATTTTAATAGGAATTTTACATCCGCTGGGTGTGACTATTTCGTTGAAGGCAACCAACCAAGAATGCTTTCTGTATGGTTATAATCCCCTTTCTTTTATAGAGTTAACTCAATATACACCGTATAATTTTGAAATTCCCCAAGTAAATTGAAGAAACACATTTCCAGAGAAAATCTGGAAAGCCACAAATTCATTCATAACCTTTTCAACCGAAAAATAGACCCTTTAGGGTCTAAATTTTTTGCACGTAAATTCCATCAGTCTGAAAAAGTTGCTGGAAAAACTTGTTATTCCTTGTTAGGGTCTAAAGTCACGCACACTTTTGGCCCTTAAGCTTCCACTATGTGTTTCAATTGGAACATTATTCACGTCGAGCAAAAAGTTTTCATATTTATATTGAAATATATCCCTCCGTAGATGATATAAAATGGCCGATGCATAGAATTCTGTATTATTAAAATATCATTTTAACAAAGCGATAACAGAGCTGACTAAGCAGCCTCGGCAATTAAAAAAACAAGTAGTATTGTAAAAGACATTCCTCAATTGTAGAAAACAAACTTTTCCTGATTGATTTGGCTTAGCAATGGAATATTTTCGGTATACTAACTTAAAATTTAGGTCCATTCCACTAGACTGGAATGCAAGATTACCAACTGATTGTCCTGCGAGATACTGCAATGCGTTTACCTCTAATGTCCCATCGATCCAGTCCATATCCAGGAGAATATTTCCTTCAGCAGGAGAGGCGTCGAATTTCCGCGCGATATTAAATTAAACCAGGCCATTAGAATTCCTGCTAGGAAGCAGAAGCAATCAGAAACGAGTTAAGTTCAATATTTAAGCTATTTGTTCGTCCTGCTAGGGTTTAATGTCCCCGCCGTTAAGGCAGGAATGAACTTTGCCTTTCCCGGCTGCAGCAACACCTGTGGGGAATGATATTATTTGACGCAGCGTCATCTGGGCTATGGGTGGCTAATTAAAATAGATTTTTGTTCGCGGGAGATAATGGAAAAAGCATTTTAAACGTGGTTTAGCAATAAAAGCTTTGATTTATGTTCGAACGATTTCATTTTATTAAAAAAAAACTAATAAATTATGCCAATTCGAACCACACCGCAAATAATGCGAAAACAAATGTTATGCTACTCCTTAAAAATATTTTTTTAGTACTTTTTAAGAACATTATGTTACTGTTCGTAAGTGATAATTTTTATGTCTACTGAGTTTGCTGCGTTATGTAAACTGCTGGTTAAATGATACAGACATACTGATTAAGTAATTAATTTAAGGTCAACGTGTAAAGGGTTGTTTTATGACCGTTTTATGACTTAATGACTTTTTAGGCGTGTAATAAATGTCCAGGATACGTGTTAACTTTTTTTATTGCTTGATGGTTAGCTTATTCGTAGTCGAAATGACCGTAGCAATAAATTTATTTTATTTTGAGTTAGAGCAATGTTCCATTAAATCATCAAAATGTAAATTTTGTGTCACGACCAGTGGAGGCTCGTGATGTATTATGTAGGGGAGGCTAGGGGTTTAACTTTTTCGTTTGTGAAAATTATAAATTACATTAATGGAAGCAATAACTGAAATTTTGCAATTTCAAGTAATACTTAATCCCCTGAAATCGGTATTTGACTGAGTTTGAATTTTTAAACGAAATAGCGAAACATCAGAATTCGTAACTCTTAACATGGAGTAAAATAATAATACACAATAACAATAATAGTAGAACATACGTATTTTTTTAGAAATACTATTAGAATATATTGGTGTTCTTCAAACTGAGTTATTGTTTCAATAGAAACTAGATACAGAAAAGTTTAAAAATTAATTTTGACCTCATTAATAAGCAAAGCGATGTTGTAACTATTTATAAAATCGCTTGATGAACTGGTTCAAAAGGTTTTCAGGGCTTCAGTTGGGCCACAAGATTTCCAGACCATAATCTAGTGGGGTGAGCCCCCACTAGATTATGAAATTTACAAAGTAAAGACACACGTGATGCATTAGAAATACTGCAGCCGTTATTAATACAATAGGGAGAGCAACAGGCGTCTTTCATAGACGAAGAAGAAAATGTTTAAAGGCCAATGGCGATAGGATGATTTAAAAAAATGTTAATATATACGTCCGTCATGATTTACCTGTATACCGGGTGTTATGGAAATGACGTATTATATTTAAATGGATGACTCCTTGGGTGTCCTAGAGAAGCGCTACGTATTTATTCTTTTTTAAATCGACCGAAGTGGGGTAATAAACACTCTTACTCACAGGTCAGTCTGCGCTACTGTACAACATTTCACCCAGAGCCAATGGCAATGTTGTCAAACTTAATGTAAAACTGAAACTCCATATAAAATTATAAAAATAAATTATTTTCTACCTACTTGTATCTATCGTTATACCTAAAGAGCGAGGAAATCCAGGCACAAACACAATCAGTTTCTCTTTTTCATGGGAACACTCCTGGAAACACTTTATGTACACACAGTAATAGTGAAACAGAACCGACAGTTAGCTATTGAAAATACAATAATACAGATTATTATATTTTATTACACGCGACTAAATTTGACGTCCATAAAAACAATATTCAAAGATTATTTATGGGCGGGCAAGATACACGCGTAAACCGAAAAAATAGATCGGATTACTGAGAGTGTGTTGGTGATCGACGAGACACCAGCCGCTGGTTGGTCTTCAACTAACAGACGTAAGCGTGCGGCGCTATATGAGACTACTTCGCTCAGCCGATGTAAGGCGTCAAGAGGTCATTGGCATTTGATCTAGTGACATACGACTATTACTATTCCATATGTTTTTTCGGGTTGTTTAAAACATAGTCCGTCGTAAATGTTCTTCAATTAATTGTACAAAAAGGTATTACAGAATGGAAAGGTGTTTAAATTATTTTATTTTGTCTAAAGATTTTAAGGTGTACATATTACAACACTGGCCAGAATTCCTTGATTGTTCACATGTATCGCAGTGCCACACAGGTGTTTTTCTAGTTTGACGTCAGGTCACTTTTACCGCTGAATGAATTGAAAACGCCATTTATGGCTATTTTTCTTCAATTTGCCGGATTAAATATAATACGTCATTTCCATAACACCCTGTATAAGTATTCATTGTTTCTACTATCGTTGGCAATTGATTGTAAGACAAAGATATTTAGTACCGTAGAATGTCACAATTTATAATGTGTTTATACAAAAAATAAAAAAATCACACCCCTGAATGGTAATGTAACGAATCACATGATCTTATTTACACCGAGCTTTTCGTTTATTTGACATCCCCCGCTACACTTTAATAAAAATAAAGCGTCGTTGTAATTTGTCAACGTAAGTCGTACAGATAAATTCGTTGTAATTTTAAACTTTTATTCCAGAAGCCTGTAAAAAGGCGGCGCAATATATTTATTGTTTGCCTCGCCAGCACAACGCTAAATGGAAATGTATTGCCTCGGAATGAGGGCGTGAGGGAGATCTCTCTTAGTTTCAGTGCCCGTCCCAGCAGTATTTTCTCTTCCTAACCTGGTGTTTTAGTGGTTTAGAATTGTAGAATTTATTACTATAATGTATAAAGTAAACTCTGCTTTTTTTACAAATGCGTTCTATGGGGAAGCTAAGAATCTGCTTCTTCTGTGTGACAAAATAAGGATTTTACGGGATTCAGAAGGTCTGACGTAACTCATGCCTACTTATTTTTTAAATACAGTCCTTTGCCCTGCCCTGGCGATGAGCTATTTAAGCTAAAGCGTATAGGACTTGCATAATCTATATATGTTTGTAAGAGTGAGCTTTAGTCTAAGAAACCATAGTTGCATGTTCTTAGTGAAATTATGGTAGACCAACATACCACGACATTCTTAAAGATTAATTAATTGCCTTGCCTCTGTTCCTCTGGATGAATAACTACACTAAGCGAACAATAAATTACCGAAAATTCATGCCGCTAGCAAGACAATTTTCGAGACAACAAACCGGCACATCTTTCTCCGCCATTTCTCACCGCAATTCCTGTTAATTGCCGCAGAAGCCCGTCCTGCAACGGCGCTCCCAAAAGCAGGAATACAATGCTTCGGGGACGCTCCGCGGAGCAAGAACTGGAACCAGAGTTAGATACGATCTGCGGAGCCCTTACTTTAATTGGGCTTTGTTTGGGGGAAATTCAAGCGCTGGACGAGCCCAAAAAATCGCCCAATTTTTTTTAGGTAGGAAAACAAAAAGCACCTAAAGTTTATTTAATTCTTATTCAGCTACTTATCTCCCTGTATAGGCATAATAGGTTATTTTTTTAATTATATATTGGAGTCCGCATATACCAAGATAACGAATTTTTTAACGCGAAGCACAAAAATTTTACTAATTTGATGTGGTTTACAGTTGATTTTAACCTACAAGACGATGTTTTGCCAAACGTACACTATCGTGATAACAGTGTGGTCTGGCATTTCATCGCTTTACTCAGTAAAGCCAACTGACACTAAAAAATCAAAAAGGGCATTAGTTTCACAATTATTATGACAATCGTATTTTAGTTGCTCAACCCACAATGAAGATTGCAAATCGCAAGAAGCTAGTTTAAAATTACCAAAAATAATCGTTGACGGTCTTCGATATTTATATGGATGTTGTTTAACAATGTCTTAACACTAGAAGTCACCAAAAGAGTGACGGATTAAAGATACTTAAGAACATCAATCAGAACCCTCATTCTGTGCCTCATAAAGAAATCGCGAAATATCTGTGTTAACGACTTCTGAGAACATTCGGTATATTTATCGTAGCCTTTTTAAAGTTAAACCCGCCCCTGCCATCACAGCTACCGTCAATTTTTCTTCTAAAACCCTCATAGCACCATAAAAACGCAAGGACAACACTAGGACATTACACGAATTTTACGACATTTGGAGTCTTGAGCGGAGCGATATCGACGTCACGTGACCGGAATTTCGTCTACTAAAAACGGGAAACTTTCATTTTTAAAAACGCTTTCTTATTTTTATGACCAGTGTGCGGTTATGTCTTCAGATATGAGGGTATTTTTCGAACGGTTGTTATTAAAAAGAAAGGAATCTATTAATTTCGTTTATTATATTTTTATGTGGTCTGCTTTTGGCTCACTTCTTTGTTCATTTTTTGCTCAAACAACGCAACAAAGTTTTGGGCGGAAAATAATTATTAAAGAATGAACTTGAGGAAAGTGTAGATTCTCCTAAACTTGTCAATCTCTTAATATTTTTATTTTTATCCCGCAAAATACACAATCTACAGAATAGATATGATTGCTATTTAACTGAATGGATATGAAATTAACCAATCACAGTTAGCCTTAAGTACCCAGACACTAACTATCCTTTTCTAAATGCCAATCATACTGCATAATCCTGTTAAGATAATTATTGTCAATTCATAAATTATTGCAAAACTTAAGCATTGTTGAAGGCCCTGTTAGCTCAGTGGTGCAGCTCCCGGTTTTTGTGTAAAGTTTCGCTTTTTACAATAGAGGTTTCGTCGTTCTGCTATCCATACGACGATTGGTTACTTAAATATATTTCTACAAGTATGGCTTAAATATAATCAGTTGTTTATTTTAAACTTTCACCATTATACTTCATAACTGAATATGTTCTCATTTAGAAGTTAATAGGGAAAAACTTTCCGACAACTTTAAAGCCTTTCAAAACTTGTTCAAAACTTTATTTCGGTAACCTAAAAGTTTATATGGAGATTTTAATTTTAATGCTAGAATATTGTTATTTTCTTGAAAGGATGACCCAGATACGTGGAAATGGATCACCTGTACCTGTACCAAATATATTATTTCCCCTACCTTTGATTTTGAAGTCAGTTCTTAGAGAAAAAAGTAAATAATAACTTTGTTTTTAATAATTTAAACGAAGTAATTGAAACGTCACGAAAATCACGAGATGATGCAGGGTTTTACCTTTCGAAACATGTCCAGTTGGAATATTTTAAATTCTGATCAAATTAGTGGAGCAGTTTTATGTTTCTCTTCACTCTCAAATTCATGTTGTTTTCTCGTTCGTCCACTCAAGACTGGGATTTCTATGCGGGAGCTCCTCATGGTGTATAACGCACAAGTAGATTCTCGTCTGCGTTATGCGGTGATCTTCTGGGGTTCGTCCAGTATGGTTGGGGAATTGCTTATATTATGTCAGAAGAGAATATTGAGGACTTTGGTGGGTGTGTCGAGGAGTTACTCGTGCAGATGGCTCTTTAGGAAATACAAGATTTTGACTGTAATTTCTGTATATTTATTTGAACTATGTATATATGTTTTTAAAAATAAATGTCAATTTGTAATTAACAGTGATGTTCATACCTATAATACACGACAAGTCAGCCCATTTAGAGTTCCTTTTAACCGACTGTATGTGGGTAGAACATCACCAAACTCATTGGCGCCAGCAGCGTCAGCTACCACCAAGCCTGAAAGCTATTGATAGTCTTATGTTGTTTAAAAAACGTTTAAAGCAATATTTGTTGTCTGAGGCTTTTTATTCAGTTAATGCACCAGGGTGCAATAATGCCTCTACATTTTTTTTTGTATTTACTTTTTCTTTAACAATAATATAACTTTTATTTTAGTATAAGTTTGTTTTTTCTAAATTTTATATATTGTGTATTTGTATATCATACATTTTATATATATTGATGTATTTGACTTTGACGTTTTCCATACATTTTAAATTGTAATGTCTAAGGAAATAAAGCGTAAATAAGTAAATAAATAAATAAACTCCACTGTGAGATGAACTACTGAACTACTATAATGGGATTCAATATACTTTCAAATATTTTTCTGTTCTATCAATATAGACAAACCAGAAAAACAGAGCCCTCTTAAAATCGCAATTTGACATCGGGTCAAGACCGTTTTTGAAAAATGGGGATATATTTACGACTATGGACGATAACAAATAGTTTTAAGGGTCAAGCAAATTACCCTTTACCTTTGATTGATCGTCGGATAGTTCAAGCAAAGAGGGGACGAAGAAGCACTGCGCTTTATCGATATATTTGGCGGATGATTATAAATTTAGTTATTAAATGATTTAGCTGAAATTTAAATTACACTAGGTAACAAATTTTAGGATATTGGTTGTATATTGTATCAAAATGCATTTTTCTTGTTAATTTTGGGTTGGGTTGCTAAATACAAAAATTATAATGAAATTCAAAACTTAGTTGTCAAAAAGTTTTTTTTATTTTATTTCTAACAAAATAATAAAAACTAGATAATTTTATACTTTTAGAGTCACTAAATTCGCTGTCGTTTGGCTACTATTTTGTGAATTTTGTTTCTGCAGCATCTCTAACAAGAGTCCAACAGCAGTCGACAAGCATGGAAGCATTCCAGTTTCCCTGGTACTTGTTCTCCATTGTTGATATATCCTGATGGAAGCGTTCGCCGTGCTCATCACTTACAGTTCCGCAGTTGTCAGGAAAAAACTCCAAGTGAGAGAGTAGCAAATAGATCTTTAGAGACATATTGCAACCCATTTTTTGATAGGAGGACAGCATATTATCAACAAGAGTAACGTAATTGTCAGCTTTTTTGTTTCCCAAGAAATTAGTGACGACGAGGCGAAAGTCATTCCAAGCGTTTTTTTTTTTAGGGATCTGTTAAAGTGCTATCAAAGTGTTCGTCTTTCAGAATATTTCGAATCTGTGGCACAATAAAAATACCATCTTTAATTCTTGCTTCACTTAGCCTCGGAAATTTCTGGCGTAGGTACTGAAATGCTGGCCAATATCTATTCAGTGTCTTAACAAAGTTTTTCATTAGGCCCAATTTAACATGCAGAGGTGGTAACAAAATCTTTTTTAGTCTACCAATGGTATATGTTGTACATTCGTTTGCTTTTATATCCCCCAATATGGATTCTAGATTTTTAGAGAATATTTAATTGTTGTTATTATAGTCTATTTACAATTTTAAGAAAGCAACATAATGAGTTTTATTTATTATTACCTAAATGGAGATAGAGGACACAATGCCGATTGAGCAGGTACTACTGGTTTTAGTACCGTCCGCAGGTAAACAATTAAGATGGTGATAAACAAGGGTTTTTTTATCCGTTTAGTCCTTTATTAATTTCAAATATGGTAGTAAAACACTATTTATTTGCAGCTTAATTAAATAATTCAAAAATAATTCTTGGTAGTACCATTCATTCTGAAATAGTATTTTAAAGTGCTACTGTGTAGACTAAATACGCCCTTCTTGTATAAGGTATCATCGGGTGGTCTGGGAAATAATACTTTTTCCATACATTGGTATTAAATATTTCAATATTATCGCTTTTTTAGGTCGTCTCGGATTAGTCGCTATTGTCCCTATTTAGGTAAATTTAATTAAAACTCATTACGTCGCTCTCTTATATTTTTTGTGAATAGTTTTTTATTATACAGAGACTGTTCAGTACAAGGCAGACATGAAAGTGGATTTACATGGGTTTAAATAGCTATCGCTCTTATTTTAAGCAATAGAGGATTAAGACTTCGCATATGAGGGTTTGTTCGGGGTGTGGAGACCCAAATGTAGATTTGGAAATGTAAGATCAATATATTGTTAGTACAATACAAATATACCACGTGCGTCTTGCGGTTACATTGTTAATATATTAGGGGCACATGACGTCACGTATCACTTAAAAGTGAACTAATATTTAAAAAAAAGTTTATTTTCGGTTTTAGCACACCTAAAATAGTAAGATTTAGTTTATTTTATTATATATATATTTTCGTTGTTGTCCAGTGTTACTTATATAAAATTACGTTCTGAATCCTGGAAAAATATACATTAAACTTTAGAATAATAAAACTATAATTATACTGCATTTTTATGCGGAATTATCCAAGCCAATCAGAAAAAAAAAACATCCACATAGAATAAATTCGGTATTTTCTGACTTAAAAAAACGAAAATCTGCTTCTCTTCGCATTACGACGCTCGACAGTATCCTTAATTCCTTAGCATTTTTAGAACAAATTAAATTTTTTCGGGACAAGCAAAATTTAAAACAGGATAATTGGATTTTTTCAAAGGACAGAATGTCTGAGCAATTATCGACCAATGGCTATTTATTACATTTTAAGGATCTTTTATTTCTGGCAAACGGACAGCGAGATATTTTGATGGAAATTAATTGTCCTTCCGTTGACATTAATTATATCCGGTTGTATTATTCCCTTTTGTTTATGATTTAATTAAACATTTGCTTTAAAATAGTGCTCCTACAGGATGTAACATATTCGTCCTTCACCATTGGGATTTCGAGAACGGTAAGAGATACGACATCGGGTGAATTAGGGTAAAGTTGCGTAATTATGGGCCTAATAGTATGCCGTAAAAGATAAATAAATACAGGGGCTTTCAAATTATTCGGAAAATCTAAAATTTTGTGTTTCGGTTTTTATTTGTTTTCCTGACTTTGTTCGAAGAGATGTTCAAAAATAAATTTCTTTTCCTTGGTACTTCTTTTTATTCTCCATAAGACGACATCATCAGATCTTTAATGCAACGTTTCGTCTGTGGATCACCATCATCAACTTAATATTTTTTAAATACGGGTCGGGAAGACAATTATCAATATATCTATTTCATCTTGCGGAACTATCGCATATTGGAGCGAGAGGAAAGTAAAACTCACAGTCGGCTCCACTGATTTAATAAAACGTTCAGATGTCTCAACTGTACATGTTTCGAAGGCAAGTACCTTGATCATCAACAGTATAATATCTAATTAAAGCCCAAACCAAGCTGGGACATTTTAATTTGATTGAAATTTTTGACATTTAACTGTATGTAACTTTTACTATTAGAATTTTTCTTCCAGCACCATGATTTTTTAACGTAATTCCTTTATACAGGTTGTTAAAAAAAATTGTCTATCGGGTTCTCGTAAATATCCTTTTGTCGATATTGTTCAAATTTGGCAGTTTTATTTGTAGTGTTAAGGGGCTAATTTAGCCCTAACTAGATTAAATTTATTGAGTCCAGTGGCGTCCCGGGCGGCACCTTAACGATTATTATTTTTTTTTAAATGTCCATGCATCTCCACGGACAAGCATCTAAGTGGTTTTTCTCGAAAACAAAGTAACATACGAAAATAATTCAACAGACGAAATTGTTGTATTTTTAGTTGCTTAATCCGAGAAAAATATAAAAATTACAAAAAAGCCAGTGACTTACCTTTTTCTCCAATAATATTCATTAAAGTGCCACCCGGGACGCCACTGGACTCAATAAATTTAATCCACTTAGGGCTAAATTATCCCCTTAACACTCCAAATATAACTGTCAAATTTCAACAATATCGACCAAAGGATGTTTAAGATATTTACGAAACCCGATTAAAAAAATTTTTTAACACCCTGTATCTTGAAAATGAAGCATTTGCGGACCCATGTTTATATGCACTTTTCGTCTAAGAATTACCCAAAGAATCGTTTCTTAAAATTACTGCACATACTTAATTAAAACCCTGTATATTTATTTGTTTTACCATCAAATGGGAAACATTGATAATGCCCTTGTACATACTTAATAAAAATAAGAAAGTAGCAACATTAAAAAAGCGGAAAAACGTTTACCTTCTAACCAAGTATAAAACTTTTACCTGCAAAACGAATTACGCGGAAAACCTATTTTTTATCTCGCTATATCATTTGGAATACAAATGAAAATTTTAATGCTTCAGAGATGCGCTTTAAAATATAATGCACGAGGCTGCTGAGCAATAAAGTCGGTCTGATGTCTGCAATTAAAACTTTTCCTGCTGAAAACATAAAAAATGGTGCAGCAACGCAGGTTTATTTCAGGATCGTTACAATAACAGGCTGCATATTTTAATAAATCAGTGGGCAAATCGCTGTGTGGTGCAATGTTTTAGGTTAAATGATAATCATGGGATGGATATATGCCAATAATCACAGTTTATTTCAGGGGAACGCTGGCCAGTATGAGGGGCTACGATAATATATTATAAATTTCAAAGGAAAATTATGTAAAATATGATATATACAGGGTGTTCCAGAATATGTGGGCAATCTCCCGGGTTCAGATAGAATACTTAAAAATAGCACGAGAAGTTCTTATAAATTTTTCTTCCTGGAAATCGTTGTTTTTTTAATTTTTTTTTAAGTACTAGGTTTAATATAATAATTTTTTAGTATAATGGTTACTAGATGAGTCTCCTTAAAATTCGCCCTTTTAAACACGTTTGGCATATTTAGTTTGCCAGGGACGGACTAGACGTAACACAAAATGTTTTTTTCTTGTACATCTTGTATGATGAAGGAACGACAATAATATTTTTGGATACTCTAAACCTTAAGCTGAAAAAAGGTACTCTTGATCAATGTGGATAAACTGTTCTTAAAAAAAATATATTTTTGTTCAGTATGGTTTTTTGCATTTGTTGTTGTTTTATTTTCATAAAATTCCCTCATTGATGCTATGCATGTACCGATTTAAATAAGAATATTTATGCAAGTGTCAGTTTATGGTAGTGTCTTGAAATTTGCGCTTTTTCTCATTTATCTTATTAGTTACTAATTTAGTAATGGAATTGACGTATACTGAATATAAATCATATTGAACAAAAATATATATTTTTTCGAAAACAGTTCATTTTATCGACATTGCTCTAGAGTACCTTTTTTCAGCTTAAAGTTTAGAGTATCCAAATATATTATTGTCGTTTCTTCATCATGCAAGGTGTACGAAAAAAAGCATTTCTGACAAACTAAATAAGCCAAATGTGTTTAAAAGGGCGAATTTTAAGGAGACTCATCTAGTAACAATTATACTAAAAAATTATTAAATTACACCTAGTACTTAAAAAATTATTTAAAAAACAACGATTTCGAAAATCGGAAAATCGAATATTACAACAATAATTATTAGCAATTAACAATAATTGCTATTTTATCTTTGAAGGTATATATAATTGTAAATATCATTAAAATGTAAAGATTGTTTCACGAAAAATGGATATAACTTAATGACTGCAGTAAAAGTACCTGGGGGATCCCATTATTTATGACTGTTTGTTATTATTATATGGAAAGGACCAGATTGTAATAATTATAATTAAATATAGGCACATCAGGTAGTTAGGTTGCTAGCATATGTGGCACCAGTTAAAATCACTGGTTAGGTCTGAAAATATTTCTCCGACTTTAAGTTCTAGTGTTGTAGAATTAATACGAAAATGCTTTAAAGATATTCCCCCAGGTAGTTGCAAAAATTCAGTCCGTCACGTAATAACTGTAGAAAATTCGTATATTAGTCTGGATCGTATAATTAATCCAATTATAATTAATTTTGATGAGGATAGCGATAGCGAAACAGAACTATGACATTATAAATGTAAATAAATATGACTAGTAATATTTTTAAAAAAATGTTATTTCATTTGATTACATTAATATAATCATATCATTACTTGTTTTCCTTGGTCCGTCCCTTCATACTTCACTTGTTTATTGCCAAGCTCTTGTCGACACATTGGGACCTACTCAGGAAATCATTAAGTCGTATCCAAATTTCGTGAAACGTACTTTACAACAATTATTATTACCTCAGCTAACACTCATTTCGTCGAGGCCTCGAAACTTTGTGCGCAATTATAACAAATTGTCGACTTGCACGTATGGCAATTTTCAGTTGTAGGAAATAATTGTTATTCCCGTTATATGACAAAGCGAGCGCGCGCTAATAACTACAAACGACCACTGCACTGGCTAAATTGGCTAATCACGTCGGCCAACTTCCACATTTTGACGACCACTATTACGACATAAAATCTGGACTTTTTAACAATAGAAATTAAGGAAAATTTGTATTACCTATAATTAAATTTTTGTTCGGGTATATCACGATACGCCATTATTATTAATAGTACAACAATTGTTTTCACAACAACGTTCCGGTTAAATTCATCTATATTATAATTTTTTTTATGATCAAACACAAGCACTATAGGAAAAATTCTGGTTTTGAATCGTTGGAGGTTATATTCGTTGGGAAAAACGACCTCGGGAAGGTCGATCCATAAGGATGAAGTCCTCCAGATGAAGGAATTCTTAAATAATGAAGTTCGAGGAAGACTAAGCTTAACCACATATGATTAGCGGCAGTGCGTCGTCGTGTATTTCTGATATTCGCCGCTCTGGGCGGAATTAAGAGGGCAAGGTCAGCCGAGCACTTTCCATGAAAATATCTGTAAAGAGAGTCAAATCCCCAACCTGTCTAGGCTGGCGAGTTTCTTCGTCAGCTCGTGGTCTCCGATCAGACGACTGGCCCTCCTTTCGATGGAATTCAGTAGCCGAAGAGTATGTTTGGGTGCAGAGCTCCAGACATGAGAGCAGTACTATAGTGATGGTCGAATCTGGGCTTTGTATAGTGTACAACTTTCTGGTTCGGAAGAGTACACCAAGTTTCTGAGAAGCTCCCTTGGCGATTGCCACAACGTGGTTATGCCAAGACCTATTTCTACCCAGATTGACGCCCAGCAAATTAATAGATCAAGCCAGTGTGATTGCGTGTCCTATCATGACTATATCCGGTTCTGTAATGTTAACCTTTTTAGAGAAAACTGCTGCCTGGGTGCTTTTTTAGCGTTAAATTAATTTAATCATGGTTAGATCTACAGATTTTAGGAAAATGGAACTGAGTTTTTATCAAAATTCTTAAACGATATTAAATTAGTCCTCAAACAAGAGGAACCCTGCAAGCAATATTATTGTGAACGACAAATATAAAGAGTTAGTTACTCTAAGATGCTCATGAGGAATCATATTCTGAAATTTAAGCACGTCATTCAGGCACGCCCTGTATATTTATATTTACAAATTTCTTATCTACACCACTGAAAATACAAAACCTCTTTACAAATCTGTGACCTTAGATATATTGTTTGCATGTTGTTTCCATCTGTATTTATTTTTCTTTTCATCTAGTTAGATTTAGATTTTAGATTGCTTCAGCCGTTTGAGGTTAAATATATTTATGCTGGTTTGTGAGCGAAAAAGCGAATAAAGAGGAAAGAAAAATGATGACTTAAATCGAAAAATGCATTTAGAGATATTCTCGAATGGAATTAATTTTATAATTTCTGAAAGTTCCGATTTATGTTCCTAAATTTATTATATTCACTACATTTTTTTAGTTAAGATTGATAATGATATATTTTGGCGCCATTGGGTGGATCGATTGATGGAACACCCTGTATAGTACCTGATTATACAGGGTCATGCCGATTTATATTGTATCATAGGGCGTATTTCATTAAAATATTTTTTCATATACAGAGTGGTCCCAAAAGTGCGATAACATAAAGTTGCGTTTTTACATTGGGTTTCCCAGTATGTTATTAGATATAGCAATAAATTAAAAATAAAAAAGTTCGAGTTCTGGAAAGAGAAATAAAAGAAAAACATTTTAAAATTATTCTCTTAGCCAAGAGATTGTTTGAGCTTTATGACAAGGTGTCTAGATATACTACAAATCTAATAGCGTTTATCTATTTTATACAGGGTGTTCATTATAAGGTTTCAAAATAGAATAAGACATATTATAAAATAATTTTTTTAACCCCTGGATTAGGGAGCTTTATAACAAGGGGTGTAGAGACATTATTAATCTAATAGCGTTTATCGATTTTATACAGAGTGTTCATAATAAGGCTTCAAAATAAAATAAGGCATTCTAATGGTTATTTAGGGTACCAAGAAAATGATTATGCCATGAGGGCGACAGTCTCACAAAGCCTCTGGCCCGAGGGTTCGTAAGTCGCCCGAGGGTATATATCATAATATAGCTATTAGTACCCGTGGTGCATACCAACTTTTATGTCATACCAGTTCGTTTTAAATAATAAATATTTTTTTAAATTTAATTTGATTTACCAATTTTTTATTTTTACCTGCTATATTACCTTGACATTATTATAGCCTGCGTTTTTGTTGCTAGGGAGATAAGTATACAAAGGTTTAATGTGTCAAAGTCAAAAATCAAAAATGGATAAGGTTTGTTCGGGTTTCTTCCGGACGAAATTGAAAAAAGGCTGAAAATGCAACGTAAAACCTGTTACCGAGAAAATCCAGAGCATACGGCAAAGAATATGACCAATTTTTGAAGTGGACGTCAGAAAATGCTGTAGAAAACATTAACATGGTGGATGGAAGAGTACTACAGTTGCTGAAGGATATTTACACCATAGCATATCCTCAAAATTACAAAGAATAAGTTAATCTAAAACTGTTTTTTGCATCTTAATGCCAGCGCGGGCCAAAATGTGTACTTTATGCCCGCACGGGCAACCCATTATGTAGATAGTATCTAAGGTATAAACACACAATAATGTACTGGCATGACATAAAATAATTTTTTTAACCCCTGGATTGGGTGAGCTTCATAACAAGGGATCTAGAGACACTATTAATCTATTAGTGTTTATCTATTTCATACATGGTGTTCATAATAAGGTTTCAAAAATAACGTGACCTGAAATTTAAAAATATTTTCCACAATACCCGAGAAAATCTCCAAGAAGGTAGAAGCATCCCGTTAAAAGCCGTAATAGAGTCGGCAATTTTTGTCTCTTGCGCTAGCAATGGCAATTATATTGCATGGAATCATGCGCAGTACACCGTTCTCGATCAGCTGGCCCAAATATGCTCGCATTGGGGGCGCAATGCGCGAATGGAATCCGTATTACAGTCGGCAAGTCTACTCTTCTGGCAATTAAAATTGCAGGGATTCATGCGCAGTACACCGTTCCCGATCAGCTGTCTCTTATTGCCAGAAATGGGGCAAGCGCCATTTTAATTGTCATTGCCCCTGCAAGTCCTGGTAGAGATGGATTATTCTGTTATTTTTAACTGTTTATTAGTTGGTTGAAGCAGCTATTTAAACTCACTGCTACTGAAATTAGCAGTTCACATTATTTATTAAGCATATTATGTGCTGCTAATTCGTCACAAATTTTTTCGACTGCTATTTGAAAGCACCAGTAGCTGCGTTAACTGGTAATCAAAACGAACAACTTGGCTCATTTCTAGCTCTGGGGGTATTTCGGCAGTACCAGCTGCTGTTCTGACTGTTGGCAATGCGCCAGCTAACCGAGAACGGTTTAGTGCGCATGAATACGTGCAATTATAAATGCCATTGCAGGCGCTAGAGGAGAATTTCCGACTCTAATACGGCTTTAAGAAGAATATTTTGCTTCCCAAGCCGAACAAATATGTTAATCTTACGTAGTATGCCAATGTTTATAAGGCCGATTAAATAATTAACCACCGTTCTAGTAAACGTTGAATAATATCCGTCTCCGTAGACAAAAGTCAAAATTCTATTCACAGCGCGACCTTTATTGTTCCATATAATTGTGTGTTTGTGACGTACGGAAGTACAATGCAGATTAACAGTGCCGACTGTTTCAAACATATTAGAATTTGCACAATGTCTGCGCGTATTGTTTTGATGTACTATTAAATTTAACTATCAAGGATCTATGAATCGGTAACTGAACGCTAGGGGGTATTAAAGTTATGGAATAATAGAGGCCGCATCGTTTTGTTGGCTGACGCAATATTGCTTAGGGGTACAAATTTAGTGGTTCGAAACTTTGGCCGGTTAATCACGAATTTGATTTAGAATTGAACAGCGCGTCAAAAATAGCTTTTTCGAAAATATTTCAATAATCGTTTCGAATTGGGAGATGTCGCGCCATATTTGTTGTATTTCTTCGAAAATAAAGCAGATTAAGTAATAATGTTTCTATCAATCAAGAGAACAAGCTGGCTTTAGGAAGGGGTATGGGACAAATGACCATCTTCAAGCGATTAAGGTCCCGATAAAGAATTCTTTGGAATACAATAGACCCTTAGCCTTGATATTTATCGATTTTCATAAAGCATTCGACACGATAGAACTAACATCAATAATATCAGCACTGGAGCTGTAGAATAGATTATAGATACCACAAGGCTTATAGAACACATATACAGTAATGCCACCACAATTGTAAAACTTCACGAAACAACAGATGAAATTCAAGTAGGAAGAGGAGTTTGACAAGGGGACACCATGTCGCCTAAACTTTTCAGAGCTGTCTTGGAATATGCAATGAGGCAACTGCCTTGGGAGAATAGAGGTATCAATATCGATGGCGAAAGGCTTACACACCTTATATTCGCAGATAATATCGTTCTCATCGCGGATAACATCTGCGATGCAATTCAGATGATTGAAGAAATAGTACAGGCCGCATCCAAAATTGGTCTCCGAATAAATGCAAGTAAAACCCAAATAATAACAAATTTAGTGCTCGCACAAAACATCACTATAGGAGACTCCGAGATAAAAGAAACGCATATGTACAAATACCTCGGACACGAAATACAAATTGGAAAGAACAATCAAACACACGAAATACGTTTGGGTTGGGCTGCTTTTGGCAAACTACTACTATTTAGAAGTAATATACCCATGTGTCTGAAGAGAAAAGTGTATGACCAATGCGTAATACCGGTAATAACCTATGGAGCAGAATCCCTGAGAGTCAGTAGAAAATCTAAGAGTGGGCCAAAGAGCCCTGGAGAGAGCCATGCTTGCAATCACTAAAAGAGACAGAATACCTAGTAATACTATTAGACAGAGAACTAAAGTTAAAGATATAGATGAGGTATGATTAGAATGCAATGTAGATGGACTGGTCATGTGGCGAGAACATCAAACGATAGGTGGCCTAAAAGAATGTTGGAATGACGACCACGAGACGACAAACATAACAGAGGCAGACAACCAACGCGTTGGAGTGACGATGTAAGGAGAATAGCCGGAAATTGGATAATGATGGCCCAGAATCGAGAGACATGGAGACATTTTGAGGAGGCCTATGTACAGCAGTGAATGGTAATGGCAGCGTGATGAAGTAATAATGTTTACTCGAAGTAAGAACATATTGATATTGTTTGCCCAGTGATTTTTGGAAGCTTCCGTATGTAAACACTGCTTGAAAGCGTATGTCCATAGGCGGGCACAAGCAACAATTGATTAAGTGGATAATAAATAAGCAAGTTTAGTTCTTTTAATTGCAAATTACACGATTCTTTTCTCTTAACGATTATTACAACACTACGAACGGCAGAATAGGCTAATTTTTTGCTCGCATTCTTTCCGACGTTCAGACACTAAACGTGATTTTCATAATAAAAACAAATGGTCATCAGTAGAGGGAGAAGATTGTTTCTGCATCACGCCCTCCCCCAGGGTTGATATCTCTGAGGTAATTCGGTCATTATGATAAACTGTTTAACTAAGATACATCTAACTGTCCAGCCTCAGGGGCCTCGAACCGGCCTTTGGGATATCAAACCAAGCAACAAAATCAACATTAGATAGATGGTCGAAAAAATATCACCTATCTCGATGGCAAGGGTTACCTGGTTAAATACACGCACGGGCAGTAATTGGAATACCATCGAAAATACTATCGAATGAGATGCTAACCCTGACGCGGCCCCAGCTGAAACAGGTGATTGGTCTGCTAACAGGCCACTGTCACCTGCGAAAACACCTTCAACGGATAGGTATAAACAACGGATCCATTGAATACGAGGATGAAACCGCCTCACACATAATATACCGTTGCGTAGCGCTGTCTCGTAGAAGACAAAATATCTTCGGGAACATACAACGTGGTGATAACCTTCCAAATGACAAGCTTTGTAGAAGGTTACTGGACCTCATAGAAGGCACAAACATCTTCTAACAAGATCGGGGTAGACAATAACCCAGAAGGCTGCAGTGATAGAAGTTCGGGTCTTTAATCCGACACCAGCCTTTAACCAACCAACCAACCAACCAACTGTTCAGCCGCTCAATATTGAAAATGACAAGTGATAGCTGACGTAAGCCATATTTACTTAAGATTCTGGGGACGTAATCTCAATATCTTAAGGCCGTTGGCCTATAGATAATTGACCAAAATGAGAAAATAACTGTTACAGATCCATGAAATAGGGACATTGGCATCACTAAAAACCAATTTATGATCAAAAAACTGATTTGGCCTAACGAAATAAAAATTCAAAACATGTAGAATTTTCCGCCAAGTCCAGCATTTTGAGAAGATGGTTGAATTAACTGGCGTAAGTAGACAATCTTCATATAAAATATTGGCCAACCTTCCACAAAATTTAGGCGGTAAATCTGAGGTCGTTTAAAATAGTTAAGCCAAAGTTCACTACTTATTTTCTAATCCAGAAGAGAGACCTGTCTTCTCCCCGAAAGAACTTTACGGCCTCTAAAAAGGGGGGAAACTACTTAATTTTATGGCGCCCAACTCTATTACCTAACATAGTTAAACCATACTTTTAGAAGATTACCCAAAATTACTTAACTTTCCAACAACTACTATCAGTGTTCCGAATAAGACCTTAGAGGTTTAAGGCGGTCTCCTCAAATAAACCCTCGTTTTATAAGTTTCGAAATGTCGTTTTTATAAGACCCGGTGTTGGGTTTGAGAAAGGACAACAACTTATGTTTATTGCTTTGGTTAATCTTTGACGTTAATTACAACGCACGTTACTTTTTGTGCGATAGTTAATTTGGAAATAACGTTTTTACGAACGCGGAGTATTTTTGTTAGTGTTGGTCTTCAAGTTATCATATCGAGCCTAGTGGGTAGACAGGCACGTCAATGATATTGTGAAGAGGGACGCTTTTAAAGAATATTTACAGCCTTTGTGGTTTCACCCCTGAGATGGGTAGATATTACCCTTCAAATCTTAAATAGGAATATACACTAGCCGGCACAAAATTTCGCCACCCTGAAATTTTGGTCAAGTTTGATATTTTATTTTTTATGCGATTTTCATGATTTAGTGGAGTCGTCCTGGCGAAATAAACGGCTCGAAAATCCCTTGACGAAATCGAGTAATTTTTTTTTCCCAATCGATACAGTAGGATCCCCTCGACATTCTGAAATGATTTGTGCAGGGCGCCGCATGAGGGGGGAAGGGGGCATGCCCCGTAAATTTAACCTACAACGGGAAATTGAAAATAACTCAGCCGGTTCTGATGCTACAAAAAAAAATGTAAGAAGCAAAATTGAAGAGCTTGATAGAGCGCGTAAGCTCGAATAAACCCGATCCCGATACCTCAATGAGTTCGCGAATTAACGCGATTTTTAACTGCAAAAACAATAAAATTTAATTAATTATATCTCGAGTAGGGACGGAGTTGGGGCATCATTTTTTCGCGAATTAACGGGTGATACTGAGTACTTTGATGGGCCGGAGGCTAGGATTGGTGGGGCAATTAGTAGGGGAGTAAGGGGGATTGGAATTTTTTTACATAAATGCTAATAAGTATTTTATTAATCAAGCTACGGTACGGGGATTAGGCCGGATTCAATTTGTTCATTTTTTTATCATCTACGAGGTGGAATTGGCGAAAAAATTTTATTTTCCCAAATGCGCCATCTCCGAAAATACTTTAGATATTATGTTTAATTTTGGTATGTGTTAATAGGATATAGAACCTCAAATTTTAGTTACAAATCATTTCAGAATGTCGAGGGGATCCTACTGTATCGATTGGGGATACAAAATTACTCGATTTCGTCAAGGGATTCTCGAATACCGGAACGACTCCACTAAATTTGTTATCAATTTTTAGATACATTTATTGTGTGTTTCCTTAATTATTTTATAATGTGACATTTTTTGATTAGGCTATATTATACAGGAGTAAATCAAACTGTCGTTTTTTGTTGTAACTTCAAAATACTCTGTAGGAAAATTGAGGTGGATAATTTTACTTACATACTGTTTCTTGTAATCTTTGATGTATTCTAAACATTTCGTTTTTTGATTCATTCCATTATCTCATTTTCTGCTGCAAGCTGCAAAATTTTATATGAAACACTGATTTGAAGCCTATTTTTATTAAGAAAAACAAGCACTAGGTATATAATAATAGTAAAGTTAATTAACAAAAATAATTCTAATATCGTGAATTTCCTCCTCTCGCAGCAATGACAGCTTATAGTCTTCGTGGCATCGAATGAATAAGGTTACTTATCCTTTCTTGAAGGATAGCCCAATATTCTTAGGTCAGCGCCAGTCTTGCAAGGTGTGTGGTTGTACAGGACGACGATGAACGGTCCTTTTAAGCTGGTCCCAAAGATATTCGATTAGGTTGAGATTCAGGCCATTCCAATCTTGGAAGTCAAACTTCATCCAGATATTCGTTCACTACAGGTGCAACGTGAGGTCTAGCATTATCATGCATTAATGTAAATTGGTTCCCAATGAAAGGGGCAAATGTAACTACAACTTCTTGGAGGATTTCCTCAACGCAACGATGGGCGGTTAGAGCTCCATTTTCAACAAATACAAGATTAGTGCGTGCTTCGTTAGAAATACCCGCCCAAATCATGACTGAACTGCCAAGATATGATATTCGTTCTGATATGATGCAGTAAGCATATCTCTCCTTTATACGTCTGTATACCCGCTCACGACCAACCGGCTACCTTAAATATACCCTGGATTCATCAGTGAATAGCACGTAATAATATTGTCACTGTCAAATATTCTGTCACAGTAATCGCGTACTTTGCCAACGTCGATCATTTTTTAAAGCTTGACATACATTTTCTAAAAATAACATCGTTTCATTTAAAATTTTGCAGCTCGCAGCAAAAATGAGATAATGGAACGAATCAAAAAATGAAAGATTTAGAATACATCAAAGATTATAAGAAACAGTATGTAAATAAAATTATGCACCTCAAATTTTCCTACCGGGTGTTTTGAAATTATGGCAAAAAGCAACAGTTTGATTTACTCCTGTATAATATAGCCTAATCGAAAGATGTTACTTTATAAAATAATGAAGGAAAAACACAATAAATGGATCTAGAAAGTGATAACAAAATCATGAAAATCGCATAAAAAATAAAAAAGTTATAAAACATCAAACTTGACCAAAATTTCAGGATGATGGATTTTGTGCCGGCGAGTGTATAATTAAGGTCAATAGGAAATCATTTTTCAGTCCTATTTATACTACTACAGTTAAAATAATCGCAACAAAAATATTATCCGGTAGATGACTAAATTTTTGTTGAATTTACTTGATGGGTTTAGTATTAGTGTCTGAAAAGCCTTATCTTATATCCACTTTAATCCGATTCCGAGGAGATTACACACCTGGGTTACCTGAGTTCGAATCCCAGGGGCATCGCAAAACTTTTCCAATTTTAAAGATTTTCTCGGATACCACAAAAAATATTTTACGAGTAAATTGGCAACGTTTTAGTCCTTTTTAGGATTAAATTTACTACCTACGCGTTTCATCAATGATTAATATGAAGCCTTGTGGATTACATAAGTTGAATAACCGAAGGTGTTTCTTACGATGTGTATTATACATAAACCGGTAGGCGGTAACCTAATCCGTTAATAATTTTGGAGGATAATAAATTTATTGTTTAAGTATTTATTCGTATAATAGCTGGGTTAAGTGAGGCGGCGTTATTTTCGCATTTATCCAGTTAACAATTTAAATTGAATTTATTTAAATACACTAATGTCATTTAATGCACTAGCTGCCATCTATGGGGTGATGTATCGTTCAGTTCAACATATTAAATTCCATATTATTTTTGAGATGTTTGGAGATTGGTTCCCCTGTACCTTTCATAGAAACACTGGATTATAACTTCTTGCAGAGGCCGATGCGACGTGGTAAATCCATGCGCCGAGTTTCATATCCTTGTCAAAAATATTGGAAAACTTTTTGAAACAGCACGTTATTTTAAACAAAAAATGATTATTTTAAAAAATCAATTTTTATTTTTGAAAATATCCTAAAATCAATCTAGTTTGAAATAGTTTTTTTATTGCCGCTTGTAATTAAAAGTTTGGAACTTTAATGTAATAACGTTTTAAAAATAGGAAAGCAACGAGGTGGAAAAAGTTTTGGAGAGTTAAAATATAGATAATTTGCTCATTTTTCAGAATACCTAAGCGATGTGAATGTGTAGAATTTATTTATACATAGTGTTAATTAAGTATGTTCAGTAATTTTAAGATACGATTCTATGGGTGATTCTAAGACGAAAAGTTCATATAAACATTGGTCCGCAAATGCTTCGTTTCAAAGATACAGGGTGGTAAAAACAATTTTTTGAATCGGGATTTCGTAAATATCTTAAATATCCTTTTGTCGATATTGTTGAAATTTCGCAGTCTTATTCGTAGCTGACAACTGTCAAGTTAAATGCTGCAATTATGTCCATGCATCTCCAGGGACATGCATCAAAGTTCTTTTCTATTTTTTTTCTCGAAAACAAAGTTAGATACGAAAGAGACCAAAATGTTGTATTTTTAGTTGCTTAATCCGAGAAAAAATTGCAAAAAAGCCAGTTGGCTTACTTCTTTTTTCCAAAAACATTCGTTAAGGTGCCGCCCGGGACGCCACTGGACTCAATAAATTTAATCTACTTAGGGCTAAATTAGCCCCTTAACAATACAAATAAAACTGTCAAATCACACTGTATCTTAAAAATTCACATATTTTCAAAATACATTTTTTTGAAAAGTTTTAAATGCCTTGAAAATTTTCGGAAAATCAAAAATTATAATCTAATTCGAAAAGTATAAATCATGCAGGAAAGTTGTATTTTGATATGAGCTACAATCTTAGGATATAACCGATTTTATAGCTCTTATAGTTGTTGAGATATTGACCAAAACATGGTTTTCGAAAATGTACAAATATCTCGAGAACGGATAAGTTTGGAAAGAAACGGATTGAAGAAATGAATGCGCAATTAAATTCTCTATAAGAAAATTTATATAGAATTATTCCATAATGATTTAATTAACAGAGATAATTGAATTAATGCAAAAAAGTGACGCAATTTTTCGGATTTTCAATCAAATTTTTAAAAATTCATAAAGATTCTATTTTTGATATTTCATCAGAATTTCTTGCATATTACATAATATTTCATGTAAATTTATTACAAAATTGATATATTTTCAAAATTAATTATTTTGAAAAATTTTAAGCATACCTTGAAAATTTTTGGAAAACCCAAAATTATCATTTTATTCGAAAAGTATAAATCATACAGCGAAAGGGTAAATACGGAAAAATTGTATTTTGACATGAACTACAATCCCAGGTTATAACCGATTTTGTAGCTCTTATAGTTTTTAAGATATTGACCAAAACATGGTTTTCAAAAATGTGCAAATATCTCGAAAACAGATAAGTTTGGAAAGAAACGGATTGAAGATATGAATGCACAATTAAATTCTCTATAAGAAAGTTTATATACAATTATTCCATAATGATTTAATTAACAGGTATAATTAAATTAATGCAAAAAAGGACCGAAATTTATCGGATTTCAACAAATTTTAATTAACTAAAAAAAAGTTATTTTTGGATGGAGCTAATCTTAAAAGTAAGATTTTTGAAAAAAAATTATTTATTTTTAAGGGGTACCGTTTAAACATGAAATTAAAATACTATCGGTAAAGAAAATTTGCTTTTAAGTTACTCCGATAACGTTCAGTCGTTGATGTTTAAAAGTTTTCTTTAAAGTAATTAATGGTTGGTTAAGTTTAAACTAGTTTCCAACATAAACTCCTTAACCTATTCAGCAGGTTGTAGGCGACGTAAAACTTACAGATTTGTAAGACAAAAGGTTTTCTGTTTTTTTTTTTTAAATAGGTGGCAAATGTTCTTTAGAATTTATACAACGTGTCCAAGATAAGGAGGGCCAGTACAGGGATCTCGGAAACCGTAAGAGATACGAAGTCGGTTAAATAGCGCGTTTCTTCTGAACGTCAAATTTCTCGCGTGTAATAAAATCCAATAATCTGTAGTATAATCTGTATTATTGTATTTTCAAAAGCTAACTATCGGTTCTGTTTCACTATTACTGTGTGTACATAAAGTGTTGAAAAAGAAAAAAAACTTGTGTTTGTGACTGTTATTTTTATAATTTTATGTGGAATTTGAGTTTTACATTAAGTTTGGTAACATTGGCATTGGCTCTGGGTGAAATGTTGTACAGTAACGAGGACTGACCTGTGAGTAAGAGTGTTTATTACCCCACTTTTAAAATGGTCAATTTAAAAAAAAATAAAATATGTGGCGCTTCTCTAGGACACCCAAGGAGTCACCCATTTAAATATAATACGTAATTTCCATATAACACCCTGTATATGATTGTTATATTTACAAAACAATTCGGTCCTTCTTGTAACAACAAAGCCCACCAAAATGCATCACTTACATTGCTTACACTAATTATACGAAATAAATAACAAATATTCTAAATGCGAAAAACGCGAAGCAAATATCAGCGGAAGGCAAATCCCGGAAGCTCTTTATTTCGCTATTTACTTACCAGTGACTGAGAGGCAAAAGAGGAATGTCAATATGGGTGGCCACAGGATTTTTCTTCTCGGCATTTTTGCGCTGCCTAGCAGATTTAGTCTGAAAAAGAAAAAATATTTACTAAGTTTACGAAAGTATGTTCTCGTTAAGGCCTATTTGACCATGTCGATGGTTTACAAATATTTTTTTGTGGGTTTCATAAAGGCTACATTATGAAATGCAAAAAAATTTAATAACCTGCCACTTTACGAAACTGAAATTATATTTTTTTTATGTTAGCCGCAAGTCGGGTTCGAATTTTAGGCTTACTTCGATTTCGTTGAACGTAGTTTTCTATGCATTATGGATTCGACAAAAATTTTTATAGAAAACTTTAAAATAATACTAACCTTTAACCTTGCAAATAGATCTTGTTTACCAGATATTTATCTGAAATACCTATTCTCGGAAATATATAAGATGCTGACGGTGTCCGTCAACTAATTTCTAGTCACAACTATAAAACAGCATAACCTAAAAATAATAGAAATATCTTCCAGATAATGCTCTATTTCTAAAGTTTGATTCAATAAAGTACTATTTATATTTTTAATTCTATATATTATTATACATATTGCTTTATATACACATATTTATAGTTACTGTAGACATTTCCTGAACATTAATTGTTATTCCTGTCAGATTCTGTGTCGACACAATATTTTGTTCAATAGTATTATTTATTATTTTGTTCAATATTTTGTTCTGCTCGAACCATAACTCAAAGTTTTGCATATTCTTTGTAAAAGTTTTTCTAGATTATTTTCTGTAATTTCTCGTATTTTTGACGGAGTACAACTTTCTGCCTTACTCATTTTTATTAACTTTACTAATATATTTATTTTTAATTATGACGGATGGGAAGAAGCTTTGTTGTGTTCAATTGTTTCTATCATGGCATATTTGATACTTGTAACATTTTATTAAATTGTAAAAGTATTGAGAACCTAAGAAGAAAATATTAATTCAAATGGAAAAAATCTACTATATTTTTAAAAGTTTTCAGACTTTAAAGACCCAAATAGAAAAGTATTATAAACTACACGGTTTATAAGACAATTAGAGCACTTATACTTTAGAAAACTCACCGCTTCGCGGGTCGTTTTCTGAATTAAACGAGTGCTCTAAAATAATGTCTTATGAAACTTGTATCTTAATATACTATTTATATAGAAATTCGTATCCTTTCGGAAATAAGCACTTGCTATACCCTTTTAATTGATTATCGCCACCAATCAACTTCCTGCATAAAAATAAGTCATCTTTCATTCCATTCCTGATTAGATTTGTCATTTTATAAAAATTATTTATAAGTTAAGAAGTAAGACTATTATTATTATAAAATTAGTATGAATTTTTGTCTTTTATTTTTCCCGATGTAGGCCCCGGGCAGTATCGCCATGACTCATACCATTAAAATCCATCTAGTGCGAATCGGATTATCGGTCGCGGAGTTTGAACCTACCTACTTTAGTCCTGGAGTTCCCAGAGAGAGCACGGAGCCACCATAGCCGTCAAGTACCAATTAATTAAACAATTTAGTTTAAAACATAATTATACTACTATCGGAAAACGGGAAAATTATTAATTTATTTAATTATTTAAAATAACTGAAATCATGCCAAATTATTCGGTTTATTATATTATTTAATTTACTGTTAATGTACCTAATTAATACTTACTGCAAAATAAGTGATTCGAAGTGGCTTTTATTTTTTATCAGGTGAAATAAAATAATTCAATTCCGATGGATTGAAAAATTGAATTGAACAAATTTCTAAATTAAGGGATGTGTATGTTTTATGGCAATCATTATCGTGATTAGCAATGGAACTCTAGTGGTGAGCGATATTTCACACTGATTATCAACAAATCACAGGTAAGTCACAGTTCCCTAGCAGCAATAAACAAATCACTTTTTAGTACGTATTTAACTTTTACTAATCATTAAACCTATCTTTTTGTTTAACATTTATTCCCATGGGGTTGACTTATTATAACACCATTAGAAATACATTTATTACATTTGCCATAATCGGCCTTTTACCAACATCAATTTTGTTAAAATAATAAAGGCCATTTTCGCCACTAATGAGCTGTCTTGCTGGTATTTCATCTGAAATATTGAGGAATATAAATAGATCATTTGAAGAGCGTATTAACTTGTGCTCAGATCAACATGGTAGGCATTTTGAACATTAACTGTAGTTTATAATTATTAATCTAGTCGCCTATGCTTAATTTTCAAAATAAAAACTGTATTTAAACAACATAATTTATGAAATCAATTATTTCGAGAACGGCTAGAAATAACTTATATGCTTCCATTACAAAAAAAGAATGCTTATGAATTCTACATCCATTTGCCAAATAATATATTCCATTTGAAAATCTGGAGAAAAATTATTTTGAAATGTGTCGCGTTTGAAACCTAATTATGAACACCCTGTGTAAATAAACATTATTATATTCACAGTATCTCTAGACCTCTTGTCTTAAATTCTACTCAATGTCTGGGTTAAAAAAGTTATTTTAGGTAGTTTTTTTTGAATTTTGTTCCAAGACACCGAGAACTTTTTTTTTCTTATTTTATTTATTACTCTCAAGCTACATAACCAAATGAAATAAAACTTTAGGCAATTATAAAGGACACTAATACGAACCCAAATATGCAATAAAATACTGGGTGTCCCATTTAAAAAAGACAGCATTATGTTACCACACTTGGGCCACCCTTTATATTGGAAAATATTTTCCTGAAATGCACCATATAATACAGTATAAATCGGCATATGAATGAAATTCCTAAGTTAATTAGTATAGGAGCTATGGAAGCCTGACACGCTATTGCCAGTGCATTTGGTCATTTTTACTATTTTGATTGCGATGAAGGTAGCTCCCCGGGATCGCATTTTCGAACCTGGGGCCCATGGCGACTTTTAATCAGTTTTTAACCGAGGGCCGATTCCCATATATTCCGTACGTGGTCCTTTGCGGCAAATTTGCGTTTGCGTATTTTTACAAAACCCGGCCATTTCCACTTCCGAAACTTTAACTTGTTTACAATTTATTGGACGAAACTGCAATTAAAAAAAAATTGTAAACCGAAGAAGTTTCGGCACGCTAATAATAATAAATATTTGTTTACTTTGCGACAATTTAATTTCAAAAGTAGGTTCCTTGTCCGCATAAAACGTTGTTTATTAGCTATTTTTTATTTACAAAATCCCTGGCGAAATAATTTATATCCCAACGAAAAGAAACTCCAATTTTCTTTAAGCGCAATTCATTCTTGGTAAATGATTTTATAACGGCGGTTGCATGAATAAATTTCGCGAGGCGATCTCGCCGACAATAAAAATATTTTACCCGCTTAAATTATCGATCCGGACTCTAGGGAAATAAATTATTTGAAGATAATTTAGAGACATGGAGCGGAAATGTAGCCTGAATATTAAACAAAGCACTTGGTGATTATGAACAGTTTTTCCAGCAGTTTTTTTTAATATTATACAACTACTTACTACTTTTCCTATTTAAGATTTTAAGATGGGTGACATAGGCTAGAAGATCTCCAGGTGATCTGGACTTCCGAAAACCATATTGATGATCGCTGATAATGTTGAAGCCTTCCAGGTACTTTAGAAGATGTTGGTTAATAGCTTTCTAAATTACTTTTGATATATCTGAAAGCAATGCGACTAGACGATAGTTGTTAGGCAGGGTTCTATTACCTTTCTTTGGTATAGACTGGACTCGCGCTGTCTTCCAGCACGATGGAAAAATTCCTTGTTTGTAGGATAAGTTAAAAAGTCTACAAAATACTGGTGTTAATTCATCGACGGATCTCTTGAGAACTATAACAGGAATTTCGTCTGGACCAGAAGTTTTCTTGACGTCGAGCCCTTTCAGGATTGGTTTGGCGGAACATTGTCGGAACACGATTTCGGTCATTTCGGATTGAATTGCAGGAATTGCAGGTGGTGTTCTTCCCTGGAAATCTGCAGTGGAATACGAGGAAAATAGTTCAGCAAGTAAGTTTGCTTTGTCTCCGGCTGTGGATGCTATTGTACCATCGGTTGTTGATGCTCCCCACAGGGTGTTTCAAAATTAACGTAAAAAAATATACTCTAATTTTTGCACGCTGTATAAGCCTATCGGTTCGCGAGAAAATCAAGTTTGATATTGAGCATAATTTTTGGTTGTGCGTGCTTTTTGCTCCTAAGTGTATGTCTCCTATCCCAATAAAATTGATGTGTCTTTTCGATTTAGTTACTTTTTTAACGGAAACAATAAAGACGGTGATATTCTACAGAAAAAAAATCAATTAAAGTCCATTTATAGGTAGAAACGTGAATTTTGCATATGATGTACAAATAAAACGATTCTAACAAAACGCTGTACTGATACGACACTTGTTATTAATAAATCTTCACTTGTTTTTGCTGGAATTTTGTTACGTGACGATTTTCCAATTTGGACAATTCTCATTCCGTGTTTCATTTTAGTAACAAGGCATAATTCGTTAAATTAGGACGCTGCGCTACATAACAACAAATGAGTTTTTTGATATATTTATTGATTAATAGATATTTATACACAGTGTTCCCATAACTTATGGGCCATAGACGAAATGTTTTTCGTTCTAGAAATACAGGGTGTTGAAAGTGAACGTTTATATTCGAAAATAAGCCATAGTTAGAAAACGGTGCAATATATTGAGTTGAAAGTGCAGTGGCGGTTCTTCCACAGGAGCACATGCGCACGTGCACCCCCCAAAACAAAATGAATAAAAAATATTAATTTATATTCATTGAATATTATTTATCGTATCCCTCCCTAATATTTTATCGTACCGTCAAACTAAAAAGTCCGATCCTCCCTAATATTTTATCCTCCCGTCAAACAAAAGTGTATAGATCCGGCAACCGTGCCTCGGTCGAGGTAAATGACGATTATGACGAGACTTGCTCGCAAGTGCGAGTAAGTAGTGCAGTTTCTCTGCAGTAACAGGTGGCGGGTGGCAGCTGGGGACAGCGGGGCTATGGCGATTTAACATGGAAGGTGCATCTAGTTAGAAATTCGAGCGTGTATGTTTTAATATTTTAATATTATATATTTATTCAGTTAAAATGAATAGTTGACGGTGGACTACTTAAGAAATATCTTTAGCTCTTTAGAGCAAAAAATTTAAGTGAAGAATGCGGGAACACCTAAACCCGAAATTAATTTAACGCAGACCACAAAGGGTAAATCTAGGGACTTTATTCGAAAGTTTAAAAATGAAATATATAAAAAAATATTTATAGAGGGTATTCCTAACTTAATGAGGCTATTATTGATCAATTTTCTACAATTAAGAACCGAAGAATGGACTTTACGTTTAAGCACTATTGTGTAGGGTCGATAAATGTTGTTTATTTCGATAAATGATACTCGATATGATTGTACACCATTTTATTTAAGGATTTAAACTAAAAAACACTGAAAATATGAAGAGTGCCAACTTGTGAGTCTCGTTGCTCGATTCGTTCTCGTCAGAAAACAGTTAACTATTGTTCTCGTCTTGGTTGCGCCTAATGACGTAGCCGTAGATGGCGTAGTGGTATTAGACATCATTCGGTTTGCTTGATAACTCGTAGATGGCGGTATTAGTATTGGACATCATTCGGTTTTCTTGATAGCTCGTAGATGGATTTAGTAGTATTAGTAGTGGACTGTACAAATATTGTTACGAGGGTTGCATACGACGACGATGAGATCCGACAGCTAAGAAAACCTTTGTGCCCGCCGGATCGCTGGCGGTGATACCATTTGTTCCGTATCGATATTAATATTCATTAAAAACTGAATTAAATGGTGTTTTGAAAGTCTCTCCTCAGGATAATTCCTAAATTATTCAACCGATTTAGCCCACATTTGGCATTCCGATGTGAAATGAGTGTAGAATTGTGGAAAAAATATTTGTGCCCGCCGGATCGCTCGCGGTGGTACCATTTGTTCCATGTCAATATTAATATTCATTAAAAACTGAATTAAATGGTGTTTTGAAAGTCTCTCCTCAGGATAATTCCTAAATTATTCAACCGATTTAGCCCATATTTGGTATTCCGATGTGAAATGAGTGTAGAATTGTGGAAAAAATATTTGTGCCCATCATAAAGTGAATTAAAAGGTATTTACACGTCCTTCCACTGGATAATTCCTAAATTATTGAACCGGTTTAGCTCACATTAGATGGCGCTATTTACATATAATACTGCGTTTAATAAATCTATGATTTTCTTGTCACCTGTTATTAAGAATCCAAGATTCTCAAGGAGGGTCACTATTTCAATGAAAAAGGTATACTTGCTCGACCTGAAATCTCTAACCGCTTTTGTTCCGTTCTATTTTTTCATTAATATGAAGGAGATAATACATAGGATGTTATGGAAATTACTTATTATATATAAATGGGTGTTTAAAATGTTAAAAATAATGAAAATATGAATTTAGTGGCTTTAATCAAGAACGGTGCGTCTGACGAGAAAAACTCAAGAGACCGTTTTCATGGAGAATTGAACAGGCCAATCAGAAAAATATCCACATGGAAAAATATCAGTGGTGTACCATCCTTTTTGTAATAAATATCAAATTCGCGAAAAAATGATGCCCCAACTCCGCCCCTTTTCGAGATATAGTTAATTAAATTTTATTGTTTCTGCAATTGAAAATCGCCGTGTAATTTTCTTCTTTCCTTTTTAGGTGGCGATCTAAACGAGCTGCTTATACTTTTTGACAAAATAGCATATTAATAATCGTGATTAATAGTACTATAATAATACGCCATTACCATTAAGCAAAAATAGCTTGAAATATCAAATTTATTTGGAAATAATATTTTTTCAGTAAACTAAACAAGCAATTAATTTGAAACCAAAATATTAAACCGTATCGCTATTATAAATAGACTCTTGTTTACGACCAGAAATAATGTTGTAAAATTTCAATATAAAACATTTTTTCCAATGGGTCAATGGAATAAAGTGTTTTTTTAACAAGGTTTTGTATTTTTGTTGGGTCGGTTGCGATTTATTTCGATATGTAAAATTTTTGTTTCGGTAGAAAGACAGAGGCAGACTTCTCTCTTTCGCTCTTTCTCTCGATAGAAGAGTCCATCAATTCTACCTACTTGTATTTATCCTTATACCTAAAGAGTGAGGAAATCCAGGCACAAACACAATCAGTTTTTTTTCTTTTTCATGGGAACACTCCTGGAAACACTTTATGTACACACAGTAATAGTGAAACAGAACCGATGGTTAGCTTTTGAAAATACAATAATACAGATTATACTACAGATTATTAGATTTTATTACACGCGACGAAATTTCGAAAATCCAGCAGAAACGCGTCAATAAAAACAATATTCAAAGATTATTTATGGACGGGCAAGATACACGCGTAAACCGAAAAAACAGAGCGGATTGCTGAGAGTGTGTTGGTGATCGACGAGACACAACGTATCCGGCCGCTGGTTGGTCTTCAAGCTACAGACGGAATCGTGCGGCGCTATATGAAACTACTTCGCTCAGCCGATGTAAGGCGTTAAGAGGTCATTGGCATTTGACCTAGTGTACGTGGCTATTACTATTCCATATGTTTTTTCGGGTTGTTTAAAACATAGTCCGTCGTAAATGTTCTTCAATTAATTGTACAAAAAGGTATTATAGAATGGAAAAGTGTGTCTTTGTCTTTATCGGAGGAATTGCCGGTTTAAATATAATACGTCATTTCCATAACACCCTGTATATAGGGTGTTATGGAAATGACTTATTATATTTAAACCGGCAAATCGTGAGATGAACATAAATTGAAGAAAAATAACCTTAAAGACCCCAGTTCTTGACAACAAGACGTCTTTGACCCGCGTTATCACTTCTTTTTGAAACTTAAAAAAAAAACATTACAATATTAAGATACATACTCTCTTACTGTCGATCTTATAATCCGTTTTATAATTAAATTCCATAAAAATATAAAACACAAAAAGTATATTTTGCAACAGAACCAATAATAGGTAATATCACGCAAGTTTCTTATTATGAATTATTTCACAACAGAAAAAAAATCGGGTAATGCTACAACTAACAAAGTGTTAAAAATTCGTAAACATCAAGCACGTGGAACCCATTCCCTAGTCTCGAAACATACTGAAGCAACGATAGTCGCGCGCGGCCGGTATACAAGCAAGGGCGAAACATGCGGTGTGATCTGCCAACAATGTTAGTATACTCTAGTGACCCCACATTGTTGCTAACTGAATCACGATAGAACGGCGCGACAGTATGTGGGTAAAAAGGGTTTGTACCTTAGTATTCGATTTAAAAAAAGAATGTAGAATTTCTCTAGGACACCCTAGGAGTCACCCATTTATATATAATAAGTAATTTCCATAACATCCTATGTATTATCTCCTTCATATTAATGAAAAAATAGAACGGAACAAAAGCGGTTAGAGATTTCAGGTCGAGCAAGTATACCTTTTTCATTGAAATAATGACCCTCCTTGAGAATCTTGGATTACAAATACTTAATAACAGGTGACAAGAAAATCATAGATTTATTAAACGCAGTATATGTAACTAGCGCCATCTAATGTGAGCTAAACCGGTTCAATAATTTAGGAATTATCCTGTGGAAGGACGTGTAAATACCTTTTAATTCACTTTATGATCGGTATTGATTTTGACACGGATCACCGCGAGTGATGCGGCGGGCAAAAAATATTTTTTCCACAATTCTACACTTATTTCACATCGGAATGCCAAATGTGGGCTAAATCGGTTCAATAATTTAGGAATTATCCTGTGGAAGGACGTGTAAATACCTTTTAATTCACTTTATGATTGGTATTGATTTTGACACGGATCACCGCGAGTGAAATATCATTTCCTTACAGTAAGGAAATTAATATTTCCTAACAGTTATTTTCCATTGCCTAGCAACGACTAAGTGTAGGGAAACAATTTATATCGGACATCGCCGAACAAGCCCGATGGCCCATCAGGTGTCTCACAAGACGCATGCGCCATTAACTATCTGGGATATAACCTATCAAATTAGCTCTAGCTACCTGTAACCATTGACAACGCACTATGTTGCCATATTTTTAGATTAAAAGTACTTTAATCAAAAAAATATATTATTTTGAATTTAAATACCAAAATAAATGGGATGAAAAGAAAGTTTAAATAATATTGAAACTATGATAGAATATTGGTTTCTTATTATACTTATTTTAAATGCGTAAATGTAATTCTAGCATTTTTTCAGTAAGATATTATTAAATTAAAATTTAAAATTCAGAGTGTCCGCTAATTAATGGGGCATGGAAAAACCACAGACTCCTTACGTAAAAATATTAGGATTTAATTATACTTAGCTATATCCGAATGTTGATATTAACTGAGAGGGTGTTAAAGTTAAAAAATTCATTTTTGTTTTTTTTTTCTAATAACTTTGGCAGAAACCAAAGGTTTCTTACGAAATTTGGCAATTATGGTTTTTTTAGGACGAGAAGCTGATTTTTTGGTGACATTTTAATGTACAATGTAGGGGGCGCTATCGGCATCATTTTTTGCATATTTATTAGGTCATAACATTTTTGTGTCTCAGTGTATTTAAATTTTTAATGAAACTAATACTTTTCTCATATTTATTACGTAAAAAAGGTATACTAATTTGAGTTCTCCCAGAGTTACCGTTTCGGAGATATTTGTATTTAAATCGTTTAGTGAACCCTGAACAATTTTTATTAATTTGCAAACAAAGTTTTTTTCTTAAAGTAACCTATGAGAAAACGAATGAAAATAAGAGATGCAGTTGCTATGGAACAGAAAATGTTTCATTTTTGAGTTTATCGTAAGATTGTGTTTTCATTGCTGTTGGTTTCTTTCGACACGATATTTTCTAGGATCAAAGTTATTTTAATTAAATTAAGTTAAAGAACAATCCAATTGTTGTATTTATTATTCCCAATTACCATTACTAGAACATTAGTTATCATTTAAAAGTTAATTGGTAAGAAGTAACAAAATATTATTTGCTTGCCTGAGCTAACGCACTACCTTTTTTACGTAATGAATATGAGAAAAGTATTATTTTCATTAAAAACTTAAATACACTATGTCACAAACCTAATAAATGTGCAAAAAATGCCGCATACATTGTACATTAAAATTTCGCCAAAAAATCAGTTTCTCGTCCTAAAAAAACCATAATTCCCAACTTTTGTAAAAAACCGTTGCTTCCTGTCAAAGTTATTAGAGAAAACAAACAAAGAAAATATTTTTACGTAAGTAGTCTGTGGTTTTTCCATGTCCCATTAATTACCGGACACCCTGTATGTGACAACATTGTTAACTATATCAATTTTTTTTGCCCGCATTCCTTTCGTAGGTACAGATTAACTTGTCGACTTGTATGGTCCTTTTTCCATCTAACTACCCCCAGAGTCTTGGGGTGTAAAAAGTGTATTTTTACCGAGACAGCTAAATCCTGAAATACGAGTCAACTAATTGTATATGTAAAGAAATTTCCGGACGATTCTAAAATGTCAATGTTTAAAAGTATGCAGAAAAGATTGACCCATATGTAGTAGTATGTGTAGAGACCAATTTAATTACGAAAATTTATTGAATTTTCCAACAAAATACTTGTTATTGAATCGTTAATGGAATTCATAGCAAGCAACGATCATCCGTCAACCCAAAACCGAGTGCTTTTATAGCTTTTAAAGGAAAAATTATGTCACATATTAGAAATTTAAATATCGGTTTAACATAAAAGGCATGCTGTGGTCCGCCATTCCTTACATGTATTATTTCTTTATTGCAACTTTTGTGTTCGGAATGAATAGGGGATTTTGGTATAATGCATAAAACATAAACGGGAAAATTTATAATAAAAATTAAATTTCATAGGAAAAATTTTAATTTTTACACGAACAACAAACTGATATATTTTTGTTGCAGGTCGAGTTATTTTTCAAAGAAAAAAATAGGTATCGATCATTTAGTTGTTGCGAGGAAAGATTTGGCATCCATTATGAAGAAAAAAATGGACAAAGCGATTAAAAGAAAGTAGTTCATTGAATTCAGTAAGAAAATATAACATTTTAGCTTCTCTAGGACATCCCAGGAGTTACCCATTTAAAGTTAATACGTCATTTCCATAACACCGTGTATAATTAAGAAATAAAAAAATTAGGACAATGAAAAGCCGATGCCCCCGAAAGTAAGAAAGAACGCCGCGAAATAACACCAATTTTACGAAACCACAATCAAAACGGGCAGTTTTTAAATTGACACAGGGAAAGCCATTGAATAGCAATCTCCCTGGAAAGTTTTAATAAAAAAAGTTCGATTGGCCACAAAAGAATTTGCCCGAAAATCCAGCGCGACATGTATTGAGCGGGTGCGAACGTGGAAAAATGTTTTGACAAAATGTTTAAGTTATCCGGGTTTGAAAAAAGTCGGGTCGAAAAGTTTCGAATTTGGAAAGGATTATCCGGCATTCGGATACGAAATTTCGGGGGTTCGGGTCATGAAAGCTTCGAGAATTGAACACCAGTGCGCAATAAATAATTTGCCTGCGACAGCGATATAGTTTACCGTTACCGGCAAATCAATTACCCCAATAAACCCCATTGTGTAGCACCCAACATCTTCAAATCGCACTAAACGGATGCAGAGTCGACTAGGAAACATTGATTTATTATTTGCACTCCGACTGTGTCCGAAAAGATTCAAATTTGAGGCATTTTATGGCCAGAATACGTAAAGCCAGGTAAAAATAGTATATTGTGTATAAGTGCGTGAAAACAGGTTTTATCTACGAGTGAGAACAAATCCATGAGTGCTTTTATGTTCTATTTTATGAATATTACCTGTAATGGACTGTAAAAACTCGTTAGGAATATACAGGGTCTTATGGCAATGACGTGTTATATTTAAACCGGCAATTCCTGAGATGAAAATAAATTGAAGAAAAATATCCCAAAATGGCGCTTTAATT
Source organism: Barypeithes pellucidus (assembly GCA_963991005.1). Taxonomy (NCBI): domain Eukaryota; kingdom Metazoa; phylum Arthropoda; class Insecta; order Coleoptera; family Curculionidae; genus Barypeithes; species Barypeithes pellucidus. Next base: position 14,615,526 of record OZ022565.1, on the reverse strand, counting down.
TAATATGCCCTGTACATGACCTTATGTCAAACCAAAAATTACCACGTGGTCCCCCTGCCAGGATGGTAAACAAAAGAACTTATGGCGAAAAACGTGAGTGAACAGTGTTGTCATATCTTCAGGGTAAACTATTTAGAAAATCAACAAACGTTTGACAGATTTCAAGTTGTTTATTTTTCAGGGTACATTATTATAAACTATTAGGTTCAGTTCAGTTCACTGGGAAACAATCTCTGATTTATAAACTTGAACTGACTCGAACAAACCACCGCGGAGTTTATAATGGTCAGGCATGATCTCACTTGTTCAAAACAACACCAGGTAACCGAACAAAAACCATCACAAAACACCAAAACACCAAACAAAACATAAATTCAAATCGCGCATCTCTTGAACACATCTAAGTACCTTTCAATCTGAATTAGTATTTTAAAGTGCTATCGTGTAGACAAAATACGCCCTTATTGTATAAGATTTTATCAGCTGGTAGTGTGGGAAATAATATAATTCTTTCATACAATGGTATTCGACATCTAAAAATGTTGAAACTAACCATTGAACCTGTTCCTACCTTCACGTGTCTATTGTCTATCTAAAAATACAGCGTTGCCACTTTCGATGTTTTATAAGGTTATATTTATAAACTGCCTAATTTCCTTCTATAATATTACTTTCCTGTATAATTATAGTCTCGGAAATGGCAACCGCGCTGGCTCTACTAGCGGAGAATTCTCGGAAAGAAAGTGAGGTGGTTGACTAGACCATTTATTTGAAAGGGTAGTTCCTGTCAATTCTTAACATAATTGTTTCATTTTATCTTTAGTAAATGGTTAATGGCTCATAAAAATGAGCGTTTCCATTATTTCTATTGCGAAAGTGTTCTATGTGTGCGGTAGTGTTATTTTAAAGTGTAATTGTGCGTTAGTGTTTAGTGATTTCGTGTAATCTGATAATAGGTGCATATCTTCAAAAAAACTAATTTGAAACTCGTGGGTGTCTGTGTGTTTTTTTAAGTGATTTAGTGCAATTTGTTCTGTTTCACTGTGTTTTCTTTTCTTTCGACTTTATGCCGGTTATATTCCGAGTTTGGAAATAAGAGGCCGAATGAGGTTTAGTGATAAGCTTATTATGCACTCCCACACGTGATGAGCATAAAGCTTTTCCCATAGAAAAAAGACTGAAGGTGTCTGTGCCCTGTATTCCTTAATCTCGTTCTGGATTTACTTTCTAAGTAAGCTAAATACTTATTTTTATAAGAACTTAAAGTTTTACACTTTTAAACAGTGTGGCAACATTGTGCCCGAACATCTGTTGATTACCCAGCTGGGCAATGTAATATGTTCATATATGACTGTGCCGAGGAGTTGATTTAAAAAAAATATGTAGCGCTTCTCTAAGACACCCCAGGAGTCACCCATTTAAATATAATACGTCATTTCCATAACACCCTGTATATAAATAAAGATTATGAAAGTTTTTTTTTTGAAGACGATATATTAATTTCAAAGCAGAAGCACATGAGAACCAACCCATAGAATCCGTGACGTATGCACATGGCTGAACGTACTTTGAAGCACTGTACTTGTTTCGATCGAGCGGTATGTGTTACATGTTACACCACGCATCGCGGCGGTTGGTCAACGGCAAGTGATGATGCTAATCGTAGAAATTGGTAAACTTTTGTAAGTAGTTTAGCTGTTGATAGAATCGCAATATGATTTGTCTAGCTTCTTGTAATTATAGTAAGAATAGCTACAAAATTTTCCTCTTAAAATCTCCTTTACACAAATTCTTCCTAGATATTCCCGGACATATTTTATAAACCATTGGAATTCATATACGGACAAGACCCATATATCAACTGGAAGCCGACTGCTTTTATAGTTTTAAAAGAAGAATTATGTCAAGTATTAGAAATTTAAATATCGGCTTAACATAAAAGACATGCTGCGACCCGCTGGGTTTCCCATATTTTATTCCTTTATTGTGGCCGGGATCGTATTAAAAAGGTTTGCCATTCTAAAAAATTGATGAAATTTTTATACCCTAAAATGTACAAAATTTACTGTACTTCAATCGAAACAAGAAAATTTGTATAATTGATTATTGCTGATACTAGTAGTGTATTGTATTCTACATATGGGGGAGGGGGAAGTATGTATTTGTGGCACGTATAAAACAATTAAAGCCGTATTAGAGTCGGCAATAAATATTTTCGGTGCAATGGCAATTATAATTGCACGAATTCATGCGCAGTAAACCGTTCTGGATCAGCTGGCGCATTACCAACAGTCAAAACAGCAGTTGGTAGTGGCGAAATCCCGAAAATACCCCCAGAATTAGAGATGGGCAAACCTGTTCGTTTTGATTAGCAGTTAAAGCAGCTACTGCTACTTACAAATGGCAGTTAAAGAAAGTTGCTACGAATTAGCAGTACATAATATGCTTAATAAAGAATGTGAACTGTTAATTTAAGTACCAGTTAGTTTAAATAGCCATTAGCTGTTCATAGCTGCTTCTACCAACTAATATACAGTTAAAAATAATAGAATAATCCATCTCTACCCAGAATCGCACCGGCAAAGTCAATTAAAATGGCGCTTGTCCCATTTCTGGCAATGCGAGACAGCTGATCGAGAACGGTGTACTGCGCATGAATCAGTGCATTTTTAATTGCCAGTAGACTATAATTGCCGACTGTAATATGGATTCCATTCTCGCATTGCTCTGGCAATGCGAGCAATATTGGGCCAGTTAATCGAGGACGGTTTAGTGCGCATGAATACGTGCAATTATAATTGTCATTGCCGGCGCAAGAGATAAAAATTGCCGACGCTAATACGGCTTTTGGTATAGGTGTTTTATGATAACTATAAAAGAGTAAGTAACAGATACTTGTTAAACAACCTATTAAACATAATAAATGCTTTGGTAAAGTAGTAATGAGATAACTACGCATTTATATTATTTATAATTATCAAAGATAGAATAACCGTACAGGATAAGTAAACGGGATTTATGAATTATATTTGTGTTAATAACAATAATTTCAATATTGTTTTCAGCAAGTCCCTAATTTGTTTGTAATTTTAAAAAAAATCGATATCTCAAAATAATATACGAACACACTTTTTTAAAGATGTTAATAGCTTTACGTGTTTAGATATGTCTATATAATAGTGTGACCAAATCGTTGATATCTTCTTTGTCTTGGCATTTTCACTGAAATAACCTAGTAGCGGCGACTCAGAACCAGGATTCTGAACTTTGTTTCCCGTACACCATTCTTTGAAACAGTTATATGCCTTGTCATATCCAATCGCGGATCCAGGGGGGGTCATGGGGGTCATGTAACTTTTCCATGTATGACCCCCCAAAACAAAATTTGACCCGCCCCAAACCGAAGTTCTGGATCCGCCTTTGGTCATATCTCGAGCGACTTTTAGTTGGCAGAAGATCTTCTACTATTTTTGCTGCTACTCGAATTTCTGGTGGAGTAGCAGCAAAATCAAATTCCTCATCTGATGCATTTTTCTGTTGTTAAAATAACATATTAGTTACATGGAAACCATTTTCAAAAAATTATATTTGCCATGTTGATGTATATTATTATCTACGTTATTTTAGTACCTTAATAATTTTAATTCAAAATAATAAGAATTGGATGTTAGATGTGATGGTAATTAAAATAGTATACAAACCTCGGTGAAAAGTTTCATTACTCTCTCGAGATTTAGTTAGTTTACTACCGACTCTCTCGACAGGAATGAAACACTTTCCACCTCGGTAGGTACGTAATATACTATTACGATGGTAGAGTCGACTTCCGTTTAAATAATATAAAATAAGTTTGAAATGGGCACGTACGTAACTAGGTCAAATGCCAATGACCTTTTGAGTGATTCCTCGTTGTTTATTTTACACTCTAGAAAAAAAAATTTAATTTTATTTAAGCCACACACACACTTACTTTGTCGATCTTATTTAAAAATTAGTGTCACAATATCTATAAAATTTATATACCAAAACGTTTTAGTAAAAAAACCGGCACCTAACCATATACAGGGTCCGCAAACGAAGCGTGGACGGAAGATTAAATCGTTATCGAAGAACTTATCAACAACACTAAAACAGCTTGAGATATTGGATTAAAAGCGGCATGTTTTAAAAATATTTTACATTATACAGGGTGGGCCAAAAAAGTGTGACACCATAAAGTTATATTTTTTTTAAATGGGACACCCAATGTTTTATTGCATATTTAGGTTCGTATTACTATCGTTAATAAGTGCCTCAAATTTTATTTAATTTGGTTTCGTAGTTTCGGAGAAATAAATTAAAAACTAAAAAAACATTTACTTTAGTTTACAATTATTAGTCTAGTGGCCTATAACAAAATTTCCCAATAAAACTCTATTTAAACAACATAATTTATGATATTTATAATTAATTCGAGAACGGCTGGATATAACTTATATGCTTGTATTACAAAAAAAAACGTGTCTATGAATTCTACGCCAAATAGCCAAATAATATACAGGGTGTTCCATTTGAAAAACTTGAGAAAAATTATTTTAAAATGTGGGTTTTTTGTAATAATGAACACCCTGTATAAAATATATAAACGCAATTACATTCATAGTATCTCTAGACCTCTTGTCATAAATTTTACTCAATGCAGAGGTTAAAAAAATAGTTCTGGATTATTTTTTTTGATTTTTTTATTCAGGACTGCAATACTTTTTTTTTAGTTTTTAATTTATTTCTCCGAAACTACAGAACCAAATTAAATAAAATTTGAGGCACTTATAAACGATAGTAATACGAACCCAAATATGTAATAAAATATTGGGTGTCCCATTTAAAAAAATATAACTTTATACTGTCACACTTTTTTGAGCCACCCTGTATAATGTAAAATATTTTTAAAACATGCCGCTTTTAATCCAATATCTCAGGCTGTTTTAGTATTGTTGATAAGTTCTTCGATAACGATTTAATCTTCCGTCCACGCTTCGTTTGCGGACCCTGTATAATCGCAAAAATTTACATGAACACTGGTCGGTCGCACTGCTTTGCATTGCATTGTTCATGCACACATTAAACTTATCGACTTAAGTACGATATTTTCCTTTCTTTCAAGAAAGTTGTTGTAAATAACATGTTTATTACCTCAGTCAAAAGGTGGTATATTCAATTTATCCTCTTTATTATTTGAGTGCATTCATTTCAAATAAAATGTATCGAACACTGACTGAACATAGGAAACGGCGAAATATAGAAATAATAAATGCATCACGTCAAAATAGATTTTCGGAAACAGCGAGATATTTTAGTTTGACTTTCAATCAAGAATAAATTTATAATTTAATGGAAAAGGTTTATCAAAGAACACGTTCGTAATAAAATACAAAACCGATGCATTATTTTAAATAAACGCCGCGCAAAGAGAATTTTATTTTAAGCGGAGAATTAACGCAGTGAACCCCGCAGTTAGTAAACAGAAAAATACTAATATCAGCTTCGTTCTACATGTAACCGACTAAGCACAAAAGCGTATCTTTTTTTCGGTTTTTATTGCACGGACACTTTGGAAATTAACTTTTCACGTTTTCCTCTTTTGTCCGTTTTATTCGCTGCGGCCGTTTTTTACCGACCTCGCTTTTTTACAGTTTATAGCAAGGCCTTTTTTTGGCTACCAAGTTAAGGCCATTGTAAATGACAATAAGCTCGTTCATAGAGTAACATTTAAAACCGGTTGCAAATTTCGGTTGTGGACGAACATGTAACTGGCCTTTGTCTCTGTGAACGGTTACAAATCCCAAACCTTCAACTATCAAATCCGAGAATGAACTTCTTATCTTAACCTATAAGTGGGTCACAATTTTTATACAGGCAACTTTCAGTCCTTAGCATATAACTTACTAAAATAAACTATTTGCCTGTAGAAGCGATTATAATTTGCGAAATATATGTTACTTCCTGCATTAGAAAGCAATTTTAAAAGTTATAGCTGCAGTATTCTAATTTGAATTTTAAAATGTAACGCCGGTCACGTGCATGTCCCCAGTCAATAATTTCTTACGTTACCCTTTCATATTTCACGTCATTTTACTAAAGTTACTTTTATATATAAATAATTTACACTCCTACTACAATAATTTGTATTGAAAAAATAATGTTCAAAGATCAACAGTTTAGTTTCTCTAACGCAATTATAAACCAGAAGTTCCGTCCCAGCATGTATCGCCGGTCACGGCAGAAATTGCGTATAAATAACGCCATTACAAGTCGGCCTAATAGTTTTACAAATATGACGGTATGTGTTTGAATTTGTGTAAAGCGTGATCGTGCTTAGGTAAGTTTCTTATTATGTTTATTTAGGTATAAACTAGAACATTGCCTACTTTTTATCAGGCGTATGTTTTATGTTGTAATGCCGGTCACAGGGTTAACTCAGACCTAGTAGTCTTAATTAAGGGAAAAATACTACACGAAATCATTCTCTTGAGTACAGATAATCATTTCAGTTCAACAAAGTTTAAGAAATAACTTGTATTCGATGTTATCCACAAATTTGTGCATTTTTGTATCGCCAGTTACAGTAACACCGGTCATGCATGAAAATCTTACCGGAGATACATTGATGTAACGGGCGATACAAATTTTGTTATCCGAATCTATAAACAATATGCAGGGTGTTATGGAAATGACATATTATATTTAAATGGGTGACTCCTGGGGTGTCCTAGAGAAGCGCTACATATTTTTTTTTTAATCGAACGTTTAAAATGTGGGATAATTCACCCCTAAACCCACACACAACTCCTCGGCACATTCATAATAATATATGAACATATTACATTGCCCAGCTGATTATTCAACAGATGTTCAGGCACAATGTCGCTAAAATGTTTAAAAGTTTAAAACTTTAGTTTCTTATAAAAATAAATATTTAGCTTACTTAGAAAGTAAATTCAGGACGCGATTAAGGAATCTAGGGCACAGACACTTTCAGTTCTTATTTCTATGGGAAAAAAATTATGCTCATCACGTGTCCTGATGATAGTGTGGGAGTGCATAATAAGCTTATCACTAAACCCCAACACTAACGCATAATTACACTTTACAATAACCCACGTAGAACAAGAGCACTTAATCATTTCGCAATAGAATTAATAAAAACGCTAATTTCTATGGTCCATTAACCCTTTACTAAAGATAAAATGAAACAATTATGTTAACAATTGACAGGAACTACTTTGCTTGCTTTGTTTACCTTCCTGACAGGGGCACCAAGTGGTCATTTTTGGTTTGACATAAGGTCATGTACAGGGCATATTAAATTAAAGCGCCATTTTTGGATATTTTTCTTCGATTTGTTTTCATCTCAGGAATTGCCGATTTAAATATAATACGTCATTTCCATAACACCCTGTATTTTTATTTATGAATCTTTACAGAACTACGAAGGCACCGTAAATTCGTAAAAATGCTTAATCTCAAGCACATATAATCTGTTAGAAGCAAAATTAAAAAGAAATTTAAAGAAAACAAAAAGAAAATAGGTTTTAAATCAAAAAATAATATTAAGGTAAGTTTAAATTGTTAATGATGTTCACATTAAAGCATTTTAACTTCCAATAGTTTGATTTTTAAAGTTTAACTCCAAGTACCCATGGAATTATTTAATTATTGTAACACCGGTCACATTAAGTAACACCGGTCACACTTAATATATTTGTATTGCTGGTAGCCACAGCGGCCATAGATTTATTTTTACTGTTTTAGGATAATGGCAACATTAAGGAAAAATATATTTTGATTTGCACGATTCGTTTACACCTTAGGTAGATTAAAAATATGACTAATTATCTTAGTATTTTAACATTCTATAAGGAACATTCCAAAACTTTAATCCAATATAAAGCTGGGCTGTTATAAATAATAGGAAAATGGTTATAGTGACTGATTAAAATAACTCAGTTCCAAATATGGTCGTTATATGATTCAAAAGAGTAAAATTAGTCATGTGACCGGCGTTAAATTATTAAAAAATCGATGCTATACAAAAATAGACCAAGATCTTTGTTACGATGATCCTTTGCGCGGACATATATAATTCCTCTAATTAGATACTATAAGAAACCCATTAAAAAATTAACAGGTGTTTGAGATTATTTATTTTTAAATTCCGATTTACTGAAAGTTGTATGCAAAAAAATTTTGAGCCGCGTAGTCTTAATCCTGCTCATTTCTGCTTTGTTCAGGGCTAGCCTTTCATATTTAAAGAGTAATTGAAAGTAAGTTTAACTAAAACATGCCAAACACACACTTTCGTATTAGTACGCGGATTATTTTGGCGATCGCAAGTCGGTTGACAATCGATACATTTTATTCTACGAACCCCAACTTCCTGGTACATAAAAAATTACTTTAAACTTTTCGTATTCACCAGAGATATCGAATAAAAATGTTTCTTCCCGTCTACAAATTCCGAATTACGAGAAACATCCTATTTTAACTGAATCTATATCGCTTTAAGTTACAGTCATAATTCACAAAAGAACCATGGAAGTGAAACAACCCAGGAAAATCGCTTTAAACTTCTCATTGAGATTCAAAACAAAGTTCGCGTATAACAATAAAAATATAGTGCCCTTAAAATCGACTCGCAACAAACTAAAAACTAAGACGAAACAGTTTTCGGGGTACGGGCGTATATATTGAACGTAAACTTGGGAAAATTAGCTCATTTCGAATATTTGCTATGAAAATCTTTAAGTTAGTCTAGGAAGCGAGTCTCGTACTATTTTAGTATTGCTTCGTTATTGGTATATTCCGATTCAATTGATTATACGGCGCATCGGTGCATCTTGATGTTCTTTACTGCATTATCGTATAGGTAATATTTTATTGATCAAATTTAGTGGAAACTATCTGTTCCATTGTTAACAAGAACTTTTTAATAAGTTCTCTTAGAAATTATCAGTATATTTTATTACCAGTTCGGAAATACGAACCTTTCCGTGAGCGTGTGACAAAGAGAAGTCATGCAAGAGCGGAAAAATCCAAATATCATCACTCCCGAAAAGAAACAATTCCGATTCCGAAGAGGGAAACTCATTTCAACGCGCTCCAGACGACATAATTAATAAAGCTAATGAAACAGTACAAAATTGATTGCCTGAAAAATCGAAAGAAGCTTACCAAGAGGAATATAATACGTTTATTAAATTACATTGGACCACGTTAAGAGTTTCAGCGAACAGATATTTTTAATGTATTTTCAAGAATAAGTAATAGTGAGTGGGTTATACACCAGTATACATTTTTTAATTTCGAAAAAAGAAACTGAAAAAATATTAAATGAAACTTATGTATTAAGTTAGTTTTTCACATAGGGAATTGAGGCGTCTGCCTTCGGTTCGTGTGCTCCTCATGTTTCCCGTTCTTGAAAGAAAAAAGAAATGAATTTGCTACATAAATAACTCTTTCCTATAGTGCCGGTGTTACATCATAAAAAAAATTGTAAAAACAGGTTACTACGAAGTTTTTTCAGGTAAGTATAATAAAATAGTATATTAAGATACAAGTTTCATAAGACATTATCTTAGAGACCCGCGAAGCGGGAAGTTTTCTAAAGTACAAGTTCTCTAATTGTCTTATGAACCGTGTATTTTATAATACTTTTCTATCTGGGTATTCAAAGTCTGAAAAACTTAAAAAAATATAGTAGATTTTTTTCCATTTGAATTAATATTTTCTCTTTAGTTGGAAATACTTTTACAATTTAATAAAATGTTAGAAGTATCAAATATGCCATGATAGAAACAATTAAACACAACAAAGCTTCTTCCCATCCATCATATAAGTAAAAATAAATATATTATTAAAGTTAATAAAAATGAGTCAGGAAGAAATACGAGAAATTTCAGAAAATAATCTAGAAAAACTTTTAAAAAGAATATGCAAAACTTTGAGTTATGGTGCGATCAGAACAAAATATTGAACAAAATAATAAATAATACTATTGAACAAAATATTGTATCGACACAGAATCTGCCAGGAATAACAATTAATGCCCAGGAAATGTCTACAGTAACTATAAATATGTATACATATACACGGTGTTAAAGAAATGTCGGTACCCCGGAAAAACTCCGGTGCATCGCATTGCAGGGGAAAATGTCTAGAGAAAAAGTTGTTTGGTTTTGAAGGAGGAATGGTTTGCAATTTAAACCACTCCCCACCCCCTCAACCCCCGGGCGCGGGTGAGGGTAAGTTCAGATTTTGAAATGGAACCCCATATTTTTTATTGGCGTATCGTGTTCTCCGACCAAAAATAAACATCTTTTGTCCGAAATTTTTTTTTATTCGGGCCCATCCTTCACCAATAATCACCATGAGAAAGACAAAATCAGAACCGTGCGAAAATCAAGTTTTATCCCGGAAATATTCCCTGTCTCTGTCTTGTACTAAAAAATGCCCGTGGAATACAAACAACTTTTTCCACGGGCATTTTTTAGACAGAGAAAAAGAGTAATTCCGGGATAAAACTTGATTTTCGCACGGTTCTGATTATGTCTTTCTCATGGTGATTATTGGTGAAGGATGGGCCGAATAAAATATTTTTTCGGATAAAGGATGTTTATTTTTGATCGGAGAACACGATACGCCAATAAAAAATATGGGGTTCCATTTGCAAATCCTAAATATAGTATTATTTATTATTTTGTTCAATATTTTGAACTTTGTTCTGCTCGCACCATAACTCAAAGTTTTGCATATCCTTTTTAAAAGTTCATCTAGATTATTTTCTGCAATTTCTCGTATTTCTGACGCAGTACAACTTTCTTCCTGACTCATTTTTATTAACTTTAATAATATATTTATTTTCATTGTTTCTATCATGGCATATTTGATACTTGTAACATTTTATGAAATTGTAAAAGTATTGCCAACCCAAAAAGAAAATATTAATTCAAATGGCAAAAATCTACTATATTTTTAAAAGTTTTTCAGACTTTAAAGGCCCAAATAGAAAAAGTATTATAAAATACGCGGTTCATAAGACAATTAGAGCACTTGTCCTTTATATTCCTTCCTTCCTTATTAAACGCGTGCTCTAAGATAATGTCTTATGAAACTTGTTTGTATTTTAATATTCTATTATGAAAATAGTGAACTAACTGCTAGCAAAACAAAGACTTCTTTGGGTTCCTAAGCCTATTGAATATTTTTTCTATCATGACCTTATTCGTTAACACAAAACCCAGAAATTTTAATAAAATAGTAACAACACCCAGATGTCAGAATAGATTAACAGAAGTTCTCGTATTGTCTTAACTTTTTCGATCTCTTTTATATAATAACCCGGAAAATGAAACACTCCCGTTGAACTGATCCCGGCCCCTCATTGGGATTCAAAACAAAGTTCTTGCATAACAATAAAAGTCGAGTGTTGTCAAAATCGATTCGGAACTAAGTTAGGAAATAGGATGAAACCATTTCTAGTATAGGAAGAAATTTGGGAAAATTGAAATTAAATTAATGAAAAGTTAAATATAGAAAATCTAGCAGAATGTTAATTTTGCACTTATTAATAAATACACATTATGTTTTCGATTGAAGTAGGCGCTAATTAATAAAGATAAATTAAAGTCTCTACTCTCTATCTTTTATCACAGACTTAGAAGTGAATAAAAACATAATAGAGCGTCTTCGCAGTTACGCAATACGTTTTGAATTCAATAACGTGTTAGACGAAGACAAAAGTTACAACCTAAGTTGAATATTATTTGTGGCCATTAAAAGTGCGTGAGCTTATAACTTACGGTTGCTATTTTGATATCAAATGTCAATTTTTACTGGTTTTTATAAGTTCTTGTGCCTTCAAGTTGAACTTAATCCTAAGAAAAGTTCTTTCAGAATAATTTCATCGTATTATTGTGTTTTCGGTAAGTATTTATCGAGATTTGTTAGTAATATAACCTTGTTTTGTAAAGATTTCATATCCTGTTGACAGTTTAAGAGGTGGTTAGTCCGTTACATGGATGTATGTATTCATGATTATATCGCTCTCGCCATTTCGAACGCGAATGCCAACCAAGGTTTGATTTTAATACTCTAATGATAAAAAAATATAACGTCAGTTTAGGACAAAGATTTAGTTGTGTTAGTATGCCTTTGATTTCAAATAGTTAAAAAAAAAATAGGACAATTTTACAGATAATTATTACAATTAGATTGGAAAATTATATATGGTGCTAGACTAGAACATCTTTTTCATAACATATTTTTAAGGTAGAAGGACAAGAAATGACAATTTTTTTTATCTTCACATGCAATGTTTGTGGTAAATAATTAATCCAGAATTAAAAGAGCATAATTACCATTAATCTATTTAAGTAAAAAAAATATTGGTTGGAAAGAAGTCTTGTGTTGAGAGGAAACAATGAGAAAGTAAAATTTTTCTGGCTTAAATTACAAAAAAAAAACATTGTTTTATTAAAATATCATAATTTAAAAAGGGCGTTATTCCAGTTCAAAAGTTTTGTCATTGCGCCATTCCCTTTAAGAACTTCATTGAGTCGTCGAAGAATTGAATGGCAAAGATTTCATAAAACGACTTCACGTAAATCATTGTTTTCAATTGACACTATTTTCCTTACGAGTCTCTTATCGATAGAGTTATTTTCTTCATATTTTTTGTTTTTCATATATTTTCCTCTATTTGCCTGATATTTAGGCCTTCTTAAACATTTAAAGCTATTTATACCTTTTCTTGAATCTATCTGACCATTTACAACAAAGGAAAATACCACGTAACATAAGCCTAACTACAATGATAAAAAGCACTGTCGTACTTTTTTTGCAAACAGTGTACATATCAGAACGCTGGGCACGCCTATTATAATGTTTTTCTGTTTGAGTTTCATAACGGCTACATTATGAAATGCAAAAAATTGAGCAACTTGCCACTTTATGAAATTGAAATTTTATTTTTTTCATGTTTTAGGCCTACGTCGATGTCGCTAAAATTAGATTTCTAGGCGCATTATGGATTCGACAGAAATTTTTTATAGAAAACTTTAAAATACTAACCTTTAACCTTGCAAATATATAATTTTTACTAGATTTTTATCCGAAATACCTATACTCGGAAAAATATAACATACTGATGGTGTCCGTCAACTAAGTTGTAGTCACAACTATAAAACAACATAGCCTTTTTATTTTTGATTCAATATAGTATTATACATATTACTTTATGTATACATATTTATAGTTACTGTAGACATTTCCTGGGCATTAATTGTTATTCCTGTCAGATTCTGTGTCGACACAATATTTTGTTCAATAGTATTATTTATTATTTTGTTCAATATTTTGTTCTGCTCGCACCATAACTCAAAGTTTTGCATATTCTTTTTAAAAGTTTTTCAAGATTATTTTCTGCAATTTTTCGTATTTCTGACGGAGTACAACTTTCTTACTGACTCATTTTTATTAACTTTAATAATATATTTATTTTTAATTATGGCGGATGGGAAGAAGCTTTGTTGTGTTCAATTGTTTCTATCATGGCATATTTGATACTTGTAACATTTTATTAAATTGTAAAAGTATTGCCAACCCAAAGAGAAAATATTAATTCAAATGGAAAAAAATCTAATAAATTTTTTAAAGTTTTTCATACTTTAAAGACCCAAATAGAAAAAGTATTATAAAATACACGGTTCATAAGACAATTAGAGCACTTGTACTTTAGAAAACTCCCCGCTTCGCGGGTCGTTTTCTAAACGCGTGCTCGCAGATAATGCCTTATGAAACTTAATATACTATTATGAAATCAGTCCTTGTTTTGATATTTATTTTCTCATGGATTGTTTTTAGAAGGCTACAAATATCCTTTAACGAGCGTTTAATTTAAGTATTTTGTAAGCGGAACTTATCAATCGTGTAGAATAAATTATGAACCAAAATTGCATTGCCTCCGTATTGTGTTTCCAGGAAACTTAACTTTTTACAATTGCTGAAAGAAATGCGATAAAGTTTACAATAAGTAAAATAACCCGAACGAGAGGAAAATTTGAAATTTCCGCGATAAATGACCTGTGAAATGGGCACAAAGGAGCTCTCCGATACAAAGCAAGTGACTAAACAAACGCCGCAACGAATTTTCCTTAAGTTCATTTACTTTTGGCATATTGACAACGTTATCGTAAGAAAAGTAACATTAAATCCGCAGTAATAGTCATTTATTATATGCCGGGCTCCAAGTCGGAAAAATGGAGGTTTTCTACGAGCTCAACGTTTCTCCCCGTGCGGGATGAGGGTGACGGATATAAGTTGAGCTATCGATTCCTTTCTGCTTGACGTTAATAGTGTATTACATAACCAGTGTTGAAAGGGGTAGATTTTAAATAAAGATCTAGTGCGACAAACCGCCAAGTGAGAGAAGATCACTTTCAGACAAGTAATATGCACAATTTTACACACATTTTAGCTTACTTACCTGATTGTGAATAAAAATAATAGCTATTTGCTTACCCTAATTATTAGGTACTGTGTATACAATTTTATATTTTCTGATTTTTTAATTAGATTAATACAAAAGAAAATGAAAATAAACTAATCGTAACTTTAAATAAATACCTATGGTTCCAAGACACTAATAAAACTCATAACATAACCTCAATATTTATAGAGATGGAGTTAGATATCGTTAATTATAATTATATATATCACCGGCACAAAATTCCGCCACCCTGAAATTTTGGTCAAGTTTGATATTTTATAACTTTTTTATTTCTTATGCGATTTTCATGATTTTATTATCAGTTTGTAGATCAATTTATTGTGTTTTTCCTTAATTATTTTATAAAGTAACATTTTTCGATCGGGCTATATTATACAGGAGTAAATCAAACTATTTTTGTCGTAAACACCCTGTAGGAAAATTGAGGTGGATAATTTTATTTACATACTGTTTCTTGTCATCTTTGATCTATTCTAAACATTTCGTTTCTTGATTCATTCCATTATCTCATTTCTGCTGCGAGCTGCAAAATTGTAAATAAAACGATGTTATTTTTGGAAAGTGTATGTCAATGGTATTTCTACCGAAGCACGCACCAATCTTGTTTTTGTTGAGCTCTAATCGCCCACCGTCACATTGAGGAAATCCTCCAAGAAGTTGTTCCATTTGCTTCTTTCATTGGGAACCAATTTACATTAATGCATGATAATGCTAGACCTCACGTTGCACATGTAGCCCGGATCTCAACCCAATCGAACATCTTTGGGATCAACTTAAAAGGTCTGTTTGTCGTTGTCCCGTACAGCCATAAACCTTGCAAGACTTACGACTGGCGCTGACCGAAGAATATCAGGCTATCCCTCAAGAAAGGACAAATAACCTTATTCATTCGATATCACGAAGACTGCATGCTGTCATTGTTGCGAGAGGAGGAAATACACGATATTAAAATTGTTTTTATTAATTAACTTTATGATATACCTAGTATTTGTTTTTTTTAATGAAAATAGGCTTCAAATCAACGTTTCATTTAAAATTTTGCAGCTCGTAGCAGAAATGAGATTATGGAATGAATCAAAAATCGAAATATTTATGATACACCAAAGATTACAAGAAAGAGTATGTAAATAAAATTATCCTCCTCAATTTTCCTACAGGGTATTTTGAAATTACGACAAAAAACAACAGTTTGATGTACTCCTGTGTAATATATCCTAATCGAAAAATGTTACTTTATAAAATAATTAAGAAAAAATATAATTAACCGATCTACAAAATCATGAAAATCGCATAAAAAATAAAATATCAAACTTGATCAAAATTTCAGGGTCGCGGAATTTGATGCCGGCGAATGTAACTAACACAAATATAATTACATAAATCGCGTTTACTTACCCTGTACTAATATTATATCCTTGATAATTGTAAATATCGAAAATAAATCGATACCTATTATATTTATTATAAAAATCTTAAAAGGATCCCCACAATTATAAAAGAAAACAAATATAGGTGAAATTTTTTAAATGTGCAGTATTGGTATAGTGTCCCTTACTCCAACCAGCACCCTAATTCACTTCACATTTTGCGATAGTTTCTTGTTTTACTGTAAATTTGGCACCTTCTGTTATCTGTTCAAATACATTTGTTTAAAATAGTACATTACGTATCAAGAGGCTTTTACGGACGAGTCCGGAAAAGCCTCCTACGGCCCGAGATGTGTACCGTGTTTTTTTTACAAGTGCTCCGAAGCTTTGATGCCAAATAAATAAATAAATTCTTTCCAGAGTGTTTTCCTGTCTACATGACATGAAAACACTCGCGCATGGAGAATGTAAATATCTATTTATTATTTTTGACAAATAGGCTCGGTGGCCTAGTGGTATAGCGTACGCCTTGTGATCTGAAAGTCGCGGGTTCAAATTTTCTTATTTTTTTTTGTATTATATATTTTATATACTAAAAAATAACTGTAGATATAATATGTATTGTAAATATAAATATTGAAATTAAAAGTTAAGTAAGTAAGGTTCAAATCCCGCACTCGGCATCTCTAGTTTTATTTATTTTTTTACAAGTGCCCGAGTTTTTGAGGCCATATAAATAAAGAAATTCTTCTGACATTTTTCTAAAACATCTTTGAAAAATTAACTGCCAATTTAATTTATACATAATCCGCTATTTATTATCGCTTGTAGTATGGCTCGGTGGGTAGAGTGTCCGCCTGGCGATCTGAGGGTCGCGGGTTCAAATCCCGCACCGACAATTCTGGTTTTATTTATTTATGAGCACATGGTGACTCGAAGCGGGCGGGAAAGATTTTTCCCCTCTTGGAAAACGCCACTTTCGGTAAAGAGAACATGCATGAAAAGAGGTACTTTCGGGGCACATGTAAAAAAAAGTATTTTTCATCACGCGTGTGACGTAAAACACTTTCTGGCCACGTTAGCCGTGACTTTTTTCCCTTTTCGTAGTCGTACTAAAACTATATTTACCGAACCTATCTGAGATTCTATAAAATAGTGACAGCATTAAATCAATCGAATCGATGCGGTTAGAAACAACACAAAGTCTGATAAATTCACTTTTTTCACTGAACCACATCCTATGTAACTAAACGACCACTTGCAAACTTTGGATAACAGCACCGAATCGCACAACCAAATTCCGGATATTTACTCCGTTTTATCGTGTCTTCGGGCTCTTTATCCGGTAATATATGTTGGCTATAAGCTTATACCTGGAACGATTTCATAGAATTTCAATATTTATTAACAGTAGATAGTACGATTGCTAGCTAGAATGGGATATTATTAAAGAGTGTTAACTGGTCTTCCTAAACAGGGTTGGAACAGATCCAAGAAGCAACAATGCTTCCCGGTGGACAAGAAGGTATTATATCGCATTAGTATTTTCTTAAGGAAACATATGTGGTTAAGTTTAAATAAGATTCCTGACATTGGAATACTAAAGGGCAATAAAATTCAAATTATACCAGATTTTAATAAATATTAAATATACTATTAGGGCTTAGTCAACTAAGTTTGGTATTATAATGATGATGCTCTTCCTCAAGCGAAGGTACAAAAATTTAAAGGCTATACTGTAATCTTACCAGTAAGAAATGTTTATTCCAAAAATTGCTTCCGTTCTTTTCCTAAAAATTAAAAAATTCAATACCTTGATACTTCTGTATTACATTAGTAGTCGAATAGAATAATGCTATATCTCGAGTCTATATGTATACTTACTGAAACGATGATGTCTTGTAAACAGTATTAAAAATGACGATTTAAAAGCAATTTCAACAACCTGTAGCAAGAAATTTAAGCCCCTGCGGCTATATTATGTACATATGAACTTCGCTTCATAAAATAACCTATAAATCATCATACTCTAAAACACTGGCATGGAATTAACGAACACCCTGTATAATATGAACTTAAACGGGAGGAAGTTTTAACATACATTTGGCAATATAACATTAATATTAGCAGTTGATCGCCAATGAGATGTGGGCGGTCATCAACTTACAAAATATTTTATTTTAAATTTCACTCCGCCCCTGTCAATAAATATATATTTAATATTACTATTTGGAGCGGAAATATGATATATTGTATTTGCTTGCCGTGAACAAAACACATATAATACTGGTACCTGTTATGTATGTGTGTAGCTATGGGCTGTAACGGTTTATCAAGTTTGCACTGCAATGTGCAGTGTAAATACTGTACAATGGCGTCGGATAAGATTTTAGGAATGGAAACTAAGTAAAAATTTGATTTGTATAGTTATATGGAGAAGGTTGATCATTTGCCACGCGGCGCTTTCAGTAGTTCAGTACGTGTCCATCCGTCGAAGGAGCATGCGCGTCGCCTGAAAATTCCCACGTTTATACGAATTTTAAACGTATTTTTGTGAAATAAGTTATAATACTAATAATAATGTGGTGTGATTTCAAATTTGTGTGATATTACTATTGGTTGTGTTGCAAAACATACATTTTGTGCTGGACATTCCCCCTGGAAACTTTTCCCCTGGACTCTTGTTCCTCACTTCCAGTCTTCAATAACTTATTAGTTAATTTAGGATTTTGATATTTTGTAACCTAGCGCTTCAGGAAAATATTTTTGACTACACCGTGTCCAAAATAAGGAGGGGAAGTACAGGGATCTCGGAAACCGTAAGAGATACGAAGTCGGTTAAATGGAGGTAAAGTTGCGCATTTATGTGCCTAATAATATGCCGATTAGAAAGTTTTAAAATTCCGAGTAGTTCCGGAGATATCGGTTCTGTCTTTCTGATATTGGAATTTCAGAGCCTTCTTTCTTCCGAATACAACAATGTATGACACATTGTGGTTTAATGACGTTTCGAGGGTTTTCTGAACAACATCAGGATATTTTGGATACGGTCCTGTATTTCTTCTAATTTTATAAATAATATCTCATAAGTAAGCTCTCAATTTTTACTTATGTTGGACTAGTTCAATAAATAACAAATAATTTAATAATAAACCACAAATAAGTGAACAAAATATAGAAACATTATTACAAATTTCTGTTGATTTTAAAAGAAAAAGTAGGCGATTGGAACAAAAAAAATTGAGATGGTGACGCGTGATTTGTTGCACGACATTCCCATTGTGATCGTTTTCAACATTTGAAAGCGTTTTAAATTTTTGGTGCTTGAAGCCTTTCAAAGTATTACACCAGAAATGTTGTCAAATGTTTTAGAATCGACAGTTAGAAGATGTTATTTGTGCTTAGAAAATAACAGAAATCATTTTGAACACCTGATTATGTAGTTCCTTAGTTTTTTCGATGTTCGTTTTATTACTGTTTTGGTGTGTTTTTTGTTTATTGCTGAATTATTTTTTGTTCACTTATTTGTGGTTTAGTATTTGTTATTTATAGTGGCAATGTAAAAGTGTAATTTACTTTAGAATTCGATCGCATAATAATCCAGGAGAAAAATAAATCGATTTTTCAGAATTTCGTTTTTTCCGGATATCTCCGGAACTATTCGGAATTTTAAAACTTTCTAAACGGCATACATTAGGCACGTAAATGCGCAACTTTGCCTCCATTTAACCGACTTCATATCTCTTACGGTCTCCGAGATCCCTATACTTGTCCTCCTGATCTTGGACACGTTGTATACAGGGAGTTACTTTACTGTTAGCATATTAGCACATTAAAATTTAAGGTAAGCACAACTTTTGAAGAAGAATGATTTTCTTTCCTAGAATAACAGATAAAAAAGTTTTCCTAATGTTGCCAATATTTTCACACACCCTATATATTTATAATAAAAAATAAAAATCGTGTTTATTGAATTTTTACACGTCGGCTTTTATGTCACATCTGAAATTCACGCCTCAAACGTATAAAATTTATATACTATTCATCAGATACGAGGAAAAACATGGTGCAAAGTGTAGATGATAAATAACAAAAGTCTTATCAGTCCATCTACATCATATGTCATACAGATAATCTTTCCTCATGTTTTACATAAGGGAAACGTGTCATGCGAGGGTTTCGGTTTGCACTGTTATTTTTAAGTGATATTTGCGGCTTGCGAAAGTGTAGTTAAAATATTTATTCGTGACCTTTTTTTTTGTAATATTTAGGAAGGGCTTCAGTGTGGATATTTTTTGTGATTAGCCTGACCAATTTTACATTAAAACAGTTCCTGACGTTTTTCTCATCAGACATACCGTTATTGATTAACAAAGTTAAAAAATTCGAAATTAATTATTTTAATCAAGGATCTTAAATCAAGGAGGGTACGGGTGTGGGTCACAGTCTTCTTCTCTGAGGAATAAACAACTTACATTCTTAGGTAGATTTAACATTTAACATTTATTTTTTAACATTTTTAACATTTTAACATTTTTAATATATTTAATTTTTTTTATATAATGAGTAGCAAAAACCAATAATAGACACCTAGCTGCAAAACACCCGTATGTATCGAAATCTAAAATTAGACATATGTATATTATTATTTTGTATTTTTATTTATATTATCTATATTATAATTCTATGTGACACATGTTACTGAAACATACCCACAATCCTTATTGATTTAGTGAAAAAATATTGAAACTTTTCTGTATTCCAAAAAACATACTGATTACACTTTTTACTTAATTTTTTTATATTTTTAATTGATTTTGTATTATCTGGGAGTAAATTTAATGATGAAGTAAAGTAATCCATAAACTTTTTATTGGCGGTTGTTAAAATTTTTGGTAATTTAAATTTGTTATTACATTTAGTCCTTGTTTCGGTAGATTGATCTACATAGTTTAGCTTGGTCTTATACCGATAAACAAAACTACATATAATGCTGATATATAAAGTTCTGTCTGATATTTACAGTATCCTCCGAAAATAATAAATTTTTTGGAAATCTTTTATTTTTTTTTAATATAATTTTAAGAATATATATTTTTTTTACATGTGCCCCGAAAGTTCCTCTTTTCATGCATATTCTCTTCACCGAAAGTGGCGTTTTCCAAGAGAGCTAGCGGGAAAGATCTTTCCCGCCCGCTTCGAGTCGCCATGTGCTCAGAAATAAATAAAACCAGAATTATCGGTGCGGGATTTGAACCCGCGACCCTCATATCGCCAGGCGGACACTCTACCCACCGAGCCATACTACAAGCGATAATAAATACCGGATTATACATAAATTAAATTGGCAGTTATTTTTCAAAGATGTTTTAAAAAAATGTCTGAAGAATTTCTTTATTTATATGGCCTCAAAGTCTCGGGCACTTGTAAAAAAATAAATAACACCAGAGATGCCAAGTGCGGGACTTGAACCCGCGACTCTCCGATCGGGCGTACGCTATACCACTAGGCCACCGAGCCTATTTGTCAAAAATAATAAATAGATATTTACATTCTCCATGCGCGAGTGTTTTCATGTCATATAGACAGGAAAACTGTCTGAAGAATTTCTTTATTTATTTGGCATCAAAGCATCGGAACACTTGTAAAAAAAATACGGTACATATCTCGGGCAGTCGGAGGCTTTTCCGGACTCGTGCGGTGGCCTCCCTCTTTTCGGCCCTTGATACCTAATATACTATTGTGTTATATTTAAGTTATTTAAGTTATTAAGTACTACATCCCAGACAATTATTCCATATCGTATTAGCGACTCCACAAATGCTTTATAAACCCTCACCTATGTTTCCTCATTTAGAAATTCCCTTAATATATAAAATTTGTGTATGAGTCTATGTATTTTATTAGAAACATAGTCAATATGTGGACTCCTCCATAAATTGGTCAACCAGCACACCAAGATATTTTGTGTGGGTTACCTCTTCAATTCTATCATTACCGATAGTAATATCTGTAAAATTGAGATGACCAGCCCTTGTTAATGAAAAAGCTATGCAATTTGTTTTATTTAGATTAATTGATAGTTAGTTAGTATAAGTTTCCAACCAATTCTTAACCAATTTAAAACCTTCTATTGTCTTATTTTTAACTTCTTCCCAATCTTTACCAGTAAATATTATAGCCGTGTCGTCAGCATAAGATATAACTGTACCTCCTATATTTTCTAAAAGAGCATTAAGATAAATGATGAAGAGGATCGGGCCCAAAACCATTCCCTGAGGAACACCAATTTTGATCACAGACTTTCCAGAAAAACAATCGACTAGCTCTGAAAATTAATATAATTTTTCTTTGTCGTTTTCTGTTAATTAGACAAAGACATTGCGTCGCCTTCGAGCGTTCGGAAAGTACTTTTATAACAGCCCTTATTGGAACGGCCGTCTTTCAAAGCTGCTTTCGCGTTTAACGCTACCTGATTAACTACAGCCATATTTGTCATTATTGTTAAATAAAATGCTGTTGTTTTTCAGTGTTTGTGTGTTTAGTTTACGTATTGTTTGTGAAAAAAATTATAATTCTTAACTCAATATGGTAAGACTGTATCAAGTCCGCCGTAAACTGGACAAAAATATAGACCTTTGAGTCACGTCCGTCGATTGCTTGTTTTTCCTTACCAAGACATATCAGATCGATCAGCTGTCACAATAAAAAAATATAATTATATAGATAGAATCCCCATATCTTTCTTCTTGTATTTATTTTCGTAATAGCATACATCACATCGAAGTGTACAAATACCGGATTCATGTTTGTTTCAAATCAATGATTTTAATCAAGCACTCTGACGAGAGACCAGTTGCTAGCCGGCCGCTGCTTTTTGTCTCTGTGATCGAAAAATATGAGGAATGACTTCTTAAACTTCTATCTTTTATTTTTAACCTATCGCTTAAAACTAGTTCTTTTCCTGATGTATGGAAGGAAGCAAGGATCACCCCAGTACTCAAAAAAGGTAATGCCAGTATGATATCCAATTACAGACCTATCTCTATATTGTCGGCCTTTGCCAAGGTCTTCGAGATGGCGGTTTATGAATGTACTTTTAATCAGGTAAAACTGCTTATCTCACCTCATCAACACGGTTTCTTCAATGCTCGTAGCACAGTGACTAACCTGGCTTGTTTTACCCAATTTGTTGGGCAGGCTATGGATGACCGCAAGCAAGTAGATGCGATATGTACGGATTTCTCGAAGGCCTTTGACAGAGTTGACCACTCCATCCTGTTACATAAACTGGCCGGCTTGGGTTTTGTTAATAAATTTGTCTCTTTTCTTAACTCATATCTTAGGGATCGTGTAAATCTGTGATGATTCGTGGTCATAAATCCTTTACTTTTTTAGCCTCGAGTGGTGCTCCGCAGGGTAGTAATTCGGCCCCCTTATTATTCCTCTTGTTTATCAACGACATAAGTGTAAATCTATCCAGCAAAATACTACTATTCGCTGATGACTTGAAACTGTTCAGAATAATACTTGATATAACGGACTGTATATTATTGCAAAGGGATTTGAACATCCTGGAGATGTGGTGTAAGACTAACAACCTGCCGCTAAATTTAAGTAAATGCTTCACTATGTCTTTTACGAACAAAGCCGATTACGTTTATTTTGATTATACTCTTGACAACACAACCATTGAGCACTGCGGAACGTTTAAAGACCTCGGGGTAGTTTTCGACAATAAGCTTTCCTTCTCCCACCACTTTAGGAGCATTCACAGCAGTGCGATGAAGGCCCTGGGATTTATCATACGGAATTCGACTGATTTCTCAAATACCAAAACCCTGAAAACCCTTTATTACAGTTTTGTGCGGTCTAAGTTGGAATATGGTGGTGTTATTTGGCATCCGGTCTTTCATAAATATATTATTTTATTAGAGAACGTACAAAGAAAGTTTGTCAAGTTTATCGCCTATAGGGAAGATGGTGTATATCCTACCCGGGGCACTAACCAGAATGCACTGTTATCTAGATTCCAGATGCCATCGCTCCTCAACCGCAGATACCTCATGTTTATGCAGTTTTTGTATCGAATTTGCTGTTCGCTCATCGATTCCCCAGAGCTGCTGTCTTGTATTCTTTTCCATGTTCCTCTTCGTTCAGTTAGGCACCATCCCGTATTTTATCTCCAAACTCCCTCCTCTAACTTTCTGATTAAAACACCTGTATACCAATCCATGTTGATTTTCAATAATACCCTTAATGACATTGATGTATTCGGTTTGTCCAATACCCAATTTACTAAACTTATAAAGCATAAACTGTTACCTTGATGCAACCATTATTTTTCTCTCTTTTTTTCTTCTTTTTCCTATCTCTTAGATTTGTTGCTTGTATAATTTCTTTTTTTTTTACAGGTCATATTGTCTTGTAATTGGATTTTATTCTGTTAGACAATAAAGATTATTATTATTATTATTATTAACATAACCTATAAGTATTCTAGTTCTTCCTCGTTTCTGCGTTATATAGAGTTACCCTTTCGTTTTGAAATTGATATTCAAAGTATAATGTAAAGCAAGTTTAACTAAGCATGCCTGAGCTAAAAAACACCTAGTTTTTGGTCAATGAACCTAATGATATTTTTATATTCGTTTTTTTTATACGTTTCAGGTTAATTTAAATTTATAATGGATCAAAAATAATCATACCCTTCTTCCAACCATATAAAATAACATTTTGCCAGGGATTAAAAAAAAATAAAACAAATTTACACAAAACAATTTCTAACAGAGAGCCGTTGTTATAATCAGTATCATGATAAATGAATACGCCCACGTAGTTATTAATTTAATTCGATCTACATTTTTCGAAACCTCGCGGCGCAGAAAATTTTAATACCTCGAAGATTTTAGCCGCTGTGTTATTAGTTGGCTTGATATTTATAACTTCCATAAATTTAAAATTGCTTTTGACAGGTTACTTAATTTTCTCAAGGTAATATAAATTGCTTTTGGAAAAAATACTTATGCAAACCGTAAACAAGTTTTTGGAAGTATTCGATAAAAAATGATTTTATATAGGTAACGTGCTGAATCAAATCAAATGGTTGTTCGTGGAAAGACGGAAATTTTTACTTGAAGGAAACTTTTATTGTTACAACTGAATATTATAAGTCGTAACCATGATTAATATTATGGACTAACCGTACAGTAAGCTTTGTCAGAACACAATATCTTAATGAATACTAAAATTATGAATAATATTAGATAGTCTAAAGTACATGGAAGGCTTCAACATTACCAGCGATCATCAATATGGTTTTCGGAAGTCCAGATCAACTGAATATCTTTTAGCCTATGTCACCCATCTTTGGAACAACGCAATCGAACATCATGGGGAGTCTCGGGTTGTTGCACTGGATATTTCTAAAGCTTTTGATCGTTTTTGGCATGAGGGGTTTCTAAGTAAACTGCGATCCTATGGTATGCCCAGTCGATTCTGTGCATGGTTGTCTAACATTCTTAAGGACCGCTCTCTGCAAGTGGCGATTGACGGATTTCTCTCAGACACCTTCACCATCAATGCCGGTGTTCCTCAAGGGTCCATATTGTCTCCCACTTTCTTCTTACTCTACATTACCGACCTTCTAGTGAAAACTAAAAATCCGATATTTAGTTTTGCTGACGATAGCACACTTATCTCATCTTTCTCTTCCGATTACATCGGCTGCCGACGCACATCTTCGCAGACAGCATGAAGTATCACGCCTCAACCAAGACCTAGAAGAAATTTTGGCTTAGGGTGACAGTAACCAAGTCGAATTTAACGCTAAAAAACCAAGACAGCACCTCAACAACTTTTGACACTATACAAAGCCCAGATTCGACCATCACTAGAATACTGCTCTAATGTCTGAAGCTCTGCACCCAAACATACTCTTTGGCTACTGGATTCCATCGAAAGGAGGGCTATTCGTCTGATCGGAGACCACGAGCTGACGAAGAACCTCGACAGCCTAGAACATCGAAGACAGGTTGGGGATTTGACTCTCTTTTACAGATATTTTCATGGAAGGTGCTCGGCTGACCTTGCCCACTTAATTCCGCCCAGAGAGAGGAATAGCAGAAATACACGACGAACCACTGCCGCCCATCCATATGTGGTTAAGTTTAGTACTCCTCGAACTTCATTATTTAAAAATTCTTTCATCTGGAGGACTACATCCTTGTGGAACGATCTTCCCGAGGTCGTTTTTCCCAACGAATATAACCTCCAACCTCCAAAACCAACGTGAATCGCTTTTTGCGCACACTCCACCACTCCCCAGAGTGCCCTAAAGGATTTTTCCTATAGTGCTTGTGTTTGATCATAAAAAAAAGAAAAAAAAAAGATAGATAGATAATATTTATTTGTTCAAAATGCTTTACAGTACAGTACAGTGGCCTATTAGAAGTATCTCGAGAATTGAATGAGATTTTATTTTGAAAATTTGGTTGTAGCTATAAGAGATGGTTTCCTACGTTTCTAAAATATTTTGTATGATGCGGTGTTGCCGGATCATACCGAAAGTGCTAGCTACTTCGGAATTTTAAATAAATTACCCTATATATTATATTTTTTTTGAAATCTAGGTAAAAATCTATAACAGTTTTATATGTAATATCATATACCTATCTTTAAGAGTTTTTGAATTATAAATAATCTTGTGATTTTTTATCGCCGTATCGGGACCTGATAAGAAAATCATATCTTTTTAGCGGATACAGCTAGAAAGCTGAAATTTTGACAATAGTTTCACAAGACCATCAAAATTTTAATATTTTGAACAGTATTTAATTAGTTTTCTACAGGGCGTCTCGATAACAATATTTCTGAGGGAGATGAATTATTGCAAAAGTCTTCTTTTTTTAAAATGGGACACCCTGTATTTGATATGTTTTGCTCATGGAGGATCGAATTCTCTATCTAATGATATGAAGTGTTCCTATACCTATCTTCAATATTTTTGGGACTTATAGCGAAATTTAAAACTTATCTTAAAAAAATATATTTTATGGTAGTAGGCTGTGGAATGGATTCATAGAAACAAAAAAAATTTTGAAAAATCCATACGTTATGTCTGTGTTATTGTAATAAAAATTAACTAATTCACATTATTTGAGCTTAGAGTTGATTTTATTTTCATGGGGTGTGTGGTAGAGTTTTATCTTTAACTTGCAGAAATTTTAATGAAATTCATCCTGATGCAGCTCCTATCTGCCCACCCAAAAAACGCACACTCTCAGCTGCTTTTAATTCCTCGCCATTGTAAAAGAGTGAACATTTATTATTCAATTTATTTCTAAAAGTGAGCGTCTGAGTTAGGTCGCAGTAGTGACTCGTGTTTTGTTGCAGACATATTTAATGTTGTCATCTCCGTCTGATATAGTGGAGTTATATTTCGTTACAAAAAAAAACGTACTTGCCATAATCGTAACATCTAAAATGGGGTTCACCACAGTACATACAGATTTCTTTAATTGCAAAAAGGTATTTCAAATTCAATATCGAAAATATTAATGCCCTTTTAAGTACGTCTCGCTTTTATTATTGGCAAACATAAAAAGCTCAAAAACTGTTGAATTTAATAAATTAATTATTTACATTTTAACTTTTACACAAGAAGCATTAATTAACGGCACGAAATCACTGTTCAGATACTTTTATAGGGATTTGAAAATTTATTGGACGACATTTAAATATACTGTTGTCAATTAAAGGACATAAAATGTAGGATTATTTAGAATTTACGACCAATTTTATCGGGGGCAAGCTCGTGATCGCATCAGGATTGTCGCAACTTTGTATAATTTTAACCTTCTGGACTTATTTATAAATATATTAATTTATTTTAAAATATATTTTCACTATGCAGAACTTAAGCAGAAACTAAATTTCCAAAAAGGGTTAAAGTAGATAGGTTAGTAAAAACAAACTGAGAAGATCAAATTTGTATTTTGGTCTACGTTTCGACCTCTATGAGTCTATCCTTAGGGCTATACAAATGGTATCCTCTGTATCCATCCATTTGTAGTTGTAACATGATAAAATGAGTGACTATTATAACATTTATTTTTATCGCTCAAAATCTGTGACTATCATACCGTGACCCATTGTAATCGCTAAGAATAAGTGACTATCATATTGACATGAATTGTAACCGTATTAATTGAGTGACTATTATAACATAGCCCTACACTAGAACCGAAAGACTTTGATGTAATGTGGTTTAAAATATCAACGCCGAAAATCACCAAGTTCATCTGCTGCCTTTACCGTCCTCCAAGTGATACCCATTACAGAGACCTTTTCTCATCACTAGCCAATACAATCGACTTCTTGCAAACCAACCATCCAAATGCCGAGATTGCTATCTTTGGCGACTTTAACGTCCACAATGTCAACTGGCTTAAATATTCAAATACAGACGACGAGCAAGGCCGCGAGGCCGAATCCTTCGCGATCAGTTCTGGTCTGACTCAACTCGTAGAAGAACCAACGCGGATTCCAGACAGAGCTGGAGATTTTGCTAGTCTTCTGGATCTTTTCTTAACGTCAAATCCCGATCTATATACAGTCACCGTACAGCCTCCGTTAGGATCTTCCGATCACAAACTTATTTCAACTCTAAGCGAACTACCAATTAATTCTGAACAACCTCCTAAACCTCGCAAGATATGGCATTACAGATCGGCCAAGTGGGAAGACCTGAAAGACCATTTTCGGACTTTTCCTTGGTTGAGCGTATGCTTCTCTTCTGATGATCCATCCGTCTGTGCTGGGGAGGTCTCCGCCGTCATTCTAACGAGCATGGAAGCATTTATCCCCTCCTCCCAAAAACGCCCTTCCAACGGCAAGCCCTGGTTTAGCAAGGATTGTGAGCGTGCTGTCAAATCAAAAAATCTGGCTTACCGACAGTGGCGTAACAACCCTACCACTGAGAATCGTACCATCTTTATTCCCGCTCGAAACCAATGTAAGCTAACAATAGATCAAAACAAAGAAGCCCATAACGTGAGGATCAAAAACAAACTTCTTGACTGTCCAAACGGATCAAGGTCCTTTTGGTCAGTCGCTAAGGCCGTCAGCCAAAATTTTACCAAATCAACTATTCCACCTCTAACACGTCCCGATGGTACAATAGCATCCACAGCCGGAGACAAAGAAAACTTACTTGCTGAACTATTTTCTTCGCATTCCACTGTAGATTTCCAGGGAAGAACACCACCCGACATTCCTGCAGTTGAATCCGAAATGACCGAAATCGTATTCCGTCAGCGTCCCGTCAAACGAATCCTGAGAGGACTCGACTTCAAAAAGGCTACTGGTCCAGACGAAATTCCTATTATAGTTCTCAAGAGATGCGCCGATGAACTAACACCAGTATTTTGTAGACTACATCGGCTGCCGACGCACATCTTCGCAGACAGCATGAAGTATCACGCCTCAACAAAGACCTGGAAGAAATTTTGGCTTGGGGTGACAGTAACCAAGTCGAATTTAACGCTAAAAAAACCCAGGCAGCAGTTTTCTCTAAAAAGGTCAACATTACAGAACCGGACATAGTAATGGCTGGACACGAAATCCCACTGGCTTCATCTATTAATTTGCTGGCCGTCAATCTGGGAGGAAGTATGTCTTGGCATAACCACGTTGTGGCAATCGCCAAGGTAGCCTCTCAGAAGCTTGGGGTACTCTTCCGAACCAGAAAGTTGTACACACCTCAACAACTTTTGACACTATACAAAGCCCAAATTCGACCATCACTAGAATACTGTTCTCATGTCTGGAGCTCTGCACCCAAACATACTCTTGGGCTACTGGATTCCATCGAAAGGAGGGCTATTCGTCTGATCGGAGACCACGCGCTGACGAAGAACCTCGACAGCCTAGAACATCGAAGACAGGTTGGGGATTTGACTCTCTTTTACAGATATTTTCATGGAAGGTGCTCGGCTGACCTTGCCCTCTTAATTCCGCCCAGAGCGACGAATAGCAGAAATACACGACGAACCACTGCCGCCCATCCATATGTGGTTAAGCTTAATACTCCTCGAACTTCATTATTTAAGAATTCTTTCATCTGGAGGACTTCATCCTTATGGAACGACCTTCCCGAGGTCGTTTTTCCCAACGAATATAACCTCCAGCGATTCAAAACCAACGTGAATCGCTTTTTGCGCACACGCACCACTCCCAGAGTGCCCTAAAGGATTTTTCCTATAGTGCTTGTGTTTGACCATAAAAAAAAAAAATTATTTTTACCGCTCAAAATCTGTGACTATCATACCGCGACCCATTGTAACCGCTAAGAATAATTGACTATCATATTGACATGAATTGTAACCGTATTAAATAAGTGACTATTATAACATTTATTTTTACAGCTCAAAATCTGTGACCATCATACCGCTACCAATTGTAACCGCTAAGAATAAGTGACTATCATATTGACACAAATTGTAACCGTATTAAATAAATGACTATTATATCATTTATTGTAATCGCTCAAGATCAGTGACTATTATACCGCGACCAATTGTAACCGCTAAGAATATTTGACTAAGTGACTATTATATTGACACAAATTGGACACCGAAAAATCCAATCAAGATGTATTTTCCATCCTACAACGTTCCTAATGGATTTAAGATATATCCTATTTTATCTGTAAACTACTTGAACGAACGTATTAAGTCTAGTGACCGTTTTTTTATATAACAGACACACTCCCTTTTCATAGAAATCTGAAAAGTAACTCTTATCGAGATTTTTGCACCACCCCAAAATGTGCTTCATCGATTTAAGTTATGTCCTTTTTTATCTGCAGGCTACTTACCAGGACGTATCACGTCTCGTAACCGTTTTTTTTTGCACGTCTTCTCGGTGAATTTAAATCATAATTTAGTCAAGCCTAAAGCACGAGTTTCGAGGCTGATAAACCGTTTTGGTGTCGACTTACTGACATGAAATGTGAACTAACGCCTCGCCGTCTCGCGCCATTTTTCGTGATAAAACGTCTTTAAAAATAGGACTCTGTACGCTGGGGTCAGAGGCGGACGGTAAATCTGACGTAATTTTACGAAAAAATGCATTGGAGAGAAACCGTAAGCTTAACTAAGAGTTATGGTCTTTTAATGGTCTAGCTAATTAGAATTTATGTTTTACGCAGTACGCACCAGAACTTTAAATTTCAACTATATTTTTCTTAAACGGAAACAATAATATAATCTAAAGGGAAGGCAAAAATAAAGAGTCATAGAGCACAACCTTTCGGTTGAAATATAGGAGAATTCACTTCAATCTGTGAACGGTTTTGACTTCCCCGCTCACTATGATCGCTCTCGTTTCAGCCAGATACAGGGTGTTCAGATAATTCATCAGGATACCTAAAAAGGTGATTCTACATATTGAAATAAATGTATAGTAAGTCATATAACAAAAAGTTTCCACTTAAAAAACTGATTTTACTGCTCACAATGAGAGACTATTATAACATTTATCGTAAGCACTTCATGCTATCATAGCGTGACCAATTGTAATCGCTTAAATTGGGGGATTTAGTAATCAATTACTGAGTCTCTTAAAATCATATCTATATAATAGAAATTTATTTGTAGAGTGCAATAGAGATAAATCCAAAACATTTGTGCAAATTAGTGGTGTGCCACAGGGGGGGAGTTCTGACTCCACTGCTCTTTGCTCTGTTTATCAATGACATATGGCAGGTTGTGCTAAGCAATATGCTGTTATATGCAGATGATGCAAAACTATATCGTAAAATCTCGACCATTAATGATTGTTATGCGCTGCAGCGTAACATTGACAGAATAGTGGAGTAGTGCCTGAACAACCGTTTAGAACTTAATATAGATAAATGTAAGACAATGGCGCTTACTAGAAAACATACAAAACTTATTTATCAATATGATATAAATGCTAACGCAATATCATCCTGCAATAGCTATAAGGACCTGGGAGTAATGTTTCACACAACACTGTCATTTGCGGAGCATATAGAGAATATCTGTAACTCTGCCATAAGGATGCTAGGATTTGGTGTTTGCAAACATTTCACCAATGTGGAAGCCATTAGAACTCTGTATTTTGCTTATGTAAGATCAAAGCTTGAGTATTGCTGTATTGTTTGGACCATCTACTATGACAAATACATGACCGAGTTGGAGTCAAACCCCTTCAAGTATCCTAGTGCATTATCCAAACACCTTTAATAGTTATTCCTTATATTTTATAAAATCTATTTCAGTGATCTCTTTTTTTTTTCATTTTTTTTTTTTTTTTTTTTTTGAAAACACCTCCATTGGCATTTATTGAAATTACAATCTGATCACAACTCAGATCAATGAGCAATATTTTTCAAACCTAATTTACTACAGCTACGAAACTTATATCTAAGGACTTACTTACTAGAGTTCCTTATTTTTTCTAATATCCTAATTACACTAATGTTAATGTGTACCCAAGCACTGATATCTGCTTTCGTACCAACACAATTACACAAGCTCGAAAGGTTTGATCCTCTTGAGTCTCCTGGTCTGGTTCGTATTGTCAAGAAGCTGGATAGCCTCGACATTGACGTGATGAAGAAGTAGCTGTTCATGACTCCTGGTGCTAATGGCATGGCTAACGGTATCCATTTCCATGTCTCTATGGAGATCACTATTTCTGCACTACCAAGGGGCATTGACTATGCTCCTTAGTACTTTGTTTTGGAATCGCTGGATTACTGCTAAATTGCTCTTATTGGCACAACCCCACAGCTGGATGCCATATGTCCATACTGGCTTGAGAATTTGTTTGTACAGAAGTACCTTGTTATATATTGACGTCCATATTCGTCCAAGCAGCCAATACATTTTCTTGAATTTGATATCTAATTCTTTTTTTTTCTTTTTGATATGAGCTCTCCAGCGTAGCTTAGCGTCTAGTGTTATACCCAAATATTTTGCTGTATCAGCATATGGTACTTGAATATTGTTTATGCTAACAGGAATATATTGGTATCTTTTGTTAGTGAAATTCACATGGGCAGATTTAGTCCCATTTAATTTGATTCGCCATTGTTAATTTTGTTAAGTGATGTTTGCAGTTTCAATGCCGCTTCTTCGTGATCTTTGCCTACGGTCATTATAGCAGTGTCATCAGCAAAGGTGGCTATCGTATCATGCTGTAGTTCAGGAATATCGCTGGTGTATAGTAAATAAAGGACTGGCCCTAATACACTGCCTTGTGGTACCCCTGCTTTAATTTCCTTAAGTTAGTGATCTCTGATACCGTTAATGAAACTCAGGTTGTATATTGTGTACAATAATATATTTTCCGACCTTTTTCTACGGCACTGAGTTTACGTTAACAAATGATTGCCCTATTCTTATGGGGCGTTCCAAAGTTCTTTGTATTTCTTCCTGTTTTTTTTGCCTGAAAATTCTTGTCATCAATCAAGATTTATTATACTTACTAGATCGGCTCTCCAAGATTTAATCTTATTATACAAAAAATGGCAGGCCTTCTCTGATTTTGTTGCTCGTGTATATTTTTCGGAGCTGTTATTTATCATAATTTCATCTTCTGAACAAAACTAGATAGTATAGAACTAATAATTTTACAGGAAGAACTTTCAAGAAAATACGTTCCTAATATTGTACAAACGAACTTAGCAGGAGAATTGGCTTAACCTGGGCTGCTTATGGAAAACTGAAGCATATATTTACATCCAATAGTCCCATATGCCTGATAGGCAAGGTTTTCCACCAGTATGTTCTCACGGTTTTGACCTACGGTGCTGAAACACTGACGCTCGCTAAACAATCTCGAAATAAAATCCAAATAGTCCAAAGGAAGATGGAAAGAGCGATGTTAGGATTAACCTTGAGGGATCGGATTGCCAACTACATAGTAAGGCAACGTTCTGGCGTGACAGACGCTGTGACGAGAATAAACCACTTAAAATGGAACTGGTCCGGCCACGTGGCAAGAATATCCGACGGGCGATGGACAAAAAGGATTGTTGAATGGAGAGCAAGAAAGGAAGCGTACCGAAATCGAGGGCGACCACCAGCTAGGTGGACGGACTACTTAAAACGTGTGAAGACAAACTGGATGCAAGCGGCACACAAGCGAAGAAACTATGCTATGCTACGGGAGGCCTACGTCCAACAGTGGACAAGATGATGATAATATTGCAGATCAAGCGTTCATAATTTTACTTACCACCGGGGCTAATCCTGGAAACCTTTCGTCCACACGTCGCTTGACCTGATGATTACCAATGGCCCGTTAATTCTGACACACCCTGTATTACTACTATACGAATTGATATAATCCTTGAATTTGTAAAGCGCAAATCCGTCCCTGTAACGTCCCATCTTTGAGTTGCTATTTACTATTGCTAAATCATACCCTTAATATTATATTAAAACGAAACCAAAGTTATATTTAACCCAACCCGCCACGTTTTGTATTCAAGGACTTGTCTGGTTCAGTTTTGTTGCCCGAAGCGCAACTTTTTCCTCTTCCGAAACCCGTTTTTTTGTGAGTCATAAGCGAAAAATGCCGAATATATTACGGAATAAAATAAAAAGTTGGGATTTTATTCATGACGGTCCAAGACGAGTGGTTTCATTTTCATAAAATTTATATCTTGAGTGAAAAAACTTGTGTTTAGAATTGGATTTGTGTATATTACTGCATATGCAGGAAACATTGTGTTCTCTGATTTTATTTTAAAATATATATTTTTTTCTATGACTTTTGTTGTAACAATTTCTTGGATTGTCGCCTAGAGGAATAATGGGACCTGAATTAATATCTAGATGACTAAAAAGAATTGAA
Source organism: Barypeithes pellucidus (assembly GCA_963991005.1). Classification (NCBI taxonomy): domain Eukaryota; kingdom Metazoa; phylum Arthropoda; class Insecta; order Coleoptera; family Curculionidae; genus Barypeithes; species Barypeithes pellucidus. Next base: position 14,580,723 of record OZ022565.1, on the reverse strand, counting down.
ACAAATTTTAAAAATTCATAAATCTTCTATTTTTGATATTTCATCAGCAATTTTTGCATATTGCATAATATTTCTTGTATAGCTATTACAAAATTGACATTTGTTTTAAATTAATTTTTTTGAAAATTTTCAATGCAATTCTTTAAAATTTTTGGAAAATTCAAAACTAGCATTTTATTCGAAAAGTATAAACCTGACAACAAAGGGGTAAATATAGGAACGTTGTATTTCGACATAAGCTACAGGCCTCGGATATAACCGATTTTGTAGCTCTTATAGTTTTTGAGATATTGACCAAAACATGATTTTCAAAAATATGCAAATAACTCGAGAACGGATAAGTTTAGAGAGAAACGGTTTGAAGGCGTAAATGCACAATTAAATTATCTATAAAAAGTTTATAAACAAATTTTCCATAATGATTCAATTAACAGAGATAATTGAATTAATGGAAAAAAGAGCCGAAATTTTTCGGATTTGCAGTCAACATTTCAAAAATTCGAATTAATTCGCATTTCGAATTAATATCTAGATGACTAAAAAGAATTGAAACAAACTTTAAAAATTCATAAATCTTCTATTTTTGATATTTCATCAGCAATTTTTGCATATTGCATAATATTTCATGTATAGCTATTACAAAATTGACATTTTTTTTAAATTAATTTTTTTGAAAATTATCAATGCAAATTGCATTAAAATTTTTGGAAAATTCAAAACTAGCATTTTATTCGAAAAGTATAAACCTCACAACAAAGGGGTAAATATAGGAACGTTGTATTTCGACACAAGCTACAGTCCTCGGATATAACCGATTTTGTAGCTCTTATAGTTTTTGAGATATTGACCAAAACATGATTTTCAAAAATATGCAAATATCTCGAGAACGGATAAGTTTAGAGAGAAACGGTTTGAAGGCGTAAATGCACAATTAAATTATCTATAAAAAAGTTTATAAACAAATTTTCCATAATGATTAAATTAACAGAGATAATTGAATTAATGGAAAAAAGAGCCGAAATTTTTCGGATTTTCAGTCAACATTTCAAAAATTCATAAAACTTCTATTTTTGATATTTCATCAGAATTTTGCATATTACTTAATATTGAATGTATATTTTTTGAAAAGTTGAGATATTTTCAAAAATTATTTTTTTGAAAAATTTAAAATTGACAATTGACACCCTGTCACTGCGACACTCAAATTCGTCTGTAGGCTGCTCTATTTAAGTTTTTCCAGAATTTCTTGGATTATCGTCTAGAGGAATTATGAGGCCTGAAGTTTAATAATTGCAAACGCGCCCTTCGATTTGATATCTAGACGGCTAAAAGGAATAAAATAACAAAAATATTCGGAATATTCAATATTACATTATTCTTATGGGAGTTACCAAAATTCTTGAAACACATTATCCATTTTTTTCTAAACCGTTCAAGTTGGAGGATTGAATTTTTTTGGCCATTTCGTGATATATATGGAGTACACACCTTCGTAAGAATATTGTAAATAGTACAAGAATATTTGTATCAAAAGCAGTAATCAAGTCGAATTGAAAGCTAAGAAAACCCAGTAAGCTATTTTCCTAAAAACATTAACATTGCAGAACCCGATATAGTCATTCCTGGACACGCCATCCCAATGGCTTCGCTTATTTATTTATTGGGAGTTAATTTAGGAGGTTGGTTGGTTGGTTGGTTGGTTGGTTAGTTAAAGGCGGGAGTTTGGTATGAGGCCCGAACTTCTATCACTGCAGCCTTCCGGCTTATTGTGTACCCCGATCTTGTTAGAAAATGTTTGTTCCTTCTATGAGGTCCAGTAACCTTCTACCAAGCCTGTCATGCGGTAGGTTATCTCCACGTTGTATGTTCCCGAAGATATTATGTCTTCTACGAGACTATGTGGGAGGCAGCTTCATCCTCATCGCAGCAGAGTCTTCATTCAATGGATGCGTTCTTTATACCTATCCGTTGAAGGTGTTTCGCAGGTGGCATTGACCTGTTAGCAGACCGATCACCTGTTTCAACTGGGGCCGCGTCAGGGCTAGCATCTCATTCGATAGCATCTTCAATGGTTTTCCAATAGCGGCCCGTGCGTGTATTTGACCAGGTATTGACCAGGTAACCATTGCCATCGAGATGGGTGTTGTTTTTCCACCATCTATCTAATGTTGTTTTTGTTGTCTGTTTCGATATCCCAAAGGCCGGTTCGGGGCCCCTGAGACTTGGAGCGGATACCGCTCTCGCTAGTTCATCCGCTTTCTCATTATCCAAATCCCAGAGTGACCAGGGACCCACAAGAGCTCCACCTTCTTCCCCCTACGAGGTACACTTCATGTACATTTGCGGAACACACCTGCGGTATACACGCTCTACAATGCTTAGATTCGACCATTACTAGAGTACTGCTCTCATGTCTGAATCTCTACACCAATCATACTCTTCGACAACTGGCGACCAAGAAGCTCGACAGCCTGGAATATCGAAGGTGATTTGATTCTCTTTTACAGACATGGCCAATGTTCGACTGAGCTTGCCCTCTTAATATCACCTAGAGTGACGAATAAAAGAAATACACGACGAACCACTTCCGCCCATCCATCTATAGTTCAGCTTAGTATTCCTCAATTGTTTAAGAACTCCTTCATCTGGAGGAAGAGCTAGTGCTTCCCAAGAATATAACCTTCAACAAACGTTAATCGCTTTATTCGTATATGAACCTTAAAGAATTTTTCCTATAATGGTAGTCTTTGATCATAAAAAAAGGAAAAGAAAGATATCCGAAATAATAATTTTATTTAAATAAAACAGTACATAAATTCATCGTAAAATATTGCCTGAAAATAAATTATTAAGAAATTCATTTTATCAATTTATTTTTATGATTGTAACAAATTTGCTATGTAGATTTTGGTTTAAGTCGTTAGTATTCAGAAGCTTTTATGGGTTTCGTCACGCAATGGGCCAATTTACCAAAAAATATAAAAATATATTAGCAAATTATGTCGATTATATCAAGTGGTTTTCATTGTTATGCTTAAAATAGGGGGTTAATAATTCGTATCATAAATAGATTAAATTTTTTTTATAAATATTGTGAGTATATAATGGTATATTAACGTATAAATTTGATAAATCATCATATTTTCACACGCGTCCATGTGCGGCGAGTTTTCTAAGGTGACAAGTGCTATAAATGCTGTATAAACTATATACCATTTCCTTTATTCCACTTATTTAAAGAAAACACAGGGTGTTCCATAATGGAAGCAAGATTATATTTTCGGAATTTCTAAATTGATTGTTTTGAATTTTGATATGGTTACGTATGATCAGTTTTCTTTATACAGGGTGTCCGCTAATTAATGATGCATGGAAAAACTACAGACTCCTTACGTAAAAATGTTGGGATTTAATTATACTTACCTATATCGGAAAGTTGATATTAACTAAGATAAAGGATGTTAAAGTTAAAACTCCATTTTTGTTTTTCTCTAATAACTTTAAGATAAACTAACGTTTTTTTACAAAATTTGGCAATTATGTTTTTTTAGGACGAGAAATTGATTTTTTTGTGAAATTTTAATGTACAATGTAGGGGGCGCTGTCTGCGGCATTATTCGCATATTTATTAGGTCATAACTTTTTTGTGCATCGGTGTAGTTAAGTTTTTAATGAAAATAATACTTTTCACGTATTTATTACGTAAAAAATGTATACTAAATTCAGGTCGCCCAGAGTTACCGTTTCGGAGATATTTGCATTTAAATTGTTCAGTGCGTTAGCTCAGGCAAGCAAATAATATTTTGTTACTTCTTACCAATTAACTTCTACATGATAATTAATGTTCTAGTAATGATAATTGGAAATAATAAATACAATAATTGGATTGATATTTCACTTACTTTAATTAAAATAACTTTGACCCTAGGAAATATCGTGTCGAAAGAGAACAACAGCAATGGAAACACAAACCTCCGATAAACTCAAAAATGAAACATTTTCTGACAATAATCAACAAACAAATAACAACATGGAGGTTTCATAGCAACTTCATCACTAAATTTAATTTGTTTTCTCATAGGTTAGTTTAAGAAGAAAGTTTTGTTTGCAAATTAATAATTGGGCAGGGTGCACTAAACAATTTAAATGCAAATATCCCCCAAACGGTAACTCTGGCAACCTGAACTTAGTATACCTTTTTTATGTAAAAAATATGAGAAAGTATTATTCATTAAAAACTTAAATACACTGAAGCACAAAAAAGTTATGACCTAATAAATGTGCGAATACTGCCGCAGACAGTTTTCTCTAAAAAGGTTAACATTGCAGAACCGGAAATAGTCATGGCCGGACACGCAATCCCACTGGCTTCATCTATTAATTTGCTGGGCGTCAATCTGAGAGGAAATATGTCTTGGCATTACCGCGTTGTGGCAATCGCCAAGATAGCTTCTCAGAAACTTGGTGCACTCTTCCGAACCATAAAGTTATACACACCTCAACAACTTTTGAAACTATACAAAGCCCAGATTCGACCATCACTAGAGTACTGCTCTCATGTCTGGAGCTCTGCACCCAAACATACTCTTCGGCTACTGGATTCCATCGAAAGGAGGGCTATTCGTCTGATCGGAGACCACGAGCTGACGAAGAACCTCGACAGCCTAGAACATCGAAGACAGGTTGGGGATTTGACTCTCTTTTACAGATATTTTCATGGAAGGTGCTCGGCTGACCTGAGCGACGAATCGCAGAAATACACGACGAACCACTGCCGCCCATCCATATGTGGTTAAGCTTAGTACTCCTCGAACTTCATTATTTAAGGATTCTTTCATCTGGAGGACTTCATCCTTGTGGAACGACCTTCCCGAGGTCGTTTTTCCCAACGAATATAACCTCCAACGATTCAAAACCAACTTGAATCTGGTTTGTTCGGGCGCCTCCTACATTGTACAGTAAAATTTTACAAAAAAATCAATTTCTCGTCCTAAAAAACAATAATTGCCAAATTTAGTAAAAAAAGTCCTGGTTTCCTGCAAAGTTATTAGAGAAAAATAAAAATAAAGTTTTAACTTTAACATCCTGTATCTCAGTTAATATCAACTTTCAGATATAGGTAAGTGTAATTATTAAATTCTAATCTTTTTACGTAAGGAGTAGGTGATTTTTCCATGTACCATTAATTAGCGGACACCCTATAGAACAAGGTTAAAATTTAACTAGGAAATTATTTTCGGAAAAGAAAAAGTATTAAATTTCTGCCCCTTAAAGTTTTCTTTCTCGGTCGAAAACTACCACTCAGCATTCTTTTTTCATATAATAAAACCTTATTTTACCTTAGTAATGAATGGAAAACACCGCAAGAAGTAACTAATGTCGACAAAATTTCCGCTCAAATTTTTGCGGTCATTCCACGCAAATTTCGTCACGTGCCTCTCAACATTATTAAAGATCAGGAAATGTAAATCATTATTTACTTGGGCTGAAAGGCCGCCGTCTCTTGTAAAGGTTTAATACTTCTATAATAATAGTTCAACTTTCTAGTTTTATTTTATTTGTTATGGAACATGTCAAATAATAGAATTTCGAATAAACTCGATTTACAAGGGGTATTAGAAAAGTCCCTTCCCCAGCAATAAAAAAACCCTAACAAAAGAATATTTTAGAACTAAGCAGGATTTATTCTTGATAAAATTATTTTCCAAATTGGTTCAGATTGAGGTTCACTTGGATCTACAGGTCGACAACTTTATCTGTAGCTACAAAAGGAATGCGGGCAAGAAAATTTCTTGGGTTAACAATGTTGTCACATAAATTAAAATAACATCTTACCAAGTAAACCCTAAAATTAAATTTACCCATTTAAAGTAAATTGTCATAAGTATATAAGAAACTAATATTCTATTATAGTTTCAATGTTCTGAAAACTTTCTTTTCATACTATTTATTTTAATATTTAAATACGAACTATAATATTTTTTTTTATTAAAGTACTTATAATCTAAAAATTGGGCAACATGGTGCAATATCAATGGTAACCATGGGTAACCGGTGGCTAGAGCTAATTTGATAGGTTATGGAGGATGTGACACGCGTCTGGTGACACGCCTATTGTGCCGGCGTGGTTATTCGGCGATGTCCAATATGCTTCATCTAGTTGCGTAGTGATAGGGTTTGTTTTTAAACTGTGATAATGAATGAATATATCCTGGTAAAACCCTTCATAGTAAAACCCGTGAAGTGATTGCCAATGTGTACAGGGTGTGTGAAGATGAACCACAAATTAATACATTTAAATTGCCACTTAAGCGAATGCTAGAAAGGGTCGTAATGTATACGGGAGTAAGCGTGAGTGCAGTAAGAAACATTCACAAAGAAGATACTGAAAGGAAAGAAAATAACCCGGATCAATTATTGTCATCTCCTGTCCAAAAAAGGGTACGTCTCTCTGTTGTCGGAAAAATCGAAGGCTTCGACTTTGGCATTGTTAGGAGAATAATACAAAAGTTTTATTTGTAACTAAAGGTGGTTCCAACCTTAAAAAAGTTGCTACAACAGCTGAGAACTGACCTAAACTCTCCGTTTTCCAGTGAAACTTTGAAGTGCATGTTGAAATCAAATGGATTTTATTGGCGAAAATGCCAAAATAAGCGAAAAATATTAATGAAAAGGCCTAATATATTGCGCTGATGATACAAATATATTCATGCCATGAAAAAATATAAACTCCTGGACAAAATTAACTCAACATAATAAATTTCCCAAACCTTTTATGCTATTTTTTTCATAAATTTATGATCCGATTTGAATAAGTTTTTTTTATATTGTAGGTTGGTTCCTTGACAATGTCATAGTTTTCCCTGTTGCACCCCTTCATGCAGTTCTTCCTGGGCGTTTCCATCAATTACGTAAGCGTTATAAAATTAAATCTTGTATACTTCCATTTCCCGACAATCTTTTTCCACCCAAAATTAATTAGCACTTGTTAAAACACTTTCTTATTAGACGAAAATTGACTTATTATGTAGCTAACACCCTAGCTGTAATTAATTCGACAGTCAAAACTGATTCTAATTGAGAGTAAATTAGTTAACAACTTTAACTCGTACATGTGCCGTATTAAATCGAATACTCTTAGTAGGTAGCTTTTGACATACGTAATAATAGAAATTAATTAGAACCGGAAATTAGGAAAGTTACGTACATTTAGCAAGAAGTAGATCGCTGAGAAATGGAATTATTGATTTCGGAAAACGCAAGCCTCCGGTTGTCGCTTTATTTTGTTTATGGTCGAACGAAACTGTTCGTTTTATATGCGAAACCAGATTTCCAAATTAACTTTAAACTACTATGTTGTAGGTAACCTTCAGGATATAAACACATATGAACATAATTTATTTCAGTTTTTTTCTGACCCGACAAATGCGTACTCTTACACACACATGTGTATAAGAGTACGCAATTTCCTGTTTAAGAGTACGCAAAATATTTTCTGAATAAACAATTTCAAATAGTTAGGGAATTAGCCACAGAAGAATATTAAAATATATTTATTAAATGAAGATATTAATTCAAGGAACTTATAAATTTTAAGGATTATAATAATTTCTAACAAACTAACAAAACCAACTTACAAAGTGAGATTTAAGACCACACCACACTTTAAAATATGAATACCAAATAACATCTTAAAGTTTGCACTAAAAAAAAGTATTCATCGAAGAGTTCCTCTTCGCAGGATCAAGTCGCCTCACTTTTGGGCTTTCCATATTAACTCTACGTAAGTCTGATATTGACGCTTAAATGATAGAGTGAAACAGATAGATAAAAGTAGGTTACATGTGAGCGTATGGAGCAGAGTAGGCTTAGCATCACTTCCAAGGCCTTCTTACGTGTTTCGATCTCCCCCATAAGCAGTCTCACCGGGCTGGGTTCTACATTCGAACGTTCATAAGTAGAAACTATTTTAACTACTCGATCTACATCATCCTCTTCATTCGTTTCTGGCACATCGGTAACAAAGGATGGGGCAAAAAAAATCTTTCATTCTCTTTCTAGGAAAGATAATCGCTAGGGAGATGTATATGTCAGTTGCACTCATGCAACATCAACATACAGCTGTTACAAGTTGTCCACCATTAGCATTGGCTACTTTTCCTACCAGTCTTTTTCCTTCGCCGGTTAATATTTTCGGTAATTTATGGGGACTGTGGATAAACCTGTCTCATCCAGGTAGTTCCGATCTTAATAAACACCGTATCATAATATGTATAAGAGTACGCACTGCGGACTCTTATGCGAGATTAAGTGAGTACTCTTATACATACACGTGAAAATGTTATTAAAACCCTAATTATGGTAAACAAATTAAGTTTTCACCAATTTTTTTATCACAATAATAAAGTTTTTATCTCATATAATAAAATGAAAACGTTTAAAATATTGTATCATATCTACTTACTTCTCAAGACAATAAGATCTGATGTTGTAAAACTACAGCACAAGCCAGCAGAATCATTTAAGCGCCAAATTGATACATCTGCTCCGATAATATAGATTTCAACTTTTGACCATATAATAATACATAGTTAGAAGTGAAACTTACTGTTCAAAATTTAAGTAGGTGGCTCCGAATATATAAAAAACTGGGTGCGAACTCTTATACATATGCGTGCTCTTATACGCCTTTACCCTATTCGTCATATTTAGCTTGATGTCAATTTTTGGAAATATCGCCATAGTAATTATGTGCTGGTGTTTGCTGTATTACCTGAACTATGAGAGCTTCGTGGTTTTGCCATTACATTTAATTGATTAACTTATGATTGGTTAACTAAAATATATTCAAACTGGTCACATAGCTTTACCATGTCGGCCTCTTCGAGAAATTATAATGAAGTTTTTCTATAAAATGTACAATATTCAGCCACCTCACAAAATTAAATGGGATTTCCTACGTTCAAGTTAACCACGGTATAACAGGCAGTGAAACAGTTATTACAGCGGTCTGATATCTTGGCAAGAAATACCGCTCTGGGCCCGAGCGAATTATCATTTAAATTTTCCGATGTTTAATGAAGCAAGAAGAAACACGAGTGGTTACGTGACGTAATTCGTGTAAAAGAGCCGTCAAAATAGGAATGGTTTTGAGGAGATTTAGTTGACAAAGCGCCTTTTTCCATGTCACATGTTACGTTACAATGCAGTATAAAATAACAGGTAAGGGTCAAAAAAATTTTTAAAGGCAACTTTCAGTAAATTGGATTTTAAAAATAAATAATCTCAAAAATACCTGTTAATTTTTTAATAGGTTCCTTGTGGTATATAATTAGAGGAATTATATATGTCCGCGTAAAAGATCATCGTCACAAAGATCTTGGTCTATAGCATCGATTTTTTAATAATTTAACGCCCATAAGATGGCTCAGTCACTATAACCATTTTCCTATTATTTATAACAGCCCTGTCTTATATTTACTTAAAGTCTTGGAATGTTCCTTATATAATGTTAAAATACTAAGAAAATTAGTCATATTTTTAATCTACCTAAGGTGTAAACGAAACTTGCACATCAAAATATATTTTTCCTTAATATGGTTATAAATGGTTATAAAAAAAAATATTGTATATAGTTTCAGAGAACAAACCTTCACATCAATGTATCTCCAGTAACATTTTCATGCGTGACCGGTGTTACTGTGACCGGCGATACAAAAATGCACACATTCGTGGATAACAGCTAATACAAGCTATTTCTTAAACTTTTTTAGACTGAAATGAGTATCTTCACTCAAGAGAATGTCTTCGTGTAGTATTTTTCTCTTAATTAAGATTACTAGGGCTGAGTTAACCCTGTGACCGGCGATACAACATAAAAACATACACTTGGTAAAAAGTGGGCAATGTTCTAGTTTATACCTAAATAAACATAATAAGGAACTTACCTAAACAGGAGCACGCTTTACACAAATTCAAACACATACCGTCATGTTTGTAAAACTATTAGGCCGACCTGTAGTGGCGTTATTTATAAGGGGCGATACATGCAGCTGCGGGGACGGAACTTCTAGTTAATAATTGCGTTAGAGAAACTAAACTGTTGATCTTTGAACATTATGTTTTCAATACAAATTGTACTAGCAGTGTAAATTATTTATATATAAAAGTAACTTTAATAAAATGACGAGAAATATAAAAGGGTAAAGTAAGAAATTATTGACTGGGGACACGTGACCGGCGATACATTTTTAAATTCAAATATGAATACTGCGGCTATAATCTAAAAAAAAAACTTTTATAATTACTTTCTAATGCAGGAAGTGACATATATTTCGCAAGTTATAATCGTTTCTACAGGCAAATAGTTTATTTTAGTAAGTTATATGCTAATCACTGAAAGTTATCTGTGAAATAATTTTGTCCCGTAATTTTTCATCATAGTAAATTCGGAACGTCCTTCATGCCTCTTTATATTTTCTTTCCTGCCTTAAAAACAAGAAGGTATTTTCGAGAAATAACCGAATTATATTTCTAGACAAATCGCAAAAGCTTTTTAATAATCACAAAATACTTTAAAGAGCTTACAAAAAGGTTCCTGCGTCTCCGAAGTCAAAAAATAAAGTGACATGACGCTAAAAATTAAGGGGAACGTGGAATGTCCATTATCTAAAATAAAAATCTGTTTAAGAGTTTTCGCAATTCAGAAAATTACAAAAACGTATGCTTTAGCAGGAAGTAGTAGATTTTCTTGCGTGTGACTGGAAGCAAAATTTTAGGAGATTTAAAAGGTTGACACCACGTAGAATATGATAGTTATTTGCTCTATTTTAAGGTGCATATATTTCAGTGCTTATATTTGATGCTTTCTAACCTAAATCTTAGATTATTTTAAATGACGTTCCATCCTGATCATAGCAAACGGCAGCGCGACGTTATAAGTTTAAGTTATCTAGACACCGCGACGTCAGTTAACGAAGCATGCCGTGTTCCCATTCCCGCCGAGGCTGTATCTCAATTTCGCGCCTGTCAAATCCGGGAAATAAACAAGAACGAGCGAGAAAAATTCCCCCAGGAGGTCACACCTCGACGATGGAGATGTCCTTCTAATTTCGGGAAGACGATGCTGGTTTATCTTTAATTTGTCCGTGAGAACTGAGGCGATTATCATAGTACAGCATGAAAAGTCACTTGGGATGGTTAAAAAATAGTACCAAGAAACAATTATGCTGTTTTTCTTTGGGTTCCTTCAAATTTATCAAAGTCATCGATCAGCTGATTGGTCAGTTTAGTAGTGAGCTGAGCTAATCCAATAAGTTTTTAAAGTTTAATTGGTGCTAATAAGTTTTAGAGGCTACGCCACTGAACTTCGCGTGAAAGATCTTCAAAATCACCCTGTAAATTAGAAACTAAGGAAGCCATGACAAATTTGACACCGGAAACTTTTGTTTCGTTAAAGAGCGGGACAATAAAGTGAAAACAGCAACATTCTATCTTTGATAATAACTCTAATAACCACCAGAAAGTGTCGAAAACGGAACACCCTGTACTTAAAATGTTGTGCTCTAAACCGCATTATTACACGTTACTTTATTTGTGTCATACCAGTGCATTATTGTGTTTTTATACCTTAGATACCATCCACATAATGGATTACTTTATGCCCGTGCGGGCATAAAGTACTCATTATGACTCGCGCTGGCATTAAGACGCAAAAACAGTTTTCAATTAACTTATTCTTTATTAACAAAATATAAATTAAAATTTATATATTATTTGGTTGTATTTACATAGAACTGGCAATTCTGGAAGGTTCCGCTGATAGCTAAATTTCCTGCAGCAGACTCATGATTCATTGTCTGGGTATATAGTTTCTGCCAGGAAATGCGAGATCCAGATGGTATGCCTGCCAACATCCTTGAAATCTCATTTTTTGATCCTCTAAATATCCTTCAGCAACTGTGGTCTTTCATCCAGTAATAGCGGTTCAGCGTAGTCATACTTGCTTCGGCTTCTGCTAAAAGAGTTGCCGACGTTCGACGTAAACAATGACCAGTGTACTTTTCGGGGTTGTTCAAACCCAAATATTTTGCAATAATACAGGGAATTTTCCCAAATGTGTTTCTTCCAAAAGGTTGTACCGGGTGTCCCAAGTCAAATAATAGCACCTAATTTTAAATTAGATTTTGTTTTTCCAAGGCCTATTTGACTTTTGAAAAAACCTGTACCGTTGAAACTTAAATATAATCATATTTTTCCGTGTTTATTTTTGTTCTTGTTAATATCTCCGGTTTGAAAAAAGATATCAAGTTGTGGTTCTCGCCAGTTCTTTAGGCTTTTATTGATCTTTGTGATGAAGTAAAATTAAATATACTGTTGTATTTAAAATTTTTGAAAAAATGCGCAATATTTGTTAAGTTGTAAAATAGCTCCCTCTAGCGCCTACTTTAAAAGTCATATTGTCATAGTTTATACAGTAAAGTATAGAGTAAGGGAACCACTTTTTAACAAAACAAAGTTCACTAAATTCTGTTGAGCCAACCCGGAGTTGTAGGCATTTATTTAAAATAATGTTCAACCTTCCCACACCACTTTATTTTAAAAGGGACAAAAATATGTTATAAGTAAATTTTCTTCATAAAATCTTAAAGTATACGAAAATGCTATTTTTACTATACCTTAACGCGGCAACTTTCGAAAAAACTAAGCTTTACGGATTTACCGTTACGGTTGCGCCCTCTAGCGCTCGACTGAGAAACTTGAGAATAATTTCCAGCAATTTCTTATGATCACTTTTCATATTAAAAAATTTTTCCGCAAGCCATACGACTAACACTTTCAGAGATACGGCCGAGAGCCATTCTTAGTGGGACACCCGGTACAGTGCAGCGGCCTTGTCTGTAGCTTAAAAATAGTATACGTTTCATTTGGTGCCTCATGAATAAATTTTAGGACATTTTCTCTCGATAACACACTGGATTTTTTTGATTGGTACCCTTTTGACCTTTGTTTTAAATACTCGCATAATTTGTGAAAATTACATATATTAATATTCTTATTTACCATTAAAATCTTCTTTATCATCGAATATTTAGCCCACAGAGAGCTCGGGGAAATTTTTCAGATAGATCATTAAAGTACCCCAACAGCACAGTTTCGTTAATGTTTTCTACAGCATTTTCTGACATCCACTTGAAAAATTGGTCATATTCCTTGTCGTATGAGTCTGTGGATTTGCCTTTTTAGCCTTTTTTTTAAATTTCGTCGGAAATTTCAAAACCTTGTTCCATTTTTGATTTTTGACTTTGACACATTAAACATTTGAATACTTATATCCCTAGCAATAAAAACGCAGGCTATAATAATGTCAAGGTAATGTCGCAAGTAAAAATAAAAAATTGGTAAATCACATTAAATTAAAAAAAAATATTTATTATTTAAAACGAACTGGTATGACATAAAAGTTTGTATGCACCACCGGTACTAATAGTTATATACCCTCGGGCGACTTACGAACCCTCGGGCCAGAGGCCCTCGGCTTTGTAATACTGTCACCCTCAGGGCATAATCATCTACTTAGTACCCTTGATACGTAAATAACTTTTTCATTCCTGAATTGTACCTAAAATTCCCTCTAAAGTTCCTCAGACTTATTATTTATCGTAAACCAAAAATACGAAATATATTGACTAGATGTATTATGTCTTTAAGACTTTGAAAGTCATAAAGTCAGCTGAAACCGGTCGTAAATAAATAAAATTTACGAACAGCTCGTATTAATATTTTTCAGATTTCAGGTAAATAGCTATTTTCTTGAAATTGCAGTAAATAACGTATAGGTATTTTTTTTTGTAAATATTTATTATTTACTATTATTTTATTAAAAATTTTCCGTAGCTAAGGATAATTAATATATTAAAGGGATTTAAATAGCAGAAGAAAAAATACTAAATATTATTTTTCAAAATGCCGCCATTTTGTTTTGGATGCAACTAGGGACACAATATTCTGGAATCGTAAAGTACTAGATAGGACCTTTAAAATGGTGTATCGCAAGGCCCTACTGCCTACTAATTTTTTATCAAGATGGCTCCCATCTGCCCTTTTGAATTTGAACACCATGAAATATGTAAGAAAGCGTAGCCCTCTAACTCCTGTCATTCTCTGACATGTTGTATTTATTTTTCTAAGACGGTAAATGAAATATAGGATAATTAAAAATAGTATATTATGTACCGAAGTGTTTCATTCCTGTCGAGAGAGTCGGTAGTTAACTAAATCTCGAGACAGTAATGAAACTTTTGACTTAGGTTTGTATACTATTTTATTTACAACCACATCTGACATCCACTTCTTATTATTTTGAATTAAAATTATTAATAAACGATAAATGTCATTTTGACTTTTCCATTGAAAAATTAGACAGAAATTTCAAATAACCACAGGTAGTAAAATAACGTAGAAAATAATACACATCAAGATGGAAAATATCATTTTTTGAATATGGTTTCCGTGTCACTAAACAATATATTATTTTAACACCAGAAAAATGCTATTAGATGAGGAATTAGATTTTGCTGCTACTCCACCAGAAAGAATGTATACCTTTATGCGATGGAATAACTAGTGCTGTGTAGTTACCATCGTTAACGAAAGGAGTTTTGGCCAATTGGACTGAAAAAAATTACATCTATAACTAGATTAAAATTGCGATATGGAGCTAAACTATTTATTGAATCTGAACCTTCCCTACAAACAACAACTGATTGGAAATTATTGATAGATAATTTAAACAAGCAAATTACTAGACAATATGACATAGACAATAGGATGTCGACAACGATCAAATGAAACATGCAGACAATTTTTAACTAGATTAAAAATCCTTGCCAATAGAACAATTACTTTTACTGGAGATGCAGCCTATGGCGGCCCCATTAAACAAATACTTGAACAAGAGCTCACCACTCAATTTGAAGAAGACCTTTGCCAACTAAAAGCCCGAGATGTGACAAGGCATATAACTGTTTCAAAGAATGGTGTACTGGAAACAAAGTTCAGAATCCTGGTTCTGAGTCGGCGCTACTAGCTTATTTCAGTGAAACTGCCGAGACAAAGAAGATATCAACGATTTGGTCACAATATTCAATGCTGAGGACCACTCTATCAATTAGGGAAAAAGTAGACATATTTAAACACCCAAAGCTATTAGAATTTTAAAAGAAGCAAAACAAAGGATACAAGCCGATAAAACGATTTTTAAAAAAATTACAAATAAATAATTTACTTTCCACCCGAGTGGAAAATAAAAGTAAAAAAAAACGCCAACTTTCCACCTTTCAAAGATAGATGAAATGTCATTATTACATGCATGGTTGTAAATAATAATATTTTGTTTTCGTTGCCCATAGAGACGTAATATTATGGCAACGTAAAGTACTCGATGGGACCTTCAAAATGATATATCGCAAGGCCCCACTTCCTATTTAATTTTCTTTATCAAAATGGCGTCCATCCGCCATTTGGAGAGTTAGAGAAGTTCCGTCAAAAAGTAGTTTACCGTCCCCTATAGGCCACGCCCAAAATTTATAAATAAATAATTAGTGAGCAAAAAGAGCACGTGGAGGAGGTATTAAAGAACCGCCCTGTATTTAAATTTCTGAGTTTTTCTTAGACCAAAATAACATGTTTCCTCCCAGATACATGAATTAATGATTAGTAAATTTCGGTTCTATTTGTTTCTAGACCTTTTCAACCGTTTTAGGATTTTCCTTTCTTTAAGACCTTGTTATCTTTACATAAAATAGTATAGTAACTACCGCGGCTTTATCCTAAGAAAACAGACCTCTTTCGAACATCTTTTCAAAATTGTTGTACATGTTTTTAATAAATGGGCTCATCTCGTTATAAAAATAAGAAGGAAGAAATGCAAACAAAATTAGTCAGCTATCGAGCTCCTTTTGTCGCTTTAGGTGTGAAGTTTGCTGTGTTCAAAATAGGATTATGTACAGTCAAAAAAGTCAACAAAATTTATAATAACGGAGTACTCTCTTCTTCTTTTACATGCTTTTTAGTGAAATTCGGTTCCGAAGATCGGATAATGTGATAAGCAAAATATTTTCGTATATACAAGGTGACAATTTAAAAACTTGAAATGGCCATATATTAGAAACGAAAAACTGAAGAAAAAAACGCAAAAAACAGTTTCTATAAAACGAAGGGGGAACAAAAACAAGCGTATTAGCCCACCCCTATCTGCAACCCCTTGGACAGGGTGAGATAAACCCTTAAAATCTTAAATAGAAAGGGGGGTCCAGTGATACATCATTTTGAAGCTCTTCAAAATGCTTTCCAATGGTACCATAGAAAGGTACATTTCAGGAAATTCTTCTCTGTTTATTAAGGAAAACAATAAATGAAAAGACAATTTTGAAATTTTTTATTATTAGTTAATTAAATGTTCAAAATGATTGCTACCAATATCCGGCATATTAAGAGATATCTCTTAAGAATTCTAAATAGTTTAAGCCTCGGTATTTCGTTTTGGTTTATTTGCTATTTTTTTTTTGTCGAAAAAAAAAATTTGTTTATAAATATTCGCATTTTATTATCACAGAATTTACCTTAAAGGTAACTTCTACTAGTATTATTATTTTAAGAACAGTTAACTTTCGGTTCAGTTTAAACGAAAAGCAGCACTTCTTATCTTTAACAATTCTGTACAGCACAGCTGAACGGGTAGAAATTATTTTCATTTATGGTTCCCAGGATCAATGTTTTTTAAGAACAGCTCAACGTTTTAACGAAAGGCATCCAGGTCAAAATGTAAGTCCGGAGTATGTTCGCCAACTAGTAGCCAAATTTAAAGAAACTGGTTCTGTCGCGAATATAAAGAGAAATCAACCGAGACTAGCTGACGAAGCAGCGCAAATTGAAATTCTGGGGCAGTTTGCAATGAATTCAACTTTATCAACTCGTCAAGGTAAATTATGTGATAATAAAATGCGAATATTTATAAACAAATTTTTTTTTTCGACAAAAAAAAAATATCAAATAAACCAAAACGAAATACCGAGGCTTAAACTGTTTAGAATTCTTAAGAGATATCTCTTAATATGCCAGGATATTGGTAGCAATCATTTTGAACATTTAATTAACTAATAATAAAAAAATTTAAAATTGTCATTTCATTTATTGTTTTCCTTAATAAACAGAGAAGAATTTCCTGAAATGTACCTTTCTATGGTACCACTGGAAAGCATTTTTCAAGAGCTTCAAAATGATGTATCACTCGACCCCCCTTTCTATTTAAGATTTTAAAGGTTTATCTCACCCTGTCCAAGGGGTTGCAGATAGGGGTGGGCTAATACGTTTGTTTTTGTTCCCCCTTCGTTTTATAGAAACTGTTTTTTGCGATTTTTTCTTCAGTTTTTCGTTTCTAATATATGGCCATTTCAAGTTTTTAAATTGTCACCCTGTATGTAGGTCCATACCTGAAATACTTTATACCTGGTATTGATCCACAACTTTTGCAAAAAAGCACCATGCACTTGTGTCCTTTCATCTTCAACAAAACACTACTAACCTACAAAACAGCGAATCGAATCACCACAAATTAAAAATTCCTTTACAGAAATTGTTGTTAGGTAAAGTTTATAAGCACTAATATACTGACAATAATGTGGAGGAACCACTTTTTATTCTGTTATTTAATTGGCCCACGCCATCTCCCATAGCGGGGACACTTTTTGTATTTTGGATCGTTCGTATTGGCAATATACTGTTTATATATATATATATGTGGCTATATCCGGACCTGCTCTATACATTATGAATCTCCCAACAGCTCGAACAAGCCCTAACGACCCTAAAACTCCTCTTCGCATACCGTCTTATCCACGCAGCCTAAAGCCACAGTAAAACAATTAAAAACGAGAATCTCCTGAATAAAATTACTTTAATGTTTTCTCCATTTTCATAAGACAGATGCCTCGAAAGATAATAAAAAACACGGTTCTTTTCCCGCTCCAAAGACGCCTTAATATTAAATGTTCGGCTGTACGATGCACATCAATCATTGTACGAGGCAGCAGTTTTCTCTAAGAGCTTTCGGATTTTCTTTGAGTGCCTCAAAGTGGTTTTCTACTGCTTAAGTACATCTGCAATTTACTTTTATTAAAATAGCGCGAGATATATTACGAATTAATATTTTCGTTTAATTGCCTCTTAGTTCCTTATTAAAATGTCACTGAAGGCGCATGAAAGCCGGTCAAGTGTGGGTGAATCTAGCGTGATTACCTATTATAACATGCCGTGCTGATTGCAAGATGATTGTTTGATATATTGGTAAAATATTTCCAGTCATAACGTCATTTCGTTATTGTGGAAGTTAGTAAAACAGAGGTGATAGAATTGAAAAACTGCAATACTTTCTTTAAAAATTTGCAACTTAATTTCAGAAGCAGATAGTGACGTGAACCAAAAAGCATTATGTTAAGAAAATGTCACACTTCGAAACAAATCATAATGCGGCTAGAATCTACCGCTTAATTTTTCCACAGGGCGTTAAGAACTTGAAGTGACTAGAATTGAGAAACTGCAATACTTTCTTTAAAAATTTTTATCTTAATTTCAGAAGCAGATAGTGACGTGAACCAAAAAGCATTATGTTAAGAAAATGTCACACTTTGAAACAAAGCATAATGAGGCTAGATACTACAGCTGAATTTTCCACAGGGCGATAAGAACTTGAAGTGATTAGAATTGAGAAACTGCAATACTTTCTTTAAAAATTTGCATCTTAATTTCAGAAGCAGATAGTGACGTAAACCAAAAAGCATTATGTTAAGAAAATGTCACACTTCGAAACAAAGCATAATTAGGCTAGATTCTACTGCTGAATTTTATCCACAGTGCGTTAAGAACTTGAAGTGACTAGAATTGAGAAACTGTAATACTTTCTTTAAAAATTTGCAACTTAATTTCAGAAGCAGATAGTGACGTAAACCAAAAAGCATTATGTTAAGAAAATGTCACACTTCGAAACAAATCAGAATGAGGCTAGATTCTACCGCTGAATTTTTCCACATGGCGTTAAGAACTTGAAGTGACTAGAATTGAGAAACTGCAATACTTTCTTTAAAATTTTTTATCTTAATTTCAGAAGCAGATAGTGACGTGAACCAAAAAGCATTATGTTAAGAAAATGTCACACTTTGAAACAAAGCATAATGAGGCTAGATACTACCGCTGAATTTTTCCATAGGGCGTTAAGAACTTGAAGTGACTAGAATTGAGAAACTGCAATACTTTCTTTAAAAATTTGCAACTTAATTTCAGAAGCAGATAGTGACGTAAACCAAAAAGCATTATGTTAAGAAAATGTCACACTTCGAAACAAATCATAATGAGGCTAGATTCTACCGCTGAATTTTTCCACAGGGCGTTAAGAACTTGAAGTGACTAGAATTGAGAAACTGCAATACTTTCTTTAAAAATTTTTATCTTAATTTCAGAAGCAGATAGTGACGTGAACCAAAAAGCATTATGTTAAGAAAATGTCACACTTTGAAACAAAGCATAATGAGGCTAGATACTACCGCTGAATTTTTCCACAGGGCGTTAAGAACTTGAAGTGACTAGATTTGAGGAACTGCAATACTTTCTTTAAAAATTTGCAACTTAATTTCAGAAAGCATTATGTTAAGAAAATGTCACACTTTGAAACAAAGCATAATGAGGCTAGATACTACCGCTGAATTTTTCCACAGGGCGTTAAGAACTTGAAGTGACTAGAATTGAGGAACTGCAATACTTTCTTTAAAAATTTGCAACTTAATTTCAGAAGCAGATAGTGACGTAAACCAAAAAGCATTATGTTAAGAAAATGCCACACTTTGAAACAAAGCATAATGAGGCTAGATACTACCGCTGAATTTTTCCACAGGGCGTTAAGAACTTGAAGTGACTAGAATTGAGGAACTGCAATACTTTCTTTAAAAATTTGCAACTTAATTTCAGAAGCAGATAGTGACGTAAACCAAAAAGCATTATGTTAAGAAAATGTCACACTTTGAAGCAACGCATATTGAGGCTAGATTCTACTGCTGAATTTTTCCACAGTGCGTTAAGAACTTGAAGTGACTAGAATTGAAAATCTGCAATACTTTCTTTAAAAATTTGTATCTTAATTTCAGAAGCAGATAGTGACATGAACCAAAAAGCATTATGTTAAGAAAATGTCACACTTCGAAACAACGCATAATGATGCTAGATTCTACCACTGCATTTTTCCACAGGGCGTTAAGAACTTAATGGTAAAAAGTAACTTTTGTATTTGCCTGCATAATGATCAAGATATCAGTATTTTTTAAAAACTCAATTCAGGGTAACCTTTCGAGATACAACTCTACACTTTGTTAAAAATTTCACCAAGATCGAAAAACAATTTTAAAAGTTACAGAGCTATAACCCTGAGTAACATTATCTTTGTACCGAATTTATTGTCTGGGAGTATATTATATTGAATATATAAAGAAATATAGCGCATTTTTATTATAAAAAAAATATCTCTGATACACTTCGACATTTTAAACCTGAATTATCGAAATATCGTCCTTTCCAGATGTTCCTCATTTAGAATTTAGTTCACGCTATAATTTTATATAGCCGCCTTTGTGATCTACCACTCAAATCTAATTCCAGCTACCGACCTGGCATAGCGATGGCGTGATGAAATGCTGAAGCCGTTTGTCAGTCGAGCCGGTCTGTCTGGTTCATCCAGATTGGTTTATCAAGGACTCTACAAGTTTTCGGTTAGCTGCTGACATTAGCATGACACCTGGCCATGCACAATATAAACTTATCTTTGGATATCCATGAATAAAAATTTGTAATAGGGATGATTTTCAAATACAGGAAGCTTTTTCCCGAACCCGAACGAAGTCAAATTCAAAGTCAAAGTGTTAGTTTCTGGTATAGTATTTGCAGAATTATACCGTTGATCTTTTGTCTGCAATGATTCCTCATTATCCCTTCGACCATAAACTAAATATTGAAATCCCAAATTTTTAAACCTTTTCGAGCAGAGCCGGACCAAGTATACAAATTCAATTATTATAGTGGTTCCAGCGAATCCTCGCGCCAGATGTGTCAAGTGTCACGTGACATAATGACTTGCCTGCTTATTTCTGGTTATTTATTTTGCCTAGGTTTGAATGACATTCCAGGACTTTCCAGGACCGTACTACAATAGTACGTACGTTTATTTTAAAAATGAAACGAGTCTATTTATATTTTTAAATACATCTTTTATTATTTATTATAGGGAATAAAACATAACACATTGTATTTTTTGTTATTTATTTATTCAAATATATAAAATAAAGTCATTATTTTATAATTACATGTCTAGTAGGTACCTCTATCTTCACAAAAAGATAGGAAGTACGCATCTACATGCATGTCCATGTTTACCTACTGTAAACTGTATACAGTGTGTCTACACATGGACTTAACTATACCTGTAATAAATTGTATCTTCAATTTTTCGAAAAAGTCATCCTTGATCATTTCTTTTCCCTGTTATGTAAATACAAATCACTTGGAAAAATTTCCATGTTTTGTACCGGATGCACAAAAAAACATTTTTGAAAATAACTATGGACTAAATATACGGTTTGCTTAAAGATTGTTCACTCTTGTTACCTCTGTTTTAACTTTAATGTTCACTAGTAACTTATAAGCGTATAGTATCATAACAAGCAAATTCTATATGCACCCTTCTTTTGTATACGTAGGCTACGTATACTGCAAATATGTAGGTTACGTAAGTCATATTATGCAAAAAACTAATAAAATGGGTATTTCGGCCTTTCCCATTGGGATTTCGGGAAAGGTAAGAGTAAAGAGATACGAAGTCGGTTAAATTGGGACAATTTTGCGATTCGGTTTTTAGTTTTTTTCTGCCTTTGTTCGAAGAGATGTCCAAAAATAAATTTAACTTTCTCATTGCCACTTTTCATTCTCCCCAAGATGGCATTTTATGAAGGAATGAACAATATGAGCATGGTCGTTATTACCCATTATAATTAAACGACATTATTACATTCAGGCTTATTGGGACTACCACGGGCCTGTGACCCCTCACCCCTAAAAAGACTTAAAAACCATTCGACATTTTTTATGTAGAATCTTATTGTGCAACCACTCATGCCAAGAACTGAAATTTCAACATCCACTTTAATAAACAATATATTTAGTATTCTCTGCAAAAAAATGTGCAGATATTTTCTACTTTCCCAGCTAACCAAACTGTCTACATTCAAGTCGCCACACAAAAGTATTACCTGATATTTAACTGAAACAAATCTCAACTCGATCAGAAAGAAATGAAACATCTAGAAATTTTTTTATTAATATTAAATTCACCTTAGTTTCTCTAACGGTGGCATCAGCTGAGGTAGAAGGCAGACAATAATTATGCTCCATAATTATTATTTTCGCCTAAAAACAGATAAATGAAAATATTAACCTATAAATTTTTCATAACGTGACAAGTACTTACTGTGGTTTACCAGATATACAAACAACTCAATATGTAATTAATCAAAGTTTTCAACACAAAATAAACACTTCTAAAACGACGGAAATACACTTTTAAACGTATTAGCACTAATCAAACTCGAAAAATATAAAAAACAAACACGCTCAATACGGTTCCTATAAAACTGGGGTATTTGGTTAAGTCCCCAAACAGCTGATCGATGACATATTAATGATGTCAACTGTCGAAAAAGCTTGAGGATTCGCTATAAATACTATACTTATGCCTGATGCATATATAAATACAAGGTAATTTTTAATAATTTTAATCTTTAGTGGTTTTCCGGCGAGTAATTTTTAGTTAGGCTTATTAGTGGTAGAATGTGGCGTCCTTGAAATTGTGCTGATAGGGGGGTATCTTCAAGTGTCATTTTTAAAAGAAAGCATTTATCTACCGATGCCAAACTAATAATTAAAAATATGTATCAATAGTTGTTGAGTGGAAATTTTAATTCGATGGATGCTTTAGCAGAGACGTCTACTTTGACAAAAACTCCTTTATCTTCGGTAAGATACATACTACTTAAACCTGTTAATCCTAGAAAGAATCGGAGTGATTCTGGCACATTTAGAAGCATTGACGAAAATGACATGGATTTATTAAGAAGAAAGATTTACCAAATGTATGAGGCACAAACTGTACCCACTTTGATTTCCCTCAAAGAGCGGCTGATTAAAGACGAAACAAATATCTCTTGTAGCCTTTCAAGCCTTAGGAAAATATTGAGTAAAATGGGTTTTAAATACCAAAGCATGGATAAAAGACAAACATTAATGGAATCTCAACGTTTACGGGAATGGAGACTTAAATATTTAACAGCTGTTAAACAATTTAGAGAAGAAAATCGTCCAATTATTTACCTTGACGAAACATGGTTCGATACCCATGACACTCCAAGAAAAGGTTGGGGTGATTCTTCCAAAAAATGTCAAACCAAGGCACAATCAAATAAAGGCAAAAGAATCTTACATGCTGGTTCAGAGAACGGGTTTGTTCCAAATTGTCTGTTGCTTTCAACTAAAAACATAGCAGATTCTCCTTTAGATTACGATCAAGATACCGACGCACAACTTTTTGAAGATTGGTTTAAACATATACTCCTTAAAAATATACCTGAAAATAGCGTCATTGTAATGGACAATGCTAGTTATCATAGTCGGCTAGCAAAAAGCATTCCCAATTCTAATAATACAAAACCAGAAATTCAAAATTTTATGATTGAAAATGATGTATATTTTGAAGAAACTTACAAAAAACGAGAACTGCTAGAAGTATTAAAAGCTTTCAAAATAAATAAGGAATACGAGTGTGACAAACTTGCAGCAGAAAATGGACATAGAGTGTTGCGTCTTCCTCAGTACTATTGTATATTCAATCTTATTGTGCTAATATGGCACCAATTAAAATCCACTATCAGGAGAAATAATATTTCTGTATTTTTGCATTAAATTCTAGTGTCTAGAACTATATTTATTAGCTATCTACACTGGTTCATTAGTGCGTGGTGTGCAAGAAATTCGACTATTCTAACCCCTGATTAATATTTCGTCGGTAAGTGAGATTAATGCGGTTATGTTTTTTAAGTTGGTGTAGCTAATTCTATATATAAATAAATATTGCCAAAATATAGATTTTGTCTTCATATTATTTGAATTTATGTAAAAAATACCTACAGCGATTACCTATTATGACTAATGCTAGATAGAAAGTATCTAAAATCGTACCTTATTACAGCGTTGCCATTTTTTAAAGCTATAGAATTGTGAATGATTGTAAATAAATGGTGTCTTATGAATGGAATGTTGTGTCTCCCATTTTGTATTATATGTTTATGGTATACACCAATGGTGTCACGTAGACTATAATGCCCGGAAGGCAAGAGCCAGTTCAAATAAAATTGGGCAAACAATAATTGCATGAACGAATCCCCCTAGAGGCCCGTTGCGTCCTATTGCATTTTAATAAGTCCGTGCCTGATAGACAGTCGTCACCCCCGTATACTTTTTCCCAATTTTCGATATGAATTCGTAGTAAATTTGCTCAGACACTGCTTATAATACGAATTTTTTCAGCTCGTATACTTCCATCTACCTTATCGGCAAAGGCGATAATACACTACATCACGCATTTTTGTTGGAACACGGCATCTTAATGGCTTTTTCTATGCCATTTGCAAATTCTCGTAGGTCTATCGGTTTTTATTAAACGCTCTCTCGTACCACAAAAAGCTGTTAACGTATTTGCCACAGGAATATTTTATAGGGGTAGCGAATTAGGGTTACAAATTGTCTTTTAGTGGATTAACTAGATTATTTAAAGGGGCTAATGGAGATAAGGGTAAAAGTAAAATAGTGGCTGCAGTTTTTTTTTACGATACACGGAGAAAATAAGGTTCTCTAGGCCCGATTATTTCTAGTGCAGTTGCAAAAATGTTTATTAATTATGGGGGCGAACAATCCTTCATAACGTAACAAAATATTTCCGAATTTTCAATCAAGAAACAAGATCTTTTTTAATAAATATTACAAGTTTAATGTTTGAGCAAATAAATTGCATACAGGGTGAACCTTAATGAAGTCCTAATATTTCAGAGTATGATGCATGAGGTCATCTTATGAGCCATAACGAATTAAATTCTTTGATATCGTGTGTTGTTGACATTTTCTTTTTGAATATCTCCGAAAGTACAGGGGGTCCCATTTTCGACACTTTTATAGGGTAAGTGTTGTGCTATCAAAAAAAGCAAAGTAGGTGTCATGTACTCTTTTTAGGTCAAACTTAAAATGGTAAAATCAAAATTTAAAAATTTTCGCTCGCTTAGGAGATACGGGGGAAAATAAAAAAATTAACGATTTCAAAGTTACCCTATATTTTCTTAGTTCAAAGAGATACAGATAAATTTTTCATACAGAAGTTTCTTTATAATGATTATTGAATAATCTGTGGTTTTCAAAATAAGTATACGGGATCAGGTAAAAAAGTTATCGGACCTAACCTATTTTTTTTAAATGGATCACCCTGTATATTTTAATCTAAGAAGATAACATTTTAAATTCTCTCACCATTAACTATATTGGTTTCCTAGGCGATTTATTTAAACTTTTCTTCATTTTCCTTGTTTTCTTTATTATAAGTTTCTGATCTCGGCATAGTACACGCGCCGTATATTTTAAAATTATGTTCCAGTCATCGGAATATGTTCTTAACAGAATATAAATTTTGCGCCATTTCCCCAAATGTCATATGTCATATCAAATTATTCAAAATGCTGATATGTCATTTTCACAAATGAATATGTAAGAATGAAATTGACGTTAAATGTTAGTAACAACTAGAATTTTAACATAGTTGTTTCCAGGATATTAACTTTTGTTTGGCCTACTGTGGTTTAAAGTAATTAAGTTTAAATAAATCGCCTAGGAAACCACTATCATCCACAGTGGATTAAATATTTGAAAAGAGAATTTAAAACGCTATCTATTTAGATTAAAATATACAGGGTGTTCCATTTAAAAAAATGAGTTTAGGTCCGATAACTTTTTTATCTGACCCCGTATACCTATTCTGAACGCGGAAAATTATTCAAAAATCATAATAAAGAAACTTTTATATAAAACATTTTGCTGAATCTCGTTTAACTAAGAAAATATAGGGTAATTTTGAATTGTCTATTTTTTGATTTTCCCCCGTATCTCTTAAGCGAGCGAAAATTTTACGAATTTAAGTTTGATCCAAAAAGAGCACATGCACCTACATTATTTTTTTGATAGCACTAACAATTACATAGATAAGTACCCTATATAAGTGTCGAAAATTGGACACCCTGTATTTTACATATCGATGGCTTAATGCTAATACCCCGTATCTTAAAAATACAGAATTTTACAGGAGATAAAAAAAACGTTTTATTTAATTATTTCTTTAACGAAATTGTTTATTTTCCTTTCAGAAAGTCATTTTGTACTCTTAGAATGAAAAATTATGTTTTAATTATATTAACTGTATATTTAACCAATCTGGAAGTAGATACGGGTTATTGACAAAAAAAAAGACAAAAAATCATCAGATACGGGTTTTTAATTTTTCTTTTTTTGATTAAAAAATTAAGGAAAATATACAAGAAGTGCTATTTTATGAATAACCTGCTACTATTTTTTAAGGTTTAATTTATTGTAGCAAAATAATATGTATACTTAACACCAAGAAAACATAAACTAACATAACATTTTTACAAGAAAAATCACATTGCGAAAATATATCATAATAATATTTTATTTAATGTTTAAACATCAGTAACTATTATTGCAAATGATGAGGTAAATTATCGTAAAATTCTACACAGTCAGCTGGTAGAACTTGCTTCAATTCCTGGAGATGCTTAAACTTTTGGTATTTAATCTTAAGCCGTTCATTATGTAAAACAGGATACTCATCAATATTTGGATATTTTACGTTTCTACATGGTAATGGCCGAAGATCATCATTAAAATTAATTTTGAACAAAATTTTTTTCTCTGTCGGACTATAGTGCAAATATCTAAGATCCGTTACAGTGGGCTCATTGGTTTTCCTTCCAGGACATATCGAATTGTAACTCCATGTTGATGGCAGTGCGAAATTGAAAAAAAAACCATGTGTTACGTAATAAGTATCTATAGGAAAGGGATAACATCTTGCTTCTCTAGTAATATTGATATAATCACTAGGCAAGTGAATAAAACGATTTTTTATCTTCCTTTCGATCAAACAATGTACCGCATCACATTCCATCTGCGTATGCCCTTTTTCTAAAATTTTTTGTTCAATTATAACATTATTTTTTAAGGAATATTGAAACAAAGCGTTGGACATAACTACATTCCTATTTTGGTAACAACACCCATCTGAATAAATTATAATAGGAAGTTTAGGAACACTACACTTTTCTTTGATATAATGGATCAAAAAGCTTGCAAAAGTAGATGCTGACAGGTCACCTTCTGTTTCATTCCACCAATAGCAGGTACACTGGTGTGTCGCTAAATTATAAATTGTAAAATTGTGACAATTTAATTTTGTCTTGTAATAAATTGCACTAGCATTAATAACAGGACAAATTTTGACAGCCTGAACATCTACAGTCAATGTATAACATTCCATTCGCAATGCCTTTGCCTTATCATCTTCTTTCTCCTTGCGTGCTTTATCTTTTCTTTCTATATGATTTTTAAATTCTTGTTCTGATATATTATTCGTTTCAAAAGAACAGCAAACATCACATCTGTCTTTCTTGGGTTTATGAAGAGAGATATTCATTTCCCTCAAAATGTCATCGAGAATGGGAAAGCTTAGAATGTAACTTTCTTTGTCGTTACTTTTGCAAAAATCCCTGTAAATACGATAAAGATCTGCTTCTGTGCGAAACATTTGTTCTAAATACAATTTGTCTGTATCCCTTCTGCAATAATGAGAACCAAGTTTTGGTAAATCATTTAACCATTGTTCTAAATACTTTCTTTTTTCCAAATTTAGCTTTTTATCAACGCGTGTCTTTTGCTGATCCTCCCTATCATCAATACTAATGCCATGTTCAGTGTCAGCTATCCAAGCGTGTACCATGTCTTCTTTAAGACCCAAAGTTGAGAGGAACATCCGTTTGCAAACTCTTTGACGATTATTATCTTTGGTTCTTAAATAATAACAGTAGGTTCCTTTTCGACGAGATGGGCCTCCAGTGGACGACCTTTTAGTTTGGGTGTATTCTACATTACCCCTAACATAGAGTTTCTTCTTTTCCCAAGAATCCATATTATTCCAAAATTTGTCAAAAATAGAGCGTCTTTCTTCATGAGAGAATATTTGGCAAAAGCGATTTTTAAACTTTTTACAGGCAACAGAATTGCATATTTCTCCCATTTCTCTTTCAGGTCGAGGTATGCCGTCAGTCACTTTTCCATCTTTACTTCTTTTATATCCCTTATACTCTTTACCAGACACCCTTAGGTTTTTAATTTTGTTTCTTGGCCATTCAGATGCTTCTGCTTTTCTCTTTCTCTTTTTGGAACTCGATATCGTAACATTTCCTTGTATAGCTGCAGGATGAGAACTATTAGTATTATTGCCATTATCACTTGAATCACCATCACCATTAATGTTTTGTATCTCTTGTATCGGTAAATATTCAGGATCATCATTTTTATCGCGTGGAGAAAAATTAGCATCTTGCCTAGGCACATTAGTATTTTCTGTGTCGATGGAAAATAATTCTTCAATATTGGTTTTATCTTCTAATGTTGAACAACTTGCTTGATATTCGATATTATTCTCTGTTATTCTGTTCTTTGGTTCTTCTTCATGTGTACTAACCAATTTATCCAGTTGATCTAGAACCTGACTGCAAATATTTTCTATATCTTGGTCGCTGGCTACCACCAAATCAGAAATATCGTTGCTGTTTAAAATATTACATTCAACTTTATCTGTACTGGGTAAATTATCTTGGCTTTTATCATTTCCTATGTGATCATTACAGGAAATATTTTGTAAGACGGAAATAACCATTCTTTTGCTTCTAGGTAGGTTACTTACCTAAAAAAAATACATATATACATAATACCCCGTATCTTACATACAACTTAAAGCTTATTAGAATTTTAATATCCCGTATCGTAAACTCAACAAGAAAATGACATTTTTAAGCACTTCTTTTATATAAATATTATTCTAATTTAAACAAAAATACTTTTCCAATCGTATTATAAAAGAAATATACAAGTACTTACCGGATTATCACCCAATATTGTCTTTAATTTATAATCTTTTGCGGAGCCCATACTAACACCTGTTAAGACACGTTGTAGAATGACCGATACGGGGTATTAGTTGGGAATATTAGCTTATTGCGATACGGTGTATTAAATGATGCCTTTTTTGGCGGGGTACGATTAAATTACGATACTGGAAATTCGCAGACGCCTAGAGGAGGTTACTAGAGACATCTTTTAGCAAAGAACCGAATTTTCCATTTTTTGTAGATACGGGGTATTAGCATTAAGCCATCGATATACTTTTCAATTTTGGTATGTATTAAAACAATATAAAATCGAATATTTCTGTTAGAAAAGTTATTCTATCCACCAGTGGCGTCCGTGCAAAGAAATCCTCTTATTTTAGAGATGCAACGTTCTTGATTAAAACCACTTGATTCAAATTGAAAATTATGATTAGCAGTAATATTAATAAATTTATCTTATAAACAACACAGAAACCAGAATCTCTTTTCGGCGACGAGGAATCAGTGGCGAAGGGGCCAGGCTGACTACGAAGCGGTATCGATCTCTTAGTCCATTTGACGTTGTCGAGCTGTGAATGTACATAACCTTCTAAATTCCTGCATGAGTGCAGGGAACAAATGGATCCAATGAATGTTTGCTAGGAATAAAATCAATGTTGTCAGTGAATGAACTCAGGTGGGGTTATGATATCGTTGTTAGGCACCAGGAGACGCTACTGGCTCTAGATGTATGTATTCTGATAATAATGTTGTGATTCATAAGTAACGGTCTCTGATTTGTTCGGTCTACGGCCGATAAACTGATTTGCAGTGATTGGTAGATTTTAGTAGTATGAGTCCTGGTATTCTTTGGCATCATTCAAAAATAGGAAGGATTCAAAAATGTATCATCCCCCATCCCTACGCGATATAAAAGTATTTAGAAAGCACAAACTATTAAGTTCCTAAAAACGCTACGCTCATGGTTGAGATGATCCAGAAAACGATGCGAGTTTGAAAGTATCCAGTCACGAATCTCGTGCAAAGTCATGGTAAAATTATGTATACTTTAGAGAATAGCACCTTCGCACTTAATGTTAGAGTCAATATTGGTGTGGATTTAATAGCTTTAGCGATATAGTAAGGTCACGAGCAGGGGATTTATATAAAATTAGTATATAAGAGGGAACGAGTATGGAATAGTTAAAGATTTTGGTCCAGTAAATACAACAGAAGATGTTTTTTTTCGTTATGGTAGCTAAACATATGGGGCTGCCCAGAAGTCGCTTAAATACACAGTACGGTGACTTAAGTCAGCACTTTCATCGGAAAACGGTTGACGTAATGTGCTGAAATTTTGCACGGTTATGACCTGAACACGTGTCAAAATTTTAAATACATTTTTTTTTTAAAAAATGTTAATTCCAATAATATTCTTCAGTGAAACAATAATGTGACACCCGCAAATAGATTACGGAAAATATTGGGAAGTAAAAATATCGTTTCTATATCCAACCATTAACTTAATATGGCCGAATAAATCCGGAAATGGCCACGTTTATGTGAAAATAGATATCGTTAATATATTATAGGCTATCAATACATAAAATTAGTTTTACATTTTGTCTAAAAGTATATAAAAAAGGTTCTATAGAAAAAATTTCTTTATAGATATTTCTTCAGGGTGAGTTGGGGTGTATTGCATTGTAAGTGAAAATAATGTAAAAAATCATTTATGTCTTTATTCGATTTTTATTTGTTTTTAAGTTACAGCCTAAATACAAATTAACAAAGTTTCATACATTAATATTTTTTAAAATTATATCTCTCGTTTAATAAAATTTTAAAATATCGCCATTATTCCGAATTTTAACTCGGAATTGTGCACATGCTGTCACGGCTTAGAAACAGACTACGTACACTGCAGATCATTTTTATTATATATTTTGTAATTGTCAAGATCGCAAGTGAATCTTGTAGCCTTCTAGCGTTATACTATGACACAGTGTTATCACGCATGCCGAATATGTAAATTTGTAGAAATAAAATTGTGCTGTCAAGTATGACTTGCCGTGAGCTGCATGAGGTGACTATATTGTACTTCTAAACCTATTTATAAGCACGCATAAACCGCCTTGCAGATATTTCGGGTATTCCGTGACATTGCGTGATAGCATGTTATCTCACGTGACGTGATAATAGTGTGTTTGCAGCTTTAGAGGATCGCCGTACCATTGCTCAACTTAAATATTTGCGTAACATCTTGAAGTGATATATTGAGACACCTGCAATTTCTCGTTCCTAGAACACGTCATTCCAAGACTTTTTATATAGCAACAGCGCATATCAATATCCGTAAATATTCCCCAATTAATCGATTGTGCAATGCTTACAATCTGCACCAACATAAATTTTACATTTTCAGCTGTAGCTTATCCAGTATAAGATTAAATTAGTGTTTTCTTTAGACATATATATTAATACTTTTAATTTAATTTAGGTTTTTTTTAGTTTTAGTTTTAGTTTTAGTTAGTTTTAGTTTTAATTTTAATTAGACCTTTAATATTTCTTTCTATCAAATATGTTTTTTGTATTGTTATGATTACTTATTTTATATTGTACAGGGTGTTATGGCAATGACGTATTATATTTAAATAGGTGACTCCTTGGGTGTTCTAGAGAAGCGCTACATATTTTATTTTTTTTAAATCGACCGTTTTAAAAGTAGGGTAACAAACCCTCTTACTCACAGGTCAGTCCGCGCTACTGTACAACATTTCACCCAGATGGCAATGCTGCCAAACTTAATGTAAAACCGAAATTCCATATAAACGTATAAAAATAAATTATTTTCTACCTACTTGTATTTATCTTTATACCTAAAGAGCGAGGAAATCCAGGCACAAACACAATCAGTTTTTTTTCTTTTTCATGGGACTCCTGGAAACATTTTATATACACAGTAATAGTGAAACCGAACCGATAGTTAGCTTTTGAAAATACAATAATACAGATCATACTACAGATTATTAGATTTTATTACACGCGACGAAATTTGACGTCAAGAAGAATCGCGTCAATAAAAACAATATTCAAAGATTATTTATGGACGGGCAAGATAGGCGTTTCTTGTTACGCGTAAACCGAAAAAACAGAGTGGATTGCTGAGAGTGTGTTGGTGATCGACGAGACACAACGTATCCGGCCGCTGGTTGGTCTTCAACTAATAGACCGCAAGCGTGCGGCGCTATATGAAACTACTTCGCTCAGCCGATGTAAGGCGTCAAGAGGTCATTGGCATGTGACCTAGTGACGTACGTGGTATTACTATTCCATATGTTTTTCGGGTTGTTCAAAACATTTTCCGTCGATATTTTTCTTAAATTAATATTACAAAAAGGTATTGCATAATGGAAAAGTGTTTAAATTATTTTATTTTGTCTAAAGAGTTTAAGGTGTACATATGACAACACCGGCCAGAATTCCTTAATTGCTTACATGTATCGCAGTGCCACACAGCTGTTTTTTGGTTTGATGTCAGGTCACTTTTACCGCGGAATGAATTCAAAGCGCGCCATTTATGGATATTTTTCTTCAATTTGTTTTTATCTCAGAAATTGCCGGTTTAAATATAATACGTCATTTCCATAACACCCTGTATAATAATATAAAGTTTTTTCTTTTTAGGATTCTCATTATTGTCGTTCTTCTGTTTATTTTTGTCCTTAATTAAAATTTAGGATTATTAGTTATTTTAAGTTAAATATACTCTAAAATATTAAGTAAAATCGGGTGGTTGTATGAGCAACTATGTTGGATCCCCCCACCCGATATTTATTGTTTTTTACAATGAATTTTATCAACAAAATAAAGGCATTTTCGATTTGATTTGATTTTCACGTATACAATGCTCTCCTGAAGTTTGGTCCGTGCCTCCCGACTTACCCTGTGTATTCTAATATAATCTTTGATTGCATATTTTTATGTCGATGATTTTTTTTAGGATAAAACACTGTATTTTTTAAGTATGTGGTAAAACATTAAACGCAGCGAGGGGAAATACCGTAAAGACGAAACGTGAAAGTTTTAAAGAAAATTTTATCCTTGGTGAAACATGGAGAACGCTTCCCACGAGCCATGTTTCCATTTTTTCCATTAGGGCATGTCTCATGTTCATCGTAATAAAAAATATAAAATTCCAGGACCGTGTAGTCAAGTATCTCACTGGAGTTACTGAGCTTTATTATTTATGCATTCTTCGGTCTTATATTTAAATATATTTTGCAGTAGCGTATCTATGTATACGGTAAAATCGCCCGGTAAATTTACATCCGTTTTTGAAATACCTAATAATTTACCTATAATGAAATTTCGGTATTTTTCGGTAATTTCTAGTATACACCCTGATCAGCCAAATGAAATAAATTCTATAATAATTAAATAAGGGCGTGTGCGAAAAACGCTAGGACACGTCGATTGGTATTTCTAGTTGCGCATTTTTCTCAATAAAAATCTTTCATACGGGGTGTGTCATGTAACATTGGCCAATACCAACTTTCTTATTTTAAATGCAACACCCTGTATATTATTCAATTTTTGGATCCCTCAGAACATTCTAGACATATTTAATGTACAATATCCTATACCTATCTTCAACTGTTTCGGAAATATTAAGTGTTTTCAGATTTATTGCATTTCAGCTTGTTACTGATATGAAATAAAAAGATATAAATAGTTTTATATTCCGACGTGTCATAATGACATAATTATGGATTTCATTTTCAGTGTCAAAATGACATACTTTATAGGACTGAGTACTATAATGATTTCATTATAGGACTGAGTACTATAATGAAAAATAGACGCAAAAATTATTCCTTGAAATATGCCAAAAGTACCCTTTCGTGTACAATATTGACAACCTTTTTCTGGGAACACCAAGTTTTGTAATTGGCATAAGTTTTTTCATATATGCCTTTAGACTTTTTGGGCAACAAACAAACAACTGCTTTATTGGCCAATTCTTCGATTTCTGATGGCAAATTATCCATATATATTATGTAAACGTTAAAATTAAAAATTAAATTCTGACAATGACAATACAAACAAATATTTCTATAGTTACCTGGCTTTATTAAAATCAAGCCATTAGTTTACTGACGAAAACTTAAAATTCATCGAAAAAAACACAAAAATCGTCGGAATATGTATGAAATTCGGATCATAAACAATCATTATGGTACACGCCGTGTTATTAGACTCGGCTGACGCCTCGTCCAATAATAGTCACGTTATTATGGTCCTTATAACATAAATATCTATTATTTACTTATGTTTAAAAAGGCTTGACTTTAGCAAATTGTTGCCTTTTTGCATGACAGTAATTGTCAGTGTTTTAGTCGTTTGAAGTTCGTTAACTGCATATCAGAAAAATGGTTTATTTAACAGAAATGCACAAAGTGCACAATTCTACAGATGATTGGTTATGGAGATAAAACACTGACACAAATGGAAGTTGCTCGCTTATTTCATGAAAACTTTAAAAATTTGCCGCCTATAACTCAAGGGAGAATTACTAAAATAGAAAAGCAGTTTCGTCAGCTTGGACATGTAAAGCAGATAAAAAATTAGCTGCCAATGCAATAAATGATACAAAATTAGAATTATGCTTGAGTTTGAGGAAAACCCATATACTTCTAGTCGAGAAGGAGCCCCAATATTCGATTTTAGCCATTCATCGATTATTCGAACATTAAAAGAAAATAAAATGTATCCCTATAATATGATACCTACTCATGAGCTCATGGAAGACGATTTTGATAGCAGAATGTATTTTTATGAACAAATGATGGCAATGTTAGATAACAATGTGATCCAATTAGAACATGTTTTGTTCTCTGATGAGTGCACCTTTACACTTCACGGTTATCCTACTCGTCAGAATTGCCGCTATTGGTCTTGGGAAAATCCTCGCTGGCTTGGAGAAAAACATACTCAATATCCTGCGAAGGTTAATGTTTTAGCAGGAATTGTTGGAGATCGTATCATAAGTCCCTTTTTCATTAATGGCAATTTAAATGGCGTTAATTATTTAGCACTGCTCCAAAATAATGTCTTGCCAACTTTAACAAACTTATATCCTGATCCAGCAAACCCACAACTTCCAGCGAATATGATATGGTTTCAGTGAGATGGAGCACCCATTGCCAAATCAATGTTCGGCACTACCTCAACCGGCTATTTCCAAATCGGTGGATATACCAGCACGATCACCTGATCTGACGTCATTAGACTTCTTCTTATGGAGTTATGTCAAAAATATTGTATATAAAACTACATCCCTGGAGTTAGCTGACTTAAGAAGATGAATAACGCTTGCAATTAGATCGGTCACGTGTGAGATGTTCAGTAACGTTAGAAGAAATTTCTATTTAAGGTTAGGATGTTGCCAAGACGTTCGCGGCGAGCACTTTCAACATCTCCTACATTAATGTTTTTTTTTTTGTTTTTTACATTAGCAAGAAATAAAAATAGTTATTAGTTTTTGAGTGTGTTGTTAATTTTTGCAATAAATGTGAAAACACTTAATATTTCCGAAATAGCTGAAGATACGTCTAGGATATTGTACATTAAATATGTCTAAAATTTTCAGAGGGATCCTAAAATTAAATAATATATAGGGTGTTGGATTTAAAATAAGAAAGTTGGTATTGGTCACTGTTATTATTGGCCACCCTGAATGAATTTTATTGAAAAAAATGCTCAACTGGAAATACCAATCGACGTGCCCGAGCGTTCTTTCTCACACACCTCCATTTATTTATTATATAATTTATTCCATTTGGCTGATACACGCTGTATAATCGCTATAAATACCTATTAATACGGATATCTTTATAAACGGTAAATAGTCTTAATGGAGAAGATGAACGGAAACTCAAAATAGTCCTTAAAATTATATTTCCTCGACTGCTTGAAAACTTATAATATTTATTTTAAAGCAGACCGTGAAGCTTAAGCTTTCTAAGCTAAATAATAAAATATTTAAAGTCACAGTTGATTAAATGCTCCCCAAGCGGGAATTTATTTCAATTTTATTCCTTGGGCGAGATACTTAAAATTTTAATAATGCATAATTTAAGATAAATTGACTGTTAATTGACTCTAAAGGAACAGAAATGTAATAATTTTAAAAAATTTATAGTCAGATCCATGAAGGGATTTTAATTTTAAAATTTTACGAAAATATCCAAACTAATTATTTTACCCTGTATCTACACCCTCATATTAGATTAGTGATATAATAGTATATTAAGATACAAGTTTCATAAGACATTAACTTAGAGTACGCGTTTTTCTAAAGTACAAGTGCTCTAATTGTCTTATGAACCGTGTATTTTATAATACTTTTTCTATTTGGGTCTTTAAAGTCTGAAAAACTTTTAAAAATATAGTGGATTCTTTCCATTTGAATTAATATTTTCTTTTTGGGTTGGAAATACTTTTACAACTTCATAAAATATTACAAGTATCAAATATGCCATCATAGGAACCATTGAACACAACAAAGCTTCTTCCCATCCGTCATAATTAAAAATAAATATATTATTAAAGTTAATAAAAATGAGTCGGTAAGAAAGTTGTACTCCGTCAGAAATACGAGAAATTGCAGGAGCAGAACAAAGTTCGAAACAAATACTAAATAATACTATTGAACAAGATATTGTGTCGACACAGAATCTGACAGGAATAACAATTAATGCCCAGGAAATGTCTACAGTTACTATAAATATGTATATATAAAGTAATATGTATAATACTCTATTGACTACTACTTTATTTACTTTACTGAATAAAACTTAAAAAATAGAGCATAAACTGGAAGATATTTCTATTATTTTTAGGTTATGTTGTTTCATAGTTGTGACTAGAAATTAGTTGACGGACACCGTCACCATGTTATATATTTCTGAGTATAGGTATTTCACATAAATATCCAGTAAACGCGAATTTGCAAGGTTAAAGTTTAGTATTTTAAAGCTTTATATAAAAAATTTCTGTCGAATCCATAATGCCTAGAAAACTAGTTTTAATGAAATCGAAGTAAGCCTAAAATTCGAACCCTACTTGCTGCCAACATAAAAAAAATAAAATTTCAGTTTCATAAAGTGGCAGGTTATTAAATTTTTTTGCGTTTCATAATGTAGCCATTATGAAACCCAATTAGAAAAGGGATTTTAATTTTAAAATTTGACAAAAATATCCAAATTAATTATTTTTCCCTGTATGTACAACCTCATATTAGATTAAAGATATAAATATAGGAACAATATTCTATAATTTATTTTCACAACGGCTTTATATAGTTTATTTCGCATTAGCTTATCAAAAATCTCTTTTTTCCTCGATCCCCGAAAACTTTTTTATTATATCCACAATAATAATTTGTTTACGACAAACATAAGCAATAAAGCAGCACAAGCTTAGTCATGTAAAAATTGTATAAGCAATATCTCCCGAATTTTTATCTTCATACGGAAATTTTGACATCCTTATTATTGTTACAAAAATAAGCCGCAAAGGAACGAGAGATTTTATATCAGAAGGGAAAAGTCAAATATTTCTGCCTATGTATGATCATTCAGTTTTTAATATTATGAAACATGTCAATAACCTGTTATTTTAGATTTACCTATATTTGTTGTATCAGTTAATGAAAATGATCAAGCACAACGTTTTTCTTTGGAAACGAAATACAATTCCAGTGCATTATTGATATTCATATTTTGTGTTATGTGTGATTCACAATAGTTTCTAAACGAAAGTACACTTAGAGTTAGAGTTTAATCATCAAAATCAGTTCTTATGAGAACTTGTTACTTTTCCTGTAAGTAAAGTTAAATTGCGATTGGCGATCATCAATGCCGGCGTTCCTCAAGGGTCCATATTGTCTCCCACTCTCTACTTACTCTATATTAACGACCTTTTAGTGAAAACGAAAAATCCGATATTTAGTTTTGCTGACGATTTATCTCATCTTTCTCTTTGAATGCACAAGCATCGGCTGCCGACGCTCATCTTCGCAGATAGAATGAAATATCACGACTCAACAAAGGCCTGGAAGAAATTTTGGCTTGGGGTGACAATAACCAAGTCGAATTTAACGGTAAAAAAACCAGGCAGCACCTTTCTTTAAAAAGGTTAACATTACAGAATCGGATATAGTCACGCAATCCCACTGGTTTCATCTATAAATTTGCTGGGCGTCAATCTGGGAGGAAATATGTCTTGGCATAAGCACGTTGTGGCAATCGCCAAGATAGCTTCTCAGAAACTTGGTGTACTCTTCCGAACCAGAAAGTTGTACACACCTCAACAACTTTTGACACTACACAAAGCCCAGATTCAACCATCACTAGAGTACTGCTCTCATGTCTGGAGCTCTGCACTCACCAGACCACGAGCTGACGAAGAACCTCGACAGCCTAGAATATCGAAGACAGGTTGGGGATTTGACTCTCTTTTACAGATATTTTCATGGACAGTGCTCGGATGACCTTGCCCTCTTAATTCCGCCCAGAGCGGCGAATAACAGAAATAGACGACGAACCACTGCCGTCCATCCATATGTGGTTAAGCTTAGTACTCCTCGAACTTGATTATTTAAGAACTCTTTCATCTGGAGGACTTCATCCTTATGGAACGACCTTCCCGAGGTCGTTTTTCCCAACGAATATAACCCTCAACGATTCAAAACCAACGTGAATCGCTTTTTACGCACACGCACCACTCTCAGATTGCCCTAAAGGATTTTTCCTATAGTGCTTGTGTTTTATCATATAAAAAAAAATATTGTTTGTATATTTAGTTATAAAAATTGACACAATTGAATGATATTATTACAGGTGTTAAAACGCACCTTCATTCGTTTCCCGATTCATCTGTATGTATACTTTAATACTTGTAGGGTATATTACACCCTTATCGGAAAATGTGTGTCGTGCTCGCGCAAAGTTTGAAGCTTCTAAAAGCAGTTGTGTATCGTATCATGGTTTGTTGTAATATTTATCAAATTTCAAGTTCAGTAATTCATTTGTTATAACGCTAGATTAGAGCCTTGTGGAGGTTCGCTCCTGGAAATAGACAAAAATTAACAATCATTATTGACAGGTTGGTTATTTGCTTCAACCAAAAAACAAACCCAACTAATATAGGTAACCTCAAGCGATTGAAAACTAATGTGAATTGCTTTATTCGCACAAGCACCTCTCCCAGAGTGTCTTAACAGGTTTTTCCTGTAGTGCTATATACAGCCCGGTGAGACCGCTTATGGCGGGGATCGAAGCATATAAGTAGGCCGTGCAAGTGACGTCACAGCCAGGCAGGTTACTCCATACGTTTATCCTTTTGTGTCGATCGTTCTGTGTCAATATCAGACTTTGGGTTTGTTCGATTTAATCTAGGCCATATTTATCTCCCTTTATTGAATCGGAGAAGGTTGATGCAGACAGAGACTGCCATAGAATGCGAGCAGCACACGTTCTTAAATTATTTCACAACCGAACATCCTTCGTCTGGAAGGGGATAAAATCAAGTAACATATGATTTATAATGTGATTGAAAATGGTGGAGGAAGCGTCATTAAATTTTAAAATAATTTTTAATTTTCTATTCTTTTCACGAAAACGGATCTTCTCGTTTTGTTGCAGGTAAGTAATTTATGATTGAAATATTTTTTTACTAATTTTTATTCGTTATTGTTATTTTACATTATAAAATTGTCCCATTATGTCCCAAACTTGTCACGCAAACTATCAACAAACACATTTTTAAAGAATTTTACTTAAATTTTACAATCCAGAAGTCAAAAGCTACAACATACATAATTACAGCTTAGTTATGTTAACCCGTAACCAGAATTTTGAAGTCCGGTAATATATTATTATAATAATTCTTTCTTTTCATAGTTTAATTGAGAATCCCATAATGACTGAACATTAAAGAGGACTTCGATCACTAATGTTACCAGAAGTATGCTACGAAACAAACAAATTTGAAGCCCATAATCATAATGATGGTGCATATATATACTTGGTTAGTAGATGTACATATAGTATTGTATTTACCTTGATTTATTTGAAGTTGAAGATGGTAAAATATTTTATGTAAATTATGATTTATTTCCTATTTTTTAATAAAACTAATTACAACCTTCAATCTCTGAATTCTTTATTTCTAGTTTCGTTACTAGTTCAATAATAATATAAAAGTATGTAAGGACAATTTTAAAGCAATATTTACAGACCTATGTCAAAATCCTAATATTTAATTTTCTCTACTTAGTAAACCAAATAAATGGGTTTTGATGTTTTCTTTGCTTGAATGTCACTTTAAAATATTGACAGTAATAAAAATTTGGACAAAAGTGACATTTGAAAAGCACGTGCGCGCCAGGCATAATGGATGTCGCCGTATCATGCCTGCTTCGATTATTTAACACGGCAGTTTGTCTTCTTCCTGGTTATAAGTATTCGTTGGCTATATATTTGATCATAAAGAAACAACTTTAAACATCATCATAAACTCTAATTAACCTCCGTATTAGGCTTATTTTAAATCTTATAATTATCTTTATATTATTTCGTCAACAGCTAGTAATAATAAATCCCGCAACAACACACAAAGCAGCCTCAGTTAGACAGTTATTTTAATAATTTTAATTAAAACACATAATTTCAAAACTTTTCACGTTGGATCTAATGAAATATTTAAAGTAACAGTTGGGTAAGCGCTTCCCAAACGAGAGAAATTATTTCATTAGGTTTCCTTCTTGCAGACTACTCGAAAATTTATTAGCACGCCTTTTTTAATAAATGGTGTTTTGGGTAAAGCGTACAAATGTGACTAATTTTATTGTAAATAATGCCCTTTTTTATGCTCAAACACAAGCACTCTAGGAAAAATTCTTTAGGGCCCTCTGAGAGTGGTGCGTGTGCGCAAAAAGCGATTCACGTTGGTTTTGAATCGTTGGAGGTTATATTCGTTGGGAAAAACGACCTCGGGAAGGTCGTTCCATAAGGATGAAGTCCTCCAGATGAAAGAATTCTTAAATAATGAAGTTCGAGGAGAACTAAGCTTAAGCACATATGAATGGGTGGCAGTGGTTCGTCGCGTATTTTTGCTATTCGCCGCTCTGGGCGGAGTTAAGAGGGCAAGGTCAGCCGAGAACTTTCCATGAAAATATCTGTAACAGAGAGTCAAATCCCCAACCTGTCTACGATGTTCTAGGCTGTCGAGGTTCTTCGTCCGCTCGTGGTCTCCAGTCAAACGAATGGCCCTCCTTTCGATGGAATCCAGTAGCCGAAGAGTATGTTTGGGTGCAGAGCTCCAGACATGAGAGCAGTACCCTAGTGATGGTCGAATCTGGACTTTGTATAGTGTCAAAAGTTGTTGAGGTGTGTACAATTTTTTGGTTCGGAAGAGTACACCAAGTTTCTGAGAAGCTATCTTGGAATCTTGGCGATTGCCGCAACGTGGTTATGCCAAGACATATTTCCATCCAGATTGATGCCCAGGAAATTGATAGATGAAGCCAGTGGAATTGCGTGTCCGTCCATGACTATATCCGGTTCTGTAATGTTGACCTTTTTAGAGAAAACTGCTGCCTTGGAGTTTTTAGCGTTAAATTCGATTTGGTTACTGTCACCCCAAGCCAAAATTTCTTCCAGGTCTTTGTTGAGGCGTAGTACTTCATGCTGTTTGCGAATATGTGCGTCGGCATCCGATATTTGTGGATTCAAAGAGAAAGACGAGACAAGTGTGCCATCGTCAGGAAAGCTAAATATCGGATTTTTAGTTCTCACTAGAAGGTCGTTAATGTAGAGTAAGAAAAGGGTGGGAGACAATATGGACCCTTAAGGAACACCGGCATTGATGGTGAAGGTGTCTGAAACTTTTACTTTTAAAATTTATATCGAAATAACTAAAATACGATAAACTCTAAGAGTAAAATTAAGCTATTTTGAACATTTTTTTTAGTTTACAATTATTAGTCTAGTCGCCTATAACAAAATTTATTTCGAAAACGGCTGGATATAACTTATGTACTTGTAGTACAAGAAAAATTGTTTTTATTCAGGACTGCAAAACTTTCTTTTTTTTTAAGTTTTTAATTTATTTCTCCGAAACTACAAAACCAAATTAAATAAAATGAGGCACTTATAAACGATACTAATACGAACCTAAATATTCAATAAAATACTGGTTGTCCCATTTAAAATAATATAACTTTATGCTGTCACACTTTTTTGGGCCGCCCTGTATAATGTAAAATATTTTTAAAACATTCCGCCTTTAATCCAACACCTCAAGCTATTTTAGTATTGTTGATAAGTTCTTTGATAACGATTTAATCTTCCGTCCCCGCTTCGTTTTCGCACCAGGTATATGGAAAAATTATATCTTGTCACAGATAGTAGATGATAACCATTAGCTGATTTTATGTTTGAATTTAGTTGAGGGAAAGAGAGAAGAGATGAATAAGAGATCACATAATGGAGATCAGAACTGGCCAGCAAGATCGTGCGACTTAAGGCCTCGTGATTTCTTTCTTCCTCGTGTAGGTACGCTAATATACCAAGGAAAATTCCAGAGATGAAGAACAAAATTTGATGCACATCGGCAACATTGAGGCATAATTTAGTGAAAATGTAATTAACATTCCTTAAAAGGATGACATTTCAGTTATAGACTACATATTAACATCTAAATAACAGCTACTTTAAAATAAATGATAACTTTTATTCCAAAATAAAATCGGACGCTACGGTACGGTCTGGTTGAAACAAACCAACAACAACCCCGGGGTTGTTGGTTTCTCCTTTTGCTGAATAATTCACGCTAGCAATGGTAATAAAAAATCATAAAAATGATCAATAATTTTTCATTTTCCCTTGTATCTATCAAGCACATAGGCCGAACGATTCACATCTGCAAATATACCAAAATTGGCCAAATACCACCTGCTACCCCCATTGACGTAT
The DNA here is from genome assembly GCA_963991005.1 of Barypeithes pellucidus. NCBI lineage: Eukaryota > Metazoa > Arthropoda > Insecta > Coleoptera > Curculionidae > Barypeithes > Barypeithes pellucidus. Next base: position 14,537,327 of record OZ022565.1, on the reverse strand, counting down.
ACCCCTTAACCCGCCTATAACCACAACTGACGTTATATCTTGGACTTGGATCAGATGTAAGCGATCGAATGAAGTTTGATCCACTCAAATTTACAATAATTTCATTTCAGTATTTTTTTTTAAATCATATCAATCTGAAATAGCTAATTTTTATCGAGTTCTATTCTAGGCGATACTACAAATTTCCCTTGGGGTTTAAAAGTATTGTCACGCCCAGGTTTTAGGGTGTGACTAGGGGTGTAAAGGTATCTACGAGATCTTAGTTATTAAATAGAAAACGATGCGATTTATAAAACAAAGATTTATTATAAAGCCAAACGAAATAATTACCTGAAGGGTTTACAAAAGAAACAAAGATTTAAACTGACTGACAAAATAATGATTACTTACAATAAGGTTAGATGGTACATCGGGAACCGGGCGACCAGCAAAGTTGTTCACAAATATCTTCGACGGAATCTCGAGCACTAGTGATTTTAAAATTTACCTATTACCAATAATGTGCCTTCTCCTCAGGTCAGCAGTTTTCCCCCTTATTGGGAATCGACGAACTCAGGTCGTCCAACTGTAATTGTGCTGACATGATGAGTTGACAAATTATTGATTCATCAGGATGTACGTATACTATTTTATAACTACAACTTCCAGTTTGTTTAATAAATCTAATACCGGTTTAATGTTACATAGGAATGACCTGTGTTTTAACATTAACCATAGAGACTCATTAAAAATCTGAATATCGAATTTATAAAATAGTATGGTTCCTTTTGTGACAGTATTCTTAAAAATCATTAAGGACTAATAAGCTGCAATAAGTTACTTTATTTTTTTTTGCTTTATAAGAGCAAATCCTTTCACGCTTCAATTAATAACTCATTACTGGATTGATCCACCTCACTTAAAAATTACGATATAACTTCAGAAAACGACTTGGAGATATCTTTATATGAGAAATAAACCAAATGACCTAAATAAGTTGTGGGCTTAGCTATATAATTCTTTTATTATTATTTTTGTCTTATTAAAGTAACTTTTTCTATACTGGTATTTCTCATTAATAAAAATTACAGTTATTATTAATAAAGATTCAATTTATTATCCATAATTAACCTGTATGTATGTTATGGGGTATCGTAAAAGATGACTTTTAATTATTAAAATTATCAATTCTAAGCGTCTTGTGCACGCTTGAGTAGGTGAATCTATTCTAATGCTGGATTTATATAGAGTGGTGGTAAATCCTTTAAGATTCCTATTAGATTAGCCTTTGTATATATCATAACGCGTGATATATGAGACACTTCTCTAGTAACTACTAAATATTAGTCCTAATAAAAACTAAAGGCACCTAATCAGTGGCTGTTCTTCCACAGAAAACGAATACAAAAATATTAATTTATATTCATTGAATATTATATATCGTATAAAGTCCGACCCTCCCTAATATTTTATCGTACCGTCAATTATCGTATAAAGTCCGACCTTCCCTAATATTTTATCGTACCGTCAACCAAACGGTATATTATAGGCTTTCGATCCGACAACCGTGCCTCGGTCGAGGTTAATGACGATTATGACGAGACTTGCTCGCATGTGCTATTAAGTAGGCGGGGCATAATGCAGTTTCTCTGTAGTAACAGGTGGCGGGAGATAGCTGGAGATAGCGGGGCGATGGCGATTTAACATGGGAAAGGCGCACAATTTTAGTGTGCGCCGCGCCGTTGTTTGTTTTAATATTTTAATATTATATATTTATTAAGTTAAAATGAATAGTTTGCGGTGGACTATTTTAAAAATAACTTTAGCTCTTTGAGTTTGGAGCAAAAAATTGAAGTGAAGAATGCGGGAAGAGGTAAACCCAAAATTACTTTAACGCAGACCACAAAGGGTAAATCTAGAGACTTTATTAGAAAGTTTAAAAATTAAATTTATGAAAAAAAAATTTATAGATGGTATTCCAAATTTTAATGAGGCTGTTATTGATCAATTTTCTCCAATTAAGAACCGATGAATGGACTTTACGTTTAAGCACAATCTATACGCACTAAGAAAACCTTTCTTATTTTCCAAAAGTTGTATTTCCTTGTGTAAAATTAAAAAATAAATAAAAATGTGATTTAACTAACGCATTTATTACTTCTTTTCTTTCTACATTTAAAACACCTAGAAAGTAATTGTTTGGTCGTTACACAAAAATAAAATTTTAAAAATAATTTCACCATACTTGCGAACCTCCTCTATCATAGATCACGAGCCGCCACTGCACCTAATGAATTTCATAATACAATTAAAAAGGTTAAAAAGTCCCTGTAATATTCTTGAATGTCATCTTATGAAAAATAAAACCTGTAATTGTCCCGCCTCTCATCAAAATGTACCATAAGATTATCTCTCGTCGTGCCAAGGAAAACAGCCGCAGTGCGTAACCCTTCAAGATTATCAGGGACGTAGCAATTAAGAATAAAATTTACAGGAAACAGGTAATTACAAGTATTATTCTTAACATTTTTAAAATTAAAAAAATCAAGCTCTTTAAGAAAAAAATATTTCAATAGCAATTACAGCTATATTGTAAATATTTATAAAAATATTTAACTATAAACAGGATCAGTTTTAAGAGAATTTCCCAATTTTGAAATAACTTTTACTTCAACGTAATTATGTAATAGATAGAATCCAACTCATATTCATATTACGGAGGGGCAAAATTCCTCTTGTGGTTTAGACAAATCTCTATTCTTTCTTTACTTTAACCACGGTGGAAAGGACCACTTCTTGAATCTTTAATTCGCCATTCTAGCCTATTTCGTTTCCCAATTTAGAATTAGAACCACCCACTGCATCTGATCTTTTCTAAGATACTGGCTTGCATTGGTAAGTACACCGCGAGATGTCACGACGAGTATTATACTGCCGTAGACATTCATTCTGGACACTTGATAGCATTTCAAAGACCCTTCTACTCCTCTTGTCAGACTCTAGCCTTACTGCCTAGCCGTGATACGCCGAAGCATGTCTAAGAATCAGTTTGGCGAAAGGAGAAGAACAAGAATTCGATGTTAATTCATCATCACGAAATCTAGACTTAGTTATAGTTAGTTATAGTTAATAAATTCTTTACCTTAGTCCCTCTGTATTGAGCACATTGTTTGTTTAAATACGTTTTTAAACCAGTTATTGAACCTAAAACATCATATCAGCTACATAAATAACTTTCTATCATCAACAACAATATTAAGATGGCGTTATTTTCTTATGTATTTTGTTTTTCTATTAGAGTTCTATATCTTTAGGAATATAATAATGATGAAAAATATACCTACTTTTTATTCTATATATATATATTCTATATTATTCGTAAGGCGCCCATATGACTTTACATAGTAAATATTTGACTTTAAATTAGAAATTCGAATCCAAACTTTTTAATAGATATCGTGCGTGATTTTATTTCCAACATGCTGCAGTGTTCGCACCGCTAAAACTTTTCAAATTATTATTTGAAAGCGGATTTATTTCATAATTAAACAAGTTGCAAATCCAGGTTTTTACTAGGTACTTTATTCAATCTCTATATTAAGGGATTACTAATTTTTTCAATTTATAGAGGGACCTTATCTGATTAATATCTGAATTAATAAAAAAATATTCAGTGTTAATTAGTTTCGTCAGGCCATGACTTGATTTTACTATCTTGTGATCCTAAGAGTGTGTGTTCCCTTAGTGATCGTTGTCAAATATTTAGTTTTTAGATCAGTTGACAACTTTTACATCTGGACCAGTAAAAGTAATAATAAATTACATAAACTTAATTTTACATAAATTGGATATTATTTTATGGAAATAATCCTTATTATTTAATAGAGTTATTTAATTTAACTGGTACGAGCAATATCGAGGTTTGAAAATAAAACAATATACTATTATACTATTCCTAGAAGAATTTTATGTTTAAATTTACAATGGAACAATGGAGTTAAACATTTATCATGCTCTAGATTCGAGTTTAAGGGTTTAACAATTAAACCGTTATTCTTTCGAATATTCCATTTGAACGCCAGCGCTTGTCAAAGTTCCATTCAAACTTCAGTATCTCGATTATAGGCAACACCTTAACTTCACTATACAGGGTGTTAAGATAATGTATCAGGATACTTGGAGAGGCCATACCACATGTTAAAATAAAGGTAGTAATACAACATCTTGAGATTAATTTATAAACTATCAAGTTAATATTGGGCACAGAGATTACGCTTAATGGCTTGTATCATTGTGCTTTGTAAATGTTTCTCTACTCTGTCACCAAAGGGCAGTTTACCTAAAATTCTCGTAGCTTAGCTAGTAGAACGGTTTCTCGGCAATTGCAACGCTACTCGATAGTAAGTTTATTCCAAAAAAAAACACAGGTTGTTTCATTTTTAAATTTGTAGGTTCGGTGTGATCCGACTTTTTGGCACCCCTGTAAGTATTTCTAAATTGCTTTATGAGTTATAGACGTGTTTTGGACTTCCATTGTCTTTATTTCATTTAAATCACAACGTTTCAACTGGTAAGTATCTCCAGTCGTCTTCAGGTGAATACTGAGCAAGTTACTAAACTAGGAGGGTATTTATACTAATAAGGGGGTGAGAAAGTTAGACGAGCATGACCGAGGTGGGTGCAGTCATGCGTCAATACTAGAGGACGTACTTAAACTAAGATTACATTTGCTTAACAGGGTTTCCAAATGTTCCTTATATCTAAAGAGGGTTTGCTAAAACAACCAGTATTCTGAATGATGACAGCTACTTCTTTGAAGTTCCTCTTTCGCCAATGTTCTTCCTTAAGTATGATACTTGATTATCCCCATTGTAAGTGGTGGCCGTCGAACCATTCCATTCGAACAGTATTCAGCTCCAAAGACTCTTTAAGAAGCCACCTGACAAAGACAAAACCAACCAACCACAAAGACACAAAGAATTGTGTATATAGAATACCCTGCGAGTGCGGACAATCCTATGTTGGTGAAACCCTACGGCCATTGGAAACAAGGATCAAGGAACATCAGAGCCACACACGAAAGGGAGAAACAAACAGATCCGGAGCAGCAGATCACGCTTGGAGAACATTGGCGAAAGAGGAAATTCAAAGAAGCAGCTGTAATCATTCAGAATCCTGGTTGTTTTAGCAAACCCTCTTTAGATATAAGGAACATTTGGAAACCCCTGTTAAGCAAATGTAATCTTAGTTTAAGTACGTCCTCTAGTATTGACGCATGACTGCATACACCTCGGCCATGCTCGACTAACTTTCTCACCCCCCTTATTAGTATAAATACTCTCGTAGTTTAGTAACTCAGTATTCACCTGAAGACGACTGGAGATACTTACCAGTTGAAACGTTGTGATTTAAATGAAATAAAGACAATGGAAGTCCAAAACACGTCTATCACTCATGATACAGCATTGTTTCTAACCTTCAAAGAAACATCATGCTTTATGTTAAAGAAATTTTATATCTTCATCGCTAAGAGGGGGTTAAATATCAAAAATGTGTTTAAGAGTACAAAATTTCATAAAAATATTTAACTGTCAGAAAACTAATACACGTTAATATTTAATGAAATCTATTTACTTAAATAGAAGAAAAATATAGCTTGTCATTTATTATGTAAACAATTTTACAAATATTGATAAATTTCCTTTCGGCTCATCTTACAAATCTCCTATTATATATAATTTTTTTTTAAATTCCATATTTCTTAAACAGGGAGTCCGCTAATTAATGGGACATGGAAAAACCACAGACTTCTTACGTACAAATATTAGGATTTAATTATACTTAGCTATATCCGAAAGTTGATATTAACTGAGATACAGGGTGTTAAATTTAAAACTTCATTTTTTGTTCTTCTCTAATAACTTTGACAGAAACCAACGGCTTTTTACAAAAGTTGGAAATTATGTTTTTTTTAGGACGAGTAGCCGATTTATTGGTGAAATTTTAATGTACAATGTAGGGGGCGCTGTCTGCGGCATTTTTGCATTATTAGGTCATAACATTTTTGTGCCTCAGTGTATTTAAGTTTTTAATGAAATTAATACTTTTCTCATATTTATTACTTAAAAAAGGTATACTTATTTCAGGTCGCCCAGAGTTACCGTTTCGGAGATACTTGCATTTAAATTGTTCAGTGCACCCTGCTCAATTACTATTAATTTGCAAACAAAATTTTTTTCTCAAAGTAACCTATGAGAAAACAACTGAAATTTAGGGATGCAGTTGCTATGGAACAGAAAATGTTTAATTTTTGTGTTTATCGTAAGTTTGTGTTTTCATTGTTGTTGGTTTCTTTCGACACGATATTTTCTAGGGTCAAAATTATTTTAATTAAAGTAAGTTAAAGAATAATCCAAGTTGTATTTATTATTCCCAATTACCATTACTAGAACATTAATTATCATGTAAAACTTAAATAGTAAGAAGTAACAAAATATTATTTGCTTGCCTGAGCTAACGAACGAAACAATTTAAATGTGAATATCTCCGAAACGGTAACTCTGGGCGACCTGAAATTAGTATACCTTTTTTAAGTAATAAATATGAGAAAAGTATTATTTTCATTAAAAACTTAAATACACTGAGGCAAAAAAAGTTATGACCTAATAAATGTTCAAAAAATGCCCCTATATTGTACATTAAAATTTCACCAAAAAATCAGTTTCTCGTCCTAAAATCCATAATTACCAAATTTTGTCATAACCGTTGGTTTCTGTTAAAGTTATTAGAAAAAAACAAAAATGAAGTTTTAACTTTAACACCCTGTATCTCAGTTAATATCAACTTTCGGATATAGTAAGTATAATTAAATCCTAATATTTTTACGAAAGGAGTCTGTGGTTTTTCCATGTCCCATTAATTGGCGGACACCCTGTATAAATACCAGTTACATAGTTAATAAAATCTCATAAAAATAGGGTTCTTGTGCTTACCAATATCCTTATAGAGTTAGGTTACATTCTACTAGGGCTTTATCCATAAAATGTCTAGAAATCTATGCACTAAAACACAATATAATCTTCAATTAACAACAGAAAAACACTCACAAATGTTTAGTTCGTCCCTCACGTGTTATTTTTTTATTTCCTTTCGTAATTAAAAACCGTATCCGTTTATTCCTGGTAAACTTACCGCCTAAAAAGAAACTTTAACCGGTAAAAACTACCCTTTTACCGAATATATATCAATCGAGAAATCCGATCGCGGGAAATCCGGCGTTCGCGAAACGCGGTGACGTAACTGGGGCGAAAGTTGAGGCAATACTACACCAAGGGTGGCTGTATCTGGGAAAACTACCCCCACTTTCGAATCTCTAGACAGTAGGGATGGCGAATGGGGCCGCGGCGGGGTGGCGGCGGGAGGTTTGGAGGAGAGTCGCTCCACTACCGAGGGAGGGCTGCATATAGTGTATAAAAAGGTAGGTAAGTACATGCAGATAACCGTAAGATAGGTAAAAGTTTCGAAGAAATTAGGTTAGATTTTGTGACAGATATTTCGTACGTGCAATTGGTAATTTAATGGCATATCTATTGATAACCTCACTTCGTAAAGTAAAACTGGTAATTACTTATTTAAGCTATGCAGCTTCAATAAATTATTTTTAGCGTTTTGGAGTCTGAGTTCATCATCACAGTGTATCACACCAGTATTTTGTAGACTTTTCAACTTATCCTACAAAAAAGGAATATTTCCATCTTGCTGGAAGACGGCGCGAGTCCAGCCTATTCCAAAGAAAGGTAAGAGAACCCTGCCTAACAACTATCGACCAGTCGCATTGCTTTCAGTTATATCAAAAGTAATGGAGAAAGCTATTAACCAACATCTTCTAAAGTACCTGGAAGGCACTTTAGGAACAACGCAATCGAACTTCATGGGGAGTCTCGGGCTGTTGCACTGTATATTTCTAAAGCTTCTGATCGTGTTTGGCATGAGGGGATTCTAAGTAAAATGCGATCCTATGGGCATACCTAGTCGATTCTGTGCATGGTTGTCTACCTTTCTTAAGGACCGCTCTCTGCAAGTGGCGATTGACGGATTTCTCTCAGACACCTTCACCATCAATGCCGGTGTTCCTCAAGTGTCCATATTGTCTCCCACTCTCTTCTTACTCTACATTAACGACCTTCTAGTAAAAACGAAAAATCCGATATTTAGTTTTGCTGAGGATAGTATACTTATCTCATCTTTCTCTTTGAATGCGCAAACATCGGCTGCCGAAGCACATCTTCGCAGACAGCATGAAGTATCACGCCTCAGCAAAGACCTGAAAGAAATTTTGGCTTGGGGTGACAGTAACCAAGTCAAATTTAACGCTAAAAACCCAAGGCAGCAGTTTTCTCTAAAAAGGTTAACATTACAGAACCGGATATAGTCATGGACGAATATAACCTCCAACGATTCAAAACCAACGTGAATCGCTTTTTGCGCACATGCACCACTCCCAGAGTGCCCTAAAGGATTTTTCCTATAGTGCTTGTATTTGAAAATTAAAAAAATCAGTCAGTCATTTTTGAAATTTTAATTATTACCAAGCGGAAATGGTACTTGTACGAAGGAAAACATTCTTAAAATAAGTAAAGATTTGATTTGTATATACGCGAAATTATCGCTCCAGATAAATGCCCAACGAATAGTCCCAACCTCAATCCTGTGGATTATTATTATTATTATTATTATCTATTTAAGAAATAAAAAGTCTATGCTTTTCAGGTGGTATTAATATCGAATATACCAATGTATGGAAAACTATTATTTCCCAGACCACCCGATGATCCTTATACAATGATGGGTATGTACACCTACCATGTACTGACGAGAACAAATGAGTTCGAGACCGGTCTGCAGGTGGTTGCATCCTATCAATAGAGAGTGCTTTCTTTTCTTGGTAGTACCATTCGATCTGAAATAGTATTTTAAAGTACTACTGTGTAGACAAAATACGCCCTGATTGTATAAGGATCATCGGGTGGTCTGGGAAATAATAGTTTTCCATATTTTGGTAGTCCCAATTATTTGAAAAAGGAAGATCTTATTTCTGCGACTTGTTTAAACTAACTCTGTATTTTGACCTGTCCTGATCTTGTTACTTTTAAATTCCATAAATAGTTTCTGCAAGTTTGGTTTAAAAATGATTTTAAACAATATGGAGAGAATAATGTTTTTTTGTCCCTTCGTTTATAAATAGATATAGGTTACTATTGAATGACAGTTATGCAAAATTAAGCGTTTATATGACGATAGATATTTTTTCTAATTTCTTCGTACTTTATTTCTACAAAGCAAATGTTCGTATCAGCGTGAATAAAATAAACCAAATTCGATACAGCCAACATTAAATGCTTGAAACACATTGAATAGCGTCGAAAAAAATAAAATTTTAACATGTTTCTGCTTACGGTTCTGTGTTTGGGAAGCCTCAAGTTCATTTAGGTGAATGTATCCCTTTGAATTTGCCCCTAAGTCTCCTATTTGCATATCAGCGAGGACATCAAACATATTTCTGTGAGATCAAAAAGACGACGGCATATTGGCATAGATATTATGACGTCCCAGAACCAATATATCGAAATCTCTAAGAGACCGGGTTTTAAGATTTGAATACGCATGATTTTTTTTTAATATGGAAAAGAAATGCATCGAACTAATTGAATACGCCTATTAAGTGAGATTTTTTCGAAACAATTGAATTTAGACAATTTTATACAGAAAATGTTTTAAATATATTGAGGATTTCTAATAACTAATAATATACAGGGTGTTCCATCTAAAAAAAATATAACGTCACCCCTTAACAGTTGATGACGGTACTGACATATGAAATGTACAGTTAAGTAGTAAAAATATAGCCATATCGATTATCGAAAACTCGGATTTAATATCACTATTAAGCCGTCCCAAAACATTTGCCCAACCCTGTATGCTCATATGAACTTTTCTTCATAAAATTACCTAACGAATCACACTATGCAATATTAGCATGTCATTAGGGAACACCCTGTATTATAGTGCGACAAATTTGTTGCTCTGTTGCAAGAACGGCTATTCTGGCTTTGACTGCTTAGGGAATAAGATAACATTGTCTATGACCTGGCTGTATAGCCCAAATGATGATTTTTTTTATTACCAAACACTAGCACTATCAGAAAAATCCTTTATCGCACTCTGGGAGTGGTGGGTGTGCAAATAACGCGGTTCACATTGGTTTAGAATCGTTGGAGGTTATATTCGTCGGGAAAAACGACCTCGAGAAGGTCGTTCCAAAAGGATGACGCCCACCAGATGAACGAATTATTCAACAATTACGTTCGAGGAGTACTAAGCTGAACAACATATGGATCGGCGGCAATGGTTCCATGAAAATATCTGTAAAAGAGAGTCAAATCCCCAACCTGTCCTCGATGTTCTAGGCTGTCGAGGTTCTTCGTCAGCTCGTGGTCTCCGATCAGACGAATAGCCCTCCTTTCGATGGAATCCAGCAGCCGAAGAGTATGTTTGGGTGTAGAGCTCCAGACATGAGAGCAGTACTCTAGTGATGGTCGAATCTGGGCTTTGTATAGTGTCAAAAGTTGTTGAGGTGTGTACAACTTTCTGGTTCGGAAGAATATCCCAAGCTTCTGAGAAGCTATCTTGGCGATTGCCACAACGTGGTTATGCCAAGACATATTACCTCCCAGATTGACGCCCAGCAAATTAATAGATGAAGCCAGTGGGATTGCGTGCCCATCCATGACTATATCCGGTTCTGTAATGTTAACCTTTTTAGAGAAAACTGCTGCCTGGGTTTTTTAGCGTTAAATTCGACTTGGTTACTGTCACCCCAAGCCAAAATTTCTTCCAGGTCTTTGTTGAGGTGTGATACTTCACGCTGCCTGCGAAGATGTGCGTCGGCAGCCGATGTTTGCGCATTCAAAGAGAAAGATGAGATAAGTGTGCTATCGTCAGCAAAACTAAATATCGGATTTTTCGTTTTCACTAGAAGGTCGTTAATGTAGAGTAAGAAGAGAGTGGGAGACAATATGGACCCTTGAAGAACACCGGCATTGATGGTGAAGGTGTCTGAGAGAAATCCGTTAATCGCCACTTGCAGAGAGCGGTCCTTAAGAAAGCTAGATAACCATGCCCAGAATCGACTGGGCATACCATAGGATCGCAGTTTACTTAGAAGCCCCTCATACCAAACACGATCAAAAGCTTTTGTATTCTAGTAATGGATGAATTTGGGCTTTGTATAGTATCAAAAGTTGTTGAGGTTTCTGCGAAGCATCATGGCGAATGCCACGATGTGATTATGCCAAAACATATTTTCTCCCAGTGAATTAATGGACGAGGCTAGAGGAACTACGTGTCCTGCCATGACTATATCCGATTCTGCAATGTTAACCATTTGCGAGAAAACTGAAGCCTGTATTTTTTTAGCATTAAATTCGACTTGGTTACTGTCACTCCAAGACAAACATTCTTCCAACTCATTGTTGAGGAAGTAAATTTTGCTAAAATGCCATTGTTATTACATGAATGCATTTTCAAAACAGCTCTTGATAACTCGTTATTGCCTAACACGATAATTGGCAATATAAATCTAACAAGAAATAAACATTCAGGCCCAGTTTTCCAAAGTTTGTCTCACATATATTCGGCCGTGTACGTGAGTGCGTATACGTATGGAAAAGGTATAAACCTAAAAGATATATTCTATAGAAGTTTCAAAAAGTTAATATTTCGTAGAAAGCGACCTATGTCGTAATACATCACAAATAAAATGATTTATTGGGCCTTTTTTCCAATGGTTGTAGTGGCCGGAAATCTTTATGGTACATATTTCATGTTATATATTCGATTGTGTGTCTATATCAGAATAAAATAATGTCATAAAAAATAAAAGAGCTTAGCAGCCTTGAGACGTTTGGGAAAATAACAGAACTTTCGTTAAGAAAAAGGTATTTGTTCGGGTTTGTAGGTAGACAGAATAATTCCTATAAATGTATATATATTCCGACGTGTCATTATTATGGATTTCATTTTCAGTGTCAAAATGACATACTTTATAGGACTGAGTACTATAATGATTTCATTATAGGACTGAGTACTATAATGAAATATGCCAAAAGCACCTTTTCGTGTACGATATTGACAACCTTCTTCTGGGAACACCAAGTTTTTTTAATTGGCATAAGTTTTTCATATATGCCTTTAGACTTTTCGGGCAACAAACCAACAACTGCTTTATTGGCCAATTCTTCGATTTCTGATGGCAAATTATCCATATTATATTATATAAACGTTAAAATTAAAAATTCAATTCTGACAATGACAATACAAACAAATATTTCTATAGTTACCTGGTTTTATTAAAATCAAGCTATTAGTTTACTGACGAAAACTTAAAATTCATCAAAAAAAAAACACAAAAATCGTCGGAATATAAAATATTGTATGAAATTCGGATCATAAACAATCATTATGGTACACGCCATGTTATTAAACTCGGCTGACGCCTCGTCCAATAATGCTCACGGCTAGTACCATAATTATCATTATTATGATCCTTATGACATAAATATCTATTATATTCCGACGTGTGATAATGACATTATTATGGATTTCATTTTCAGTGTCAAAATGACATACTTTATAGGACTGAGTACTATAATGAAATATGCCAAAAGTACCTTTTCGTGTACGATATTGACAACCTTTTTCTGGGAACACCAAGATTTGTAATTGGCATAAGTTTTTTCATATATGCCTTTAGACTTTTCGGGCAACAAACCAACAACGGAAAAAATCGTCGGAATATAAAATATTGTATGAAATTCCGATCACAAACAATCATTATGGTACACGCCGTGTAATTAGACTCGGCTGACGCCTCGTCCAATAATACTCACGGCTAGTACCATAATGATCGTTATTATGATCCTTATAACATAAATCTCTATTATGTCATACCAGTGTATTATTGTGTTTGAATACATTAAATACCATCTACATAATGAATTACTTTATGCCATTGCGGTCATAATGTACACATTATGGCCCGCGCTGGCATTAAGGCGCAAAAAACAGTTTTCGATTAACTTATTCTTTATTAACAAAATATAAATTTACGTTTATATATTATTTGGTTGTATTAAGGTTTACTCATGATTCATTGTCTGGGTCTCTAGTTTCTGTAAGGAAATGCCAGATCCAGATGGTACGCCTGCCAACATCCTTGAAACCTCATTTTTTGAGGATATGCTATCCTCTAAATATCCTTCAGCAACTGTGGTACTCTTCCATCCATCATGGCGTTGCCGATGTTCGACGTAAGCAATGACCAGTGTACTTTTCGGGGTTGTTCACACCCAAATATCTCGCAATAATACAGGGAACTGTCCCAAATGTATTATTCCAACAGGTTGTACAATACAGCGGCCTTATAGACTTATAATCTATTATAAGTTTCAAACTATTCATTTCGTCTTCATCAATAATGGTGAAAACTCGTTTTTGTCAGTTTTCGTTTCTGGCACCGTTACAGCAAAGACTGATTTTCTATCTTCTACATGTCATTGTGTGACTAACATATTTACAGGTTCTTGCCGCCGACATCCACCAAATACACCAATTAATAATGCGACTTGTTCATTAAAAACGTTTCATTTGGTGCCTCATGAATAAATTTTAGGATATTTTCTCTAGATAACACACTGGATTACACCTTTGCTTTAAATACTCGCATAATTTGTGAAAATTAGATATATTAATATTCTTATTTTTGCCATTAACAAAACCTTATTCAATACTAGAGCTGTTCCTCTAATCCGCAATAGCGACAGATTTGTTAAATCAAACGAAAATCATTTTCCAATAGACATCGCTCCGTGATTTAGGGCAGAGCTCTATTTCGGCTCCCGCTCTATGACTGCTTGTTTGAGTCTGGTTAGTCGGTTTGTAAGGGGCTTCACAGCGCATTAATTTTGAAATCAATTGGTAAAAAATACGGAATGAACCCTTGTTTTAAGAACTAGATTTCTGGATTGCTAAATTAGGGTTTGTTCGGGTTTGTTCGGAATAATAGACATGCTTTTTGATCCCGCGGAATAATAGACAGTTTTTCGTTCGATAGGAAATATTCTAGTTATAAATTCAGGCGAAAAGCCGAGAAATATCGCCTGTCACTTGATACGACCTTCGGTCTACGCGCCGCGCTATCCGATTGGCGACATACGTCATTCTTACAGGCACATAAGCGAAAAGTGCATTTAAAAAAGTATGCCAAATCCCTTAGCGGAGTCATCGCGACATGGGTTTTGGTAAGTTTTGTTTTAACTGGCTAGCCAGCGGCGTAGTTTAGGTCTCCGATTGTAAATATTAAAAAATTAAAGGATATAATTTTTAAATTCTTATTTACTATAAACTCGAGAAAACTTCTCAAAAATAACATAATAATAGAAATTGTAAATAAAAATAACAAAACGAATAAATAGTTAACAAAATATATAGAAAAATTCGTTGGTAATTTTATATTTTACATTTTTAAATCTAAACAGGATCTTTTTATTATTAAACTCAAGAAGACTTCTTAAAAATAACATACATTATAGAAAATGTTAATGGAAAATAAGAAAACGAGCAAAATAGTTAACAAAACATAGGTATCGACAAATTTTTTGGTAGCCAAAAGTAAACATTCTTAAATTTAAACAGGAACTTTTAGCTAACTATAAACATGAATTTAAAAAAATGATCACCTATCTTCTTATTTTGCCAGTTGCGTAACTAAGCCTACATTTTTGAAGCACACAGTGGTCAGCTGATAATTTAAAGTCGATGAATTTGACAAGCCATTTTAAATATTTACTTATTCTATGCTCGTAGATTTAGAAAGATATGAAGAAAAATAACTCTTGGTAATACTTTTTGTTTTAAAAAAGCACAATAATAAACCCGAACAATAAATACATATTTGGGTGATTTTTTGCAGTTCTTTTATTTGGTATCTAGACACGTGGTAAAAATTCAGTAATCACAAATAAATAAATTTCTGGAATTTTTTTTGGTGGCTACTACAATTTTTTAGCTAAACCTGTGCCCACCCGTAGTTACGTGCCTGCTAAATACCCTACCTGATCACATGTAAATGGCTAGGCTGCCGGTCGAGCAGTCGGTGACGTCATCGCTTGGTGAACTGGAATTTCAAGCGATTCACTCGATTATTAAAATCGCTCGAGTATCAAGTACTCGATTATTAAAATCATCGGTTTTTTCCAACACTAGTCTAAATCCATACCATGTACAGCATGTAAAGCATCTCGTGCAAACAAGTTGAGTGTTGTGTGATTCTCCATTCTTTTTTCCAACCGTGTATATATTTTTACATTTATTTTACATTTATTTTACATTTATTTGTTTATTTATTTCTGTATTTGTTTTGTTTAACTTAAGTAGTTTATTAACCATGAGCGGCTAACACCCTAGATTCTCCTTTAACTGCTATTATACGTATAGAATGTATGTAAATTAATTTAAAAACCTCAGATTAGGACACAGTAAAGCCATAACAGATTTCAAATCAATAAACGGGGGTTCAGATAAGGCAGACAAGGGCTAAGTGGGACTAAAGGTAAAGATAGGGGAAATGCAAAGGTGAAAACTTAGCCGAATAAAAATGATAAGGCTATCCGATGAATAAATTCGGGAGATAACTTAAACCTTACTCGATATGGAACAAGTCTTAAAGGGTGTAAATTCGGTTTTATGAGGGCCAGATTTGCCTGTGCCTAGAAATAGCTTAGGGAATTTATATGTGAAACTTGACTGTATATTTTACAGTTGAAGGGTACATGATATGGAACTTTCATAGAAGCAAATTTAAGCTTATTTAGAATTAGTTACAAATTATCAAAAAGTAGTAAGTTATTAAAATGTATTTTAGTTTGGCGTTCCCCAAGGAACAGTTTTGAATGGTGATAACGTTAAATACTTAGGAATTACCTTTGGAAGCAGATTCAATTGGAATTTATAGTTTACTACTAAAGGGTTTTCCAATAAGAACGATATGATTTTGAAATGAGGTAATAAAGTTATACCTGTCATTAGTTGTCATTTATGTTCAGTATACTCTAACAATTTATTATGGCTAAATACGCCCTTCAAGAACGTTTAGTTATTATCCCAAAATTTGACGAAAATAGGCGTTCTTTTGTGAACACTTCGCGAAAATTTTGGTCCAAATACTGGCCCGCTGCGTAGCGCTGTCTCGTAGAAGACAAAATATCTTCGGGAATATATAACGTGGTGATAACATCCCGCATGACAAGCTTGGTTGAAGGTTACTGAACCTCATAGAAGGAACAAACATTTTCTAACAAGATCGGGGTACACACTAAGCGAGTAGGCTGCAGTGATAGAAGTTCCGGCCTTTTTTCCAAAATGAGGTAGGAGATTCAGTTACAGTGAATGGTGAACGATTTTTTTTTATGATCACTATATGAAAAATCCTTTAGGGCACTCTGGGAGTGGTGCGTGTGCGCAAAGAGCGATTCAGGTTAGTTTTGAATCGTGGGAGGTTATATTCGTTGGAAAAAACGACCTCAGGAAGGTCGTTCCATAAGGATGAAGTCCTCCAGATAAAAGAATTCTTAAATAATGAAGTTCGAGGAGTACTAAGCTTAACCACCTATAGATGGGCGGCAGTGGTTCGTCGTGTATTTCTAATATTCGCTGCTCTGGGCGGAATTAAGAGGGCAAGGTCAGCCGAGCACATTCCATGAAAATATCTGTAGAAGAGAGTCAAATCCCCAACCTGTCTTCGATGTTCTAGGCTGTCGAGTTTCTTCGTCAGCTCGTGGTCTTCATTCAGGCGAATGGCCCTCCTTTCGATGGAACCCAGTAGTCGAAGAGTATGTTTGGGTGCAGAGCACCAGACATAAGAGCGGTACTCTAGTGATGGTCGAATCTGGACTTTGTATAGTGTCAAAAGTTGTTGAGGTGTGTACAACTTTCTGGTTCGGAAGAGTACACCAAGTTTCTGTGAAGCTATCTTGGCGATTGCCACAACGTGGTTATGCCAAGACATATTTCCTCCCAGATTAACGCCCATTAAATTAATAGATGAAGCCAATGTTATTGCGTGTCCGGTTCTGTAATGTTAACCTTTTTAGAGAAAACTGCTGCCTGAGGTTTTTTAGCGTTAAATTCGACTTGGTTACTGTCACCCCAAATTTCTTCCAGGTCTTTGTTGAGGCGTGATACTTCATGCTGTCTGCGAATATGTGCGTCGGCAGCCGATGTTTGTGCATTCAAAGACAAAGATGAGATAAGTGTGCTATCGTCAGCAAAACTAAATATCGGATTTTTCGTTTTCACTAGAAGGTCGTTAATGTAAAGTAAGAAGAGAGTGGGAGATAATATGGACCCTTGAGGAACACTGGCATTAATGGTGAAGGTGTCTGAGAGAAATCCGTCAATCGCCACTTGCAGAGAGCGATCCTTAAGAATGCTAGACAACAGAATCGACTGGGCATACCATAGGATCGCAGTTTACTTAGAAGTCCCTCATGCCAAGCACGATCAAAAGCTTTAGAAATATCCAGTGCAACAGCCCGAGACTCCCCATGATGTTCGATTGCGTTGTTCCATAGATGGGTGATATAGGCTAGAAGATCTCCAGTTGATCTGGACTTCCAAAAACCATATTGATGATCGCTGATAATGTTGAAGCCTTCCAGGCAATTTAGAAGATGTTGGTTAATAGCTTTCTCCGTTACTTTTGATATAACTGAAAGCAATGCGACTGGTCGATAGTTGCTACCCACAGATGTTAAGAAGTTTTTTGTTGCCAAATTTAGATGATGGAGGATATGTAGTTCCAGCAAGACGGTGCCACATGTCACACTGCTCATGAAACTATCGACGTATTGCAAGAAAAGTGTGATGAAAGGATAATATCAAGGAATGCAACTGTTCAGTGACCCCCAAGAAGCTGTGTTTTAACTCATTTAGATTACTTCTTGTTTGGCTATTTGAAATCTAAGGTATATGTAAACAGATCAGAAACACTTGACACATTAAGATTGAATATTGAATGATGCATTCGTCAGATCACCCCCAATTTATTATACGAAACCAACGAAAATTGGGTTCGTCCAATTCGCTCGTGTAGACGAATTCGAGGTGGATATTTAAACTATGTGTTATTCGAAACATAAATTTTATCGACTGTACTTTAATATAATATAAAAAGTTTGGTTGTATCTGAAATAATTTGAATTTTATGTCATTTTAAAATCACATCGTTGGAAAACCTTTTATCAAAACTTTTTTGGAAATAAAACATTTAGAATGAATGTATTCATTGAAGTAGGTAATACTACAATATGTACACGAAAATAAATATTTTATATATTTTAGTAATTACCAAATTTATTAGAAATTCTATAATTTTTTAGGAACTAGTATCTATAATATTATTTTGGATGTTGGATATTTCATAGGAAATTTTACAATAAAATCTTTACTATGATACTTTTTACAATAGTATCTATTTTTTCCGTGTATCTAGGTCAAAAGAGGTGACCATGTTGCCCGTTAATAGCCGGATAAAATATTGATTGACTTCTCCCTACTTGTTTCATTAAGTATTATCAGTCCATTACCAAACACGAATATCCATTCCTTGTGAAAAATTAACACTTTACCACATAAATTAAAAACAGCATGAATAAAAATATTCTGAAATATTAATAATAAATTAAATTTTGTTAAATGGTTTCAGCGGACCCGAACAAATTCGACCTTCTGCCGACCGCGTTTCAGTTAATTAATTAATGAATTCCAAAAGTTGTTAAAAATTTTTTTTTTAAAAAGGGACACGCCGACGTCTAATACTTTAATTTGATATAAAACCTTTACGTCACAAGGTATATACAGGGTTGCCCAAAAGTCCGGAATAAAATTAATATAGCCTTAACCTGTAACTTTTGGGGAAAACGCTCGGACACGTCAATTTAGTTTCATATATGCTCACATTTTGACGTTATTCGTTTGTTTTTTTATAGACATTTGTCAAAGATATGACGATATCGATCTTTTTTTTTAAATAGAAACCTACAGCTTGTGATACATCATTTGAAAGCTAATATCTTGTACAGTATGCTCATAAATTTTAGCGCGATTATGTCAAGCTATTTCAAAATGGTGACTGTTAAAAGTTTTTAAAACATCTCTATTTAAATAAGAGGAAATTATAAATCATTGATGGTTTTTTTACCTTTCAAGGGTACCTTCATTGTTTCGGGTTCAGAAGATTTTTTACCTTAAAAGGTCATATCTTTGACAAATGCCTATAAAAAATCAAACGAATAACGTCAAAATGTGAGCATATATAAAACTAAATTGACGTGTCCGAGCGTTTTCAACAAAAGTTACAGGTTAAGGCTATATTAATTTTATTCCGGACTTCTGGACCACCCAGTATATAATAGGTGGTGTTGACATTCGATAGATTTTTAATAACTTTGGAAGGAAGGAACTTTGTTTCCACATTATAGTAGATTATAGCACCAGTTAATAATGATAGGTATTATTCACAAGGAATATTTACGAACTGCGAGTATTTAATAATTTTGAGAAAAAAATGTCATCAGGAGCTTTGTCAATAAATTTCCTAATCTGTTCCGGGGTCAGAGTGGAAGACTTTTATGCTTGAAAACCTTCAGATTTTCTTTTTAAAAACACTCACAGTTTGGCCAAATTTTTCCGGATCAACGTCATGGTTTATTCTCAATATACAGGGTGTCCCAAAAGTAATGGGACACAGAGCAATAGCAGACTCCTTAAGGCGAAATAATGCGATTTATTCAAACTTGCCTTATCCCAAAATTGATGACAACCAAGATACAGGGTGTCAAAGTTTTAATTTTATTTTCGTTTTTTTGCGATTATTTCTTAACAAAACGATATAACAGCACAAAATTAGGGATTTTGGGGTTTTTTGAGATGAGGAATTCAAAATTATCCATATTTTTTGTGTAACCAGTAGAGGGCGCTATCAATGGCATGCCCCACTTATTTTAGCTGGCATAACTTTTTTTAGGCTACGTATATCGATCCGGCTAATAAAAAATAAGGTTACTTTACTTCTTTTACATCAAAAACATATACCTTATTGAAGTCGCTAGGAGCAACCATTTTCGAGATAATGGCATTTCATATGTCCAATTAATCTAAATACGTGGTCCAAAAGCAACGGAAAGAAAATCGAGCTACGGTGAATTTCTGACTTAATATGATTGTAAATCAGCTACATTTACTAGGTGTCAAAGTTAGGTTAGGTAAATACATAAGGTTGACTTTTTTTTCTAATAAATCTTATTCCAATCAAAAATTTTATTTAATATTTATTAAAATCATTTAAAATTAACAAAATAGTTAGAAATAAAAATGGTAACGCCGTGATAGCAATTGTTCAAAATGGCCACCATTCACCTCAATACATTTTGCTATACGTTTTACAAAAGACTGTCGGATTTTAAACAGGAGATCTTCATCATTTCTGAGCAGATTAACAGAATTTATAATTTTTTCATTTAACTCATTACGGTGGTTTATTGAACTGTTATAAACAATGGTTTTCAAATAACCCCAAATGCAAAAGTCCATTGGATTAAAATCGGGACTTCGCGCCGGCCAAATCAACGGGCCACCACGGCCTATCCAACGTTCAGGGAACTGTTCAGTTAAATAATTTCGCACTTGTCTGGAGAAGTGTGCCGGCGCCCCGTCTTGCATGAAATACATATTTTGCCGGACGTTTAGTGGTACATCTTCTAAAAGCCCTCTAAGTTCATTTTGTAAAAAATTCAAATATGAATCTCCGTTTAGAGTTGGCGGTAATTCAAAGGGGCCTATAAGATGATCTCCAATAATTCCACACCAAATGTTGACCTTAAACTCGTGTTGGAAATGTCGTTCAACAACTAAATGCGGGTTTTCATTTTCCCACGCATGTCTGTTTCAATAATTGAATACACCCCGTCGAGTAAATGTCGCCTCGTCCGTGAACAACACACGATTTAGAAACATTGGATCTGTATTTTGCAAATTTAGGAAGAAATGAGAAAAATGAAGTCTGGCTGGAAGATCAGGCGGCAGTAAACACTGTACGGGTGTAAAGTGGTATGGGTACAGGCCTTCATCGTGAAATATTCTAACAATTGAAGATTTACTTACACCTGTAGCTGCCTTCAATCTCCTCGAACTCACTTCTGGATTTTCCGCTACACGAACTAAAATCTCTTCTTCCTGTTCTGGTGTTATATTTTTTGGACGGCCCGAAACATCTTCTTTTTGTCGAAACGAACCAGTCTCTCCTAGTCAGCCATAAATATTTTGAAATAATTTCCGGTTTGGTTGCCTTCTATTCGGGAACAGTGCTTGGTACTTGCGCCCTGCACTCCGACCATTAAAATTTTCTTGTGCGTAAATACAAAGCATATCACGCATTTCTGCATTGGAAAATAAATTATGTCGAGGCATTACTAAAAAATTGAATAATATCTGCGTATTGTACTTAGAAAATTAATAACTTTGACAGATGATACTTTGTGTAACATGTTGTTGCCTTAGAAACGTCGTTGTTTTTAATCAAGGCCAGCTGTGATAAATAATAATAATACGAATACACAAATATTTTAGTATCCTTGCATTTGAAATAAATATGAAATGCCATTATCTCGAAAATGGTTGCTCCTAGCGACTTCAATAAGGTATATGTTTTTGATGTAAAAGAAGTAAAGTAACCTTATTTTTTATTAGCCGGATCGATATACGTAGCCTAAAAAAAGTTATGCCAGCTAAAATAAGTGGGGCATGCCATTGATAGCGCCCTCTACTGGTTACACAAAAAATATGGATAATTTTGAATTCCTCATCTCCAAAAACCCCAAAATCCCTAATTTTGTGCTGTTATGTCGTTTTGTTAAGAAATAATCGCAAAAAAACGAAAATAAAATTAAAACTTTGACACCCTGTATCTTGGTTGTTATCAATTTTGGGATAAGGCAAGTTTGAATAAATCGCATTATTTCGCCTTAAGGAGTCTGCTATTGCTCTGTGTCCCATTACTTTTGGGACACCCTGTATAGATTTAATTATTGAATAGAACGAAGATGGTTTGTATTTTGCACTTAATTCAGCGAATTAAGCCAGCAAAATATTTTCGAAAAATGAAAGTTGAGTGCGTTTTATTATAAATGGATTTTGATGTTTCCGATATTAAGGTAAATGTTGTTGCTGCAGCAAGTTATGCAATTTCTGGAGGTGTACAAGTAAAAGATTATTCATTTTCTTCCATCTCAATACAAATACACGAACACTATGCGTTTGACACTGACACTTTGGAGTTTGTGTTTGCATGGTATTATTTAATTTGAGGAACCTTGTGATTGAAGTGCAAAAGAGAATAAGGACTATTAATCCCTCGTCATTAGTCACTAAGTGAATAATATATGCGGCAAAACCAGAAGTATAATACTTAGATTATACACCGTGTGCAAGATAAGGAGGGCCAGTACAGGGATCTCGGAAACCGTAAGAGATGCGAAGTCGGTTAAATGTAGGTAAAGTTGCACATTTACGTGCCTAATAATATGCTGTTTAGAAAGTTTTAAAATTCTGAATAGTTCCGGAGATATCCGGAAAAAAACGAAATCCTGAAAAATCGTTTTATTTTTTTTCCTGGGTTTTTTTAAGATCAGAGTCTAAAGTAAATTGCACTTTTACATTGCCACTTTTTCCGCTCTATCTAACAGCGTTAATTGTTTTGTAATCCGACGAGTCGTCTTCGACGGGCCATTATCAACTTTCTTTTTTAAATACGGTCCTATTTTCCTGATATTGGAATTTGAGAGCTTTTTTTCTTGCGAATGCAACGATGTATGACCCATTGTGATTTAATGACGTTTCGTGGGTTTTTTGAACAACATCAGGAAATTTTGGGATACGGTCCTGTATTTTTCCTAATTTTATAAATAATATCTCATAAGTAAGCTCTAAATTTTTACTTATGTTGCATATATAACAAATAATTTAATAATAAACCACAAATAAGGGTGCAAAAAAACCATACCAGAACAGAAATAAAACGAACAACGAAAAAAGTAAGGCACTACATAATCAGGTCTTCTGAAACACCATGGCCAGCACGTGAACCTGATTTTTCAGAATTTTGTTTTTTTTTCGGATATCTCCGGAACTACTCGGAATTTTAAAACTTTCTAAACGGCATATTATTAGGCACGTAAATGCACAACTTTACCTCCATTTAACCTTCTTCGTATCTCTTACGGTTTCCGAGATCCCTGTACTGGCCCTCGTTATCTTGGAAACGGTGTGTACTAGCCGTAGATAAAAATTATTTTATTCTTAGAGGAAAATAAAATATTATTTCATTAAAAATAGAGCCAGCGGCTGGAGAAATAAACGTGCATCATGACTTTACAATAACATCAAAGTTTGTGAGTCTTTATATTTTATCAGTTAATGAAAAAGGATACAACAGCCAACGGCTTTCTATGGAAACCAAATACAATTCCAATGGATTAGATGGAAATTGCAAAAATAAATTATTGACATGTCATTATTGACATTTATATTTTGTGTTTCGTATGGTTCACAAATATTTCAAGTTTCTAAACGAAAGTAATTTGCTTTGCAAGGTGATTAATGGCGGATGGTCTATTAGACGAAATATGAAGAATTAGTTAACGGATTTGGTAGCTTATATAAGTAGACATGCTCTCTACTTTAAAAATCTTTGGCTAAATCGCAATATTTTTATCCAAAGAATCTGCAGAGTTTTACTATGTACTATTAATTTTGTGATATCACTCTGTATAAGATTTGTAACAAAACCGCAATTTGGGCGATTATGAATAGATGACCACTGAGTGCTAATGTGAGTGCTACAATGGTCACACTTGAAATTGCCGCCCACTGAAGTTGCCGCCCGGGGCATGAGCAACGCCTCTCCCCCCCCCCCCAAATACAGGGTGTCTCAGAATATGTGTGCAATCTCCCGGGTTCAGATAGAACACTTAAAAATAACAGGAGAAGTTCCTATCATTTTTTTTCCCTACGGCCTCCCCTATGGAGATACGGGCCCATAACGGACGTGCCTAGAAATCGTTTTAAATAATTTTTTAAGTACAAGGTGTAATTTAATGTTTCTTTGAAGGTTAGAGACAATGCTGTATCATGAGTGATAGCCGTGTTTTGGACTTCCATTGTCTTTATTTCATTTAAATCACTTGATCACAGTGATTTATATGAAATAAAGACAATGGAAGTCCAAAACACGGCTATCACTCGTGTAATTTAATAATTTGTTTAGTTAGATGAGTCTCCTTAAAATTCTCCCTTTTAAACACATTTGGCTTATTTAGTTTGCTAGGGACGGACTAGACGAAACACAAAAATGCCTTTTTTTTACACCCTGTATGATGAAGGAACGACAATAATATTTTTGGATACTCTAACTAAACCTTAAGCTGAAAAAAGGTACTCTTGATCAATGTCGTTTTCGAAAAAAATATATTTTTGTTCAATATTGGTTGTTTTTTATGTTCATAAAATTCCCTCATTGTTGTTATAGTTTTTTTCACATGTACGGATTTAAATAAGAATATTTATGCCAGTGTCAGTTTATGGTAGTGTCTTGAAATTTGCGGTTTTTCTCCTTTATCTTATTAGTTACTAACTTAGTAATGGAATTTATGTATACTGAATATGCCGACATGCATTGAATGTATGGAAAAAAATATTTTTTTCTCGAAAACAGTTCATTTTATCGACATTGAAGTGCCTTTTTTATCTTAAGGTTTAGAGTATCCAAAAATATTATTGCCGTTCCTTCATCATACAAGGTGTTCAAAAATACATTTTTGTGTTAGGTCTAGTCCGTCTCTGTCCCTGTTAAGCTAAATATGCTTAAAGGGGCAAATTTTAAGGATACTCATCTAGTAACCATTATACTAAAAAATTATTAAATTACACCTAGCATTTAAAAAATTATTTAAAAAACAACGACCGGCCGGACACGCAATCCCACTGGCTTCATCTATTAATTTGCTGGGCGTCAATCTGGGAGGAAATATATCTTGGCATAACCACGTTGTGGCAATCGCCAAGATAGCTTCTCAGAAGCTTGGGGTACTCTTCCGAACCAGAAAGTTGTACACACCACAACAACTTTTGACACCATACAAAGCCCAGATTCGACCATCACTAGAATACTGCTCTCATGTCTGGAGCTCTGCACCCAACCATACTCTTCGGCTACTGGATTCCATCGAAAGGAGGGCTATTCGTCTGATCGGAGACCACGAGCTGACGAAGAACCTCGACAGCCTAGCTACAACATCGAAGACAGGTTGGGGATTTGACTCTCTTTTACAGATATTTTCATGGAAGGTGCTCGGCTCACCTTGCCCTCTTAATTCCGCCCAGAGGCGACGAATAGCAGAAATACACGACGAACCACTGCCGCCCATCCATATGTGGTTAAGCTTAATACTCCTCGAACTTCATTATTTAAGAATTCTTTCATCTGGAGGACTACATCCTTATGGAACGACCTTCCCGAGGTCGTTTTTCCGAACGAATATAACCTTCAACGATTCAAAACCAACGTGAATCGCTTTTTGCGCACACGCACCACTCCCAGAGTGCCCCAAAGGATTTTTCCTATAGTGCTTGTGTTTGATCATAAAAAAAAACGATTTCCGTTATGGGCCCGTATCTCCGTAGGAAGGAAAATTTATAGAAACTTTTCTTATTATTTTTAAGTGTTCTATCTGAATCCGGGAGATTGCCCACATATTCTGGGACACCCTGTATATCCGCGGCTGATTAGTCGCGATCATATTTATTATTACTGACGTTACAGCTTCCCAAATATTTTACTTTTGTAAAAAATGATTTTTGAACAAACCCGAACAAACCCGGACAAATATCTCTCCGTCACATTTCCCTTTAGAGCTGCCAAAAATTCGCATTATGAGACACATCCCAATGCCGTTGACCTGATTTAGTTCTATTAATACCCATCCCGTTCATTTAGGACCTTTTCTTAAAAGGAGTTTAGATACGATTTGGGTAGCTAGTAACATAAAAACTTACGATGTAAGAAGTTATAGAGGCAGTGACGTAGAAATTTATGAATACACGACAGCAAGCTTGTCGGGAAATACAAAAAAACATTTCATGAGTCGCTGGGCGAAGAAGCTTATTATCTACTTGAAAACAAAAACTGTTCGTAATGGATTTACTGGCGGTACGGATAAATGTTTTTATCCAAAGAATATACAAATAAAGACTAATCCGTTTCCATTCGAAAGAATGTCCGCGCTAGCATAAAAACGAACAATCAAACCGAGAATCAGACTTTGAAATGATTTTTTTGCGTCGCTCGTTTGGACGTGAAAAACCCCCATAGCACGCTCATAATCAAAGAGATAGAAAAATAAGGGATTGAAAAAGGAAGGTAGAAAATAACGGAAATTGGCTTTGAAACGTACGGCCAATCGACTGGGGATCAATTCGGGGACACTGGATGCTTTCGGCCCTTTCAACGGGATCCAGGGATAAAGTTCCAAGACAATTGTTTTCGATAAACTCTACTTATTTAGGATTTGTTCCTCGATATACCTTTCGATTTATAACGCTGTTGTTTCCATTTAGGGCGACCCATTTTGAGACAACACGTTTTTTAAATTGAATTGCATTTTATTTTAAACTAATCTTATACAGTATGTCCACGGATGGGGTTTACAAGAGGACAAATGGACTAAAAGTTGAAACATACGAAAAAAAGGCACTCTTAATAAACGTTCTTGCTTGTCTAGAAAGTACGATTCATCATAAGAAACTTCAATTTTTTTCTACAGGGTGGGTAAAAACTTCAAAAATGTTATTTTGCTTACTTTATTTTGAAAGATACGAAAAACGTTTTTACTTGAATAATGAATAGGTGATACTTGTTGTCAATGTCTTTATTTAATGAAGTAATTATAATAATAATAATAATAATACGAACATTTTTATTAACATGAAACGAATACGATAACGATTTCATAATTCAAAAACTCCACCCCCGTAGTCGACACATTTTTCTAATTGCTTTCTCAAATAAGTGAAAGAAATTCTGATTTCTTCCTGAAATATCGATTGGATAGCCTGGATAATTGTGCCCTTCAGCACTTCAATATCATTTGGTATTGCGGTTGCAAAAACAATTTGTTTTAAACGGCCCCATAAAAACATATCGGCCAAGGTTAAGTCGGGACTTCTTGGGGGCCACAAAACTGGGCCATTCCTGCCAATCCACCTTGGACCAAATCTGCGGTCAAGCCATTCTCTAACCTCACGAGCGAAATGGGCTGGACAACCATCTTGCTGAAAATACATATTTTGTCGAAAATTTAATGGTAGATTTTCGAGTTCATCATTGAAAAATGTATCCATCATTTCTAAATATGATAATCTATTGCACGTCTTATCAAAAAAATATGGCCCTATAATGCTATGGATGGATATCGCATACCACACGTTCACTTTTGTGAAATACCTAAGTACCTAACGTGCTGGATTGCAACGATTCCATTTGTTGAAAATGTACTTTCATCAGAAAACATGATATATTTATAAAAATCAACATTTCCACTTAAAATTTTGTCTCCTATCCATAGGCAAAAATCAAGTCGTTTCGCGTCGTCTCCCTCTTCCAATCTTTGATTGAAGTGCGGTTTAAACGGATACAATTCATTTGCTTTAAGGATCTTCTGAATTTGACTTTTTTCACAACTTCCAACTGAGTAACACGATTTCTAAGGGACGTCATAGGATTTTCTTCAACAGAATGAAGAACTAAGACTGTAGCAGCATCATCATGGTCGTATTTCTTCTTTTTTTTTTTGAGGTCCAAAACCGAACCAGTCCTCTTGAACTTTTTTTTATTAACTTGCAGATTGCCATCCTAGTTATTGGGGTTCCTACAAATTTCTCGGTAAATTGTTCCATGACGTAGCGGTATGAAACTTGACCATCCCCATATCATTGTATTATAAAAACTCTTTGTTCAGTAGATAGCATTTCTACTTAAATAATAACTTCATCAAATAAAGACATTGACAACAAGTACCTATCACCTTAAGTGTCATTATTATTTTAACTAGGTTCACCAGTCAGAGGTGTGCCAGAGAATACTTTTTGGGAAATAATTTTTAAATAGGTAAACCTTTTAATCAATTGTTCTACTTCGGATTGGTGTGTAGAAAACACATTCATTAAGAGTGACTTTTTCGTATCTTTCAAAATAAAGTATGTTTACTCTTAAGCAAAATAACATTTTTGCAGTTTTTACCCACCCTGTATACAAAAATTGAAGTTTCTTATGATGAATCGTATTTTCTAGACAAGCAAAAACGTTTATTAAGAGTGACTTTTTTTCGTATCTTTCAATTTTTAGTCTATTTGTCCTCTTGTAACCCCTATCCGTGGACATACTGTAGATAGATTAAAAACAGGCCGAAAGAAGGTGTGTTTACTGCTATTTGCATAGGAGCTGCTTCACGGCCACCGTTCACAAATACCTGTCAGGTGTGTAGCGAGAATTACGATAATAGCAAATGAAAAATCCATTTTTTGAGTCCAATCCTGTAGAGAGAAGTTTTATTACTCATCGATCTTCATTGTTTAAGAATTTTTTATCTTGAGAACATTGTCCCTGTCGAATAATCTTTCTGAGGTCCCTTTTCCTGTTACTATCAGAACAAAAAAGATTTGAATTTTATTTTTGGTTTAACATTTGGAATTACTTCTCCAAAAATCCTAATGCATTCTACAAATACCCTGTATTCTATCCAGAAAGGTAAATTACTATTAAGTTATATTTAAATTACTAAAATAAAGGTCACTAAACGAGAATTTGGTTTGTACTAAATTATTGTACAATTTACCATATCATCAATATGGTTTTCGGAGGTCAAAATCAAGCGGACATCATGGGGAGTCTCGGGCTGTTGTACTGGATCTTTCTAAAGCCTTTGATCGTGTTTGGCATGAAGGGCTTCTAAGTAAACTGCGATCCTATGGTATGCCCAGTTAACGAACTTCTAGTAAAAACTAAAAATCCGATATTTAGCTTTGCTGACGATAGCACACTTGTCTCATCTTTCTCCTTGAATGTACAAACATCGGCTGCCGACGCACATCTTCGCAGACAGCATGAAGTATCACGCCTCAACAAAGACCTGGAAGAAATTTTGGCTTTTGGTGACAGTAACCAAGTCAAATTGAACCCTAAGAAAACTGAGGCAGCAGTTTTCTCTAAAAAGGTTAACATACATTACAGAACTGGATATAGTCATGGCAGGATACGAAATCCCACTGGCTTCATCTATTAATCGTCAATCTGGGAGGAAATATTTCTTGGCATAACCACGTTGTGGCAATCGCTAAGATAGCTTCTCAGGAACTTGGTGTACTCTTCCGAACCAAAAAGTTGTACACACCTCAACAATTTTTGATGCTATACAAAGCCCAAATGCGACCATCACTAGAGTACTGCTCTCATGTCTGTAGCTCTGCACCCAAACATACTCTTCGGATACCGGATTGCATCGAAAACCACGAGCTGACGAAGAGCCTCGACCACCTAGAACATCGAAGACAGGTTGTGGATTTGACTCTCTTTTACAGATATTTTCATGGAAAGTGCTCGGCTGACCTTGCCCTCTTAATTTCGCCCAGAGTGGCGAATAGCAGAAATACACGATGAACCACTACTGCCCATCCATATGTGGTTAAGCTTAGTACTCCTCGAACTTAATTATTTAAGAATTTTTTAATAGGACTTCATCCTTATGGAATGACCTTCCCGAGGGCGTTTTTTAAAACGAATATAATCTCCAACGATTCAAAACCAACGTAATTGTGCTTGTATTTGATCATAAAAGAACTTAAGTACAAGAAGCCAGAGCTCCATCATTCCGTTTGGTTCGAACAGATTTATCAACTGTAAGTTTCCAATTTTCCCCAATTGATACTGGAATTTCCGTGAGAAAATCGACAGGTGTATTACTGTGTCTGTTTTTAACTGTACGAAAATTCAAATAATGTTGTTTTCTTTTCCAAAGTCGCATTTAAATCGGAAATTATTCAAATTTCGGTCAAAACTTTATAACGATTCGTTTGTAAGGAAATTTAAAGATGACATTTTAAGATTTTTCATTTCATATTCAAAACGGGACGTTTATGAAGCTTAAGCTTTCAAATTGGGTTCGGTAGTTTAATTTATTTTATTTATTAAGTATAAATAAGTTCAAAAGCTGGGTAATCGAACATGCATAATAGATATTTTGAATAAAAAATTTCGAATTGGGCTTTTTTATAAGTTTGTCAATGCTTATTCGTTTAACACCTCAAAGGTATGGTCTCGGTAGAACTGCTGAGAGTGACGTCTGACTGTCAAGACCAGCCGTTAACTGCAAAGTGTTTCTCCTGCAACTGCTGGAAGCGATCGGTAGTCAATTATCTCCGTTGAGAAAAGCAGACGTACTGTGGGTATCTGTGTATACAGGGTGTCCCATAACTAATGGTACACAGGAAAAGTGCAGATTCCTTGGGTAAAAATAGTGCGATTTGGCCATACTCAGTTTAGTTCAATAGCTGGTAATAACCGAGATACAGGGTGTCCAAGTAAAAATTTAATTTTCAATTTTCCTAGATAACTTATTTCTGAATCAATATTTTTGCATAAAATTTTGTGACTAGGATTTTTTTGGGGAAAGGAATTTGAATTTGTTAATAATTTTCATGTAGATTGTAGGGGGCGCTCTCTGCGGTACCCTGGATACATAAAAAGAAATGCAACTTTCTCGGGCCTTAGGATAATTATGTATTTATTAAAAATATCAGTTTTTCTGTCATTTTTAAGCAAATAAAGGTATACTTTGTAAATGTCGCTCCGACTAACCGTTTTCGAGATATTTTCAACTACAATTTCTAATGCGCCCGTTTAAATTTTGATTTATAAATGTGAAATTTGTCACAGTAGGCTTTGGTAAAAACAAATACAATGAAAGCACTGAAACCTCATTTCTGTCAAAGTTTATTTTCATTTGTCAACATTATGGGTGTTTTTAAGGAGTTTTTGAAGATACTGTTATCAAAAATTAAACTAAAAATGCCGCGACATAACTGTTTTCTAACGGAGAAATGCGAGACATGCTATGTTTATACGCACAAGAAAATTTTAAAAATGTATCCAAATAGAAGGCAGCCAGATTTTAAAATTTTTAGAAGCCTTTACGAGAGACTGGGAGAAACAGGATCCTTGCGTCCAAAACGAAAAATGTAGCGGCATTTTTAGTTTAATTTTTGATAATAGTATCTTCAAAAACTCCTTAAAATCATCCACAATGCTGACATATGAAAATAAACTTTGACAGAAATGAGGTTACAAAGTGCTTTCATTGTATTTGTTTTTACCAAAGCCTACTGTGACAAATTTCACATTTACAAATCAAAATTTAAACGGGCGCATTAGAAATTGTAATTGAAAATATCTCAAAAACGGTTAGTCGGAGCGACTTTTACAAATTATACCTGTATTGCTTAAAAATGACGGAAAAACTTATATTTTTAATAAAAATATCATTATACTAAGGCACAAAAAAGTTACATTTATTTTTATGTATCCAGAGTACCGCAGAGAGCGCCCCCTATAATCTACATTAAAATTATTAACAAATTCAAATTTCTTTCCACAAAAAAACCCTAGTCACAAAATTTTGTGCAAAAATATTTATTCAGAAATAAGTTATTTAGGAAAATTGAAAATTAAATTTTTACTTGGATCTCGGTTATTACCAGCTATTGAACTAAGCTAAGTATGGCCAAATCGCAGTATTTTTACCCAAGGAATCTGCAGTTTTCCTGTGTACCATTAGTTAAGGGACACCCTGTATATCAAAAATTTTTTGTCGTATTTCTAAATTTTTATAAATTTTATAATAGATGAAATTTGCTGACTTCTGAAATGAGCATTTCATCATCCTCCGCTGAAACACTTTTGCTACACTGACAAAAATGCATTTACCAAAGTCGTGGGTTACAAAATTGGAGCTACATCAACCCACCTCTCCATGTTGTTCTAACTGAGCCTACGAATTATCACAAATTATTTAAAAACGCTACAGTAATTCAGGTTCTTTTAGTTCGCCTCAACCCAGAAATGGATTTTTTATCAACATTTTAAACATATTTTGGATCACGACAATTCCTCATCTTGTAACTATTTTATGAGTTACCTGAACTCAGTTTCTGGGTTGGGACAACTTACTAATTGATTATAAAGAGTCGTTTTAACCCGAACATGCATTATTTTAACTCATTACCATGTGTAAATAATTTTGAGTAGGAATAATTCAGGAATCGTGCTCCAGAACCCCATATCGAGGGTAAAACGCAAGATCGTAAGGTCACGGAAAGTTCCGAATTCGTGCTCGCGCAGGTTTGGCGCGGTTCATTCCATTGTTATTCGTCAATTCTCCTTTGATCGACACCTGTTGGCCGTTGCGCCGTTTGCGGGAGTTTTCATCTTTGTTCTCTGTGCGTGAAAATTTGTGTTTTGCATAATCTTGGTCAGTTAATGGCGTAAAATGGAGGGAGGAGGGAGATTCATACAAATTGTTATTATTGGAATAGAGCCTTATTATTTATAAGCAATCGTCATCACTTCGTCCGCATGGTTTCTTAGCCGTAGTATGCTCTCCTGTCTATAATTCATTTGATTATTTTTTTTTAAATATACAACAAAAATGTCATATCTTGAAAAAACAAAAGGGAATTGAAGTCCACAATATGCAGGCGTTAATCGAAGAAATATTTTGAGTTCCGATAGTCCACAATTTAGGTACTGGTAGTCAAAAATTTGGACTCTGGTAGCCCAAAAGTGAGTTATTCCAGCCACCATCGTAAGTTAGAACAACTTAAATGTCAAGTTTTGATAGCTCGAATCATGAATTAATCTAGCCCGACTAGTAACGCATCACAATTCACATACTGGTAGCTACGGTAGCCTATCAATAATTTAAGACGATGGGGCGTGAGCTATTCCAACGCATAAAATAACCCATCTTCTGTGCTATCATAACTTATGAATAGTTAGTTGGTGCAATTTCTTCGATTTGGTTGCATTAATAATTAATTATTGTAGGTAATAAAATCTAAAATTAAATTTCAAAATGGTATTTGATGCATTATACACATTTTAAATTTAATTTAATTATATTAAATCAAATATGAGTTATTGTTTAGAATATAGTAACATTTCTTGACAAAGGTACCCAGTTCTCTTTGAATGCACAAACATCGGCTGCCGACGCACATCTTCGCAGACAGCAAGAAGTATCACGCCTCAACAAAGACCTGGAAGAAATTTTGGCTTGGGGTGACAGTAACCAAGTCGAATTTAACGCTAAAAAAAACAGGCAATAGCTTCCTCTAAAAATATTAACATTACAGAACCGGATATAGTCATGACGGGACACGCAATCCCACTGGCTTCATCTATTAATTTGCTGGGTGTCAATCTGGGAGGAAATATGTCTTGGCACGACCACGTTGTGTCAATCGCCAAGATAGCTTCTCAGAAACTTGGTGTACTCTTCCAAACCAGAAAATTATACACACCTCAACAACTTTTGACACTATACAAAGCCCAGATTCGACCATCACTAGAGTACTGCTCTCACGACTGGAGCTCTGCACCCAAACATACTCTTCGGCAACTGGATTCTATCGAAAGGAGGGCCATTAGTCTGATCGGAGACCACGAGCTGACGAAGAACCTCGACAGCGTAGAACATCGAGGACAAGTTGGGGATTTGACTCTCTTTAACAGATATTTTCATCGAAAATGCTCGGCTGACCTTGCCCTCTTAATTTCGCCCAAAGCGGCGAGATACAGGCAGACACCACCACCGCCCATTCATATGTGGTTAAGTTTAGTACTCCTCGAACTTCATTATTTAAGAATTATTTCATCTGGAGGACTTCATCCTTATGGAACGACCTTCCCGAGGTCGTTTTTCCCAACGAATATAACCCCAAACGATTTAAAACCAACGCGAATCGCTTTATTCGCACACGAACCACTCCCAGAATGCCCTAAAGGATATTTCCTATAGTGCTTGTGTTTGATCGTAAAAAAAAGGTAACCAGTTGCTTACAAAATATGTCAATAAAATATTTCGTAGCCGTTGGAATATATCCACGTTTCATCTACAAAAATAAATTCAAAATACACTATGTCAATTAATTATCGAATATTTATATCGTATATTGTACATTTTAAACCATGTTATGTATTTCAACAGCATAGGTAAACTTGGCGTTGCGGTTTTACTAAATAGTTAAACCCATATTAGGCTTCCCCTTGTTACAGTTCCCAGGGGATCGTGTTACATGTCATGACCTAGAGGTAATTAATATTTTAAATCAATTGATAATTCCCATGCGTACAGAGTGTCCCTTTTCGACACTTTTATAGGGTATCTCGATAATTGTTAGTGCTATCAAAAAACTAATGTAGGTGTCATGTGCTCCTTTTGGGTCAAACTTAAAATGGTAAAATCAAAATTTAAAAATTTCTACACGCTTAAGAAATGCGGAGGAAAATCAAAATATTATCATTTTCAAAATTACCCTATATTTTCTTAGTTAAAAGAGATACAGAAAAATGTTTTATGCACAAGTTTCTTTATAATGATTGTTGAATAATCTGCCGTTTTCAGAGTAAGTATACGGGCTCAGGTAAAAAAGTCATCGGACCCAACCTCATTTTTTTAAATGGGACACCCTGTATATTTTAATCTAAAACGATATTATTTTAAATTGTCTTTTCAAATATATAACATACCATGGATGATATTCGTTTCCTAGGCGATTTATTTAAACTTTATTGGTTGAATGAGGGCTGGCTTGTTGCCATTATACTGCAGCCGAACGGCTTGTTGTATCCCTTTTGTTTAACGTCTGGGAAATATCAGCCAGACGGGACCTACAGCTTTTGACGTGGGATCCGAACCACGCGCATGCCCCCAGTCTGTCCATCAGTCCCCAAAGGAGTACGATTATCCGCTCCAGTCAGGTCTTATTCAGGACTAAACCCCCAGTCTGTCCATCAGTCCCCAAAGGAGCAGGATTATCCGCTCCAGTCAGTGGGTCTTATTCAGGACTAAACTAGCAACATGCTGCATTCTTGCCTACTAAAATTTGTGTACTGCGGCCGAATGCGGTAGTTCTGTTTACTGAGCTACCATACCGGGCATTATTACTTTAAAGCGAAATAAAAATTCAGATTAAGGTAAAAAATAACGGGAATCATCGCAAATGTCCTTAAATGATTGCCGTCTTTCCTGATAGCGAACAAACTATAAATTTTGCGCCATTTCTTCGTTTTTTTTTCACTTTCAATATAAACTGATATCATATCAATTTTTCAAAATGTTGATAAGTCATTTTCACAAATCAGTATGTAAAAATGAAATTGACGTTAGATGTTAATAAGAACTAGAATGCCAACATAGTTGTTCCTATGATATTAGCTTTTGTTTCATGATCTACTGTGGTTTAAAGACATACAGTTTAAATAAATCGCGTAGGAAACCAATGTCATCCATGATGTGCTATATATTTGAAAAGAGAATTTGAAATGCTATCGTTTTAGATTAAAATATACAGGGTGTTCCATTTAAAAAATTGAGGTTGCGTCCGATAACTTCTTCACCTGACCCCGTATACTTATTCTAAAAACTGCAGATTATTCAACAATCATCATAAAGAAACTTCTGTATAAAACATTTTTCTGTATCTCTTCTAACTAAGAAAATATAGGGTAATTTTAAAATTGATCATTTTTTGCAAAATGACCTACATTACTTTTTTGATAGCACTAACAGTTACGGAGATACCCTATAAAAGTGTCGAAAATGGGACATCCTGTACAGGGCGACTCACGAAACCTAATCATGTAGTTTTTGTTGAAATAATATTAATTATAATTGAATCAGAAAAATTAGGATGAGTTTAAATCCCATAACTGTTGTCTCCATTCATTTAAAATAAATTCCTCATTGCGTACAAAATCCCGTTTCGTTATGTAATATTACATATCTTGAAACTACTAGCGCCATCTCACCTACCGACAACAAAACTAATTGGAAACGCGGCAAGCTCAGCAGGATTTCTCTGTATCGAGACTAGACACGAAGAAATCCTGCCGCAATGCAAGCATCGAACTGAAGTCAGACGCCGAAGAAATGATTCGATAACTGTAAAGACTCTTCCTGGTCGATGGTTTGAAACCGATGTACGTACGTTAGATGGTGCCAAAGTTTATTGAACAAGATCATATTAATTTACAATCAAAAATATACAAGTCGACGGCAAAAGTTATACAGAGTGTCCCAAATTGTTTTCCTTTTCTCAATACTCGGCCAATTAAAAAAATTATTAGGTAATTTTAAATATATTTTATTTTATAACTAGAAAAAAGGAATTTTTTTTATGGGAAATAAGATTATCAAGATGTCTTCCTTCGTGCCGCTGCACCTCTAGACAGAATCGGAAATATCCAACGACTCGTCGACAGAGATCTGGAGTGATATTCTGAATTTTTTCACGAATTTTGTGTCTCAACTGATTTAAATTTCTTGTTGTCGTGCTGTATACCAGTTGCGGCTCGTGACCTATGATAGAGGGGGTTCACAAGTAGGGTGAAATTATTTTTAAAATTTTATATTTGTGTAACGACCAAACAATTACTTTCTATGCATTTTAAATGTAATAAGAAAATGCGTTAGGTAAAACATATTTTTATTTATTTTTGAATTTTACACAAGGAAATACAACTTTTGGACAATATGAAAGATTTTCTTAGTGTGTATAGTGTTTAAACGTAAAGTCCGTTCTTCGGTTCTTAATTGTAGAAAATTGATCAATAACAGCCTCATTAAAGTTTGGAATACCCCAATTTTTTTTTTTCATATATTTCATTTTTAAACTTTCTAATAAAGTCCCTAGACTTATCCTTTGTTGTCTGCGTTAAATTAATTTCGGGTTTAGGCCTTCCCGCATTATTCACTTTAATTTTTTGCTCCAAACTCAAAGTGCTAAAGTTATTTTTTAAATAGTCCACCGTCAAACTATTCATTTTAACTTAATAAATATAAAATATTAAAATATTAAAACATACACGCTCGAATTTCTAACTAGATGCACGAACAGACAACGGCGCGGCACACACTAAAATTGTGCGCCTTTCCCATGTTAAATCGCCATAGCCCCGCTATCCCCCGCTGTCTCCCGCCATTTGTTACTACAGAGAAACTGCATTATGCCCCGCCTACTTAATCGCACATACGAGCAAGTCTCGTCATAATCGTCAATAACCTCGACCGAGGCACGATTGCCGGGTCGAGAGCATATAATATACAGTTTGGTTGACGGTACGATAAAATATTAGGGAGGGTCGGACTTTATACGATAAATAATATTCAATGAATATAAATTAATATTTTTTCATTCGTTTTGTGGGTGCACGTGCGCATGTGCTCCTGTGGAAGAACCGCCACTGCTGCATACCCTTCCATTAAGATAGCCCCACAGGAAAAAATCCATGGTGATTCAATCGGGACTTCTGGGTGGCCAGTTAATATCCCTCCGTTTAGAGATCAACATTTTGGGACACCCTGTATTAAGGATATTGATTGCCTGTGATAATAATGATGCCAAACAAGCATAAGCAGAGAACGGTGACAACACGCCAAACATAATGGGTATACCCTTGGGCTAGGTAAGCCTTGACATAGGCGAATAATCATATTGAGAGAAGTGAGTATTCATGGCTGTGTCTTCCTTTTCTGTCATTAAAGAGAGGAATAATAACCCATAATCATCAGGCTTTCTCAAGTATAATAATTACTTACTTATTTCCCTTTTTCTCTCCAAAAAAAAAGGCTCACAATTACAAGGAATATCAATAAAAATAAATTAAATAATATCTCATAAACAATACAAATATTGATTTACAATTTTACAATTTACAATTCTTTAAATACATTACCATCCTTTTCTTTTTACGAATTCAACGAGCAGTTTCTTAATGTAATTTATTTCAAATGTAATATGGCTTCCAGGAATAGTTATTTGTTATTTCATTCACTTCCGGGACTGATTGATTTTTGATATTAACGAAATTCTTCCGTAGCTTCATCGTTTATATCTTTTGGATCTTTCAAAATTTCGGTATTTCTGTTAATTTCTTCCAAGTATGTCTTGTGATTTTTTATATGCTATTTACTTCAATTATTTACATAGCAGAGCTTCTTTCTTGACAACCAAAAATTTGCCGCTACTTGATAATTTATATTTTGTTGGTCGTTTTGATTTATTTTTTTAAACTGTAGGTCGTTCCTTAAGAATATTAATGCCTTTATTGTTTTGGTTCATAAAGGGACTTTAATATTTAAAAAATAAGTCTATACTTGTCAGGTGGTATTAATAACAAATACCAATGTATAGAATAATTATTATTTTTCCAGACCACCCGATGATGATACCTTATACAATAAGGGCGTATTTAGTCTACACAGTAGCACTTTAAAATACTATTTCAGATTGAATGGTACTACCAAGAGAAGGAAGCCTTCTCTGTGGATGCAGACGAGAATAAATAAGTTCGAGACCGGTCTGCAGGTGGTTGCATCCTATCAATAGAGAGGGCTTCCTTCTCTTGGTAGTACCATTCAATCTGAAATAGTATTTTAAAGTGCTACTGTGTAGACTAAATAAATACGCCCTTATTGTATAAGGTATCATCGGGTGGGTTGGAAAAATAATGATTTTTCCATACATTGGTATTTGACTTTAATATTATATTACAATAGCAAAAAAAACTTACAAACAAACATAGTAGTGGTATAAATAATGTTCCAACAAGTATTGTAAAGCTGGCCGCGGTTGACCTAAGGGATATTATGTGTTACCCGATAAACAATTCTTTTGAATTTAGCATTTTCCCGGAAAATCTAAAGATTGCATTGATTAAACCTTTATACAAGAAGGGAGACTATGGGGAATTGGAGAATTATAGGCCTATAAGTCTGCTACCTGGAATTTCTAAAATATTTGAAACAACAATGAGTACAAGGTTAGTTACTTTCATAAATGAATATAATTTATTTACCAGACATCAACATTTTTATTTTATTTATTTTATTTATTTATTTATACACACATTTGACTACATTGTATATATGTTTTTTTCTTATTATTAAAACTAATGTATATGTAGAATTCCAGATGGTCCTAGTTCTATAGGCATGTATGTATGAGCACCTAAGTGATTGAACACTTGTATTGTGCTTGTAATAAAATATGTACTATCCTAACTAAAAATAAAATTTAAACCTAAGAAAATATAACTAAAATATTTAAGATATTATACAAACATATCTAATAGCGACTAACGAAACTTAATTTTCTAATATGTTTTTGAAATCTACGTAGTTTTGAACGATAAATTGTTTTGACATTTTGGAGAATAGTTTTAAATTCTTTATTTGTTTAATGTATTAAGCAGGGTACAGACCAAGTTCGCGAGCTGCTCTCGAATAGTTCTCGAACATTTCTCGAGCTTGGTGTATACGCGTGTTCGCGAACAGCTCTAGAGCAGCTCGGCAGTTCGTTCAGGGTTCCGAGTCGAGTCGGTAGATCAAAGGGTTTGTTTGCGAACACGTGGCGAGCTCAGTATATGTGTGGACGTTGGCTGTTCGGCAGTAGTTTATTTTGGTCCATATTAATAAAAAATACGCGTTGTTCTTATTATTAGATATATAGATTTTAATATATATTATCGAGAATATTATAGTAGTTTTTTAATTAAACATGGACTGGCCAGAGGACGAAATTGTGTAGTTGATAGAAGAATATCGCCGGCATGAGAATTTGTGGAATCCCAGGCACAAAGATTATAAAAAGAGACATCAAAACATAGGCACGATTTTGTCAAGACCCAAAGATGAAGTGGAAAGGAAAATCGGTGTTATTTTAAATAAATACATCAGGCTTGTATAGGAATCTCCTGTTGCCAAAAATCGCAAAGTCAAAGCCAATCTTTCCCTGGATGAAATACACTTCCGATAATTTGTATCTTGTTTTGATATTATTGGTTCTACTAGAACC
Organism: Barypeithes pellucidus; assembly: GCA_963991005.1. Lineage (NCBI taxonomy): Eukaryota > Metazoa > Arthropoda > Insecta > Coleoptera > Curculionidae > Barypeithes > Barypeithes pellucidus. Next base: position 14,496,995 of record OZ022565.1, on the reverse strand, counting down.
AAGAGTTTTTCAAAATCTGCTACAGACATACGGCTAAAATTTCGAAATAAACTTTGGTCCTCCATTTTTAAATCTCTAAGCAAAGGAATTCCACCATATCTTAGCGATTTTGAAATAAACTTCTTTGCCACCATCGCCTGGTCTTACTTTTTGTTTTTTTCGACTCGATATTTTGTTTTACTAAAAAATAGGCTGTACAAGCAATTATTAGATCGCTATCTTCGTCGCTTTCCAGCGATGACATTTTTTTATTTAATTATTTCAATTTGTAATAAAAAATGGAGGATTAAATATTTTTTATTATTTCGAACACTCAACGAACTCGGCCGAACTGAACACAGGACTGAACCTCTTCTGGTCTGGACGAGACGTTCGCGAGCTGATCGGGTTCAGTTCGGGAGCTGTTCTTGAACAGCTCGCGAACTCTTCATTTCGGTCTGTACCCGCCTTAAGGGTAATAGATTGCAGGTTTTATGGGAAGTATAGGTTATAAATCTGTGGTTTATGTTTCTGTAAAATCTGGGAGCGGATAGAAGCCTAAGATTATTACTACGTGTGTTGTATACTGAAGATGTATAATTTTGAATGGTTTTGTTTTTGAAGCAGTATATGCATACGCTATGAAAGTACAATGTTCTTATGTTACAAATTTCTTCAGTATACAACAGATCAGTAGGAGAGCCTGTTTTTCTTAAATATTATTTTTAATATATAATTTTGTGTAACATTTAATTTTTGTAGCGAGTTCTTATACATGCCACCCCAGATTAAAATACCATAACGGAAGAGTGATTCGGCGAGAGATTTGTAAATTATTATTAATAGTTTTTGGGAAAGTATTTCCCGTAGTTGGTAAAATTTATAGATAAGTTTTCTTGCTTTTTTTGTTAAATAATCTATGTGATTTCTCCATTTTAAGTTTTCATCAATAATTATTCCGAGGTATTTTATTTCGTTTGTTTCTTTAATTTCGTCTGTTATATTCGGTATCTTAATGCTAGTAAAATCAGGTTTATTACGTCCATTTAAGCTAAATGCTATATAATGTGTTTTAGTTGCATTCAAGGAGAGTTGATACATATCTAGCCAATTTTTTACCTTTTCCATACCCTGCTGGCAAGCTATTTTTGTTTCATTCCAGGAATTTTCACAGACTATAGCCACAGTATCGTCGGCATATGATACAATTTTTGACCGGGTTTCAAGAGATAAAAGTGAGTTAATATATGTTAAAAAAAGTATCGGACCGAGGACAGTTCCCTGAGGAACACCGATTTTTATGATTTTGGGTTCGCTTAGTGTGTCATTGCATTTTACCCGTTGCTCTCTGTTTGATAGGTAGCTGTCGAAGACGTTTAACGCTATACCACGAATACCACATCGTTCCAAAACGTAAAGAAGTTTTTTATGGTTAACAGTGTCAAACGCCTTCGCCAGGTCCAGGAAAACTGCAATACATTTCTTGTTTGTATCTAAACTTTCCATAATATTTTTAATAACCGTATACATAGCATCTGTTGTCGCCTTACCGGCTCGAAACCCAAATTGGAATTCGTGCAAAATATTGCTTTGATCATAAAATTTTACTAACCTGGTTTTTACACATTTCTCAAAAATCTTTCCAAAGTTATTTATTACACTGATGGGTCTGTAATTAACAATTTTTGTTTTATTACCTGCTTTATGTATAGGAGTGACAACAGATGTTTTGAATTGAATACGAACCTGGCCTTTTTCAAAAATTAAGTTAATTATATGCTTTAAAGGTTGTAAGATATGTTGATGATTTTGTTTTATCATTTGAGCTGATATACCGTCTATGCCGGGTGAACTATTATTTTTTAGTGTCGATATATGCTCAATCAGTTCGTTCTCAGTTACAGGTTTAAGATACATAGTAGTCGGATTTATTGATGTGTTTTCTGTGAATGATATTTCAGTATTTATATTTTTAACCATGTTCAAACCTACATCGGTAAAGTAAGAGTTGCAAAAGTTAGACATTTGTTTATTATCATTAAATAAAATTCCTTCGTTATTAACAATCTGTAACTGGTCTTTAATATAAGTTTGTTCATTAGTAGCTTCAGAAATCAACTGGTAAACTTTTTTAAAATTATTTTTATTGTCTTGAATTTGTGTTAGGTAGTAATTGTTTTTAGATTTATTTAACAATTTATTTACCCTATTCCTATAGTCCTTATACTCTCGCTCAATTTCTGGTGTAAAATGTTTACTTAACCTTTTTTTTAATTTATCCCTACTTTTTATTGATGTAATTAGCCCTTGAGTGATCCAAGGTTTTATTTTTTGATGTTTTTTTATAATCGTCTTATATGTTTTAGATTTCTCTAGGCAGTTATTAAAAATATTCATAAATAGATCTGTAGCAGCCCGAGGGTCACTCAATCTTAACACGCAATTCCAGTTTTCATGTTCGATGTGGTTTTTTAATTTAATTAGATCGGTTTTACACATAGGGTTTGTTCCTTGATTTTGTAATTTACATTTAATAGTATCGGGCAATGGTCTGTAATATGACAATTAAGAATATATGAATTAAACATGAAATTTTGTTTGGTATAGATTGCTTTCAGGCGTAATACGGGTAGGGTTAAGTATATGGTATGTAGCCGTGTTTAGCTAGAGCGGAGAGATATTGACTAACTATTAAGTCATTTTCGTTAATTATATTAATGTTAATGTCACCTACCAGTAAGCTAATTACATTATTTTGCTTAGTTTCCTCTAGATATGTATCAAGCTCCTCTATAAATAAATTCGAGTTACTTGGATTAGGTCTATACAATGTTATTATCTTAAAAGATACACTATTGATTGCTATATTTATTGCACATAAAGAGACACCACATATGTTTAGTTTTATATTAGATATGTTAAAATTTAGATGTGATTTAATTAAAATTACAACGCCGTCATTCTTATTAAAATCACCCTCATTATGTATGGTACAACAACTGTCAAATGGTTTTATTAAAGGAAAATCCACCCATACTGCCATTTTCCAGTTTATACAGTACATTATAGAGCTTCTTGAAAATGGTGTACTGTCCTTTGGGATGTTCTTAGGCCTTTCAAAGGCTTATGATTGTCTAGACAGGAAATTGTTTATTGAAAAATTTGAAATATATGGAATCTGAGGAAATTCCAAAAAATGGCTGGTATCGTATTTAAATAATAGAAAACAAACTGTATCAGTTACGAAAGGTGGAAAAACATGTAAATCAGAACTACTTTTTAATAATATAGGAATGGCGCGAGGAAGTATTTTGGGACCTTTGCTCTTTATACTGTTTATCAATGAACTGGCTTTTGTGGCGGACAAATTATATCAACACATTGTTAAATACGCAGATGATACTAACCTCATTGTTGGTAGCAAGGAATCGGAAATTTTTTTTATGAAGGCGAAGTATTTTTATGGCTTGGTTACAAACTGGTTTACAAAAAATAAGCTCGTTTTAAATAAGAATAAAACGAATATTATATTGTTTAGAACCAAACAGTCAACAGTGGGTAAACCATTAGCTTTATAAATAGATGACAGAGAACGAAATCTGTCACAATTTTTAGGAATATATATAAATGAACATTTGGACTGGTCATGTCATATAAATGACGGAGAAAAAACTAAATTCTGTCTGTTATGGAATGCGGGTCATTGGTGGATATGTGGAGGAAAGAGTACTTAGGATGCTATATTATGGAAACTTTGAATCGGTCGTAAGGTACGGTAGGATATTTTGGGGAAGTCACAGATTAATTCAGAGCATTTTTGTGGTTCAGAAGAGGGTAGTGAGAATTATTAGAAAAATCGGATATAGGGAAAGTTGCAGGGGTGTTTTTAGAACTTTGGGGATAATGACTGTGTATGCTCTTTATACAGTGTGTACATAAAGTAAGGAACAAATTCATTATCTAGGAATCTAAAAATATTTCGGAAAAATCCTCGGACACGTGTATAATAATTTTTAATGGCGCATTTTTTTCCATACAAACTTAATATACAAGGTGGCTCATGTAACAGATATGACATTATCGACGATTTTTTTAAATGGGAACCCCTATATTTTAGTTCAGATCTGTAATCTCCAAGAACAGCTGATTTCAAAAACATAACACACTTAGGGCCTAAAATTCATAGTTTCGTTACTACAGGGTAAAACAAATAATTTTATTTAAGATATTTTTAATTTAAAAAAATGTAAAAAAATTAAATAAGCTATTTAATTAAGTGTTGAACTTGTCCTCCTTCTGCTGCCTGACAGTACCCCCAAGCGATCAATAAATTCTTGTTGGACTTTTCTTATGGTTTCTTCTGAAATGTTCCTGTATTCTGTTGTAATTCGATTTTTTAAATCTTCAATATTGGCAGGTCTGACTTTATAAACAACATTTTTCAGGTGACCCCACAAGAAAAAGTCCAGTGGTGTAAGGTCTGGAGACCTAGGCGGCCATTCAACAGGCCCACGTCTTCCAATCCACTTGTTCGGAAAAACTTGGTTTATGTAATGGCGCACTACTGCTGCATAATGTGGAGGTGCGCCGTCTTGTTGGTAACACAAATTTTCATCTAGAATTCCTGGATTATTTCTACTAGGGTATAAGTTAACTAGCGTAGGGATAAGAAAGAAGATAATTTAGCCCGTTTACATTGTTGTCAAAAAATATGGCCCAATAATTTTGTTTTGCACAATACCAGCCCAAACATTAATTTTTTGAGGATATTGAGTATGGTGCTCACGCATCCACCTGGGATTTTCTTTTTCCCAGTATCTACAGTTTTGCCGGTTCACTTCTCCGTTTAATTTAAAGGTAGATTCATCCGAAAATATGATATTTTCAACAAACAAAGGATCTAAGTTACATCTTTCCATTAATATTTGACAAAACTCCATCCTACGATCTGGATCATCTTCATTCAACTCATGAACCAATCGGATTTTAAACGGGTGCCATTTTTCTATCGTCAATAGGTTATGAACGGTCATAGCAGCCGCCCCATGATCAATGCTAATCTGGCGGACGCTGTTGTGGGGATCTTCTTCCATAGCCAATAAAATATCTAATTTCTTATCATCCGGAATAGTTGGACGGCCTTTTCTGGGAATATCTTCCACTGAACCCGTTTCCCGAAATTTTATTTCAAGTTTACTCACAGTTGATCTAGTAATTGGTCTTGCTGGATACTTAGTGTTAAACAAAATGCAAACTTCTTGTTGAGTACGGATCCTATCACCATATCCAATCATCATAAGAATTTCTATTCTTTGTGTTAAAGATAAACGCATAGTAACTCAATATGTTTTAAAATAAAATTTATTACTTCTAATAAACTTACTAGAAAAATACAATGTAATGACAATGACATTATCTAAATACCATAGTTACATAACAGCAAATAAGCCTACTTGAGAAAAAACATAAGTAACAGCAAATGATGGTGCGTCCATTAATTACGTAAGGCTTTCAGGTAAAATTGGGTGATGGCGGAAGGGATTGAGCCAAATGTCACGAAATCTTTTATTGGGGGAAGGGGGGTTGAAAAATCGCTAAAAACGCCTCACGTAATTAATTGATGCCTCCCAAGCCAAAAAAAAATATCTTAAATAAAATTATTTGTTTTACCCTGTAGTAACGAAACTATGAATTTTAGGCCCAAAGTGTGTTATGTTTTTGAAATCAGCTGTTCTTGGAGATTACAGATCTGAACTAAAATATAGGGGTTCCCATTTAAAAAAATCGTCGATAATGTCATATCTACTACATGAGCCCCCTTGTATATTAAGTGTGTATGGGAAAAAATGCGCCATTAAAAATTATTATACACGTGTCCGAGGATTTTTCCGAAATATTTTTAGATTCCTAGATAATGAATTTGTTCCTTACTTTATGTACACACTGTATATATGAGAGTTTAATGTTTTTCTTTAAACATATGTAGTTGTTCAATCTAAATGCAAACCATGAATATAGTACAAGAACATTAAATGTATCATAACCAGTACATCGATTAACACTAACTGAAAAATGTCCGCACTATGTATGCATAAAATTATTTAATGCTTTGCCAAATAACATCAAACAAATACACTCACAAAAAATATTTAAATTAGAGATTAGAAAATTGTTAATAGATATAGAACCTTATAACTTGAGAGATTTCTGTATTTAGTATTTAGTACAAATTATGATGTTTTTTTTGTTCTCATTGATATGTGACGTCATTTCTTTTGTGTTCCATGTGTTCATGATTTGAAATAAAGTTTATTTATTATTATTATTATTATTATTATATTGGGTGTTTTAAAACTGTTTTGTTTTTGTTTTGAATTCAAAACACCCTGTGGATTATAATAGGCATTGTACAGGGTGTCCGCTACGTAATGGGACATGGAAAAACCACAGACTCCTTACGGAAAAATATTAGGATTTAATTATACTTACCTATATCCGAAAGTTGATATTAACTGAGATACAGGGTGTTAAAGTTAAAACTTCATTTTTGTTTTTTTCTAATAACTTTGATAGAAACCAACGGTTTTTTACAAAATTTGGCAATTATGGTTTTTCTAGGATGAGAAACTAATTTTTTGATGAAATGTTAATGAACAAAGTAGGGGGCGCTGCTTGCGGCGTTTTTTGCACATTGAAGAAGGTCATAACCTTTTTGTGCCTCAGTGTATTTAAATTTTTATTAAAATAATAATTTTCTCGTATTTATTACGTAAAAAGGTGGCACATGTTTTTTGAAACACCCTGTATATATTGGAAACAAACTAAGAGCAATAATTAGTATATGTATATCAACAGCTACCGTAAGATGACCATAAGGATAATTAAAAACAGAGCGATCTGTAAAAAGATTCCCATAGATATTTTAAGCAATTATTTGGATTACCAGCACTTCCTTAGCAGACACGGATTATTCAGGAATGCCAAAGACAATAAACGAATACCTGTCTGAACAGTTATTCAAACTTAAAAGATATTTAACAATTTTCTCCTGCGACAGGTGTTTTACATGGTGATCAGTCTACAGAATCGCGGAAATTAGGAAAATATATACAGTACCTACAGGGTGTCCCATTTTCGACACTTTTATAGGGTATCTCCGTAATTGTTGGTGCTATCAAAAGAGTAATGTAGGTGGCATGTGCTTTTTTGGTTCAAACTTAAAATGGTAAAATCAAAATTTTAAAATTTTCGCTGGCTTAAGAGATACGGGGGAAAATCAAAAAATTATCAATTTCAAAATTACCCTATATTTTCTTAGTTAAAAGAGATACGGAAAAATGTTTTATACGGAAGTGTCGTTATGATGATTGTTGAATAATCTGCCTTTTTCAGAATAAGTATACGGGGTCAGTTAAGAAAGTTATCGGACCTAACTTAATTTTTTTAAATGGAATCTAAAAAGGTCTTGAGCTAGTTTAATCTCTCTTTTCAAATTTATAACACACCATGGATGATAGATATCATATCAAATTTATGAAAATGTTGATAAGTCATTTTCACAAATGAATATGTAAAAATGAAATTGACGTTAAATGTTAATATCAACTAGAATGTCAACATAGTTGTCTCTAGCATATTAGCTTTTGTTTCATGGTCTACTGCAGTTTAAAGTAATAAGGTTTGAATAATTATTATCCATGGTTGTGTTAAGTATTTGAAAAGAGAATTTAAAATGGTATCTTTTAAATTAAAATATAAAGGGTGTTCCATTTTAAAAAATGGGGTTAGGTCCGATAACTTATTTACCTGACCGCGTATACTTATTCTAAATACGACAGATTATTAAAAAATCATTATAAAGCAACTTTTGTATAAAACAATTTCTGTATCTCTTTTATCTGAGAAAATATAGGGTAATTTTGAAATAGTCAATTTTTTGATTTTCCCCCGTATCTCTTAAGCGAGTGAAAACTTTCGAATTTTGATTTTACCATTTTAAGTTTGACCCAAAAAGAGCACACTAACCCGATAGTTAGTTTTGCTGATGATAGCACACTTTTATCATCTTTCTCTTTGAATGCACAAACATCGGCTGCCGACGCACATCTTCGCAGACAGCATGAAGTATCACGCCTCAACAAAGACCTGGAAGAAATTTTGGATTGGGGTGACAGTAACCAAGTCGAATTTAACGCTAAAAAAACCCAGGCAGCAGTTTTCTCTAAAAAGGTTAACATTACAGAACCGGATATAGTCATAGACGGACACGCAATCCCACTGGCTTAATCTATTAGTTTGCTGGGCATCAATCTGGGAGGAAATATGTCGCCAAGATAGCCTCTCAGAAGCTTGGTGTACTCTTCCGAACCAGAAAGTTGTACACACCTCAATAACTTTTGACACTATGCAAAGCTCAGATTCGACCATCACTAGAGTACTGCTCTCATGTCTGGAGCTCTGCACCCAAACATACTCTTCGGCTACTGGATTCCATCGAAAGGAGGGCCGTTCGTCTGATTGGAGGCCACGAGCTGACGAAGAACCTCGACAGCCCCCTAGAACATCGAAGGCAAGTTGGTGATTTGACTCTCTTTTACAGATATTTCCATGGAAAGTGCTCGGCTGACCATGCCCTCTTAATTCCGACCAGAGCGGCGAATATCAGAAATACACGACGAACCACTGCCGCCCATCCATATGTGGTTAAGCTTAGTACTCCTCGAACTTCATTATTTAAGAACTCTTTCATCTGGAGGACTTCATCATTGTGGAACGATCTTCCCGAGGTCGTTTTTCCCAACGAATATAACCTCCAACGATTCAAAACCAACGTGAATCGCTTTTTGCGCACACGCACCACTCCCAGAGTGCCCTAAAGGATTTTTCCTATAGTGCTTGTGTTTGATCATAAAAAAAAACAAAAAAAAAAAAACATGACACCAACATTACTTTTTTGATAGCACTAAGAATAACGGAGATACCCTATAAAAGTGTCGAAAAGGGGACACCCTGTGCTTGGTCAAACTATACATTACTTTGAGTCAGCACTCCTATTGAAGATTTTAATAATGTACTTTTTTTTTAAACTAGTCCTCTATAATTTTGCATCAGAGGAGAACAGCGCGGTTATAAATTAATATGATAATCTATTATACTTTCTTCTGAAATACATTCATAAACGGATGCTTGCCTTACAATACAGCAATGACTAATTAACACAAATTTTTTAATAGTTTTAATGATATAATATACCGATTTCTAGTAACTCTCGAGTGGTATGGCACAAATATCTAGAAAATATATAGACCATTCAGTTTGACCGCATCTTTGATGGTTAAATTATTATTAACAATTCTATTTTAATAAATCTAGGTCACAACATAAGGAAGACATGATCAACAATAAATAAATGCGAGTTTTTTTTTTTTTATATATCGGATATGAAATTTATTTTTAATAGTTTTGATTTGAAAGATATTGCGGTGAATTCAAAATATTTTTGTCGGAAATGTATCATGAATGATTTTTGATAAAAAAAAAACGAATACAAAGAGCATTAGAATAGCTGACACAGAAACAAACACTTGACTTACGATTTATTTGAAAATACACATAGATTCAAAACTTTTGCATCACTCTGATTTTGGCATGTTAAGATAATTTCAGGAATGAATTTTTTTCCTAAATGTTTATTTATGTTTATCAGTTAAAACGATACCATTTTTTGTAGCAAAAAAAATGTTATCAAGACATTTTTTTAAGATAACATTTTCAGTGTTGTATTTTGTTGGCGCTGGCCAGTTCAATTTTTCGGTTCAGTATGTAAAAATGAATCTCCGAGTAATATCTGTAATTTATCGTGCAAGAATAGTAGCTCTAGTTGAGGAAGGTCATTCCCAAAGATTTGTTGCTAAAAGAATAGTGCATATGGAATCCCTATTTAGAGACCAATTCTGTGCGAGACAGACCAGAAGTGGTAGAAGGCGTGTTACTATCGAACAGCAGAACCGCTATATTACGTTAACAATTCGGAGAAATCGTACTATGCCAGTCCCACAACTTCAGAGAGCTGTTACGCATGCAATTGGAGTTCATGTATCCATCTCTACACTAAGAAGACGCATTCTTGAATCCGGTTTAAGATGTCGGCGGCCAGTAGGAGTTCCGCAACTACAATATGACCACCGAGTTCGTCGACTGCAGTGGGCTGAAACGCACGTTCGCTTACCCGAGGAATTTTGGAATTCTGTCCGACTTTCCGACTAGAACAGGATTTGTCTGGTAAACGATAGTCGCCGGATTCGTGTTTGAAGAGAACTAACAAGAGCCGCCAAGAGGAAGCGCCATGTTTTGGACAGGTATTATAACTGACGGGCGTACTGAGTTAGTCCACGTTCAAGGCACAATGACTGGCGACAGGTAAATTAGGAATATTCTACATCCTTATGTTAGGACGTGGACAGGGACTGTTGGTAACAATTTTGTGTTTATGGACGACAATGCCCAGCCCTATCGTATTAGAGCTGGGGATGAATACCTAGAAAGTGAGGAAATCAATCGCTTGGAGTGGCCTGCTTTGTCCCCTGACATGAACCCGATAGAACATGCTTGAGAATGCTCTCTAGGGCAGTGACTCCTGGGGTGTCCTAGAGAAGCGCTACATATTTTTTTTTTTATCGAACGTTTAAAAAGTGGGGTAATTCGCCCCTAAACCCACCCGGGTACTTTAGATTCTTATAAAAATAATATTTAGTTTACCTAGTATCCAAATAGAAGTGAATCCAGGTGCCAGTACACTAGCAAGTAATCCAGGGCACAGAGACATCTTCAGGTTTTTGTTTCTTTTTTTATGGGAAAAGCTTTATGCTCATCACGTACCCTGATGATAATGTGGAACTGCATAATAAGCTTATACCCACTAAACCCCATTCGGCCTCTTATTTCCAATCTTTCGGAATATTTGCACTAAATCACTTAAAGAAACACACAGACACCCAGGAGTTTCCAAGTTTTTTGAAGATATGCACTTATTATTAGATTACACCAAAGCAATAAATACTAACGCATAATTAAACTTTACAATAACCTACCGTACACATAAAACAACAGCACTATATGATACAAATTATTTCGCAACAGAAATTCAGAAATAATAAAAACGCTAATTTCTAATGGGCTAATCAAATTTATTAATCCTTTACTGAAGAAGAATGATGAAATAATTATGTTGATAGACCCTTCCATTCCTTTAAAATAAATAGTCTCGTCTAACCAGCGCGGTTGCCATTTCCGAGACTATCATTATAAAGAAAAAAAGTATTACAGAAAGAAATTCTTCATTTTATGAATATAACCTTATAAAACATCGAAAGTGGCAACGCTGTATTTTTAAGTATCAACCCCGGTCGCGTAAGGAATATGCAACCGTTTCTGCCAGATCAGCTGTTCCTCCAAAATTAGCCGTCCGGTTTCATACTGCTGTTTCAAGCAGATTTGTGTGTTAAATTGTATGTTAATACTGAAACTCGAGTTTAAATTATTAAGTTATTTGTTCTTTTTGCGACGGCAGTGCCCCAGTCCAGCAGTTCAAATTTGATCGACGGAACCAACGTGTTATTTAGACAATAAGGGCGTACTTTTGTCTACACAGTAGCACTTTAAAATACTAATTCAGATTGAACGGTACTTAGATGTGTTGGGACGTGAAAATTATGTGATTTTGTGATGTGAGTACTTGGTGTTTTTTATAAATTAAGTTGGTTTTAAATAAGTCCGAAAAGGTAAATAAAATTGCATTTTTTTTTCTAAAGGGTAAGTGGTCCATATCTGACGGGTGTCGTTCGAATTGAACAAATGAGAACATACCTGACCATTTAAAAACTCCGCGGCGGTTCGTTCGAGTCAGTTCAAGTTTATAAATTAGAGATTATTTCCTAGCGAACTGAACTGAACGTAAAAGTTTATAATAATGTACACTGAAAAATAAACAACTTGCAATATGTCAAACCGTTATTGACTTTCTAAAGAGTTTAACCTGAATATATGACAACACTATTGACATGTTGCTTTGTTTACCTTCCTGACATCGGCATCACATGGTCATTTTTGGTTTGACATAAGGTCATGTACAGGGCATATTAAATTAAATCGCCATTTTTAGATATTTTTCTTCAATTTTGTTTTCATCTCAGGAATTGCCGATTTAAATATAATACGTCATTTCCATAACACCCTGTATACGAGCTATGTCTCAAATTTATGGTAAAAAAGGGTTAACCCAAAATTGCCGCTCAGTTTTTTTAAAGCTTTTTAACGAGCAAGTATGTTTGCTGCTATATCTTTATCTGCCTAAGACGACATTTTGCTCATGTCAAAAGAGACTTCAAACCAGTTGATTCCAGTGGGAACGCAAGAGCGACTCAACTGAAGTTGCGGTCGCGTTGCAGTTGCGTTGCGGTTGCTTTAATTCCAGTGGAAACGCATGAGCGACTCAACTGAAGTTGCGGTCGCGTTGCAGTTGCGTTGCTGTTGCTTTAATTCCAGTGGAAATGCAGGAGCGACTCAACTGAAGTTGCGGTCGCGTTGCAGTTGCGTTGCGGTTGCCAGTTGCTTTGGTGGGAACAGGCTCTTAAAACTCTACAATAAAATATTGAATAGAACCAAATGCACTTCAAGACAGCCTGAGTACTACCATAAAGCAGCTTCCAGCCAAAAATGCCCCGTCCTAAAACGGTCTTCAAGACTAAATTTTAAAACTACATTAAAACCATTTATTTTTAATTTTCTATTCTTAAAGAGTTCTTCGAGGCAACTTTAAGTTTATGTATTCAAAACTAATTGCATTTAAAATATACATGCAGCAGAATAAATTATCTTGGGAATCAGTATAATTAATACAGAAAGAGTTTTATTGTATTTACTATAGTCGGACAACTTTTGTGTGATATTGAAATTAAGATGACGTGATCATAAATAATGTTCAAAACTATTCTCATAAATAATTTACCAACGATAAAATACTTCTACATAACTGGAGAGCTCACAATTTAATTACTTTTTAATAATTTGAAAAATATCGTCAAATTTAATTTTCCATCTAAATGCATTCTTTTTTATTAAATTGCATGTTTGTTCTACAGTTATTTAAGAAAATGTACTTCACGTATATTTCAATAATAATTTTTCGTCCATTGAAAATGTCCAGCATGGCTGAGCCTACAAAACATGGCGCGATCTAGATTGCAAGTTTATTGAACATTTTAAATCTTGCTAGACTTAAAATGCGTTTTATTTACCACTTTAAGAACAACTACTCTCGTAGACGTCTATTTAATCTTCATTTTAAAACCGAAGTTGCTTTAATATGTTCAAGCTCGTGCCCTTACTGATTTAAAGTGGTCTGGTATCTTAACCATACAATTTGTACCTGTTTTGGCGCCATTTGAGTTTTTAAATCTCCTTAATGTACTCTTTAAAAAGTAAAACTAATATTTTTGAATTTAAAATGGAATTTTATTGAGGATATTGGCTTAAGATGTAATAGACTTAATGGGTTTTAATGAGTACATCAAGGGTACTTCATAAAATTACATTAAAACTATATGTTCCAAAATTGATTGTTTTAAAACCAACTTGCTAATTAATCCTTTAAAAAGGCAAGTTAGTTTTAGAATGCTCAATGTCATGAGTATTATAAAACCAGTATAAGATCAATAGGGGATTAAAAGCAAATAGTTTTTTTTCTATTTGGGTTTCATAATGGCTACATTATGAAATTCAAAAAAATTGAATAACCTGCCACTTTATGAAACTGAAATTATATTTTTTTTATGTTGGCAGCAAGTAGGGTTCGAATTTTAGGATTACTTCGATTTCGTTGAAATTAGTTTTCTAGGCATTATGGATTCGACAGAATTTTTTTAGAGAAACTTTAAAATACTAACCTCTAACCTTGCAAATACATCATTTTTACTAGATATTTATCTGAAATACCTATACTAGGAAATATATAACATGCTGACGGTGTCCGTGAACTAATTTCTAGTCACAACTATAAAACAGCATAACCTAAAAATAATAAAGTTTATGCTCTATTTCTAAAATTTTATTCAATAAAGTACTATTTTTATTTTTAATTCAATATAGTATTATACATTATTACTTTATATACAGGGTGGCCCATCGAAAACGAAACAGAGACATTTACTGGCAGCTCAGTTCTTTTTTGGAAAAACGCTCAGACCCGTCGATTTTGTTTTCGAGGGGGACACAAAATCGGAATAAAATCATGTCAACAAGTGCAGCCCCCTGGGCGGGAGTGGCACCACCCCTAAAATCTTAAATGGAAAGGGGGGTCGAGTGATACCTTATTTTAAAGGTCTTTCAATTCCCTTTATAATGATCTAAAATTCATAATACTTCAGTTCAGTAGTTTTGGAGATTTATTGATTTTAAACTTAAATAAAACTTTAATACATCATTAGTGGAAATCAATTTGAGGAGTAATTTGAAGGCACTCATTCACAATTCTTTGTCGCAAATCTTCTAACGATGTTGGTTGAGTAGCATAGATTTTGCTTTTTAAGTGACCCCACAGAAAGAAATCGAAAGGTGATAAGTCTGGCGATTTTGGGGGCCATTCAATGGCACCTCTTCTACCAATCCATCGACCTGGAAACGTCTGATCTAAATATTGTCGAACACGTAATGCGTAATGTGGTGGGGCACCATCCTGTTGGAACATCAACCTATTCGCAATGTACCGCCGATCATTCCCATTTTCAATTATGGCTATTAATGCAGGATCTATGGCGTCTTGCAGTAATTCCAAATACATTTCACCGGTTAAATTTCCAGGCAAGAAAAATGGACCAACTAAATGATCGCCAAAAATACCAGCCCAAACATTTTATTTTTGTGGCTGCTGTGTGTGTACCTCATGATAAACTCTGGGATTAGAATCTGACCAATATCGGCAGTTATGACGGATTACTAGGCCATGTAAGAAAAAGGAACATTCGTCGGAAAAGCAAGTGTTGAATAGAAAATGTTCATCGTTTATAATTCGTTCACTCATATCTTCACAAAATTGTAATCGCCGATCAAAATCGTCTTCATTAAGTTCTTGTACAAGATGAATTTTATACGGATGAAAACTATGGGCCTTCAGAATCTGTTGGATACTACATCGACTAACACCACACATAGTATCCAATTTGCGGGTACTTAACGTAGGATCTACATAAACTTGCCCTAAAACCCCCACTTCTATTGCTTCGTTCCTTATGGGATTTTCAATGTTGCGTTTTTTATTGGCGACTGATCCAGTGTCCCGAAATTTAGCTATAAGTTCTAGGACATATTTTCGATGCACGTTACTGTTCTCATGTCGCTCATTAAATATGTGTGCTGTTCTATTAGCGCACTGATTATTTCCGAAAAATATTTTGATAATTTCAATCCTTTCTGCCGTGGAATATACCATGGTTAATTTATGAATAAAGCGGAAAAGGTATTTAATAACAAAGTTTGGTCGAATCAATCGCAAACTATGTACAAATTCCTATTTAAAATAAGTACGAGACATTCCCTGCTTATCTTTCTTCAATAAACCACTTTTTTCGCGACAAAAACCGCTCCAATCGCTATTTTGAACACCAAAATGATAAACAAACCATGGGCGTAGTGAAGAAAAAAGCATTAAATTAATAAGTAACTGCCTTTACTCAAATTTCTTCTGAAAGTAGTACAAACTAATCAGATGTACCTTTTAAAGTTTACTGTAAGCTTAAAATCAATAAATCTCCAAAACTACTGAACTGAATTTTAGATCATTATAAAGGGAATTGAAAGACCTTTAAAATAAGGTATCACTCGACCCCCCTTTCCATTTAAGATTTTAGGGGTGGTGCCACCCCCGTCCAGGGGGCTGCACTGGTTGACGTGATTTTTTTCCAATTTTGTGTCCCCCTCGAAAACAAAATCGACGGGTCTGAGCGTTTTTCCAAAAATGAACTGAGCTGCCAGTAAATGTCTCTGTTTCGTTTTCGATGGGCCACCCTGTATACATATTTATAGTTACTGTAGACATTTCCTGGGCATTAATTGTTATCCCTGTCAGATTCTGTGTCGAGACAATATTTTGTTCAATAGTATTATTTTGTTCAATATTTTGAACTTTGTTCTGCTCACGCCATAACTCAAAGCTTTGCATATTCTTTTTAAAAGTTTTTCTAGATTATTTTCTGCAATTTCTAGTATTTCTGACGGAATACAACTGTCTTCCTGACTTATTTTTATTAACTTTAAACATATATTTATTTTTAATTATGACGAATGGGAAGAATCATTCATCATATCATATTTGATACTTGTAACATTTTATTAAATTGTAAAAGTATTGACAACCCAAAAAGAAAGTATTAATTCAAATGGAAAAAATCTACTATATTTTTAAAAGTTTATCAGACTTTAAAGACCCAAATAGAAAAAGTATTATAAAATGCACGGCTCATAAGACAATTAGACCAGTTGCACTTTAGAAAACTTCCCGCTTCGCGGGTCTTTTTCTAAATTAAGCGAGTGCTCTAAGATAATGTCTTATAAAACTTGTATCTTAATATACTATTATTTTAATTTAAAGAGTGTATTATATTCTTTGCATAAGAAGAAGTAGGCTTTAAGAACTTTTAGTTTATTTTAAAGGTAACTTTAAAACCAACATCTTTTTATTAAACATATTAAAGTACTTTTAAACCATAAATAAATCAAAAGTCTTACAGGGTAATAATAGCGTACTTCTAAACCTTGATTAATATTAAGTTAATAATAATATACTTACTAATACTGAGATTTTTTCTGTTTTCCCTACATTTTAAAACTTAAACTTACAGCTAAAATTATTGTAAAGAGAAAACGGAACATAGAAAAACACAGGTAAATGTTTTCACTGATAGGCATAAAAATTACAATTTTAGCCTGAATTGGCATTTGTCACGATACATTAACAGCAAATGAATTAAATTTTCTACTTAATGGTAATTTATTGCCTATAAATTAAAATGCTGGTGTGGTCTTTAAAATACCGTAAACCACAATATTTGATTTCGGCCGAGAAATTAAATTTATACTTCATTCGTACAGAAATGCTGTTAATTTCCGAAATATAATTTAGAGAACGTATAGTTGAGCAGTGTCCTTTTGTATTAAAGCTTGCAAAGTCACTGACATTCTTACATGTGGATATTTCTTCTGATTAGCCGGGTCAATTCTATATGAAAACAGTCTCGTTAGGCGCACAATTAAATTCAAATTGGAACCCATTATTACTAACCTTGATAATGATAAATAGTATTTATGCTTTGATCGTGTTTGGCATGAGGGACTTCTAAGTAAACTGCGATCCTATGGTATGCCCAGTCGATTCTGTGCATGGTTGTCTAGCTTTCTTAAGAACCGCTCTCTGCAAGTGGCGATTCACGGATTTCTCTCAGACACCTTCACCATCAATGCCGGGTTCTTCAAGAGTCCATATTGTCTCAAACTCTCTTCTTACTCTACATTAACGACCTTCTAGTGAAAATGAAAAATCCGATATTTAGTTTTGCTGATGATAGCACACTTATCTCATCCTTCTCTTTGAATGCACAAACATCGGCTGCCGCGTCACGCCTCAACAAAGACCTGGAAGAAATTTTGACTTGGGGTGACAGAACCAAGTCGAATTTAACGCTAAAAACCCAGGTAGCAGTTTTGTCTAAAATGGTTAACATTACAGAACCGGATATAGTCATGGACGGACACGCAATCTCACTGGTTTCATCTATTAATTTGCTGGGCATCAATCTAGGAGGAAATATGTCTTGGCATAACCACGTTGTGGCAATCGCCAAGATAGCTTCTCAGAAACTTGGTGTACTCTTCCGAACCAGACAGTTGTACACACCTCAACAACTTTTGACACTATACAAAGCCCAGATTCGACCATCACTAGAGTACTGCTCTCATGTCTGGAGCTCTGCACCCAAACATACTCTTCGGCTACTGGATTCCATCGAAAGGAGGGCCATTCGTCTGATTGGAGACCACGAGCTGACGAAGAACCTCGACAGCCTAGAACATCGAAGACAGGTTGGGGATTTGACTCTTTTTTGATATTTTCATGGAAAATGCTCGGCTGAACCCGAACAAACCCGAATAAACCCATATGTTGTTAAGCTTAGTACTCCTCAAACTTCAGTATTTAAGAACTCTTTCATCTTAAGGACTTCATCCTTATGGAACGACCTTCCCGAGGTCGTTTTTCCCAACGAATATAACCTCCAACGATTCAAAACCAACGTGAATCGCTTTTTGCGCACACGCACCACTCCTAGAGTATCCTAAAGGATTTTTTCTATAGTGCTTGTGTTTGATCATAAAAAAAAATGCGTTAAGATTATTATGAAATATTTCCAATTCTATGTTGACAGTAAATTACCCTCAATTTACTATAAATGTACAGTAAAGGATGCCGATGTAAGAAATACGGTACCAAATTATTAGAACTTTGCCACATTCTGGCATACCAGCACATCTCAGCAGGTGAATCGAAGATTGATGTCCAATAAACACCCGAAGAGGCAACGTTGCCGATTTGCAATAATTATTGACAGGTAACCTGGAATAAATGCTCAATAATTTCAAACTGCAATAAATCAACTACCTACCTGATTATGATTAAACCCCATTGTATAGGTCCCAACTTATTTTTATTTTGTATTAAAAAGTCAATTTGCTATTAATTAGGGATGTTATGCCCAAGAAGATATAAATTTGATTATAAATAACTACTACTAATGGCGTAGTCAGGTAGTGTGCAGGAAATCCCAAAAATATTACAGTTCTAATATTTTTTTTTTTATTGAAGAAACCCTAGTTGGCATCTTTCTACTATTAAAACTGGTCTACAGACCAACCATCAATATTATTCTAATAAATCATAAAACTAAAAATGACAATACTGAACATCACCCGAACACACTCGAGTTGTAGGGCAGGTGAACATTAGGATAGTTGAACAGTAGGACAGATGAATCTATCTCCTTTAAAACAGCGACCTAGGTCGCTGCCTGGCTGAGATTGGGTCACCGGTATAAGCTGGTGACCATCTAAGTCACCGGTATAAAAATATCGTTCATCTCTAGTCATTTTATGGTCCGAAGGCTAATTAAGATTTTATAGCAGGCCAGTTTCTGCACAGATTGTTTTTGTACTACTAACAGACGCCTCAGGTTGTGTTTCGCCTGCTAGAGTTGATGATATAACTTTAAGTACAAGTAGTTTCTAATGTTCAGGTATGAACATTTATCAGGTACTGATGAGAACAAGAGAGTTCGAAACCGGTATGTGCAGGTGGTGACATGGTACTAATATAAAGACGTAGTACCTATCATTTAATCCGAATTAGTGTTTTGAGATCTGTTTGGTCATGTTAAAATTATGATCTACTTTAATTTTATTTTTATGGAATGCCATCCGCCATCGTCAGCGATGAATAAAATTCCTTCCAGGAATTTCGTACTGACGAGGTGGCAACACTGCAACGAGGCCAACGACTGCGGAACATATGCCTCGGACTAATCATAACCAGCCGAAAATTAGGAACCACGAAATCACGTCTTAAGAATTCATTATCTAATAATGTTTATTGATACGTGGTACTTAGCGGCATGGTGATAATATATAACTCTTCTATGAATGGCAGTACGTATGGAAAATTTGAAATCAAACATAATCCAGTTACGTGCTTACATTTAAAAGAAATTTAAAAAATTATTGATATGACTTGTATATACGTGACATGACTTTTATGACGTAAAACATATTTTACTTCTTAAAATAGCGATCTCGGAGGAAATATGTCTTGGCATAACCACGTTGTGGCAATCGCCAAGGTAGCTTCTCAGAAGCTTGGGGTACTCTTCCGAACCAAAAAGTTGTACACACCTCAACAACTTTTGACACTATACAAAGCCCAGATTCGACCATCACTAGAATACTGCTCTCATGTCTGGAGCTCTGCACCCAAACATACTCTTCGGCTGCTGGATTCCATCGAAAGGAGGGCTATTCGTCTGATCGGAGACCACGAGCTGATGAAGAACCTCGACAGAATAGAACATCGAAGACAGATTGGGGATTTGACTCTCTTTTACAGATATTTTCATGGAAGGTGCTCGGCTGACCTTGCCCTCTTCATTCCGCCCAGAGCGACGATTAGCAGAAATACACGACGAACCACCGCCGCCCATCTATATGTGGTTAAGCTTAGTACTCCTCGAACTTCATTATTTAAGAATTCTTTCATCTGGAGGACTACATCTTTGTGGAGCGACCTTCCCGAGGTCGTTTTTCCCAACGAATATAACCTCCAACGATTCAAAACAAACGTGAATCGCTTTTTGCGCACACGCACCACTCCCAGAGTGCCCTAAAGGATTTTTCCTATAGTGCTTGTATTGTAAATATCATAAAAAAAAAAAAAAAAAAAAAAAAAAAATGCAGAACGAGTGAATTAGTTGTCTGTTTTTTCTTCAACTTCTTTGCGGTATGACCTACCGATTGGGGAGTGCATACGTCAAGAGATATCCGATCTCATCCGGTCTGGTTGCCGACTTGACTGGGCTATGAATGGGGGAAGATATATTTTTTACTCTTCCCTATTTCTTGCATGACGCCGGAGAGCCCTGCCATGACTTACGCCATTAAAATCCACCGAAGGTACATCGGTTTACCGGCCGTGTGGTTTGAACCCACGAACCCAGGTTCTGGCTTTTATTGTTAAGTATATGTGCACGCTTCTGCGGTTCCCCTATGATTTAAATAGATTTTTTTCTTATGTTAGCGGTATTTTCTCAGGTATATGTGTATTTATTAAAATAAATATCCTAATGTTTCTAATAGGAGGTGTATCACACCATCATTCGGTTGTGGGGTGAATTACCCATTGACTTGAAACAAACCTGGACCCGGCATTTCTGTCTGCTTTGTACACGCCAAAAAGAGATGATGATTCTATGTGTAGAATCCCCATCTCTTTTTATCTTGTCTGTTTTTGTCTTGGTTAGGAAAACCAATAAATCGACGGACGTGACTCAAAACTCTATATTTGTATGCAGTTTATGGCAGACTTACCATTTTGAGTTCAGAATTACTACGGTTTTCCACAAACAATATTTAAATTTATCACACAGACACTGAAAAATAACAAAAAACGATATTTTACAATAACGATAGATATAGTTATTAATTCGGTAGTGTCAAACGTGAAAGGAGGTATGAAAGACGGTCGTTACAATAAGGGCTTTATAGAAAGTACGTTCCGAAAGCTCGCAGGCTACGTAATATCTGTCTAATTATCAAAAACCGACAAAGAAAAGTGTTCCCTGATTGTTTTTCTGGGAGGTTTACAACCTACCCAAGAATGTGAATTTATTCTTCAAAGCCACCTTGACTTAAAATCCTTGGGATAACTAGAAAAATAGTTTACACTGGTTGTCTCCTTTCCTGGAAAAAACAATTAAAATGGATATATGTTTGAAAAAACTTTCATACTCTAAATTGGCTCAACAGTAAACACCTAAAAATTGCGCTCACTTATTTAGAAATTCCGTACTATACAATATGAGTTTTTTCATATTTTTATTTGTTTAACTAAGTATTTTATCTTTAATCTATGTTGTATTTTTGTGAAATAAATGTACTACCTAAATACCACGACTTATTCTTTAATTTCACCTTTAACAACAACGTTAATCTCCATAAGAAATATAAAATTCTTCCAAATCTCTTAAAAAACTAGATATGCTTTCTCATAAATAGAATCATTGTGGTACGCCACTGTATTTCAATTCATGCGTATATTATTTAAAGAATAATAACCTTTCTTTCGATAGATCTAACAGTTCCATGGAAAATATTCTATGAATAAAAACGGTGAAATCATTGCTAATAGGGTGTGACGACTTTTCACACGGTCCATTTACGTTTATGTTTTTGTTATCTATTGTTTTCGATGATTGAGTGGTTATAAGACTATATTTTCATTAGTGTATTGGTCATTAATGCATTTCTTTCAACATCGATCGATAAAAACGTATTTGAATCAATACTAAAAGCATACTTTAATCACAAGTGTATACCTACCTACTACAGTGGCGGCTCGTGACCTGTTATAGAGGGGGTTCACAAGTATGGTGAAATTATTTGTAAAATCTTATTTTTATGTAACGACCAGACAATTACTTTCTAGGCGTTTTAAATGTAGAAAGAAAAAAAGTAATAAGAAACTGCGTTAGGTAAAACATATTTTTATTTATTTTTTAATTTTACACAAAGAAATACAACTTTTGGAAAATAAGAAAGGTGTGCATAGCTGTCGGATCTTAACGTCGTCGCATGCAACCCTCGTAACAATATTTATACAGTCCACTACTAATACTATTAAAGCCATCTACGAGCTATCAAGAAAACCGAATGATATCCAATACTACTACCGCCATCTACGAGTTATCAAGAAAACCGAATGATGTCTAATACCACTACGCCATCTACGGCTACGTCATTAGCCGCAACCAAGACGAGAACAATATTTAACTGTTTTATGACGAGAACGAATCGAGCCACGAGACTGACAAGTTGGCATTCTTCATATTTTTAATGTTTTTTAGTGTAAATCCTTAAATAAAATGGTTTAAAATGAAATTGAGTATCATTTATCGAAATACACAACATTTATCGACCCTACACAATAGTGCTTAAACGTAAAGTCCATTCTTCGGTCTTTAATTGTAGAAAATTGATCAATAACAGCCTCATTATGTTTGGAATACTACCCTCTATAAATTTTTTTTCATATATTTCATTTTTAAACTTCCTAATAAAGTCCCTAGATTTACCCTTTGAGGTCTGCGTTAAATGAATTTCGGGTTTAGGTGTTCCCGCATTCTTCAATTCAATTTTTTGCTCCAAACTCAAAGAGCTAAAGTTATTTCTTAAATATTCCACCGTCAACTATTCATTTTAACTTAATAAATATATAATATTAAAATATTAAAACATACACGCTCGAATTTCTAACTAGATGCACGAACAGACAACAACTGTGCGCCTTTTCCATGTTAAATCGCCATAGCCCCGCTATCCCTCGCTACCACCCGCCACCTGTTACTACAGAGAAACTGCATTACTTAATGGCACGTGCGAGCAAGTCTCGTCATAATCGTAATTTACCTCGACCGAGGCACGGTTGCCGGATCTATACAGTTTGGTTTGACGGGATGATAAAATATTAGGGAGGGTCGGACTTTTTTAGTTTGACGGTACGATAAAATATTAAAGACGGTCGGAGTATACGATAAATAATATTTAATTGAATATAAATTAATATTTTTTGTTCGTTTTGTTTTGGGGTGCACGTGCGCATGTGCTCCTGTGGAAGAACCGCCACTGACCTACTAGCAGTATTTGCGTATACTATTTGATTAAGAGAGTTTAATGATTTATAGCAGTTTTATAAAGGCTCTAGATATGCAGCCTTCGTGGTTTTGTTCTATCGTGGTGATCTATCGAAGGAAAGGTTGTTATTCGTTAAATAGACAGATCGCCTGAAATACCGTTAACATTTTAAGAGATTTTGAAGATTGACTAATTTAAGATTTACGATTTTTCCAAATTCATTTCACCCCTGCATAAAATAGTCGGATGCATGATACGATAAACACAAGGTATGATATCTAGCTGTTCCGGTCTTGTCTGGCGCACGCAGGGACGTCAAGGTGTGAGTTATTTAAATTTCTTATGGAGATTTACGTTGTTGTCAGCGGTTTAATGCTGTTGTAAAGGCATTAAAGGTTTGATGCATATGATAGTAAGTGAAATTATGGTATAATAAATGAAAGTATGACAAAACTTACATTGTATAATTCGACATTTCGATACAGGGTGTTCCGAAATTAATGGACAATACTGTACTACCATATTCACCGGCTAAAAATAATAGAATTTCGTCATATGGGCATAAGTGCAGAAATGCATGCTAAGGGGGATACGGCCCTTAGAATGGGGAACCCCGAAGACGTTTTTTTCTAAATATTTTCGAAACCGTTCATAATAAAATGCTGAAATTAGTATGGTGTATAAACTTTTGACGCTAAATCAGTTCATATATTTAGAATTTCTCATCGACGTCACATACTTGGTGGTTAATGGTTAAAGAATCCCAGCTTTTTAATTAGTCATTCTTTTTTTAATTTTCTTAAAAATTATGAAATATCAAATATTTTACGTAAAAATTGCTCTCTTAGTTCATTCATAGGACTTACAGTTTTTGAGTAAAATCGTTTTGAAAAAAAAAATTACGTTCATAAAAGAGTTCACTAATAAAATTAAAAAATTGTAACAAAGTTACTAATTTTATTTTTATTAAATAATTACCTAGTCAAGTCTCACCATAAAAGGGAAATTTAACACAAGAACTACTCATTGAGAACGTGCTCAAATAGACCTCCATTTTCTCTGATACTAAATTCGTTACAATTTTTTAATTTTGTTAATGAACTCTTGTATGATTCTTTTTCAAAACAATTTTACTCAAAAACTGTAAGTCCTATCAATATGAACTAAGAGAGCCATTTTTACGTAAAATACTTTGATATTTCATAATTTTTAAGAAAATTTAAAAAAGAATGGCTACTTAATTAAAAAAGTGGGGATTATTTTAACACTTAACCACCCCAGTATGTGACGATTATGATTAAAATTTTGAAATTCTGAATACTTGAACTGATTTAGAGTCAAAAGTTTACACACTATACTAATTTCAGAATTTTATTATGAACGGTTTCGAAAATATTTAGAAAAAAACGTTTTCAGGGCTCACCATTCTCAAATAATAAACTATGGTATTACTGACAGGAGATTTAAACGGCCTTTAAAATTCTGTGGGACTCGACTTCGCCTTCTTATTTAAGATTTTAAGGGTCACCACTCCTCTCCTCTATAAGTATAAGACTTTTTAAAAACAATTCTCAAAGAATTTGCATAATATAAAAACTAAAATTTCTGCTTATAGGTATAGTAAAGTTTATATTATACCATTGATCTTTTAACTGGCTTAAGAACCCAATTATCATTCTGACCAGAAAATGTCCCAAATTTGCATCTTTCAGGCAGAGCCGGAGTAGAAATTTAATTTTCTTGCATCCATAATTACTAAACCATTTTAAGTAGGTGTCATATTATACAGGGGTTCCTTAATGACGTGCTAATATTTCAGCGTGTGATTCCATTTTATAAAGAAAAGTTCATATGAACATATGTCCGCAACGACTTAAATTTTTTGCTACAGAGTGTTGAATTTTTATTTTTTAAATGGTTATTTTCTAATATCTCCGAAAGTACTTTAGATATTATTTTCAATTTTGGTATGTGTTAATAGGATATAGAACCACAAATTTTAGTTAGGAAAGTTATTCAATTGTTGCACCAGTGGCGTCCCTGCAAACATGCCCTCTGATAATTTTTACAAAAAAGATGGTACGTCACTGACATTTTTCCATGTAGATCTTTTTTCTGATTAGAGTGGTCAATTCTACATGGAAACGGTCTCTTAAGTTTTTCTCGTCAGACGCACCGTTCTTGATTAAAACCACTAAATTCATATTGAATCTCATTATTATTAACATTGATAAAATAATTAATCATAAATATTGTTTTATAAAAATTGTTGGAGTGGGCAATTCGATGCGAAGATGGGTGGGAAGCATGCCATTTAAGGGAAGGTGGCCATTTCCAACAATTTTTATAAAACAAAATTGATCATTAATTATTTTGGTTATGTTAATAATAATAAGTTTAAATATGAATTTTAGTGGTTTTAATGAGGAACGGTGCGTCTGACGAGAATAACCCAAGAGACCGTTTTCATGTAGAATTGACCAGGATAATCAGAAAAAATATCCACATGGAAAAATGTCGGTGGCGTATCATCTTTCTTGCAAAAAAATATCAGAGCACATGTTTGCATGGCCACTGGTGGAACAATTGAATAACTTTCCTAACTAAAATTTGTGGTTCTATATCCTATTAACACATACCAAAATTGAAAATAATATCTAAAGTACTTTCGGAGATATTAAAAAATAACCATTTAAAAAATAAAAATTCAACACGCCACCGACATTTTTCCATGTAGATATTTTTTCTGATTAGAGTGGTCTATTCTACATAGAAACGGTCTCTTGAGTTTTTCTCGTCCGACCCACCGTTCTTGATTAAAACCACTAAATCCATATTGAATCTCATTATTATTAACAATAATGATAAATTTTGTTCGCCTTCTTATTTAAGATTTTAAGGGTCACCATTACTCTCCTCTATAAGTATAAGACTTTTTAAAAATATTTCTCAAAGAATTCGCATACAAATACTGCATATTCACACTAAATTTGTGCTTCTAGGTATTTATATTACACCATTGATCTTTTAACTGCCTTAAGATCCCAATTATCATACTGACCAGAAAATGCCTCAAATTTGCATCTTTCAGCCATATTTTCAAGCCGACCCTGGTTCCATTTATTGCCGCTCGAAGATGTCGGGACCTATACAATGGGGTTTAATCACACAGTTGATTTACTGCAGTAAACGTAAACTTTAACATGACCTCTTCCAAATGCTCCACACAGACCTCCTTACATCCGCTAATATTATGGCAACATTGTACCACACATCTTCGTTTCTTCGATCTGCCAAAGATCGCGTCAGTCGCGCACTGTGAACCAAAAACCCATCCTGCTGCGAAAGAGTCCATCTACCGCTATCTCTTCAGTCTAGCAGGAGTTCCGTCTGCAATCGGTGGCCAAAGCGGTCTCATTCTTCCTCTCCGTTTTCGTATATGCTAACACTGGATAATTTTCATTTCGTATATTTAGAGAAACGTGTTACGCAGTGATTTTGCCGTTATGTCCCGCGTGTGAGGATACGCCGATGCCGGTAAACTTTTGGTGACGTCGACGTTGACGATATGGGACACATACTGGACCTTTTGGGCTGATGACAATACGGTTTTTCGAACTGCCGAAGCGTAAGTTATTTCTTATAGGTCAGGTTATTTCTTTCAGACAATATTAACTAATAAAATAGATACTTACAATTTTGCATATACAGGGTGTCCAAGATACGGAGGGCCTCTATGGGAATCTTGTTACTGGTAATAGATATACCTTCGATTAAATTAAAGGTTCGAAAATCAACGTTTTGGTAATGTTAGAGAGACGGTGACAATAGAGGGTCCGTGAAGTGGAATATCAATAATTTGGTTGGTCGTGGAGTTTAGGTCCCTCTCTACAACTTTTATATCTGATGAAACGCCGTAGAGCGTTGCTGAGAGGCGCTGTACCGCTTTAAATAGGAAATTTTCAATAAATTCAAAATTATATCGAGCCATGTCTGAAAATGAATTTACAGTGCAACCACCAAAGTCATGGGAAACCCATTTTCTGACAAGTCAACCCTTGCATATACTTTTACGAGCGTGTCAAAAACAATTAATGGAAAAATTATAAAGTCTCAAGTGACATGGGTCCAAGTGGGATTAATCGATTTGTATTCCCATGGAGATGAGTCGTAAATAATTTTCTGATAAAAACAATATTGCGAAAGTGCGGTATTTTTTCTCAAAATTTTTTTTATTAAAAGTCTGGTTTATTCTGCTATATTTTCTAAAATATTCCCTTTGGAGAATTATTTTATCTGATTCCCTCATCTTTTCCGAACATTTTGGTATATATAAAGTTACCAGAAACATGTTCTATCTTGGAGAAAATTAAGAGAATTCGTAACGGCGATAGCAAAATTTCTAAACTTCGCTCGAAACGCATGAAAGGCGTGGCTTTTACTGCAATTAGTGAAAAGTAGACAAGGAAAAATGTTTAAATTCATCAGATTTGTATAAATCATACACACCTTATGGAAAAATAGGTTTAATTTGGTAATATTGCGAATATAATATCCCGTCATACAACTGAACGATACCTGCCTTGCGGTATCTCTGCGTAATATTGTCAGAATTCCGCCTAGCTAGGTGCGATTCGTCTTAAATTTTTTTTTCCACAATATTTGGGTGTCAAGGAATATAGTGTGACAATTTTCTGACATGTCACGATCGTTTTCCGAATTTCCTCCGAGGAGATTTTTAAAAAATTCCAATAATGAAATGGCGAGACCTGGATCGATAAATTGTTTTTATCTTTAACATATAATGTTCCATTCTAGAAAGCTTCAACTTCAAATTCGTATTTTTAATTTTTTTTTAAATTTTCATTTTTTGACACGCTCGGAACTGAAAATGCGTTTCCCGTGACTTTGGGGGTCACGCGGATGCTGTAAATTCATTTTCAGACATGGCTCGATATAATTTTGAATTTATTGAAAATTTCCTATCTAAAGCGGTACGCTCTACGGCATTTCATCAGATATAAGAGTTGTAGAGGGGGACCTAAACTCCACGAAAAACTAAATTACTGATATTCCACTTCACGGACCCCCTATTGTCACCGTCTCACTAACTATAAGATTTTTAAGTTTTGAGTTATTTAAGGAAAACTGAAATTTTAAATTTTTTAATATTAAAGTTCGAGCAAACCTGACAAAACATTCTCACATCAACTTTTAGCGAAAATACATGGCCAAAACGGAATTGATCTGCTAGAGACATGAAAATCGAAAAAAAAAATGTCTTAATGCTCAAGTACAGTGAAAATATTTCACATCTAAACTACTCAAGGATTGAAATATTAAATATACAGTGAGGACGTAAAGTAAGGAATAAATTCATTATCTCGCAAACTCCAATTTTTTTAAAAAATCGCTCGGACCCTTCGATTTTGTTTTTCGAACGCGCATATTCTGACATAAAATGTAGATATACAGGGTGTTGCAAATAAGAGTGACACAAAATTTTTTTTTCTTAAATAGAACCCACTGTATATTATTGCATGTACGGATTCTTCGGAAAATCCTAAACATTTTTCATGTAGCATGTGCTATACCTTAGCCTAAGCGTTTTGGAGTTATTCTCATTCAAAATTTGAAAATCAGATATTTCGCAATCAATCAAGACTTGCATTGATTCATGCACGCTGAGGAAAACCTGTAGTCAGCATGCGTGAAGCGCAAGAAAAGTCAAGTAGGCTTTGGAGTTATGATGCAAGAACTAAAAGAATTAATGTCAATAGTTACTGTTATTGTCAGTTTTATGTGTATTTTCCTAACGTTTTACTAGTTTTCAAAAGACTCATTTCGTTTTTTCATAACTAAATTAAATTAAAATGCGGCTCACTGAAAAACAGCGCATAGAGGTTTTGATGATGATGGGCTACGGTGATAGGGTTAGAACACAGCAAGAGACTTGTGAGTTATTTAATCAAAAATACCCCAATCGTCCGCCAATATAACAATCAACAGTAAGCAAAATTGAGTACAAGTTTAGGCAATTCGGTCATGTAAGAGATGTCCCTAGACTTGGTCGTCCTCAAGTTGATGAAAATCAACAATTAGAAGTCTTACTGGCAGTTTAAGATAACCAGCATGTGGTGTCTAGGCAGGTAGCAAGTGACGTTGATATTGGAAAAACAATAGTTCTTAAAATACTGCATACAAATAAATACCATCCTTATAAAATGCAAGTTCTCCAAGAACTTTTGGAAAGGGACTTTGAGAGGCGCCTTGAATTTTGTGAGCTTTTACAGGATATGTGTTTCGTAAACAGAAATTTTGAAAAAAAAATAATTTTTTCCGATGAGTCCACATTTTGCTTGAATGGTGACGTAAATACCCAAAATTATCGATATTGGCCCGATGTAAATCCACACTGGATGAGGGAAGGACACACACAATTTAATCAAAAGATCAATGTGTGGGCTGGCGTTGTCGATGACATTGTTATAGGGCCTTTCTTTTTTTACGGAAATTTAACAGGCGAGAGATATTTGAGTTTTCTAGAACAAGAACTTGTTCCAGCCCTGGCCACACTTTTTCCTGAGTTAGAACGTCCCGATTTGCCACATCATAATATCTGGTTGCAACAAGATGGTGCTCCCCCACATTTCGCTGTGGGAGTTCGTACATATTTGGACGATACTTTTCCAAACAGGTGGATTGGAATAGGTGGTTTTATTGAGTGGCCGCCAAGGTCACCCGATTTAACACCACTCGACTTTTTTTTATGGGGATACCTTAAGGGAAAAGTATTCAAAAGCCAGCCTGCAAATTTAGATGATTTAAAAGATCGCATCCGGCAAGAAATTCGGCAAATTACACCCCAAATGGTTCGAAATGTTCAGCGAGAATTTGTAGATCGGTTAGGCTATTTTGACCAACGGAAGACACTTCGAACATTTACTTTAGAAAAATTATTTTTAAGTTCACCTAACTGTTTTTTCGATAAATAAGACATTTTTAAAATAATTTTATTCTTTGTTTTCTCCATGACTTTTTCTACTTTTCAAATTTTGAATGAGAATAACTCCAAAACGCTTGGGCTAAGGTATAGCACATGCTACATGAAAAGTGTTTAGGATTTTCCGAAGAATCCGTACATGCAATAATATACAGTGGGTTCTATTTAAGAAAAAAAAATTTTGTGTCACTCTTATTTGCAACACCCTGTATATCTTCATTTTATGTCAGAATATGCGCGTTCGAAAAACAAAATCGAAGGGTCCGAGCGATTTTTTAAAAAAATTGTAGTTTGCGAGATAATGCATTTATTCCTTACTTTACGTCCTCACTGTATAATATGTTAGTTAGGATTCAAATACTCTATAACAGTAGGTACAGCAAACCCTGGTATGATTAATTAATGCAGCCGATTCTATGTGGAAATCCATAACTATGGTATTATGGGATCAGGCGCGGAACTTCTATGCAGCAAGACCATGCAACGCAGGGGGGCCCAGGCGTCCAGGGGGCCCTGGGCCCAAAGTGGCCTCCCGTTGCGGAATGCGAGGTCCTTCGCCACTTCAAAAAGTGTCTTTTTCTTACGCAACACTAATTTATTATGATTTTACACTATCATCAAGAAAAGGAGTTCCTATACATCTGTCGATCGCCTTTCGTTTTACAAATAAGTTAAGTTTTTGTCTTGTTTGTGTTGAATAAGATAGTGTCGCGAAAGTGCTGAGCTCCTCTGAAAGTGGGGCCCCAGGCCCGGACCCACCGGGCCCAGCAGGAAAATAGGTCTTGGATAATGTTTATAGTAACAAACCCGGTGTTCCTCAAGGGTCCATACTGTCTCCCACTCTCTTCTTACTCTACATTAACGACCTTCTAGTGAAAACGAAAAACCCGATAGTTAGTTTTGCTGATGATAGCACACTTTTATCATCTTTCTCTTTGAATGCACAAATATCGGCTGCCGACGCACATCTTCGCAGAGAGCATGAAGTATCACGCCTCAACAAAGACCTGGAAGAAATTTTGTCTTGGGGTGACAGTAACCAAGTCGAATTTAACGCTAAAAAAACCCAGGCAGCAGTTTTCTCTAAAAAGGTTAACATTACAGAACCGGATATAGTCATGGATGGACACGCAATCCCGCTGGCTTCATCTATTAGTTTGCTGGGCGTCAATCTGGGAGGAAATATGTCTTGGCATAACCACGTTGTGGCAATCGCCAAGATAGCCTCTCAGAAGCTTGGTGTACTCTTCCGAACCAGAAAGTTGTACACACCTCAACAACTTTTGACACTATACAAAGCCCAGATTCGACCATCACTAGAGTACTGCTCTCATGTCTGGAGCTCTGCACCCAAACATAGTCTTCGGCTACTGGATTCCATCGAAAGGAAGGCCATTCGTCTGATTGGAGACCACGAGCTGACGAAGAACCTCGACAGCCTAGAACATCGAAGGCAAGTTGGTGATTTGATTCTCTTTTACAGATATTTTCATGGAAAGTGCTCGGCTGACCTTGCCCTCTTAATTCCGCCCAGAGCGGCGAATATCAGAAATACACGACGAACAACTGCCGCCCATCCATATGTGGTTAAGCTTAGTACTCCTCGAACTTCATTATTTAAGAACTCTTTCATCTGGAGGACTTCATCATTGTGGAACGATCTTCCCGAGGTCGTTTTTCCCAACGAATATAACCTCCAACGATTCAAAACCAACGTGAATCGGTTTTTGCGCACACGCACCACTCCCAGAGTGCCCTAAAGGATTTTTCCTATAGTGCTTGTGTTTGATCATAAAAAAAAAAAAACAAGGAATTAACAACGTTTCAAAGTCTTTATGACACCGTGGGTATTTTTAATTGAATGCAAACCTCCTATTCCTAAACAAATAATTTAAGGAAATTAAATTTAAAATATAAAATATCCCTACGCAACGAAATAGGTACTCCGGAGCGACAGCAAACTGGTCTAAATACAGCACTTGTTATTTATAAATAATATTTTTTATACTTATTTGGCGGTATTGCGGAGTTTTATATATTTCTTACTGAGAATTGTTAACATCAAAAGAATAACTTGCTAGTAATATACTAATCTACAAACAAAATTAATTGAAAAGTTGGTCAATGGTTCAATTTAGGGAAAATACATTTACAGAAATGCATTGAACAATTTTTCAAATAATTTTTTTTGTAGATTATTATTATTAGTAAGCTGAAATACATTCCTTTTATTCAAATATCATTTATGTTTCATTTTATACAACAATTGTTTCTATGGCTAACTGATGACTAAACATTGTGATATTCAGTTATTAACTGCTTAGAAACATTTGGAAACAAAATTAGTTATAAATGGTTAATCGAGTGAAATATCAAAAAATCTCTCAACATATTTTTTGGTCAGAATGTAAGAAGATTTAACACAAGGGTGGATCCAGAACGCTTATTTAAATAGAGATTTTTTAAAAATTTTAACAGTCGTCATTTTGAAATAGCTTGACAGAATCGCGCTAAAATTTATGAGCATACTGTACGAGATATTACCTTTCAAATGATGTATCACAAGCTGTATGTTTCTATTTAAAAAAAAGATCGATGTCGTCATATCTTTGACAAATGTCTATAAAAAAAACAAACGAATAACGTCAAAATGTGAGCATATATAAAACTAAATTGACGTGTCCGAGCGTTTTCTCCAAAAGTTACAGGTTAAGGCTATATTAATTTTATTCCGGACATCTGGGCAACCCTGTATATGAAAACAAGTGACGACATCTATCTTCAAATTTTATTGAATCTCACGAAAACATTATCTCACATAGGGTTCTTCTTTTTAAGAAGAGAGTTTTCTCCCGATTTTCCTCGTTTGGTCTTATAGTAAAAAAAAAATCAACAGTTAGTTTAGATAGCCTATTAAAATTATATAGGCATACATAGGTTAAAAAAAAATTTCATGGAATGGCGGCTGTATGCGGTGAATGTTTTTGTAAAATCAAATAACTTAGGTGTCATTCTACAAATAGAATTTCAGCTCGGAAGAACCCGAAAGGTTATTAAAACTTCTGATAATTTATTTTATAAACGAAATTTACCATAGCATGAAATCTTAAATGGAAACTACTACAGATATTAAAATTTCTGACTATAAGATAGATAATAATAATGCTACAGCTAACACCTACCTCCAGGAATAGAATCCATCTTATAAAAGCACAATTAAATTGTTTTTGAAATCACGCAAATCGAATAAACAAAACGCTAGATTACCACCTCAACCTGCAACGCTGTACTGACGATAACCGATGCAAACATACCCTAAATAGATACATCGGCAAAAAAAAAACATTAATTAAAGTTAAACTAACAGTAGATTATTGGAAATTAATTTACCAAAAAGTGTACGAAATGATTTCCGTCATTTTCCAGAGACCTTAGACGACTAGTAAAGTTATTGAAGCCTTTCAAATCGTAAGACCGTAAAAAGTAATGAATATTTTAAATTCTGCAATTTTAAAATGCTATTTGTTTGTGAAGATTGACGGAAATCATTTCGACCACCTTTAGGAAAATTTATTTCTAATAATCTACTGTTAGTTTTACTTTAGTTAATGTTTTTTTGCCGATGTACCTATTTGTTGTTTATTTTTTCCTACTTACTGTTTTGTTATTGTTAATTATCTTTTTCTATGTCGTGTATTATTATAAAATAATTTTAAAAATATTAATTATAGTACCTATCGCATTGAACTGACGAGAACAAAAGTGTTCGAAACCGGTCTGCAGGTGGTTACATCCTATCAATGGAAAAGGCTTCCTTTTCTTGGTAGTACCATTCAATCTGAAATGCTATTTTAGGTGCTACTGTGTAGACTAAATACGCCCTTATTGTGTAAGGTATCATCGGGTGGTCTGGGAAATAATAATTTTTCTATACATTGGTATTTGATATGAAATTTTTTTTTATTGGTAATTGAATAACTTGAAAACAAATAAAAATCGGCAAATGATCTTTTTTAAAATATTATTTTCAGTTGTCCAATATACTTCTAGAGTTTGGTCCGCTCCTCTGGATTCACCAAATATATCAATTTGCAGGCTAAATTTATCGCCAAAATAAAACGAGCGTTTTGTATGGCATGTAAAAACAACAATATACCGTTAGATAACACAACTAGTATACTACAACATCTAAATTCGTTGCTACACTCCCCGACAATAAATTCCGGACAAAGATAATGGTAATCAGGTTTATAATCCTGCAACTTAACTTAAATCGTTTTCCGATCTTGTTCAAATTTTTGACCAAGCGTAAACTGGCGTATAGGAATTTTGTTTTCAAAAAATATCGATGCCTGGATCATTATACGGGCAGAAACAAAAGTTACTTGTTTATCCTCAAATTCTTAACGCCCTATGGAAGAATTGAGTGGTAGAATTTAGCTTCATTATGTTTTGTTTTGAAGTGTAGCCTTTCTCAATACAACGCTTTTTGGTTCACGTCATTATCTGCTTTTTAAAAGAAGATACAAATTTCTAAATAAGGCATTGTAGTTTTTCAATAGTATTCACGTGGTGCAAATAGAGTATTTACTATAGATGACGTGAATATGAATAGTAAGTGATTGGAATCAGTTCCGCGTAGTCCGGATTCAAATACAGTTGAACACGTATGTGATATGCTAGGTAAACGTATACGCAATTGATACCAAGGCACATTGCCCGATCTGCAAGCAGACTTCCATGGAAAATGGGAGGATATTCCTCAAGAATCAATTCAAAACTGCATTGAATGCAGTGGCGGTTCTTCCACAGGAGCACATGCACACGTGCACCCCCAAAACAAAACGAATAAAAAATATTAATTTATATTCATTGAATATTATTTATCGTATAAAGTCCGACCCTCCCTAATATTTTATCCTATCGTCAAACTAAAAAGTCCGACCCTCCCTAATATTTTATCATCCCGTCAAACCAAACTGTATAGATCCGGCAACCGTGCCTCGGTCGAGGTAAATGACGATTATGACGAGACTTGCTCGCACGTGCGATTAAGTAGTGCTGTTTCTTTGTAGTAACAGGTGGCGGGTGGCAGCGCGGGATAGTGGGGCTATGTCGATTAAACATGGAAAAGGTGCACAGTTTTTGTATGCATCGCGCTGTTGTCTGTTCGTGCATCTAGTTAGAAATTCGAGCGTGTATGTTTTAATATTATATATTTATTAAGTTAAAATGAATAGTTGACGGTGGACTATTTAAAAAATAACTCTTTGAGCTTGGAGCAAAAAATTGAAGTGAAGAATGCGGGAACACCTAAACCCGAAATTAATTTAACGCAGACCAGAAAGGGTAAATCTAGGGACTTTATTAGAAAGTTTAGAAATATATGAAAAAAAATTTATAGAGGGTATTCCAGACTTAATGAGGCTGTTATTGATCAATTTTCTACAATTAAGAACCGAAGAATGGACTTTACGTTTAAGCAGTATTGTGTAGTGTCGATAAATGTTGTGTATTTCGATACATGATACTCTTTATGCTTTTAAACCATTTTATTTAAGGATTTAAACTGAAAAACACTGAAAATATGAAGAATGCCAACTTGTCAATCTAGTGGCTCAATTCGTTCTCGTCATAAAACAGTTAACTATTGTTCTCGTCTTGGTTGCGCCTAATGACGTAGCCCGTAGATGGCGTAGTGGTATTAGACATCATTCGGTTTTCTTGATAACTCGTAGATAGCGGTAGTAGTATTGGACATCATTCGGGTTTCTTGATAGCTCGTAGATGGCTTTAGTGGTATTAGTAGTAGACTGTATAAATATTGTTACGAGGGTTGCATGCGACGACGTTAAGATCCTAAAGCTGAGAAAACCTTTCTTATTTTCCAAAAATTGTATTTCCTTGTGTAAAATTAAAAAATAAATAAAAATATGTTTTACCTAACGCATTTTCTTATTACTTTTCTTCATTCTATATTTAAAACGCCTAGAAAAATTTCACCATACTTGTGAACCCCCTCTATCGTAGGTCACGAGCCGCCGCCGCGAACAAACCCAAACACAAGGTGGAAATATGAGCTATTTATTTTTGGATATTTATTTATGCTACTCGATAAAATAATGTAATAGTCTGACAGTGAATAAGAAAAATTGCGAAGAAAGAATCTTTAAAAATTTCTATCTTGTTTTAAAAAGCAGATAATGACGTGAACCAAAAAACATTGCTCTAAGAAAAGGTGGCACTTCAAACCTAAACATAATAAAGCTAAATTCTACCGCTCAATTTTTCCATGGGGCACTAAGAAATTAAAGGTGGAAAAGTAACATTTAATGTCTACCTGTATAATGAGCAAGACATGACTATTTCTTGGAAACTAAAATTCTGACACCAAGACGAGGAAACAATTTAAAAAATTGCAGGACTAAAAACCTGACTAACATTATCTTTGTGGGTAGAATAAATTTTAGACTCTTTATAAATTATTGATGATTTCAACAAACAATCACGAATAGACTAAAGAGATATGCCCCAGAGGTGCACTTACCTATTAGAATAATCCATACCAGCAAAACAGGCGACTGTTTCTACACTGATAAAAATGCATTTACCAATGTCGTGGTTTCAAAATTAGAGCTACCTCAACCCACCTCTCTATGTTGTTCCAACTGAGCCTACGAACTATCACAAATTATTTAAAAACGCTACAGTAAT
Organism: Barypeithes pellucidus; assembly: GCA_963991005.1. Taxonomy (NCBI): domain Eukaryota; kingdom Metazoa; phylum Arthropoda; class Insecta; order Coleoptera; family Curculionidae; genus Barypeithes; species Barypeithes pellucidus. Next base: position 14,459,803 of record OZ022565.1, on the reverse strand, counting down.
TCAGGTTCTTTTGGTTCACCTCAACCCAGAAAGAGATTTTATCAACATTTTAAACATATTTGAGATCACCACAATTCCTCATCTTTGTAACTATTTTATGAGTTACCTGAACTAAGTTTCTGGGTTGTGAAAACTTACTAATTGATTATAAAGTGTCGTTTTAAACCGGACGTGCATTATTTTCATTCATTACCATGTGTAAATTATTTTGAGTTGGAATAATTCAGGAAACGTGCTCCAAACCCCCATATCGAGGGTAAAACGCAAGATTGTAAGGCCACGGAAAGTTCCGAATTCGTGCTCGTGCAAGTTTGGCGGTTCATTCTATTGTTATTCGTCAATTCTCCTTCGATCGCGCGTATAGACACCTGTTGGCCGTTGCGCCGTTCGCGTGATATTTCATCTTTCTTCTATATGCGTGAAAATTTGTGTTTTGCATAATTTTGGTCAGTTGGAGATGCATACAAATTGTTATTATTGGAATGGAGCCTTATTATTTATAAGCAATCGTCATCACTTCGGCCGCATGGTTTCTTAGCCGTAGTATGCTCTCCTGTCTGTAATTCATTTTTAATTTTTTTTTAAATATACAACAAAAATGTCATATCTTGAAAAAACAAAAGGCATGCAGGCGTTAAATCAAAGAAATATTTTGAGTCCACAATTTAGGTACTGGTAGTCCAAAATTTGGACTCTGGTAGCCCAAAGAGTGAGTTTCTCCAGCCACCATCGTAAGCTAGAACAATTTAAATGTCAAGTTTTGATAGCTCGAATCATGAATTAATCTAGCCTGACTAGTAACGCATCACAATTCACATACTGGTAGCTACGGTAGCCCATCAATAATTTAAGACGGTGGGGCGTGAGCTATTCCAACGCATAAAATAACCCATCTTCTGTGCTATCATAACTTATGAATAGTGAGTTGACGCAATTTCTTCGATTTGGTTGTCGTAATTCAGATGTCTGGACCGTCCCCTATTAGCAACACGCTTCGGTCTAGGACAACTCATATTTGAGTTATATCAACTCGAAATTTCGCTCAGTGTAAATTTTAATAATAAATAAGGACTGATTATATGATATTAGATCATTTTACTAATGGCATGTGTCAAAGAGGTTAGTTTATTATATATACAGCGTGATTCACGGTGAATGGCTTATTCTTTAAGCGATATTTGTTTCAAATATAGGTACTCGGTATAAAATATGCCCATCGTATTGTTGTTTTAAATTGAATGCTCTGTATATTTTACCATTTTTCGTAATTCCAGTAACTTTTGTTAACAATTTCCTACGTATTGACGAACAAACCCACCACCAACCGTTTCTTTCCTTCCTTAAAAATTAATAAAACAAAACATTTAATTTAATATTTTATCACATGAAACAAATAACATTTTAAGTGACATTTTGAGCAATTTCAGAGTTCGAAATAAATTTCAATGTTTCAAACCTAAAATTCGGTTTTTTAGCTTAATTTTTTTCTTAAATACCTATTTCATCCCATTTGTATCTGATTGTTTTGGTATTTTGCTTGTAGTATCATGGTAAAGTAATAAACCAGAACCTGTTATGTCTTCTCCTGTAAGAACACGATTTGTCACTTACAATGTTATTCGATGCATGTATCGATATATAATGCAATTATGTCCCCGCTATGGGCATCGAAGGGGGCGTTGTGAGTTTGCGCATTTCGGAAATTTCCTTGTGAAAGTAAACATTCGACAGGACTGGATTTCAACTTTTTTAATGCAAATTTCACTGGTTAGGAAAAATATTGCAATCAAAATTTCGTTTAGTTCGATTTAAGACAGCGTTCTATGCATACGATTTCAGATGATATGATGATCCGACGGTGCCCTGGTTGGTGTAAACTTTTGTGTCAAATTCCTTTCCGAATGTTTGTAACAATCAACACGATGAGCTTTATTTTAACTCTCATCCGACGTCGTATGTTTCTTAACCTCACTTTTTTCTAAACCAAAAATTGACTATTTGGGGAATTATTATCAGCTACTAATGCACCAAATTAAAAATACATTTTAAGGTTAGTTAGTGATCACATATATATTATATTGTATACGAGTGACACTCTTCTTTTCCTACAAGTTTTTTAGTGAAATTCGGTTCTGAAGATCGGATATGTGATAAGCAAAATATTTTCGTATATATGTACTACATACCTGAAATACTTTATACCTGGTATTTATCAACGACTTTTGCAAAAAAGCACCATGCACTTGTGTCCTTTCATCTTAAACAAAACAAGCCACTAACTTACCAAACAGCGAATCCAATCACCGCAAATTAAAAACTCCTTTACAAAAATTGTTGTTAGGTAATGAAAGTTTATAAGCACTAATATACCGATAACAATGTGGATGAACCACTTTTTATTCTGTAATTTGGAAAAGCATCCAGAACCAAAGATGGCGACGAATAACAACAAACAAATAATGTCGGGCCGGCTCTGACGCGATCGATAAAATTTCCACCCTACTGCGCAAACTCACTAGGCCCGCGCCACCTCCCATAGCGGGGACACTTTTTGTATTTTGGAACGTTCGTATTGGCAATATACTGTTTATATATACAGTGTCACCATTAAAGTCCGCACCATATGGAACTTCTTTTTATTAATGAGGTTAGTTAAAATTAAATTTCGGCAATCGTTTTTGCTTCAAATTAGACTAAAAATTATATAATCAAATGTCACCATCTGTCATTCGGTATCTGTCAAAAATTACATTCTAATCAAAAAATGCTGAAAAATGGCATTGTTTTAGCGAATTTCAAAAAATTTTATTAGAAAAAGTTGTTTCTAGTACAATTCTTGGCCTAAATACAAAGTTTCAGTTTTCTAGCTCAAAGTTGATTTTTTTGCCATTTTTTCTAATTAACTTTTTTTTTATTTAATGTAAGTTCGCTTAATGGATATTAAACTATTTGCTTATACCATACTCAATATTTTATTTAGTTTGTATGAGCTTTTTTTTACTAGAATGCCATTTTTTTTCGAAATTTAAAATTAGAGGCAAAAAAATTTGACACAGGTGGTGCAAAGTTATCCTAATTTAAAAATTTTAACAGATAGACGTCAGATGTTTCGTTTTTCAAATGACAAATACATCTAAATATTTGATAAAAATTTTATTTTATACTTAAAACTATCATTATTATTAAAAGGAACAAAAAGGAACTTTAATCATTTTAAATAGGTAACACAAAAGCAATATAAATTTCACATTTCAGTGTGACGTCCTTCTCGCTCTATACAAACACCCGTCCGTCTATAAACGTCTTTGACAGCATTTTGTAAAAAGCTTGGTCTTATATCGGCACAACACTGTCCTATCGTTTGTTCCAAATGCTCGATATTTCTAAACGGTCGATTCTTATAAACTTTCTGCTTAAAATAACCCCACAGAAAAAAGTCTAGTGGGGTTATGTCAGGCGACCTGGGTGGCCAGTGACATTCTCTATCACGCCCTATAACTCTGTTTTGAAATAATTGGTTTATGCGTTCTTTCACTGCTACAGTTTGATGTATGGGTGCACCATCAAGCTGATACCATAAGTTATGTCTATGGTGTAAGGGCATGTTATCCAAAACTTCGGTAATCTCGTTATCAAGAAAATTCAGGTACCTTTCACCAGTTAAGTTGGCTCTAAAGAAGTATGGTCCAATAAGCTCATCTTTCAAAATTCCACACCAAACATTGGTTTTAAAATGATACTGGTCGCGACATTCAATTGTGAAGTTAGGATTTTCTTGGGACCACCATCGGCAATTTTGTGAGCTCACGGTACCATTCGAAGAGAAAGTGGCTTCATCTGTCCATAATATCTTGTATGGAAAAAGAATATTCTCCTCATATTGTCCCTGATACCAAAACGAAAAATCAAGTCGGATATCAAAATCGCGTTCTTTTAATGTGTTTATAAACTTGGGTTTATATGCCCGAAATCGATTTTTCTGAAGAATTTTTCTAACGCTTTCCCTCTTGCACCCTGTTGCATCACTTATCTTGGTTACACTAGTTTGACCGTGGTCAATAACAGTTAAACAAACATCAAGTTGTGCTGCTTCATCGTATTTACTTGCCGCGTGAGGTTTCTTAAAATTATTTCGAACAGATCCAGTTTCTCTAAATTTTGACATTATTCTTGAAACAGTGCTATGCTGCAAATTTTTTTTCTGGATGCCTCTCATTAAAAATGGCAGATACTTGCCGGTGAGGCATATTCTCTCCACAAATTAAGATAATTTCTATTTTTTCTTGAATGGACAACATTGGTGATAACACTGAAAACTATAACCTGCGAAAATATTCACATTTATGACATTTCTTTTATTTATTCTTCCATAGCCTACTTATAAAATTCAAAATTGCCTTGATATTTTATTGTGGATAAAAAGAAAATGTGTCTAAATTTTGAACTAATCTGATATCTGGGAATTTTATTATAAGTTTTTTAAACTTCTTAGGTGTATGTACTATCAAAAAAATGGAATATCTGACGTCTATCTGTTAAAATTTTTAAATTAGGATAACTTTGCACCACCTGTGTCAAATTTTTTTGCCTCTAATTTTAAATTTCGAAAAAAAATGGCATTCTAGTAAAAAAAAGCTCATACAAACTAAATAAAATATTGAGTATGGTATAAGCAAATAGTTTAATATCCATTAAGCGAACTTACATTAAATAAAAAAAAAGTTAATTAGAAAAAATGGCAAAAAAATCAACTTTGAGCTAGAAAACTGAAACTAACCTCATTAATAAAAAAAAGTTCCATATGGTGCGGACTTTAATGGTGACACTGTATATATATGTGTATTTTAAACTGATGCAGTTAATATTTAAAAAATTTGAGAAAATTTCTAAGAGGTATGGATCATTTTGTTTCGTAAAAATACTAAACATTTTTCATACAGGGTACTACTTAAGATAGAAACATGAATGTGCTGAGCAATTACATAAATAATGTAATTCCACATGTGATGGTATATTACAGTACAGCGTTTATTCATTGCTCTTGACAACATGTAGTTCTTAGTGCTGTTAAAAAACAAAGTGTTCCATATCAGCAAAATAGTTCTGAAGATGTTCAATATAAAACCGAAACGTTAACGTTTTTAACTTAAAACAATCGAAAAATATAACCAAAAACCTATAAATCGTAATTGTTATTTGAGTATAAATGACGATTTATTATTATTATTATAATTATTATTATTTTCGAAGTCATTTATGCGGTTGTGTGCATAAAATCTCCAACAAGAATATTGCATATAACGCTATTAGACCGTAGATTTAAGAGCCTCTTAAATATTTTACAGAACCATTGTTTGTAAAATCAGATTAGCAATCTTTAAAAAAACATTCTCTCTAAGCAATTTAAGAAGTCATAAAATGTTCCCGCAATTATTGTCAACGACTTAGCATTTAAAGATTGGGAAAATTAAACCAAGCAGAAATGCTAATACTCTGTTTAACTTTCTGCAAATCGGATAATTTTATTTTTCATCGGAATTTCCCTTAAGTTCAATACACACTGTACTTCATTAGAAAAAATAATTCTGGATTCCGGACCACCCGCTTTCCGTCCAGATCTAGCTACCGTTGACTTCTTATTTCTTTTTGATGAAATAACATAGTTGCGCCAGCGATAGTGTAAGTTGGTCAAAATTAAGGAAGATTATTTCGAAAAATAAAATTATCATAAAATCTTGCACTAACATCGTTGATAATAATTATTATATTCAGATATTTGCACCCTTGTCACCTGTAATTTGGGTTCAGAAAAGTCTAATGCAATAGTTAAGGCATCAACCAAAGTTAATCTTACTCGAATTAGTTAACCAGAGTTGAAAATATCAGCCCTAAAACCCAATTATCATACTTCGGTTGCGACGGGTTACTGACTTGTTCGACTGTTACTGTCTTATTTAAGTATCTCTCTATTATAATATTATGGGCGACATTTTGAGCAATGAAGTGTATTTATGGATATTTTTACATTTAGAAATTGGGGTTTAACGTATACCTACCCGTCAGTAAACATGAAACTATCTCAATTTTGAAGTTCGATTTGTACAATGGATCATCAAAAATCCTGATTTTTAAAGCAAAATGCCGTTATTTCGTTAATAATGAAGAAATTTTAACATTTTTAACTGATAGATAACAGATTTTGGAGTTCAGGGTGGAGTAGTTTACTTCCAGAAACATCTAATTGTACAGGTGTCCCATTTTCGACACTTTTATAGGGTACCTCCGTAACCTCCGACACCGACTTTAGTAAGGCCTTCGACAAAATAAGCCATAACGTCTTGCTGAGCCGCTTGGCCGAGGTCGGTGTGGGCGGGAGCCTTCTCAGATGGGTTGAATCTTATATCAGAAATCGCTCACAGTGTGTCTCTATACAGGGTTTCCGCTCTAGGTCATTTGTCACTACATCAGGAGTACCTCAGGGGTCACATCTTGGGCCGTTATTTTTTGTTATTTATATAAATAAAATTTGTTCTTGTTTCCACTACTGTAACTTTTTGCTTTATGCGGACGATTTAAAAATTTATATAACAATTTCCAACCTAGACGACTGTCGTAGGTTACAGAGCGATTTGGATCGTCTGGCAGAGTTCTGCGACGAATATGGCCTTTTTCTTAACCTGTCAAAATGCGTCTCAGCTACGTTCACCCGAAATCAAAATCGAATAACAACCACTTACCATATAAATAACACATCACTAAATAGTGTCAGTAAGATAAAGGATTTGGGCGTTATTTTTGATTCTAAGCTGCTCTTTGACGAGCATGTCGAATCTGTCGTCAATGCCGCTTCTAAAATGTTGGGTTATATCATACGTAAATGTAAACCTTTTTATAATACTAAGCCAATAATTTGCCTGTTCAATTCCTTTGTTTTAAGTAAACTAAACTTTGCCAGTCTGGTTTGGAGTCCCAAACAGAAAAGCTATGTTGATAGGTTGGAGAATGTTCAAAATAAGTTCATCAAGTACCTTTCGATGAAGCAACATATCCACATGCCTGACGGCGATGTCTCTTTGGCGCGAAGGTATTTTCGTATAGCTTCTCTGTCTGACCGAAGAAGATCTACTGATATATTGTTTTTATATAAACTTCTGAATAACTTAGTACAAAGTCCTGATATCCTAACAGAGATCCATATCAATGTCCCCCAGAGGTCTCTAAGGATGAACGAGTTATTTTTCTTGCCATTTAGGCATACTTATGCGGCTCAAAATTCACCATTGTGTAGGATTATAAGAAATAGTAATGCGTTTGTAAGTATAGATTTCTTTTCAATGTCTCTACGCAGAGTGAAGAGCATCTTAAAAAATGTGTAAATAATATATTTTGAATATTTGTTTTATAGCTACTTCACTCTGTCATGTGCACAATAATGCGGAATATTCTAATAATAAATTTATGTTGCTAAGAATATATTTATGTTGCTTTGTCTTCATATTTTGATTGTTTTGTTGTATATTGGGATTTCTATATATTTAAATTTTGTTTGTATAATTTGTATTAACATCGTGTGGATACTCTTTTGGGTACTTTTACCTGTTTGTATCCCTGTTGGCATAAATAAATAAATAAATAAATAAATAAATAAACTGTTAGTGCTATCAAAACAGTAATGTAGGTGTCATGTACTCTTTTTGGGTCAAGTTAAAATACAAAATCAAAATTTGAAAATTTTTGCTCGCTTAAGAGGATCCAAGGAAAATCAAGAAATTGACAATTTCAAAATTACTCTACAGGGTGATTCAGGACGAGCTTGCATTAGAACTTTATGGAGAACTACTGAATATGTTTCTGAAACTTTGGTGATTTAGGTTTATCGATATACTCTCTTTATCTAAAATATTCATATGTTTTTGTCATTTCCGCTAGTACCGGAAGTAGCTGCCAACTTTCGTTTTTTAAATACAACATGGTTATTTTTATTACATTTTTCGATTAAGCGTTAAATACTAAGCACATTTTATAGAACATGTTTTTGTCAGACTCTGTTAGTTTTTGAGATATCTGGACTTTTTGTAATTATTTGGAAAATTCATGACAATGAAATAATCCATATACTTTTTTTACCGTAGCTCTTGGACTAAAAATTTTTCCCACCGAATAACTAGAAGATCATCAAGTCTCAAAAATATTTCACATTCGGCAGAAAATGTACAGGGTGGTCACAATTCAACAATCATTTTTAAATAGTTCAACCATTAAAAACTTTCTTATTTTAAATGGAACACCCTATATATTTTTGCTTAATTTGATTTAATTTAATTCTTTATAAATAGTATTTACTGTCCTATATCTATATCAACGCGTTTTCTCGAAAAATCCAATTTTATTCCGAAAATACTATTTGTTCAAGTGGTTGGCTCTGGAATGGATTCATAGAAACAAAATAATGAAAAATCAATTTGACGTTATGTCTGTGTTGTTGTAAATAAATAGTTAACATATAAGCAATTTATTAATAAATAAATAAACAATATTAAAATTACCCAACAACACCAATAAAATAACTAATAACTAAATTTCTGGCTCTTAAACATTCATGAATTGTAGTGATAACATGTTCATTTGTCACCTTTTTCATTTCTTCCCCTTCTAGAGACCCCAGAGCTGTTCTTACTCGATTTTCTAAATCTACCCTTATTGTGACGGGTGTCTTGTATAATATTTCTTTAATCCTACCCTATAAAAATCTAGGGGGGTACGATCCGGAGACCTTGGGGTCATTTCCATGGATTTCCTCGGCAAATCAACTTTTTGGGAGTCATAGGAGCTACATCAGGATGAAATTCATTAAAGTTTCTGCAAGTTCTAGATAAAACTCCACCGCACTCCCCATGAATATAAAATGAACTTAAAATATCTAAGCTCGACTAATGTGAATTAGCCATTTTTATTACAATAACTCAGACATAACGTCAAATGGATTTTTCATTATTTTGTTACTATGAATCTATTCCCCAGGCAATCACACTACCAAAAAATATATATTTTTATAAGATAATTTTTAAATTTCGTTATAAGTCCGAAAATACTGAAGATAGGTATAGGAACACTTAATATCATTAGATAGAAAATTCGATCCTCCATTGGCAAGATATATCAAATACAGGGTTCCCATTTAAAAAAAAGAAGATTATTAAAATAATTCATCTACCTCTGAAATATTGTTATGGAGACGGCCTGTATAAGACCAATTAAATACTGTTCGAAATTATAAAATTTTGATGGACTTTTGAAACTATTGTCAACATTTCAGCTTTCTAGCTATAACCGCTAATTTTCTTTTCAGGTCCCGATAAGGCGTTAAAAAATCACAAGATTATTTATAATTCAAAAACTCTTAAAGATAGGTATATGATATTATACATAAAACTGTTCTAGATTTTTACCTAGATTCCAAGAAAAATATAATATATAGGGTAATGCATTTAAAATTCCGAAGTTGCTACCACTTTCGGTATGATCCGGCAACACCGCGCCATCCAAAATATTTTATACACGTGAAGTCTCTTATAGCCACAGCCAAATTTTCAAAATAAAATCTCATTTAGTTCTCGAGATACTTCTAATATGCCACTTTACTTGGTGCACCCTGTATATGTACTTTATTTGCTTGAAATGATTTTTATTTTCAATTTAGCAGAAGCCAAATGATTAAATGAAGCATTGATGACATTGATGACAATATAACGTATTTAGAAATTAATTTTATTGTTAGCTAGAGTGGTATGGCGATACTTTTGGTCCAGTGTCTAACCCAGATATATCTCCAATTGGTTTAGTTTAAAAAATAAATTAAATTCAATTTTTATATAAGATATGTCAAATTTTGGAATTTTAGATTTTCTGGGCTACCCCGTACAATTAGACGTGCCGGGACGTAAACTCTAGAATCTGTTTTCTATCAGCTAAAAGAAAAATTATTGACAGTTGGTTCGTTATTAACAAAATAACAGCTTAGTAATTTATACGTGCATTATTGAATATTCGATAATTAGTAAACACTCTCTTGAAATTGGAATTCTTGTTATGCAATAAAAATTTTTATTACACACCTCAAGAAGCAAAACCTCTATGAATTATTGATTTACTTAAATTTTTACGACAAGAAAAGAAGTAAAATTGAATTTTCTACCGTCCTTAATTTACAGGATAAATTAGTTACTAACAACTAACACCAACGACTAAATTGCTTTATCCATTTAAAAGCAATTTTCGCTTAATTTGTTCGAATTAGTGTATAACAAAATTGCAACGGTACTATTCTTTCTAAGAAGATACATTGTCGTGATAATGCGCTAAAAACGATTCACGTTGGTTTTGAATCGTTGGAGGTTATATTCGTTGGGAAAAACGCCCTCGGGAAGGTCATTCCATAAGGATGAAGTCCTCCAGATGAAAGTATTCTTAAATAGTGAAGTTCGAGGAGTACTAAGCTTAACCACATATGGATGGGCGAGAGTGGTTCGTCGTGTATTTCTGATATTCGACCGCTTTGGATTGAATTGAATGCGGAAAAAAACTCAAAACCTGCCCCCACTAGTTGAATAAGAATATTTAACAAATTGTAATTATTCCATACATGTTTCGAATATGGCTAACATTTTTTTATTTACTATATTTTCCTCTACAACGTGTCCAAGATAAGAAGGGCCAGTACAGGGATCTCAGAAACCGTAAGAGATACTAAGTCGGTTAAATAGAGGTAAACTTGCGCATTTACGTGCCTAATAATATGTCGTTTAGAAAGTTTTAAAATTCCGAGTAGTTCCGGAGATATCCGGAAAAACGAAATTCTGAAAAATCGTTTTATTGTTTTCCTGGGCTTTTTTGAGATCGAATTCTAAAGAAAAAATTGCACTTTTGCATTGCCACTGTTATCTATAGAACAAAACCCGAACAAACCCGCTCTATCTAACAGCGTTAATTGTTTTGTAATCCGACGAGTCCTCTTCGACGAAGGGCCATTAACAACTTTCTTCTTTTAAATACGGTAGTGTTTTTCTGATATTGGAATTTGATAGCTTGTTTTCTTCCAAATGCAACGATATATGACACATTGTGGTTTAATGACGTTTCTAGGGATTTTTGAACATCAGGAAATTTTGGGATACGGTCCTGTTTCTCCTAATTTTATAAATAATATCTCATAAGTAAGCTCTAAATTTTTACTTATGTTGGATTATCTCAATAAATAACAAATAATTTAATAATAAACCACAAATAAGTGAACAAAAATCATCCCAAAACAGTAATAAAACGAACAACGAAAAAAGTAAGGAACTACATAATCAAGTGTTCAAAATGATTTCCGTTATTCTCTAAGCACAAATAACATCTTCTAACTGCCACATAACAGTTTTTTGAGATAAAATAAAACATGCGATAGAATATCAAACTTTTCAGCATTTGTAAATTTATGTTCCATATTTTCTGGAAAATAGAAAACCTCTTAAAACGCTTTTAAACGGTCACAATAGGAATGTCAAGTGAAACAAATCACGCGTTACCATCTTAATTTTTTTGTTTCAAGCGCCTACTTTTCTGTTAAATCCCGAATCAACAGAAGATTGAAATAATGGTTCTGTATTTTGTTTACTTATTTGTTATTTGTTGAACTAGTCCAACATAAGTAAAAAATTAGAGCTTACTTATGAGATATTATTTATAAAATTAGGAGAAATGCATCCCAATCGTATCCCAAAATTTCCTGATGTTGTTCAAAAAACCCTCAAAACGTCATCATTAAACCACAATGTGCCATACATCGTTCCATTCGGAACAAAAAAAGCTATAAAATTCTAATATCAGGAAAACAGGACCGTATTTGAAAACAGAAAGTTGATAATGGCCCTTCGAAGACGACTCGTCGAATTACAAGATAATTAACGCTGTTGGATAGAGCGGAAAAAGTGGCAATGCAATAGTGCAATTTACTTTAGAATTCGATCTAAAAAAAACCCAGAAAAACAATAAAACAATTTTTCAGAATTTCGTTTTTTTCCGGATATCTCCGGAACTACTCGGAATTTTAAATCTTTTTAAACGTCATATTATTAGGCACGTAAGTGCGCAACTTTACCTCCATTTAAATGACTTCGTATCTCTTACGGCTTCAGAGATCCCTGTACTGCCTCTCCTTATCTTGGAGACGTTGTATATTATTATTTGTTATGTTATTATTTCTTCTCCTGCTACAAAAGTTATTAGGAGGACTCAAAAAAATATACAAGTCGTTCCGATTTTTAATGTTATTGACTGGAAGCATGATATTAAGCGTGCTAAGTTTACCCTCTGTATAAGCTTCTTGTAAATTTTATCAATTAGTTGAAGTGCCATAGGCTCATCCATGCATAAGGTATTACCATATTACCATATTACCATATTCATGCTGTTTTTATGATACTACTGATAATTTAGCGGGATCTGGTGTGAAATCTTCATTTCAGTTCGTGCAAGCTTATCTTAAATCAATTTAAGTCAATTACAATCCCAACTTACAGCGTTCCCTTATAAGACTCTTCTAATTTGTAATGGTTGTATACTTTTATAAATTGGTAAATTCGCTTTATGTAGGTCTTTCGTGATATATGTTTATGTTTAGGGTCAAACAGATAAATTGCCACGTTCTTACAACGAAATACTTATAAAACCATTTTACAATAGTATATTAAGATACCAGTTTCATAAGACATTATCTTAGAGCACGCGTCGCGGGTCGTTTCTAAAGTACAAGTGCTCTAATTGTCTTATGAACCGTGTATATTATAATACTTTTTCTGTTTGGGTCTTTAAAGTCTGAAAAACTTAAAAAAATAGATTTTTTCCATTTGAATTAATATTTTCTTTTTGGGTTGGTAATACTTTTACAATTTAACGAAATGTTACAAGTATCAAATATGCCATGATAGAAACAATTGAGCACAACAAAGCTTCTTCCCATCCGTCATAATTAAATTATTATAATTATAATAATATTAAAGTTAATACGAAGAAAGTTGTATTCCGTCAGAAATACCAGAAATTACAGAAAATAATCTAGAAAGACTTTTAAAAAGAATATGCAAAACTTTGAGTTATGGTGCGAGCAGAGCATAGTTCAAAATATTGAACAAAATAATAAATAATACTATTGAACAAAATATTGTGTCGACACAGAATCTGACAGGAATAACAATTAATGCCCAGGAAATGTTTACAGTAACTATAAATATGTATAATACTATATTGAATTAAAAATAGAACTTTAGAAATAGAGCATAAACTGGAAGACATTTCTATTATTTTTAGGCTATGTTGTTTTATAGTTGTGACTAGAAATTAGTTGATGGACACCGTCAGCATGTTATATATTTCCGAGTATAGGTATTTCAGATAAATATCTATTAAAATTGATCTATTTGCAAGGTTAAAGGTTAGTATTTTAAAGTTTTCTATAAAAAATTTTTGTCGAATCCATAATGCCAAGAATACTAATTTCAACGAAATCGAAGTAAGCCTAAAACTCGAACCCTACTTGCTGCCAACATAAAAAAAAAATTTCAGTTTCATAAAGTGGCAGGTTATTCTATTTTTTTGCATTTCATAATGTAGCCATTATTAAACCCAAATAGAAAAAAGTATTTTCAAATATCTGTTAATTTTTATCAAGATTGCTCTCATCCGCCATTTCGACAGTTACAATTGTCACTCTTGCGTCAAAAGGTAGATCACCTTCCCCTATTCGAAACCCGCAAATTTAATAAAAAAGTAGCAAGGAGGGGGGGAGGTATTAAAGACCCGCACTGTATATTCTCCGACGGTGTATTTTATTGGTATAAATAATATTTTAATATAGGAACTAGGACTATTAATTAATAAACTAATTTGGCGAAATACGGTATATTCGATGGTAATAGAGTGAAGTTAGTTTTACGGTAAGTACACATAGTTCCAAACTGTTGGTTTCTTACTGTTTCGGGTAATTTTTAGTACCTGAATTTCAAAATAAATAAATCATTTTCGGAGACCAACAAATCGTAAAAGTATTATGGTCACTAGTTCTGGTGTTATTGTTAAGAATGGGGGTCACTCGAGCATAAAAACGACTGTTCTACTTTGGAAAAAAAGCAATTAAAAAATATCTTGATGGATTTTGCTTAAGATTTGACCGCGGTAAAAATCCGAAGTTTTACCCATTTTCTGGCACCAACTACAATATAACTAAGGGAAATATTCCATTTTTTCAACACCCATGGAGACAGGGAATTCATGGAGGTACATGAATGTTACGCAGAAAAGAAAGTCCAAGGTAAAAAAAATTAGTAATACTTCATTTTCTTCTTAAAATTATTTAATTTAACTTGCACAGTCCTCAATTCCTATACAGGGTGCCCCCGATTAGTGGGTAATTTCACTAACTAAATTAATATTAGAGCTACGCTGTTGGTTCAATTAGTAACTCTATTCATTTTCAAAATTCAGAACAGCAAAACAAATACAAGCGACGAGCACGTGATCAACATACAGGGTTGCATTAAGAACAATCTAACAGTATTAGTTATTTTTAACTTATAACGAAATATGCTCCTTCAATTGTTTACCATAGCTAACAGTATGTACAAGGTGTCCCATTTTCGATACTTTTGGGTATCTCCGTAACTGTTAGTGCTATCAAAAAAGTAATGTAGGTGTCATGTACTCTTTTTGGGCCAAACTTAAAATAATAAAATCAAAATTTGAAAATTTTCGCTCGTTTAAGAGATACGGGGGAAAATCAAAAAATTGACAATTTCAAAATTACCCTATACTTTCTTAGTTAAAAGAGATATGGAAAAATGTTCTATACAGAAGTTTCTTTATATTGATTGTTGAATAATATGCCGTTTTCAGAATAAGTATACGGGGTCAGATAAAAAAGTTATCGGACCTAGCCTCATCTTTTTAAATGGAACACTGTATATTTTAATCTAAAATATACTAATTTAAATTCTCCTTTCAAATATATAACATACCATGGATAATATTGGTTTCCTAGGCGATTTATTAAACTTTATTACTTTAAACCAAAGTAAGCCATGAAACAGAAACTAATATCCTAGAGACAACTATGTTGACATTCTAGTTGTTATTAACAGTTAACGTCAATTTCATTTTTTACATATTCATTTGTGAAAAATACTTATCAACATTTTGAAAAATTTGATGATATTTATCATCCATGGTGTGTTATAAATTTGAAAAGAGAGCTTAATGTGCTATCTGTTTAGATTTTCCATTTTAAAAAATTAGGTTAGGTCCGATAACTTTCTTACCTGCCCCCCGTATACTTATTCTGAAAACGGCAGATTATTCAACAATCATTATAAATAAACTTATTATGTATTAAACATTTTTCTGTATTTCTTTTAACTAAGAAAATATAGGGTAATGTAGAAATTGTGAATTTGTTGATTTTCCCCCGTATCTCTTGAGCGAGCGAAAATTTTCTAATTTTGATTTTACCATTTTACGTTTGGCCCAAAAAGGGCACATGACACCTATATTACTGATAGCACTAACAATAATGGAGATACCCTATAAAAGTGTCGAAAATGTGATACACTTTACTAAAGTATATGGCAAATAAAGTCATATATATATATAATGTATTCCAAAATTGTTATGGAAAATAAATAGTGTTGGGAAAAACCGATGAGGTTAATAACCGAGTACTTGATACTCGAGCGATTTTAATAATCGAGTGAATCGCTCGAGCGATTAATTACTTGAAATTTTTATGACTAAGAAGAATGTATTGATAAAACACCAGGGGTTGTTTTTGTAAGTTTTAGAAGTTTAATCTAGAGTTTTTATTAAGGAAGAACAATTGATTTTTTAAAAACTGATATCCTTTAATTTTTTTAAAATTTACAATCGCCGGTGGCTAGTAAATATTCGAGCAGTTTTTTACCTCGAGCGATCACACTACCAAGCGGCACATTTCGGTCGGCGTCAAGCGAAGCTCGGGCATCGAGTGAAAGGTAACAAGTAACAAGCGACGATTTTCGCTTGAATCTATAACTCGAGCAGCTTTTGAAATAATTAATCGATGGCTATTTCAATAATCGAGTACTCAAGCGGTTTCTCGCTCAAACGATCACAACACTTAAAATAATGGTTTATCCTAATTATCTTATTTTTCTTTATAGCAGACGGAACGGCAAGTTCTGTTCTGACCAGATTGATTCCTTCCCAGTATAGTCAATCAAGTACACTTTTTAACATAACCAAGGGCGCCAACAATTCTATGTGCAAAGGCTCCACCAGACGAACGTATTTCTCTTTAAAGTTTAACAAGTTTTTCTCTGGTTTACTTACAATTTACAATATAATAATATATGGGTTTAAAAAGTTGTTATAACCGACATAATTGCTAAAAACTCGACCATTAAATACGTGCGTGTTGCCTTTGATCTTATCGTATTCACAAATGAGTTCTACATGAGTTTCTTATTTAAATTAGTATTAGCTGATGGCATTGATTCGACATAATAAATATATACAGGGTGCCAGAAAAAAAATTTTCGAAAATATCCACGCATACATTTTTGTTAAGTTGGTGGATTTTATCCAATCTTCGCATAGTTAATTTAACATATTCTGTTGTACTGATCGGATGTCGATCTATTTGTATTTTACCCTTTTGTTATGTAACCTTTCGAAGTATATTAAGAAAAAAATGAATGGAAGATAATAACAATTTAATTGTTTCAATAGTAACATGCTCTTAATCCATCTTAAATTATGAAACTTTATGAAAAAGTGGTACAGTACGTTTCAGGAAAATTGGATACGACTTAATGATGTCCTGGGTGGGTCCCATTGTGTCGACAAGAGCTTGGCAATAAACAAGTGAAGTATGAAAGGACGGACTAAGGAAAACAAGTAATGATATGATTATATTAATGTAATCAAATGAAATAACATTTTTTTTTAAATATTACTAGTCATATTTATTTACATTTATAATGTCATTCTATAGATAGTTCTGTTTCGCTATCGCTATTCTCATCAAAATTAATTATAATTGGATTAATTATACGATCCAGACTAATATACGAATTTTCTACAGTTATTACGTGACGGACTGAATTTTTCGAACTACCTGAGGGAATATCATTAAAGCATTTTCGTATTAATTCTACAACACTAGAACTTAAAGTCGGAGAAATATTTTCAGACCTAACCAGTGATTTTAACTGATGCCACATATGCTCTATGGGGTTAAAAATGCAATAATAGGGTGGGAGCCGTAGCACTGTATGTCCGATTTCTTCTGCCAACGTGTCACAAACATATAATTTTTTTATACAAAATGTCTTTAAAACTTCTAAAAGATCACTTTTTTTATAACTTTCTTCAAAATATATATCATTCGCCGCCATGTAGTTCTGAATCTTCAATTTTGTATTATTTGAGCTTTGAGCTTTATGTAATTGGCGACTGTGATAGCTCGCATTGTCCATTACTATCACGCTATTCTGAGGAATGTTTGGTAAAAGACAATTCTTGAACCATTCCTCAAAAACTAACAAATTTTACCACAAAAAGATATTTAAATATAAATTAAGCAACCTTACCTACCTGATGTGCCTATATGTAATTATAATTATTACAATCCGGTCCTTTCCACATAATAATAACAAACGGTCATAAATAATGGGATGGCCCAGGTACTTTTACGGCAGTCATTAAGTTATATCCATTTTTCTTGAAACAATCTTTACCTCTGTTACTTCGTAAGTTATTAAATATTTTCGATAGCAAGATCAGCAGAGCTACGCTTTCAAACGACACAAAGGACGGAAATATTAATGATTTACACTGCGCCGATCTCGATTGTATACGCCTCAACCCGTATCATGACTTGCGATTGAAAATATTTAATAACTTCCGAACTAAAAGAGGTGCCAATTTTTCGTAAAATGGGTTTTATAGGTAAGAGGATAAAAAACAAAATGCTATTTTAAAATTAATTTAAGATTGGTTAAGAACATGTTAAAACTATTTAAACATACTATAGATATTCTGTTTTCTAGTGTTTTTCTACGGTAAAATATCTACACATGTTTGCCCGTGAAGAAAAAACCATCATCTCTGGGTTGTAGTAATTTTATATTTTATTTAACAGTTCATTTTATGTTGATATACCATAAAGATTCTTATTTTGGACCACCCATGCATGATACAAAAACAAAGACGATCGAACAGCTTTTCAAAATTACTGCACATCTAAAGTATCGATCACTGTTACAGCAACAAAGTAGAAAACATGATTTATTAATCGACTTCACATAACATGAATAACTTTTTTCCATTTGGTCTAGAAAAAGCGTTATTAATAAATAGAGATCTACGGTAACGTCGCAATTTACCAGGGATCTAGAATAATTATGTCCGTGACAAGAATCTACTTGTGCCACCTATGCTCCAACGACTGTATACCATCAGAAAGAAGATTGACTAGTAATGATGATTGGCCAGTTAATAAAGCACCCATCCAGCAGAAGTATCATCTAATTTAGCTGAATCATCCGCCAGATTGCCTGGATTTAGCTTCGTCCTAGTGATGTTTATTCAGGAATTTAACAAGCATCTCGTTAACCAATTAAAAAAATGATATGGATTACTGACTACTTTGATCTCCAAAAGGAATAATAAGCATCAATGTTTTTCCAAACTGAACAAATTCGAACAAGCCAAATAGGATATTCCCTGTAAACTATCTTCTTCTGAGCCTATGTTTATCCACTCCTGGATGTAGGCCTCTTCCATGTCCTTCCATGCTCTTCTGTCCCCTGCAGTATAGATCCAGTTTCTTCCTGCAAAGAGCCGGATGTCATCTCGCCACCGTTTCTAGGGTCTACCGATGCTCCGCTTCGTCTCTCTCGGGCGCCAAGTCAAGACCCTATGTGTCCTCCTGCCTTGCTATATGGCCAGCCCATCTCCATTTCAGCTGTGCCACAAGTCTCAGTACATCTGTCACTTTAGTTCTCCTGCGAATTTCCTCGTTGCGGATTTTGTCCCTTAAAGTGATTCCAAGCATAGCCCTTTTCATCGTTCGCTGAGTGGTCTGCAGTTTATTGGCAGATTTGCGAGTAATTGACATTGTCTCGAGTCTGTATGTGAGCATCGGTATTACCACAAACACCCCAAGCCACAAAAGCAGACTTTCCTTTAAGATTTGGTTGAGATTCTTTTTTCTCTTTTTTGTGATTACTACTGGGAAAAATCCTTTAAGACACTCAGCGATTCACCTTGATTTTGAACGTTGGAGGTTATATTCACTGGGAAACACGACTTCAGGAAGGTAGTTCCACAAGGATGGCGTCCGCCAGATGAAGGAATTCCTAAACAATTAGATGTCTCTGGTGGTGGAATTAAGCTGGCAATGTTAGTCGAACAACAATTGTCATGGAAAAGAGAGTCAAATCACCAATGTTCTAGGTCTAGGCTTTCGAAGGTCATGGTTAGCTCGTAGACCACGAGTCTAGACGAGTGCCTCTGGTATTCATCAGCCGAAAATTATGGTTGGGTGCAGAGCTCCAGACATGAGAGCTGTATCCTAGTGATGGTCGAATCTGGGAATTATTAACTTTAATGGCACTGTAGACTAAATATTTCAAATTAGCGAAAGCATGACGACATTCCCGTCTAGTTATTTTGGGTTCTCGGTGTATGTATAATGAATTTTACGAACCTCAAATATGGCGATAGTTCTCTAATTAACGTATAAAACTCATAAATTATTCCTCGGTTAATCTAATTAGTTAATAAGGTAAATAAAGATAAAATACCAATTTTATTAAAATCACACGCATTTTCCGGTGTTTAAACGGCGCGCGGCATAACTGGTAATTACTCGATGCAATGCTGTTTTCGTATTTGTTTGGATATAAATATACAGAACTATAATTAATAAAGGTTTTGTATTTGCCATAGCTACTTGTCAATTAATTTCAGCGATATACATAGTGGGCGGATATAATGCAATTTTTATATCGATTACCCTGTATTTTAATTAACCGTTGCGTGTAGAATTGCATTCTTAATATAATTCTTCAAAAATTCTGAAAATATTTTCTGCAAGAATATTCTTACGGCCTTTATATCAGTGTTTATTCCCGTACTTTTTATTGAGCACACAAAGAACTTGTTTTGAACAAATAACGAAACCTACGATTAATTTGCTAAAAATTGCAGTAGCCATGTTTCCATGATATTAACAATTCGAACATCAACAGAACAATAAATAAAAGCAATACTGTGACATTCTACGGAAGACCGCACACCGAAACCGTTGTTTTATGAATCCGTGTATCACGACCTCCCGAAACAACTTTGATTTTTTTTATTTAAATACTTATTGGGCACATCTTTAAAATACACTGTTGTTGCCTACTTAGATGGTTCCTCGTTGGTTGCGTGAATCGCATCGGTAAAATCATTTCCAAAAATTCGCCATTGTTTAGTCATAGAATATAGGAGGCGAAATACATCTGTTGCTTATTGTTGCTAGTTTACTTCTGTTAAAAAACACTTCTATGAAATTTATAGGAGAGGTACCCAATAAATTCGCCTTATGGTAAACCACAATCAAATACAGCGATTTTACCCTCACAATGGTCAAACTGGCTACTTCAATATGTGGCAGAAAGGCAGAATACATTGTTCCGAAATAAGAGGAACTGTTAACTTTCAAACGTTTATTAATTCTTCTATGGGATTTAGAAATTAGATGATTCCTTCGTTTTAATGAGCCTAGAATCTGACAGAAGGTAAAGAGCTTTCAAGAGAACTCAAGATGTTTCTCAGTCATTTGGGTTTGTTTGGGTAAAAAATGGACAAATATATAGCGAAGTGGAATCCTCTTAAGTAAAATGATTTAAACCGTTAATTACTATGTGTCTTCATTCGCCGTATGGAATACAGTGCTTACTTCAATAGTTAAATAGGTTTGCAATTTATTTTTCTCTAGCAAACGCTTTTCCAGCAATAATGGAATATTTTTGGGTAGTATGTCAAATATTATGACGGATTTTAAGCTCCGTTAACATATGATAGATATCTTAATCGAAAAATACGAGAAATTAGGGCCTCGAGAAGAAAACGTCAAGAAACACATTAGTAAGCAAACGCTTGTAAATTTACAGTAAAATTACTACTCTCTTAATTTTCCCCCGCCTTACTCTTTCCATTACAAGTGCCTAGGTAGAACAGCCATGTCTCTTCCTCTCGTTGATACCACAATTTTTGTCATGTACTTGCTTAGTCGACACGAAGAACCAAATCGTTTATATTCAATTTAATTTCACTTTAATTATTTTTTATGACGGCGGAATTTACCTCGGAATTTTGACAGGTTCATTCAAGATTGGCGAATTATCTTTAATAAACTCAAAAAAATCTCCGCCGTGTATTTTTAAACAATAGTCTATAAATATTTGAAGTGCATGACTAACAGGTTTTTAGAAAATGTTTAAAGTTGTATTTCGGTCGGCTGGCCGTAGAAACAGGTCTTTTTTTTTAGTTTTTATTGCTATAATTTGCAAAACAATGTGAACTGATCATTAATAAAGATGCCTGGTCGATTTAATTGCTTAAAATTTACAGAGAAGAAGATATCTTAGCATTTTTGGTGATGTTAATAGTTTGTTATTTGTGATGTTAGTGTAAAAGCGATGCTAGCTTCGAATGGAAATTATCATACCTTTCCCGTCATTATTCAATGATTAAAGCGATGCTATATTGTAATATAGATATTACACTCTATTCATTTTATGAATTCAGTAGATCAAAACAAGTACACGCGACGGGCACGTGAACAGCACACAGGATCGCAGTACAATCTCGAACCATGAATGAATAGACCTGAAATAATACCATACACTGATCTATGACACTGTAGACGTGACGAAGTTTTATTGACGATTGACCAATAGAAATAAGTTTATGCAGCGAGCATATGCCTATCACGCGCTAATGTTTGTTTATGTTCCTGAATTGGTAAAATGAATAGAGCAGATACTTGATGATAAAATAAATTTAGCTGTTATATACAGGGTGTTATGGATATGACGTATTATATTTAAATGAGTGACCCCTTGGGTGTCCAAGAGAAGCGCTACATATTTTATTTTTTTTAAATCGACCGTTTTAAAAGTGGGGTAACAAACACTCTTACTCACAGGTCAGTCCGCGCTACTGTATAACATTTCACCCAGAGCCAATGGCATTGTTGCCAACCTTAATGTAAAACTGAAATTCCATATAAAATTATAGAAATAAATTATTTTCTACCTACTTGTATTTATCTTTATAACCTAAAGAGCGATGAAATCCAGGCACAAACTCAATCAGTTTTTTTCCTTTTTCATGGGAAGACTCCTGGAAACACTTTATGTACAAAGTAATAGTGAAACAGAATCGATAGTTAGCTTTTGAAAATACAATAATACAGATTATACTACAGATTATTAGATTTTATTACACGCGACGAAATTTGACGTCCAGAAGAAACGCGTCAATAAAAACAATATTCACAGATTATTTATGGACGGGCAAGATACACGCGTAAACAGATCCGGCCGCTGGTTGGTCTTCAAGTAACAGACCGCAAGCGTGCGGCGCTATATGAAACTACTTCGCTCACACGATGTAAGGCGTCAAGAGGTCATTGGCATTTGACCTAGTGACGTACGTGGCTATTACTATTCCATATGTGTGGGTTGTTTGAAACATAGTCCGTCGTAAATGTTCCTCAATTAATTGTACAAAAAGGTATTACAGAATGGAAAAGTGATTAAATTATTTAATTTTGTCTAAAGAGTTTAAGGTGTACATATGACAACACCGGCCAGAATCCCTTGATTGCTTACATGTATCGCACATCACACAGGTGTTTTTCTGGTTTGACGTCAGGTCACTTTTACCGCTGAATGAATTGAAAGCGTCATTTATGGGTATTTTTCTTCAATTTGTCCTTATCTCAGAAATTGCAGGTTTAAATAGTATTCGACATTTCCATAACACCCTGTATATGTGTAATATTAAAGTTGATTTTTGTATTTCAGGGCCCAGGAAAGATGTGGAGACCGACCTGCCTACTTAGGCATTTTTCACTTTCTACGTTTATTTCTGGGACAATTTTATTGGTAAGTTTTAAAATCTGATTATCAATAAGGTTTTTCTTGTAGTCACAGCAACATACATTATATTAATTACCGATTATTCGAAAATTCACGTCCTAATATAAGTAACATTTGTTCACTAATCAATGTTTCTTAAAATTTGTAAAAGACGCGTCAAAACTGATAGTTGTAACTACAAGAAAATCACTAATACCGGACTAAAAACCTAATCAAAGTTTTTTAATATCCTTTTGTTGCACATGACTGTATAACAAATACAAGCTTTTATTTACAACCATGCATGTAATAATGACGTTTCATCTATCTTTGAAAGGTGGGGTGGAATGACTCGATCCAAGGCAGAACCCAAATAAACCAGGACAGTACTCTACATCCTAATATTAGAAATTTCCTACAATACTATTAATGCACATATAAAAATGGCAATAAAAATGTCTCTCCGTCATCTTCCTAACGACACACGAGATTTTATTTGTTTGTATTTATTCCAAAACCGCTCTTCTCACCTATAAACTTCAAAGTGCTAAAAAATAAATAAACTTCATACGCAAAATTTGTTGAAATTCGTGCCACAGATTAAACTATTTTAATAAGCACGTATCTTATATATTGTTTAACAAAAGTGTTATACTTGTATAAAAGTAGCCATACAACATGCCAGACATGCTGTCTAGTGAGCAGCGTGTGTGAGAAAAATACGTTGACCTAGAATACAAAAGTTCCCATTAAATTAATAATGAGCCAGCTAGATTTATAGACCGTCAAGGAGAATACGTTAGGAGGAGACGAAAAATATTTTCAAACTATTCCGAGAATTTGACATTGAGAAAATCTATGGGTGGTAATTTTTTTCAAAAGTTGACAGCGACTATAATTATTTATACGCACGAATTTTTATCAGTACGGGGAGAATGCGATGATTTTTTTTGTGGTATTTACGGCTGGTTGGTCCCTAACTAGCAGTGGCGGCCCTAACGGTTTTCTTTCAGTAAAAATGTATATTATAATGGATAATAGGGGGCACAGCAAATTTATTCCTCTCAAGAGCCCGGCGATGTAAAGTTGATGTGGGTACTCTACAGGACTTTTCACCATCCACAACAGGCGAGCCAAATGGCATGCTTAAATTCGACTTCGTTACGATCACCCCAAGCCAAAATTTCTTCCAGGTCCTTGTAGAGGCGTGATACTTCATGTTGTCTGCGAAGATGTGCGTCGGGAGCCGATGTTTGTGCATTCAAAGAGAAAGATGAGACAAGTGTGCAATCATCAGCAAAGCTAAATATCGGATTTTTAGTTTTCACTAGAGTCGTCAATATAGATTAAGAAGAGGTTGGGAGACAATATGAATCCTTGAGGAACACCGGCATTGATGCAGTGGCGGTTCTTCCACAGGAGCATATGCGCTGGTGCACCCCCAAAACAAAACGAATAAAAAATATTAATTTATATTCATTGAATATTATTTATCATATAAAGTCCGACTCACCCTAATATTTTATCGTACCGTCAAACTAAAAAAGTCCGACCCTCCCTAATATTTTATCATCCCGTCAAACCAAACTGTATAGATCCGGCAACCGTGCCTCGGTCGAGGTAAATGACGATTATGACGAGACTTGCTCGCGCGTGCGATTAAGTAGTGCAGTTTTTCTGTAGTAACAGGTGACAGGTGGCAGCGGGGGATAGCGGGGCTATGGCGATTTAACATGGAAAAAGCGCACAGTTTTTGTGTGCACCGCGCTGTTGTCTGTTCGTGCATCGAGCGCGTATGTTTTAATATTTTAATATTTTATATTTATTAAGTTAAAATGAATAGTTGACGGTGGACTATTTAAGAAATAACTTTAGCTCTTTGAGTTTGGAGCAAAAAATTGAAGTGAAGAATGCGGGAACACCTAAACCCGAAATTAATTTAACGCAGACCACAAAGGGTAAATCTAGGGACTTTATTAGAAAGTTTAAAAATGAAATATATGAAAAAAAAATTATAGAGGGTATTCCAAACTTAATGAGCCAAATTTATATAATTAAGAACCGAGGAATGGACTTTACGTTTAAGCACTATTGTGTAGGGTCGGTAAATGTTGTGTATTTCGATAAATGATACTCGATATGATTTTAAACCATTTTATTTAAGGATTTATACTAAAAAACACTGAAGATATGAAGAATGCCAACTTGTCAGTCTCGTGGCTCGATTCGTTCTCGTCATAAAACTGTTGAAAATGTAGAATTCACTATTGTTCTCGTCTTGGTTGCGCCTAATGACGTAGCCGTAGATGGCGTAGTAGTATTAGACACCAATCGGTTTTCTTGATAACTCGTAGATGGCGATAGTAGTATTGGACATCATTCGGTTTTCTTGATAGCTCATAGATGGCTTTAGTAGTATTAGTAGTGGACTGTATAAATATTGGTACGAGGGTTGCATGCGACGACGTTAAGATCCGACAGCTATACACACTAAGAAAACCTTTCTTATTTTCCAAAAGTTGTATTTCCTTGTGTAAAATTAAAAAATAAATAAAAATATGTTTTACCTAACGCATTTTCTTATTACTTTTTTTCTTTCTACATTTAAAACGTCTAGAAAGTAATTGTTTGGTCGATAGACAAAAATAAAATTTTACAAATAATTTCACCATACTTGTGAACCCCCTCTCTCATAGGTCACGAGCCGCCACTGCATTGATGGTGAAGGTATCTGAGAGAAATCCGTCAATCGCAACTTGCAGAAAACGGTCCTTAATGAAGCTAGACAGTTAAAGTATTAATACAGGTTGTTCCAACTATAAGATTCAAAATGAAATTGAGAATACAGCCAAATGGCATGCTATTTGATTTTACCCCCCACCATTATGATATATGTCATTTTGCCCGTCATGATATTTTTTTAAAAATTGGGTTCAAGAACCCTTAAGTTTAAACATTAACTTACAAAAATATGTTGTTTATTTATAGTATACAGTTGTGCAATCTATGCAATGTCTCAAAATAATAAAAATGAATATTAGGCTGGTGAAAAATATTACAAAATGTCAAATGATGGTCAAGACTCACCAAGTATAATTGTTGCAGAATTATACCGTTGACTCTTACTGCCATAAATAAACTACCTAATTAAACCCTATTGTATACGCCTCAACCTCTTCAAAGCGCAACAAATGGGATCAGGGCCGGCTTGAAAATGTATACCACACCACATGATTTATTTTTATAATTTAAAATAATTTTAATTAATTCTACTACAGATGGATTTAATGTAGGAGAAATATTATTTCTCCTAATATTGGATTTTAATTGGTGCCATATTAGCTATAGGATTGAATATACAATAGTACGGAGGAAGACGCAACACTGTATGTCCATTTTTTGCTGCAAGTTTGTCACACTCGTATTCCTAATTTATTTTAAAAGCTTTTAATACTTCTAGCAGTTCTCGTTTTTTGTAAGTTTCTCCAAAATATAAATCATTTTTAATCGTAAAATTTTGAATTTCTGCTTCTGTATTATTAGAATTGGGAATGATTTTTGCTTGCCGACTATGATAACTAGCATTGTCCATTACAATGACGCTATTTTCAGGTATATTTTTAAGGAGTTTATGTTTAAATCAATCTTCAAAAAGTTGTGCGTCGGTATCTTGATGGTAATCTAAAGAAGAATCTGTTGTTTGCTGAAAGCAACAGACAATTTGGAACAAACCCGTTCTCTGAACCAGCATGTAATATTGTGATTCTTCTGCCTTTATTTGATGGTGCCTTGGTTTGACATTTTTTGGCAGAATCATCCCAACCTTTTCTTGGAGTGTCATGGGTATCGACCGTGTTTCGTCTAGGTAAATAATTGGACGATTTTCTTCTCTAAATTGTTTAACAGCTGTTAAATATTTAAGTCTCCATTCCCGTAAACGTTGAGATTCCATTAATGTTTGACTTTTATCAATGCTTCGGTTTTTAAAACCCATTTTACGCAATATTTTCCTAAGGCTTGAAAGGCTACAAGAGATATTTGTTTCGTCTTTAATCAGCCGCTCTTTGAGGGAAATCAAATTGGGCGCAGTTTGTTCCTCATACATTTGGTAAATCTTTCTTCTTAATAAATTCATGTCATTTTCGTCAATGCTTCTGAATGTGCCAGAATCACTCCGATTTTTTTCTAGGATTAACAGGTTTAAGTACTATGTCTGTTACCGAAGATAAAGGAGTTTTTGTCAAAGTAAGACGTCTCTGCTAAAGCATCCATCGAATTAAAATTTCTACTCAACAACGATTGATACACATTTTTAATTATTAGTTTGGCATCGGTAGATAAATGCTTTCTTTTAAAAATTACACTTGAAGATGCCCCCCTATCAGCTCAATTCCCGGGACGCCACATTCTACCACTAATAAGCCTAACTAAAAATTACTCGCCGGAAAGCCACTAAAGATTAAAAATATTAAAAATCACTTTGTATTTATATATGCATCAGGCATAGGTATAAATTGAATTTGTATACCTGATCCGGCTCTGCTCGAAAAGCTTTTAAAATTTTGTGGGATTTCCTTATTTATTTTATGGTCGAAGGGATAATGAGGTTTTATTGCAGTTAAAAAATCAACGATATATTTCTGCAAATACTATGCAAGTGGCACAATAAAATTGTCTACCGGAAGTATGAAGAATCCTCGCTAGACCTAGAGTAGTATTGCCTGGCTCTTTGGATGTTATCGCCCGAATTGGGACTTCTACTGCTACTGCTACTGTATTGGTTATAAGTAGAAAGAGTCCTTATGCCCGTCTATGTGATTATTCCCGCCTCTCCCCTATATTTTTTAAAAATATTACTAATTACAAAATTAGCTGTTTTACTGAATGCTATTGCGATATATGAAATGTGTGACATGGTATCGTAACGTCTAAATAAACGTGATTTATTGTAGAGAAGATTTATGTATGGAGATGTCATTTGGAACTAAATGGTTGTGTTTCTTAGACTCTTTTATGGGCTCTAAAACCGTCCCTGTCTAATTTATTGACAAAATAAACCTAATGACAAACAGTAACTTTATTATCGTACGGACAGTAACAAAATTGAACGTGAACAAGGCTGTGTTGCCAGCTCAACAACCCCGTCATACAGCAAAAGCTTACATTTGGTTGTATGGCGCCGATGAACTAACACCAGTATTATGTAGACTTTTCAACTTATCCTACAAAAAAGGAATATTTCCATCTTGCTGGAAGACGGCGCGAGTCCAGCCTATTCCAAAGAAAGGTAAGAGAACCCTTCCTAACAACTATCGACCAGTCGCATTGCTTTCAGTTATATCAAAAGTAATGGAGAAAGCTATTAACCAACATCTTCTAAAGTACCTGGAAGGCTTCAACATTATCAGCGATCATCAATATGGTTTTCGGTCCAGATCATCTTATAGCCTATGTCACCCATCTTTGGAACAACGGAATCGAACATCATGGTGAGTCTCGGGTTGTTGCACTGGATATTTCTAAAGCCTTTGATCGTGTTTGTCATGAGGGGCTTCTAAGTAAACTGCGATCATATGGTATGCACAGTCGATTCTGTGCATGGTTGTCTAGCTTTCTTAAGGACCACTCTCTGCAAGTGGCGATTGACGGATTTCTCTCAGACACCATCACCATCAATGCCGGTGTCCCTCAAGGGTCCATATTGTCTCCCTCTCTCTTCTTACTCTACATTAACGACGTTCTAGTGAAAACGAAAACCCGATATTTAGTTTTGCTGATGATAGCACACTTATCTCATCTTTCTTTTGGAATGCACAAACATCGGCTGCCGACGCACATCTTCGTTGACAGCATGAAGTATCACGCCTCAACAAAGACCTGGAAGAAATTTTGGCTTGGGGTGACAGTAACCAAGTCGAATTTAACGCTAAAAAAACCCAGGCAGAAGTTTTCTCTAAAAAGGTTAACATTACAGAACCGGAAATAGTCATGGCCGGACACGCAATCCCACTGGCTTCATCTATTAATTTGCTGGGCGTCAATCTGGGAGGAAGTATGTCTTGGCATAACCACGTTGTGGCAATCGCCAAGATAGCTTCTCAGAAGCTTGTGGTACACTTCCGAACCAGAAAATTGTACACACCTCAACAACTTTTGACACTATACAAAGCCCGACCATCACTAGAGTACTGCTCTCATGTCTGGATCTCGCACCCAAACATACCCTTCGGCTACTGGATTCCATCGAAAGGAGGTCTATTCGTCTGATCGGAGACCACGAGCTGACGAAGAACCTCGACAGCCTAGAACATCGAAGATAGGTTGGGGATTTGACTCTCTTTCACAGATATTTTAAAGGAAGGTGCTCGGCTGACCTTGTCCTCTTAATTCCACCAAGAGCAACGAATAGCAGAAATACACGACGAACCACTACCGCCCATCCATATGTGGTTAAGCTTAGTACTCCTCGAACTTCATTATTTAAGAATTCTTTCATCTGGAGGACTTCATCCTTGTAGAACGACCTTCCCGAGGTCGTTTTTCCCAACGAATATAACCTCCAACGATTCAAAACCAACGTGAATCGCTTTTTGCGCACACGCACCACTCCCAGAGTGCCCTAAAGGATTTTTCCCATAGTGCTTGTGCTTGATCATTAAAAAAATATATATAACATAAGCTTTATTGAAGTTGTAACATCCCCAAACATCCCAAACAATTTTTCTTTGTTTATAAAGATATTTTTTCAATAAATATTTTCAGTTTCAGGCCCGTTAATGTGAAAAAATACTGATGCTGCTATATAAAAGTTGTATAACAACGTTTAGGAAACATCAGTCACCAAAAAGCTTACAGAACCATTTTTCTTACAGTATAACATAAGGTATATTGGTGTTCTTATAGCTATTTACCAAAAACCTTCTACAAAACAGTTTTATAATTTGCCTGTAAGAACATTCTGACAGCGCAATATTATAAATAGGTATAAATAAAATTATAAGTTTCTTTCTATTTGGGTTTCATAATGGCTACATTATGAAATGCAAAAGAATTGATCTGATATTTCTCTGAAATACCTATACTCGGAAATATATAATATGCTGATGGTGTCCGTCAACTAATTTCCAGTCACAACTATAAAACAACATAACCTAAAAATAATAGAAATATCTTCCAGTTTATACTCTATTTCTAAAGTTTTATTCAATAAAGTAGTATTTTTATTTTTAATTCAATATAGTATTCTGCATATTACTTTATATATACATATTTATAGTTAGACATTTTCTGGGCATTAATTGTTATTCCTGTAAGATACTGTGTCGTCATAATATTTTGTTCAATAGTACTATTTATTATTTTGTTCAATATTTTGAACTTTGTTCTACTCGCACCATAACTAAAAGTTTTTGCATATTCTTTTTATAAGTTTTTCTGCATTTTCTCGTATTTCTGACGGAGTACAACTTTCTTCCTGACTCATTTTTATTAACTTTAATAATATATTTATTTTTAATTATGACGGATGGGAAGAAGCTTTGTTGTGTTCAATTGTTTCTATCATGGCATATTTGATACTTGTAACATTTTATGAAATTGTAAAAGTATTGCCAACCCAAAAAGAAAATATCAATTCAAGTGGAAAAATCTACTATATTTTTTTAAGTTTTTCAGACTTTAAAGACCCAAA
The DNA here is from genome assembly GCA_963991005.1 of Barypeithes pellucidus. NCBI lineage: Eukaryota > Metazoa > Arthropoda > Insecta > Coleoptera > Curculionidae > Barypeithes > Barypeithes pellucidus. Next base: position 14,428,906 of record OZ022565.1, on the reverse strand, counting down.
TAGAAAAAGTGTTATAAAATACACGATTCATAAGACAATTAGAGTACTTGTACTTTAGAAAACTCCACGCTTCGCGGGTCGTTTTCTAAATTAATCTCGTGCTCTGAGATAATGTCTTATGAAACTTGTATTTTAATATACTATTATAAAACTGTTATAAGGAATAAGAAAAATCAGCAAGTTTAGTAGAAGTACTTCTACCACAACCAGACAACGCGCCAGATTGTAAATACAATCGTGTAGTAGACGATGGTCTTCAAAACATATTCATGTTTACCGAAGACGATGTTTTGTTTATTGGCTTTGCGCAAAGTTTATGAAGCTATAACATGACAATAATAACTAAAACTACGGTTTAGTACCTAGTGTTATAGCGAGGTTCCCTACAAAGTACCATAAGGCTGGCGGTGACATGCAATTTTTAATCGGGAGATTATTTATTAGTTATTAACATTTAACGTCAATTTCATTTTGACATATTCATTTGTGAAAATGACATATCAGCATTGTGAAATATTTTATATGACATATGACATTTTGAGAAATCGCTCAAAATTTATATTTATATTAGACGGCAACCATTTAAGAACATATTCCGATGACTGGAACATAATTTAAAAATATACGGCGCATTTACTATGGCGAGATCAAAAACTTATAATAAAGAAAACAAAGAAAATGAAGAAAAGTTTAAATAAATCGCCTATGAAACCAATATCATCCACGGTGTGTTATATATTTGAAAAGATAATTTAAAATGCTATCTTTTTAAATTAAAACATACAGGATGTTCCATTTAAAAAAAAATGAGTTTAGGTCCGATAACTTTTTTACCAGACCCAGTATACTTATTCTGAACATGGCAGCTTATTCAACAATCATTATAAAGAAACTTCTGCATAAAACATTTTTCCGTATCTCTTTTAACTAAGAAAATATAGGGCAATTTTGAAATTGTCTATTATTTGATTTTCCCTCGAATCTTTTGAGAAAGCGAAAATTTTCAAATTTTGATTTTACCATTATAAGTTTAACCCAAAAAGAGCACCTACATTACTTTTTTCATAGCACTGATATATCCTATAAAAATGTCGAAAATGTTTCTTTTGTTCACTTATTTGTGGTTTATTATTAAATTATTTGTTATTAAATTGAACTAGTTCTACATAAGTAAAAATTTAGAGCTTACTTATGAGATATTATTTATAAAATTAGGAGAAATACAGGACCGTATCACAAAATTTCCTGATGTTGTTCAAAAAACCCTCGGAACGTCATTAAACCACAATGTGTCATACATCGTTGCGTTCGGAAGAAAAAAGGTCTCAAATTCCAGTATGAGAGAAACAGGACCGTGTTTAAAAAAAGAAAACAATGAACCCTGTTAGATAGAGCGGAAAAAATGGCAATGTAAATGTGCAATTTACTTTAGAATTCGATCTCAAAAAAACCCAGGAAAACAGTAAAACGATTTTTCAGAATTTCGGTTTTTTCCCGATATCTCCGGAACTACTCGGAATTCTACAACTTTCTAAACGGCATTTTATTAGGCACGTAAATGCGCAACTTTACCCCTATTTAACCGACTTCGTATCTCTTACGGTTTCCGAGATCCCTGTACTGGCCCTCCTTATCTTGGACACGGTGTATAAATTGAGGCGCTCTCGGTGGGACACCCTGTATATAAATTAACGCATTTTTAATTTAGCGATTGTATATTCTTTTCTCTTCCTATAAAATGTTATTAATGCGCTTATTCCAACAAACTATGCAACATTAAAAATGTCATTTATTGGCTTAAAATGCAAATTTAAAAAACAATAGTCCATAAAATGAAAATAAAAACTTTATTAGTAATTACTTATAACGGGTGCCGACACTGAAACTAGAAACTACAGTTACGAAATCTTAAAACTCCCGCCGATTTGTTATTATTACAAATATATGTAAATATTAACATTTTTATTAATATTTCATGTTAGAGAAGTTGGAAAAGTCTTACATACCTACCGTCTATTCTTTCAAAACTGCTACTTAGGAAAAATAATTTAAGGTACTTTGGGTGTGATGCGGGTGCGAATTATGCGATTAACGGTGGTTATGAACCGTTCGAGATTATATTCGATGGGAAACACAGACTTTAGGAAGGTAATTTCACAAGGATGACGTCCTATAAGTGAAAGAATTCTTAAACAATACAAAGCAGCACCACATTGGATGGAATTAAGCGGGCAGTTGCCTTGAAAATATAATTAAAAGACAATCAAATCCCCAACCTGTATTCGATGTTCTAGGCTGTCGAGGTTCTTCGTCAGCTCGTGGTCTCCGATCAGACGAATGGCTCTCCTTTCGATGGAATCCAGTTGCCGAAGAGTATGTTTGGGTGCAGAGCTCCAGACATGAGAGCAGTACTCTAGTGATGGTCGAATCTGGGCTTTGTATAGTGTCAAAAGTTGTTGAGGTGTGTACAACTTTCTGGTTCGGAAGAGTACACCAAGTTTCTGAGGAGCTATCTTGGCGATTGCCACAACGTGGTTATGCCAAGACATATTTCCTCCCAGATTGAGCCCCAACAAATTAATAGACGAAGCCTATCCAATTTCATGTCCTTTCATGACTGTATGGGTCATTCTGTTACAAACTGTACACTTATTAACCTTGACATTTTAGAATCGGCCTCGAAAAGCTTTTACAACTTATATACCTACATAAAATAAGTTGACATGTAATTCAGGATTTTCCTGAAAGAAATTATTTTCCAGAATATCCTTGAATTTTTGATAATTTGCCGGATTTTCTCCAATCTTCTCATACTTGAAATATCATATCTATCTCTAGTTGTTCGATCGCAAGACATCCAGCGCGCCGACCGGTCGAAGCGTATATATAACACGGCACCAAGCTCGATTTGGGAGGCCTCGATACGTTGCGCTGGTGCAGGCGCTCTGGGTAACTTGCGATCGAAGATATTAAATACAGTGAAACCTCTCATAATGGACACCTCTAATAAGCGGACATCTCTATTAAGCGGACATTTTTTCATAGTCAGGAACTAGGTATATGAAATTCAATGAAAATCAACCTCTTTTGGGCGGACGCGGACAGACTGTTTTCATACAAAGAGTGCGAAAACCCTCCTCTAAACGGACAAAAATGTTTGTAAGTATTTGGGAGACGAATCAGTATGGTGCAAAAACTCTCTGAAGACAGACCGGCAACCAATCGCGTATGCGTGGCAGAGCGAAAGGACTTCGCCGAATGAAAGTATGTGTGATTCCCCGACGGCAGTCCGCCGTTTATTAGTGAGTCGTCAGGTTAGAATCGTAAACAATGGCACAAAAATGTCGCGTTTTGAGTCCGAAAGAGAATATTGATGTTGTGGAAGTTTATAGTTTGATAACAATGATTTGGGCGAGTTCATTAACATTAATAGCAATGTCCTATTAACAGATGATAGTGACCCCATTCCTACCGATTATGTAGTCCAAACTGAAACCACATCACTATCTGACGACTCTGATGAAGAAGTTAAATGCAGTAATCAATCAAATGTCACCAATTATCAACAAGCCATTAGTATGGTAAAGGAATTATAAGAGTATGCAAAGAATAGAGGTGACTCTACAGCAATGGAATTGTTAACAGATTTGGAATTACATTTTCTAGATTGCAAGTTTAAAACGCAAACACGTCAAACTACGTTATTAGATTTTTTTAGTACTACATCCTAACTAAAAGTAGTGTATTTTTGTTATGTTATGTTTATTTGTACATACATATACATAGTAATAATTTTGCATTTACATATTACTTAATAACAAATTTCCCATGGGCGGACACCTCTATTAGGCGGACACATTTAGACGGTCGAGTAGGTGTCCGCCTAAGGGAGGTTTCACTGTAACTACCGATCTAATAGAGGTGCCACTTTATCATGAAATGGGTTTTGCAGATAGAGGAGGATAAATATCAAAACGATATTTTTTAAAACTTATTTAAGGTGGGGGGGCGAGCATATAAAAAATATTAAAAAAATTAAATTACTTTTTTTTTAATGAGGACGCTAAGATTTGTAGTGTTATTCTTTTGATCGAATTACCCACTCTTTTCGAATTGTTCGCGGAGGTTTTTCTGTAAAATAATCGATTGGGCGGAAACCGTAGGATACACATAAGTGAAGTGTACGCCCATTTCCATTAGCTTGGTGAAACATAAACGAAAATAACATTCTATACAACGCTATTAACTCTTCATGCGAAACTAATTTCTCATAATATCATTATTTCATGTATCCATCGCGTGGACGGATCTATTAGATTATAAAGTGCAAATTTTACAATATTAAGTTGATTGATACCGGCGATCTAATGTCCAATAAAGCGAAATTATTTGCAAGTTTAATTTAAAACTAAGTGAATAATAGCAGAACGTGTAGGAATCGTCACTGAATCTATATTATACGATTACAATTGCTTCAACAACACAGGCGGCCAACAACGGGGTTGTTAAGATAAAACATCATATTATTAAGATTAAAATGGCGGCAGCAAAAGTGTCTTTTGTACAAATGCAAACTCGACACGCGACGCGCTAGGAAGTTATATAGTACAGTTAAAGAAAAATATATTGTGCTTTAGAATAGTGTTGTGATCGCTCGAGCGAAAAACCGCTTGATCACTCGATTATTGAAATAACCGACATCGCTCGATTATTAAAAAAATCGCTCGAGTATCTATTCAGGCGAAAACCGTCGCTCGTGACTTATTACCTTCCACTCGATACCCGCGCTTCGCTTGACGCCGACGGAAATGTACCGCTGTAGTGTGATCGAGTTAAAAAACTGCTCGTATATTCGAACAGTTTTTCGCTCGATAGGAAATACTCTAGTAATAAATTCAGGCGAAAAACCGAAAAATATCGCCTGTCACTTGATACACGACGATTGAGACGTTCGAGTTTGATGCTGACCAGGTACACGACATACGTCTTTCTTAAAGGCACATAAACGAGAAGGTGCATATAAAAAGTATGCCAAATCCCTTAACGGAGTCATCGCGACATGAGTTTTGTAAAGTTTTGTTTTAACTGGCTAGCCAGCGGCGTAGTTTAGGTCTCCGATTGTAAATATTAAAAAATTAAAGGATATAATTTTTAAATTTTTATTTACTATAAACTCGAGAAAACTTCTAAGAAATAACATAATAATAGAAATTGTAAATAAAAATAACAAAGTGAACAAAATAGTTAACAAAATATAGTATAGAAAAATTCGTTGGTAATCTTATAGTAAACATTTTTAAATCTAAACAGGAACTTTTTATTAACTCAAGAAGACTTCATAAAAATGGAAAATAAGGAAACGAGCAAAATAGTTAACAAAACATAGGTATCGACAAATTTTTTGGTAACCAAAAGTAAACATTCTTAAATTTTAACAAGAACTTTTAGGTAACTATAAACATGAATTTAAAAAAATAATCACCTATTTTCTTATTTTGCCAGTCGCGTAACTAAGCCTAAATTTTTGAAGGGCACACAATGCGCCCCTGATAATTTAGGGTGGAAGAATTTGACAAGCCATTTTAAATATCTACTTATTTTATGCTAGTAAATTGAGAAAGATGTGACGATAAATAACTCTCGGTAATACTTTTTGTTTTAAAAAAGCACAAGAATAAATGCGCACAATAAATATATATTTGGGTGATTTTTTGCAGTTTTTTTGTTTGGTATCGAGACACGTGGTAAAAAATCATTATTCACAAATAAATAAATTTCTGGAATTTTTTTGGTGGCTACTACAATTCTTTAGCTAAACCTGTGCCCACCCATCGTTACGTGCCTGCTAAATACCATACCTGATCACATGTAAACGGCTAGGCTGCCGGTCAAGCAGTCGGTGACGTCATCGCTTGGTGAATTGGAACTGCAAGCGATTCACTCGAGCGATTCACTCTATTATTAAAATCGCTCGAGTATCAAGTACTCGATTATTAAAAGAATCGGTTTTTCCCAACACTACTTTAGAACACCAATAGTACCTGTAAAGATTTAAGGTAAAAAGTTTTCTAGTAAAAACAAAAACAAGGCTTAAATAGTATATTACGTACCGAGGTGGAAAGGGTCTCATTCCTGTCGAGAGAGCGGGCAGTTTAACTAAATCTCGAGACAGTAATGAAACTTTTCACCGAGGTTTGTATACCTACCATTAATTTATTTACAACCACATTTAACATCCACTTCTTATTATTTTGAATTAAAGTTATTAATAAAAGATAAATGCCATTCTGACTTTTCCATTGAAAAATTAGACAGAAATTTCAAATAACCGCAGGTGGTAAAATAACGTAGGTAATAATACACATCAAGATGGCAAATATAATTTTTTGAATATGGTTTCCATGCCAATAAACAATATATTATTTTAACAACAGAAAAATGATCAGATGAGGAATTTGACTTTGTTGCTACTCCACCAGAAATTCGAGAAGCAGCAAAAATAGTAGAAGAAGACCTTCTGCCAACTAAAAGCCGCCCGAGATATTATGACCCGCTGAGAGGTAGATGTTACCCTTAAATTCTTAAATGGGAAAGGGTGCTAATTGACAGTTTAAAAGCCGTTTCAATATATTTCCATAATTTATTATATTTTGAGTAATAGTTTTCGAGAAATCGCGTTCCGACAATTTACTTATTTGTGGTAGTCTAGAGGCCAGTGAATTTAATCATTCTACTAAAAGAAGAATCATGACATTAATGTTTTATAAAATAAAAACCATAAATCTCGGTGCATGTAACTTTTAATAACGTCTATTAATCTATTAAAAGCATTTACGTTCTTCCAATAAGAAATCAACTTCGTTCATTTATGATTCCATTTGATCAAGAAATCGCCTTACCGAGCCGCGTAACCGTAATGTAATTGCATTACATGATTACCGACTTATTGTAGTGATTACCGCCCAGTAGCGTCCAAATCAGAGTAATAAATGTAATTTATAATGCAAGAATACTAATAATAATAATAAAGCGTGGAATAATATAATAAATAAAACACGACGAATAGCAATCATCTCATCTCGTCGTCTCGGAATTTTAGCCTTGATTATTATACAGGCAGAAACCGAAGTTACTTTTTTACCCTTAATTTCTTAACGCCCTGTGGAAGAATTGAGCGGTAGAATTTAGCTTTATTATGTTGAAGCGTGACCTTTTGTTAATACAACGCTTTTTGGTTCACGTCATTATCGGCTTTTTAAAAGAAGATACAAGTTTTTAAAGAAAGTATTGCAGTTTTTCAATTTTATTCCCAATTCGGAACATTATAACGAATAGCCTAACCAAATATCCCAAAATTAATAGCGCGTCTTGCCTTGAAGGTATGTTACGTCACATGGTAGAAGTGATGAGAACGCGAGGTGACCACAGATAAAATACATGGTATTTCATTTAAAAAATATACCTTTTATTATGTTTACAATCAAAATATTTTTAATTTGAAACACAATGTACCATATTTTAAACAGAGTGAAATGCCTCTGAGTATTACCCGACTCCCAACCATATTTCTGCGTTTGTTGCCAAAAATATGGGCCCTTTCTGAAGAACATGTTTGGCAAAAAAAGTTAAATTAATTATAAATTATTAAGTAAATTATCAATGTTGCTGATACTTTCTAGTAGAAGCGGCATCACCGCATAGCTGAAAGTATTATCAGAAGAGAGTCCAGTTATACAGGGTGTTATGGAAATGACGTATTATATTTAAACCGGCAATTTCTGAGATTAAAACAAATTGAAGAAAAATATCCAAAAATGGCGCTTTAATTTAATATGCCCTGTACATGACCTTATATCAAACCAAAAATAACCACGTGGTGCCCCTGTCAGGAAGGTAAACAAAGCAACATATGGCGAAAAACGTCACTGAATCTTGAGCAGTGTTGTCATATCTTCAGGGTAAACTCTTTAGAAAGTCTACCCGTTTGACAGATTCCAAGTTGTTTATTTTTCGGGGTGCATTGTTATAAACTGTTACGTTCAGTTCAGTTCACTGGGAAACAATCTCTGATTTATAAACTTGAACTGACTCGAACAAACCGCCGCGGAGTTTATAATGGTCAGGTATGTTCTCACTTGTTCAATTTGAACGACACCCGTCGGATCTGAACAACTGAAATGCCACTTTACCCTTTAGAAGAAAAAAATGGTTTATTACATTCAAACTCATTCAAACATGTTTGGCTTTAAATGTAACAATGAGTTTAACGACCCTAAAGAAAATGAATTAATATTTCTATGATCTAGCCTGCAAGTAAACGTCAACAAAATTTATTTTATGCTTTATTTCTGTGTAAAATTCTCTCTGGGAAACTTTTTCTTCCTCAATTCGCAATTATCTGCTTTTTTTGGGAAGGAAATCGCGGAAATATTTTCGCTGTCATTATAATTTCACTTTCACAAACTCTTTATTTATCTGTGTTAATATGCACTCTTCAGTATTTACACAACCACTGTACACAAATAACTTAATAATTTAAACTCGGGTTTCAGTATTAACACACAATTTAACACAGAAATCTGCTTGAAACTCTGTAAAAACAGTAGAAAACCAGTAACGCATGTGCAAAACCCCCGGCTTCTTTAAACAGCTGATTTTAGACAATCGGGCTAACCTGATGGGCTGTTCTTTTCTCGAAGGCAGTGGCCCTGTCCTGTCTTCACGCGTCACGTGTCTGTTGTCTATCTAAAAATACAGCTTTGCCACTTTTGATGTTTTATAAGGCTATATTCATAAATTGCGGAATTTCCTTCTATAATATTACTTTCCTGTATAATTATACTCTCGGAAATGGCAACCGCGCTAGCACCAGTTTTCGGAGGAAGGAAGCATCTTGTAGTTTGGACTCGACCATTATTATTTGAAAGGGTAGTTTAGTTCCTATGTGAACATAATTGTTTCATTTTATCTTTAGTAAAGGGTTAATGGCCCATAGAAATTAGCGTTTTTACTATTTCCATTGCGAAATGTTTAAGTGCTCTTGTTCTATGTGTGTTATTGTAAAGTGTAATTATGCGATAGTAGTTAGTGCTTTCGTGTAATCTGATAATAGGTGCATATCTTCAAAAAAACTAATTTGAAACTCGTGGGTGTCTGTGTGTTTCTTTAAGTGATTTAGTGCAATTTGTTTTGTTTCACTGTGTTTTTTTTCTGTCGACAATATGACGGTTATGTTCCGAGATTGGAAATAAGAGGCCGAATGGGATTTAGTGATAAGATTATTATGCACTCCTACACTATCATCAGGGCACGAGATGAGCATAAAGTTTTTCCCATAGAAAAAAGATCTGAAGGTGTCTGTGCTCTGGATTCCTTAATCGCGTCCTGGCTTTACTTTCTAAGTAAGCTAAATAATTATTTTTATAAGAAACTAAGTTTTACATTTTTACAAAGTTTGGCAACATTGCACGCACGTAACACCTGTTTTCTGATATGCCACCACAGGGTGACATGACGAACAAACCCGAACAAACGCCGGATGAGGGGTGGGTTTATGGAGCTGGACCCCACTTTTAGAATGGTCGATTTGAAAAAAAAATATGTAGCGCTTCGCTAGGACACCCAAGGAGTAACCCATTTAAATATAGTACGTCATTTCCATAACACCCTGTATAAGCTACCAAATTTGTAAAGTGATCCGTTCTAGTTATTCGTAGACGTCTAACGGACCAAACATTAGTTTGGGTGACAGGTGCTTGTAATTTAACTCCAGCCTTTACCCTTAACGCGATTTGATACACGCCGATATTATCGATGTCTTTATCGGTATCGGTGTCGGGCGGGCATCTCTTTCCTACAGAGCACTCCGACAGAGAGAGCGATGTCGCCAACCTTCTTATCGGGTCAGAGACTTCATTTAAAGCCATTAATTTTGGGTCAATCCGACACGGACACCAATACCGATAATATCGAAACGTGTGAAACCGTGCTTAATATTATTATTATAAATTTTTTTTCTTAGGCCTATGGACACATACGCCCATGTGTTCAACTGCACTTGCATAGGTCGGTAATTGGAACAAGCCGTCGTAATTGTACGGTATTCCGTGCGTCTGCTCGATTTTCTTTTTTCTCAATGTTAATATATCACACACTTATTTTCCTTTGATGCCGGTCTCGGTTCCGCTTATTTGCTTCCACTATGGACTTATTATTTCGTATTATAATGAGGAGCAACTATAGTATACACCTGGCTGTTATTGTATTTACTTAAGTATAATTTAAAAACTAGGGCAATGGCACAATTAAATTAGCACTGTGAAGATAATTGAGGTATTTTTTAAAATTCTATACAATAATCGTATTTATTGTACAAGTTGGGTTTAGTGAGCATGTTTCCTTAAAAATATACGATAGTCTACGGCTTCCGACTAATGAATTATCATGCTTTTTCATCGCTGTATACAGGGTGTAACCAATTCGTCCTTCTCCGTTGGTATTTCGGAAACGGTAAGAGATACGGAGTCGAGAGAATCAAAAATAAATACAGGGGCTTAAAAAATATTTGGAGAAATTTAAATTATTGCGTTTAGGTTTTGATTTTTTTCTGACATTGTTCGAGGAGATATACGAACATAAATTTCCCTTTTTCATTGCTACTTTTTATTCTCGACAAGACTCCGCAAAAAGAATTGCCGACCCTAATACGGCTTCCATTCTCGCAGTGCGATCGCATTGCAAGGAGTATTGCGCCAGCCGGTGTACTGCGCATGATTCCGAGCAATTATAATTGCCGTTGCAGGCGTTTTAGAGTCGGCAATTCTTGTCTCTTACACCGCCTGGCGCAATACCTCTTGCGATAATGGAAGCCGTATTCGAGTCGGCAATTCTTCTTGCGGAGAAACATACCACCATTATGAATTGTAAGCCGCAATGTAGCTCAATCCTTACTCTTTTATAAACAGTCATCAAAGTCAATAAAAGTTATAAGGTTTCTGAGGAAATCCACGAAAACTGAAACTACCCCCTTTGTCACAACTCTCCTAACACCGAGGTAAGTTGTGACAGCTGTGTATCTGGACTATATTTATTAGATAAAATAACTTTTATAATATGAATTATCAACAAAACGCACGTTTTTTTGCATAAAATTACTTTAATTATCATTTGGCATAATTGTAGGAACTACAATAACATGATACATTAACATAACAGTATTAAATCTTTTATAAGTAATTATGGTATCATTAAATCAAACTTAGGTTGTAAGAACAAAGCAAACGAACAAAAAACAGAAATAAACAGAAAAAAACATTACAAAAAGTGTGTAAAATAAGCTATCCCGAAAATAACGTTTAATAGGAGAGTTGTGATAGCGTGTCACAGCTAGGTGCCAAAAATCGCAATCTGGTCAGAATAATAATTCGTAATTTCGAAACAAGATGCAAACACAGCAAGACAATGCCACGCTTTGAAACTCCAAACCCACACAATATAAGAAAAAATAGCAAAACCACGTGAATGTAATACAGTGAGTCCCAGAAGAAATGTCTAAATTCAGTTAGAATTCAGCGGTAAGTTTTTTCAAAAAACGCTCGTACCCGTCGATTTTGATTTTTTAATTTATTTTTTTTTTGTGGTAATTTCATGTATACAGGGTAGCTCAAAAATAAGTTACGACCATCAACTTCATTTTTTCAAATGAAAACATATATTTTTTATTTCATTTTTGAATTTTGCATTGAATTCTAAGCATGTTTCATGTACCATGTCCTATACATAAACTCAACAGTTATTGAAAAAATTAGGATTGAACATATCATTTAGGGAATCCAACGATCTATCAAATCTTCTGGCAATATGGCATTTTGGGCTCCATAATAAGTAAGAGTGTACTGTCTCACTGTCACCGTTTATTTCCATAGAAACTGTATCACAATTTTATTTCAAATAAGTATAATTATTGTCAAGCGTAGTTTCAAAGTTGTGGTTTTCACAATAATGGTGAAGTTAACGGAACGGGAAAAAAATTGAAATTCTATGCATTCTGTGAACCTCTATCATCCAATGCGGATTTTCTGTTGCCCAATATCGACAATTTTGTCTGTTCACATTACCATTCAAATAGAACGTAGCTTCATCCGAAAAAATAATATTTTTTACTAAATTATTATCTAGATTGCACATATTTTGCATGCGTCCGCAAAACTCACTTCGCCTATCGAAATCATCTTCAAATAACTCATGCACTGGAATAACTTTGTATGGGTGATATTTGTGCTTTTGAACTACTCGGTGAACAACAGATTTCGGCATATGTAAATCGGCCCCAATGTGCGACAGGGGAGTACATGGATTTTCTTCCAAGGAAAGCAAAACGTCAAGTTGTTCATTTTCATCTCGAGTAGGACGACCAGATTTAGGCAAATCTCTAACATGACCGAATTATCTAAACTTAGCCTCTATTCTACTCACCATCTTTTGACATATGGGAGGACGATCAGGACGGATTTCATTAAATAATTGGGCTGTTTCTATTTGAGTACGTGTTTTATCACCAAACCCAACTTCACCATTATTGTGAAAACCGCAATTTTGAAACTACGCTTGACAATAATTATACTTATTTGAAATAAAATTGTCATACAGTTTCTATGGAAATAAACGGTGACAGTGAGACAGTACACTCTTACTTATTATGGAGCCCAAAATGCCATATTGCCAGAAGATTTGATAGATCGTTGGATTCCCTAAATGATATGTTCAATCCTAATTTTTTCAATAACTGTTGAGTTTATGTATAGGACATGGTACATGAAACATGCTTAGAATTCAATGCAAAATTCAAAAATGAAATAAAAAATATATGTTTTCATTTGAAAAAATGAAGTTGATGGTCGTAACTTATTTTTGAGCTACCCTGTATACATAAAATTACCACAAAAAAAAATAAATTGAAAAATCAAAATCGACGGGTACGAGCGTTTTTTGAAAAAACTTACCGCTGAATTTTAAATGAATTTAGACATTTCTTCTGGGACTCACTGTATATCATGATATGAATAGAATAGATTCAAAAATTTTATAAAAAATTTACTTTTCGGTGGTTTTTCCATGCAGACGTCGTAATCACGCAACCGCTTGTCATGGGCCATTGGCGCGTACTGCGTCAAGTAGCGCGTCTATAAACAAACAATCGTGCGCTGTTGCCAGCTCGCTAACGGCCATAGATTCCGAGAAATCGTCGTTGTTACAACTCTATTCTGTTACAATTCTCCTCGGTCTCCCCTACACCGTCCTCGATCAGCTGGCCCAATACTGCTCGCATTGCGGGCGCAATGCGAGAATGAAATCCCTATTACAGTCGGCAAGTCTACTCTTCTGGCAAATGAAATTGTGCGGATTCATGCGCAGTACACCATTCCCGATCACCTGTCTCTCATTACCAGAAATGGGGCAGGCGCCATTTTAATTGCCATTGCCGCTGCAAGTCTGGGTAGAGATGGATTATTCTGTTATTTTTAACTGTTTATTAGTTGGTCGAAGCAGCTATGAGCTAATGGCTATTTAAACTAACTGGTACTGAAACTAGCAGTTCACATTAGTTATTAAGCATATGTGCTGCTAATTCGTACCAGTAGCTGCTTTAACAAGTAATCAAACGGAACAGGTTTGTCCATCTCTAATTCGGGGCGCATATTTTAGGGATTTCGACAGTCCAACTGCTGTTCTGACTGTTGGCAATGCGCCAGCTGATCGAGAACGGTTTAGTGGGCATCAATACGTGCAATTATAATTGCCATTGCAGGCGCAAGAGAAGATTTGCCGATTCTAATACGGCTTGAAGAGAAATATCGCCGACTCTAATACGGCTTTTAGTTACTAAAGGTAAGTTACGGCGAAATTACGCCCGAACTTTCATTAAGCACTATGCTTATTAATAACAAATTTAAAATGTTTATGTAAATTTGCATAAAATTTATTCGAAAATGCATTCTTGGCATCTTTCTTCTATTCAATTACTTTCCTGGGGCGTAGGTACTAAACCGCTAAATTGTACGGTATTTTAATACTGGAAAAAGAACAGCAGAAGCATAAACCATATTAAATTAATAATGGAAGATGTAAATGAGAATTTTAAGCACTATTTAGAAAGATGAATAATTAAATTATACAAAACGTGTCCAAGATAAGGAGGGTCAGCACATGGATCTCGGAAACCGTAAGAGATACAAAGTCGGTTAAATGGAGGTAAAGTTGTGCATTTACGTGCCTAATAGTATGCCGTTTAGAAAGTTTCGAAATTCCGAGTAGTTCCGGAGATATCCGGAAAAAACGAAATTCTGAAAAATCGTTTTATTGTTTTCCTGGGTTTTTTTGAGATCGAATTCTACAGTAAATTGCCCTTTTGCATTGCCACTTTCTCTGCTCTATCTAACAGCGTTAATTGTTTTGTAATCCGACGAGTCGTCTTTGAAGGGCCATTATCAACTTTATTTTTTTAAATACTGTCCTGTTTTTCTGATATTGGAATTTGAGAGCTTTTTTCTTCCGACTGCAACGATGTATGACACATTGTGGTTTAATGACGTTTCGAGAGTTTTTTGAATAACATTCGGATACGGTCCTGTATTTCTCCTAATTTTATAAATAATATCTCATAAGTAAGCTTTAAATTTTTTACTTATGTTGGACTAGTTCAATAAATAACAAATAATTTAATAATAAACCACAAGTAAGTGAGAGGAACATTATTTCAAACTTATGTTGATTTAAAAGAAAAGTAGGCGTTTGAAACAAAAAAATGGTGACGAGTGATTTGTTTCACTTGACGGGTCCATTGTGATCGTTTTCAACATTTGAAAGTGTTTTAAGAGGTTTTGTATTTTCCAGAAAATATGGAACATAATTTTACAAATGCTGAAAAGATTGATATTCTATCGCATGTTTTATTTCATCTCAAAAAAACTGTTATGTGGCAGTTAGAAGATGTTATTTGTGCTTAGAGAATAACGGAAACACCTAAACATGTAGTTCCTTACTTTTTTCGTTGTTCGTTTTATTACTATTTTGGTATGATTCTTGTCCACTTAATTGTGGTTTATTATTAAATTATTTGTTATTTATTGAACTAGTCCAACATAAGTAAAAATTTAGAGCTTATTTATGAGATATTATTTATAAAATTAGGAGAAATACAGGACCGTATCCCAAAATCTACTGATGTTGTTCAAAAAATCCTCGAAACGTCATTAAACCACAATGTATCATACATCGTTGCATTCGGAAGAAAAAAGCTCTCAAATTCCAATATCAGAAAAATTGGACCGTATTTAACAAAAGAAAGTTGATAATGGCTCTTCGAAGACGACTCGTCGGATTACAAAACAATTAACGCTGTTTTATAGAATGGAAACAGTGGCAATGTAAAAGTGCAATTTACTTTAGAATTCGATCTCAAAAAAACCCAGGAAAACAATAAAACGATTTCTCAGAATTTCGGTTTTTTTCGGATATTTCCAGAACTACTCGGAATTTTAAAACTTTCTAAACGGTTTACCCCCATTTAACCGACTTCGTATCTCTTACGGTTTCCGAGATTCCTGTATTGGCCCTCCTTATCTTGGACACGTTGTATTTGAAAACATCGACCATGGAAAGAAGTAATTGATTCCGAAGAAGAAAACTAATTCCAATGCGTTCCGGACGAAATAGTTAATAAAGTTAATGAAGCAATACAAAATTTATTGCGTGCTTCAAAAATGGTAGTTTTCAGGCGCGTTGGTGACTGAAAAAGGTGACGAGGCGCCACTGCACGCCATACGTTAACAATCTCGATGATACATACTTTACATGATTTTGCATTTCCCGGTTTGATGTACAAATGATGACCATTGGCGAGCCAAGTCGGTTCGATTCACGGCCAAGCTCATTTGCCTAAACTAGTTAAGTATGAGTCCTGAATAGAAAGAATTTATTAAGCTCGTGCATATAATTTATTCTTGTTTATCGAATGTTGTTGGCGCTCTCGTATGCGTTACATTCTTTCAAATTCTTCTTTTTTTAAAAAAAAAGTACTCCATTTTTGCATAATATATGTCTATTATTTATAACCCATGTATTTTTTGCCGTTATTGGTAGCGGAGAATTCTGTTTATTTATATAAATTTATTTTCGGTTATTTCGTGTCTTTTAACACCAAAGATTATACTATATGGCTCTACCCATGCAACACATAGAGTGCACTAGTTACACAACATACTATTATATACAGGGTGTCAATTTGAAACCTCCCCACCGTTAGTATCTCTCCTGCAGTAAATAATATTAGAAATTGAAAATACACGTCAATTTATTTGGGAGGTAGGGGCGCTCTTAAGGCATATTTGCGACCCTTAATTTGGCTTTTTTTATGATCAAATACAAGCACTATAGGAAAAATCCTTTAAGGCACTCTGGGAGTGGTGCGTGTGCGAATAAAACGATTCACGTCAGGCTTGATTCGTTGGAGGTTTATTCGTTGGGGAAAAACGACCAACTTCGGGAAGGTCGATCCATAAGGATGAAGTCCTCCAGATGAAAGAATTCTTAAATAATGAAGCTCGAGGAGTACTAAGCTTAACCACACATGGATGGATGGCGGTGGATCGTCGTGTATATCGGCTATTCGCCGCTCTGGGCGGAATTAAGAGGGCAAGGTCAGCCGAGCACTTTCCATGGAAATATCTGCAAAAGAGAGTCAAATCCCCAACCTGTTTTCGATGTTCTAGGCTGTCAAGGTTCTTCGTCAGCTTGTGGTCTCCGATCAGACGAATGACCCTCCTTTCGATAGAATCCAGTAGCCGAAGAGTATGTTTGGGTGCAGCCCTCCAGACATGAAAGCAGTACTCTAGTGATGGTCGAATCTGGGCTTTGTGCAGTGCCAAAAGTTGTTGTGGTGTGTACAACTTTCTGATTCGGAAGAGTACACCAAGTTTTTTCGAAGCTATCCTGGCGATTGCCACAACGTGGTTATGCCAAGACATATTTCCTCCCAGATTGACGCACAGCAAATTAATAGATGAAACCAGTGGGATTGCGTCTCCTGACTGATGACTATATCCGGTTCTGTAAAGTTAACCTTTTTAGACAAAACTGCTGCCTGGGTTTCCTTAGGGTTAAATTCGACTTGGTTACTGTCATCCAATGTCAAAATTTCTTCCAGGTTTTTGTTGAGGCGTGGTACTTCATGCTGTCTGTGAATATGTGCGTCGGCAGCCGATGTTTGTGGATTCAAAGAAAAATATTAGACAAGTGTACTATCGTCAGGAAAGCTAAATATCTTATTTTTAGTTTTCACTAGAAGGTCGTTAATGTAAGTAGAGAGTGGGAGACAAATATGGACCCTTGAGGAACACCGGCATTGATGGTGAAAGTGTCTGAGAGAAATTCGTAAATCGCCACTTGCAGAGAGCGGTCCCTTAAGAAAGCTAGACAACTATGCACAGAATCAACTGGGCATACCATAGGATCGCAATTTACTTAGAAGCCCTCCTGCCAAACACGATCAAAAGCTTTAGAAATATCCAATGCACCAGCCCGAGATTCCTCATGACATTCGATTGTGCTGCTCCAAAGATGGATGACATATGCTAAAAGATCTCCAGTTGATCTGGACTTCCGAGAACCATATTGATGATCACTAATAATGTTGAAGCCTTCCAGGTAGTTTAGAAGATGTTGGTTAATAGCTTTCTCAATTACTTTTGATATAACTGAAAGCAATGCGACTGGACGATAGTTGTTAGGCAGGGTTCTCTTACCTTTCTTTGGAATAGGCTGGACTCGCGTCATCTTCCAGCAAGATGGAAATATTCCTTTTTTGTAGGATAAGTTGAAAAGTCTACAAAATACTGGTGTTAGTTCATCGGCGCATCTCTTGAGAACTATAACAGGAATTTCGTCTGGACCAGAAGCCTTCTTGACGTCGAGCCCTTTCAGGATTCGTTTGACATGACGAACCCGAACCCTACGAACCCTTAATTAATTACTAAATGAGAAGTCAACATAATAATGTTTTTTTAAATATATAACATAAAAACCAAAAATCCCAGTGTTACATGGATTTTTCGGTAAGTACTCAAAAAATTATAATTTCTGATATTATTGAAAAGAAATTCGGCCACAATATACATGTATAAATGAACTTTTCTCCATCAATTGGCCTACAGAATCACACTCTTAAATATTTGCACGTCATTAAGGGACACCCTGTATATGCATTGTAAAACGTCTACATACCAAGCAGATGTAATGCTGTAATTTCATACATCTGTCGCCTAGATTTGTAGATTTAAACGATTAGTAGGTACTTGAATTCATCTACTACCTGTATGTTTTTAAATTAATTTGAAGTAATTGGTATATAGTTAAGATGCCACTTACGACTTATGGAGCTATAAGGATAATTTTATATTATTTAGTCAGATAAAGCTTTACGTTTATTTAATTGAAAAGTTTCGGAGTTGTAAACCGATTGCAACACATACATTGTTATTTTTTGCTTACCTGCACTAAGGGCCGATATTTGAATGTTACCTTCAGTTAGACCTGCTCAGCTAAGGTAGTCTTAAATTTATGGTAAACCTTAAAAAACTATGTTTTAACTTAATTTGAGGGTCAATTGACAAGTTAAGTGGAAGATTACCGCGTCCTTAAAGATATATTCCTTTAGATGAGAGTTAAAAAGAACTGTGTTGAGGATGACTTTTGTCATTCTGTACCTCACCTTTGAAATATCCGCCCTAAGATCTATAGGTTTTAGGATCACTTAAGGGTTCTTCCTTCCTTCCTCAAGTGTCCATATTGTATCCCACTCTCTTCTTCCTCTACATTAACGACCTTCTAGTGAAAACGAAAAATCCGATATTTAGTTTTGGAGATCTCTTTGAATGCACAAACATCAGCTGCCGACGCACATCTTCGCAGACAGCATGAAGTATCACGCCTCCACAAAGACCTGGAAGAAATTTTGGCTTGGGGTGACATTAACCAAGTCGAATTTAACGCTAAAAAACCCAGGCAGCAGTTTTCTCTAAGAAGGTTAACATTACAGAACCGGATATAGCCATGGACGGACACGCAATCCTATTTGCTTCATCTATTAATTTGCTGGGGGTCAATCTGGTAAAAAATATGTCTTGGCATAACCACGTTGTGGCAATCGCCTAGATAGCTTCTCAGAAACTTGGTGTACTCTTCCGCACCAAAAAGCTGTACACACCTCAACAACTTTTGAAACTATACAAAGCCCAGATTAGACCATCACTAGAGTACTGCTCTCATGTCTGGAGCTCTGCACCCAAGCATACTCTTCGGCTACTGGATTCTATAGAAAGGAGGGTCATTCGTCTGATTGGAGACCACGAGCTGACGAAGAACCTCGACAGCCTGGAACATCGAAGACAGGTTGGGGATTTGACTCTCTTTTACAGATAATTTCATGGAAAGTGCTCGACTGACATTGCCCTCTTAATTCCGCCCAGAGCGGCGAATAACAGAAATGCACGACGAACCACTACCGTCAATCCATATGTGGTTAAGCTTCGTACTCCTTGAACTTCATTATTTAAGAATTATTTCATTTGGAGGACTTCATCCTTATGGAACGACCTAGGTCGTTTTTCCCAACGAATATAACCTCCAACGATTCAAAACCAACGTGAATCGCTTTTTGCGCACACGCGCCACTCCCAGAGTGCCCTAAAGGATTTTTCTTATAGTGCTTGTGTTTGATCATAAAAAAAACATTATTGTGTCGACTCCCCTTTTAGTAAAATACTTAGGGGGATCCTATGGGTAGTCAAAATTACCGGCTACAAATTTATATGAATAAGCTCATTTCTGGAACGTAATTACACAAAAACTACTCAAAAAACAATAAATTATGGTATTATTGAAAGAGATTTAAACAACCGTAATACCCAACTTCTAATTTAAGATTTTAAGGGCAACATCTACCGCTCCCAGGAGGCTAAACTACGAGGGCTGCAAATATTCTTTAAAAGTGTCTTCCGTCACAATAAAATTGACGTGTATTCAAATTGACACCCAAGTATAAATTAGCAAGGTTAATGAGGTCGTTAGGTCAGATTATAGTCCGACTCTCCCTACTATTTTATCATCTCGTCAAACCATAATGTATAGATCCGGCAACCGTGCCTCGGTCGATGTAAATGACGATTATGACGAGACTTCCTCGCACGTGCGATTAGGTAGTGCAGTTTCTCTGTAGTAACAGGTGGTGGGTGGCAGCGGGGGATAGGGATGGCAATTTAACATGGAAAAGGCGCACAGTTTTTGTGTGCACCGCGCTACTGTTGTCTGTTCGTGCATCTAGTTAGAAATTCGAGCGTATTGTGTATTGTATCGATAAATGTTGTGTATTTCGATAAATGATACTCGATATGTTTTTAAACCATTTTATTTAAGGATTTAAACTAAAAATCACTTGTCAGTCTCGTGGCTCGATTCGTTCTCTTCATAAAACAGTTAACTATTATCTTCGTCTTGGTTCCGCCGAATGACGTAGCCGTAGATGGCGTAGTGATATTAAACATCATTCGGTTTTCTTGATAACTCGTAGATGGCGGTAGTAGTATTGGACATCATTCGGTTTCCTTGATAGCTCGTAGATGGCTTTAGTAGTATTAATAGTGGACTGTATAAATATTGTTACGAGGGTTGCATGCGACGACGTTAAGATCCGACAGCTATAGACACTAAGAAAACCTATCTTATTTTCCAAAAGTTGTATTTCCTTGTGTAAAATTAAAAAATAAATAAAAATATGTTTTACCTAAAGCATTTTCTTATTACTTTTTATCTTTTTACATTTAAAACGCCTAGAAAAATTTCACCATACTTGTGAACCCCCTCTATCTTAGGTCACCAGCCGCCACTGTGCGATAGGTAATTTTTTGCGGTGCGACCAATTTCCTATAAATCAATTTTACAATATACATTGTAAATTACAATTGACGCTGACCAAGCGCCGATGCGGGTCACAATGGTCAACTTGAGGAATAACTCGTAACGGAATATTATATATGCATGTTGAAAACAAAACATTATATTATTATTCGCACAATTGATTACCTGAAGGACATGTTTTTGCACCATAAACAATCCACCGGTAAAAATTATATTTACTTGTAAAGTATTTTAATTACAATTTAAGATATATTTACTGTTGATTGTCATGGTATAACTGTGCCTTCAGAGCATTATTTATCATTATTTTATCGTCGCAATACCCTCACGAGCCAAAAGATATTTAAAAATATCTAATTATACAAAGTCATCATTAAAGTCATATGGAGAGAATATTTACTTTTCGATTTAAATTTAAAATTAGTTTTTAAATTTACCATAAGTTTTTGATTCGATAAAGACCATGCGGCTTTTGTTACCTCTCAAATTTGACATTTTCTCCACAAAATATCGAAATATTACATTTACTGATCGAATTTTAAGAACAATTTATTTGGAAAAGTTACCTGTCTTGTCATTTTATGCTCACATACTAAATTTCAATCACTTATGATAAGTCGACTTAAAATTAAAATAAAATATTTAGTATAGGTACAGTACGTTTCACGAAATTTGGATACGACTTAATGATTTCCTGGGTCGGTCCCATTGTGTCGACAAGAGCTTGGCAATAAACAAGTGAAGTATGAAGGGACGGACTAAGGAAAACAAGTAATGATATGATTATATTAATGTAATAAATGAAATAATATTTTTTTTAAATATTACTAGTCATATTTATTTATATTTATAATGTCATTCTATAGATACCTAGTTCTGTTTCGCTATCGCTATCCTCACCAAAATTAACTAACTAGGTACCTGGGGGAATATCATTAAAGCATTTTCGTATTAATTCTACAACAGTAGAACTTAAAGTCGGAGAAATATTTTCAGACCTAACCAGTGATTTTAACTGGTGCTACATATGCTCTATGGGGTTAAAAATACAATAATAGTGTTGGAGCCGTAGTACTGTATGTCCAATTTCTTCTGCCAATGTGTCACAAACATATACTTTTTTTATACAAAATGTCTTTAAAACTTCTAAAATATTACTTTTTTTATAACTTTCTTCAAAATATATATCATTCGCCGCCATGAAGTTGTGAATCTCCAATTTTGTATTATTTGAGCTTGGAGCTTTATGTAATTGGCGAATGTGATAGCTCTCATTGTCCATTACTATCACGCGATTCTGAGGAATGTTTGGTAAAAGATAATTCTTGAACCATTCCTCAAAAACTAACAAATTTTACCACAAAAAGATATTTAAATATAAATTAAGCAACCTAACCTATCTGATGTGCCTATATTTAATTATAATTATTACAATCAGGTCCTTTCCACATAATAATAACAAACGGTCATAAATAATGGGATGGCCACAGGTACTTTTACTGCAGTCATTAAGTTATATCCATTTTTCGTGAAACAATCTTTAATAATTTTTGATAGAGGTCACAAATTTTATACAGACAACTTTCAGTAAATGGACATTTAAAAATAATTAATCTCAAAAACACCTGTCAATGTCTTAATAGGTATCTTATAGTATCTAATTATAGGAATTATATATATCCGCGCAACGATCTTGGCCTTTTTTTGCAGTATAGCATCGATTTTTTAATAATTTAACGCCGGTCACATGACTAATTTTACTCTTCTGAATCATATAACGCCAATATTTGGAACTGAGTTATTTTAATCAGTCACTATAACCATTTTCCCATTACTTATAACAGCCCTGTCTTATATTGCCTTAAAATCTTGAACTGTTCCTTATAGAATGTTAAAATACTAAGAAAATTAGTCATATTTTTAATCTACCTAAGGTGTAAACGAAACTTGCACATCAAAATATATTTGTCCTTAGTAATATCTATGTGTCAATATCCTAAAACAGTAAAAATAAATCTTTTGCCGATGTGGCAATACAAAATAATTAAATAGTTCCATGGATACTTGAAGTTAAACTTTAAAAATCAAACTATAGGAACTTAAAATGCCTTAATGCGAAAATAATTACCATCAAATACCAATGTATGGAAAAATATTATTTTTCCAGACCACCCGATGATACCTTATACAATAAGGGCGTATTTAGTCTACACAGTAGCACTTTAAAATACTATTTCAGATTGAATGGTACTACCAAGAAAAGGAAATCCTCTCTATTGATAGGATGCAACCACCTGCAGACCGGTTTCGGACTTATTTGTTCTCGTCAGTACAGGGTAGGTGTACATACCCATCAACAGAGAGGACTATAACTTAACACCGTACTATCGACAGTAGTCGACAAAATACAGCGCGCAGCGCCATCTCTTAGTAGTCCCAGACAATCTAAACTGTACTGACGAGAACAAATAAGTTCGAAACCGGTCTGCAGGTGGTTGCATCCTATCAATAGAGAGGATTTCCTTTTCTTTGTAGTACCATTCAATCTGAAATAGTATTTTAAAGTGCTATTGTGTAGACTAAATATGCCCTTATTGTATAAGGTATCATCGCGGGTGGTCTGGAAAAATAATATTTTTCCATACATTGGTATTTGATATTACTACCACCTGACTAGTATAGACTTCTTAGTTCTTAAATAGATTTTTTTTAAATAATTAACAACTTAAACTTACATTTATATTATCTTTTTAATTTTACTTTTAACAGATTATATTTGCTTGAGTTTAGGCATTTTTACGAAGTTACGGTGGCTTCGTAGTTCTGTAAAGATACATACATACAACAAAAAAAATATTGTTTATAGCTTCGGATAACAGAATTTAAATCGCCCGTCACATCAATGTATCTCCGGTAACATTTTCATGCGTGACCGGTGTTACCGTGACCGTGACCGTACAAAAATGCACAAATTCGTGGATAACAACTAATACAAGCTATTTCTTAAACTTTTTTAGACTGAAATGATTATCTGTACTTAAGAGAATGACTTCTTGTAGTATTTTGTCCTTAATTAAGACTACTAGGTCTGAGTTACCCCTGTCACCGGTATTACAACATAAAAACAGACGCCTGGTAAAAATTAGGCAATGTTCTAGCTGATTCTGCCGTGACCGCTGATACGTGCAGCTGCGGGGACGGAACTTCTTGTTAATAATTACGTTAGAGAAGCTAAACTGTTGATCTTTAAACATTACTTTTTCAATACAAATTGTAGTAGGAGTGTAAATTATTTATATATAAAAGTAACTTTAGTAAAATGACGTGAAATATAAACGGGTAAAGTAAGAAATTATTGACTGGGGACACACGACCGGCGTTACATTTTTAAATTTAAATAAGAATATTGCAGCTATAATTAAAAAAACTCGTTAGAAATTGCTTCCTAATGCAGGAAGTAACATATATTTCGTAAATTATAATCGTTTCTACAGGCAAATAGTTTATTTTAGTTAGTTATATGCTAGATGAATATTGTTTAATAAAAATTGTTGAAAATGATCACCTTGATTAATAGGCATAATTAATAATAATACTAATCAGTTTCAATTTGAATTTAATTGTTTTAATTTTATGCAGAATCGATCAGGCCAATAAAAAAAATATCCACATCGAAAAATGTCAGTGGAATATCACTTTTATTTTAAACTATAAAAGGGAAAGTTTGCAGGGATGCCACTAGTGCATCATCGATAGAATACCAGACATACCAAAATTTAAAAGGGTATCAAAAGGGTTGCAAAATATTCTTATTTTTGCAAACAGACAAATGTAATCGGTCAGCCAAAATGGCTAGTTGGTCAGCAACTTATGGACAGCAAACATTTCTGAATCGGTCAGTAATTAATGCCATACTAGAGTGCTCTAAATTATTTTGGTACGCAAATTAAATATACAAGCTGCTATGAGCGATCCACTTTTAATCAGATATTGGTAAGCAATCAGCGGATAAGCAAAATATTTAATCTTGCAATAAGCAATAAAACGTGCAATAGTGACAGTGCCCAGCAATCAGCGGATAAGCAAAATATTTAATCTTGCAATAAGCAATAAAACGTGCAATAGTGACAGTGCCCAGCAATCAGCGGATAAGCAAAATATTTAATCTTGCAATAAGCAATAAAACGTGCAATAGTGACAGTGCCCTGGTAAAACAAGTGAAAACCCGCCCCCGCTACCTTTTGGCCCTTGACTGCTATACCGAATGAAAACACACGCACGCAATTAGCTACTCGTATCACGCGACTGCTTTCGCTCCGCCCACAATAACGAACTTTGCCCATTATTTAAAACAAACGCAATCCAATGATTTATATTGATAACCATTCTTTTAAAATGCAAACCTCTTAAGTAAACTGCTTCTAGACATGTTTTTTTCTACTGACCAATTGTAAAATCTTGCTGACCAAGCAATCATTTCGCAGCTCTACTGTTAATTAAGCGAACACATGATATTACAAGCGGACTGATATCGGTTAAATTGTTGTAGTTTGTAGCATTTTTTGCCGAACAAGTGTTGCAGCCCGATTTTTATTTATTGCAAGCAAAATCTTTTTATGCTGATCAAATGATTTAATGGCTATTTTTTGCTGCGAACCAATTTTAATAACGGCAAACCATTTAATTACTTCTCAATTTAAAATAATATTTAAAGTACTTTCGTAGACATTAAATGATAATAATTTTGAAAAATTGTATACACCAGCATAACAAATCTCTGTAATTTTTATTCGTGAAGACACGAAAAAAAAGGAAACTATTTATTGTACTAATAAATTAATATAAACCCATTTTCGCCAAAAAAAAACTAAATCCGTAAATTTTACGATATTATCAATATTATGCCTATTTTATGGCTTTTGAAATATGCTTAGCTTCTTAATAATATAATTTACGTTTACATTTATCTGTTTTCGATCTCTAATCCCAGATTAACGATCGTTAACGAGAAATAGGCATTAGACGCTACAAAATACATGGGAAACGGTGGCAAAAATAGATATGTAAATTCCGTAAAGCCATTTTAGGAAAATCGTCGACGTTTAGAATAGATTTTAATGCATTAGGAAATGATCATTTTCCTGTCATGGCTTAAATAATATAATTTTAATAACACAACTAACGGCGATTTGCTGTTTTCTTCTTATTTTAGCTTATAAGGGAGCTAGTTGGGCCAGTTTATAATCGTAAGGGTAATTATATAATAAATAAATGCAAAATACGCTACGACACGTCGATTGGTATCTCTAGTTGCGCATTTTTTTTCAATAAAAATTTTCATACAGGGTGTGTTATGTAACAGTGGCCAATACCATCTTTCTTATTTTAAATGCACACCCTGTATATTATTCAATTTTTGGATCCCTCGGAAAATTTTAGACATATTTAATGTACAATATCTTATACCTATCTTTAACTGTTTCGGAAATATTAAGTATTTTCAGATTTATGGCAAAAATTAACAACACACTCAAAAACTAATAAGTATTGATTTCTTGATAATGTAAAAAACAAAAAAAAACATTAATGTAGGAGATGTTGAGACTGCTCGCCGCGAACGTCTTGGCAACATCCTAATCTTAAATAGAAATTTCTTTCTTCTAACGTTACTGAACATCTCAGGCGTGACCGATCTAATTGCTCGCGTTATTCGTCTTCTTAAGTCAGCTAAATCCAGGGGTTTAATTTTGTATGCAATAGTTTTGACATAACCCCATAAGAAAAAGTCTAATGACGTCAGATCAGGGGATCGTGCTGGCCATTCCATCGATCCATGCCTTTCTATCCGATCCTATCCATATCCCAATAAATTGACGTGATTTTCCGATTTTTTAAATCTGACGGTCAATTTATGAAATTCTTATGGCCGTTTGTATCGCTTGGATTAGGTTCTACTTAATTTAAGGTTCACTTCATCTCCATAGTTTGGTTTGCACGAGTTGCTCCTGCTTCAAGCTTGGCCGACAGTCAGACAAAGCCAAGCCCCAAAAATAGTCGGCTTATTAAAATCTGATCAGTAAAATTGATTTATATTAACTAGTCGATGACAATGATTTGACGATATCAACCTAATCATTTTTGTGATGCGTAGAACAGGGCTGATTACACTAGACAACAAATTTTATGTTATTGGTTATATCTTGTATCAAAACGCATTGTTCTTGTTAATTTTAGAATGTTGAATACAAAAGTGATAATGAAATTAAAAACTTAGTTGCAGTTTTCAAAAAAAAATTTTTTAATTTTTTTTTAACAAAATAATAAAAACTAGATAATTTTACGTTTTTAGAGTCACTAAATGCGCTGTCGTATGGCTATTCTTTTGTGAATTCTTTCTGGAGCATCTCTGACTAGAGTCCAACAGTAGTCGGCAAGCATGGAAGCATTCCAGTTTCCCTAGTATCCGTTCTCCAATGTTGATATATCCTGATGGAAACGCTCGCCGTACTCATCACTGCTCCGCAGTGTCGGGAAAAAGTCCAGGTCCATTTCATACAAATGGATCTTTAGAGACATATTGCAACCCATTTTTTGATACGACAACAGCATATTTTCAACAAGAGTAACGTAATTGTCAGCTTTTTTGTTTCCCAAGAAATTAGTGACCACGAGGCGAAAGTCATTTCAACCGTTTTTTTCAATATCTGTTAGAGTGCTGTCAAAGTGTTCGTCTTTCAGAATATTTCGAATCTGTGGCCCAATAAAAATACTTTCTTCAATTTTTGATTCACTTAGCCTCGGAAATTTCTGGCGTAGGTACTGAAATGTTGGCCCGTTTCTATTTTGTGCCTTAACAAAGTTTTTCATTAGGCCCAATTTGATATGCAGAGGTGGTAACAAAATCTTTTTGGAGTCTACCAATGGCATATGTTGTACATTCATTTGTCCTGGCTCTAATGATTGTTAAACGACTGTCACACAAAAAACAGCAAAACTTGGTATAGCCTAGCTGCAATCCAAGTAAAAGTGCAACAACCTTTAAGTCGCCACATATATGCCATTGGTGCTCATCATATTTTATGGTTGTCAATAGGAACTTCATATTGTCGTATGATTCCTTCATGTGAACTGCATATCCGACAGGAATAGACGGAAGAATATTGCTAATATGCAATAGTACTGCCTTTAAACTCTATATTGAACTGTCTATAAACACTCTCCATTCCACTGGTTTGTAGTTTATATTTAAAGTCGCCAATAAACCGCCAATGTTATCGCAGAACACCAAGTTATTTTCCATGTCAAAACTGGTGCTAGGCCTTTATGGCGTTTACGAAAAACACTTACAGAGACATCGTCTTCGAATAGGTTCCACTGCTACAATCCTAATCCTAGTAGACAATATCCCTATTTAGGTAAATTTAATTAAAACTTATACTTTATGAATAGATTTTTATTATACAGAGACTGTTCAGTACAAGTCAGACATGAAAGTGATTATACATGGGTTTAAATGGCTTTCGCTCTTATTTTAAGCAATAGGGGGTTAGGACTTCGCATATGGGAGATCATCCCTGAGGATTTTGTGAAAAATTGAGATTGCGTTCTTTTACCTTTTCCATTACTGGAGCTAGCTGAGCTAGTATAAATTCCGAAAAAGAATTACACAGTATATACAAAGCAAGTCAAAATAACTAAATTGACATTTTGAGTGTTGAAAACTATTAGGGAGAAAGTTGACGACGTGCAATCTATTTTAATGTAAGGTAAAAAGAGAAAGAATCAGTACAAACTAGAAAAATCACCTGCTCAGCTTTCTTGCCATACTTGTGGAAATCCTTACTAAGGTTGACGACGTGCAATCTATTTTAATGTAAGGTAAAAAGAGAAAGAATCAGTACAAACTAGAAAAATCACCTGCTCAGCTTTCTTGCCATACTTGTGGAACTCCTTACTAAGGTTGACGACGTGCAATCTATTTTAATGTAAGGTAAAAAGAGAAAGAATCAGTACAAACTAGAAAAATCACCTGCTCAGCTTTCTTGCCATACTTGTGGAAATCCTTACTAAGGTTGACGACGTGCAATCTATTTTAATGTAAGGTAAACCTTTAGTATAAGGCACGCCCTAGCTAAGATTCCGATTTAAGCAAGGAGATGCAAACGGTCATTCTATAGTAACTAACTAAAAACCAATTAAAGGAAATTTTCGGTACACCGTATATTCTTTACATCACTAGCCGCTGCTAATAAGTGCTCACAACATACGAATGTTCTTATTAAACCCAAATTTTCGACGGTGTTCTACTTTTACGGTTTTGACCAAAATTTCCTCGGTATTTCATAAAACTGGTTATAAATTGATGAAATTTTTAAACGCGTAATTAAATGTAGTTATGCGACGAAAGTTACTCTTACAGAGACAGATGACAGGCAAAAATCTTAAATATGTATGGTTAATAGCCTTCATATGTCGACATAATTTTTAAGAAGAGGGTACTACTCCAGTACCGGACATTTAAGAAATTATTAAAAAAGGAACAAACCCGAATATCTAAGGCGCTGTATATTTAGGTCATTCCTTTAGGAACAGCACACCAATTAAACGTTGACAATTTAGAACCGTCCGAAATTTTTTTTACAGCTTATACAAGTTCCTCCTTCACCATTGGGATTTTGGGAACGATAAGAGATACGAAGTCGGTTAAATTGAAGCAAAGTTGCGTAATTATGGGCCCAATAATATGCCGCAAGGAAACAAAAAAAAAATGCAGGGGTTTTCAAAATATTTTTAAAAATTTTGCGTTTCGGTTCTTTGTTCGACTTTGTTCGAAAAGATGTCCAAAAATTTCACTTTCTCATTGCTACTTTCTATTCTCCACAAGATGGCATCATCCGATCTTTAATGCGACGTTTTGTCTTTGGGTCACCATCATCAACTGAATTTCTTTAAATGCGGACCTGACTTTTTTAATTTAAATTATGACAGAGGAACTAAATCTATACTTAGTGGTTTTCCGACGTTTCGTTCCTTAAACTGACCATATTCATTAAAATACCCCTGGTACGTTCTTGTTATTTAATTTTGTTTCGAAGAACCTGAAGATTTTTCAATTATTATTGATATTTCTGTTTTTAATTATTATTATTTCCTAATACTACTGTTTTATTTTATTTCAAACTACTATTTTCATCAAGTTTCTATAGTTTCGAATAAACCGAATTTTTTTAAATAAAAGTAAATTTCCAGAAACTCACTAGGGGTATTTTAATGAGGATGGTCAATTTAAGGAACACAACGTCGGAAAACATAAGTGTTGTATACCGCTGAACGTAGATTTACTTCCTCTTTCATAATTTGAATAAAAAAATCCTGCCACGCATTTAAAAAAATAAGTTGATGAGGGTGACCCCAAGACGAAACGCCGCATTGAAGATCTGATGATGCCATCTTGTGAAGAATAAAAATTAGCAATGAGAAAGTCGAATTTATTTTTGGACATCGTTCGAACAAAGTCAGAAAAAAATAAAAACCGTAACACAAAATGTTAGATTTTTCCAAATATTTTGAAAGCCCCTGTATTTATTTCGTTTCTCTTACCGTTTCCGAAATCCTAATTGTGAAGGAAGAATTTGTTATACCCTGTATAAGTATGAATCGGGACCCAGTATCCGGCGAAACCGGTCTTCTTCTTTAATATCCGGGTCGACCCGATTTTGTACCGGCAGAAAAATGATTTTTTTCCTTTTTTGCCTTTTTTGATAAAAATGGCAAATCTTCTTCGCTTTTATTTTTCAAAAGTCAAACGGATTTTCAACAATCTTTAAGACGTTTTGTTGTAAACACAAGATCCGATTCCGGGCCGGGATTCGGTCAAAAATATGGGCTATGGTTCCGGTATCCGGCATTTTCAAAAACTCGATCCAGCGACATAACTATTATTAATTTATTATTTTCCAGATTGCGAATGTAGTCAGTGGAGGCGGCGATCTTTGGCCCATCGATCGGCCCGACGGCATGCCTTCCATCCAGTCCCTGGAAGTAATGTGTGGAAAGGACCACATGGACGTACACCTAACCTTCAGTCAGCCCTTTGAGGGCATCGTTTCTAGTAAAGGACAACACGGCGATCCAAGGTAAGAAAACAAAAGTATGTAATGTTTAACCAGAGCGGCGACAAGTGCCACAAGGAGCCCGATGGCTATTCTATACACTGGTTAATTAAGTGTTCGATTATCGGGAAATTTATACAGAGAAAATTCAAAAATTCCTACACTAACCAAATTTTTAAAGTTCACACTTTTGAATATCGAAATTAAGTAAAACGGATTCTTGTACAGATCTGATAAGTTATATACTGGTGTTTGTTTGAAGGTTAGAGATAATGGCTAAATTCAGTAGAGCCCATCGATTTATAAACGATTTTTAATCGGTGACTTCACGACGATTTGTTGTTCTGCTTAATGCATTTTATTTGGTTAAGATCCCTTCTAAATATTTTTATCAAATATTACGTTTCTATCTCTACAAATTGAACAATTTAATTTTTAATGCTCCTCTTCACTAGCGGAGATCGTGTATAAGATGTTTTTATAATTTTAATTTACTTCTTTCCTCATTTTTTATAATTTTCACTCCATGACCTGACAAACACAACTGACATAAATCGCTGTCAAATCACAAATCGCTGTTTAAATTGGATGGAAAAAAATGACGTCCGATTTCCCATCGATTTGTCAAATCGATTTCTTTTAGTGCATTTAATAGATGATTACTCATCGCTTACAAATCCATGGGTTCTGCTGAATGCGCCCCTTTGGCTACATTCAGCCGAGCCCATCGATTTATTAGCGATTTTTAATTGGTGACTTCACGATACGCATCGGTTTGTAGTTCTCCTGAACGCATTTTGTTTGGTTAAAAGCCCTCCTAAATATTAGTATCAAAATATTACATTTTCTTCTGTACGAAATGAATAATTGATCATCTTTACTAGCTGAGATCGTGTATAAGATGTTTTTATAATTATAATTCACTTCTTTCATAATTTTTTTATAAATATCACTGCTCAACCTGACAAACAAAACTGACATAAATCGCTGTCAAATCACAAATCGCTTTTTAAATTCGGTGGAAAAATAGCGTCCGATTTCCCATCGATTTTCTTTAGTGCATTCAGCAGATGATTACTAAGGGCTTACAAATCGATGGGTTCTGCTGAATGCGCCCAATGCTGTATCATGAGCGATAGACGTATTTTGGACTTTCATTGTCTTTAACAACAACTGCAACTGGTACAGTACGTTTCACGAAAATTGGATACGACTCATATACGACTTAATGATTTCCTGGGTCGGTGCCATTGTGTCGACAAGAGCTTGGCAATAAACAAGTGAAGTATGAAGGGACGGACTAAGGAAAACAAGTAATGATATGATTATATTAATTTAATCAAATGAAATAAACATTTTTTAAAAATATTACTAGTCATATTTATTTACATGTATAATGTCATTCTATAGATAGTTCTGTTCCGCTATCGCTATCCTCATCAAAATTAATTATAATTGGATTAATTATACGATCCAGACTAATATACGAATTTTCTACAATTATTAGGCGACGGACTGAATTTTTCCAACTACCTGGTCGAATATCATTAAAGCATTTTCGTATTAATTCTACAACACTAGAACTTAAAGTCGGAGAAATATTTTCAGGCCTAACCAGTAATTTTAACTGGTGCCACATAAGCTCTATGGGGTTAAAAATGCAATAATATGGTGGGAGCTGTAGCACTCACTGTATGTCCAATTTCTTCTGCCAATGTGTCACAAACATATACTTTTTTTATACAAAATGTCTTTAAAACTTCTAAAAGATCACTTTTTTTATAACTTTCGTCAAAATATACATGGTGTCCCATAACTAATGGTACACAGGAAAACTGCAGATTCCTTGGGTAAAAATACGGTGATTTTGCCATACTTAGTTTAGTTCAATAGCTGGTAATAACCGAGATACAGGGTGTCCAAGTAAAAATTGAATTTTCAATTTTCCTAAATAACTTATTTCTGAATCAACATTTTTGCGCAAAATTTGGTGACTAGGGTTTTTTGTGGAAAGGAATTTGAATTTGTTAATAATTTCGATCTAGATTATAGGGGGCGCTCTCTGCGGTACTCTAGATACATAAAAAGAAATGTAACTTTTTTGTGCCTTAGTATAATTATATTTTTATTAAAAATATCAGTTTTTCCGTCATTTTTAAGCAATATAGGTATACTTTGTAAATGTCGCTCCGACTAACCGTTTTCGAGATATTTTCAATTACAATTTTTAATGCGCCCGTTTAAATTTTGATTTGTAAATGTGAAATATGTCACAGTAGGCTTTGGTAAAAACAAATACAATGAAAGCACTTTGAAACCTCATTTCTGTCAAAGTTTATTTTCATTTGTCAGCATTGTGGGTGTTTTTAAGGAGTTTCTGAAGATACTGTTATCAAAAATTAAACTAAAAATGCCGCGACATAACTGTTTTCTAACGGAGAAATACGATACATGGTATGTGTATATGCACTAGAAAATTTTAACAGACTCGGGGCACATCGGCGGTATTTGGAAATGTATCAAAATGCAGCCAGATTTTAAAATTTTTAGAAACCTATACGACAGACTGGGAGAAACAGGATCCTCCACTATTACGTTTTGGACGCAAGGATCCTGTTTCTCCGACGAACAAACGAACCCACAATGCTGACAAATGAAAATAAACTTTGACAGAAATAAGGTTTCAAAGTGATTTTATTGTATTTGTTTTTACCAAAGCCTACTGTGACAAATTTCACATTTACAAATCAAAATTTAAACGGACGCATTAGAAATTATAATTGAAAATATCTCGAAAAGGGTTTGTCGGAGCGACATTTACAAAGTATACCTTTATTGCTTAAAAATGACGGAAAAACTGATATTTTTAATAAGAATATAATTATACTAAGGCACAAAAAAGTTACATTTATTTTTATGTATATAGAGTACCGCCCCCTATGATCTAGATCAAAATTATTAACAAATTCAAATTCCTTTCCACAAAAAAACCCTAGTCACAAAATTTGGTGCAAAAATATTGATTCAGAAATAAGTTATTTAGGAAAATTGAAAATTAAATTTTTACTTGGACACCCTGTATCTCGGTTATTACCAGCTATTGAACTATACTAAGTATGGCCAAATCGCAGTATTTTTACCCAAGGAATCTTAGTTTTCCTGTGTACCATTAGTTATGGGACACCCTGTATATCATTCGCCGCCATATAGTTCTGAATCTTCAATTTTGTATTATTTGAGCTTGGAGCTTTATGTAATTGGCAACTGTAATAGCTCGCATTGTCCATTACTATCACGCTATTCTGAGGAATGTTTGGTAAAAGACAATTCTTGAACCATTCCTCAAAAACTAACAAATTTTACCACAAAAAGATATTTAAATATAAATTAAGCAACCTAACCTACCTGATGTGCCTATATTTAATTATAATTATTACAATCCGGTCCT
Organism: Barypeithes pellucidus; assembly: GCA_963991005.1. Classification (NCBI taxonomy): domain Eukaryota; kingdom Metazoa; phylum Arthropoda; class Insecta; order Coleoptera; family Curculionidae; genus Barypeithes; species Barypeithes pellucidus. The sequence goes on along the minus strand of OZ022565.1, from coordinate 14,394,376 downwards.
TTCCACATAATAATAACAAACGGTCATAAATAATGGGATGGCCCAGGTACTTTACTGCAGTCGTTAAGTTATATCCGTTTTTCGTTAAACAAACTTTACACCACTGACATTTCTCCATGTGAATATATTTTTCGATCAGTCTGGTCACTTATCCATGATCGGATCCATATCCACGTCTATTTTACGCAATATCTTTAATTTTTTCTTCTAGATGTGTTTACGTACCACCTTCCACTGGGCAAACTTTCTTTTCCTTTCGGATAGCTTACGCCAGATGTGGGACGAAACCTGATTTACATGGTCAGTTTTACGAAAATACCGTAGTCGTTCAGTACGACAAAGATCTGTTAGAGGTAGGCAGGTATAGTATATTTAAGTTTTCCGCATGTCACTACTATTACAGCCAGTGCGAAATAGTATATTAAACAACAAGCCGCCGAGTTTAAGAAAATCACTGTCACACAATTTGTCTCACGACCTCAAATACATCGTATACATACATTATTTGAACATTGAAGTTACTCACCCGGTTGTAAATAAAAATAATAGGTTCTCTCCTATTTGCTTATACAATACTTTGAATAAATACATCGTTCCAAGACAATAATAAAACTGATAACCATAACCACAATATTTATAGAAATGTAGCTAGATATGGTTAATTTGTTAATTATTTTATGTGGAATATGCTTAAATCAATAATCAAATGATTATTAAAACAAATATAATTACATAAATCACGTTTACTTACCTTGTATGGTTGATAAATTGTAAACATCGAAAATAAATCGATATTTATCCCATTTCTACTATACCCAAGCAGTTATAATAATAATAATAATAATAATAAACCTTCTTTATTTCAAATTAATTAATAAAATGAAATGACGTCACATAAAAAAACCTTAAAAGCTATATTCCAAAAATTCTGAAATTGAATATGGTTCAATATTACCAGGGCACATTTTAGTTCCCTTTTAAGGGTTTTAACATTATAGATAGTTTTTATTGCAAGGAGAATTTTATTAAACAATTTTACACACATGTAGTATGGGATTTCTTCAGTAATAGCTAACCTATGTGTTGGATACAATAAATTTTGATTTCTCGTGTTATAATTATTATGGTCGTTGCAACTATCAAACTTATCTCTGTTCCTAAAAACAAACAATATACATTCAAAAATATACAGGGTGTCCGGGAACATGTGGGAAATCTCCCGGATATGAAGAAAACACGTGAAAAGAATACTATAGGTTCATATAAACTTCTTTCGTATCGGCCTCCTCTTCGGAGATATGGGCTTCCAAAGAGCACCAATGGAATCAAGTTTTTTACACATAATTATTGAACCACCTGGTATATTTCAATTATTTTTTAATATGATGTATACCAGGTAAGACCCGTCAAATTACTACCCAAGAAACTGTTGTGAATTACTCACAGGTGCAGGGACGGACTAGCTGTAACATATACATCATGTGCTTCGGGTATTTCAATAAAAGATACATCTTTGTTCCGATTCAATGTTCAACCTTCAAGATTCCGCTTTTTCATATTTAGCCCATGAGCAGTTAGGGACTCAGTGTAAATAAAATGACGTTTTCTCGAAAACAGTTAGGATTAGCGACATAAATGAAGAGTACTTAATTTTTAGCCAATAGTTAAAGGTATGTAAAAAACATTGTCCAAAGTTCTCATCATACAGGGTGTAAAAAAAATGGCCCCCTGAGTGTTACAGCTAGTCCGTCTCTGCTGCTGTGAGTAATTCACAACAGTTTCTTGGGTAGTAATTTGACGGGTCTTACCTGGTATACATCATATTAAAAAATAATTGAAATGTATCAGGTGGTTCAATAATTATGTGTAAAAAACTTGATTCCATTGGTGCTCTTTGGGAGCCCATATCTCCGAAGATGAGGCCGATACGAAAGAAGTTTATATGAACCTATAGTATTCTTTTCACGTGTTTTCTTCATATCCGGGAGATTTCCCACATGTTCCCGGACACGTATAACGCATATGCTGTCATAACATTAAGTTCCCTGAAACTGCCCCTACAGGAGCACATAAATCCCAATTTTTTTATTTTTCAAATTACTTTTGCATGACAAAAACTCTATACATTCCCGTACAACCACCCCAGAATATAATTCCATATCTAAGAACAGATTATATACTCGTCGGCACAAAATTCCGCCACCCTGAAATTTTGGTCAAGTTTGATATTTTATAACTTTTTTATTTTTTATGCGATTTTCATGATTTTGTTATCAGTTTGTAAATTCATTTATTGTGTTTATCCTTAATTATTTTATAAAGTAACATTTTTCCATTAGGCTATATTATACAGGAGTAAATCAAACTGTTGTTTTTTGTCGTAATTTCAAAACACCCTGTAGGAAAATTGAGGTGAATAATTTTATTTACATACTGTTTCTGGTAATCTTTGATGTATTCTAAACATTTCGTTTTGTGCTTCATTCCATTATCTCATTTCTGCTGCGAGCTGCACAATTTGAAATAAAACGCTGATTTGAACCCTATTTTTATTAAGAAAAACAAACACTAGATATATCATAAAGTTAATTAACAAAAACAATTTTAATATCGTATATTTCCTCCTATCACAGTAATGACAGCTTGCAGCCTTCGTGGCATCGAATGAATAAGGTTACTTATCCTTTCTTCGGTCAGCGCCAGTCGTAAGTCTTGCAACATTTGTGGTTGCACAGGCCGATGACGAATTGCCTTCTTAAGTTGATCCCAAAGATGTTCGGTTGCGTTGAGATCCGGGCTACATGCGGACCATTCTAATCTTGGAAGTCCAACTTTATCCAGATATTCGCTCGCTACATGTGCAACGTGAGGTCTAGCATTATCATGAATTAATGTAAATTGATTCCCAATGAAAGTTGCACATGGAACAACAACTTCTTGGAGGATTTTCTCAATATAACGGTGGGCGGCTAGAGCTCTATTTTCAACAAATACAAGATTGGTGCGTGGTTCGGTAGAAATACCCGCCTAAATCATCAACCGCCATGATATGAGATTCGTTCTGATATAATGCAGTCAGCATATCTCTCAGTTCTACGTATGTATACCCGCCAACCACCATCCGGCGACCTTAAACAAACCCTGAATTCATCAGTGAATAGTACGTAAGAATATTGTCACTGTCAAATATTCTGTTACAATAATAACGTCGATAATTCTTAACCGAAAGTATACATACATACATTTTCTAAAAATAACATCGTTTCATTTAAAATTTTGCAGCTCGCAGTAGAAATGAGATAATGGAATGAATCAAAAAACGAAATGTTTAGAATACATCAAAGATTACAAGAAGCAGTATGTAATAATACATTACGTATCAAGGGCCGAAAAGAGGCTTTTACGGACGAGATGCACGCACGAGTCCGGAAAAGCCTCCGACGGCCCGAGATATGTACCGTATTTTTTTTTACAAGTGCTCCGAAGCTTTGATGCCAAATAAATAAATAAATTCTTCAGACAGTTTTCCTGTCTACATGACATGAAAACACTCGCGCATGGAGAATGTAAATATCTATTTATTATTTGTGGCAAATAGGCTCGGTGGCCTAGTGGTATAGCGTACGCCTTGTGATCTGAGAGTCGCGGGTTCAAATCTAGCACTCGGCATCTCTGGTTTTGTTTATTTTTTTACAAGTGCTCGAGTCTTTGAGGCCATATAAATAAAGAAATTATTCAGAGATTTTTCTAAAACATCTTTGAAAAATTAACTGCCAATTTAATTTATATATAATCCGCTATTTATTATCGCTTGTAGTATGGCTCGGTGGGTAGAGTGTCCGCCTGGCGAACTGAGGGTCGCGGGTTCAAATCCCGCACCGACAATTCTGGTTTTATTTATTTATGAGCACATGGTGACACGAAGCGGGCGGGAAAAATCTTTCCCGCCCGCTCTCTTGGAAAACGCCACTTTCGGTGAAGTGGACATGCATGAAAAGAGGCACATTCGGGGCACTTGTAAAAAAATTGATATTTCTTAACAGTTATTTTCCGTTGCCTTTTTCTTTCAAAAATGTTATGAAAAATGTAAATATTTCCGAACGATTTTCGAAAAACAGTTTTACTGTCAAATTGCCACTATCTGTCATCTGTTCGTAAGAAAAGTATAAATTTTTCGCCTTGACCAGTACAATTAATTTAATTAATTAATGACGTGAAGCGATTGATTATTTTTTTATAACTTAAAAAATTAAAATTCCTTTGTCGCCTAGCTTCGCACGGTTTTCCGGTGACCCATCTTGTTGATTTTCACAGAAACAAAAATCTTGTAAACCGAAAAAAACATAAAGATATTTAAAACGATAAAAATTCACTCAATTCCTGTATTTTTATGGCGTGCTTTCAGAAATGCTCGTTTCTGATTGAAGGTTTGATCGTTGCCCGGAGCTTTAATCCCTAAAAATACGAACAAACGCCGCCTAGATTGCAAAATTCAATTATTTCGTTAATTCATTCACTTCATTTATATTATAATAAGTCTCGGCAACTGTTAACGAGATTTTTTTTAACACACTGTGTTCTCACATTTTTTTTTAATCACAGGTGTGGGACGAAGCAAAAAGACTCAGATGCGAATGGTTCAACGACTACGAAAAAACCGCGTCCAAGCCGCCGATGGTCATCGCCGACCTTGATGTCATTCAGCTGGATTTCCGAGGTAAGATGTTCTTGATTTATATCGCGATCAAAAATATTCTACACGGTAGGCTAAAAAAAATCTTTTTTTAATAACTTATACTTTTGTATTGCAAATGTGGTTTACAATTGACTTCATAAAGTTATTCAGGAACGAATAATAGGGTGGCTATTTTTGGCCTCACCGTATACCCGTGTCCAAGATAAAGAGGGCCTTCGGGGGATCTCGGAAACATTAAGAGATACGAAGTCGGTTAAATGGAGGCAAAGTTGCGCATTTACGTGTCTAAAAATATTCCGTTTAGAAAGTTTTAAAATTCCGAGTGGTTCCGGAGATATCCGGAAAAAAACGAAATTCTGAAAAATCGATTTATTTTTTTTCTGGGTTTTTTTGAGATCGAAATCTAATGTAAATTGCACTTTTACATTGCCACTTTTTCCGCTTTATCTAAGAGCGTTAATTGCTTGTAATCAGATGGGTCGTCTTCGAAGGGCCATTATCTACTTTATTTTTTTAAATACGGTCCTGTTTTCATGATATCGGAATTTGAGAGTTTTTTCTTCCGAATGCAACGATGTATGACACATTGTGGTTTAATGACGTTTCCAGGTGTTCAAATTGATTTCCGTTATTTTCTTAGCACAAATAACATTTTCTAACTGACGATTCTAAAACATTTGACAACATTTCTGGCGTAATTCCTTGAAAGGCTTCAAGCACTAACCTCCTAAGTTCGTCTTCTGTTTTGGAGTTGTGTTTATAAACATAATTTTCGACATACCCCCAGAGGAAAAAATCTAACGGTGTCATATCAGGCGAACGTGCTGGCCATGGTGTTTCAGAATACCTGATTATGTAGTTCCTTACTTTTTTCGTTGTTCGTTTTATTACTGTTTTGGGATGTTTTTGTTCACTTATTAGTGTTTATTATTGAATTATTTTCTGTTCACTTATTTGTGGTTTATTATTAAATTATTTGTTATTTATTGAACTAGTCCAACATAAGTAAAAATTTGGAGCTTACTTACTTACTAGATATTATTTATAAAATTAGGAAAAATACAGGACCGTATCCCCAAATTTTCGGATGTTGTTCAAAAAACCCTCGAAACGTCATTAAACCACAATGTGTCATACATCGTGGCATTCGGAAGAAAAGAAGCTCTCAAATTCCAATATCAGGACCTTATTTAAAAAAAGATAGTTGATAAAGGCCCTTCGAAGACCACTAGTCGGATTACAAAGCAATTAACGCTGTTAGATAGAGCGGAAAAAGTGGCAATGTAAAAGTATAATTTACTTTAGAATTCGATCTCAAAACCCCAGAATTTCGTTTTTTTTCGGATATCTCCGGAACTACTGGGAATTTTAAAACTTTCTAAACGGCATATTATTAGACACGTAAATTCGCAACTTTACCTCCATTTGACCGATTTCGTATCTCTTACGGTTTCCGAGATCCCTCTACTGGCCATCCTTAACTTGGACACGGTATATACACTGTTCATGTTAAGAATATAATGGCTGCATTGCATCGAGCACTGAAACCAATGAACCAAACCAAAATTAACCAAAGGGATTGTTAGCCAATATTCATAAGAGAACCAGCCCCGGATCTAGGGGGTGCCCATGCCCCGGGCGGCAACTTCAGTGGGCGTCAAGTTCAAGTGTGGCAGTGGTAGCACCCCGGGGCGTCACACCATACCCGGTAGTTAATCGGTTAGAATTTTTTATCAGTGCCCAACTATTCATAATATCGGCCAAATTGCGGTTTTGTTAAAAATCATATACAGAGTGTCCCAAAATTAATAGTACACAGTAAAACTGCAGATTCCTTGGGTAAAAATATTGCGATTTAGCCAAACTTTACTTAGTTCAAAAGTTGATAATAACCGAGATACAGAGTGTTCGAAGTGAAAATTTTATTTTCTAATTTTCTAATTAACTTAACTAACATTTTAGCAATTTTTGGTTTGGGGATTTTTTAGATGCGAGAAATTTGAATTCGTTAATTATTTTATTTATATTTAGGTTATAGAGGGCGGCCGTTGGGGGACGGACTAGCTGTGACACTCATGGCCCCTTTTTTTAACGCCCTGTAGTACTCTTCATTCTTGTCGCTAATCCTAACCGTTTTCGAAAAAACATCATTTTATTTACACTGAGTCCCCTAACTTCTCATATGGGTTAAATATGAAAAAGCGGAATTTTGAGATTCAACATTTGATAGGAACAAAAATGCAGCTCTTACATTATGTAATTAAAATGACGTTTTCGCGAAAACGGTTAGGATTAGCGACATGAATGAAGAGTACTTAATTCTTAGTCAATAGTTAAAGGTATATAAAAACCATTGTCCAAAGTTCTTATCATACAGGGCGTTTAAAAAATGGGGCCATGAGTTTTACAGCTAGTCCGTCCCTGCAGCTGTGAGAAATTCACAACACTTTCTTGGATACTAATTGAAGGGTCTTACCTGTACCGGGTGTCCCACTAAGAATGGCTCTCGGCCGTATCTCTGAAAGTGTTAGTCGTATGGATTGCGGAAAAATTTTTTTAATATGAAAAGTGATCATAAGAAATTGCTGGAAATTATTTTCAAGTTTCTCACTCGAGCGCTAGAGGGCGCAACCGTAACGGTAAATCCGTAAAGCTTAGTTTTTTCAAAAGTTGCCGCGTTAAGGTATATTGAAAATAGCATTTTCGTATACTTTAAGGTTTTATGAAGAAAATTTACTTATAACATATTTTTGTCACTTTTAAAATAAAGTGGTGGGTGAAGGTTGAACATTATTTTAAATAAATGTCTACAACTCCGGGTTCGCTCAACAGAATTTAATGAACTTTGTTTTGTTAAAAAGTGGTTCCCTTACTCTATACTTTACTGTATAAACTATGACAAATATGATTATATTTAAGTTTCAACGGTACAGGTTTTTTCAAAAGTCAAATAGGCCTTGGAAAAACAAAATCTAATTTAAAATTAGGTACTTTCACGTCAAAGTTTTTATTTGACTTTTGAAAAAACCTGTACCGTTGAAACTTAAATATAATTATATTTTTCCGTGTTTATTTTTGTTCTTGTTAATATCTCCGGTTTGAAAAAAGATATCAAGTTGTGGTTTTCGCCAGTTTTTTAGGCTTTTATTAATCTTTGTGATGAAGTAAAATTAAATATACTGTTGTATTTAAAATTTTTTAAAAAATGCGCAATGTTTGTTAAGTTGCGCCTACTTTAAAAGTCATATTGTCATAGTTTATACAGTAAAGTATAGAGTAATGGAACCTCTTTTTAACAAAACAAAGTTCACTAAATTCTGTTGAGCCAACCCGGAGTTGTAGGCATTTATTTAAAATAATGTTCAACCTTCCCCCACCTCTTTATTTTAAAAGTGACAAAAATATGTTAAAAGTAAATTTTCTTCATAAAACCTTAAAGTATACGAAAATGCTATTTTCAATATACCTTAACGCGGCAACTTTTGAAAAAACTAAGCTTTACGGATTTACCGTTACTGTTGCGCCCTCTAGCGCTCGACTGAGAAACTTGAAAATAATTTCCAGCAATTTCTTATGATCACTTTTCATATTAAAAAATTTTTCCGCAAGCCATACGACTAACACTTTCAGAGATACGGCCGAGAGCCATTCTTAGTTAGACACCCGGTATATACGTATTAAAAAAAAATTTAAATATACCTGGTGGTTCAATAATTATGCGTAAAAAACTTCATTCCATTGAAGCTCTTTGGGAGCCCATATCTGTGAAAAGGAGAAAATTTATATGAACTTGTATTACGCTTTTCATTTGTTTTTTCATATCCGAGAGATTTCTCACATTTTCCCGGACACCGTGCATTTTTGACTTAAGAAAGGCTTTAACATTTTAATTTTTCATTTATAGGTGATAACGTTGATTGTTGGATGGAGATACAACATGGAAAAGGACCATGGGCACCGCCAGTTAACGGAATAGTACCGTTGGGATCTACGCTGACTCTAGTTGTAGCTATTAATGATTACCGAGGTAAGAATTATTATCAATAGGTACTCAATTTGAGTTAATAGAAAAATAAACTATAAATAGTCATATTATGCTGTTCCTATTCCTGTAATATTTAATGGTAAATTAGTTATTGTATTTTGGGTTGCATATCGTCAACAGGTTATGGGTGCCAATGAGGTTATAGGGCTGACTGGTGGTGTATTATATTATTATTATAATAGTAGTCTTAGGGGAAATTTGGAAACAATATACAGAGTGTTATGGAAATGACATATTATATTTAAACCGGCAAATCCTGAGATGAAAATAAATTGAAAAAAAATGAATGATATGAAATCTGAAAATTTACATGCGCTACTGACGACGGTCGGTGTTGTCATATCTACACGGCAAACTCTTTAGAAAAAAATTATAATTTTTACAATTTTTTATTGTATCATTCTATCATTTATGAACAAATATGATTCCAGAAAACCGACGGCGAAAGATGTTTTGCAAAACAAATAATGGTGATATTACACACAAATCTCAAATTCGTCACAAGCACAGGAAAGTAAATACGTCAAATGGCATTGACCTTTCTATTAATTTTCAAACTCCTTAAAAAAAATGCAATTTTATGTGAGACAAATGCTCTCTCAGCTTTACTTATTTAAGTACAATTAATAGTTTCATAATTTCACAGAAACCACACAGAATCTAAGTTTTAGGAAAAGCCCTCTCACATAGCCGCACACATAGAAAGAATACACGGGGAAACTGTTTTAATTTTCGTCCTTTTTTTCTCGCTTAGATTTATTTATTTAACTAATTTAAAAAACACACACTTTAAATACAATTCTTTCAATTTAAGAATGACATTTTATCTACGAACGAACGAAATGGTACGTGCAAAACTCGGACTAGAGATGGGCAATATTTGACAGTTTGATATTTCACGGTAACGGTAATTGAATCCTAATAATAGGCGATACGGGACCGACTAAGATCGCTTAAATGCGTTTCTTGTGGTGATAAACGAGATTCTTCCCTGAACTGAATAAAATGATAGTAATGATATCCATCAATTAAGGTAAGGGATAATACTGCGACTGTACTTGAGAAGCTCAAAAAATAAAATTAGCTCAGCTCTACTCCAAATGACAAGACCGACGAAGATTTAATTTTCTTTCTCACACGGCCATCTCTCCATCTCTTTCACACAATCCACTGGGCGCCGGGGCAACGTAAGTCTAGGCGTGCAAGCGTGCGTCTTGCAACTGTCAGTATTAGAAGATACGCGTTAGAATACGGTCGGTTCTGTTGCATACCATTTACACGGCTCTCCGCTTTGTTTTCAGACGGTATAATAATTGTTTTGTAATGAATCTCGGGCTACGCGTCCAAATTTTGTATATTATTTGACATTGTTTTTATTGACGAACCTAAAACGAGTAATTTATTTCGGACGTTTGACTTGATGGAATGTTTCGAGCATAAAGTGTTTCCAGGAGTGTTCCCATGAAAAAAAAACTGCGCTCTTTAGGTATAAAGATAAATACAAGTAGGTAGATAAATAATTTATTTTTATAATTTTATATGGAATTTCAGTTTTGCATTAAGTTTGGCAACAGTCCACGTAACACCTGTTTTCTGACATTCCACCACAGGGTGACGTATTACAGTGAAGCAGGATGAGCTGTAGGTTTATGGGGTTGGACCCCACTTTTAAAACGGTTGATTTAAAAAGATATATGTAGCGCTTCTCTAGGACACCCAAGGAGTTACCCATTTAAATATAATACATAATTTCCATAAAACTCGGTATTTATTAAGTTGTTAAATATAGGATAATCTATTGAATACTGTACTGACACAAGGAATTATATTAAAGTAAAAAATATAAATAATGACCCTACTGTCCACCCTACCGACCCTGATGGACTGCCTCTGATTATTACGAGCGTGGCTGCACGCCATTGGAGCCTGGTTATTACAATTTATAGTTGGCTATATTTTTAATAAGATCTAATTCTATATGCATCGTACATGAGCTCATTACCATATCATGTCATCCGTGCCGTAACTATTGTTTTGACATAATCTTGTTCTGCATAAATATATACGTCAATAAATTATTTAATTTACATTACATTGTTGACAGCCGGGTCACCTTTAATGCTTTGTTCAACATAATTCGATAAGAGCGTTGTGTAAAGTGTGCAAAAATGCATTTTGATTGCTTGTGGCGGTATAGATTTAAAGAAAAATGATTTTTGGAAATCTACAATGACTCTTCCGAACAAGACAAATCAGTTTTGTTCCGTGAAGGCAACTGGGTTTTTTTTTTAAATTTTGATAAGGAATAGAAAGTATCAGTTTCCCAAAACTCGCTTTTCAAAAATGGACATAATTATGTCCATTACGGTTATTATTTAAAAAAATACATTATTATGTTGAGTCCTCTTTTAGGCAGTTACTCCGGGTGCTACCCTTTCCATTTCTTAACCGGGGGCAACCTAAAAATTGACATGAAATAGTCCATGTTCGTAGCACCATTTCTTGTATCTACTACTCAAAAAATATTAAATTAGATTATTATTACAAAAAGATTGAAACCACCTTTATTATGAGCCAGTTGATCCCCTTCCCATTTAAGATTTTAAGGGTAACATTTACCCCTCCTAAGGGTTTAAACAGTGCGTCCGATTTCTACTGGAAACGAGATAGTAAGGGTGGGTAATGTCATGCATCAAATAAAATTATGGAAGTAAAAAATGTAGCTACATCGTACAGGGTGTCCAATTTTCGACACTTTTATAGGGTATCTCCGTAATTGTTAGAGCTATCAGAAAAGTAATGTAGATGTCACGTGCTCTTTTTGGGTCAAATTTAAAATGTTAAATTCAAAATTTTAAAATTTTCGCTATATTTTCTTAGTTCAAAGAGATACAGAAAAATGTTTGGTATAGAAGTTTCTTTACATTGACTGTTGAATAATCTGCCGTTTTCAGAATAAGTATACGGCGTCAGGTAAAAATATTATCGGACCTAACCTCATTTTTTTTAAAATGGAACACCCTGTATATTTTAATCTAAAAAGATACTATTTTAAATTCTCCATACAAATATATAACACAGCATGGATGATATTGGTTTCCTAGGCGATTCATTTAACTTTATTACTTTGAAGCGAAATAAAAGATTCAGATTAAGGTAAAGAATAACGGGAATCATCGCAAATGTTCGGAATATGTCCTTAAATGGTTGCCGTCTTTCCGGATAGCGAACAAAATATACATTTTGCGCCATTTCTTCGTTTTTCCACTTTAAATATAAACTTCAAATTTCTTAAAATATTGATGGGTCATTTTTGCTAAGAAGGAAATTCCCCAATTTATGAATATAATCTTATAAAACATCGAAAGTGGCAACGCTGTATTTTTAGATATTAACCCAAGGTAGCACAATATCGATCAACCCGAATAAACCCCGAACGTGTAAACCAGACTCAAACGTGTTTTACTTTCAAAATTCTTAGATGTCAAATACGTACGTAAAAATTATATTATTTTCCAGACCACCCGATGAAACCTTATACAATAAGGGCGTATTTTTGTCTACACAGTAGCACTTTAAAATACTAATTCAGATTAAATGGTACGGTACTTAGATGTGTTCATGAGACGCATACAAATCTACGCGAAAACTAATGAGAGTTTATGTGTTTTGTGAGGTAATTTTGCCGGTTTTTATTCAGGTTAGTGTTTGTTTATAAATTAAGTTGTTTTTAAATAGTCCAAAAAGGTAAATAAAATTGCATTTTTTTTCTAAAGGGTGGCATTTATATACTTTTAAGTTGTTCAGATTCGACGGGTGTCGTTCGAATTGAACAAATGAGAACATACCTGACCATTTATAAACTCCGCGGCGATTCGTTCGAGTCAGTTCAAGTTTATAAATCAGAGATTGTTTTCCAGCGAACTGAACGTAGAATTATATAATAATGTACCCTGAAAAATAAACAACTTCGATTCTGTCAAACAGTTATTAACTTTCTAAAGAGTTTACCATGAGAACATGACAACGCTGCTCAAAATTAACTGATGTTTTCCGCCATATGTTGCTTTGTTTACTTTTCCCACGTGCATATTTTTGGTCTGACAATAGGTCATGTACAGGGCATATTAAATTAAAGCGCCATTTTTGGATATTTTTCTTCAATTTGTTTTCATCTCAGGAATTGCGGGTTTAAATATAATACGTCATTTCCATAAGACCCTGTATGTTGAAGTCAACTCGTAATGTGAAGGAAAACATGTTGAATTTTTGTAATGTGCAAAATATTTTGCACACTATTTTGGGCACGGGGTCATGGTAACGCAAAAAAAATAATGTCAAAGAAAAAATGTCTTATTTTTGACACTGACGTTAATGGGCAAACATTTAATACGACATTTAATCCGCAATAATGACCCTTTGATTCTACAAGCCTGTCGTCTATCGCTAATAAATTCAATTGGCATAACTGATAGCCAGACTACGATGACAGACACAATGCTAATTAAATGTTGAGTTTACAACTGTTTAAATCGTAACGGTGTTTTGGCTTCTTTCAAGATTGCGACGATGAATTAAATATTCAACACATGTGACAATTTAAATTCTTGGCATAAATTTATACATTTTTAGGATTTTTTGGTGAGACAGGACAAGGTGAAATGTAGGCTAAGTAATACTTATAATAAAAAATTTCTTTGTTGCCATACAGCTTACAGAATTATTTTGCGTTATCATGGAAGTTCTTACAGATATTTAAATAATACTTCTATGAAACAGTTTTATAATTTAGTTCTAAGAACAGGGTGTCTGTCCCATTTTCGACACTTTTATAGGGTATCTCCGTTATTGTTAGCGCTATCAAAAAAGTAATGTAGGTGTCATGTGCTCTTTTTGGTCAAACAGAATGGTAAAATCAAAATTTGAAAATTTTCGCTCGCTTAAGAGATACGGGGGAAAATCAACAAATTGACTATCCTATATTTTCTTAGTTAAATGAGATACAGAAAAATGTTTAATACAGAATTTTATTTATAATGATTGTTGAATAATCTGCCGTTTGCCAGGTAAGAAAGTTATCGGACCTAACCTCATTTTTTAAATATAACCCCCTGTATATTTTAATCTAAAAAGATAGCATTTTAAACTCTCTTTTCAAATTTATAACACACCATGGATGATAGATATCATCAAATTTTTCAAAATGTTGATAAGTATTTTTCACAAATGAATATGTCAAAAATTAAAATGACGTTAAATGTTAATAACAACTAGAATATCAACATAGTTGTCGCTAGGATATTAGTTTTTGTTTCATGGCCCACTTTGGTTTAAAGTAATAAAGTTTAATAAATCGCCTAGGAATCCAATATCATCCATGCTGTGTTATACAGGGTGATTCACGACGAGCGTGCATTAGAACTTTATGGAGAACTACTGAATATATGTTCCTGAAACTTTGGGGATTTGGGTTTATCGATATGCTCTCTTTAACTAAAATATGGACATGTTTCTGTCATTTCCGGTTATACCGGAAGTATCTGCCAACTTTCGTTTTTTAAATACAACATGGTAATTTTTATTACATTTTTCGATTAAGCATTAAATACTAAGCACATTTTATAGAAAATGTTTTTGTCAGACTCTATTAGTTTTTGAGATATCTGGACTTTTTGTAATTTTTTGGCAAATGCATGACGATGAAATAATCCATATAATTTTTTTACCTTAGCTCTTGGACTAAAAAATTTTTCTCACCGAATAGCTAGAAGATCATCAAGTCTCAAAAACATCTCAAATTCGACATAAAATGTACAGGGTGGTCACAATTCAAGCCTCATTGTGAAAGAATTCAACCATTAAAAACTTTCTTATTTTAAACGGAACACCCTGTATATTTTTATGTAATTTGATGGCAAATTAGTTGTTCTTTATAAATAGTATTTACTGTCCTATACCTATATCAAAGCGTTTTCTCAAAAAATGCAATTTTATTCCGAAAATACTATTTGTTCAAGTGTGCTATGAAAACAATTGTACTTAGGGTACTGATATCATAATATATTTTTTTTAAATTCTTTGTATACTCGAATACGAAACTCTTAATTGCATTGCAGCTCACGAATTGAGTCTGTTGGAAAAGCGTAAAAATAGGCTAAAATGGTAACTTCAAATACCTCATTGTCCAGTATTGGTTTAATTCTTCGTACTTTGGCTTCAAATGATCCAAATTTTAAACAATTATTATTTAGTCTAATAATACCAGGTGTGGGAATTGGCCTATTCGGATATTTATCCCGATATATTCGACAAGCTCTTAGATTAATTTTGCCAACTTCAATGTAAACCGTAAATAAAATTAAAAAAGCTTCACTTGAAAATACGGAGCGTGACATTTTTTAGTAACAGAATAGGAATTGACAGTTTGAAAATACGCCAAAAAATATCACCAAACAATTGTTTTTCTTGTCAAAGCACACTAGAAAATATTGCCGTCATTGTTAATTTTCCTCCGTATAGACATCAGTACCCTAAGTACAATTATTGTTTTCATAGCACACTTGAACAAATAGTATTTTCGGAATAAAATTGGATTTTTTGAGAAAACGCTTTAATATAGGTATAGGACAGTAACTACTATTTATAAAGAACAACTAATTTGCCATCAAATTACATAAAAATATACAGGGTGTTCCATTTAAAATATGAAAGATTTTAATGGTTGAATTCTTTCACAATTAGGCTTGAATTGTGACCACCCTGTACATTTTATGTCGAATTTGAAATATTTTTGAGACTTGATGATCTTCTAGCTATTCGGTGAGAAAAAAATTTTAGTCCAAGAGCTAAGGTAAAAAAATTATATGGATTATTTCATCGTCATGCATTTGCCAAATAATTACAAAAATTCCAGATATCTCAAAAACTATTAGAGTCTGACAAAAACATTTTCTATAAAATGTGCTTAGTATTTAATGCTTAATCGAAAAATGTAATAAAAATTACCATGTTGTATTTAAAAAACGAAAGTAGGCAGCTACTTCCGGTATAACCGGAAATGACAGAAACATGTCCATATTTTAGTTAAAGAGAGCATATCGATAAACCCAAATTCCCAAAATTTCAGAAACATATATTCAGTAGTTCTCCATAAAGCTCTAATGCAAGCTCGTCGTGAATCACCCTGTATAGAGTAATTTTGAAATTGACAATTTTTTGATTTTATCATTTTAAGTTTGGCCCAAAAAGAGTACATGACACCTAAAAAAAATAGTAAATATTAAAATAAAAAATAGTAAATATTAGAATAAAAAATAGTAAATATTAAAATAAAAAATAATAAATATTAGAATAAAAAATAGCAAATATTAGAATAAAAAATAAATGAAAGTATCGAAAATGGGACACCCTGGACATTCGTACAGGGTAATGTTGTAACTATTTAATTTTAAAAAGAATAATGTATCACCTTTTGAACAATCAACTCACCAAATCACTTTAATTGTCACCCATTCTGACCAAACTGACGTTTCATTTAAAATCGCAACATCTTGTTTTTATTTTATGTGTCTACGTGACTGGAAAATGGAGACTGGTAAAATACAGAGTTTAAATAAAAAGTTAAATATCCCCAAAATTAGTCAAAATAGACATAGGAAGGACAACAACTAAAATGTATCTAAAATAAAATCTACTAAATCTTACTATTTAAGGTGTGCCGACCGAAAATAAACTTTTTTTAAAAATATTAGTTCACGTTTAAGGGATACGTGACGTCATGCGCCCCTAATATAGTAACACGGTAACCGCAAGAATGCACCTGGTATATTTATATTGTAATAACAATATATGAATCTTAGATTGCCAAATCTACATTTTCATCAAGTTAAGGAAATTTAACCACGACAACACCGCATGGTGGGTCCCCAGGAATGATCCCCCATGCGAAGTCCTAACCCCCTATTGCTTAATATAAGAGCGATAGCCATTTAAAGCCATGTAAATCCACTTTCATGTCTGCCTTGTACTGAACAGTCCCTGTATAATAAAAATCTATTCACAAATATAAGAGAGCGACATAATGAGTTTTA
The DNA here is from genome assembly GCA_963991005.1 of Barypeithes pellucidus. NCBI lineage: Eukaryota > Metazoa > Arthropoda > Insecta > Coleoptera > Curculionidae > Barypeithes > Barypeithes pellucidus. Next base: position 14,377,545 of record OZ022565.1, on the reverse strand, counting down.
ATTAAATTTACCTAAATCGGGATATTGTCTACTAGGATTACGATTGCAGCAGTGGAACCTATTCGAAGACGATGTCTCTGTAAGTGTTTTTCGTAAACGCCATAAAGGCCTAGCGCCATTTTTGACATGGAAAATAACTTAGTTTTCTGCAATAACATTGGCGGTTTATTGGCGGCTTTAAATATAAACTACAAACCAGTGGAATGGAGAGTGTTTATAGACAGTTCAATATAGAGTTTAAAGGCAGTACTATTGCATATTAGCAATATTATTCCGTCTATTCCTGTCGGATATGCAGTTCACATGAAAGAATCATACGACAATATGAAGTTCCTATTGACAACCATAAAATATGATGAGCACCAATGGCATATATGTGGGGACTTAAAGGTTGTTACACTTTTACTTGGATTGCCGCTAGGCTACACCAAGTTTTGCTGTTTTTTTGTGTGAATGGGACAATCGGGCAAGGTCACTTCATTACAATTAGAGCCAGGGCAAAAGAATGTACAACATATGCCATTGGTAGACTCCAAAAAGATTTTGTTACCACCTCTGCATATCAAATTGGGTCTAATGAAAAACTTTGTTAAGGCACAGAGATGGGCCAGCATTTCAGTACCTACGCCAGAAATTTCCGAGGCTAAGTGAAGCAAGAATTAAAGAAGGTATTTTTATTGGGCCAGAGATTCGAAATATTCTGAAAGACGAACACTTTGACAGCACTCTAACAGATATTCAAAAGATAAAAATGCTTGGAATGACTTTCGCCTCGTGGTCACTATTTTCTTGGGAAATAAAAAACCTGACAATTATTGTTGAAAATATGCTGTTGTCGTATCAAGAAGTATAAGAAATAATTAAAAATGGGTTTAAATATATCTCTAAAGATCCATTTGTAGGAAATGAACCATGGACTTTTTTCCCGACAACTGCGGAGCTATAAGTGATGAGCACGGCGAACGCTTCCATCAGGATATATCAACAATGGAGAACAGGTACCAGGGAATCTGGAATGCTTCCATGCTTGCCCACTACTGTTAGACTCTTGTTAGAGATGCTCCAGAAACAATTCACAAAAGAATAGCCAAACGACAGTTCATTCAGTGACTCTAAAAGCGTAAAATTATCTAGTTTTTATTATTTTGTCAAAAAAAAATAAAAAAAATTTTTTTTTTAAAAACTGCAACTAACTTTTTATTTGATTATCATTTTTGTATTCAGCATTCCAAAATTAACAAGAAAAATGCGTTTCAAGATAGAATCAATAACTTAAAATTTGTTGTCCAGTGTTATTATAACTTATAAAATATTACACATTTTACTGAACGATGTTTTCACGCAAATTTAAGGAATTTTCCAATCTATTCGGCAAAGTTGCAAAAATATATATGAATAATTGCTGTGCTATGTACAGAATTTCACGGTGAAGTGAAATAAGATATGAAATTTTCAATTTGGTCCACCATGTATAGCCGAAAATAATTTTACAAGATGCACTTCCTAATCATTAGTAACTTTCCTGAAAAGAGTTTTCCGCTATCTTTCATGGTGTAGGAGATATTGGCCTTTGTCGCACTGATTGGCCTCCCAATATGTAAAAATTTTAATATTTTGCATAAAATTATACGTTTCCAGATTTTTCCGGTTATACAGAACAAGGTGCGAAGAAGATTAGATAGTGAATTGCTATTTTATCAGATTCAGATTTTATTGATACTTTAGCATGGTAATCAAAATTTATTGTATCTATAAGAATTGTTTAATGAATTTAAACAAGCTGAATAAGAAATAATTAAATATGGGTTTTTCTCCTTTCTTAGGGGAGATCTGCTCAATATGACATAATTTCCTTAGAAGCCAAAAGGAATAAATTTATAAAAAATAGTAGTAAATATTATTCTATGAAACATGTCCAAGATAAGGAGGGCCAGTACAGGGATCTCGGAAATCGTAAGAGATACGAAGTCGGCTAAATAGAGGTAAAGTTGCGCATTTACGTGCCTAATAATATGCCGTTTAGAAAGTTTTAAAATTCCGAGTATTTCCGGAGATATCCGGAAAAACCGAATTTCTGAAAAATCGTTTTATTATTTTCCTGGGTTTTACTTAGATCGAATTCTAAAATAAATTGCACTTTTGCATTGCCACTTTTTCTGCTCTATCTAACAGCGGTAATTGTTTTGTAATCCGACGAGTCGTCTTCGAAGGGCCATTATCACCTTTCTTTTTTTAAATACGGTCCTGTTTTCCTGATATTGGAATTTGAGAGCTTTTTCTGCCGAATGCAACGATGTATGACACATTGTGGTTTAATGACGTTTCCAGGGTTTCTTGAACAACATCAGGAAATTTTGGGATACGGTCCTGTATTTCTCCTAATTTTATAAATAATATCTCATAAGTAAGATCTAAATTTTTTACTTATGTTGGACTAGTTCAATAAATAACAAATAATTTAATAATAAACCACAAATAAGTGAACAAAAATCATTCCAAAACATTAATAAAACGAACAACGAAAAAAGTAAGGAACTACATAATCAGGTGTTCAAAATGATTTCCGTTATTCTCTAAGCACAAATAACATCTTCTAACTGCCTCATAACAGTTTGGTTTTTTGAGATAAAATAAAACATGCGATAGAATATCAAACTTTTCAGCATTTGTACATTTATGTTCCATATCTTCTGGAAAAAGAAAACCTCTTAAAACGCACTCAAACGATCAAAATGGGAAAGTCAAGTGAAACAAATCACGCGTCACCATCTTAATTTTTTTGTTTCAAGAGCCACTTTTCTTTTCAATCAACAGAAGTTTGAAATAATGTTTCTGTATTTTGTTCACTTATTTGTGGTTTATTATTAAATTATTTGTTATTTATTGAACTAGTCCAACATAAGTAAAAATTTAAAGCCTACTTATGAGATATTATTTATAAAATTAGGAGAAATACAGGACCGTAACCCAAAATTTCCTGATGTTACTCAAAAAACCCTCGAAACGTCATTAAACCACAATGTGTCATACATCGTTGCATTCGGAAGAAAAATGCTATCAAATTCCAATATCAGAAAAACAGGACCGTATTTAAAAAAAGAAAGTTGATGATGGCCCTTCGAAGCCGACTCGTCGGATTACAAAACAATTAACCATGTTAGATAGAGCGGAAAAGTGGCAATGCAAAAGTGCAATTTAGAATTCGATCTCAAAAAAACCCAGGAAAACAATAAAATTATTTTTCAGAAATTCGGGGTTTTTCCAGATATCTCCGGAACTACTCGGGATTATAAAACTTTCTAAACGGTATATTATTAGGCACGTAAATGCGCAACTTTACATCGATTTCGTATCTCTTACGGTTTCCGAGATCCCTGTACTGGCCCTCCTTATCTTATAACAAACCCGAAAATCCGATTTTCAATTGTTCTCAATTCAATCGTTTCTTAAATATCGACTGCAGGAGCGTCAATAGACAATACGAATTCGTGCATCTCGAGTGTCGACTCTTACTTTGTAAACTTCATTTTTAAATCGGTCCCATAAAAAAATTACGTAGTACTCACCCGTAAGGCGATTCTCCAAATCGAAAAGACGAATTAACTAACTATGGACCATAACTTGAAAACAAATGGGAACCTGATAAGGACATATGAATTTTTTTACGTAAACATACGCTCCTGGAGTTTGGTCTATTCCTTCCGACCCTGTATAATCGCTCATGACAATCAAAAAGACGGCGTTAAACTATAAAACTCGTTTGATTAAACTTTAAGTAATTAATTAAAAATAACTTTATATACCGGCAAGACAAAGACAAATATAACATGTATCCTCCATTGATTTATTACTATAGCTAAATGGATAAGAGGAACGCTATAATTTATCTTCGGCTACGGATGTTTTAAAATGTGTAGTTTATAAATTGGTACTGCCTTCAAAATGATATGATATAGGTACTAGGTACTAGTTAATTTAAACATCTTTATTAAAACTTGATGCTATGAAATTAAATGATACGGAGGTTTATTTCACTTTATGATCATTAGTATTAGATATGGACGTTGTCAGATAATGTCGGACTGGGGAATCAATCCATATTAGACCGTAAAATAAATACAATGGGTACCCCTTCTTCAACAAAAAAATTGCTCCTGTAAATCTACGAAACTAAAAGCTTTAACGATCAAGCTCTTAGGCTAGGCTTGAGTTCTTAAAGATCCCTACTCTCATACACCTTGTACAGGGTATCTCAGCAACAGTTTCTGGGGGGTATTTGAGTTAAAGCTATTAACCAACATCTTCTAAAGTACCTGCAATGCTTCAACATTATCAGCGATAATCAATATGGTTTTCGGAAGTCCAGATCCACTGGAGATCTTCTAGCCTATGTCACCCATCTCGGGAACAACGCAATCGAACATCATGGGGAGTCTCGGGCTGTTGCACTGGATATTTCTAAAGCCTTTGATCGTGTTTGGCATGAGGGGCTTCTAAGTAAACTGCGATCCTATGGTATGCCCAGTCGATTCTGTATATGGTTGTCTAGCTTTCTTAAGGGACCGCTCTCTGCAAGTGGCGATTGACGGATTTCTCTCAGACACCTTCACCATCAATGCCGGTGTTCCTCAATGGTCCATATTTGCCCCCACTCTCTTCTTACTCTACATTAACGACCTTCTATTGAAAGCGTAAAACCCTATATTTAGTTTTGCTGATGATAGCACACTTATCTCATCTTTCTCTTTGAATGCACAAACAGCGGCTGCCGACGGACATCTTGGCAGGCAGCATGAAGTATCACGCCTCAACAAAGACCTGGAAGAAATTTTGGCTTGGGGTGACAGTAGGCAAGTCGAATTTAACGCTAAAAAAACCCAGGCAGCAGTTTTCTCTAAAAAGGTTAATATTACAGAACCGGATATAGTCATGGACGGAGACGCAATCCCACTGGCTTCATCTATTAATTTGCTGGGCATCAATCTGGGAGGAAATATGTCTTGTCATAACCACGTTGTGGCAATCGCCAAGATAGCTTCTCAAAAACTTGGTGTACTCTTCCCAACCAGAAAGTTGTACACACCTCAACAACTTTTGACACTATTCAAAGCCCAGATTCGACCATCACTAGAGTACTGCTCTCATGTCTGGAGCTCTTCACCCAAACGTACTCTTCGGCTACTGGATTCCATCGAAAGGAGGGCCATTCGTCTGATTGGAGACCACGAGCTGACGAAGAACCTCGACAGCCTAGAACATCGAAGACAGGTTGGGGATTTGACTCTCTTTTACAGATATTTTCATGGAAAGTGCTCGGCTGAACTTGCCCTCTTAAATCCGCCCAGAGCGGCGAATATCAGAAATGCACGACGAACCACTGCCGCCCATCCATATGTGGTTAAGCTTAGTACTCCTCGAACTTCCTTATTTAAGAATTCTTTCATTTGGAGGACTTCATCCTTATGGAACGACCTTCCCGAGGTCGTTCTTCCCAACGAATATAACCTCCAACGATTCAAAAAAACGTGAATCGCTTTTTGCGCACACGCACGACTCCCAGAGTGCCCTAAAGGATTTTTCCTATAGTGCTTGTGCATGATCATAAAAAAAAGTATCAAAAATCACCGACATATTTCTACGGATAGCCATAACTCTAAAAGAAAAAGTGGAAAATTTATGGCCTCGCGAAAAAGTCGAAAATGCGCCACCCTGTAACTATAGCCTAGTTTCTGGTATAAACGTTTTATATTGTTCATAGATAATCGACCGTTGTATTGAAAATTCTTTCAATATTGACAGTAACAACAACAAAATATATCTATACTATCTATTAAAAGATTACGATCAAGGTTTCCCTACCTAATCTGTTGAATAACTTTTTTAAAAGTAAGGCTATCGTCACATCTAATATTCGACCGAATGCTAACGCGCTTCATAAAGATACACGTGTAATTTTTTGCAAATATTTCCCTGGAATTTAATAACTATCAACAGCTGTGCATTAAATTGGGCATAGATGACATCAATCAAGATTTGCACTAGTGTTAGTCTTCTGGCTCTACTTGGTTTATTGTATCCTATCTACTTTTCCATTGTATCTATGGGCATGGGCACCCTTGACAGGAATTTCTATATAATATAGACTTAATCAAAGAAAAATGTCGATTTACAATAATTCTTCTAATTTATTTCAGGAGAATTTGACATGCGAGTAAAGTCGTGCATTGCTTCAGATGGAGGAGCTCACGTGATACAACTATCGGACGAGTTCGGCTGTGTACTAAGACCAAAAATGATAAGTAGGTTCCTAAAAGCAAGGGGAGCAGACGAGAGGGCGTCTGTAATAACCTACGCGTTTTTCCATGCCTTCAAGGTGGGTACTAAATACTTTTTTATTGATTTACGAAAGAAAGTTGTCAGAATATCAACCTCACATTCTACGAATAATCATAGCAATGGTGAGCTGTTATATCCATCTATGTCATCTCCTGGAAGCTTATTGAGGAACTGTCTCTCGAACTACTCGAAGGCTTGGTCAGCTTTCATACCAAATTTTCTTTCGTTTGGCACCACCTGCGCATTTACGTCATCTCTGGGAAGGTTATTGGATAACTAGTAACGATACATCTGCGCAACCGACATGGCCAGCTGTTATATCCAATTTTCTTTCATTTGGCACCAACTGCGAATCTATGTCATCTCCTGGAACTGAAGAACTGTTAACTCTACTACATAATTATACCAATTTCATGTTTTTCAGTTCCCTGATGCGTTAAGCGTACATATCAAATGTAAAGTGGAAATCTGTAGAAACGGCTGCTTGGACCACTGTCAGCTTCAACCCAATAATGTAGTCGGATTAGAGACGAATTTGGATCATCACATCAATCCACTTGAGAGAAAAGACGATAAGATTTCTTCATCAGAACTTAATGATAGGTAATAAAAAGATAGCAAGGTTTAAGTATTTTTTTTTTCTGATAATCTTGCCTATAAATGGAATGTAAGCGAAATACTACCATCCCGAAATTTCAGTAATATTAGATTATATGTTTTTAGATCACCCGATCCTATTGATCAAAAGCTTCACGAACAAGACATGTTATATGATGACATTATCCATGAAAATGAGGCCTCAATCTCCTCAGGTATGAACATGTTTCAAAATCAAAATTAATTTTAATTATAATTTAATATAGTTTTTCTTTTCCAAAATTCTGACTTATCGATTTATCTAGGTGAAGAATTACCAGCAGTAAAACTGTTCCTGAATGCAAATATGAATAATCAAAAAGGCAAGAAACCGTGGAAAAACCCGCCATTTATCGTTGATCCGAAAGAAAATAGGATTAAAGAGAACAGACTTACGGAAAATAGGTTCAAGGAAAGTGGAGAAAATGATAACAGGCATGAAGAACATGACAGAAATGATGATGATGACGATGATGACGATGACGTAAACGATGATGAGCTAGAAATAGAAGAAATGGAAATTTCTTCAGTACCTCATCAGGTAAGTACCTTTTTATTATGTCAACACCATTGAATTTTTATTTAAAGCTGTCGAAGACACCTTAGTGTTTTAGAAGATTAGAGTAGTACCTTTGACACCTGTCATTTTAACCTGTTATAGGAAATGTTCCAAGCGGGCCAGGAAAAATTCCCTCACGGTCCCAGAACCATTAATGATGTCCCTATAGCATCACCGAGAAATCTCGGGGACTCGAATCTGCCCGTCTTGGAGGATGTTGACAGTAAAGAGGAAGAAAGTAGTAGTAAAGCCAGTAAAGTTGGCAACGAAACAAAGAAGGCTTCAGCATTTATGGTAAAATTATTATTATCTATTTAAAACGATAATCCTTATTAAATATCAATTTAAAATAAGCTGTCGCCCTTCGTTCGTAGAGTTGAGATATTTTTGACATTTGACATAATTTTTTTAGCTGAAAGGTAACAGGCGAGCAAGATCAATGGTGGTCTCTGACAGAAAGGCAAGAAGTGCTGACGTTGGTGTCAGTGGAATATACGAGGTCATATCAGAGGCTGACCTTGCGTTCAGTCCCGATAACAAAGCTGAGGCAGTTACAGTATTTCAGGTAAAAATGATTTCTTATTCCTCTGACAAATATCAGATACAGTTGAACCAGGGAAAGGAATAGCTATTTGTGTATTAAGAGCGCAAAGTGATACATTGCCGCTCTGAGCGAGAAGTTTTGACGCGAGACGGCAATGTTACTTTGCGCTCGAATTACATACACGATTTTTTCTACAGCCAGTGTTTTTATAAAAATGTTTGGTAAAAAGCTTTGTAATAAATTTAAATAATACAATTAACATTAATTAAGGTTATGTGTTTTTTTAATAACACTATATCTATAAACTATCATTTTTCATATTATTTACAATATTAAAGTTAAATGTACAATTTTCGCAATTTTTAATGATGATTTCAGAGGAAGTTTCTGATGGTAAATGTATCGGGATGTTTTCAGAATTTCTCGCTCCCACAAATATGGGTGATTTATTTATGGTTGGTGCCGGTCCCAAAATTTTTTCAGACGTAGCAATTTTCTGAGCAAGACATTCATCTATATAGCCTTCTGCTACGTTAGTACTCTTCCATCCTCCATGTTTTTTTAATTGAGTGATGTTGCCTCCTCCATTAACTAAAAGAGTGGCAGAAGTTCTCCTAAAGCAATGACCGGTATACTTGCATGGTTCTGGAAGTCCAAGGTACTGTGCTATGTATTTTGGTACTTTTGCAATAGAATTCATTCCTATTACTTGATTATGGCATGTATCATTCGAATATTTTAAAAATAGTATACGTTTCGTACAATTTTTGGTCCTGAGGCTAATATATTTTCGATAGATAGAACAAACCCGAACAAACCCGAACAAACCCACAATTAAGATCACTTTTTTCAGTAAATATATCTTCTTCTAAAAAGGTTTTCACTTCATCAAAATTTAAGGTTTTTGATTTTATAGGTTTTTGGCCAACAGCTTGATGTTTTAAAAAAGCTAAGAGTTTCTTGTATTCGCTGATGTTTATATCATATTTTGCTGATATCGCAGCTCTTAGCATTGAGTACATTGACCAAAGTGTAGAGGATTTCATTACCTTCGCTTTTTCGGCAAAATATGCAAGTAAAATATTTTCTGATATCTTGTTGGTTTCTTTTGATTCGCACCATTTACTAAAAACTTCATACTGCTTTTCATATTTGCTTCTCGACTCTGGCAGTAAATTAAGAGTAACTGATTTTGCAGCTTGCGCAATTTCCGGCGGTGTGCACGAAACTTTACTAATTTCATCGATTTCCATTGAATTTTAGACATTTTTATTTTACGAGAATGATCGAAAATTACGCGTTGGTCACAAAATTGTCGACATCTGTCAAATACCATCAACGCCTACTTTTGTGTCAGAAGTTCCAGGCATACTAGACGTTTTCTTTGTTATGGTTTCCTTGGAAACCAAGCGAGCGTTTTGGCTACTTTGTCGCTCGCGCGAGCGATAAAGTATAAATACGCTCGCTCCTCGAAAAAGTGCAACTTTGCGCTTTCTTTTGAAAGCACAAATTTGTACTTTGCGCTCGGTTGTAGGAAAAAATATTTATAATTTTGTTCCATAAATTAAAAATATATATTTTTAACATTTTTAGGGAAGAATCAGAGAGGAAGTAGTATATGGCATTTGTATGCCAGTACCTGGATTCAGCGTCCTTTTTGTACTAGTTGCAGTTTCGGCCGTTGTATCAGCTTTAGTAGCTGGTACTTTACTCTACAGGTAAAACCCCATTTAAATAAAAACGATCGAACGCTTTGATGACAATATATTTGTTTTTCAATCGCAGGTATCAGCTTCAAAAAGAACACATAGCAACGCAACAACAGGAACATCATAACGGCTCAGTTCCTATGACGATATTTTCAAGCTGGATGGGATTGAAACTGTTAAGGCCAGCTATCTCCAAGGCCCATTTAAGACGATCGGACTCATGTATGTCCGATCAAAACGGAACTATGGACACTTCCTTATCTATAAGTGCGTCAAGTTCAAACGGCTGCGAAGCGATGTGCAATAGAGACTGACAAAAAGTGTGTGCGTCGCTTTTTAGACGTGCATAATTTTTTAGACCTGTGTCAATTTTTTAGACATATATGTTTTTTAGATGTGCCTAATTTTTTTAGACGTGCGTCACTTTTTTTGATTGCGTGAGTCCAACTGTTTAGGCTATAAATCTAACTTTATAAAAGATTTATTTTAAAAAAGGAAAGTTTGAATCGGCTATTTTGCCTAGTGTTTATTTAAAAGTGTTTTGTATTATTAATGACAAAAACTGTACATAAAAACTGCCCACCTCAAGGCTCTCAAAAATTTCCACGTCGGCTTTGTTAAGAAATGACCCATCATTTTTGAAAGATTTTCAGTCAGGGAACATAAATCTCGATATGCTCCATTTTCTATTTATACCAAGCTTGAGTTGGTTTCCGAATCCGAGCAAATAAGTAAACTTGTCTAATATAGCAATATTTTTCTTATAGTTAGAGAGACGGTGACAATAGGGGGTCCGTGAAGTGGAATTTCAGTAATTTCAGGTTTTTCGTGGAGTTTAGGTCCCCCTCTACAACTTTTATATCTGATGAAATGCCGTAGAGCGTTGCTGTACCGCCTTAGATAGGAAATTCTCAATAAATTCAAAATTATATCGAGCCATGTCTGAAAATGAATTTACAGCATCTGCGTTACTCTAAAGTCACGGGAAACACATTTTCTGACAAGTAAAACCTTGCATATACTTTACTTAGACATTGTGGTCAAGGCTCGGTATAATTTAGAATTTATTGAGAATTTCCTATCTAAAGCGGTACAGCGCCTCTCAGCAACGCTCTACGGCATTTCATCAGATATAAAAGTTGTAGAGGGGGACCTAAACTCCACGAAAACCCAAATTTCTGATATTCCACTTCACGGACCCCCTATTGTCACCGTCTCTCCAACTATTAGCACAGAAGGACGCCATACTATGATTGAGAGTTCCTAAATCATTTTCATAGTGAAAATTATGGGTAGTTCTTCCTTTTAGGTCTGCTTAATTTTTTAAATAAACTTAGGGAAGTTGTCTAAAATATACAGTCACCAGCAGAAAGTTGGCCACCTATGGAATTCCAATTGAAATATTCAATAAACTTTTTACGCCGACTGCCTATATAACCTAAAAACTATGACTTTGCAAAAATTGAAAAAAAAAATGTTGTCATAATTTGTCATGACGACTTGTATTAGATGACGAGACATCGAACAAGTTATTTGAACAAAGTGTTTCGGTTTTAATCGTATGCTCTTTTGCAAAGTTTGGAGGGAAAATACCGTTTGTGCCCTTCGGTGGCCGACTTTTTGCCTGTTTGTTAAAATAATTAATAGCTGAATCTAGGCAGTTTGTCTAAATAAATCTGTCAAAAAAAGTAGCACGTGATATGGTGTGAAAAATTCACGGGCAATATTGCAATATAGACTATGTAAACCACGTGACTCTATGACTTGTAAACTAAGACCACATAAAATTTAAAAATAAATATTTTTAGGCAAAATTAAATGTATGTATTTATGTGCATTGTATTTTTTAAATTAGGAAAAAAATAATAAATAATCTAGTAAGTAGGTTTGTAGATATGAAGAGTTTAATGTAAATATTTATTAAATATTTATTTTCGAGTTTTTGGCCTTTAAAACATGTTACTGGGGTTAAGTTTAAGCATAGTATAGTTTTTCAGTAGTATAATTGGTAATAATTATTTTAGACATGTCAATAATAAAAATTAATTTTAATTACAGAATGTGAATAAAATCTTAAGCTCTTTGATCTAAACTGCTGGCCATTTGCTTTCGAGCAAGAAAAATTTCGCCTAAATTTAAAAGTTTATATTTTCTGAACCAGATATGACATCGATCTCCGGTTTTTAACGGTTGATAGATTTGTCCCTTAGGAAACAATTGCCAAAGTTGGATTGTCTTAAACTGTCAGAAAATTTTATATACAGGGTGTTAAAGAGAACGATGATTTTTGCACCAATTTCAATAGCATGTAACTTTCACAATAATATTTTTAAATTTTATCACTGTACGTCAATTGAATCACTGGTTCATAGCAAAGAAAGTAATCTGGCAAATTTTTGATATCTGCTATATTTTAAGAGATACCGATTTTTTTGAAAAACTTTGCCTTTTTTCAACTTTTTGTTAGCTAGATCCCACTGTGCGTTGTATCGTGCAAACTTTGCAAGTGATTATTATACCTTATGAAAAGCTTGTTTATGTTCAGTAACAACAATTGTACCTAAATGTTGTGATGTGCAGTGGCGTACTTATAATCACTTATATGTCTATGCTTTATGAGTATCTCACAATTTTTTTGTATTGGAAAGTACTCGCCCCTAGATTAGGCAAGTTTTTCCTTATTTTTTAGTTTTTCGTATCGCGCTACAGGTATATTATACAGTGTCTAAAATTTTTAAAAAGATAATTTTTTTATTTAATTGTTTGAAGAAATTTATTTATTAATTTCTAACTTTCTAACACGACACTATTCCTAAAATTAAACTAAATAAATTTTTTCAAACAATTAAATAAAAAAATTATCTTTTTTAAAATTTTGTAAACACTGTATAATATACCTGTAGCGCGATATGAAAAACTAAAAAATAAGGAAAAACTTGCCTAATATAGGGGCGCGAGTACTTTCCAATACCAAAAAATTGTGAGATACTCATAGCCATATAAGTGATTATAAGTACGCCACTGCACATCACAACATTTAGGTACAATTGTTGTTACTGAACATAAACAAGCTTTTCATAAGGTATAATACTCACTTGCAAAGTTTGCACGATACAACGCACAGTGGGATCTAGCTAACAAAAAGTTGAAAAAAGCAAAGTTTTTGAAAAAAATCGGTATCTCTTAAAATATAGCAGATATCAAAAATTTGCCAGATTACTTTCTTTGCTATGAACCAGTGATTCAATTGACGTACAGTGATAAAATTTAAAAATATTATTGTGAAAGTTACATGCTATTGAAATTGGTGCAAAAATCATCGTCCTCTTTAACACCCTGTATATAAAATTTTCTGACAGTTTAAGACAATCCAACTTTGGCAATTGTTTCCTAAGGGACAAATCTATCAACCATTAAAAACCGGAGATCGAGGTCATATCTGGTTCAGAAAATATTAACTTTTAAATTTAGGCGAAATTTTTCTTGCTCGAAAGCAAATGGCCAGCAGTTTAGATAGATTGATAATTCTGAGATGAAATAACAGAGCTCTGAGATAAAAAAAAAGAAGCCCGATTTCTGAGATAAAATGTTTAAAAATTAATAATTACCAGAAAATCAAAAAAATCAACTGGAAAAAATCTATTTTAGTATCGGATGCTTCCAAATATACAACAATTTGATACTGTTGCAACTCTTTTTCAATTATCAATGTAAAGTAAATAAACTGGTCGACAAAACGATTGACAAGCGATTTTTTTACCCTTTCGCACAAAACAATGTTTAAAAATCCGAAACTTTTGTTCCAATCGGTTGTAATCCTCTCGAGCAATAGTTTTGGCGATCTTTTTGTTGCCCAGGTTATTTATATTGAAGTTTTACACGACCGGCATTTTTTTTTCGATCCATTTTTAAAAAAATCGTACTTAACATAATAGAAGTAGGATATAAATTAGGAATATTTATTTTTGGTGTGAGGTTATTATAAGTCTCTGTTTTAGGGGTCAAAAATTTTAATTATTTATTAAGTAAGTCCTTCTTTCGTCTAAGATTTTTACGAATATTTTTTGTAAGTACACTTTTTACATGTCTATTATAAATTTACAAAAATATTAAACATATAAGGGTGCACCACAACTAATATGTATAAAAATACAGGTAATAACAGGTAAGAAAAACAATCATAGATTTATTAAACCCAGCGCCTTCCTTTAAAGAATGGGACACCCTGTATAAGGGTATTGGGGTTTGTCCTGGTGGAAATACCTTATTATTTTAACTGGGCGACTCCTTGAATCTCCTCAAGGAAGCCTAAATACTTTCTTTTTTAACCGAATGTCTAAATGATAAGCCCTTAACATAAGTTGACTTATCTCACTTATTAATTCAAAGGGTCACTTATAATTTTCTTAAATTTGTTTACAGCTCACGATTTGTATGTTTAAATATAATAATCATTTTCATAACACCCTGTATGGTTTAGTTCTGCAAAAGAATTTCATTGTCCTACAAAGTGTTTGGCTTCTACAAGGTTGGCAGAAAGAATGAAAGAACCCCCAAATTTTCATTACATTTTCCCGAAAAACGCTCGGACCCGTCGATTATATTTTTCAGCATTACAAATTTTGAGGATTTTTAGTATTACACAGGATTGTTCAAAAATTCGAGGGACACGTCAACTCTAGATTTTTAAATGTAATACCCCAAATTTTATTTGATTTTTGAATTTTACTTGAAATTTTGAATCATATAATATAACCTATTTCGATTTTAGGTTGTTTTCGAGATATCACAATCTAAAAAATAAAGATTAACTAAACTTAAGTCACTTTTCACGCGAATTCCTTTTGAATTGGAGGAAGTTCCTGCTAGATGGCGTAAGCCCCGATTGCTGCTAATAATTTTGTGCTGTTATCGGAACTGCTCAAATTCTGGCTCTCTTTTCACGATAAAATAAAGACGAAAATTGCCAGATGGGCATCCTCTAATTTATTTTAACGGACTTAAACTTGAACCTATTTATTTTGTAAATAAAAATCTTCGTGTAGGTGCCAAAAATAATGTTTTTACTTTGGAACCTCAATAAAAATGTTTTAATATTAGTTATTAGTTGTAGTAGTTTTCTTATAATATAAATTCTTTTATTTGGTTTCCTTTCTACTGCTATTAATAAACTTTTGCGGTGTACTTATAGTTGAAATGTAAATAAGATGTATTTTGACCAGAATTATTACTGCCAGTGTTTTCTCTATACGGATTTTTATATTTAAAAGGTTAACTTTTTACTGTTAACGTCCGAATTACGCTCACTAATTAACTAGAGATTAATTACTTAAAGATAGTTCATAAATTTAATTTTAGAAATGTCAAATATTTTGTTCCGAAAGTCCCGTCAATAACGGTTTTTCTTATTTACGATACTCCTGTCTACGTATAACATGATAGGTATTTTGTAATGAAAATTTTACAATAAATCATTTTATAGTAATTTACATGACACGTGTTGAAAGTGGTAGAGGAGGTACTATTTAGCACGAAACGTCAGCCTAGTACGGAAACTCGCCGACTGTGAGAAAATCACTTTCACACAAGGGTGTCCCATTTTCGACACTTTTCTATCAAAAAAGTAATGTAGGTGTCATGTGTTCTATTTGGGTCAAACCTAAAATGGTAAAATGAAAATTTGAAAATTTTCGCTCGCTTAAGAGATACGGGGGAAAATCTTACTAATTTACAATTTCAAAATTACCCTATATTTTCTTAGTTAAAAGAGATACAGAAAAATATTCTACGCAGAAGTTTCTTTATAATGATTTTTGAATAATCTGCCGTATTTAGAATAAGTATACGCGGTCAGGTAAAAAACTTAACGGACCTAACCCCACTTTTTTAAACGGAACACCCTGTATATTTTAATCTAAGAAGATTGGATTTTAAATTATATATTCAAATATATAACACACCATGGATAATATTGGTTTCCTAGGCGATTTATTTAAACTTTATTACTTTAAACCACAGTAGGCCATGAAACAAAAGCTAATATCCTAGAGACAACTATGTTGACATTCTCGTTGTTATTAACATTTAACGTCAATTTCATTTTTATATATTCATTTGTGAAAAAGACAACATTTTGAAAAATTTGATATGATCCAATAAAGAGTTACAACAAAGTTTACAACACACCATCCATGGTGTGTTGTAAATTTGAAAAGAGAGTTTAAAATACTATCTTTTTAGATTAAAATATACAGGGTGTTTAATTTTAAAAAATAAGGTTAGGTCCGATAACTTTCTTACCTGATCCCGTATACTTATTCTGAAAATTGCAGATTATTCAACAGTCAATATAAAGAACTTCTGTATAAAACAGTTTTTTATATCTCTTTTAACTAAGAAAATATAGGGTAATTTTGACATCGTCAATTTTTTTATTTTCCCCCGTATCTCTTAAGCGAGCGAAAATAAGAGCACATGGCACCTACATTACTTTTTTGATAGCACTAACAATAACGGAAATACCCTATAAATGTATCGAAAAGGGGACACCCTGTACACAATTTTCCTTAAGAACTTTTCTATTTGTTTACGCTAATTATTAACTTTGTATAAAACTTTACAATTCCTGATTTTTTAAATTAAATTATTTCCCTCATCATGAAACAGACACATCACTATTTTTTGAGTAAGTTTTGATGATTTTCGTTGGTGTACGAGAAATTGTGTACATTACTTGTGTGAAACTGATTTTCTGAAACTGGGCGGATTTCCGCACATTTTCTTGCGTCTGCCACGTTTCTCGGATAAGCAAATGAGTCTATATATTTTATTTAACTAATGACTTTTGTGTATATGGATTTTTGACGTATGCATGTACATGTTATATTTTTAAGATAGTAATATATGGAATTGAAAAATATTTAGTATTTTATTTGACACAATAAGACGTTTTAGCTGGAAAGGGGAATTAAAAATTTTAAGAGATTTAATGAGTTTTAAGATTGACAATTTTTGTAAATCTGTAAATTGAAAATTAATCCTCTTCAGATAAGAACAATTCCAACTCCATATTAATTTTCAAAATAACGAAAATAAGAAAAATTATTACTAATAGCCGTCAAAATAGGGATCAATTAATAATGATAGATTTCCCACTGGAAATGACTTATACCACTAGAATCCAACTGACAAAATTGTGACGAATCCTAGCAATGGCTACAAAGTTCCAGGAACGTGTTTGTTCGGGTTGATCATCCCAATAAAGAAATGGGGTAAAGAAAACAACACATTTCTTTCAATTTCTTCTGTAGTTTGTGTGAATAGGCAAGAATAACGAAAAAATATAACAAAAATATAAGAAATAAAATACCTGAAGTTTTATTTTTTGAATATCTTTTTTGTTTTGATAGTTATTGGAAAAACGGACATGTCATCTCAAAGAAAAAACTCTTTATTGGAGTCGATAAACGACACTGTTTAGGCGCAAAACTGGAATTAAAGTTTTTATGATTAAAGTAATAATTCTACATGTTAAAATAATATATATTTGGATTGGAAGATGTCCAAATAACCATTATTTGGACATCTTCCAGGTTGGCAGGGGGGTTGTTGCTGTCTCCGTGCCCTACCAATAATATGCCATAAGTGCTCTATAGGGTTCAAATCGGGACTGATCGGTGGCCAATTTAGTGTTCGAATATTTACGTCATTTAAATATTCATTGACGATGCGCTCAACATGTGGTCTTGCGTTATCGTGCATAAGTAAAAAATTATTCCCAATATACGGAGGGAATGGGACAACGTGCTCAAACAAAATGTCACTGATATACCTCTCGCTATTTAAAGAACCCCGACGTGAGGGTACGATATCCGTCCGTGCTGTTAAGGAAATTCCAGCTCAAAACATCACAGAGCCTCCATTAAATAAAGTTATTTCGCGTATGTTGCAATGTGCAAAACATGTTCTGGTATAATACTGTGTATTTTCTTTGATATTACAGATATCAGAAAAATTAAAGAAATAAAATGTTTAGAAAACATGAGGCTACAGTATGATTTCATCATACACCCGTTGTTGTTGCTAATGCTCCCTACAGGGTGTCGTAAATTTAACGTAATAAGCTATTCTCATTTTTGCACCCAGTATAAGCCTAAAACTGAAATCTGAGTAAAACATTCTATCACAGTGCAATTGCCAAAGAAAAAAAGTTACAGTTCGCGAGAAAATCAAGTATGAAATTGAGCATAATTTTTTGTTGTGCGTTATTTTTGCTGCTAAGTGTATATAATAAAAAAGGTTCTTTATTGGAGTCGATAAAGGACACCTTTTATTCGCAAAACTGGTATTAATTTTTATTTATCCGAACACCCTATATATTACGATAATCGAAAAAAAAAAACGTAGGCATATTATTCAAAAAATATGTTTTAATAGTAAAAATATTATAATATATTGTGTCGACTTTTTATAGAACATATTTATGAACATTTATCTTATACAGGTACAATAGAAGATATTATTAGTAAATCTAAATATTTAAAAACATAATAAATAAATAAATACTTATAATCTATCTTAGAACAAATTTCGTTTTAAATATAACAACCAGTACCTCAAAACCATCCATATTTACATAATGTACAGGGTGTTCTAAATAACAAACGATTTTGCATCACCATTATTAAAGACATATACAGAGTGGTGCATCATTGCGTTCAACATAAGAAATTCCATTTAATTTTGAGGTGGCTGAATTTCGGCTCCCCTGTACACTTTATAGAAAAACCGCATTATAACTTCTTGACGAGGCCGATACGGTAAACCTATGTGCCGAGTTTCAATATATTTCGTTGAGCCAATTCCAAGCTATTCAATTCAACGTGATGGCAAAACCATGAAATTCTCATAATTTAGATAATACAGCAAACAATTGCAAATAATTTCTATTCTATTCTAAAATTTAATTTATTGGTTGTTTGCTGTATTACCTGCACTGTGGGTTTCGTGATTTTGCCATCACGTTTAATTAAAATGTTTAAGATTGGTTCACCAAAACGTATTCAAACTCGGCACATATGTTTATCATGTCGGCCTCTTCAAGAATGCAATTTTTTTATAAAATGTACAGAGAAGGCAATATTCAACCACCTCAACAATTACATTTCATGTACCACCCTGTATACTCGAATTTACATAGCAGTTGCGTTTATTTGACACTCAAATTTACTACCTTATTTATGTCTAAATTCTGAGCTAATAAATCCTAACATTGTGCAACATCATGTCTGTCACTCACCAGGTGTGTGTAGGTCAGTAGGTCAGCTTCGGCGCGAGTTTCTCTTATTCCGACGTGGTTATATACGACGACGTTTCAACGTAAGGGTTTGTTCTTACTAGCTTACTAAATAAGGTGTAAAACTTGTCATTTGTAGCACTATCGTATTACTGTTCTGCGATATAATTTACTTTTATGTGCGTGTAATTCGTTCTGTATAAATTAATTTCGGTCTTTAAATTACTTGAACAAAAATAAACAAACTACTGATCCAAATTGAAGTCCGGACCTGATCAAGTTCTGTAAAACTAATGTTACTATGCGAATAGGAGTATATTATTATAAGATTCTTATAAAAATAGCTTCAAGGCTGGTAATGTAAAACCATTATATTTTGGACACCCCGTATATTTTTACCTAAATAGATAATTGAGCTTAAAAGGAAATAAATCTATACCCAGACGCTTACAATAGAGTGCGTTAATAAATAAATATTTCTTTCAGGTAACCTTAAAGCTAGAAATAATAATTAGGTTCCAAATAAAATGGAAATACTTTTATATGCTTTATCACATCATATCTTCTTTATTTTATCAGTCCTCGGTACCGTTTTACTATTTTGTAAGGAGATTTATGGAATTATTGTAAAGACCTTTGAAATAATGCGACAGTTGATCCCTTCTCATTCAGGATTATATCTACCCCCTCCCAGAGGGTTAAAACCTGACGTCTGCAACTATTTTTTCTTCTCAGTGCGGGCTGCTCAAAGCGGTATGTTATATAACCTAAATTTACAACACACTGTACCTTCTTTGAAGATTTCCGATCCGAACAAGGGAATGATTCCTTTTGGGTTGTATCTTATTAGAAAATCAACAATAGAGAATTACCATCAGCACTGTATAAATATTAGAAACAAATCAGGAAATATTAATTTATAATTATCACCTAAATTATGGAAGATGAAAGCTTATTTCGTCATATATGTGTGGGTCCTTTTTCTACTAACAAAACGGTACCTTTAGACTTACTAATGCATTGTTTAAACAAAACAACATGTTTATTTGTGTAAAATCTTAAAATTTAATAGGTAGTACCGGCAACTACACATTACAATGTAAAGTAAGAGGTTAGCAAGTTTAAGAGGTCATCAGTGATTTACCAGGATTGTAGTTCTTACTTATACAGGGTGTTATGGAAATGACGTATTATATTTAAATGGGTGACTCTTGGGATGTCCTAGAGAAGCGCTACATATTTTTTTTAAATAGAACATTTCAAAAGTGGGGTAATTCACCCCTAAACCCACCGGTCAGTACTCGGCATATTCATATATGATCATATTACATTGCCAAGCTGTGTAATCAACAGATGTTCAGGGACAATATTGCCAACTGTGTAAAAAATGTAAAACTTTAGATTCTTATAAAACTAATATTTAGTTTACCTAGTATCCAAATAGAAGTGCCAGTACACTAGCAAATAATCCAGGGCACAGACATCTTCAGGTTTTGTTTTCTATGGGAAAAGCTTTATCACGTACCCTGATGATAATGTGGATAATGTGGAACTGCATAATAAGCTTATACCCACTAAACCCCATTCGGCCTCTTATTTCCAAACATTTGCAATAAATCACTTAAAGAAACACACAGACACCCACGAGCTTCAAATTCGTTTTTTTGAAGATATGCACCTATTAGCAGATTATACGCAAACACTAAACAGCACTTAATTATTTCGCAATAGAAATAATGAAAACGCTAATTTCTATGGGCCATTAACCCTTTACTAAAGATAAAATGAAGCAATTGTGTTGACGGGAACTACCTTTTGAAATAATGGTCTCGTCCAAGGTGCTTTCTTTGTGCAGATTCAGAGAAATATCTTGAGCTAGCGCGGTTGCCATTTCCGAGACTGTAATTATACAGGAAAGTAATATTGTAGAAGGAAATTCCGCAATTTATTTATAAAACATCGAACGTGGCAACGCTGTATTTTTAAATATTAACCCCAGCCGGCGTTATCGGTTTCCTACTGTTTTTAAGTTTTAAGTTTCAAGCAGATTTGTGTGTTAATACTTAAACCCGAGTTTAAATTATTAAGTTATTTGTTCTTTTCGCGACGGCAGTGCCCCAGCGCAGCAGTTCAATATCGATCGACGGAACCAACGTGTTATTTATTTTTAAAATTTTTAGATGTTAAATACATTGTTTCCCAGACCACTCAAACAATAAGGGCGTATTTTTGTCTACACAGTAGCACTTTAAAATACTAATTCAGATTGAATGGTACTTAGATGTGTTATGTGATTTTATTGTGCCGGTACGTTTTTTTATAAATTAAGTTGGTTTTAAATAAGACCGAAAAGCTAAATAAAATTGCATTTTTTTCTAAAGGGTAAGTGGCATTTATAAACTTTTAAGTTCTCCAGATCTGACGGGTGTCATTCGAATTGAACAAATGAGAACATACCTGACCATGTCAAACGGTTATTGACTTTCTAAAGAGTATACCTTGAAGATATGGCAACACTGTTCAAGATTCAGTGACGTTTTTCGCCATATGTTGCTTTGTTTACCTTTCTGACAGGGGCACCACGTGGTCATTTTTGGTTTGACATAAGGTCATGTACAGGGCATATTAAATTAAAGCGCCATTTTTGGATATTTTTCTTCAATTTATATTCATCTCAGGAATTGCCGGTTTAAATATAATACGTCATTTCCATAACACCCTGTATAATTTAATTAATTTGAAAAGGATTTCCTCAGCTTTCCTGGTATTGGGAGCCACCTGAGTAAAATACGTATATTTCCAAACAAATCAATATTGCTGGCACCACCTTTCTAAAACACATTCAAAATCACGAATAAAAACAACTTTTAGACGTTGCCACGGTTTTTCCCGCTACCTTCTGCGTAGTGGCGAACCCAACCACCCCCACAAGCTTTTTATTCGTGAACGGTTTCAATTTTACACATAAAAATGCTGACATTAGACAAGATATGATCATGATCGCTAACAATACTATTAATGTAGCAGCAAACCCTGGTGTAGTCATACAGATCATACTACTCGCCGCTACAACATGATCACTAGATCCTGGGAACACCATGGTGGGCGCTGTGTTAGTGCTGTTTTCGTCTAGCGAAAAGGTTAGATCGCCAGTGCTTACTACTCTGATTACTCTGTTTACTCCCACCTCGGTTTCCGGGTCGGTTTTCACTGCTCTTTTTACTCGTCGCTCGTCACGCGGTCGGGCGGAATGAAGGTAATGTTCAATGGGTAGAGCTGGAGGTGGGCCATATGCATTCTCGGGTCCGTGCGAGAGATCGAGAAGATTGCTTTGGTATCTAGAAATTGAATTCAAATGTTTTAAAGGAAAACAATTCAAGCACTTTACTTACCCAATATGGTTTTGATTCGATCCTTCTGAGCATTGATCGGGGCACTGATACCTGCAAATCTGTATAGTGCATTGGAAATGGACCTCCATGGAATCGGGGAACTTAAATGCTTGGAAGTGGGCGTACGATAGAACAGAGGCGCTTGCACCAAAGTTTTTAATTTTGGTAAATCTAAAACCATAAAGTTTCTGATCATTGCATCTGCTTTATGATTAAACAGAGAAGATAAATCATATAAATTCAACATCAGTTTGTCTTACCTTGACATCAATTTGGGTCTAGTAACGCATCCCTTCTGATCCACCAATTGGATGGGCGCCCTCTTACCATCATGAGCCATACAATTTCTGACCAACATGTCAAACTTATTATCGTCATCCTTGATTGCCAGCACCATTGTCATGGTTTGACCAATTTTGACCAATCCGGACACTTCTGAAGCCCATGGTCCTACATATTTAAAAAAATTGGAAGCATTAGACTTTGAAATTGCCAAAAGATTGTTTTTCGTCATAACTTTAATAGATATTGCTTATCCCTGGATGACAAATTATTTTAAAAAATTATTTTTTACCCTTGCCAACTTGTATCTGCATCCAACAACCGACATTGTCTCCAGCAAAGTCCGTTCGCACTACGTCAAGCATATCTACAGGGAATGGTCGGAAAGTAACGGATTTTTCGTATTGATCGTGCCATGTACATCTGAGTTTGCGCGCTTGATCCCAAACTTCTTGTACTTGTGGATCATACTACAAATATCAATAAGAAAAATTCATGCTTTTTATAAGTAGTATTTAGCGAAAAATTTAAACTTTCAGGTTGAATCATAGACATACCTTGTGATGCATTGTTGAATTGAACATAGATGATCCTATGTAATTTTTGATTTGGCTGTATATTGGCTTTCATGTACATTTTATAGAAAAACTGCATAATAACTTCTTGAAGTAGCTCACCTGGAAGAGCCATTTGCCGAGTTTGAATACATTTTGATGAGGCAATCCTAATCTATTCAATTAAATGTGATGGCAAAACCACGAAATTCTCATAATTCAGGTAATAAAGCAAACACCAGCCAGTTAGGTCTAGGACGCTATATTGTCACTGGCACTAATTTTCCTTCTGTCAATATCAAAAGTGTATTCGCTGTAGTACCTGAGCTAGGGAAATTTCGTGGCTTTGGCATCACATTTAATTGAATAGCTTGGAATTGACTCAACAAAATATATTCAAACGCGGCACATGGGTTTACCGTAGAGGCCTCTTCAAGAGGTTATAATGCAGTTTTTCTATAAAATGTACAGGGAATCCAATATTCAATCACCTCAAAAATTACATGGGATTTTCTATGTTCAACTTAACGAACAAACCCGGTATAATATAAAAGAGAGACAAAACATTGCATTCATAAAATACCTTTTGTATATTAACTTCCAGAGTTTCAGATAAGTTTATAAAATGGTACGCTGTAAGCTGCGCGTCACAGTCACATACATAAATACATTATATTGCCAATACCAACGTTCCAAATTACAAAAAGTGTCCCCGGAATGGGAGGTGGCTTGGCACCATTGAGGTTGGACAGTAGGGTGGAAATTTTATCGATCGCGTCAGAGCCGGCCCGGCATTATTTGTTTATTGTTATTCGTCGCCATCTTTGGTTCTGGATGCTTTTTCAAATTACAGAATAAAAAGTGGTTTATCCACATTGTTGTCGGCATATTAGTGCTTATAAACTTTCATTACCTAACGACAATTTTTGTAAAGGAGTTTTTAATTTGTGGTGATTCGATTCGCTGTTTGTTAGGTTAGTAACTTGTTTTGTTTACGATGAAAGGACACAAGTGCATGGTGCTTTTTTGCAAAAGTCGTGGATCAATACCAGGTATAAAGTATTTCAGGTATGTACATAATATAGTGTACGAGAATATTTTGCTTATCACATTATCCGATCTATCGAACCGAATTTCCCTAAAAAGCTTGTAAGAAAAGAAAAGTGTCACTCGTATACAAAATAATATATATGTGGCCACTACCTAACCTTAAAATTTATGTATTTTTAATTTGGTGCATTAGTAGCTGATAATAATTCCCAAAATAGCCAATATAGTCATTCATTCTTAATTTTTGGTTTAGAAAAAAGTGTGGTTAAGAAACATACGACGTCGGATGAAAGTTAAAATAAAGCTCATCGGGTCGATTGTTACAAATATTCAGACGGAATTTGACACCAAAAGTTTACACCAATCAGGGCATCGTCGGATCATCATATCGTCAGAAATCGTATGCATGGAACGCTGTCTTAAATCGAATCGAAATTAACCAGTGAAATTTACATTAAAAAAGTTGAAATCCGGTCCTATTGAATATTTACTTTCACAAGGAAATTTCCGAACTGCGCAAACTCACTATTACCTGTTCGATGCCCATAGCGGGGACATTATTGCAAATGGTATTAGTAATATAATGGTTATATATATGTGGTCACAGTCACACCATTGCTTAAGCTAAAAAAACATACCCTCAATAACGTGTCTTAGACGCCATGCACTGATGAACCATTAGTAGATAGCTAATAAACAGCTCTACATAGTTCTAGTTCGAAAAATACTAAACATTAATCCAAAAACACCATAGCTGAACAATATTGCAGCATTAGAAATTAATTATTAAATAACAAATTCCTAAAATTCAGGGTTTGTTCGGGTTTGTTCGGGTTTGTTTGTAAAAACCCCCGTACAACGTTGCCACACTGATTAAATATCTTTAACTGTTACCTGAATAACAATAATATTTTCGAAGAACGTGCCACTACCGCTTTCAGCTCCATATCCATAAAGACCATTTTCTGTGTTTCCAGAAGTACCACAGGCGTGGATACCGACTTCGAAATGCGTTGATGTTCTGCCTAAACCGGCTGGTAAATGAACGCAATGTACGTTGCTGTAGTGACCCTTGCTGAACACTATTCCATAGAAAGGTTTATCAAATCCTGGAAGAAAAAATACCGATGAGATTGTAGCGATTTTTGTATCATCATGAGATTTTGTAACGCTAGCAGAAGAAAAATTCATATGATTATCATACCTGTGAAGTAAATTATTACCGTTTTCATACAGAACTGCCCAGGCTAATAAAAAATATCCACATTAAATTTTAAATCTTTAAGGAAAAAGAGTATTTCGGTAGAATCTTCGGTATAAAGAATGAATTTAGGTGAGTATTGTATATAATTTTCCCTGGTTTCCTTACAGGTAGTATCGATAATAATTTATTATAAGTAAAAGATAAACGAAAGATGGTGAAACGTGCTTTACTAACTAATTCTTACCTATATAGACTTTCATAAGATTTTTCTCACACTTAACATCCAATGAGATGATTTTTGGCATATCCGGAACAGGCGCGGGCCAAATATCTGACGCTGGTGGACCGTATTGATCGTATTTGTCCATGGCTTGTTTTGGAGGGGGAGGAGGGGGTCCGTTATAGGAGTTCTTATTTTCATAGGTGGGTTTATTATTTTTGTAAGGTTTATGGTTGAAGTATTGTCCTCCATTTCCTAAAGAAAATTAATATTTGCTATCTATTTATTTATTTATTAGAATTAATATAATGCTCGCTCTTCTAGAAGTACACGAGCAAAATAACGAGAAACATTATTAACTTACCTCTTGAGGGTGGTGGCGGTGGTAAATTCAAAGGATTATTATTCCTAGGAGGACTGTTATAGCCTAACTTCTGGGGAGGAGGTTGTTCCTTTTCTTCCGCTGTTTCTATGGCTAACTGATCATTATTTGAATCCTGTTCCACCTTATTCGCATGGTCTTTGGCTTCATCGCTGGGCACGGCTTCTATTACTTCAACCTCCTCAGCTTGGGTCGTTAACTGGAAAAAAGAATTACCTCCTTTAAAAATTGAAGTTTTATTTATAATCAAATCAATAGTCTACAAAAAACCAAGTTGAAGACGTCGGATTGAAAATTTAATTAAATTGTCTTATATAGGGGAAAAAAATCTCTTCACATATTTCTTCGCATCGAACCAGTGAACAAAAAGAACATAGGTAGAGTCCTGTAGGGTACATAACTATCAGGAACACCCAGGTTACTTATCATTTTTGTAATTTCTTTTAAAATTAAGCAATAAACTTTCAAAATAAGATGGTCATGTTGAGCTCAAATACTAAATCCTATCCTTAAGGTATGTAGTTCTGTAAATTCGCATGTCTCAATTAGTAATTTAATTTGCTTTTCCCAGCTGGAGTTTGTTTTGCATTAATTTGTTATCACTTATGATTATTAATGATTACGCAAACTTAATTGCCGGAATTAATGCGAACCTATCAGAAATAATTAAAATTATAACGCGCTAGCTTGTTATTAATAATTGATAAATCTTAGATACATTTTATCACTTATGCGATTTAATGGGTTCCCAGATTGAATATGCATACCGCTAATACCTTTGAAACTAAGTTCTGTCGGTGTTACTTTAGGATATAAACACAAATGGGTCTGTTTCTGTCTCCAAAAATATACAAGCGCCCCCCTCTTCTAATTGGCTGTGATCTACAAGATGACCCCAACTCACATTTATTTATTTATAGAGGTTGTAACAAACTATTTTGTTTCCTTGACTGAGAAAATATATAACAAAATATAAAAAGACATACCGTGTCAACTATCACTCACACTCACACAATTTTGGTTACCTACATTAAGTTTTTTGATTGATGTTGTGTTATGAATGAATGCAAGTGAACTAATTTGGCTTTGTGTGTGTTTATAGTTTTACAATGATGATTAGAGAAACGGTTGGGGAAATCCTAATATTAAAATATCTGGTGCTATAAAAATGTTTATTTTTATGATTGTGAAAATTTGCATTTGCATTTCTAAAGTACAAGTGCGCTAATTGTCTTATGAACCGTATATTTTATAATACTTTTTCTATTTGGGTCTTTAAAGTCTGAAAAACTTTTAAAAACATATAGTAGATTTTTTCCATTTGACTTAATATTTTCTTTTCGGGTTGGCAATACTTTTACAATTTAATAAAATGTTACATGTATCAAATATGCCATGATAGAAACAATTGAACACAACAAAGCTTCTTCCCATCCGTCATAATTTAAAATAAATATATTATTAAAGTTAATAAAAATGAATCAGGAAGAAAGTTGTACTCGGTCAGAAATACGAGAAATTGCAGAAAATAATCTAGAAAAACTTGTAAAAAGAATATGCAATATGAGTTATGGTGCGAGCAGAACAAAGTTCAAAATATTGAACAAAATAATAAATAATGCTATTGAAAAAAATATTATATATATAAATATGTATATATAAAGTAATATGTATAATACTATATTGAATTAAAAATAAAAATAGTACTTTATTGAATAAAACTTTAAAAATAGAGCATAAACTGGAATATATTTCTATTATTTTTAGGTTATGTTGTTTTATAGTTGTGACTAGAAATTGGTTGACGGATACCGTCAGCATGTTATATACTTACAAGTATAGGTATTTCAGATAAATATCTAGTAAAAATTATCTATTTGGAATGTTAAAGGTTAGTATTTTAAAGTTTTCTAAAAAATTTTTTGTCAAATCGATAATGCCTAGAAAACTAATTACAATATCGAAGTAAGCCTAAAATTTGAACCCTACT
This sequence comes from Barypeithes pellucidus, assembly GCA_963991005.1. Classification (NCBI taxonomy): domain Eukaryota; kingdom Metazoa; phylum Arthropoda; class Insecta; order Coleoptera; family Curculionidae; genus Barypeithes; species Barypeithes pellucidus. The sequence goes on along the minus strand of OZ022565.1, from coordinate 14,349,392 downwards.
TGCTGCCCACATAAAAAAAATGTCAGTTCCATAAAGTGACAGGTTATTCAATTCTTTTGCATTTCATAATGTAGTCATTATGAAACCCACATAGAAAAAATAAGAAATCTGTCACTAACACAATACAGAATGTTGTTTCTTTCTATTTTCTCTAAACGCTTTTTGCATTTCTAATAAATAGTTCTGACGATGGTTTAGTACTTGGGGAATGACTTGGGGTGCTGGGTGGGGTAAGAAGCAGATTAAACATTGATAAATATGTTAAAAATTTACATATATTTATTTGTATTCTTTTCTAAGTGCGTGGGGATCCTTTCCGGTTTTTTTTATGATAAATATGAAAAATAAGTAACAGAGAATTGTTAGTGGCAGTTGGAAAATGTTATTTGTGCTTAGAGAATAATGGAAATCAGTTTGAACACCTGATTATTTAGTTCCTTACATTTTTCGTTGTTCGTCTTATTACTGTTTTGGAATGATTTTTGTTCACTTATTTGTGGTTTATTATTAAATTATTTGTTATTTACTGAACTAGTCCAACATAAGTAAAAAATTTAGAGCTTACTTATGAGATATTATTTATAAAATTAGGAGAAATACAGAACCGTATCCCAAAATTTCAACAATGTGTTATACACCGTTGCATTCGGCAGAAAAAAGCTATATAATTCCAATATCAGAAAAACAGGACCGTATTTAAAAAAAGAAAGTTGATAATGGACCTTCGAATACGACTCGTCGGATTACAAAACAATTAACGCTGTTAGATAGAGCGGAAAAAGTGGCAATGCAAAAGTGCAATTTACTTTAGAATTCGATCTCAAAGAAACCCAGGAAAAAAATAAAACAATTTTTCAGAATTTCGTTTTTTTTCGGGGTATCTCCGGAACTACTCGGAATTTTAAAACTTTCTAAACGGCATATTATTAGGCACGTAAATGCGCAACTTTACCTCTATTTAACCGACTTCGTATCTCTAACGGTTACCGAGATCCCTGTACTGGCCCTCCTTATCTTGGACACGTTGTATACTATAGCAATATTTAGGAAACCTGTGCGTACCTTATATCATAAATAACTATTAAGCTAATTAGCTCTAGTATGACCATTATTCACATAATTATGGTATACATTGGCGAAAATTGGAATTAGTTCACAATACGGAAGATTAAGTCATTATAAAATATCGATAAATATAATAAGCAAATAATAAACAATATTAATGCATCTATGTTGGAATGTTCGCTCTGCGAACGGGCAAAACACTTCACAGTGTACCTATTATGTTAATCTTTTACCATTAATGGTGTTGAAATTGCAGATATTTTGCAGCAAGAACAGGTCATTTTGTTCTATTTTCCGAAGCAGGATGTCGGAAAACGATTGCCGGCAGGAAAGTGTCACCGATTTTAATTGGTCTGTGAGACAAGAAGATCACTTTTATAAATTAACTTTCAGAAAGTTGATGCTGAAAAGAAACGAGGCATTTTAGGCATTTCCATTGATTATTTGATTAAACATTTGTTGTTAAGGCTAAAGTTGCTGTTCCGCAATATTATCCCGAATTTTTAATGCTCTTACTATACAGGGTGTCCGCTAATTAATGGTACATGGAAAATCCTTACGTAAGAATATTGGGATTTAATTATACTTACCTATATCCGAAAGTTGGATATTAACTGAGATACAGGGTGTTAAAGTTAAAACTTCATTTTTGATTTTCTCTAATAACTTTCCAGGAAACCAACGTTTTTTTACAAAATTTGGCAATTGTAGTTTCTTTAGGACGAGAAATTTTTGAAATTTTTTGGTTTGTTCTGTCTGCGCTATTATTTGCACATTTATTAGGTCATAACTTTTTTGTGCCTCAGTGTATTTAAGTTATTAATAAAAAGAATTATTTTCTCATATTTATTACGTAAAAAAGGTATACTAAGTTCAGGTCGCCCAGAGTTAAGGTTTAGGATATATTTGCATTTAAATTGTTTAGTGCACCATGCCCAGTTATTATTCATTTGCAAACAAAATTATATTCTTAAAATAACCTATGAGAAAACAAATAAAATTTAGAGATGCAGTTGGTATGGATCAGAAAATGTTTCATTTTTGAGTTTATCGTAAGTTTGTGTTTTCATTGCTGTTGGTTCCTTTCGACACGATATTTTCTAGGGTCAAAGAAGAATGGAATCATACTACATACATTCACATCAGAATGGAGGCTAACTGTAGCGCCTCAAGGATGATCACCAATGGGGAATGGACACAACACCCCGTAAAAATTGGACCCACAAGAGCCACGGATCTAATCAACGATGAACTCTTGTATATGCAAACCGATCGTACGATTTCACAAAGCCCTTCAAAATTGACTGGAACTTTGATGAATGGACGAACAGTGCACCCCCGTCGTTTGACAAGGGTCTAGTTTGGTACACCGATGGATCAAAAACCGCGGTGTGGGCGCAGGTATATTTGGGGAAAGACCCAGGATGGACATAAGCATCCTCTGGGGAACTACGCCACAGTATACCAAGCGGAAGTTCATGCCATACAAGCATGCGTACTACAAAATCTTGAAAAGGGCTACCACAACCAAAAGATTTACATCCTGTCGGACAGCCCAGCTGCTCTTAAGGCTCTGAACTCCAATCGGTTTACTTCTAAACTTACACTGGAGTGCCATACCAACCTAAAAGTATTGGCGGCCAGGGGGAACAAGATATAGTGCTCTTGTGGATCCCTGGTCGCTCTGGGATATTAGGAAATGAAAAAGCGGATGAACTAGCGAGAGCCGGATCCGCCCATAATCTCAGGGGCCCCGAACCGGCCTTTGGGATATCAAAACAGGCAACGAAAACAACATTAGATAGATGGTCGAAAAAACAACACCTACCTCGATGGCAAGGGTTACCTGGTCAAATACACGCACGGGCCGTAATTGGAAACCCATCGAGGATACTATCGAATGGGATGCTAGTCCTAACACGGCCCCAGTTGAAACAAGTGATGGGTCTGCTAACAGGCCACTGCCACTTGCGAAAACACCTTCAACGAATGGGTATAAACAACGGATCCATTGAATGCAGACTCTGCGGCGAAGAGGATGAAACCGCCTCACACATAATATACAATGTGGTGACAACCTCTCACATGAGAAACTTCGTAGAAGGTTACTGGACCTCATAGAAGGAACAAACATCGTCTAACAAGATCGGGGTACACAATAAGCCGGAAGGCTGCAGTGATAGAAGTTCGGGCCTTTAAACCGACCCCCGCCTTTAACCAACCAACCAACCAACCAGGGTCAAAGTTATTTTCATTAAAGTAAGTTAAAGAACAATCCAATTGTTGTATTTTTTATTCCCAATTACCATTACTAGAATATTAATAATCATGTAAAAGTTAATTTGTAAGAAGTAACAAAATATTATTTGCTTGCCTTAGCTAACGCGCTATAAATTTAAATGCAAATATCTCGGAAACGTCAACTCTGGGCGTCCTGAACTTAGTATACCTTTTTACATAACCAATATGAGGAAAGTGTTATTTTTATTAAAAACTTAAATACACTAAGGCACAAAAAAGTTATGACCGTATGAATGTTCGAAAAATGCCGCAGACAGCGCCGCCTACATTGTACATTAAAATTTCACAAAGAAATTAATTTCTCGTCCAAAAAAAAAACATAAATGCTAAATTTTGTAAAAAAACGTTAGTTTCTCTCAAAATTATTAGAGAAAAACAGAAATGAAGTTTTAACTTTAACACCCTGTATCTCAGTTAATATCAACTTTCGGATATAGGTTAGTATAATTAAATCCTAATATTTTTACTTAATGAGTCTGTGGTTTTTCCAGGTACCATTAATTAGCGGACATCCTGTATATACCGACTCACTAAAAGGTGGACCACTATCAATAATTCCTTGCATGCCATTATTTTTCATATAAGCTATAGTCACTGATTTCATTTCACCATTCAAAATTGTAACTGTTTAGTTTCTGTTTTATTCATGTATTATTTCAAAAGATAATTTACCGTTTATTTATTTATTAATTATTAAAGTTATTATTTATTCAACGTTCTATAATAAACAGTCAATAATATAATCAACTATTTAAATCTAATTATATAATTAAAATCAAAGCGATCTAATAAAAAATAATCAATAAAGAGCTTACCTTACTAAAAATAGATAAATTCTATGTTTCACTACATTCAGTTAAAATATAGTTATCAATAAATCGTATGCAAATTTCGCACGACTGAGCATTCGAGCGTGAAAATTGCAACAAAACTGAAACTTTAAATTTTCTTTTCCTGCAGAATTCTTTAGGCTTTCGTTAGCTTTTGCTTTCTTTAACATCGTTAAAATAGTTTTATTTTAAATGATTTTTTAAAATAGGGTGACCCCGTTACCCAAAATCAACACGGATCAGCAGATGTTTGGTTTGAAAGATAAAGGGTTAGTGAAATTTGTGTTATGAAAAGTACCGAGAATAGCGCATATTTTAGCAATAAAAATGTGTGAACAGGTTGACGTACACCCCTGGTACGTGCGATCAGTAGCTCTAGGAATTTTTAACAAAAAATAAGTACAACACTGACCTTTTCACATGCCGATAGCACAATTTATAAAAAAATTTAAATTACTAAAAAAAAACATCTCTTATTTTTTTTCTGATCAAACACAAGCACTGTAGGAAAATCCTTTAAGGCACTCTGGGAATGGTGCGTGTGCGAGTAAAGCGATTCACGTTGGTTTTGAATCGGTGGAGGTTATATTCGTTGGAAAAAACAACCTCGGGAAGGTCGTTCCATAAGGATGAAGTCCTCCAGATGAAAAAATTCGTAAATAATGAAGTTCGAGGAGTACCAAGCTTAACCACATATAGATGGGCGGCAGTGGTTCGTCGTGTATTTCTGATATTCACCGCTCTGGGCGGAATTAAAGGGGCAATGTCAGCCGAGCATTTTTCATGAAAATATCTGTAAAAGAGAGTCAAATCACCAACCTGTCTTCGATGTTCCAGGCTGTCGAGGCTCTTTGTCAGCTCGTGGTCTCCAATCAGACGAATGTCTCTCTTCGGATGGAATCCAGTAGCCGAAGAGTATATTTGGGTGCGGAGCTCCAGACATGAGAGGGTCGAATATGGGCTTTGAATAGTGTCAAAAGTTGTTGACGTGTGTACAACTTTTTGGTTCGGAAGAGTACATCAACTTTCTGAGAAGCTATCTTGGCGATTGCCACAACGTGGTTATGCCACGACATACTTCCTCCCAGATTGATGCCCAGCAAATTAATAGATGAAGCCAGTGGAATTGAGTGTCCTGCCATGATCATATCGGGTTCTATAATAGTAACCTTTTTAGAGAAAACTGCTGCCTGGGCTTTCTAAGCAATCAATTCGACTTGGTTACTGTCACTCCTAGCCAAAATTTCTTCCAGGTCTTTGTTGAGCCGTGATACTTCATCCTGTCTACGAAGATGTGCATCGATAGCCGATGTTTGTGCATTCAAAGAGATAGATGGGATAAGTGTGGTATCGTCAGCAAAACTAAATATCGGATTTTTCGTTTTTACTAAAAGGTCGTTAATGTAGAGTAAGAAGAGAGTGGGAGACAATATGGACCCTTGAGGAACCCCGGCATTGATTGTGAAGGTATCTGAGAGAAATCCGTCAATCGCAACTTGTAGGGAACGGTCCTTAAGAAAGCGAGACAACCATGCACTGAATCGATTGGGCATACCATAGGATCACAGTTTACTAAGAAGCCCCTCATGCCAAACATGATCAAATGCTTTAGAAATATCCAGTGCAACAGCCCGAGACTCTCCATGATGTTCGATTGCGTTGGTCCAAAGATGTTTGACGTGGGCTAGAAGCTCTTCCGTTGATCTTGACTTCCGGAAACCAAATTGATGATCGCTGATAATGTTGTTGCGGCCTTCCAGGTACTTTAGAAGTAGAAATAGTAGAAGTAAGTAGAAGTTTATTATTTATTAGAAGTTAGCTTCGCACGCATGCCCTTGTTAAACATGTTTACACATTTTTTTTGTTAAAATATGTGCTATTTTTGGTACTTTTTGTAACCTAATATTCACGATTTGGAAATATCTTGAACCCTATTATATTTTAAAAGTCGAGAATTAAAAAAACCCATATTTCCTATGTTTGTTCGATTAGTTAGATGTCTCCAATTAGAAACAGTACTCATAACTACTCTCACTATTATGGGATAAGCCTTTTGACATCTAGTTCTAGACATATCACTTATACATATAATACTATAAGCTCCTATATCATTATATTATATTTCCGAGCGAGTACGTTAATCAGTTCCAACTATGTCATTAAATAATTTATAAAAGTGAACTACTTAACGAGAAAAATATAAAGTAAGTAAAAACCTACCTATAAGTTTCTCAATTAGACAGCTGGGATAATCTGTTAGAGATAAAAAATTATCGATACTGATTTTCAATACTGATTTTAAATACCCTGTATAAAAAATGTCTAATATTTTTATGAATTAAAAATACTTAATGCATTTTCTCAAATCATTCTCAATTTTTTTTAATCATCATACCAAGTACCAGTACCAATATTTCAAACACATATCTTTTTTAGTTCCCGAGATCGTTTGTTCGACAACCAAGTCTATAGCTACGCGGTATCGGTAAGGGGGAAGCAATATCTTTTAAAACATGGCCGAGTCATGGGCGTGCTATTATTATCTTAATAATGTAATAATATATATGTTTCATAGCATGAATATATTTGTATCACCAGTGCAATATATTAGGCCTTTTCATTAATATTGCTCGCTTATTTTGGCATTTTCGCCAATAAAATCCATTTGATTTCAACATGCACCTCAAAGTTTCAAGGGAAAATGGAATGTTTATGTCACTTCTCAGCTGTTGTAGCAACTTTTTTAAGGTTGGAAATACTTTTAGTTCCAAACAAAACTATTGTATTGTTCTCCTAACAATGCCAAAGTCGAAGCCTTCGATTTTTTCGACAGCAGAGAGACGGTCCCTTTTTGACAGGAGATTACAACAATTGATTCAGGTTATTTTCTTCCTTTCAGTATCTTCTTTGTGCATGTTTTTTACTGCACCCACGCTTACTCCCGTATACATTGCGAGCCTTTCTAGCTTCCGCTTAAGTGGCAATTTAAATGTATTAATTTGTGATTCCTCTTCACACACCCTGTACACATTGGCAATCACTTCGCGGGTTTGACTATGAAGGGTTTTACCAGGGTATATTCATTCATTATTACAGTTTTAAAACAAACCCTATCACTACGCAACTGGATGAAGCATATTGGACATCGCCGACCAAGCACTCTGGCACTATAGGCGTGTCACCAGGCGCGTGACGTCATCCTCTGTCTGGGATATAACCTGTCAAATTAGCTCTAGCCACCAGTTACCCATGGTTACCGTTGATATTGTGCCATGTTGCCCTATTTTTAGATTAGAAGTACTTTAATGAAAAAATATTTTATTTTGCATTTAAATATTAAAATAAATAGTATGAAAAGAAAGTTTTAAGAACATTGAAACTATAATAGAATATTAGTTTCTTATATACTTATGACAATTTACTTTAAATGGGTAAATTTAATTTTAGGGTTTACTTGGTAACATGTTATTAAATTAAAATTTAATATATGTGACAACATTGTTATCCCAAGAAATTTTTTTGCCCGCATTCCTTTTGTAGCTACAGTTAAAGTTGTCGACCTGTAAAAGGCCAGTCACTGCGCAGGTAACAAGTTGGAAGGATAAAACTATCCTGTCACAATACGGGAATAATCAGGAATAATACAAACTTTATAGATTGTAATTGTTATATTTATTTTTCAAAATTTAAATAGTCCTTTGAAGAATAAATTCTAATGTTAGCTTTAACTGAAAGAGAGAACATTGCGAACATAACAGGAATAATGTGAATTACTTATTCTGACCAATCCCAATTGACCTACAAGTCAATCTAAATCGATCACTTCGATATTTGGTTTCAGACCACAATAATTGGTTATTTATATTCTGTTAGAGATTTTGTTTTTGTATTTGTTAACGACTACCATATTGAAAAGCAAAATTATGAATAGCTCATGGCGCAGAGTACTGATCACGCGAGCTTGAGTCGTACTCGACCCGCCCATTTTCTTGTTACCTTGAACCTTGTTACAACTACCAAAACCGATTTATCATCATCAGTGTATCGATACGAGTTCCCATCTCTGTTGTCGGCATCATGGGCAAAGTAAAGTAAATGTATGTTTGGGTCAGTTGTCGCCCAAAGCTCTTGGTCACAAAACCGTTATAGTCCGGGCCTGCCGCGGGTGTATTTCCGCCCATGTACGTAAGTTATTTAGTAGCGCAAAGATTTTTTTTTGCGAAAAATTGTATTTTTTAAAGGGATAATTTTGCGATCTTTGAACTATGACAACAAATACACCACGCTTGTTAATTCGTCTAAATATGTCATATTAACGAAAAAGGGCTTCGCAAAGAATCAATGCGACTGTTTATTAGTTTGTTCGGGTTTGTGCTAAATAAAAATAATTTCAACACATAACGTCTATGATACAGAGGGCTCCTCAATATTTATTCAGTTTACTCAACATCGACAGCTGATTTTCTATAACGAGAAAAATAATAAAGAATTGATTGACTGTTGTGACAATACATTTATATATAAAATAAAACTAAAGTTTACTTTGTTATTTGACATTATATTAAAAGGTTTTGGCGTTACGGCCGTCTCGTACCACAGGGTGTCCCATTTTCGACACTTCTATAGGATATGTCCGTAACTGTTAGTGCTATCAAAAAAGTAATGTAGGTGTCATGTACTCTTGTTTGTAAAATCAGATTAGCAATCTTTAAAAAACATTCTCTCTAAGCAATATAAGAAGTCATAAAATGTTCCCGCAATTATTGTCAACGACTTAGCATTTAAAGATTGGGAAAATTAAACCAAGCAGAGATGCTAATACTCTGTTTAACTTTCTGCAAATCGGATAATTTTATTTTTCATCGGAATTTCCCTTAAGTTCAATACACCCTGTACTTCATTTGAAAAAATAATTCTGGGTTCCGGACCACCCGCTTTCCGTCCAGATCTGGCTACCGTTGACGTCTTATTTCTTTTTGATGAAATAACGTAGTTGCGCCAGCGATAGTGTAAATTTGTCAAATTTGAGGAAGATTATTTCGAAAAATAAAATTATCATAAAATCTTGCACTAACATCGTTGATACTAATTATTATATTCAGATATTTACACCCTTGTCACCTGTAATTTGGGTTCAGAAAAGTCTAATGCAATAGTTAAGGCATCAACAAAAGTTAATCTTACTCGAATTAGTTAACCAGAGTTGAAAGTATCAGCCCTAAAACCTAATTATCATACTTAGGTTGTAACGGGTTACTGACTTGTTCGACTGTTACTGTCTTAATTAAGTATATCTCTATTATAATTTCATGGGCGACATTTTGAGCAATGAAGTGTATTTATGGATATTTTTACATTTAGAAATAGGGGTTTAACGTCTACCTACCCGTCAATAAACATGAAACTATCTCAATTTTGAAGTTCGATTAATACAATGGATCATCAAAAATTCTTATTCTTAAAGCAAAATGCTGTTATTGCGTTAAAAATGAAGCAATTTTAATATTTTTAACTGATAGATAACAGATCTTGGAGTTCAGGGTAGAGTAGCTTACTTCCAGAAACATCTCATGGTACAGGGTGTCCCATTTTCGACACTTTTATAGGGTATCTCCGTAACTGTTAGTGCTATCAAAACAGTAATGTAGGTGTCATGTACTTTTTTGGGTCAAACTTAAAATGATAAAATCAAAATTTGAAAATTTTCGCTCGCTTAATAGATACGGAGGAAAATAAAAAAATTGACAACATCAGAATTACCCATATATTTTCTTAGTTAAAAGAGATACAGAAAAATGTTTTATACAAAAGTTTCTTTATAATGATTTTTTAATAATCTGTCGTATTTAGCATAAGTATACGCGGTCAGGTAAAAAAAGTTATCGGACCTAACCCCATTTTTTTAAATGGATCATCCTGTATATTTTAGTCTAAGAAGATTGCATTTAAATTATATTTTCAAATATATAACACACCATGGATAATATTGGTTTCCTAGGCGATTTATTTAAACTTTATTACTTTAAATCACAGGAGGCCATGAAACAAAAGCTAATATTCTAGAGACAACTATATTGACATTCTAGTTGTTATTAACATCTAACGTCAATTTTATTTTTACATATTCATTTGTGCAAAAGACTTTGTCAACATTTTGAAAAATTTGATTTGATATCTATGTCCATGGTGTGTTATAAATTTGAAACGAGTTTAAAATGCTATCTTTTCAGATTAAAATATAAAGAGTATTCCATTTAAAAAAAAGAGGTTAGGTCCGATAACTATCGTACCTGACCCCGTATACTTATTCTGAAAACGGCAGATGATTCAACAATCATTATAAATAAGCTTCTGTATAAAACATTTTTCTGTATCTCTTTTAACTAAGAAAATATATGGTAATTTAGAAATTGTCAAATGTTGATTTTTCCCCGTATCTCTTAAGCGAGCGAGAATTTTCGAATTTTGATTTTACCATTTTAAGTTTGACCCAAAAAGAGCACATGGCACCTATATTACTTTTTCGATAGCACTAACAATAACGGAGATACCCTATAAAGGTGTCGAAAATAGGTCACCCTTTACAACTACATCTTTAAGACACTCACATGAGAGTATAGACGCTACAAATAATGTTCATATTCTTCTTCGAACAAGCCCGAACACGCCGCAACTTTCGGTATTAGGCGGAAGTAAACAGAACGTTTAATTTGAAAAAAAAAACTTTAAATTTCCATAAGACATCGCAATTAGTTTCCGTGACTCACCCTGTATTATCCATAGTTGGTAAATATGTCACTTCCAATCAAAAAGATACAGATTAATCGACTTTTTGAAACGTGAATTCAATTAACCTTAGACGACACAGAAAATTTAAAAGAAGTTTCAGTGGCGCCCGTAAACACTACCGGTGTCAATTTTGTAAAATAAAAACTTCAAAAATTGTAAATTTCTCAATTATAGCTCATAATGTATAAGACACTTTTTAATATGGATTCCAGTAGCGTCGTACGTGGAAAATGAAACTAAGTAACAAGAGCTTACTGTGTATAAAATTTTAGAACAATAAATTAAATATTAAAGAAGATGTGCAATTTTTAAATGGAATGTCTTAAAATTTACTTTTACGACTTACTAGGTTCTAGTATTGCACCGCAGAGCTGTCGTTATGACAGAAGTCGCGATAGCAGTACTTATTTAGTATTTAATACTACTCAGCTGATTTATTATCGGATAAATGTTTAAACGGCTGGGATATTGTTTGTATTATTGTTGACATGATTATGGTATGTTTATATCTTCTTTTTGAACTCTTACATTTACATACAAAGGCGATAGTCGGGAATATTTATTTGTACTTTGTATATCTTGACAATCCGTATTCTGGGAACCCGAGTTCTCATATTCACTGTCAAATCCAGATATTTCAAAAGTATCTTATTATACTTACCTAAAAAAGACTTGGTTTCATCTGTTGTTATGAAAAAGTAAGAAGGTGACATTTTGGCAGCGTACGACAAATAATAATACATTACGTTCAGATTAAATAATTAATAACTAACAAAAAACAAAAAAACAAAAATTATAAATTCTTCTCGACAAACTCGAAAGGATTAACGTCTCTACAACAAGAATTAATTTCTTTGTGTCAGTGAAATTTCCTTTTTTTTTCATCGGCTACAATGTTGGTGGAAAGTGGTACTGATTTGCTCAATATGAAAAGATACAGACGATGGCGTTCTTCCAATATATCAAAGGAGATATAGAATGATCCATTCAAAGGAAAATAGACGTATCACAGAAGTTGTTTCGCTCTGGTCAGTTGGAAAATACAACATCCAATCAGAGAAACCAAAGTAAATCACAACATTTTTAGTTAAAAATTCGCAAAAAAAAAGAATTAACCTTCAACAATAATGTGAATTGAACGATTAGGTTCTTTAAAAAAAATAGAACCCATATGCGATATTGTATACGTTGTAAAATTAGCAGCAATGCATTATTTTAGTTGTTAATTTAAAAAACCAGTTGTTGAGTAATACAACTATGATTTAAACACTTATAACGCGAGCTCGGATTCGCACTTAATGGATTTTGATTGAATATTGTCTCGTTCTTATATTAATTTCGCTCATTCATCCAGGTTAAGGCCATAGTATTTTTTACTCTATTTTTATTAAATTGAATTTAGTATGCGATTCGGGTTACCGACTTTATCGCCTGTTGAAATCTTAATTTTTTTCCATCTTACCACAGGATGTTTCTCGCATGTGCAATGTAAGCTTTCCATCGTAATACAGAAAATATTAAATCTGTTGTTCTTGAAACACTGATAATAAGGCGGCATTTCTAAAGGCCAATTCGCACATATGCATGTTCACTCTGCATTTTCCCCCCTGCGTTAAAATTGCATGAAATTTTGAATTCACATTTATGCATGTAAGCGTGATTAAAAGTTGCAACGTCTTTCACCATCAAACGTCACTCATTTGACGACAGAATAGAGAAGAAAAGAAATCAATCAGTTTTTCTGCTGCTTTTGGTGAGTGTTAGTTAAATATGGGTGCAAAATGAGGACGATTTATCTGGAGCAAAAACTCCATCACTCCGTCGTATTAAAATTAACAGATTTTATATTACCAACAATCAAATTTCAAATGGAAAATGTGGACATATCAGGACTTTTGATGCATATTCGTTAAAAATCATAATATCAGCTGATGCAGTCATGGTTCACAATTGCAAGGTGAGCAAGCATAGTACGGATCGGCCTTAAAATAATGTTTATAAATATCTGTGGGGATGTGCATTCTATATACCCAGTGAAAACGTTGCCCGATCCTTTCAGATTGGCCTCAACTCTTCCATATTCACACGGCGGAGATGACTATTTACTCCAACATACTACACCTTCTAGGTATATTATCTCATCGGTTTCTATATCATACATTAAAGCAATAGAGAATAAAGCTAAAAATGTGTATGTGAACCCCCTCATATTAGAGGTGTGTCAGAAATTACTAAACCTGGAACGCAATAGTGTCAGGGTATCCTTTGTTTGGGTTAAGGGCCATGCAGGAATTGTAGGTAATGACAAGGTCGATCTTCTTGCCAAACGGACCATTCATGAAGGCATGATAATAAACGGCCTCCAGCTCTATGGTGTATTCTCGCAGGTTCAGGTCAATATTAAGAATGCATGGAAGGAATCATATGCAAACTATGCAGCTAGCAACTCGAATCACTACACTCAAAATAATAAAACCTTGGTTCCCAAGGCAAGTATACAGGAAATATCCCTTTGTAGGGGGTATTACATAACTTATATCAGAGCAATTTTCGGACATGGCAACCTCAGATATCTATTAAATAAGATGAACTTGGCTGATAGCCCGCTCTGTCTATATGATGGCACAAGCGTGGACGATCTAAACCACTGGTTGTTTAATTGTTTGCATAACCAAAGAGCTTCTGAGTATCCGGTACAAGAACTGGCTAAAATACACTGTTTGCCCATTAATGCTGATAGCCTAATGTCTATAGTAAGACGGGAAAATAGAATCGACGATATTTTCATCGGATTTGTAAGAAAGTGTGAGAGAATGCTGTAGGGCTTTGAGTATCCCAATGTGTCCCTTTTGCTAATCTACCGCCCGCGGTCCAGTGTTGTATGTCAATCAGTTAAAGCCGTCCAGTTGGACCCCTGTGGCGTGAAGCGTGTGTCCCCGTTTGTATATGTTTCGAGTAGGATAGGCGATTTCCTAAATGGTGATTAGATATGGGTGTGACTGAGCTTCTTGTATGTGGCGTGTATTCCAACCACGTAGTAAGATTATTTTAAAGCCAGTATCGAGAATTTTTCAGAATCTTCTTACCTGCCACGAGAAAATTATCTTTCATTAAACGTCTTAAAACGATTTTTCCGTATACTATATTATTTCTTATTAAAGAAGCCGGGTAACTTTAACACGGGAAATTGCTGCGATATCTTGGAAAAAGTCTTAACATGTCGAGCAACGCCACTGCGTTATTAACAAAATTTATGTCACACAATTATTTTAAAGCGAGACTGTGAAATGAGTAATGAAGTTCGCACTCTCAGCAGTTTTTTCTAAACCCAGATTCTTTTTTTGCTCCTGTGCAGAAGGAATGTGTCACTTCTTTGCCACTCACTATGTCACAGAATGATGAAAGGTGTGGTTTCATCGTATATAATACTGTTAGTAGAAATGTTATATAGAATTTTAAATATTCAAATTGTTTATTTCTCATCGTCAAATAAATATTATTGCCTTTCTGAAAAATAGTCGGTAAAGGAAACATTAAAGATATTTTATTTTCATTAATGAATTCAGGTATTTATTTACCTTAATGGCTTTGGCTTCGCCTCGTTCACAACAAGGCCGAAATATTATTTTGGTAATAAGTTTTAAGCTAACAAGAACAGTTTTCATTTTCAGTTATCATTTTTTTTTCATGGCAGATAAGAAAGCTCTGCCTAATTGTCGATTTTACCTTTATATTAAATAACCTTAGCAAATAGTTCGTTTTCAAGCCACAGACATATAAAAATTCTATTAGAAATGCCTTGCAATCAATGTTTTCAATAGCAACAAATTTGATATACACTCACCGGCACAAAATTCGGCCACCCTGAAATTTTGGTCAAGTTTGATATTTTGTAACTTTTTTATAAGATTTTCATGATTTTGTTATCAGTTCGTAGATCCATTTATTGTATTTTTGCTAAATTATTTTATAAATTAACATTTTTCGATTAGGCTATATTAAACCAAACTGTTGTTTTTTGTCGTAATTTCAAAACACCCTGTAGGTGAGGTAGATAATTTTATTTATATACTATTTATTATAATCTTTGATGTATTCTAAACATTTTGTTTCTTGATTCATTCCATTATCTCATTTCTGCTGCGAGTTGTAATATTTTTAAAAGAAACGATGATATTTTCAGAAAATTTATGTCAAGTTTTCGGTTAAAAATTATCGACGTTGGCTAAGTACGCGATTATTGTCACAGAATATTTGACAGTGACAATATTCTTATGCACTATTCATTGATGAATCCAGGGTTTGTTTAAGGTCGCCGGATGGTCGTGAGCGAGTATACAGACGTAGAAATGAAAGATATACTGACTGAACCATATCAGAACGAATATCATATCATGGCGGTTCAGTCATGATTTGGGCGGGTATTTCTACCGAAGCATCTACCAATCTTGTATTGGAAGAACAAGAAATTGTTGTTCCATAATAATATGCTCCTTTCATTGGGAACCAATTTACATTAATGCATGATAATGCTAGACCTCACGTTGTACATGTAGTGAGCGAATATCTAGCTGAAGTTGGACTTCCAAGATTGGAATGGCCCGCACGTAGCTCGGATCTGAACCCAATCGAACATCTTTGGGATCAACTTAAAAGGGCCGTTCGTCGTCGCCCTGTACAATCACAAACCTTGCAAGACTTACGACTGGCGCTGACCGAAGAATATCGGGCTGTCCCTCAAGAAAGGATAAGTAACCTTATTGATTCGATCCCACGAAGATTGCAAGCCGTCATTGCTGCGAGAGGAGGACATACACGATATTAAAATTGTTTTTGTTAATTAACTTTACGATATACCTAGTGTTTGTTTTTCTTAATAAAAATAGGCTTCAACTTAGCGTTTCATTTAAAATTTTGCATCTCGCAGCTGAAATGAGATAATGGAATGAATCAAAAAACGAAATGTTTAAAATACATCAAAGATGACAAGACACAGTATATAAATAAAATTATCAACCTCAATTTTCCTACAGGGTGTTTGGAAACTACGACAAAAAACAACAGTTTGACTTACTCTTGTATAATATGGCCTAATCGAAAAATGTTACTTTATAAAATAATTAAGAAAAAACACAAATTGATCTATAAACTGATAACAAAATCAAGAAAATCGTATAAAAAATAAAAAAGTTATAAAATATCAAACTTGACCAAAATTTCAAGTTGGCGGAATTTTGTGAAGGTGAGTATAGTATTTTCCTTGTTACGATAAAAAGATTATGTTGCACATTTGAGAAACACCCTGTATAAGAATGAAAAAAACCGGTTTTACAATAAAAACACCAACTAAAAACCAATTAACCTATTTTCCCGAGTTTAAATCCTCCCGTTGCAACATAGGAAACTTAAGACTTCAACAGGCGATAAAGTCGGTAACCCGAATCAAATAATAGATTCAATTTAATAAAAATAGAACGTTTATAGCCTTAACCTGAATGAACGAGCGAAATTAATATAAGCACGAGATAATATATTAAGGGGTCATTAAGTGCGAGTCCGAGCTCGCGTTATGAGTATTTAAATCATAGTTTAATTTCTCTGAAATTATATTTTGTAAAATTACGTAATACTTTGTTGTTCCAATTATACAAATCTAATCTGAATGTAACGTATTATAATTTGGTATATGCAAGATATATATGATGTCCATTATATAAGTTCGCATTAAGGTGGTTATTTATCTGACATAGTGTCATCATTACGAATTTAAATCACTTATGATAATATTTGTTTTCTATCTGGATCTAGGGAAAATAGAAGTCGACCTTATCACTGTAAATTTATTTATTTATACATACAATCACTAAATTCATTCTGTATACCAAAAATTCTAATAAAATGTTCATTTCCGCAACAAATTAAATTGGAGTTTAAAAATGTTGCCATCTGTGGAGCAAACTCCTCCTAACATTAAAGATTTAACCGACGAAGAGAAGAAAGAGTCTTGTTTTTTAAATAATAAATATGTTGAAGAAAATAGACATATTACAATAATAGCGTCGCTCTTTAAATTCCGTTTTCAATGAAAATAGATATTGACCAAAAATAGACAAATAACAAAAATTATCATAAACGATTCAAATTCGGTATATCGGCATAAAATTATAATACAAACACCCTTTTCAAATAATTTTTTTTAAATTCGAGCCATAAATGCTATTGTTCAAACACAAGCACTATCGGAAAATCCTTTAAGGCACCCTGGGAGTGGTGCGTGTGCGCATAAAACGATTCACGTTGGTTTTGAACCATTGGAGAACCATCGTTGGGAAAAACGATCTCAGGAAGGTCGTATCATAAGGATGAAGTCCTCCATATGAAAGAATTCTTAAATAATGAAGTTCGAGGAGTACTAAGCTTAACTACACATGGATGGGCGGCAGTGGTTCGTCATGTATTTCTGCTATTCGCCGCTCTAGGCGGAATTAAAAGGGCAAAGCCAGCCGAGCACATTCCATGAAAATATCTGTAAAAGAGAGTCAAATCCCCAACCTGTCTTCGATGTTCTAGGCTGTCGAGGTTCTTCGTCAACTCGTGGTCTCCGATCAGACGTTTGTGGAGAAAATGTCGAATTTGACAGGTTAGAAAAAGCCGCATGGCATGATTTTTGGTCTTTCTTGAAGAAAAATCCTAGGGTGAAGTAAAATTTTGCCTTAAGAGCTGCGTTTAATCACAGGTTAAACGGCTGTAAAACTTCACGAAAAGTACTATTGATCAGCTGATGACTCTCGTCTCTTTCTAACCTGCCAAAAAGCGGCATACTTTTTAATTAAATTGATGCAGCATAAATGGCTCTGATTGATAATTTGGGATTGTTTGGGATCCTCATCTTAAATCGAATAATACCGTTTTCCCCCATTTAATGGTAACACTGTATAAAGTAACTACTCAAAACTTACTTACCCCTTGATACAGAAGGCCGACTATAAATATGATATAGAATCGCATTGCCTCTTGGGAGGAGGTATGTTTCCTGAAAAAAGAAAAATTGGTAAGACGGAAGCCATGTGAAGCTTAAAACAATTCTAATCCATGAAAAACGTCCATATCGTCCGCGAAGACAAAATTTATGTTATTATAGTAAAAAAATATGTTTTCTCTTGCTTCATAGTTTTCCCTAATCAGCTAAAGGTGACAAAATATATATTTTTGTTAAGAATCTATACGGGATGCCGATTTAAAGTAGATAATATCAAAAATAGGAAAGATAATATGTCAATTTGATTGTGAAGGGGGAAACTTTAAAAGAATATTTACACCCTTCATGATTTAGCCCACTACGAGAGGTAGATGTTAATAATACCCCATCATTTTCTCAGTAGTTCACCTGAGGGCGGGAATTTTTCAAAAGGGACATCCTGTATAAATAATTTAGCAATTAAATTGATAAACCTTAAACTTATGTGCAAAATTTAAGCCAACAATTTAAGATATAGTCTTTCTAGGAATGTAGACTAATTGGTTTTGATTGAATAAAATTATTCACCAAATACCGCTAACACCGATCGCTATGTTGTGGTATAATATAAGTATTCGAAAGGTATCGAATTTTTGATTGACGAAAATGTAGTTAAATTAATAATATGTTGTATAAAAGACGTTTCAAATCGATATACAACCAACCAATGGTGTAATGAAATATATGTTACTAGTATTCTGTATAATAAATGACAATCTACAGAGATCCACAGTTTCACGTTCAGTTTTTTAACTCGGGCCGAATGTTCAGGCACAAACCAGGTTTGCACAAACATGTCAGAGTATAAAACTGTACAGGGTGTCCCATTTTCGACACCGTTATAGGATATCTCCGTAATGTTTAATGCTATCAAAGAAGTAATGTAGATGACACCTACACCCGTGCTCTTTTTGGGTCAAATTTAAAATGGAAAAATCATGAAAATTTTCGCTCGCTTAAGAGATACGGGGGAAAATCAAAAAATTGACAATTTCAGAATTACCCTATATTCTCTTAGTTAAAAGAGATACGGAAAAATATTTTATACAGAAGTTTCTTTATATTAATTGTTAAATAATCTTCCGACTTCAGAATAAGTATACGGGGTCAGGTAAAAATTTATCGGACCTGACCTAATTTTTTTAAATAGAACACCCTGTATATTTTAATCTAAAAAGATACTATTTTAAATTCTCCTTTCAAATATATAACATACCATGGATGACATTGGTTTCCTAGACGATTTATTTAAACTTTATTACTTTGAAACGATATAGAAGATTCAGTTTAAAAAAATCGCATAGGAAACCAATATCATCCATGTATATTATATATTTGAAATGAGAATTTAAAATAGTATCTATTTAGATTAAAATATACATGGTGTTCCATTTAAAACAATGAGGTTAGTTCCGATAACTTTTTTACCTGACCCCGTATACTTATTCTGAAAACGGCAGATTATTCAACAATCATTATAAAGAAACTTTTGCATAAAACATTTTTCCGTATCTCTTTTAACTAAGAAAATATAGGGTAATTTTGAAATTGTATATTTTTTATTTTCCCCCGTATCTCTTAAGCGAGCGTAAATTTTCATATTTTGATTTTACCGTTTTCAGTTTGACCCAAAAAGAGCACATGATACCTTTTTTGATAGCACTAACAATTACGGAGATACCCTATAAAAGTGTCGAAAACGGGACACCCTGTACGTCTATGCGGGCCCACCCTGTACACTTATGAACCAAAAAATCTCGATATATTCTCAGTCAGATAGTAATTCTTTGCTTTTGGTCCACGCTGTACTCAATAACATAGTGCTTAAATTAATTTTTTTAGGTGAAAGGAATATTGGCTGATATTAAAATTTTAATATGAACATCACACTTCTAAAATATGTCGGCACACAAAACTGGTTTTGAATTTTGTTCCATTTATCTCATCAAGCCTATAATAATAATTGTTCGTTTGAAAACTTACTTATTTGAATGAATAAAAAAAATCTCGATATAGAATGAAGATATATGAAAATTCGTACAAAAGAGGTTAATTTACCATTACTAGAAAGTAATTTTATTTACAACCATGCATGTAATAATGACATTTCATCTATCTTTGAAAGGTAGTTGAGGTTTTTTTACTTTTAGTTTCCACCCGGGTGGAAAGTAAATAATTTTTTTGTAATTTATTTTAAAAATCGATATCTCAAAATAATATACGAACACACTTTTTTAAAAGTGCTAATAGCTTTTGTTCCTAATTGATAGAGTGGTCCTCAGCATTGAATATTGTGACCAAATCGTTGATATCTTCTTTATCTTGGCATTTTCATTAAAATAAGCTAGTAGCGCCGACTCAGAAACAGGATTTTGAACTTTGTTTCCCGTGCACCATTCTTTGAAACAGTTATATGCCTTGTCATATCTCGGGCGGCTTTTAGTTGGCAGAAGATCTTCTTTTACTATTTTTGCTGCGTCTCGAATTTCTGGTGGAGTAGCAGCAAAATCAAATTCCTCATCTGATTTTTCTGTTGTTAAAATAATATGTTGTTTAGTGACACGGAAACCATATTCAAAAAATGATATTTGCCATCTTGATGTGTATTATTACCTACGTTTTTTTACCACCTGCGGTTATTTGAAATTTCTATCTAATTTTTCAATGGAAAAGTCAAAATGGCATTTATATTTTATTAATAATTTTAATTCAAAATAATAAGAATGGATGTTAGATGTGGTTGTCAATAAAATAGTATACAAACCTCGGTGAAAAGTTTCATTACTGTCTCGAGATTTACCGTCTCTCTCGAGAGGAATGGAACACTTTCCACCTCGGTAACTAATATACTTTTGTTGGTCCAACCCAGTAACATTTTTACATATATTTTTACAGATAATCAACCGAATAAAACTTCTATGGGGACAATCGCTCACTGTTAGTTATGTAAAAATGATAGGACCATGCTAAAAATATTTTTTATTAAGATAACTTAAGCACATAATTTTACTCCACTGTGATGGACAATTTCGAAAAAAAATGTGTCAATTGCTTACAATAAAATTCTTATTTCAATAAGCCACATTTGCCGACGACCTGGCTCCACCCAGATTTTAATTTTAAAACATACAGACTCCTAAATTGCACACAACATACGGTTTGTTTTTTGCTCTCGAAACGGTACGTCTAGTTGCAATCTGGTCTTATCAATGTCACTATACTTCTTTTAAGTATGTTGAAGAGCGCTTGGCGGAAAAATCCTGTTTATTCGATCGCAGAAATACGTTTAACCGTGGGATCATTATGTCTGTATTTACACACGTACTGGAAGTGCAGTGAATTAATTTTTTAAAACAATTTTTAATTTTTTAAAGTTTATAACCTAAAAATTACTTCTTTTTTAGATACGGGTTTCTTAGGATTGTAATCGCATTTATATACACAAGTTATAGAAACTTAAAAATTGTTTAAAAAAAGGAATAATCAGTTTTTTAGCTTTTAAGAATATAGATTTTCCACGCACATCCTCGCAGACAGCATGAAGTATCATACCTCAACAAAGACCTGGAAGAAATTTTGGGTTGAGGTGACAGTAACCAAGTCGAATTTAACGCAAAAAAATCCCAGGCAGCAGTTTTACATTATCATTACATTATCATTATACATTATACATTACCGGAAATAGTCATGGCCGACACGCAATCCCACTGGCTTCATCTATTAATTTGCTGGGCGTCAATCTGGGAGGAAATATGTCTTGGCATAACCACGTTGTGGCAATCGCCAAGATAGCTTCTCAGAAGCTTGGGGTACTCTTCCGAGCCAGAAAGTTGTAAACACCTCAACAACTTTGAACACTATACAAAGCCCAGATTCGACCATCACTAGAGTACTGCTCTCATGTCTGGAGCTCTGCATCCAAACATACTCTTCGGCTGCTGGATTCCATCGCAAGGAGGGCTATTCGTCTGATCGGAGACCACGAGCTGACGAAGAACCTCGACAGCCTAGAACATCGAAGACAGGTTGGGGATTTGACTCTCTTTTACAGTTATTTTCATGAAAGGTGCTCGGCTGACCTTGCCCTCTTAATTCCGCACAGAGCGACGAATAGAAGAAATACACGACGAACCACTGCCGCCCATCTATATGTGGTTAAGCTTAGTACTCCTCGATCTTCATTATTTAAGGATTCTTTCATCTGGAGGACTTCGTCCTTGCGGAACGACCTTCCCGATGTCGTTTTTCCCAACGAATATAACCTCCAACGATTCAAAACCAACGTGAATCGCTTTTTGCGCATACGCACCACTCCCAGAGTGCCCTAAAGGATTTTTCCTGTAGAGCTTGTGTTTGATCATAAAAAAAAAACTCTCTAGGATGAGAGTTTCCAGGTACTGCCGTTTTAATACCGCAACGATCAGAGGAACAAACCTGTGGTAATATTGCATTAACTGCATGAATGGATTGATGTGTTTGATCTAATGAGACTATGTGATGACGACAACGTCATCGACATGCTCGAAACAGATATTTAGACTTGTAGAAGGTCGAAATCTGCTTAAACCAAAATCTACTAGCCATTGGGTTACCCAAATAATGATCCCTCATCATTAAAAATCATTATCTTCACACAATATTTAATGGTTGGTAAATATCGTCAACACGTCCATTTGCCATGAATAAATTGATTTCCGTTGAAGATTTACCAGCACTTTTTCTTTTCGTATGTTTGTTATAACTGTTTTTTTAACAAAATTAAAATATGGGAGAGTTTAGACAACAGCGCAGTTTTCGCTACGCTTTAAAGTTAAAGAAAATACTATAGCGGATCCCTGATATAATTTCAACGTAAAAATGACTGACTTGCTCGCGAATAAGCTTCCCACCGACCTATATCCATGGATAGCCAAACTCTAGAAGCAAAAGTGGCAAATTAATGGCCTCGCGCATGTAAACAAAGCTGGTCGTCGGATGTCATGCGCAATGCCGACTGCAACTATTGACCTCCTTAACCGGCGAGCAGGCCCGTACTGCGCCCTTAATGAAAATGATTACACGACAATGTTCTGGCGCATCAAGACCTTCTTTATTGGGAAATAAACAATTTATTTTCAAGCTAAATTTTAATATCTATTGTCCACGTATCGATAGATACGATACCGTTACATCCCTACGACTGATTGCTGTTCTGGACGGTCGCTGTTGATCGGCAACCAAACCGGCACCAAAGCCGGCGGGGTTGCCTATATGACGGCGACCACATTATGCTCAAGACAACCAACGAGCAACCTATAAAAATATGACCGGAAAACCGTGCGCACCAACCCATTTTTTCTGTTTACTGCACACCCCATAAGTTGTACGTATCCATAGTTACAGGTTGGTGAACCTTCCCTATCAGTGCTGGATCATACCATTAAATGATTTACCGTTAACGGTAGAAATAACCGATGCAAAAACTACCTAAATATGAATAATGGATTTCTGAATAAAGATGGTTAAAGACCAAACCCAAAGCGACTTAACTGGGAAATTATGTCAGTGGGGCAAAACGACACTTGCGCAATCGGCCTCCTTGGGATTTATTCTCATTCTTCGTTGAGACCTTGTGAACAAAGAAAGTTAATAGGCGGTAAAATACTTATCGTCAATTACATATAGTTTTTAGGATAATTACATACATTTTGTATGTGTAGGTACGTGTATACTTCAAATAATCGAAGTGTTAACTAGAATCTAAAACTCGGAGTACATACAGATTATTAATCAGTTCTACTAAAGAAGGAGTCCTCACAATAATGTGTTTAAATAATAACCTAAAATCTAGGGTTAGAAAAAACCGATGCTTTTAGGTTTGTTCCAACACCATATTTTTGTATCGTTCTAGAACCGTCACGAAACTGTTGGAATCGATTTTGTGCGCAGGCGTTAATTTTGCACTGTTTGTTGCCGATGCACAAGGGAGGCAAGGTTGGTACGTTTTTGTGACCATTCTGTGTAAAAATCTCAGCTGATCGACTGTCTGATTCTAGGAAAGAAGTTTAGTAATTAGTTAATTATCATAACATTCATAAATCACAACCCTACTTTTGTTGTTTTGATTTCTTCGTCTAAGCTTGAGTATTATCTTTTTTCGTTCCGTTTTGTTGTATTTAATAATCATGAAAGAGAATAACGTTTAATGTTAAGAATATCTTGTAGGTTTGGGAACCGGATTATACAAATTTAATAAGAATAAATTAAATAATCAAAATATTAAGCAACAACTCCTACAAAACAAGGCTAAAAGAACTGCATGAATGCCAGGAATACAAAAACAACCGTTAAAATTCTTAGGGCGCAAGTCAGTACAAGCGGTTCCTGGTCTTGGCCATGTTCGTTTTTACCGTTCAGGAACTGGTTTGCGAACGATCACAAATTTGGTTGGAACACCAAAGGGATCGCCAGCTACACCGTTTTGTGTCGGTTGGAACGCCTTTCGACTACTACGCATGTGCGTGACCGTACATTGTACGATTTTTAGGGTGGTTGGAACGAACCTTTTAATAATCGAGTACTTGATACTCGAGCGATTCAAATAAGCCAACGAATAGCTCGAGCGATTAATCACTTGCAATTTTTATGACTAAGAAGAATGTGTTGATAAAACACCAGGGGTTGATTTTGTAAGTTTTAGAAGTTTAGTATAGAGTTTTTATTAAGGAAGAACAGTTGATTCTGATTAAAAAAAAATTATATGTTTTAAATTTGTTAAAAATTTACAATCGCAGCTGGCTAGCCAGTTCCAGTCAAAACAAAACCCGTGTCACGATGAATCCACTAAGGGATTTGGTTTACTTTTTTGCATGCACCTTCGCGTTTATGTGCCTTTAACAAAGACATACGTCGCATCAGCCTTCTTAGCGTTTCTCGATATACGAGCAGTTTCTTACCTCTAGAGATCACACTACCAAGCAGCATATTTCGGTCGGCGTCAAGCGAAGCTCGGGTATCGAGTGAAAGGCAATAAGTAACAAGCGACGATTTTCGCTTGAATTGATAACTCGAGCGGTTTTTTTAATAATCGAGCGATGTCGGTTATTTCAATAATCGAGTACTCGAGCGGCTTTTCGCTCGAGCGATCACAACACTACTAAAATCCATCTCAGTGCAGGTACGTCCATTTTTGGCAACGAGATTTCTTGGAAATTACTACTCAAAACTTAAAAATTATGATATTATTAGAAAGAGGCGTTCGAGCTTTAAAATGACGAAAAGGGTATCATCTATCTACCCCTTTCAGGAGGCTAAACTACGTAACCTTAAGGGTAGGAAATTTTCAAATTTATGCCCTGTATATGTGACTACCATAAGAAGGCGCTGCATGTGGTATTCCATCCACTAAGGTTCATGATACCTTGGAGTTTCACGTTTGTCTGATGGTCAGACATGAACACCAACCCCTTAGGGCATGATGTTCCTTCTTGTTTTATGATAAAATACCAGCACTATAGGATAATTACTTTTTGAGGTAATCTGGGAGTGGTCCGTGTGCATTGGTCACAGGTGGTTAATGTTATAGGTGGGAGACATTACAGGCCCTTGAGGAACACCGGCATTGATTGTGAATGTTCTTGAGAGCCCCAGAAGCTAGATAACCATGTACACAGTTGACTGGGCAAACCATTGGACCGTAGTTTACGCATGAGCCCTTCATTTTTGTAAGATACATTTGATTTAGAATCGATTAAGTTAAACACACGAATTATCCGCGATAACAACTAGGCCGCCATTTTTTGTGTATATACTAATTAATACCTCATTAAAATAAATAACTTAATCCAAAATAATGCCGATCGTACACGCGAAACTCGAATTATACGCATAGTCGGTTATAATAAACTATCATTATTACTTATGATTTAATGTCTAGTATTAAATATGTGTTTTATAATACTATAAAGTATTACTTACTTAATCGCCTTTAGGGCATGATAAGTGCTGTTTATAGATATTGTTTATCTAAATTGTCTACTTAGTATAGGCTATTTGATGGACTTGGGGACAGTGGCGGTTCTTCCACAGGAGCACATGCGCACGTGCACCCCCAAAACGAATAGAAAATATTAATTTATATTCATTGAATATTATTTGTCGTATAAAGTCCGACCCTCCCTAATATTTTATCGTACAGTCAACCAAACTGTATATTATAGGCTCTCGATTCGACAATCGTGCCTCGGTCGAGGTTAATGACGATTATGACGAGACTTGCTCGTATGTGCGATTAGTATGCGCAGCGCCGTTGTCTGTTCGTGCAACTAGTTAGAAATTCGAGCGTGTATGTTTTAATATTTTAATATTATATATTTATTAAGTTAAAATGAATAGTTTGACGGTGGACTATTTAAAAAATAACTTTAGCTCTTTGAGTTTGGAGCAAGAAATTGAAGTGAAGAATGCAGCAGGAAGACCTAAACCCGAAAGTAATTTAACGCAGACCACAAAGGGTAAATCTAGGGACTTTATTAGAAAGTTTAAAAATTAAATATATGAAAAAAAAATTATATAGGGTATTCCAAACTTTAATGAGGCTGTTATTGATCAATTTTCTACAATTAAGAACCGAAGAATGGACTTTACGTACACACTAAAAAATCCTTTGTTATTTTCCAAAAGTTGTATTTCCTTGTGCAAAATTAAAAATTAAATAAAAATATGTTTTACCTAACGCATTTTCTTATTACTTCATTTCTTTCTACATTTAAAGCGCCTAGCAAATAATTGTTTGGTCGTTACACAAAAATAAAATTTTAAAAATAATTTCACCATACTTGTGAACCCCCTCTATTATAGATCACGAGCCGCCACTGCTTGGGGAAGAGACCGTTTACGAGATATAATTTGTTATAACCGATCGTTTTGCAAATAGGTGTATCGATATCTCGAGAGCAGAAATCTCGAAACATATTTGCAGCCCTCGTTGTTTAACGCTCTGGAAGTCGTAGTTGTTACAACCTTAAAAGCTTAGATGGTAAGGGGGCCGAGTGAGATCGCGTTCCACAAATAGATGTAATTAGGACTCAAACAATTATAAATTTTCATATTATTGGAAAGATATTTAACCGGCCTGGCCCATTTAAGATTTTAAGGGTAACATCTTACCTTTCCCAGGTAGTTAAACCACGAGGACTGCTAATATTTTTTAAACAGCGTCCACCGTCACAATAAATTTGACAAGTGTTCCTCCTATTTCTAACATTTTTTACTGGAAGCGAGCAATTAAGGGTTGAACGTTTTCAAATTCATTTATATTTCGATTATTACATTTTTTCTAACTAACTAATAGATTTGTGAAAGTATATGATCATCGCCACCCGATTACACGCCTTAAAATGGCGTGTAAACAATTACATGCCGTGCGTGCATGAATTCTGCATAAATTTCTCGTAGTTGATTAAGTCGCATTTCGATTTTTAAAACTTAAACTGTTACTTTTAAGCATTATTAATTACATAAATAATCTTTACACGTGAATTTTGTTAAAACATAACTAGTATCGTGTGATCGCTCGAGCGAAAAACCGCTTGAGTACTCGATTATTGAAATAACCGACATCGCTCGATTATTAAAAAAACTGCTCGGGTTATAAATTCAAGCGAAAATCGTCGCGCTTGTCACTTATTAGCTTTCACTCGATACCCGAGCTTCGCTTGACGCCGAACGAAATGTGCTGCCTGGTAGTGGGATCGCTCGTATATTCGAGCAGTTTTTCGGTCGATAGGAAATACTACTCTAGTTATAAATTCAAGCGGAAAATCGAAAATCGTTGCCTCTCCCTTGATAGGCGATTTTCGCCCGATACCGAGCGCCACCCGAAACGCTCAGAAGACTGACACGACGTACTTCTTTGTTAAAGGCATACAAACGAGAAGGTGCATACCAAATAGTATGCCAAATCCCTTAGTGGATTCATCGCGACATGGATTTTATTTTGATTGGGACTGTCAAGCCAGCGAGGATTGTAAATTGTTAAGAAATTAAAGGAGATAATTTTTTTTAAAATCAGAATCAACTGTTCTTCTTTAATAAAAATTCTAGATTAAACCTCTAAAACTTACAAAAACAACCCCTGGTGTTAGTTGGTTGGTTGGTTAAAGGCGGGGGTCGGTTTAAAGGCCCGAACTTCTATCACTGCAGCATTCCGGCTTATTGTTTAGCCCGATCTTGTTAGACGATGTTTGTTCCTTCTATGAGGTCCAGTAACCTTCTACCAAGCCTGTCATGTGGGAGGTTGTCACCACGTTGTATGTTCCCGAAGATATTTTGTCTTCTACGAGACAGCGCTACGCAGCGGTATATTTTGTGTGAGGCGGTTTCATCCTCTTCGCCGCAGAGTCTGCATTCAATGGATCCGTTGTTTATACCTATCCGTTGAAAGTGTTTTCCCAAGTGGCAGTGGCCTGTTAACAGACCCATCACTTGTTTCAACTGGGGCCGTGTTAGGGCTAGCATCCCATTCGATGGTATTTTCAATGGTTTTCCAATTACGGCCCGTGGGTGTATTTGACCAGGTAACCCTTGCCATCGAGATAGGTGTTGTTTTTTGACCATCTATCTAATGTTGTTTTTGTTGCCTATTGTGATATTCCAAAGGCTGGTTCGGGGCCCCTGAGATTTTGACCGCATCCGGCTCTCGCTAGTTCATCAGCTTTTTCATTTCCTAATATCCCAGAGTGACCAGGGACCAGGATGTAATTTTTTTCTTTGTGGTAGTCCTTTTCAAGATTTTGTAATACGCATGCTTGTATGGCATGAACTTCCGCTTGGTATACTGTGGCGTAGTTCCCCAGAGGAATGCTTATGGTGTTTTATCAACACATTCTCCTTAGTCATAAAAATTTCAAGTGGTTAATCGCTCGAGCGATTCACTCGATAATTAAAATCGCTCGAGCGATTCACGCGATAATTAAAATCGCTCGAGTATCAAGTGTTCGATTATTAAAATCATCGATTTTTCCCAACACTAAACATAACTAAATCGTTGATAATTGTAACCCTTAAAATTGAAAAAGCATCGACCCAAATTCCAAAAAACAGGAAATCCATGAGATGGCGTCTACAGATTCGTATATATCCTGAAGAAGTTGAAGCCAAAGCTTTTGAGAGGGGATGAAATGTTATACTTGAACGTAGAGTGAAGACATCAACGCATAAATGACCAGTACGTATACTTTTATCGATACTTAGTGACGCAAAAATTCTCCATTCTTCCATAGCACCATCATTATCAGTTCTGCTTCTGTGAAAATATCTCCCACGCATCCACCTGTCTGTTGTTTCGCTTCTCGTAACCTTTATTGTACTATACGTACGTACTATCATTCAATATGCAAGAAAAAGGAGGTGCGAGTCTAAGAAATACTAATAGGGCACAGATGGTTGGCTGTGTTCCACTTACAGAGAGTAGAAATTAAATTATTAGATTTTTTTTTTATTGGCGAGATTCTTTGTCAAGTGTCACATAAAACGTATTACGCAGAAACTTTGTCCCAAAATTACTATGAAAATGATAGGCCAATCGTTAGTTTTTCCTCGGGAATCTTCTTTTTATGATCAAACACACGCACTATAGGAAAAATCCTTTCAGGCACTCTGGAAGTGGTGCGTGTGCTAATAAAGTGATTTTTTTGAATCGTTGGAGGTTTATTCGTTGGGACGCACGACCTCGGAAATGTCGTCCAAACGAAAAAGCTTCGAGGAATAATAAGCTGAACTACATACCGATGGGCGGCAGTGGTTCGTCGTGTATTTCTGCTCGTCAGTTCGTGGTCTCCAATCAGACGAATAGTTCTACTTTCGATGGAATCCAGTAGACCAAGACTATGCTTGGGTGCAAAGATCCTGACATGAGAACACGCGGAAAAAGACTATTGTAAAATAATTTTAGTAAAGATTTTATTGTAAAATTTCCCATAAAATATAGTATTAAATACATTTTTTTATTAGTAATTTGTACCAAAATAATATTGTAAACATAATTTACAAAAAACAATAGTTAGGATTTCTAGTAAATTTAGCAAAATCAACTTAAATATATTGTAAATTTTAGAACGAATTTAAGCGAAATTAATTTATTCATATCTCCAGTAGGTAAATATTGTTAAATGTATGGTACATTTTACTGATGCCTATTATTGTGGTTTAAGTATTTCTTATTGTAAAAATGAACAAATAAGTGTTATTAAAGATACAAGTTTTATAAGACATTATATTAGAGCACGCATTTAGTTTAGAGAACGACCTCGAGTTTTCTAAAGTACAAGTGCTCTAATTGTCTTATGAACCGTGTATTTTATAATACTTTTTCTATTTGGATCTTTAAATTATGAAACACTTTTAAAAATATAGTAGATTTTTCCATTTAAATTAATATTTTCTTTTTGGGTTGGCAATACTTTTACGATTTAATAAAATGTTACAAGTATCAAATATGCCATGATAGAAACAATTGAACACAACAAAGCTTCTTCCAATTCGGCATAATTAAAAATAAATATATTATTAAAGTTAATAAAAATGAGTCAGGAAGAAAGTTATACCGGAAATACGAGAAATTGCAGAAAATAATCTAGAAAAACTTTCAAAAAGGTTAAAGGTTAGTATTTTAAAGTAAAAAATTTCTGTCGCATCCATAATGCCTAGAAAACTAATTTCAACGAAATCCAGGTAAGCCTAAAATTCGAACCCTACTTGCTGCCAACATAAAGAAAAATTAAATTTGAGTTTCATAGTGGTAGGTTATTAAATTTTTCTGCATTTCATAATGTAGCCATTATGAAACCCAAAATATAATGAAGAACTGGCCGTGGGTTAGGAGAACAGGTGGGGACCACAAGAGGAAGCATTTTATCGATCACTGGAAGTGAAGCGACGTTGGACACGGTTAGTACTTGGACGGAAGACCGCTTGGGAATACCGCGTGTCGCGAAATATTTTCAAAATATTTTAGTAAATTTAACAAAATATTTTAGCAAATTTTGTAAAAATATATTGGTTTACTAAATATTTTGGTAATTTTTACTAAAAATAGAGTAATAAATTATGGTTAGCTTTACTATTTTTATAGTAAATTTAACTAAGTGTTTCTTTCCGTACGGTAATCTAGAGTTGGACAAATCTGTCATGCAATACAAGAACCTAGTAAGTCGTAAAAGTAAATTTTAAGACATTCCATTTAAAAATTGCACAACTTCTTTAATATTTAATTTATTGTTTTAAAATTTTATACACAGTAAGCTCTTGTTACATAGTTTAATTTTCCAAAAAATCATTGATTTTTATTAACAAATAAATAGTTAAATAAATATTAAAAACTTACTACTCTATTTTATAGTAAGTCGACTTACTAGGTTCTTGTATTGCGAGACAGAAATCAGGGATTTGTATAGGTCAAAAGTTGTTGATTATGCTTAATAAAAAAGTAATTTATATTACGAACTAATAGAAACATACGGTATGAAAACCAACGCGTACATTGTCGTGGAAACACCTATGATAGAAATTATAATATAAATGTTCGAACTAGGAACTAACATTTGAAATATTAGAAAATGGTAATTTACTATGAGCAAACGACAAAAAGTAATGAAACAGATTCAATACAGCTGCCTACGGTAAAACATCATGTTCTAATTTTCTTTAAAGAACCACCGGTTCACCTTGCATAGTACTATGAGACAGGTCTTCCACCTACATACATTCCGAGCCATTTGTAAACATAGCCGAGACATTAATATGCACAAATTATGTAGAATACAACTTCTACAAGTGAATAATTTTAAAATAAACCCGTAATTATTAAAAAAAACTCTCAAACTGTTAATGCGAGTACTACCATAAGGTCTCGTGTCTTTTTTTCGATTTCAGCTTTATCAGTAGGAGTGAATAGGCCCTTTAGGGGCCGGTGCCAGATAATCTGGTCCCACAAACGATGTTGATCCGGAAGAAGGGAGAAAAGATTAAAATATAATATAGTAGGTGGTCTAAAGTAGCTGTGATACTTATGTTAAGGCAAAATAGTATATTAAAGTACAAGTTTTATAAAGCACTTGTCCACTTAGACGCGTGCTAAAATAGCTTTATAAAACATATACTTTATACTACTTTTTCTATTTTGTGTATTTTTTAATAAAAAAAAACACATAATTAAATGCCATAATAGTATAATTATATCCTAATATTTTTAGGTAAGGAGTCTGCGGTTTTTCCATGTACCATTAATTAGCGGACACCCTTTATAAATGGGAAACTTTTTTATTATGCATTTGATGAAAAAAGTGTACCTTCATAAAAAGCTCTGCTTGGCGACCAACTAAGATTTACGAAGAAAGAAATGTACTATACAGGGTTGTGATTTAATAACGGATAAATTCAATACAAATTAAATGAGGGCGTTTTCAGAATAACGCTCGAACCCGTCGATTTTGTTTTTGGATTGTGCATATCTTGACATAAAATTTAGGTATACAGGATATCCCATAAAAGTGTGACAGAAAAAATATTTTTTCCTTAAATGGAAACCCCTGTATATTATTGATTCGGATTCTCCGGAAAATTCTACTCATGTTTCATATATAATGTCCTATACCTATCTTCAACTGTTCACGAAACATTTACGTTCAAATATTAAAATATTACTTTGTTGCAACATAAATTGATTCCTAAATTACATTTTTTAAAAACTAAAATTGTTTTAGCAAATGCTGGAAGTATCCGCCATTAACAGATCTGCAGTACCCCAGACGATCAATAAATTCCTGCCGTACTTTCTACGGTTTCTGGGGAAATATTTCTAATTACATTACGAATGCGCTCTTTGAGAATATCAAACGTGCGTGGCTTATTTCTATACACTTTATTTTTAACATAACCCCAAAGAAAGTAGTCCAGTGGAGTAAGGTCGGGTGACCTAGGTGGCCACTCAATTGATCCACGTCTGCCTATCCATCGGTTTGGGAAAACGTTATCTAGGAACCTTCTAACAATTGCAGGATTTTTAACAATTTATGTTGCAATAAAGTAATATTTTAATATTTGAACATTAGGACATTATACATGAAACATGAGTAAAATTTTGCGGAGAATCCGAAAATGCAATAATATACAGGGGTTTCCATTTAAGGAAAAAATATTTTTTCTGTCACACTTTTGTGGGACATTCTGTATACCTACATTTTATGTCAAGATATGCTCAATCCAAAAACAAAATCGACGGGTTCGAGCGTTGTTCCGAAAACGCCCCCATTTAATTAGTATTGAATTTATCCGTTATTAAATCACAACCCTGTATTATGGGTAAAGTGTTCTCAAAAAGTACAAGAACGGAACAAAAGCAGTGGCGTAGCGCTACTACCGCGAACCCCCGCAGTCGCGGGGGGGGGGGGGCCCCGAAAGCTTGGGGGGACCGAAAGCTTCGAGTGCCGATAGAGCCTATTGCTAATTAGCAAATCTTTCAAATAAATACCAATATTACCAATGTCCACCTGATCTAGATTTTGTCACACTGTGCCCGTAATTATATAAATTTGTAGAATGAAGCAATTGGTATATCAAGATCATGGAATATAAACCCGGAATTTGAAGATAAAAGACAATTAAAACCAAAAAAACACTTTGATGAAGCCAATACAAATTATCTATTTTGTAGTCGAGAAAACTATTTTAGGATAAATATATTATTACAAAGTATTTGATATTGTAATTAACCAAATAGGTAATCGTTTTGAGGGAATGGAGTTATTTCTTAATAAATTTAGATTTCTATGTCCCCAAGTTCTAGTAACTTTGCCAGAAAAAGAATTATTTATGTCTGCAGAAACACTAAAGCAAACATATTCCAGCGATCTATCTGCGACTTTTCCTTTAGAGATAGTCGCGTTGTGTATATGCCGTTAAAGGAAAAAATTGCTTCTCTTCAAAGTATTAAAGACTTTGCTGTATTTTTAATTGTGGAAACTAACACTTTATCATCAAATTTTCCAGAGGTAACAACAGCCTTATTATTATTTTTAACTCTTCCAGTAAGTGTTGCTTCAGCTGAGAGATCCTTTTCCAAATTAATAATCATTAAAAATTATTTACGAAATAGTTCCTCTCAGACAGGGTTAACCAACTTGGCTATCCTGTCTATAGAGGCACAAGAGGCGGCCAAAATGGATAATAACCATTTAATAAAAAAATTTGCGGAGGCAAAAGCTAGGAAAAAACAATTTACCTCCTGAAAGCAACGATATAAGAATAATTTTACAATATAATAATTAAAATAGGCAATTGGCCAATTGCCTCGCAATAACTATTGAGATACCTATAATATTATATTCAAGATTTTGTTGCTTAATTTTAAATACTTTTGGTTTCATCTCACTGTAACTTTCAAGTATCGCTACCTTAGCTCGGTACCAAAAGAATTTTTTCGTGTTTGTTCCTTTGAGTTTTAAAGAATGTTTTTTGTTTTCTTCTTGTTGTTCAATAATTTTATTTTTTGTAACGTTCTCTACATATAGGTTTGTAGTTTATATAATAAAGAGTATTATCTAATTTTGTTTGTTTATATGTTTATATATGTATATTCTTAATATAGGGTAAGGGGCCCTAAGTCAATTTTCGCCGGGGGGCCTATAATTTGTCGCTACGCCACTGAACAAAAGTCTCCTATTTTCAATTTTTAAGCAAAACGACAAATAAAAAAGTTGTTGCAAATCTTGTTTGGACTACAAATAGAAAATGTAAATCAAATATTATTATATTTTAAAACACCCCTCGTATGACAAAAATAGTAAAATGGAAAAAATTGGCGACGACATTTACATTCTTGTAATTTTTGAGAACCCTGTATAATAATATACATTTTTTTTATATAAATCTGTATTTATTATGCGTTAATATTCTATTGCCAATACTTCTAACACGGTTTAAATGATTGGTAAGATGTATTGCGTGAAACAACTATTATCACCAACCAATTATAAGGAAAGTAGGTCACTGCATGTAGGTTTTAAGTTAGGGACTAAAGGCACAAAGTTTACCTGCCATATAGCATTTCTCGCATTTTTTATTATTTTCTATTATTTCGTTGCCACGACCTAGTCCGACGCTGTTGCTAGCAGTTGACTTCCGCTTTTTAATCTGCCGAAAACGATGAAAAATTGGGTCAAGAAGAGGCTTGTATACCTTGACCATGGCCATGGGTGAGACCACCGGAGACCTGGTTATCGGTATGCCCACGTGGTTGGGCGAGGTACGGTGTGTAGTAGTAGATATGTGAAGTTGACTGTTAAATTGTGAAATTATGCTTTGTAAATATTTCATATATTTAAAACAAAATCATATGGTTGAGACCACCGACAATCTGGTTGCTATGGCTTTCGTAAATTGTTAATAAATTCTACAGTACGAAGTTAAAAACTGGAGAATACGAAAAAGTTTGAAACGTACTCACCTATTTTAAAAATGGAAACAAATATACGGGGTGGGGTTGTCTTCGTTATTATTACAGCTACGATGTCGGTTAAATCAGTAAACTAATATAATTATTTCAGTTAATTAACAACGCTAGAACGGAAAAATAAGCATTAATTAAAAAAGACAACAAATAGTGCAGTTTCCTAATTTATCAACATTCTTGCTCTAATAATAACGAAGCTAACATTCCCAAGTAGCATTTTTAGACACAAATTGGACACACATTTTTTGCTGAGAAACGTTTCGAAGCATTTTCGATTAAAATTATAAAGTTGTATAGAGACACAAGTGTTACGAAACTTTTGCGACACATTTTCGAATCCAGTTACTAGAAACACTTAAAGACGTGTTTGTTTCGAAATATTTTACAAACCATAGTGTCGATACATTAACGACACGTGAAGATAAATATTTTTCGAAACATTTTTAGTTAAAATTATAAAGTGTTGGTAAGACACAAGATTGCATTGAATTTCCCATAAGAGATTTTTTATAGCATCGGTGCACGTTTATTAGCGATACATAAGCAACTTCTTAATATTATTTATATTTTAGGTGCTATTATTGATCCATTTTCAACCACAGATTGAGGTAAGTTTTTAGGTAGATTTTTAATCACCATCTGAACAAGTTTGAGGTTATGTTATTGTTTAGCGAGATTTAAATTGTTATTTTTCTGTAAAAAAAAGTTTACTGTACTGTATTAATCAACATAAAGTATGCCGACCACCATATATCTTGAAATATTTTGTATTATAGATTCGAAATCTGCAAAAATTGTTACAATCAGGTACGAAACACAATTATTTTTGCAGATTTTCAATCTATAATAAAAAAAATATTCCAAGCTATAGGGTGGGTATACTCTATGTTGAAAAATACAGTGCAATAAGGTGTTTCTAACAGAAAAATAACAATTTAAATATCCCTATGCAAACAAAAATAACATAACCTCAAACAAGATGGTGAATAAAAATCTTCAAAAACACTAACATCAATCTGTTTCTGAAAATGAATCAATAATGACATTTAATATAAAAATAATATCAGAAAATTGCTTATTTGTCCCTTATAAACGTGTACCGATGCTTTAAAAAAATCTCTTATGGGATTCTAGTTTGTTTGGAAAGGTTTTTCCTCTCGTGACGTCAGACTTAGGCTGTCCATACACAACCTTTGTTTTCTGTGCATACAAGGAAACCTTTTTTTCCATGGCATTCACCCCTAATAAACCTTTTATTTTTCTGTGCATCATACGAAGCATTATAGAAGCCAAAGACTAGAAATTGTGTGGTGAGTCCATTTTGGACCAGAATAATTTATTGCTTTCTAGCGGCCATTTTGTGAAATGAATTTTTATTTT
This sequence comes from Barypeithes pellucidus, assembly GCA_963991005.1. Lineage (NCBI taxonomy): Eukaryota > Metazoa > Arthropoda > Insecta > Coleoptera > Curculionidae > Barypeithes > Barypeithes pellucidus. The sequence continues at coordinate 14,312,521 of OZ022565.1, read as the reverse complement.
GTTAAAATGAATTTTAATGAAATTCCTGCATCTTCTGAAAATCCAAAAGTTGTTACATAAGTTCCATTTTCCTAGCTAAGTCGATTCATAAAAGAAATAAATAAAATTTTGAAAATATTTTTTAATTTTTATTTTTTTGGCAAAGTATATTTTTTTTGTAAGTGCAAATAAATCGAAGGCACGTTAAAAATATAAATCCAAATTACTAAACTGCACGATAAAATTTACTACGACAATAATTTCTTGGTTCTTATGTGCAATAACTAGGTATATGAAATAAAATAACTTATAGGAAATATACTTATAACGAATTCATCATGGCGAAATTTTTGTTTCATATTGTTTTTCTTTTATGATACAACAGTGAAGGTACCCTAATTGTTTTGCGCATGGTTTAACATAGCCCCGCCCCTTATACTGTAATTTTTGAATAAACAGAAGTAACAGTTTAGAAATATTTTCGAACATTTTCGATAAAAGTTTCGATTGTGCATCGAACAGCTAAAGTCACAGCTAGTACCAACCACTTTGAAACACGTGTAAATGTCCTATTTAAAATGTATACGTTTCGGAAATATTTCCATTTTTGTTGCCAACAGTTTCCAATTTTGATCGGAAACAGAAACGATAGTTACGATACATTGACAATAATGTGTCTAAAAATGCTACTTGTGTTGATTCGTACCAAACCTGGCTTTAAGACATAATTTTAAGTGAAACTGTCAAAAACAAAAAGGTGACTCTTCTATAAGATTACATTTCCAAAAATATATATAGTATATAAACACGTTTCCGTGTAATTATCAACATTTTATTGTTTACGCTAAAAATAAGCGTTTTAAATGCATTAAATAAGTGGAGTTCATCAAACCGCGAAGAAATAAAATATCATTTAATTTGGTAACCGCAATAACGTTTTTACAACTATCTCTTAAATACATTCCTCGATCGTCTAAGATCTGTGTTTGGTAAATATTTAAGTGTTAGGACTAAGGATGGGCGATATTGACGAATATCGATATCCAAGAAATATCAATATACAACGTGTCCAAGATAAGGAGGGCCAGTACAGGGATCTCGTAAACCGTAAGAGATACGAAGTCGGTTAAATGAAATGAATGTAAAGTTGCGCATTTACGTGCCTAATAATATGACGTTTAGAAAGTTTTAAAATTCCGAGTAGTTCCGGTGATAACCGGAAAAAACGAAATTCTGAAAAATCGTTTTATTGTTTTCCTGGGTTTTTTTTCAGATCGAACTCTAAAGTAAATTGCACTTTTACATTGCCACTTTTTCCGCTCTATCTAACAGCGTTAATTGTGTTGTAATTCGACGAGTCGTCTTCGAAGGGCCTATCAGCTTTCTTTTTTTAAATACGGTCCTATATTCCTGATATTGAAATTTGAGAGCTTTTTTTCTTCCGAATGCAACGATGTATGACACATTGTGGTTTAATGACGTTTCGAGGGATTTTTGAACAACATCAGGATATTTTGGGATACGGTCCTGTATATCTACTAACTTTATAAATAATATCTCATAAGTAAGCTCTAAATTTTTACTTATGTTGGACTAGTTCAATAAATAACAAATAATTTAATAATAAACCACAAATAAGTGAACAAAATACAGAAACATTATTTCAAACTTCTGTTGATTCGGGATTTAAAAGAAAAGTAAGCGTTTGAAACAAAAAAATTAAGATGGTGACGCATGATTTGTTTCACTTGACATTCCCATTTTGATCGTTTGAAAGCGTTTTAAGAGGATTTCTATTTTCCAGAAAATGAGGAACATAATTTTACAAATGCTGAAAAGTTTGATATTCTATCGTGTTTTATTTTATCTCAAATAACTATTATGTGGCAGTTAGACGATGTTATTTGTGCTTAGAGAATAACGGAAATCATTTTGAACACCTGATTATGTAGTTCCTTACTTTTTTCGTTGTTCGTTTTATTACTGTTTTGGTATGATTTTTGTTCACTTATTTGTGGTTTATTAATAAATTATTTGTTATTTATTGAACTAGTGCAACTTAAGTAAAAAATTTAGAGCTTACTTATGAGATATTATTTATAAAATTAGGAGAAATACAGGACCGATTCCCAAAACTTCCTGATCTTGTTCAAAAAACCCTCGAAATGTCATTAAACCATAATGTGTCATACATCGTTGCATCCGGGAGAAAAAAAGCTCTCAAATTCCAATATCAGGAAAACAGGACCGCATTTAAAAAAAGATAGTTGATAATGGCCCTTCGAAGACGACTCGTCGGATTACAAAACAATTAACGCTGGTAGATAGAACGGAAAAAGTGGCAATGCAAAAGTGCAATTTACTTTAGAGTTCGATCTCAAAAAACCCAGGAAATCAATAAAACGATTTTTCAGAATTTCGGTTTATTCCGGATATCTCTGGAACTACTCGGAACTTTAAAACTTTCTAAACGTCATATTATTAGGCACGTAAATGCGCAACTTTATATTAATTTCATTTAACCGACTTCGTACCTCTTACGGTTTCCGAGATCCCTGTACTGGCCCTCCTTATCTTGGACACGTTGTATTCGGTATATCGATAAAAATTGCAAATGTAGTTAGGATTAGTAACGGACACACTGTATATTTTTTGCTCACGTTGATCTCCTCTTTCTCTGTCTCCGTCTCTCTCTCTCTCTCGTTGTCCGCCGTTAATTAAGTATAATGAACCAATTAAGTGACGACCAACCGTCTGGCTTTTACTCAGTCGGTCAGCAGGTCATTACTTGTAGCAGCGGTTTGAGACCATGTCGTTTTCGCTTATCTAATATTTTACGAAGATACTAAAACTTTATTTTTACTATTTTATTCGTATTATACAGGGTGTCCGCTAATTAATGGTATATGGAAGAACCACAGACTCCTTACGTACAAATATTAGGATTTAATTATACTTAAAGATTGTTTCACGAAAAATGGATACGACTTAATGATTTCCTGGGTCGGTCACATTGTGTCGACAAGAGCTTGGCAATAAACAAGTGAAGTATGAAGGGACGGACTAAGGAAAACAAGTAATGATATGATTATATTAATGTAATAAAATGAAATAACATTTTTTTTAAATATTACTAGTCATATTTATTTACATTTATAGATAGTTCTGTTTCGCTATCGCTATCCTCATCAAAATTAATTATAATTGGATTAATTATACGATCCAGACTAATATACGAATTTTCTACAGTTATTACGTGACGGACTGAATTTTTCCAACTACCTGGGGGAATATCATTAAAGCATTTTCGTATTAATTCTACAACAATAGAACTTAAAGTCGGAGAAATATTTTCAGACCTAACCAGTGATTTTAACTGGTGCCACATATGCTCTATGGGGTTAAAAATGCAATAATAGGGTGGAAGCCGTAGCACTGTAGGTCCAATTTCTTCTGCCAATGTGTCACAAACATATACTTTTTTTATACAAAATGTCTTTAAAACTTCTAAAAGATCACTTTTTTTATAACTTTCTTCAAAATATATATCATTCGCCGCCATGTAGTTCTGAATCTCCAATTTTGTATTATTTGAGCTTGGAGCTTTATGTAATTGGCGACTGTGATAGCTCGCATTGTCCATTACTATCACGCTATTCTGAGGAATGTTTGGTAAAAGACAATTCTTGAACCATTCCTCAAAAACTAACAAAATTTACCACAAAAATATATTTAAATATAAATTAAGCAACCTAACCTACCTGATGTGCCTATATTTAATTATAATTATTACAATCCGGTCCTTTCCACATAATAATAACAAACGGTCATAAATAATTTGATGGCCACAGATACTTTTACTGCAGTCATTAAGTTATATCCATTTTTCGTGAAACAAACTTTACCTATATCCGAAAATTGATATTAACTGAGACACAGGTTGTCAAAGTTAAAACTTTATTTTTGTTTTCTGCTAATAACTTTGACAGAAACCAACGGTTATAAACCAACCCTGTCCCCGAAGTTATCAATAATTTGAAATCTGGATATCTTTTTTTAATTATATTTAATATTTAACCTACCTTACTATTAAATGATAGGACTAAATTAGTTCACGTACATTCGCTCAAAACTCTCTGGCAGAGGTAGATGCTGCCCCTAAAAAAACCTTAAATGGGAAGGGGCGGGGGGAGTAGTAGAGGAAATTGCGTCATATTCATATAAATTTTTAAACGGTGAATTTGTCGCTGGTAAAGAGTTGGAAATGGTGTCACCCCAGACAATAATGTTTTTTAATAATAACGTAAGAACCATAAACCATACAGGGTGTCCCATTTTCGACACTTTTATATGGTATTTCCGTAATTGTTAGTGCTATCAAAGAAGTAATGTAGGTGTCATGTGCCCTTTTTGGGTTAAACTTAAAATGCTAAAATCAAAATTTGAAAATTTTCGCTCGCTTAAGAGATACGGGGGAAAATCAAAAAATTGACAATTTCAAAATTACTTTATATCTTCTTAGTTAAAAGAGATACGGAAAAATGTTTTATGCAAAAATTTATTTATGATGATTGTCGAATAATCTGCGGTTTTCAGAATACGTATACGGGGTTAGGTAAAAAAGTTATAGGACCTTACCTAATTTTTTTAAATGAAACTCTGCATATTTCAATCTAAAAAGATAGCATATTAAATTTTCTTTTCAAATACTTTGTCATTCTAGTAGTTATTAGCATTTAACGTCAATTTCATTTTTACATATTGATTTGTGAAAATTACTTATCAACATTACGAAAAATTTGATATGATATCAGTTTGTATTGAAAGTGGAAAAAAACGAAGAAATGGCGCAAAATTTATATTTTGTTGGCTATCCGGAAAGATAGCAACTATTTAAGGACATATTCCGATGAATCCCGTTATTAGTTACCTTAATCTGAATCTTTTATTCCGTTTCAAAGTAATAAAGTTTAAATAAATCGCCTAGGAAACCGATATCATTCATGGTGTGTTATATATTTGAAAAGAGAATTTAAAATGCTATCTTTTAAGATTGAAATATGCAGGATCTTCCATTTAAAAAAATGAGGTTAGGTCCGATAACTTTTTCACCTGACCCCGTATACTTATTCTGAAAACGGCAAATTATTCAACAATTATTATAAATAAACTTCCGTATGAAACATTTTTCTGTGTCTCTTTTAACTAGGAAAATATAGGGTAATTTTGAAATTTTCAATTACTTGATTTTCCCCCGTAGCTCTTAAGCGAGCGAAAATTTTCAAATTTTGATTTTACCATTTTAAGCTTGACCCAAAAAGAGTACACGACACGACACCTACATTACTTTTTTGATAGCCCTAACAATTACGGAAATACCTTCTAAAAGTGTCGAAAATGGGACACGCTGTACGTAATTACGTTCATTTTTAGAATGCGATTTCTAGGAGGCTGCTACTCAAAAAATTATAAATTATGGTATATTGAAAAGTGATTTAACGACCTTTAACATGATATGCAACTTGGTCCCCTTCCCATTTAAGGTTTTAAGGGTAACATCTACCCCTCCCAGGGGGTTAAACAGCGAAGGCTGCAAATATTCTTTAAAAGCGCCCACCTTCCCAATAAAATTGACGTGCCGTTCTGATTCTTAATATTGTTTACTGGAAGCGGGATAAAAAGGGTGGGAAATTTTCAAATATTGTGCTTGAAACCACAACAATTCAAATGTGTTTCGATATTACGTGGAAAACAATGTGTAAGACCTACTGTGCAAAAAAAAATACTTTTGGCCCGAAATGCATTTAACACTTTAAAACTAAAACGAAAAACCACAAATTAAATTGGAACATTGTAATTTTACTGGAACGAATTTCCTATTCGATATACTTTCGTTCGTTCTCATCCTATTTTACAAACACATAAAACCCAAGTATTACATTGGAACATGTATAAAATCTTAACGCTTGAGTAACAACTCTATAAGGAAACGCATTAGCTTCAATGACCTAAACTAGAGAAGCGTATTGTTTCTTGTTGTAAGAATGCTGCGGTAATTAAATAATTTAAGATTTATTGGAAATTATTTATACAAGGTGTACCAAAGTCTTCGTCATTTATAAACATCAAGCGGACAAGCAAAGAGAGATAGATTCAAAAGGTATCCGTTCCGTGAGCTTATGTAGTACCTACATTTTTACACCTAGATTCGCTTATTCTGGGACACACTGTATACAGGGTGTGTCTCATAACTTCTCTGAAAAAATGAAGGAGGTGAATTCTCACCTTATTTTAAGACGAAAATGTGGTGTAAAAGGTTTTCGCATGTCGCCTCCTTTTCGAGGGTTAATTAATGCCAAACGATATTCTACTGATATTAGAATTATTCAAATGATATTCGAATTAATTTATTTGCGGGGATCTGGGTAAAGAGTACCTTAATTTTTTAGTTATTTTCGTATTATTTATTATTTTATTATTATTCCATGGCTCATGGAGGACAGTTGCAGCAATTTATTTGACTTTTGTTCGTTATTCAAAGTTTTTAAATCATACGCATTATCAAATCACCTCCTTCATCTTTTCAGAGAGGTTAGGAAACACCCTGTATACAATGTTCATACAGTGTGTACATAAAGTAAGGAACAAATTCTTTATCTAGGAATCTAAAAATATTTCGGAAAAATCCTCGGACACGTGTATAATAATTTTTAATGGCGCATTTTTTTCCCATACAAACTTAATATACAAGGTGGCTCATGTAGTAGATATGACATTATCGACGATTTTTTTAAATGGGAACTCCTATATTTTAGTTCAGATCTGTAATCTCCAAGAACAGCTGATTTCAAAAACATAACACACTTAGGGCCTAAAATTCATAGTTTCGTTACTACAGGGTAAAACAAATAATTTTATTTTAGATATTTTTAATTTAAAAAAATGTAAAAAAATTAAATAAGCTATTTAATTAAGTGTTGAAATTGTCCTCCTTCTGCTGCCTGACAGTACCCCAAGCGATCAATAAATTCTTGTTGGACTTTTCTTATGGTTTCTTCTGAAATGTTCCTGCATTCTGTTGTTATTCGATTTTTTAAATCTTCAATATTGGCAGGTCTGACTTTATAAACAACATTTTTCAGGTGACCCCACAAGAAAAAGTCCAGTGGTGTAAGGTCTGGAGACCTAGGCGGCCATTCAACAGGCCCACGTCTTCCAATCCACTTGTTCGGAAAAACTTGGTTTATGTAATGGCGCACTACTGCTGAATAATGTGGAGGTGCGCCGTCTTGTTGGTACCACAAATTTTCATCTAGAATTCCTGGATTATTTCTACTAGGGTATAAGTTAACTAGCGTAGGGATAAGAAAGTTCTGAAGAAAATGAAGATAATTTAGCCCGTTTACATTGTTGTCAAAAAAATATGGCCCAATAATTTTGTTTTTCACAATACCAGCCCAAACATTAATTTTTTGAGGATATTGAGTATGGTGCTCACGCATCCACCTGGGATTTTCTTTTGCCCAGTATCTACAGTTTTGCCGGTTCACTTCTCAATTTAATTTAAAGGTAGATTCATCCGAAAATAGGATATTTTCAACAAACAAAGGATCTAAGTTACATCTTTCCATTAATATTTGACAAAACTCCATCCTACGATCTGGATCATCTTCATTCAACTCATAAACCAATTGGATTTTAAACGGGTGCAATTTTTCTACCGTCAATAGGTTATGAACGGTCATAGCAGCCGCCCCATGATCAATGCTAATCTGGCGGACACTGTTGTGGGGATCTTCTTCCATAGCCAATAAAATATCTAATTTCTTATCATCCGGAATAGTTGGACGGCCTTTTCTGGGAATATCTTCCACTGAACCCGTTTCCCGAAATTTTATTTCAAGTTTACTCACAGTTGATCTAGTAATTGGTCTTGCTGGATACTTAGTGTTAAACAAAATGCAAACTTCTTGTTGAGTACGGATCCTATCACCATATCCAATCATCATAAGAATTTCTATTCTTTGTGTTAAAGATAAACGCATAGTAACTCAATATGTTTTAAAATAAAATTTATTACTTCTAATAAACTTACTAGAAAAATACAATGTAATGACAATGACATTATCTAAATACAATAGTTACATAACAGCAAATAAGCCTACTTGAGAAAAAACGTAAGTAACAGCAAATGATGGTGCGTCCATTAATTACGTAAGGCTTTCACGTAAAATTGGGTGATGGCGGAAGGGATTGAGCCAAATGTCACGAAATCTTTTATTGGGGGAAGGGGGGTTGAAAAATCGCTAAAAACGCCTCACGTAATTAATTGATGCCTCCCAAGCCAAAAAAAAATATCTTAAATAAAATTATTTGTTTTACCCTGTAGTAACGAAACTATCAATTTTAGGCCCTAAGTGTGTTATGTTTTTGAAATCAGCTGTTCTTGGAGATTACAGATCTGAACTAAAATATAGGGGTTCCCATTTAAAAAAATCGTCGATAATGTCATGAAGCCACCTTGTATATTAAGTTTGTATGGGAAAAATGCGCCATTAAAAATTATTATACACGTGTCCGAGGATTTTTCCGAAATATTTTTAGATTCCTAGATAATGAATTTGTTCCTTACTTTATGTACACATTGTATAAAGTAATATGTATAATACTATATTGAATTAAAAAGAAAAGTATATAATATTGAATAAAACTTTACAAATAGAGCATAAACTGGAAGATATTTCTATTACTTTTAGGTTATATTGTTTTATAGTTGTGACTAGAAATTAGCTGACGGACACCCTCATCATGTTATATATTTCCGAGTAAAGGTATTTCAGATACATATCTAGTAAAAATGATCTATTTGCAAAGTTAAAGGTGTTAGTATTTTAAAGTTTTCTATAAAAAATGTTTGTCGGATCCATAATGCCAAGAAAACTAATTTCAACGAAATCAAAGTGAGCCTAAAATTCGAACTCTACTTGCTGCCAACATAAAAAAATAAAATTTCAGTTTCATAAAGTTTAGGCACGTTATTCAATTTTTTTGCGTTTCATAATGTAGCCATTATGAAACCCAAATAAAAAAATTATATTATACAAACATATACTATACAAACTCTTTTTAGTTGTGTAACCAGACCATTAATTTAATAATTAGTACCAGCAATCGCGACTCGTAAATCATCAAAAAAACAATGGAACCTATCGGGTGCTTACTGATCCATTTCTGTAAATCCAAATCGTAGCATTCATTTTTCATTTTTAATTAAGATAAGTTACTACTTTTATTTGCCTATCATTTTAGTACAATTGCTATTATTTGTAATAGCAATTCTTGTTGGATCCGACTTAATTGCATCACACTAATAAGTTAATAAGAGCGATACCGTTACTTTTGTTTAACGCACGTCTCTACTAATTTGTTTACATGTTTTACTTTCTACTTTACGTAAATTGTTGCTCTGTGCTCCAGTAGCGGCCCAAAAAAAATTAAAAGAGCAATTGTACTAATACATTTTTGGTCAACGATTTTTACTTTCAATAAAGTCCTTTAAATATTAAATTATTGATGATTATGATGATCAAGGAGGATACGCCTTTGGTTCACAGTCCTTGAAGAATAAACAATTCATATTCTTAGTCCACAACGGCGCACTGCCCCTCGCCCATAGCCTTGCACCATAGACATCGAGATATAAACATGGACTGTGCGTTGTTATCTTCTTCCGATGAAGAAGATATTGTTTTAGACTTTAATATAACAAAGTGGTACTTATATGCTTAAACAAAAATCGAGTATACAGGGTTGTGATTTAATAACGGATAGATTCAATGCAAATTAAATGGGGGCGTTTTCGGAATAACGCTCGAATCCGTGGATTTTGTTTTTAGATTGCGCATATCTTGACATTAAATGTAGGTATACAAGATGTCCCACAAAAGTGTGACAGAAAAAATGTTTTTCCTTAAATGGATTTCGGATTCTCCGAAAAATTCTACTCACGTTTCATGTCTAATATCCTAAACCTATCTTCAACTGTTCACGAAACATTTACGTTCAATTATTAAAATATTACTTTATTGCAACATAAATTGTTAAAATTGCTGCGATTGTTAGAAGACTCCTAGGTAATGCTTTCCCAAACCGATGGATAGGCCGACGTGGATCAATTGAGTGGCCACTTAGGTCACCCGACCTTACTCCACTGGACTACTTTCTTTGGGGTTATGTTAAAAATAAAGTGTATAGAGATAAGCGACGCACGCTTGATGTTCTCAAAGAACGCATTCGTAATATAATTAGGAATATTTCTCCAGAAACCGTAGAAAAAGTACAGCAGGACTTCATTGATCGTCTGGGATACTGCCGAGCTGTTAATGGCGAACACTTCCAGCATTTGCTAAAATATTTTAATATTTGAACGTAAATGTTTCGTGAACAATTGAAGATAGGTTTAGGACATTATACATGAAACATGAGTAGATTTTTCCGGAGAATCCTAAAATGCAATAATATACAGGGGTTTCTATTTAAGGAAAAAATATTTTTTCTGTCAAACTTTTATGGGACATCCTGTATACCTATATTTAAATCACTTTACTTTGGGTCAATTTTAAATTTTACAATTCATTCATTTAAGAGTACCGTAATTTTTTTGGTATTTTCGTATTTTTATCGTCAAATTATACGATTAGGCTTTGTTTCGTTCCATGACTTATGGAGGTCATTTGCAGCAATTTATATGACTTTTGTTCATATGAGTTCATTATTCAAAGTTTTTAAATCATATCATATCATTATCAAATCATGGGCAATAATTAATTAAATGAAAAATACAATGTTGTGTTTAACACCCTATATTTATAAACTTTTATACCACATTTTCGTCTTAAAATAAGGCGAGGATTCACCTCCTTAATTTTTTCAGAGAGGTTAGGAAACACCCTGTATAAGTTGTAAAATTTTTTTCGGACGATTCTAAAATGTCATGGTCAAGTGTAGGGTTTGTAGACGAATGACCCATAGAGCTATGATTTAAGTACATTTTTAGATTACGTGTAATATGATCTAATAAATTAATCAATCTAATATTTAATAAATATTGAAAAATATTTTGCATATTTTAAGGATATTATTTCTAAGAAATTAACATTATAAGAAGAGTATTATTACATTTTCCTCTAAGAGAAAAGACTCACCAAGAATGGGTACAAACGTCACCAAACACAATTAGTCCGAACTCCCAAAAAGATCCTAAAAAAACTTCAAAATCTTCTTTCGGAATCCACAAAAACTTTATTTGTTCCCAGACCGTTTTAAAGGAAAATCAAAGGCGGTTCTTCCAATAGCCTTCCGCCGCTACCACGACCGTCACTTTTTTCCCGCGTATCTTCTAGACGAAAAAAACGAAACACTATCGCCACGGCCTACTAATACGTTAAACTTAGCAGACAACCACCGGTATCTAGATGAAAGACTTTTCTTCTTGTTTTGTTGGAGAGTAACGATTCAAGAATGGGATTCACCTGCTGTAGGAAAGAAGAAGCGTCGTAGCCACTCGGTCAGCAGGACCTGGCGGTTTCAGGGGGTGGGGTACGGTGCTCCTGCTGACCCAGACACATGCTGGACAAGAGGAAGATGATTCGACATGGCCTACTATGCGTGTTTACTTGTCGAACTTATTCTTATTATACTGAACCATATGTAAGATTTTTTCTTGATAAAACTGCACAGCTTGCTGGATATTTTTAGTTCTGCTTATATAGGAAATATGTAGGTTTGTTTTGCAGTAATTGAGAGAGAAAAAATATTTTAGAAATTTACATTATTTTTCATGGCGATTTGGGAGCATTGTCAAAATGTGTATCTAAATTGTAATTTAATAGCATGCAAAAACTAGCGATTTGTAATTTAATATGACTTAATAGGACATGTCACAGATCTACATTCAATTGTGCGTCGTCACCTGTCACAGTATGATTCACATTGGGATCATGTAGATCAAATAATGACAGGTAATGGACGTGATTAATATTATGACAGTATGATTCGGTCCTTCACTTTACTAGCTTGGGGGCCTATTTATTTCACATATACATAAACAGTATATTGCTAATACCATCTGCAATTATGTCCCCGCTATGGGCATCGAAGGGGGCGTTGTGAGTTTGCGCAGTTCAGAAATTTCCTTGTGAAAGTAAACATTCGACAGGATCGGAATTCAACTTTTTTAATGCAAATTTCACTGGTTAGTTAGGAAAAATATTGCAATCAAAATTTCGATTAGTTCGAATTAAGACGGCGTTCCATGCATACGATTTCTGACGATATAATGATCCCACGGTGCCCTGATTGGTGTAAACTTTTGGTGCCAAATTCGGTCCGAATATTTGTAACATTCGACACGATGGGCTTTATTTTAACTTTCATCCGACGTCGTATGTGTCTTAACCTCACCTTTTTCTAAACCAAAAATTAAGAATGAATGACTATATGGGCTATTGTGGGAATTATTATCAGCTACTAATGCACCAAATTAAAAATACATTAATTTTAAGGTTAGGTAGTGACCACATATATATTATATTGTATACGAATAACATTCTCTTCTTTTTTTACAAGCTTCTAGTGAAATTCGGTTCCGAAGATCGGATAATGTGATGAGTAAAATATTTTCGTATATATGTACATACCTGAACTACTTTATACCTGGTATTGATCCACGACTTTTGCAAAAAAGCACCATGCACTTATGTCCTTTCATCTTAAACAAAACAAGCTACTAACCTACCAAACAGCGAATCGAGTCACCACAAATTAAAAACTCCTTTACAATAATTGTTGTTAGGTAATGATAGTTTATAAGCACGAATATACCGACAACAATGTGGATGAGATACTTTTTATTCTGTAATTTGAAGAAGCATCCAGAACCAAAGATGGCGACGAATAACAACAAACAAATAATGTCGGGCCTGCTCTGACGCGATCGATAAAATTTCCACCCTACTGCGCAAACTCAATAGAACCGCGCCATCTCATATAGCGGGGCTACTTTTTGTATTTTGGAACGTATTGGCAATATACTGTTTATATATATGTAATTCCAACTTAGATACACCATCACCAGTTTGTAATCGTCAAAGATTCCAAACTGTGTAATTTCTCAATCCCAAATTGAATAAATTGCGAACTTGCTGGAGATAGTCACTTTGGTTTAACTGGTTGCCAAGGAAGCAAGAAGCAGTGTTAAATCTGTCAATTAAGCCCGAAAGGTAAAAATTTTCGCCCCAATGGCATACACTGAGAAAAACTCTAGCTTAAAAATCTTTGCCGGGATTATTTTAGCTGGGCTAGAATATTTCTATTTTAATTTTTAATAAATTTATTATTAAAGATTTAAATGTAATAATAGTATTTGCAGCGAATCCTCAAGCTTTTTCGACAGTTGACATCATTAATATGTCATCGATCAGCTGTTTGGGGACTTAAGCAAATACCCCAGTTTTATAGGAACCGTATTGAGCGTGTTTTGTTTTTATATTTTTCGAGTTTGATTATTGAGAATATGTTTAAAAGTGTATTTCCGTCGGTTTAGAAGTGTTTATTTTGTGTTGAAAACTTTGATTAATTACATATTGAGTTGTTTGTGTATCTGGTAAACCACAGTAAGTACTTGTCACGTTATGAAAAATTTATAGGTTATTATTTTCATTTATCTGTTTTTAGGCGAAAATAATAATTATGGAGCATAATTATTATTGTCTGCCTTCTACCTCAGCTGATGCCACCGTTAGAGGAACTAAGGTGAATTTTAATATTAATAAAAAAATTTCTAGATGTTTCATTACTTTCTGATCGAGTTGAGATTTGTTTCAGTTAAATATCAGGTAACACTTTTGTGTAGCGACTTGAATGTAGACAGTTTGGTTAGCTGGGAAAGTAGAAAATATCTGCACATTTTTTTGCAGAGAATACTAAATATATTGTTTATTAAAGTGGATGTTGAAATTTCAGTTCTTGGCACGAGTGGTTGCACAATAAGATTCCACATAAAAAATGTCGAATGGTTTTTAAGTCTTTTTAGGGGTGAGGGGTCACAGGCCCGTGGTAGTCCCAATAAGCCTGAATGAGATATAATGTAAACGCCAAATACTACAAAAATATAAAACGGTCTCAAGTGAAAGATAAATACATTTTTGTTTATGTTTGTTTGTTCCAATAATAATGGGTTGATCCTATTTTCTTAGGCAAAGGCGTATTCATTTTTACATGGCAATGAGCTAGCCCAGCAGTTCGTTCAAAATGTTTATAGCTACTTTAAAGAATGTCATGCTCACTTAAGTGCTGTTCAGGTGAGACATTTTAAAATATTTTTATATATGTGTATATAGCTACATTTATTATTTTTAATTAAATTTACACACTCGACTCTCCTTACATTTCTTATTCATCTGTTCAAGCATAATATGAGGGATATTACCTGTATTAATTTTCCAACATTATTAACTTTACGAAAAGAAAAATAATTAAGCAAATTGCAGGCAAATATTTTAGAAATAATTTTTAAAAATTGTTGGTTTTTTAGAATTTTTCAATTACTATATCATAAAATTTATCCTTTTTGTGCATCCGGTACAAAAACATGGACATTTTTCCAAGTGATTTGTATTTACATAACAGGGAAAAGAAATGATCAAGGATGACTTTTTCGAAAAATTGAAGATACAATTTTTTACAGGTATAGTTAAGTCCATGTGTAGACACACTGTATAAAGTTTACAGTAGGTAAAGATGGACATGCATGTAGATGCGTACTTCCTATCTTTTTGTGAATATACGAGGTACCTACTAGACATGTAATTATAAATAATGACTTTATTTTATATATTTGAATAAATAAATAACAAAAAAATACAATGTGTTGTGTTTTATTCCCTATAATAAATAATAAAAGATGTATTTAAAAATATAAATAGACTCGTTTCATTTTTAAAATAAACGTACGTACTATTGTAGTACGGTCCTGGAAGGTCCTGGAATGTCATACAAACCTAGGCAAAATAAATAACCACAAATAAGCAGGCAAGTCCTTAATGTCACGTGACACTTGACATATCTGGCGCGAGGGTTCGCTGCACAGGGCCAACACTCCATTCAGAAATCTGTTGGAAAGTGAGTTTGTGATTGTTTGAAATGTTATTGAAAATCAGTAATGGGTGGAAGAGTGACAAAACATGTTGGTCTCGCTAATGGCAACAATGTTGAAGTCTGGTTAAATCAAAGATCTTACAAGGTTAAATCCAATAACGTTTAAAAGGTTATGGAGCGGTCTTCATCGTTTCGGAGCGGAGCTAGTCTGGGCAAAAAGCCCAACAAGGGCGTATAATTTACTTTGAGATTCTTTACGTTTAACTATATTATCTATTCAAAAAGTGTAGTTTCGAATATTGGATATTTATAAAAAAGATAGAAATATTGATCCAGTTTTTATATACAGTGTATCCAAGGATGGATTTAACTATTTATGCTTAGCATCAATATTTTTGGTGTATTCATTACTGGATGATACTCTCCAGATATAAAAGTGTATATTTCTAGCCAGATTGTCATATTTATCACTAAGACATCTTGCAAAATCCCAATTAAAAATTTGTAAATTTGACAATTACAACTGGTTTAAGGTTAATCCGCAATTGCTCTTAAAATAAGTTTACTTCTAATAATTTTACTATAAACTGTGAAAAGAATGATTCTTTAAAATAATATTATTATACTTAAAGGTATCAAATAAATCGTGAAATAATCCAACTGCACTCTGGTCATCTATCTTTAGTTTATAGTTTATTACCTGCTCACATGCATTGGGTGTGGCCAATTAGCAAGGAGGGAGAAACGGAATGGGTGATGCAAACTCAAAATCAAATTTCTAAATATATTTACTAACCTGTGAAATTTTAATTTAACACCATTGCATCTTCTAGTGAAGTATTTTATGGCCGCACAAGACTCAACCATCTTGTAAATGCAAGATTTATATTAAGAAATAAACCAACTCGACTGCTTTTTGCCCGGACTAGCACCACGGACCGGACCATAACCTTTTAAACGTCAATGGTTAGTCAGAAATCATATCAATACAATCATATTAAAACATAACCATACTTACCGAAGAAAAGATAAATCATTGCTTAAATGATCCACTCTTTTACAAACTATACATGAATGCACCATCATTGTTTATAATAAAGACGATTTTTCACCAATACTCACAAAAAAAAAAAAAAAAAACAACCAAGTATATAAACACTCCCTTAAAAGCGGTTAGCAGCGAGTAGCAACAGTGTATTCTTATTCCATTGATAAAGTTTGATCGTTTGCCGTCGAGCGTAGTATCTTTTAACTTGATGTTGTCAGAGTGCAGTCGGTTTATTTCAAACTTTTATGTATAATAATAATATTTTTTTTCTAAATCTCTCAAGGCCTATTCACAATTTATATTAAAATTATTGGGAAATAAATTTATTTTAAAAGCAATTGCGGATTAACCTTAAACCAGTTGCAATTGTCAGATTAACAAATTTTTAATTGGGATTTTGCAGATACCTTAGCGATAAATAGGACAATCTGGCTATGCTGCAAGCATAACAGCAAGGTGGGGAGTGCACGTTTACAGTCCTTATGTCGACTTCAAATGTAAACAATTCTATCTGGAGTTTGTAAGATCTTTGGTTCGCTGCAACCACTATACAACGTGTCAAAGATAAGGAGGGCCAGTACAGGGATCTCGGAAACTGTAAGAGATTGTAAGTATAAGAACTGTCCTTTGCTGTAACTGCATTTATAAAGCCACTTTGCGACTATAGCAATGGTATATCCGGCAAAATCAATTTTACTGTCACAGCTATTTTTATTTATTGTCCCGTATCTAGGTATTTTTTGCTATCCTAGTTAAAATGCTGGTAACGATAGTAAAAACCTTCGTGCAGTGTAGAGAGTTAGGTAAATTAGGAATATCTTCGTGAAAAATAATTTAGCACAATTATATGAACCGTTTTGAAGTAAATCAGCGAAAGCCGTTGTCGAAAGGTGTGTTTTTTAAACCAAATACGTTGACGTATCCTTAATGATCAGGCGAGAAGTAACATAGTAGGTCTTCTTTTTACAGTTATATCATCCTTGCCGTATAGTATTGAAGTCATTTTGCACCAAGATGTAGGTAAATAATACTAAACATCTCCGCACCTGTGATAAATACGACGAGACTGCGTCGCGTCTTATTGGCGGAAGTTTAATTTTAGAGAAAATTATCTTGTTACTACTTTAACTGGTAATAGTGTCTGCTGCATTCGATATAATTGAAAGGAATTATGTTGTTTACTTACTTTGTACCCATTGACTATAAAATAACATCAGATGGTCCTAGTAGTATATAGAAGATGGGTAAGAAGGGGATGGATGCTACCAAGCGTGATCAAAAACACCGATGCACCTTACCCAAAACCCTATTATGCACCCAAAATCAGGATTTACTAAAACAGTTTCCGAAATAGGATATCTCCTTCCAACTACATCATATGATCGCCGCATGTCCAAACCACCGACCTATAACTATGGATACATACACAGTGGCGGCTTCAAAATTTGGGCCCCTCCGCAAAATTATTTATTCGGCCCCCTATAAAATGATTTAAAAAGTGACCACACTATTCTTTTCTGAATAACTTTATTATTGTTTAAAATTACTTTTAAACCAAATTTCTAGGAAATATTTACAAAAGTATACGTTCTCGTAAAATTAATTTAAAAATACATAATAAGATCGAATAATTAGAATATCATACAGGGCAGGTTAAAATTTAAACAATTCGCAAAAAAAGTTTTTTCTTTCCTCAAATAATTTTTATTGTATAAAATGAAACATACATATTTGAATAAAAGGAATGTATTTCAGCTTACTAATAATAATAATCTACAAAAAAATGATTTGAAAAATTGTTCAATGCATTTCTGTAAACGTATTTCCCCTAAATTGAACCATTGACCAACTTTTCAATTAATTTTGTTTGTAGATTAGTATATTACTAGTAAGTTATTCTTTTAATGATAATAATTCTCAGTAAGAAATAATTATTTGAAAACTTAGCACCGCCATACCGCCAAATAAGTATAAAAAATATTATTTATAAATAACAAGTGCTGTATTTAGACTAGTTTGCTGTCGCTCCGGAGCACCTATTTCGTTGCGCTAGGGATATTTCATATTTTAAATTCAATTTCCTTAAATTATTTGGTTAGGAATAGAAAGTTTGCATTCAATTAAAAATACCTACTGTCAGTAGTGCCATAAAAACTTTAAAACGTTGTAGTTGTTAATTCCTTGTTACTATAAACATTATCAACGACCTATTTTCATGCTAGGCCCGGTGGGTCTCGGCCTGGGGCCCCACTTGGCTTATTCAACACAAACAAGACAAAAACTTAACTTATTTGCTAAACGAATAGGTACCTATGCTTTTTTATTACAAAAAAAAATTGTAAGTGTACTCCTATTCTTGATGATAGTATAAAATCATAATAAATTAGTGTTGCGTAAGAAAAACACACTTTTTGAAGTGATGGCCACAAGGCCTTCTTTTATGCGAGAAAATAGATTGTTTATTTCCGAGTAAAGAGGGTTTTTGATGTGCCAAAATATTGACGTGAAATCTTGTGTATTCATCAAGGGCGAAGTACGGTCCTGTTCGTCGGATAAGGTAAATAATTTATCAGTCGGTATTGCGCATGACATCTGACGATCACCTTTGTTTACATGCGCCATATATTTGCCACCATTGCTTTTAGAGTTTGGCTATCCATAGATATAGGTCGATGGTCCAAACATGATAGACTTCACCCGATTTTCCTGACTCGCCTCTTAGAGTAACTCTTGTTCCTATATATCTTAGTTCCTCACCAATTAAATGGCTGGCTTCGTTTTTGGTGAGATGGCTTCCTAAGGTATTTTTTGATGTGGAAACTGTCTTGACTCGGGAATCCAATCCCGCAAATGCTGGATTACGCGGTGATTTCGCGACATTGACATTGTGGGATTAAACGTGCGGGATTTGCGTGACTCGATGTGGGTGCTATATGTTAATAAAAAGTTGTTTTATGCAATTAGAAACAGAGTAGAATAGCAGGAAAATATTTATTGCATATAGGTACAATACAATAGTACGACTAGTTTAACGGTTACATGTTACATTGATTTTGAAAGTACTATCGGAGAAAAGATAACATGTTTAATGTTTCATCTTTTAGATTTGATCTTATTTTATTGCACATGTATCCTGCGGCTGAAAACGCACGTTCAGCTTCGACACTAACTTGTCGGCGGAATAGATTTTACACAATTTGTGGCCCTCTGATTCGAATAGTTGGCGCATATCGATCGATGTGATAAACTTTCCAAAGGGTTTTTTTTTTTTTTTTATGATCAAACACAAGCACTATAGGAAAAATCCTTTAGGGCACTCTGGGAGTGGTGCGGGTGCGCAAAAAGCGATTCACGTTGGTTTTGAATCGTTGGAGGTTATATTCGTTGGGAAAAACGACCACGGGAAGGTCGTTCCACAAGGATGAAGTCCTCCAGATGAAAGAGTTCTTAAATAGTGAAGTTCGAGGAGTACTAAGCTTAACCACATATGGATGGGCGGCAGTGGTTCGTCGTGTGTTTCTGCTATTCGTCGCTCTGGGCGGAATAAAGAGGGTAAGGTCAGCCGAGCACCTTCCATGAAAATATCTGTAAAAGAGAGTCAAATCCCCAACCTGTCTTCGATGTTCTAGGCTGTCGAGGTTCTTCGTCAGCTCGTGGTCTCCGATCAGGCGAATAGCGATGGAATCCAGTAGCCGAAGAGTATGTTTGGGTGCAGAGCTCCAGACATGAGAGCAGTATTCTAGTGATGGTCGAATCTGGGCTTTGTATAGTGTCAAAAGTTGTTGAGGTGTGTACAACTTTCTGGTTCCTCCCAGATTGACACCCAGCAAATTAATAGATGAAGCCAGTGGGATTGCGTGTCCGGCCATGACTATTTCCGGTTCTGTAATGTTAACCTTTTTAGAGAAAACTGCTGCCTGGGGTTTCTTAGCATTAAATTCGACTTGGTTACTGTCACCCCAAGCCAAAATTTCTTCCAGGTCTTTGTTGAGGCGTGATACTTCATGCTGTGTGCGAAGATGTGCGTCGGCAGCCGATGTTTGCGCATTCAAAGAGAAAGATGAGATAAGTGTGCTATCGTCAGCAAAACTAAATATCGGATTTTTAGTTTTCACTAGAAGGTCGTTAATGTAGAGTAAGAAGAGAGTGGGAGACAATATGGACCCTTGAGGAACACCGGCATTGATGGTGAAGGTGTCTGAGAGAAATCCGTCAATCGCCACTTGCAGAGAGCGGTCCTTAAGAAAGCTAGACAACCATGCACAGAATCGACTGGGCATACCATAGGATCGCAGTTTACTTAGAAGCCCCTCATGCCAAACACGATCAAAAGCTTTAGAAATATCCAGTGCAACAACCCGATACTCCCCATGATGTTCGATTGCGTTGTTCCAAATATGGGTGACATAGGCTAGAAGATCTCTAGTTGATCTGGACTTCCGAAAACCATATTGATGATCGCTGATGATGTTGAAGCCTTCCAGGTACTTTAGAAGATGTTGGTTAATAGCTTTCTCCATTACTTTTGATATAACTGAAAGCAATGCGACTGGTATACCATCTTTAGCTACAATTCGAGACAATCTTTCCTCCATCGAAACTTTTTTCTCAGATGAAAAAGAATCTATCATTCTCATTTTCTTAGGTAGCACAGAAAAACCACTAACATCAAAGCGCTTAGCAATAGAACTAAACGAACTACTCGAGCTTTCATTTTCTGTGTTATTTTATCAATATCAACACTACCGCTGCTGCTCTGGACTTTCAAATTAATATTATGCTTTGTTTGTAAGTGGGTGTGAAGACCTTTGGTGGAACGACCAGAGATTTTGATAATGCTATGGCATAACTTACATTTAGCTGTACGACCATCTTCAGACTTTAAAAAATAATTCCAAATTAATCTTGAACCTTTATTGTCTTTGTAAACTACACTGACACTCATTTTTGTGATTGCTGTTTAAATTCCATGGATTATATTCAACCACTTGCTAAATGTCACTAGATACTAGTAGAACAACGCCCTTACTTTCGCACGTACGCAAGAGAACTGTTCTGTTTAACGTATTTTCAATAGCCCAGCATGGCGGGGAATCCCCGCAATTCCCGCGGATCCCCGGGATCGATGGGCTCAATCCCGCAGGTCTGAGGGTTTAAAGTTTGGGTGCGGGATTGGATTTCCTAGTCTTCACATTGTAGCGGAATCTTATTTTTTATATTTTTTCATTTCCTTACCCTATGGGGTTGCCAATGGGCAAGCACCATCTGTAATTTTCATTTGCTTAGGTAGCACAGAAGAACCACTAACATCTGAGCGCTTAGCAATAGAACTAAATGAACTACTCGAACTGATGGTACTAGCTTTCGTTTCCTGTGTTATTTTATCAATATCAACACTACCGCTGCTGCTCTGGACTTACCCTATGGGGTTGCCAATGGTCAAGCACCTCTCAGAGATTTAAAGTTGTAGCCAAAAATATCTACGATATTAAATTTATTGTAAAAGCGTAAGTTTACCTAAAAACAGCAGATAAAAATAACCGTTCCTAACAGATGGCAAAATTATCATATTTATTCCAAATATTAAAAATACCCAGGTAGTTCAGGTTTAGTTCCAGCTTAAAATATTCGCCATAGAAATTAATGCCTTTTGTGCCCGAATAGATAGTAACATTAATGTGTATAAAATAATATTATTTAAATTAAATAACTGTAAGGAATGTATTATTGCAAAATTATATTTTCTCCGGACACAAAAATACAGTTCGCTTAATGTAAACGGTAATTTTTGCATACGAATCTCAGTAATCTCTAGTCTATTTGGCCTCCATGCTTCACTTATCTTACCAGGATTTTACTATCTTGCAGGAAATACGACCTATGGAACCCGAACCATTTAAAATTATTGCAATTACGATTTGTAGCTCTTCCTTATTTTATCCTAAAGATGTTTAAAAATAAAGAATATATCCAGATATATTTTACTTTGAATTTAATTTTCCTGGTTGGTCAGGAACAAAAGGGCCCCTCCCTAGGGCCCCCCGAACAAACCCTATAAAAGTGTCCCATTTTTTATAATGTCTGATTGTATTATCACAGTATATTAGAGAGTTATTATCAAAGATAGAATGCTACCCCTCATATTTCCATTCAACGTAAACTTATCAAAAAGGTAAAAACTGGTTTTGTTAAGGCCGTATTAGACTAGGCAATTTTTTCTCTTGCGCCGGCAATTATAATGGCACGTATTCATGCGCAGTAAACCGTGTTCGATCAGCTGGAGCATTGTCAACGGTCAGAACAGCAGTGGGTACTGTCGAAATCCCTAAAATATCCCCAGAATTAGAGATGTGCAAACTTGTTCGTTTTGATTACCAGTTAAAGCAGCTACTGCTATTTACAAATATGAGGTGCAAAAAGTTGCTGAATTAGCAGTCCATAAGTTTAATAAAGAATGTAAACTGCTAATTTAAGTACCAGTGGGTTTAAATGGTCATTTCCTGTTCCTACCTGGTTCGGCCCAATAATAAACAGTTAAAAATAACAGAATAATCCATGTCTACCCAATTACGCCGGCAAGGGCAATTAAAATGGCGCCTGTCCCATTTCTGGTAATGAGAGACAGCTGATCGAGAACAGTGTACTGCGCATGAATCCGTGTCATTTTAATTGTCAGAAGAGTAGAATTTCTGACTGTAGTGCGGAGAACGGTGTACTGCGCCTGAATCCTTGAATAAAATTGCCATTGCTGGCGCCATAAAAATTCCCAAGTGTAATACGGCCTTTAGAGAATTTTACGTGAAGTTCAGAGGCGTACTCGGTTCTTTTCTGAGAAGTTTAGTTTTTGAGATATTAACAAAAGAAAATAAATTAAATGGAAGATCCTGTATATCATATTTTTATTTAATTGAGCAAGCTTTGGGCTACTATTTTAGAAATATAACCCTTCCTTAACGTCACAGTTTTACTAAAAAAAGTAGCTATCGAGAAAGTCGATATAATTTTTTTCATTTTTAAAAGTACAAGGTATAAAAATAAAGAATATATCCGGATATATTTTACTTTGAATTTAATTTTCCTGGTTGATCAGAAACAAAAGGGTCCTTCCCTAGGAAGGCAACACCATACTTATTTTTTATCTAATATGCGCTATTGCAAGTATTTTACGAAATGTTTTTTTATACATTTTTTAATTTCCTGTCATTTAGAATCAAATCCCTTATAAGATTTGGTCAAGAAATATTTATAATTTATAGTAGTTCTATAACAAACCCGAACAATCAAATTATAAAAGGGTTCCACAGATTTTATACTGTACAATAAAATGATTCTATAAGCATTTTTACTATACAGGGTGTCCCAGAATATGTGGGCAATCTCCGGGGTTCAGATAGAACACTTAAAAATAACAGGAGAAGTTCATATACATTTTTCTTCCTACTGCCCCTCCTACGGAGATACGGGGCCCATAACGGACATCTTTGGAAATCGTTGATTTTTAAATAATTAAAGTACTAGGTGTAATTTGGCTTATTTAGTTTGACAGGGACGGACTAGACGTAACACAAAAATGCTTTTTTTTAACCCTGTATGATGAAGGAACGACAATAATATTTTTTTTGGATACTCTAAACTTTGAGCTGAAAAAGGTACACTTGATCAATGTCGATAAAATGAACTGTTTTCGAAAAAATATATATTTTTGTTCATACATTAAATGCATGTCGGCGTATTCAGTATATGTAAATTCCATTACTGAGTTAGTAACTAATAAGACAAAGGAGAAAAGTCGCAAATTTCAAGAGACTACCATAAACTGACACTGGCATAAATATCCATATTTAAATCGGTATATGTGAAAAATACAACAGCAACAATGAGGGAATTTTATGAACATAAATCAATGCTAAAAACCATATTGAACAAAAATATCTTTTATTCGAAAACAGTTCATTTTATCGACATTGATCAAGAGTACCTTTTTTCAGCTTAAGGTTTAGAGTATCCAAAAAAAATATTATTGTCATTCCTTCATCATACAGGGTGTAAAAAAAAGCATTTTTGTGTTACGTCTAGTCCGTCCCTGTTAAACTAAATAAGTCAAATATGTTTGAAAGGGAGAATTTTAAGGAGACTTATCTAGTAAACATTATACTACAAAATTATTAAATTACACCTAGTACTTAATAAATTATTTAAAAAACAACGATTTCCAGGGACGTCCGTTGTAGCTCCGTAGGGGAGGCCGTAGGAAGAAAAATTTATACGAACTTCTCCTGTTATTTTTAAGTGTTCTATCTGAACCCGGGAGATTGTCCACATATTCTCGGACACCCTGTATATAACTTGGAAGCGCTAAGGAAACATCTTCCTAAATGCTATTACACAACATTTGTGTCTCAAATCTGGGGTTTTTATACTTATAGTTCTCTTTATATGGTTGTAAAAACATTCTCAGGAAAAATTTATATAGCTTGACGCTCAAAATGTTTGCTGTAACAACCTTTATAAAGAAAGCCATATTGGTTAAGAAATAATCTTAATTTAAGGAATATTTTAAGAATACGAAGAATGTTAAAGCATTAATATAATAAAACATGTGTATAACCTGCCAATTAAACCTAAAACTTTGGCAAGTTGCCCGACAACATTCTTCCGCAATTTTTGCATCAATTCAGAACTTTCGGTGGTCTCTCGCTGTTATATCGAGAGCGAACAAGAAATATCTTTTCCCATTTCACCTGACCCCAACCTGATCTTCGCAGTGGCGTAACGTCATTATTACATAACTTTGATTGCCGTTCTTTTCAGTCAAACAGATGGGCCCAAAATTGCAACTCGTGGAACTCCAAAAGCGATTAACCTCACTAGCTATGGTTTAATAGCCGATTTTCAAAGGGCTCGTCGTGACAGCCTGCTGAATTAGATCGAAATCGAGTTGATCCCAATGCGACGTTAAGTTTCAAAGATATTAATTTGTCAAAGTTTTACACTGATTTTATGCCGCCAAGAACCTGATTTCGGTTTTAAGGTTTCTCCTGCTCGCCACTGAGATATAATTGGTCTATATTTCTTTATGCCACATTTCGATACCAGATGATTTATATTGGACCCATAAAGCGATTATAATTTGAAGTGATTATTAAAGAAAGGCCGCTCTACAAGGTGTCTTATACAGGATACAAATATAACGTTGCATTTATACAGGGTGTAATGGAAATGACCTGGAGAATGCCTGCATACTTTTTTTCTTAGTCGAATGCCTAATTACCTAGGTAAACCCCCTTTTGTTCCACGTACAGCTGCGCCATACACATCCGTTTTCAGTTAATAAGGATATATAGGTCAGTAAACAAGCGGTGATGCCAAATCACACCGCATGTCTAGACCTTGCTTGCTGAAACGCCGCCGCGCGCTTTTCGAAACGTGCCTTTAGTATATTTTGATATTCGAGACGCGTAAGTCCCGCGAGTCTGTCTCTCGAATTCTCACCAGCTTCTATACGAATTTTAAACGTTCTGCTTTAATAAATTTACCAGTTGTAGCATTACCAATTTCTGTGAACTAATTTATAACTAATATAGTGATATGATTTCAAATTTATGTAATATTGGTTGTGTTGAAAAACATACATTCTTATGGAAATTAATTATGAAACGTATTGTGTTTAAACATGATCGAATGTAGGAAAGCATGTGAAATTGTAAAAATATCTAAAAAGTTTTAAAAATGACTGACAACGCGGGCCAATGAGGTCTTGTTGACAAATCTTGGCCTTCTACATTCATTTGTTTATGCAGGTTTCACTCGAATTCGATTGTGTTGTCATACAATTTTCGCTCTTAATTTTTATGCAAAGAATTGTTTCGAAAAGGTTTGACATAAGTCTTAAAATTTTAGTATCTTTTTCTAAAATGTTTGACGACGTGTAAATATGGCAACACCGGCCAATAGTCAGGGCCGTATTCATAGACAACACTTGAGGCGTCCTAGGAACACAAGTGCTCTTTACGGTGACGTTGTCAGTTTGACAAAGTTGACTAAGGAATGCTTAAGGCCGGAAGGCGACTTAAGTGTCGACTATGAATACGGCCCTCAGGGATGTCTTTTGAGGCTTGATCTAATGTCTCACCCATCGATCTATACTATGGATAGCCAGATTCTAAAAACAAAAGTGGCAAATTTATGGCTTCGCCCATGTAAACAAAGCTGATCGTGAGACGTCATGCGCAATGCCGACTATTTACCTTAACCGGCAGCAGCAGCAATGAAAATGATTACACGGCAATATTTTGGCACATTTAAATAAAGACCTTCTTTACTGCGAAATAAACAATCTATTTTTTCGCATAAAAAAAAAGCCTTGTGGCCATCACTGAAATACCACTTTTAGAATTAATTTTGATATCTATTGTCCACGTATCGATAGATTTTTAATATCGTTACATCGCTACGACTGATTTCGGTTCTGGACGGTCACCGTTGGTTCGCGTCGTTGGTTGGCAACCAAACCGGCACCAATACCAGCGGGATTGCCTATATGACGGCGACAACATTATGCGCAAGACAAAAAATGAGCAAGCTTTAAAAATATGACCGGGAAACCGTGCGCACCAACCCATTTTTTCACTCATAAAATTCTACTTTTTAATGCGCACCCCATAAGTTGTACGTATCTATAGTTATAGGTCGGTGGTCTCACCAGTGGCTGCCATTTTGGGGTTTTGATGGTTGGTTGATGTTTTCCGAATTTAGTGTGTCTTTAAATATTGTGGCAAAGTTGCCATAGAGAAACGCCACTGCACTAAACTAATATGCGAATTTGCGAATAGTAATCTATCCGATTACGGTCAGTAGGGAACTCGTACAAAGTTGCATAGAATTTTTGTTCACACTTTCGACTTGCATTCATCGGACAATACTAATTTATTTGGAAATCACGACAACAAATACATTATATTGTTACGATGGTACCGATTAGGAAGCGACTTTCTTGTTTTTAATCACCATTTTACTGCAAATCATGTGCTGGCCACGTATACAGGGTCGTCCACTTTCAACGTCGGGTTTCTGAGAATCGACAGTATTAATTTTTTAAGGCTGGGTTCACACGGCAATATACAGCACGATTTTTTTTATAATCAGAGAGTGATGCCGGTGCGAATAAAGCGATTCACGTTGGTTTCGAATCGGTGGAGGTTATATTCGTTGGGAAACACAACCACGGGAAGGTCGTTCCATAAGGATGAAGTCCTCCAGGTGAAAGAATTCTAAATAATGAAGTTCGAGGTGTACAAAGCTGAACCACATATGGCAGTGGTTCGTCGTGTATTTCTGCTATTCGCCGCTCTGGGTGAAATTAAGAGGGCAAGGTCAGCCGAGCATTTTCCATGGAAAAAGGAGAGTTAAATCACCGACCTGCCTTCGATGTTCTAGGCTATCGAGGCTCTTCGTTAGCTCATGGTCTCCTATCAGACGAATGGCCTTCCTTTCGACAGAATGCATAAGCCGAAGAGTATGTTTCGATGCAGAGCTCCAATTATGATGGTCGAATCTGGGCTTTGTATAGTATCAAAAGTTCTTGAGGTATGTACAACTTTTTGGTTCGGAAGAGTACACCAAGTTTCTGAGAAGCTATCGTGGCGATTGCCACAACGTGGTTAAGCCAAGACATATTTCCTCCCAGATGGACGCCCTGCATTAATAGATGAAGCCAGTGGAATTGCGTGTCCTGCCATGACTATATTCGGTTCTGTAATGTTAACCGTTTTAAAGAAAACTTCTGCCTGGGTTTCCTCAGCGTTAAATTCGACTTGGTTGCAGTCACCCCAAGCCAAAATTTCTTCCAGGTCTTTTTTGAGGCATGATACTTCATGCTATCCATGAAAATGTGCGTCTGCAGCCGATGTTGTTCATTCAATGAGAAAGATTTGACAAGTGTGCTATCGTCAGCAAATCTTAATATGGGATTTTTAGTTTTCACTAGAAGGTCTTTATTGTAGAGTAAGAAGAGAGTGGGGGAGACAATATGGACCGTTGAGGAACACCGGCATTGATGGTGAAGGTGTCTGAGTTAAATCCGTCAATCGCCACGAAATGACAAATATTCAAAAAAATCTATTTTCAGCTTTGACAAATGACACCGGTCAAAAATTTAGCCCAACGAGTGTTGTGGCAAGAGTCCGTTCCTGACTTCCCTGACGATTAAAACATCTACTGTAGTATGATTTAATGACTCTTTATGGCTTCCATAAAAGGTTAAAGATTCATTAAATTATACCGGTCGATTCAAAGAGCCTATTCCATGACAAATCAAAAACCGCCAACGGTGTGGGCGCAGGTATATTTGGAGAAATACCCAGGATAGACATAAACATTCCTCCGGGGAACTACGCCACAGTATACCAAGCGGAAGTTCCTGCCATACAAGCATGTGTACTACAAGATTCTGAAAAGAGCTACCACGACCAGAAGATTTACATCCTGTCGAACAGCCAGCTGCTCTTAAGGCTCTGGACGCCAATCGGTTTACTTCCTTCAAAACTTACACTGGAGTGCCATACCATCCTAAAAGCACTGGCGGCCAGGCGAAACAAGGTAGAGCTCTTGTGGGTCCCTGGTCACTCTGGGATATTAGGAAATGAAAAAGCGAATGAACTAGCGAGAGCCGGATCCGCTCAAAATGTCAGGGACCCCGAACCGGCCTTTGTTCGGGTTTGAATATCAAAACAGGCAAAAAAAACAACATTAGATAGATGGTCGAAAAAAACAACACCTATCTCATGGTAAGGGTTTCCTGGTACCTGGAAAATACTATCGAATGGGATGCTAACCCTGACGCGGCCCCAGTTGAAACAAGTGATGGGTCTGCTAACAGGCTACTGCCACTTGCGAAAACACCTTCAACGGATAGGTATAAACAACGGATCCATTGAATGTAGACTCTGCGGCGAATTGGATGAAACCGCCAAAAACATAATATACCGCTGTGTAGCGCTGTCTCGTAGAAGACAACCTCCCACATGACAAGCTTGGTAGAAGGTTACTGGACCTCATAGAAGGAACAAACATCTTCTAACAAGATCGGGGTACACAATAAGCCGAAAGGCTGCAGAGATAGAAGTTCGGGCCTTTAAACCGACCCCCGCCTTTAACCAACCAACCAACCAACCATGACAAATTAGCTTTATTTTAACCTTCTCACTATGCTCCCCGGGGATTAGGATGTACTTACTGGACACCCTGTATGCCGGTTATTACGGTATAGCCGTGTGTATCCAACGTTCCCCTATCTTTGTCGTAACGACAAGAGAATAGCATGAAGGTGTGCTAACATTCCATCGGTCGCTTACTGCAAACGAGAAAGAAGCGAGGGATACGAGTTACAGTCAATCAAAAATTAAAAACCCAATGCCTTAAATATGTCCGATGACCGACATTTTTTTCACGTTAATTATTTGGTAACGGTAAAATTCTTCTATAAATATATAGATTACAGATGTTTGTTTAATTTGTCCGAACTGGTAAAATTCAGCTCTTAATACATTTATTAATACACGGAGAGAGAAAAAAATACAAGAGTAACTGGAAGCTCTTATGAAGAAAGTTTGTAAAATTGACATAATCAATTAGATAGGGAGCAAGGATTTTAAATACGGCTTTTGTTCACAATCTTTGACGAATAAACAATTCACATTCTTAGGTAGGTTCTAAACAAGTATAGTTAGTAATTCTTATCTCGATATTGTATGACTGTGCCAAGTCTACCGTACAGAGCATAAAAATATAAACTTTTGAGTCATGTCCGTTGCTTGTGTTTCCTAACCAGGACATATCAAACCGATGATCTGTTGATGATGGTGATGATGTGAATCAAAAAAAAGAAAGGGGCAGAAGGTTAAAAGAGATGGGGATTCTACAGTTAGAATCCATGTTTGTTTCAAGTCAATGAGAGAGAGAGAAAATATAGCTCGTGTTTAGCTTGTTGTAGTCACTCTAGCGGACACCATTTCTAATTCTTTACCACCAGGATCAAACCCATCGCCTTAAAATTAAAATGAACAAGTCCATTTTTGATTTCTTGGAAACTAATATTTAAATAATTATAAATGATTCAGGAAGACTTAACTTTGGTTAGATTTAACTATACAGGATGTTATGGGAATGACGTATTATATTTAAACCGGAAATTCCTGAGATGAAATCAAATTGAAGAAAAATATCCGTAAATTTTTTTTTTTGTTATGATCAAACACAAGCACTATAGGAAAAATCCTTTAGGGCACTCTGGGAGTGGTGCGTGTGCGCAAAAAGCGATTCACGTTGGTTTTGAATCGTTGGAGGTTATACTCGTTGGGAAAAACGACCTCGGGAAGGTCTTTCCACAAGGATGAAGTCCTCCAGATGAAAGAATTCTTAAATAATGAAGTTCGAGGAGTACTAAGCTTAACCACATATGGGCGGCAGTGGTTCGTCGTGTATTTCTGCTATTCGTCGCTCTGGGCGGAATTAAGAGGGCAAGGGCAGCCGAGCACCTTCCATGAAAATATCTGTAAAAGAAAGTCAAATCCCCAACCTGTCTTCGATGTGCTAGGCTGTCGAGGTTCTTCGTCAGCTCGTGGTCTCCGATCAGACGATGGCGCTTTAATTTAATATGCCCTGTACATGACCTGTTGTCAATCCAAAAATGCACACAGTGACACTGTGTGAAGAATTAAACAAACTAGAGATGTTCAAAAAGTCAGTGAATTTTGAGCAGTGTTGCCATATTTCCAAAGTAATCTCTTTAGAAGCTCAATGATCTTTTGATTAAAACGAAGTTCTTTAGAAAAAAAAGGAATTTTATTTAGGCCCCATGCTCTCTTACCTTTAACAAAATTTCTTGCGTAGAATTCTATGCACTTTGCCACATTACTCAGAAAACACATATCAAAAGTCAATGTTCAGTCAACCTTTTGATTGATTCGGCTTCATTTAGAAAAAAAAATGGAATTTTCTCTAAAACACATGCTCTATTCCCTTGTTATTCGACACACATATTAAATTTACGGCATTTAAAAACCACTGCAGCAATAAACAAACAAACATTTCAGCTATGCTTTGTTTGTTGTGTTTGTTTGATTGTTGCCAAACTACACAATACTAATAACTAGGAAACCAGCTTGTCGACAAAGAGTTTTTGCTATTTTATAAGTTTAAATTCATACGCTCAGTAATTTCATTTTGTAATATTACTTTTTCGTACTATTTTCTTTCTCTGTTGCAGTACAAAATTCATATTTTTTAAAGTTAGTTTTAAAATTTAAGTTTTGCAGCGCAAATTTCGAAGTCTGGTAAATGGCAACCTCGATTTCAGCTGATTTTAGAACGTGTATGAACGTTTTATTTACTGCGATTATATTGTTTTCTAATAAAATTTTGTGAAAGTGTCAAGCCTTCCTGAAAAACGACCTTCCAGAACTGTTAGAAAATGTTCCTTTAGCTCTGATAAGGGATATGTGGCTTCTGCAAGCACAGTTTACGGATTGTTACTGAATATTTGTACGTCCTATGTGCGCTTATTCTATGCGTATGGTAGTATTTAGTGATTTTGTGTAATCTGATAATAAGTGCCTATCTTCAAAGAAACTAATTTGAAACTCGTGGGTGTCTTTCTGTTTCTTTAAGTGATTTAGTGTAATTTGTTCTGTTTCACTATGTGCTTTTTCTCTCGACGATATGCCAGTCATGTTCCGAGATTGAAAAGAAGAGACCGAAGGGCTTGTAGTGGGTATAAACAAGCGAGGAGTAGACTGTGACTGAGTTTACTTCCTAATAGCTATTAGGCAGTCCCATACTATTATCAGGCCATGTGATGAGCATAAAGTGTGAGCATGATGTGATGAGCATAGAGTGTCCTCCATTTACTTCCTATCTGTATACTTAAGGTAAGCTAAATAATTATTTTTATAAGAAAATAAAGTTTTACATTCTTACACAGTTTGGCAACATTGCGCGAAACAGGTGTTTGTGGATACACTCACTGCCACAGGGTGCTATGATTCATTACCGCGGAGTCACCTGTGAGTTGTTGGGTTTGTTGTTACTCCACTTTTAAAACGTTCGATTTGAAATAGTAAAATATAGGACACCCCAGGAGTTACCAATTTAAATATAATACGTCATTTCCATAACACCCGGTATTTTAAATTTTAATCATCTATACCTTATTATTAAGAACCAATTTGTTTTTGTGCCTCATGGTATAAATTTATTTAAAATTAGTTTTCAAACGATTAATTTTAAAATAGAATCAGATCATTTAAGCAATTAAAACTTGAAGAAGGAAAGATTGCCTTCAATTTTGGTTGCGCGTATGAATAAGCTTGACGATATTTGCTAATGCAAATAATGACTATGAATTATGATAATACAAAATACAATCCATTATACAGGGTCCGCAAACGAAGCGTGGACGGAAGATTAAATCGTCATCGAAGAACTTATCAAGAATACTAAAATAGCTTGACATATTGGATTAAAAGCGGCATGTTTTAAAAATATTTTACATTATACAGGGTGGCCCAAAAAAGTGTGACAGCATAAAGTTATATTTTTTTAAATGGGACACCCAGTATTTTATTGCATATTTAGGTTCGTACTACTATCGTTTATAAGTGCCTCAAATTTTATTTAATTTGGTTATGTAGTTTCGGAGAAATACATTAAAAACTAAAAAAAAAAAGTTTTGCAGTCCTGAATAAAAAAATAAAAAAAAACAGTCCAGAACTATTTTTTTAACCTCGGCATTGAGTGAAATTTATGACAAGAGGTCTAGAGATACTATGAATGTAATTGTGTTTATTTATTTTATACAGGGTGTTCATAATAAGCTTTCAAAAATCTCACATTTTAAAATAATTTTTCTCAAGTATTTCAAATGGAACACCCTGTATATTATTTGGCTATTTGACGTAGAATTCATATACAATTTTTTTTTTGTAATACAAGCATATAAGTTATATCCAGCCGTTTTCGAAATAATTATAAATATCATAAATTATGTTGTTTAAATAGAGTTTTTATTGGGAAATTTTTTTATAGGCGACTAGACTAATAATTGTAAACTAACAGCTTCCTTTTACTTAATTTAATGATTTTCCTCTACTGTCAACGCAACTCTTAATTCATTTTCTTCATTAATAACGGGTTTATTGATTATCATCCTTTTTGTGTACGCAACGCTTCCTGTTGCTACAAATCTTTGCAACAACTTCTCGAAGGTTTCTCGGCTTACTCGCAATATCTGGATATCTTTCAGCATACACTCGGCTCGCGAGGAGGCAATTTCTTGCACATTCACCCAGTATAAAAATCATATTTACCATTTCTAAAGTTGTAAAATTCGACATTTTGTGTAAGTTAGTAATTAATTTCGATGACTGAACAAATGTAAATAATTTTATTTGGCTGTCATAGTGACAATTTAAACAAAACAAAATCATGGCAACTCGATTAAGAACAAAAAATAAAATTAAATAAATAAAAGTAGCAAAAATGTAGGCTTTTAAAATTTATATCGAAATAACTAAAATACGGTAAACTCTAAGAGTAATAGGAAGCTATTTTGAACATTTACTTTAGTTTACAATTATTAGTCTAGTCGCCTATAACAAAATTTCCCAATAAAAACTCTATTTAAACAACATAATTTATGATATTTATAATTATTTCGAAAACGGCTGGATATAACTTATATGCTTGTATTGCAAAAAAAAATTGTATATGAATTCTACGTCAAATAGCCAAATAATATACAGGGTGTTCCATTTGAAATACTTGAGAAAAATTATTTTAAAATGTGAGGTTTTTGAAAGCTTATTATGAACACCCTGTATAAAATAAATAAACGCAATTACATTCATAGTATCTCTAGACCTCTTGTCATAAATTTCACTCAATGCCGAGGTTAAAAAAATAGTTCTGGATTATTTTTTTTGATTTTTTTATTCAGGACTGCAAAACTTTTTTTTTTAGTTTTTAATTTATTTCTCCGAAACTACGAAACCAAATTAAATAAAATTTGAGGCACTTATAACCGATAGTTATACGAACCTAAATATGTAATAAAATACTAGGTATCCCATTTAAAAAATTATAATTTTATGCTCTCACACTTTTTTGGGCCACCCTGTATAATGTAAAATATTTTTAAAACATGCCGCTTTTAATCCAATATCTCAAGCTGTTTTAGTATTGTTGATAAGTTCTTCGATAACGATTTAATCTTCCGTCCACGCTTCGTTTGCGGACCCTGTATATACTAATATACTACAAATACTATATTATCAGTCTTTAGTAAAAACGTAGTAGCTACAAATTATATATTACTTTACTGTCGCTTTTTCTCCGGTTCACCCTACCAATTACAGCGTAAAAAAGGGAAGAGGAACTACCTTGACGTTCTTATTTTAAACCTCTTCATTTAAACCAAAACATTTTCTGCGTAATAACGCAATTAAGAAAATTGTATGGTACATCAAACATCGCACATCTGTCATCGTTTAAATCATGTTAGAGATTTCGCTATGGTTTACTCATTATGAGCTTTCAAATTATTTATGGCTATTTTTTTACAATGCCGGCCATTATTGTTGTATGTGAAATTGAAAACTTAACAGCCTCGCTAAATAGAACATAGTAACCAATTGATTAAAAATATTCCACTTAAGTGAGAGCCGATGTCGTCATTAATACATTTTCTTCTTCTATCCCAAATAAGATAGTAAGTTCGCCGTGAGACAGAGAGAGAAGAAAAAATTTCGAGTTATCTATTTCATTAATTCGAATTTTATCAAAAATATAAACATATATAAAAATAGAAATCCTGCGTGGCACCGAATCCTTTTATCCCTCTAAAAAATCCTGGGGTTCGGCAAATGGCTGGGGAAATCTGAGCAGATCCGAGGGAATGAAGAATGGAGGATTCATGCTTTGCAAAGATGCGCTAGTGAAGTAAGGCGACACCTTCTCGCCGCGTTTTTTCTTGTTCGGGTCGACGTGCCTTTTTATTAATTCATTAAAAATAGCTAATTCAGCTTCGTAGGCCTCTTCGACGAAGGTCTCTTTAGTTATCATATCTACGAGGAATAATAACGTATGTCCCATAAGTTTTAGCACAAATTTCAACCAATTTTTTTTTATAAT
Source organism: Barypeithes pellucidus (assembly GCA_963991005.1). NCBI lineage: Eukaryota > Metazoa > Arthropoda > Insecta > Coleoptera > Curculionidae > Barypeithes > Barypeithes pellucidus. Next base: position 14,277,153 of record OZ022565.1, on the reverse strand, counting down.
AAAATATATTTAAATAAAGTTTTGTAATACATAGTAATTAATTGTTTCATAATCATCAAAATTATGAACTTAAATTAGATATAGAGGACCATGGTCTTCCACTACACGCAACTTTCTGCGGATACCTAGCATTAGGTTTTGGACGGCATTTATATCGATTTTTTCGGATTTTTCTATATACCCTGCGTCTAAGTTCCTAACCATCTTGTGCATCCCATCCTCCATCGTAAACTTTTCGAGATAACAGAGCCCAAAAATCTTCTATGGGCCGAGCCTGGGGAAGGTTAGGAGGGTTGTCGTTTAGCTGAACAAATGGTACGTTTTGGTCTGCTAACCAATTTTGGGTTTGTCTTGCATAGTGACAGGATGCAAGGTCTGGCCAGAACATAATGTGGTCTCCAGCATGTTCTCCTTCAATAAAATTAACGATTTTCGTAAGACCATTATCGATATACCTTTGACTATCCAGACCTTCACCTCTTACTCGACCCACATAAAGCCTGGATACTACACCCTATCAGCAAATTTGGCCTTTTCTTTTAATTTGATATTATCAGTGACCTCTGCAAAATTGTCAATATAAAAACAATCATTTCCCTTCTTTTCCGAGTTGCTGTTTGAAATACTTTTCGTCATCCATAATTATCACCCGGTTGTTAGCAAAATGTACTCTTCTTAATGCACGGCAGCATCTCGGGATTCTGGCTAGTTGGTTGGCTGACTCCTTCGGAGCCTTTTTGCTTTTTCAGTATTTCTGGCCATTCCGCGATGGTGTTCTTAGATGTTCGATATTGTCGTGCTAGTTTTCTTGTTGACGTACCAAGTGTATTTTTCGCTCTTCTTATCAATCTTTCTGATCGTACTCTGGTAACAATTCTATTCCTTCCACTTTTTGGAAGGTTCATACAAGGAATACCTTGGTCACATTCAGCAATTTTCCGATAAATGGTTTCCGATATATTTTGATTTTCAAAAATGCGTATTCTTTTGGATTTAGGGACCACGACCAACAAAATTATAAATACTTTTCCGAATTTCTAATTTGTAAGCCATATCGATTTAATCAATTTAAAAACTCAAGTTCTTGTTACCAGGGCGACTTGATATTTTCTTCTTAATACCAATTTTATGGCATCTGAAATTTGTGCCAAGACTTATGGGACATAGGTTATACTTTAAAAATATTTAAATCAGAAAACTGAAACGGTTTTATGTTTGGATATTCTCGATAACGTCGTCAGAGAAAAGATTGAGAATAACCGGGGTAAGTTTTGGACATTTTATACTGATTAAAATATTCTATAAACTGGTTGTAAATTGCCTAATCTTAACGAACACAGAGACGATGACGTGTCGTTACTTTCACCATGGTTGTGTAGTGGTCATCCACTGATATTTTTTCCATGTGGATATTTTTCTAATTAACATGGACCAAGTGCCATTAAACAAATAATTTACCTTCGCCATTTATGTCGGGGTTTTCATTGTAAGTACAAATCCCAATAGTGTTCATTCCGGTTTGATATTGTGTGAAGGTAATGAAGCCTGTCTGAAATCTGTCCATTAAATTAAATAGTTGGGCTATATGCGTTTTCTGATATAGTAGTGGTGCATCGCCCATACCAGACCTAGAAAATATATTAGCAAATTAGGTATGTGTTGCTCTGAAAAGATATCTACATGAATAAAATACAGTAAATGGAAAATATCTGTTATTTTAGGTATTTTTCATAAGCCAAGTTCCACCAAAACCGTCTCGGAAATATCTTGAAGACACAGGAAAAGTTTTAAAAATATTGATATTCTTATTTTTGGATATACAGGGTGTGTATGTGGGAAATCTCCCGGATACGTGCTCCCAAAGAGCTCCAATGGAATCCAGTTTTTTACACATAATTATTGAACCACCAGGTATATTAAATTAATTTTTTTTAATATAATATACAGGGTGTTTCTTAATGATGTGCTAAGGGGAATCTTGCTGGTCATTGCTACGGTCCTCCGCGAGCTATCCAACGATTAGGATACACCGCATCTAAATGGTCGCGAACAATTACACTGAAATGAGCAGGAGCTCCATCGTGCATGTACCACATTTGATTCCTTAACTCAATTATTACATCTTCAAGCAACACACTTAGTTCCTCATGGAGGAAATGTAGGTAAGACTGTCCATTAAGGCGACCTGGCAGAAAAATAGGCCGATAAGGTGATTACCAATAATTGCTGCCTATAGATTAATCGAATATTGCTGTTGGAAATGGGGTATGGCATGGGGCTGTGAACATAATTTTTGACTCAAACTGCGGATTTAGTGTAACATTCTGAAGGTACCACTGACACTCACACGCTGTGGAAATCCCTGGGAAGCAATGCCTGTACTCTTAGAATATGGTACAGATACGGCAAATAACACTGGGAAACAAATTTCAACTTTTTTTTTGTTTCCTGAACAAAACCTATTTTTTTGGATTCAACTGTACCCAAGTAACTAAAAAATACCTATTAAAGATTTTAGTTGGCTCGCAAAAAAAAAAATCTCAATTATTTGTTACAAAATTTTAATTCATAGGCATATACAATGGACATACAAAATACAGATAACAATATATTGTTGGTTCAACAAAAGCAACTAAATAGCACATTTTTATCATTGAATCCAAAGTTTAGACACTCATTTTGCGCTTCTTAGCTTGCCTTTTGAAAGCAGCCTCTGGGGCATCTCTCGTAATAGTCCAGCAGTAGTCGGCTAACATCTCACAGTTCCATTTTCCCTGATATCTTCTTTCCATGTTCGAAATATCCTGGTGGAACCTCTCACCGTGTTCGTCACTTACAGCACCACAATTTTCCGGAAAGTAATCCAGATGAGAATCCAGGAAATGAATTTTCAACGACATATTACACCCTAGGTTTTGGTAACACAAAAGAAGTTGGGCAACCAGGTCTTTATAATTTTCTGCTTTTATGTTTCCCAAGAAATTTTTTGCAACCATTTTAAAGGCATCCCAAGCGTCTTTTTCCTTGCCTTCAAGTATGGAATCGAATTGCGCATCTCCGAAAAGTTTCCTAATCTGGGGACCCACAAATATTCCCTCTTTAATTTTAGCGTCACTGATTCTAGGGAACTTTTCTTTTAAATAACTAAAAGCACGGCCTTCTTTGTCCATTGCCTTCACAAAATTTTTCATAAGTCCCAATTTTATATGAAGTGGCGGTAGTAAAATCTTTTCTGGGGCAACTAATGGCGCGCTGGTCACATTTTTCTTTCCTGGCTCAAAAGACTCTCTCGGTGGCCAAATTTTCTTTCTGTAGTGATCCGATCGTGCTCGACTGTCCCATTCGCAGAGGAAGCAGCAGTATTTGGTATAACCTAGCTGCATTCCAAGCAAGATCGCCACAACTTTTAAATCCCCACAAATTTGCCATTTATATCTTTCATATTGTATGGTCTCAAGTAACAATTTCAAATTGCTATATGTTTCTTTCATATGGACTGCATGACCAATTGGGACTGAAGGCAATTTGTTTCCATTATGGAGTAACACAGCTTTAAGACTTACTTTTGAGGAATCAATGAAAAGTCTCCAGTCTTTTGGATCATAGTCCAGATTTAAAGCTGCCATTAATCCCTCAATGTCCCTACAGGCTACCAAATTGTTATCCATGTTAAAAAATGGTGTTAGGTTTTTCTGACGGCTTCGGTACACAGAAACTTTTACTTCATCTTCAAGTAAATTCCATTGTTGCAATCGAGAGGCCAATAGTTCTGCTTTTGTCTTGGGCAGTTCCAAATCCCTTATAAGGTCACTTAATTCACTTTGACTTATTTTGTGAGGCTTTTTACTTGGAAGTTCACAGACAAAATCGGAGTCTTGCGAGGTTGATGGGCCGGCGACATTTTCCGGTACACTACCGTTTGAATCCTCTTGATCATCATCAGAATGAAGGGTATATTCCTGAGGTGGATTAGGTATAGGCAACTCGTCACTATGAGGCACCGGGCGTATGGCGGATTGTAAATTTGGATACTGTATCGCAGACCTTTTTTTCTCTGAAAAGCCTTTTTTGATGGGAGGTGTCAAACAAAAGTAACAGTCAGTAACGTGGTCTTTCGGTTCTCGCCAGATCATAGGAACAGCGAAGGGCATCTTACGGTTTTTTCCACTTAGCCAGCCGCGAATGTTGGACGCACATTTGTAGCAGCAGATATGGGGAGCCCAATTTTTATCCTGGTCTCCAACTTTGCAGCCAAAATACAAGTGGTAAGCCTTTTTTATTAAAGGGCTAAGCGTACGTTTTTGTTTCACAAAAGTCATTTCACCACATATATAACAAAAATGATCCGGCTTATTTACACAAACTCGCGACATGTTGCTCAAAACTCTCTAATTTCTCAAATACGAACAGCTCTCGATCAACTGGTGGTTGAAATACAACTAACTAACAATTTAGGATTTATATTATATGTATTTAAACCCCTTATAAAGTACACCTGTTATAATAAATCCAGGTATTTCTCATTTAATGGTGAAATTTTCCCATATATTAAGGGCAGGTAGGTAAATTATCATAATTGGGATGGATCTATAAAACCGGAGCCAACTGAGCCTTTTGCAAGACAGATTGTTAATTAGTATAATAAAATAAGTAAGATTTTGCTATTTTGGTCTCGGAAACATTTTTGCTGTTCCCCAGTGTAATCAAACAAAATTCGCCAAACAATTTGATGACAAATATTCAGGCCTCTAGCGATCTTCCTCGTACTCGTCTCAGGATGTTCGTCGATTTCCTTAATTTCGGGTGTTCTGACAGAAACAAATTCGATGAAACACTAAAACTCGAATTATGAGATGGTTTTGAACACCAACAACTTACTTTATGTCAACAAGTATTGTTTGGAAAATTATATTTGTAAAAATGTCATTTATTTCAGGATAACTAGATGTATGTGTTCAAAAATTATTCGTCAATACTAAATGAAGCAATTTGCATTTAATTATTTTAATCAAGAACGGTGCCTCTGACGAGAGAAACTCAAGGGACCGTTTTCATGTAGAATTGACCAGGCTAATCAGAAAAAATATCCACATGGAAAACGGTCAGTGGCGTACCATATTTTCTGTAAAAAATATCAGAGGACTTGTTTGCAGTTACGCCACCGGTGGAACAATTGAATAACTTTTCCAACTGAAATGTGTGGTTCTATATCCTATTACATACCAAAATTGAAAATAATATCTAAAGTACTTTCGGAGATATTAAAAAAGAACCGTTTAAAAAATAAAAATTCAACACCCTGTAGCAAAAAATTTAAGCCGTTGCGGACATATGTACATATGAACTTTTCTTTATAAAATGACCTAAGAAATCGCACCCTGAAATATTAGCACATCATTAAGAAACACCCTGTATATTATATTAAAAAAAAATTAATTAAATATACCTGGTGGTTCAATAATTATGTGTAAAAAACTTGATTCCATTGGAGCTCTTTGGGAGCCCATATCTCCGAAGAGGAGACTTATACAAGAAAAGTTTATATGAACTTGTAGTTCTCTTTTAACTTGTTTTCTTCATATCCCGCAGCATTCCCACATTTTCCTGGACACGCTGTATGATTCTACACAAGCGATGGTACATATATTTTTTTAAATACCCTGTATATGCGGATGGAACTAAAACGGGTCATCATCGTTGAATTTTATTCACGGAACCCAGCTCTGTAAAACTTTTAGATTCCGGTCCTCACCTGTACAATAAACAAGTATTCAGAAGATTCAATATAAACTCGATCGGATTCTCTGAATTGGCACTTAACAAGTGTGCAATAATAAACTGGAAACATTCAAAAATCCTGTGGAGTCTCAAATACTTCTGAGCATCTCTTATCGACTTGGACGAGGAGTGTTTGAACTCATCGTCGGCGGTTATTTCTGCTTGACGCAAGCTCACGTCCGGTTGCTCTTCCGGTTCCGATTCCAGGCCCATCAGATAATCCAGATGCCTTCTTTTATCGGAAAATTCGAGTGTTCTGGCCGTAGTTTCGGTCTGACTCAGGAAATCCGTACTGGAAGTTGGAGCGTTGCTGGTAGTTGCATCGGTCACATCCGAGCGAAAAGTTGCTTCAGCTTCGGCTTGTTCTTTGGCGTCTCGTTCTTTAGCCAATCGTTCTTTTCCTGTACAGATGTCAATTGTTAACATTACTGTTTAACACGTCGGCAGTGCCGGATTTATGAAGGGGCACTTGGCAACAGGCTCCAGGACCCCCCAGATAATGAATAATACACAACAAAAAATTGCAGGAATTTTAACTACACTGCCTTGTTTGCTTTGTTTCCTACCCTTCGATGTTGAAGATAATTTTACGCTATTTCATTGCCCCTCCATGAGCCTCCACATTAGCAGTGCCCCAGTGCCCCATCAATTTTATATCCGGCCCTGCATGTCGGTCGTTAAACTTCAATTTTTCCATGTATACCTTAAATAATGTCTAAGGTAAAAGACTTTTGCAATGACTAACACCAATATAAAAAAGCACTAGAAGTTTAAGTGAAAAAAATAAAAATATATGGGATGATGCTTCGTTAAGTTGAACATAAGAAATCCCCTGTAATTTTTGAGCTTGACTCCCCTGTACATTTTATAGAAAAACTGCGTTATAACTGCCTGAAGAGGCCGACATGGTAGTTAGAGAGACGGTGACAATAGGGGGGTCCGCGAAGTGGAATATCAGTAATTTGGTTTTTCGTGGAATTTAGGTCCCCCTCTACGACTTTTTTATCTGATGAAATGCCGTAGAGCGTTGCTGAGAGGCGCTGTACCGCTTTAGATAAGAAATTCTCAATAAATTCCAAATTATATCGAGCCATGTCTGAAATTGAATTTACAGCATCTGCGTGACCCCAGAGGCACGGGAAATACATTTTTTGACAAGTCAACCCTTGCATATACTTTTCCGAGCGTGTCAAAAAAAAATAAAAAATGCGAATTTGAAGTTGAAACTTTCTAGAATGGAACATTATATTTTATCGATCCAGGTCTAGCCATTTCATTATTGGAATTTTTTTTAAAATCTCCTCGGAGGAAATTCGGAAAACGATCTTGACATGTCAGAAAATTGTCACACTACGTTCCTTGACACCTTAATATTGTGGAACGAATCGCACATTCTGACAATATTACGCAGAGATACCGGAAGGCAGGTATCGTTCAGTTGTATGACGGGATATTATATTCGCAATATTACCAAATTAAGCCTATTTTTCCATAAGGTGTGTATGATTTATTCAAATCTGATGAATTTAAACATTTGCCCTTGTCTAGTTTTCACTAATTACAGTAAAAGCCACGCCTTTCATGCATTTCGAGCGAAGTTTAGAGATGTTGCTATCACCGTTACGAATTCTCATAATTTTCTCCAAGATAGAACATGTTTCTGGTAACTTTATATATAACAAAATGTTCGGAAAAGATGAGGAAATCAGATAAACCTATAAATAATTCTCCAAGAGGAATATTTTAGAAATTATAGCAGAATAAATCAGACTTTTAATAAAAAAGATTTGTGAAAAAATACCTCACTTTCGCAATATTCTTCTTATCAGAAAATTGTTTACGACTCATCTCCATGGGAATAAAATCGATTAAGCCCACTTGGACCTATGTCACTTGAGACTTTATAATTTTACCATCAATTTCTTTTGACACGCTCGGAAAAGTATATGCAAGGGTTGACTTGTCAGAAAATGTGTTTCCCGTGACTTTGGGGTCACGCAGATGCTGTAAATTCATTTTCAGACATGGCTCGATATAATTTTGAATTTATTGAGAATTTCCTATCTAAAGCGGTACAGCGCCTCTCAGCAACGCTCTACGGCATTTCATCAGATATAAAAGTTGTAAAGGGGGACCTAAACTCCACGAAAAAACAAATTACTAATATTCCACTTCACGGACCCCCTATTGTCACCGTCTCTCTAACTATGGTAAACCCATGTACCGAGTTTGAATATATTTTGGCGACCCAATGCTAAGCTATTCAATTAAACGTGATGTCAAAACCACGAAACCCCCCATAGTTCAGGTAATACAGCAAACACAAGCAAATTAAATCACACTCAGAACTATCAGCACGTCATTTAAGAAGCACCTTTCTCATCACGCCATAATTTTCTTAACTCTCGCCTCTCTCTCTCATCTTGTGACATTTTCAATATTTCTTGAAAAGAAGACACGTTCCTCATTCCGAATCCAGTCCTAAGGATGGAGGGTTCGCGCAACGGGTCCGCGTCGCTCAACTCATCCACTTCCGATATTTTTTTGGTTTTTTGGAACAGTTTCGAGTGTTTTACCTACAAATTATTTCCAAGAAACATTATAGTATTCTGCGAGGATCTTAACTCGAGGAGAATACAGCTTTGGTTTACAGTCTTTGAAGAATAAATACTCACATTCTTAGGTGGATTGTAAACAACTTTCCAGAGAAGCAATTCAGGAGCTCTGGAAATTTCTATAATTTACCTGTTTGCGGTCATAAGCGGCTTGTGTCGGTCTCACATAATCATAATCCTGGTAATAATATTCTCCAGTTTTTGAAGATACGTTGTGTACTAGTTGCTCAATTTCAAAATCCTCGTCGTATTCCTCTTCGCCGGCACTGAAGTCGAAATCATCTTTATTACTGATGGTACCACGAGATACAGTCGATTTTGAGTCTCTTGCATGGGAACCTTTCAAGTCCATTTTTGGTTCCTTTGGCGAGTTTTACTGGATATGTCATAAAAATACAGAAATGACAGCGCAGGTAAAATCATAGTTAAGTTGTATATTTCAAGGTAAAAAGTAGACAAAGATTACAGGGCCGTACTGCAAGAAGGGAGATGCCTGTTATTATCGAAAATATACACAACAAAGTTCTACAGCTAGAACCTCCTTTTATCCTCTGTCTGTGTTTTCTTTATAACAACTGATCGGCTTTGATGGCAAAATAAACAATCGACGGACGTTACACAATAGATTTGATTTAATATACAGGGTGCCCCAAGTAAAGTGGCCTATTAGAAGTATCTCGAGAACTAAATGAGATTTTATGTTGAAAATTTGGCTGTGGCTATAAGAGATGGTTTTCTACGATTCTAAAATATTTTGGATGATGCGGTGTTGCCGGATCATACCGAAAGTGGTAGCAACTTCGGAATTTTAAATGAATTACCCTATATATTATATTTTTTTTGGAATCTAGGTAAAAATCTAGAACAGTTTTCTGTATAATATAATATACCTATCTTTAAGACTTTTTGAATTATAAATAATTTTGTGATTTTTTAACGCCGTATCGTTACCTGAAAAGAAAATCGTATCTTTTTAGCGGTTACAGCTAGAAAGCTGAAAATTTTACAATAGTTTCACAAGACCATCGCAATTTTATAATTTTGAACAGTATTGAATTCGTTTTATACAGGGCGTCTCCATAACAATATTTCTGAGGCAGATGAATTATTGCAAAAATCTTATTTTTTTTAAATGGGACACCCTGTATTTGATATGTTTTGCTAATAGAGGATCAAATTTTCTATCTAATGATATTATGTGTTCCTATACCTATCTTCACTATTTTCGGACTTATAGCGAAATTTAAAAATTATCTTATAAAAATATATTTATAGGTAGTTGGCTGTGGATTCATAGAAACAAAATAATGAAAAATCCATGTGACGTTATGTCTGTGTTGTTGTAAAAAGAAATAGTTAACCAATAAGGAATTTATTAATAAATAAATAAACAAAATGAAAATTACATCAATAAAATAACTAATAACTAAATTGTTTAAAATGCCCTCCGTTCGCTCTTAAACATTCATAAATTGTGGTTATAACATGTTCATTTGTCACCTCTTTCATTTCTTTCTCTTCTAGAGACCCCAAAGCTGTTCGTACTCGATTTTCTAAATCTTCCCTTGTTGTGACGGGTGTCTTGTATACTATTTCTTCAATCCTATCTCATAGATATAATTCTAGGGGGTAAGATCCGGAGACCTTGGGGCCATTTCCATGGACCGCCTCGGCCAATCAACTTTTAGGGAGTCATAGGAGCTGCATCAGGATGCAGTTCATTAAATTTTCTGCAAGTTCTAGATAAAACTCTACCACACTCCCCATGAATATAAAATAAACATTAAAATATCTAAGCTCGAATAATGTGAATTAGCCATTTTTATTACAATAACTCAGACATAACGTCAAATGGATTTTTCATTAATTTGTTTCTATGAATCCATTCCACAGCCAACCACACTATCAAAAAATATATTTTTATAAGATAATTTTTAAATTTCGCTATAAGTCCGAAAATAGTGAAGATAGGTATAGGAACACATAATATAATTAGATAGAAAATTTGATCCTCTATTAGTAAAACATATCAAATACAGGGTGTCCCATTTAAAAAAACTAAGATTTTTGCAATAATTCATCTGCCTCAGAAATATTGTTATGGAGACGCCCTGTATAAAACGAATTCAATACTGTTCAAAATTATAAAATTGCGATGGTCTTGTGAAACTATTGTAAAATTTTCAGCTTTCTAGCTGTAACCGCTAAAAAGATACGATTTTCTTTTCAGGTAACGATACGGCGTTAAAAAATCACAAAATTATTTATAATACAAAAAGTCTTAAAGATAGGTATATGATATTATACAGAAAACTGTTCTAGATTTTTACCTAGATTCCAAAAAAAATATAATATATAGGGTAATTCATTTAAAATTCCGAAGTTGCTACCACTTTCGGTATGATCCGGCAACACCGCATCATCCAAAATATTTTAGAATCGTAGAAAACCATGTCTTATAGCCACAGCCAAATTTTCAAAATAAAATCTCATTTAGTTCTCGAGATACTTCTAATAGGCCACTTTACTTGGGGCACCCTGTATATTAGAAAAGTATTGATAAAGAACAACTAATTTGTCATCAAATTAAATAAAAATATACCATAAATGTTACATTTAAAATACAGTTTTCAATGGTTGAATTCTTTCACAAAGAACCTTAAATTGTGCCCACCCTATACATTTTCTACCAAGTTGTTCAGATTTCACATGTTGATTTGTATTTATTAATTAATGTGTTAATTTTTGTTACATTTTTATCCTACTAGGCAGAAATGATCGCAGGTGGCGTTGTGACCAACTGCTTAGTCTCTAGTAATTTTTATTATTAACCCGGTATACTCGGCAGATGGACACCAGTTGTTGTCAATGTCGAATGACAGTTTTTTGACACAATTCTTTTTTCCCTTAAAAAAGACCAGATAGAAAAGAAAATATAAATGAGTTTAGGCATGTTCTGAAGGGAAATATACTATTAGTGTTTAGAATTGCTGCTTGTAAACCAAATTGTTAAGTAATCAACAAAAATAAAAGTGTTTGCAATAAAGGAAAAGATTTTATCACTGAAGAAAAAATTGAAGCAGGAAAGCATAGTTTGCGAGGCCTGTCATTTATGGTGGTCAAGAGGAACGATTCATCACAAGTTTCACATAATTTGGTTACCTTTGTCATTAAATATTATATTATTTTAAACAATTAATCATACTTTAATTGATATAATGAAGTAAAATTAAATATGTGTAATGGTGCTGTCTTATTTTATCTATACAGGGTGTCCCAGAATATGTGGGCAATCTCCCGGGTTCAGATAGAACATTTAAAAATAACAGGAGAAGTTCATATAAATTTTTCTTAATACCCAAACAAACAACAACCCCCCCCCCCCCCCCCTAAGGAGATACGGGCCCATAACGGACGTCCCTAGAAATTGTTGTTTTTTAAATAATTTATTAAGTACCAGGTGTAATTTAATAATTTTTTAGTATAACGGTTACTAGATGAGGCTCCTTAAAACTCGCCCTTTTAAACACATTTGGCTTATTTAGTTTGCCAGGGACGGACTAGACGTAACACAAAAATATGTTTTTTTGTACACCTTGTATGATGAAGGAACGACAATAATATTATTGGTTACTCTAAACCTTAAGCTTAAAAAAGGTACTTTTGATCAATGTCGATAAAGTGAACTGTTTTCGAAAAAAATAATATTTTTGTTCAATATGGTTTTTTGCACTAGTTGTTGTTTTATGTTCATAAAATTTCCTCATTGTTGTTATGGTTTTTTTCACATGTACCGATTTAAATAAGAATATTTATGCCAGTGTCAGTTTATGGTGGTGTCTTGAAATTTGCGGTTTTTCTCCTTTGTCTTATTAGTTACTAACTTAGTAATGGAATTTATGTATACTGAATATAAATCATATTGAACAAAAATATATTTTTTTTGGGAAGCATTTTATCGCCACTGATCAAGAGTGCCTTTTTTTCAGCTTAAGGTTAGAGCATCCAAAAATATTATTGCCATTCCTTCATCATACAAGGTGTACAAAATAAAAGCATTTTTGTGTTACGTCTAGTCCGTCCCTGGCAAATTAAATAACCCAAATGTGTTTAAAAGTGCGAATTTTAAGGAGACTCATCTAGTAAGCATTATACTAAAAAAATATTAAATTGCACCTAGTACTTAAAAAATTATTTAAAAAACAACGATTCCCGGGGACGTCCGTTATGGGCCCGTATCTCCGTAGGCGAGGCCGTAGGAAGAAAAATTAATAAAGACTTCTCCTGTTATTTTTAAGTGTTCTATCTGAACCCGGGAGATTGCCCCCATAATCTGGGACACCCTGTATAAGTTCGATTTGAAACATTCCGACATCAAGCTGATAGTTTCTTGATAACGACAGAAAATATAAATTTCCTCCTGAGAATGTTCTCAAACATTCTACGACCATTAACTAAGATCTACTACTGCAAAAATACTCTTTCAGGACGTGTCTTTTATCGACCTTAATTCAGCAAATCAACCGTTTGCAAATAAATCAGTGTGTGCGTGTCATAAAATGTCAGAAAAAAAACAATTCTACTTGATATTCACGGAGTGACAAAAGCGAAACAAATTCTTCAACTGGAAATAAGTCTCGAATAGCATAGTATGTAAAATATATGTTTTCATGTCAATTAGCCACTTTATCGAATAGAATTTATTTAAAAACCTTTCATTTCGGTTCATTCTAATGCATCAGATGTAGACGTATACTTTCGGGTCATAATGTGAACTCAATAAGTAATTTTGTGAGCCAGATTTTATTAAATGTGCATTTAACGACAGGGGTTTTCCTTTGTTAGGTAAAGATTGTTTCACGAAAAATGGATATAACTTAATGACTGCGGTAAAAGTACCTGGGCCATCCCATTATTTATGACCGTTTGTTATTATTATGTGGAAAGGACCGGATTGTAATAATTATAATTAAATATAGGCACATCACGTAGGTTAGGTTGCTTAATTTATATTTAAATATCTTTTTGTGGTAAAATTTGTTAGTTTTTGAGGAATGGTTCAAGAATTGTCTTTTACCAAACATTCCTCAGAATAGCGTGATAGTAATGGACAATGCGAGCAATCACAGTCGCCAATTACATAAAGCGCCAAGCTCAAATAATACAAAATTGGAGATTCAGAACTACATGGCGGCGAATGATATATATTTTTTGAAGAAAGTTTTAAAAAAAGTGATCTTTTAGAAGTTTTAAACACATTTTGTATAAAAAAAGTATATGTTTGTGACACATTGGCAGAAGAAATTGGACATACAGTGCTACGGCTCCCACCCTATTATTGCATTTTTAAGCCCCTAGAGCATATGTGGCACCAGTTAAAATCACTGGTTAGGTCTGAAAATATTTCTCCGAATTTAAGGTCTAGTGTTGTAGAATTAATACGAAAATGCTTTAATGATATTCCCCCAGGTAGTTGGAAAAATTCAGTCCGTCACGTAATAACTGTAGAAAATTCGTATATTAGTCTGGATCGTATAATTAATCCAATTATAATTAATTTTGATGAGGATAGCGATAGCGAAACAGAACTATCTATAGAATGACATTATAAATGTAAATAAATATGACTAGTAATATTTAAAAAAAATGTTATTTCATCTGATCGACACAATGGGACCTACCCATGAAAGCATTAAGTCGTATCCAATTTTCGTGAAACGTACTGTACTCTTGTAGTCTATACTGCAGAATCATGCTCTTCGGCTGCAGTGGATACCATCGAAAGAAGAGCCATTCGTCTGATCGCGGACAACAAGTTCACCAAGAACCTTGACAGCCCAGGACATCGTTGGTGATTTGACTAACCTTTTATTTTCATGATCAAACACAAGCACTATAGGAAAAATCCTTTAGGGTACTCTGGGAGTGGTGCGTGTGCACAAAAAGCGATTCACGTTGGTTTTGAATCGTTGGAGGTTATAGTCGTTGGGGAAAACGACCTCGGGAAGGGCGTTCCATAAGGATGAAGTCCTCCAGATGAAAGAATTCTTAAATAATGAAGTTCGAGTAGTATTAAGCTTAACCACATATGGATGGGCGGCAGTGCTATTCGCCGCTCGGGGCCGAATTAAGAGGGCAAGGTCAGCCGAGCACTTTCCATGAAAATATCTGTAAAAGAGAGTCAAATCACCAACCTGTCTTCGATGTTCTAGGCTGTCGAGGTTCTTCGTCAACTCGTAGTCTCCAATCAGATGAATGGCCCTCCTTTCGATGAAATCCAGTAGCCGAAGAATATGTTTGGGTGCAGAGCTCCAGACATGAGAGCAGTACTCTAGTGATGGTCGAATCTGGGCTTTGTATAGTGTCAAAAGTTGTTGAGGTGTGTACAACTTTCTAGTTCGGAAGAGTGCACCAAGTTTCTGAGAAGCTATCTTGGCGATTGCCACAACGTGGTTGTGCCAAGACATATTTCCTCCCAGATTGACGCCCAGGAAATTAATAGATGAAGCCAGTGGGATTGCGTGTCCGTCCATGACTATATTCGGTTCTGTATTGTTAACCTTTTTAGGGAAAACTGCTGCCTGGGTTTTTTAGCGTTAAATTCGACTTGGTTACTGTCACCCCAAGCCAAAATTTCTTCCGGGTCTTTGTTGAGGCGTGATACTTCATGCTGTCTGCGAAGATGTGCCTCGCCAGCCGATGCTTGTGCATTCAAAAAGAAAGATGAGATAAGTGTGCTATCGTCAGCAAAACTAAATATCGGATTTTTCGTTTTCACTAGAAGGTCGTTAATGTAGAATTAGAAGAGAGTGGGAGACAATATGGACCCTTGAGGAACACCGGCATTGATGGCGAAGGAGTCTGAGAGAAATCCGTCAATCGCTACTTGAAGAGAGTGGTCCTTAAGGAAGCTAGACAACCATGCATATAATCGACGGGGCATGCCATAGGATCGCAGTTTACTTAGAAGTCCCTCATGCCAAACACGATCAAAGGCTTTAATTATACATATATATATATCCATGGCAAAAGTTCGACTGACTTTGCCTGATTAATTCCACCCAGCTAGGCCGATGAATAGTAGAAATAAACGATGAACTACTGCCGCCCATCCATATGTGCTTCAGCTTAGTACTCCTCGAACTTCATTATTTAAGAATTCCTTCATGCTGACGACTTCATCCTTGTGAAACGACCTTCCGGAGTTCATGTTTCCCAACGAATATAACCTCCATCGATTCAAAACCAACGTGAATCACATTATTCCCACACGTACTATCCCAGCCTTAAAGGATTTTTCTTATAGTGCTATAGTGTTTGATCATAAAGAAAACTAACAAAAACATGTTTTTTACGAAGAAAACGTCTATTAACGCATAAATATGTCACTTGTGGTATATTGTAAAATTGTACAAATGTATTCTTTACTATAATAATTACAAAATTTTAAGGTTTTGATGTACATTTCGACCCCTTGGTGTACCCTAAACTTGATCCTAATGGTAAAATAAGTCCTGCCATATTCATGATGATGCGCACGCCCTCATGTTTAGGTAGGTACTTTAAAAAAATTCCTATTATTACTCGGGAACAATCAAACAAAAGAATAACGTGAAACCCTATTACTATATCGACAAATTAATACCAATAATAACCTAACCAGGCCAAACTGATTAACTGATTACCGATCTCTTTGCTAATTCTATATAAATCATCATTATCGCCTAAAACATGACAGGCACAAATTTCGCTGCCATGCGACGAGATGAGCTACGTTGCCATCTCCGCTATTATGCTTGATGTATGGGTGTGTTCGCGTTTGTTTGCAGATAAGCTACATTGCCAGATTCGCTATTATGCTTAGGTTATGGGTTTGTTAGTAGATCAGCTACATTGCTGGCCTCCCTATTATGGTTGGGTTATGGGTAATTTTGTAAATAATCTATGTTTCCAGCTTCGCTATTATGCGTCGATTATGGATTTGTTTATGTATAAGCTAAATTTCCAGTCTCGTTATGGTGCTTGTGTTATGGGTTTGTTTGTAGATAAGCTACGTAGCCAGATTTGCTCTTATATGCTTGGGATTGCTCGGGTGTGTTTGTAGATAAGTTATATTGCCAGCTTCGCTATTATGGGTTGGATAAGCTATACGATGCCATTTTCGCTATTATACTTGGGTTGTAGGTTTGTTCGCAATAAATAAATAAATAAATAATTTAATTTTTAGTCGACAAATTTAAATTTTTGTAAAGTAACATTGATGAAAACAGGTTTGTCTGAAGTATTTTAGAGTCCCAAATCCGAAAATGATAAACTAATTACTGTAACACGTACAGTTTTTTTGGTATAAGGGGTGGGTGGTGGCTTCCCTGGTATCTTGTTTTCATCGGATGTCCTAGTGAAACCTCTCTCGTTGTTCATCGCTTTCTGCACCCAAATTTTCCGGGAAAAATTCAAATTGGAGTGCAAAAAATGTATTTTAGAGACATGCGACACCCTAGTTATTCATAGGTTTTCAACAGTTCATCTATGAGTCTTTTATAGTCTTCATTTTTCTTGTTGCCCAGAAATCCTTTCACTACACGTACAAAACACGTCCCAGCTGCCAATTCCTTTTCATTTAATTGTTCTTGAAAATGGAGATTATCTAGGAGCTTCCTTATCTGAGGTCCAATAAATATGCCTTCTTTTAATTTTGCATCACTTAGGTGAGGAAATTTTCCTCTTAGGTATTGGAAACCACTACCTTCTTTGTCCATGACTTTGACAAAGTTTTTCATTAGTCCAAGCTTAATATGGAGAGGCGGTAGCAGCACCTTTTTGGGTTAACAAGGGGGGCATATTTAATTTTTGAAGTACCAGGTTCAAAAGAAGTTCTATGAGGCCAATCCTTTTTACTGTAGTGTTCTCTTGTTGCTCTACTGTCCCACAAACACAAAAATCAGCAATACTTTGTAAAACCCCCTTGAAGTCCTAGCAATATACCTATCACTTTTAAATCTCAACAGATATCCCACTGATACTGTTCATATTTAACAAGATTTAATGTGGTTGCTAAGTTGTCATACGTTTCTATCATTGTCACTGAATGGGCTAAAGGAATGGATAGTTTTTTATTTCCATTATGAAGCAGGACTGCTTTTAGGCTGTATTTCGATGAATTTATGAATAAACGCCACTAGCTAGGATCATGTTCCATATTAAGCTCATTTATTAAACCATCAATATCACAACAGACACATAGCGACCCTTCCATTTTAAAAAACTTGATAATGTTACATTCCGTTTTCGGTAAAGTGAAACACTTGCTTTTTTTATCTAACAAGTTCCACTGTTGAAGTCTGGAACCAAGAAGTTCCGATTTGTGTTTTGACAATCCTAGGTCACGTACCAAGTCATTTAATTCATTCTGAGTTATTAAGTGAGGTTCACTGGTAATTGGTAAAGAAATGTTGGGTCACAACTGGTGTTCTCAGGAAGATGTGGAGCAGATTCGGATGAAGAATTAGAATCACCGAGAAACACGATGTCCAGGTTTAAAGGCGCTATCGGTACCGGTAGTTCCTGGCAATGAGGAACTGGCCTTAGCGCAGAAGGCAAATTTGGATACCATATTTTGTCTCTATGCTTTGACTGTAAACGAGACAGAAACCAACTAAACTGCAGAAAACAATAAAACTCTTAACGGTTCATACGTACAATACTGTGAAAATAACCCCTCTGCGTTCTTGTTGTACTTTCCGGTCCTATGGGAGGTAAAAATTATTTCAAAGATCGCATTATATAAAAGAGAAGCAGGTACTTGAAAATGAGATGTGCTAGGCCAAGAGTGTTTCAATAAGTTCCTGAATGAAACGCAAAATAAGCATTCTCATCGATTGTTTCTTTGAAGGTTAGAGACCATGCTGTATCATGAGTGTTTTGGACTTCCATTGTCTTTATTTCGTTTAAATCACAACGTTTCAACTGGTAAGTATCTCCAGTCGTCTTCAGGTGAATACTGAGCAAGTTACTAAACTACGAGAGTATTTATACTAATAAGGGGGATGAGAAAGTTAATCAAGTATGACCGAGGTGGGTGCAGTCATGCGTCAATACTAGAGGACGTACCTAAACTAAGATTACATTTGCTTAACAGGGGTTTCCAAATGTTCCTTATATCTAAAGAGGGTTTGCTAAAACAACCAGGATTCTGAGTGATGACAGCTGCTTCTTTGAATTTCCTCTTTCGCCAATGTTCTTCTTTGAGTATGATACTTGATTGTCCCCATTGTAAGTGGTGGCCGTGGGTCCAAGCGTGATCTGCTGCTCCGGATCTGTTTGTTTCTCCCTTTCGTGTGTGGCTCTGATGTTCCTTGATCCTTGTTTCCTATCATATCGTATCATACTCAAAGAAGAACATTGGCGAAAGAGGAAATTCAAAGAAGCAGCTGTCATCACTCAGAATCCTGGTTGTTTTAGCAAACCCTCTTTAGATATAAGGAACATTTGGAAACCCCTGTTAAGCAAATGTAATCTTAGTTTAGGTACGTCCTCTAGTATTGACGCATGACTGCACCCACCTCGGTCATACTTGATTAACTTTCTCATCCCCCTTATTAGTATAAAATACTCTCGTAGTTTAGTAACTTGCTCAGTATTCACCTGAAGACGACTGGAGATACTTACCAGTTGAAACGTTGTGATTTAAACGAAATAAAGACAATGGAAGTCCAAAACACGTCTATCACTCATGATACAGCATTGTCTCTAACCTTCAAAGAAACACTAGAATCCCGGTATGGACCCGGTATAAGTGAGAAGTTTCGCAGCTACGAGAAATCCAAAATCAAGAAACAAGGATCAAGGAACATCAGAGCCACACACGAAAGGGAGAAACAAACAGATCCGGAGCAGCAGATCACGCTTGGACCCACGGCCACCACTTACAATGGGGACAATCAAGTATCATACTCAAAGAAGAACATTGGCGAAAGAGGAAATTCAAAGAAGCAGCTGTCATCACTCAGAATCCTGGTTGTTTTAGCAAACCCTCTTTAGATATAAGGAACATTTGGAAACCCCTGTTAAGCAAATGTAATCTTAGTTTAGGTACGTCCTCTAGTATTGACGCATGACTGCACCCACCTCGGTCATACTTGATTAACTTTCTCATCCCCCTTATTAGTATAAATACTCTCGTAGTTTAGTAACTTGCTCAGTATTCACCTGAAGACGACTGGAGATACTTACCAGTTGAAACGTTGTGATTTAAACGAAATAAAGACAATGGAAGTCCAAAACACGTCTATCATTCTCATCGATGTTCGAATTCAGTTAATATTTGAACAATATTGTTAACAACCTATCCCAACGAACAGTCTTCACTCATAAGATTCGGTTCAGAGAGATTTATGGTTTTTAACAAAAAAAAAAATCTCCTATAAAACAATTCTATAATTTGGTTGTAAGCGATTATATCAACTTCCAATATCCCTGCGCTTCGCGAAATATTACTATACTTTGGAGAACAAGGAACAAATATCGGTCATAAACACTTAAAGCAAACTTTTTTATTTATCTTAATTTGCAATAGTTTTTATAGGACTTGGCAACGGGCCCAATTGAGACCGTCATGACGCTATAGTCGCAAAATGACGATGCGAACAGTTTTTTCCCAGAGCCTCGCCGAAACCTAGCCGGAGGTCTTTATTTCGGCGGGGGGTCCCCAAATTATACTTCCGCCACTTCTTCTTTCTACTTCTTTTACTGCCTCTTCTTCTTTAAGTCAAGGTCAGTCAACATTCTTCGGTATGGCGGGCGCGAACCATCTTACTGACCTAGTACTTTATTTCCTGTATATATCAGGAGCGGATTTGATTATTTTTTCACTAACTTGTCTAAATTAAACGTTTTTATTTATTAATCAATAATTAGTACCATTACTACCATACTTAAAACTCGGAGAAATTTTAAACGCCAAAACTCTACAATTAGAATATTAATAAAAGCCGTATTAAAGCCGTATTAGAGTCGGCAATTTTTGTACCTTGCGCCGGCAATGGCAATTATAATTGCACGTATTCATGCGCACTAAACCGTTCTCGAGTAGCTGGCCCAATACTGCTCGCATTGCCGGCGCAATGCGAGAATGGAATCCGTATTACAGTCGGCAATTCTAGTCTTCTGGCAATTAAAATTGCACGGATTCATGCGCAGTACACCGCTCTCGATCAGCTGTCTCGCATTGTCAGAAATGGGGCACCCGCCATTTTCATTGCCATTGCCGGTGCAAGTCTGGGTAGAGATGAATTATTCTGTTATTTTTAACTGTTTATTAGTTAGTTGATAGCAGCTATGAACAGCTAATGGCGATTTAAACTAACTGATACTGAAATTAACAGTTCAGATTCTTTATTAAGCATATATACTGCTAATTCGTAGCAACCTTTTTGAACTGCCATTTGTAAGTAGCAGTAGCTGCTTTAACCGTTAATCAAAAAGAACAGGTTTGCCCATCTCTAATTCTGGGAGTTTTTTAGGGATTTCGATACTACCAACCGCTGTTCTGAGTGTTAGCAAAGCGCCAGCTGATCGACAACGGATTACTGCGCATGAATTCGTGCAATTATAATTGCCATTGCACCGGAAATTTTTATTGCGGACTCTAATACGGCCTTTAGAGTCAATTTTTCTCTTGCGCCTGCAATAGCAATTATAATTGCACGTATGCGCAGTAAACCGTTCTCGATCAGCTGGCGCATTGCGAGCAGTCAGAACAGCAGTTGGTACTGTCGAAATACCTAAAATACTCCCAAAATTAGAGATGGGCAAACCTGTTCGTTTTGATTACCAGTTAAAGCAGCTACTGCTACTTGCAAATAGCAGTTCAAAAAAATTGCGACGCTTAGACTTAGTACATATGCTTAACAAAGAATGTGAACTGCTAATTTAAGTACCAGTTAGTTTAAATAGCCATTAGCTGTTCATAGCTGCTTTGACCAAATAATAAATAGTTAAAAATAACAGAAAATCCATCTCTACCCAGACTTGCAGCGGCAATGGCAATTAAAATGGCGCACGACCCATTCCTGGCAATGCAAGAAGAATTGCGCCAGCTGATCTAGAACGATGTACTGCGAATGATTCATTGTAATTTTAATGGCCGTAAGAGTAGAATAGCGAACTGTAGTACGGATTCCATTCTCGCGATGCTAGAAGTATTGTGCCAGCTGATTGAGAACTGCGCATGAATACGTGCAATTATAATTACCATTGCCGGTGCAAGAGACAAAATTGCCGACTCTAATACGGCTTTTACAGATGCAAAAGAAAAAAATTGCCGACTCTAATACGACTTTTTTAGAATCGGCTATTATTCTCTTGCGCCTGCAATGGCAATATTAATTTCATGTATTCATACGTAGTAAATCGTTCTTGATCAGCTGGCGCATTGCCAACAGTCCAAACAGCAGTTGGTACTGTCGAAATCCCAAAAATACTACTGCGTATGATTCCGTGCAATTTTAATTGCCAATGCAGACGCAAGAGAAAAAACTGCCTACTCTAATACGGCTTTTAGATGAACAATGGCAATTTATGGTCAAAAAATATAGTTTATGTCTAAAAATATACTCTCGTGACTACAATTTCACTTCAATTTTGATGTTTGTGCCAAATATAAAAAAAGATACGCTCTAAATTGTACCAAGATGATTTTGATTCCTTAAGTTCGACCTCATCCTTAACGTTAAGTTAACCTTAAAAAGCTATATTTTAAATTAATTTGAATGTCAATTGACGCGTCTAAGTCTAAGATTACCACGTCCATAAAGATTTATTCCTTTAGATGAGACTTTGATATATCTGCCCTTAACTACTAGAGTTGAAAGAATTTGCTAAAATTGTAAAATAAAATATTAGTCGACCTACTGAACCTGTGTGTAATTGTGACTTTTGTCACACGCAAGAAAAATATTAAAATATTTGATCTAAATTAAAATTTCTTCCAAATAATATTCAAATTCGTGCCCTAAATCTTAGTTTTTTTTTTATATAAAAGTAGATCTAAATTTTATTAAAACATGCCTGAAACGATTTTATAAATTTGTAATAAATTTTTAACTTACTAGATTAAATGAATGTTAATTTATATTAATTGAAAGTTTTTTTATTTATTAGATCCATTTCAGTCAATTAAGAATAAATTTTTCATGTCGCTATTTATATATTATCATATTAATGATATCAAATATGTTATAGATATGTAGATTTTTACCAACCTTTCTCTAAATATTAGTTTTATTTTATTATGTACTTATTTTAAATTACTTACACCGGGTGTCAGTGGCGGCTCTAGGAGGGGGGGGGGGGGGGTGTCTACAGCCACTGGTAATAATTTTAGATCACCAAGGTTCATAATAACAAAAAAAGGCCGCTTTCTTTACATAAAGGAACAAACAAAGAATATATAAATTACACAAGTCGACATAATTTTTGTAACATCGATGAGAATGCTTATTGTGCGTTTCATTTAGGAAGTTATTAAAACACTATTTCCCAGAAATGGCCTAGCACGTCTCATTTTCAAGTACCTGCTTCTCTTTTATATAATGCGATCTTTGAAATCATTTTTACCTGCCTTAGAACCGGCAAGTACAACAAGACCGCAGAGGGGTTATTTTCACAGGATTGTACGAACCTTTAAGACTTTTATTGTTTTCTGCAGTCTAGTTGGTTTCTGTCTCGTTTACAGTACAGTCAAGTGTTTTTGTTATCTACCCCCATTCCCCATTTTGAGGGGTGAGGGGTAACTTTGAAATTTTAAATAGGAATATGTACTTTTGTTTATTAAATTCGGATCTACGTAAAAAACTACGTATTTGTACAAAAAAAATTTTTGGTTAGCTCCACTGATTACCGAATTATAACTAATTAGGTTATAAAAATTTAAAAAATATTATTTACCCTTTATCGCCTGTCATGTTTCAGAAGATGTTCGAAATGTCTCCCTTCAACTTCCAAACACTTTCTCACTCTTTTTTTAAACGAATTTCGTACCCGCTCTAACATTTCAGGTGTCACTAATAAGCAGGCAAAGCGGATTCGGTCTTTCATATTGTCTATAGTTGTAGGTGCAGTCGCCATCACTTTGTCTTTTATAAATCCCCAGAAGAAAAAGTCAAGAGGGATCAAATCCGGAGACCTAGCAGGCCAATTGACCGGACCAGCTCGACCAATCCAACTGTTTTCAAACAATTCGTTTAAATGATTACGGGCCTGTATTGCATAATGCGGTGGAGCTTCATCCTGTTGAAACCACATGTCAGGATTTATGTTTTGGTTTAATAATAGTGATAATTCGTTCCTTAAAAAATCTGTATACATTTCTCCATTTAAATGGCGTTCAAAGAAATGCGGACCAATAACCCTATCTCCAATTATACCACACCAGACATTAACTGACCAAGGATGTTGATTTGGCACAGTTCTTATCCAGTGGGGATTTTCCGATGCCCAGTAGTGCATATTGTGTCTATTTACCTTTAAGAAAACAAACAATAAAAAAAAATAATTTCTACCGACAAGGGATAACTTAAAATCCTACCTGGCCACAATTCTGGAAACTAGCTTCATCAGAAAAAACAACATTCTTAAGAAACCTGTTATTTCCTTGCATTTGCCCTGTTACCCAATTGCAAAATGTAACGCGATTTTCAAAGTCTTGCCCATAAAGCTCTTGGTGGAGTGTAATGTGGTATGGATGAAATTTGTACATATGCAATATGGTCACAACCGATTTTTGGCTTATTCCAGCATCTGCAGCAAGCCGTCTGGAACCTACATGCGGGTTAATAGCTACCATTCCTAAAACTCCAACTGCCCTATCTGCATCTGTTTTAGTTCGCTTCCGAAATCGTGGTTTTGACTTCAGGCTGCCAGTAGTGCGACATCTAGTTTCCAGCCTTTTAAATGCCATGTGAGATTTCAGGTTGTTAGGAAACCTTTCCGCACACCTTAGTGAAGCTTGTCTGTAGTTTCTTCTGCACTCCCCCAACATTAACAACATATCAACTTGCACACTAAAATTCGCTTCCATGTTCAATTGACCAAGCTGAGAAATAATCGTTGATATGTAAAAATTCTCAACTGACTGAAGACAAAACAACGCATTTCCATGTAAACGAATAATAATTTTTTTTAAATTTAGTTATTTTTTAAATCCAATAGAAATTTAATAATAAATTAATTATAATTCGGTAACCAGTGGAGCTAACCAAAAATTTTTTTTGTACAAATACGTAGTTTTTTACGTAGATCCGAATTTAATAAACAAAAGTACATATTCCCATTTAAAATTTCAAAGTTACCCCCCACCCCTCAAAATAGGGAAAGGGGGTAGATAACAAAAATATGTTTAAAGATGTCCCCCCATCTCACTATTACCTCATTAAAATTTCAAGAAATAATTTTAAACCGTTTGCGAGATGTCGCCTTGTAACACTTTAAAAAACTCACCCTGTATATGTGGACGATTTATTATTAAGTCCCAAGCTAGATCTATATCTGAGGAAGTCAAAAAAGCCTATTTTTTATATTTTAAGTGCCAAATTGGGGATCAAGATAAAAGTTGAGCTCCTCATGTTTGTTATGTGAGTTGTCACGTAAATTTAGTGCAGTGGATGTATCGCAAGAAAAATTCTATGCCGTTTGCTGTTCCTATGGTGTGGAGAGAACCTGCTCACCATGTAAGTGATTGCTACTTTTGCATAACTAAAACCGAAGGGATTTCAAAAAAGCATAGAGACAAAATAGAATGTCCAAATTTGCCTTCTATATTGCAAGGACTACAAGGGGGTTTTACAAATTATTACTGTTTTTTGTGTCTGTGGGACAGTAGGGCAACAAAAGAACACTACAGTAAAAAGGATTGGCCTCATAGAACTTCTTTTGAACCTGGTACTTTAAAATTAAATATGCCCCCCTTGTTAACCCGAAAAAGGTGCTACTACCGCCTCTCCATATTAAACTTGGACTAATGAAAAACTTTGTCAAAGCCATGGCCAAAGAAGGTAGTGGTCCAGTACCTAAGAGAAATATTTCCTCACCTTAGTGATGCAAAATTAAAAGAAGGCATATTTATTGGACCTCAGATAAGGAAGCTCCTAGATAATCTCCGTTTTCAAAAACAATTAAATGAAAAGGAATTGGCAGCTTGGTCGTGTTTTGTATGTGTAGCGAAGGGATTTCTGGGTAACAAGAAAGATTAAGACTATAAAAGACTCATAGATGAACTGTTGAAAACCTATGAATTATAATACTAGGATGTCGCATGTCTCTAAAAATACATTTTTTGCACTCGCATTTGAATTTTTTCACGGAAAATTTGGGTGCAGAAAGCGATGAACAAAGAGAGAGGTTTCACCAGGACATCAGGACGATGGAAACAAGATACCAGGGACGCTGGAACCCATCTATGTTGGGCGACTACTGTTGATTTTTAAAAAGGGATGATGCTACAGAACACAAAAGGTGCGTGAACGTTTTTGTCGCAGTATCATATTTTGTGCAATATATTTTTTATTAACATAACAAAAAATCCTCAGTAATGTTTTTGCATAGATGTTTTATATGTTTATATTAAATAAATATTGTAAAAATATGTCGTCTCCTCTTTTTTCTCCACCACCCACCCCTTATAACAAAAAAACTGTACATGTTACAGTAATTAGATTATCGTTTTCGAATTTAGGACACTAAAATACTTCGGACAAACCTATTTTAATCAATGTTACTTTACAAAAATTTTAATTTGTCGACTTGTGTTATTAAATCCACAAAATTAATTATTCATATGGTTTAACAACTGACCAGTTAAAATTAAACATCCTGTACATCCGTACGTTAAGATAAAATAAAATATGGAAGATAATTAATACATTGTACCAATCGTCGGCTCAAAATATTTTTATTGCAAATATTACAGACAAAAATAAATTGCAAATTAAGTAAACCGCTTCGAAATAAATAAACAAATTAAAATTGTGTTTACGATAAACGTTATTAATTATTTATAATATCTGGGATCACCCACATTTTAGTGATAACCAGCTAACCGCAGTAAGAATATCAACTTCCCTTTTAGCAACAAAAGATAAAAGTTATTAGAAATTATTATTATAGTTTATTTCATTGTAGCAATGCAACAACTTTTTAAACATTTAATTTAAAATGAGAATTATGTCAAAGTGGTTAACGTTTGTTTTTGTGGCGTTGGTCGTGTCTTCGGGATTATGTGGAAGAAAAAGGAAGGAGGATAAAACAAAATGTCCGAAAGTTAAAGCGATAAGAAATTTCGGTTTGGAAGATGTGAGTATTTCTGACCCATGAGTCACATACCCACTACCTATATATAGTATATCTGCCTATTCAGGGTCCTACATCTCACATCCCTTCTTCTATAGCTTACCAGTACATTAGGGCGTGTTTCAGGAAAATATTTTCGAATATACAGGGAGTCCCAAGAAAATATGACATCATGATGGTATTCTTTTTAGATTACATGCTTATTTGGAACTCTCTTATTGTTACCTACATACCTACCTCCAATATTTGATTGAAATCGGTTTAGTGAAAGAAATCAGTTTTAGAACCTAATAAAAAATAGAAATAGTGCATCATTAATAAAATTATACAAGGTAGCTATTAAATAAGGTACAACAGTCTCGTTAACCCAGTTTGAATGATACAGATTGTACCGATTGTCAAAAATGTAGTGTCAAACTTTTAAAGCACTATATTTTTAAACTTTGACACTAAATTTTGGACACGCTGTTTTTTTTTGTTATGATCAAACACAAGCACTATAGGAAAAATCCTTTAGGGCACTCTGGGAGTGGTGCGTGTGCGCAAAAAGCGACTCACGTTGGTTTTGAATCGTTGGAGGTTATATTCGTTGGGAAAAACGACCTCGGGAAGGTCGTTCCACAAAGATGAAGTCCTCCAGATGAAAGAATTCTTAAATAGTGAAGTTCGAGGAGTACTAAGTTTAACCACATATGGATGGGCGGCAGTGGTTCGTCGTATATTTCTGCTATTCGTCGCTCTGGGCGGAATTAAGAGGGCAAGGTCAGCCGAGCACCTTCCATGAAAATATCTGTAAAAGAGAGTCAAATCCCCAACCTGTCTTCGATGTTCTAGGCTGTCGAGGTTCTTCGTCAGCTCGTAGTCTCCGATCAGACGAATAGCCCTCCTTTCGATGGAATCCAGTAGCCGAAGAGTATGTTTGGGTGCAGAGCTCCAGACATGAGAGCAGTATTCTAGTGATGGTCGAATCTGGGCTTTGTATAGTGTCAAAAGTTGTTGAGGTGTGTACAACTTTCTGGTTCGGAAGAGTACGCCAAGCTTCTGAGAAGCTATCTTAGCGATTGCCACAACGTGGTTATGCCAAGACATATTTCCTCCCAGATTGACACCCAGCAAGTTAATAGATGAAGCCAGTGGGATTGCGTGTCCGGCCATGACTATTTCCGGTTCTGTAATGTTAACCTTTTTAGAGAAAACTGCTGCCTGGGTTTTTTTAGCGTTAAATTCGACGATAAGTTGAAAAGTCTACAAAATACTGGTGTTAGTTCATCGGCGCATGTCTTGAGAACTATAATAGGAATTTCGTCTGGACCATGTGAATACAATACGAATGTATAATACGAATCAATCACACTGGGTTAATCGGACTGTTGGACCTTATTTAATAACTACCTTGTATAATTTTATTAATTATGCACTACTTATATTTTTTATTCGGCTTTAAAACAAGATTTTTTTTATTTTTATTTTTTTTTTCGCTAATATCACTAAATGGATTTGATATATGTAATATAAAATCCTGGAGATCTGTAAGTGACCATAAGAGACATAAGCAATAAAATATATGGCATGTAATCTAAAAAAAAATATACCATCACGATGTCACACTCTTTGGGACTCTTGGTATTATAGCCATAATTTGAAGAAAGGGAAGACCTACTAACTTCAATTTTAATATCAGTCTATCTGCTTGAGATGGTAGATCTACCGTAAAAGCGGTAAATCTATCAGCACTGTCCTGTATATTCAAAAATATTTTCCTGAAATGCGCCCTAGGGTACCTGCTGGCAAAGTGTGCAATATATCAAAATTTTAACTTAATTAATAACCGAGATATGAGATGAGATGCAGGACCCTCTGTAGACTCACGTGCAAAGGAACCGACTACTACAAAATTTTGATAAAGTTTCAGGCTCAACTTTTTTATTTTTAGTCCGATATTAGTAACTTTTTAGAGAACTGAACTGAACTGAGAAAAGACCATGCAACGCGGGGGGGCCCAAGGCCCAAAGTGGCCGCCCGTTACGCAATGCAAGGCCCCTCGCCATTTCAAAAAGTGTTTTTTTCTTACGCAACACTAATTTATTATGATTTAATACTATCATCAAGAAAAGGAGTTCCTACATATCTGTCAATCGCCTTAGATTTTAAGAACAACTCACTGGTAATATATTAATCTACAAACAAAATTAATTGAAAAGTTGTTCAATGGTTCAATTTAGGGAAAATACGTTTACAGAAATGCATTGAACAAACCAGAGGTCATATTGAACAATTTTTCAAATAATATTTCTTGTAGATTATTATTATTAGTAAGCTGAAATACATTTCTTTCATTCAACTATCATTTATATTTCATTTTATACAATAATTGTTTCCATGGCTAACTGATGACTAAACATTGTGATATTCAGTTATTAACAGAAAATTAGTTATAAATGGTTAATCGAGTGAAATATTAAAAAATCTCTTAACATACTTTTTGTTCAGAATATAAGAAGATTGAACATGTAAGTCTAAATTATTTGAGGAAATAAAGAACCTATTTTTGCGACTTGTTTAAAGTAACTTCTAATTTTAACCTGCCCTGTATGATATTAATTTTACGAGAACTTATACTTTTGTAAATATTGCCTGGAAATTTGGTTTAAAATTGATTTTAAACAATAAAGTTATTCAGAAAAGAACAGTGTGCTCTATGTTTATGGGTTCTGGAATAATATTATTATAATAATATTATATAAAAATGTGATTTTTAGTATAAACCTTAGTTTCTAAAGAGCATCAAAAAATGTTCTCTCATAGGAATCATCAGTTTTCTATTTTAAATTCTTATGGAGTAACATCTATATCTATAATTTCTATATAACTTCTAATTTTAACCTGCCCTGTATGATATTAATTTTACGAGAACTTATACTTTTGTAAATATTGCCTGGAAATTTGGTTTAAAATTGATTTTAAACAATAAAGTTATTCAGAAAAGAACAGTGTGGTCTATGTTTATGGGTTCTGGAATAATATTATTATAATAATATTATATAAAAATGTGATTTTTAGTATAAACCTTAGTTTCTAAAGAGCATCAAAAAATGTTCTCTCATAGGAATCATCAGTTTTCTATTTTAAATTCTTATGGAGTAACATCTATATCTATAATTTCTATATAACTTCAAATTTTAACCTGCCCTGTATGATATTAATTTTACGAGAACTTATACTTTTGTAAATATTGCCTGGAAATTTGGTTTAAAATTGATTTTAAACAATAAAGTTATTCAGAAAAGAACAGTGTGGTCTATGTTTATGGGTTCTGGAATAATATTATTATAATAATATTATATAAAAATGTGATTTTTAGTATAAACCTTAGTTTCTAAAGAGCATTAAAAAATGTTCTCTCATAGGAATCATCAGTTTTCTATTTTAAATTCTTATGGAGTAACATCTATATCTATAATTTCTATATAACTTCTAATTTTAACCTGCCCTGTATGATATTAATTTTACGAGAACTTATACTTTTGTAAATATTGCCTGGAAATTTGGTTTAAAATTGATTTTAAACAATAAAGTTATTCAGAAAAGAACAGTGTGGTCTATGTTTATGGGTTCTGGAATAATATTATTATAATAATATTATATAAAAATGTGATTTTTAGTATAAACCTTAGTTTCTAAAGAGCATCAAAAAATGTTCTCTCATAGGAATCATCAGTTTTCTATTTTAAATTCTTATGGAGTAACATCTATATCTATAATTTCTATATAACTTCTAATTTTAACCTGCCCTGTATGATATTAATTTTACGAGAACTTATACTTTTGTAAATATTGCCTGGAAATTTGGTTTAAAATTGATTTTAAACAATAAAGTTATTCAGAAAAGAACAGTGTGGTCTATGTTTATGGGTTCTGGAATAATATTATTATAATAATATTATATAAAAATGTGATTTTTAGTATAAACCTTAGTTTCTAAAGAGCATCAAAAAATGTTCTCTCATAGGAATCATCAGTTTTCTATTTTAAATTCTTATGGAGTAACATCTATATCTATAATTTCTATATAACTTCTAATTTTAACCTGCCCTGTATGATATTAATTTTACGAGAACTTATACTTTTGTAAATATTGCCTGGAAATTTGGTTTAAAATTGATTTTAAACAATAAAGTTATTCAGAAAAGAACAGTGTGGTCTATGTTTATGGGTTCTGGAATAATATTATTATAATAATATTATATAAAAATGTGATTTTTAGTATAAACCTTAGTTTCTAAAGAGCATCAAAAAATGTTCTCTCATAGGAATCATCAGTTTTCTATTTTAAATTCTTATGGAGTAACATCTATATCTATAATTTCTATATAACTTCTAATTTTAACCTGCCCTGTATGATATTAATTTTACGAGAACTTATACTTTTGTAAATATTGCCTGGAAATTTGGTTTAAAATTGATTTTAAACAATAAAGTTATTCAGAAAAGAACAGTGTGGTCTATGTTTATGGGTTCTGGAATAATATTATTATAATAATATTATATAAAAATGTGATTTTTAGTATAAACCTTAGTTTCTAAAGAGCATCAAAAAATGTTCTCTCATAGGAATCATCAGTTTTCTATTTTAAATTCTTATGGAGTAACATCTATATCTATAATTTCTATATAACTTCTAATTTTAACCTGCCCTGTATGATATTAATTTTACGAGAACTTATACTTTTGTAAATATTGCCTGGAAATTTGGTTTAAAATTGATTTTAAACAATAAAGTTATTCAGAAAAGAACAGTGTGGTCTATGTTTATGGGTTCTGGAATAATATTATTATAATAATATTATATAAAAATGTGATTTTTAGTATAAACCTTAGTTTCTAAAGAGCATCAAAAAATGTTCTCTCATAGGAATCATCAGTTTTCTATTTTAAATTCTTATGGAGTAACATCTATATCTATAATTTCTATATAACTTCTAATTTTAACCTGCCCTGTATGATATTAATTTTACGAGAACTTATACTTTTGTAAATATTGCCTGGAAATTTGGTTTAAAATTGATTTTAAACAATAAAGTTATTCAGAAAAGAACAGTGTGGTCTATGTTTATGGGTTCTGGAATAATATTATTATAATAATATTATATAAAAATGTGATTTTTAGTATAAACCTTAGTTTCTAAAGAGCATCAAAAAATGTTCTCTCATAGGAATCATCAGTTTTCTATTTTAAATTCTTATGGAGTAACATCTATATCTATAATTTCTATATAACTTCTAATTTTAACCTGCCCTGTATGATATTAATTTTACGAGAACTTATACTTTTGTAAATATTGCCTGGAAATTTGGTTTAAAATTGATTTTAAACAATAAAGTTATTCAGAAAAGAACAGTGTGGTCTATGTTTATGGGTTCTGGAATAATATTATTATAATAATATTATATAAAAATGTGATTTTTAGTATAAACCTTAGTTTCTAAAGAGCATCAAAAAATGTTCTCTCATAGGAATCATCAGTTTTCTATTTTAAATTCTTATGGAGTAACATCTATAATTTACCAATTTACGTTAATCTAGCTTAACTAAATAAATCATTTTAGAGGGCCTAATAAATAATTTTGCGGGGGGGGGGGGGGGGGGGGGCAAAGTTTGAAGTTCCCACTGGTACAGCCATCAGTTTTAACGTGTCTTTTACAAATTTTAAGTAACATTGGTTATTCGACTTATTATATAAGGATATTCAAAATGATGTTTTTTTATCTAATGTCGAAAAACCCCGTGGAATAATCAAGCTGCAAAATCAGTTCAAAATACCAATTTTCCTTTAGAGTGATCTATTCTGTGCATTCTATTTTTTGCTTCACGTCAATGCATCCAATAATTGTCAAACAAATGTAAAATGATCTTGGTTATCAACAATTTAAATTCACTTTAAAAATACTATTTGTAATCAATCACCGGTTCTTTTAGATGTTGGGAAAGTGGTATGTTATAGAATACTACGCAAGCTCTGAAGAAGCTTTAGCCTATCGGTGCATGCGTGCAGATTTCACCATGTCCTCTCTAGATGTGATCACCATGAACTTCACTTATAGTTTCACCGACGATCCCTTGAATGAACAGCTACTCGGGAATATTACTTGGATTATACCACACATGGGCGAACCAGCACATTGGACCCATTCCGAGGATACTTGTAAGTGTCATAGATTAAAGCTTTATGACCCATGAATGCAGTGTATATTGTCGCCGAATTGAGAAAAAGAGACACGAAGGAATTTTTTTTCAAGCGGAACGTACGTACATTATACCATGATATAAGTGGAGTACGTAGCCCGACACGTCCGTCCGTTTTACGCTTAGTAATTGATAGGTAACTCTTACGTTCTCCTTATCTGCGCGTTTTTACGTGGGACGTTTTTTGATAACCCCTGTATAACCAATTTCCCCCTTATAGAATTTCAGTCTTGAATCTTATTGACCAGACTTTTGTTAGATGACAATTTGGAAATTTCAATGTTGTCCCATTATTGGCTTCCCTCCGAAGGTGTATCCCCCCCCCCCCCCCCCCCCCCCGAATTGATTATTTAAAGCCTATCTAACTTCTAAGTCTGTGGCCAGTCTTAGCAAGTAATGAAAAAAACATAGCAATATGAACCGTTCCTAATTAACTAGTTTTACGGACGCTATATTCGATTTTTCGTTGTTTATTGGTCAGGGATGCCAGGCATAATGCCATTGCCGACTTGAAACGCACGTGTCAGTCGGTCTTGGGTGGGCCCACCATCCTTTCCCCGCTAACTGGAAGCTGTCAGCAGTCCACCAGAGCGCATGAAGAAATTAGGGCAAATTTTATGTCTCAGAACGTAAAATGACTGATTTTAATTTAAAAGTATAGTTATTTGAACGTAGCACGAGGCCTAACTTTTGTTCAGACTATACTTGTGATTGTATTGGCTCGGGCGCGTCGAATGTAATATAACACAATGCAAGTTGGTATATTAGAACACGGAGGGCTTTATTTATTTAATTTTAATGTCGTTGTCTTTGAGGGGTAGTCCTTGCGTCTATCAAGTAACACGACCCGAAGTACTCGTGTGCTAATTATTTACATTCTATTCAATAAAAAATTAACCTACACTAGCATTCTGTTTGTTCAAACCAATCTATCACTCATCTTTCACGTACTCACTTTAAATTTTAGTTATTTACATTGATTTACAATAGAAAAAGAGAGCTCAGCTACCCTATAATTTCCAGGAAATATAGACACGCGGTAGAGGTTACTAATATTAACTGAAGATATTTCATTGTTTTAAGACTTACTTCTTCTTTCCGGACTGTGGAAAATGTTTTTTTATCACAATCGGGTAAATTTGGAAATCGCGGGTGGACCGTTACTGGGGGTACGCACCGGTCTGTTCTTTCCAACGAAGATGATAAACGTCAAAATGATGGTGTTTATACTCTGTATTAAAAAATACATAGTGTCTGTCCCACGTTGCATTAACGAAATTTCTTAAAGTTTGAACTTATTTATACTCGCACCAAAACGAGTGTTTGAAGGTATCTCAGCATTATTTATACTCGTACGGAAGGCTACGAGTTTTCGAGGATCAATTTCAGATTTTTATTTATAGTCGCCCCAAAATACACGAGTGTTCGAAGACGAGTCAGCGTTATTTATACTCGCACTGAAACATACGAGTGTTTGAAGATAAAATTTACTGAAGGAAAGATCCGCGGTTTGACTTTTCGCGGAATTTTCGGTGATAAAAAACTTGAAGAATCCAAAATCGACGAAACTTACTGCCTCCTGCAGAATTTCTTTATCCGTCTGTTTTAACGTTACATTGCGTCATCCTGACCGATTAAATATACCGGTGACGCCATGCCCGTTGCGGCAAGAGAGATAAGGAACCAAGTAAGACATAATTAAATAAATCGTGGAGTTTACTTTCTTGATATTCGTCTCATCTTGCTCTTAAATCTTATTGGGTTTGTTCGGTTCGGTTTCAAAGATAAATCAGAAAGGCTAGAAATCTCACCCTTTTGATTGTAAGGTATAAGACCGAGCAGCATAATGTGATTGAACGTATCATAGACTCTTATGCAATATCAGTCAATGACAGAATGTTTTAAAAAATTAATGTTTTCCCCATAAAAGAAAATACAACAAACCGGTAATTACTTTTAGATGAAGGTGTATACAACACTTACGTTTTGGATTCGGATTATATCTCGTGGGCTCTTCTCCTTCACTGTGCAGAAAAATCAAAAGTACCAAGGTAAGACGTACAAACATTACCTATATTATACAGGGTATCCGGGAAAACGTGGGAAATCTCCCCGATATTTATTATTTATTTTATTTTATTTTACACCATTTCACAGTTACAAAATAACCAATTAACAAATGGGTATCCTAGATCTACAATATAAAATAAGTAATCATAATAATACAACAACAAAAAATATTTAATATCAAATACCAATATGGAAAATTATTATTTCCAGACCACCCGATGATCCTTATACAATAAGGGCGTATTTTTGTCTACACAGTAGCACTTTAAAATACCATTTACCATTTCAGATTGAATGGTACTACCAAGAAAAGGAAGCCCTCTCCAATGATAGGATGCAATCACCTGTAGACCGGTTTCGAACTTATTTGTTCTCGTCAGTCCAGGGTAGGTGTACATACCAATCATCAGAGTCCTCTCGATGACCGAAACCGGTCTACAGGTGGTTGCATCCTATCAATGGAGAGGGCTTCCTTTTCTTGGTAGTACCATTCAATCTGAAATAGTATTTTAAAGTGCTACTGTGTAGACAAAAATACGCCCTTATTGTATAAGGATCAACGGGTGGTCTGGAAATAATAATTTTCCATATTGGTATATGGAATCGTATAAAGTCCGACCCTCCTCTTCACTTAGCGTGTACCTTTTGATATTCTTTAACTCTTGTTTCTAGAGGCTTTAAAATTTTGGTTAGATGTTTACTTGGAGTGTTTTTTTGAAGAGAAAACTGTGTGGCTGGGTACATGCAGTATTTAATTGAATTTCCGTTTCAGATATTTGTCCAGTTTCATAATGAGCAGGGAACCGACTTTGGGCATCAACGTCAAATCGTATCTAAGAGAAAAGCTTCCGCGATATGACATCGACTTGTCGTACATGTTCGACATGACACAAGAAAATTGTAACGCCACGGACCTGGAAGACAACATACCGCCTTCGGTGCTGGCAAACATGAATCGCCCCGTGGAATTGGGAGACAGACGGCATCCTATGAAACATATGCATGGATAAAATAGGAAAATAAATTACGCAATGTGTTTAAAATGTTTCTCGCGACATATCAGTATTTTTTCAGAAGTGGGACGTTGTATTTTTACACCTCTCACAACTCGAAGCAAAATAAAATGTTAATTTTTAAAAATTTGTTTATTTTTAACCATAAATTACTTTACAATGCACTGGTATCTATCTGTTGTATATAATTATATAAGTCTAGTATCACTTATTTAACCTACATATCGGACTTCTTTGCACCATCTCCAAGTCAACCTTAGGTCCCACCAAGTCCCTAATATTATTAAACCCATATTTAATCATCGTAGGCCTCTCCAAAGACAACCCCCACGCGATGACGATGACGTCTTCGGGTAAGCCCATAGGTAGCAACATTTCCGGACGGAATATTCCCGAGTTACCCATTTCAATCCATTTTCCTAAACCGGGATGGAAGCAGAAGATTTCCATGCTGGGTTCCGTATAAGGGTTGTAGGCAGGTTTGAATTCAAGTTCGGTAATACCTATGTTAAAAGTAAGTTTATAAAAAAGAGAAGAATATCGAAACGAACAAACCCGACCTTAGCACTTTTAGCAGTCCCAAGTGGCATTTTTAGATACTTTATGGCAAAGGTATCGTAACTATCGTTTCCGATCAAAATTGGAAACTGTTGGCAACAAAAATGGAAATATATTCGAAACATATACATTTTAAGTGGGACATTTGCACGTGTTTTCAAGTGTTTGTACTAGCTGTGACTTTCGCTGTTTCGATGCACAATCGAAACTTTTATCCAGAATGTTTCGAAAATGTTCGAAAATATTTCTAAACTGTTACTTCTGTTCAAAAATAACAGTATAAAGGGGCGCGGCTATGTTAAATCATGCGCAAAACAATTAGGATACCTTCACTGTTGTGAAACAAAAGAAAAACAATATGAAACAATAATTTCGCCATGATGAATTCGTTATAAGTATATTTCCTATAAGTTATTTTATTTCATATACCTAGTTATTGCACATAAGAACCAAAAAATCATTGTCGCAGTAAATTTTATCGTGCAGTTTAGTTATTTGGCTTTAAGTGTCCTCGATTTATTTGCATTTACAGAAAAAAAATACTTTCTCAAAAAAATTAAAATTAAAATATTTTCAAAATTTTATTTATTTCTTTTATAAATCGACTTAGCTAGGAACATGGAACTTATCTAACAACTTTTGGCTTTTCAAGAGATGCAGGACTTTCATTAAAACTTATTTTAACAAAATAAAAATTCATTTCACAAAATGGCCGCTATAAAGCAATAAATTATTCTGGTCCAAAATGGACTTAACACACAATTTCTAGTCTTTGGCTTATGGCTAATGTTTCCATGATGCACAGAAAAAAATAAAAGGTTAATTAAGGTGATGAACAATGTCACAGAAAAAAAGGTTTACTTGTATGCACAGAAAACAAAGGTTGGGTATGGACAGCCTAAGTCTGACGTCACGAGAGGCGTGGTGTCAAAAACCTTTCCAAACAAACTAAAATTACATTGAAAATCCTATAAGAGATTTTTTAAAGCATCGGTACACATTTATAAGTGATAAATAAGCAATTTCCTGATATTATTTGTATATTAGATGTTATTATTGATTCATTTTCAGGAACATATTGACATAACAGTTTTTTAAATATTTTAAATCACCAGATAGTTTAAGGTTATTATTGTTTGCATAGGGAGATTTAAATTGTTATTTTTCTGTTAAAAACAGCTTATTCCACTGTTTATCCAAATAGAGTATACCCACCCTATAGCTTGGAATATTATTTTAAATACGCTTTCTTACAGAAAAATAACAATTTCAATCTCGCTCAACAATAACATAACCTCAAATTTGTTCAGATGGTGATTAAAAATCTACCTAAAACACTTACCTCAATCGGTGCTTGAAAATGTATCAATAATAACACCTAAAATATAAATAATATAAAGAAGTTGCTTATTTATCGCTAATAAACGTACACCGATGCTATAAAAAATCTCTTATGAGAAATTCAATGCAATCTTGTGTCTTACCAAAACTTTATAATTTTAACTAAAAATGTTTCGAAAAATATTTATCTTCACGTGTCGTTAATGTATCCACACTATGGTTTGTAAACTATTTCGAAACAAGCACGTCTTTAAGTGTTTCTAGTAGCGATTCGAAAATGTGTCGCAAAAGTTTCGTAACACATGTATCTCGATACAACTTTATAATTGTAATCGACAATGTTTCGAAACGTTTCTCAGCAAAGAATGCGTGTCCAATTTGTGTCTAAAAATGCTACTTGGGGTAGTTTAGTACAAGTAGCTTACCCAATTTTCTGAAAAATTCTGCGAAAACTCCTATAAGATCACCAAGAGTAAGGTTATAGTCCGCTATGACTCCTTCAACTTGACAAAATTCTGCTAAATGAGTGGCATCCAGAGTTTCATTTCTGAACACCTAGAGGAAGGACCGTTAATAAATATGCGCTAGCGATTCCGACAATGTATTCAGTTTAATTCTTGGTACAGAACAATAACAATATTTAAAAAAAGAAAATAATACCTTTTTACAATAAGAAAGAATAGTATATTAAAGTACAAGTTTTATAAAGCATGATATTTTAGCACGCGTCCATGTTAGGAAACGAGCCGCTTGCGGCGAGTTTTCTAAGGGGACAAGTGCTATAATAGCTTCATAAAACATGTACTTTATACTACTTTTTCTATTTTGTGTATTTTTTAATAAAAAACAATAATTAAAACTAATAAATGCCATAAAAATTTTGTAAATTTGTATGTTTAAATTTTATGTCGGCAATAGTCAAATTATTTATCAAGTGAACTTTGATAAATTATATGTGTCCGCCATTTTGTCGCGAATATTGAAAGCTTTCTTAAAATTAATCAATAATGGATCAAGAAGATATTATTAATTTAACTCCTCCTGAGTTAAGGGAAATTGCAAATAATACATTGGAACAACTTTTACCAAAAAAGTCCAAGAAAGTATACAAAAAAGACTACAAGACCTTCACAACCTGGTGTACTGCGAAGGGTGTTTCTAGAAGTAGTTTAAAGGTAAGAAAATTGTACAGTACCTACCTATACATTAATTTTTTAAAACCAGTTCTTAATAAAAGTGGATTATTGGATCCGCAAATATGGATTAATCATGAACAAAACACACAAACTATGCCCGATCTTAAAATTAACGCTGCAGACACAAGTACGGTCACAATAAATGTTTATAACAACTGCACTTTTAATAATAAATAAGTATAATTAGTGTACAGTGTATTTATTGGCTTTAAATTGATATCTTTGTAAGAGAATATATTACGTGTTGATCTAAACTTGTGATTGTGAGGTTAGTTTAGGAATTGTTTATTATGCAACCAAACATACACAGCAGTACCACCAACCGTTAAAAATGAAAAAAACGGTATCGAAACAAGCTTATTACGATACCGAAAACGGTATCGAAAAAGCTTTCATATGGAACCAAAATAGAAAAAGGTTTTTATTCGCTCACCTTGTCAATACTGAACCATTTAACAGGGGTAAACTTTTTTTGCTGTGCCAACTTGTACAGCATCCTCGCACTGACAGCGGTAGTGTGGGTTCTGAGTAAATTTTTCTGAGCTTCTTGAAATTTCCAATTATAACCATAACTAAGTAAATATATATATATTGCACAAAGATTATTTATAAAAGCCCTATTTGCTTAAAATGTTTACTGATTCTTACCCCTGTGAACCATATCCACCCTTGCTATGCACCGTTTTGACCCTCTGAAGGTAATCCTCGGGGAACTTATAACTGTACTGGGGATCCGATATGAAAAAGGTATCGTGAGCGTCCCGAGCTGGATGCTGCTGGGGCTGGAACAAGGCGTCGAAATTCCAGAAAGAATTTTCTATGTAATTGTTAGTCGGCATTTCCGAAAAACCCATTTCTAAGAAGATCTGACGGAACTCTGTCCGAACTTTTAGAAGTGGATGGAGAAAGCCTGAAGTTGGTGCCACACCTAAAAATTATTATAACAAATGTTTGAAGGTACCCTTGCACTGAGAAAACTATGGCATGTGCAAACTGTATATTATATTGTGTGCAAATATATGTAAATATTTACCCAAAGCATCAAAATTATAGTCTTTAAACTTCAAATTTTTCCAATCTCCACTGTTTAGGATATCGGCAGTTAAATCAGTCTCCAGTTTATTTAAAGTCAAACTAAATTCTGGACCTTTGGTTAAAATGAAACTTTTGATAGTGGATTCTTGGATCAGTTTCCTTTTTTTATAATCAGCTTTTTCCTTATCCATTAGTTCAGAGTGTTTGCCAGATTCTACTAATTTTAAGTGCTCTTGAACCTAAAAAAGTATATAAAATTTGCTTGTACTGTGCGCTTGTAGGTAGTTACACAAGACATAGTATTGTGAAAAATAAGTTACTTACTTACAACTTTAATAAACTTACCAAATCTTTAATTTCAGAGACTTTCTTCTTCACTAAAGGTGGATTTACACTTTTGTCAACTAAAACCCATCCACTCGACATCGCTTTGCTAAAGCCAACCTTAGCATTGGGAAATTTCATTAGCTCCGATTGTGTAATTCCCTTTTCTGGAACAGCATTGTACAGAGTTGCTTCATGACTACCTGCAATAAAGTGTTTTATTTTAAAAGTAACTTAGACAGGTACAATACATACGTTTCTGTTACACATGAACAACATATGGATTATGGATAGTAATAAAAACATTTCACGTACCTTGTTTAGCAACTAATTTACCTTCCTCGGTAAGTTCTATGTTTTTTTGACTTACAGGCTCGGCTTTTACAAGGTCTCCATTGGCTTGAATACTTTTTAAGGCACCGATAACTTTCTGATGATCTTCCTTAAATATTTCTGCTAGCTTTAAGGTATCAGCTTCGTTATTTTCAGATAGATATTTTAAGATCTTCTCGGCCATTTCAGCTAGTTGCTACTAATAATTAATCTCTATAATTGTAAAATAAAACTCTATATTTTTTAATCGAAGCACCGCTTAGATGTCTAAATTTGAGGTTAGGGTTTCGAGTTTCGCTATTCAAATTCATTTATTGACGAAGCCTAGTTACATACCGAGTGTATGTCTTTATCCTTATCGTACTCCATATGAAAGAACGAGACACTCATACAACATGAACTAGAGACACTCGTAGACAGAGAGAGACTCTTTCCCAGATAACGCTAGTCAAGTTTTATGATTTGAAATCTGATGCAACTTTTACAGTAAAAAATCATACCTTAAATAAAAAAAACGATGTGTAATTAAATCCTACCTAATAAAATATTACCTTTGATAGTAAACTATCACGAGTTAATTAATTATTTTTTAAATAAATGATTACTTATTATATAAATATGGTTACTTTTGTTGATAGGTTGGCAATAGTTGGCACCTGTAGTAATATCATGATTTGGCAATCCTGAAAGAATGAGGTTATTTCACATGTCACATTTTGAGGTTAGAGACGCATCTTTAAGAAATATTTTACTGAACTTTTTTAATTTATAAACTCACCTTAAAGGTATTTTACATTTAGAGCCTGAATAAATTTTAGTAGTTCAATATGAGCCAGCCCGAAAATAATTTCGAGCCTAACTTAGAGATTCTAAACATCCTTCTGTCCATGGGAATAGCAGAAAACACGGCTAGAGAGGTACGCTTTTTAGTTTTATGGTATAAGGTTTATAAACTTAAAGGGATTAGGTACAATTTTTAAGTTAATTACAATGCAAGGTATTATATTGTATAAACATCAAAATCTTATTAAACTCATAAACTGTATGTTGTGGTGAATACATCTATCTTGGTTGCACATTACAACATACGAACATAAAATAGAAAATGTTTCTGTTTTGGTATAATTTAGCGAATATCCATGCAATTTCTCCACTTTATAGTTATTTTTAGGCCCTGTTTTGTACTGGAAATAAGTCTGCAGATGATGCAATAAATTATATTTTCAATAACAGTTCGGATAGTCCTGAAGCAAATAAATCGCGAAGTACTTCTGGTAAGCTATTATTTTATCAAGAGATTAACTGACTGAATTTACATAGTCAACTTTTCGATTTCAATTTATTCATGTTATAATAAAAAACTTAATCACAATAAATAAATATTCTACAAAAAGGCTACTGAATTACACTATGAACGAAGATGATCTATAACAAGTCCATATAAGAATCAACATATTCATCAAATGAGTAAAAGGCCTTCTCAATTAAGAGTGAGTTTTTTTTAGTTTTTCTTTAAGGGAAGTATTCTAATATGTCTCGGTGAAAAAATTTTATGTTACCTATGTTATGTTTTGATAATGGACACAATCATGTGTCAGAAAACGCTCTATGTTTTGCTTGACATAGAGCAAACACTAGTTTGTATATGCGGGCAAGGCATGGTCATTATTCTTTGAACAGTTTACACCGGTCAGTATCCGCACAATCTTAAGAACTCGCTTTTAGCTCAATGTGGTGATCACGAAAGTTCTGATAAAGAGAGAGC
Organism: Barypeithes pellucidus; assembly: GCA_963991005.1. Taxonomy (NCBI): domain Eukaryota; kingdom Metazoa; phylum Arthropoda; class Insecta; order Coleoptera; family Curculionidae; genus Barypeithes; species Barypeithes pellucidus. The sequence continues at coordinate 14,234,536 of OZ022565.1, read as the reverse complement.
TGAAGATGAAGAGTGGGAAGATGAAGACGTACCATATTTTAAAATGACATTTATTATCAATATGTCACTAAAAATGGGCGTAGGAAAAATTGCTGCCCAAGTCGGACACGCTTGCTTAGGATTGTATAGAGAGATGCTTGAGAATAACATGGAAGATGATTTAAGTCAGTGGGAAGAGATTGGGTATGTAAAAATAACATATTACAACATTAAGCTTATAGATGCTTTAAAAAGGGAAATATAATATACTTAGTTATAATCTTATTTTAGAGAAAAAAAGATTGTTCTAAAAGGCAATAACACTGAACACCTCATAGAATTATATGAAAAAGCGAAGGAAGCAAAAATTCCGGCCTTCTTAGTGAAAGATGCAGGGCACACTCAAATCCCCAGAGGTTCTATTACGGTTTTAAGTTTGTTTGGACTTGAAGAAAATGTTGACAAAATTAGTGGAAAATTAAGTTTATTGTAGTTAGTTTGTTTCAATATCAATTTTTACAAGGTATCATTAACTAGGACTATTATTTTTTTATCTAATATTTATTATTTGACAATCTTTTTTTCTGAAATTATTGAACTGAAAATATACACACGAAACTAGGAAAATTCTGTGTAAAGAGCAACGGTTATTTATAATTAAAAAATATTTTTTGGAGACTAGTGATTTGACATCCGAGTAAAGTTTTTTTTGAAGAGATAGGAAGGTGTATGGATCACCTTTAGAATTTGTATGTAAGTATTTCAATTTGTGACTGATCTAGTTTTTCTGTTAATCTGTATCTTGAGCAGGAATATTTTAATACATTTTCCTTTCTTAGTAATGACAGTATACAGTGATGGGCTAAAATATGGAACAAATTCATTTAAAAATCGGGTATTAATTTTTTGTAAAAACGCTCGGACACGTCGATTATAATTTTTTCTTCCGGATTTTTTGCCTCAGAAAGAAATTATACTGGGTGTGTCAAAAAGTAGATGTAGGTGTAATTTTGAAAAATTATTTTATTAAGTGTTGAAAATTGTACTATATGCCAATCTACTTAAAAACCCTTCTAAAACATTATTTACAGTATTTTCATTAATTTGCCTAATTTCATATCTAATTTTAAGTCTTCCAAATATTGTGGTTTATCCTTATACACTTTTGATTTCAAATAACCCAAAAGAAAGAAATCCATTGGTGTAAGATCGGGAGATCTTGCAGGCCATTCTATGGGTCCTCTTCTACCTATCCATCGTTCGGGAAAAATAGTATTCAAATACTCTCGTACTTGTCGAGCAAAATGAGGCAGAGCACCATCCTGCTGAAACCAAATAGACGCTTCTGGTAGATTAGGCTGATTCGGATTTGGAAAATCCGCTGCTAGTGTGGGAATTAATTCATTTTGAAGAAATTGTAAATACCGGTCTCCTGTAAGATTTCCATCAAAGAAAAAAGGTCCAATAATTCTATCATTACCCTGCCCAAACATTTACTTTTTGTGAGTATTGCGTATGCTGTTCTCTCATCCAACGGGGATTATTTGCACTCCAATACCGAAAATTTTGTCTGTTTACCGAACCATTCAAACAAAACGTGGCTTCATCGCTAAAAAGTACGCTGCGATGGAAAAATAGATTTAAGTTGCAAATTTCCATCACAGTTTCACAAAACTGTAGTCGGCGGTCGGGATCATCTTCGTTTAGCTCGTGCAGCAACCTAATTTTATACGGATGTTACTTTTCTTGTTTCAATACCCGCAAAACAGATCGTCGGCTAACATCATTATTAAGGGCTACTTCAGTGGATGCACTATGGGGATTATCTTCAACTTTTATTTTGTGTTTTCACTAATTTTTGGACGACCTGGCCGTAGACGATCCTTTACATTCGCTGTTTCCCTGAATTTTTTCTCAATTTTACTCACTGTAGATCTTTTAATCCGTCGTTCTGGATACTTAGCGCTAAACAAGTTACAAACTTCTTCTTGACTTCTTGTTTTGTCTCCACATCCCATTAAAATTAAAATTTCGATTCTTTGAGTTTCATTTAAATGCACCATGATCGCCGTTTTTTCAAAATTATACTTAAAATTCTTTTTGATTGACACATGACTTGCTATCGTAGTAACAATTAATTTAAATTTACCTGTTTACCTTTAAGTAGGTACATGTACCATTTTTTAAAGAAATTTCTTTTTTAAGATGTAATTTTTCTCTAAAACCGTTAGAGATAAGGATAGAGTATGCTACATGAATTATGCTCAGAATTTGACGTAGAATTTATGTGATAAGTAAAAATAGGGTGGTTCTATTTAAAATACAAAAAAATTTTACATCTACTTTTTGACACACCCAGTATAATTTCTTTTTGAGGCAAAAAATCCGGAAGAAAAAATTATAATCGACGTGTCCGAGCGTTTTTACAAAAAAATAGAACCTGATTTTTAAATGAATTTGTTCCATATTTTAGCCCATCACTGTAGATAGAAAATATTTATATGACTATTAAAATTTGTTTTAACGCTGTATACAGAATATGTGACTACCATAATGACTAAGAATCATTTAACTCTGTTTTAATTATTTTTTATGAAATTAAAAATGCACATGAACAATTTGTTTCCGCTGCGTCAATATGTCGGTAAGTGTATCCCTGTATTTATTATAATAAGTAGGTAACTTTGAAAGGATGGGAGCTTTTCGTGCTCCAAATTTGATAAACTTATGAAATTATTATTGTAAACGAGCATTTTTGCATATTATTTGACTTTAAAAATTGTTTATAACTTTGTATTATTTTTCGATTTAAAAATAATTTTGACATAATGTGTTATAAAATAAAATAGACCATGTTTTTTAATTCGATCGTTTTTCTATAGGACCTCCAAAAACAGGGTGTTAATTAAGTATGTGCAGTCATTTTAAGAGACGATTCTTCGGGTGATTCTAAGACGAAAAGTTCATATAAACATGGGTCCGTAAATGCTTCGTTTTCAAGATACAGGGTGTTGAAAAAATGAATAATCACCAAAAATACTTTCTAAATGCAACAAATGAATACCTTATAAATAAGCTGGCAACTGTCAAGTTAAATACTACAATAATTATTTTCCAAAGAAAACCTTGATTAAAAAAGAAAATGTCCGTGCATCTCCAGGGACATGCATCAAAGTGGTTTTTATTTTTTTTCTCGAAAACAAAGTAAGATACGAAAAAAATTCAAGAGACAAAAGTGTTGTATTTTTAGTTGCTTAATCCGAGAAAAATATACAAATTCCAAAAAGGCAGTGGCTTACTTTTTTTTCAATAATAAGCGTTAAGATGCCGCCCGAGATGCCACTGGACTCAATAATATAATAATAATTTAATCTATAGGGCTAAATTAGCCCCTTAACACTACAAATAAAAGTGCCAAATTTCAACAATATCGACAAACGGATATTTAAGATAGTTGCGAAAACCCGATTAAGAAAATTTTTTTAACACCCTGTATCTTGAAAACGAAGCATTTACGGACCCATGTTTATATGAACTTTTCGTCTTAGAATCACCCAAAGAATCGTTTCTTAAAATTACTGCACATACTTAATTGATACCATGTATACATTGCATATAATAATAGGTTCATTCCCAGAGGGAACTCTCTGACCGGTTCCATGATTCGTGCTGCGCATGTTCGCAAGCCTGTGCATGTGCCAAACCTGTCATATCCTCCTGCTTTGTTAGTGCCTGTTCTCACCAAAGCAACCGCAACGCGACACAGCATTAATGTTTAAATACGCGTGTTTCCACTGACTTAAGGCAACGCAACTACTTGCTTATGAGTTGGCCGGCATACCGCGTCGCCGTCGTCAATTGCTTCCAATCGCGGTGTCATGGCCGACGATACAGCAAAATATTTAACTTATTGTGTGTGGCTCATTCGGTAAAACCTATGGAATTTATCCGGATCATTATTTAATTCCTGTTCCACTATATACGAACTATGTCACAAATTTATGGTATAAAAAGGGTTAACCCAAAATTGTCGCTCAGTTTATTTTTAAGCTTTTTAACGAGCAAGTAGGTATGTTGCGGCGATATCTTTATCTGACGAAGACGACGTTTTGCTCATGTCAAAAGAGACACTTCAAACCAGTTGATTCCGGTGGTAACGCAAGAGCAACTCAACTGAAGTTGCGGTCGCGTTGCAGTTGTGTTGCGATTGCTTTGATTCCAGTGGTAACGCATGAGCAACTCAACTGAAGTTGCGGTCGCGTTTGCAGTTGCGGTTGCCAGTTGCTTTGGTGAGAACAGGCACTTAGAGCGAGCTTTTCGTTTTGGAATGGATATTTAAACAATAATGGAAAGTAATTTTAACCAAAACATGCGAAAAAAGATACAAATCGGCAGAAACAACACGTCGCTCAGCCGCTCGAACAAATGCGCAGAATCCAAACCCACAATTTTATTTATGGTTGCAAATCAGTTGACAGTAGATATCTTTTGCTATACACACCCCCGAATTTTTGGTCAGCGTTCTACTTCTGTGAACACTTTAAACGAATCGCGCGTGCGCCTGACTGCCTATTATGGCGTTTATATTCCGGACAGAATGGTGAACGTTGAATTATTATTTTATTAGCACAACGACGATCCTTTTATTGGATTTTTGAGATAAATCGATAATCTTTGCTTATAGTATAGTTCAATTTTTATTCTTTGATCGAATTCCAACAGAATAGAGGCGGGCGCCCGCTTCTTTATATCTGCTCGCAAAAAAATATATACAGGGTGTCCGCTAAGTAATAGGACATGGAAAAACCACAGACTCCTTACGGAAAAATACTAGGATTTAATTATACTTCCCTATATCCGAAAGTTGACATTAACTGAGATACAGGATGTTAAAGTTAAAACTTAATTTTTGTTTTTCTCTAATAATTTTGACAGAAACAACGGTTTTTTACAAAATTTGGCAATTATAGTTTTTTTTTGGAGGAACTGATTTTTTGGTGAAATGTTAATGTACGATGTAGGGGGCGCTGCATGCGTCATTTTTTGCACATTTATTAGTTCATAACTCTTTTGTACCTCATCAGTGTATTGTTTTTAATGAAAATAATACTTTTTTCATATTTATTACGTAAAAAAGACTCACGTGGTGTTAATAATTCTTCGCCTTAAAACTACTTATATAATTAGAATATTGCTTACAAAAATTGTTTCCCAACATATGCTACTAAATTCCCATGTATGAAACTTCACCATAATTTTTCAGGATGGAACTGTAGGTCATCGAAAAAAAGTGTACCAAACTGCCCCACCCTACCCTACACTAATTTCAGGTCGCCCAGAGTTACCGTTTCAGAGATATAAGCATTTATATTGTTTAGTGCCTATTATTAATTTGCAAAGAACATTTTTTTAAAGTAACCTATGAGAACACAAATGAAATTTAGAGATCAGTTGCTATGAAACCTCCATGTTGTTATTTGTTTGTTGATTATTGTGTTTCGGCATTGTTACTTAACTTAGGATAAACTCAAAAATTAAACATTTTTTATATAGCTATTTTACAATAATCTGCAAACAAATAACAACTTATTTTGGAGGTCTCATAGCAACTGCATCAATAAATTTCATTTGTTTTCTCATAGGTTACTTAAAAAAAAAATTTCTTTGCACATTAATAATAGGCACTAAACAATATAAATGCATATATTTCCGAAACGGTAACTCTGGGCGACCTGAAATTAGTGTACCTTTTTTACGTAATAAATATGAGAAAAGTGTTATTTTCATTAAAAACTTAAATACACGGAGGCACAAAAAGTTATGACCTAATAAATATGCAAAAAATGCCACAGGCAGCGCCCCCTACATTATACATTCAAATTTCACCAAAAAATCAGTTCCTCATCCTAAAAAAACCATAATTACCAAATTTTGTAAAAAACCGTTGGTTTCTGTCAAAGTTATTAGAGAAAAAGAAAAATGAAGTTTTTTAACACCCTGTATCTCAGTTAATATCAACTTTCGGGTGCAGGTAAGTATAATTAAATCCTAATATTTTAATGTAAGGAGTCTGTGGTTTTCCTATGTCCCATTACTTAGCGGATACCCTGTATATACTCGCCGGCACAAAATTCCTCCACCCTGAAATTTTGGTCAAGTTTGATATTTTATAACTATTTTATTTTTTATGCGATTTTCATGATTTTATTATCAGTTTGCAGATCTATTTATTGGGTTTTTCCTTAATTATTTTATAAAGTAACATTTTTCGATTAGGCTATATTATACAGGAGTAAATCAAACTGTTGTTTTTTGTCGTAATTTCAAAACACCCTGTAGGAAAATTGAGGTTGGAAATTTTATTTACATACTGTTTCTTGTAATCTTTGATGTATTCTAAACATTTCGTTTTTGATTCATTCCATTATCTCATTTCTGCTGCGAGCTGCAAAATAATATACTTAATATAATTCTTATTAAATAAAATATTTTATTTTTTTAAAAACGGTACGCGGAAAAAACTTGGTGGACTGTTTATTCTCATTATTCTCTTTAAAAAATCTTAATAAAAGTTTTCTTTAAAATCAATAGGGGAGCGAATATTATCGAAATTTACATGGGAAATGCCATATGTGTCCTGTTTGGACGCACCACCCGGTATAATAGGACGTGTACTGATCCGCTAGTGTAAAAGTGTACAACTACCGAATGATAATTTATTAAAATTCCTGTTGATACGTTTCCACACTATATTTTATCGATTTTCAAGAGAAAACTCCATAAATGTTGATTTTTTAATATTAAAATATCAATTTATATACTCCTAAAGAACTATTACATGAAATCTAATTCCGGAATAACGTCTGAAAGCGTTATCAAAATCAAAACAAACTAATCGGAAAAAATCAAGGAAATATTCATATAATCATAAAGCTGGTAATTAGAGAACTACTAAAATTTCAGTTTACACGTAAACCGTTAATCGAACAAATATTTTCCACACTAATAAAATTAAATGGTTGCTAGCGGGCCCGGTTTTTTTTTAATAGCTTATGGTTCGAAGTCAAGCGTAATCAATTTTTTTACAATATCAAGAACGACTGTGTCGTAAATCGTAACTTTTTTGTAGGCGGTGACTTCTGTTGGTAAAGAATTGGAAAACATGTCATCCGGAATGACTATACCTACTGGGAATCTACTACTAAAATTAAAATGATTTGTAATTTTACCATACCCCCCCCCCCCAAAAAAAAAAAACAAAAAACGAAGTGGCGTACCATTCTTCTCTTGAACAATGCAGAGGGCAATTCCCGCACGAACGCCACTAGTCGGCATAAAAAAACATATTAAACATCATAAAATGCCTCTCGATGAATAGAAAGTGTGCACCAAATTTCACAAAAATATCTAGAGCAGTATCACAGATATTAATAAAAAAAAGGAGAGTTTTTGATAATCTTTAACATCCTGTATCTCAAAAGTTAAAACGTTTAGGACATATGTTCATATGAAGTTTTTTTCTGAAAATAGACCCAAGAATAACCTCCTTAAATATTAGGATGTTAGTAAGTAAGTAAGTAAGTACCCTGTATAATTTAATAACAGTGGAAGGTACATTTTCCGGACGAGGGAAATAGGCTGTTCGGGGTGCGGGTATATAGTAATTGGACTGTCCTCATAATTTTTTTAGGGTCATCATTTAACTGGTTAGCAAAATATTCGTATTTTTGCGAACAGAAAAATGTAATCGGTCCGCAAAAATGGCAAGTTGGTCAGCAACTTATGGACAGCAAACATTTCTGACTCGGTATGTAATTAATGTCATACTAGAGTCCTTATTTTGGTACGCAAATTAAATATATAAGCTGCTATGAGCGATCCACTTTTAATCAGATATTGGTAAACAATCAGCGGGTAAGCAAAATATTTAATCTTGGTCATCAAAGAAGAAAAGCAAGAAAACGTGAAATAGGGACAGTGCCCTGGGAAAACAAGTGAAAATCCGCCCCCGCTACACTTTTTGTAGCCGATTTCCTTCTGTATTCGGCAAAAGAAAACACAAGAAAGTTACATAAATTGACAGTGCCGCCCGCAATAATGAACTTTGCCGATTATTCAAAACAAACGCAATCCAATGATTTCTATTGATAACCATTATTTTAATATACAAACCTCTGAATAAACTGCTTCTAGACATGTTTTTTTCTACTGACTAATTGTAAAATGTTGCTGACCAAGTAATCATTTCGCAGCTCGACTGTTAATTAAGCGAACACATGATATTACAAGCGGACTGATATCGGTTAAATTGTTGCTTGTAGCATTTTTTGCAAAACAAGTGTTGCAGCTGATTTTTATTTATTGCAAGCAAAATCTTTTTATGCTGACCAAATGATATAATGGCTATTTTTTTGTTGGGAACCAATTTTAATAACGGCTGACCATTTAATTACTTCTCATTTTTTTACTATTCAGATTTGTATTACGACCATTACCGGATAAAATACCGTATATCCTAGCAGCTGCCTAACGGCTGCTGTTATCAAATAGCGCATGTGCCTTCGAACCGAGTCCGCGCCTGTAAATTTACGGCTGTCTTCTGTCAATCCGGTGCTAAAGTGCCCATCGGTGTCTTTTTTGAGGGCGTTTTCGGGGGCCCTCGAATCCTCCACGATTCACTCAACATTTTAGCAATTTTTTTTCGCGTAATCGAGACGATTATTTCCTTCTCACAGCTGGTGATTTTTCTGCCTTTCCTCAAACGAACGGTGCATTAAGCGATCCATAGTATACCTCGCCCGAAATAAGTGACTAGTTGAGTTAGCGCCTACTTTTATGCAACTGAAATTTCTCCGGCGCGCTACAGCCGTGTATAAATATTATTTTCGCGACTTTCCTTAGCCTGGGAATTTAAATAATTTTCCAAAAGGGGGGGCGGATTGGAAATAAGCCGTTAAATAAATCAAAATAAAATGATAGGTTCGAGTCGACCGTGGCCCGGACTCGGTTTGTTTACAGTCGGGACGATTTGCGCAATCCGAGCGTCGGTTTGTTGACATTTTTGAGTTGCGATTTTCGCGAATTTTGTTAAAAAATATCGAAAAGTGAACATGGCCGACGAGGAAGTGTTGTTCGACGAGGTTTATGATTTGTGCGAGGAAATTGGAAGGTACAAAAATAAAATAAAGTGATTAAATTTCTATAAATTTATTTATACGGGGTGCCCAGAATATGTGGGCCAATCTCCCGGGTTCAGATAGAACACTTCAAAATAACAGGAGAAGTTCGTATATTTTTTTCTTCCTACGGCCCCCCCCCCCCCCCCCCCCCCCCCTACGGAGATACGGGCCCATAACGGACGTCCCTGGAAATCGTTGATTTTTAAATAATTTTTTAAGTAGTAGCTGTAATTTAATAATTTTTTAGTATAATGTTTACTAGATGAGTCTCCTTAAAATTCGCCCGTTTAAACACATTTGGCTTATTTAGTTTGACAGGGACGGACTAGACGTAACACAAAAATTCTTTTTTTTACACCCTGTATGATGAAGGAACGACAATAATATTTTTTTTGGATACTCTAAACCTTAAGCTGAAAAAAGGTACTCTTGATCAATGTCGATAAAATGAACTGTTTTCGAAAGAAAAATATTTTTGTTCAATATGGTTTTTTTGCATTGGTTGTTGTTTTGTGTTCGTAAAATTCCCTCATTGTTGCTATTGCTTTTTTGCACATGTAACGATTTAAGTATGAACATTTATGCTAGTGCCAGTTTATGGTAGTATCTTGAAATTTGCGGTTTGCGGAAAATTTAAATCTCCTGTTATTTTTACGTGTTCTATCTGAACCCGGGAGATTGCCCACATATTCTGGGACACCCTGTATAATAATTAGAACGTAGTAACATAATGTTTCAACGAAAAAGTAACTACTTATACCTTCTAAGAATATTTCTCGCGTTGTTTTAATAAGCCTGCCAAATTTCAATGGTCTACGCCAAACGCTTTCTGAAAAGCGCTTATAAAATTATTGTCCCATCATAACTGTTCTGTTCGATTATAATTGAATAAAATTGAATGGTGAATGCGCCGTCTGAAATAATCTCTAGAGAAAAATTGAAAAGGGGAAGGATAGAAGCTACATAACTTCTCCTGCTTCCTACATTTATCGTGAGACGTATAATTTCATTTTCCAATGAAACTAAATTGGATATTATTAAAATATAATTGATTTCAATTAATTAATTTCAATGTAACCGCTTTGATTGACATAAACCTTCGGCTTTTACACGTTTAATTCCCGGTTCAAAATTATATTAGTTTGCGTTTACTTTTGAATTTCGTATTTGGTTTTCGATTTATAGTTTAATAATGTGGTTTGATGTTAAATATTCAGAAAAACGAATTCGGGTTTGTCGCAAATGTAAGAACTTGATACAACTAGAAATAGTTTTTACGGGAAGAACGCAAATATTACGCTACATAGTACCAAACCATATAGAATTTATTTTCTTCCTATTTAAAATGCCAATAAAAAAATACAAGGAAAAGCCGCAATATGACTAATGACTATTTTTATGTCCCAATTATAAAAAAAGTAATGTAGGTATCATGTGCTCTTTTTGGGTCAAACTTAAAATGGTAAAATAAAAATTTGAAAATTTTCGCTTGCTAAAGAGATACGTGGGAAAATCAAAAAATTGTCAATTTCAAAAGTACCCTATATTTTCTCAGTTAAAAGAGATACAGACAAATGTTTTATACAGAAGTTTCTTTATGATGTTTGTTGAATAATCTGCCGTTTTCAGATTAAGTAAACGGGATCATGTAAAAAAGTTATCGGACCCAACCTCAATTTTTTAAATCGAACACCCTGTATATTTTAATCTGAAATGATAGCGTTTTAAATTCTCTTTTCAAATATATATAACACACCATGGATGACATTGGTTTCCTAGGCGATTTATTTAAACTTTATGACTTTAAACCACAGTAGACCATGAATTTCATTTTTACATATTCATTTGTGAAAATGACTTATCAACATTTTGAAAATTTTTATATGATATCAGTTTAAATTGAAAGTGGAAAAAACGAAGAAATGGCGCAAAATTTATATTTTATTAGCTATCCGGAAAGACGCCAACTATTTAAGGACATAACCTGAACATTTGCGATGATTCCCGTTATTTTTTACCTTAATCTGAATCTTTTATTTTGTTTCAAAGTAATAAAGTGCTATCATTTTACATTAAAATATACAGGGTGTTCTAAAAAATGAGGTTAGGTCCGATAACTTTTTTACCTGACCCCGTATACGCTGAAAACGGCAGATTATTCAACAATCATTATGAAGAAACTTCTGTATAAAACATTTTTCTGTATCTCTTTTAACTAAGAAAATATAGGGCAATTTAGAAATTGTAAATTTTTTGATTTGATATCTCTTAAGCGAGTGAAAATTTTAATATTTTGATATGACCATTACTTTTTTGAGAGGACCCACAATTACGGAGATACCCTATAAAAGTGTCTGATAATTGTGTATACAATCTGGAGCGCTTGGCGTGTGGTAGCGCGCACTCCTGTGATTAGCGGAATCCCTTTGTATTTTTTTTACCATTTAAATGCTGAGAATTTATATTTAAATAAATTCTGTTGGGTTCGGATAAACTGCACCTACCGGTTAACTCGAAGTGCGATTTAGTCCTAACCCTGCTTTTGGCAAAATCATTTTAGGCAACAAAAATGTTTCGAATGGATGTTTTCACCCTTTTAACCATGATTCATATTTAAAAGAGATTTTAAGGGTTTAGTCGACCTTTTTCAAAATAAAGATTTGCGAGGCATTAAGTCGTGTTTTTTTCGTATATAAAAAGCCAAAGTCACAGGGTCGAATACAGCGAAGTTTCTTGGAAAGCTTATTAAAAAATATAGATATACATATATTGTACAGGGTGTTATGGAAATTACGTATTATATTTAAATGGGTGACTCCTTGGGTGTCCTAGAGAAGCGCTACATATTTTATTTTTTCTAAATGGACCGTTTTAAAAGTGGGGTAAATACTCTTACTCACAGGTCAGTCCGCGCTGCTGTACAACATTTCACCCAGAGCCAATGGCAATGTTGCCAAACTTAATGTAAAACTGAAATTCCATATAAAATTATAAAAATTAATTAGTTTCTACCTACTTGAATTTATCCTTATACCTAAAGAGCGAGGAAATCCAGGCACAAACACAATCAGTTTTTTTTTCTTTTTCATGGGAACACTCCTGGAAACACTTTATGTTCACACAGTAATAGTGAAACAGGTCCGATAGTTAGCTTTTGAAAATACAATAATACAGATTATACTACAGATTATTAGATTTTATTACACGCGACGAAATTTGACGTCCAGAAGAAACGCGTCAATGAAAACAATATTCAAAGATTATTTATGGACGGGCAAGATACACGCGTAAACCGAAAAACAGAGCGGATTGCTGAGAGTGTGTTGGTGATCGACGAGACACACCGTATCCGGCAGCTCGTTGGTCTTCAACTAACAGACGCAAGCGTGCGGCGCTATATGAAACTACTTCGCTCAGCCGATGTAAGGCGTCAAGAGGTCATTGGCATCTAACCTAGTGACGTACGTGGCTATTTATTCCATATGTTTTTTCGGGTTGTTTAAAACATAGTCCGTCGTAAATGTTCTTCAATTAATTGTACAAAAAGGTATTACAGAATGGAAAAGTGTTTAAATTATTTTATTTTGTCTAAAGAGTTTAAGGTGTACATATGACAATACCGACCAGAATTCCTTGATTGCTTACATGTATCGCAGTGCCACACGGGTGTTTTTCTGGTTTGACGTCAGGTCACTTTTACCGCTGAATGAATTGAAAGCGCCATTTATGACTATTTTTCTTCAAATTGCTGGTTTAAATATAATACGTCATTTCCATAACACTATATTTATTTATTTCAGTTCATATACTTGTTAGGTAAACAATATGTAGGAGTATAATATTTATTGCATGTACCTAACTTATCAAAGATACAGTTTGTTCGTATGATGCATCAGTATACTTTGGAGAGGTGATTCTGTGTATTAAAATAAAAGTAGCAATATATCAAAAAGTTGAAAACTCATTACTTTTCGAGTTACGACCCGTCAAAAAAAATTTTTTTTTAATTTTAATATCTTGGTGGTTAATCTTTTAACTATCAAGTTGATATTTTGGCAGGGACTATACGCTTAACGACTTCTGCTATAATGTTTCACTGCGATGCCACCAGATACCACTTTACCTGAAATTCAAATTTAATTTTTGGTATACAGCGTGTATCAGCCAAATGGAATAAATTCTATAATAAATAAATAGGGGCGTGTGCGAAAAAACGCTGGGACACGTCGATCGGTATTTCGCGTTGCGCACTTTTTTCAATCGAAGCTTTTCATGCAGGGTGTGTCATGTAGCTGTGGCCAATATCAACTTTCTTATTTTAAATGCAACACCCTGTATGTTATTCAATTTTTGGATCCCTCAGAAAATTTTAGACATATTTAATATACAATATCCTATACCTATCTTCAACTGTTTCGGAAATATTAATTGTTTGTGCGGTGCGGTGCTCCATCTTGCTGAAACCATGTAATTTCGCTGGAAGTTGTGGGTTTGCTGGATCAGGATATAAGTTTGTTAGAGTTGCCAAGATATTATATATCGCCATTTAAATTTTCCATGAAATAAGCGAACAACTTCTATTTGTGTCCGTGTTTTATCTCCATAACCAATGTAGAATTGTTATTTTGTGCATTTCTGTTAAATAAACCATTTTTCTGATATGTAATTAACGAAATTCAAGCGACTATAACACTGACAACTACCGTCAGGTTACGCGTTTTAAACATAAGTAAACTAAACTGTTTAATATACCTTTCTTTTATTTAATATCAGTAAAAAGAAACGCTGGAATGCAATAAATCTGAAAACACTTAATATTTCCGAAACGGTTGAAGATAGGTATAGGACAGGGGTCGGCAACCTGCGGCTTGCGAGCCTCATGCGGCTCTTTGGATGTGAAGCTGCCTCTCTTTAGTTCCATACGCAAATATTATTTATTTTATCGAAAAAATCATTAGAAATTCGTTCTGAATCGATTAGGCACCGATTCTATCTCTCAGCCACTTGTACTCGCTTTTCATCGCACCCCTCCCCCGTGATACGCGTCGTTACCGTCGTCCGTCCGTCAAAAGCTCTCGAATGACGCCGTCGTCGGATGTTTCTATGTAGGTTTTAATTCGTTTTCGACGCAAGACAAGTTGGCGTCTTCACCAGTGCTTTGGCTGTGGCCAGGGGTCGACAAACTATGGCTCGCGAGCCGCATGCGGCTCTTTCAGTGTCAAGTTGTGTCTCTTTCGATATCAAATTGCGGCCGTTAGTGGCTCTTTAAAAACTGGGAAATTGTGTGACCCCTGGAATAGGATATTGTACATTAAAAATGTCTAAAATTTTCTGAGGGATCCAAAAATTGAATAATATACAGGGTGTTGCATTTAAAATAAGAAAGTACATATTGGCCGCTGTTACATGACGCACCCTGTATGAAAAGCTTTGATTGAAAAAAATGCGCAACTAGAAATACCAATCGACGTCTCCGAGCGTTTTTTGGCTGATACACGCTGTATATCTTTTTTGAAAATTAAATCTATTGGAAAAAACGTTATTTTAAAGAAAAAAGAAAATCTAATAAAATAAGGTACTCTTAATTCGAGCCGATAAACTATTCAGACGCCAAACTGGAATTAAAGTTTTTCTTAGCAATTAAATAAGTGTTTTAAATCTTTTTGGTTCAAAAATAAAGTGTTTAAAAAAAAAAAAGAAGTACATTTGCGTTAAATTACTTATATTTATTTTTTGCGTACTATAGGTTATAGTAGAGCAATAAACTTATTGAATAATCCTGCCCTGTATTCATATCTGATCACTTTTTTGTTATAGGGGTCCATTTAGTATAGTTCGACGATGTATTCACAGACAGACTGGGCAGCAGTTTGCTGCCAAAATCGTAGATGTAGCAAAATTTACTTCCAGCCCTGGACTAAGCACAAACGGTAAGGACAAATTTGCTACTTCGTTTTATTTATATTATCTAACGATGATTGTATATACATGAATGATTGTGTATTTCTATAATCTTACCATTATCTCACAACGTCTCAATTGGTAAGTGACACCAGTTATCTTCAGGTGAATACTTTATTGTTATATCTCGTCGGCTTAATATGAAAAAAGTATAAGTCCAAATTCTGATAGACAGTGGCCGACGCTATAAGCTTATTTTTTCAGTTTATGAAAATTGCCACTAGATATAGCCAAAAATATGAATAGGAAATCTGCGTGAGTCTCACAAATTTAAAAGTACAGTGAAACCCCTCTTACGCGGACACCTACGGGGCCGTGTAAATGTGTCCGCCTATGGGAAATTTGTTATTAGGTAGTAATATGTAAATGCAAAATTATTACTATGTATATGTATGTACAAATAAACATAACATAATAAAAATACACTGGTTTTAGTTAGAATGTATTACTAAAAAAATCTAATAACGTAGTTTGACGTGGTTGTAATGTAATTCCAAGTCTGATAATTCCATTGCTGTAGAGTCACCTCTATTCTTTGCATACTCTTATAATCCCTTTACCATACTAATGGCTTGTTGATAATTGGTGACATTTGATTGATTACTGCGTTCAACTTCTTCATCAGGGTCGTCAGATAGTGATGTGGTTTCAGTTTGGACTACATAATCGGTAGGAATGGGGTCACTATCATCTTCTAATAGCACATTGCTATCAATCTTAATGAACTCGCCCACATCATTTTATCATTCACACATACTTTCATTCGGCGAAGTCCTTTCGCTCTGCCCTGCCACGCATACGCCATTGGTTGCCGGTCTGTGTTCAGAGAATTTTTGCACCGTAGTTATTCGTCGTTCAAATACTTTAAACAATTGTTTGTCCGTTTAAAGGAGGGTTTTAGCACTCTTTGTATGAATACAGCCGGTCCGCGTCCGCCCAAAGGAGAGTCCGCCCAAGAGAGGTTGATTTTCATGGAATTTCATATACCTAGTTCCGGACTATGAAAAAATGTCCGCTTAATAGAGATGTCCGCTTATTAGTGGTGTCCGTTATGAGAGGTTTCACTGTATATGAATATTGCTTAAGTCCTATTAATCAGCACGACGCCAAATACGGCGTCTTGTGTGTGACACAACGTTTACAAGTAAATTGGTGATGTTTTATAAAAAATTGTTAAAAATAATACAAAGGCCTACAACTGACTTCAAGTCAAAAAATAATTGCATTGTATAACGAGGTGTGATCATAAAGTTCTTAGACTGATGACTTTTTTCTGGAAATCTGGCAACGCTGGAGCCAATGTTTCCGTTGGAGTTCGTGGGCCCACGTCTCCTGAGCATTCAGTTAATATTTGGGCCTTGTCGTAGCAACAGTTTTTTTTGGCGTTGTTTCTCGTGCGAGCTAGGAAAAACACGGCAGAGGCTTCAAATTTCTTACGAAGAGTGAAAATTTCTGGACGAGCACGAATATCGAAAGAAATGATGAGCATGGTCTTGATCTTATAGCGACTCTTGCGAGCCTTCTTGGAACGAGGATCGTCCAGAAATGTCCACTCTTCGCTTTACCTTTTGGTTTCCGGATCGTATTCTTAGATCAACGACTCATCACCAGTTACCACATTTTGCAAGAACTTTGAAGCCTCTGCCGTGTTTTTCCAATCTTTGCAATCCGTCACCGTCTTTTCAAAACGCTCGCACGAGAAACAACGCTAAAAAAATCCTGTTGCTTCGACAAGGTCCAGATTTTAATTGAATGCTCACGAAACGTGGGCGCACGACCTCCAATGGAAACATTGGCTCCAGCGTTGCCAGATTTCCAGAAAAAAAATCAGTCTACGAACTTTATGACCACACCTCTTAGGAACGTGATTTATACGACCTTTAAAATGATCCCCACTCTCATTTTAAGAGTTTTACATTTGACCCACCCAAATTGACGTATCTTCCTATTTACTGGAAGCGAGATATAAGTTTTCGAAATGAGACCCTGACTAATGAATTCATATTGACTTTTAGATTTGAAAAGGGAAGCAACAATATGCCATATGTTGAAGCATCCCCACATCGTAGAACTTCTAGAAACATATTCGTCGGAGGGGATGTTGTATATGGTTTTTGAATAGTAAGTATATCTTTTCCCTGTCATTTTAAAATCTGAAAAAAGTTAATAATAAAGGAACAGAGCGGTCTAGTAAAGAAAGCCATATCCAATACGTCTTCTTGACTTCGAGATTTCGTGAGGTTCTTTTCCAATTTTATGCACAAGAGATAGTTGATATCAGTATTTGTACATTTGTTGTAAAGATTGTTTCACGAAAAATGGATATAACTTATTGACTGCAGTAAAAGTACCTGCGGCGATCCCATTATTTATGACCATTTGTTATTATTATGTGGAAAGGACCGGATTGTAATAATTATAATTAAATATAGGCACATCAGGTAGGTTAGGTTGCTTAATTTATATTTAAATATCTTTTTGTGGTAAAATTTGTTAGTTTTTATTTCTTGCTGGAAGAGTTTAATTGTATTACCGATATTATTTTACCAAACGTATAAAAAAAACAGTATGTGGCGTCCATGGAGAAACATTGATGATGCTTCTTCTAGTGTTGCAGTAAAACAAAAGCTCCGTCAAATAAAGGAAAAAGAATAAGCATTTTACATGCTGGGTCAGAAAACGGTTGGGTTCCAAATGCCTTGTGGCTTTCTGCAAAAAACATTAAAGACTCTTGTGTGGACTACCATGAAGATACAACGGCCGAGCTTTTTGAGGAATGGCTCAAGAATTGTCTTTTACCAAACATTCCTCAGAATAGCGTGATAGTAATGGACAATGCGAGCTATCACAGTCGCCAATTACATAAAGCTCCAAGCTCAAATAATACAAAATTGGAGATTCAGAACTACATGGCGGCGAATGATATATATTTTGAAGAAAGTTATAAAAAAGTGATCTTTTAGAAGTTTTAAAGACATTTTGTATAAAAAAAGTATATGTTTGTGACACATTGGCTGAAGAAATTGGACATACAGTGCTACGGCTCCCACCCTATTATTGCATTTTTAACCCCATAGAGCATATGTGGCACCAGTTAAAATCACTGATTAGGTCTGAAAATATTTCTCCGACTTTAAGTTCTAGTGTTGTAGAATTAATACGAAAATGCTTTAATGATATTCCCCCGGTAGAAAATTCGTATATTAGTCTGGATCGTATAATTAATCCAATTATAATTAATTTTGATGAGGATAGCGATAGCGAAACAGAACTATCTATAGAATGACATTATAAATGTAAATAAATATGACTAGTAATATTTAAAAAAAATGTTTTTTCAGTTGATTACATTAATATAATCATATAATTTTCCTTAGTCCGTCCCTTCATACTTCACTTGTTTATTGCCAAGCTCTTGTCTACACAATGGGACCGACCTAGGAAATCATTAAGTCGTATCCAAATATCGTGAAACGAACTGTACAAAGTTAAAGTAAGGTATTTGCTGCATAATTTGGTTGTTTGTGGTTTACTGAATGCCATTACACAATTTTTAAGTGGTAAATCTGTGATTTTTATACTTAATAAGTAAGTTTTAAGTAAGGGAAAGTTTATACGGCTTGAAGCTCAAAATATTGTATGTTGTGTGGGCTGTTCTATGAGAAAATGTAGTTTTTTCACAGACCTTAACGAAAAATAAACTGATGAATAAAAATTTTCACTTGATTGAATAATTTTTCTATTTTTGAACTACATAATTCTTCATAAACTTCCAATTTATATTCCGTTCACCGGTAGTCATAAAATATCCGAAAATAGTCACTAAAACAAGTCTGTTTTTGGCAAGGTGACCTAACCCAGTTTGTTAAATTTATTATGCATTTGCAATATTCTCTTGTTATGACCTGATATAGTCCTTGGAAAGTTGATATTAAATTTTTAGAACTATACATGTAGTAATTAGGAATACGTATTTAACTTTAAGTTGTCTAGGGATGCTGTAAAACTCCCGAGGGAATGGTTGTGACATAATGACACCAGCGCATTAAATGGCAGCCTCATGCTGAGTACTTGTCCAACAAAATACGTAAACTAATTCACAAATTCTATTTGCTAAGGGAATTCCTTGAAAAAAAAAACCCTAATAATGATATAAACTCCTGGACAAAATAATAACGCAACATCATAAATTTGCCATATTTTTGATACTATTTTTTTTCTGCATTAATGATCCGATTTGAATGATTTCTTTTTGCATTGTAGGTTGGTTCCTTGACAATGTCATAGTTTTCGTTGTTTATGATAAAAACTTAGTTTTCGATTTATACTGGGTGTACTAAAAATGCTATGTTTTTCTCCGAAAATTCGCATCACCCTGTGGAGTATATTAGCAACCGAAACATATTGCAGTTAACATTAAACGGTAGGTCCATCTTTCCCCAACATTTTCTTTTTCGGTTTACTTCATTATCTTTGGTATTAAAGGATACCGTTTTATAGAGTAACATGTTTTTATAGACTTTAATATTCAACACATTCATTGTTAAATGTTTTCAAGTAGGATTCAAGATTAAAATACTCGTCGAGCAACTGGGCATAGGAAACGAACGTTTAATAAGCAGTTTCCGAACAGTTTTTATCAGTTTGGCGAATTTTATTTGACCTTTGTAACTTTAAAACACAACATCGGCTGACACATCG
The DNA here is from genome assembly GCA_963991005.1 of Barypeithes pellucidus. NCBI lineage: Eukaryota > Metazoa > Arthropoda > Insecta > Coleoptera > Curculionidae > Barypeithes > Barypeithes pellucidus. The sequence continues at coordinate 14,214,716 of OZ022565.1, read as the reverse complement.
CTTGCAATGTCAGAAAAAGCCCATACTTGAAAACATTTAACAATGAATGTGTTGAATATTAAAGTCTATAAAAACATGTTACTCTATAAAACGGTGTATGCCCTTTAATAACAGAGATAATGAAGTAAACCAAAAAAGAAAATGTTGGGGAAAGATGGACCTACCGTTTAATGTCAACTGCAATATGCTTCGGTTGCTAATATACTCCACAGGATGATACGAATTTTCGGAAAAAACATAGCATTTCTAGTACACCCAGTATAAATCGAAAATTAAATTTTTATCATAAACAGCGAAAACTATGACATTGTCAAGGAATCAACCTACAATGCAATCATTCAAATCGGATCATAAATTCAGAAAAAAAATAGCATAAAAAATATGGCAAATTTATGATGTTTAGTTAATTTTGTCCAGGAGTTTATAAGGCATTTGTTGAATCAATCCTTGGATACGGAATCTTGGTATGGGGGAGACTCTACACTAACGGGTTGTATAAGTTAGATATTGTCCAAAGATACATTTTAAAAATAATAAAAAAAAAAATAGACTTTATTCTACCAGAATGTTATTTACATCAGAGATATGTAACATAAGAACTTTATGAGTGATAGACGTGTTTTGGACTTCCATTTTAGTTCGTTTAAATCACAACGTTTCAACTGGTAAGTATCTCCAGTCGTCTTCAGGTGAATACTGAAGATACTTACCAGTTGAAACGTTGTGATTTAAACGAAATAAAGACAATGGAAGTCCAAAACACGTCTATCACTAATGATACAGTATTGTCTCTAACCTTCAAAGATAAGAACTTTATATATGCAATCAATTTGCTCTTATATTCGTCAGTGAGAAAAGTTGCAGAATTTCATAAATCATGGTTATGTTACACGTGGTTATGTGAATAAAAAATTGCAAATACCTATAAGTACCAATAATCTAAACTTGAGATATGTAAATTATATTGGACTTAAAGTTTATAATATGTTGCCAATGCATGTTAAAGACATTAACAACAGGAAAAAGTTTGTAAGTTTCTGCAGGGAGTTTGTTTGTAGAAATTTTGAACAATTTGAGAGGTTGTTTTGATTCTTTCGTTTTTCTATATTTTTTTTTTGTTTTTGAGTTTGTTTTTCTTCTTGTATAAGATTGCTGTTGTATTGATACTGTACATTATTATTAACGGAAATATATTAATAGTTGTTGTTATAAATAAACCTATTTAAGAACATTATGACGCATACAGCTATTTGATTAGCTAGGCGTCTTTAATTAAGGCTATTTTGAATTGTATGATGTTGAAAATTTTATAAGTTCTGTAAAACCTATAAAGACGAGTCCTATATCGTTAAAACTTGTGACCTATGAAAATTTCACAACCTTTTAATACATTTAGTGCAGATAGAATTAAAAACGCTAACAACGTATAAATCTCCATAAGAAATTTTCCCTGTGACGTCACTGCGCGTGCAGACGAAATTGGAACTTACCTTTAGATATTGTATCATGCATGCGTATGTATATTTAAAATTTTCTAAAACAAAGTCATTTTTTTCTGTAATATTTACACTAAATTGTTAGGAACAGAAGCAGTACATTTCAACTTTATTATTTTATTATAAACTGTTTATATTCATTTATTGGAATTTCACTAAACGAACAGATGTAGACAGTATGATCTTACATGTTAATTTCCTATCATTTGTTACGCGTCTTCCTATGAAAAATTTAGAGAACGGTAAATATACTCACCGGCACAAAATTCCGCCACCTTGAAATATTGATCGAGTTTGATATTGTATAACTTTTTTATTATTTATGCGATTTTCATGATTTTGTTATCGGTTTGTAGATCAATTTATTATGTTTTTTCTTAATTATTTTATAAAGTTACATTTTTCGATTAGGCTATATGATACAGGAGTAAGTCAAACTGTTGTTTTTTTGTCGTAATTTCAAAACACCCTGTAGGAAAATTGAGGTGGATAATTTTATTTACATACTGTTTCTTGTCATCCCTGATGTATTCTAAACATTTCGGTTCTTGATTCATTCCATTGTCTCATTTCTGCTGGGAGCTGCAAAATTTGAATTGAAACGATGTTATTTTTAGAAAATGTATGACATGGGTATTTCTACCGAAGCACATCTTGTATTTATTGAGCTCTAATCGCGCACAGTTACATTGAGGAAATCCTCCAAGAAGTTGTTCCATTTGCCCCTTTCATTGGGAACCAATTTACATTAACGCATGATAATGCTAGACCTCACGTTACACATGAAGTGAGCGAATATCCGGATAAAGTTGGACTTCCAAGATTGGAATGGCCCGCATGTCGCCCGGATCTCAACCCAATCAAACATCTTTGGGATCAACTTAAAAGGACCGTTCGTCGTCGTCCTGTAGAACCACAAACCTTGCAAGACTTACGACTGGCGATGACCGAAGAATATCAGGCTATCCCTTAAGAAAGGATAAGTAACCTTATTCATTCGATGCCACGAAGACTGCAAGCTGTCATTGCTGCGAGAGGAGGAAAGACACGATATCAAAATTGTTTTATTAATTAACTTTATGATATACCTAGTATTTGTGTTTCTTAATGAAAATAGGCTTCAAAACAAGCAGAATTGAGGTAATGGAATGAATCAAAAATCGAAATGTTTAGAATACGTCAAAGATTACAAGAAACCATATGTAATTAGAATTATCCACCTCAATTTTCCTACAGAGTATTTTTAAATTACGATAAAAATCAACAGTTTTATTTACGCCTGTATAATATAGCCTAATCGAAAAATGTTACTTTATAAAATAATTAAGGAAAAACACAATAAACCGATCTACAAACTGATGACAAAATCATGAAAATCGCATAAAAAATAAAAAAGTTATAAAATATCAAATTTCAGAGTGGCGGAATTTTGTGCCGGCGAGTGTATATAAATTTTTTAAATAATTTAAGAAAGAAATTCCAACTTTGCTGTTTGACACATACTGGGCACTGAAGAAATACATCCAAAAAAGTGTCAGCAGTTAAAGCCTATTAACACGAGGACAATAATTGACTGTTAAATTTTTCATTTTATGCCAAGTAATAATTCCTAATAGCTTATTTCAGGAAATTACACGACATAAAATACATCTACAAAGCAAGTTATACATCAACACTTCTTGGCGATGGGAGTATCAAAGTCGTGCTAAAAATAGCAGCTATATAAACTTGTCATTGGAAAATTAACTACCGTTTTACTTAAACGATTTATGACAAAACATTTATCTAATAAAAGCGGCAGGCAAGCTATTATATAGCATGCTCCTATATACAAGGTTGCCCAGAAGTCCGGAATAAAATTAATATAGCCTTAACCTGTAACTTTTGGGGAAAACGCTCGGACACGTCAATTTAGTTTTATATATGCTCACATTTTGACGTTATTCGTTTGTTTTTTATTTATAGACATTTGTCAAAGATATGACGACATCGATCTTTTTTTAAATAGAAACATACAGCTTGTGATACATCATTTGAAAGCTAATATCTCGTACAGTATGCTCATAAATTTTAGCGCGATTCTGTCAAGCTATTTCAAAATGGCGACTGTTAAAGCCGTATTACAGTCGGGAATTTTTATGGCGCCAGCAATGGCAATTATAATTCAAGGATTCATGCGCAGTACACCGTTCTCCGTACTACAGTCATAAATTCTACTCTTCTGACAATTAAAATGACACGGATTAATGCGCAGTACACCGTTCCCGATCAGCTGTCTTTCATTACCAGAAATGAGGCACGCGCCATTTTAATTGCCATTGCCGGCGCAATTGGGTAGCCATGGATTATTATGTTATTTTTAACTGTTTAATATTTGATCGAAGCAGGTATGAACAGCTAATGGCCATTTAAACCCACTGGCACTTAAATTAGCAGTTTACATTCTTTATTAAACTTATGGACTGCTAATTCAGCAACTTTTTGCACTTCCTATTTGTAAATAACAGTAGCTGCTTTAACTGGTAATCAAAACGAACAGGTTTGCCCATCTCTAATTCTGGGGATATTTTAGGGATTTTGACAGTACCCACTGCTGTTCTGACCGTTGACAATGCTCCAACTGATCGAAAACGGTTTACTGCGCATGAATACGTGCCATTATAATTTCCGGCGCAAGAGAAAAAATTGCCGACTCTAATACGGCCTTTAAAAGTTTTTAAAAAATCTCTATTTAAATAAGCGGAAATTATAAATCATTGATGTTTTTTTACCTTTCAAGGTAAGAAATCTTCTGAACGCGACACAATGAAGATTTCTTACCTTGAAAGGTAAAAAAAACCATCAATGATTTATAATTTCCGCTTATTTAAATAAATAGAGATTTTTTAAAAACATTTAACAGTCGCCATTTTGAATTAGCTTGACAGAATCGCGCTAAAATTTATGAGCAAGCTGTATGTTACTATTAAAAAAAAAAGATCGATGTCGTCATATCTTTGACAAATGTCTATAAAAAAAACAAACGAATAACGTCAAAATGTGAGCATATATAAAAGTAAATTGACGTGTCCGAGCGTTTTCCCCAAAAGTTACAGGTTAAGGCTATATTAATTTTATTCCGGACTTCTGGGCCACCCAGTATATACGCTGTGAGAAAAATTAAATTTGACCCTTTTTTAACGTTTGATTACTATATTACTTTTACGTCCAGATATTTACGGACTATGAGATTCAGGAACATAACCGAGTACTGTAATATTCACCGTATCCTCAATATTTTATTTCTATCCTTTATACACTGGGAGAAGGTTTTTACTACCGTTATAAATTTTAAATCTGTTCTAACAAAATTCAATATAATATATCATTTCCCTGTTTAGGGTTAATAAAGCGCTAAAAACGAAAATTATATCAAAGAAGTTTGAATTAAATGGTAATAGAACCAATATAAATCATAGGTTGGTTATAGTTCTGGGTCAACATTTTTTTACAGGCAACTTTCAGTAAATCGGATTTTAAAAATAAATAATGTCAAAAACACCTGTTAATTTTTTAATAGGCTTCTTATAGTATCTAATTAGAGGAATTATATATATCTGCTACAAACTGTCAACCATGTAACCGATATCAGTCCGCTTGTAATATCCTGTGTTCGCTAAATTAACAGCCGAGCTGCGAAATGATTACTTGGTCAGCAAGATTTTACAATTGGTCAGTAGAAAAAAACATGTCTAAGCAGTTTCCTTCAGAGGTTTGCATATTAAAAGAATGGTTATCAATATAACTCATTGGATTGCGTTTGTTTTGAATAATCGACAAAGTTCGTTATTGTGGGCGGAGCGAAAGCAGTCGCGTGATACGAGTAGCTAATTTTTGCTTGCCTGTGTTTTCATTCGGTGTAGCAGTCAAGGCGCAAAAGGTAGCGGGGGCGGATTTTCACTTGTTTTCCCAGGGCACTGTCAATTTATGTAACTTTCTTGTCTTTTCTTTTGCCGAATACAGAAGGAAATCGGTTACAAAAGGTGTAGCGGGGGCGGGTTTTCACTTGTTTTCACTTGTTTTCACAGGGCACTGTCACTATTACACATTTTATTGCTTTTTTTTGATGACTAAAATTATATATTTTGCTGACCCGCTGATTGTTAACCAATATTTGATTAAAAGTGGATCGCTCATAGCAGTTTATAGATTTAATTTGCGTACCAAAATAATTTAGAGCACTCTAGCACGACATTAATTACTGACCGATTTAGAAATATTTGCTGTCCATAAGTTGCTGACCAACTAGCCATTTTGGCTGACCGATTACATTTTTCTGTTCGCAAAAATAAGAATATTTTGCTAACCAGTTAAATGATACTCTAAAGTAAATGTTTCTAAAATAGTAAAGTTTCTTCTAACAAGAATAAAGAATATCCGGGAAAATGGTTTCTACTCTCACAAGAAATCAATTTTGCTATTACAGATAGCAAATATTCTATCCCAGCTAGAATAATCCTAGCAAGGATTTTTTAGCTAGAGATTTTCTCAGTGTGTGACATTCGATTTCATACCTCAACAGTTTCATTTATATTTTAGCATGGACGGGTCAGATTTATGTTTTGAAGTAGTTCAAAGAGCTTCTCAAGGGTTTGCATATAGTGAAGCCGTGGCCAGGTAAATAAAAGTTTCACAAAGTTTCAGATACAAGAAAAATTAATTTTTAGGTGTATTTATTCCTTTTTTAAATTTGTTTTTATTATTTTCAGTCACTACATGCGGCAGATCCTCGAAGCCCTGCGGTATTGTCACGAAAACGACATCATTCATCGTGACATCAAACCGGAAAGCATCTTATTGGCTACGAAAGAAAACTCCGCACCACTAAAGTTGGGCGGGTTCGGAATTGCCATACAGTTACCTGAAAAACACCTTAATAATGTTCCTGGTAAGTCATTTGATCACATAACGACTTGGTGTATCATTCCATATTCCGTAGTAGTATTTTATGTTAGTCATATCCGGGTTTTCTCGGTATACTTCATAGATGCAGAACAAAAATTATTAATTTAACTTACATACAGGGTGTTATGGAAATGACGTATTATATTTAAATGGGTGACTCCTAGGGTTTCCTAGAGAAACGCTACATATTTTTTTTTAAATCGACCGTTTTAAAGGTGGGGTCCAGCCCCATAAGCCCACACCTCATCCGGCGTTTGTTCGGGTTTGTTCGCCATGTCACCCTGTGGTGGCATATCAGGAAACAGATGTTACGTGCAATGTTGCCAAACTTAATGCAAAACTGAAATTCCATAAAAAATTATAAAAATAAATTATTTATCTACCTACTTGTATTTATCTTTATACCTCCAGGCACAAGTTTTTTTTAAAAACACACTCAAATCAGATCATTAGATTTTAATACACGCGACGCGACGAAATTTGACTTATTCGTCGGCGACATTCCATTTTTCTGTCAAGTCAAACGTCCAAAACAAACTACTCGTTTTATCTGAGCAACTTAGGTTCGTATATAAAAACAATGTCAAATAATACACAAAGTTTGGACGCGTAGCCCGAAAGTCGTTACAACTTTTATACGCGTACCTTCTGAAAACAAGGCGGATAGCCGATAGTGTTGGTTATCAACAGAGGCGACCGAACCCTAACTCTGTTCTTCTATTACTGACACTTGCAAGTCGCACGCTTGTACCCATAGACCTACGTCGGCCCGGCGCCGAGTGGATTGAGTGAAAGAGATGGAGAGATGGCCGCGTGAGAAAGAAAATAAAATCTTCGTCGGTCTCGTCATTTGGAATAGAGCGGGCTAATTTAATTTTTTAAGCTTCTCAAAAGAAAAAGTACAGTCGCAGTGTTATCAGCTACCACTATCATTTTATTCAATTTGGTCGAAATTCCATTAACGCCATATCAATTAAACGCCTTGCGAGAGATCTCGCGGTAAATAGGCACGCAATAGAGAAGAATCTGGTGAAATATCAAACTGTCAAATATTGCCTATCTCTATTCCGAGTTTTCAAGGTATCTATTTCGTTCGTTCGTAGGTTAACTGTTTTATGGTTCGTAGATAAAATGTCATTTTAAAATTGAAGGATTCTATTGTGTGTATTTAAAATGTGTGTGTTTTAAATTAGGTAAATAAATAAATCTACGCGATAGAAAAAGGACCAAAATTAAAACAGCGTTCGCGTGTACTCTTCCATGTGAATAGCTGCTATTTTTGAGGTTATGTGAGAGGTTTTCTCCTAAAACTTAGATTCTGTGTGCTTTGTGCAAAATTATAGAACTAACAATTGTATTTAAATAAGTAAAGGTAAGGAAGCATGTGTCTTAAATAAAATTGCATTTTTTTTAAAGAGTTTGAACGATAATTATTAGTTAAAAGGTCAATGACGTTTGACCTATTTACTTTCCTGTGCTTGTAACGAATTTGAAATTTGTGTGTGATATTACCATTATTTGTTCTGCAAAACATCTTTCGCCGTCGGTTTTCTGGAATCATATTTGTTCACAAATGATAGAAATAAAAATTGTTAAAATTATAAAAAATTTTCTAAAGAGTTTGCCGTATAGATATGACAACACCGGCCGAAATGAACAGACGTCTTTTGACCCTGCAGACCTCAGTGTTGATTGTTTACATATTACGCCAGTTCCCCACATGTGTTTGTCTGATTTGACATAATCCGGTCATTAATTGAAAGCTCCATTTATGGGTATTTTTCTTCAATTTATTTTCATCTCAGGATTTGCCGGTTTAAATATAATACGTCATTTCCATAACACCCTGTATATTCGTGGACCTGCAGATGTCATCATCATCATAAAGGCTGTTTTATATGCTTCAAGAACCAGCTGATCTATCCTCGCAAGTTCTTTGCACTTGCAGCTTATCGGGTTTGTTCGATATTTCTGCAAGTGCAAGATCAATTTCTGGGGCGAAAATTTTATAATTTCAGTATTGCCAAGACCCTTTTAAGTATTTACTAATGGCGAAGACCAGGTATCAGTCCTAGCTTGCTTGACAGCCACTAGTTATGTTAATAGGTGATGGTTTATTGATTTATGGGAAAAACCAACGATGGACCAAGCAATTTGAGGGGTATCCCCTCTTAATCTCTGCACGTGAATTTTTCGTGACTCCCCTCAATGATGGGAAATTTACTTGCATCGCAAAAATAATTCGAACGTGATTTAAACCTAGGAAATCTGTTCGACTCATACATAGCGACCAATATGTTGCTGGATTATTTATTTATTCAGGATAACAAACCGGCAAAGCCCAATACAGTATTTGCTTAATATGTTATGTGGCTAATTCAGACAACAAAAAGATATATTAAATTAATAGATTTTAAGGTATAATTTATAAAAACTACAATAACTACAATCTATTTAATTTGACAGTGCAGAGAAAAAAAAAACAAAAAAAAAACCTTAAACAATCACTGCAATAAATATTCCTTTACTGTTCTCCTCATCACGGCTTGCGATACACTAAAAAAATCAATATCAAGATTGCAATAAGTTTGATAATCTCATCATTCTGCATAAAGGGGAATACTGAGCATTATTTGTGCATCTAAAGGGTATACTGAAGAGAGTACCAGATCTAAATTGACGAGGAGAAATATTGAAAGTAACTTTACTCAACAAATCAGATGAATCCGCCTTATTACAAAGAATTTTACTCAAAAACATAACTTCCTTCTATTTTCCAAAGTCATAATTCCAAAATGATGTCTTATAAAACTACGATGATAGTTATAAAGGTTTGCTTTGACTGAGAGAGTTCTTAGAAATTTATTCTGTACTGATTCTAATCTACTTATATAGACTGAATAGAAAGGGTTCCAAACAATCGAAGCAAAATTAAATCTGCTATGCACAAAAGCATAATATAAAGCTAAATATGATTTTCGATTTTTGAAATATCTGGCTTGCCTATTAATAAAACCTAACATTCGAATGGCCTTACAAACTTATGAATTAATATGGCTATAGAAGATCAGCTTACTGTCAAAAATTACTCCCAAATCCTTCACCTCAGAAACTCGATTCAGCTCAGAATTGCAGATCGAGTAAGTAAATGATATAGGGTCACGTCCAAGTAAAAGGGATTATACAGCATTTGTTTATATTAAAAAATAAGCTATTGCGCTTACAATAGTTTTCAACGCGGGTCAGATCTTCTTGAATAAGCACACAATCAAGTAGAGTTCTAATTTGTACAATTAAGAAAACATTTATTGATATCGTTAATATATATAATGAACATCAATGGTCCCAAATGGGAACCCTGCGGAACACCTGATGTAGCAGAGAATGTATTAGAAGTGGACCCATTTATGATAAAATTAAATTTTTGCGGTTTCTGAGATAGGAATGAATCCAAGTTAAAAAAAAGGGCCATCTACACCGACTGCTCTAAGTTGAATCAGAATAATTAGATGATTAGCTTTATCAAATGCTTTACTGAAGTCGGCGTAGAATAATTAAAACATAAAATCGAATAGATCAAAGAATTTATCTACTAACCCAGGTAGCTCAATAGCTCTTTTTTCAAAATGAATTAAACTCAAAATTGCGTCTCAATGTCGCCCGGCGGTTATGGCTTTATCCGGAAACGGCAATTCATAATTTAATAGAACTATAAATGGAGGCAAACGCCGACAGAGCATTGCTAAATTATTCATAAAGCTATTAAAACTGAGTGACTGCCTGTACTGGCATAATATATTGGTTAATGTAATATGTTTTACTAATTGGATTTACTTTTATGCAAAGGGAAATGCTCTACAATGTTGTAAGTCGCTGTAATTGGGATTAAGTAATACAATTTACACCGCTATAAGCTCAGAACGACAGCGACGTATTAACAAGGCAACTATTTGACTTATCTGACATGTTTACATCACTGACCTATATCTATGGATAGCCAAACTCTAAAAGCTAAAATGGCAAATTTATTGCCTTGCGCATGTAAACAAAGCCGCCGGATGTCATGCGCAATGCCGACTGATAAACGCTTGGCCTTAACCGGCGAACGGGATCGTACCACATATATATAAGCAGTATATTGCTAATACCATACCAATGGGCATCAAAGAGGGCGTTGTGAGTTTGCGCAGTTCGAACATTTTTTTGTGAAAGTAAACATTCGACAGGACCGGATTTCAGCTTTTTTAATATAAATTTCACTGGTTAGTTAGCAAAAATATTGCAATCAAAATTTCGATTAGTTCGAATTAAGACGGCGTTCCATGCGTACGATTTCTGACGATATGATGATCCGACGGTGGCCTGATTGGTGTAAACTTTTGGTGCCAAATTCCGTCCGAATATTTGTAACAATCGACACGATAAGCTTTATTTTAACTTTCATCCGACGTCGTATGTTTCTTAACCTCACTTTTGTCTAAACCAAAAATTAAGAATGAATGACTATATTGACTATTTTGGGAATTAATTTTAATGTTAGGTAGTGACCATATATATATTATATTGTATACGACCGACACTCTCTTCTTTTTTTACAAGTTTTTTAGTGAAATTTAGCAAAATATTTTCGTATATATGTACATACCTGCAATACTTTATACCTGGTATTGATCCACGACTTTTGCAAAAAAACACCATGCACTTGTGTCCTTTCATCTTAAACAAAACAACCTACCAAACAGCGAATCGAATCACCACAAATTAAAAACTCCTTTACAAAAATTGTTGTTAGGTAATGAAAGTTTATAAGCACTAATATACCGACAACAATGCGGATGAACCACTTTTTATTCTGTAATTTGAAAAAGCATCCAGAACCAAAGATGGCGACGAATAACAACGAACAAATAAAGTCGGGCCGGCTCTGACGCGATCGATAAAATTTCCACCCTACTGCGCAAACTCAATAGGCCCGCGCCCCATCTCTCATAGCGGGGACACTTTTTATATTTTAGAACGTTCGTATTGGCAATATACACATATGTGGACCGTACTGCGCCCTTAATGAAAATGGTTACATGACAATATTTTGGCACAACAAGACCTTCTTTACTGGACGATAAATAAAATCCTGTATATAACTTAAACAATCTTGTTTTTCCCAAAATGACTTTAAAAAATATGCTCTATTTAAGTTGTGCAAAGTGATTTTTCATTTTAAGACATTCTCTTCCATTTCAAGGTCCTTATTTTATAGGCAAATAAAAAATTATATTCAAGGATGAACTTTTACGTTGAATGTACCCTCAAGAATAAGGTCAAACGACCTTCACTTTGGAATAAAAGTTAATGGGGTTCACGTAATTTAGTAGGGTTTCTTCATTATTAATTTAACTTATTAAGCGTTTTCTCTTTTTTCTGATCTATTAGATTAAGTAAGATTTTTTTGTTAAGGGAGCAGAAATGAAATTAATTTTTACATTGTTTAAATATATGTATCATTTTTCTAGTAGAAAGAAATTTTCCTTCAATACAAAGTGTCAATTTGAAAACATATACAGGGTGTTACGGAAATGACCTATTATATTTAAACCGGCAAGTCCTGAGATGAAAATAAATTGAAGAAAAATAACCTTAAATGGCGCTTTAAATTTTTGTACGAAATATACACTTTATATGAAATCTGAAAATTTACGTGGCCGCTACTGAGGACCTTCGCAATCAATAGTTTATTGAGGCGGTGTTGTCATATATTGCAACACATAATTAAGACGTCTTTGCCACGCGTTATCACTTATTTTCAAACTTTTTAGAAAAAAACTACTATATGTACTATAACATACTCTCTTACCTTCGATCTTATAATCCGTTTTATACTTAAATTCCATAAAAAAAATAAAACACAAAAATTATGTTTTATATCAGTACAATAGGTAATATCACACAAATTTTAAATCATCACAATATTTCTTATTATGAATTATTTCACAACAGAAAAAAAAATCGTGTAATGCTACAACTAACAAAACGTTTAAAATTCGTATACATCAAGCACGTGGAACCAGGAACCCTCGACAGCCCATCCCCGAGTCTCGAAACATACTGAAGCAACGATAGTCGCGCGCGGCAGATATCCTAGCAAGGGTGAAACATGCGGTGTGATCTGACAACACTGTTAGTATACTCTAGTGACCCACGTTGTTGCTAACTGAATCCAGATTGAACGGCGCGACAGTATATGGGTAAAAAGGGTTTTTACCTTAGTATTTAGATATTCGATTTAAAAAAAAATATGTAGACTTTCTCTAGGACACCCTAGGAGTCACCCATTTAAATATAATACGTCATGTCACCCTGTATACAGGGGGTGTTATGGAAATGACGTATTATATTTAAATGGGTGACTTTCCATAACATCCCCTGTATACAGGGTGTTATGGAAATGAATTATTATATTTAAATTGGTGACTCCTAGGGTGTCCTAGAGAAGTGCTACATATTTTTTTTTTAAATCGGCCGTTTTAAAAGTTGGGTAACAAACACTGATAGGTCAGTCCGCGCTACTGTACTGTACGGTAAGTTATTTTCTACTTACTTGTATTTATCCTCATAACTAAAGAGCGAGGAAATCCAGGCACAAACACAATCAGTTTTTTTTCATGGGAACACTCCTGGAAACACTTTATGTACACACAGTAATAGTGAAACAGAACCGATAGTTAGCTTTGAAAATACAATAATACAGATTATACTACAGATTATTAGATTTTATTACACGCGCCGAAATTTGACGGCCCGAAGAAACGCATCAATATAACCCGAAAACCGAAAAAACAGAGCGGATTGCTGAGAGTGAGTTGGTGATCGACGAGACACAACGTATCCGACCACTGGTTGGTCTTCAACTAACAGATGCAAGCGTACGGCGCTATATGAAACTACTTCGCTCTGCCGATGTAAGGCGTCAAGTGGTCATTGGCATTTGACCTAGTGACGTACGTGGCTATTACTATTCCATATATTTTTTCGGGTTGTTTAAAACATAGTTCGTCGTAAATGTTTTCAATTAATTGTACAAAAAGGTATTACAGAATGGATAAGTGTTTAAATTATTTTATTTTGTCTAAAGAGTTTAAGGTGTACATATGACAACACTGGCCAGAATTCCTTGAGTGCTTACATGTATCGCAGTACCACACAGGTGTTTTTCTGGTTTGACGTGAGGTCACTTTTACCGCTGAATGAATTGAAAGAGCCATTTATGGCTATTCTTCTTCAATTTGTCTTTATCTCAGGAATTGCCGGTTTGAATATAATACGTCATTTCCATAAAACCCTGTATATTAAATACAAATATTTTGTGTTTCATTGCTATTAATACGACTGCCGCGAGTTTATCGATAAACTATCGCCTCATCTATTACGTCTATTCGCCTAAAATCATCCTATATAGGTAACTAGTATACACGTCACACGTAAAAACCCCTTCGTATATCAGGAAACACCCTTTCTCATATTATATATTATGTGCCAAGAAAATTTAATTTAGTATGACACAAAAGACCTTTCACTTTCTGGCGTAAAGGACTGGCGTTTACCACATTATTCGCATAAAGTCCCATTATTTTCCGTTAAAAGATTAATTATTTCTTAGGACTTCTCCTGTCTTAGGCGAAATTGTTACGATAAATTATTTTTGTGTATTAAGTAATTATTTTTCCTGCAAGCGTAGAGAAATTGTTACTTTTCCGTACTAGTGCGTAGAAGTGAAGTGACATTATTTTTTTAACCTTAAGAAAACTTACTACATTCGCCATGTAAAAATCTGCATTCACAGTTCCATTGTTATCCAAAACATTTCCTACTATTTTTGTTCTGCATCGGTCAATATCGCCCGTTCTTTTATTTAAATTTATTATAAAAGTTTTCGCCTGATAAAACTTCCTCCCTATTTTTCCAAATAAAAATAAAATGTTATATCCTGTAGAAAGCGGCATGTGTGAGTACAGGACCAGCCTGAGTCCCCTGGGTCGGATGTATCTTAAGGCTGACAAAGCCGGTAAGATCCTGTATGCTTTTCGCATTATCAAATTACAGGGTGGTCTAGAAAAATTTTAAAAGGGCCCTCCGTCCCTTTGGGATAATTCTATCGGAATATTTATTATGTTTATTCACAGAAAATGTATTCATTCTTGCTAATATTCTTTTTTAATGTTGCCGGATCTGAATTTTAAAAAATGTGTTGTTGAAATTACGAGCAGAACCACAGCGGCCGAGCAGAGCTGTTTTATGCCACAAAACTAAGATAAAACAAAACAGAAACGCTGGAACAAATGCCATAAGTAATAAATTATATAACACTTTGAAAAATTGATTTTTCCCTGTTCCTTGCAGAGAGTCTATTTATTTATTTTTTTCGTATTTTGTGCCTTTTTTGATAAAAATATAAAACTTCCTTCGTATTTTTTCCACCAGGCAAATGGATTTTAATCTCTTTTTAGAACGATTTGTTGTAAATACAGAACCGGTCCAGGTTCGAGATCCTGGCAAAAATGTTGTTGTTGGTTCCGGCATCCGGCATTTTCAAAAAATGGATCCGGTGGCATAAGTAGTAATAGATATAAAACCTCATATTTCAGTTAGAAAAGTTGATATATCCCATCTACCAGAGGCGTTCCTGCAAGAATATCTTATGATATTTTTTACATAAAAAATGGAACGCCACTGACATTTGTCCATGTGGATATTCTTTCTGAGTAGCCTGGTGAATTCTATATGAAACCGGTCACCTGTGTTTTTCTCATCGGGCGCACCCCGTTCTTGATTAAAACAATTAAATTCAAATTGAAATTGCCATTTCCAACAATTATCTAGGCCAACTTGACGCTCTAAATTTACCTTTTAAAACTTAAAATATGCGAAATGATAAACCGACTGCAAGCAATTTATTTTGCTGAAAGATATAGAGCAGTCCTGACGCGTTAGCTCGCGAGGCCATATAAAAGGAAACCGTACTACTGTCGCTAACATAATTTTATTCAATTTTTACACCATACGGACTTTTTAGAAGCTAAGTGGTGCCCTTAATTGTTAGAACGTATACGGAGGCAGACTTTGAACACTATATGCCATTCGTGCTAAGAATGCAGTGGTTTTTAGATATATACGGAGAAAGATTCAAATAAATCCGCCTATCAGAGATAAACTTGCATTATGTTTCAACCATAGACATATAATATAAAAGAGAGACAGAATTTGTTATGTTTTGTCCCGATCACACATCGTTTTTAACTCTAACTAATTTCCGCTGATTGCCCTAGATCTACCGCCTGTCTTTGAAACCGAAAGTGATATTAGCTATATTGAATGCATTTGTCAACTGTACAGGGTGTCCCATTTTCGACACTTTTATAGGGTATCTCCGTAATTGTTAGTGCTATCAAAAAAGTAATGTAGGTGTCAAGTGCTCTTTTTGGGTCAAACTAAAATGGTAAAATCAAAATTTGACAATTTTCGCTCGCTTAAGAGATACGGGGGAAAGTAAAAAAATTGACCATTTCTAAATTACCTTATATTTTCATAGTTAAAAGAGCTACAGAAAAATGTTTTATAAAGAAGTTTCTTTATATTGATTGTTGAATAATCTGCTGTTTTCAGAATAAGTATACGGTGTCAGGTAAAAAAGTTATCGGACCTAACCTTATTTTTTTAAATGGAACACCCTGTATATTTTAATCTAAAATGATACTATTTTAAATTCTCCTTTAAAACATATAACACATCATGGATGATATTAAACTTTATTACTTTAAAAAACAGTAGACCATGAAACAAAAGCTAATATCCTAGAAACAACTATGTTGACTATTAACATTTAACGTCAATTTCATTTTTACATATTTATTTGCGAAAATGACCTATCAACATTTTGAAAAATTTGATATGATATCAGTTCATATTGAAACTGCAAAAAACGAAGAAATGGCGCAAAATGTATATTTTGTTCACTATCCGGAAAGACGGTAACCATTTACCTTAATCTGAATCTTTTATTTCGTTTCAAAGTAATAAAGTTTAAATAAATCGCCTAGGATACCAATATAATCCATGGTGTATTATATGTTTGAAAGAAGAATTTAAAATAGCATCTTTTAGATAAAAATATACAGGATGTTCCATTTAAAAAATAAGGTTAAGTGCGATAACTTTTTTACCTGACCCCGTATACTTATTCTGTAAACTGCAGATTATTCAACAATCGTTATTAAGAAACTTCTGTATAAAACATTTTTCTGTATCTCTTTTAACTAAGAAAATATAAAGTAATTTTGAAATTGTTATTTTATTTTTCCCCCCGTATCTCTTAAGCGAGCGAAAATATTCGAATTTTGATTTTACCATTTTAAGTTTGACCCAAAAAGAGCACATGACAACTACATTACTTTTTTGATAGCACTAACAATTATGGAGATACCCTATAAAAGTGTCGAAAATGGTACACCCTGTACCTACTAAGTAAAAATATACTAAATATATTTGTGTGTTTTTTGAATTTTCTACTCGCAAAATTAGTTATAGTTTCCTTATAAAATTAAACTATAATGTTTTAGGGAAATCGCTGTGGCAACGCTGTACGGGCGTTTGTATTAGAGACGACCCTAAATTTTAGGAATTTGTCATACTTTAATGATTTCTATTGCTACAGTGTTGTTGAGCTTAATTTTTAATATTTTTTCGAACTAGAACTATTTAGGCATATTTATTAGCTATTCTACAATGAGTCGTCAGTGCGTGATGTGTAATATTTCGGCGATACGTGAGACCTTTGGGGTTATGTTTTTTTTTAGCTTAAGCAGTAGTGTAGCTAATTCTATGTTTTAAAAGCCGTATTAGAGTTGGCAATTTTTGTCTCTTGCGCCAGCAATGGCAATTATAATTGCAAGGATTCATGCGCAGTACACCGTCCTCGATCAGCTGTCTCTCATTGCCAAAAATGGGGCACGCGCCATTTTAATTGCCATTGCCGGTGCAATTGGGTAGAGATGGATTATTCTGTTATTTTTAACTGTTTATTATTTGGTCGAAGCAGGTATGAACAGCTAATGGCTATTTAAACTCACTGGTAATTAAATTAGCAGTTCACATTCTTTATTAAGCTTATGTACTGCTATTTCGTCGCAACTTTTTTGAGCTCCTATTGGTAAATAGCAATAGCTGCTTTAACTGGTAATCAAAACGCAGGTTTGCCAATCTCTAATTCTGGGGGTATTTTAGGGATTTCGACAGTAGCAACTGCTGTTCTGACTGTTGGCGATGCTCCAGCTGACCGAGAACTGTTTACTGTGCATGAATACGTGCAATTATAATGGCCATTGCCGGCGCATTCACCGATAAATAAAATTTGTAATTAAAATAATTTTATTTTTTATGATATATAAAAAATTCACAAGTAGGATGACAGTAAGAGGGCTCGCAGCTTCAGCGTTGTCATTTTCTAAAGTCATATTCTTCTCGTATGATATGTCTATGATTTCAACACATTGCACATTGAGTTTGTATTTAGAGCGACCGTTGTACTTTTAATGTTACATAATTGACCACCCTGGATTTTGGCACCAGCTCTATCGCTGTAAGTAGACAGAATTGCTATTCATAGCATATAGTTATCACTTATGGGCTGTTGGTCATTTATAGCACCTAATTCCGAACATGTAACCTCTAGAATTAGTCAGTTATTGCCCACTTTGGTAGTAACATTCAGTAAAGAAATTTTTTTTTTATTGCTAATTTTGTTAATATCTCCGAAATTACTTTAGATATTATATTTAATCTTGGCATATGTTAGTAGGATAGAAAACCACACACATACAGGGTGTTATGGAAATGACTTATTATATTTAAACCGGCAAATCCCGAGATGAAAATAAATTGAAGAAAAATAACCTTAAATGGCGCTTTGAATTATTGTACGAAATATACACTTTATATGAAATGTAAAAATTTACGTGGCCGCTACTGAGGACCTTCGCAATCAATAGTTTATTGAGGCGGTGTTGTCATATATTGCAACACAGAATTGTAAACGCACATGTTCAGTTTTTGACAACAAGACGTCTTTGATCCGCGTTATCACTTCTTTTTCAAACTTTTTGGAAAAAAATACTACAATTTTAAGGTACATACTCTCTTACCTTCGATCTTATAATCTGTTTTATAATTAAATTCCATAAAAAAATAAACCACAAAAAGTATGTTTTGCAACAGAACCAACATACAAATTTGAAATCACATCACAATATTTCTTATTATGAATTATTTCACAACAGAAAAAAAATCGGGTGATGCTACAACTAACAAAACGTTTAAAATTCGTATACATCAAGCACGTGGAACCCTAGACAACGTCATTTCACCCCCGGGCCTCGAAACATACTGAAGCAACGATAGTCGCGCCCGGCAGGTATCCAAGCAAGGGCGAAGCATGCGGTGTGATCTGACAACACTGTTAGTATACTCTAGTGACCCACATTATTGCTAACAGAATCCAGTGGAACGGCGCGACAGTATGCCATCCTTAGTATTTAGATATTCGATTAAAAAAAAAGTATGTTGACTTTCGCTAGGACAACCTAGGAGTCACCCATTTAAATATAATACGTCACAACACCCTGTATTTTAGTTAGAACAGATATTTTATCGAACCACCAGTGACGTCCGTGCACACAAGTCCTCTGATATATTTTGTACAGGAAAATTGGTACGCCACCAACATTTTTCCATGTTTGTAGTTTTTCTGATTGGCCTGGTCAATTCTACGTGAAACGGTATGTTGTGTTTTTCTCGTCGCGCGCACCGCTCTCTATTAAAACGATTAAATTGAAATTATTATTAACTGGATCATGATAATATTTTTTTATTAAAAATTGTTAGAAATATACCTTCCCATCGAATTGCGTCCTTAAGTTTTGCTCTGTTTCTTTTTCCATTTCATACAGACAGGGTGGTCTATTTTAAAAATTTATTATGAAATTGCCCTCCATCCAACCCATCTACACCCTACCAGAACTATCTTCTTCAGACCCATGAATCAGTGCCTTGTTGGTATTTTTGAGGTTATCTTTAATATCTGATTTCCGGTTGTAGCGTTTACGCTCATATGAAGCGAAACTGATGACATCACATCAAATGATATCAATCGAGTTAATCCGATCACTATCCTTATGGCGGTGAACTTTCCGAATACCAGGATTAGTGGTCGTTGTAACCGGATTAACCCGATTACCGTTTCCGTAAGGGCCTAAAGCGGCTTATTCATAATTCCAGAAGTTAAATTTTCGGAGGCACGTAAACTCTCTATTGTTCTGACTAAATTTAAGAAACATTTTTTAAATTTATACCTATTTTAAACGATGATAGTTTCAAATTTGTTGACGTAAATATTATTTTGCATTCAACAAAGTAATATTTATGAGCACCAGAAGTTGTTTCTCTGTGTGTTAAATAACCATCAGCCCATCAGATGTTTCTTCTAGTACCACCTATACCTACTAACTACGTTTTCCGTCAAACCATACCTGGTGTTGGTGTGGTTTATCTCAGATATATATTCTTATCATAGCTGTCCTAGTGCTCTTGACTTATGGTGCTATTTTTTAACTAAATTAATATCGCTTTACTTAAAGCCGTATTCGAGTCGGCAACTCTTCTCTTGCGCCTGCAATGGCAATTATAATTGCACGCATTCATGCGCAGTAAACCGTTCTCGATCAGCTGGCGCATTACCAACAGTCAGAACAGCAGTTGGTACTGTCGAAATCCCTAAAATACCCCCAGAATTAGAGATGGGCAAACCTGTTCGTTTTGATTACCAGTTAAAGCAGCTACTGCTACTTACACATAGCAGGTCAAAAAAGTTGCGACGAATTAGCAGTACATATGCTTAATTAAGAATGTGCACTGCTAATTTAAGTACCAGTTAGTTTAAATAGCCATTAGCTGGTCATAGGTGCTTCGACCAACTAATAAACATTTAAAAATGACAGAACAATCCATCTCTACCCAGACTTGCACCGGCAATGGCAATGAAAATGGCGCGTGCCCTATTTGTGGCAATGCGAGACAGCTGATCGAGAACGGTGTACTGAGCATGATTCTGTGTAATTTTAATGGCCGCAAGAGTCGAATTGCCGACTGTAATACGGATTCCTTTCAAGCATTGCGCTCGCAATCCAAGAAGTATTGTTCCAGCTGATTGAGAACGGTTTACTGCGCATGAATACGTGCAATTATAATTGCCATTGCAGGCGCAACCTACATGAGCTACATGTCACATTCTTTCGTCTCTGTAAACATTGGTGTATAATTCGTTACAGAATAGCACCACAATTGTGGTAACATCCGCTAACTACCGGACTCACATGCTCACTTCATTTGTCACCTGTCACAGTAATGTCATTGAAGTTAATTATTTTGTTTATAATTTCGAATGAAACATCATTGAAATTTGTTTTAAATGGGCTCGGCAAGCGCAAAATTACAGACAAATTAAAATTATGATACAAATAATTGTTTTGACTATCCAACTGCTTGCAACTCCTTGGCGTGTTGTTCCCATATAACTTCATTAATTCATAAAAATATCGTCTGTGTTTAACATTAATTATTTGTATACGATAGGAATGATATTTCGGTACTGTTTTACACAAATGGACGAATAATAAAATAAAAGAGTATCATCTTGGCGTAATTTATACTGTGAGAAAATTATCACAATAAAAAAATAATAACTGCTTTGACAAATTATATTAAAACATTTAATTTTACTTTAACTCATTGCATCTATCAAGGAGACGGGCAGAACGCTTCCTCTCGATTGTAGTTAAACTTGGTAAGCCAGCAGAATATCAAAAACCCTTATTATTCAAGTTAAGAAATTTGATTTGGAGATTTAACAAAAATTCACATCTTTGGCTGCAATAAAACACATTTTACAGGGTTTTTGTGTTATTTTATTGCCTGTAAGTGCCTGTTCTCACCAAGGCAACTGGCAACCGCAATGCAACCGCAACGCAATCGCAACGCAACATCAACGCGACTAAGCACTAATGTTTAAATACGCTTGTTCCCACTGACTTCAGGCAACTCAACTGCAATGCAACTAGTTGCTTATGAGTTGCTCGGCATACCGCGTCGCCATTGTCAGTTGCTTCCAATCGCGGTGTCATGGCTGACGAGACAGCTAAATATTTAACTTTTGTGGCTCATTCGGTAAAGACATGGAATTTAACCCGATAATTTTTTTTTCAAGCTTTTTAACGAGCAAGTATGTTGCAGCTATATCTTCATCTGTTGAAGACCACATTTTGCTCACGTCAAAAGAGACTTCAAACCCGTTGATTTCAGTGGGAACGCAAGAGCAACTCAACTGAAGTTTGGGGTCGCATTGCAGTTGGGTTGCTTGCCAGTTGCTTTGGTGAGAACAATCGAGCAACTTAACTGAAGTTGCGGTCGCGTTGCGGTTGCGTTGAGGTTGCCAGTTGCTTTGGCGAGAAGAGGCACTAAGGGGCATTTACGATAAGGGAAAAAGGATTCTACTCGACGTTACCAAATTTAAGTAAAATCGGGAAGACTAGTTCCGGAATCTTTCAAGAAATCCATTGCATTACCATTTTTTTCAGGGAGGTTAGGTTGTCCCCATTTTATGGCCCCAGAGGTAGTTGAACGACGGCAGTATGGGAAAGCAGTCGACATTTGGGCGGCAGGTGTTCTACTCCACGTTTTGCTTTCTGGTACTCTACCATTCCATGGAAGTGGGAGACGGTTGTACGAAGCAATATGTAGAGGGAAATTAGTGGTAAGGATACAATCCTGTAAAGGATTGGGTTGAACAATCAACGATATAAAACCAGTATATTACTGATTAGAGGTGACACATAACTTTTTTTAATTCCAGTTAAACACGGCATCACAATGGGAATTTATCAGTGATAGCGCTAAAGACTTAGTTCAACAGATGTTAAGCGTAGACCCTAAACAAAGGATAACTATTCAAGAAGTGCTTAACCACAGATGGTTAAGGGTAAGTAAATTATTTTAAAATATAACAGACTTGTTGTCTGTAGTCAGGCGGTTTTATGTTCATATCTACAGGTCACATCACCTTGTTTTTTATAAAACAAGTATTAAGAACAATTATTATTTATATTTTATTTAAGAATCCCGCTCTAGTTTATTTATCTTTTGTAGGATCGTGATAAAGCCCTTAGAATCCATCTGAACGACACGATAGACGAGCTAAAGAAATATAATAATAGAAGAAAATTAAAAACTTGTATTTTAAATGCAGTTAACTCTAGTAAATGGTTTAATTTCGATGAAGCAACTGACGATTTTATTCCCGATTTTGGGGATGATGAAGTGACTTCAGCGGGTAAGAACGGTGAAGAAATATTATTTTCAAAAAAATCTGCAATGGATTTGTTAAGCTCCCATGAAATTTCAATTGTAGATGGTATTGTATCTTTGTATACAATGTTATTGCAGTTTGATAAGTTACTATAGTATCAGAGCGGTACCGCATAAATGTATCATTGACAGAATAACACGTTAATAATATACAGGGTGTCAGTTTGAAAACTTCCTGCCCTAAACTTCCAGTAAATAATCTTAAACATCGAAAAGACACGTCAATTAAATTTATAAGGAGGGTGCTTTTAAAGAATATTTGTAGCCTTCGTGCTTTAACACCCCGAGGGGAGCACATATATATAACCATTATATTGCTAATACCATCTGCAATTATGTCCCCGCTATGGACATCGAAGGGGTAATAGTGAGTTTGCGCGGTTCGGAAATTTCCTTGTGAAAGTAAACATTCGACAGAACCGGATTGCAACTTTTTTAATGTAAATTTCACTGGTTAGTTAGGAAAAATATTGCAATCAAAATTTCGATTAGTTTGATTTAAGTCAGCGTTCCATGCATACGATTTCTGACGGTATGATGATCCCACGGTGCCCTGATTGGTGTAAACTTTCGGTGCCAAATTACGTCCAAATATTTGTAACAATCGACGCGATGAGCTTTATTTTAACTTTCGTCCGACGTCGTATAACTTAACCTCACTTTTTTGGGAATTATTATCAGCTACTAATGCACCAAATTAAAAATACATTAATTTTAAGGTTAGGTAGTGACCACATATATATTATATTGTATACGATTGACACTCTCTTCTTTTTTTTACAAGCTTTTTACTGAAATTCGGTTCCGAAGATCGGATAATGTGATAAGCAAAATATTTTCGTATATTTTTATATACCTGAAATACCTTATACCTGGTATTAATCCACGACTTTTGCCAAAAGGCACCATCCACTTGTGTCCTTTCATCTCGAACAAACAAAACGAGCCACTAACCTACCAAACAGCGAATCGAATCACCACAAGTTAAAAACTCCTTTACAAAAATTGTTGTTAGGTAATGAAAGTTTATAAGCACTAATATACCGACAATAATGTGGATGAAGCACTTTTTATTCTGTAATTTGAAGAAGCATCCAGAACCAAAGATGGCGACGAATAACAACAAACAAATAATGTCGGACCGGCTCTGACGCGATCGATAAAATTTCCACCCTACTGCGCAAACGCAATAGTGCCACGCCATCTCCCATAGCGGGGACACTTTTTGTATTTTGGAACGTTCGTATTGGCAAGATAATGGTTATATATATGTGGAGAGGAGTAGATGTTTTGGGTAATAATTTTCCTTAAAGAACAGACATGAACCTACTACATGTACCATGACTAAAGTAGGTTAATTCACTTGGGTTTTTCTAATCCTTGTGCTATACCCTAGGACCACAAGCTCAATTGACAGGATTAAATGGATTACTTTAGTCCCCTGGTATATAATACATTATTGTATCTAGCCCTAGTTCATTTAACTAGTTCACTAACTTCTTAATGTAACAAATTACTTTCCAGAGCTATAACTCAAATCGCATTAAAATTTGAAATATAAATAACTTTTATAGGGTTTTTAATATTGCATTAAGTTATTTTTTCTTTTACAGCTGTGTCTACTATAATGGATAGCTTAGATGATATTTACTGTCTTCAAGAATCACAACCTCAAGAAAGACCTCATTTGTTAGCACTTTTAGAAGATACTCATCTACATTCTATTCTAGAAGTAAGTACATACAT
Source organism: Barypeithes pellucidus (assembly GCA_963991005.1). Classification (NCBI taxonomy): domain Eukaryota; kingdom Metazoa; phylum Arthropoda; class Insecta; order Coleoptera; family Curculionidae; genus Barypeithes; species Barypeithes pellucidus. Next base: position 14,190,066 of record OZ022565.1, on the reverse strand, counting down.
ACATAACTGCTGATAGGAATTTTTTTATGGTCAAACACAAGCACTATAGGAAAAATCCTTTAGGGCACTCTGGGAGTGGTGCGTGTGCGCAAAAAGCGATTCACGTTGGTTTTGAATCGTTGGAGGTTATATTTGTTGGGAAAAACGACCTCGGGAAGGTCGTTCTATTAGGATGAAGTCCTCCAGATGGAAGAATTCTTAAATAATGAAGTTTGTGGAGTACTAAGCTTAATCACATATGGATGGGCGGCAGTGGTGCGTCTTGTATTTCTGCTATTCGCCGCTCTGGGCGGAATTAAGAGGGCAAGGTCAGCCGATCACTTTCCATGAAAATATCTGTAAAATATAGTGAAATCCCCAACCTGTCTTCGATGTTCTAGCCTGTCGAGGTTCTTCTTCAGCTCGTGGTCTCCAATCAGACGAATGGCTCTCCTTTCGTTAGAATCCAGTAGCCGAAGAGTATGTTTAGGGCAGAGCTCCAGACATGAGAGCAGTACTCTAGTGATGGTCGAATCTGGGCTTTGTATAGTGTCAAAAGTTGTTGAGGTGTGTACAACTTTCTGGTTCGGAAGAGTACACCAAATTTCTGAGAAGCTATCTTGGCGATTGCCACAACGTGGTTATGCCAAGACATATTTCCTCCCAGTTTGACGCCCAGCAATTTAATAGATGAAGCCAGTGGGATTGCATGTCCGTCCATGACTATATCCGGTTCTGTAATGTTAATGGAATAATTTAGTACCTACATTTCTAATGTTCTTATTAAATTTAAACTTAACTTAAAAATATTGCTTACGTTTTTACTGAAATTATGGTTTCCATGCAGTAACTCTGCTGGTGATAATACAAAAATATCCTTTTTTTGAAAATATAATAAAAAATTCTTTACCCTGGTCTTTCTGTAATTGTCAGAGATTCTGTGTATTATTGAACAAAACTATAAGAACTGTTATATTGGCTGTCATTCTAACAGGTCCTTTTCTAGTCAGATGAATTGTTTTTATCATATCGTTACTCTGCTAATTAGAGTAGTAGTACACTTTCAATGAAAATGAAAGTATTAGTGTTTTTTAATTAAAAAAAAAAAATAGATATCCATTCATTGTTTTACAATAATATATACATTTTTTTATAATTTCAACAACGCAAGGTTTGTAGTTTTATTAAATTGTATTATCATCCATGCCATGCCCTACATGGCTCATCATAATAGCCCTCTATAACCATCCTCTTTGTACCTTCCTTTATAGATTTTCGACCAAGTCGTGACCAGACTTCCCACGCCGATCAAGGCGCCATCTAACGACGCGGTGCAGTGTTCACTCTATGCAATAGAGGCTCTTCGGGATATGGAACATCGAAGGGATATCGACCGGCGGGAGGTGCACGAGCTGAGGGATCTCCTTAATCGACCGTATTTTAAGGTAGGAAATTTTTTTAGCTAGTTAAGACGGAAAGTTGTTATGGGAAAATTTTAGGACATAATCTAGGAATTAGATGGCGCTGCTAGGGATCTATAAAATTAGCTATGAAAAATCTAATTTTTGAAACTCGGAGTCACCCTTTCAGATATGCGTTATTCCCTGCCAATGACTAAAGGCGCTACCCAGTGTGATTAATTGTCGAGGGGTGGTTTTAGATGTATTAGGGCGGTGAATTTTTTAACAGATCGAATAAAAAATGCACTAATTTGATGTCATTTTCGCATACTCTGTGGTTGTTTACCAGACTAACATAGATTTTGTCCAGCGTGGGACTTTCGTGGTGACAGTAACAACTCCCGTTTCTCAATTAACTTGGTAACTTGAATCCAAATTTGACAAGTCCGAGGATTAAAGTTACTCGTGCGACAGATACTTATCAATTTGAAAACTTCCCACCGTTTCCGTTGTTTAATATTATTTACTGGAAGCGTGGGAAGGTTTCACATTAGATAACCCTCCAGAAAACATATCCGGCCAGTGTTAACACTTTATATGATTATAAATGAAATGATTATAAATCATAGTCATCATCGAACGTTTATAAATCAATCATATACAACAATATAATACTATATACAAGTTGTTTAAGTTGATATTTGGGTAAGCGATGAAAATCAGACCTTTCTGAAGTTTAGTAAGGCACAGTTTGTGATTTAGGGTAAGTGCAAAATATATGTTCACTTCCCCGTTTAGCTTTTGTATAGTTATCTTCGCGTAGGCGTTTCTTCCTAAGTGTCTAACGACTTCCAGCAAGTTTCGTGTTGGCGTAAAAGGTCCTGTATACCAGGAAGTATAGAAAGTTTCCCGGTTCAATACGTACAAACAATGTTAATGGATTCTTGGATTCTCCTCCTATTAAATCTACCCACGGGTTTTATAATCGACTATTGCCATCTGGAAGTGCAAGTGAACCTGAATCATTAACCAATGTCAAGGTGAGGGGGTTTGTTCGTGTGGTAACATTATTTTAATTAATCTTACCTGAATCTAAATTCTGTAAGCTTAATTTATAGATATGGCGGCTAACTTTAAAGTGCATAAATAAACACTGTATTTGATTGACGGTATAGAGATTAAGAATAATTTTCTAATTGGAATATAATTATCCTTAAAGTAAAACGGTAATTACTACAAAATTTACAAATTCCCCTTTCCTGTACTATACAAGAGACTACTAGAAAATATTTTAAGTAAGACTAAAGAACGACGAACACAACCGGAGAATAAATAAATGACTGCAGTCTTTCTAAATTTAGATAAAATGCTCTCTAGGGAATCTGACCGATATTTCTAGACTGGAAAAGATGTTACAGGTTGGCTTTTTATTAGTAAAAAGAGAGCTTCTTTTTCTTGGTCTGCTGTTATACGAGGAATTATTTTGTGGAAGCTCCGAATTTGGCAGTCGATAGTTATACAGGGTGGCCCATCGAAAACAGTCCAGCAAGGTGTACGGCTGTGTACGTGAAAATTAAAAAAAAACTCGGACCCGTAAACTTGTGTTTTCAGGGGGACACGTTTCACTATTAATTTCATCCCTATAACCTCAACCCCCCTAGCGGGGGCGGCTACTGCCCTTGTTTTTTCAAATGGGAATGGGTATGTTATGATACATCTTTTTAAAGGGCATTAAATTCTCTTTAAAATGGCGCTTTGTTTTGTAAATTTGAGCTACGCGCCGCCGAGAAATTGCGTTTTAAAAATGTAATTTTATTGAGTAATATTTACATGTTATCTTATTAAATGTTGAAAATGTCCGCCATTCACCTCCATACAATAGTACAACAACTACTCAAAGTGTTCTCGGACATTGTGAAGAACATCTGGTGTAATTTGTTGACATTCATTAGTAATGCGGTTCCGTAAATCTTCTAAGGATTCGGGTTGGGTGGCATCAATTTTGGATTTTAGATGTCCCCACAAAAAGAAATCAAGGGGAAATAAATCGAGCGATCTCGCTGGCCATTCAATAGCACTCCTCCTCCCAATCCATCTACCAGGAAACGTTTCATCCAGAAAGTGGCGTACGGGTAATGCATAATTGGGGGAGCCCCGTCTTGTTGAAATATTGGATTCTCTCTGGTAAGGTTGATCATTTTCCATAATTTCCATCAGCGCTGGGTTGACAGCATTCTCCAACAAGTCTAAATAAGTAGGTATCTCCATTTAAATTGCCCGGTAAGAAAAATGGTCCAATTATGTGATCACCGAAAATACCAGCCCAAACGTTTCATTTTTGAGGATTTTGATTATGAACCTCGTGGTAAATCCTTGGATTCGTGTCGGACCAGTAACGACAGTTATGTCGATTGACAGTGCCATTAAGAAAAATAGAAGATTCATCTGAGAAGCAAACGTTAAAAAGGTAGTTCGGATAATTTAATACTTGTTCTGTCTGACATTACTTCACAAAAGTGTAAACGGCGGTCATTATCATCTTCCTTCAATTCTTGGAGAAGTTGAATTTTGTATGGGTGCCATTTATAATGTTTCAGAATTCTCTGTACAGTGGTCCGCGAAATTCCTGTTACATCAGACATTTTTCTGGTACTTAATGTTGGATACTACCTTGATCCAGAGCAGATACTTCTACTGCTTCATTTCTTACCGGATTTTCAATGATCCTTTTCTTATTTGCCACTGAACCAGTTTGCCGAAATTTTACCACTAATTCTAGGATATAACCATGATGTACGTGTCTGGATGTCTATCATTAAACAAAGTTGCCGTTACTCTTGCACATTGATTGTTTATAAAATACAATTCAATAATTTCCACTCTCTCCTCAATAGAATAAACCATTTTATGTCACGATCAAATCAAAAGAAAATAATAGCGCTGAAATAACGTATGTAGATCTAGATGAACTACTTTACTGAAGATAAAGTTGAATTGACTGGTACTTATTACTTAAAAAAAAATTGTTTACGCACAAACTTGTGTACTTGATAAGAGGTGCAGTGAAATGTTTCAAATTCCGTTGCTCGGCGGCGCGTAGCTCAAATTTACAAAACCAAGCGCCATTTTTAAGGAGAATTTAATGCCCTTTAAAAAGATGTATCACAACATACCCATTTCCATTTGAAAAAACAAGGGCAGTAGCCGCCCCCGCTAGGGCGGTTGACAGGGATGAAATTAATAGTGAAACGTATCCCCCTGAAAACACAAGTTTACGGGTCCGAGGTGTTTTCTTTAATTTTCACGTACACAGCCGTAAACCTTGCTGGACTGTTTTCGATGAGCCACCCTGTATAAAAAAACTTTATAAAACTTCACATATCTTTTAAATTAAAGAATCACTGAATAATAAGATTTCGTTCTTTTCGTGCGAGGTCAATGGCGTGGTGTGGTAGTTAATTCTTGCCTGATTCTCAATCTTTTTATGATCAAATGCACAGGCACTATTATAGGACAAATCGTTTAGGATAATTCCTTGGGACCTCAGGAAGGTCGTTCCACAAGGATTATGTCCTCCAGATGAAAGTCACCTGAAAAATGACATGACTATGTTGAACTGAACGGTATATGATTTACTTATTTATTCACATAAAAACGTAAATATTACACTCTAAAACACAAAAATTACTGAGTAATGAAGCGGGAAAATATACTACATTAACAAACACAAACAAAGCACAGTTATAAATTATATATCTTTACTAAAAGTACAGCAATAATTATAAACCCCTTTGCTTTACATTTTACAAGTGAAACTGGGTTATCAAGGAGTAGGAACAAGAGAATGTCTCAGACACAACTGGTGAATAAATGATTGCCGTCTTCCTGAATTTACACAAAATGTGCCCGAAGGAATTGGGCCCATATTTTTACACTGAAATGAATGTTAGGATATTTTTGTTTGGGTAAGGCATTTATTTAAGGCCCATCTTTAGTAATACTAAGCAAAATTAAAATGGAGTACAAAATGGTTCAGGGGAAATAGTAAGAAAAATCGAGAAATTTCTATGCTTAGTTATACAATACAATCTCAACGACTATGCGCTTATTTTGTAAAAAATATCAGTACTAAAATCATTAACTAGATGTGATAATGTTTATACACAATGGAGCAATTAGGGGAACAACTTGTCATTATTATTCATATAATCTAACAGTACACGTGCCAGAAGGGATTTTTTATAATAATTTTAATTGTGGGAAGTTGCTTAGATCTAATTATCTGTTTAAGAGATTAATATTATGGCATTTTTTATGGTTGTAATTTTCAAAATTTTCCACCTGACCTTCTCTCGTTCACTGTAAGATTTGGAGGCTGCTTAAATCTGAAAATGCATGATTTGGAAACTCCTGGACAAAATTAACGCAACATCATAAATTTCCCATATTTTTTATGCTATTTTTTTTGAATTTACGATTCGATTTGAATGATTTTTTTTTGCATTGTAGGTTGGTTCCTTGACCATGTCATAGTTTTCGCTGTTTATGATAAAAATGTAATTTTCGATTTATACTGGGTTTACTAAAAATGATATGTTATTTTTCGAAAATTCGTATCACCCTGTGGAGTATATTAGCAATCGAAGCATATTGCAGTTGACATTAAACGGTAGGTCCATCTTTCCCCAACATTTTCTTTTTTGGTTTAGTTCATTATCTCGGTCATTAAAGGAGATACACCGTTTTATAGCGTAACATGTTTTTATAGACTTTAATATTCAACACATTCATTGTTAAATGTTTTCAAGTAGGTTTCAAGATTAAAATACTCGTCGGGCAACTGGGCATACGAGACCAACGTTTAATAAGCAGTTTCCGAACAGTTCATCATTATGTCGAATTTTATTTGACCTTTAAAACACAACATCTGCTGACATGTCGCTTGCAATGTCAGAAAAAGTCCATAGTCTATTTGAATACATTTAACAATGAATGTGTTGAATATTAAAGTCTATAAAAACATGTTACGCTATTAAACGGTGTATCTCCTTTAATAACAGGGATAATGAAGTAAACCAAGAAAGAAAATGTTGGGGAAAGATGGACCTACCGTTTAATGTTAACTACAATGTGTTTCGTTTGCTAATATACTCCACAGGGTGATGCGAATTTTCGTAAAAAAACATTAGTACACCCAGTATAAATCGAAAATTAAATTTTTATTTTAAACTGCGAAAACTATGACATTGTCAAGGAACCAACACCTACAATGCAAAAAAAATTATTCAAATCGGATCATAAAATCAGAAAAAAAAATAGCATCAAAAATATGGCAAATTTATGATGTTGCGTTAATTTTGTCCAGGAGTTTATTTAGAAAATGATTCGCAAAATTAGATTATTCTTTTTTAAGTCTAAAGCATGGGTTATGTTCATTAAATCTCGTTTCAAAATGTCATTCCTTTTGTCCTAATATATTGCAGCTATTGCATTCTACAACTGTTTGAGGATTTGAATCGTATTGTTACCTATGTGAGGCTATTAAATTTTCAGAAAGTTGGTTCTGTTATTTTGGAGTATATTAGTTAGAGCTAATGGATGTTGTCTTTTAAGGATAAGAGAGTTTATTATAGTTTGTGTTAACTATTATTGACGGCAATAGCTTTGATGGTACCGATCTCGATCTTTAGACTTTCTTTAGTGAGTGGCAGATATTGAGCTCTATGTATTTTATGTGTTTTTGGATGTACGGCGTCTTGTGGTATTGTCATATCTGTAAATTTAGGTTTTCTGTAATTGCTGCAGTTACCTAAGGTTTTTGTTATTCTGAGATCCAGAAAATTGATCCGAGTCATTTCATATCACAAAAACAAATGCCGAACCAGATATATAAGCCTGCAGCTTTCTTCATATCAAGCCCAACATAAAATTGCTGTGTGGAAGAAGAAATCAGAACTATCCATCTCACTAAGAACATTTGCTGCAGCCAGTTAATGACGTGCTAATATTTCAGGGTGTAATTCGTTGGGTAATTTTATAAAGAAAAATTCATATGAACATCAACTGGATGTTGAATTTTTATTTTTTAAATGGTTATTTTTTAATATCTCCGAAAGTACTTTCGATATTATTTTCAATTTTGGTATATGTTAATAAAATATGGAACAACAAATTTTTGTCAGAAAAGTTACTCAATTGTTCCACCAGTGGCGTCCCTGCAAACATGTCCTCTTATATTTTTTACAAAAAAGATGGTACGCCACTGATATTTTTCAATGTGGATATTTTTTGATTAGCCTGATTAATTCTACATAAAAACAGTCTCTTGAGTTTTTCTCGTCAGACGCACCGTTCTTGATTAAAACAATTAAATTCAAATTGCTTCATTTAGGAGTATTGTCGTGTGGGCGGACGAAAACCCCCATGCCATAACCGAAACCCATTTCCAACAGCAATTCTCGGTTAATGTATGTATATTAAGTGAAGGTGGCCATTTCCAACAATTTTTATAAAACAAAAGTTATAATAATAATAATAATAATAAAATGCCTTTATTGGAGATTAAATTAAATTAAGCAGAAAATTTACAAAACAAAAAAAAAATTATACAAAATAATATCCCTTTTTTAACATATTATGAAAGTCTGGCGCAGTCTAGCTCAGAGCTACTCTACTGAACCAAACTATCATATAGCTTTTTTAAACGAGAGAAAACTAGAACTACATACATTTGATTTGTAAGGTACCCAACCACTAGCTTACAGAACATGTTTGTTTTATTTTAGTGCACAAAGGAAAAAATAATTTTTAGTTAATATTATTACACTTTCCATTCTGTAGATCCTGAAGGTATTCTTTATAACCTTTCTTAAAACAAAGTAAACTTAAATTTAAAAGATGTGTTGGTAACGAATTGAAAAGTTTGACTGCATTATATGAAAAAGATCGCTGAAAAATTGCTGTCCGATGCTGAGGTGTTGTTAATTTAGTACGATTACGAATATTAAGGTTATCATCACCATCAGACAACCAAGTCTCAGTCAAGAAGAAGATGTCAAAATCAATTTCCTCTATTTTCCTTTTCAACTCATTAAAATTTGCAAATATGGACCTTACATTCAAATGACCTACCCTTATCTCGTTCAACATTGATACAATTGATACAAAAAATAATAATACCTATCTATCTTCTCTCTATTCTACAAATTAACAATTAAACCACACCTAAACAAATTGGTATACAGGCAAACCTACAAATAAACTAGATTTATGCCATTTATATTGCTCATAAGTTATAGAAAAAGAAAATGCACTATAATGGGCGTTGTCTATAATGTTTTTACCTAGACAAGAATAGTTTATAAAAAATATAAATAAAGAACATACCGATTCTTGTTGCTAGATAATCCAATACAAAGCACATCTTATTAACCCAATACAGCACGTAAATTAACCCTTTTTTAAAAATAATTATTATCGAAAACTGACTTATTATTTACACTCAACATTATTACAAGTTCTTTAAATCACTTTCATTGTTAATGCGATAGACTCTGTCGTCCCTTTTAACATATATATTGCCGTTTAACACCCACGAATTTTTTTTTGAAAATTTGTTTGCAGCGTTTGTTAGCAGGCTTAGGCGTTGTTTAGTAAGATCTTCCGTAATTGAGATACCGGAATCTTTTAATAGTTTACGTTTTTTTAGCACCGACATTCGGGACGACTCGCTGCAAAACCGGATAAGAACTGAAGGCGTCTTATCAGGATTTATTTTTGATGAAACGAGATAACATTTTTCCATTTCTTCCTTTTTTACATTAACTTCTAATCTATTTTTAAACATTTCAATCACACACTTGTTTATGTTCTGACCATCGGGAATTTTAAGTCCATGAATGCGCACATTCATGCTACGCATTGACTGTTCTTGGTCGTCAATTTGTTTGCGTAGCACGTGACTGTCTTCTTGGAGCTGGTAGGTAAGTTTTTTGAGGGCAGTAATTTCGTTTTTTGAGCTTCAATTTGCTCTTGAAACTCAGCTTTGAGTAATACTGCTACCTTAGAGGCAATTTCTTGAAGAAATTTCTCATTAAAAACACTTGTTACCGCTGATTTGATTTCTCTTAATTCGGCAGATGTCAAACCCATATTGATTTGGCGCCAACACACAACCGCCAAAAAGTGAGTTAATCCTTTATATTCCGGAAGCTGATTGCACAACAACTACTTCACTTGCAGCAACTACTTAGTAACTTTAATTTAGATGGTCAGAAACTAAAAAAAGTCAACTTAAAACTTTTTAAAAAGGCAAATCACTGGAGCAATATGACAACAACCTGTCTACTCTTCCGCCATCTTCATCATTAATTATTTTATCAATGTTAATAATAATGAGTTTCAAAATGAATTTAGTGGTTTTAATCAAGAACGGTGGATCTGACGAGAGAAACTCAAGTGGCCATTTTCATATAGAATTGACCGGTCTAATCAGGAAAAATATCCACATGCAAAAATGTCAGTGGTGTACCATCTTTTTTGTAAAAAATATGAGAGGACATGTTTGCAGAGACGCCACTGGTGGAACAATTGAATAACTTTTCTAACTAAAATTTGTGATTCTATATCCTATTAACACTTACCAAAATTGAAAATAATATCTAAAGTACTTTCGGAGAATAACCATTTAAAAAATAAAAATGTTCATATGAATTTTTCTTTATAAAATTACCTAAGGAATCACACGCTGAAATATTAGCACCTCATTAAGGAACACCCTGTATTATTCAGATTATTGCTTATTAATGCTCGTGGAAAAGAATAATATTCGAATAAAAATTATTTTTAACTAAAGGTAATTCCTTAGGCATAACTAGAATTAATTCTGTACTAATGTAGCGAGCGGCTGGGGCTATGGGGGTTCACAACAAAATTCTAGAACCAAAAGGGGGGTCTGCGGTCAAAAAAGTTTGAGAAACGCTGCCATATAGCAACAAATTTCAGCCATTGGAGATTCAGGGGAAATATACATACAGTACGCACAGGGGATCTTTACCCTGACGTCATCGCTTACACGTCATAAAAATCGTATGAATCAAATCAAAATTACGTGGAAGAAAAGTTGTCAAAACAAAAACTAATTTCATAACATTTTAATTGACGTAAATAACGTTCCCATATACGGATTTTTAAAAATTTCTTTAAAACTCCGAATCAAAATTTTGAGTCGGTCTTACATAAAATAGATTGTTAGGAATATGTAGGTATAAATCTGATATTCTTGAATTTTTACTGGCAGTTATGTACCTACTTTTTATTTGACAAAATGATAAACTCGGTTTGAATGTGACATTTTGATTACACAGATTAAAAAGCTCCGCCCATTCATCCCCTACAGGAATCACCCCAAAAAGTCAAGAGTTTTTTTCATTAGAATTGAAGATAAATGGTAATTTATGTCGTAAAACATGAAAAAAAAAATCAATTTACGAAAAAATGCAAGCTAATAGGCATTGCCTTGGAAATTTAAATAAATTATTCTATTGAACTGTCATATTTGTATTTTTCGACCAATTTTTACCACATTTTGAGACGTGATTGTGAACTTAATTTGGCGATTTCAGATTTGATTTTGCCCGAAATACGTTCTGTGAACCTTCTAGTTTCGATACATATACAGAGCGTTTGGAAATTCGGGCGATTTTACTTATTTTTTTCGAAACTAAAAAGACGTGTTTTTACGTTTTTGGGATGGCAAAATAGCGGAGCGGAGACTTATCCACAATTTTTAGGGTTAGGAATACTTTATTACAATAAATAAATAACAATAAATATCAATATGTACTTACCACTAACACAAAAAAGCGATACCAAAACTCTGAAAAGAACTGTTTGCAGGAGTAAATGAAGTTTTAATGCACAAAAATGTATAAAAACGAAAAAATTGTGAATCAATTGTCACAATGACGTTTTTGCAATTTGTAGTACTGCGTAAGTCAAAATAATTATTTGGCAACTCTTCTTTATAATTATTTCTCTGTCTAACACGTTTAATTCCGGACGACGTATAATACAATTTTTATTCGCCTTTATGTCTGTACCAAACAAAGATGCATAGATATGAAATATGTCGGGATATCTATTTGCTAGCGATGACGTCAGGGTAAAGATCCCCTGTGCGTACTTTATGTGCTAAAAGTAAAGTAATAATTGCATCCAGCGTTATTTTGCATTTTGCAAGTAAAACTCCGATATCGAGACCGAGAAATAATAAAGTGTCTGAGAAACAACCGGTGAATAAATGATTCTAGTCCTTCTGAATTTACACAAAATGCGCCCCTGGGAATTACGCCGATGTTTTCGGGCTGGGAAGAATGTAAGAGATTTGTTTCGGTATTAGGGAAAAGGTTTCTTTTTCCTTAAATGTTGCTCGTCTCGTAAACGAGAGAGGTGGTCATAAAGAGGTTTTATTATATGAGTTTGCCCGGCGCTACATATCATAAAATTTGAATATAATTTGCTATAAATAATCTATATATTATTTGAAACCAAGGGAGATTGTATCGTACAAAAAAATACATAAAATACAAAAATTATTAAATATCAATATATGGAAAAATTATTATTTCTCAGACCACCTGATGATACCTTATACAATAAGGGCGTACTTTTGTCTACACAGTAGTAGAATGGTACTACCAGGAAAATGAAGCCTTTTCCATTGTAGGATCTCACCACCTGCGGACCGGTTTCGAAATATTTTGTTCTCGTACAGGGTAGGTGTCCATACCTAACATCAGAGAAGACTCTATACTTCACGCTGTATTATCAACGGTAGTCGAGAAAATACAACGCGCACTGCCATCTCTTAGCAGTCCTTGCATAGGCATTGATAGGATGTTACCATGATACAATAAACTAAAGGTAGGATATCTAACCGTCCCAATTTCGTCTGCCGTGCGCATGGTGAGTAAGTTTTAAATCTCTTATGGAAGTTTACATTGCTCTCATCGTTTTTAACTCTTTTTTGAATGTATTAAAACGTTTTAAGCATGTAATGATATATGAAATGAAAGAATAATATATGACGAGTATTTACGTATATCAATTTCATAGAAATATAACACACAAATACCACTAAAAAAAGAAAAGATATCAGAGAAATTTTTCGCGGCCATTTGAGCCGGCGACAATAGCCGAAGCATGCCGAAAGCTGCTCGCCGACCACTGCTGGTTTTGAAACAGTGTTGCCAGACTTTTACAATTGTAATAGATCCACTACTATTTAACATTCTTGTTGTGGGGCTCCCCATATGAAATTTATGTTCAATCTGGAGGTGGTCCCCCATCTAATAGGAAAGTAACGACCTTTTTTTCGTACTATTATTACTCTGACGCCGTTTTAATTAAAAGTTTTTACGTTTAGTGGTATGTGAAATGAAAGAATAATATCATGGTATTTAGGAATATTTATTTCATGACCTAATTATCTTTCCGCTTACACAACTGTATCCATTTTAATTGTTTGTTTTTATCTTTAGGAAAGCGGAAAAACCTTATATTTCTATTAAATGTCTTTGCCTGGTTATCTATATCACAACCGAACATAGCGCACCTCATTTTATGAAAATTAAGATATTTTTTTTAATAAACACAAGACTATAAGAAAACGTTCTGGTAAACTTACAAAATGTCCACCAAAAACTACGGCAACCATGCAGCAGTGTTTCCAGACATCCGTTATCGAAAGAAATAGAGTGCCGGTTCGAAACCTAATAGGAATAGTAAAAAACGGGTCAGAGTAAAAAGAGTACGAAAAAAAGGGTCGTTACTTTCCTATTAGATGAAATTTATGTTCAATCTGGAGGTGGTCCCTCCAGATTGAACATAAATTTCATATGGGGAGCCACACAACAAGAATGTTAAAATACTAGTGGATCTATTACAATTGTAAAAGTTTGGCAACACTGTTTCAAAACCAGCAGTGGTCGGCGAGCAGCTTTCGGTATGCTTCGGTTATTGTCGCCGGCTCAAATGGCCGCGAAAAATTTCTCCGATATCTTTTCTTTTTTTAGTGGTATTTGTGTGTTATGTTTCTATGAAATTGATATACGTAAATACTCGTCATATATTATTCTTTCATTTCATATACCATTACATGCATAACACGTTTTAATACATTCAAAAAAGAGTTAAAAACGATGACAGCAATGTAAACCTTCATAAGAGATTTAAAACTTACTCGCCAAGCCACGTGATCATCGGCGTGCAATCATACCTATAGTTACTTATACCATGGGATGTTACCATCTGCAGACCGGTTTCGAACTCTTTTGTTCTCGCCAGTACCGGGTAGGTATCCATCAGCCCAGTGAGACTGCTTATGGGGGGGGATCGAAACACGTAAGCAGGCCTTGGAAGTGATGCTAAGCCTACTCTGCTCCATGCGCTCACAAGTAAGCTACTTTTATATATCTGTTTCACTCATTCACTCGTCATTTCAGCGTCAATATCAGACTTACGTAGAGTTAATATGAAATGCCAAAAAGTGAGTGTTTATGCAGGCGACTTGATTCTGGTCATATTTGTAGCAGGTATGAACAAACCCGGCATCCATTACGTCTGACATCAGCTGACAAACGCACGTGTTTTTCAAATGTCACTTTTGTTCAAATTTTTATTACTGTCAATATTTTAAAGTGACTTTTAACCAACAAAAAACATTCAAAACCCTTTTATTTGATTTACTAAGTGGTGAAAATCAATATTAGGATTCCGACATGTTTTAATCTGTAAATATCACTTCAAAATAATCCTTACACACGCTTATATCATTTTTTGAACTAGTAACGTAACTACAAATGAAAAATTAAACTTCAGAAATAAGCTTGTAAGTAGTTTTATTAAAAAATAGGAAGTAAATCATAATTTACATTTTTACCATCTGCAACTGGGCTCTAGGTCCTAGCAAATATTTCAAGCTTCAAGTCCAAGCATATTTTTGGGCCCCATATGATTTAGGAAAAGAAATTATTATTGGTGCTTACTCTCAATAAAGATGACTAAATGAATATTTCAATTACAAATTACTCACTTGCACCAAAAAGGAAACGACGTTTTTCGTGAAAAGATTAGAAAATTAAAAATTATTTTAAAATTTAAAGATGCTGCGTCTTCTCTACCATTTTAAATCACATCAGATGTTGCTTGATTTTCATTCCCGCCAGACGAAGGAAGTTAGCCTGTTTAACAATTCGTGCTGTTCGCATTCTATGCTTGTCTATGTCTGCAGCAACCTTTCCTAATTCAGTAAAGTGAGACAAAAATGACCAGGATCAAGTCGCCTGCATAAACAATCACTTTTTGGCATTTCATGTTAACTCTACGTAAGTCTGATATTGGCGCTTAAATGATGAGTGAAACAGATAGATAAAAGTAGGTTACTTGTGAGCCTATGGAGCAGAATGAATGTGCTACTTTATAAAATAATTAAGGAACAACACAACAAATGGATCTACAAACTGATGATGAAATCATGAAAATCGCATAAAAAATAAAAAAGTTATAAAATATCAAACTTGACCAAAATTTCAGGGTGGCGGAATTTTGTGCCGGCGAGTGTGGTTCGCGGGGGCTTCCGGAGGGACACCATGCTTTACATACTTTTTAATCAAGCAAAATTCACCATTGCCTTAAAATGGCGTTCCATTACCGTCCATGAACTTTAATACAATTAGCCTTTCTAATTGTTTTCGAACAATTTCCGCAAATGCAAAAGTTTGCAGAAGCCATATGTTGCAGGGAGCACAAGCCCATTCTAACCCCTATTGTGTGGCCACAGGCGAGGCCTACTATTATAATGTATTTAAAGTTTTAAATGGTATAGAACTGGTATTAAATGGACATTGTAATTTGATATAAAGGATTACGTTTAAGGGTATTAAATTATTACGTATTTTACAGAAACGAGAGCTCACTTGTATTTTAAGTGTGTAGGGGCCGATATTTCAAAGTCACCTTAAGGTACGGAATGACATAAGTCGTCCTTAACACAAGTTTGACTGTATATTAAAGTTCTTTTTAACTCACATCTAAAGGAATACATCTTTAAGGACGTTGTAATCTTAAATTAATTAAAAACATAGTTTGTTTTTAAGGTTTGCCATAACGTTAAGGCTACCTAAGGTCTAACTCAAGGTAACATTAAAATATCTGCCCTTAGAGAGAAATATACAGGGTACTGCGCAAGTTGGAGATATGGGCCCTAAGTCTAAATCAATATTTCACTGCAATTATATAAAAATGTATGCGTACGGAAAAAAGGTTCTACACCGTGCGGAAAAGTGGACCTTTTCAAACTAAAATGCGTGCAGATAAACGGTAAATCACACCTCACTCCATGCATGTATTACCTTACAATTTAAACTTGGAATGAGAACAGAGTGCTTCAAAATAATGGCATGACAGACAACCATTAAGCCGAAAATTACACTTTAATATAGAGGATGTGTAATGAATTTTTAATGTATATACAGAGACAATGAAGGCGTAGAATATATTAAAGCACATTTTTATCTGGAAGGAACGTTTTAGTTCCATTTAATTCTCGTCATTGTCTTCAGGGTTGATTTTAAACTTTAATAGAAAGTCCGTATTCTTTAGGGGGATAAGAATTTATATTTCAAAATATTTATGCAGAATAATATTGATATCAAGGGGCACATAATTTTAAAGGTTGTTTAAATTTACCGAGATTTAGGGGTTTTTTGTTATTATTTAGGAAACATTATTGTGTTGACCCTTTTTTTAGTAGACTAATTAGGGGTCCGTAGGTTGTCACTAGTAGTGACACCATTTACAATTGACACACTGTATACAGGGTGTTATGGAAATGACTTATTATATTCAAACCGGCAAATCCTGAGATGAAAATAAATGAAATATACACTTTATATGAAATCTGAAAATTTACATCGCCGCTACTGGGGACGTTCGCAATCAATAGTTTATTGAGGCGGTGTTGTCATATATTGCAACACAGAATTGTAAACGCATGTGTTCAGTGTTGGACAACAAGACGTCTTTGACCCGCGTTATCACTTCTTTTTCAAACTTTTTAGAAAAACAAAATACTATAATTTTAAAGTACATACTCTCTTACCTTCGATCTTATAATCCGTTTTATAATTAAATTCCATAAGAAAATAAAACACAAAAGTATGTTTTGCAACAGAACCAACAGTAGATAATATCACACAAATTTGAAATCACATCACAATATTTCTTATTATGAATTATTTCACAACAGAAAAAAAATCGGGTAATGATACAACTAACAAAACGTTTAAAATTCATATACATCAAGCACGTGGAACCCTCGATAGCGTCATTCCACTCCCGCGTCTCGAAACACACTGACGCAACGATAGTCGCGCGCACCAGGTATCCAAGCAAGGGCGAAACATGCGGTGTGATCTGACAATACTGTTCGTATACTCTAGTGACCCACATTGTTGCTAACCGAACCCAGATGGATCGGCGCGACAGTATGTGGGTAAAAGGGCTTTTACCTTAGTATTTAGATATTCGATTAAAAAAAAGTATGTAGATTTTCTCTAGGACACCCTAGGAGTCACCCATTTAAATATAATAAGTCATTTCCATAATACCCTGTAGACTAGTATAAGGAGACAATTATGGTTTCTGACAAGAAAGAGTAAATGAAGTGTAAATGTTACAGAAGTACAGGAAAATCTTGTTTAAAATTATGTCTAGTAAGAACGAGTCCGTAATGATAACGAAGCACTTTCCTTGCATTCGTGGTTTTAATTTCAACTTAGAACGAGGACGAAATAATGGCGTGTCATACAAACAACGGCCGAATAAATAATTGCAGTCCTTCTCAACTTAGACGACGTCTGCCCGAGGACGTGTTTCAGACGTTTTTGTGCGAATTTTTTCCCGGTATTCATGAAAGTGGGTGGATGTGATGTAAAAGAAAATGTGATTTTCTAGACATACAGTTGAATCGGGGAAAGAATCCAAATCGAGATTAGGTAGACGAAGGCCGTAGATTATTGAACTAAAGTAAAGAATTACATTCTACAATGGTTGTTGATGCATTATGCGTATTTTAAATTTTATTAAATTATTTCAAAATTCGATACTCCTTTTACATAGGCATGCTAAATTTCAGCTAAATCAGTTGAATAGTTTAGGAGTTATCCTAGGGAGAGACGTACAAAACATCTTTTAATTCACGTTTTGATTGATTTTAATTTTGGTATGGAAGAAATGGTATCACCGCGAGCAAGTTCACGGGTACAAATATTTTTCCCGTAAATGGATACTCATTTTACATGAGCGTGCCAAATTTGAGCTAAAACGGTTGAATAATTTAGGAATTATCGTGAGGAGAGACGTACAAAGCATGTTTTAATTCACATTTTGATGGATTTTAATTTTGGTATGGAAGAAATGGCCTTACCGCGAGTATAAATATTTTTTCCGCACTTCAACACTCATTTTAGATAGGCGGGCCAAATTTCAGCCAAATTCGTTGAATAGTTTAGGAATTTTTCCGGGGAAAGACTTCAATTTCTTAATGTTCCTAAGCTTCAACGTTGTTTCATTGATATTTAGCTGCCGGGGATCGTTTTGATCTAATATAATATTTGTAATATTATTTATAAGAAAAAAAAAATGTGTTTAAAATATGACATCGAAAGGACCAAATTAATATATTATATTTATATTTTTATAGATTTTTTAACCATTTTCCATTGCAGTCGTGCAAAACCAATATCCACCACTTAATCTGTTCCATAAACTACATACAATACTGTTCAATTACTTCAAAATCGATCGGTTCGTAACACGTGTGAAAATTATGGGAACTTGCCATATAAAATTAAATTTATATCAAAACCTATTAGGTACAAAGAACATTTTATTGTTCCTGTTATGTGATTTTGTGCCTGAATCCCTATTCGAAAATTTTCTATTTGCAATATAAATCATATATTTATCTTCCCAAGACGCTAATAGGGGGATTTAGTATCATAACTTAACTTTATTTAATTCCTTAAATTTACAAATATTATAATTTTTAATATACAGGGTGTCAATTTGAAAACTTCCTACCCTTAACATCTCGATTCCAACCTCTTGTTATTCATACAATTGTTCCTTGGTAACGTGAACACTAAGTTCAATCAGGGCAATATTTAAACTTCATCTTCTTAGGTTAATTTATGACGTTACAGAGAGATACTGGTACCGATCTGAATCCGAATATGAATATTTATTTAAATTTTGATACGAATTATTAATATAATTTTTTTTATGTCAAATTCACAAGAAAGTAAAAACCACTTCCAGAAACAGTTTACAAAAGCTGAGTATCGTACAGCCGAACTATTGTGTTTCAAAACGGATTTTTTAGGTGTCTAATTGTGTTTTTGAATCAATATAACCCAAACTTTAAGAAGTATCAGTTACCAGGGTGTAAAATAAATCTTAATGTTTGAAGCAATAAAGCTGTAACTCAGTCCTAGGTCTTTAAACAAGAACCTGGACAAACAATTAAATTTTAAGGACGACAACAATCGATATCTTTTATACTTTATCGGATTATTAAATACTTACATTTTTGCTTTAAGTATAATTCAGTCTCCTTTAGGAACTTATTTTAGGTAAGATTTATTTTCATTTCATTTATCTGCTACACAAGACGTAGTTTCTCCTTTCAGTAAAAGTTTATTCCTTAATAAAAAAAATATATTGCTATAAACGAGCGTGAAAACGTATAACCGGCTTAAAGTTTTTTATAACTTATATTTCTATATGGCAACTTGGTGTAATTTTCCACACGTGTTGAATCAGATCGATGTCGGATGGATGCTAAATGATTTCCGTTAAAAACTCTTTACCACTATGCGGTATATTTCAACAGAATTAGGAAAATATACATTTATGAAATACGAATATGTGGAAAAATCATTTGTTAAAAAACTAATTGTTTGACGTTGTCATTGCTTGATGAGAGTTCATTATTATACAGTGCGTCTACAAAGTCGTGCTCAAATTGATTTAAAATTCAGTGATTTGTTTTGTTCTCCTGTTCTCAGCGCAGAGAATTTTATTTATGTTAAATCCGTCGAAAGCTGCAAGCGCCAACAAGAAACCTACATGTGAAGGAACACATTTGGGGATAGAACTGCCGACAGTTAACCGAAAAGTTTAAGGTAACTTTAATACACCATAGTTAAATCTATGCGGAGCCCTTCGTTCCGGTTTAATTTATTGGAATTTTGACATGTAGCAACAAACACAAGATGTGGTAATGCAATTAGTACACGAGCCAAATGAATCCTGCAGGAAGTTTAACACCCCGGGATTATTTAGGATTAATATTAATTATTCGGAGGATATGGGTGAAAACTCGGGAAAGTCATCTTAACTCAGCAAATAGTCGCGTTAGAACAATGATGCTCCATATTATGTGTTTTAAAAAACTTTACAGTAGTTCAACCAATATATTGATATCTACTACTGTAGCGTTTTCCAACTAGATATTATAACATTAAACAAATCACTCCAGGGCTTTCACAGAGAAGACTTAATGCCTTTACAATTATTTAATGAATTGGAGAAAGTACACAGCGTACAATTGATCATTATGCGACCAAACAAACAGCTATAAACATTTTAGCCATTCGGGCTATAAAAACCAATCATAAACAAGCTATTTTGTTGCGAGACACAACCCATTACTAGCCAAAAAAAACTAACATTAAGCCAAATATGCGAAGCGAGAGAGTGTGAAAATCGTCGTGTTCGCGAATGCAATTGATGCCGAAAAAACTTATTTTGGCCGCAATTTACTGTTGGCACTGGAACTTGTTCACTTTGCACAAAATAAATTTTCTAGAGTGTCAGGTCACGAAATGGTTTTGTGTGTTCTGTTGCCGGCTGAGTAATTCCTAGGAGAATTTAAATCAATGAATAATTCGTGACTAGGTCATACTAGTTGACAACGATGCTTCTTATGCGGAATGAGTAACAACGGAATTCAAACATTAAAGTTGAAAGGCATAGTGTTCTGACAGGTTTCAATTATAAATAATCTTGTAATTTTTTAACGTCATATCGGGACCTGAAAAGAAAATCATATCTTTTTAGCAGTTATAGCTAGAAAGCTGAAATTTTGACAATAGTTTCACAAGACCATCGAAATTTTATAATTTCGAACAGTATTTAATTAGTTTTATACAGGGCGTATCCATAACAATATTTCTGAGGCAGATGAATTATTGCAAAAATCTTTTTTTTTAAATGTATTTGAGATTATTTACTAATGGAGGATTGAATTTTCTATCTAATGATATAAGTGTTCCTATACCTATCTTCAATATTTTCGGAATTTCGAAATTTAAAAATTATAATATCTTATAAAAATATATTTTTTTGGCAGTTGGCTGTGGAATGGATTCATAGGAACAAAATAATGAAAAATCCATTTGACTTTATGTCTGTGTTGTTGTAAAAAAAATAGTTGACAAATAAGCAATTTATTAATAAATAAACAAAATTAAAATTACGCATCAACACCAATAAAATAACTAATAACTAAATTGTTCGCTATTAAACAGTCATGAATTGTGGTGATAACACCTTTTTAATTTCTTCCCCTTCTAGAGACCCCAGAGCTATTCTTAGTCGATTTTCTAAATCTTCCCTTTGTTGTGACGGGTGTCTTTCTTGTTTACTATTTCTTTAATCTTATCCCATAGATAGAGGGGGGGGGGGGTAAGATCCAGAGACCTTGGGGCCATTTTCATGAACCTCCCGGCCAATCAACTTTTTGGGAGTCATAGGAGCTGCATCAGGATGATGTTCAGTCAAATCAACTACCAAAAATATATTTTTTAAGATAATTTTTAAATTTCACTATAAGTCCGAATATATTGAAGATAGGTATAGGAATACTTAATACCATTAGATAGAAAATTACATCCTCCATTAGCAAAACATATCAAATACAGGGTGTCCCATTTATCAAATGAAAATTTTTAAATTAATTCATCTCCCTCAGAAATATTGTTATGGACACGCCATGTATAAAACGAATTAAATACTGTTCAAAATTATAAAATGTCGATGGTCTTGTGAAACTATTGTGAAAATTTCAGCTTCCTAGCTGTAGCCGCTAAAAAGATATAATTTTCTTTTCAGAACCCGATACGCCGTTAAAAAATCACAAAATTATTTATAATTCAAAAACTCTTAAAGATAGGTGTATATGATATTATACAGAAAACTATTCTAGATTTTTTTCTAGATTCCAAAAAAAATATATAATATATAGGGTAATTCATTTAAAATTCGAAGTTGCTACCACTTTCGTTATGATCCGGCAATATCGCACCATCCAAAATATTTTATAAACGTAAAAAACCATCTCTTATAGGCACAGCCAAATTTTCAAAAAAAAATCTCATTTAGTTCTCGAGATACTTCTAATAGGCCACTTTACTTGGTGTACCCTGTATAATGTTTTTCCAAGTACAATTCACTTTTCTCGTAATTTTTTTATCATTTTCTATCCTCAACCTGACAAACAGCTGACATAAATCGCTGTCAAATCACAAATCGCTTTTTAAATTCGATGGAAAAAATGGAGTCCGATTGGCCATAGGATTGTGAAATCCATTTTTTTAGTGCATTCAGCAGATGATTATTAGTCGCTTACACATCGATTGGCTCGGCTGAATGCGCCGATTGTTCTCCGCTCAATTCGCAAAAATCTCGTGTAAAAATAAGAAAATTTTATTCAAATCGGTTGAGAATCTTTTGTTGCCCAGTTTAATTCAGCAAATCTAAAACGTTTCCATTTTCTCGTATCAATTTTCATGACTGTTTTTAGACATCCTGTATAACAATTTTATATTTTACTTCTACCACGACTATTTCTAATGAATTTCCTCGTCTTTCTGGGAAAGCAAATTAAACTTCATTTATAACACTAGAGCAGAAAGATGTGAATAATCATAAACTTTACCTTGGAGTTTCTGCGTCCCAAGGAAATTGTCTTTGTCGTAATTAATTACAACTACCCACTACCTTCTGTCATCCTTATTTGTTATAATACATCACTCACGAGGTCTAAATAATTAACTAAAATATAATTTAAAATTAGAATGATTGTAAAGTAAAATAACGTTCAAATTCGTTTCGTCCACATATCATGACGAATCTACTTTTTTTTTTGGCTAAACAGGAGTTCCCAATCTGTGCACCCGTTGAGAGTAAGCAGGAACGCCGTGAGCTGTATCTTCTGGTGAAGGTGTGATCACATATACAAGTAACGACCTTTTTACCCCTGTGTACCATGAGCGACCTTTTTTGGCTTCTTATGTTCAATGTCAAAATCCCTAATCATTATACCATTTTAAGTATATATCTCTTTAATTCAAAATAAAGATAAATCAATATGTAGATAGCTATGTATCTTTTTAAGCTCACCCTGTATCGATTTATCGCGTTTTGAAGATGTCGGGACCAACAAAATGGGATTTAACCAGGTAGTTGATATATTGCAGTAGAGGTCAATGATATAGTGTAAACTTTACTATAACCCCTATGTTGTATGTCAAGTTTGATGGCTTCGCTCATTTTTTAGTGTCAGAAAGGCTACACCTCATCCTCATTTTCATTTTCATTCATTTATCATCTTCCAAAACTTTTCCATACAGATGAATCATTATGTAAAATTGGTTCAATGTGCAATTAGAAGTATCCGGGACACCACATCAACTTTTAGAAGCATTTATAAAAATGGAACAGAAGTAATTTCAAATAAAAAACCTAACATTGATAATTCCTCCAGATTAGACAACTACGAAAGTGTATATAAGGAAAAACAAGAGCTGCGGTGTAGAAATTCCTCGAACATTTTCAAAAATATTCCAAATATTAGTAACGAATGCAAGTCTTCTTTGCTGAAATGGACCAAGGAAAAAATAAATGACTTTAACAATCGGAGGGAACATTCCATTACAATAATATCGTTGAAAACGCAGATGTCACCTCCTTGCTCAGAAAAATCTAATAATTGCAACATGCGACAGAATAATAATACGAGGGAACATACCACAATGGCTGGGATAACCCATTGTCCTAAAGCTGGCCAGTTGCCCCAAAGGCAATGTGTGTCAACAACATCGTTAAGAACCTTAATTCAGCACAGGCCACCTCCTGGCAAAGAAAACTGTAGTATTTGTAACATTCGGCAGAATAACAATCGGATCGAATATACCATAATGCCTTGGATGACCCATTGTCTTTTAATTATTCAGCAACCCTCGGGGCAATTTAAGTCAACATCATCGTTAAAGACTATATTACCTCATTGTTCAGAACAATCTAACAATTGTAATATTCAGTTGAAATTATTTAAATCTATATTGTCATACATGTCTGCTTGTCCAGAACAGCAGGTTCAAGGACATATGGATTCAATGGAAGCAAAAATGGACCACATAATGTCTTGTCCAGGAAAGCTTATGGAACCAATGAAACCACAGACAGATAAGATATCTCAGGTTAGGTATTATCCAGGAAACCCTATTGGCGATATGAAACCAGTCCCGAAGGATTTCAAACCAAAGTATAATGAGATGCCGGAAATGGTTTCTGTCACAGGAAAATGTATTAACAATCAGCATGTTCGAGAATCTTTGGAACCAATAAAACCACAGACGTCGTCGTGCTCAGGAATTTATGATGGGGAAGTCCAGGAAAATATAGAATCAACTCAATTGATTTCACATCCACACATACTCAAGCATTTAAATAAGGAGGGAACAAGAAAGCCCAAGTTACAATTCTCTAAAAGTCATGAGAAGATTGGAAAGCCTTTGGTTAAACCAGAACCCAAAGGAAAGCCAAGCTTAAAGAAGGTGACCAAAACAACATTGAAAGTTAAAAAAGGATCAATAAAGATCAGGTCTTCTTCAAGAATGGATAAGCAGATTCAACAGCCTTTGCTGAAATTAAAACCCAAAGAAAAACGCAGCCAAGATAACGTTAACAATACCATAATTAAATGTAAAAAGGAGCTAGTTTTTATTAAATCAAAGAGTGCTGAAACGTATTACGGGGTACATCATCCACGATCATATTTAAAAAAAACCTATCTTCATACAATTGAACAGGAACAGAAGAAAAGTACTGACTCAACACCACAAAATACGGAAGGGCCTAAAATCGTACAGCAGTGGACTTGTATGGAGGAATTAATTCCCACGAAATCTAAATCTACCGGGAGGCCTGAAGGAATAAGCAAAAATAGGCATTCCAACGATATTATGCAGGTTCCGAGACGTTGGGAAATGAAAAACTTAAAATGTACCATGACTCCTAATCAAACGCACTATCCAGAGAGGCCTTCTTTGATGACGAAGGGACTTATGTATGGTACCAGTGCATTTTGACCTTCTGAAATAAAACATAAAAATACATCATACATCGCCTTTCCAATAAACCTATATTTGTATGAATTGTTTTTCCTATGACCACCTACCAAAATGAGAAAAAAGCTACAAAAGCTACAAAAAGGGTCCAGCAATTTTTAAAATTTTTTTTTTATGATCCAAGCACTATAGGAAAAATCCTTTAGGGCACTCTGGGAGTGGTGCGTGTGCGCAAAAAGCGATTCACGTCGGTTTTGAATCGTTAGAGATTATATTCGTTGGGAAAAACGACCTCGGGAAGGCCGTTCCATAAGGATGAAGTCCTCCAAATGAAAGAATTCTTAAATAATGAAGTTCGAGGAGTACTAAGCTTATGGATGTGCGACAGTGGTTCGTCGTGTATTTCTGCTATTCGCCGTTCTGCGCGGAATTAAGAGGGCAAGGTCAGCCGAGCACTTTCCATGAAAATATCTGTAAAAGAGAGTCAAATCCCCAACCTGTCTTCGATGTTCTAGGTTGTCGAGGTTCTTCGTCAGCTCGCGGTCTCCAATCAGACGAATGGCTCTCCTTTCGATAGAATCCAGTAGCCGAAGAGTATGTTTGGGTGCAGAGCTCCAGACATGAGAGCAGTACTCTTGTGATGGTCGAATCTGGGCTTTGTATAGTGTCAAAAGTTGTTGAGGTGTGTACAACTTTCCGCTTCGGAAAAGTACACCAAGTTTCTGAGAAGTTATATTGGCGATTGCCACAACGTGGTTATGCCAAGACATATTTCCTCCCAGATTGACGCCCAGTAAATTAATAGATGAAGCCAGTGGGATTGCGTGTCCGTCCATGACTATATCCGGTTCTGTAATGCTAACCTTTTTAGAGAAAACTACTGCCTGGGTTTTTTTAGCGTTAAATTCGACTTGGTTACTGTCAATTACTGAACTTTAAAAAAATTACATATAATTGTCGTTTCCTATGCTCAGCTCAATTATGCATCACCCAGTATATGAAAACCTGACTTCACTAAAAATAAACAATGTCATAATATACACACTAGGGTGAAAATTACAAAATTATTTAATAAATTTTCTTGTGGAGGCGACAAACATGCAAATAAAAACACGGCAACTTTCAAATGTATGTTAATTATTAATATGGCGGTAACTGACTATTTTTAAAATTATTTTACACCAGATAAAAGAGATTTTCTTATTCTTTTCGATGCTTCGCTCTCGAATTGTTGATATTCTTTGGTTCTTCCTTAACTTCCTTCCTTCCTTGTTCGATTCTACATACTGCAGGTTATTGATTTCTTCCTATTTTTCCTGAACTATGATAATGTATCTATAATATTTTCTAATTGAGCCCTGTTCAAGAACCCAAGGCGGTTTTACACATCTGCTTTACTTTATTCCATAAGGACAGATTATCTGTCTGCTTGCCTTGTTCAGGTGATTTACTGGTTTGCAAAGTCGCTGAATTACTTTTCATTATCATATTTCTAGTCATCTGTGTCAGGCTACTTACCCGAAACGTTATGACACTTAGCACAGGCATGACGTACTTCTTCCTAGGCGTTATGATATTGTTAAGAAGCATTACTCTTTTTTCTTTTTGCCTCCGCTTACTTACAAGTGTTACGTTATTTTTTTCAGTCCTTATTTCACTATCTAACCTTTTAAAGCTAATTTTCGCGGACGGTTTGTTATTATCCACAGCCTTTCTTATATTCTTCCCAGGCGTCACGTTACCTTGTAGCTTCGTATCGGGAGGTGTTGGTGTGTTATTATCCACAGCCTTTCTTATATTCTTCGCAGACATCACGTTACGTTTTAGCTTCGTATCGGGAGGTGTTGGTGTGTTATTATCCACAGCCTGTCTTATATTCTTCGCAGACATCACGTTACGTTGTAGCTTCGTATCGGGAGGTGTTGGTGTGTTATTATCCACAGCCTTTCTTATATTCTTGGCAGGCGTCACGTTAAGTTGTAGCTTCGTATCGGGAGGTGTTGGTGTGTTATTATCCACAGTCTGTCCTATATTATTCGCAGACATCACGTTACGTTGTAACTTCGTATCGGGAGGTGTTGGTGTGTTATTATCCACAGCCTTTCTTACATTCTTCGCAGGCGTCACGTTACGTTGTAGCTTCGTATCGGGAGGTGTTGGTGTGTTATTATCCGCAACTTTTCTCACATTCTTCGCAGGCGTTATGTTTTTGTCTACAGCCGTATTTTTTTCAATATTACTGTTTTGGAGAACCATTAAGCTGTTGCTTTTCCTATACGTTGTTATCAGCTCAGGTTTTACAGCACCTCTCCAAATTTTTACTGCTTTAGTTGTACCATTGCTCGAAGCCGTTATGTTATTATCTGGAGGCATCAGTTTATCATCCTGAATTTTTAAGCTACTTTTTACAGTAGTCATGCTAGTCTCCGCAGAGGATTCATTTTTTTTCGCATCAAACTTTGCGATGGTTTTGCGAGTGGGTGTGCTATTTTTCTTAGGCGTTATGTTATTTTCCACAGTTTTGTTCTCATCGATTTGCCCATTCGTTGTAGTACTTTTCTTGGGCGATATACGACTTTTTGCTGTGCCATTTTGTAGTATATTACTTGTCACTTGCGTTTTTTCGCTGTTCAGGTCATTTGTTTTAATATCAGGAGGCTCATGATTATTTTCTACAAGCTTTATATTACTTTTTACCTTGTTACTGTTCAGGGGCATTGTTTGGCCCTTTGGTTCATCTGTTTCAGTTTTAGGTGATGCAATGTTACTTTCGTGAGACATTCTGTTACTTTTAAGAGGCATTGTTATATCTTCTAAAGAAGTTTCTTTATTTTGTTTACTGGGTTTCATAATTTTAAGATGTGTTGTGTTATTCTTCACAAGACTAGGTTTCGCCTCTGCTCTGAAAACCATCCGTTTTTTTGGGTCGTCCTTGATGTTTTTAGACTGTTGTTTTGTTCGCTTATGTAACGGAAAATAAGCATTTTCATATTTTCGAACCGTACTGGAATCTAAAGAGGCTAGGCCGAAGGGTAATCTTTCGTAAACCCTATATCGGCTGCTTGGGTTCATAAAATCTTTAATTCTAAATTTGGGCTCTGAGGTATAGGACAACCCTTCTAGCCTCATCCAAAGAGTAGGTTCTTGTGGATTATATATGGTTTGAGGAGGTATGCTAACTTTACCTTCCTTCATTTTTGATTCCGTCGATTCCCATTTTTTCTGAACTTGCTGAATCCTCTCCAAATACCTTCGCTTCTCCCTAGTTGACTTTTCTAAAATATACTGGTTTTCAAAATGTGGCCCAGGATTGGCTCGGATGCGAATTAAATTTTCATCAGTGTACTCTAGCGGTGACTTATCGACTATCTTGTACCGATTCTCTTTGTCCGACCATCCTAGGATCTTTCGTAAAACATTGTCTCGCCTATATTGCTTATGTATAATTTCTGGCACATTCTTATACATTCTGTACATGCCGCTGAAGGCTGTTGTCGGACCCCCATCTTTCACTACATGCCTCATTTGAAACCAGCGATTCATCTATTTATACTGGGTAATTTTTACAATGAAATCATTTCGAACATTAGGGTGAAAGATGAAAATGAACTAGGAACTAAAAATTTGGATAGATTTTACTGACACATGTCAAAAATGACTGACAACGAATACTTATAAACAGGAAAAAGACAAACAGGATGACTGACGCATAAAATAATATTTAGGTTTGTTCTAGAATGGGCACTTCCTTGTTAACAAGCCTGTTAATATTGACAAGCCATCTATTGGCGACGGCAACTCTATTACACCTTTACCATAACAGAAACCTGTAGTTCAGGACCAAATTTAAAAACTTTCTACGAGATGGCGCTGTTGGCTATAGATCTACCATGTTTTTTCATAATTATACACTCTTGATTTTATTCAAAATTCAGGCAATAGCTTATTTATGAACCAATAGTTTAAAAGCAAGAAAATAGGAGAAATCAGAAAACAAATGACTGTAAAAATTTATGCGATAGCGATCTGTATATCTTTCTTATTTTGTCGTATATGTGGTTAAGAAAATTTGATTTAATTCAAACGTACTCGTCCTTCCGGGCTATCGCGGTATAAATAATTTCGGTTGAATATGCATTTCCCTTGCTGCACATGTGTCACGATGCAATTGCCAATTATGTTCCTTAATGATGAGCAGGTGCTTATAAATTTAGTGCTCCTAGATGTTCGACGAACTTGCAGACAACTATATGTGAGCAAATTTCGCAATATAATGAAGTTCCATGAGAATTCTAATGGGACAAATTAATTTAATGTGCTTCCTTCGCAGAAGAAACAACTATCTCATATTTATTCTCGAAGGAATGTGTAAGTTTTAACTAACATTTTGGGATAATGGGATAATGGAATAAGGGTACTTGGAGAGGTGGTGACTTTACTTCCATTTGAGGAGCTCTGATTCCGATTCTGCGCTTAAATGGCATGGTTTATCGATTCATATTAGGAGTATCTTTTTTATTGACATGTCCTTTATTTCAATAACGGTCCAGACAAAAATTAAATTTAAATCTGGCAAAATTGCCTCTGCACATTACAGAAACCTTTTTATAACAGAATGATAGTAGATAGTAGAATAGATACTGCTCTCATATCTGGAACTCTGCATCCAAACATACTCTTCGGCTACTGGATTGCATCGAAAGGAGGGCCATTCGTCTGATCGGAGACCACGAGCTGACGAAGAACCTCGACAGTCTAGAACATCGAAGACAGGTTGGGGATTTGACTCTCTTTTACAGATATTTCCATGGAAAGTGCTCGGCTGACCTTTCCCTCTTAATTCCGCCCAGAGCGGCGAATGGCAGAAATACACAACCACATATGTGGTTAAGCTGAGTACTCGTCGAACTTCATTATTTAAGAATTATTTCATCTGGAGGACTTCATCCTTATGGAACGACCTTCCCGAGGTCGTTTTTCCAACGAATATAACCTCCAACGACTCAATCCCAATGTGAATCGCTTTATTCGCACACGCACCACTCCCAGAGCCACTCCCTCCTACTATAGTGCTTGTGTTTGATCATAAAAAAAAGTATGTGACCAGAGAGGAAGATTTAGATGACATGATTAACCCTTATAATAGTAGTCTAGTGAACACATAATATGTCCATGCCATCGGCACATATGGTATGATTTTAAGGGTTTTTAATGATACTAGTCCATCTTATATTATTTTCAGAATCTTAAGAATTAGTTGTCACAATATCAAAAATATTGTAATGTGTCACTGAGGGAAACAAGAGCTTTTATCCAATTTAGAGAACTTTAGGAACATTTCTTTAAACCTTTAAAAGTTCGGATAACTGCCTTTATTTTAGGAGAAACTCGAACTTAACGAAGTTTTAAACTGTATCCGAAAAACATCTCACATAACTAGGATACGTATGATTGATTCTAAACTGTTTATTTTGTGCAAGCGATCGGAAACAGATAAAAATGTTTGGAACTTTTACAACCATTTGAAAATACATTAAAAAAAATCTTGAACGAGAAACTGTTCTTTTCACAAACATGTTTCTATAAATTGGAAAGTTTGCTTTTTAAAATCAAGGTGAAAATATCTTTATTTATAAATTTAATAAACTGAGTTTGGGTTTTTTTACCATTTGATACTAGCTATAGTCTTAATTAAAATTATTACCCTCTATTCAAGAATATGGCTCCCATCTATTTAGTTTTACATTTTCGCATTTTTAAACTCTATATCGTATGAGTATATTGGTTTTTAGTACAAAATTCCAGGGTGTCCGCTAATTAATGGTCTACTCCTTACGTAAAAATATTAGGATTTAATTATACTTCATGTAAAAGATCTTGGGAACTAAAAAGATATTTGTTTGAAATATACTCGCTATTAAATCTTTTTAATGAACTGATATATTTATTTATAAAAGAAAGGAATAATTAAAAAAATATCCTGTATAAAAATCTACCACTTCCTGGCGGTTAAACCGCGAAGACTGTGGATACACGGTTAGGGAATATTTTAAGCCCAGCAATAAAATGTATATGTCTTTGTCTGATTCATCTATGTTGATTCTAAGACGCCACATTTCATTCAGCCGCTGAAACTTTGCTGAATATTAAAACTGAGGCTAGGCTTACAGCAACAAAACAAAACTTTCTCATGTAAACATTAAGTAGGTCATTTTTGACGTTAATTATGAATGCTGTAATTAAAACCGCGGGGTTTAGTTGGTATCTCTTTACAAATATGTTTATACAGGGTGTAACATTTTCGTTCTTCACCATTTGGATTTCGGGAACAATAAGAGATACGAGTGCCCAATAATATACTGCATGAAAATCTAAAATAAATATAAGGGCTTCCAAAATATTTGAAAAAATTTAAAATTTTGTGTTTCGGTTTTATTTTTTCCTGA
The DNA here is from genome assembly GCA_963991005.1 of Barypeithes pellucidus. Lineage (NCBI taxonomy): Eukaryota > Metazoa > Arthropoda > Insecta > Coleoptera > Curculionidae > Barypeithes > Barypeithes pellucidus. The sequence goes on along the minus strand of OZ022565.1, from coordinate 14,158,767 downwards.
CTTTGTGCAAAGCAGTGTCCAAATAGTATATTAAAAGAGTTTCATAAGACATTATCTTAGAGCACGCGTTTTATTTAGAAAACGACCCGCGAAGCGGGGAGTTTTCTAAAGTACAAGTGCTCTAATCGTGTTGTTTGTGCATTTTATAATACTTTTTCTATTTGGGTCTTTAAAGTCTGAAAAACTTTAAAAATATAGTGGATTTTTTCCATTTAAACTAATATTTTCTTCTTGGATTGGCAATATTTTTATAATTTCATAAAATGTTACAAGTATCAAATATGCCATGATAAGAACAATTGAACACAACAAAGCTTCTTCCCATCCGTCATAATTAAAAATAAATATATTATTAAAGTTAATAAAAATGAGTCAGGAAGGTAATGTACTCCGTCAGTAATAAGAGAAATTGCAGAACATAATCTAGAAAAACTTTCAAAAATAATATGCAAAACTTGAGTTATGGTGCGAGCAGAACAAAGTTCAAAATATTGAACAAAATAATAGATAATACTATTGAACAAAATATTGTGTCGACACAGAATCTGATAGGAATTACAATTAATACTCAGGAAATGTCTACAGTAACTATAAATATGTATATATAAAGTAATATGTATAATACTATATTGAATTAAAAATAAAAATAGTACTTGATTGAATAAAACTTTAGAAATAAAGCATAAACTGAAAGATATTTCTATTATTTTTATGTCATGTATGTTGTTTTATAGTTGTGACTAGAAATTAGTTGACGGACACCGTCAGCATGTTATATATTTCCGAGTATAGGTATTTCAGATAAATATCTAGTAAAAATGAACTATTTACAAGGTTAAAGGTTAGTATTTTAAAGTTTTCTATAAAAATTTTTTGTCTAATCCATAATGCTTGGAAAACTAATTTCAACGAAATCGAAGTAAGCCTAAAATTCGAACCCTACTTGCTGCCAACATAAAAAAAATTAAATTTCAGTTTCATAAAGTGGCAGGTTATTAAATTTTTTTTTGCATTTCAAATGTGGCCATTATGAAACCCAAATAGATAATAGTACATTACGTATCAAGGGCCGAAAAGAGGCTTTTACGGACGAGATGCGGAAAAGCCTCCGATTGCCGGAGATATGTACCGTATTTTTTTACCAAGTGCTCCGAAGCTTTGATGCCAAATAAATAAAGAAATTCTTCAGACAGTTTTCCTGTCTACCTGACATGAAAACACTCGCGCATGGAGAATGTAAATATCTATTTGTTATTTTTGACAAATAGGCTCGATTGCCTAGTGGTATAGCGTACGCCTTGTAATCCGAGAGTCGCGGGTTCAAATCCCGCACTCGGCATCTCTGGTTTTATTTATTTTTTTACAAGTGTCCGAGTCTTTGAGGCCATATAAATAAAGAAATTCTTCAGACATTTTTCTAAAACATCTTTGAAAATTAACAGCCAATTTAATTTTTATATAATCCGCTATTTATTATCGCTTGTAGTATGGCTCGGTGGGTAGAGTGTCCGCCTGGCGATCTGAGGGTCGCGGGTTCAAATCCCGCACCGACAATTCTGGCTTTATTTATTTATGAGCACATGGTGACTCGAAGCGGGCGGGAAAAATCTTTCCCGTCCGCTTCGATACTGTCCTCTAGGAAAACGCCACTTTCGGTGCAGAGAACATGCACGAAAAGAGGCACTTTCGGGGCATGTGTAAAAAAAAAATTTCACTTTCACATTGCTACTTTTTATTCTCCATAAGATGGCTTCATCAGTTCGACGTTTCGTCTTCAACTTAATTTTTTTAAATGTGAAACTTAAAAATTTTACAAATTCTCATTTCTGACTCATAAAAATATCATAGCGACAACTTTCAATCCGATACATTGAAACGTTTCGAAATTATGACTTATTTTAAAATTATTGTCAATGTCCGCTTTTCATTGTTAGTTCTAATTTGTTTAGATTGTACCTAACCCTGAAATTTGAGAGATGTCTCTCTCACACTGCAGTATAAGTTGCCTTCGGTAATTAGGAACGTTATCACATTCTCATGTCCATCAAAACAACAGTCATAAAAAAAAAACGTATCACTTTTCAAAAGGTAACATTTTTCCGCTTATTCCTTTTAATTTCATAGGACGGAAAGCGGAAAATAATTATTTCGTTTGAATCGCCGATTTTTGTAAAAAAAAGATTCGAGCAGGCAATTAGTTCAAATGAGCGGAAATTATTCGGCTGTGGTTATGTATGCGTGCTTATTACGGATGAAAAGGGAATTTCGGCTGTTTTAATTAAAAAAAGATTTTTAGATCCCGTAGCCTTTATTAGTTTACGATGTAATAAAACATGTACAGGGTCACATTTTAATATTTTCCGATAAGGCGTTTCTGAGATAATCATCAATATTTTCCAAATCAATGTTTGCGTTACCCCCACCACTTTATTTCAAGAGTTAGAGAAAAAAAGTATACACCGTGTTCAAGATAAGGGCCAGTGCAGGGATCTCGGAAACCGTAAGAGATACGAAGTTTTTTGATATCGAATTCTAAAGTAAATTGCCACTTTTTCCACTCTATCCAACAACGTTAATTGTTTTGTAATTCGACGAGTCGTCTTCGAAGGGCCATTATCAACTTTCTTTTTTTAAATACGGTCCTGTTTTTCTGATATTGGAATTTAAGAGCTTTTTTCTTCCGAATGCAACGATGTATGACACATTGTGGTTTAATGACGTTTCGAGGGTTTTTTGAACGATATCAATAGAATTTTGAGATACGGTCATGTATTTCTTCTAATTTTATACATAATATCTCATAAGTAAGCTCTACATTTTTTACTTATGTTGAACTAGTTCAATAAATAAGAAATAATTTAATAATAAACCACAAATAAGTGAACAAAAATCATACCAAAGCAGTAATAAAACGAACAACGAAAAAAGTAAGAAACTACATAATCAGGTGTTCAAAATGATTGCCGTTATTTTATAAGCACAAATAACATCTTGTGACTGCCACATAACTTTGAGATAAAATAAAACATGCGATAGCATATCAAACTTTTCAGCATTTGTAAAATTATCTTAAAACATTTTCTAATGTTGACAACGATCACAATGGGAATGTCAAGTGAAACAAATCACGCATCACATCTTAATTTTTTTGTTTCAAATGCCTACGTTCCTTTTAAATCCCGAATCAACAGAAGTTTGAAATAATGTTTCTGTATTTTGATCAATTATTTGTGGTTTATTATTAAATTATTTGTTATTTATTGAACTAGTCCAACATAAGTAAAAATTTAGAGCTTATTTATGAAATATTATCTATAAATTTAAGAGAAATACAGGACCGTATCCCAAAATTTCCTAATGTTGCATTCGGAAGAAAAAAAAGCTCTAAAATTACATCATCAGGAAAAGAAAGTTGATAATGGCCCTTCGAAGACGACTCGTCGGATTACAAAACAATTAATTCTGTTAGATAGAGCGAAAAAACTGGCAATGTAAAAGTGCATTTTACTTTAGAATTAGATCTCAAAAAAACCTAGGAAAAAAATAAAACGGTTTTTCAGAATTTCGGTTTTTTCCGAATATCTCCGGAACTACTCGGAATTTTAAAACTTTCTAAACGGCATATTATTAGGCACGTAAATGTGCAATTTTACCTCCATTTAACCGACTTCGTATCTCTCACGGTTTCCGACATCCCTGTACTGGCCCTCCTTATCTTGAACACGTTGTACAAGCAAAGTTGATCACGATACATGAAAAATTTATGATATTAATTAAAATATTAACAAACCCCCTCTATTAAAAACCTTACGTAACTTATGACAAAGCCTCCTACTACATTTATAATCGGTGTATGATTAAAAATTAACTTAGGACTTTAATGAAACTTTCTGCACTCTCCTAGTTTATAAGGAGCGTAAATTTAAAGTGTCCCTCGCGATTCTCCCGTTAAGCGATCGCACCGTTTCTTACCTCCGCCAACGTACCGACAAACCTCCATTCATCCTGATTGCAAAAATCACAGCTGCAATCCGTCGCACAAAGCGGCAACGTTGCACTCAGCTCCTTTTCGTAGCTGCTGGCAATCTGGCCGTGGCCCAGTACGCGAAGCGCCGGTCTCGGGTGGCTGTCGACGCTTATTTCCCCCCTTTTTTAGATCGATTGAGGTGCCCCCAAGGTGAACTTTAAAAAATTAACAGTGCAGTTAACGACAATGTCCCCTTCACGTAGCCGTTATACGAACTTATAACCGAAAAATATAATTGTAACTTGAAATGTCGCCGATCGGGGATTGCGGCGCGCTTCTTCTACAATCTCGCCAGGTTTCAATCTGATAAAATCGAATTTTACCACCTGTTATTTGCGGAGATTTGGGCGCCGCGATAGAGAATAAATGACTGATTACTGAAAGGGTGTTTTAGCGGCGTGTGCCTGATTTATTTGTGATATATATCCGCAATTAAGGGGGTTTACAGTCGATTTGATTTATCACTGATTTGCACATTGTTCTGTGCTATTTAATTTGTTTTTATTATGTACCCACCAACAGAGCTATTAAGTTCCTACTCGTTGTTGTTGTTGTTGTAATTATGGTAAAAAAAATAATTTAGGTTCTTGTTTGGAAGGGAAATAAAACAAGTTAAAAAAATGTCGGTTATAGTTATGGTATCGTTGATTACTTAGCTATAAACAGAGTCTCATCCTATAAATTGTTCACGTATCCTGTCCTATTTATCATGATTAAACTAGACTCAGATTGAATAAAAAGTAGGCGAGCAAACCACCGCAAAGAAATAAAAAGAGAAAAGTGGCAACTACGTGGATGCATGTTTCATTCACCATCGCTTCTCTGCTGCTGATAAGGCGGTAAAAGAAAAACCGTGCAGAACTAAGCAATAACTTATATATATATACTCGCCGGCACAAAATTCCTTATAACTTTGCGATTTTTATGATTTTATTACCAGTTTGTCGATCCGTTTATTGTGTTTTTTCTTAATTATTTTATAATGTAACATTTTTCGATTAGGCTATATTATACAAGAGTAAATCAAACTGTTCTTTTTTGTAGTATTTTCAAAACACCCTGTAGGAAAATTGAGGTGGATAATTTTATTTACATACTGTTTCTTGTCATCTTTGATGTATTCTGAACATTTCGTTTGTTGATTCATTCCATTATCTCATTTCTGCTGCGAGCTACAGAATTTTTAATGAAACGATGTAATTTTTAGAGAATGTATCTCATGGGTACCGAAGCACGCACCAATCTTGTATTTGTTGAGCTCTAATCGCCCACCGTTACATTAAGGAAATCCTCCAAAATGTTGTTGTTCCTTTCATTGGGAACCAATTTACATCAATGCATGATAATGCTAGACCTGACGTTGCACATGCAGTGAGCGAATATCTGGATGAAGTTGGACTTCCAAGATTGGAATGGCCCGCATGTAGCCCGGATCGCAACCCAATCGAACATCTTTGGGATCAACTTAAAAGGTTCGTTCGTCGTCGTCCTCTACAACTATAAACCTTACCAGACTTACGACTAGCGCTGACCGAAGAATGTCAGGCAATCCATCAAGAAAGGATAAGTAACCTTATTCGTTCGATGCCACGAAGGCAAAGCTGTCACTACTGTGAGAGGAGGAACTACACGATATTAATGTCATTTTTGTTAATTACCTTTATGATATACCTAGTGTTTGTTTTTCTTAATGAAATAGGCTTCAAGTCAGCGTTTAATTTAAAATTTTGCAGCTCGCAGCAGAAATGAGATAATGGAATTAATCAAAAATCGAAATGTTTAGAATACGTCAAAGATTACAATAAACAGTATGTAAATAAACGTATCCACCCCAACTTTCCTACAGGGTGTTTTGAAATTACTATAAAAAACAACCGTCTGCTCCTATATCATATATCCTAATCGAAAAATGTTACTTTATAAAATAATTAAGGAAAAACACAATAAAGGGATCTACAAACTGATCATGAAAGAAAATCAGGGTGAAATTTTCATTAAATATTATACTGTATATAAGGTATTCGGATAATTCATCAGGATACCTGGAGACCTGGTTCCACATGTCAAAATAAAGTTAGTAAGTTGACACAAGTTCGAAAACTCAATAATTTTCGAGTTACATCCGCTCAAAATGAAAACAGAAGAAAAGTATCGAGTCTTTGTAATATTTAACATGTAGAATCACCTTTCCAAGTAGCCTGATGTATTATCCTAACACCCTGTATGATTATATGTAGATATTATTTGTCATAATTTTCATTAAAATTAAATTTTGTCTTCGTCTCTTTCGTCCGTTATCGAGTTTGTTAGGGACTTTTGATCTAAGAAACTTAATTTTTGGTACAAAAGCTATAAAAAATTAATTTATCCGCTTATATTTTTTTAATTGAACAGCTTTAATGTCTGATCATACTCCTAATTTTCTTCTTCGTCTTTTAAATGACCATCCCTTAGATCGATTAGCCATTTAATGATAGCGTTTCTGCTGATATAGCCTAAACACTGTTTGATAGGATATTAGCAAAGGGTTCAAAAGGGTCCTTAATGATAGAATGTGTGCACTTTTACCTATAGTATTAACCGGTTTAATGAAGGTTTTAGTGTTACCCTAGTAAATTTAATATTTATTAAAATCCATTGGCCATAGTGATGAGGTTTCGGAAATTGTAGTTTAATTATTTCGTTACACTATTAGGTCCTGCCCCGTTGGCAAAATAAAGGCGCGAATAGTAACGCACATAGGAGTCCATTATACCGGGTCCTGCATTAGTGTGTCGGGCATCCATAGCGTCCTTATTTACAACAGTAGAAAAAAAGTTTAATACAAAAGTAGTAGGATGTGGGTTGATGCATATCTTAAAAATAAAATATATTTTTTTTAAATGACACACCCTGTATTTTTTGGCACATTTAGGTTCCTTTTGGTGTTCTCTCTTATGTGCAAAAATATTTTTTTATTTGCTTCGATATTTAGGAGCAATAAATAAAAAAAGATAAAAAGATCGTTTTGCACGCTTGGAAAAATTAGAATAAAAATCTTGTTAGATCTGTTTTGTTCCAGCTAAATAGTGTGAACAGTAATGCTAGAGGTCTAATAATACTCCAACAATAAACAGGTTTTTCTTATTTTATACAGGGTGTTCAAAATTTGGATACAAAAATGGCTACTTTCAAATGAGTTTTTATTAGTATTTTTAAATGGCACATCCTGTATTTTATTTAATTATTTAATGCAGAATTTAATTACAAGCATATTTTGTTATGACGAATATATTAAAATTCTCAATGGTTTTAGAGATATTTACCAAAAACCATAAATACCTCATTAAACTAAAAAAGTATTGGGAAAATATCATAGACAGCCATGGAAAAACAATAAGTAGGTGTTTATTTATCACTTTACGGACTTTAACAGGAACTATTGGCAATTAATTTTAACAAATGTTCAAAATGTCTTCGACTTTGCTGCAAACATCTGTTTATTCTTACTTGTAAGCTCCCATCCACATCGCCCAGCATCGCTGATGTAATTGTCGCAAATGCGTTAATTATTCTCTGCCGCATGTTCTCCTCGGTAGTTGGCCGTTCCTTATAAACTAGTTCTTTTACATACCCCCACAGAAAAAAATCTAATTTTGTTAAGTCGGGCGATCTCGGAGGCCATCGAACTGGCCCTCCTCTTCAATCCAGCGATATCCGTGCGTATTATCTAACTCTGCTCTGACCTGTTGCGCATAATGGGCTGGAGCTCCATCTTGTTTTAACCACATTTGTGCTAGCATATTTGGTGGTAAATTAGCGAGTAACACAGGTAAATCGTTTCTCAAGAAATCAAGATAAATTTGACCAGTAAGGTGGCCGGCAAAAAAATGAGGACTGATCACATTACCACCAATCACTCCTCCCCAAACATTTATCGACCAACGATGTTGGTAGTCCATTTCACGAAAGATGCGTGGATTTTCGGCGGCATAATAATGAAAATTGTATTTATTTACGCATCCGTTGTTGTGAAATGTCGCCTCATCAGTAAATAACACCGACATAAAAAACGTGGATTTTCTTGAAGACGTGTTCGAGCCCACTCGCAAAATTGTACCCTGCACTGAAAGTAATTTTCACTCATAGCCTGGTGTAGCTGAATATGATATGCATGATAACGATGCATTTTTAAAATTCGCTGAACTGACCTTTCACTAATTTCAACCTCTTCTCCCACGCGTGCCTGACTTATGTTTGGAATTTCAGTAACTCTTAACAAAACTGCTAGTTGATTTTCCTCATTTGTAGCCGGTTTTGTTCTTTCTTCCTTTTTATAGTCCACACTCCCTGTATCGATAAAACGCTCGAGCAATCGACTAAAGCTTAGGGGATCTGGATGACGCCTTTCGGGAAACTAATTTCGTAAACTCTACTGGTCAGTAAACAATTTTTGTCACAATTCCCCAACACAAATACCATATCAATTAACTCTTCCATTGAAAACTTAATTTTTAAAAAACTAATACTCCAGAAATGAAATAAATGAGATAAAAAAATTATTACAAGGAACTAGAAATGTTAAAATCATTTGTTGTTGAAAAGTACCAATTGTTTTTACATAGCTTGCTGGGATAATATTTCAATTCTGCGGCATTCATGGCTGTCTATGATAATTTCCTAATACACTGCACTATTTTATTGAGGATATTTATGGTTTTTGGTAAATATCTCTAAAACCATTGAGAATTTTCATACATTCGTTATAACAAAATATGCTTGTAATTAAATTCTGCATTAAATAATGAAATAAAATACACTGTGTGCCATTTAAAAATACTAAGAAAAACTGATTTGAAAGCCATTTTTGTAACGAAATTTTGAACACCCTGTATAAAATAAGAAAAACCTGTTTATTGTCAGAGTATTATTAGACCTCTAGTATTACTGTTCACACCATTTAGCTGGAACAATACAGATCTAACAAGATTTGTATTCTAATTGTTCCAAACGTGCAAAACGATCTTCTTATCTTTTTTCATTTATTGCTCCTAAAATATCGAAACAAATAAAAAATATATTTTTGCACATAAGAGAGAATACCAAAAGGAACCTAAATGTACCAAAAAATACAGGGTGTGTCATTTAAAAAAAATATATTGTATGACGTCACACTTTTTGGACCATCCTCTATATTTACATATATTTTTAAAATATGCATCAACTCACACCCCCCGGTATATTCTAAAGCGTTATCGATAGAATATGTTTTTTTTAAATTAACTGAACCCTTAAATTAGCAAAGCGATTCAGGAAAGGAATTTTATAATAAAATTTTTAAAATTATTTAACAATGTATGAATTTATGCGTAGTTTCGCACAAAGAGCGCGATTATTGTCCTTTTATGGTATTTACAGCTTCCACTATTTTAACAATGACATCCCCTGATGAGTTTCTAATAAAATGCACAATTGGAGCGCGAATTTCCATTCACACTTGACCAATTGTATTTACCTTATCCAAACTATAACCCGATCAAACATGTTCAATATTCGACATGGATATAATGTATCACTTTGAAATTATAGCTGATGGCTTTGTTAAATATGGCTATATAGAATGGATAGTGTAACAAAGGGCGAAATTATATGGCATAGGTTAGTGCCCAAATGGAAAAGGTGATTTATATATATTATCATGTCCGTTTTAAGTTATCAGTATTGGTATCTCAGAGAGGGTAATTCAATAGAAAGTTGTAATTTCTGGGAGTAATTGAATAAGATGCGATATAATATCGATATTTATTGGAGCGATTCCAAAAAAGTTATCGGACCTAACCTAATTTTTTTAAATCGAACACCCTGAATATTTTAATCTAAATGAAATGATACTATTTTAAATTCTTCTTTCAAATATATAACACGCCATATTGGTTTCCTAGGCGATTTATTAAAGTTTATTACATTAAACCATGAAACAAAAGCTAATATCATAGAAACAACTATGTTGACTATTAACATTTAACATCAATTTATTTTTTACATATTATTAACATTTTGAATAATTTGATATGATATCAGTTTATATTGACAGTGGAAAAACGAAGAAATGGCGCAAAATGTATATTTTGTTCGCTATCCCGAAAGACGGTAAGCATTTAAGGACATATTCGGAACATTTGAGATGATTCCCGTTATTTTTTACCTTAATCTGAATCTTTTATTTCGTTTCGAAGTACTTAAGTTTAAATAAATCGCCTAGAAAACCGATATCATCCATGATGTGTTATATATTCGAAAGGTGAATTTAAAATAGTATCGTTTTAGATTAAAATATACAGGTCCGAAAACTTTTTTACCTGACCCCATATACTTATTCTGAAAATGGCAGATTATTCAACAATCATTATAAAGAAACTTCTGTATAAAACATTTTTCTGTATCTCTTTTAACTAAGAAAATATAGGGTAATTTTGAAATTGTCAATTTATGATTCTCCCCCGTATCTCTTCAGCGAGCGAAAATTTTCAAATTTTGATTTTACCATTTTAAGTTTGACCCACACACCTACATTACTTTTTTGATAACACTAACAATTACGGAGATACCCTATAAAAGTGTCGAAAATGGGACACACTGTACATCGTCGAGTTTTTACATACTCTCCATTTGTTACCTCTCCAAATCTGAAAGAAATATTGTCACTACTCTCTTAAGAACCCTTTCTAGTTTTTATGTTCTATAAGATGCCAGAACTCTAAATATATCTTTGATGACCTTAATCTTACATACATAATATACAAGGTGTTCTGATAATGCATCAGGATACAAAGAGAGGTGATTCTTGATGTTAAAATAAAGATAGTAAGTCATATAATAAAAAGTCGAAAATGTACTTACTTTTCGTAGCCTGCCAAAGTCCATTTTTTCAAATTTTTAATATCTTGCGGTTAGTTTTTGAACTATCAAGTTGATATTTGGCACCAATGCTACCCTTAACGACTTCTATCAATCTGTTATAACAACGTTTCTCTACTGTACACAGAAATTCAAATTTAATTTTTGGCATATCTTTTTTGTTTTGGTAGACGTGCAATTAAAAATAAAATTAATGGAACTTACAGATATTTAATGCAGCATAGATTTTTTAAAATTTTACAATTACTTAAAAATTTCCCGCTGCATCCGGAATCTATTTTAATATAAAATTTAAAACCGTTACCGATCTCCTCATAATCTGTCACGTTTTCGCTGAGAAGAGATTTGATATCTATTATAAAAGTCTGGGAATTTTGTCGTATTTTTCAAGATGAAGAACGAAAATAATTGTTTGAAATTTATTTTCAACGTCCGCATTTTAATAGTTTTGCGGAATTTATAAAATAATAAAAATTATTAAAAAACATATTTTTACAGGAGCAGTAATTTAAGATTGTCAGATTGTTTTAGGAAGTAACGGTCTTTAATGTAATCATAATTTAAATTAAATTTTTATTGTTTTTTTTAATTAGTAGCATTAAAACTGTTTTTCTATTTGGGTTTCATAATGGCTACATTATGAAATGCAAAAAATTTAATAACCTGCCACTTCCTAAAACTGAAATTTTATTTTTTTTATGTTGGCAGCAAGTAGGGTTCGAATTTTAGGCTAACTTCGGATTTCGTTCAAATTAGTTTTCTAGGCATTATGGATTCGACAAAGAAAACTTTAAAATACTATCCTTTAACCTTGCAAATAGATCATTTTTACTATATATTTATCCGAAATACCTATACTCGGAAATATATATCATACTGACGGTGTCCGTCAACTAATTTCTAGTCACAACTATAAAACAACATAACCTAAAAATAATAGAAATATCTTCCAGTTTATGCTCTATTTCTAAAGTTTTATTCAATAAAGTACTATTTTTATTTTTAATTCAATATAGTATTATACATATTACTTTATATATACAAATTTATAGTTACTGTAGACATTTCCTGGGCATTAATTGTTATTCCTGTGTCGACACAATATTTTGTTCAATAGTATTATTGATTATTTTTTTCAATATTTTGAACTTTGTTCTGCTCGCACCATAACTCGAAGTCTTGCATATTCTTTTTTAAAGTTTTTCTAAATTATTTATGCAATTTCTCGTATTTCTGACGGAGTACAACTTTCTTCCTGACTCATTTTTATTAACTTTAATAATAGGTATATTTATTTTTAACTATTACGGATGGGAAGAAGTTTTGTTGTGTTCAATTGTTTCTATCATGACAGATTTGACACTTGTAACATTTTATTAAATTGTAAAAGTATTGCCAACCCAAGAAGAAAATATTAATTCAAATGGAAAAAATCTACTATATTTTTTAAAGTTTTTCAGACTTTAAAGACCCAAATAGAAAAAGTATTATAAAAATACACGGTTCATAAGACAATTAGCGCAATTGTAGTTTAGAAAACTCCCCGCTTCGTGGGTTTGTTCGCTCGTTTTCTACATTGAACGCGTGCTCTAAGATAATGTCTTATGAAACTTGTATCTTAATATACTATTATTATGGTTATATCTTGTTTTCCTTTAAGATGTTTGATTTTTTTATAAAAAGATATGTGGCACTAAAAGATAACAAGGCCGCTGATGGAACTTCACATAAAAGTTATTTTTTCTCGAAAAGCAGGCATCTGTTTTAATCCTAAAATACAGATCATTGAAATATCGATTTTTTGGAGATATAGCCCTTTTCTTTCGAACGATCGGATATATCCTTTTCCGATTTTCATTTGTTTTCAAGTTATAGCGTAATTACAAATAAATAAAGTTTCATTGCCTCCCTTCTTCATTTATGAGTAACGTATTTCTTTAATATTGGCTGCAGTATTTCTAATACATCGAATTAGAGCATCCCGAGTGTCGACTTTTATTTTGTAAACGTCATTTTTGAACGAGCCCCATAAACATGCGTCTAGGGGTGTTAGGTCTGGAGATCTTGGAGACCAACTAATCAGACCACCGCGACCAATTCAAAGCCCTGGAACCCTTTCGTTCAAATGTTGCTTAACCTGATGAGCGAAATGTTCAGAAGCTCCGTCCTGAAGTTGTGTTGCATTCTGATGTTTTCAGGAACATTCTCCGGAAGTCCTTGTAATTCCTTCTCTGAAATATATAAGTATGGTTTGCCCATGAAGCAATTCTCGAAAACGAAAGAGCCAATTGAAAACTACGGACCATACTACACCGCACTTTTTTTTATGATCAAACAAGCACTATAGGAAAAAGCATTTAGGGCACTCTAGGAGTGGTGCGTGTGCGCAAAAAGCGATTCACGTTTGTTTTGAATCGTTGGAGGTTATATTCGTTGGGAAAAACGACCTCGGAAAGGTCGTTCCATAAGGATGAACTCCTCCAGATGAAAGAATTCTTAAATAATGAAGTTCGAGGAGTACTAAGCTTAACCACATATGGATGGGCGGCAGTGGCTCGTCGCGTATTTCTGCTATTCGCCGCTCTGGGTGGAATTAAGAGGGCAAGGTCAGCCGAGCACTTTCCATGAAAATATCTGTAAAGGAGAGTCAAATCCCCAACCTATCTACGATGTTCTAGGCTGTCGAGGTTCTTCGTCAGCTCGTGGTCTCCAATGAAACGAATGACCCTCCTTTCGATGGAATCCAGTAGCCGAAGAGTATGTTTGGGTGCAGAGCTCCAGACATGAGAGCAGTACTCCAGTGATGGTCGAATCTGGGCTTTCTATAGTGGCAAAAGTTTTTGAGGCGTGTACAACTTTTTGGTTCTGAAGAGTACATCAAGTTTCTGAGAAGCAATCTTGGCGATGCCGAAACATATTTCCTCCTAGATTGACGCCCAGCAAATTGATAGATGAAGCCAGTGGGATTGCGTGTCCGTCCATGAGTATATCCGGTTCAGTAATGTTAACCTTTTTAGAGAAAACTGCTGCCTGGGGTTTTAGCGTTAAATTCGACTTGGTTACTGTCACTCCAAGCCAAAATTTCTTCCAGGTCTTTGTTGAGGCGTGATACTTCATGCTGTCTGCGAAGATGTGCGTTGGCAGCTGATGTTTGTGCATTCAAAGAGAAAGATGAGATAAGTGTGCTATCGTCAGTAAAACTAAATATCGGATTTTTCGTTTTCATTAGAAGGTCGTTAATGTATAGTAAGAAGAGAGTGGGAGACAATATGAACTTTTACTGAAAAAGGCTGAAAAAGTGTTTTCCTCTTTCATATAAACATAACGTGGGGTTTATGTACTACATATTTATTATGTTGCTCCAGGATAAGATTGCAATTTTACAAAATGTATCTTAAAATTGTTTCATAAAGTACATCCAGGTTATGTCCATAGATTTAAGTTTTAAAAATTGTTGCTGCAGCGGCGTAGAATCATATAAAAGCAAAGAAGTGGATAATAAAACACAAAGTTGGTTTTATTAAATCGTCTCGGAGAAAAAAGATTTTCAGAATCTTCGATAAATTCAATAGAGTCATAGTAGAGCAATACATTCACTGGAAATGACCGAATGCCTGGGGTATGTGTATTCTTTGTATCGTCAAGACAACAGAATCAACTAGCATCTACTTCATAGCGGTCACAATTTTGGTTATTGCCAAGTTGTGGTAAAACTGTCGTGATAGAGATGAAATGTTTATCCTTACCGATGGGATATTAGACACTCCCGATTCCCGGTTCTGATCTGGCAACACAGCATACGCAGTAAGATTTGTGTGTGTTATGGTTTAGACGATAATAGAGAACAGCCCTTGGCGGTACAATTTTTTCGGCGCTTAAAGCGAGGGATGCCGTGGGAATTTACGCGTCGTTTGCTTTTATGAAAAATCACAGCTGGGGAAGCTATAACGTGTATTTATCACTTTTTTATTAGAAAATGTCGTTTTTTTTCTTAAATTTAATTTTAGGATTTTCCCACCGAGCCTCAAAACTTAATCCACTCGAGTTTCGCGCTCGTATAATAAATATTCCGGTTGTTGGTAAAAAGTCTTTAACACCATTTTTTAAAATTGACGATGATAACTTGAAATTCGAAGTTTTGTTCCGGTTTTTTGCCATTGGAATAATTACATGGTAGGAACAATTATGATACTGATGAGAATGAAAGTGCTCAAAACAGGTATCCAAGGAGTGCTATCCCATCGATAGAAGAATATAGTTTTTACTTCCCTTTGTGGAATGTGATTTCTTGGACAGTACTAATCAATAAATAATAAATAAGAGATTAGGGGGTGATTTAAACGAACTTTAATATGGCGTGCCACTTGACTTGACCTTTTCCCATTTAAGATTTTAATGGGTAACATCTACCCCTCTCTGGGGGGGGGGGGGGGAAGGAATCATTTTCTTTACTGGATTATTGTCATTGCATAGCAACAGTATATTGTTCGGGTTTGTTTGTTCGCCATACAAGAGTATCCAAACTTTTTCGGCTTTGATAATCCTTAAAAATTCACAATTTTTTTTTTAATTCAGCGAATCGAAGCCTATAGAAAAATTAGGGCACTCTGGGAGTGGTGTGTCTGCTCAAAAAGCGATTCACGTTTGTTTTGAATCGTTGGAGGTTATATTCGGTATGAAAAACGACCTCTAAAAGGTCGTTCTATAAGGATGAAGTCCTCCAGATGAAAGAATAAAAGAAATAATGAAGTTCGAGGAGTACTAAGCTTAAACACATATGGGTGGCGGCAGTGGTTCGTCGTGTATTTCTGCTATTCGCCGCTCTGGGCGGAATTAAGAGGGTAAGGTCAGCCGAGGACTTTCCATGAAAATATCTGTAGAAGAGAGTCAAATCCCCAACCTGTCTTCGATGTTCTAGGCTGTCGAGGTTCTTCGTCAGCTCGTGGTCTCCAATCAGGCGCATGGCCCTCCTTTCGATGTAGTATACAGCAGTACTCTAGTGATGGTCGAATCTGGGCTTTGTATAGTGTCAAAAGTTGTTGAGGTGTGTACAACTTTCTGGTTCGGAAGAGTACACCAAATTTCTGAGAAGCTATCTTGGCGATTGCCACAACGTGGTTATTCCAAGACATATTTCCTCCCAGATTGACGCCCAGGATTGCGTGTCCGTCCATGACTATATCCGGTTCTGTAATGTTAACCTTTTTAGAGAGAACTGCTGCCTGTTTTTTTTTTTAGCGTTAAATTCGACTTGGTTACTGTCACCCCAAGCCAAAATTTCTTCCAGGTCTTTGTTGAGGCGTGATCCATAATCAAACTATTAATATAAACTAATGATATATGCCCTACAATGATTTAAATTCGTATTATGTACTCGCTAAAATTACGCAACACAAAAACACAATAACTAAAAAATCCCGAAAGCCAGTCGTAATATAATAATTTGACAGTGAAATATGTCCGGCAGTTCGCGTTACAACAAATTTCATTTCCCCAAAGAAAAATCTATTTTCTCGCGAAAACATTTTCACATACGACTTGCCCCGATAAAGTATACTAGAACTTTCTCGCTGCTCCTGTCGTAATATGTAGAATGCGGTAATAGAAAACAGTCGCCATCTGTCTTCGCCAAGCAGTTGTGGTGACGACACGTTATAAAACTTGGCGAGTTTAAAGTTTTCTCTCGAGGAGCTAATTGTTTTTGCACGCTAGCAAGTATCTGCAGTAAAGTGTGTTTGAAGTTGTGCTATGTGCAATGCTAATTGTATTATTTCTTCACTTTGTCACACAAGTGTGATGTTTAGTTACAGTTGAGGAGGAGAGAATGAATGTGCGTCGTCACCTGTCACAGCATGATTCACATTGGGATCATGAAGATCAAAATAATGACAGGTAATGGACGTGATTGATATTATGACAGTACGATTCGGTCCTTCACTTTACTAGCTTTTGGGGCCTATTTATTTCACATATATATAAACAGTATATTGCTAATACCATCTGCAATTATGTCCTCGCTATGGGCATCGAAGGGGGCGTTGTGAGTTTGCGCAGTTCGGAAATTTACGTGTGAAAGTAAACATTGGACCGGATTTCAACTTTTTAATGTACATTTCACTGGTTAGTTCGGAAAAATATTGCAATCAAAATTTCGATTAGTTCGATTTAAGACGGCGTTCCATGCATACGATTTCTGACGATATGATGATCCGACGTGCCCTGATTGGTGTAAACTTTTGTTGCCAAGTTCCGTCCGAATATTTGTAACAATCGACACGACGAGCTTTATTTTAACTTTCATCCGACGTCGTATGTTTCTTAACCTCACTTTTGTCTAAACCAAAAATTAAGAATGATATTGACTATTTTGGGAATTATTATCATAATGCACCAAATTAAAAATACATTAATTTTAAGGTTAGGTAGTGACTACATATGTATTATATTGTATACCAGTGACACGCTCTTCTTTTTTTACAAGCTTTTTATGAAATTCGGTTCCGAAAATCGGATAATGTGATAAGCAAAATATTTTCGTATATGCACGGTATTGAAAAATGCTCGGTATCCCGGAATAACTCCGGTGCATCGCATTGCAGCGGAAAGTATTGATTCACGACTTTTGCAAAAAAGCACCATTCACTTGTGTCCTTTCATCTTAAACGAAACAAGCCACTAATAACCTACCAAACAGCGAATCGAATCATCACAAATTAAAAACTCCTTCACAAAAATTGTTGTTAGGTAATGAAAGTTTATAAGCACTAACATACCGACAACAATGTGGATGAACCACTTTTTATTCTGTAATTTGAAAAAGCATCCAGAACCAAAGATGGCGACGAGTAACAACAAACAAATAATGTCGGGCCGGCTCTGACGCGATCGATAAAATTTCCACCCTACTGCGCAAACTCAATAGGCCCACGCTATCTCCCATAGCGGGGACACTTTTTGTATTTTGGAACGTTCGTATTGGCAATATACTGTTTCTATATATGTGACTTATTTATAATCATAGCTAAGTAAATATTATTTATGAACTTTCTGTTAAGGGTATTATCTTTTTCTGCATAAATAAGATATTAAAATCAAGCCCTGTATTTTCTGACAAAGTGACAAAATCCATTTTCTCTTGACAAGGCAACAAAATTATAAACTCATTCCCTGAGGTAAACTAGACCTGCCTGGTTCAAAGTTGAGGGTCTATCTAATAAATTCGCTCGGGTGCATACCTCGCAAAACTTTCTCTGTCATTCGTCAAGATTTAAAGTGTTGTTATGGAACTATAAACCCGTTTTTGAAATATTATGAAGTTATGCTATGTTTAGTAGTAGTTTAAAGAATTTACCTCGACACGACATGACTTTATTAAATTAAGTTTCCTGTAGTTTTTACGAATGACCGATGGTCACATTAACAATGAATTAATAGCTATTTACGTAACAAATGTAATGTATCAGTTTTCTTTTTCGAAATTAAGAAATATATATTGATGTATAACCAACTCACTGTCACTCGCTGAAACTCTTCACTTGCTCTTGGTCCAATGCAATTTAATAAACGTATTATATTCTTTTTATAAGCTTCTGTCGATTTTCAGGCAATACATTTTGTGTTGCTTCATTGGCGGAGTCGGAATTATTTCTTTCCATTTTTAATATTTTCAAATATTATTGGCATTTGTAAGGTAACAATATAAAAGCGGCGCCCCGGCAACGAACGGCGCGGATGCGTTTTCATGGCAAGTTGATATTATCAGCATTCAGGGAGAAGTGGGAAAATGACAATCAGTGTTCTTTTTCGATATTAGAAAAAATATATATTTTGTTAAGTGCGCAAAATGCATGTTTTCTAATGGGACATGAGAGCGTTAGCAAAATTTACAAACAACTTTTTTTTATTGTATTCAGGACTAAATTAACAGCATTATTAAATTAATTTTTTTTGTCACAACAGACGGTCCATTGTTTCATGAAATCAATAATATTGAAAGTTATCGAAGGTCAGGTTAATATTTTCGAGTGTTTTGTGTCAGAGATATTGCAGATTTCATTTAGTATAGTCGTACCTATATTGTAATAATAAATCAAGTTTTGCAATAAAATTTTCAGATTTTTCTATACTCACCGGCACAAAATTCCGCCACCCTGAAATTTTGGTCAAGTTTGATATTTTGTAACTTTTTTATTTTTTATGCGATTTTCATGATTTTGTTATCAGTTTGTCGGTCCATTTATTGTATTTTTCCTTAATAATTTTATAAAGCAACGTTTTTCGATTAGGCTATATTATACAGGAGTAAATAAAACTGTTGTTTTTTGTCGTAATTTGAAAACACCCTGTAGGAAAATTGAGATGGATAATTTTATTTACATATTGTTTCTTCTCATCTTTGATATATTCTAAACATTTCGTTCGTTGATTCATTCCAGCATCTCATTTCTGCTGCGAGATGCAAAGTTTTAAATGAAACGATGTTATTTTTAGAAAATGTATGTCATGGGTATTTCTACCGAAGCACACACCAATCTTATATTTGTTGAGCTCCAATCACCCACTGTTACATTGAGGAAATCCTCCAAGAAGTTGTTGTTCCATTTGCTCCTTTCATTGGGGACCAATTTATATTAATGCGTGATAATGCTAAACCTCACGTTGCACATGTATTGAACGAATATCTGGAAGCAGTTGGTCTTCAAAGATTGGAATGGCCAGCATGTAGCCCAGATCTCAACCCAATCGAACATCTTTGGGATCAACTTAAAAGATCCGTTCGTCGTCGTCCTGTACAACCATAAACCTTGCAAGACTTACGACTCGCGCTGAC
Source organism: Barypeithes pellucidus (assembly GCA_963991005.1). Taxonomy (NCBI): domain Eukaryota; kingdom Metazoa; phylum Arthropoda; class Insecta; order Coleoptera; family Curculionidae; genus Barypeithes; species Barypeithes pellucidus. The sequence goes on along the minus strand of OZ022565.1, from coordinate 14,139,013 downwards.
CGATGAATATCAGGCTATCCCTCATATCACGAAGACTGCAAGCTATCATTGCTGCAAGAGGAGGAAATACACGATATTAAAATTGTTTTTGTTAATTAACTTTATGATATACCTAGTGTTTGTTTTTCTTAATGAAAATAGGCTTCAAATCAGCGTTTCATTTAAAATTTTGCAGCTCGCAGCAGAAATGAGATAATCGAATGAATCAAAACTCGAAATGTTTAGAATACATCAAAGATTACAAAAAACTGTATGTAAATAAAATTATCCTCCTCAATTTTCCTACAGGGTATTTTGAAATCACGATAAAAAGCAACAGTTTTATTTACTCCTGTATAATATAGCCTAATCGAAAAATGTTACTTTATAAAACAATTAAGGAAAAACACAATAAATTAATCTACAAACTGGTAACAAAATCATGAAAATCAGTATCAAACTTGACCAAAATATCAGGGTGGCGGAATTTTGTGCCGACGAATGTAGTAGTGATTATTATTAGGAGTAAAAAAATTATAGGTTACAGGGTGTTCCAAAAACCATCTGCCATCGCTATGTGGTGATTTCTTACCCAAAAAGAACTTAAATAGTTCCTATCAACGTGATCAACTAATTAAAAGAAAACATCTCTTAATATTTATTGGAAGTCAGCTTCGTTTGCAAGATAAATGCAACGTTGTCAAACTGTATTTTTCAAATAAAACATCTGCGGACCCATATTTATTTATTTATTTATTTATTTACAAAAATAGGGATACAACAGGCACTGAACCCAATATAGCATCCACGTTGTGGTATTGGCTAGTGGGAGTTATTAAATTAAGTATACATTAAATTATATTAACCTAAAAAATCTATGAACCTTTATAGCATTGATTTTACACATTTTTTAAATCTAATTATAGACATATCGAACATTTCCATCCCTAAAGAAAGCCTATTACATGCCCTAGTCGCTCTACAGAGAGGAGAATTTTTTCCAGAATTTGTATTTCTGAGTGGAATATTAAAAGTATTTTGAAGCCTTAAGTCCCTAACCGGAACATTAAAGCTTAACTTTGACCTCAGCGTTGGCGAATCAACAAGACCATTCACCAACTTGTAGATCATAACTACATCGGAAACCATTCGTCTCTCAGTAAGTGGCATTACAGAAAATTTTTCCATTATAGGCTTATAGTTGCTATTGACTATAGCTATGTCTGTTTTTCGTGACAAGAACCGTAAAAATTTGTTTTGAATACTTTCCAGCCTTCGCTGGTAAACCGCGTACTGAGGGTTCCAAACAACCGATGCAAAACTAAGTTTACTAAATATAAACGCATAATACAAATTTAGAACTGTTTGAGGATTATTAAAATTTAAACTGTTTCTTATAATAAATCCTAAAAATCGATTACACTTATTGATAACCTGTTCAATGTGAGAGCTAAAAATTAACTTAGTGTCCATTATAACACCCAAATCGCGTATTTCATTAACTGATTCGAGATCACTATTATTAATAGTATAACGAAAATTGTGTACATTCTTATTTCTGGTAAACGTAATCGATACACACTTCCCTAGATTAAGAAATAAACTCTGACGTTCACAGAATCTTACTAAGGCATTAAGATCATTTTGCAGCAAAAGGCAATCCCCTGGCACCCTGATTATTCGAAAAAATTTTAGGTCATCCGCGTACATCAAGAATGTAGAAAATTTAAAACATTGTTGTATGTTATTAATGTAAATGATAAAAAACAGGGGACCAAGGTGACTGCCCTGAGGCACACCAGACGGCACGTTAAAAGGTTTAGAATAGAAACCACCAACGGAGACCATTTGTCGTCTATCACTAAGATAGGACCAAATCCATCTCAATAAGCTGCTATGCACACCGACATCAGCAAGACGCTCCATCAGTATGGAATGACTAATTTTGTCAAATGCCTTGCTGAAGTCCATGTACACAACATCAATCTGCTTCCGATCATCCATACTTCTTAAAATAAAATCTGTAAATTCCACCAGATTGCTCTCAATCGACCTACGTGGAAAAAATCCGTGTTGTTGTTTTAAAATAATATCTTTAACTTGCTCCAATATAATGTTGTGAATAATTTTTTCAAATATTTTCCCAAAAATGCATAATTTACTTATGGGTCTGTAGTTTTTAACGTTATGTTTATCACCTCCCTTGGGTAAAGGAGTTATATGAGATGTTTTCCACATTGTAGGAAAAATACCCTTGATATTGATAGGCATTATTTGGCTTATTTATAGGTAAGGAATCGCCACACGAGAAGGCGCATGTTTTTTGAAACGCCCTGTATAGAAACATAAAAAGTCAAGTTTTTTTTTTGCGGTTATACAAAAATGCTATTACAGCACCCACGATGAAATATAGATAAGAATTTTGGACAATTGAATGACGACAATTCCGAAATTAATAATGATTATAAAATATCGCAGCTAGTAGAAACCGGAAACTAAAAACTACGCCATCTTTAAATCTGTCGTATTTAAATGAGCGGCAGATGTCACTCCACGAGCACACCATGTCATTGCAACGTTCAAGTGTGTCGGGTCTGTCCTCAATGTTCGCGGTGTTTAGAATGTTCGGTACGTTGTTCCGAGTGCACTCGATGCCCCGAGTGTTCGCAATGTTCGCGTCAGTGCGTTCGATCGGTCTCGCCCGGGCCGAGCACGTCTCGTGCGTGTCCGCCGATCTCACCCGGATCTTCCCGATACGTTCCGATTTCGCCCGGAAGTTACAAAGTGCCGCCGTTGAGTCCGGCTATTTCGTTGCCGAGATGGAATTCGTCAAAAGACCTTTGGATAGGCGAAGAGACGCGAAGGAATATGCCTCCGCATATTTATAAGTATTATTTGCAAAGGACTATGTGTTATAGGCGACAAAGCTTAACTAAGGTAAGCCGACTTAATGTCTATCCAAACTAAATAGAAATTATTGAAATATTGGAGGCGCAGATTTTATGAACATTTCTCAATAATTTAGTCCCGGTACATTTCTAGGTCTGTGTCTGTTTATTTTCCCAAATATCCACCCATAAATTTTTGAAAATTTGCTGGATTTTCTCCAATCTTCTCATAACTGAAATTTAATATCTCCAGTTGTACAGGGTGTCACATTTTCGACACTTTTATAGGGTAACTCCGTAATTGTTAGTGCTATCAAAAAGTAATGTGCTCTTTTTGGGTCAAACTTAAAATGTTAAAATCAAAATTAGAAAATTTTCGCTCAGGGAAAATCAAAAAAATTACAATTTCATAATTTCCCTATATTTTCTTAGTTAAAAGAGATACAGAAAAATGTTTTATACCGAAGTTTCTTTATAACGATTGTTGAATAATCTGCCGTATACAGAATAAGTATACGGGGTCAGGTAAAAAAGTTATCGAACCTAACCTCATTTTTTTAAATGGAACACCTTGCATATTTCAATCTAAAAACATAGAATTTTAAATTCTCTTTTCAAATATATAACACACCATGGATGGTATTGGTTTCCTGGGCGATTTATTTAAACTTTATTATTTTGAAGCGAAATAAAATATTCAGATTAAGGTAAAAAATAACAGGAATCATCGCAAATGTTCGGAATATGTCCTTAAATGGTTACCGTCTTTCCGGATAGCGAACAAAATATACATTTTGCGCCATTTTTTCAATATAAACTGATATCATGTCAATTTTTTCAAAATGTTGATATGTTATTTTCACAAATGAATATATAAAAATGAAATTGACGTTAAATGGTTAAATGTTAATAGTCAACATAGTTGGTTCTAGGATATTAGCTTTTGTTTCATGGTCTACTGTGGTTTAAAGTAATAAACTTCAATAAATCGCCTAGGAGACCAATATCATCCATGGTGTGTTATATATTTGAAAGGAGAATTAAAAATAGTATATTTTTAGATTAAAATATACAGTGTGGTCCATTTAAAAAAATGAGGTTAGGTCCGATAACTTTTTTACCTGACCCCGTATACTTATTCTGAAAGCGGCAGATTATTCAACAATTATTTTAAAGTAACTTCTATAACACATTTTGCTGTGCCTCTTTTAACTAAGAAAATATAGGGTAATTTAGAAATTGTCAATTTTTTGATTTTCCCCCGTATCACTTAAGCGAGCGAAAATTTTCAAATTTTGATTTTACCTACTACATTTTTTTTGATAGCACTAACAATTACGGAGATATCCTATAAGAGTGTCGAAAATTGGACACCCTGTACTGATCGCAACACTGTCGGTCTTATGTTAGCTTTCAAAGTGATTTAAAAAACAATTTCATTGTGAACAAATGCAGCATAATAACAATTTAATTGTTTAAATAGTTTTAACACGCCCGCACAGCACCTTAAATTAATTTAAAAAATACCGTGTTATTCTTTATGCTCTTATCTGCAAACCCTATTTTACGAAAAATTGGCACCTTTATTAGATCGGTAGTTATTAAATATTTTCGATCTTCTTCTTTCAACCGCATTTTGGGACAGATGTGTATATGAACTTTTTGAATTGGTTCATGAATCACCCAATCGGTAGGTTATCTCCATAACCCCACTTTAGGTCATGGTTTGGAGACCACGTTGAACAGTTTGCGCAGACTTTGATCATTAATCGTCACCTTGAATACGATTATTTTAAGCCACATTTAAATTCAAAACACCAAACAATTAGTTCCTGGCTCTAACCGGCATATTTGCCGTTAAACACGATATAAACATGGCTGCTCCAGTTAGTGGCACCTTAACGTGGAGTTAAGGCACAGTTACCGCATGTTAAACTAGGACCGAACAATCTTGGAAACGGGGATAATTGGATAGAATATGTTTGCAGTGTCTGCGACCCGACGGTCATAAATTACCGCGTTGCCAAGTTGTGTCGAAAATACTGCGGTAATTTGAAGTCTGCTCGATACACTATTAAATAGTTGATATAACAAGACAACATTGACGGAAATTATTTAATAAAAATTACTGGACCACTTTGACTGTGAAACATAATTTCTGCTAATGTGGCTTATGTCACAGTCAAAGTTGACTAACTGCACTTGCACTTGATTTCTAGATCGACAATATTTGTTACAAAATTATTTTGGTACCGATTAATAATGAAAATTTCTACTCAACAACGATTGATACACATTTTTAGTTATTAGTTTGGCATCGGTAGATAAATGCTTTCTTTTAAAAATGACACTTGAAGATGCCCCCCTATCAGCACAATTCCAAGGACGCCACATTCTACCACTAATAAGCCTAACTAAAAATTACTCGCCGGAAACCACTAAAGATTATTAAAAATCACTTTTTTATTTATATATGCATCAGGCATAGGTATAAATTGAATTTGTATACCTGGCCTGGCTCTGCTCGAAAAGGTTTTAAAATTTGGGATTTCTTTATTTATTTTATGGTTGAACGGATAATGGGTTTTATTGCAGTCAAAAGATCAACGGTATAATTCTGCAAATACTATACCTGGTGCTCCTTTGTGTTTGATTTAGGCTAACCTTTATTATGAACTAGTTTAAATAAATTATTAGTATTAGCAGCGAAGCTGGCAACAATGCAGCGTTGCTCTTCACAACTGTAGTTGAATTTATGGGCGTCACGACTTAGCTGACTGTGACTATGTTACCTCGTCTTTTGTTTTACAATCCCCTTTTCCAGAAATCGGGTTAGGGTTCCTCGTATTTAACGAACACCTACGATGGTGTCTGTAATGTCCCGGATTAAACTAAATGGTGCAAGGAGTAATTATAAAATTCCGTCCCTTTTTGGGATCATCAAGTATAATTTATTTCGGGTGTTTAATGCGCCAAATATATAAAACTTTGGTTTATAAAACTTGGTCTTTAATATACTATTATACTGCTAGTGTTTGGTCCTGTAACAAAATCTCTTGTCCCAGGATCTTACATCAAGGAGGATACGACTTTGATTCACAGTCTTTGAAGAATAAATAATTCACATTCTTAGGTGGATTGTACATTTACCAATGTCGTGGGTTACAAAATTGGAGCTGCTTCAACCCACCCCTCTATGTTGTTCTAACTGAGCCTACAAATTATCACAAATTATGTATAAACGCTACAATAACTCGGGTTCTTTTGGTTCGCGTCAACCCAGAAAGAGATTTTTTATCAACCTTTTAAACATAATATTTGGGTTCACCACAATTCCTCATCTTGTAACTATTTTATGAGTTACCTGAACTCAGTTTTTGGGTTGGGAAAAATTTACTAATTGATTATAAAGTGTCGTTTTAACCCGGACGTGCATTATTTTAACTCATTACCATGCGTAAATTATTTTGAGTTGGAATGATTCAGTAAACGTGCTCCAAAAGCCCATATCGAGGGTAAATCACAAGATCGTAAGGTCATGGAAAGTTGTTATTCGTCAATTCTTCTTCGATTGCGACACCTGTTGGCCGTTGCGCCGTTTGCACAATTTTTCATCTTTGTTCTCTGTGCGTGAAAATTTGTGTTTTGGATAATTTTGGTCAGTTGGCGTAAAATGGAGGGACAGGAGGGACATGGATACAAATTGTTATTATTGGAATAGAGCCTTATTATTTATAAGTATATATTAATATTATAATATTATTAATATGTATTTACTCAAGATTTGTACATGTGTTATACAAGAAATGTTATTTTTCGTTTTAAGTGTATTCTTAAAGTAGAGCCTTTGGGAGCCCTTACAAAATGTTTTTTTTTTTAATTTATTAATAAACTTATCTACCTAAACTAATAGTAGGGTTTGAATTAGATTTCCGAAATCCATCTTTTAATCTATTAAAAAAAATAGTATTTTTAAACCATTAATTGTTCAAATATTTTGTTCAGAACGAAAAAAATACAGTGCTCAGGACTTGCTAATAATTTCTATTGACACTAAAAAATGATGTTTTTCTCAGGTATGGACGTATATCCTTCATACTTCTTTGAATGGACGCCTACATATTGTGGATAGAAACTTGATAACTTTTTTTTTAAGACCTGACAATTTTTTCCCTGTTTTACAAAATTTATAATTAAATTCCCAATGATATACACAAACACGAGTATTATACTACGATTAAGATTATTTTATTCAGCGTGATAATCGCGCGCATCTTTACAGTATATTAAATCAAGTTGCCTTTTGAAGCAATCGTCATCGCTTCGTCCGCATGGTTTCTTAGTCGTAGTATGCTTTCGTGTTTATAATTCACTTGATTATTTTTTTTTAAATATACAACAAAAATGTCATATCTTGAAAAAGGCAATTGAAGTCCATAATATGCAGGCGTTAAATCAAAGAAATATTTTGAGTTCCGATAGTCCACAATTTAGGTACTGGTAGTCCAAAATTTGGAGTCTGGTAGCCCAAAGAGTGAGTTATTCCAGCCACCATCGTAAGCTAGAACAACTTAAATGTCAAGTTTTGATAGCTCGAATCATGAATTAATCTAGCCCGACTAGTAACGCATCACAATTCACATACTGGTAGCCACGGTAGCCTATCAATAATTTAAGACGGTGGCGCGTAAGCTCATAACTTATGAATAATGAGTTGATGCAATTTCTTCGATTTGGTTGCCGTAATTCAGAGGTCTGGGCTGTCCCCTATTAGCAACACGCTTCGGTCTAGGACAACTCATATTTGAGTTATATCAACTCGAGATTTCGCTCAGTGTAAACAACTTTCCAGAAAAACAATCGGGGGGCTCTGAAAATTAGTATAATTTTTCTTTGTCGTTTTCTGTTAATTGGACAAAGACATTACGGCCATTTTTCATACGTGATTTCACGTTTGACACTACCGGATTGAGAACTGTCACATTTGTCGTTATAGATAAAATTCTTTGTTGTTTTTCAGTGTTTGTGTGTTAAATTTAAGTATTGTGGCAATATGGCAAGACTGTACCAAGTCTGTAAACTGGATACAAATATAGACTTTTGAGTCACGTCCGTTGATTGTTTGTTTTTCCTAACAAAGACATATCAAACCGGTTACCCGCTAGAATGAAAACAGAAACAGACAGAAGATGAAAAGGGATTGGGATTCTACAGATGGAATCCCTATTTCTTTTTTGTTGTATTTTTTTTTCATAGGAACAGGACGTGACAACGCAGATAGAAATACCGGATCCAGGTTTGTCAGGAATGATAAGTCGGCGCTGATGAATCGAAAATTAATTCAATCATAATTAATCAACAATTATATAAAGATGCAAATAACGTATAATATAATCCCTTAAAAGGACATGCCACAAATATTTGGCTGTTAGAATCTCTTTTTAAACCGAAGGTTAATCCTACCGCAATACATCACCCGTAATTATTCCGGTGTGACAAAGTTAACCGGGTCTTCCTGACGACACCGATTTAGAAAGCGGGATTAGCCACATAATTTTCTCCTGAATTAGAATAAAAGATATGGATTTATCTTTTCCTTAAAAAAATATTTTTCCATTTCGTTGCCTAAAATGATCCCGATTCTTAGGGACTAAAGCAACACTTTTAAGCCCACAAGGATTCAACATTTGAATAATTCATCTACAAGTACTTTAATCCCGCCAGAAATGGTGGAAATAGAATACCTATATGTATTCAATCAAAACATTAACAACAATATCATTGGGTATAAAAAATTGAAGTATATACAGGGTGTTATGGAAATGACGAATTATATTTAAACCGGCAATTCCTGAGATGAAAACAAATTGAAGAAAAATATACAAAAATGGCGCTTTAATTTAATATGCCCTGTACATGACCTTATGTCTAACCAAAAATGACCACGTGGTGCCCCTGCCAAGAAGGTAAACAAAGCAAGATATGCCGAAAAACGTCAATGAATCTTGAACAGTGGTGTCATATCTTCAGGGTAAACTCTTTAGAAAAATCTAACCGTTTGACAGATTCCAAGTTGTTTATTTTTCAGGGTACATTATTATAAACTTTTACGTTCAGTTCAGTTCACTGGGAAACAATCTCTGATTTATTAACTTGAACTGACTCGAATAAACCGCCGCAGAGTTTACAATGGTCAGGTATGTTCTCACTTGTTCAATTCGAACGACACCCGTCGGATCGGAACAACTAAAATGCCACTTTACCCTTTAGAAGAAAAAAGTGCAAATTTACAAAAATACGCCCTTATTGTATAAGATTTCATCTAAAAATGTTGAAACTAAATAACACCTTTGAGCCTGTTCGTCTCTTGACGTTGTCTGTTAGGGTTTATTTAGATTAAAATCATCGGTAAAAATACAGCGTTGCCGCTTTCGATGTTTTATAAGATTATATTCATAAATTGCGGAATTTCCTTCTATAATATTACTTTCCTGTATAATTATAGTCTCGGAAATGGCAACCGCACTAGCAGTTTTCGGAGAAAGAAAGCACCTTGGACTCGACCGTTTATTTCAAACGGTAGTTCCTATGTCCACATAATTGTTTCATTTTATGTTTAGTAAAGGGTTAATGGCCTATTGAAATTAGCGTTTTTATTATTTCTATTGCGAAATAATTAAGCTCTGTGTTTAGTGCTTTCGTGTAATCTGATAATAGATGCATATCTTCAAAAAAAACTAATTTGAAACTCGTGAGTGTCTGTGTGTTTCTTTAAGTGATTTAGTGCAATTTGTTGTGTGTCACTATGTGTTTCTTTCTCTCGACGATATGCCGGTTATGTTCCGAGCGATTGGAAAGAATAGGCCGAATGGGGTTTATTATGCAGTTCCACACTATCATCAGGGCACGTGATGAGCATAAAGGTTTTCCCATAGAAAATAGAACTAAAAATGTCTGGATTTCTTACTCCTGTCAGCGTGGATTTACTTTCTAAGTAAGCTAAATATTTATTTTTATCAGGAATTAAAGTCTTACATTTTTTACACAGTTTGGCAACATTGCACGTAACACCTGTTTTCTGATATGCCACTACAGGGCGACATGACAAACAAACCCGAACAAACGCCGGCTAAGGTGTGGGTTTATGAGGCTGGACCCCACTTTTAAAACGTTCGATTTCAAGAAAAAAAATATGTAGCGCTTCTCTAGGATACCCAAGTAGTCACCCATTTATATATAATACGTCATTTCCATAACACCCTGTATAATGTTGGGAATATCTAGCAAAATATATATCAAATAATACTTTAATTCCTGGTACGATCGTACGAGTTGAATATGGGAAATCCCTATAATATTGGCTCCCCTGGACATTTCATAGAAAAACTGGATTATAATTTCTTGCCGACATGAATGACGGTATTGCCAGAAATTGACGTAAAGCTGAAGATAACGAATAATGAAAATATTGTCACTGACACTAATGTTAAAATATAATTTGATGGTGTTTGCTGTATTGCCCGAACTATGAGAGTTTCGTGGTTTGGCCATCACGTTTAATTGAATAGCTTAGGTGTGACTCGCCAAAATGTATTCAAAGTCGACCCATGGGTTTACCATGTCGACCTCTTCTAGAAGTTATAATGCAGTTTTTCTATAAAACGTACAGGGGAGCCATCATTTATCAATCACCCGGTAGATAAAATGTATATATCGAACAGACATCTCGGTTCTATTTTTTAAAACGGATTGTAAAGGCATTTATCATGATCAGAATTTGAAATACAATAAATCGTAAAATTGCTTGTACTCGCACTATAAAAGCGATTAAAAAGATTGGTTATAAATTGTATTGCTTGGAAATAGCGATATATTGACCATAAAGGGGAAATATGCTGCAGGAATTGTTTGAATGTTGCATTTTCTATTAAAATTCGATATATTTTTTAAAGGTTATAGTTTTCCTGTAAATCAGTGGCACCTAAATTCACCCAGATGTTGCCGAAACTGCAGGAACTTCATTATACATTTATTGCTACTGTCTTTTATAAAGCCATATTGGATATCTTGCAATATCATCGCAAATGCAACATCATCTATAAGAAATGTACGATTGTTTTACACCCTAAAGACTCTTTACAGGCATATCATACAATGTAAACTCCAAATATGATATACATACATATACAGGGTGTTCCTTAATGACGTGCTAATATTTCAGGGCCTTAGGTCATTTTATAAAGAAAAGTTCATATAAACTTATGTCCGCAACGGCTTAAATTTTTTGCTACATGGTGTTGAATTTTAATTTTTTTAATGGTTATTTTTTAATATCTCCGAAAGTACTTTAGATATTATTTTCAATTTTGGTATGTGTTAATAGGATATAGAACCACAAATTTTAGTTAGAAAAGTTATTCAATTGCTCCACCAGTGACGTTCCTGCAAACATGTCCTCTGATATTTTTTACAAGAAGGTGGTACGCCACTGACATTTTTCCATGTGAATATTCTTTCTGATTAGCCTGGTAAATTCTACATGAAATCGGTTTCTTGAGTTGTTCTCGTCTTGATTAAAAGCACTAAATTCATATTGAAACTCACTATTATTAACATTGATAAAATAATTAATGATAAATTTTGTTTTATAAAAATTGTTGGAGTGGGCAATTCGATGCGAAGACGGGCGGAAGCCTCTTAAGTGAAGGTGGCCATTTCCAACAATTTTTATGAAACAAAATTTATCATTAATTATTTTATCAATGTTAATAATAGTGAGTTTCAATATGAATTTAGTGGTTTTAATTAAGAACGGTGCGTCTGACGAGAAAACTTAAGAGACCATTTTCATGTAGAATTGACCAGGCTAATCAGAAAAAATATCCACATGGAAAAATGCCTGTGGCGTACCATCTTTTTTGTAAAAAATATCAGAGGATATGTTTGCAGGGACGCCACTGGTGGAACAATTGAATAACTTTTCTAACTAAAATTTGTGGTTCTATATCCTATTAACATATACCAAAATTGAAAATTATATCTAAAGTACTTTCGGAGATATTAACAAATAATCATTTAAAAAATAATAATTCAACACCCAGTAGCAAATAATTTAAGCCGTTGCGGACATATGATCATATGAACTTTTCTTTGCAAAATGACCTAAGGAGTCACACCGTGAAATATTAGCACGTCATTAAGGAACGCCCTGTATAAGTAATCATTACTCTCTTATTTTAGGTAGTTTGTTCCTGGGTCTCGGTCAATTTTGAAATGAAAATCCAAATTTCAGTTAACGTTTCGGTTCATTTTATTTAAAACCATCGTCAGAACTATTTGAACAAAAAATGAAAAAGGCGTATAAACAAAATTTAAAAGAAGCAACATTTTTTTGATGGGGTTAAAAGCAAAATTCCTATTTTATGTTAGTCATGTTTAGAATGAAAACAAGAAGATATATAAATGATAGAGTGGACATACCTTGTATAATTCTCACTTACACTACGTGAGAATTATACACATTCTAAACATGACTAACATAAAATAGAAATTTTGCTTTTAACCCCATCAAAAAAAATTATTTTTGTTCAAATAGTTCTGGTTGGTTGGTTGGTTAAAGGCGGGGGTCGGTTTAAAGGCCCGAACTTCAAATCACTGCAGCAGCCCGGTGAGACCGCTTATGGCGGGGATCGAAGCACATAAGTAGGCCATGCAAGTGACGTCACAGCCAGGCAGGTTACTCCATACGTTTATCCTTTTGTGTCTATCTTTCTGTGTCAATATCAGACTTTGGGTTTGTTCGATTCGATCTAGGCCATATTTATCTCCCTTTAATGAATCGGAGAAAGTTGATGCAGACAGAGACAGACATAGAATGCGAGCAGCACAAGTTCTTAAATTATTTTACAACCGAACATCCTTCGTCTGGAATGGAATAAAAATCAAGTAGGTAACATATGATTTATAATGTGTTTGAAAATGGTGGAGGAAACGTCATTAAATTCTAAAATAATTTTTAATTTTCTATTCTTTTCACGAAAGCGGACCTTTTCGTTTTGTTGCTGGTAAGTAATTTATGATTGAAATATTTTTTTATTCATTTTTATTCGTTATGGTTATTTTACATTATAGAATTGTCCCATTATGTCCCAAACTTCTCACGCAAACGAACAAACACATTTTTAAAGAATTTTACTTAAATTTTACAATCTACAAGTCAAAAGCTACAACATAATATTTACAGCTATATAAGTTATATTAACCCGTAGTCAGAATTTTGATAAGGCCGGTAATATATTATAATAATAATTCTTTCCTTTCATAGTTTAATTGAGAATCCCATAATGACTGAACATTAAAGAGGACTTCGATCACTAATGTTGCCAGGAGTATGCTACGAAACAAACAAATTGGAAGCCCATAATCATAATGATGGTGCATATATTTACTTGGTTAGTAGCTGTACATATAGTATTGTATTTACCTTGATTTGTTTGAAGTTGAAGATGGTAAAATATTTGATGTAAATTTTGATTTATTTCCTATTTTTTAATAAAACTAATTACAACCTTCAATCTCTGAATTCTGTATTTCTAGTATTGTTACTAGTTCAATAATAATATAAAAGTATGTAAGGACAATTTTAAAGCGATATTTACAGCTGAAAACCTATGTCAAAATCCTAATATTTGATTTTCTCTACTTAGTAAATCAAATGAAAGGGTTTTGATGTTTTCTTTGCTTAAATGTCACTTTAAAATATTGACAGTAATACAAATTTGGACAAAAGTGACATTTGAAAAGCACGTGCGCGCCAGGCATAATGGATGTCGCCGTATCATCGCCTGCTTCGAATATTTAACACGGCAGTTTGTCTTCTTCCTGGTTATAAGTATTCGTTGCACTGCAGCCTTTCGGCTTATTGTGTACCCCGATCTTGTTAGAAGATGTTTGTTCCTTCTATGAGGTCCAGTAACCTTCTACCAAGCTTGTCATCTGGGAGGTTGTCACCACGTTGTTTGTTCCCGAAGATATTTTGTCTTCTGCGGGACAGCGCTACGCAGCGGTATATTATGTGTGAGGCGGTTTCATCCTCTTCGCCGCAGAGTCTACATTCAATGGATCCGTTGTTTATCCCTATCCGTTGAAGGTGTTTTGGCAAGTGGCAGTGGCCTGTTAGCACTGTTAGCAGACCCATCACTTGTTTCAACTGGGGCCACGTCAGGGTTAGTATCCCATTCGATAGTATTTTCGATGGTTTTCCCATTACGGCCCGTGCGTGTATTAGACCAGGCAACTCTTGCCATCGAGATAGGTGTTGTTTTTCCGACCATCTATCTAATGTTGTTTTTGTTGCCTGTTTTGATATTCCAAAGGCCGGTTCAGGGCCCCTAAATAGTTCTGACGATGGTTTTAAATAAAATGGACCGAAACGTTAACTGAAAATTGGAATTTCATTTCAAAATTGACCGAGACGCGGGAACAAACTACCTAAAATTTGTTAAAAAACGGTCAAGAAAACAAAACTATAATTACTCTCTTAGTTTTAATGCAAAGCTTTATTACTTTTATAACAGTATGTTTTGCGGTTTATCAATAAACATTATGTAGTGTTCATATGTAACAAAGAACGCTCGATAAGAAATTCTATAGTGGAACCTTTTTAATGGGTTTTTACTCATATTGAATTAAAAAAATATTAAAATAGTTTCCGCACTTTGCCTAGAGCGGATTTTAAAAGGTGAGTGGCAACCAAGTCACTTACAATAGCAAGCATGCGCCACGTTTTTTGAATCTGTTGTTTATTTTATATTGCTTTAAGCTATGCCTAATTTTTCCCACCTAATCCCTATATCGCTTTTAAATCAGTCGAAAAACATGCTAAAAATTTCCTTAATTAACTTATTTTCGGCCACTTTTAATCTGGAAAACTTTCCAGGCCATTACTTCCGTTATGCCTGAAATGTTTTGCATAAATACCAAAGAGGGGAGAACAGTAATGGTAGTAATTAAAAAACGACGACTCAATGAGAAAAGATAAAATTATTGCAACTTAAACTTGGATTTTAAGATAATATATACGTTTACTCAGTACTACAAAGTAAACTAATAAATTAATTCGAAAGGAGTGTAGATCTTGTCGCGACATCTCGCGGTGCATTTGCCTACCTAACGTAGCATCTTATAGAAGACCGATGCAGAGGGTGTGTTTTATAAAAACATAAAATCATAGCAAATGCATCTCTCAAACGATTTAATGTCCGTAAACAGAATTTGTTTCCTTTTTTCCCTTTGTCAAACTCATCTTTACTCGTGTTTTGCCGTTGTTACGGCTCATCAGGTAACGCTCGATTCGCGAGATGTCGCGGCGAGATCTACAACGTGTCCAAGATAAGGAGGGACAGTACAGGCATCTCGGAAACCGTAAGAGATACGAAGTCGGTTAAATGGAGGTAAAGTTGCGCATTTACGTTCCTAATAATATGCCGTTTAGAAAGTTTTAAAATTCCGAGTAGTTCCGGAGATATCCGGAAAAAAACGAAATTCTGAAAAATCGTTTTATAGTTTTTCTGGGTTTTCTGGGCCACTTTTTCCGCTCTATCTAACAGGGTTAATTGTTTTGTAATCCGACGAGTCGTCTTCGAATGGCCATTATCAACTTTCTTTTTTTAAATACGATCCTGTTTTCCTGATGATGGAATTTGAGAGCTTTTTTCTTCCGAATGCAACGATGTATGACACATTGTGGTTTAATGACGTTTGGAGGGTTTTTTGAACAATATCCGGACATTTTGGGATGTATTTCTCCTATTTTTATAAATAATATCTCATAAGTAAGCTATAAATTTTTTACTTATTTTGGACTAGTTCAATAAATAACAAATAATTTAATAATGAACCACAAATAAGTGAACAAAAATCATTCCAAAACAGTAATAAAACAAACAACGGAAAAAGTAAAGAACTACATAATCAGGTGTTCAAAATGATTTCCGTTATTCTCTAAGCACAAATAACATCTTTTAACTGCTGAGATAAAATAAAACACGATAGAATATCAAACTTTTCAGCATTTGTAAAATTATGTTCCATATTTTCTGAAAATTAGAACACCTCTTAAAACGCTTTCAAACGATCACAATGGGAATTGAAACAAATCACGCGTCACCATCTTAATTTTTTTGTTTCAAACGCTTACTTTTCTTTTAAATCCCGAATCAACAGAAGTTTGAAATGATGTTTCTGTATTTGGTTCACTTATTTGTGGTTTATTATTAAATTATTTGTTATTTATTGAACTAGTCCAACATAAGTAAAAATTTAAAGCTTATTTATGTGATATTATTTATAAAATTAGGAGAAATACAGGACCATATCCCATAATTTCCTGATGTTGTTCAAAAAACCCTCGAAACGTCATTAAACCACACGGTGTCATACATCGTTGCATTCGGAAGAAAAAAAGCTCTCAAATTCCAATGTCAGGAAAACAGGACCGTATTTAAAAAAAGATAGTTGATAATGGCCCTTCGAAGACGACTCGTCGAATTACAAAACAATTAATGCTGTTAGATAGAGCGGAAAAAGTGGCAATGTAAATGCGCAATTTACTCTAGAATTCGATCTCAAAAAAACCCAGGAAAACAATAAAACGATTTTTCAGAATTTCGTTTTTTTCCGGATACCTCCGGAACTACTCGGAATTTTAAAACTTTCTAAACGGCATATTATTAGGCACGTAAATGCGCAACTTTGCCTTCATTTAACCGACTTCGTATCTCTTACGGTTTCCGAGATCCCTGTACTGGCCCTCCTTATATTGGACACGTTGGATACTCCTCTTGAAGTTCGTCCAGTGCACCTGATAGTGCTGAGAAATCCCTTTTCCCTTTGTTAGAAGGTTTCTTCATTCCGCAGGAAACCTCTAAGGTTAATAAATGTGTTGACTGTTCCTATTTCTTAACATTTACCCATAATTGAAAAAATCACGACTTGAAGAAATATATGCCGTTATATTTTATCAAATGACAAACGCAAACCCGGTGTTAACTACATGAAAACTATAAGTCCATAAAAACAACCCCAATAATACAATATACGACCACATTTCCACTTGTAGACTAGTTTTTGCCTGGCAGAAACTTTCCAAAAAGGTTATTAATTATTAACTGCTCTCCAGGGTATTGTGTTCACGGAACAAGTCGACGGTTCGCATGTCCTAATTAATACCGAACATTCATGATATGTATATTGAAATTATCAGTTTTGACGCGAGCAATTTTGTAGCGTTTAACGAAATTAAAATTAAAATTTATAATCTTCCGTATAATCCAATTATTATATATGCATACAATATTTTTCATACATATGGTCTATCTGTTTGTGTTTTGGCATGGCAATCCTATTACTCGTTTTCTATATAGGTCTAACCTACTATATACTAGTGTTGTGATCGCTCGAGCGAAAAACCGCTTGATTACCCGATTATTGAAATAACCGACATCGCTCGATTATTAAAAAAACCGCTCGAGTTATCTATTCAGGCGAAAACCGTCGCTCGTCACTTATTATCTTTCACTAGATACCTGAGCTTCGCTTGACGCTGATAGATCGCACAGACCGCTGTAATGTGATCGAGTTAAAAAATTGCTCGTATATTCGAACAGTTTTTCGCTCGATAGGAAATACTCTAATTATAAATTCAGGCGAGAAACCGAAAAATATCTCCTGTCACTTGATACCCGACCTTCGTTCTACGCGAAATATGCCGATTGGCGACGTTCGAGTTTGACGCTGAGCAGGTAACACGACATACGTCTTTCTTAAAGGCACAGAATCGAGAAGGTGCATACAAAAAAGTATGCCAAATCCCTTAGTGGATTTATTGCTACATGGGTTTTGTAAAGGTTTGTTTTAACTGGCTAGCCAGCGGTGTAGTTTAGGTCTCCGATTGTAAATATTAAAAAATTAAAGGATATAATTTTGAAATTTTTATTTATTATAAACTCGAGAAAACTTCTCAAAAATAACATAAATAGAAATTGTTAATGAAAAATAACAAAACGAACAAAATGGTTAACAAAATAGATAGAAAAATTCGTTGGTAATCTTATAGTAAACATTTTTAAATCTGAACAGGAGCTTTTTATTATTAAACTCAAGAAGACTTCTAAGAAATAACATATATTATAGAAAATGTTAATGGAGAATAAGAAAACGAGCAAAATAGTTAACAAAACATAGGTATCGACAAATTTTTTTGTAACCAAAAGTAAACATTCTTAAATTTAAACAGGAACTATTTTCTTATTTTGCCAGTCGCGTAACTAAGCCTACATTTTTGAAGGGCACACAGTGGTCACGTGACAATTTAAAGTCGAAGAATTTGACAAGCCATTTTAAATATCTACTTATTTTATGCTCGTAGATTGAGAAAGATGTGAAGAAAAATAACTCTTGGTAATACTTTTTGTTTTAAAATAGCACAAGAATAAACCCGAACAATAAATACATATTTTGGTAATTTTTTGCAATTTTTTTGTTTAGTATCGAGACACGTGGTAAAAATTAATTATTCACAACTAAAAAAAATTCTGGAATTTTTTTGGTGGCTACTACAATTTTTTAGCTAAACCTGTGCCCACCCGTAGTTACGTGCCTGCTAAATACCCTACCTGATCACATGTAAACGGCTAGGCTGCCGGTCGAGCACTCTGTGACGTCATCGCTTGGTGAATTGGAATTTCAAGCGATTCACTCGATTATTAAAATCGCTCGAGTATCAAGTACTCGATTATTAAAATCATCGGTTTTTCCCAACACTACTATATATCATGAATTACCATGTATATTTATAGTTCTATCCATTCCATTTGTGAAGGTAAAAAAGTCTCTACAATAATCGGGCATTGTATAACAGCATTTACAATTCAAATCACCACGATCAGAGAATATTTTGCCGAACAATTATTCGAATAAATTTGAATCCCGAGCAAAACGGCACATCGGGAAAAGACAATTTGTCAGTGTAGAATTACAATAGGGCTAAAAAATTGCCCAAATTACAGCAAAAACGACCGTTGCAATCGTGCGAGGGTTTCGAAGATAAAGGGCAGAAAAGAAAACAATTAGAGGCCTACATTCATACAACTAAATCATTGCTTTTGTTCGGGTTTAGTTCTTAGTTGAGATTTTCGTTTCTCCTATTATATGATTTGACGGTATTCGGTGAGACAGTGTTGGCGAAATTGATATTGTTCCTTGGACACCTTTATTATACGTTATAATTAAAAATAGCAGACCATTTCCATAACACCCTGTATATAATAATCTAGTCATCACTAACATAATAACTACCTTATTATTGGTAACGTATGGTAATTAAATTAAAAAAAAAATAAAAAAAATGAAAAAAAAAAATAAAAAAAAAATACAATTTTAGCACTGCTGTTATAATTCTGATTGTCTAAAACTCTAGTACAGGGTGTTATGCAAATGACGTATTATTTTTAAATTGGCAATTCCTGAGATGAAAACAAATTGAAGAAAAATATCCAAGAATGACCTTATGTCAAACCAAAAATGAACACGTGGTGCCCCTGTCAAGAAGGTAAATAAAGCAACATATGTCAACAGTGTTGTCATATCTTCAGGGTAAACTCTTTAGAAAGTCAATAACCGTTTGACAGATTGCTAGTTGTTTATTTTTCAGGGTACATTATTACAAACTTTTACGTTCAGTTCAGTTCGCTGGGAAACAATCTCTGATTTATAAACTTGAACTGACTCGAACGAACCGCCGCGGGTCATGGTATGTTCTCATTTGTTCAATTCGAACGACACCCGTCAGATCTGGACCCTTTAGAAAAAAACTGCAATTTTATTTAGCTTTTCGGACTTATTTAAAACCAATTAATTTATAAAAAAACACCAAGTACCTAGGTAACCCGAGCAAAAACAAACCGGCACAATAATCTCACAAAATCGCGGCTCGGCTGCACATCTAAGTACCATTCAATCTGAATTTGTATTTTATAGTGCTACTGTTTAGACAAAAATACGCCCTTATTGTCTGAGTGGTCTGTTAAATAATGTAATTAACATCTAAAAATTTTAAAAATAAATAACACGTTGGTTCCGTCGATCGATATTGAACTGCTGGACTGGGGCACTGCCGTCGCGAAAAGAACAAATAACTTAATAATTAAGTATTAACACACAATTTAACACATAAATCTGCTTGAAAAACAGTAGGAAACCGGCCGTTTTCTTTAAACAGCTGATCTTGGACAGTCGGGTTGCCTATTTTTTACGCGACTGCAGCGGCTGGGGTTAATACTTAAAAATACAGCGTTGCCACTTTCGATGTTTTATAAGGTTATATTCATAAAATGCAGAATTTCCTTCTGTAATACTTTTCTGTATAAAGTCGCGGAAATGGCAACCGCGCTAGTTAGACGAGACTATTTATTTTAAAGAGATGGAAGTATGGAAAGGAAGGGCCTATCAACATAATTATTTCATCATTCTTCTTCAGTGAAGGATTAATAAATTTGATTAGCCCATTAAAAATTAGCGTTTTTATTATTTCTGAATTTCTATTGCGAAATAATTTGTATCCTATAGTGCTGTTGTTTTATGTGTACGGTAGGTTATTGTAAAGTGTAATTATGCGTTAGTATTTATTGCTTTTGTATAATCTAATAATAAATACATATCATAAAAAAGCTAATTGGAAACTCGTGGGTGTCTGTGTGTTTCTTTAAGTGATTTAGTGCAAATGTTCCGAGAGATTGGAAATAAGAAGCCGAATGGGGTTTAGTGGGTATAAGCTTATTATGCAGTTCCACATTATCATCACGGTACGTGATGAGCATAAAGCTTTTCCCATAGAAAAATACACAAAAGCCTGAAGATGTCTGTGCCCTGGATTACTTGCTAGTGTACTGGCACCTGGATTCACTTCTATTTAGATACTAGGTAAACTAAATATTATTTTTATAAGAATCTACAGTTTTACATTTTTTACAGAGTTGACACCATTGGGCCTGAACATCTGTTGATTACACAGCTTGGCAATGTAATATGATCATATATGAATGTGCCGAGAAGTAACCAGGTGGGTTTAGGGGTGAATTATCTCACTTTTTAAACGTTCGATTAAAAAAATATATATATGTAGCGCTTCTCTATGACACCCCAGGAGTCACCCATTTAAATATAATACGTCATTTCCATAACACCCTGTATAGCTATGTGAGGTTATCAAGATAAAAAACAAATATATCATTTTCTTAACTGACATCTTTTTATATTGCTAGTTAATCCCGCAGAATTTAGTTTTATATCCTTTCCTTCACGCAATCAATCAAGATGTTATCCTTAATAACTTGGTCACCTTCTAGAGGCAGCAAAAAATTTTGTTACTGCTAAAAATATATTTCTTTGATTGTCCGTCTTTGTTTGCACTAGCGCTTAGATTTGATCAAGTAAATCTCATAGTTTGAATAATTGTTTTATTTTAATTTTTTTATCATTATTTTTTTACATTGGTCGAAAATCTCGCACATGTATGGGATTGCAAGAAAGTTAAGAATATATCTGTAATATAGAGGTTGGAACAAGAACTGTTATTTGACTCAAACTTTGAAACAACTTGGAGAGTGATTTTAGAATTTTTATTTTGTCATTTCACTAAGTGATCTATATTCTTAACATTTGTAGTTACGGTGCGAACTATTTATATTTCTCAAAGACGGGACTTTGTTTATTTTATATTAAGTGCAACATTTTGTTTGAAATACTTTCCATCGTAACTCAAGGCGGTATTTTTTCAAACCCGAACAAATCAAATATCTTAGCTAGTGTTTAAGATTTGTAGCGTTCTGCCTTCAGAGTGTGCCACTCTATATTCCCAACCGAAAGCTCATTTCAATTCATTATATCCCTTAAACCTAATTCACATCCACGCATTTTATATATCTTTGAACTTTAAGGTTATGTCTTCCGGCTATTGCAGAAACCGCCTCCACGTATGCTTTACTTGGAAAGGTTTCAGCAATTTATGGGTTTTTGGTTATTGACTTCTGAAATATTGGTTTTCCTGGTAAATGAGTTTTAAGCCGGAATTCCTTAGGTTTAATATTATTTCTTTTTGAACGAGAATTGATCTTATATAAGACTGTAATACATTCGCGGACAAACATAAATCATTTCTTCATTTACATAAATATAACTGTGGTGTGGTTACTCCTTGGATAACGCGACCCACGAACAAACCCAATTGGTGAAACCTATGTTCAAATTGTTATATCAAATCAGTTCACGTTGTTAGTTGCCGCATTAAGGAATTCATCTCCCTGATCTGCCTGGAATCCGGTACATATTTAAAAAATCAATTTTAACTTTCTTCAAGCGAAATCTAAATTTTAAAACTCATTGATTTCAACGTGCCACGGGCAGGTTTTACCCTATCTGGCAAGCTTGGTGACCCAATTCGGCATTACCCGACTTTTGCGGTGTCGTTGATGACCCATTTTTGGTTGGACGCTGTAAGAATTTTAATAGTATTGCGACAATGGCAATGATTGTTTATCGAGATTGCTCTACCAGCCACAGGCGAGTATGGATTGCAATATTAGCTATTGCCTCGAATAGAGTTCTTTTTAATTTACAAATTGACTGAATCTGCATAAAATGCAGGGTTGCAAAAAACATGTATTTTTTAATTTTAAATAAAACAAATGTTTTTTTTTGTTTTAAATGTTTTTTTTTTTTTGTTTTAAACTTGTCTCTTTTGCTTTTAAAGTTCAAAACAAATAAAACCTTATTAAAAACATAGTTTAAAACATGTTTTTAATGTTTTGAGTAGAATTTAAAAGATAAGTTAAACTTGTTAACCAGTGGACATCTCAGATTGTTTTCTATTTATAGAGTTTTACCACATTTAGAATTTTTGCCGAGAATCATGACATTCTCAAGATGCTTAGTGGCTCTAGATAAAGTTAAAAAAACACTTGCACGATAGGAGCGACAGAAATATGACTTCAACTATTGGGGACATTTGAAAACAAAATATCAAATGGAGAATTTTCAATGAGTTACGTAAATAAGGTTATAGAATGTTTGGGGATGGCCCTAACTCTAGTTCATTTTTTAGCAAACTTGCTTGATCATTGTTTTAGGGGAGATAGGCTAACTCAAAGCCAATTAGAAATTGCCACGGAATATGTAGAAACCTACCATTCAGAGGCATTGCCAACGATTGTAAATTTTCAGGCTAGGTGTGCCCATATATGTTTTCTCAACAGATACTTGAAAATAAAACCATTAGCATGGTGGCGGTCTATTAAATATTTAAATACAAGAGCAATGGAACTTGTCCAACAGCTACATACGGCTATTGCTTCGTCCGCCAACATAGGAAGACTTTTTCGTCTTATGGTTTAGTTCATTCCAAATTCCGCAATAAGCTAGGCAATGTCAGCGCAGCTAAGTTGGTTACAATTTTTAAAGAACTAAATTCTAATGCACCCACTTACTGATGTCACTTCCGATCAGTGATTATTATGCATTTTTATCTTATTCCTTTTTTTTCCTTACGGGTTACACACTTCTTTGTAGTTTTTTGAACATACCAAAGTTCTATGCATGATGTTCATTAAGTACCTAACTTTTATTATTTTGTTAATTTGAATGGAAATTACTGTTTTAGTAAGTAGCTTTATTACTATTTATTAATAAATATTTTTCACACCAAGTTGTTGCATAAATTAACTATACTCCTGTTAAATAATCAATTTACTAAAAAAAAACGACGTGTGTTTAATTTATCTGTTTTAAACATGTTTTAAAACATTTTTAACAAAACATTGTTTAAAATATGTTTAAAATAATTGTTTTATACAAAATGTTTAAAACGAAACAACCTAAAAGTAATTTCCTAGCCTAGTGCAATCCCTAAAAAAATATTCAATAAGGTACTTACTTATTCATTATAAGGGTATGAGTATTCTGACGGTTACCAATCAGTTGGTAGTCGAAACATTTTGCTCTACGAACATCGAATTTTTGGTCACAGATTTTGCTACTGTGACTTTGAACCATCTGCGCCTGCTGCAGTCAGTTTGTAACTAATTCTGACTTCTCTGCGAACAAACATGTTATTTCCAGATAAATATTTTCGGTTATAATGGGATAAATTTCAGGATAAAATCTCTTTTCTTATCAGGGAAACGATCTTGCCGGGAATCGCTGTCAAACGTTTTAACGGCCGAAATCAATTAAGCTTTATTTGACGGAAAACTATCCTGCAGCGTCATTGATTGGGTTTAGTATGGGGTAAAGTGTTTTTACTAGAAGTGCCTGTGTTGTGTCCTATATTCAATAGGTGATATATGTTTTTCGAGGGATTTAGGGTACACAATCACTAAATTGTTAAAATGGTTGGTTGTTGTGGCAAAACATAACGTTTTACATTACAATCACTATAACGGTAAGTGTGTGGTAAGAAGCCTATTACACACGATTTCGAAACTTACCTCGAAAGAGTGTATAACACGCTTACCATTCGAGTTGTGTACTTTTTCTACGATTTCAAATTTACTTTTATGTTAAATTATCGAAATTAGCTAATAAAACATATTCTGAGCCGGTACTCACATCATGAAAATCGCATAAAAAATAAAAAAGTTATAAAATATTAAACTTGACCAAGATTTCAGGATGGCGGAATTTTGTGCCTGCGAATATATTAAGACTAATATTATTCGTTTAATAAAATAATTTATATAGGCACTATAATATTTGAAAATACATAATGTATGACGTAAAGCGTCATAATTTTATATAAAATGAATTATTTATTGTGTAAATTTAACGTTTAAATTTATCAATACGGATTACGCGTTAAATCAGGTTTATAAACTGCAAAATCCTTGTACCATTTTGTACAGTATCACAGTATAGCGGTCAATCACATTACTATAAATTATGTTTTATATACTATACAGTGTCGTCAAATAGATTGGAATAAATTCATCCAAAATGCATTAATTTTTCGAAGATCACCTAAGATATTATCAGGATGTGTCTGGTGGTCAACTCCAACATTTATTAAATTAATATTTCACAATTTTTGAATTGATACATTTATTACTTAAAATTGTATTACAGTGAAATCTCCCTTAGGCGGAAACCTACGGGACCGTCTAAATATGGCCGCCTAATAGAGGTGTCCGCCCATGGGAAATTTGTTATTAGGTAATATGTAAATGCAAAACTATTACTATGCATATGTATGTACAAATAAACATAACATAACAAAAATACACTAGTTTTAGTTAGGATGTAGTACTAAAATAATCTAATAACGTAGTTTGACGCGTTTTAAACTGGCAATCTAGAAAATGTAATTCCAAGTCTGATAACAATTCCATTGCTGTAGAGTCACCTCTATTCTTTGCATACTCTTGTAATTCCTTTACCATACTAATGGCTTGTTGATAATTGGTGACATTTGTTTGATTACTGCATTCAACTTCTTCATCAGAGTCGTCAGATAGTGATGTGGTTTCAGTTTGGACTACATAATCGGTAGGAATGGGGTCACTATCATCTTCTAATAGCACATTGCTATCAATGTTAATGCACTCGCCCAAATCATTGTTATCAAATTAAAAACTTCCACAACATCAATATTCTCTTTCAGACTCAAAACGCGGCATTTTTCTGCCGTTGTTTACGATTTTAATCTTACAACTCACAAATAAACGGCGGACTGCTGTCGGGGAATCACACATACTTTCATTCGGCGAAGTCCTTTCGCTCTGCCACGCGTACGCGTTTGGTTGCCGGTCTGTCTTCAGAGAGTTTTTGTCTAGTTATTCGTTTCCCAAATACTTTTCAAATTTTTTTGTCCGTTTAAAGGAGGGTTTTCGCACTCTTTGCATGAAAACAGCCTGTCCGCGTCCGCCATAAGGAGAGTCCGCCCAAGAGAGGTTGATTTTCATGTAATTTCATATACTTTGTTCCGGACTATGAAAAAATGTCCGCTTAATAGAGATGTCTGCTTATCAGAGGTGTCCGTTATGAGAGGCTTCACTGTAATTCTTTTCTAAATAAAATTGATTTTTTTTTAAAAAACGACTTAATTTCGACATAATTAAAAAATTGGAGGGTCCATTTCAAAAACTGAAGCATCACATGAAATCTTTTTTTAGCCATCCTATATAAATAGGAAAAAAAATAAAATTCGATTGGTCCGCTGGTTTTTCGAAAAGTTAAAGCTTGAATTTTGACCTCACTGTTTAATGTTTGTTAAAACATACACAAAAAGGTGTTATTTCATTAATAATGAACCAATTTTAATAATATTTGTTTCCACTGATAGGAAAGAAAATTTGAGAAATCTCGTTAACCTTATATCATATTTTACAAAGTGTTTTAAATAACGTGAAAATGAAATTAAAATTAAATTGTTAATTTATTTCGACTATTTTTCAATGGATTTTCATCAATAAAATTATCTGCGTATGTCTATTCTAGCGTTACGAAGCGTGAAATAGCATGTTTTAATAATCATTGTGACTTTGTACGACTTTATTTTGAAAAAATAGTTTGCAATGCTGCGAGCAGGTGTTCTTGTCTGGTTTCTTGGCAAAATGGCTTTCTAACGTTCACGTCTGAATTTATGAAAACGAGACAAATGCAACGCAACGGCCTAGTCTGGAAATGGCGAACAAAAGAGTCTCGATAGCGTAAAAGCGAATAAAATGCCGGTGGCGCCCTATCTTTATTACATTTTGTTCGTCAAGTTTGTCCTTTAAATAGGGGTAATAAAATGTCTGCGATCTCGGGAACACTCGGTTGTACAGGTGAGGCTCAAAACAATTTCAATCTATTAAAAATATGATTAAATTTTAGCCCTGAAACTTCCATAATTATCCTAGGAAATCTAGTGTAGAAAAAAGCACTTTTCCGCACGCAACTGCCGATACCATGCAGAATGACGCCTGTAGTCTGGAAAAGTGACTTTCGAGGATCAATAATATATTACGTACCGAGGTGGAAAGTGTTTTATTCCTGTCGAGAGAGTCGGTACAATAATGAAACTTTTCACCGAGGTTTGTATACAAGTTTATTTACAAGCATATCTTATTATTTTGAATTAAAAGTATTAATAAAAGATAAATGTCATTTTGACTTTTCCATTAAAAAATTAGACAGACATTTCAAATCACAGCAAGTGGTAAAATAACGTAGATAGTAATACACATCAAGATTTCAAATCTCGTTTTTTGAATATGGGTTCCATGTCACTAAACAATATATTATTTTAACAACAGAAAAATGCGATCAGAATCAGGAATCACGAATCAGATGAGGAATTTGATTTTGCTGCTACTCCACCAGAAATTCGAGAAGCAGCAAAAATAGTAGAAGAAGAGCTTCTGCCAACTAAAAGCCGCCCGAGATATGGCATATAACTGTTTCAAAGATTGGTGTACGGGAAACAAAGTTCAATATCCTGGTTCTGAGTCGGTGCTACTAGTTTGTTTCAATGAAAATGCCAAGACAAAGAAGATATGAACGATTTGGTCACAATATCCAATGCTGAGTACCACTCTATCAATTAGGGAAAAAGTAGACATATCTTTCTGAATATTGAAGGTTTACTGGCCACTGTTTCAGAAGAACAGCGGCTACTTTGCTCGCAAATAACGGTGGCGACCTCATGCAAATTAAGCGGTTAGGATTCTGGAAACCTAGTACAGTAGCTGAGGGATACATAGATAGTTCTGTCTCTACTCAAGTTAATACGGCAAATTTGATTTCAAAGCCAAGTTCAAATTTACTAACACTACTTCAAATAATCATGACCTAAACCTTTCAAAACAAGATTTTCAGTAAGGTTTTAACATATCAGTCACTGTCTACAATAATGCCAATGTAATATTTAATGTAAATAAGTAAAACAAAAACCATGTTAATTTTTTATTTTTTATAAATGTCAGGTTTATTTTAAAAAATAAAAAAAAATTATTGTTGTAAAATTTGTGTAATGAGTATTATTTTGAGAAATCGATTTTTTAAAAAATTATAAAAAAATAATTTACTTTCCACCCGGGTGGAAAGTAAAAGTATTGGTTGTAAGTAAGTAAGTAAGGTTGTAAATTAAATCTTTTCTACAAACGTTGGAAAAAGTGACTGTAACGAAAATAAATTAATAAAAATATACATCATTAGATTATTTTTTTAGGTATAAGACCAAGATGTGTGCAAAAACAAATTCTACAATAATTTTCGAACAACAAATATCAGTCTAAATATTTATTATTTACTTATTATTAGTTATTTTTATTGTGAAATTACAATTAGTCGCAGGGGGTCGGTTTATTGCAGAAGGCATATATTATATTATTTACTTATTATTATGTGGAAGCCACCTGGAAGTTCGTGGTGGAGGAATGCTGATTTACAGGTATCAAGCAATCACTAGTGTTGCTGGGCGAATTTGAATCCAATATTTCAAGGCATAGATCGTTCTGCATTGAAGCTGGAGCCGATTGGGTGTCCAAAGAATAAACTTGACGGAGGTTATCATTTATTTGAAATAGTGAAATTCAGAATTTTGTTGAACATTGTAGAATCTCCCAAATAGCCTTCAGCTACAGAAGCTGATTTCCATCCGCCAAATCGTTTGACATCAAGCGAAGAATTTAGAATTATACAAAAACTTATTCGTGCAGAAAAAAAATGTCCGCTCCATGCGGAAAAGTGGATCTTTTCCAACTAAAATGTGGATAAACAATAAATCGCGCACGCTTGTAAGAAAAATATGTTTTCCTGCATGCTTCTTAAATTAAAGCTATGCTGGTACGGTGTTTTTCCTTTACTACGAAATAATAAATACCTATTTCCTTAAATTTCTTGGCATAAACAACGTATAATACAAAATTCTCGGTACTCTGCGAAATTTCTCTATCTTTCAAGGATGTTTTCCATTTTTCTGCGAAATTTTTATTACGAGAGTTTTACCATTGTAGCTACTGTTTACGGTTAAAAATGAATACTTTTTTTTAAAATCGATATCTTAAAATAATATATGAACACACCAACATACAACTCAGTACACAAATTTATCGACAATGAATTTTTTAATTTTTTTAAAAATAAACCTAATGACATTTATAAAAAAATAAAATATTAACATGGTTTTTGTTTTACTTATTTGCATTAAATTTTACATTGGCATTATTGTAGGCAGTCACTGATATGTTAAAGCATTGAATATTGTGACCAAATCGTTGATATCTTCTTTGTCTTGGCATTTCCACTGAAATAAGCTGGTAACGCCGACTCAGAAACAGGATTTTGTACTTTGTTTCCCGTACACCATTCTTTGAAACAGTTATATGCCTTGTCATATCTCGGGCGGCTTTTAGTTGGCAGAAGAGATCTTCTTCTACTATTTTTGCTGCTTCTCGAATTTCTGGTGGAGTAGCAGCAAAATCAAATTCCTCATCTGATAGCATTTTTCTGTTGTTAAAACAATATATTGTTTAGTGACATGGAAGCCATAATCAAAAAATGATATTTGCCATCATGATGTGTATTATTACCTGCGTTATTTTACCACCTGGGGTTATTTGACATTTCTGTCTTGATTTTTCAATGGAAAAGTCAAATTGTCATTTATCTTTTATTAATAATTTTAATTCAAAATAATTAGAAGTGGATGTTAGATGTGGTTGTAAATAAAATAGTATACATACCTCAATGAAAAGCTTCATTACTGTCTCGAGATTTAGTTAACCTCGCCGCTTCGCGCCTCGGTCAACTACCGACTCTCTCGACAGGAATGAAACACTTTCCACCTCGGTACGTAATATACTGTTTCCTATAGAGCTAGTATGTGATCATAAAATAAGACAGAAGGTACCACTGTACCAAGACTGTCTATAAATTCTAGCCTTAACTACAAAGGGTTTGCGCATTTCTGTTTACTAATTTTATTAAATTATTCAAGCGTCTAGTCTCGGTCACTCCAAACTGGGAACGCCTACATTTTTAAATAAAATTGTAATCAAACCCAAGGGCTTTTTAGGGTTATGACCTAGCGACGGTAATTAAAAGAGGCGAGCTCCGGTCCTTTCAAGCACTTTTTAATAACATGAAGGATCGGGTAAGTTCACATTCGTTTAAAATCATTGTTTAATCTTACGCTTTGATTTTTTTTACTGGATTATTTAAATAAATGATTAAAAATAAACTCCTGGACATAATTAACGCAACATCATAAATTTGCCCTATTTTTTATGCTATTTCTTTTCTGAATTTGTGATCCGATTGGAATGATTTTTTTTGCATTGTAGGTTGGTTCCTTGACAATGTCATAGTTTTCGCTGTTTATGATAAAAATTTAATTTTCGATTTATACTGGGTGTACTAGAAATGCTATGTTTTTTTCCGAAAATTCGCATCACCCTGTGGAGTATATTAGCAACCGAAACATATTGCAGTTGACATTAGACGGTAGGTCCATCTTTCCCCAACATTTTCTTTTTTGGTTTACTTCATTATCTCTGTTATTAAAGGAGATACATCGTTTTATAGCGTAACATGTTTTTATAGACTTTAACATTCAACACATTCATTGTTAGATGTTTTCAAGTAGACTATGAACCTTTTCTGACATTGCAAGCGATTGTCAGCAGATGTTGTGTTTTAAAGTTACAAAGGTCAAATAAAATTCGCCATGCTGATAAAAACTGTTCGGAAACTGCTTATTAAACGTTCATTTCGTATGCCCAGTTGCCCGAAGAGTATTTTAATCTTGAAACCTACTTGAAAACATTTAACAATAAATGGTATAAGTCTATAAAAACATGTTACGCTATAAAACGGTGTATCTCCTTTAATAACAGAGATAATGAAGTAAACCAAAAAAGGGAATGTGGGGAAAGATGGACCTACCGTTGAATGTCAACCGCAATATGCTTCGGTTGCTAATATACTCTACAGGGTGATACGAATTTTTGGAAAAAAGCATAGCATTTTTAGTAAACCCAGTATAAATCGAAAATTAAATTTACCTACAATGCAAGAAAAATCATTCAAATCGGATCATAAATTCAGAAAAGAAATAGCATCAAAAATATGGGAAATTTATGATGTTGAGTTAATTTTGTTCAGGAGTTTAGATATCGCAGGAAGATAAATAAATACAATTTCCTCGTCAGTGATTCATACTAAGTTAAATTAACTCATTTCTTCGTTCCTCTTCTTCGCTCAAAATTTAAGCTTACTAACTTTATAATGCAGGAGTCTTTGGTCTCCCGGTGTGGTTGGCGCTTTAATTAGTCTCAACTGCTGGCTTGTTACCTCCAAAACGTGTACAATTTCCATTTAAAGTTACGCTAAATTATACTTATACAGGGTGTCAATGTTGAAAACTTCCCACCCTTAATATCTCTTCTGCAGCGTTTCTTCTTCAAGTGCCTATCCGTTACCGAATGTTCGCAATCATTCTAGCAATGATAATTTTATTTGTTGCTGCTCTGGATAGTCCTGTGGTGGATGATTCAAACCAGGATCTTAAATTCTTTAGCCAGGATATTCTTCTTCTGCCAATACTTCTCTTGCCCTGAACTTTTCTCTGCATAATGCAGTTCAATAATTTATATTTGGTCTGGTTTCTCATAATGTGACCAGATATTCCAATTTCCTACGCTTTACTGTGTACATTGTTTCCCTTTCCTTATTAAGTTTTTGGAGTACTCGTGTGTTTAATACTTTGTTCATCCATGATATTTTGAGGATTCTTCTATATGTCCACATCTCGAAAGCCTCCAGTTTTTTGTTATTGCTTCCGTCAAGGTCCAGGACTCCACAACGTATAACAAGATGGAGAATATGTAGCATCGGAGTAGTCTGAGTTTTAATTTTAAATTCACATTATGTGTTCTGAATAATTTTGACATGTGGTTGAATGCTGCTCTTGCTTTTTCGATTCTTGCATTTATTTCTTTATGGTACCATTGTTCATTTAGTGTTGTGCCAAGATATGCGTATGATGACAATTGTTCTACCGCTTTTTCATTGTACTTCTCCAATTCTTTCTTTGCTGATTATCATTATTTTTGTTTTATTAGTGTTAACTTCTAGGCCAAACCTTCTGCTACTTTCAACCACCCTGTCCAGCAGTGCAGCCCTTGTTCAGTGTCGGCAAATATGACGGTGTCATCAGCATATCTAAAATTGTTTATTCGTTCTCCATTCAATAGTACTCTTTCTTCCGTGTATTCTAGGGCTTCTTGGAATATTGCCTCTGAGTACATCTGAGGAAATATGAGAGGCGACAATACACATCCCTGGCGTATACCTCGCGAGGTTTCTGTTCCTCTGTTTTTTCCTGGTTGATTCTGACCGAAGCCGATTGATTCCAGTATAGATTCTTGATTATTCGTAAGTCTTTGCCGTCAATTCCACTATCCTGCAAAACATCCATCATCTTGTTATGTTGAACCTTACCAAATGCCTACAATTCATGTCTCTGCAACGATATAAATGCACTTGTACACTGAAAAGGGCATCTCTCCTGCAGTAAATAATATTAAAAATTGGAAAGACAGGTCAATTTTATTGTGAATCAAAGAATATTTGCAGCCTTTGTGGTTTAACCCCTTGGGAGGGATAGATGTTATCCTTGAAATCTTAAATGGGAATCGGGCTCAAGTAGCATGTAATTTTAAAAAGGTTATTTAAATATCTTCCAAGGTATCTCGTTCCAAAAATGTACTTATGTATTATTATTTTCCGAAATCTCCCTTGTCTCAACTAAAACTTCGCTTATAGAATCTAGTAGCATATGAACAAATCGTTTACAACGCGACATAATACGCATTCTTGGAAACTAAGTGGATCTCGTACGTTTGTGGTCAACCTTAGGAAATATTGTGAACATAATATCACGAAAGTATTCGCCTTTTGAAGTTTCCGTGCTTTTATTATAGAACCCTAAAAATATTTGGACGAAGTGTGCTCTAGGGTTATAGAGTATGAATATTAAATTTTAATGGAAGTGATATTTTGTTATGAAAGCATTGCCTTTGAGGTCGCACCGCACGTGTTTCCTCTTGCTGTCGTTATTGCAGCACTCTATTTTTTGAAGAGGAATATTTTGCAAAGTGACAGCTGTGATGGTGGTTGACCGTTAATGAGTAATTTTTCAGTTTACAAGTTTCGAATAGGCCCATACGGACCTGCATTCTTAGTCAATTCGTTTCGAAATAGAATACAAGGATGAAAACGTAACTCTAAACAAACAAACCCGAGGCTTTTTCTTGTTAGCACAGCTTGGGTTGGTTGGCATTAAAGCCTTCCTAAAGTGGGTACTATAATTATATATTTCAGATACAAGTTTAAGACATTATCTTAGAGCACGCGTTTTCTACAATACAAGTGCTCTAATTGTCTTATGAACCATGTATTTTATAATACTTTTTCTATTTAGGTCTTTAAAGTCTGAGAATGTAGCCCAAATAGAAAAAGGAACTTTATACAATGCTTTTATTTCATATGTTGCCTATATGATTTTTAATTAGTCAATAAGATTTTTTCTTTGAATCTAAAATATTTGCAGCCTTCGTGCTTCGTGCAGTGGACTTATTCATGTCAATTTTTAGGTGACGATTTGTATTAAAGAATAGGAGAGGGTCACCCAGAATGACTACCTACGAAACCCAAATCATTCTAATAGAGAAGAGTATATACTTAAACTATAGTCTTAAGTAGATTTTAAAGCTAATATCTTTATTTTAATTTTTAATCAAATTTTCAACCCTCAAAAAATAGTTTTAAATAGGAAAAGAGTTTATTCTACTTATTATAAAATTGACTGTAAATTCTCACGTTTTTTTTTTTAGTATATTATTCTTCTCTTTGACACTACGCATTTGTTATGTGAGCAAAGAGGCATTCTTTTTACGACATACAACAAAAGGGCGTATAAATATTATATTACACCTTTTTTGTATGTAAAGAGTTGAAGGGATAAAACTTCGGATGGATGAAATTTACAAATGTAATTTTTTTTATGGACCCTCATAAATGAAATTTGCGTTCTGGCATATAAAATTGTGATGAAAACGAATCGAGTTAGTTAAGTTTTTTTTTGCTAACTGTTTATAGTCCAAGGACACACTCGTATGAATGGTTCCAAATGACAATTAAAAAACTCTTTACCCTTGTCTCTTTATATATATTATATATATTAGGTGTCGCATGAAAGTGCTGTCATTGTCTAAAATTCCTATGGCATTAAATGGCCCTAAGAATTCAGTCGCCATTCCTACAAAATACGTTTGCACGCCAATCTTTTAAAATTTTCTCCTCGAGCTTTGCTTAACAATACTATGAAACAAACTACAGTTCGACAAGCGAGTCTATAGCTACTAGGTATCGATAAGGGGGAAGCAATATCTTTTAAAACATGGCCGAGTCATTTTTCATCGCCAAAATCGAGGCCTTCGATTTTTTCGACAGCACAGAGACACGCCCTTTTTTGACAGGAGATGATAACAATTGATCCGGGCTATTTTCTTTCCTTTCAGTATCTTCTTTGTGAATGTTTTTTACTGCACCCACGCTTACTCCCGTATACATTGCGACCCTTTCTAGCTTTCCCTTAAGTGGCAATTTAAATGTATTAATTTGTGATTCCTCTTCACACACCCTGTACACATTGGCAATCACTTCACGGGTTTGACTATGAAGGGTTTTACCAGGGTATATCCATTCATTAATACAGTTTTAAAACAAACCCTATCACTACGCAACTGGATGAAGCATATTGGACATCGCTGAATAAGCACACTGGCACAATAGGCGTGTCACCAGGCGCGTGTCGTCATCCTCTGTCTGGGATATAACCTATCAAATTAGCTCTAGCCACCGGTTACCCATGGTTACCGTTGATATTGCACCATGTTGCCCTATTTTTAGATTAGAAGTACTTTAATAACAAAATATTTTATTTTGCATTTAAATATTAAAATAAATAGTATGAAAAGAAAGTTTTAAAAACATTGAAACTATAATAGAATATTAGTTTCTTATACACTTATGACAATTTACATTAAATGGGTAAATTTAATTTTAGGGTTTACTTGGTAACATGTTATTAAATTAAAATTTAATATATGTGACAACATTGTTATCCCAAGAAATTTTCTTGCCCGCATTCCTTTTGTAACTACAGATAAAGTTGTCGACCTGTATATAGTATTCGATGGCGATAGTAATGATATACTAAGAAATATAAAACTATTGGTGGATCGTTGCTGTTTTTAGAATATATGCTCCTAAATTAAATTAAAGTCATGAAGGTGTTCTATGGCAGAACAATTCGTTCAATGATCTCTTAGTCTATTTCAGTTTATTTTATGTTCTTAAATATGTATGTCGCTGCCGTCAGGAGTTTTATTTTGTATATTTTAATATAATTGTAATTTATTACTGTGAGTGATGAATAGGAAAGAGCGTACATGTTTTTTTATTATCAAACCCAAGCACTATGCAGAAAAATCTTTAAAACACTCTCGTAGTGGTGCTTGTGCTAATAAAGCAATTTACGTTGGTTTTGAATCGTTGAAGGAGTTGGTGGAGGAGAATGACAAGAGAAGGGGATGAGACACCCATTAATAGATGACGCCTGTAATCTGACATGTTAACCTTTTTAGAAAAAGCATAACGAAGGTTTATTAACTGACTGTATTTTATTATTTTCAATAATTGATGATCTGTTCTTTTGTTTCAGGTAAGCCAGAGTTCATTTTGAAACGCACGAGAATGCCTGAGTAAGTAATCCTTTTTTTTTTTTTGGTAATTGAGTCATATTTCGGCCTAGTCCGTCGGTTAAAAAAAAATTGTCTGAGGATTTCCGCATATTTATTTTCTGTATGTTTTCCTAAATATGCAAAGTCATAAAGCCGGGGAAAATAGAGCCCGCCCGTCGGCCTTGGATACACGGGACTCAAATAATGGTGTGAGGGATTTGGCAAATCCACTTCCAACGTGTTGAGCGGGCAAAATATAGATTTACCGCTGACATATTTTTTCGCTTCTTTCACCGGAAAGACAATTTCCTGGGATTTGCTTCTGGGATTTTTTTTAAATAAAAATATACATACATTAGTTATTATCTCGAGATCGATAACAGATAAGTATAGGTAAATGTTATGGAAATTTATTAAGAAACTAATGGGGACTATAAAAAAATAAAACACAAGGTGTTCCATTTAAATTACCAAAGTTGCTAAAGTTTTTAAAAGAGAGAGCATGTCCACTGTCATGTCATCATCGCACTGTATTATTCTAATATCCCTGTTAATTATAAAAAAATGCATATTATAATCTTCAACTTTGTTACTTTCCTTTCTGCTTAATTACTTGCGTTCACGACAGTTTATGCGAATTTTGACCCCATACAACTTTCACCATAGACACCGTCAGCCACTAGCTCGTCCATAAAAAGCTTTTCTTAATTAAATACGAAGCCCATCTACAGTTTAATTTAAGTTTCGCCGGTGTTCTACCCCGACTGAATGAGTTTTGCAGTCTGAAATTTAACTTCTCGTAAAAGTCTGACGGATGTAATTTATTTCATTGGACCTTGCTAGTGAATGTCCTTTCCGACGTATAAATATCTCTTTTTATTTGGTAATTGCACCTTAAAATATAAATGGTGTTTCAAAAATACTAGGTATATCTAGGGTGTTATGGAAATGACTTATTATATTTAAACCGGCAAATCCTGAGATGAAAATAAATTGAAGAAAAATCACCATAAATGGCGCTTTGAATTATTGTACGAACTATACACTTTATATGAAATCTGAAATTTTACGTTGCCGCTACTGAGGACGTATATTGCAACACAGAATTGTAAACGCACGTGTTCAGTTTTTGACAACAAGACGTCCTTGACCCGCATTATCACTTCTTTTTCAAACTTTTTAGAAAAAAAATACTAAAATTTTAAGGTACATACTCTCTTACCTTCGATCTTATAATCCGTTTTATAATTAAATTCTATAAAAAAATAAAGCACAAAAAGATGTTTTGCAACAGAACCAACAATAGGTAATATCACACAAATTTGAAATCACATCAAAATATTTCTTATTATGAATTATTTCACAACAGAAAAAAAATCGAGTAATGCTACAACTAACAAAACGTTTAAAATTCGTATACGTCAAGCACGTGGAACCCTAGACAGCGTCATTCACTGAATCTCGAAACATACTAAAGCAACGACAGTCGCGCGCGGCAGGTATCCAAGCAAGGGCGAAACATCCGGTGTGATCTGACTCTAGTGACCCGAACAAACCCACATTGTTGCCAACTGAATCCAGATGGAACTGCGCGACAGTATGTGGGTAAAAGGGTTTTTACCTTAGTATTTAGATATTCGATTAAAAAAAAAAGTATGTAGACTTTCTCTAGGACACCCTAGGAGTCACCCATTTAAATATAATAAGTCATTTCCATAACACTCTGTATGATGAATTTTTGTTTTTAATATTAAGTAAATGAATTAATATGGAGGGAACCGTGTAGATGAATTAAATCAAATTTAACCTTATTTAATTTACGAGATAAAATAGTAAAAGATGAATTTTTGAATCGCCACTGCTCAATTACCATACAAAATGCACTCGAAAAGTGACCGAATGTTGAGAAGAAGAATCACCAATAAATATAGTAAACTTAACACAAACCGATATTCAAAACCGTAAAACACAAAGGCCATCGAAAAAATTGAAAGAGATAAAAATATAAATTTGTAAGCGGGAGGGAGACCTAAATTTGGTTCATCCTTAAAAGAAAATTAAGAAAAAATGTAAAAAATCCCATTAAGAAAATTTCCAAATTTTAAAAGCTAAGATGAACGTTCCTAATTAATTTTAATTTAACCAATAGACAGCCTCTTAAAGGCGGGTTATTTTTTAACTTAGGCATATTTTACATTATAAAATATTATAATAATTTAATGAAGATATTGCTTTTTGACTAACATTAAATGTTCTGCTTTTACTCTAATTATTAAATATTTTTACGTTCAAATTTAACTGGCAAATATAACACTAATACGAAGGACGAGGAATACTTTTTGTTCAAATAGAATACAGTCGTTATGGCTACATCGATGCCGTGGAAGTTACCGGTTTGTTCGTGTTTGTTCCTATTACCCCTGGTATCCAAAAAGTAATATTTTAATTATAATGTTCGTTAAAACAGTTATTTACATTATACAAGTGCAGTAGGTAAGTGATTTGTAATAGTGCGAAGGATCCACCATCCATTTATTAAATTTTTAAAAATGTATAATAGACGCATCGGACAACGTCGAAAGACGTTCTAAGAACCGATATATATATAATAAACTTATCAAAATAAACTCTAGAATCTCTTTTCTATCAATAAAAAAAAATTATTAGAAATTAAAAATAGAATGTATTTTTGAATAGTCGATAATTAATTCGCGTACTGTATATTAAGCCATTTCTAAAACGCCCTGTATGTACATTTTCTCGTCTCACTCGCCACCGCTGAATTTCCTTTACTAGTAAAATTTAGAATATTTTTTAATTTAGTAAAAACAAACAGCTGCGATTTGGGCCGAGAAGAAAGGAACATAAAATCGGCTCTGAATATTTTTACCCTCATTTAAGATCTCTTTTTATTTCCAATAAAATCAGTTGGGTTTATATATTTAACAGAAATTTAAACTGGCAAAATTACTGCGTATTTACTTAAAAGTTCTGTACTAAATCTAACGAAATAATATAGGTCGTCAAAACAAATATCACGTAATTTGTCAAAGTCAGAATGATTGTGCAGAGTTGCATGAAGGGTCTACCGGAACTTTATTAAATTTTTGAAAATGTTTAAACTGCTATATGGTTGATTATATAAATTTTATGCATTTTTATAAAAATAGAAATATAAATGACGTGCAAGTATGTAAAAATTAATGACAATTTTAGTCACGAATAAGAAAACAAGCGACTTCTATGACGGTAGCGGTCAAACCTGTAATATACAGGGTATCCCAAAATATGTGGGCAATCTCCCGGGTTCAGATAGAACACTTAAAATAACAGGAGAAGTACCTATAAATTTTTCTTCTTACGACCTCGCCTACGGGCCCATAACGGACGTTCCTGGAAATCGTTGTTTTTTAAATAGTTTTTTAAGTACTAGGTGCAATTTAATAATTATTTAATATAATGGTTACTAGATGAGTAAAATTAAAATAAAATTCGCCCTTTTCAACACATTTGGCTTATTTAGTTTGCCAGGGACGGACTAGACGTAACACAAAAATGCTTTTTTGTTGTACACCTTGTATGATGAAGGAACGACAATAATATTTTTTGATACTCTAAACCTTAAGCTGAGAAAAAGGTACTCTTGATCAATGTCGATAAAATGAACTGTTTTCGAAAAAATAAATATTTTTGTTCAATATGATTTATATTCAGTATACGTAAATTCCATTACTAAGATAGTAGCTAATAAGACAAAGGAGAAAAACCGCAAATTTCAAGACACTACCATAAACTGACACTTGCATAAATATTCTTATTTAAATCGGTACATGTGAAAAAAAAACCATAACAACAATGAGGAAATTTTATGAACATAAAACAACGACTAATGCAAAAAACCATATTGAACAAAAATATTTTTTCTTCGAAAACTTCGAAAAATTTTATCGACATTGATCAAGAGTACCTTTTATTAAGCTTAAGGTTTAGAGTATCCAAAAAAATATTATTGTCGTTCCTTCATCATACAGGGTATAAAAAAAAAGCATTTTTGTGTTACGTCTAGTCCGTCCCTGTCAAACTAAATGAGCCAAATGAGTTTAAAAGGGCAAATTTTAAGGAGACTCATTTAGTAATCATTATACTAAAAAATTATTAAATTACACCTAGTACTTAAAAAATTATTTAAAAAACAACGATTTCCAGGGACGTCCGTTATGGGCCCGTATCTCCGTAGGCGAGGCCGTAGGAAGAAAAATTTATAGGTACTTCTCCTATTATTT
Organism: Barypeithes pellucidus; assembly: GCA_963991005.1. Taxonomy (NCBI): domain Eukaryota; kingdom Metazoa; phylum Arthropoda; class Insecta; order Coleoptera; family Curculionidae; genus Barypeithes; species Barypeithes pellucidus. Next base: position 14,099,026 of record OZ022565.1, on the reverse strand, counting down.
TTAAGTGTTCTATCTGAATCCGGGAGATTGCCCACATATTCTGGGACATCCTGTATAATACCCGACGTTTTTTAAAACATATCCTTCCATCTTTACTAATAACGTAAAACCATCGAAAAAATGGACACCCTGTACAGTAACTACAACATTTAAGAGAGACTTTAATTTACGTTAAATATTAATCGTGTTATCACAGGCAATGTTTCACAGCTGCTATCGTGGTTACTATTATTTTCATTCTTTTTTTCATCCAATTTTCGCCCCAAAAGCAACTTTTTTTCTTGGAACTGGGTAAAATTTGATAGGAAGAAAAAAAACTTTTTTGTGGCAGCATTTTTTCACTTACAATGATTTATGATATTTTTGTAACATTTAATAAATGACGTACTACACGAAAAGTGGGTGTGTTTTCCAATAGAAACCAGCTGAATGGGAAACGTGGCAAAATATAATTTTTTGGTAACCTAAAAATGTCATTTAGTAATATAAAATATAATTGAAGAATATATTGAGTAGCGTGCAAAGTTTTTTAAAACGGATACATTTATATCTACTGGGAATCGAAACCTATTTAAATGATTTTGTCTTTTGTTTATGATCAAACACAAGCACTATAGGACAATTCTTTAAGGCACTCTGGGAGTGGTGAGGGTGCGCATAAAGCGATTCACGTTGGTTTTGAATCGTTAGAGGTTATACTCGTTGGAAAACACGACCTGTCGAAGGTTGTTTCATAAGGATTACGTCCTCCAAATGAAAGAATTCTTAAATAATGAAGTTCGAGGAGTATTAAGCGTAACCACATATGGATGGGCGGCAGTGGTTCGTGGTGTATTTCTGCTATTCACCGATCTGGGCGGAATTTAGAGGGCAAGGCCAGACGAGCATTTTCCATGAAAGTATCTGTAAAAGAGAGTCAAATCACCAACCTGTCTTCGATGTTCCAGGCTGTCGAGGCTCTTTGTCAGCTCGTGGTCCCCAATCAGACGAATGGCCCTCCTTTCGATGGAATCCAGTAGCCGAAGAGTATGTTTGGGTGCTCCAGACATGAGAGCAGTACTCTAGTGATGCTCGAATTGGGCTTTGTATAGTGTCAAAATTTGTTGAGGTGTGTATAACTTTTTAGTCCAGAAGAGTACACCAAGTTTCTGCGCAGCTACCTTGGCGATTGCCACGACGTGGTTTAGCTAAGACATATTTCCTCCCAGCAAATTAATAGATGAAGCCGGTGGAATTGCGTGTCCTGCCATGACTATATCCGGTTCTATAATGTTAACCTTTTTAGAGAAAACTGCTGCCTGGGTTTTCTTAGCGTTAAATTCGACTTGGTTACTGTCATCCCAAGCCAGAATTTCTTCCAGATCTTTATTGAGCCGTAATACATGCTGTCTGCGAAGATGTGCGTCGGCAGCCGATGTTTGTGCATTCAAAGAGAAAGATGAGATAAGTGTGCTATCGTCAGCAAAACTAAATATCGGATTTTTCGTTTTCACTAGAAGGTCGTTAATGTAGAGTAAGAAGAGAGTGGGAGACAATATGGACCCTTGAGGAACACCGGCATTGATGGTGAAGGTGTCTGAGAGAAATCCGTCAATCGCCACTTGCAGAGAGCGGTCCTTAAGAAAGCTAGGCAACCATGCACAGAATCGACTGGGCATACCATAAGATCGCAGTTTACTTAGAAGTCCCTCATGCCTCTAATAAAAATGACGCTACAACACGTAAGTATATTTAATACGGAAAATACGACTACTCTTTTTTCATTCCATACTGATGGAGCGTCTTGCTGATGTCGGTGTGCATAGCAGCTTATTGAGATGGATTTGGTCCTATCTTAGTGATAGACGACAGATGATCTCCGTTGGTGGTTTTTATTCTAAACCTTCTAACGTGCCGTCTGGTGTGCCTCAGGGCAGTCACCTTGGTCCCCTGTTTTTTATCATATACATTAATAACATACAACAATGCTGTAAATTTTCTTCATTTTTGATGTACGCAGATGACCTAAAATTTTTTCGGGATTGCCATTTGGTGCAAGATGATCTTAATGCCTTGGTAAGCTTCTGTGAAAGTCAGAGTTTATTTCTTAATCTAGGGAAGTGTCTATCGATTACGTTCACCAGAAACAAGAATGTACACAATTTTAGTTATACTATTAATAATAGTGATCTGGAATCAGATAATGAAATTCACGATTTTGATGTTATAATGGACGCTAAGTTAATTTTTAGCTCTCACATTGAACAGGTTATCAATAAGTGTAATCGATTTTTAGGATTTATTATAGGAAATAGTTTAAATTTTAATAATCCTCAAACAGTACTAAACTTGTATTATGCGTTTATATTTAGTAAACTTAGTTTTGCATCGGTTGTTTGGAACAGTACGCGGTTTACCAGCGAAGTCTGGAAAGTATTCAAAACAAATTTTTACTGTTCTTATCACGAAAAACAGACATAGCTATAGTCAATAGCAACTATAAGCCTATAATGGAAAAATTTTCTGTAATACCACTTACTGAGGGACGAATGGTTTCCGATGTAGTTATGATGTACAAGTTGGTGAACGGTCTTGTTGATTCGCCAACGCTGAGGCCAAAGATAAGCTTCAATGTTCCGGTTAGGGTCTTAACGCTTCAAAATACTTTTAATATTCCACTAAGAAATACAAATTCTGGAAAAATTCTCCTCTCTGTAGAGCAACTAGGGCATGTAATAGGCTTTTTTTAGGGATGGAAATGTTCGATATGTCTATAATTAGATTAGGTTAACATAATTTAATGTATACTTAATTTAAGCATTAATAACTCCCACTAGCCAATACCACAAAGTGGATGCTATATTGGACTCAGTGCCTGTTGTATCCCTATTTTTGTAAATAAATAAATAAGTAAATGACATCTTTTAAAAATCTTAGCATGTTCAGTGAGGTAAAATAACCATTCTGTCAACAGGCAACGAAAATTACAATTAATTGAAATAATCTGCTCGAGTATTTTATTCCGAAGTCAAAACGCTTATACACTTAAGGCGCTCGTAAATATCTCCTATTATTGGACACCACACTGGCGACCGGCAACTTTATTGGTCGCATATACAACACGTGGCAAGTAATACGTGATCGCGGAACTGCATAAGCCTATTGTTGCCGGGGCATATTGGAATGGACGGGAAATTAATGGGTTTATACCAAAAACATTTAATTAATAAACAGACAGAATTGTTTTTAAGGCTGTCAGAATCATACAAAGTGTTGAACAGTAAACAATGATGCCAAGTCTGTAATGAGGGTCCTAAATCTACCGGCTGCGTTTGAAACCGAAAAGTATAATATTAATTATATTGAATGCATTTCTCATGTATATCTATTAAGTAAAAATATTGTACTAAATATGTGTGTATTTTTTACATTTTCTACTCTACTAGTTTTTTATATACACGGTGTTGAAGAAAGGTCGGTACCCCGGAATAACTCCGGTGCATCGCATTGCAGCGTAAAATGTCTGGGGAAAAAGTTGTTTGGTTTTGAAGGAGGAATAGTCTGCAATTTTAAAATTTATATCGAAATAACTAAAATACGGTAAACTCTAAGAGTAAAAGGAAGCTATTTTGAACATTTACTTTAGTTTACAATTATTAGTCTAGTCGCCTATAACAAAATTTCCCAATAAAAACTCTATTTAAACAACATAATTTATGATATTTACAATTATTTCGAAAACGGCTGGATATAGCTTATATGCTTGTATTACAAAAAAAAATGTCTATGAATTATACGTCAAATAGCCAAATAATCTACTTTTTGAAAAACTTGAGAAAAATTATTTTAAAATGTGGGGTTTCTGAAAGCTTATTATGAACACCCTGTATAAAATAAATAGACGCAATTACATTAATAGTATCTCTAGACCTCTTATCATAAATTTAACTCAATGCCGAGGTTAAAAAAATAGTTCTGGATTGTTTTTTTTTGATTTTTTTATTCAGGACTGCAAAACTTTTTTTTTTGTTTTTAATTTATTTCTCCGAAACTACAAAACCAAATTAAATAAAATTTGAGGCACTTATAAACGATAGTAATACGAACCTAAATATGCAATAAAATGCTGGGTGTCCCATTTAAAAAAATATAACTTTATGCTGTCACACTTTTTTGGGCCACCCTGTATAATATAAAATATTTTTAAAACATGCCGCTTTTAATCCAATATCTCAAGCTGTTTCAGTATTGTTGATAAGTTCTTCGATAACGATTTAATCTTCGATCCACGCTTCGTTTGCGGACCCTGTATACACTGAAAAACAATAAAGAAATTTATTTAACAATAACGACAAATATGACAGTTGTTAATCTGGTAGTGTCAAACGCCGGTATGAAAGACGGGATTTCGAATAAGTATATTCCGAATGCTCTAAGGCTACGATGTCTTTGTCTAATTAACAGAAAACGACAAAGAAAAATTATACTACTTATCAGAGCTCCCCGATTGTTTTTCTAGAAAGTTGTTTACAAATTACCTAAGAAAGTGAATTGTTTATTCTTCTCAGCCTAAGAGCTACAGCAGCCCTATTCTCCTTGATATAGTTTGTATTTTTAAAATAAATAAATATTCATTACAAATACGAGCATAAGAAAACAACAGTCATAAACATTTTCCCCTGTTCTTTTTCCCCAGGATTCCTGTCTTATTAATATTTTATACTATAATGACTAGCTGTCGTAATATGATTATTCAACGAAATAAACGTAAGAATATTATTTCCCACTGTCATATTAGCTTGGGACAACCTATTTCAAAAATCGTGCCTTGTACTTCTTCGCACGAGAGTTCCTTATTTCGATATTTATTTGTGTTTAAAGGGGGAATATATGCAAATACAGGTAAATACGTTCGCCTGCTCCTAAACCCTCGTAAATATATGTGTATTTTAGATCTATATTTTCTTCTCGTAAACACAGGCTTCCCCAAATCCCCTACCGATTTCCGAGATCTTAAATTCAGAATTTTAAATCGACGCGTCTGATATATGCATTTGCATATTTGGGAGAACTTCGGAAAATAAATAAGGAAACATTTGCGAATTAGAAAGGGCCAGGGGTGCACCCTGTAAATTTGAAATAAAACAGTTTAGGAGCAGCTATTTCACTTCATATTTGCCTGAACTGTTGCGGCAAATTCAGGTTTCACCGATCAGCGTCTGTGAACGTCTGTGAACGTCATTCTTTTTATGATGAAACGCGAGCACTATAGGAAAATCTTTTAGGGTACTCAGGTGGCGATGCGCATGCGAATAAAGCGATTCGCGTTTGTTTTGAATCGTTGGAGGCTATATTCATTGGGAAACCCGAACAAACCAGATGATAGAATACCGAAGCGATGAAGTTCAAGGAGTATTAAGCTGAGTCACACATGGGCGGCAGCGATTTCGTCGTGTCAACATTTGCTATGGAAACGAAAGTCAAATCAGCAAGCTGTCTTCGATGTTCTGGGCTGTCGATATTCTTCGTCAGCTCGTGGCCTCCGATCAGAAAACTGGCTCTCCTTTCGACGGTATCCACTAGCCGAAGAATCAGTGGCGGTTTTTCCACAGGAGCACATGCGCACGTGCACGCCCAAAACAAAACGAATAAAAAATATGTATTTATATTCATTGAATATTATTTATCGTAAAAAGTCCGACCCTCCCTAATATTTTATCGTACCGTCAAACTAAAAAAATCCGACCCTCCCTAATATTTTATCATCCCGTCAAACCAAACTGTATAGATCCGGCAACCGTGCCTCGGTCGAGGTAAGTGACGAGACTTGCTCGCTCGTGCGATTAAGTAGTGCAGTTTCTCTGTAGTAACAGGTGGCGGGTGGCAGCGGGGGATAGCGGGGCTATGGCGATTTAACATGGAAAAGTTTTTGTGTGTAAGTTAAAATGAATAGTTGACGGTGGACTATTTAAGAAATAACTTTAGCTCTTTGAGTTTTGAGCAAAAAATTGAAGTGAAGAATGCGGGAACACCTAAACCCGAAATTAAGTTAACGCAGACCACAAAGGGTAAATCTAGAGACTTTATTAGAAAGTTTAAAAATGAAATATGTGAAAAAAAAATTATAGAGGGTATTCCAAACTTATTGATCAATTTTCTACAATTAAGAACCGAAGAATGGACTTTACGTTTAAGCACTATTGTGTAGGGTCGATAAATGTTGCGTATTTCGATAAATGATAGTCGATATGATTTTAAACCATTTTATTTAAGGATTTAAACTAAAAAAACACTGAAAATATGAAGAATGCCAACTTGTGAGTCTCGTGGCTCGATTCGTTCTCGTCATAAAACAGTTAACTATTGTTCTCGTCTTGGTGGCGCCTAATGACGTAGTCTTGATAACTCGTAGATGGCGGTAGTAGTATTGGACATCAGTCGGTTTTCTTGATAGCTCGTAGATGGCTTTAGTAGTATTAGTAGTGGACTGTATAAATATTGTTACGAGGGTTGCATGCGACGACGTTAAGATCCGACAGCTATGCACACTAAGAAAACCTTTCTTATTTTCCAAAAGTTGTATTTGCTTGTGTAAAATTAAAAAATAAATAAAAATATGTTTTACCTAACGCATTTACTTTTTTTCTTTCTACATTTTCTGACTACATAAAATTGTTACTACATTTTAACAAAATATGAAATATTTCACAAACCGTAAGGTTTAAGTACGGTAAACCTTAATGAAAGTAATATTTATTTTGATCGTAGGAACCGAAAATGAAATAATATACTGGGCATTCCATTTAAAAAAATACAACTTACGTTTCGTGTTTTTGGGACAACCTGTACATTATGAAAATAATTTTAAAATGTACCTCAAATAGGCCCCTATCCACCCTGAATATTTGTTTTTATCCAAAACAAATAGCTTAGCTATTATAATATGTCGTCTCGAATAACGCGAATAACCTATAATAATATAAGTTGTAAAAAAAATTCCGGAAGATTCTAAAAAGTCACGGTTAAGAAGCGTGTGGTTTGTAAAATTTTGTAAATATAAATTACAAAAGTTGCTGTAAATTTTCCAATGGAATTTGCAAGGTTAGATAATGCTAATCACGCCAATTTATTGTTTCTAAATAAAAACTTCCTTCTCTTGGAAGTATTTTACGAGTAATATACATGAAAAGTGTTTTCCGATTTTCATATTTTACATTATTTACATTTCAGGAAAAATAGGTCACCTCCAGAAAATCTTTTAGGAAGGAAGTAAAATTCAAAGACAAAGAATGAAAAATGTAGTATGAAATTATTGATATACAGTAATATACAGCGTGGATCAATTTAAATCGTTTAATTTTCGTAAAGTTCCTTACATTTTTAAATTTAATTTTTTGTCTTCATATAAAAGAATAGAGAAAAATATGTGTTTCCTTGATCGAGAATGAGATAACGGAACTATATTTTAGTAAATACGGATACTATCCAAATCCTCTAATCCATTTTTATCCAGTTTTAGAAACTTTGACATATTTTCAATTTCGTTTATTTCAAATAATTCAGAAAATGGTCGTGGAAATTTCAAACAAACTACATTTTGTCATTTAATTGGAAAATTATTAGATATACGACAAAATTGTATGAATGGTAAAGATATATTTTGATGATAGCTTTTGAGATATTGACCAAAATATGGTTTTTATATTTTTGCAAATACCGTGAAAACTTTTAAAAGTTTAAAAACAAAGTTTCTCATAAGAAAACTCCGCGCGAAGCGCGGTTTGTATACTATTTTATTTACAACCACATCTAACATCCACTTCTTATTATTTTGAATTAAAATTATTAATAATAGATAATTTTCCATTGAAAAATTAGACAGAAATTTCAAATAACCGCAGGTGGTAAAATAACGTAGGTAATAATACACATCAAGATGGCAAATATCATTTTTTGAATATGGTTTCCATGTCACTAAACAATATATTATTTTAACACCAGAAAAATGCAGATGAGGAATTTGATTTTGCTGCTACTCCACCAGAAATTCGAGAAGCAGCAAAAATAGTAGAAGAAGATCTTCTGCCAACTAAAAGCCGTTTGTTGTTGTTTTGAAATTACCTAATCAAATAGAAAATAAATAATTATTTTTTACATATTGTCACAGTTTCTCCCCTTTATATAATAACTTACCGTCTAACTTTGTGATTTACAAAATTGACTTGTTTTTTACATAAGATAATTTAAAAACCCAACATTTTTAAAAGATAAATTGCGTTTCAGGTGGTTTTCTCTTGAAGCATTCTTGAAAAATGGCATGTTGAGCTTGCCACCTTCAAACAATAATGGGATGTTTTTGCTGACGTCAGCTCTGCCTCCCGGGCCTATTAATCAAAATTTGTATTCCGCTACCTTATGCGAAAAGACGTGTAAACGGTAAATAAAGCAACTTATTTTATTTTTATAGCATTGTAAATTTACATGATATATTTCCAAAAATGTCCGATACATTTAAAACGAAAAAATCCAGGCTGGTATTTAAAAAAACTTAAGTTGATGATGGTGACTTAAAGACGAAACGTCACATGAAAGATCTAATGATGCCATCGTGTGGAGAATAAAAAGTAGTAATGAGAAAGTAAAATTTAATATCTTCGAACAAGTCAGGACCAACTGAAAACCGAAACGCAAAATTTTAGATTTTTCCAAAGCCCCTGTATGTATTTTAGATTTTTTTGCGGCATATTATTGGGCCCAAAATTACGCTTCTTTGCCCCAATTTAACCGACTTCGTATCTCTTACCGTTTCCGAAGGACCAATGACGAAGGCCGAATTTGTAACACCCTGTATATTTGATACATCGGCATCACACCCAATGTATCAAAGCATTCCTTCCAGCACTTGCTGTATGCCCTCGAGGAGACGAGATGTGATATTATATTGTTAAATTTAGTTGTATGAGCAAAACGTTCGCAAATAAAAATATAATTTAATATTTTTATTATCGTCCACTCTATGCCAGCAGAAGAACAACAAGAAAAAATAATATTTGCAGGTTTCTTGCAGTGCATGTGAAGGGAGAGTTGATTTAGCTTATAAGGGATCAATTATTATTTCAAATATATGTATTTTTTTGTTAAAAAAATAGACGTGATGGCTTAAATTTTCCACTCCATGGACGTGGATTGTATATTTTTATTTACAACCATGCATGTAATAATGACATTTCATCTATCTTTGAAAGGTGGAAAGTTGACGGTTTTTTACTTTTACTTTCCAATTTTTTTTTGGAATAGCTTTGCTTGTTTAGATATGTCTACTTTTTCCCTAATTGATAGAGTGGTCCTCAGCATTGAATATTGTGACCAAATCATTGATATCTTCTTTGTTTTAGCATTTTCACTGAAATAAGTTAGTAGCGCCGACTCAGAATCAGGATTTTGAACTTTGTTTCCCGTACACCATTCTTTGAAACAGTTATATGCCTTGTCATATCTCGGGCGGCTTTTAGTTGGCAGAAGATTTTCTTCTACTATTTTTGCTGATTTTCGAACTTCTGGTGGAGTAGCAGAAAAATCATATTCCTCATCTGATATCATTTTTCTGTTGTTGAAATAATATATTGTTTAGTGACATGGAAACTATATTCAAAAAATGATATTTGCCATCTTGATGTGTATTATTACCTACGTTATTTTACCACCTGCGGTTATTTGAAATTTCTGTCTAATTTTTCAATGGAAATGTCAAAATGACATTTATATTTTATTATTAATTTTAATTCAAAATAATGAGAAGTGGATGTTAGATGTGGTTGTAAATAAAATAGTATACAAACCTCGGTGATAAGTTTCATTACTGTCTCGAGATTTAGTTAACCTCTTCTCGACAGGAATGAAACACTTTCCGCCTTTGTAATAACGTAATGTACTATTTCATAAGACCGGAATTCTTATATTTTAATTCGTGGCCGTTTATACAACGTAGATATTTAGTCATATAAAATGAGATATTAAATATTACTATTTAGACAAAATATTTTTGTCATCTCTGATTTTATCCCGTAGTCAAATAATGACCCACATATTATTTATTAATTATGTCATTTGTTCCGGAGTTTGTGCTTTGTTTTTATGTTAGTTTCGTTAAATAAAACAGTTTTACTGTGTCGCTCTAGTTCTATTCATATTTTCTACAACATATTTCTTTAAATTCAATTCCGGTACAAAATCCTGCCGAACCGGATTTAAAAAGGAAGGCCGGATTCGCAGGATACCGGCCTCAGATCCTGTTCCGGCGGCATTACTAGTATCACTACTTATTTTAACATTAAGAGCAAAAATGTATTGGTGAAAACTGTTACTGTTAATTTCTTATTTTAAATATTACTGTAATTAGCGGATATTAACTATTGTAGCGAGAGAACCAGCTATCTCAGAAAATACGTAAACTATGTGTTTGTGTACAATCGGTTTACGGTGTTGCCACGTGAAACACATCGCATGAGTCCTAAGTTAAAAAAATTTCCCATTAATACAGCCCTGAAATTCTTCAAATTTTGATCTGTTTTTCATGTGATACATTTTTTTAGCCTAAGGAATTATATTCTGAAATATTATCCAGTTATTAGGAAACACCCTGTACAATATAAAGCAGACAAGGTCTCACTTTTAGTGTTCTCTTCGCTTCTAGCACGGAGAATTCCTCACCTTTGCCTCTCGAAAAAAACGTCAAATCAATTATCCAAATACTAGGTCACTTTCTCACGTGCACACGTGATCTGACCGTGCACCATTCGGCAACGTTGCGGCCCTGCGCTTTCTCACCGATTCATCTCTTGGCGCCGCTTTTCAGCAGAATGAAAATCTGCAGCATCCGCGGCCGTTTAGTGTAGCGTCGCACGGCCTAGAGATAATACGGGAATCGATACCGGCGGCCGAGTCGATACGATATCGACCGTCGCGAAAAAGATGCGGCCTTGAAACGGTGGACGGTTTGTAGTTCAAGGTAGTGAAGAGGGGAATAGGAGGGGGTATATAGGTGAAAGGTGGGGGGGTGTGTGTGGATTGTGTTGCATATATTTGGGCTAGGTTTTTTTGGCGCGGATGTTTTATTGTTTAAAAAAAAAAACACTTAAAAGAAGGTATAATAGAAAATGTCAGAGAAAGTATAAATATTATCCCTTGGAGTGTCCCTTAAGTAGATGTACCCCTTATATAGGGTATCATACGTGACAGAAAAAGTGAATGTTTTTTTTTTGTCTTCATTTTGAACCATTCCTAAGTGGATATACAGCGTACCGTGGTCTCCAGACCACGATCGTACAATACCCTAAGGGGGGCTACTAACATTTGATCCCCCCCCCCCCCCCCCCACATATTTGTGGGTACTATCCCGATCTTATCCGTCCTGTGGTTCCGATTTTATTTCCTTCTGAGTTTGGTTTGTTTAGAGTTTGGTTCCGCTAGGTTGTGAGAGTGTGGACTTGTCTGCTACCCGCTATTGACAAATTTTAAAATATTTTAAAATTCTATCTAAAAATTTTGTATCTCTCAGCATATTACATTAAATGCATAAAAATACATATTCATTCCATTGATAATAAAAACGTTTTTCTGTATTTGGTTTAAAAAATTGCTAAAAAACACTGAATTAAACATACAGTTAAACCGGGGAAAGAAGAAATGCGCGTCATTACCTGTAACATTATGATTCAAGTCCATAAGTATTTTACATTTTATTTAATTATATCGATTCATTGTTTAAAACAGATTATTTATTGCTTAAAAAATATGCGAAGAAAATGCGTTACCCTTGCAATAGATTATCATGAATACTATTGCGATTTTCAAAATATACTCGCAGAAACAAGGCTCTGAGAGATGAAATGATTGTCCTTAACCATTAACTGATGAAACAGAAAGTTTAAAATGGCAGGTCTTTGATATTATATAGGCTTGGAGATAATTTTGAGTACAATTTCAAGCAAATTTACGAAACACCCCAAGAGTATCAAGTCGTTTAGATAAAACCCAGTCTTAAATAAACACACACATTGTACGGTGTGTTTATTTTACGACCTAAATGTGTGTAATAACTTCTAGAGCACGAGGGTTTTACATATAATTAATAACGGCTCAATGTTTGAGATATTTAGAAACATATTGCGGAATATTTGGACTTTTTTACAGATTTTCGAAATTGGCAAATTATATTTTTTTGTGTTAATATGGTGTTGAAAAAAGGTCGGTACTCCGGAATAACTCCGGTGCATCGCATTGCAGCAGAAAATTTCTAGGGAAAAAGTTGTTTGGTTTTGGAGGAGGAATAGTTTGCATTTTAAACCACCCCCACCCCCTTAACCCCCGGGGCGCGTGTGGGGGTAAGTTAAGATTCTCAAATGGAACCCCATATTTTTTTTGGCGTATCGTGTTCTCCGACCAAAAATAAACATCTATTGTCCGATTTTTTTTTATTTGGGCCCATCCTTCACCAATAATCACCATGAAAAAGACAAAATCAGAACCGTGCGAAAATCAAGTTTTATCCCGGAAATACTCTTTTTCTCTGTCTTATACTAAAAAATGCCCGTGAAAAAAGTTGTTTGTATGCGAAGGATGGGCCCAAATAAAAAAATTGTTCGGACAAAAGATGTTTATTTTTGCTCGGAGAACACTATACGCAAATAAAAACTATGGGGTTCCATTTGAAAATTTTAACTTACTCCCACCCGCGCCCGCGGGTTGAGGGGGCGGGGAGTGGTTTAAAATGCAAACTATTCCTCCTTCAAATCCAAACAACTTTTTCCCCAGACATTTTCCGCTGCAATGCGATTCACCGGAGTTATTCCGGGGTACCGACCTTTTTTCAACACCCTATATAACCAAAATGTAGGTATGTTATAGAACATTACCTTGTGCACGCCCATGCAGAGTCTTTTCTATGCCCAACGCCTTTTATTTATTATTTACTGCCTTAAAAAAAATCAAAATAAATATTATAATAAGCACCACATTTCCTATGAACATCCGACATATCTCACAAAATTAACAATTCAAAAATACGCCCGAAAATATTATTTTGAATATCAGCACCACATTTAATCGCCTCTCTCTTTAAAGTCACAGTATTAGCCTTCCTAAAGCTCGGTTAAAAATATCAGCTAATTTATTCTGAACGTATATATACGGTTGTAAAGATAATGTTATTAGGAAATTTTAAGCAACCTCTCCTTAAAACCCTTGGGTATCACGTCGTTTAGATAAAGCGAGGTTTTAAATAAAGACACGCATATTACACCGTGTTTCTCCTGTGACCTAAATGGATGCAATAACTTCACGTTATCTAACAGTCATAATTTATGACAGAAAAATAAATCTATCAAAAAATGAATTAATTTTTAAAAATCTGAGCGAAAGTGTATAGCCTTACTCGTGGATATTAAAAATTTTGCATTTGCAAGGTTTATTACTAATTAAAATCACTCACATTTCTTTCTAATGAAAAATTTTTGTAAAACTTCATCCAACTTATAGGGGCACAACTCTAAAATGTATGACTCGCCTTTCTTTATTCAGATCGGTTCTTTATTGTCCCCCACGCCCGCTAATTTTTTTTTACAAAATTTGGGTATGGCCTATAGCGGAAGGTAATCTACCTTTTGACGTAAGAATGACAGTTGTAACTGTCAAAATGGTGGATGGGCGCCATCTTGATAAATAAACTTAAATAGGAAGATGGGTCTTGCGATACGTCATTTTATAGGTCCTATCGAGTAGTTTACGGTTCCAGAATATTATTTTTCTATTTTGGTTTCATAGGAAAGCTTTTTCGATACCGTTTCCAGTATCGTAATAAGCTTGTTTCGATGCCGTATTTTTCATTTTAAACGGTTGGTGGTACTGCGGTGTATGTTTGGTTGCATGATAAACAATTCCTAAACTAACCTCACAATCACAAGTTTAGATCAACACGTAACATATTCTCTTACAAAGATATCAATTTAAAGCTAATAAATACACTGTACACTAATTATACTTATTTATTATTAAAAGTGCAGTTAAACATTTATTGTGTCCGTACTTGTATCTGCAGCGTTAATTTTAAAATCGGGCATAGTTTGTGTGTTTGAAACGTTTTATTCATGATTAATCCTTATTTTCGGATCCAATAATCCACTTTTATTAAGAACTGGTTCTAAAAAATTAATGTATAAGCAGGTACTGTACAATTTTCTTACCTTTAAACCTAAGTAAATGCTATTTTCAGATTCAGTTATAAACTTATTGATATCCTCTAAATCTAAAATGAACGATTTTTTGGGCTTGTAGCTCTCAGATTGCCTTTTTAAAAAGGCTTGAAGTCTTGCATAATTTCTTATATCTGTGTTTTCATAAATGTTAATGCAAGCTCTTAATTTTGAGTATAAGGACCACAGAGTCGACGACTTCTTAGTTTTACTTTTCCTCTCAAAATAAGCGATTAGAACATTTTCACTACTTCTAGAAACACCCTTCGCAGTACACCAGGTTGTGAAGGTCTATTTCGTATACTTTCTTGAACTTTTTTGGTAATAGTTGATCCAATGTATTATTTGCAATTTCCCTTAACTCAGGAGGAGTTAAATTAATAATATCTTCTTGATCCATTATTGAATAATTTTAAGAAAGCTTTCAATATTCGCGACAAAATGGTGGACACGTATAATTTATCAAAGTTCACTTGATAAATAATTTTACTATTTCCAACATAAAATTTAAACATACAAATTTACAAAATTTTTATGGCATTTATTAGTTTTAATTATGTGTTTTTTTATTAAAAAATACACATTATGACATTATTTTTTTATTCTCATTTATTTCATTTACCGTCTTACAATAATACTTGGCATAGCGTAGTGGAAATCAGAGAGCTTCACTTGTATATGTCAAGGTGATCCAATTCAAAATGGCTATCGAGTAGTTTATGATCCCAGAATATTGCGCTGTTATTCGTACCCAAAATAAAATGGCTGCTATTTAAAAAATAATATTTATTATTTTTTTCTTTTGCCATTTTAGTTAAGATTTTAAAACTTGGCATAAAGCAATAAGTATTATTATTATGTTTTGGCTGTCATTCACCGTTTAGGCGGAAAACTGAAATTAAAGATTTTGTTAGCAGGAAAATCAATCAAGGAAAAAAGTATTGACTTTTCGACTTTCTGTTATATGACTTACTTAGTACCTTTATTTTAACATGTAGGAACACCTCTCCGAATATCCTGATGCCTTACACAGGGTGTCCCCTAATTAATGAGACATGGAAAAACCACAGATTCCTTGCCTAAAAATATTAGGATTTAATTATACTTACCTATATCCGAGAGTTGATATTAACTGAGATACAGAGTGTTAAAGTTAAAATTTCATTTTTGTTTTTCTCTAATAACTTTGACAGGAACCAACGGTTTTTTACAAACTTTGGCAATTACGGGTTTTTAGGATGAGAAACTAATTTTTGGTGAAATTTTAATGTACAATGTTGTCTGCGGCATTTTTTTCCCATTTATTAGGTCATAACTTTTTGTGCCTCAGTGTATTTAAGTTTTTAATGAAAATAATACTTTTCTCATAATTATTACGTAAAAAAGGTATACTAATTTCAGGTCGCCCAAAGTTGCCGTTTCGGAGATATTTGCATTCAATTTGCTTAGTGCGTTAGCTCAGGCAAGCAAATAATATTTTGTTAATTCTTACCAATTAACTTTTACATGATATTTAATGTTCTAGTAATGGTAATTGGAAATAATAAATACAACAATTAAATAATTAAAATAACTTTGACCCTAGAAAATATCATGTAGAAAGAAACCAACAGCAATGAAAACACGAACTGACGATAAACTCAAAAATTAAACATTTTCTATTCCATATCAACTGCATCTCTAAATTTCATTTGTTTTCTCATAGGTTACTTTATAAAAAAAAAATTTGTTTGCAAATTAATAGTAATTGGACAGGGTGCACTAAACAATTTAAATGCAAATATCTCCGAAACGGCAACTTTGGGCGACCTGAACTATACCTTTTTTACGTAATAAATATGAGAAAAGTATTATTTTCATTAAAAACTTAAATACACTGAGGCACAAAAAAGTTATGACCTACTGAATGTGCATAAAATGCCGCAGACAGCGCCCTCTAATTGTAAATTAAAATTTCACCAAAAAATCAGTTTGTCATCCTAAAAAAAACCATAATTACCTATTTTTGTAAAAAACCGTTGGTTTCTGTCAAAGTTATTAAAGAAAAACAAAAATGAAATTTTAAATTTAACACCCTGTATCTCAGTTAATATCAACTTTCGGATATAGGTAAGTATTATTAAATCCTAATATTTTTACGTAAAGTACGCACAGGGGATCTTTACCCTGACGTCATCGCTTACACGTCATAAAAATCGTATGAATCAAATCAAAATTACGTGGAAGAAAAGTTGTCAAAACAAAAACTAATTTCATAACATTTTAATTGACGTAAATAACGTTCCCATATACGGATTTTTAAAAATTTCTTTAAAACTCCGAATCAAAATTTTGAGTCGGTCTTACATAAAATAGATTGTTAGGAATATGTAGGTATAAATCTGATATTCTTGAATTTTTACTGGCAGTTATGTACCTACTTCTTATTTGACCAAATGATAAACTCGGTTTGAATGTGACATTTTGATTACACAGATTAAAAAGCTCCGCCCATTCATCCCCTACAGGAATCACCCCAAAAAGTCAAGAGCTTTTTTCATTAGAATTGAAGATAAATGGTAATTTATGTCGTAAAACATGAAAAAAAAAATCAATTTACGAAAAAATGCAAGCTAATAGGCATTGCCTTGGAAATTTAAATAAATTATTCTATTGAACTGTCATATTTGTATTTTTCGACCAATTTTTACCACATTTTGAGACGTGATTGTGAACTTAATTTGGCGATTTCAGATTTGATTTTGCCCGAAATACGTTCTGTGAACCTTCTAGTTTCGATACATATACAGAGCGTTTGGAAATTCGGGCGATTTTACTTATTTTTTTCGAAACTAAAAAGACGTGTTTTTACGTTTTTGGGATGGCAAAATAGCGGAGCGGAGACTTATCCACAATTTTTAGGGTTAGGAATACTTTATTACAATAAATAAATAACAATAAATATCAATATGTACTTACCACTAACACAAAAAAGCGATACCAAAACTCTGAAAAGAACTGTTTGCAGGAGTAAATGAAGTTTTAATGCACAAAAATGTATAAAAACGAAAAAATTGTGAATCAATTGTCACAATGACGTTTTTGCAATTTGTAGTACTGCGTAAGTCAAAATAATTATTTGGCAACTCTTCTTTATAATTATTTCTCTGTCTAACACGTTTAATTCCGGACGACGTATAATACAATTTTTATTCGCCTTTATGTCTGTACCAAACAAAGATGCAGAGATATGAAATATGTCGGGATATCTATTTGTTAGCGATGACGTCAGGGTAAAGATCCCCTGTGCGTACTGTAAGTAAGTGGTTTTTACATGTCCCATTAATTAGCATACGCAAAATAAAGCTACGAACAATTTATTTAAACTTTTTTATCGTTAAAATGTAAAATTTCTATTACAAAGTAATAACTATTTGCATTATAACCAACATTTCGTTGGATTTATAATCTATCGTTTTTTCTTTGTTATTTCGTAAATAAAGTACAAAGTACCCAACTACAGACACAGACATATAAAACATAATAAAACCACTCAACTTTCCCCATTCTGTGAAATGGCTGGCACTTCATATTCATGTTCTTGTCCATTATAATAACGGATTTGTGGTTTTGTTTATTTTATTCAATGTTTATACTAAAGCTTATTTGAAAATGATATAAAAGGTTTATTATTCGAGGAGCCGTAATGATAGTTATTATTTAGGAGGAATTTTAAATTTTGTCACGGACACGTTTTAACGAAATTTCAAGGCATATATTACACAAGAATATTTAAACTGATTTATGAAGATGTCAAATAACCGAATATCCAAAAAAAAACGGTTTCAATTGCCAGCACTAGCCAGCGCAAACTGTTCTTCACACGGAACCGTCTTAACCCTACCTTGATGCCAATTAGTTCGCATTGATATTTCTGAAATTGTTATTTCGGCAACCTACATTTATCACCCTGTTGTTCTGTACAGCGCTCTTATCAATATCGAAACAACAAAAGTTTCTAATTTATTTTTAGACAGATTTGTCTCCCCCAAGGGAATAAATTTACAGTTAAGGCGCTGGCATGCGGACGAATAAAATTTGAGGAATATCTACAATTTTTCACGTGAAATTAATGTGAGCTTTATTGGTAATACAATGTCGTTAAAATAAAGCCTTTGAACTAATTAGTTATAAATTGAATGTTTCCTTTTACGCTTTGTAATACTCATCCTTAGACGTGTTTCGCCGTTGTTACGGCTCATCAATAAGGCTCGAGTGCGCTGTATTTGCCTAACCCGAAGCAACATCTTATAGAAGACCAACACTATCAGCGATCATCAATATGGTTTTCGGAAGTCCAGATCAACTGGAGATCTTCTAGCTTATGTCACCCATATTTGGAACAACGCAATCGAACATCATGGGGAGTCTCGGGCTGTTGCACTGGATATTTCTAAAGCCTTTGATGGTGTTTGGCATGAGTGACTTCGTAAATTGCGATCTTATGGTATGCCCCGTCGATTCTGTGCATGGTTGTCTAGCTTTTTTAAGGACCGCTCTCTGCAAGTGGTTGGTTTCTCTCAGACACCTTCACCATCAATGCCGGTGTTCCTCAAGGGTCCATATTGTCTCCCATTCTCTTCTTACTCTACATTAACGGCCTTCTAGTGAAAACGATATTTAGTTTTGCTGACGATAGCACACTTATCTCATCTTTCTCTTTGAATGCATAAACAACGGCTGCCAACGCGCATCTTCGCAGTCAGCATGAAGTATCACTCCTCAACAAAGACCTGGAAGAAATTTTGGCTTGGGGTGACAGTAACCAAGTCGAATTTAATGCTTAAATACCCAGGCAGCAGTTCTCTCTAAAAAGGTTAACATTACAGAACCGGGTATAGTCATGGACGGACACGCAATCCCACTGGCTTCATCTATTAATTTGCTGGGCGTCAATCTGGGAGGAGATATGTCTTGGCATAACCACGTTGTGGCAATCGTCAAGATAGCTTCCCAGAAACTTTGTGTACTCTTCCGAGCCAGAAAGTTGTACACATCTCAACAACTTTTGACACTATACAAAGCCCAGATTCGACCATCACTAGAGTACTGCTCTCATGTCTGGAGCTCTGCACCCAAACATACTATTCGGCTACTGGATTCCATCGAAAGGAGAGCGATTCGTCTGATTGGAGACCACGAGCTGACGAAAAACATTGATAGCCTAGAACATCGAAGACTGGTTGGGGGGGATTTGACTCTCTTTTACAGATATTTTCATGGAAAGTTCTCGGCTGACCTTACCTTCTTAATTCCGCCCTGAGCGGCGCCCATCCATATGTGGTTAAGCTTAGTACTCCTCGAACCTAATTATTTAAGAACATAAACCGTTAAGAGAGACGCATTTGCTATGTTTTTTTTCTGTTTTTACAGAACAGGCCCACTGCATAAGTCTTCTATAAGATGCAGGATCTCTCGGCACTATCAGGTGCACTTGACGAATTTCGAAAGGAGTATAGATCTCGTCGCGACATCTCGCGGTGTATTTGCCTACCCAACGCAGCATCTTATAGAAGACGAATGCAGTGGGCGAAACGCGTCTAAGAATGAGTTTGACAAAGGAAAAAGGAATATTTATTCTCTATTACTGACACAAACCGTTGAGTGACGTATTTGCTTTTTCTGTTTTTACAGAACAGGCCCACTGCATTGGTCTTCTATAAGATGCAACGTTGGGTAGGCAACTACACCGCGAGATGTCGCGACGAGATCGCGTCATAGACTTTCAGTTGTTTTCAAGTTATAGCGTAATTAAATAACAAATTTTTGGTGAACGTGTGTAAAGTAACTTATTTTCTCTATTTTATTAATTAACCCTGAAGACGCTTAAGCACAATTTAGCGAAACGTCGTGTAAGAAATAATTTATTGATTTTTGCGCCCAAAATTCGCCAATTTATCGTATATTTTTCTTTGACTTTACAGTTACGAAAACATGTATTACAATTAAAAACGAAGTTACGTGGGAGAGTTTGAGAAAATTCTTTAACGGTTAATATGATTCAATTTAAAATTACTAATGACACAATTATTTTGATCCAAAGTTACAAAATATTAGGCTATTTGGTTTAAAATTGTGTTCGAAGGGTTGGCAACTTTCTTTCGAGACTGTTTACTTGTTGATGTCGTATCATAAAAACTTTTATGAGAGTTCTTATGAAAGTTTCGTTTTAGAAAATCTCATAACTCGGGCCTGATTAAATTTAAAGTCTCGAAACCAGCAATGTATAGACTGGTTTAAATATTTATACTGACTATGCTTCTATTATTCAGAGAAAAGTTTTACTACGGAAACGAAATAGTTTTATTTTATTTTCATTTATTTCATACTCTACGACATTATTTGCTTGTTTTTTCACTAGTCCCTATTTCTTGCATGACACTTAAAAAAACCGGAACAAACCCTGACAGTAAAAAAATATTTTATATGTATATCTTTGAAAGGTGGAAAGTTGACTTTTTTTACTTTTACTATCCAAAAATCGATATCTCAAGATAATATACGAACATACTTTTTAAAAATGCTATGCTTGTTTAGATATGTCTACTTTTTCCCTAATTGATAGAGTGGTCCTCAGCATTGAATATTGTGACCAAATCGTTGATATCTTCTTTGCCTTGGCATTTTCATGGAAATAAGATAGTAGCGCCGACTCAGAACCAGCATTTTGACCTTTGTTTCCCGTACACCATTCTTTGAAACAGTTATATGCCTTGTCATGTCTCGGGCGGCTTTTAGTTGACAGAAGATCTTCTTCTACTATTTTTGCTGCTTCTCAAATTTCTGGTGGAGTAGTAGCAAAATCATATTCTTCATCTGTTGTTAAAATAATATATTGTTTAGTGACATGGAAACCATATTCAAAAAATTATATTTGCCATCTTGATTTGTATTATTACCTACATTATTTTACCACCTGCGGTTATTTGAAATTTCTGTCTAAGTTTTCAATGGAAAAGTCAAAATGACATTTATCTTTTATTAATAATTTTAATTCAAAATAATAAGTGGATGTTAGATGTGGTTGTAAAAAAAATAGTATACAAACCTCGGTGAAAAGTTTCATTACTGTCTCGAGATTTAGTTAATCTCGCCACTTCGCGCCTCGGTTAACTACCGACTCTCTCGACAGGAATGAAACACTTTTCACCTGAGTACGTAATATGCTATTCCTTGCATAGTTATGAAATGTACTTTTGACGAAAAATATTAACAGTCTAGTCAAAGTAAAGATTAAATGGCCGGTAATGTAAAGTTATCGTTACTAATTAAATCAGCTGCGTTATTAAATCAGCTGCGTTGTCATCAAAAACCTTCTTAAAGTTTGCTCGGAAAAATTGCCTTACAATTTATTTTCGTTTTGAATAAACTCGAGTTATACGGAAAAACAAAACTTCCAATTCAATTTTAGATTTACTTATCTTTTTCAAGAAGCTCAAAATGGGTTTTCGTTTAGGATAATAATAAAAATAACTTCCTTTTTATCTGGAACGCTTCCTCAATTATAATAAAAATATGAAGCGATACTGGTGCGAAATTACTTCTGATGTTTAGAAGAAATTTTATATTAATTCGTTTAAAAAATTCTTATCCAAAGTCACTCTAACCCCATACCAGATCTCTTGCTGTATTTAGTGACCACACTGATAAGTTTCCAAAAGGTGCAGGGAAGGTCAGTAAAAAGGAACCTAAAAGATCACAATTTATATTTTGGCCAACGTTTCCACCTCTATGGCTGTAAAATGAGATTTTTATTTTTTAAGTACAATTAACTCAAAAATAATAATAATTTTTTTAATTTAACGATAAATCAATTAAATATAATTTGTCTTAAAGTTTATTCGGGATTAGAATAGCATAAAGATCATAACAATTCAATATGCTAGCCACATCAGCAATATAAATTTTTAATATAAAAATATTCGATATCGAAAATCGCTTTTACCATAATAAATAGATAAATATTTCCTATTATTTTATATAAAACGGTTTCATGTACCGCCATTACCGTTTATTAATATTTTATTTTTAAAATAATGTAGCACCTGCTCGAACACAAATTACGACAGGTGAATTGAGGGAATTTATTATTTCGGTGTATACGTATATTCCCTGTTGGCTTTTGGTAAAAAAACTTTAAGGCCGGGTTCCCACGATAATATACTGTACAGTTTTTACGTTATTCATTGACTAATATAGTTTATTATTTCGCGTGATTGATTACACCGCTATTAGCCCCCTAGAATTGGCGCCCCTGAAATCTGCTATGTGAAGAGTTTTTGAACTTTAACAACTTGCTAAAAGCATACTTAAATAAAATCTGTCGATCAAGTGCTTTTGAGAAAACGCCCCTTCGCAGGCTCTAACAGGTTCTATTGTTGGATAAAAAAGAATCTTGAGTAGCAGATTTACCTCCCTTTTAAGCTGTGTAGGCAGTTTATGTTAAATTTAAAATATTTACGCGGAGTTTTCATTCAGCTCAATTACGTCCAATTTTATTTTAGTTGTCTACATTTATTTATAAGGAAAGTTCAGCATTTGTTTGACTGAATACATTTTTTTTAAAAGTACTTAAATAAAACAGAACTCAGATATTCAGTCCCGACCCAAATTTTTAAACACAAATTGGACACACATTCTTTCCTAAGAAACGTTTCGAAACATTTTCGATTAAAATTAAAAAGTTGTATCGAGACATATGTGTTACGAAACTTTTGCGACACATTTTCGAATCCAGTTACTAGAAACACTTAAAGACGTGCTTGTTTCGAAATATTTTACAAACCATAGTGTCGATACATTAACGATACGCGAAGATAAATATTTTTCGAAACATTTTGAGTTAAAATTATAAAGTTTTGGTAAGACACAAGATTGCAATGAATTTCCCATAAGAGATTTCTTTATAGCATCGGTGTACGTTTATTAGCGATAAATAAGCAACTTCTTGATATTATTTATATTTTAGGTGTTATTATTGATCCATTTTCAAGCACAGATTGCGATAAGTGTTTTAGATGAATCTTTAATCACCATCTGAACAAGTTTGAGGTTATGTTATTGTTTAGCGAGATTTAAATTGTTATTTTTCTGTAAAGAAAGCTTCCTGTACTGTATTTACCAACATAAAGTATGCCGGCCATCATATAGCTTGAAATATTTTTTATTATAGATTCGAAATCTGCAAAAATGGTTACAATCGGGTACGAAACACAAAATAATTTTTGCAGATTTTCAATCTAGAATAAAAAAAATATTCCAAGCTATAGGGTGGATATAATCTATGCCACAGCAAATATTTGGGGATTTCAAACAGGGGAGGGTGTTATTAAGGGATAGGAAAACACGCATGATCATTTATAATTAAGAAGTGCTTGCTTCTTTTATTCAGGTGCTTCGTCGACATACAGGTTGTTGCAGAAATGGCTTATTAAATTTAAATGGTGACTCCTTAAGTGTCCTACATAAACACTACATATTTTTTTAAAAACGAATGTATAAATACTTAGGTATAAGCCGCTAACATTATCCCACGAGCTGCCACACCATACACATCTGTTTGCAGTTAACAAGTGTATGTAGATCAGTAGGCAAGTGATGCCAGATCACAAACGCGATTAATAATAATTTAAATCTCCCTATGCAAACAATAATAACATAACCTCAAACAAGATGGTGGTTAAAAATCTTCAAAAAACACTTACGTCAATCTAGTTCTGAAAATGAATCAATAATAACATCTAATATAAAAATAGAAAATTGCTTATTTATCCCTTATAAACGTGCACCGATGCTTTAAAAAATCTCTTACGGGATTCTAGTTTTGTTTGGAAAGGTTTTTCCTCTCGTGACGTCAGACTTAGGCTGTCCATACCCAACCTTTGTTTTCTGTGCATACAAGAAAACCTTTTTTCCATGGCATTCACCCCTAATAAACCTTTTATTTTCTGCATCATACGAAACATTATAGAAGACAAAGACTAGAAATTGTGTGTTGAGTCCATTTTGGACCAGAATAATTTATTGCTTTCTAGCGGCCATTTTGTGAAATGAATTTTTATTTTGTTAAAATCAGTTTCAATGAAATTCCTGCATCTTTTGAAAAGCCAAAAGTTGTTACATAAGTTCCATTTTCCTAGCTAAGTCGATTTATAAGAGAAAATTTGAAAATATTTTAATTTTTATTTTTTTGACAAAGTATATTTTTTCTGTAAACGCAAATAAATCGAGGGCACGTTAAAAATATAAATCCAAATTACTAAATTGCACGATAAAATTTACTGCGACAATGATTTTTTGGTTCTTATGTGCAATAACTAGGTATATGAAATAAATTTACTCATAGGAATTATACATAGCCCCGCTCCTTTATACTGTAATTTTTGAATAAACAGAAGTAACAGTTTAGAAGTATTTTCGAACATTTTCAAAACATTTTCGATAAAAGTTTCGATTGTGCATCGAAACAGCGAAAGTCACAGCTAGTACCAACCACTTGGAAACACGTGTACATGTCCCATTTAAAATGTATACGTTTAGAAAATATTTCCATTTTTGTTGCCAACAGTTTCCAATTTTGATCGGAAACAGAAACGATAGTTACGATACATTGATCATAATGTGTCTAAAATGCTACTTGGGAAGGGTTACTAAGTAGACAACTCACTATTTTCTGCTTTCTGTATGACACTGGATAGCAACGTCATGACTTATACGATCAAAGTCAACCAACGGGTTTGCCAGCACTCATCCACGTTCTGGTTTGTTCCGGTTTGGACTGCATTCAATCACTTTTATTAGTTGAAGTAACAACCCTATTTCATTTTATTTATTATTTCCTTATCTTATTCAGTCCCCAAATTTAAGGACCTGGAGAGAAGCGGATTGAATTTTATTAGAAAAGACCGTAAAAGCCAATATTTTTGTAACTGGAAACTAATTTCCAACTCTTGAAGTAGATAAACCTAATCTCAAATTGGATTCCAACTTTGTTTTTTTCGATATGGCCAAGAGTTTTATGAAAGGCAAACAAGAGTAATTTCATTTCGAGATATTAAGCCGCTACAAGATTTCTTAACGAAATAAGATTTCTCTTAGGCATTTTGAACTTATAGTTTTGTATAGGATTCAAAATGTATTTTAGTTTACCTCAGACGGTTAGTTGGTTGGTTGGCTAAAGGTGAAGATCGAGTGTGAGGCCCTCCGGCTTATTGTGTACCCCGATCTTGTTAGATAAAAGATTGTTCCTTCTATGAGGTCCAGTAACCTTCTACTAAGTCTGTCCTGAGAGGTTGTCTCCACGTTGTATGTTCCCGAACATATTGTGTCTTCTGCGAGACAGGGCTTCGCAGCGGTATATTATGTGGAAGGCAGTTTCATCCTCTTCGCCGCACAGAGTCTGCATTCAATGGATTCGTGTTTATACCTATCCGTTGAAGGTGTTTTCGCAAGTGACAGTGGCATGTTAGCAGACCCATCACCAGTTTTACCTGGGACCGCGTCAGGGTTAGCATCCCATTCGATAGTATCTTCGATGGTTTTCCAATTGCGGCCGTGCCTGTATTTGGCCAGGTAACCTTTGCCATCGAGATAGGTGTTGTTGTTTCGACCATCTATCTAATGCTGTTTTCGTTGCCTGTTTTGATATCCCAAAGGCCGGTTCGTGGCCCCTGAGACTTTGAGCGGATCCGGTTCTCGCTAGTTCATCCGCTTTCTCATTACCTAATATCCCAGAGTGACCAGGGACCCACAAGAGCTCCACCTTGTTCCCTCTGGCCGCCAGTTCTTTTAGGTTGGTATGGCAATGTGAGTTTTGAAGTAAACCGATTGGAGTTCAGAGCCCTAAGAGTAGCTTGGCTGTCCGACAGGATGTGTATCTTTTGGTTGTGGTAGCCCTTTTCAAGATTCTGTAGTACGCATGCTTGATGTCCATCCTGGGCCTTTCCCCCAATATACCTGCGCCCACACCGAACTAGACTTATTCATTTCTGCCATCTTCCGGAATTTATATCTTTTGGTTCACTCGGATTTTTTTATGGTCAACACTATAGGAAAATTCCTTTAAGGCACTCTGGGAATGGTGTGTGTGCGAATAAAGCTATTCACGTTAGTATTGAGTCGTTGGAGGTAATATTCGTTGTAGAACAAGATCTCAGGAAGGTCGTCCCACAAGAATGACGTCCTCCAAATGAAGTAATTCTTAAACAATGAAGTACGAGGAGTACTAAGCTGAACCACATATGGATGGGCGGCAATTGAACATTGCGTTTCTGTATTATTTTAAAAACTACACTTTTTTAAATGGGACACCCTGTATACTTCTCTTGATGCCGATCGCAAATAAATTTGTGAACAAAAACGTTACTAGGCGCTATCGTTGAAAATAACGAAATTATGATTATATTTACTGATGTAATTTCTAAGGTAAATGTAAATGTCTATTCACTAACTATCCTACTACTTATCTAATTGCACCTCAATAGATCTAGTAAAACAATTGAAAATACTATAAAATAGTCCTTTGGTACTATTCGATTTTGATTTAAAAAAGTGCATTTTTTAAAATAATCTAAAAACGCGATGCCATTTTACCATTTTAATGAGCTGAAAAAATGCTACTAATCTTCTAATTTAACCAACACCGTAGCTCTAATATTAACGGAGAGCACTAATGCCTACTTATTTGGAGGCGGTCGTATTTTTTAGAAGTTCCTCTAGATTTATTTGTATTGACAAAAATATTAAACAAAATTCGGTTTCCACAAACTTTTTTCCAGTTTAAATTGACTTGGTCGTAACTTTTAAGAAGTAATGTAAAACTGACGAAAGTTATAAGGAAAGATTTACAAACAGAAAAAATGGAACATCTATAGAATTAAACAGAACATTTTCCAGTAAATAAGCGATTAGTTTAGAACATCTTAGAATATTTACGCTGTGAGATTTTTTATAAATAACTGTACAATTATGTACAAAAATTGTTTAACATGGACATGCTAATATTTAAAAAGGTAATTCTTGCGTCTATTTTCAGAAAAAAACTTCATATGAACATATGTCCTAAACCTCTTAACTTTTGAGATACAGGGTGTTAAAGATTTTCTTGTATTTTTAATAATTTGTTAAGGTTAATGACTTAAATACGTGACAACTAGACTAGGTACACAACTGTCAAAATTGTTTATGTTTACAAAACAAATCTGCTTCTTACTTACAAGATCCTTTTCAATCTTTGTTAATATCTAATTTCATAACGGAGTGCAAATTAATGAATTTTATTTTTTTATACAAAAACTGTACGTCAAACGAAAAATCAAGAGACGACATTTGCTGAGCAAGGAATGAAAATTTCAAAAATAATGTTTATTTTAAAAATAGGAAGTGGCGTACCATTCTATTCTTCAAAAATACCGAGGGCAATTCCCGCACGAACGCCCCGGAATAAAAAAATATTTTATACATCATAAAATGCCTCTTGATGAATAGAAAGTGTGTACCAAATTTCACAAAAATATATAGAGCAGTATCACAGATATTAATAAAAAATGAGATTTTTTTGAAAATCTCAAAAGTTAAGACGTTTAGGACATATGTTCATATGAAGTTCTTTTCTAAAAATGGACCCAAGAATAACCTCCTTAAATATTAGCATGTTATTAAGACCATGTATATCAATTCAGGAGTTTTTACCCTTATACAGGGTGTCCCAGAATATGTGGGCAATCTCCCGGGTTCAGATAGAATACTTAAAAATAACAGGAGAAGTTCATATAAATTTTTCTGCCTACGGCCCCCTCTACGGTGATACGGGCCCATGACGGACGTCTCTGGAAATCGTTGATTTTTAAATAATTTTTTAAGACTAGATGTAATTTAATAATTTTTTAGTATAATGTTTACTAGATGAGTCTCCTTGAAATTCGCCCTTTTAAACACATTGAGATATTTAGTGCCAGGGGCGGACTAGACGTAAGCCAAAAATGATTTTTTTTGTATACCTTGTATGATGAAGGAACGACAATAATATTTGTTTTGGATACTCTAAACCCTAAGCTGAAAAAAAGGTACTCTTGATCAATGTCGATAAAATGAACTGTTTTCGAAGAAAAAATATTTTTGGTTATACATTAAATGCATGTCGGCATATTCAGTATACATAAATTCCATTACTAAGTTAGTAACTAATAAGACAAAGGAGAAAAACCGCAAATTTCAAGACACTACCATAAACTGACACTGGTATAAATATTCTTATTTAAATCGATTCATGTGAAAAATACCATAGTAACAATGAGGGAATTTTATGAATATAAAACAACAACCAATGCAAAAAACCATATTGAACAAAAATACTTTTTTTTTCGAGAACAGTTCATTTTATCGACATTAATCAAGAGTACCTGTTTTTCAGCTTAAGGTTTAGAGTATCCAAAAAAATATTATTGTCGTTCCTTCATCATACAAGGTATACAAAAAAAATCTTTTTGGGTTACGTCTAGTCCGTCCCTGGCACTAAATAAGCCAATGTGTTTAAAAGGGCGAATTTCAAGGAGACTCATCTAGTAAACATTATACTAAAAAAATATTAAATTACACCTAGTACTTAAAAAATTATTTAAAAATCAACGATTTCCAGAGACGCCCGTTATGGGCGGGCGGAGGGGCCGTAGGAAGAAAAATGTATATGAACTTCTCCTGTTATTTTTAAATGTTCTATCTGAACCCGGGAGATTGCCCACATATTCTGGGACACCATGTATATTTCTCTTAATTCGTGTTAGGATGTTCTCTGGTAAAATGTATACAGCTTGAAGTTAATTTATTTGCTGTAATATTTTTTTACCACCTTTATAAGGGAAGAAATGACCTGCCAAAACTTAAACCATAAATCTGTACTTTATAATGTACTTGGAAAGTCGACTTTGTTAAAGTTATTCAGTAATTAAACATTTTTAAAAGACAATTACGAACATAATACGACTTGGAAAGTAAATCGATGGGAACAATGAAAAAAATTTAAAAAAACTTTTTGAATTAAACCAAAAACTCGGAAAAGAAAAACGAATTATTGATTGTGAGAATCGTCAAATCTTCTTTTAATGATTATCATTTGTTCGGTGAAAAGAAGTCGAGGTGAGTAATGCGAAGTAAAAAGTTTCTATACAGGGTGTCCGCTAATTAATGGTACATGAAAAAACCACAGACTCTTTACGTAAAAATTTTAGGATTTAAGTATACTTAGCTATATCCGAAAGTTGATATTAACTGAAATACAGGGTGTTAAAGTTAACACTTCATTTTTGTTTTTCTCTAATAACTTTGCAGGAAAGCAACGTTTTTTTACAAAATTTGGCAATTTTTTTGGGACGAGAAATGATTTTTTTTATGAAATTTTAATGTACAATGTCTGCGGCAATATTTACAAATTTATTAGGTCATAACTTTTTTGTGCCTTAGTGTATATAAGTTTTTAATGAAAATTTTACTTTTTTATATTTATTACGTAAAAAAGCTATATCAAGTTCAGGTCGCCCAGAGCTGCCGTTGCGGAGATATTTGCATTTAAATTGTTTAGTGCACCCTGCCCAATTATTATTAATTTGCAAACACAAATTTTTTTCTTGAAGCAACCTATGAGAAAACAAATAAAATTTAGAGATTCAGTTGCCATGGAACAGAAAATGTTCCATTTTTGCGTGTATAATCGTTAGTTTGTGTTTTCTTGCTGTCGGTTTCTTTCGACACGATATTTTCTAGGGTCAAAGTTGCTTTAATTAATGTAAGTTAAAGAACAATCCAATTGTTGTATTTATTATTCCCAATTACCATTACTAGAACATTAATTATCATGTAAAAGTTAATTGGTAAGAAGTAACAAAATATTATTTGCTTGTCTGAGCTAACGCACTAAACAATTTAAATGCAAATATCTCCGAAACAGGCGACCTGAACTTAGTATACCTTTTTACGTAATAAATATGAGAAAAGTATAATTTTTATTAGAAACTTAAATATACTGAGGCACAGAAAAGTTATGACCTTATGAATAGTCAAAAAATGCCCCCTATATTGTACATTAAAATTTCACAAAAAATCAATTTCTCGGCCTAAAAAACCATAATTGCCAAATTTAAAAAAAAAAACTGAGTTTCTTTCAAAGTTATTAGAGGAACAAAAATGGAGTTTTAACTTTAACACCCTGTATCTCAGTTAATATCAACTTTCGGATATAGGTAAATATAATTAAATCCTGATATTTTTACAAAAAAAATCCGGTCCTTTCGACATAATAATAACGAATGGTCATAAATAATGGGATGGCCCCAGGTACTTTTACTGCAGTCATTAAGTTATATCCATTTTTCGTGAAACAAACTTTACCTGCACTACACCCCTGAAGTGTGGCATGTCCCTTGCCGCTCAACCTGAATTATATTTCATTGTAAAACACTAGTTTTGCCCCCCACCGTATTTATTCTATCTAAATTTTAGATTTTTCACCCTTCATGACGAGTAATTAGCCAATAAATATACAGCGAACATACCAAATTCCCAAAAACAAAATGTAAGGGAACAGAATTTTATTATTGGATGAGTGCGACTGTAAAAACGCGTCAACGGGCATAATGATCGGACAGCACATGTCCGTCATTTAAAATTCATTATGGATAGCATTGTGCTAGAAATTTAACGGGTACAATCTAAATCTCTTGACATGTTATATTTTTTAGCTGCACATTTTTTTTTTAAATCATCGCGACGAAGCCAAAAATGTTAGGACTAAAAATAAAGTATTATGTCTTTAATAATAGAAAATATATAGGGTGGACCCATTTAAAAACAAACAATTTTTTTTTTCTTGAAAACTATTGATCGTAGAAAAAGCTAAGCACGTCACTGGATTCTACGTAAAAAACCTCAACGAAAACAATTTATTTCTTTTTGATAAGTTCCAGGGTAATCGAAATATGGGAAGGTGTAACAATTATGTATAACAATGAAAGAATATTATGAATGACCTTATCAGGATTTTAATCAGCGAATTCCTCCTCCCCTGTTGAATAACTTTTCTTACACGCTGCACAAAACAAATTTCACTTATATACAGGGTGTCCGCTAATTAATGGTACATGGAAAAACCATAGACTCCTTACGTAAAAATATTAGGATTTAATTATACTTACCTATATCCGAAAGTTGATATTAACTTGTTTTTCTCTAATAACTTTGCAGGAAGCCAACGTTTTTTTACAAAATATGGCAATTATGGTCTTTTTAGGACGAGAAATTGACTTTTTTATGAAATTTTAATGTGCAATGTTGGGGGCGCTGTCTGCGGCATTATTTGCACATTTATTAGGTCATAACCTTTTTGTGCGTCAGTGTATTTAAGTTTTTAATGAAAATAATACTTTTCCCATATTTATTACGTAAAAAGGGTATAGGAAGTTCAAGTCGCCCAAAGTTACCGTTTCAGAGATATTTGCATTTAAATTATTTAGTGTACTCTGCCCAATTATTATTAATTTGCAAATAAATTTTTTTCCTTAAAGTAACCTATGAGAAAACAAATAAAATTTAGAGATGCAGTTGCTGTGGAACAGAAAGCGTTTCATTTTTCAGTTTATCGTAAGTTTGTGTTTTCATTGCTGTTGGTTTCTCTCGACACGGTATTTTCTAGGGTCAAAGTTACTTTAATTAAAGTAAGTTAAAGAACAATCGTATTTATTATTCCCAATTAAAATTACTAGAACATTAATTATCATGTAAAAGTTAATTGGTACGAAGTAACAAAATATTATTATGCTTGCCTAAGCTAACGCACTAAACAATTTAATTTCTAATATCTGCGAAACGGTAACTCTGGGCGATCTGAACTTAGATTAAAAACTTAGATACACTGAGACACAAAAAAGTTATGACCGTATGAATGTGCGAAAAATTCCGCTGGCAGCGCCCCCTACATTGTACATTAAAATTTCACAAAGAAATCAATTTCTCGTCCTAAGAAAACCATA
This sequence comes from Barypeithes pellucidus, assembly GCA_963991005.1. Taxonomy (NCBI): domain Eukaryota; kingdom Metazoa; phylum Arthropoda; class Insecta; order Coleoptera; family Curculionidae; genus Barypeithes; species Barypeithes pellucidus. Next base: position 14,066,742 of record OZ022565.1, on the reverse strand, counting down.
ATTCCCAAATTTTGTAAAAAAATGTTAGTTTCTCTCAAAGTTATTAGAGAAATACAAAACCGAAGTTTTAACTTTAACACCCTGTATCTCAGTTAATATCAACTTTCGGATATAGGTAAGTATAATTAAATCCCAATATTTTCACATAAGGAGTCCGTTGGTTTTCCATGTCCCATTAATTAGCGGACACTCCGTATATTTACACAAGTTAAAGAAATAATCTCCTAAGGTTTCTCTTCGGGTTGCTTGGAAGAAAATATAATTGTCCGAGGTTTTTTTATGAAGTGAAAAGACAAATTTTCAGTACAGCAAATTGAACTTATCGTTCGAAAGCTTTTAAGGAACTAGAAAAGAACTGAAAGTCCGGCCTGTTCGAAAGGCGAAAATAACTTACTTACGTTAGATAATAAAAACCGAAACGAAAAAAAATTTAAGAGAATTTTTCTCTTTTACGGGAAAATGAACGGAGACCGGCGTCTTGAAATACGGAATTGAACTTTGTTTTGGTGTACTTAACCGACATTATCTTTTATCGATTTTTATCTCGCATATTACCTTATCATAGAAACAATCCACAAAATATTTTTATTTACAACCATGCATGTAATAATGACATTTCATCTACCCTTGAAAGGTGGAAAGTTGACGTTTCTTACTTTTACTTTCCACCCAGGTGGAAAGTAAATTATTTTTTTGTAATTTTTAAAAAAATCTATATCTCAAAATAATATACGAACACACTTTTTTAAAAATGCTAATAGCTTTGCGTGTTCAGATATGTCTACTTTTCCCTAATTGATAGAGTTGTCCTCAGCATTGAGTATTGTGACCAAATCGTTGATATCTTCTTTGTCTTGGCATTTTCACTGAAATAAGCTTAAGCGCCGACTCAGAACCAAGATTTTGAACTTTGTTTCCCGTACACCATTCTTTGAAACAGTTATATGCCTTGTCATAACTCGGGCGGCTTTTATTTGGCAGAAGATCCTGTTCTACTATTTTTTCTGTTTCTCAAATTTCTGGTCGAGTAGCAGCAAAATCAAATTCCTCATCTGATTTTTCTGTTAAAATAATATATTGTTTAGTGACATGGAAACTATATTCAAAAAATGATATTTGCCATCTTGATATATATTATTACCTACGTTATTTTACCACCTGCGGTTATTTGAAATTTATGTCTAATTTTTCAATGCAAAAGTCAAAATGCCATTTATCTTTTATTAATAATTTTAATTCAAAATAATTAGAAGTGGATGTTAGATGTGGTTGCAAATAAAATAGTATACAAACCTCGGTGAAAAGTTTCATTACTGTCTCGAGACTTAGTTACTACCGACTCTCTCGACAGGAATGAAACATTCTCCACCTCGGTACGTAATATACTATTTCTACTCCTATATTAGTAAGAATCTACTGTTACATAATGATTATTGGATTAAATATATAAACTTCCTAACACCAAGAATGTAACTTAATTCTTAAATCCACTTATCTGCTTTGGTTGCGATTTTCGTAATAAACAACATATCGACCACCAGTTGATGATGTCGTTAATGCTTTTTTGATGAAGCATTGAATACCATTAACCTTATCGGGAAAGCATTTTATTTTTAGGGAAATATACGCGAGACGGCACATATAGGTTTAGAAAGTAACAGGCCCTTAAAATTTATGTGGTACAGGCGTTTCCGATATTGTCGTAGATAAAATGGTGGTTTTATATCAGCGTTGCAAGATCATTATTTTACAATGTCGGGAATTGCAGCAATGAACTACGACTCTACTTCTTCCAAATGTATTTTTGATTTTTATTACCGATTTACTGCAGAATAACTATCGGTACAGGTTCCTCACCTATAAATAAATTCATACTCCTTTTTAGTCGAGCAGCTTTGGCATCGGCAAAGAAAATGATCTGTCATTTATTAGCAGGTTGTTCGGGTTTGTTCAAATAAAAATTTGATGCATTCATGTTCTAAGTCTGCTACATACTCGGCAACATGAGGTTCGTTCCAACCACCCTAAAAATCGTACAGTGTACGTGTAACAATTATCGGTTAGAGAATATCCCGTCCTGCATAAGCATGATATATTTATACTTGGGAGTGGTTCCAGAAGTGACATCAACAACGTTGATGTTCAATTTTTATTATGAAAATTTGTTCTTGTCGGTCTCTTTTCTAAATAGCGATAAAAAAACCACATACAGATGAAATAAAGTCAGTAAAGCTGTATTACCCAACCGTGTCAATCCCTGGAAAGCAATTTCACATTGCATTTTCGCCTAGAAATCACTCATAAAAACCTTTATGACGTACATATAGATTTTAAAGGTCCGTTACTTAAAAAAGAAAAATCCATGCACTGCCGTTATTTTTACTTGATGAAACGTTACGTACAAGCAGTAAACCACGTCGCACATCGTCAAAAAACAATAATGACCTTATCGGCGTCATAAGCCAGCATTTTATAAGGGTCATATAACCTTTATATCATAAAAAGAGAGACTTATTTGAAAAAAATAGATATGGTTATTTGATATAAACCCTGACGAATGGTTCAAACATTGTCCATTAGTACGGTTAAGATGGAGGAGGCGTCGAAATTAGCCAAATCTATGTTCGAACACTCCACGAACTAGAAATTAATCCATTTTTGTCCATAAGATTTGCGACTTCTCTGGGGTAGATCGTGTACGAAACTTAGGGGTGTTTATAAAGGGTACACCAAGAAAAGTGCCCTATTAAAAGTATCGCAAGAACTACATGAGATTTTATTTTGAAAATTTGGCTGTGGCTATAAGAGATGGTTTTCTACCTTTATAAAATATTTTGGATGATGCAGTGTGGCCGGCTCATACCGATATATACAGGGTGTTATGGAAATTACTTATTATATTTAAATGGGTTCGTTCGGGTTTGTTCCTTGGGTATCCTTAAGAAGCGCTACATTTTTTTTTTTAAATCGACCGTTTTAAAAGTGGAGTAACAAACACTCTTATTCACAGGTCAGTCTACGCTACTGTACAACATTTCACCCAGAGCCAATGGCAATGTTGCCAAAGTTAATGTAAAACTGAAATTCCATATAAAATTATAAAAATAAATTATTTTCTACCTACTTGTATTTATCTTTATACCTAAAGAACGAGGAAATCCAGGCACAAACACAATCAGTTTTTTTTTTGTTTTTCATGGGAACACTCCTGGAAACACTTTATGTACACACAGTAATAGTGAAACAGAACCGATAGTTAGCTTTTGAAAATACAATGATACAGATTATACTACCTACAGATTATTAGATTTTATTACACGCGACGAAATTTGACGTACAGAAGAAACGCGGCAATAAAAACAATATTCAAAGATTATTTATGGACGGGCAAGATATACGCGTAAACCGAAAAAACACAGCGGATTGCTGAGAGTGTGTTGGTGATCGACGAGATACAACGTATCCGGCATCTGATTGGTCTCCAACTAACAGACCGCAAGCGTGCGGCGCTATATGAAACTACTTCGCTCAGCCGATGTAAGGCGTCAAGAGGTCATTGGCATTTGACCTAGTGACGTACGTGGCTACTACTATTCCATATATTTTTTTCGGGTTGTTTAAAACATAGTCCGTCATAAATGTTCATCAATTAATTGTACAAAAAGGTATCACAGAATGGAAAAGTGTTTAAATTATTCTATTTTGTCTAAAGAGTTTAAGGTGTACATATGACAACACCGGCCAGAATTCCTTGATTGCTTACATATATCGCAGCGCAACACAGGTGTTCTTCTGGTTTGACGTCAGGTCACTTTTACCGCTGAATGAATTGAAAGCGCCATTTATGGCTATTTTTCTTCAATTATTTATCTTTATCTCAGGAATTGACGGTTTAAATATAATACGTCATTTCCATAACACCCTGTATAGAGTAATCCATTTAAAATGTTGATGCCACTTTCGGTATGATCCGGCAACACCGCATCATCAAAAATATTTTATGAACGTAGAAAGCCATCTCTTATAGCCACGGCCTGATTTTCAAAATAAAATCTTATTTAGTTGTCCTAACAGGCTACTTTACTTGGTGTACGCTCTATAGACTCAAGAAATATACCCTTTTCAGATTTAAATACCCCCACTTCATTATAAACGATCCACCACACTACCGTTTTAAGGCCAAAAATTACAGTAACATTTTGTAACTAGTGCAACAATAGTTATCGTTAAATAAATAGTCAATTATGCCGGAGCAATACCCTAAAACTAGTGAATTAAAAGTGTTCGACGCGGATACTACGGACGGCGTGACTTCTTCCTTCTCGTAACCAAACTGGATCCCTATGGAGACCCCGACGGGTGGCCTCCCCACCATCCGCATTTCGGGGGACACCCCTCCTCTCTCCCCCTGTACTGGTGCGAGCAGCGACCTGGGAGGTCTTCGGATCCTGTGACACCAGTCGGTGGGCCTTACCATGCAGCCTGCCCCGTCCATAGCCCTTTCAGGTATCGGGCTATGGCCAATGGGGGACCGGAGTATCACCATATGCATCGGTCACACCAGGTGAGTTGAATTTAAAAAAAAAAACAGATAAAATTGAATGTAGCAGTCGCTAATATGATCAACATGTTATCACTAACGATTTATATACAGCCGGCCATCGGCCATATCTCCTAAACTGCTGGGCTTAGAAAGTCCGGGAAAAATAATTCATTATGAGGAAATTCTGGAAATTATTTTTAAGTGTTTCGCCGCAACGGGGCACAATTCAAACGTCAATTGTAATATCGTTAAAAAATTTGGACAATTCTATATCATTTTGATCTAAGGCTCATTATGTAGATACCAACCTTGATACGGGAGAAGCCATTGAAATTTCAACCATTGAAGTTGCTGTAACATCTAAACGAGTTATTCAATATTAGCAAACCTTAGCTTGTTTGGAAGAAAAACGCAAGTACAATGAATGTCCGCCTAATAGAGGTGTCCGCCCATGGGAAATTTGTTATTAGGTAATATGTAAATGCAAAATTATTACTATGTATATGTATGTACAATTAAACATAACATAACAAAAATACTCTAGTTATAGTTAGGATGTAGTACTAAAAAAATCTAATAACGTAGTTGCGTTTTAAAACTTGCAATCTAGAAAATGTAATTCCAAGTCTGATAACAATTCCATTGCTGTAAAGTCACCTCTCGTCCCATGCCGCTGTAACCAAAGTTATTGTAAACTACAGATTCCATAATCCATTCATAAAACTCTTGGAAAGTGAAGCTGTGATTGTGTGAAATGTTATTGAAAATCAGTAATTGGTGGAAGAGAGACAGAACATTTCTAAATATATTTACTGTGAAATTTTAATTTAACACCCTTGCATCATGGCCGCACAAGACTGAACCATCTTGCAAGTGCACGATTTATATTAAGAAATAAACCAACTCAACTGAAATGAAATCACCAAGCACACACACATCACAATATCAAATAATTAATAAAAATACTGCAGTGTCAACACTACCAACACATAATTCACCGGCAAATGGGGTTCTTGTTGCACGGACCTGTCCAAACATCAATGGTTATATCAGTTGGTTACATATTAAAACATAACCATACTTACCGAAGAAAAGATAAATATTTCCATACATTGGTATTTGATTGTCTAAACTCTAAATGATCCCCTCGTTTACAAACTATACATGAATGCACCATGATTGTTTATAATAAAGACGATTTTTTACCAATAATCACAAAAACAAAAAAAAAACAAAATATGTACACACTACCTTAGCAGAAAGCAGCAACAATGTATTTTTTACTATAACCCGGGAGATTCATGAAGTCGGGTTTGTGTAGTAAATTGAAGTAGATGTTGCCAGAGTGCAGTCGGTTTATTTCAAAGTTTTATGTATAATAATATATATTTTTTAAATCTCTCAAGGCCTATTCACAATTTATAGTAAAATTATTGGGAAATAAATTTATTTTACGAGCAATTGCGGATTAACCTTAAACCAGATGTAATTGTCAAATTAACAAATTATTAATTGTGATTTTGCAAGATACTTTAGCGATAAATATGACAATTTGGCTATGCTGCAATCATACAAGAAAGGTGGGGAAGGCACGTTTCCATTCCTTGCGTAGACTCGAAACGTAAACATTTCCATCTGGAGTTTATAAGATCTTTCATTCTATACCATTTGGATCTAAGGCTCATTAGTGTACCAACCTTGATACGGGAGAAGCCATTTCCCCACGAATATAACCTCCAACGATTCAAAACCAGCGCCACTCCTGGAGTGACCTAAAGGATTTTTTGTATAGTGCTTGTGTTTGATCATAAAAAAAAAATAATAATAACTATAAATTATTTTGTAATTTTTTTTCTTCGGTATACATTCTACTGGTCCCCAATCCAATTATCTAATATACATGCTCATATTATTTTCCAACCCGACCCTTCGCTTCGAGGATAGAAGTTTATTTGTACATAATTTGTATGCTATGCGTTGTTTTTGCTTTCATTAAGGACTCACGCATTTATGTCGGTCTACTATTTGGGTTCATGTATTTGACCACAAACTAATCTAAATTTTATGTTTGCGGCAGTATATTACGTCATAAAGTACTTATAAACATGTTTAATTGATTGAAAACGAAAATATTTTCTTTAACACCGATATATTAGTAAATTAGAAAATAGAAATAATCAAAATTTTCGGAAAACGGATTCATTAAAAGTTCTAACGAAAATGCTCATCATGATCACCCTGTATATGCGAAAAGGGGATGGTGATATCTCAGGTTCTACAAGTAACGATGCACAGCAGATGATGGGCATGGTCAACGTTTGGTAATCTCTGTCAGCTGCACAGGCGCGGAACTACTCTGTAGCAAGACCACGCAACGCGGGGGGCCCACTGGTCAAAGTTGCCTCCCGTTACGCAATGCGTGGCCCCTCGCCACTTCAAAAAGTGTATTTTTCTTACGCAACACTAATTTATTATGATTTAGTATTATCATCAAGAAAAGGAGTTCCTACACATCTCCTTAGATTTTAAGAACCATTACAATTTTTTTTTGTAATATAAAAGCATACCTATTCGTTTTGCAAATAAGTTTAAATAAGTTAAATAATAATAAGTTTTTGTCTTGTTTGTGTTGAATGATTATAGTGTCGCGCAAACCAAGTGCTGAGCTCCTCTGAAAGTGGGGCCCCAGGCCAAGACCCACCGGGCCTAGTAGGGAAATAGGTCCTGGAAAACGTTTTAAAGTTTTTATGGCACCGTAGGTATTTTTTATTGAATGCAAACTTCCTATTCCTAAACAAATAATTTATAGAAATTGAATTTAAAATATAAAATATCCCTATCGCAACGAAATAGGTGTTCTTTGATACGCTCCTTTGACTTGCCCGACAGCTTTGTACTTTGGCGGTATGGCGGTGCTAAGTTTTCAAAGAATTATTTCTTACTGAGAATTTGGTTATGGATTGAAAACTTGTATTTTTCATCATGGAGAGTCTTTACTGTTAGAGAGTAGGAATATATTTATTATAAATCATGGGATCTAAAAATTTGAGCAAGACAAGTGGCGAGCAACGACTTAGCGGTCTTTCAGTTTTAGCCGTGGAAGCTGAAGAGGCAACAAAATTGGAATTAAAAGATATAATAACAAATTCTGCTCAAGTAAAAGCGCGTAAATTTTTTTTAATTTGCTATATTACACTTATGATTTTTTCAATTTTAATTTACTTTTATATACAGCATAGGCCAAAAAGTAACCACAATATTCTATTCTGAATAACGTTATCGTTTGAAATTATTTTTAAACCAAATTTGCCGGAAATCTTTACAAAGGTTTTCGTAAAATGAATTTAAAGGAAAAGGTACATAATAAGATCGAATAATTAGAATATCATACAGGGCAGGGTAAAATAAGAAGTTACTTTAAACAGGTCGCAAAAATAAGTTAATTCATTTTTTAAATAATTGGGATTTATATGTTAAAGCCTCTTATATTCTCAACAAAAAACACGAGATTCAGTCCAGAGATTTTTTTTTTATTTGCATTGAAATATCAAAAAATCTCTTAACATATTTTTTGTTCAGAATATAAGAGGCTTTAACATATAAATCCCAATTATTTGAGAAAAGAAATAACTTGTTTTTGCGACTTGTTTAAAGTAACTTCTTATTTTAACCTGCCCTGTATGATATTCTAATTATTCGATCTTATTATGTATTTTTAAATTAATTTTACGAGAACTTATACTTTTGTAAGTATTTCCTGGAAATTTGGTTTAAAAGTGATTTTAAACAGAGTTATTCAGAAAAGAATACTGTAGTCACTTTTTATGGGATTTGGAATAATATTATATAATAAATGTGATTTTTAGTATAAAGCTTAGTTTTTAAAGATCATTAAGAAATTTCTCTCATAGGAAGGAAGTTTTTTATTTTAAATTCTGATGGAGTAACATCTATATCTATAATTTACCCATTTACGTTATTCCAGCTGAAGTAAATAAATCATTTTATAGGGCCTCATAAATAATTTTGCGGGGGGTTCAAATTTGGAAGTTCCGCCACTGCAGCTGCATGTTAAAAGATAAAGAAAAGATAACTGTACTCATATTTTTTTAGAGCAATATGTTTAAAATCAGCAGAAACCTTAAAGAATAAAATAAAAACTCCAAACTTTTTAAAAGGATATAAATATTTGATAGACTGTCACAGATAAAAGTGCCTCACATAATACTAAAAATATGTCAATCATAAAAATATGATAGACATATTTATACCGAAACCATATCTTCCACCTGAAATATCAAATTTTATATAATAAATTTCAGGTGACACTGTCTGAAATGTGGGAAATATTTTATCTGTATTCACAGATCGATATACTAAGTAATTTAAAAATAATATTAACTGAAATATTATGACGGTGGGAAGTATATTCGCATGGTAGTTTAATAGCTGCATGTTTTTCATGAAATACGAATTTGCAATCTTATTTAAAACATCTTGCAAGCTAATTCATAGATATGGATAAATAAACAGCTGCTTCTTTACATGTATGAGACGAAGATACATATCCTCTTGGCCTTCAATCAGCTAAAATTCCTCAACAGTAGACAACATCTCACATCGAATGGCTTTTATATACAGGGTGTTTCCTAACCTCTCTGAAAAAATAAAGGAGGTGAATCCTCACCTTATTTTAAGACGAAAATGTGGTATAAAAGTTGTTCGCATGTCGCTTCTTTTTCGAAATACAGAGTGCTAAAAAAATATATTGTATTTTTCATTTTATTAATTAATTCCAAACGCTATTCTAATGATATTTGTTATTTATACTACTCCTATTGAAGCTGAAGAACCTTCGATTGCGTATTATTGCTGGTTTTAATACGATTAGCGCCAGTCCCGAAATTTTCCAACACTTAAGAGGCAATTTAGCACGTCGTGTCATGGGTATTTACTGGCTCATGGAGGACATTTGCAGCAATTTATTTGACTTTTGTTCATATGAATTCATTATTCAAATTTTTTAAATCATATGCATTATCAAATCATTGGCATTAATTAATCAAAAATACAATATTTTTTTTAAAACCCTGTATTTCGAAAACGAAGCGACATGCGAACAACTTCTATACTACATTTTCTTCTCATCATTAGATGACTACAGCAAAGCTCTAAAATAAAGCACTTCTACAGAGTTAGTAACGCGGCAAATTTGAAATGTGCTCCATGTCCGAAACTGCCCCACTTCACATTATATTTTAATTCGTATCGTTATTCCACCCATGATACCACAAACACAAAACATGAAATCTAGTCGTTCGTGAAATAAAAGAATAATATCATGGGTATTTACAATATTGTTGTTTCTTGGTTAATAAATTAATTTTAACCTACAACCGTCTTCAGGCAAATACTAGGCAGCTGCAAATATATAAATAAGACGATCGCCCTGTATATTAATCTGTTTTGTGTACCCGTGTCTTGTCATGTGTCTTTTCCAGATAACCGATCCCGGGAAATCCTGTGAACGTGCCGGGATTATTGAGGGATTTAAAACGATATGAAATGTACGGAAAACCGTATAGGTTTGTTGATGACATGAGTTGGATATAGATAATATAAAGAATTATTTACATGGAAATAATACTTAATTTTTAACGGAAAAGGTCAAAATTAGGTTAATCAGTAAAACCGCGAAGAAATGCACCTGTTAGGAGGGTAAACATTTTTTTACAGGCAACTTTCAGTAAATCGGATTTTAAAAATAAATAATCTCAAAAACACCTGTTAATTTTTTAATAGGTTTCTTATAGTATCTGATTAGAGGAATTACATATGTCCGCGCAAAAGATCATCGTCACAAAGATCTTGGTCTATAGCATCGATTTTTTAATAATTTAACGCCCGTCACATGGCTAATTTTACTCTTCTGAATCATATAACGCCAATATTTGGAACTGAGTTATTTTAATCAGTCACTATAACCATTTTCCTATTATTTATAACAGCCCTGTCTTATATTGGATTAAAGTTTTGGAATGTTCCTTATAGAATGATAAGATACTAAGAAAATTAGTCATATTTTTAATCTACATAAGGTGTAAACGAAACTTGCACATCAAAATATATTTTTCTATAATGGTTTAAAAATGGTTAATAAAAAAATATTGTATAGATAGCTTCAGATAACAAACCGTCACAATCAATGTATCTTCGGTAACATTTCCATGCGTGACCGACGATACTGTGACCGGCGATACAAAAATGCACAAATTCGTGGATAACAGCTAATACAAGCTATTTTCTAAACTTTTTTAGACTGAAATGAGTATCTGTACTCAAGAGAATGACTTCGTGTAGTATTTTTCCCTCAATTAAGACCACTAGGTCTGAGTTAACTGTGACCGGCGATACAACATAAAGACATACGCCTGGTAAAAAGTAGGCAATGTTCTAGTTTATACCTAAATAAACACAATAAGGAACTTACCTAAACAGGAGCACGCTTTACACAAATTCAAACACTTACCGTCATATTTGTAAAACTATTAGTCCGACCTGTAGTGCTGCTGGTATGGAACTTCTGGTTAATAATAGCGTTTGAGAAACTAAACTGTTGATCTTTGAACATTATTTTTTCAATACAAATTGTAGTAGGAGTGTAAGTTATTTATATATAAAAGTAACTTTAGTAAAATGACGAGAAATATAAAAGGGTAAAGTAAGAAATTATTGACTGGGGACACGTGACCGGCGATACATTTTTAAATTCAAATTCAAATCACCAGCTATAATCTAAAAAAATACTTTTGAAATTACTTTCTAATGCAGGAAGTAACATATATTTCGCAAGTTATAATCCTTTCTACAGGCAAATAGTTTATTTTAGTAAGTTATATGCTAAAGACTGAAAGTTGCCTGTAAAAAATGTTTACCCTATAGCGTATTGTTGACTTCAGCCCTTGTTACAGACTTGTCTTCACTTTTCGAGTGAATTTCCTTTTATACTGGCGCATATTTCTACTAGATGGCATTACTGCATTCTAATAAACACGAAACTGTTTCGTCATTGACCGGACGGTGACTGGACGGTGACCATTATTTAGGGTTTGGACTTGCTTAATGGACTGTATTGGTTAGCTTAGGCTTAGAACGTAATGATCCAATCCCTTATCTAACTCACAATGGCTAATTTACTTTAAAATACCTGAAATGACCGAACATTTTCCCTTAAAAATGTATGTAGATTCTACCTTTCCTTTATACATACAGGGTGTTAATTTGAAAACTTCCCACCACGGATTTATCGTAAGCCACTGATTAAAAGAAAAAACGCCGAGACACGTCAAAAGATTTGCCAAACGGGAAGTTTTTAACCAAAAACTACTTCATCCCCTTTTACCCTCTGACCCCCGGGGTCATCCCCTTAAAAATTTTAAATGACCAGGGGTAGCAAGTAATAACTTGTTTGAAAGGTCTTTCAAAGTGCTTTATTTTGACGTTTGATTTTTTTAAATCGGTCGATTCGTTTTGGAGAAAATTTAAAAAATCTTTATTTATCTTAATTTGTTCAGATAGAAAAAAAAGCACACGAAAATATCACTTTTTATTTCAATAAGTGTTCAAAATGTTGCCCGTTATTGGCCAAACAATGATATAGGCGATTTTCAAATTCCTGACGGACATTTTCAAAAACATGTTGTGGGAGATCATGTCAGCTTTCAGTGATGCGTTGACGAAGTTCATCCAAACTGTTAGGTTGGGGAGTGAACACAATAGTTTTCAAATGGCCACATAGAAAAAAGTCTAATGGCGTCAAGTCAGGAGATCTAGCAGGCCATTCTATAGGCCCTCTTCGCCCTATCCATTTATCTGGAAACTCGTCGTCTAGCCATTGCCGAACCGGAAGAATATAGTGAGGAGGAGCGCTGTCTTGCTAGAAATATATTTCAGCCTCATCAAGTATAGGGTTTCCATCGTCTTCGATTTGGTTTTTAATGGTTTCAGTGATAAGCGGATTGATGGTATTTTCCAACATATCTAAATAAATGCCTCCATTTAAATTCCCATTAATAAACAATGGCCCAATCACTTTGTTTCCTAAAATGTCTATCCATACATTAATTTTTTGGGGGTACTGAGTATCCCCTTCTACAAAAGCATGAGGATTTTCATTGCTCCAATACCTGCAGTTATGCTTATTAACAAATCCACTTAGATAAAAAGTGCATTCATCACTGAAGCAGATATTCTTTACATGAATGGTATTATCATTAATCGCTGCAGTCACTTGTTCACAAAACTCAACTCGCCTATCGAAATCATCTTCGGTTAACTCTTGCAATATTTTCATTTTGAATGGATGAAATTTATGTAATTTAGTAACTGTGTGTACAGAGCCTAATGAAATAGCAGTCGCATCAACAATTTTGCATAATGAAGTATTAGGATTTATGGTAAAATGACCCAAAACTTCAACTTGAGCGGCTTCATCCAAAACTCTACGATGATTACGTTTTTTATTTGCAACAGATCCAGTTTGAGTAAATTTAGTAACAAGGTCCAAAACATACCTATGCGAAGTTATCTTTTCCGGATGTCTGGCGTTAAATGTAACGGGAGTTTGTCGAGCACATTGATTTTGGGCACCATAAATTAGAATCATTTTCACTCTTTCCGCTAGTGTGTAAACATTTTGGAAGTAAAATCTGAATCAATAAATTAATTTTCACTATCCCAAGATTGTCACAAAGGTAACTGACAGCAAATTAAATTTGTATATATATTTCCAGCAAGACGTCGCTCCTCCTCACTATGTTCTTCCGGTTCGGCAATGGCTAGACGACGAGTTTCCAGATAAATGGATAGGGCGAAGAGGGCCTATAGAATGGCCTGCTAGATCTCCTGACTTGACGCCATTAGACTTTTTTCTATGGGGCCATTTGAAAACTATTGTGTTCACTCCCCAACCTAACAGTTTGGATAAACTTCGTCAACGCATCACCGAAAGCTGCCATGATCTCCATCTCCCACAACATGTTTTTGAAAATGTCCGTCAGGAATTTGAAAATCGCCTATATCATTGTTTGGCCAATAACGGGCAACATTTTGAACACTTATTGAAATAAAAAGTGATAATTTCGTGTGCTTTTTTTTTCTATCTGAACAAATTAAGATAAATTATGATTTTTCCAATTTTCTCGAAAACGAATCGACCGATTTTAAAAAATCAAACGTCAAAATAAAGCACTTTGAAAGACCTTTCAAACAAGCTATTGCTTGCTACCCCTTGTCATTTAAAATTTTTAAGGGGATGACCCCTGGGGGCCAGAGGGTAAAAAGGGATGAAGTAGTCTTTTGTTAAAAAGATGTCCCCTTTGGCAAATCTTGTGACGTGTCTCGTCGTTTTTTCTCTTAATCAGTGATTTTCGATAAATCCGTGGTGGGAAGTTTTCAAATGAACACCCTGTATAGGACCTGTTGTCCCCAAAGGGGTGGGCGACATTTCCACTTTAAAACGCCATCGTACTGAATCGTAAATTTTCGGTGAAATATGCGTATATGGGGGCATTGTTCCGGAATTTACGGCAAGTTCAAAGCGGGAGCCCATAAATATTATTAGAGTCTAGGTCATTACGGTCACAATTTGTTGCCAAGTTGTGTTAAAAATACAGCTTTGGCGGTTATTTCCGGGTCTTGTTTGACTACAAGGTTTGATGACTGATTGAAGATTGAATATTTCTAAAGCCACTGTGAGTGAGCGGAGAGGCACTTCTGATATGTTTTCTTTCCATCTGGTACAAGACAGATTTTTAGCGGTAAAATCCAACGAAGCAGTAGGAATTCGTAGATTTTTTGGTATAAACAGGTTCCAAGGAGGATAGACACTCCTGGATAAAGTTTAACTATCCCCAAGGGCTGGATCTTCGACTAGGTGGCAGATCCGGCGGTGAACACAAGACACTTAACACGTTACCAGCGTAGTCTACGTTGAGGTGAGCGATTGCCAACGGTATTGTAAACTACAGATCCCATAATCCATTCATAAAACTCTTGGAAAGTGAAGGTGTGATTGCGTGAAAAGTTATTGAGAATCAGTAATGGGTGGAAGAGAGAACTACATGTTTGTTGGCTGAATGGCAACAATGTTTAGGTCAGATTATATCAGATTATACCAGATGGTTAAATATTAAAACATAACCATACTTACCGATGAAAAGATAAATCCTTATTTAAATGAGCCACTCTTTTACATCAATGCACCATGATTGTTTATAATAAAGACGATTTTCACCAATAATCACAAAAAAACACAAATCAACCAAAATACACATAGATTCAAAAGTTTTGCATCACTATGATTCTCGAATAAGTAATTACGTCATCGCGAACATAGACTAAATATTAGTTCATTGATAAGGTTAAAATAAAAATAAATGAGTTTTAAATTTTTTTTATTTTACCACAACATTTTAAACCTTCCAAAAAAAAAACTTAACAAAAGTAAAATTTATTTATATTGTATAATTTGTGAAATTAAAAAAAATATTGCTTCTAATAAAGTGAATTTCCTCCTCTGGCCTCAATGCAAGCTTGAAGATGACGCCGCAAGGTTAGCAATCCGTTCTTGTGGAATAGCATGCCATTCCTCGGTAGCAGCGACGACAAGCTTCTGGAAAGTTCTAGGGGGATTTCTTCTAACCCGAACTGCCCTAGAGAGCATATCCCAAGCGTGTTCTATCGGGTTCATGTCAGGGGACAAAGCAGGCCACTCCAAGCGATTGATTCCCTCATTTTCTAGGTATTCATCCACAGCTCTAGTACGATGGGGCCGGGCATTGTCGTCCATAAACACAAAATTATTACCAACAGCCCCTCTCCACGTCCTAACATAAGGATGTAGAATATCCCTAATGTACCTGTCGTCAGTCATTGTGCCTTGAACGTGGACTAACTCAGTACGCCCGTCAGACCTAATACCTGCCCAAAACATGGCGCTTCCTCCTGCGAATGGAGGCAGGGGGCGAGTATGGTCAAATTGGGCGGCTCTTGTTGGTTCTTTCCAAACACGAATCCGGCGTTTACCAGACAAATCCTGGTCTCATCGGAAAATAGGACAGAATTCCAAAATTCTTCGGCTAAGCGAACGTGCGTTTCAGCCCACTGCAGTCGACGAACTCGGTGATCATATTGTAGTTGTGGATCTCTTTCTAGTCGCCGACATCTTAAACCGGATTCAAGAATTCGTCTTCTTAGTGTAGAGACGGATACGCGAACTCCAATGCATACGTAACATCTCTCTGAAGTTGTGGGACTAGTATAGTACGATTTCTCCGAATTGTTAACGTGCTGCTGTTCGTTAGTAACACGCCTTCTACCACTTCGCGGTCTGTCTTGCACAGAATTGGTCTCTAGATAGCGATTCCATATGCGAGATACATCACTTTGAAAAACCCCTATTCTTTCAGTAGAAAATCTTTGGGAATGACCTTCATCCACTAAAGCTACTATTCTTGCAACAAAAATAAACATTTAGAACAAAAATTCATTCGCGAAATTATCTTAACATGCCAAAATCAGAGTGATGCAAAACTTTTGAATCTATGTGTATATAACAATCCATTAGATTAAAGGACAAACATCGCAATGTTTACGAGATTAGTATTCATTCATCTCTTGCTTATCTTTTGGGTCCGAATCGTAGTAAAATGGAAATAGATGTTGCCAGAGTGCAGTTGGATTAGTTCAAGATTCGTTTGATACTTTTAAGCATAATATTTTTTTAAAGAGTCTCTCATCGCCTTTTCACAGTTTATAGTAAAATTATTGGGAAATAAATTTATTTTAAGAGCAATTGCTGATTAATCTTAAACCAGTTGTAATTGTCAAATAAACAATTTTTAATTGGGATTTTGCACGATACCTTTGCGATAAATATGTCAATCTGGCTATGCTGCAATAATAACCGAAAGAGGTGGGAAAGACTGTTTGTATTCGTTTCGTAGGCTAGAATGTACATTTTTCTATCTGTAGTTTGTAATATCTTTGGCTATTACCAATTAAGTTAGGGAAACAGTGCAGCTGGCAACGTAGCAGCATGGCGGTATTTGTGACCGTTATGCTTTAAACGAACGTATAAATATTAGCCGCAAACAAATTTGATGATAAGTTGGTTTTTAGATTTATGCGTCTGCTCGGTTACTGTAATAACGTTATGTTTTCTCGAAGGGTCGGTTTTGCTTTATTTTTAAGTGAAAAATAACCTGTTTTTCGCCGTTGGCACGTCTTGCAAGAATACATTTTTGTTTCTTTTTTTTTTTTTTTTTTTTTTTTTTGTTGGAGAACTTGCGATGAGAATCTGCAGCAGACACCTTGCAGACGCGGCTGCTGGCCCTTCGAAGACGACTCGTCGGATTACAAAACAATTAACGCTGTTAGATAGAGCGGAAAAAGTGGCAATGTAAAAGTGCAATTTACTTTAGAATTCGATCTAAAAAAAAACTAGGAAAAAAATAAAACGATTTTTCAGAATTTCGTTTTTTCCGGATATCTCCGGAACTACTCGGAATTTTAAAACTTTCTAAATGGCAAATTATTAGGCACGTAAATACGCAACTTTACCTCCGACTTCGTATCTCTTACGGTTTCCGAGATCCCTGTGCTGGCCCTCCTTATCTTGGACACTCTATATTAACCTTTAAATTTTTAAATTTAAATTTATGTGAAATTTGAGTGTTTGCCTTTAGCGACTAACATAACGTTACCTAACCCTTCTGTTCAAGCGTTATGACGTGTTTCTATATTATATTATAAAGCACTGTAAGCTTACTACTTGACATATCATATCTTTAACGGAAAAGCCTAAAGTTTTATGTCTCTTCCGGGCATATAAACATGGAAATAATATAGTAGTTGAACCCCAATTTATGTTGTTATGAGATATTCAAACCGACTATTAAAATTTAAAATACGATCCTTCTTAAGAGCCGTTATTAAACAAACTGGGACAAACCTTAAAAGTTACACATGTATGCTTTGCTTGTGACAAACTAATCCCTTTTTGGTCAGTAGCCCCACGTAATTTTGTTAAAGTAGATATTGTAGTGCCATCTGGTCCACAGCACTGAGAATAATTAAACCACTAGAAAGTTTGTAAATCCCTAAATCGCATCGGCAGCAAAATTTTCGCTTAACACTATTAGAGTAATCATAATCATTATAAAAATATTTTCTATCGGTAACAATCTCGCTTATTTAAACATTTCTTATATTCGGAATTGGCCATGTTTAGACGTTTAGCAAATCAGTTCCACGCGCTTATAATACAGGCATATTTAAAATTGAGCATAATACTCGCAGCACTATGTCGATAAGGTGTTATTAGAAATCTTATATTGCGAAATTAGCCGAATGACATTCCTTCTCCGAGCTAGTCCGAATCATGCCCACCATTTTAATATGGAAGACTCTTCGCCGTGGTCGCAAGTGTTTTTATTGATGTGTAACTATGTATTGAAAAAAGTGAAAATTAAAGACATTCAAGGCTCAGGCTGTGTATCATTCATAGTAAGTATGCATTCTATACACTATAATCTATAATAAAGTAGTATAATATAATACTGTATTATTTTAAATCATTTTAGTAGATCCATTTAAAAAATTGAGGTTAGGTCCGATAACTTCTTTACCTGACCCCGTACTTATTCTGAAAACTGCAGATTATTCAACAATCATCATAAAGAAACTTCTGTATAAAACATTTTTCTGTATCTCTTTTAACTAAGAAAATATAGGGTAATTTTGAAATTGATATTTTTTTGATTTTCCCACGTATCTCTTAAGCAAGCGAATATCTTCAAATTTTGATTTTACTATTTTAAGTTTGACCCAAAAAGAGCACATGACACTTACATTACTTTTTTGATAGCACTAACAATTACGAAGATACCCGATAAAAGTGTCGAAAATGGGACCCTGTACATTGATCACATCAATAATTTAAGTAAGTTGCTTTCTCTGGGATCAGGTTTGTTCGGGTTTGTTCGATATTTATAATAAATGAGAGAATTATGTATATGTTATACGTATCCTTAAAAATATATACTGTTTAAGAGGCATTATGTTATTTTTTTAATTTAAGAAAAATATGGTTATATAAATGTTCTAAGCTTTAATAAAAAATGTTCGTAATATATAAATATATAACCTATATAGGTTTTTTGATATTCAGTATTATTCTATATTATCACTGGTATTAGAAATTCTCATAAACGGTATACCGAGTGTATATTGGTCACTAGTATCAGTATTATAATACTTACAATCCAGCCACTAACTGTTATTAAAATATCTTTATATTGGGTATAAAACGAATAACCGCTGCTGTAATATAATTAGTACCTCCAACTATTATAGATTATAACTACTATTAGAAGTAAGTTATTGCCATTAAAAACCACAGTTTAGAAAAGCGAGATTATTACAGTAGCCAACTGTCGCGCTGTCCTAATACGTATATGGAAATCCAATAACTGATATAATATTTTTTATACCAGGTATTGGAATTTTTTCTCATTGAGAGTGTCGATTTGGGAGCTTCCCATCCTTAATATCTCACTTTCAGCAAGTAATATTAAAAATCGGAGAGATACGTCGATTTTATTGCGAAGGTGGGCAGCTTTCGTGGTTTAACCCCTTGAGAGCGGTAAATGTTAGTAGGTCAAGTGGCTCATAATTTTAAAGGTTCTTCAAATCGCTTTGCAATAAATACCCCAAATTATTATTTTTTGAGTAGTACTTTCAAGAAATCGCATTCCAAAATGGAATTTATTAGAACTTTTTTAGGTGATGATCACTCTAACTAAAAGAGGAAACAACACAATAATGTTTTTTTTTTTTAAATAATAATATATTATATGCAGGGTGTTATGGAAATGAGTTATTATATTTAAATGGGTGACTCCTTGGGTGTCCTAGAGAAGCGCTACATATTTTATTTTTTAAATCGAATATCTAAATACTAAGGTAAAAACCCTTTTTACCCACTAGAGTATACTAACAGTGTTGTCAGATCACACCGCGAGTCTCGCCGAAGCTTGAATACCGGCCGCGCGCCGCTTCATACTTCAGTATGTTTCGAGATTCGGGAGTGGAACTATAAATCTCAGTGAAGGGAAGTTCGATTTATGCAAAATAATATCAATTTAATTTCTTAAATACACTCGCCGGCACAAAATTCCACCACCCTGATATTTTGGTCAAGTTTAATATTTTATAACTTTTTTATTTTTTATGCGATTTTCATGATTTTATTATCAGTTTGTAGATCCATTTATTGTGTTTTTCCTTAATTATTTGATAAAGTAATATTTTTCGATTAGGCTATATCATACAGGAGTCAATCAAACTGTAAGAAAATTGAGGGGGATAATTTTATTTATATACTGTTTCTTGTAATCTTTGACGTATTCTAAATATTTCGTTTTTTGATTCATTCCATTATCTCATTTCTGCTGCGAGCTGCAAAATTTTAAATGAAACGCTGATTAAAGCCTATTTTCATTAAGAAAAAACAAACACTAGGTATATCATAAAGTTAATTAACAAAAACAATTTTAATATCGTGTATTTCCTCCTCTAGCACCAATGACAGCTTGCAGTCTTCGTGATATCGAACGAATAAGGTTACTTATCTTTTCTTGAGGGATAGCCTGATATTCTTCGGCCAGCGCCAGTCTTGCAAGGTTTATGGTTGTACAGGACGACGATGAAGGAAAGTTGATCCCAAAGATGTTCGATTGGGTTTTAGATCCGGGCTACATGCGGGCCAATCCAATATTGGAAGTCCAACTTCATCCAGAAATTCGCTCACTGCATGTGCAACGTGAGGTCTAGCATTATCATGCATTAATGTAAATTGGTTCCCAATGAAAGTTGCAGATGAAACAATAACTTCTTGGAGGATTTCCTCAATGTGACGGTGGGCAGTTAGAGCCCAACAAAAAGAATATTGGTGGGTCCTTCGGTAGAAATACCAATGACATACATTTTCTAAAAATAACATCGTTTCATTTAAAATTTTGCAGCTCGCAGCAGAAATGAGATAATTGAATGAATCAAGGAACGAAATGTTTAGAATACATCAAAGATGACAAGAAATAGTATGTAAATAAATTATCCACCTCAATTTTCCTACAGGGTGTTTTGAAATTAAGACAAAGAACAACAGTTTGATTTAATCCTGTATAATAGACCCTAATCGAAAACTGTTACTTTATTAAATGATTAAGGAAAAACACAATAAACTGATCTACAAACTGATAACAAAATCATGAAAATCGCATAAAAAATAAAAAAGTTATAAAATATCAAACTTGACCAAAATTTTAGGGTGGCGGAATTATGTGCCGGTGAGTATAGTTTTAATATGGTCGCATCCCACCTTAAATTAATTTTAAAAATACCCTTTCGTTCTTTATCCTCTTATCTGCAAAACCCAATTTACGAAAAAGTTGCACCTCTATTAGATCGATAGTTATGAAATATTTTCGATCGCAAGTCAAGCAAAACACTAAAAATCATAAATCTATTTAAAATGATGTGACCACCATTGACCATATTGAATTAGCAGGGTAGGGTATGAAGGGGGATAAAGGGGTAACGCTGGAAAAGCCCTTATTTCTTAAGCGGGCGATTACTTTTGAATGGTAAGTTTGTTCTCTTTAAAACTGTCAAATAACCTTTCTTATGCATCATTTAACGTCGTAATAAAAAGACCTTATAAACTCCTATGATCCATCACTAATAACCCGCATTCAAGAACTTATTTTGAAAAAGGGAGCGACAAAAGTTTACAAACTTTTTGGTAAAAAAGGTAAAATGTTGCTGCGGAACAGAAAAAGTTAAAACTCTACTTTTGGCGTTATTTTACATATTTATAACTAAAATAAGGGGTTGTTATGCAAAAAGGCTAAACTCAGAAAATACGTTTAAGGCCGTAAGGTTCGGGTTTTATGTTTCTTTGTTATTAGGCCTTTGTATAACAAGGTTTTTCCATTATAATATTTATTATATGGGGAAATCTCAGCAAATGTGACTTTCGGTGTGAACAGGCCTCGGTTCGTCGAGCAAGTACCCGTTGCATTTCCCACCCGTTCTAACATGTTTGGGACACTTATTGGATGATCCTGAATACAAAAATATGCGTGTGCCGCCGCCCGGGAGCTTTATTTTTTCATTTTTTCGCGAAAATTTGATCAAAATCCACAAATTTTGAGTGTGAATAGAAAAAACCGCTTCCGTTATTAAGCTATAACTTTTGAGGCGATTCAGCAGATTGTTTGGGACTTTCAGGATCTTTAATATGGGTGTTTAGACGTAAGAAAAACCCCATCCCGTTGATGTGCCTCCCCTAGAACGCTAGATACGGGTCTCTCAAGTTGTGTGAACAGCTTTTTCCCGAAATCTGGTAATTTTCGGTTTATAACGCGCCGCTCTCGAGGCGATTTTTTTTTCGCAATATTCCCCATGAAATATTCATTCTTAATGTTATGACTAAAAGATCTGACCCAATAGAAGGGTGTGCCACTTCGGGTTCGGTTGTAACACACTTCAGAAGATGCTCAAAAGGCGACTTTTTCATGCGTAATCGGATCTAAAAAAACGGTATTTTGAGGGGCACAACAACACGGGTGCATCACCCTCGAAAAATGATTTTTCAAGATATTGGGGGAGGCGATCAAAAAAAGTCAGTAACGCTGGCGGAAATATACTTCTAATATATCTAAAATTGATAATTCGCGGTCCAAAATAGTGTGAAACATGTTTGAAAAATAACTATTTTTTTTTCGAAAAAGTCACATTTGCTGAGATTTCCCCATATACCATATAAAATAAAGGATTTTTGCTTATATTATTTTTTCATCATCATAATATTTTCTTAACAATTTGAAAAACAACGGTTTTTTGCATTTTAGTTAAAAGTAGCATTTAACATTAGTTTTTACACAATTTCCTTTTAGTTAGAAAGACGGTGACAATAGGGTGTCCGTGAAGTGGAATATCAGTAATTTGGTTTTTCGTGGAGTTTAGGTCCCCCTAAGCTCAAGCGTTGCTGAGAGGCGCTGTACCGCTTTAGATAGGAAATTCTCAATAAATTCAAAATTATATCGAGCCATGTCTGAAAATGAATTTACAGCATCTGCGTGATCCCAAAGTCACGGGAAACACATTTTCTGACAAGTCAACCCTTGCATATACTTTTCCGAGCGTGTCAAAAAAAGAATTAAAATTTAAAAAACAAAGAAAAAAAGCGAATTTGAAGTTGAAACTTTCTAGAATGGAACATTATATGTTAAAAATTATGTAAACAAATATTTGTCGTTCCAGGTCTCGCCATTTCATTATTGGAATTTTTTTTTAAATCTCCTCGGAGGAAATTCGGAAAGCGATCGTGACATGTCAGAAAATTATCACACGACATTCCTTGACACCCAAATATCGTGGACAATTTTTTTTAAGAAGAATCGCACCTAGCTACGCGGAATTGCGACAATATTACGCAGAGATGCCGGAAGGCAGGTATCGTTCAGTTGTATGACGGGAAAAATGATAACTGGTGACCAGCAAGACACGATTCATCAAAGTTTTTCGTCCTCTGAATCGATGGGATGGGTTACAAACCCCCTGCCCCATACCGTGTTATTGTGAAATTTAAGAAAATATTACAATTCTGAGGTTTTGCACACGGGAAGCAATTGGCGTAGAAATACCGCACTTTCGCAATATTCCTTTTATCAGAAAATTGTTTACGAGTCATCTCCATGTGAATACAAATCGATTAAGCCCACTTGGACCCATGTCACTTGAGACTTTATAATTTTTCCATTAATTTTTTTTTGCACTCTCGGAAAAGTATATGCAAGGGTTGACTTGTCAGAAAATGCGTTTCCCGTGACTTTGGGACCACGCAGATGCTGTAAATTCATTTTCAGACATGGCTCGATATAATTTTGAATTTATTGAGAATTTCCTATGTAAAACGGTACAGCGCCTCTCAGCAACGCTCTACGGCATTTCATCAGATATAAAAGTCCCTCCACGAAAAAACAAATTACTGATATTCCACTTCACGGACCCCCTATTGTCACCGTCTATCTAACTATTACTCTAATAACGTTTAAAATTGTAGACTATGCCATATTTATTATTTAGCTTTCATACATTTTTGTTAAGCAGCTGTTGGAGGCGCAGATTTATTGATTTTGAACGAAATTTAATTTGTTACTAATTTAACTTTCTCGTAAACTTATTAATTAATTTTAATTGCGATTTTCTTTTCGTCTTGAAACAGTGACGCATTTAAAAACTTTTGTCATTTAAAATACGAAATATTTGTGCCGTTCTCTTTAGATTACTAGAACTTTTTCGAATTGTTATTATAAATAAAATACAAACTAGCCAATATAACGTATGTCCCATAAATTTTGGCACAAATTTCACATGCCATAAAATTGGTAATGAGAAGAAAATATCAAGTTACCCTGGTAACAAGAACTTATTTGACACCTTCACTTAACGTTGACGGTTCAGTTTTTAAATTGATTAAGTCGATATGGCTTACAAATTGGAAATTCGGAAAAGTATTTATAATTTAGCTGGACGGGTCCCTAAATCCGAAATAATAAGCATTTTTTAAAATCAAAATATATCGCGTAGAACCATTTATCGGACAATTGCTGAATGTGAGCAAGGTAATCCATGTATGAACCTTCTAAAAAGTGGAAGGCCTACAATTTTTACCAGAGTAAGATAAGAAAGACTGGTAAGAAGGGCGAAAAACACACTTAGACATCAACAAGAAAACGAGCACGACAATAGGGAACATCTAAGAACACCATAGCGCGGGAACTATCGCGGAATGGCCAGAAATACCGAAAGGCTCCGAAATATACAGTCAACCAACTAGCCAGAATCCCGAAATGCTGTCGTGCATTTAGGCCGGTATTAGACTATCAAATATATTTGACAAAGATATTTTATAAAATATTTGAAGTGTAATATCAGTTCTTTTATAAAATATTTATTTTATAAAAGATATTTTATAAAAGATAATAACAGACGATTATCTTTGATAAAAGACTTTATAGTTAATTGGTAACAGTAGTAACCTCATTTTCTGACAATAAGGCATAAATTTGACATTGACTGCGACTGGTATTGGTATATAATACCATGGCGGAAAATAAGTTTGTCTGGTGCATTTCAACAACAAAATTGCTAATTTCGGAGTATGAAAGGTTCGAAATATTGTACAACCATCAACATCCGGATTACAAAAACCGAAATAAAAGACTGGATATATTTATTTATTTTCATTTTTTGCCTTGCAAGTTTCTGGGATTATGCCTGAAAGGGTACATTGAGGTATGCGACTGCTGTACTGTAAACTAGCATAACTCTCTCCTGTCGCCATAAACCGAGGGGTAACCATAAGACGTTCCTCAACGCTGATACGTTTTTTAAACAGACAAATTCCTGAATTTTATTGGGGTAAAAATATCACATATCACATTGTCACGCATCAAGTACAATTCAATATGATCATTTCCACGAATTCAGCTGAAAGCCAATAGATAATATAAATGTTCAGTCTATCCGCTGCTTCCTGTGCGTGAATATTTTTTAGCAATTCACCATCGATAAGAAAACTCGAGCAAAAATATAATATAAGATAAGGCATTCGGGATAGTCGTATTCTCCCTTGTCTCGAATTGATATGTGGAATGTGACATTTGTATTCTGCTCTATGAAGGGCATCTTTATAGATAAAAATACTACGCAATGCGTACCTTTTTTCGGGGGTTAAATACGGTGAGAACCCAACTGAATTTTTATAGATTATTCCAAGAAGAAGAGGAAGGTTAATTTTTAAATAGAAATCAGCTCCTGTTGTGTGTACAGGGTGTGCCATTTTTGTTACTTTCTTTAGGTATTAGTTATTATCAAGGATAGAATATTGCTGTTTTCACTTTAGTTTTCTACTTTTTAATTACCATTCAATCTTAAAGAAGAAAGGTTTGTTTTATATTTCTGTTAAAGCCGTTTTATAAGAAAATAACATGACAATAATAATTATGTATTTTTGTTATAATATTTTATGAAAATCTTTATTAAACAGGAATTGTTTGAAGAAAATCACTTTACCTACGTCACCGGCTTGAGTTGAGGTGATGTTTTATATCATAATTATCAGCGATCATCAATATGGTTTTTTCCAGGTCCAGCCTATGTCACCCATCTTTGGAACAACGCAATCGAACATCATGGGGAGTCTCCGGGTGTTGCACTGGATATTTCTAAAGCTTTTGATCGTGTTTAGCATGAGGGGCTTCTAAGTAAACTGCGATCTTATGGTATGCCCAATCTGTGCATGGTTGCCTAGCTTTCTTAAGGGCCGCTCTCTGCTAGTGGCGATTGACGAATTTCTCTCAGACACCTTCACCATAAATGCCGGTGTTCCTCAAGGGTCCATATTGTCTTCCACTCTCTTCGTACTCTACATTAACGACCTTCTAGTGAAAAATAAAAATTCTATATATAGCACACTTATTTCATCTTTCTCTTTGAATGCACAAACATCGGCTGCCGACGCACATCTTCGCAGACAGCATGAAGTATCATGCCTCAACAAAGACCTGGAAGAATTTTTGGCTTGGGTGTGACAGTAACCAAGTCGAATTTAACGCTAAAAACCCAGGCAGCAGTTTTCTCTAAAAAGGTTAACATAATAGAACCCGTTATAGTCATGGCCGGACACGCAATCCCACTGGCTTCATCTATTAATTTACTGGACGTCAATCTGGGAGGAAATATGTCTTGGCATAACCACGTTGTCGCAATCGCCAAGATAGCTTGTCAGAAACTTGGTGTACTCTTCCGAACCAGAAAGTTGTATACACCTCAACAACTTTTGACACTATACAAAGCCCAGATTCGACCATCACTAGAGTACTGCTCTAATGTCTGGAGCTCTGCACCCAAACATACTCTTCGGCTACTGAATTTCATCGAAAGGAGGGCCATTCGTCTAATCGGAGACCACGAGCTGACGAAGAACCTCAACAGCCTAGAACATGCACGACGAGCTACTGCCGCCCATCCATATATGGTTAAGCTTAGTACTCCTCGAGCTTCATTATTTAAGAATTGTTTCATCTGGAGGACTTCATCCTTATGGAACGACCTTCCCGAGGTCGTTTTTCCCAACGAATATAACCTCCAACGATTCAAAACCAACGTGAATCGCCTTTTGCGCGCACGCACCACTCCCATAGTGCCCTAAAGGATTTTTCCTATAGTGCTTGTGTTTGATCATAAAAAAAAATAGTCTGTACCAAATTTTAGTGTAATATCTCAACCTGGTTTTCAGATTTTTGACAGATCATTAGGTAACTGCCTGTATAGTATTATAAAAATGGGCGCGACCAATAATGAAATTCGATAACTCTGTTTCCTAAATCTATACCCGTAGGCATCTGCAAAGCTTCTTTATCGATATTTCCGGCCAAGAAGGTCCTTTTTGTGCTCCTCACAGTCCGCGATGCTTTTTCTTCTGAGGAGAAGCGGATATTAGAAAATGTCCATGCACAATAACCCTTAGACTATTTTTTTTTCTCAGACAAGTCCGTTATGATTTTCTTTTAAACACAAATTAAAATTTTTCCTTTCATTGGAGACGAGGGTGTTTTAATTAGAAATTCCTGTTTTTTTCATTGTAAGCAATGGTACGGAACATTGACTCTAAATGACGTTTTAGAATTTATAAAGGAAAAATGATGGAATTACAATTACTTTATAACACTTGTCGATTGTGGCAAATCATCGTAAAAACTTTAAAATATATACAGGGTGTCACTTTGAAACCGCCCCACCATTAATATCTCGCTTCGAGTAAATTATATTAAAAATCAGGAACATACGTCAATTTTACTGTCAATGGGAACATATTTAAAGGATATTTGTGGTCTTCGTGGTTTAACTCCCTGAGAGAAATATAGATGTTACCCTTTAAATCTTAAATCGGAAGGAATTTTATATGATGTATACCAGGTAAGACCCTTCAAATTACTATAAGATACAGAAAAATGCTTTATACAGAAGTTTCTTTATAATGATTGTTGAATAATCTGCCGTTTTCAGAATAAGTATACGGGGTCAGGTTAAAAAGTTATCGGACCTAAACTAATTTTTTTAAATGGGACACCCTGTATATTTTAAACTAGAAGATTGTATTTTAAATTCTATTTTCAAACATATAACACACCATGGATGATATTGGTTCCCTAGGCGATTTATTTAAACTTTATTACTTTAAACCACAGTATAGGCCATGAAATAAAATTTTTTTGAAGTAGTCCATCTCGGAGTGGAGTGAAGTTATAGTGAGGTAAAGAAACTCATAATCTGCTCCACTAGTTTAATAACATAATCAAAAACCATACATGTTTCGAAGGTTCAAACCTTCATCTTCAGTGGAAAATACAACAATGAGTTTCTCCTAATGTTCTTGTATTTTCCACTGAAGATGAAGGTTTGAACCTTCGAAACATGTATGGTTTTTTGATTACGTTATTAAACTAGTGAAGCAGATTATGAGTTTCTTTAACTCACCATGAAATAAAAGCTAATATCATAGAAACAACTATGTTGATATTCTACTTGTTATTAACATTTAACGTCAATTTCATTTTTGCATATTCATTTGTGAAAATGACTTATCAATATGAATGAATGTTACAGCTAGTCCGTCCCAGCAGCTGTGAGTAATTCACAACACTTTCTTTGATAGTAATTTGATGGGTCTTACCTGGTGTACATCATACTAAAAACAAATTTAATTTACCTGGTGGTTCAATAATTATGTGTAAGAAACTTGATTCCATTGGAGCTCTTTGGGAGCCCATAGCTCCGAAGGGGAGGCCTATACGAAAAAACTGTATAAGAACTTGTAGTACTCGTTTCACTCGTTTCCTTATATTCCCACATTTTCCTGTAAAGTTTGTTTCACGAAAAATGGATACGGCTTAATGATTTCCTGGGTCGGTCCCATTGCGTCGACAAGAGCTTGGCAATAAACAAGTGAAGTATGAAGGGACGGACTAAGGAAAACAAGTAATGATATGATTATATTAATGTAATCAAATGAAATAACATTTTTTTTAAATATTACTAGTCATATTTATTTACATTTATAATGTCATTCTATAGATAGTTCTGTTTCGCTATCGCTATCCTCATCAAAATTAATTATAACTGGATTAATTATACGATCCAGACTAATATACGAATTTTCTACAGTTATTACGTGACGGACTGAATTTTTCCAACTACCTGGCGGAATATCATTAAAGCATTTTCGTATTAATTCTACAACACTAGAACTTAAAGTCGGAGAAATATTTTCAGACCTAACCAGTGATTTTAACTGGTACCACATGTGCTCTATGGGGTTAAAAATGCAATAATAGGGTGGGAGCCGTAGCACTGTATGTCCAATTTCTTCTGCCAATGTGTTACAAACATATACTTTTTTTATACAAAATGTCTTTAAAACTTCTAAAAGATCACTTTTTTATAACTTTCTTCAAAATATATATCATTCGCCGCCATGTAGTTCTGAATCTCCAATTTTGTATTATTTGAGCTTGGAGCTTTATGTAATTGGCGACTGTGATAGCTCGCATTGTCCATTACTATCACGCTATTCTGAGGAATGTTTGGTAAAAGACAATTCTTGAACCATTCCTCAAAAACTAACAAATTTTACCACAAAAAGATATTTAAATATAAATTAAGTAACCTAACCTACCTGATGTGCCTATATTTAATTATAATTATTACAATCCGGTCCTTTCCACATAATAATAACAAACGGTCATAAATAATGGAATGGCCAGGGTACTTTTACTGCAGTCATTAAGTTATATCCACTTTTCGTGGAACAATCTTTACACACACAAACTTTAATAACATATTCTGTTAATTTATATCAAGCAGGCCTATACGAAAAAACTGTATAAGAACTTGTAGTACTCGTTTCCTTATATTCCTACATTTTCCTGTACATACCCCAACTTTAATAACATATCCTGTTAATTTATATCAAGCAGGCCTATACGAAAAAACTGTATAAGAACTTGTAGTACTCGTTTCCTTATATTCCCACATTTTCCTGTACATACCCCAACTTTAATAACATATCCTGTTAATTTATATCAAGCGTCGTTACTTTAAAAATACCAATTTCTTACCCCAGGGACGATTGTAACCAATTAAAATCGCGCTCGGCTTTCGCACCCTCGAGTATATCGATCCTTATTTACCGGTCTCTAAATTAAAATTCACGTACGCCACTGTTCGTGCTTATATTTCGATTAGCTAGTGCTTGAAATTTTCTTCAAACTGGCAACTGTTTGCAATTTTAATTACCGTTGTCCCTAAAATCCCTTAATTACTTCCGACTTATGCCGTTTTATACTCGACTTGTTACTTCGGCGCTTCGTTACTGCCAAGATAATTATTTGTTGATGGAATTTTTCCGTTTTTAATTTTTAAATTAGATTCCTCAAAGTAGATTTGGTACGAATTTTTAAATTCAACGAGATATATAGCTTCAATTACTTTTTAATTGTGAGTTAGAGATTATTGAGCAGCAATACAATTAAATTATTTTCCGAAAATCGTCCGGAAATATAGACATTTTTGATAGCATTTTTGAAAGAAAGAGGTCAATATCTCCCTACACTTAGTCGTTGCTAGGCAACGGAAAATAACTGTTAGGAAATATTCATTTCCTTACTGTAGGGTTAGTCAACGAATACTTATAACTAGGAAGAAGACAAACTGCCGTGTTAAATAATCGAAGCAGGCATGATACGGCGACATCCATTATGCCTGGCGCGCACGTGCTTTTCAAATGTCACTTTTGTCCAAATTTTTATTACTGTCAATATTTTAAAGTGACATTTAAGCAAAATAAAACATCGAAACCCTTTCATTTGATTTACTAAGTAGAGAAAATCAAATATTAGGATTTTGACATAGGTTTTCAGCTGTAAATATCACTTTAAAATTGTCCCTACATACTTTTATATTATTATTGAACTAGTAACGAAACTAGAAATAAAGAATTCAGAGATTGAAGGTTGTAATTAGTTTTATTAAAAAATAGGAAATAAATCATAATTTACATAAAATATTTTACCTTCTTCAACTTCAAACAAATCAAGGTAAATACAATACTATATGTACATCTACCAACCAAGTAAATATATGCACCATCATTATGATTATGGGCTTCCAATTTGTTTGTTTCGTAGCATACCCCTGGCAACATTAGTGATCGAAGTCCTCTTTAATGTTCAGTCATTAGGGGATTCTCAATTAAACTATGAAAAGAAAGAATTATTATAATAATATATTACCGGACTTCTGGCTACGGGTTAATATAACTAAGCTGTAATTATTATGTTCTAGCTTTTGACTTCTGGATTGTAAAATTTTAGTAAAATTCTTTAAAAATGTGTTTGTTGCTAGTTTGCGTGACAAGTTTGGGACATAATGGGACAATTTTATAATGTAAAATAACAATAACTAATAAAAATTAGTAAACAAATATTTCAATCATAAATTACTTACCTGCAACAAAACGAGAAGGTCCGTTTTCGTGAAAAGAATAGAAAATTAAAAATTATTTTAAAATTTAATGAGGCTTCCTCCGCCATTTTCAATCACATTATAAATCATATGTTACTTGATTTTATCCCCTTCCAGACGAAGGATGTTCGGTTGTGAAATAATTTAAGAACGTGTGCTGCTCGCATTCTATGTCTGTCTCTGTCTGCATCAACCTTCTCCGATTCAATAAAGGGAGACAAATATGGCCTAGATTAAATCGAACAAACCCAAAGTCTGATATTGACACAGAACGATCGACACAAAAGGATAAACGTATGGAGTAACCTGCCTGGCTGTGACGTCACTTGCACGGCCCACTTATATGCTTCGATCCCCGCCATAAGCGGTCTCACCGGGTTGCTGTCACATGTCACACCACGGATTTTGCGGTTTCACGTTTCCTCTCTTACTTTACCGGTAAACCGGACAAGAAGTTGATTTATAGGGCAAGTCGACAGGAACGAGCCAAAGTCCATGAACATATTGTATACGTGAAAGTAATGTAAAAGGCACATGTCCTCCTTATATGATTGTCATCTGTTCTCATGCGTTATAATGTTATTAAAAAATTGTATCTAACAAATTGTCGCCAAACGTGTAGTGTGGTATGGTTCATAGTTACTTAATTGCTCCTTTCATTGCGGAGAATGGCTCCACGAGAAGATGTTCCTGTAAACATCAGAATGCATCAGTACAATTGAGCTCCGCATATTTCGCTCATCAGGTCATGCAATAATTGGACGAAAGGTTTCCAGGGCTTTGGATTGGTCGCGGTGGTCCCATTTGTTGGTCTCCAATATCTCCAGACCTCACACCACTAGTCTTTTGTTTATGGAACTAGTTCAAATATAAAGTTTAGAAAGACAACACTCGGGATGCACTAATTCTATGTATTAGAAATACTGCAGCCGATATTACAGGGAGGCATGAAGGAATGAGGAGAGTAATCCGTTGCTTTTCGTAGAAGGAACATTATTTCCACTTGGTGTTCGACCATTTATTCCCTCTCACCCTTTAGAAGATCTATACAGAGGCCGCCATCTCCGAGAAATGTGGCTGAATAAATTATTTTTACAGTACGATAGAACCTGTCGAAGGCACCGCCGCATCAAGACATAAAAATATCTCAGGACCGAAATGAACTAACGAAATCATCGAACTCCCGTAATTATTTTTCGAGTTCTCTCGTACTTTAACTTGACTTTGGTAATTCCGTTGGTTTATTTGCGGAAATAATTTCAAGTTTATGTGCATTTCACTTTTATACCAAGCCTTAATGGCTACTAAAACTATTCACTTAATGATTCGTTGAGGAGGCGAAGTAAACTTGCTCTTTGTTTAAAATTTAATTACTTTTATGCATATAATATAACTCTGTATAATTTATACCTATAATAACACAGTCTGCCAATTTATGTCACTTTAAAAATACCAATTCTTACCCCTGGAATGGTTCAAACCAATTGCACAAGTCGACAAATTTAAATTTTTGTAAAGTAACATTGATGAAAATAGGTTTGTCTGAAGCATTTTAGAGTCCTAAATCCGAATGATAAGCTAATTACTGTAACACGTACATTTTTTTTTGGTATAAGGGGTGGGTGGTGGAGAAAAAACAGGAGACGACATATTTTTACAATCTAATATATTAATTTAATATAAACATATAAAACATGCAACAACATTACTGAGGATTGGTTGTTATGTTAATAAAAAATTTATTGGACCAGATATGATACTGCGACAAAAACGTTCACCTTTTCCTTTTATGTTCTGTAGCATCATCCCTTTTTACAAACCAACAGTAGTCGCCCAACATAGATGGGTTCCAGCGTCCCTGGTATCTTGTGTCCATCGTCCTGATGTCCTGGTGAAACCTTTCTCCTTGTTCATCGCTTACTGCATCCAAATTTTCCGGGGAAAAATTCAAATGGTAGTGCAA
The DNA here is from genome assembly GCA_963991005.1 of Barypeithes pellucidus. Classification (NCBI taxonomy): domain Eukaryota; kingdom Metazoa; phylum Arthropoda; class Insecta; order Coleoptera; family Curculionidae; genus Barypeithes; species Barypeithes pellucidus. The sequence continues at coordinate 14,033,521 of OZ022565.1, read as the reverse complement.
AAAATGTATTTTTAGAGACATGCAACACCCTAGTAATTCACAGGTTTTCAACAGTTCATCTATGAGTCTTTTATAGTCTTCATCTTTCTTGTTGCCCAGAAATCCTTTCACTATACGTACAAAACATGCCCAAGCTGCCAATTCCTTTTCATTGAATTGTTCTTGAAAACGGAGATTATCTACGAGCTTCCTTATCCGAGGTCCAATAAATATGCCTTCTTTTAATTTTGCATCCCTTAGCTGAGGAAATATTTCTCTTAGGTACTGGAAACCACTACCTTCTTTTGACAAAGTTTTTCATTAGTCCAAGCTTAATATGGAGAGGAGGTAGCAGCACCATTTTTGGGTTAACACTGGGGGCATATTTAATGTGCCAATCCTTTTTACTGTAGTGTTCTTTTATTGCCTTACTGTCCCACAGACCCAAAAAACTACAATACTTGCTAAAATCCCCTTGAAGTCCTAGCAGTATACCTATCACGTTTAAATACCCACAGATATCCCACTGATACTATTCATATTTAACACGATTTAATATGGTTGCTAAGTTGTCATACGTTTCTATCATTGTCACTGAATGGGCTAAAGGAATAGATGATTTTTTGTTTCCTCCATTATGAAGCCGGACTGCTTTTAGGCTGTATTTCGACGAATCTATGAATAAACGTCGCTCGCCAGGATCATGTTCCATATTAAGCTCATTCATTAAACCCTCAATATCACAACAGACACATAGCGACCCTTCCATTTTAAAAAAAACTTGATAATGTTACATTCCGTTTTCGTTAAAGTGCTTTTTTGTCTACCAAGTTCCACTATTGAAGTCTGGAACCCGATTTTTGTTTTCACAATCCTAGGTGAGTTATTAAGTGAGGTTCACTGGTAGTTGGTAAAATTGTTGGGTCACAACTGGTGTTCTCAGGAAGTTGTAGATCAGATTCGGATGAAGAATTACAATCACCGGGAAACACGATGTCCAGGTTTAAAGGCGCTATCGGTACCGGTAGTTCCTGGCATTGAGGAACTGGCCTTAGCGCAGAAGGCAAATTTGGATACTCTATTTTGTCTCTAGGCTTTTTAAAATCCCTTTTGTTTTAGTTATGCAAAAGTAGCAATCACTTACATGGTCAGTAGGTTCTCTCCACACCATAGAAACAGCAAACGGCAAAGAATTTTTCTTGCGATACATCCACTGCACTAAATTTACATGACAACTCACACAACAAACATGAGGAGACCAACTTTTATCTTGATCCCCACTTTGGCACTAAAAATATAAAAAATAGGCTTTTTGACTTCCTCAGATATAGATCTAGCTTGGGACTTTATAATAAATCGTCCACATATATAATAAAACTTATCGGCTGGATTTTTTCGACATCGACGACTCGAACTTGCCATTTTATATGAAAATCGACTTAAACACTTGACTGTACTGTAAACGAGACAGAAACCAACTAAACTGCAGAAAACAATGAAACTCTTAAAGGTTCGTACAATACTGTGAAAATAACCCCTCTGCGTTCTTGTTGTTCTTTCCGGTCCTAAGGCAGGTAAAAATGATTTCAAAGATCGCCATTATATAAAAGAGAAGCAGGTACTTGAAAATGAGACGCGCTGGGCCATTTCTGGGAAAAAGTGTTTTAATAACTTCCTAAATGAAACACAAAATAAGCATTATCGATGTTACAAAAATTATGTCGACATGTGTTAGTATTTAAAAAAACATGACTATGTATCGACTCCCTTTCTAATCTAAAATTACCGGGTTGGCTCGGATACCGGCCTGACTGGTAACAATTTTATAGTTCTTCTGAACCGGTAATTACTTTCGAAGTTTAATACTTTAAGTGAACTTTAGAACTGTTCGCTGATTACTAAAACAAGTTTAGTTTGATGGCGTGTTTAACTTGCAAGTTTAGTTAACTTGACTAAAAGTGCATATTTCATGAAAGGTTTTGCATAGTTCTCTGCTCCGTTTAATTGCTCTACAATAGACACACCCTATAGGGCTTTCCCCAATTGAAGAATAAAAAATTAAGAAAATGATCCAAAAAGTAATTTTTAAAGTTAGGGAGAAAACTTTATTAATGTCCCTTATAGTATGGTTGTACAAGCCAACTTATATAAAGGATATATGGGAAACAATATGCCCTCGGCCACAGAATTTTGCAATCCAAAAACCTAAAATCAAAGAACACGGAAGGGAAACCCTCGAAAATTTGGTTCGGGTTTGAAAAGGGTCAATCTAATTTCGTAACGAAAAATACTTTCGGTTTCACTTTCTCGTGAACGTGACAGAGGGAATAATAAAGGTATTTGTTCATTTTTCATTTGTTGGTCTAAGGAGTCACGAGGGCGAAACTATTTCCGTAAAAACTACTTAATTTTGCGTTCATTTCAGGGCTAAGACATTTTTTTCGTAAATATCATCACTATTCGTCATTTTGCAAACGATTGATGTCTATCTTGTTCCTAATACTTATTCAAGTGCAAATCCACAGGCTTCGTTCGTTAATTCGCTGGGCGTCAATCTAGGAGAAATCACGTTGTGGCAATCGTCAAGCTTTGCAGGAACTTATTTGTTATGGTGTACTTTTCATGACCAAACAGCTGCATACACCTGAACAACTTTTGATACTATACAAAGCCCAGAATCGACCGTCACTAGAGTACTGCTCGCATGCCTGGAGCTCTGCATCCCAGTATACTCTTTGCCTACTGGATCCCATCAAAAGGAGAACCACTCGTCTGATCAAAGGCCACCAGCTGACCAAAAGCCTCGACAGCCTAGAATATCGTAGACAAGTTGGTGATTTGATTCTCTTTTATACCTATACATATATATATATATATACATAAGAAGTCCGATAAAACGGATCGTGGAGAATTACAGACTGATCACTATCTTGAATATCGTCTCGAAAATAGTTGAAAGATTGTTTTACAACAGAATTGTTAGCTTTTTGGATCACCATAGATTAATAACAGAATGCCAGCATGGTTTTTTGAAAGGCAGATCAACGGAGAGTACAGCGATTGATCTTATGGACTTTGTGTATGGGAGGATGGACGACGGGGATTATGTTGCGGCCCTCTTCTTTGATCTATCTCGTGCTTTTGATAGCCTTAATGTCACGTTCATTTTAAACAAACTGTATGTGTATGGCTTTCGAGAAAATATCTTAAGACTGTTAGAATCATATCTTACAAACAGGAAGATTCGCGTAAAGGTGGGTAATGATCTGAAGCTGCACACATTGACATAGGGGTCCCCCGCGGCTCGGTTCTGGGACCACTTCTGTTTCTTTTATACATCAACGATATGGCTGATTACATTAAAGAGGGTATAAAAATAATGTTTGCTGATGATACAACGGTGATGGTCTCAGCATCGAGTCTGGACGAGCTCAGATTGAAAATGTTAAGGATTATAGAACAGTTCAGCGCATGGTGCGCATCAAATAATTTAATTTTGAATGTCAGCAACACAATTTGCCCGAATTTTTGTAGTTCAGTTGGAAAACAAAAAGTGGTGGTAGACTCTCAACTGCTCAAATACTACCAAGTTCTTAGGTATTTACCTGGATAGTTTAGTAAACTGGACTGCGCAGATCTGCAGTAAGGTTAATAAGGGGGTGTACTCCATATATCGACTAAAGCATACCGTAAACCAGGAGACACTTATCACTCTGAACTACTCTTTTATATATAGTCACCTTAGCTATAATACTCCACTTTGGGGAGCAAGTGTGGAGTGGGAGAGAGTCTTTATCTCCCAGAAAAAGGCAATTCATTGTATTTTTAGTCTGGATCTTAGGGCGGGCTATAGACCAATTTTTATTGCACATAAGATTATGACCTTTCCACGCATAAACATTTTAAAAACTTTATTGTTTGTGATCTCATAGTTACCACACGAGAGGGGGGCCCCTCTTTACTCTCGATAATCATAATCTTACAAAAGTTGAAAGATCCCCGGCATATGCCGGGAAAAAATTATTTAATAAATTACCAAATTATATTAAGCAGTTATAATGCGACCAGTTTAAGAAGGAAATTAAAAATATATTATTAAATAAATGTTATTATTCTACTAAAGAATTTTTTATCGATAGTATATAAACTTAATTTTATCTCTAGATATGACTTTTTTTAAAAAAACGTTTTAAGTAGAAAATATTTACAGATATACATAATCGTCATTTTTGTTGTTGATTTTGTTTTTAATATTATTTGTCAATATCTAGTTGGTGTGTATTTTACCATTTTCTTACTCTTATAACCTGACGTATACATCTGTACTATGTATAGCCACAGTATGAATAAAATGAGTATTATGAGTATTATAGGTATTTCCGTGGCAAATATTCGACTGATAGTGCCTGCTTAATTCCATCCAGAGCTACGACTATCAGAAATACACCACGAAGCATTGCCACCCATCCATATATGTTTTAGCTCAGTACTCCTCAATCTTCATTGTTTAAGAACTTTTTCAACTTGAGGACGTCATCGTGGTAACGTCCTGAGGTCAACGTGAATGGGTTTAATTGCACCACTCCCAGTGTATCGTAAAGGATTTTTCCTATAGCTTGTATTTGATCATTAAAAAAAGAAAATGGCCAAGATAACCCTATATTGCCTTGTTTTTGAAGTAACCCCGAAAAAATATTTCGCTGTGGATACTGAGTCGCCTTTTTGTTTATAGTTTCTAAATTTTTACGATGATATTTTTATTACTATTAAGATTGGCTTTTATATGATTTTTCCAACGCTCGCCGATGTCATAAAATATTTGCTCGTATGCAATAAAATCACGGAACAATCCACAAGCTCAGAAAACGCTGAACAATTTGGATTTTAGAATTGCTTGTTGGTCGCCGTAATTGCACCGTTCCACAATGGGACCTAATGGAGAACTGGGCAAGATAGGATTATGAAAAACATAAAATTACACTTAAGTTCCAGTATATGGAAGTTCAGGTTATACTAATGAAGTTTATGGGTTTGTTTTCTAAAATTCTACGTATAAATTTTGCATGGCAAAGCTGCGCAGAAATTCAACATTCTTTCTTAGCCAATTATTTTGCTCTTGTGTTTTTATCAATCATTAACACTACAGGAATGATCCTTTAAGGTACTCTGGGAGTGTTACGTGTGCGAATAAAACTATTCACGTTGGTTTTGAATCGTTGGAGTATTGTATGTATGTCAACCGAATATTTGCCATTGAAATATCTGTAAAAGAGAGTCAAATCACCAACCTGTCTTCGATGTTCTATGTAGGTTGTTGAGGTTCTTCGTCAGCTCGTGGTTTCCAATTAAACGAATGGCTTTCCTGTCGATGGAATCCAGTAGCCGAAGAGTATATTTGGGTACAGAGATCCAGACATGAGAGCAGTACTCTAGTAATGGTCGAATCTAGGTTTGTAAAGTGTCCAAAGTTGTTGACGTGTGTACAACTTTTTGATCCGTAAAACTACACCAAGTTTCTGCGAAGCTGAATTCGCGGTTGCCATGAAATAGTTATACCGAGACATATTTCCTCCCAGATTGACGACCAGTAAATTAATAAACGAGACCAGTATAATTGCCTGTCTTGTCATAAATATATATATATTAATGCTTTGCATTGATAACTGAAAAATACCTTCCATAGCAATTTCCATATTTCTAGGGTTTAGTTTCTAGAGTCTTCCTGTTTATTTTGAAATCACGTTAAGATTTAAGGTCAAATATGTATATACAAAAACTTTTTCATGCTATATGAACTGCATAAATACAGGGTGTTATAGAAATTACGTATTATATTTAAACCGGCAAATCCCGAGATGAAACTAAATTGAAGAAAAATAACCATAAATGGCGCTATGAATAATTAAGCGAAATATACACTTTATATGAAACCTCAAAATTTACGAGGCCGCTCCTGAGGCCATTCGCAATCAATAGTTTATTGAGGCAGTGTCGAGGTTCAAAAGAGGTTAGCGCATTATAGGCGATGTTGTCATATTGCAACACCGAATTCTAAACGCACGTGTTCAGTTTTTGACAACAAGACGTCTTTGTCGCGCGTTATCACTTCTTTTTCAAACTTTTTAGACAAAGAAAACTACAATTTTAAGGTAAATACTCTCTTACCTTCGATCTTCTTTTAAAATAATCCGTTTTATAATTAAATTACATAAAAAAATAAAACACAAAAAGTATGTTTTGCAACAGAACCAACAGTAGATAATATTACACAGATTTGAAATCATATCACAATATTTGTTATTATGAATTATTTCACAACAAAAACAAAATCGAGCAACAACTAACATAACGTTTAAAATTCGTATACGTCAAGCACGTGGAACCGTCGACATGACGTCATTCCACTCCCGAGTCTTGAAACATACTGAAGAATGAAGGGCGCGCGGCCAGTATTGAAGCAAGGGCAAGACACGCGGTGTGATCATCTGACAACACTGTTGGTATACTCTAGTGACCCACATTGTTGCCAAGTGAATCCAGATGGGACGGCGCGACAGTATGTGGATAAAAAGGGTTTTTACCTTAGTATTTAAATATTCGATTTAAAAAGCAAATATGTAGACTTTCACTTGGACTCCCAAGGAGTCACCCATTTAAATATAATAAGTCATTTCCATAACACCCACTTGTCCACAAGACTGTCGAAATCAGGGGCGCATATTTTAGTTGAAAATTACCATCTCGAGATCATAACCATAAGGGTAACTCCGCTTTGTTTCTTTGAGACCATACGTTAAATTCCTAATATGTATTTGAAACTTTGTATCGGAATTATGAGTTGCAAGGGCAAACTTTCATACTTCAATAATCTAAACTATCCAGACCCATTAAATCGGCAGAAAGCATAAACTTTACCACAAACTTGGCGGAGTTTAATATACCGAGTTAATCTTCGCCCGCACACTCGGCTGGCATCGACAAGATCAATTCTGATGACGAAACTGCGAATTTACGATAACGAACGTTTTGCTTTTGTTATCTTGTCTAGTAACGTTATTATTGTTCGAACATGAATTACTATGGAAAATTAATAATTAATGGTACATGCAGCGTTGTTCCTTCTAATAATGGAGCAAAAAAAGTAACTGTTTTTTTGATAATTTTATTCCCACCAAGTTCAACGCCCTAGAGTCTTAGTGTGACAGTAACCAAGGAAACCCAGGCAGCAGTTTTCTCTAAAAAGGTTAACATTACAGAACCGGATATAGTCATGGCAGGACATGCAATTCCACTGGCTTCGTCTATTAATTTGCTGGGCGTCAATCTGGGGGTTTTGGCATAACCACGTTGTGGAAATCGCCACGGCAGCTTCACAGAAACTTAGTGTTACTCTTTCGGATCAAAAAGTTGTATATACCTCTACATCTTTTGACACTATACAAAGCACAGATTCATACATCACTAAAATATTGCTCTCATATCTTAAGCTCTGCACCAAAACATCGTCTTGGGCTACGGGATTCCGTCGAAAGAAGATCCATTCGTCTGATCGAAGTCCAAGAGCTGACCAAGAACATCGACAGCCTATCACAACTCCAACATAAACGCACCATTAAAAATGGATATACAACGTGTCCAAGATACGGAGGGCCAGTACAGGGATCTCGGAAACCGTAAGAGATACGAAGTTGGTTAAATCGAGGTAAAGTTGCGCATTTACGTTCCTAATAATATGCCGTTTAGAAAATTTTAAAATTCCGAGTAGTTGCGGAGATATCCGGAAAAAAACGAAATTTTGAAAAATCGTTTTATTGTTTTCCTGGGTTTTTTTGAGATCGAATTCTAAAGTAAATTGCACTTTTGCATTGCCACTTTTTCCGCTCTATCTAATAGCGTTAATTGTTTTGTAATCCGACGAGTCGTCTTCGAAGGGCTATTATCAACTTTCTTTTTTTAAATACGGTCCTGTTTTTCTGATATTTGAACTTCACAGCTTTTTTCTTCGAAATGCAACGATGTATGACACATTGTGATTTAATGGCGTTTCGATGGTTTTTTGAACAACATCAGCATATTTTGGGATACGGTCCTGTATTTCTCCTAATTTTATAAATAATATCTCATAAGTAAGCTCTAAATTTTTACTTATGTTGGACTAGTTCAATAAATAACAAATAATTTAATAATAAACCACAAATAAGTGAACAAAAAATAATTCAATAATAAACAATAAGTGGACAAAAAACATACCAAAACACTAATAAAACGAACAACGAAAAAAGTAAGGAACTACATAATCAGGTGTTCAAAATTATTTCCGTTATTTTCTAAGCACAAATAACACCTAACTGTGGATTCTAAAACATTTGACAACATTTTTGGCTAATGCTTTAAAAGGCGTCAAACACCAAAAACTTAAAACGCTTTTAAATGTTGACAACGATCACAATGGGAATGTCGTGCAACAAATGACGCGTGACCATCTTAATTTTTTTTGTTTCAAACGCCTACTTTTCTTTTAAAATCAACAGATATTTGAAATAATGTTTCCATATTTTGTTCACTTATTTGTTATTTATTGAACTAGTCCAACATAAGTTAAAAAATTAGAGCTTACTTATGAGATATTATTTTTATAAAATTAGGAGAATTACAGGACCTTATCCCAAAATTTCCTGATGTTGTCCAGAAAACCCTCGAGATGTCATTAAACCACAATGTGCCATACATCGTTGCATTTGGAAGAAAAAAGCTCACAAACTCCAATATCAGGAAAACAGGACTGTATTTAAAAAAAGAAAGTTGATAATGGCCCTTCGAAGAGGACTCGTCGGATTACAAAACAATTAACGCTGTTAGATAGAGCGGAAATAGTGGCAATTCAAAGGTGCAATTTACTTTAGAATTCGATCTCAAAAAAACCCAGGAAAAAAATAAAACGATTTTTCAGAATTTCGGTTTTTTCCGGATATCTCCGGACCTACTCGGAATTTTAAAACTTTCTAAACGGCATATTATTAGGCATGTAAATGCACAACCTTACCTCCATTTAACCGATTTCGTATCTCTTACGGTTTCCGAGATCCCTGTACTGGCCCTCCTTATCCTTGACACGGTGTAGAGAAAGTCAGGATTACAGTTTTTTTTTAATAAATTAGTTAACCCTGTTTATATAAATTTTTGGTGGCCCTAACACTACTTTTTATATATTTAAGTTCAAATTCTAAGGTAAGGTCGCCACATATAGGCTTAGAGATTTCGTATTTTCTTAATAGATAACGAAAATGAAAAGAATTGCCTTTTATCAGACCCTCCATATATTCAGGTTAGCCTTTAATGTGGTTCATTTATTTTCCGATAAGAAAAAAAGAGGAAAGTAACGTGGTCCCGTTAAACTCTATTTATCTGCCGAATTAAAGAAAAATATTTTCAAAACTTTTCGTGACAAGGGTTTTGGGCAAATAGAGAAACTGGGAAGATTACGTTTCCCTCAAAACCCTTAAGGCCGTTTTAACCTTAAAATGTTGACCATCGTTTAACTAGGCAAGTGTGCTATCTTCAGCAAAGCTATATAATATGGGATTCTTGGTTTTCACTGGAATGTCGTTAGTGGACTGTAAGAAATCAATCAATCGCCATTTACGGGGAACGGTGCTTAAGGCAGCTAACACAACAATGCACATTCTCGGCTGGGCATAATATAGAATAGCAGTTTCGCTAGTCAGGCCACACACGATCAAAGGCTTTAGAAATGTCCAGTGCAATAGCCCGAAACTCCACATGATGTTCGATCGCGTTACTGCAAAGTTGGCTAGAAAGTTTCTCTGTTTATCGGGATTTACGAAAACAATATTGATGGTCGCTGGTAATGTTAAGGACTTCCAGGTACATTAGAAGTTGTTGGGTAATAGCTTTCTCCATTACCTTTGATATAACTGAAAGAAATGCGACTGGTCGATAGTTGTTTGGCAAGTCCTTTCTCTCGTATAGACTGGACTTGCGCGATGGAAACATTCCTTTTTTGTAGGATTGAAGGCGACCAAATTCCGCCAGAAAAATATATTCCCGTTGGTACCCTTTTGATTATTATAAACCCTTCATGATTTCTTTCATAAATTGCCACTTCCCACAACGGCTCTAGTTTAACCACTTATTAAATCTACCTTCCGTATAAAAGTGCCATTGGGGCTGATTCGTTATTAAATTTATTTTTGGGTCTTATGTTGGGTAAATACTTTTGGGTTTGGAAGCCTGTAAAATAATTTAATCAACTTTCAACATGATCTTTACTTTTCCTTTAAATATTTTTTTTGTACTCGAAAATTATTGCGGTGATATTTAGTGCCACAATTAATTAGATATTATATGATTAACTTGACTAAGTTCTCACTACATGGCGACACTAAATATTATTGCCGAATACCGTTATAGGAAAAATTGTTTAAGGCATCTGGGAGTGCTGTCTGTGTATGCGAATAAAATTGCGAGATACACGTGCGTTTTGAGTAGTTGAGAAAACTATGAGAATTTGTATCACCTTTATAAAGATCTAAGGAAAGATCCCTAACGCTTTTGTGAATACAGGGTGACAATTTAAAAACTTGAAATGGCCATACAGGGTGTCCGGGAACATGTGGGAAATCTCCCGGATATGAAGAAAACACGTGAAAAGAATACTATAGGTTCATATAAACTTCTTTCGTATCGGCCTCCTCTTCGGAGATATGTGCTCCCAAAGAGCACCAATGGAATCAAGTTTTTTACACATAATTATTGAACCACCTGGTATATTTCAATTATTTTTTAATATGAAGTATACCAGGTAAGACCCGTCAAATTACTACCCAAGAAACTGTCGGACTAGCTGTAACACTCATGGGCCCATTTTTTTTTACGCCCTGTATGATAAGAACTTTGGACAATGTTTTTTACATACCTTTAACTATTGGCTAAAAATTAAGTACTCTTCATTCATGTCGCTAATCCTAACCGTTTTCGAGAAAACGTCATTTTATTTACACTGAGTCCCCTAATTGCTCATGGGCTAAATATGAAAAAGCGGAATCTTGAAGGTTGAACATTAGATCGGAACAAAGATGTATCATTTATTGAAATACCCGAAGCACATGATGTATATGAAATGCCGTTTTTTCGAAAACGGCTAGGATTAGCGACATGAATGAAGAGTACTTAATTTTTAGCCAATAGTTAAAGGTATGTAAAAAACATTGTCCAAAGTTCTCATCATACAGGGCGTAAAAAAAATGGCCCCATGAGTGTTACAGCTAGTCCGTCCCTGCAGCTGTGAGTAATTCACAGCAGTTTCTTGGGTAGTAATTTGACGGGTCTTACCTGGTATACATCATATTAAAAAATAATTGAAATATACCAGGTGGTTCAATAATTATGTGTAAAAAACTTGATTCCATTGGTGCTCTTTGGGAGCCCATATCTCCGAAGAGAAGGCCGATACAAAAGAAGTTTATATGAACCTATAGTATTCTTTTCACGTCTTTTCTTCATATCCGGGAGATTTCCCACATGTTCCCGGACACCCTGTAGATTAGAAACGAAAAACTGAAGAAAAAAACGCAAAAAACAGTTTCTATAAAACGAAGGGGGAACAAAAACAAGCGTATTAGCCCACCCCTATCTGCAACCCCTTGGACAGGGTGAGATAAACCCTTAAAATCTTACATAGAAAGGGGGTCGAGTGATACATCATTTTGAAGCTCTTGAAAAATGCTTTCCAATGGTGCCATAGTTAGTGCCTGTTTATTAAGGAAAACAATAAATGAAAAGACAATTTTGAAATTTTTTATTATTAGTTAATTAAATGTTCAAAATGATTTCCGTTGTTTTGAAGACAATAATAAAGCCTACCTTCAAATTCTTCACGTACATTTGCAAAGGTTTCTCTGGATATAGCACGGCATTCCTGAACTATTCTATGCTGAAGTTGCTCTAGTGACTCAGGTTGCGTTTTAAAAACCACAGATTTTAGGTGACCCCACAAAAAGAAGTCAAGAGGTGTTAGGTCCGGGGATCTGGCCATTCAACAGGACCTCTTCTTCCAATCCACTGGTTGGGATAATTATCATCCAGCACGGCCTAACGGGAACTAGATAATGCGGAGGTGCTCCATCCTATTGGAAATGTAGTAAGCGTTCTTCTAAAGATAAATTTCCGAGTATGTCCCTCTGATTTTCTAATTCTCGCACTATTACTGGTTCGATAGACCTCTGTAGCATTTCAGCATACTTGTCGCCATTTAAATTTCCTTGTATAAATATTGGGCCGATAATACCATCTCCCAATATACCAGCCCAAACATTAATTTTCTGGCAGTACTGGGTATGCCCTTCTCTAAATACGTGGGGGTTCTCGTCATTCCAGTAACGACAGTTTTGCTTATTAATATGCCCATTTAAATAAAAGGTACACTCATCACTGAAGCAAATATTTTTAACTAGTCGAGGTTCTGCCGTAATTCTATCTGTCATTATTTCACAAAACTGTATTCTTCTGTCAGGGTCATCGTCACCAAGTTCTTGCAGTATGTGCAGTTTATAGGGATAAAACTTATGAATTTTAAGTACCTTTCTTATTGATTCACGAGATAATCCAGTTGCTACAGCTGCTTGACGAATTGATAAAGTTGAATTGATTGCAAACTGCCCCAGAATTTCAATTTGCGCTGCTTCGTCAGCTAGTCTCGGTTGATTTCTCTTTATATTCGCGACAGAACCAGTTTCTTTAAATTTGGCTACTAGTTGGCGAACATACTCCGGGCTTACATTTTGACCTCGATGCCTTTCGTTAAAACGTTGAGCTGTTCTTAAAAAACATTGATCCTGGGAACCATAAATGAAAATAATTTCTACCCGTTCAGCTGTGCTGTACACCATTGTTAAACATAAGAAGTGCTGCTTTTCGTTTAAACTGAACCGAAAGTTAACTGTTCTTACGTTACCTTTAAGGTAAATTCTGTGATAATAAAATGCGAATATTTATAAACAAATTTTTTTTTTCGACGAAAAAAAATAGCAAATAAACCAAAACGAAATACCGAGGCTTAAACTGTTTAGAATTCTTAAGAGATATATCTTAATATGCCAGGATATTGGTAGCAATCATTTTGAACATATAATTAACTAATAATAAAAAATTTCAAAATTGTCTTCTCATTTATTGTTTTCCTTAATAAACAGAAAAGAATTTCCTGAAATGTACCTTCCTTTGGTACCATTGGAAAGCATTTTTCAAGAGCTTCAAAATGATGTATCACTCGACCCCCTTTCTATTTAAGATTTTAAGGGTTTATCCCACCCTGTCCAAGGGGTTGCAGATAGTGGTGGTGGGAACAATACATTTTTTTTATATCGTAAGCAACAGTGAAAGGAGAATAAATTAAAATTGGAAGAACTGCCATTCTCAACTTATATCAGTGGAAGAAAGAGTTGGGAATATTTCCTTAGATCATTATAAAGGTGACAAAATTCTCCATTGAATCTTCGCTTTACGTTAATGGGATGAACTGGTAATTTTGTTTAAGCATATAAGTACCACTTTGTTTATTAGAGTCTAAAACAATATCTTCTTCATTGGAAAAGATAACAATGCATAGTCCATGTTTAATCTCGATGTCGAGGGACTACTGTGCGAAGCTCAAGCGAGGCTGTGCGGTGGTATGGTACAAGGCTATGGGCGGGGGGAGGTGCGCCGTTATGACCATCGACTAAGAGAGAGTCAGACGAATGGCCCTCCTTTCTATGTAATCTAGTAGCCGAAGAGTATGCTTGAGTTCAGAGCTCCAGACATGAGAAAAGTATCCTAGTGTTGAACGAATTTGGGCTATGCAAAGTGTCAGCAGTTGTTTACAAATTTACCAAAAATAATTTTATCAAGTTCATTTTGTTATTAATTATTGAGTTATTGTTAACTGTAAAAATACCTCGTTTCGCGTTTATTATAAATGATTAAAACAATTCCCATTGATGAATTCGAATAAACTAATTAAAAACTGCTGGCATAAAATTTAATTAAAGCGATACTACATATATTGCAAATATACATATTATTATTATTATTTATTTTATATTTCGGAAGGTATTTTTCAATGTAATTAACATATTTCTCTTTTGTTTTAGGTAATGTGGATGATTTTTAGACATATCAAAAGATTGAATCGGTAAGTGAATGTATTTTATCGATTTAAATTTTTTGCTACAGGATGTTGATTTAAAAAAAAAATTTTAATAACTTGAGAATACTTTAGATATTATTTTTAATTTTGGTATGTGTTAATGGTCTCAAAAATAAGAATCACCTTGATGATTGCCAACCTTCGCAGCGGAGATGGCACCTAGAGAAGAAGAATGGTATATAAAACCACGTATTTTAGCTAGAAAAGTTATTCTATCCATTCACCAGTGGCGTCCCAACAAACATGTCCCCTGATATATTTGACAAAAATAGTTATACGCCACTAACATTTTTCCATGTGCATGTCCTTTCTGATTGCACTGGTCAATTCAACATAAAAACTCTATCTTACGTTTTTGTCGTCAGGCGCACCATTCTGGATTAAAACAATTTATTAAATTCAAATTGAAACTCGTTAATATTAACATGATATAATGATAAATTTTGTTTTATTAAAATTATCTTAAAAGGCATGCTTTATGTTTCACACTTGAAAGTATCTTTTTTTTACATGTGCCTCGAAAGTGCCTCTTTTCATGCATGTTCTCTTCACCGAAAGCGGGTGGGAAAGATTTTTCCCGCCCGCTTCGAGTCACCATGTGCTCATAAATAAATAAAACCAGAATTGTCGGTGCGGGATTTGAACCCGCGACCCTCAGATCGCCAGGTGGACACTCTACCCACCGAGCCATACTACAAGCGATAATAAATAGCGGATTATATATAAATTAAATTGGCAGTTAATTTTTCAGGGATGTTTTAGAAAAATGTTTGAAGAATTTCTTTATTTATATGGCCTCAAAGATTCGGGCACTTGTAAAAAAATAAATAAAACCAGAGATGCCAAGTGCGGGATTTGAACCCGTGACTCTCAGATCACAAGGCGTACGCTATATCACTAGGCCACCGAGCCTATTTGCCAAAAATAATAAATATATATTTACATTCTCCATGCGCGAGTGTTTTCATGTCATGTAGACAGGAAAACTGTCTGAAGAATTTCTTTATTTATTTGGCATCAAAGCTTCGGAGCACTTGTAAAAAAAAATACGGTACATATCTCGGGCCGTCGGAGGCTTTTCGGCCCTTGATACGTAATGTACTATTCTCACACCCGCACCCATACAAAAATGCTATTTTTTCTTAGCTTTTCTTTGTAATACGGATATCAGCGACGTAAGATCCTCTTAATTAAATCGTTATTTATTGTGTTAATATTTTTTCATGTCTTTTAATAAGCCAAAACCCTAAAACGAGACCCTCTTACATATTATCATCACTTCTTAACTTCATAAGTTCGCGCCACATCATCTAGAAAGCCATATTTTCCACACAATTAAGCTAAAACATTACACTCTTACAAGGTCCCAAAAATACCCCCGGCTTACTTTTATTGGACCCAGTCCAGCGGAAATAGCGTCAGGGCTGGTTTGTGAGCTTTGCATTGACCATGTTTAACTTATTCGTTGATTCCAGCGGCACTACAAAAGTTTTAACCCTAAAATGTAAAACTGTTTGTGCTAATTTTATACATATTAATCTGGTTTAACTTTAAAATACTGGTCTCACCTGCTTTACCCACGCAGTTATTATGTTTGATGAGTTCCATAACAATTCTCTGTTATTAATTTTTTTTATATTTATCATAAAAAACCTAAAATGATCTCCGCTTTACCCCACCAAGAACTCCAATTGATTCCACGCCTCCCGAAAGTTTGTTATGTTTTAAATAAAAAGTTTTATTACTTAAAAGTTAGGCAATTCGAAGAAAAATCAATTTTGGTCAGATCCCTTAATATTACACACAATCTTTATTGTAGAATTCGTATTATTCTCTTTTGCATTTCATTTGTTTTTTGTCGACCTAAAGATGTTGAAGTGGAGTATTTGTTCCTTCTGGTAATCATGTGGAATGTTGAAAATACTTTACTGATTTTAATTTTTTTTTTATGATCAAACACAAGCACTATAGGAAAAATCATTTAGGGCACTCTGGGAGTGGTGCGTGTGCGCAAAAAGCGATTCACGTTGGTTTTGAATCGTTGGAGGTTATATTCGTTGGGAAAAACGACCTCGGGAAGGTCGTTCCATAAGAATGAAGTCCTCCAGATGAAAAAGTTTTTAAATAATAAGTTCGAAGAGTACTAAGGTTAACGACATATGCATGGGCGGCAGTGGTTCGTCGTGTATTTCTGATATTCGCCGCTCTTGGCGGAATTAAGAGGGCAAGGTCAGCCGAGCACTTTCCATGAAAATATCTGTAAAAGAGAATCAAATCCTCAACCTGTCTTCGATGTTCTAGGCTGTCGAGGTTCTTCGTCAGCTCGTGGTCTCCAATCAGACGAATGATCCTCCTTTCGATGGAATCCAGTAGCTGAAGAGTATGTTTGGGTGCAGAGCTCCCAAATATGATTTATTAACTTATTAGAACTTTATAATACAAATTATCAACTAGACTTAATTTTCTCCGACACAATTGTCAATTTCTCTGTCTTCTGGTGGCAGTTCGGTGGTCTTGCGCCTAACTTGATTAATTTATAAAAATTATATCTACAAGGTTAAACATGTTTTGATTTTCCTACTTCCTAATAAGATCTCTTTGTTTAATTTCTAATAAACGACAAGGATACAATATTTTTTGACGTCTAATCTGAACGTAACATATTTTTATTTTGCGCACGCAAACAGAGATCCGTGTGCTGTTCTGAAAATGTCACCTTTATTTTATTATAAAGACAGGTGAAAACGAGGTTTTTTCAGGTAAGTATCATCATTTCATTAAATAAAAATGATTCCTGTTGGGCTTCACAATAGACCACTGTATTTGTTTGCACAATTTAACAAATCTCACGATATTTCTTGGCACTACAAAGTAGTATAAAATGTCATGGGTCTTAAGAAGCTCCCTTATTCCCAAACTTCAATTTGTTTTCGAATATCCGATGCAAATCCAGGATACGGATAGTAAAATACTACAATTTGCACAGCCTTAATACCGTGAACGAGCGGATTTGGTTTTATTGACACTAACTGTACAAGACTTGATTTTGGGTCAATCAAAAATATGTATTTCGATAAGCAATAAGGAAAAATTATTTGTTTTGGAAGGCGATTGGAGAGTAGTGGTAGTACTAAAAAATGATGTAGAAATATACAAGGTCTCAATTTATATACTTCATATCCTTATTAGCTCGCTTCCAGTAAATAATTTTAAAAATCGGAAAAAAAAACCCGAACTTTTAGTCCACTGGCCTATTTTCAAGTGAAAAATTATAAAATTATAGTCAAAAATGATCTATGTAACTTAAATGCACGAAAACCAGACGCAACTGCAAAAAGATTTATCTCGTGGATGGATTTCTATTAAAAATGTGTCGTGTCTTGTCCTTTACAAATGTCAAGCTCTATGTTTCTGGCTCTAATACCTTAAGGTAATCCATTAAAACGGGATTTGCTGTTGCAGCCTTTTCGTTTTTATTGGACGTTTAGTTGGTTTTAATTACGTTTTTTTTTAGAAGGCCTTTTTTTAACGACGTGTAGCGTTACTAACGATGGCTAATTTTTTTATGAAGAATTATATTTTAAACGGTGTCAAAGGATCTATTTCCTATAATTATTGTTAAAATTACTTTCCAATTGTGACACAGGGACTGACATAAGAGCAGCTTTACTATAATCATCTTTTTGATAAACATTCACCGACACAAAATTCCTCCACCCTGAAATTTTGGTCAAGTGTGATATTTTATAACTTTTTTTTTATACGATTTTCATGATTTTGTTATCAGTTTGTAGATCAATTTATTGTGGATTCCTTAATTATTTTATAAAGTAACATTTTTTCGATTAGGCTATATTATACAGGAGTAAATCAAACTGTTGGTTTTGTCGTAATTTCAAAACACCCTGTAGGAAAATTGAGGTGGATAATTTTATTTATATACTTTTCCTTGTAATCTTTGATGTATTCTAAACATTTCGTTTCTTGATTCATTCCATTATCTCATTTCTGCTGCGAACTGCAAAATTTTAAATTAAACGCTGAGTTGAAGCCTATTTTTATTAAGAGAAACTAACACTAGGTATATCATAAAGTTAATTAACAAAACCAATTTTAATATCGTGTATTTCCTCCTCTCGCAGCAATGACAGCTTGCAGTTTTCGTGGCATCGAATGAATAAGGGTTACTTATCCTTTCTTGAAAGATAGCCTGATATTCTTCGGTCAGCGCCAGTCGCAAGTCTTGCAAGGTTTGTGGTGGTACAGGACGACGACGAGCGGCCCTTTTAAGTTGATCGCAAAGATGTTCGATTAGGTTGAGATCCGGGCTAACGTTTCCCTACTGTTCTAGAGTCCAGTCAGAATGCGATCTTGCAAACCTCAGGGTGTTGTAGATGCCGACGAAGTAATTGTGGACATATGGCAGGCCTTCGTGAATGAAGCCCAGCTTTTTCCAATCTTCTACGTATTGTTCTTGCACTTACATTTACTCTACGAATCATTTGCAAGTCATTTTTTTGACACACAGCAGTAGATCTTCGATCTCTTAAAGAATTAAAGGTGACAAAGTGATCATCAGCTGCAGTGGTCATTCTTCTTCTGCCAGAGCCTTGCCGCCTAGTAAAAATTCCCGTCTGTAAATACCTATTTCAGACATCTCGAACTGTAGATCGCGCAATTCTTAGAGTACGGGCGACATAACTTTTGCTACGGTCATCCATTATTAACGCAACAATTCTACCCGCGTCTGCTGGTGTTAAGCAACGAATACTTATAAACAGGAAGAAGACTAACAGCCGTGTTAACAAATCGAAGCAGGTATGAACAAACGAACAAACCCGGCATCCATTACGTCTGGCATCAGCTGACAAACGCACGTGCTTTTCAAATGTCACTTTTGTCCAAATTTGTATTACTGTCAATATTTTAAAGTGACATTTAACCAACAAAAAACATTCAAAACCCTTTTATTTGGTTTACTAAGTGGTGAAAATCAATATTAGGATTCTGACATGTTTTAAGCTGTAAATATCACTTTAAAATAATCCTTACACACTTTTATTTCACTTATTGAACTAGTAACGTAACTACAAATGAAAAATTAAACCTCAGAAAAAAGCTTGTAAGTAGTTTTATTAAAAAATAGGAAGTAAATCATAATTTACATAAAATATTTTACCATCTTCAACTGGGCTCTAGGTCCTAGCAAATATTTGAAGCTTCAAGTCCACTCATATTTTTGGGATTTAGGAATAGAAATTATTATTGTTGCTTACTCTCAGTAAAGATGACTAAATGAATATTTCAATTACAAATTACTCACTTGCACCACAAAGGAAACGACGTTTCTCGTGAAAAGATTAGAAAATTAAAAATTATTTTAAAATTTAAAGATGCAGCGTCTTCTCCACCATTTTAAATCACATCAGGTGTTGCTTGATTTCCATTCCCGCCAGACGAAGGAAGTTAGCTTGTTTAACAATTCGTGCTGTTCGCATTCTATGCCTGTCTCTTTCTGCAGCAACCTTCCCTAATTCAGTAAAGTGAGACAAATATGACCAGGATCAAGTCGCCTGCATAAACATTCACTTTTTGGCAATTCATATTAACTCTACGTAAGTCTGATATGAGTGAGACAGATAGATAAAAGTAGGTTACTTGTGAGCGCATGGAGCAGAGTAGGCTTAGCATCACTTCCAAGGCCTTCTTACGTGTTTCGATCCCCCCCATAACCAGTCTCACCGGGCTGGTGTTAAGACCATATTGATACATAACCAATTATAATATTGTCACTGTCAAACGTTCTGTCACGATAATCGCATACTTGTCCAACGTCGATAATTTTTAACCGAAAACTTGACATACATTTTCTAAAAATATCATCATTTAAAATTTTGCAGCTAGCAGCAGAACCGAGATAATCGAATGAATCAAAAAACGAAATGTTTAGAATACATCAAAGATTATCTACCTCAATTTTCCTACAGCGTGTTTTGAAATTACGACAAAAACAACTGTTTGATTTACTCCTGTATAATATAGCCTATTCGAAAAATGTTACTTTATAAAATAATTAAGGAAAAACACAATAAATTGAGCTACAAACTGATAACAAAATCATAAAAATCGTATAAAAAATAAAAAAGTTATAAAATATCAAACTTGACTAAAATTTCAGGGTGGCGGAATTTTGTGCCGGTGAGTATATTATATTCAAACATCACTTTAAATAAAAAAAAAAAATTATGTTAAATAAACGTCACACCTTAATATACTACCATGGGGAAGGGCCAAGTCTCTTACTTACACCAGAACATTGGGAATTGGGTTTGTGTTTTGTTTGCTTAATTTACATTGGCTCATTCCCAATACAACATCCCTAGGCAATAGATACCGTGACATAAATAATAAAGGAGACCGATCTGAGGTTTTCCTTTAAGCAAATAGAATAGAAACGAGCGTTTTACTAAGCACAATTCGTTTGAATATGACTCCCATATTTTCTTACCAGCTACAATATTTGCAGTATGACTCTCACTTGTTTAATCACATCACAATAAGTTAGGATATGACTCTCTTTTTTTATGATCCAACACAAGCACTATAGGAAAAATCCTTTAGGGCACTCTGGGAGTGGTGCTTGTGCGCAAAAAGCGATTCACATTGCTTTTGAATCGGTGGAGGTTATATTCGTTGGGAGAAACGACCTCGGGAAGGTCGTTCCATAAGGATGAAGTGCTCCAGATGAAATAATTCTTATATAATGAAGTTCGAGGAGTACTAAGCTTAACCACATATGGATGGGCGGCAGTGGTTCGTCGTGTATTTCTGCTATTCGCCGCTCTGGGCGAAATTAAGAGGGCAAGGTCAGCCGAGAACTTTCCATGAAATTATCTGTAAAAGAGAGTCAAATCCCCAACCTATCTACGATGTTCCAGGCTGTCGAGGTTCTTTGTCAGCTCGTGGTCTCCGATCAGACGAATGGCCCTCCTTTCGATGGAATCCAGCAGCCGAAGTGTATGTTTGGGTGCAGAGCTCCATACATGAGAGCAGTACTCTAGTGATGGTCGAATCTGGGCTTGGTATAGTGTCAAAAGTTGTTGAGGTGTGTACAACTTTCTGGTTCGGAAGAGTACACCAAGTTTCTGAGAAGCTATCTTGGCGAGTGGGATTGCGTGTCCTGCCATGACTATATCCGGTTCTGTAATGTTAACCTTTTTAGAGAAAACTGCTGCCTGGGTTTTTTTAGCGTTAAATTCGTCGCCCCAGGCCAAAATTTCTTCCAGGTCTTTGTTGAGGCGTGATCCTTGATGCTGTCTGCGAAGATGTGCGTCGGCAGCCGATGTTTGTGCATTCAAAGAGAAAGATGAGATAAGTGTGCTATCGTCGGCAAAACTAAATATCGGATTTTTACAACTCATTTTTTTTCTTAATAGTTTTATTATAACATACATCTCATTACCATAATACCGACACGTTAATAACGATCGTCTATTAAAACATATCGAAATTTAATTTAATAGGCTGTTAACGAAGCTTTTTCGAGCCAGTGGTAATAAAGCCGTAAAGTTTATTTGTCCCAAGTTAACTTTTAGTTAAGGGGTTTATATAAGAATTTTAGCAAGGTTAGGGATTAATTTTGTACAATAACCCCCAACCTTGCCTTTATAAACTCCGTTAAGTTCCAACTGTTCTGCTGGCATTTGTCAAAAGTTTATTTCTTGCTTGTAAATATACTGCCTTAAAAGCGTCACAGGAAAACCCACGCAGCCAAGCATCTGTTAATGAATAAAATCAATGGTTCAAGAAGTCGTCAATTTTCACAGTGGTTAAGGTGAAATGATATCCTTTTGTCAGACTCTAGCCTTAATGATGAGCCGTGATACGGCGCAATGCGTGTAAGGATGAGTGTGACAATAGCAGAAGGAAATACATTTTAGATTTGTGGTTTGTTCAGACAGATCTTTATTTCTTTCATTTTACCTTAACCGCTGTGAAAATAGAATACTTATTAAATCTTTAATTTGTCAGTAAGGCATATTTTCTCCGCCAATTTAGTAACAACCACCCACTACTGCATCTGATCTTTTCAGATACTGCTTTGGTAGTAATAGTTAGAGATACGGTGACAATAGGGGGTCCGTGAAGAGGAATATCAGTAATTTGTTTCTGCGTGGAGTTTAGGTCTCCCTCTACAACTTTTATATCTGATGAAATGCCGTAGAGCGTTGTTGAGAGGCGCTGTACCGCTTTAGATAGGAAATTCTCAATAAATTCAAAATTATATCGAGCCATGTCTGAAAATGAATTTACAGCATCTGCGTGACTCCAAAATCACGGGAAACACATTTTCTGACAAGTCAATCCTTGCATATACTTTTCCGAGCGTGCCAAAAAAAAGAAAAAAATCGAATTTGAAGTTGAAACTTTCTAGAATGGAACATTATATGTTAAAGATTATGTGAAAAAAATTTTGTCGTTCCTGGTCTCCATTATTGGAATTTTTTTTAAATCTCCTCGGAGGAAATTCGGAAAACGATCGTAACATGTCAGAAAATTGTCACACTACATTCCTTGACACCCAAACATTGTGAAAAATAAAATTTCAGAAGAATCACACCTAGCTAGGCGGAATTCTGACAATATTATGCAGAGATACCGGAAGGCTGGTATCGTTCAGTTGTATGACGGGAAAAATGATTCGCAATATTTTTTTTATCAGAGTCATCTCCATGTGAATACAAATCGATTAATCCCTCTTGGACCCATGTCACTTGAGACTTTATAATAATTTTTCCATTCATTTTTTTTTGACACGCTCGGAAAAGTATATGCAAGGATTTACTTGTCAGAAAATGTGTTTCCCGTGACTTTGGAATCACGCAGATGCTGTAAATTCACTTTCAGACATGGCTCGATATAATTTTGAATTTTTTTAGAATTTCCTATCTAAAGCGGTACAGCGCCTCTCAGTAACGCTCTACGGCATTTCATCAGATATAAAACTCCACGAAAAACCAAATTACTGATATTCCACTTCACGGACCCCCTATTGTGACCTCTCTAACTATAAAGTACATATATTGGATATATCTTTTTCTTCTCACAAATCCATTTGACATGTGTTTAATGCAAAACCTCACACTGACATACATATGAAAATCCCCTCTAAATTCATTTCGTGCAATGCAAATTACATCAAATCATTTCGCTGTTAGGCGGGCGCATATATGCAAAATTAAAACGATTACCTTTGCGACCGAATTGTGGCAGATACCAATTAAAATTAACGGTCAATTAATTTCCTGTGACTGGTTTTTCCGGGTTCCGGTTACATGATTATTTCGATATTGTTTCCAAATTTTTATATGCTAATTTTTTTTTATTAAGGTATTTAAGACAGCAATTTTTTTTCTATTAACAAACACAAGCACTATAGGATAATTCCTTTAGGGCACTCTGGGAGTGGTGCGTGTGCGCAAGAAGCGATTCAGGTTGGTTTTAAATCGTTGGAGGTTATATTCGTTGGGAAAAAACGACCTCGGGTCGAGTCATTCCATAAGGATGAAGTCCTCCAGATGAAAGAATTCTTAAATAATGAAGTTCGAGGAGTACTAAGCTTAACCACATATGGATGGTCGGCAGTGGTTCGTCATGTATTTCTGCTATCCGCCTCTCTCTGGCAAAGTCAGCCGAGCACTTTCCATGAAAATATCTGTAAAAGAGAGCCAAATCCCCAACCTGTCTTCGATGTTCTAGGCTGTCGAGGTTCTTCGTCAGCTCGTGGTCTGCAATCAGCCCTTCTCTTGATGGAATCCAGTAGCCGAAGAGTATGTTTGGTGGCCGAGCTCCAGGCATGAGAGCAGTAGTAGTGATAGTCGAATCTAGGCTTTGTATCGTGTCAAAAGTTGTTGAGGTGTGTACAACTTTCTGGTTCGGAAGAGTACACCAATTTGTGTGCAATGGTGTTATAACACGAGAAAAACAACGAATAATTAATGAAAACATATTTTATTTTCATTCTCTACCAATCCCCCAAGTTTCCATCCAAAAGTTTAGTTATTACGGTAATTCAATTTGAGGCCAGAGAACACGTGACAACCAGGAAAATGGATTGTTAATTTATTTATTACCAATTTTAAAATTGAATGATAGAAGAGTTTTGGACTTGCATTGTCTTCATTTGTTATAAATCACAACGTTTCAACTAATAAGTATCTCCAGTCGTCTTCAGGTGAATACTAAAAACTTTATACTTACCAGTTGAAACGTTGTGATTTATAACAAATGAAGAGAATGCAAGTCCAAAACTCTTCTATCGTTCAAGAAACAACTAACCAGATACGATGTTCTTAAATTTCTGCATGTTTAAGCTAGCTGTGCCTATTTCAACTAACCAGATACGATTTTCTTAAATTTCTGCATATTTCAGCTACCTGCGCCTATTTCAACACCATTCTCTACAACAACAATTTTAAAATTGTTTTGAATAAGTAAATATTTATCGCATAATTATCACTATAATAACTCATTTTGAATGCTAAACCTCTTAATATTTTATCAAGAGTGCTTAGAGATTGCAAAATATATCCCAATAAGATCTAAAATAAACACCAACCAAGAATAACTAAACGAAATCTCGCCTTTCCAAGCAACTTGCCTACCCAATAAGCTAGTTTATGGCCTGGGGAAATTTAATTATTCTCTTTCATGCAAATTTTCGACTGGCGGTGTTGGTCTTTATGTTACCTTTCACGTTAATATTTAGATGTGATTTAGTTATAGCCTTTCTACCTACACGAAATTATTATTATTATTATTAAACAAAAATATGATTATTCACAACCCGAACAAAATGTGAAGTAAACGAACAACCCCCCTCTCATCATAGTTTTAAAGGGGGGTATACAGGGAAACTTTCCACCCTACGTATCTTAATTCCAGTAAGTAATATTAAAAAACTTTCTGTAATGTTAACCTTTTTAGAGAAAACTGCTGCCTGGGTTTTTTTAGCGTTAAATTCGACTTGGTTTCTGTCACCCCAAGACAAAATTTCTTCCAGGTCTTTGTTGAGGCGTGATACTTCATGCTGTCTGCGAAGATGTGCGTCGGCAGCCGATGTTTGTGCATTCAAAGAGAAAGATGATAAAAGTGTGCTATCGTCAGCAAAACTGTATTTGTATATGTATATTTGTATGACAACAAAGAATACCCTGTAGCGTTCTCTGTTGCACGTTCTATTGGGGTTTCTGCCTTTTTAAATAATTTCTACTATAGCAGTAAATCCTCCCTGAGACCCACATCAATGCCCACATTATACCAAATAAATTTGTTTAATAATCGTTTTTTCTCTTGTATGTTACGACAACTTCCGCTCCCTTTAAATTCAATTATATTTAATTCCTCTAACTCCCGGCGAAATTTATGAATTAAGCCCTTGCGCGCGGAAAACGCGGAAAACAATTTAAAATTTAATTTATAGCAGCCATTATAGCGTTAACTGCAGCCCCAAGTCCGAGATTCCTGGAATTTCGTCTGCTAGTCCTCGTGTATTCCAGTGATTTTTAGTAATCCTCGTTATTGTTTAGAGGCGGATGTAGCGTATAAGCATATATTTGAACAGCATTTTATTTATTAGACATAAACTGCTCTATTAGATTACCCTCAGCATCATAGCCTCACATAGTGACTCGTGAAACACACATATCGGGTTTTATTATAAAGATTTCTCACTTCATGTAACACTGACGCACATGGTCTCTGAAATTTACCAATTTTACCTTTGAGAGGCTCATAATGAATGGCGGAGGGAGATGGACTGTATAGCTACGCCACTGATCTCGTATGAGGAGAGAATGCTAACGACGCATTTTATTTTATTCCTCATAGTTTGTTTTTATTTACCATCTCCTGGGAATGTTTCGTAGTTTGCTGAGCTTGATTAAATTTTCCTAGATTACCAGTAGTTCATTAAGCAGCATGTGCAAAGATACGCTTATAGAAATGTATTCGCTTTTCTTTACCCAATTATATTTTCTACGGTATTTTTTCAAATATAGTTAATGAATACTTCAATTTATTATACAGGGTGGCCCATCGAAAACAGTCCAGCAGGGTTTACGGCTGTACGTGAAAATTAAAAAAAAACTCGGACCCGTAAACTTGTGTTTTCAGGGGGACACGTTTCACTATTAATTTCATCCCTGTAATCTCAACCCCCCTAGCGGGGGCGGCTACTGCCCTTGTTTTTTCAAATGGGAAAATGTTGTGATACAGGGCATTCAATTCTCTTTAAAATGGCGCTTCGTTTTGTAAATTTGAGCTACGCGCCGCCGAGCAACGGAATTTGAAACATTTCACTGCACCTCTTATCAAGTACACAGGTTTGTGCGTAAACAATTTTTTTTTAAGTAATAAATATCAGTCAATTCAACTTTATCTTCAGTAAAGTGGTTGATCCAGATCCAGAACGGGAATTTCGCGGACCACTGTACAGAGAATTCTGAAACATTATAAATGGCACCCATACAAAATTCAACTTCTCCACTTTTGTGAAGTAATGTCAGAACAAGTATTAAATTATCCGAACTACCTTTTCAACTTTTGCTTCTCAGACGAATGTTCTTTTTTTCTTAATGACACTGTCAATCGACATAACTCTTGTTACTGGTCCGACACGAATCTAAGGATTTACCACGAGGTTCATACTCAAAATCCTCAGAAATTAAACGTTTGGGCTGGTATTTTCGGTGATCACATAATTGGACCATTTTTCTTACCGGGAAATTTAAATGGAGATACTTATTTAGACTTGTTGGGGAATGCTGTCAACCCAGCGCTGATGGAAATTATGGAAAACGACCAACGTTACCAGGAAGAAAATCCAATATTTCAACAAGACGGGGCTCCCCCATTATGCATTACCCGTACGCCACTTTCTGGAGTAAACGTTTCCTGGTAGATGGATTGGGAGGAGGGGCGCTATTGAATGGCCCGCGAGATCGCCCGATTTATCTCCCCTTGATTTCTTTTTGTGGGGACATCTAAAATCCAAAATTTATGCCACCCAACCCGAATCCTTAGACGATTTACGGAACCGCATTACTAATGAATGTCAACAAATTACACCAGATGTTCTTCACAATATCCGAGAACACTTTGAACAGTTGTTGTACTATTGTATGAAGCTGAATGGCGGACATTTTCAACATTTAATAAGATAACATTTAAGTATTACAGTAATACTAAATAAAATTACATTTTTTAAAACGCAATTTCTCGGCGGCGCGTTGCTGAAATTAACAAAACAAAGCGCCATTTTAAAGAGGATTTAATGCCCTTTAAAAAGATGTATCACAACATACCCATTCCCATTTGAAAAAACAAGGGCAGTAGCCGCCCCCGCTAGGAGAGTTGAGGTTACAGGGATGAAATTAATTGTGAAACGTGTCCCCCTGAAAACACAAGTTTACGGGTACGAGGTTTTTTTTAATTTTCACGTACACAGCCGTAAACCTTGCTGGACTGTTTTCGATGGGCCACCCTGTATATACAGGACTTTACGCTACATCTTGAAGTTGACTGGATATATTTTGAATTGGTAAAACCCGTTGTTAGACAGGATCAATTAGCATTTTTTAAAGATAACATCTATGCGACGCCTTGGAGGCCTTGGGCGTCGCGACGCTTCAAAATATAAATCGATTGCAGGGATTTCGAAAGTGGGTACGTTTAAAATGACTTTAAATTTATTCGTTTTTAAATAATACAAGGTTTTAAAAAACTATATTACCTAATTTATATCGCAAAAGTAAATACCTTCCCTAAGATTAGTGAACCACCTTTATGGATTATGACATTGGACTTGTCATTTTATATGAATTTTATCTTAGGGAAGGTAAAGTAAGAGACATATGTGGGTACCTTTTTAAAATTAATAGACATTAGATGTTACAGTTTTTCAAAACCTTGTATTACCTTAAAACGAGCGAATTAAACGCATTAGGATAAATGAAAAAGCCTTAAAATGTAATGTACCTACTCTCGAAATCCCTGCAATCGATTTATATTTTTGAAGAGTCGCAACGCCCAAGACCTTACGACGGCTTTTTACGAAATCAAAATATATCCATACATTGTCGAGATATAGGTCCAGATATTTTTTGCTCCAAATCCTCATCGATATAGGATGTCATTACCCTGTTTCTGTTGAATAGTTTATTATAGACATTTTATTGTGTCAACAAAAAAGACAGTTCCAGAAAGTTGTCTAGTCAATATTTACTGGTCCTGGTGTTCTAATAAATGATTTACAGGGCCTAGAATTTATTCCACTTTATGAATTTTATTTAATAATTTAACACAATAAAGTATAATTTAATATAATCTCCAAATAACAATTTTAATTATTCCCGATTCTATCTTGACGCAGCTTTCCTTCTAATTTCCAAAACGAAACCTTTTGATAAGGGAGAGGCTATTATGCAACTCCTTAAAAGCCTTAAGCCAAATTAGGGAAAAACTCTTAAAACCGACAAACAAGAACGAGAGTTTCCATGAAACTTCGTACTTGAGGTTTTCGTTACCGACATAATGGATGTTTCCAAATTGTTTTCCGTGTAGGAAGACGGCGGCCTTTAATTGTTTTTAAAATTAAATTAAATATCTACAGCTAGAAATTACGAATTACATGGAAGTTACAAATTAATTTACATATTTTTAATAACATAATATGCTGATGGTATTTAACTCCATAAGAATCAAATTCTTATATGGTATCTTCGATGTGATGTCCCCTGATACAGATCGGAAGCCATAGTCTTCAAACATTGGCCAATAGAGTTTTGGATAGAAAGTACTGCTATGATAGTAGAAACACATTTTTCCATTGAAAAATTAGACAGGAATTTCAAATAACCGCAGGTGGTAAAATAACGTAGGTAATAATACACGTATCAAGATGGCAAATATCAATTTTTGAATATGGCTTCCATGTCACTAAACAATATATTATTTTAACAACAGGAAAATGCTCAGATCAGATAAGGAATTTGATTTTGCTGCTACTCCACCAGAAATTCGAGAAGCAGCAAAAATAGTAGAAGAATATCTTCTGCCAACTAAAAGCCGCCCGAGATATGACGAGGCATATAACTGTTTCAAAGAATGGTGTACAGGAAACAAAGTTCAAAATCCTGGTTCTGAGTCGGCGCTACTAGCTTATTTCAGTGAAAATGCCAAGACAAAGAAGATATTAACGATTTGGTCACAATATTCAATGCTGAGGACCACTCTATCAATTAGGGAAAAAGTAGACAAATCTAAACACGCAAAGCTATTAGCATTTTAAAAAAGTGTGTTCGTATATTATTTTGAGATATCGATTTTTAAAAAAATTACAAAAAAATAATTCACTTTCCACCCGGGTGGAAAGTAAAAGAAAAAAAGCGTCAACTTTCCACCTTTCAAAGATAGATGAAATGTCATTATTACATGCATGGTTATAAATAAAATTATTTTAATTATTGTATTTGAAATCGAATTAAATGTGCGAAGCTAAAAGTAAATACCCAGTTTGATAAAAACGAATTATAGCTGACGGACTGACACTGTTTCTTTTTCAGTTTATTTTTCTTGCCGAGATAAAACTGCAACTCGACGAGACAGTAATAAACGAAAGGAAATTAAACTGCCTTTCGCGCTAAAAAGTTTAAATTATAGTTGACTTTGCTTCGGTAACAAAATTAATACGTATAACATGCTTCATGGAATGACTATTCTCATTTATTTTTTGCTGTTTAGAATAGAAGAGAAATGTATAAAACTTAATAATGATTTAAAAATTACAATTTGCGTTGCGATAATACATTCACCGACATTACATTCGAGCCATCCAAATGGTTCAATTTTAATGTATGACACCTTTTTTTAGTTAGTCTGATTTATATGATTGGGATAAATGTGTTGCGCTTTCTTAAAAAAAATCGTATCTCTTGAACCTAGGAAGATATCGAGACAAATAAAGAAGTAAACTGTTCAGAATAGATTAAACCTCGCAAATAGCTTCTTCATTAGAGTTAATATTGTAAATTTACAGGGTGTAACAAAATTAACGGAAGAACCCATACTTTTTTCTTCTGTATATGTCAACGTGTATACCTACAGTTTTTAAAAAAATTGAAAATAGTTAATTGAAACTAAAACATTTATCTATTTAAGAAATAAAAAGTCTATGCTTGTCAGGTGGTATTAATATCAAATACCAATAAGGGCGTATTTCTACACAGTAGCACTTTAAAATACTATTTCAGATTGAATGGCACTACCAAGAAAAGGAAGCCCTCCCCATTGATAGGATGCAACCACCTGCAGACCGGTTTCGAACTTATTTGTTCTCGTCAGTACAGGGTAGGTGTACATACCCATCATCAGAGAGGACTTTAACTTAACGCCGTACGACTACCGTCGATAGTAAACATTTATCTCCAGTTTATACAAAAAAACATTTAAATTCGATTACGGAAAAAAGAAATCATTAGAATTGAATAAAATTGTACGGGGTTTGTTCGCGAGCGCAGAAAATCTAGATGCATATAAATTACCTTAAATTTAAACTTGACATATCTTACATAAAAATTAAATTTAATATATTTTTTATACTAAACCAATTAGAGATATACAGGTTGTTTTTTAATAACATGTAAGGAGGTTATTCTTGGATCCATTTTCAGAAACAAACTTCATATAAATAAATGTCCTAAACGTCTTAACTTTTCAAGGTGTTAAAGATTTTCAAAAAATCTCCTTTTTTTATTAATATCTGTGATAATACTCCAGATATTTTTGTAAAATTTGGTATACACTTTCTATTCATCAAGTGGCATTTTATGATGTATAACATGTTTTTTTTTATTCCGGTCAGTGGCGTTCGTGCGGGAATTGCCCTTGGTATTTTTGAAGAAGAGAATGGTACGCCACTTCCTTTTTTCCATCCTTCCTTTTTTAAATAAAAATTATTTTTGAAATTTTCATTCCTTGCTGAGCAAATGTCGTCTCTTGATTTTTTTTGTCGTTTAACGTACAGGGTGTCTAATTTTCGACACTTTTATAGGGTATCTCCGTTATTGTTAGTGCTAAGTAATGGAGGTGTCATGTGCTCTTTTTGGGTCAAACTTAAAATGGTAAAATTAAAATTTGAAAATTTTCGCTCGCTTGAGAGATATGGAGGAAAATCAAAAAATTTACAATTTCAAAATTACCCTATATTTTCTTAGTTAAAAGAGATACAGAAAAATGTTGATATCTTCAATATCTCAAGAGTTAAGAGGTTTAAGACATATGTTTATATGAAGTTTTTTTCTGAAAATGGACCCTTAAATATTAGCATTTTATTTAGAAACACCCTGTATACTTATAACAGAGACCTATTCAATTTTTCTTGTATGCAATAACAAGAATAAAAAATATAGTAAAAAGTCGATTACAAATGCTGTAATATCAGTTATTTTAGTTGAAGCACGTACTTCGCAGCGTTGCCGTTATTTCTGCAATCGGCCGCAGCGCCTCATTGGCATTAACATTAAAATCAACCGACAATATTTCAAAGGACTGCTATATAACAGAGATACGACGCGGCATAGAGAGTGGTTCATTATATTCGCCGTGTTTTTCACAATAGATATTGTTCTCTTTGACAGGGGTTTTGCCATTTAAACGAGACTACGTTCGCCTAATGGAAACTGAAATATACAAAAAGTTCGATAATTGATATTCGTATTAGGGATTATAGTTCGAACACAGCAGGATAAGTTGGATTTTCCTGAAAGTGTTTCGAGCGACAATACACTTCCTGCTAGGTACCTATATTGACTGGTTTTTTAAAGGTACAAGGTGTCCCATTTTTATGGGGTCTCTCTGTAATTGTAGGGCTATCAAAAAAGTAATATAGGTCTCATGTGCTCTTTTTGGGTAGAATTTAAAATGGTAAAATCAAAATTTGAAAATTATCGCTCGCTTAAGAGACACGGGGGCAAATAAAAAAATTGACAATTTCTAAATTACCCTATACAGTGAAACCTCTCTTAACGGGCATTTTTCATAGTGCGGAACTAGGTATATAAAATTCCATGAAAATCAACCTCTCTTGGGCGGACTCTCCTTTGGGCGGACGCGGACAGCCTGTTTTCATACACAGAGTGCGAAAACCCTCCTTTAAACGGACGAAAAATTTTGTAAAGTATTTGGGAGACGAATAAGTACGGTGCAAAGAACTCTCTGAAGACAGACCGACAACTAATCGCGCATGCGCAAGCCCGAAAGGACTTCGCCGAATGAAAGTATGTGGGATTCCCCGACAGCAGTCCCCCGTTTATTTGTGAGTTGTAAGTATCTTAAACAATGGCAGAAAAATGTCGCGTTTTGAGTCTGAAAGAGAACATTGATGTTGTGGAAGTTTGTAATTTAATAACAATGATTTGGGCGACTTCATTAACATTGATAGCAATGTGCTATTAGAAGATACTTGTGACCCCATTCCTACCGATTATGTAGCCCAAACTGAAACCATATTACTATCTGATGACTCTGATGAAGAAGTTGAATGCAGTAATCAAACAAATGTCACCAATTATCAACAAGCCATTAGCATGGTACAGGAATTACAAGGCTATGCAAAGAATAGAGGTGACTCTACAGCAATGGAATTGTTATCAGACTTGGAATTACATTTTCTAGATTGCAAGTATAAAACGCAAACACGTCATACGTTTTAGATTTTTAGTACTACATCCTAAATAAAACTAGTGCATGTTTGTTATGTTATGTTTATTTGTACATACATATACATAGTAATCATTTTGCATTTGCATATTACCTAATAGCAAGTTTCCCAAGGGCGGACACCTCTATTAGGCTGACACATTTGGACGGTCCCGTTGGTGTCCGCCTCTTATGAAAGTGGTACATTCCACACTAGGAGGTATTTCTTTAGCACGAGGCACCATCTGTCATCTGTCCAAATACAGTTGTTGAAAAAGTATTTAGACAAGTTTTTTTCTCATTTTCGTAGATGGTCGTTCGAAAATTTTATTTAACAATCACTTAGAGATATTTAATATTACCAATATTTTCCCAGTAAAAGGCGACGTCAAAGAATAGATATAATAAAAGTAGGAAAATCCAATTAACAGTGTTTCCTTATCTTCGCTTTTATAAGTGCTCTTAGAAGCTCTTAAATTTCTAGAGCTGAGCAAACTAATCGATTCGATAACAAGGTACCTTGAAAGCAGTGGATCGTTTCGGGTATTAATACCTGAATTACATTACATTATTTGACGGAAATTATACAGGGTGTCCCAGAATATGTGGGCAATCTCCCGGGTTCAGATAGAACACTTAAAAATAAATATAATATTTTTTTCCTACGGCCTCGCCTACGGTGATACGGGCCCATAACGGACGTGCCCGGGAATCGTTGTTTCTTAAATAATTTTTTAAGTACTAGGTGCAATTTAATACTTTTTTAGTATATTGGTTACTAGATTAGTCTG
Source organism: Barypeithes pellucidus (assembly GCA_963991005.1). Taxonomy (NCBI): domain Eukaryota; kingdom Metazoa; phylum Arthropoda; class Insecta; order Coleoptera; family Curculionidae; genus Barypeithes; species Barypeithes pellucidus. The sequence goes on along the minus strand of OZ022565.1, from coordinate 13,999,789 downwards.
CTTAAAATTCGCCCTTTTAAACACATTTGGCTTATTTAGTTTGCCAGGGACAGACTAGACGTAACACAAAAATGTTTTTTTTTGTACACCTTGTATTATGAAGGAACGGCAATAATGTTTTTGGATACTCTAAACCTTAAGCTGAAAAAAGGTACTCTTAATCAATGTCGATAAAATGAACTGTTTTCGAAAAAAGAGATATTTTTGTTCATTATGATTTATATTCAGTATACGTAAACTCCATTACTTAGTTAGTAACTAATGAGACAAAGGAGAAAAACCGCAAATTTCAAGACACTACCATGAACTTACACTGGCATAAATATTCTTATTTAAATCGGTACATGTGAAAAAAACCATAACAACAATGAGTTAATTTTATGAACATAAAACAACAACTACCTAATGAAAAAAACCATATTGAACAAAAATAATTTTTTCTTCGAAAACAGTTCACTTTATCGACATTGATCAAGAGTACCTTTTTTCACCTTAAGGTTTAGAGTATAGAAAAAAATTATTGTCGTTAATTCATCATACAAGGTGTACAAAAAAAAACTTTTTTGTGTTACGTCTATTCCGTCCCTGGCAAACTAAATAAGCCAAATGTGTTTAAAAGGGCGAATTTTAATAAGACTCATCTACTAACTATTATACTAAAAAATTATTAAATTTCACCTAGTACTTAATAAATTATTTAAGAACCACGATTTCCAGGGACGTCCGTTACGGGCCCATATCTCCGTAGGGGAGGCCGTAGGAAGAAAAATTTATAAGAACATCTCCTGTTATTTTTAAGTGTTCTATCTGAACCCGGGAGATGGCCAACATATTCTGGGACACCCTGTATATGACTTAATCGGTCTACTTTGATGTTTAGTATCTCCAGTATAGAGCCTAACTATGGGATACCCTGTATAATTTTTAGAACCAAACAAATATAATGGTGTTCCATTAAAAAAAAAAACTTTAAGTCACATGTTCTTTTGTTTTAAACCCTAGGTTGGATGATCCTGTACCCTAATTTTTTGTAATTTTCGTAGAATATTTTCTCACTCTGTAGGCCAAAAGGATGACTTCTATACCCGGTCAGTTAAAACACTATAAAATTCAATAGACTAAGATAGGATTCAATACGCCAAAAGAATACGACTTTTTTATTAGCCGTGGTTAAAAAATCGACCTCTGATAAGGATACTCTATCGATTTTTATACACATATAAATATAGGGTAAGTGTTAGATCCAGCTCTTCTCTATTGAACCCTTATTTTTATTTGGATCCTTTAAACTGCAATCGTTTCGGCTCCTTCAGCGACATGGGCATTTTTATGACCATAATTTTCCGCGTCCGTGCCTATACGGTCTGTAAGAAAAACAAATATGTACATAAAATTGGTTTTTTCGCCGTTTAGGCTCTAGACGTTTTATATTGGGCATAAAATAAAAAATAAAATATTTACTTAGAAACGGGTTTGATTGTACAGCGTGTCCCCTTTTCGACACTTTTATAGGGTATCTCCGTAATTATTGTTAGTGCTCTCAAAAAAGTAAAGTAGGTGTCATGTGCTCTTTTTGGGTCAAACTTAAAATGGTAAAATCAAAATTTGAAAATTTTCGCTTGCTTAAGAGATAAGGGGAAAAATCAAAAAATTGACAATTACAAAATTACCCTATATTTTTTAGTTACAAGAGATACAGAAATTTTTTTTATACATAAGTTTCCTTATATTGATTGTTGAATAATCTGCCGTTTTCATAATTAAGTATACGGGGTCAGGTAAAAAAGTTATCGGACCTAACCTCATTTTTTTAAATGAAACACCCTGTATATTTTAATCTAAAAAGATACTATTTTAAATTCTCCTGGCAATATATAACACCCCATGGATGATATTTTGTTTTCCTAGGCGATTTATTAAACTTTATTACTTTAAACCACAGTAGACCATGAAACAAAAGCTAATATCCTAGAAACAACTATGTTAACTATTAATATTTAACGTGAATTTAATTTTTGCATATTCATTTCCGAAATGACCTATCAACATGTTAAAAAATTTGATAAAATATCAGTTTATTGAAAGTGGAACAAACGAAGAAATGGCACAAAATGTATATTTTGTTCGCTATCCGGAAAGACGGTAACCATTTAAGGACATATTCCGAACATTTGCGAAGATTCCCGTTATTTTTTACCTTAATTTGAATCTTTTATTTCGTTTCAAAGTAATAAATTTTAAATAAATCGCCTAGGAAACCCATATCATCCATGGCGTGTCATATATTTAAAAGGAGAATTTAAAATAGTACCTTTTTAGATTAAAATATAAAGGGTGTTCCATTTAAAAAACCGAGGTTACGTCCGAGAACTTTCTTACCTGACCCCGTATAGTTATTCTGAAAACGGCAGATTATTCAACCATCATTATAAATAAACTTATGTATAACATTTTTCTGTATATCTTTTAACTAAGAAAATATAGGGTAATTTAGAAAGTGTCAATTTGTTGATTTTCCCCCGTATCTCTTAAGCGAGCGTAAATTTTCGAACTTTGATTTTACCATTTTAAGTTTGACCCAAAAAGAGCACATGACACCTACATTACTTTTTTGATGGCACTAACAATTACGGAGATACCCCATAAAAGTGTCCAAAATAGGACACCCTGTACAGTCACCGGCAAAAAGTTGAACACGTACGGAAAACTTTTTAATTATTGAACTATTAAAACAACTGTTCACGCCGATTGCCTCTACTTGATTGGTAACTTAAAACTTCATTTTGACATTTATATTGCGACTAAGAATTCCTTTGATATGACTATAAACCACACAATACTTTTAATAAAAAGGCAAACTCAATTTTCCAGCAAGTTACAATCGATGTAAAACATCGTAGCAGGATTTAATAAAATTCCCGGCAACAGGTTCCGCTTAAGACCGCTTTTATTTTAAAATTCCCTTGATGGGTGCTCGCTAGTCTCTGTAGATTTTTAAACGGGAGGAGGTTTCTGTTCGGACTATTTTCGAGATTAATTTTTGATAATAAATTTATAATTATTGCGAACGATATAAAATAAACGCCATAAAATTCTACCACCTCGAAATTTTGGCTAAGTGTTATAATTTTTTTATTTTTAATCCAACTTTCTAGCCCGTCTGTAAATTATCCTCATTAATTTTAAAAATAATTATCATTTTTTGCCTAAATGTCACAATTTCAAAACACTCTGTGGAAAAATTGACATTTTTTATGATCAAAGACAAGCAGTATAGGAAAATCCTTTAAGGCACCGGTGGTGCGTCTGCGCATAAAGCGATTCACGTTGGTTTTGAATCGTTGGAGGTTATACTCGTTGGGAAATACGACCTCGAGAATGAGTTCGAGGAGTACTAAGCTTAACCACCTATGGATGGGCGGCAGTGGTTCGTCGTATATTTCTGCTATTCGCCGCTCTGGGCGGAATTAAAAGGACAAGGTCAGCCGAGCACTTTCCATGAAAATATCTGTAAAAGAGACTCAAATCTCCAACCTGTCTTCGATGTTCTAGGCTGTCGAGGTTTCTTATCAGCTTGTGGTCTACAATCAGACGAATGGCACCTTCTTTCGATGGAATCTAGTAGCTGAAGAGTATATTTGGGTGCAGAGCTCCAGACATGAGAGTAGTACTCTAGTGATGGTCGAATCTGGGCTTCGTATAGTGTCAAAAGTTGTTGAGGTGTTTGTTGAGGTGTGTACAACTTTTTGGCCCGGAAGAGTATACACTACACAAGTTTCTGTGAAGCTACCTTGGCGGTTGCCCCAACGTGGTTATGCCAAGACATATTTCCTTCCAGATTGACGTCCAGGAAATTAATAGATGAAGATAGTGGAATTGCGTATCCTGCCATGTCTATATCCGGTTCTGTAATGTTAACCTGGGTTTCCTTACCGTTAAATCGACTTGGTTACTGTCACCCCAAGCCAAAATTTCCTCCAGGTCTTTGTTGAGCCGTGATACTTCATGCCGTCCGCGAGGATGTGCGTCGGCATCCGATGTTTGGGCATTCAAAAAGAAAGATGAGACAAGTATGCTATCGTCATCAAAGCTAAATATCGGATTTGTAGTTTTCACTAGAAGGTCGTTAATGTAGAGTAAGAAGATCCTTAAGGATAACCGGCATTGATGGTGAAGGTATCTGAGAGAAATCCGTCAATCGCAACGGTCCTTAAGAAAGCTAGACAACCATGCCCAGAATCTACTGGGTATACCATATGATCGCAGTTTACTTAGAAGCCCCACATGCCAAACACGATCAAAGGCTTTAGAAACATCCAGTGCAATAGCCCGAGATTTTTTCCTGATGTTCGATTGCGTTAGTCCAAAGATGGGTGACATAGGCTAGAAGGTCTCCCGTTGATGTGGACCCGAAAACCATATTGATGAGCGCTGATAATGTTGACGCCTAATATTAAATGGAAAATAAACAAATACACTGTCCTTCTGACTGGACACCGGGAGTGCTTTCAACATTTAAATTAAGTATGATCATGGTGTTAAGTATTTTCACAAATTATCTCAGTTACGATATAATAAACTCTTGAAAAATTATTTCAAACTCAAATGATCATCGTTATTTAATCACTATTTTTAAATTAGGGCAACCGACAGATGGATGTGGAAAAGATGATTCGAATAAAATTTATTAACGAAAAGGTCGAATAAAATAAAAAACGAATTGCCAGTATTGGCTCATTAGAAGAAATTGCCCCAGTTTCAACTTGAGTGATTCTGATTCGATAAATTACCGTCATTTTTACGATAATTTATAGAAATTGGAACACATTTAAAATTAAAGATTTTCTGCTTATAAATCTAACTTTGAAAGTTATTCTGTGCGGAATAAATATGCTTGTAAAAAATTGATGACTATATAATACAGAGTGTTAAGGAAAATGGCTAATTATAATTAAAAAATACCTTAAATTTTGAGCTTATTATGAAACTATTTTTTTCTTTTTTAAAGGTTGATAATGCGATCATGTATGTTTGGTTGCAGAAACAATTACTAAACTTACCTCACACCTCTCAAGTTTACTTTCTTTTTGAAACTGAACACAGCACTGTAATTTTGTTTCTTTACAACCGTGCATGTAATAATGACATTTCATCTATCTTTGAAAGGTGGAAAGTTGACGTTTTTTTACTTTTACTTTCCACCCGGTTGGAAAGTAAATTATTTTTTTGTAATTTGTTTAAAAATCGATATCTCAAAATAATATACGAACACACTTTTTTAAAAATGCTAGTAGCTTTGCGTGTTTAGTATGTCTACTTTTTCCCTAATTGATAGAGTGGTCCTCAGCATTGAATATTGTGATCAAATCGTCGATATCTTCTTTGTCTTGGCATTTTCACTGAAATAAGCTAGTAGCGCCGACTCAGAACCAGGATTTTGAACTTTGTTTCCCGTACACCATTCTTTGAAACAGTTATATGCCTTGTCATATCTCGGGCGGCTTTTAGTTGGCAGAAGATCTTCTTCTACTATTTTTGATGCTTCTCGAATTTCTGGTGGAGTAGCAGCAAAATCATATTCCTCATCTTATCTGGCATTTTTCTGTTGTTTAGATAATATACAGGGTGTTATGGAAATGACGTATTATATTTAAACCGGCAATTCCTGAGATAAAGACAAATTGAAGAAAAATACCCATAAGTGGCGCTTTCAATTCATTCAGCGGTAAAAGTGACCTGACGTCAAACCAGAAAAACACCTGGGTGGCACTGCCATACATGTAAGCAATCAAGGAATTTTGGCCGATGTTGTCATATGTACACAAAATAAAATAATTTAAACTATTTTCCATTCTGTAATAACTTTTTGTACAATTAATTGAAGAACATTTACGACGGACTATGTTTTAAACAACCCGAAAAAACATATGGAATAGTAATAGCCACGTACGTCACTAGTTCAAATGCCAATAACCTCTAGACGCCTTACATCGGCTGAGCTAAGTAGTTTCATATAGCGCCGCACGCTTTCGTCTGTTAGTTGAAGACCAATCAGCGGCGGTGTCTCGTCGATCACCAACAGAATCTCAGCAATCCACCTGCGGTTATTTGAAATTTCTGTCTAATTTTTCAATGGAAAAGTCAAAATGACATTTATCTTTTATCAATAATTTTAATTCAAAATAATAAGAAGTGGATGTTAGATGTGGTTGCAAATTAGATAGTATACAGACCTCGGTGAAAAGTTTCATTACTGTCTCGAGATTTAGTTAACCTCGCCGCCCGACTCTCTCGACAGGAATGAAACACTTTCCACCTCGGTACGTAATATACTATATCTTGGTTCATTTTGGTCAGTTTTGACGTCAAAATGACCAGCAGCCAACATCTAAAGTACATAACCAAGCACTGATAATCCCGTTCTAACGTATATACATTATTTGCTAAAAAACTCTCGTAAATTTTTGCCGAAATAAAAAATTTACGATAACCTGACGTAATCCTTTTAACATCTGACTCTGCCCTGAAAATTTTAAAAATTCAGTTGAATAAAATTTATCTTTACAGCCCTATAAAATTTTGTCGTTATTCCTTATTTTAACTGTTAAAAGTTGTTTACAGACCTGCGTTGCTTTGTTTCAAGAAGATACTTAAAATAATGCTCAATTCGGCATTTTTACTAGATAACTTTCACGTTTTATTGCAATATTTATGGCAGATATGTCCGTCAAGTCAAATTTATGACTTTTAATAAAATTGGAACATTTATGGTTGCAGATAACACAGACTATGTATGATTATAGGTACCATCGTGCCGAAATAAAACTGGGACAACAAAATTCTCGTTGTAGAGTATCTCCTAGGCCAGGGGTCGGCAACCTGCGGCTCTTTCGATGTCAAGTTGTGTCTTGGCATACTTAACACTAGGTTCCTCGTATACTCTTGCGTTATTTCATCCCAGGCTTCCATTATCCTTTAGAGCAATTCATCTTGAGTTCTAGACTGGAAGTTATGTATATACATAAATTTTACCATTTCACCCCAAACGTTTTCAATTGGGTTGATATCGGGACTCTAATATGATTTTCTTCTAAATAACTCTGCACTATGCGGGCTTTATGAATTGGAGCATTATCGTGTTGAAATATAAAATCTTGGCCATGTACTGCGCTGACTGATGGTATCATAACTTGGTTTAGTATATTGCAATATAATGGTGCATTGAGCCTTCCATGCACTATTTGACAAACTCCTGGACCCCTTGCACTAATCCAGCCCCAAACGTTAATAGAAAAGCGTTTACTTTGATTGGTCTTATGGCCTTTGGTCTTTCATCGTATCTCGAACCAGAAGGCATGTAAACGCGGATTCTCCCATTGTTGCAGGATTGAAAGGTTTTTTCATCGGAAAATATTACGGTTTCCCACATGTTATCTCGATTTATGCATTCATGAGCAAATTCTAATCTTCTCTGCTTGTTTGCTTCGGTCAAAAATATTTTATTTGTTGCACAACAACCTTTCATATCCGAATTACGAATTCTACTACGAGCTGTATTAGCAGAACCAGGAAAATGTGTCTCTTCTTTAACCCTTATTGATGTTTCGAATGGATTATCTCTTAAAAAACTAATTAATTCTACCCATATATTGGCTTTCATTCGAAATTTTGGGGCGTACGTGCTTTTCTTACGATACTTCCATATTCTGCAATTCTGCGCTTAGCCAACAGTACGGTAATTTTGCTAATTCCTAATTCATCTGCGATGTGTCGTATTTGATGTCCATCTCTCAATCGCTTGTAAATGATCGCTTTTTTCTGGACGGTTAACGCGGGAATTTTTTTAAAATTATTTCGTTCGATACGTCAGTCACAAAACTAAGTCAAACTCACAACTCCAGAATAAGCTAATAGTTTGGGAGATTAAACTACATTTTGCTGTTCCAGTTTTATATACGGGGTGTTATGGAGATGACGTATTATATTTAAATGGGTGACTCCTTGGGTATCCTAGAGAAGCCATAAAAATAAATTATTTATCTACCTACTTGTATTTATCTTTATACCTAAAGAGCGAGGAAATCCACGCACAAACACAATCAGTTTTTTTTCTTTTTTATGGGAACACTCCTGGAAACACTTTATGCTCGAAACATTCCATCAAGTCAAACGTCCAAAGCAAACTACTCGTTTTAGGTTCGTCAATAAAAACAATGTAAAATTATATACAAAGTTTGGACGCGTAGCCCGAAATTCATTACAAAACAAATCTTATACGCGTACCTTCTGAAAACAAATCGGATAGCTGAGAGTGTAAATGTTAAGCAACAGAACCGACCGTATTCTAACGCGGATCTTCTAATACTGACACTTGCAAGATGCACACTTGTACGCCTAGACTTACGTTTCCCCGGCGCCCAGAGGATTGTGTGAAAGAGATGGAGACATGACAGTGTGAGAAAGAAAATTAAATCTTCGTCGTTCTTGTCATTTGGGGTAGAGCAGAGCTAATTTAATTTTTTTAAGTACAGTCGCAGTATTATTCCTTACCTTAATTGATGGATATATCACTACTATCATTTTATTCAATTCAGGGAAGAATCTCGTTTATCACCATAAGAAACGCATTTAAGCGATCTTAATCCGTCCCGTAACGCCTATTATTAGAATTCCATTACCGTGACCGTCAAATATCAAACTGTCGAATATTGTTCATCTCTATTCCGAGTTTTGCACGTACCATTTCGTTCGTTCGTAGATAAAATGCCATTCTTAAATTGAAACAATTGTATTTAAAGTGTGTGTTTTTTAAATTAGTTAAATAAATAAATCTAAGCGAGAAAAAAGGACCAAAATTAAAACAGTTTTCCCGTGTATTCTTTCCACGTGAATAGCGGCTATTTGTGAGGTTATGTGAGAGATTTTTTCTAATACTTAGATTCTGTGTGGTTTCTGTGAAACAAATGAAACTAATAATTGTATTTAAATAAGTAAAGGTAAGAAAGCACCGGTCTTAAAGAAAATTGATTTTTTTTTAAAGAGTTTGAAAAATAATAGGAAGGTCAATGACGTTTGACCTATTTACTTTCCTGTGCTTGTGACGAATTTTAAACCGGTTTGTAATATTACCGTTATTTGTTTTGCAAAACATATTTCGCCGTCGGTTTTCTGGAATCATATTTGTTCATAAATGATAGAATGATAAATTGTTATAATTATAATTTGTTTTCTAAAGAGTTTGCCGTGTAGATATGACAACACCGACCATCGTCAGTAGCGGCCACGTAAATTTTCAGATTTCATATAAAGTGTATAATTTCGCTTATTAATTCAAAGCGCCATTTATGGCTATTTTTTTTCAATTTATTTTCATCTCAGGATTTGCCGGTTTAAATATAATACGTAATTTCCATAACACACTGTATATTATATATACACCTATTTTATCGACGTCAAAGTGACAAAAATTACTTATTTAAATAAACATTTTATTACATAAGGGCATTTATCATCGGAAAAAATCTGCCATTTACTAATCTAACTAACATCGTACCTCTAATAATAATGGAGCAACATTGCCGACTGGGAGGCATCCTGTAAATACAAAGTCAAGAATATTCAACGGGGGCGTGTAACAAAATCAATAACCAAAATTCATGTTTCCTCGTGGAATTGGTTAAACGGTTACTTCCATTATTTCCCGTGAGCATTTCACTACATTTGCCTGTGTTATTTCTTCCATCCCATATTGTTTATTTTAATTAAAAGCAAAGTGGGTTTTTCGGATTGAATAAATAGAAAAACGAAGGCTGCTAATATTCTTTGAAAGCGTCCCCGTTCGCTATAAAATTGTCATGTATTTCCGATATTTAATATTAATTATTGGAAGAGTTAAAGGCGGGTAGTTTCAAATTGACACCATGTATAAGGAGTTCCTGGTTGTAAGTTGTAACGTTAAAATCGTAAACAATGGCACAAAAATGTAGTGTTTTGAGCCTGAAAGAGAATATTGATGTGGAAGTTTGTAATTTGATAACAATAATTTGGGCGAGTTCATTAACATTGATAGCAATGTGCTATTAGAAGATGATAGTGACCCCATTCCTACCGATTATGTAGTCCAAACTGAAACCACATCACTATCTGACTCCTCTAATGAAGAAGTCGAATGCATTAATCAAACAAATGTCACCAATTATCAACAAGCCATTAGTATGGTAAAAGAATTATTATAAGAGTATGCAAAGAATAGAGGTGACTCTACAGCAATGGAATTGTTATCAGACTTGGAATTACATTTTCTAGATTGCAAGTTTAAAACGCAAACACGTCAAACTACGTTATTAGATTTTTTTAGTACTACATCCTAACTAAAACTAGTGTATTTTTGTGATGTTATGTTTATTTGTACATACATACATTTACATAGTAATAATTTTGCATTTACATATTACCTATTAACAAATTTCCCATAGGCGGACACCTCTATTAGGCGGACACATTTAGACGGTCCCGTAGGTATCCGCCTAAGAGAGGTTTCACTGTATATAGGACACTAGTACAAACCTGAATATCCAATAAAATACGTGTGACATTATGTTAATACACGTTTTTGGGCCACCCTGTATAATGTAAAATATTTTTAAAACATGCCTCTTTTAACTACAGACCAGAAGCTGATTTAGTATAGTTCTGCGATAATGACTTGATTTCCCCGCTTCGTTTGCGGACCCGGTATATAAATCGCATAGAAGCAAAACAAGATAATTGAAATGATTTTTTTTTAAAGAACAACCAAATTGCTCTAACAATCCGAGTCAACAATTAACTATATCCATTCGAAATTGCTAATGTTGCGCTACTAATTTTATAGCTGGCGTAATGTAAAATTAACTGTTTTAGCTAGAATTACTGCTAGTTAACTTTTATTAGAATCTATAAAGTGCCAGAAGAATTTTCGAGTGTTTGAATTTAAAAGAACATTTTCCGATAGCTACCTAAAATATTACGGTCAAATCACGTTAAATCCGCAGTATTTTTTTCCAATTTATTACAACTTAGCCCCGGCAAATAACACGTAATAAATTGCTGCTAAAATTTCCGCTATAATGCTCATCGTCCAGCTAACTAATTGAATTATTAACTTCGGAAAACCGAAACTCCACACGCGTTATATCCTGTCGGTTTGGAAATTAGTATTTATTACACCAGGCTTCTGGCTGTGAAGAATAATGCATATTGAAAACAAAACATAATTGGTTGTGTATGGCAACTTTTTTTAACGGTGAATTAAACTCATCTGCCCTTTTTCCTGCTGCGTTAACCACGTACTTTTTGTAAAAATCGTTTATTTCCATTCATTAAAATACATGCATACTAAAAACACTTTTTTTCTCTATAAAGTTTGCGAGAAATCCATTAATTTTAGGGTTACCAGACAACCGGATTTAACTGGATATGTTCCTCCTTATTTTGGGAATTTGCTAACTCCGCCCGACTTTTTATAGCAACCGGGGCAACCGGTCAACCATAAAAAATTACCATGCCTAGTCCTGATTAGTAGAGTAGATTTTTTATTTTTTAAGGAGATAAATGGGTTATTTTTGTTGGTTTTTGTATTTTTATTAATCATCAGTATTTATTTTTGCGTTGTATTTCATTAATACTGATTGAACTGACCTTCGCAACAATTAAAAACACAACATTTTATTTTTATTTTATACAGTGTGTTACAAATTCGGCCTTCACCATTGGGATTTCGGAAACGGTAAGAGATAGGAAGTCGGTTAAATTGGTGCAAAGTTGTGTAATTATGGGCCCAGTGACGGTAACCAAGTCGAAATCTCAGATACTTGGTGTACTCTTCCGAACCAGAAAGTTGTACACACCTCAACAACTTTTGACACTATACAAAGCCCAGATTCGGCCATCACTAGAGTACTGCTCTCATGTCTTGAGCTCTGCACCCAAACATACTCTTCGGCTACTGGATTCGATCGAAAGGAGGGCCATTCGTCTGATTGGAGACCACGAGCTGACGAAGAGCCTCGACAGCCTAGAACATCGAAGACAGGTTTGGGATTTGACTCTATTTTACAGATATTTTCATGGAAAGTGCTCTGCTGACCTTGCCCTCTTAATTCCGCCCAGAGCGGCGAATATCAGAAATACGCGACGAACCACTGCGTTTTGAGTCTGAAAGAGAATATTGATGTTGCGGAAGTTTGTAATTTGATAACAATTATTTGGGTTTGTTAGGGTTTGTTCATTGATGCCAATGTGCTATTAGAAAATGATAGTGACCCCATTCCTACCGATTATGTAGCCCAAGCTGAAACCACATCACTATCTGACGACTCTGATGAAGAAGTTGAATGCAGTAATCAAACAAATGTCACCAATTATCAACAAGCCATTAGTATGGTAAAGGAATTATAAGAGTATGCAAAGAATAGAGGTGACTCTACAGCAATAGAATTGTTATCAGACTTGAAATTACATTTTCTAGATTGCAAGTATATAGCGCAAACACATCAAACTACGTTATTAGATTTTTTTAGTACTACATCCTAACTAGTTAAAACTAGTGTATTTTTGTGATGTTATGTTTAATTGTACATACATATACTTAGTAATAATTTTGCATTTACATATTACCTAATAACAAATTTCCCACGGGCGGACACCTCTATTAGGCGGACACATTTAGACGTTCCCGTAGGTGTCCGCACAAGAGAGGTTTCATTGTAGTAACTCTTTTATTTTTATTTACGTTTGCCATTTTTAACCCCTAATTCAACAAAAAATTACGTTGACCCTATCACGAACCCTTTTTGTTCCAACATTCTTGTTATCGAGTACGATTAATCTAAAATTTAAAATATTGGTGTCTGTTGGCAACATAAAATGACGAGATGTAAAAACTGTCCGTAAAACGCTGACAAAAAGTCGCTAAAAGGCATTTTCAATTTAGTTTAAGTTCCCTTTTTTTTATTTTAACTGACTTCTTGAAGCATAACAAAAGACGGCGTTTTTTAAATGTCAATTCGAGGGTCTTGAGGAATGTTGGTAATTTTCGACACGTACCATTGAATGAAATTTTATGCTAAACAAACATACTTCGCGAAAGTTTAAAAGAAATGTATAATTTCGTATTTTACTGTTTTCACGTTTAACACTACCGGATTAACAACTGTCATAGTTGCCGTTATTGTTAAATAAAATTCCTTTTCTATTTGGGTTTCATAATGGCTACATTATGAAATGCAAAAAAAATGAATAAGCTGCCACTTGATGAAACTGAAATTTTATTTTTTTTTTGTTGGCAGCAAGTAGGGTTCGAATTTTAGGCTTACTACGATTTCGTTGGAACTGGTTTTCTAGGCATTATTGATTCGACAGAAATTTTTTCTAGAAAACTTTAAAATACTAACCTTTAACCTTGCAAATAGATCATTTTTACTAGATATTTATCTGAAATATCTATACTCGGAAATATATAACATGCTGACAGTGTCCGTCGACTAATTTCTAGTCACAACTATAAAACAACATAACCTAAAAATAATAAAAATATCTTCCAGTTTATGCTCTATTTCTAAAGTTTTATTCAATAAAGTACTATTTTTATTTTTAATTCAATAAAGTATTATACATATTACTTTATACAGGGTGTTATGGAAATTACTTATTATATCTAAATGGGCGACTCCTTGAGTGTCCTAGAGAAAGTCTACATACTTTTTTTTTTAAACCTATTATCTAAATACTAAGGTAAAACCTCTTTTTACCCACATACTGTCGCCCCGTTCCATCTGGATTCACTTAGCAACAATGTGGGTCACTAGAGTATACTAACAGTGTTGTCAGATCACACCGCGTGTCTCGCCGTAAAGACGTCTTCTTGTCAAAAACTGAACACGCGCGTTTAGAATTATGTGGTGCAATATGACAACATCGCATATAATGCGCTAACCTCTTTTGAACCTGGAGACCGCCTCAATAAAATATTGATTGCGAAGGGCCTCAGGAGCGGCCACGTAAATTTTGAGATTTCATATAAAGTGTATATTTCGCTTAATAATTCAAAGCGCCATTCATGGTTATTTCTCTTCAATTTATTTTCATCTCGGTATTTGCCGGTTTAAATATAATACGTAATTTCCATAATACCCTATATACACGGTGTTGAAAAAAGGTCGTTGGCGTATCGTGTTCTCCGATCAAAAATAAACATCTTTTGTCCGAAATTTTTTTTAATTCGGGCCCATCCTTCACCAATAATCACCATGAGAAAGACAAAATCAGAACCGTGCAAAAATCAAATTTTAACCCGGAAATACTCTTTTTCTTTGTCTTGTACTAAAAAATACGAACAACTTTTTCCACGGGCTTCCACACGTGGTTTAAATTGCAAACTATTCCTCTTTCAAAACCAAACAACTTTTTCCCCAGACATTTTCCGCTGCAATGCGATGTAGGGGAAAATTTTTTCAACACCCTATATACTGCTCGAACTTCACTATTTAAGAATACTTTCATCTGGAGGACTTCATCCTTATGGAACGACGTTCCCGAGGTCGTTTTTCCCAACGAATATAACCTCCAACGATTTAAAACCAACGTGAATCGCTTTTTGCGCACACGCACCCTAAAGGATTTTTCCTATAGTGCTTGTGTTTGATCATAAAAAAAAGACATATCAAATCTATCTGCGGTTAGAATGGAAACACAAACAGACAGAAGATAAAAAGATATGGAGATCTCCTTTTTGTTGTGTTTATTTTCGTAATAACAGACAGCAACAAAGCAGATAGAAATACCGAGTCCATGTTTGTTTCAAGTCGATGGATTTATGGATATGATAATAAAGAATGTATAGACATGTTCCATTCCTCTTAGAGCGATAACTTTAGCCGGAAGTAATCCATTATTTGGATCGCTAGTTTTTGCTTTGAGGCAACCAAGTTTATTGAGTAATTTTGTTATAGCACATGAAACATTTTTTCATGGCAAGATCAAACGAACCCTGAATTTTCTTGCCCTTATAAAGATGGCCCACCCTAATATAGACGTCACTCGGTGAGATAAAACCAAACTCCCCAAATTGGGATACGGCAAGAACTATTTAATGTTACTAAACCGCGAAAGGGTCCGATATTGTGGACCAAGCCATTATTTGCCGCATCAATCTCGTGTATTCTCGCAATGTCATTTCGAGCAGATGCTCCAGATTTCCCGAAACAAAAACTAAATTTCCAATTTCTGGAATCTCGGGATATTCAGGAATCAATTTTGTGAAAACACCTTCCTGTCTGTGAATAATAATGACCACTTCCGACCGTTCTAATGGATATTTTGAGGTTAGGTATTGGGGACTGTATCCCGCCGGGTGAATAGCAAGTAGTCGAGGAGAATAGTCAAATGATCTCAAAAAAATATCCGTAAATAAGTCGTTTAAAAAGGTTCGTTTTTATAAAGTTACACTTCATACACTACCCCAGTTGATATGCCAAAGTTACCTTAAGGTACGTAACTCCTCCTTAACACAAGTTTGACAGTATAATAAAGTTCTCTTTAACTGTCATCTAAAGAAACGTGGTAATCTTAGGGCTGATATTTGAATGTTACCATAAGCTAGACCTTAGCTAAGGTAGACTTAACGTTAAGGTAAACTTTAGGAAAATATGTTTTAAATCAATTTAAGGATCGGTTGACGCGTTAAGTTTACCACGTTCTTAAAGATCTGTTCCTTTAGATGAGAGTTAAAGAGAACTTTAATATACTGGCAAACTTGTGTTAAGGATGACTTACGTCATTCTGTACCTTAGAGTGACTTTAAGTTGTCGAACCTAGAGTCGATATTTGAATATTACTCTATTTTAGCTAAGTAAGGTGACCCTCAAAGAAATAGGTTTTGAATTAATTTGAGAGCTTATTAATTTTTACGTGCATTTTTTATATTCGATAAGTAATTGGGGTTGGTGTATTTGCAAAATTCTAAGTTACGAAATAATTTGGCACAAGAAGCATATCCCGATGGCTCTCCATCGTAACAATGGAAACCATGGAGTTTAATAATTCAAAATGCAACTTGCTGCCTGAACATTGAAAAGAGGATTCGTAATTTTTGTTGCATTAATTGATATTATTTAACAAATCTATAATTCACAACCAAAAAAATAGAAAAAAAAACACTTTTATTGACATCGTATACTTACATATTATATAAAAGTCCATGAATGTGAACTCTAGTAGGATCTCAAACCGGATAAGGTTACACTTAATAAAGCCGGTAGAAACTTACCTGCCGAATACTAAATAGGAATTCTCGATTTTAAATGGGTCGTCAAGAGTAGAGGTGAAATTTAAATAAGGATAACTTACGAAAAAGTCTTCAGACTACAGATGGAGCCTTTTTTTGGTAAAATAAATCTCACAAATGTCACATGCACGTCGAAATTAATGAGCTGTTATTTCAGGCGGTGGTGGGGGTGACTTGAAATTGAAAATATTTAATAACTACCGCACTAATAGAGGTACCACTTTTTGGTAAAATGAGTTTTGAAAATAAGAGGATAAAGAACAAAATAGTGTTTTTTAAAGTTAGTTTAAGATGGGTTAAGTGCATGTTAAAAGTATGTAAACAATTAAATTGTTATTATTTTTCATTTGTATGACAATGACAATATTTATTTAATACACTTCGAAAGTTAACGGAATAAACTGTAAAACAGAAAGAGACCGATATTGATCCGATCAGTACCGCTGGAGATATTAAATTTCTAATATGAGAAGATAGGAAAGAAAATCCAGCAAATTATCAAATATTTATGTGTGGATATTTTCGAAAAAAAAAATTTGTTCAGCAAAATCCTGAAATACGTGTCAAATAATTTTATGTATATGTCGGCGTCAATTAGTGAAATCCGTCATTCCCAGAAATGCCTAGTAATTTCACGTATTGCCGGCAAATAGTGTAACTCTACGTTTGGTATACCGTTTGCCTAACCCTAAGTGTATCAGACATTCCCTGTAATGACGGAATTCTTTCAGTCAAACGGTGTAAAGATTGTATCACGAAATTTGGATACGACTTAATGATTTCCTGGGTCGGTCCCATTGTGTCGACAAGAGCTTGGCAATAAACAAGTGAAGTATGAAGGGACGGACTAAGGAAAACAAGTAATGATATGATTATATTAATGTAATCATATGAAATAACATTTTTTTTTAAATATTACTAGTCATATTTATTTACATTTATAATGTCATTCTATAGATAGTTCTGTTTCGCTATCGCTATCCTCATCAAAATTAATTATAATTGGATTAATTATACTATCCAGACTAATATACGAATTTTCTACAGTTATTACGTGACGGACTGAATTTTTACAACTACCTGGGGGAATATCATTAAAGCATTTTCGTATTAATTCTACAACACTAGAACTTAAAGTCGGAGAAATATTTTCAGACCTAACCAGTGATTTTAACTGGTGCCACATATGATCTATGGGGTTAAAAATGCAATAATAGGGTGGGAGCCGTAGCACTGTATATCCAATTTCTTCTGCCAATGTGTCACAAACATATACTTTTTTATACAAAATGTCTTTAAAACTTCTAAAAGATCACTTTTTTTATAACTTTCTTCAAAATATATATCATTCGCCGCCATGTAGTTCTGAATCGCCAATTTTGTATTATTTGAGCTTGGAGCTTTATGTAATTGGCGACTGTGATAGCTCGCATTGTCCATTACTATCAAACTATTCTGAGGAATGTTTGGTAAAAGACAATTCTTGAACCATTCCTCAAAAACTAACAAATTTTATCACAAAAAGATATTTAAATATAAATTAAGCAATCTAACCTACCTGATGTGCCTATATTTAATTATAATTATTACAGTCCGATCCTTTCTACATAATAATAACAAACGGTCATGAATAATGGGATGGCCGAGGTATTTTTACTGCAGTCATTAAGTTATATCCATTTTTCGTGAAACAATTTTTACCAAACGTAGAGTTACACTATTTGCCAGCAATCTCTCAAAGTCTCTAATACAGCATTCATTTACTTAACATTAAAAATTCGAAAATAACCATACAAATACGAAGCTCCGCGATAAAATAATTGCGCTTAAATCACAGATAAATTTGTTGAAATATTTTTATTTATTATATAATTAAAACTGGTTCGTATTGCCAAAATTTCGGGTTATCCGGGTATTAATATTACATGAGAATCCTGACAGCGAAAAGTAATGGACACCTTAAACGCAGTAATGGAAAGGTTACCGTTTAATAATGCAAACTGCAACTTACTCGTTGAATACTAAAAAGGAGATTCGTGATTTTAAATGGGCACACCTAAATTTCGAAGTAAAAAATTTTAATAAAATAAAATTTTGAAAAGTTACAGTACTAAAAGAGTACAATTTTTTTTTGAATGAATACAGGGTGTTATGGAAATGACGTATTATATTTAAACCGGCAATTCCTGAGATGAATACAAATTGAAGAAAAATATCCTTAATTGGTGCTTTCAATTAATTCAGCGGTAAAAATGACCTGACGTCAAACCAGCAATACATCTGTGCGTCACTGCGACACATACGAATTCTCACCGGTGTTGTCAGAAATTACACCTTACACTCTTTAAGTTTGAAATACGCAACTACGTAACTAGGTCAAATGTCAATGACCTTTTGACTTTTGGTGATTGGCTAACTGATTTTTTAATGTAATTTTATTTAGGCCACACACATACACTTACCTTGTTGGTCTTATTAAAAAATTAGTGTCGATTTCTATAAAAACTTATACAGTATTTTAGTAAAGAAACCGGCACATCACATCACCCTTAACCGCAAAACTTCACATGAACAATGGCCACCACACCACATTGGCTTGTCTCGCCTAGATTTGTATAAACTTTTGTTTTTAATTAAAAAACACATTGTAAAATGTCCCATAAAAAAAGTCTTGTGGTGTGGGGTCTGGAGATCTTGTAGGCTAACTAATTTTAACACAGCGACCAAGCTCCGGAAATATATCGTTGAAATGTTCCTTGACCTGATGTGCAGGAGCTCCATTGTGCTGATACTGCAGTTGCATTATCAGAATGCAACTGTTACTGGAACATTCTATGGTAGTCCTTGTAAAAATGATGTAGTGTTCTCGCGTGAGACGATTCTCCAAAATGGGCCCATTAAATAACGGTGGATCATATCACACCACACGTTTACCGAAAATTTGAACCTTTTACAAGAGCGATATATATATATCGCACTATATCTTGACGATACATTGGATTTATTAATAAAATATTGTATGAAGTGATTGAAGCACCAAGATCCAACGGTGTGTATTGATTTTCTCTAATAAAGTTTAGTCAATGGTTTGAAAAATCAAGCAGAAAAATTGTTACTCGAATTCCTTTTAACTTTAAAAACTTTCCTTGTGCAATTGTTGCTAAAAGATGTCTTCTTAAGGATAACATAACCATAATACATGAAAACCCCTTTATCCGCACTACAAAAGACATTTTTAAACATGAACGATGAACATCTCAATGCTGTACCTTTTCCTCAACATTGAATAAATAAAAAAGCTTCAACGAAATCAAAGCAAACACGCAGAGAGATGCAGCTGATCCAAATACATAGTAATGGGTCATGATAAATTCAGGTTTTATCTCTCTTTATTGAAATTCGACAAAGAATAGAGGGAAAAGGGTCCAGAAGGGACAAGAATTGGGAAGAAACGGGATAACCGAAATATTATTAAATTTATAAACTCGGCTGGTCAATTTGGATGTTTTATTTGTACTTAGGACCTAAAAATATTTATTCTTTACATTTGCGCGTAGAAATTTGAAACAAAAGGTTCAGAGCGGAAACAATGTTGTTTTAAATAGCACTTCAGTTCAGGATTTATTTACATTAATGGATGTTAAATGAATTTTAACCAGTTTTGATTCTTACATACAGGGTGTTCATTTGAAAACTTCCCACCACGGATTTATCGAAAACCACTGATTAAAAGAAAAAACGCCGAGACACGTCAAAAGATTTGCCAAAGGGGACAACTTTTTAACCAAAAACTACTTCACCCCCTTTTACCCTCTGGCCCCCGGGGTCATCACCTTAAAAATTTTAAATGACAAGGGGTAGCAAGTAATAGCTAGTTTGAAAGGTCTTTCAAAGTGCTTTATTTTGACGTTTGATTTTTTAACATCGGTCTATTCGTTTTCGAGAAAATTAGAAAGGTTTTTACCGCCTTCTTTTCATCAACACAGATAACATAGGCGAACTGTTTTTACAAAGTTACCTTTGTGACAATCTTGGGATAGTGAAAATTAATTTATTGATTCAGATTTTACTTCCAAAATGGTTTACACACTAGCGGAAGGAGGGGAAATGATTCTAATTTATGGTGCCCAAAATCAATGTGCTCGGCAAACTGCCGTTACATTTAACGCCAGAAATCCGGAAAAGATAACTTCGCATAGGTATGTTTTAGACCTTGTTACTAAATTTACTCAAATTGAATCTGTTGCAAATAAAAAACGTAATCATCGTACAGTTTTGGATGAAGCCGCTCAAGTTGAAGTTTTGGGTCATTTTGCCATAATTCTTAATACTTCATTACGCAAAATTGGTGATGCGACTGGTATTTCATTAGGCTCTGTACACACAGTTACTAAATTACATAAATTTCGTCCATTCAAAATGAAAATATTGTTAGAGTTAACCGAAGATGATTTCGATAGGCGAGTTGAGTTTTGTGAACAAATGATTGCAGTGATTAATGATAATACCATTCATGTAAAGAATATCTGCTTCAGTGATGAATACACATTTTATCTAAATGGATTTGTTAATAATCATAACTGCAGGTATTGGAGCAATGAAAATCATCATGCTTTTGTAGAAGGGCATACTCAGTACCCCCAAAAAATTAATGTATGGGCAGGCATTTTAGGAAACAAAGTGATTGTTTATTAATGGGAATTTAAATGGAGGCATTTATTTAGATATGTTGGAAACTACCATCAATCCGCTTATCACTGAAACCATTGAAAACCAAATCGAAGACGATGGAAACCCTATACTTGATGAGGCTGAAATATATTTCCAGCAAGACGCCGCGGCGCTCCTTCTCACTATGTTCTTCCGGCTCGGCAATGGCTAGACGACGAGTTTCCAGATAAATGGATAGGGCGAAGAGGGCCTATAGAATGGCCTGCTAGATCTCCTGACTTGTCGCCATTAGACTTTTTCATTTTTCATTTGAAAACTATTGTGTTCACTCCCCAACCTAACAGTTTGGATGAACTTCGTCAACGCATCACCGAAAGCTGCCATGATCTCCCACAACATGTTTTTGAAAATGTCCGTCAGGAATTTGAAAATCGCCTATATCATTGTTTCGCCAATAACGGGCCACATTTTGAACACTTATTGAAATAAAAAGTGATATTATCGTGTGCTTTTTTTTCTATCTGAACAAATTAAGATAAATAAAGATTTTTCCAATTTTCTCGAAAACGAATCGACCGATTTTAAAAAATCAAACGTCAAAATAAAGCAATTTGAAAGACCTTTCAAGCAAGCTATTACTTGCTACCCATTGTCATTTAAAATTTTTAAGGGGACGACCCCGGGGGGCAGAACTTCCAAGGAACTTAGCTATTGCGTTTTAAACTATTAAGATAATTACTATTGTTAAATTGCCTTTCTTACGAAGAAACGAGAATAGTTTAATTGTGTTTTTGATAAAGTTGAACTGATTTATCTAAAACCAATTCTTCCCGGAACTTTAATAGATAAAATTTCAGGAACTTTTCTCAGCAGGAGCTCTTCGAAAAGCAAGTGTTATTTCTTGTTATCAAACAAACCAAAGAAATGAACATCTAATAACAAGATAAAACTGATTGAAAAGCGCTCAGGATTGACGTTTTTGTCCTTTTGCCGGTGTATTTTCCATATAATATAATATCCCATCGACCACTAGTAGACAGTAGACAAATTCGCCCTTCACATTGGGATTTCGGTAAAGGAAAAACAATAGTTGTAAAATAATTTTAAAACCTTCAGTTTCTTCGAAACAAAAATAAAATGCACCCAAACATACCCTTCGGCTACTGTACAGCCTAGAACATCGATAACAGTTTGGGGATTTGACTCTCTTTTACAGATATTTTCATGGAAAGTGCTCGGCTGACTTTGCCCTCTTAATTCCGCCCAGAGCGGCGCGTAGCAGAAGTTCACGATGAACCACTGCCGCCCATCCATGGTTAAGCTTAGTACTCCTCGAACTTCATTATTTAAGAATTCTTTCATCTGGAGGACTTCATCCTTAATATAACCTCCAACGATTCAAAACCAACGTGAATCACTTTTTGCGCAAATACACCACTCCCAGAGTGCCCTATAGGATTTTTCCTATAGTAACAAAACGTCGGAAAATCAGTAATTGTTGAATACCGCTGATTTAGGTCCTCTTTCATAATTTAAACAAAAAAATCCAGGTCAGTATTTAAAAAAACAAATTGATGATGGTGACCCAAAACCGAGACGTCGCATTAAATATCTGATAATGCCGTCTGGTGGTGAATAGAAAGTAGCAATGAGAAAGTCGGAAAGCAAAATTTTAGATTTTCTAAATATTTTGAAAGCCCCTGTATTTATTTTTATAGTTTGTTGCGGTATATTATTGGGATCATAATTGCCGGTACCTCAATTTAACAGACTTCGTATCTCTTACCTTATTATAGGAGCAAATTCCAATGGTGAATGAACGACTTTATTACATCCTGTACACATATAGTCCATTACTTGCTCTTTATGTCTTAGAGACCTAGACCTACATCGGCGCCTTTTTAAGATTCCCAATTCCGTTTCAACGAATTTACGCGACCGGAGATACAGTGGCGGCTCGTGACCTATGATAGAGCGGGTTCACAAGTATGGTGAAATAATTTTTAAAATTTTATTTTTGTGTAACGACCAAACAATTACTTTCTAGGCGTTTTAAATGTAGAAAGAAAAAAAGTAATAAGAAAATGCGTTAGGTAAAACATATTTTTATTTATTTTTTTATTTTACGGAAGGAAATACAACTTTTGAAAAATAAGAAAGGTTTTCTTAGTGTGTATGTATAGCTGTCGGATCGGGACGTCGTCGCATGCAACCCTCGTAACAATATTTATACAGTCCACTACTAATACTACTAAAGCCATCTACGAGCTATCAAGGAAACCGAATGATGTCCAATACTACTACCGCCATCTACGAGTTATCAAGAAAACCGAATGATGTCTAATACCACTACGCCATCTACGGCTACGTCATTAGGCGCAACCAAGACGAGAACAATAGATAACTGTTTTATGACGAGATCGAATCGAGCCACGAGACTGACAAGTTGGCATTCGTCATATTTTCAGTGTTTTTTAGTTTAAATCCTTAAATAAAATGGTTTAAAATCATATCGAGTATCATTTATCGAAATACACAAACACAACATTTATCGACCCTACACAATAGTGCTTAAACATAAAATCCATTCTTCGGGTTCTTAATTATAGAAAATTGATCAATAACAGCCTCATTAAGTTTGGAATACCCTCTATAAATTTTTTTTCATGTATTTCATTTTTAAACTTTCTAATAAGGTCCCTAGATTTACCCTTTGTGGTCTGCGTTAAAGTAATTTCGGGTTAGGTGTTCCCGCATTCTTCACTTCAATTTTTTGCTCCAAACTAAAAGAGCTAAAGTTATTTCTTAAATTATAGTCCACCGTCAACTATTAATTTTAACTTAATAAATATATAATATTAAAATATTAAAACATACACGCTCGAATTTCTATAACTAGATGCACGAACACACAAAAACTGTGCGCCTTTTCCATGTTAAATCGCTATCCCCCGCTGCCACCCGCCTCCTTTTACTACAGAGAAACTGCACTACTTAATCGCACGTGCGAGCAAGTCTCGTCATAATCGTCATTTACCTCGACCGAGGCACAGTTGCCGGATCTATACAGTTTGGTTTGACGGGATGATAAAATATTAGGGAGGATGGGACTTTTTTAGTTTGACGGTACGATAAAATATTAGGGAGGGTCGGACTTTATACGATAAATAATATTCAATGAATATAAATTAATATTATTTATTCGTTTTGTTTTGGGGGTGCACGTGCGCATGTGCTCCTGTGGAAGAACCGCCACTGCGGAAATAAATGTTTAAATTAGTAGACGCGACGACGACCAATTTTTGTCGGTTCGTATAAAAAACGTTTGTGTTACAAAGATTTTCCTCCCACTATCAATAAAACTTGTAAAGGTACAGATTTGTAAGAAAGCGACAAAAGCGATTTAAATCGTTGATAAATGGTTACACCAGAATGACGATACAAGGGAAAGAAAACGTGAACAATACAATTATTTCATCCCCGATAGAAAGGCGATAAAAAGATGTTACCTTCATTAGCAGATGACAGATGAAAGGCAGAAGTTAAGAGGGAAGAACAGGGAATGAACGTTAGGAAGTGATGGAAAAAGGTTAATAAAGCATATGACCTCAAATTGTGTCTCCCCAGGAAGATGAAATGATTTCATTTGACGTTACCCTTTTTTCTTCTTTTTAAGACATGTTTTATCGTAGAATTTTTGTATTGTGATGGCCAACATCATTTGGGCTCCATTGTAATAAAATATTTTTTTGATAAAACATAATTTGTTAAGGAATGAATGATGAAGTTTAGTGAAGTAAAATATACAGTCAATTTGAAAAATTCCCACCCTTAATATCTCGGTTTTAGGAAATAATGTTAAGAATCGGACAGACACGTAGATTTGATTGTGAAGGTTGTGAAGTATAACCCCTTGGCGGCATATACAGTGTGTACATAAAGTAAGGAACAAATTCGATATCTAGGAATCTAAAAATATTTCAGAAAAATCCTCGAACACGTGTACAATAATTTTTAATGGCGCATTTTTTTCCCATACAAACTTAATATACAAGGTGGCTCATGTAGTAGATATGACATTATCGACGATTTTTTTAAATGGGAACCCCTATATTTTAGTTAAGATCTTTAATCTCCAAGAACAGCTGATTTCAAAAACATAACACACTTAGGGCCTAAAATTCATAGTTTCGTTACTACAGGGTAAAACAAATAATTTTATTTAAGATATTTTTAATTTAAAAAAATGTAAAAAAATTAAATAAGCTATTTAATTAAGTGTTGAAATTGTCCTGCTTCTGCTGCCTGACAGTACCCCAAGCGATCAATAAATTCTTGTTGGACTTTTCTTATGGTTTCTTCTGAAATGTTCCTGCATTCTGTTGTTATTCGATTTTTAAATCTTCAATATTGGCAGGTCTGACTTTATAAACAAAATTTTTCAGGTGACCCCACAAGAAAAAGTCCAGTGGTGTAAGGTCTGGAGACCTAGGCGGCCATTCAACAGGCCCACGTCTTACAATCCACTTGTTCGGAAAAACTTGGTTTATGTAATGGCGCACTACTGCTGCATAATGTGGAGGTGCGCCGTCTTGTTGGTACCACAAATTTTCATCTAGAATTCCTGGATTATTTCTACTAGGGTATAAGTTAACTAGCGTAGGGATAAGAAAGTTATGAAGAAAATGAAGATAATTTAGCCCGTTTACATTGTTGTCAAAAAAATATGGCCCAATAATTTTGTTTTTCACAATACCAGCCCAAACATTAATTTTTTGAGGATATTGAGTATGGTGCTCACGCATCCACCTGGGATTTTCTTTTGCCCAGTATCTACAGTTTTGCCGATTCACTTCTCCATTTAATTTAAAGGAGATTCATCCGAAAATAGGATATTTTCAACAAACAAAGGATCTAAGTTACATCTTTCCATTAATATTTGACAAAACTCAATCCTACGATCTGGATTATCTTCATTCAACTCATGAACCAATCGGATTTTAAACGGGTGCCATTTTTCTACCGTCAATAGGTTATGAACGGTCATAGCAGCCGCCCCATGATCAATGCTAATCTGGCGGACGCTGTTGTGGGGATCTTCTTCCATAGCCAATAAAATATCTAATTTCTTATCATCCGGAATAGTTGGACGGCATTTTCTGGGAATATCTTCCACTGAACCCGTTTCCCGAAATTTTATTTCAAGTTTACTCACAGTTGATCTAGTAATTGGTCTTGCTGGATACTTAGTGTTAAACAAAATGCAAACTTCTTGTTGAGTACGGATCCTATCACCATATCCAATCATCATAAGAATTTATATTCTTTGTGTTAAAGATAAACGCATAGTAACTCAATATGTTTTAAAATAAAATTTATTACTTCTAATAAACTTACTAGAAAAATACAATGTAATGACAATGACATTATCTAAATACCATAGTTACATAACAGCAAATAAGCCTACTTGAGAAAAAACATAAGTAACAGCAAATGATGGTGCGTCCATTAATTACGTAAGGCTTTCAGGTAAAATTGGGTGATGGCGGAAGGGATTGATCCAAATGTCACGAAATCATTTATTGGGGGAAGGGGGGTTTAAAAAAATCTCTAAAAACGCCTCACGTAATTAATTGATGCCTCCCAAGCCAAAAAAAATATCTTAAATAAAATGATTTATTTTACCCTGTAGTAACGAAACTATGAATTTTAGGCCCAAAGTGTGTTATGTTTTTGAAATCAGCTGTTCTTGGAGATTACAGATCTGAACTAAAATATAGGGGTTCCCATTTAAAAAAATCGTCGATAATGTCATATCTACTACATGAGCCACCTTGTATATTAAGTTTGTATGGGAAAAATGCGCCATTAAAAATTATTATACACGTGTCCGAGGATTTTTCCGAAATATTTTTAGATTCCTAGATAATGAATTTGTTCCTTACTTTATGTACACATTGTATGTTACCGTAAATGGGAAGGGGGCCCAAATAAGAATTGTAAGACACTTTCGATTTATTTATGGTTTAAAAGTGCTTTAATAAGTTCAATAAATAGATGCTGGTTTTAAGGTTACCTTAAAATAAACTAAAAGTTCTTAACGATCACTTATTCTTATGCAAAGAATTTAATACACTCTTTAAATAAAAATAAAAAACTATTTGCTCCTAATGTCCTATTGATCTTATACTGGTTTTATAATACTCGTAACGTTAACTGTTTTAAAACTAATTTGCTTTTTTAAAGGATTAATTAGCAAGTTGGTTTTAAACAACCAATTTTGGAACAAATAGTTTTAATGTAGTTTCATTAAGTACCCTTGATGTACTCATTAAAACTCCTTAAGGAAACTACGTTATCTTAAGCCTATACAGGGTGTTATAGAATTGACGTATTATATTTAAATGGGTGACTCCTGGGTTGTCCTAGAGAAGCGCTACATATATTATTTTTTAAATCGACCGTTTTAAAAGTGGGGTAACAAACACTCTTACTCACAGGTCAGTCCGCGCTACTATACAACACTTCACCCAGACCTAATGACAATGTTGCCAAACTTAACGTAAAACTGTAAAAATTAATTACTTACTTGTATTTATCTTATAACTAAAGAGTGGGACATCCAGGCACATACATAATCAGTTGTTTTATCTTTTTCATGGGAACACTCCTGTAAACACACACAGATTTTGACAGTAAGACAGAACACAATAGTAGAGAAGTATTTTGAAAATACACAATCTGATTATTGGATTTTATTACACGCGACGTGGTCTCCGATCAGACGAATAGCCCTCCTTTCGATGGAATCCAATAGCCGAAGAGTATGTTTGGGTGCAAAGCTCCAGACATGAGAGCAGTACTCTAGTGATGGTCGAATCTGGGCTTTGTATAGTGTCAAAAGTTGTTGAGGTGTATACCACTTTCTGGTTCGGAAGGGTACCCCAAGCTTCTGAGAAGCTATCTTGGCGATTGCCACAACGTGGTTATGCCACGACATATTTCCTCCCAGATTGACGCCCAGCAAATTAATAGATGAAGCCAGTGGGATTGCGTGTCCGGCCATGACTATATCCGGTTCAGTAATGTTAACCTTTTTAGAGGAAACTGCTGCCTGGGTTTTTTTAGCATTAAATTCGACTTGGTTACTGTCACCCCAAGCCAAACTTTCTTCCAGGTCTTTCTTGAGGCGTGATACTTCATGCTGTCTGCGAAGATGTGCGTCGGCAGCCGATGTTTGCACATTCAAAGAGAAAGATGAGATAAGTGTGCTATCATCAGCATATTATCTATAATATGTTGTTCATTACATTTTTTCTGGTTACTGCGAGTTAGCCCCGATGGTTTTTAACCAAAACGCGAATTTTATTAAATTTAATAAAAAAATAAATAAATGAACGTTCTCACATAGTTTATTAGGAACTTTTCGTATAATAGAAACGAGTTTATTACTCACCTCTACTAATGCTCATTCGAGTATGTGTGAAAATATTAAGCCAAGAGACGATCCCAGAATTGATGATATTGAAGGCATTAAAAAATGATTCATGCGTTAAATGGAGTTTAAAAAAGTCCATAAATTTTATTTTTCGTAATAATATATCCTTTTTTAAATAAACCTTTAAAGCGGTTTAAATTTCGTCAGCAAACTAGGTATTACGGAAGAGATTAAAACGTCGTTTTCTAAAACGACGTTACAAAATTGATTCTAAAGTTGTCTCCCAATGATTTATGAGTCACATTTATCGAATCCCTTCAAATGTAACCTTTAGATTCGCATTCGTCTTCTCTGAAGGATTAGTACAAATATTGAACAAAGTATTAAATTTATATTGTAGATAGAAGCTGCCGGATGGCTTTTAAAGGCTCTTTATAATGGTACATTGTGTAACAAGTGCGCGACGACAGGTTTATACAGGGTATACGTTCCTGGAAAATAGGTGATAAGTTTGTTTTAAAAAATTGGTTTTCCAGATAACCGACCCTGGTCTATCGTTTTAAAATATTTTCAGCAATGCGGCATTGCCGCTTCTACCTAAAACCGGTGGCAACATCGTTATTTTATATGGAACTCCCTATACAGGGTGTTCCTTAATGATGTGCTAATATTTCAGGGTGTGGTTCTTTAGGTCATTTTATAAACAAAAGTTCATATTTAAATGGTTATTATTTAATATCTCTGAAAGTACTTTGGATATTATTTTCAATTTTGGTATGTGTTAATAGGATATAGAACCACAAATTTTGGTTAGAAAAGTTATTCAATTGTTCCACCAGTGGCGTCCCTGCAAACATGTCCTCTGATATTTTTTTATAAAAAAGTTGGTACGCCACTGACATTTTTCCATGTGGATATTTATTCTGATGAGCCTGGTCAATTCTACATGAAAACGGTCTCTTGAGTTTATCTCGTCAGACACACCTTTCTTGAGTAAAACCACTAAATTCATATTGAAATAATTATTATTAACATTGATAAAATAATTAATGATAAATTTTGTTTTATAAATTGATGGAGTGGGCAATTCGATGCGAAGACGATGGAAGCATGCCTTTTAAGTGAAGGTAGCCATTTCCAACAATTTTTATAGAACAAATTTTATAATTAATTTTATAATAATGAATTTCAATATGAATTTATTGGTTTTAATCAAGAACTGACGAGAAAAACTCAAGAGACCGTCTTCATGTAGAATAGGCCAGGCGACTAATCAAAAAAAATATCCACATGGAAGAATGTCAGTGGCGTACCATCTTCTTTGTAAAAAAATATCAGACATGCTTGCAGGGACGCCACTGGTAGAACAATTGAATAACTTTTCTAACCAAAATTTGTGGTTCCATATCCTATTAACACATACCGAAATTGAAAATAATATCTAAAGTACTTTGGGAGATATTAAAAAATAACCATTTAAAAAATAAAAATTCAACACCCTGTAGCAAAAAATTTAAGCCGTTGCGGAACTTTTCTTTATAAAATGACCTAAGGAATCACACCCTGAAATATTAGCACGTCATTAAGGAACACCCTGTATATTTAAAAAAAGTTTTCTAAATAGTACTGTTGCCGTTTTTTAGTTATTGATTTTTATTGAATTTTTGTTTAACGCAAACATGACTTCCGATAAATATAATTTTCTCCAAACTCTAAGACATTCTTAAAATGAAATGTTGCGTCCCCTTTTCGCAATGATATAAAATATAATTTCTGTATTAAAAGTGTGTTCTAAATGGGAATAGTGCTGTGTTTTCGTTCCCGTAAGATCACAAGTTTCACGAAAATCGTTATGGAACTATAATTTTATAACGTATAATTTTATTTATCGGTAATAAAGTAACTAAATATAAAAAAAGGTTGTCAGCTACAAAAACACCGAAAAAGAATCGTATATTTTTAACTTTTAACGGTTTTATTGTGGTGGTTTTACTGCAAGTCGTGAACACGGGTTATATGTTGGTTTTATGACTTTAATTATTGTTAGCATTGCAGTATTTTTATTAGAATGGGTTTGTTTATAGTAAATAATTTAAGAAATCAACAAGATACGTTAATTTGATTGTGAAGTGGGCGTTTAACCCTCTGGAACAGGTAGATGTTGCCCTTAACATCTTAAATGGGAAGGAGGTCAAATTGCACATCGTTTTAGACGTCGTTTACATCTCTTTCCAATAATATCATAACACAAGAAAACGTTATGTTGACTCCTCTATTAGTGGAATGACTCAGGGTCACATCCTTTCCAATTTTTTATCCGGGACAATGTCTCTTTCTAAAAGGAAACAACTACTCAATAAATGATAAATTAAAAGTCTTATTGGATAGAGATTTTAACAACGACGAGACGAGAGACGACAACGAGTTTTGCTGACGATAGCACACTTATTTTATCTTTCTATTTGAATGCACAAACATTGGCTGCCGACGCACATCTTCGCAGACAGCATGAAGTATCACGCCTCAACAAAGACCTGGAAGAAATTTTGGCTTGGGGTGACAGTAACCAAGTCGAATTTAACGCTAAAAAACCCATGCAGCAGTTTTCTCTAAAAAGGTTAACATTACAGAACCGGATATAGTCATGGACGGACACGCAATCCCACTGGCTTCATCTATTAGTTTGCTGGGCGTCAATCTGGGAGGAAATATGTCTTGGCATAACCACGTTGTGGCAATCGCCAAGATAGCCTCTCAGAAGCTTGGTGTACTCTTCCGAACCAGAAAGTTGTACACACCTCAACAACTTTTGACACTATACAAATCCCAGATTCGACCATCACTAGAGTGCTGCTCTCATGTCTGGAGCTCTGCACCCAAACATACTCGTCGGCTACTGGATTCCATCGAAAGAAGGGTCATTCGTCTGATTGGAGACCATGAGCTCGACAGCCTAGAACATCGAAGACAGGTTGGGGATTCGACTCTCTTTTACAGATATTTTCATGGAAAGTGCCGCCAATAGCAGAAATGCACGACGAACCACTGCCGCCCATCCATATGTGGTTAAGCTTAGTACTCCTCGAACTTCATTATTTAAGAATTCTTTTATCTGATTTGATCCTTATGGAACGACCTTCCCGAGGTCGTTTTTCCCACCGCATATATCCTCCAACGATTCAAAACCAACGTGTATCGCTTTTTGCGCACACGCACCACTCCCAGAGTCTATACTGCTTGTGTTCGATCATTAAAAAAAAAACGTTTAAAATTATGTACCACTTGATCCCCCTTTCCATATAAGCTTTTAAGGGTAGCATCTACCGTTTCCAGGGGGCTGATCTACGAAGGCCGCAAGTATTCTTTCCAATTTTAATTATTATTTACTGTAAGCGATAAGCAGTAAGGGTGGGAAGCTTTCAAATATAACGTTTTGCAGGCTATTTTAATACGGAAAGTTTAAATCCCGAAGAAATGTGGAAACCTTGAAAGTTTAAACGGTGTTATGTTATAATGAACATCGCAAGTACGCTTAAGCTCCTTTATTTTCAGCATAATGAAACAAGAAGGGGAATTAAATTTTTGTAGAATATCCAGTGTTAGTTATTTATCATTTTATTTATTCACGTTTTGTTTATGTTCGTTACGCCGCTCCTGCATAGCTTCTTATTATCTAATAATATCTTTCCAATACAGTGCAGTATTTGATAATTTATTATTTATGCATGAGCGAGCTGCTCTTGTAGGGTTAAGGTCGTATTTTGGAATTGTAAGAAAATAGGGTAGAAAGAGATATTTTCGCGTCGAGGAAGAATTGGAAACCGGGAAGGTTTTTAATAACCATAAAAAGAAAACCGAATTTTCCTATTTCTAAAGGTTTGTATTTTTGTATTGATTTATAGGAAGTTTAACATTTTTTTAGGCCATATACGTTTGATAATAGATAAAGGTTTTGTAATAAATCTGTCCCGCATATCCGTTTAGCGTTCTATAACGATTTTATTTTCCGAAATAATGGTTTTTCTGTTTTTATAGCTTTATTTTGAGAAGTTTATGCATCGTAAAATATGTCCTCAAATACAGCTAATGCAGCTATTATTATCTATATAATTTTTTATATTACCTTGGTAAATGCTGGATGAAACTCAGGGTCATCATTTATCTTGATCAGAAAAAAAAACATCACAAAATAATTTTTAATAGTGAATTTAAGGCAAATGGTCTGACAGTTTATATTCTGAGCATCATATCCATATAGGTGTTCCGCAGGGTTCTGTGCTGTGACTGATATTGTAAATGACTTGCCTCGGCGCAGTTAAAACTACGTAATTATAGTGTGACAGAAATAAAATGATTATTTGGGTTTTTTCTTTTAATAAACAAGTTTAATTCTTATACTAATTTAAATGAGAACCGTATCC
Organism: Barypeithes pellucidus; assembly: GCA_963991005.1. Classification (NCBI taxonomy): domain Eukaryota; kingdom Metazoa; phylum Arthropoda; class Insecta; order Coleoptera; family Curculionidae; genus Barypeithes; species Barypeithes pellucidus. The sequence goes on along the minus strand of OZ022565.1, from coordinate 13,966,935 downwards.
ACTTGTTGTAAATTGCACAAAATGTAATATACGAATTTGAACACACCGACGATTCGCGTGAAAATTTCGTAAAGACAAGAATTAGAAGGAAAAATAAGAACTATGTATAATAAATTTATCCTTGATCTATTATAAAACTAGAACCTAAACATGTTTTCTTTATTTTCAGGTAAGCCTGGGAGCCACGTCCCGAGAAAACTGTGCATTATATAAGTAAGTAAGTATCTATCATTTTTAGTTAAAAATACGGTTGTATTGAATGCATCGTTTTGTCTCTGGTTTCCCCCTTTAATATTATTTTTCTCTTTCGGCACTTTAAACAGTTGGAATTGCTGAGTTAATAGACTCTCCTACAGCATTGTTTTTCGGAACATGTTGCTATTGTAGCGTTGGCATTACTGATTCATTCTCTCAAAAGATGTCAACGTCATAACATAGCCATATTTTAGTTTTAATTTCACGAACACAAATCATTTGCATTTGCATTCAGAACTTACAGAAAAAATAAGAATTTCTTCGGGTTTATTTCTTCCACGTTTTTTAAGTCGTGTGACAACAATTAGTAGTCTTATGAAACTTGTATTTAATATACTATTTTAAAACACAGTTTCTCAATCTGGTCTGGTCTCAATTTAACTGTTATAGTTTAATTTCACTGCTAATGGTCACTTTTTATTTGACCCCATATCGCGTCTCATTAAAAAAACATTTATTTCCGTTTCCCTCTCACAGTGACTCATCAATATCAAAATTGGTCGGTGTTATGTCCATGCGAAACCGGATTTATACCGTAATTATCGCAAGTCAATGATAAAACGTCCCTTTCATCGTTTCTCGACCTTAAATCAACGATTTCGCCGCCATTATAAGTCAACTGAATAATTGCCTGTTTAACATTCCGTTGACTGTTCCTCCTTTATCTAACTGGTGTCTGCATAGTGACAGTCATAAGTCGGCGCGTTGCCAAGCTGTGTGAAAAATACTCCTATAGCAGCAGGAATTCGCAACTATTGTTAAAATAAGCGAACAAATATTTATCTTAACTTATTGATGTGAAACACATCCCACGTTATTTATTAAAAAAATTGCCCACCTACAGAATTCGCGAGCTTGAATTCACCTGCCCAATCTGGCAACCCGGCATCGCTTGCAGCATAGCGGTAAAATTTGTGGCTTCGAGAAGGTTTATCTATAGCCCAATCAACACCTAAATTATCCCCTGTCACCTGGGCGACCCCTCATGTCGAACGAGTATCAGGTGCTTTATTGAAAGACTGTAAAAAATTCTTTATTCAAGATGGATGATGATTCTGTAAATATTTCCTCGCATTAAGGTTACACATCTCGTATTGTTTGTTGTTTTACGTTTGAGAATTCGTTACCCTGGTCCCTCTGTGAACTATTCCTTCATGTATGTCTGTTTTCATGTATCGGCTTCATTTTTGATCCAGCCCCATAAATAAAACTAGAGGTGTGAGGTCTGGAGAGGACCACCACGACCAATCCAAAGCCCTGGGAACCTTTCGTTGAAATTTTTTACCGTTATAGCTTGAAAACAAATGAAAATCAGATGGGACATGTGACTTTGTAAGTTTTTAAGATGGGACAGTAGCGTCGAGCTCTGATAGAATCGTTAATATAAATACTATACAGGGTGTTCCTTAATGACTTCCTAATATTTCAGAGTGTGATTCCTTAGGTCATTTTATAAGGAAAAGTTCATATGAACATATGTCCGTAACGGCTTAAATTTTTTGCTACAGGGTGTTGAATTTTTATTTTTTAAATGGTTATTTTTTAATATCTCCGGAAGTACTTTAGATATTATTTTTCAATTTTAGTATGTGTTAATAGGATATGGAATCACACATTTTAGTTAGAAAAGTTATTCAATTGTTCCACCAGTAGCGTCCCTGCAAACATGTCCTATGATATTTTTTACAAAAAAGATGGTACCTACTGACATTTTTCCATGTGATTAGCATGGTCAATTCTACATGAAAACAGTCTCTTGAGTTTTTCTCGTAAGACGCACCATTTTTGATTAAAACCACTAAATTCATATTGAAACTCACTGTTATTAACATTGATAAAATAATTAATGATAAATTTTGTTTTATAAAAATTGTTGGAGTGGGCAATTCGATGCGAAGATCGGCGGAAACATGCCTTTTAAGTGAAGGTAGCCATTTCCAACAATTTTTATGAAACAAATTCTATCATTAATTATTTTATCAATGTTAATAACAATGAGTTTCAATATGAATTCAGTGGGTTTAATCAAGAACGGTGCGCCTGATAAGGGAAACTTAAGAGACCGTTTTTATCTAGAATTGACCAGGCTAATCAGAAAAAATATCCACGTGGAAAAATGTCAGTGGCGTACCATATTTTTTGTAAGAAATATCAAAGGACATGGTAGCAGGGACGCCACTGGTGGAACAATTGAATAATTTTTCTAACTAAAATTTGTGGATCTATATCCTATTAACACATACCAAAATTGACAAGAATATCTACATTCAACACCCTGTAGCAAAGAATTTAAGCCGTTGCGGACATATGTTCATATGAACTTTTCTTTATAAAATGACCTAAGGACTCACACCCTGGAATATTAGCACGTCATTAAGGAACACCCTGTATATCTACAATTGTTCAATAATACAACTTCCTACTGGTCGACGACTGAAACTAAAAGAGGATTATTTAGTTACTGCCATCATCTGGTGTGCCCAAAATCACAAAATTATATGAAAGGAATAGCCAAAATTTTGCTACCGGTTACGATAATCTCGAACATTACCCTACGGGACAGCAATCGGCTGGAAGAAATAAATTTCGTGGGGTTGTTTTCGGTGTAAAAATTATGAGCAAATATCTGGGTTAGTAGGTGAATAAACTCGGACCTTGTGATGTACGGTTAATTAAAAAATGTGCTTAAAACTTACAAAAAATACATGCGGGCCTACATAGGGGTCCTTTTCATTTTAACATTGTATTTTAAAGGGAAGGGTAACTTGCTTTTAATCAACTGGTTCTAAATTTATCATGTAATCTTTAATTGTATGTTTATTAATTAACATCTGCCCTGATGTATTAAAAAATAACGTGCTTGTCTAATGGGATAATAGAGAATCGCAGCCTAGCCTAGGTAATACCTAGGTAACTCTAAGGGCGTAGCTTTCAGGCTGTTGTCTACAGTGGCGGGCATAAGGGCTTTAGCCGAGCGTCGCAGAGTAGCACTTATTGGACCCAACCAAGACTGTTGATCTTAGTAAAAGAATGGGTGTCGACCTGCTATTTATACTGATCGTCCTTTGTTTAATTAGACCAGTATAAATAAAACAAACCTATGTTTATGTGCAGTTTGCAAAACAAGCTTGGACTAGATTTAAAGTAGTTACAATAATAATTATAAAACCAATAAGAATATTAAGAAAATGCCCTATTTTCGTGACATTTTATTATAGATTGAAAATCTGCAAAAATAATTGTGTTTCGTACCCGATTGTAACCATTTTTGCAGATTTCGAATCCATAATAAAAAAATATTTCAAGATATATGGTGATCGGCATACTTTATGTTGATAAATACAGTACATTAAGCTTTTTTTACAGAAAAATTACAATTTAAGTCTCGCTAAACAATAACATAACCTCAAACTTGTTCAGATTGTGATTAAAAATCTACCTTAAACACTTACCTCAATCTGTGGTTGAAAATGGATCAATAATAACACCTAAAATATAAATAATATCAAGAAGTTGCTTAGTTATTGCTAATAAGCGTACACCGATGCTATAAAAAATCTCTTATGGGAAATTCAATGCAATCTTGTGTCTTACCAAAACTTTATAATTTTAACTAAAAATGTTTCGAAAAATACTTATCTTCGCGTGTCGTTAATGTATCGTCACTATGGTTTGTAAAATATTTCAAAACAAACACGTCTTTAAGTGTTTCTAGTAACTGAATTCGAAAATGTGTCGCAAAAGTTTCGTAACACATGTGTCTCGATACAACTTTATAATTTTAATCGAAAATGCTTCGAAATGTTTCTCAGCAAAGAATGTGTGTCCATTTTGTGTCTAAAAATGCTACTTGGGAAGGCACAAAAACTTATAGAAGCCAATAAAAATTGACATTTGATTGACAGATCAAAATATGATCAAAGTTGCAACTGTTGGATCAACTCACACATTTCCAGTGGCTGCAAACAATATTCAACTACAATTGAAAAATTTGTCTTTGTCTAACGTGTTATTGAATTCGAAACGTATACACACTATTATGTTCTTATTCACTTTTAAGTCTGTGATAAATAAAGATGAGGAGTTGTAAGTCACGATGGCCCTTGCTCCCTGCATCTGTGGCGCACGTATAAATTTATAACATGCAGACATTATATAATAAAGTAACATTTAGAAAAAAAAGATTGTATTTTAACGGAAGTTCTGTTGCTCGTATTTATTCTTTTCAAGTGCCATTTTATTACCCTGAAACGTACCCTATGGAGCCGAGTTTATTTTATTAATGCACCGCAGTGGCCTAATTGGCCCTTCCAGGTCTCCCCTCTTTCTCCTGCTGATAATCCAGAACCCTCACTTAAAGTTAAACCCTTATGTAAATGTTCGCGCCCTTTAACTGTGAAATGTAAAGCAATTTTAAAAAACTTTTTGTTTTAATATACAGGGTGAACCTTAAAATGCCTCTCAAATTGCGAATTGAGCGTGCATAAGAAATAATTTGATACATCTAATACATTTTGACAGATTGCAAAGATCTTACTTAATACAACGTGTCCAAGATACGGAGGGCCAGTACAGGGATCTCGGAAACCGTAAGAGATACGAAGTCGGTTAAATGGAGGCAAAGTTGCGAATTTACGTGTCTAATAATATGCCGTTTAGAAAGCTTTAAAATTCCGAGTAGTTCCGGAGATATCCGGAAAAAACCGAAATTCCGCAATATCGTTTTATTGTTTTCCTGCGTTTTTTGAGATCGAATTCTAAAGTAAATTGCACTTTTGCATTGCCACTTTTTCCGCTCTATCTAACAGCGTTAATTGTTTTGTAATCCGACGAGTCGTCTTCGAAGGGCCATTGTCAACTTTCTTTTTTTGAATACGGTCCTGTTTGTGTATTGGAATTTGAGAGCTATTTTTCTTCCGAATGCAACGATGTATGACACATTGTGGTTTAATGACGTTTCGAGGATTTTAAGAGGTTTTCTATTTTCCAGAAAATATGGAACATAATTTTATAAATGCTGAAAAGTTTGATATTCTATCGCATGTTTTATTTTATCTCAAAAAAACTATTATGTGGCAGTTAGAAAATGTTATTTGTGCTTAGAGAATAACGGAAATCATTTTGAACACCTGATTATGTAGTTCCTTACTTTTTTCGTTGTTCGTTTTATTACTGTTTTGGAATGATTTTTGTTCACTTATTTGTGGTTTATTATTAAATTATTTGTTATTTATTGAACTAGTCCAACATAAGTAAAAAATTTAGAGCTTACTTATGAGATATTATTTATAAAAATAGGAGAAATACAGGACCGTATCCCAAAATTTCCTGATGTTATTCAAAAACCCTCGAAACGTCATTAAACCACAATGTGTCATACATCGTTGCATTTCGAAGAAAAAAGCTCTGAAGTTCAAATATCAGAAAATCAGGACCGTATTTAAAAAAAGAAAGTTGATAATGGCCCTTCGAAGATGACTCGTCGGATTACAAAACAATTAACGCTATTAGATAGAGCGGTAAAAATGGCAATGCAACAGTGCAATTTACTTTAGAATTCGATCTCAAAAAAACCCAGGAAAACAATAAAACGATTTTTCAAAATTTCGGTTTTTTCCGGATATCTCCGGAACTACTCGGAATTTTAAAACTTTCTAAACGGCATATTATTAGGCACGTGAATGCGCAACTTTACCTCTATTTAACCGACTTCGTATCTCTTACGGTTTCCGAGATCTTGGACACTTTCTTAGTGTAATCGTATTTTTGTTTAATTTATGAATATTTTTATACGAAAAAATCATTGTTTACAATGTTTACAATTTTATTATTAACAGCAAATGATATTTACTTTCATCGGTAACAAAATTTGTTTAATTCACTAACAAATCCTAAATCCTAAAATTAACTGACTCCAGCGCCCTCTTTCTACAAGCACCTTAGCTTCACTTCCCAAGAAAATGTCAATACGAGCAGGACGTTAATCAATAGCGCCGCTAGCACCATCTGGCGCCTAACTGTGCGAACAAAAGTTATAAAATTAAATCAATATCTAACTTCTATTGTATGAGAATCAACTTGACTATAGACTTGGTGGAAAATCCATTGACGTTAACTAAATCTTGAATAAGGAACTGGCATACAGTAAACTGTATATCTGACGAAAATATTGACATCAAAACGTTATATTTGTATGTATTTTTAATAGTAGACCAACTCTATTCTAGGTGGAGTTTGTAGCAATAGAATAAGCAACGATTCTTTTTAAAAAGTCTGCTTTAATATTACCAAGTCCTTATTTGCTACATGCAACTTTTTTTTATTCAAAAATGTAAGATTGTTGCAGACGATGACATATTGAAAATGGATTTTGAAGAATTTTTTTTGTGATTGAATACAGTCAATCATTGCTGGCGTAGGTGCGTTTAAGCTTAGAGAGATAATGCTGAAAACTGCATAATTGTCTCATTGTTAAGCCGAAAAATTGTGTCTGTTCATTTTCGGAATTATGTGCGCGAGACCTACAAACAATTAGCATATATAATCGTGTTCAATAACAACAGTCACATAACAATAATCTCCTAATGGCCCAACTCATACTTTGAGATGAATTATAACTCTAGTTCCGTAATATGCACCAGAAATTTATAGCCTATATATAGTTGCGGCATAATTTAGGGTACAAATCCGGTAAGTGACTTGTCATAGTATGTTGTTGAGCGATTGATAATTCCTGCTAATTTATTTCCAATCTATAAAAAATATATACAGGGTATCCCAGAATATGTGGGCAATCTCTCGGGTTCAGATAGAGCACTTAAAAATAACAGGAGAAGTTCCTATAATTTTTTCTTCCTACGGCCCCTCCTACGGAGCCTATGGAGATACGGGCCCATAACGGACGTCCCTGAAAATCGTTTTTTAAATAATTTGTTAAGTACTACGTGTAATTTAATAATTTTTTAGTATAATCTTTAGTAGATGAGTCTCCTTAAAATTCGCCCTCTTAAACGCATTTGGCTTATTTAGTTTGCCAGGGATGGACTAGACGTAACACAAAAGTGCTATTTTTTTGTACACCTTGTATGATGAAGGAACGACAATAATATTTTTGGATACTCTAAACCTTAAGCTGAAAAAAAGATACTCTTGATTAATGTCGATAAAATGAACTGTTTTCGAAAAAAAAATATTTTTGTTCAATATGGTTTTTTGCATTAGTTGTTGTTTTATGTTCATAAAATTTCCTCATTGTTGTTATGGTTTTTTTCACATGTACCGATTTAAATAAGAATATTTATGCCAGTGTCAGTTTATGGTAGTGTCTTGAAATTTGCGGTTTTTCTCCTTTGTCTTATTAGTTACTAACTTAGTAATGGAATTTACGTATACTGAATATAACGAACAAAAATATCTTTTTTTCGAAAGAAGTTCATTTTATCGACATTGATCAAGAGTACCTTTTTTCAACTTAAGGTTTAGAGTATCCAAAAATATTATTGTCGTTCCTTCATCATACAAGGTGTACAAAAAAAAACATTCTTGTGTTACGTCTAGTCCGTCCCTGGCAAACTAAATAAGCCAAATGTGTTTAAAAGGGCGAATTTAGGAGACTCATCTACTAACCATTATACTAAAAAATTATTAAATTACATCTAGTACTTAGAAAATTATTTGAAAAACAGCGATTTCCAGAGACGTCCGTTATGGGCCCATATCTCCGTAGGGAAGGCCGTAGGAAGAAAAATTTATAGAAACTTCTCCTGTTATTTTTAAGTGTTCTATCTGAACCCGGGAGATTGCCCACATATTCTGGGACTCCATGAAAATCCGTAATAAAATTATTGAAAAAAATACTTGCATTTTTAATTTTTACATTTAATTGTGTGTTTTTAATAATTTTACCTATTTCAGTTTTTTACGTTATTAAATTTATAAATTATCATTTTGAAATTATCCATGAAGTTTATTTTTGCTAAGGTAGTGAAAGTTTGATTACTTGTTGACAAGTACCTTTAAATCTCGTGACACGGAAAGTCATCAAGAAAGTGAATTTCTCCCGTCGTAAATAGAAGAAGCTGCTAATAAAACCACTTTCGAGTTATTTCCCAGTATAAGTCAGTCAAAGCACTAGTGCTAAAAGTAAATTACCTTTATCTATTCGCGTGCGGTAAGTAACTACTGACCGCACTGATTTAAGTGCGGTAAGTAACTACTGACCGCACTGATTTAAGTGCGGTAAGTAGCACTTTACCGCACTAATGCCGTAAGTAATTACATACTATAAAAACAAGTTTAAAAGCCAACTATTAAATTTTTATAATTTATTTCCCTAGCAACCTGATATTAATGCATTGTTGATAACGATTTACGAGGCACCTACGGGGTAAATTAAATAATGGTCTTTTAATTTTTAATATTGGTGCTAACATTGTTGATAACGACTTACGAGGCACCTACGGGGTAAATTAAAACAATGCTCTTTTAGTTTTTAATATTGGTGCCCTAAAACACGCTTGTAGATAAAAATATCGTAAAATACACTTACGGTAGGTGCCTTTACAGTACTTGTATTGTAATATACTATTAACATCAGTGCAGTAAAATGACACTGACAGCGTGCGTTAAAAATTCTACTTTTGCTGGTTTTTGTAGAAAAGTAAAATTAAAAATTGGAAAAACACAAACACAGGTTTGTGTTGAGACCCTGTATATAATAAAGCATATCGTTTATATAGTTGTCTTTTAGTTTGCAAGCAAGCCAGCTCTTAAATACTTGCGATTTAAAAAGCAATAAGCAAAGCTAACAAACGGTTCCCGGAAATAATGTCAACAAAAAATGTATTTCTTGGACGTCACTTAAATAACCCGGATATCTCTTCCGTGAAGTCGTTTACAAATTGAACATTGCTTTTTAGCGAAATGGGCATTAAACGCAAACGACTGTCATTTCTCCCCACGCATAACGTGCGAATCGTGAAATGTAATGGCTTAAAAGATAGCTTTTTGTAACAGTCACATTTATTTCGAAACAAAAAACATAAATTGATTCGGGACATTTGCACTTAAAGTAAAAATGTTTTGTTCAGAGGTACGATTATTTAAACACCGCTTTACACAAAGTCGTATTATTACAAAAAATACACAAAAAGAAAATGTGGCTTTTTTCGAAAAGCTTCTATTAAAACAATAACCGGGCACTTAATGAATATTCCCCCTGATTTTGATTCATCGCACTATTATTCTGTTACCTAAGAGCTGAATTAACATTCACATGTTAATGAAAATACTCTTCGCCATTCTTGGGAATGTTCTCAATTTCTTTCCCCACAGTTTCCCTACACAGGTCACTATTAAAAACTAGTAAAAACTAACATTTCTATTTAGCATATTTTAACGATATAGTTTCTTAGTATACCGCATGCTTGCTAGAACACCGGTAGCTTTTAAGTTTCATGTTAATTCAAGCATGTTTAAAATTAAATGCACAAACCCGACCGTAGCAGATAAATTTAAGGCTGGAAGCAGTTGTGAAGGATTAAACTTGGTTTAAATATGGCCAGCCATAACTAAACCGAGGATTTAAACTATTCAAACAAACTGCAAGTACCTATATGATATTATTTTAAAAACGTTTAAGTATTACAAGATCTGGCGTGTTTAGTTTAAATTGTTATTAGGAATGGATAAGGTTTTACCAACTGAAAAATAGCTACCATCCTCTTTAAGACACTGTTTTTCAGTTTTCTTGTACGTAACCAGGTTAAAAAATGCAGCTTCCTAAATAAATGCCCATTGGCAGTTTTAGAATCTCGTTTGTTTCACTTACCCGTAGGATGATAATTTTTAATTCGCTCGAAGCAACCTTCTGTGAAATGCCAAAGCGGCAAGGAGTCTTAAATCAAAGAGTTGAATTAGCTAAGAGGATATCTGGACATTACGGTAAGCCACAAAATTTACGATTAGTTTTAAAATGCAGCTTTATAAGGTTAAGCTGAAGAAAATGTTTGCACAAAGGCAGGAAGGGAAACGTCCAAGCAAATAATAATAGCACCACCAACAATTAAATTAATTTCAGATCCCATTGCTTCTAACAAATTATTTATTTTAATGTTAAACGGTAATGTTTCACTCTTAGCACTAATATTATTATAAAATTCTCTTCCTTCATCCCTTTGGCGAGTTTTACGTGCAAACGTTAAGGTATTTCTTGCTTAATAAATAAGGTATAAAATTTGCCAGTTGTAGCACTATCTTTTTGCTGTTCTGTTGTGAAATAATTCGCTTTCATGTGCTCATGACGTGATCTTACTATTTGCTGTGTTGCAAAATATACATTTTTCGCGAATTATGGAAAGCATTGTTGAGGAAGGTATGACAGATATGACAGAATGAAAAATCGGGATCGTTTATTTTTTTGAGTTATTTTTGTCAGAATACCAACGATTTGTCCAATGAAATTTCCCTAAATTATGCCCTTACGTAAACCCTCCTGTGACAGTTTTAGAGCCTCGTTTATTCCGGTAAACCGAAGAACGTTAATTTTTAATCCGGTCGGAGCATCCGGCCGTTAAATACCACCGCTGCCGGAAACTCTGAATTCCTTAGCCTCGGCTCTAAATCTATGATTTAAATTGTGTTGTGGAACGTTTTGAGGGGCTAATCTGGGCTATAAAAGTAAAATCAGGCTATAAATTTTCTTAATAAAGTGTCCATCTTGGATTAATGAACTTTAACTTATAGCTAGAGACTTTAGGAAACTAATAAAGATCTCGGTTAAGTCTCTGTTAGCACCTGCGTTAATCGAATTATGGAATGGCTTCGATTAGAAAGAAAAAACGTTAATGTTAAGTCAGGAGGTCATTCTGGATAGGAGTGAAACCACCAGATACTAATTATTTATTTACTTTGAATTTTGGATATTTTTTTTATCTTATTTATTGATATTGCGATAACTTTTTTTTTTTTTTTTTTTTTTTTTTTTTTATGATCAAACACAAGCACTATAGGAAAAATCCTTTAGGGCACTCTGGGAGTGGTGCGTGTGCGTAAAAAGCGATTGGTTTTGAATCGTTGGAGGTTATATTCGTTGGGAAAAACGACCTCGGGAAGGTCGTTCCACCAAGATGTCGTCCTCCAGATGAAAGAATTCTTAAATAATGAAGTTCGAGGAGTACTAAGCTTAACCACATATGGATGGGCGGCAGTGGTTCGTCGTGTATTTCTGCTAATCGTCGCTCTGGGCGGAATTAAGAGGGCAAGGTCAGCCGAGCACCTTCCATGAAAATATCTGTAAAAGAGAGTCAAATCCCCAACCTGTCTTCGATGTTCTAGGCTGTCGAGGTTCTTCGTCTGCTCGTGGTCTCCGATCAGACGAATAGCCCTCCTTTCGATGGAATCCAACAGCCGAAGAGTATGTTTGGGTGCAGAGCTCCAGACATGAGAGCAGTATTCTAGTGATGGTCGAATCTGGGCTTTGTATAGTGTCAAAAGTTCTTGAGGTGTGTACAACTTTCTGGTTCGGAAGAGTACCCCAAGCTTCTGAGAAGCTACCTTGGCGATTGCCACAACGTGGTTATGCCAAGACATATTTCCTCCGAGATTTGACGCCCAGCAAATTAATAGATGAAGCCAGTGGGATTGCGTGTCCGGCCATGACTATTTCCGATTCTGTAATGTTAACCTTTTTAGAGAAAACTGCTGCCTGGGTTTTTTTAGCGTTAAATTCGACTTGGTTACTGTCACCCCAAGCCAAAATTTCTTCCAGGTCTTTGTTGAGGCATGATACTTCATGCTGTCTGCGAAGATGTGCGTCGGCAGCCGATGTTTTTGCATTCAAAGAGAAAGATGAGATAAGTGTGCTATCGTCAGCAAAACTAAATATCGGATTTTGAGTTTTCACTAGAAGGTCGTTAATGTAGAGTAAGAAGAGAGTGGGAGACAATATGGACCCTTGAGGAACACAGGCATTGATGGTGAGAGACTAAAGCAATTCCTTAATTTTGCAGTGTTGTTATTTTTTAACTGAAAAAATTGTGTATTTTATGAAGTAACAGAAATAAACAAGTAAATCAAAAAAGAAAATGTAACGGAAACATCAGACTTTTATTTGGCTGTATCTACAATAACTTGCACTACCAGGATGTTTGGATTTCCATTAAAAAACACAACACCCGGTATAATACCAACGTTACTTGTTTAACCAAAATAATAAAGGCAGTGATATTCTCAAGAAAGATACCTAAAATTAGAAAAAAAATGGCGATTAAATCGACCAACAAATTTCGAAAATACATAACATAAAAGTTGACGCAAATTTTTGGTCAGCGTTAGGTAAGTTGCGCACTCTAGTTTAACATTAACATGTCCAAACAACGTATCCCGCGATATTTACATTCCACAATGTTGAATAATTGAAAATGAAAAATTCCTTGCCCTGGTCAGTTTGTCCAGTTTGTTGGGTTGGTTCGGATACATAAATCGAAACGTATTGTAGGATTAAAAAACCTATGGCCACATAAAATATCCTGATTTTACAATCCTTTTCTACGGTAACAGATAAAAATGCTCATCAACCTTGGCATACTTAGGTTTACATAAATGTAGATTCCTGCCAGGAAATAAATTTGAAATGATCCTGTTTTAGTACAGGCCGTGGTTTGCATTACTTTTTGTGATCAATCTTATATTTTTCCTTCGAGTAATATTTTTTGAACTAACTACAATCTAAGTAAAGTGTTTTATAGACATAATTTGGCCTGAAGATGTTCAATATACTGGGTGAGTTGGAAGAAACGGACCAAACTCCAGAGCTTCAGATGATTGAGGTAGTCCTATTAATTGGCCTCCAAAATCTTCAGCTGGTGAGGTGCTGGTTCAAAAATCAAATTTACGTACTATAAGTCGACACTGGATATGTAGTTGCGTTTTCGAAATACTTTAGCCAATATTACAGGAAGAGATGCAAAAATATTTGTATGTTTCTAAAGCAGGAATAGCTTTATTATAAAAATGTTTTAATAGCACTAAAAGTCTCCCTACATATTGTGACAGTCTTCTCAATCCCAAACCTGGTACAAAAGTTAAATGGACTAAAAACAAATCGACACCAATATTTGTAGGTTTGATTTATCATATATCATATCAGTTCAGGGAGATTTCATTATCTTTTAAAGTTTGATGGACAATTAAACTTGTTTACTGTCGTTGTTATTGTCGAAATAAAAAATGCCAGCAACTTTTAACGAGCATAGCAGAATAAATGGAATAAATGAAGCTAAGTGGGCAAAAATCCCAATTATCGTCAGTTGTTATTTACATATGTAAAAAAACAAATGGACTTTTACAATTATCGTTCATTTTGATTCATCGACTTTAGATGCACGGCAAAATTCTTGTTAAAAATATCTAAAATTTACATATTCATTTATTCATAAATTCACTTTTTGTATGGTAAGAAACCAAACACATGTGGCCAAGAAATAAAACGGTCCATATGTAAACTCCTTCGTTAGAGAGGGAAAAAGGCGCCAGCAATTTTTCTGCTCACGATCTTGCCCGGCATAAATTTAATTTGAGGTTTCAAAAACGTGCTGCAGGGTGCGGCAGTAAACCCGTTTTTCAGTTAAATGTTGCAGCCAATAGCAGGAATTTTAAAATGTTCGGGTTGGGTTCGTCAAAATTTGTATTTCGATTTGTCGGCACATACAGAACGTACCAAACTCAAAGAATATTTTGTACAAGTGAAAATAATGTAAAGAATCCATATGTCCTAATCGGAATTTCATTGGTTCTCCATTTATATCGTAATTACAAATATACAATTGGCTTCTAAAGATTTTGTGTCTCGTCTATGAACTGTTGCTCCGTATGTCTTCCTTTAATATCGGTTGGAGTATTTCTGATACGTCGACTTACAGCATGAACTTCATTTTTAACCAGCCCCCATAGGCAAGTCTAGTGGTGTGAGATCTGGAGATCTTGGAGGTCAACTAATAGGAACACCGCGACCAATCTAAAATCATTCGAATGTGTACAAGAACCTACTCTTGCAGTCCTTGCAATTTATTTTACAAAAATGTAAGCACTGCTCTCTTGTGATTCTCCAAAATGAAAGGGCCAATTAAATAACTATGAACCATCCCAAAACCACACGCTTACCGAATAATTGTTTTTCAGGACAAATGGACCATACCCTATTTTGACGTATACAATATGCTCCTGACCATTCACCCGGACTTACCCTGTATTTGCCAGTGTGCCATACTAAATTACAGTATTTTATATAGCCTTTAGACGCGCTAGTAGAGCAGTTAAAGTTCTGCAATATCTCTTGCCCGGCATCACTCTGAACATTTTGAGTTGTCAGGTTATTAAACTTAAAGCCTTGCTTTTAAGATAATGCATATAGCTAAAAAATATATCATATATTAAAAGCTACAGTTAGTCCGAGAGAACAATGCATCTTTGCAAATATGCAAATAAATTTAGTGCGACAAGATGTGTTGCACTCAACTGCAGTAGATTTTTTGTGTTGAACTGCAGTAGATTTTTTTGTGTTGTTGCTTACTAAAAGAAAAAGCGTAAAAGCATTTTTGTGTTACTCTATTATTTTTACCTAATACCACCCTTAAACAGTGTATGGCTTATGTAAAGTCATATTGTAACAATCCGTATGTACATTTGGCAGGGATTACAAAGGCGAGCTATGCGATATGTAGAATCCTGCTTTACATATTGCGACAGATTAATTAGTGAAAGCATAGGACCAAATCTACAAAACGAATTATTAGGAAATTTCTTTCTTAATACTGTGTTTACTATATCGCTCTGGTTGTATCCAAATGACCAGCTTATGAGCGGTGAGAGTTAGAAAGACAAATGCAGTCCAAATTCCCGAATTTATTTAAACTTGTCGTACATTTAATTCGAGAATCCAATACGTATAACAAGCGGGACTAGTTAAGTTGCTGTATAGATATAGTTGCCAAATTCTAGAGTATTCCTTTACAATTTAGGGGGCAAATTCTAGAGTATTCCTTTACAGTTTAGGGACAAATTTGCCTGCCAAGACCGATGCTAGTGCGGTTATCGACGTAATACGAACAGAGATTGCTTATATAAAATTACAATCAATTGTTCCTTGTACCAAATACTTTTTAAAACTTGGTGATGAACAAACCTTGCACTTAAAGCATGCTAAAAAGTAATCTGATTAAATATGTACAGTGTGTGTATATAATCTGGAAACTGCTAAATAACTTTTGACCCCTCTAGTTTTTTTTTGCAAAATTTGGGTGAGAGGTGATACATCATTTTGAAGGTACTATCGGGTATATTACGGTGCCAGAATATTACTTCTGTATTCTTAACGAAAACAAGATGGCTGTGTTGTACATACTGCGTAGTTATTATTTTTTTATTATCCTTTATTTCATTTACCGTTTTAGAAACACAAATACAACTTGTCATCGTATAGTAGGAATCAGGGAACTACACTTTATTGCATATTTCATGGTTCAAGTTACACCCAAATTTTGTGAAAAGAAAATTAATGGGTCAAAAGTTATTAAGCCGTTTCCAGACTATACAGGGTGTTCCAGAACATGTGGGCAATCTCCCGGGTTCAAATAAAACACTTAAAAATAACATGAGAAGTTCCTATAAATTTTTCTTCCTACGGCCTCGCCTATGGAGATACGGGCCCATAACGGACGTCCCTGAAAATCGTTGTGTTTAAATAATTTATTAAGTACTAGGAGTAATTTAATATTTTTTTAGTATAATGGTTATTAGATGAGTCTCCTTATAATTCGCCCTTTTAAACATATTTGGCTTATTTATTTTTGCCAGGGACGGACAAGACGTAACACAAAAATTCTTTTTTTTGTACACCTTGTAGGATAAAGGAACGACAATAATATTTTTGGATACTCTAAACCTTAAGCTGAAAAAAAGGTACTCTTGATCAATGTCGATCAAGTGAACTGTTTTCGAAAAAGAAATATTTTTGTTCAATATGGTTTTTTGCATTAGTTGTTTTTATGTTCATCTAATTCCCTCATTGTTGCTATGGTTTTTTTCACGTGTACCGATTTAAATAAGAATATTTATGCCAGTGTCAGTTTATGGTAGTGTCTTGAAATTTGCGGGTTTTTCTCCTTTATCTTTTTAGTAATGGAATTTACGTATACTGAATATAAATCATATTGAACAAAAATATATTTTTTTTTCGAAAACAGTTCATTTTATCGACATTGATCAAGAGTACCTTTTTTCAGCTTAAGGTTTAGAGTATCCAAAAATATTATTATCGTTTCTTCATCCTACAAGGTGTACAAATAAATCATTTTTGTATTACGTCTAGTCCGTCCCCGGCAAACTAAATAAGCTAAATGTGTTTAAAAGATCTATTATTAAATTACACCTAGTACTTAAAAAAATATTTAAAAACCAACGGTTTCCAGGGACGTCCGTTATCGGCCAGTATCTCCGTACGCGAGGTCGTAGGAAGAAAAATGTATAACAACTTCTCCTGTTATTTTTAAGTGTTCTATCTAAACCCGGGAGATTGTCCACATATTCTGGGACACCCTGTATACACACATTATATACAATCATTAAAACGATTGTTTTTTGTAGCGATGTTTCAAACTTTCGCCTGAATAAAATACGTCCATGAATTATTTTTATTGATGAAAGAAACTTTATATTAAGAAACTTCGTCGCATCTATCTATTACATTTTATTTTATTTTCAGGTTCAGAGCCATAAAACCCGATCTCACAAACACAGATAAATAAAATTTTAATATATCCAAATATTTTTCTGGATTGAAGTTTACGACACGTGGCCCAGATATATATAAAATCATCCTCTATGTAAAATTTTTCTTTATGGTAAAAGTGAAAAATTTCCCCCCGTAATTTTTGTGGTCACGATCCTCATTTCGTTTAAATCCCTCAAAAATTTAATGCGGGGTGTGTTGAAAACGTGTTGAAATTAACGCCAGTAAAAATATTCTGGTTATGTACAGGACGAATCATAATACATAGAATCAAATATATTACCGCAAAAGAAAAATTTCGCCAATTTAGAAATGTACAGGTAGTATACACATATACAGGGTGTTCATTTGAAAACTTCCCACCACGGATTTATCATAAACCACTGATTAAAAGAAAAAACGCCGAGACACGTCAAAAGATTTGCCAAAGGGGACAACTTTGTAACCAAAAACTACTTCATCCCATCTGGCCCCCGGGGTCATCCCCTTAAAAATTTTAAATGACAAGGAGTAGCAAGTAAGAGCTTGTTTGAAAGGTCTTTCAAAGTGCTTTATTTTCACGTTTGATTTTTTTAAATCGGTCGATTCGTTTTCGAGAAAATTAGAAAAATCTTTATTCATCTTAATTTGTTCAGATAGAAAAAAGCACACGAAAATATCACTTTTTATTTCAATAAGTGTTCAAAATGTTGCCCGTTATTGACCAAACAATGATATAGGCGATTTTCAAATTCCTGACGGACATTTTCAAAAACATGTTGTGGGAGATCATGGCAGCTTTCGGTGATGCGTGGACGAAGTTCATCCAAACTGTTAAGTTGGGGAGTGAATACAATAGTTTTCAAATGGCCTCATAGAAAAAAAAAGTCTAATGGCGTCAAGTCAGGAGATCTAGCAGGCCATTCTATAGGCCCACTTCGCCCTATCCATTTATCTGGAAACTCGTCGTCTAGCCATTGCCGAACCGGAAGAACATAGTGAGGAGGAGCGCCGTCTTACTGGAAATATATTTCAGCCTCATCAAGTATAGGGTTTCCATCGTCTTCGATTTGGTTTTCAATGGTTTCAGTGATAAGCGGATTGATGGTAGTTTCCAACATATCTAAATAAATGCCTCCATTTAAATTCCCATTAATAAACAATCACTTTGTTTCCTAAAATGCCTGCCCATACATTAATTTTTTGGGGGTACTGAGTATGCCCTTCTACAAAAGCATGATGATTTTCATTGCTCCAATACCTGCAGTTATGCTTATTAACAAATCCATTAAGATAAAATGTGCATTCATCACTGAAGCAGATATTCTTTACATGAATGGTATTATCATTAATCGCTGCAGTCATTTGTTTACAAAACTCAACTCGCCTATCGAAATCATCTTCGATTAACTCTTGCAATATTTTCATTTTGAATGGATGAAATTTATGTAATTTAGTAACTGTGTGTACAGAGCCTAATGAAATACCAGTCGCATCAACAATTTTGCGTAATGAAGTATTAGGATTTATGGCAAAATGACCCAAAACTTCAACTTGAGCGGCTTCATCCAATGATTACGTTTTTTATTTGCAACAGATCCAGTTTGAGTAAATTTAGTAACAAGGTCCAAAACATACAGACAGACAATGATAGTCTGGCGTAACATTAATGATCTGTCTGCTTAACAAAAATTTGTTTATTCTTCAGTTGAATCAGTTTCATATTTTTTATTTAGTACTTTGCTAGCTTACATAATACATATATCATCCACCAGTTCACTTAAAAGTACTACCACGTTATTATTAAGACTTAAATAAATCTATGCGGGGCTCCAAGTTCTAACAATAGTTAACTTAGATAAACATTTTGTTACACACTTCATAATCAATTGCCTTGGATTCTGACCAAGTACATCTCTTGTAGGACCATTTGGTAAGAGCGATTTTAAACCAAAACTATTAAAAATATCATGCAGATGTTTCTTATTTTCCCAATAAACCAAACCATCCATATTTAATTAGCAACACAAAAGTAATGCCTGATATTTTAGGGAAATAAGTCCGCATCACAAAGAAATAAAACATCTACAAATGTTTAACTAATATTAAAAATCACATTAGTTTTTCTAACGGTGGCATCAGCTGGTTTAGAAGCCGTAGAAGGAAGACAATAATTATGTACCATAATTTTTCGTCTATAGAGTTTAATAAAATATTAACTTAGAAGTTTTTCGTCAAGTGATTAGTAAGTACTGCGATTTAATGGATACACAAATAACTCAATATGTAGTTAATCAAACTTTTAAGAGCAAAATAAACTATACTACAACGATGGAAATACACTTTTCAAACTTATTAGCACCAATTAAACTTTAAAAACACAACACATGGGCATGGTACAGCTCAGTATTAAACTGAGCACTTTTATTGATCGATGGCATATTGCGAGACATGACAGGTTTCGCTGGAATATCCATAGGAGTACATTACAGGTTTATAGGCAAGATATAGTAGTTCTGTCACATAATAGTATATTAAGATACAAGTTTCATAAGACATTATTTTAGAGCACGCGTCTAATTTAGAAAATGACCCGCGAAGCGGCGAGTTTTGTAAAGTACAAGTGCTCTAATTGTCTTATGAACCGTGTATTTTATAATACTTTTTCTATTTGGGCCTTTAAAGTCTGAAAAACTTAAAAAAATTATAGTACATTTTTTCCAGTTGAATTAATATTTTCTTGTTGGGTTGGCAATACTTTTACAATTTCATAAAATGTTAGAAGTATCAAATATGCCATGATAGAAACAATTGAACACAACAAAGCTTCTTCCCATCTGTTAATAAAAATGAGTCAGGAAGAAAGTTGTACTCCATCAGAAATACGAGAAATTACAGAGAATAATCTAGAAAAACTTTTAAAAAGAATATGCAATACTTTGAGTTAGGGTGCGAGCAGAACAAAGTTCAAAATATTGAACAAAATAATAAATAATACTATTGGACAAAATATTGTGTCGACACAGAATCTGACAGGAATAACAATTAATGGCCCAGGAAATGTCCACAGTAACTATAAATATGTATATACAAAAGTAATATGTATAATACTATATTGAATTAAAAATAAAAATAGTACTTTATTTAATAAAACTTTAGAAATAGAGCATAAACTGGAAGATATCTCTATTATTTTTATGTTGTTTTATAGTTGTGACTAGAAATTAGTTGACGGACACCGTCAGAATGTTATATATTTCCGAGTATATGTATTTCAGATAAATATTTAGTAAAAATGATCTATTTGCAAGGTTAAAGGTTAGTATTTTAAAGTTTTCTATAAAAATTTTTTGCCGAAAAAGTATATTTTAAATATAATTTTTTGCAAAAGTACTCGAGAAAGTCGCGAAATTAGAGTCACATGTTTCACCTGAAATTATATACTTACGAAATTATTATCAATCCATGTTCTTTCTATGTCACATAACTGTCGCTATCTGTAAAATTACAAACTTGTCGATACGTCCTTGTTAAAATGAAATTAATATTTATTTTCATTTTTATTCCAATTT
Source organism: Barypeithes pellucidus (assembly GCA_963991005.1). Taxonomy (NCBI): domain Eukaryota; kingdom Metazoa; phylum Arthropoda; class Insecta; order Coleoptera; family Curculionidae; genus Barypeithes; species Barypeithes pellucidus. The sequence continues at coordinate 13,946,343 of OZ022565.1, read as the reverse complement.
TCGAAGTTGTTGCAAATTGTTATGTATAACAATGTTACAACTTTCGAAATTTATTTTCACATAATTTCGATTGTCATTTATTAATCATTGTTTGTCCGGAAATGCAATTTAACTAATGGCTTTTCGAAAAAAAAAATATGCTATATTATGGATCACGGCCAGATAGCAATTTTAACTTTGCCGATTTTGCCCTTGTTTTTGGCTTTTATTAAAAGCAAATGTAGGAATACAACTTTTCTGAATCGTTGTTTCATATTTTTTGCTGCATTTATACAGGGTGCCTCTGATTAGATTGGTTATTGCTCACAATATTCTTTAATTTTATTAACGAGGTATTTTTTTTATTGTTCATTAATTTTTACTGATTTTCTTTTCGCTGATATCACCGAAACCATTTCAGGAATATGTGAAAGAGACACCCAAAGAATCAACAAACTTCACTACGCCAATTCGCAAATAATGAAGAAATTATAATAATTTTTTTTAGCTGATATTCGATAATTAATTGAAGTAGTTTGATTTAAACCGAAAACAAAGACCGTTATTCTACTTTAATGACACAACATAACCTTAACGCCTATAAAACCTATAATTTAATAATTTTAAAGAATTAAGGTATCATTTCTAATTCATATGACCTGTTATTAATACTCTAGTTGTGTAAAACGCCTGTTATACAACTCCACAGTCGAAACAGTTCTGCGCGAAATATTTCTTCAGCTGGTTTCATCGTTCATGTTTTAGTTTGTCGCAAAGCACGCCGGTGCGTTGGTGAAATTTTTATGGGCACTTTAGGGAATTTACGAGAAACTTAAGTTTTTTTAGAATCCATCGCGTATAAAAATCCAATAAATTTATAAATAAATAAATTATAAATATATAGTGTTGTGTTATGGTGTTCGTGATCTTATTCTTAAAATAATTTAAGTTGAATAATAATGATAGATGTAATGATTGTTGTTAGATAAATATGAAACCTCTGTCTAATGTTTTAACTTATTTTTCAAATTTAAAATTATTTTATTTCGATTAATTATTTTTAATTTGGAAAATCGCATGAAACTTTCTTCCGATCATATTAGGGTCAGTCTTTTACAAGCCGCACAATTTTTAACCTGAATATTTTATAACCACCGAAATTTTTTTATCAAGTTATGAATTTTTGATAATTTGCGTGACTTGTGATCGAAAATATTTAATAACCACCGATCAAAAAATTTTCGGACGATTCTAAAATATCAAGGTTAACAAGTGTGGTGTTTGTAAAAATGACCCAATCAAGCATTTTGTTTCATCACAATAGTAACGGTTAATCTTTAGAAAAATGTCAAATTTATTATTAAGCGCGTTTATAAATGAGGCATCTTGAAAGGGTCATTAATAGTACGAAATATTAAAATAATTTTGAAAGCTGGATATTAAAAAATAAAAGCATAAGGAAATTAAATTTGAAAATATTCATTAATTATATGAAAACAGATTATATTCTTCTCCGTATAACGAGGCTGAGTAAGTTGGGGAATTAATTAAATTTGAGTTAAAAGATTGTGTTAATGCAACTTGGGTTTCAGTAATTAAATTTTATTTGAAGTAAGTCCCTGTCATGCTGTAATAGAAATACTGAAAAAAACAACGATTCACTATACTGTGTGTTATTTAATGAAATATACCTATTCTAATTGGTGATTTCTGGAGTTGCGGCAAAAATATTTATACCCTGCTCGCGGTGATACCATTTCTTCCATACCAAAATTGAAATTCATCTTAAAGTGAAATATAAGATGTCTTGTACTTCTCTCCCATGAATAATCCCTAGACTATTAGACTGATTTGGCCCAAATTTGGCGTGCCTATGTAAGATGAGGGTCGAATTGCGGGAAAAATATTTGTACCCGCGGTTTCGCTCGCGGTGATTCAATTTCCTCCATACCAAAATTAAAATCCATCAAAAAGTGAAATAAAAGATGTTTTGTATATCTCTCCCCTGACTAATTCCTAAACTATTCAACCGATGTGGCCCAAATCTGGTATGCCTATGTAAAATGAGTGTCGAATTGCGGCAAAAGTATTTGTACCCGCGGTTTCGCTCGCGGTGATTCAATTTCCTCCATACCAAAATTAAAATCCATCAAATAGTGAAATAAAAGATGTTTTGCATATCTCTCCCCTAACTAATTCCTAAACTATTCAACCGATGTGGCCCAAATCTGGTATGCCTATGTAAAATGAGTGTCGAATTGCGGCAAAAGTATTTGTACCCGCGGTTTCGCTCGCGGTGATTCAATTTCCTCCATACTAAAATTAAAATCCATCAAAAAGTGAAATAAAAGATGTTTTGCATATCTCTCCCCTGACTAATTCCTAAACTATTCAACCGATGTGGCCCAAATCTGGTATGCCTATGTAAAATGAGTGTCGAATTGCGGCAAAAGTATTTGTACCCGCGGTTTCGCACGCGGTGATTCAATTTCCTCCATACAAAATTCGAATCCATCAAAAAGTGCAATAAAAGATGTTTTGTCCGTCTCTCCCCTGAATAATTCCTAAACTATTCAACCGATGTGGTCCAAATCTGGTATGCCTATGTAAAATATGTGTCGAATTGCGGCAAAAATATTTTTACCCGCGGTTTCGCTCGCGGTGATTCAATTTCCTCCATACCAAAATTAAAATCCATCAAAAAGTGAAATAATAGATGTTTTGTACGTCTCTCCCCAGAATAATTCCTAAACTATTCAACCGATGTGCCCCAAATCTGGTATCCCTATGTAAAATGAGTGTTGAATTGCGGCAAAAATATTTGTACCCGCGGTTTCGCTCGCGGTGATTCAATTTCTTCGATACCAAAAGATTTAGTTTTTAATAACGCTATAACTGTATATAAAATTAGCATTGATGGTGACTCCGAGGAACCAAACAAGCATACATAACTACCATTGGAAGTTCAGATATGTCCTCATTGATGCGAACATATACAGGGTGTCCGCTAATTAATGGGACATGGAAAACCACAGACTCCTTACGTAAAAATATTAGGATTTAATTATACTTAGCTATATCCGAACGTCGATATTAATTGAGATACAGGGTGCTTTTATTTTTCTTAATATACTGCTGTCTGCGGGATTTTTTGCACATTTATTAGGTCATAAATTTTTTGTGCCTCAGTGTATTTAAGTTTTTAATGAAAATAATACTTTTTTCATATTTATGACGTATAAAAGGGACCTATACTAAGTTCAGGTCGCCAAGAGTTACCATTTCGGAGATATTTGCATTTAAATTGTTTAGTGCACCGTGCCCAATTACTATTAATTTGCAAACAAATTTTTTTTCTCAAAGTAATCTATGAGAAAACAAATGAAATTTAGAGATGCAGTTGATATGGAACAGAAAATGCTTCATTTTTGAGTTTATCGTAAGTTTGTTTTTTTATTGGTGTTGGTTTCTTTCGACACAATATTTTCTGGGGTCAAAGTTATTTTAAACTAGTAAGTTAAAGAACAATCCAATTATATCTCCGAAACGGTAACTCTGGGCGACCTGAAATTAGTATACCTTTTTTACGTAATAAATATGAAAAAAGTATTATTTTCATTAAAAACTTAAATACACTGAGGCACAAGAAAATTATGACCTAATAAATGTGCGAATAATGCCGCAGACAGCGCCCCGCCCTCTGCATTGTACATTAAAATTTCACCAAAAAATCAGTTTCTCGTCATAAAAAAACCTTAATTGCCAACTTTTGTAAAAAAACCGTTGGTTTCTGTCAAAGTTATTAGAGAAAATAACAATGAAGTTTTAACTTTAACACCCTGTATCTCAGTTAATATCAACTTTCGGATATGTCCCATTAATTAGCGGACACCCTGTATATGTACATACCTACATATCTCAAATATCATCATCTAAAACTAATAAAAGTTCTATGGACTATTATGATTGAGCATTATTATTTGCTATTTTTGATGATCAGTGCGGTAACAGGCATCTTACCGACAGCGACGTGTTTTCTAGTATATTTAATTTTTTTTGAAAAATTTTTCGTCACAAGACATGATCTTATTCAGAGTTAATGAAATAAAGAAAGTCGTAGAATGAATAGATATTATGGAACATGGTTCACTGTTATTATCTATTGATGAGGAAACGTTTGGATTATTTTTTTTAAAAAGCAAAAAATAATCACCCTGTATATCAAAAACAATACATTTTAGGATATTCGTGAACTGTTCGACTTAATATTAATCCAAGAAATCACCCATTAAAATAAGTACATATAAATGAAGTAACACTGTATAGTACGAAATAAATACGATATTTTCTCCAGGAGAAACTGCATATTCAATTACCTATATTTTCTGCCCTATTTGTTCGCTCGGCGTGTTACATCGCGACGCGACGGCTTGAAATATTACCTTTGATGTTATCTTAAAATTTAGGAGCATTTCAATTTGTTTAAACGTCTGTAACAATGCATATGCCAAAGCTCGGGCTTAATATACAGTGTCTCTCATACGTTACTCTAAATTACTTTTTTCTATCTATTTTATGCATTGATTTGCGTCAAAAAATATAGTTTTATAACGATCGTTGACAAATATACTTGGAATTCATCGCAAAATTTGAAACCCTAATATAAAATGAGGTATATCATTTAAAAAATAAATGTAAAAGGCGACATAACTGTCAAGAAATATACAATTAGAAATGAAAATTGACAATTTTTTTTTGGATTTTTATTTATTATGTAGGATTTTTGAGACACCCCACCATGTTCGGCGGTTAAATAAAAACCAAGTCCAGGACCATGTTTCAATTTTTAATGTCCAAAATTGTTTTGAATCCGTTTATCATGGTGTCAAACGTTAAAAATTTCGATAATAATTCTTTTGAAAAAGAGGCCGACTGAAAATGGAGATGAAAATATTACAAAAAAATTACCCATGTTAGAGTTAAAGGTTAACATTGCTAAATCCTAGCCTTAGAATCTCTTACAGGTTATAAATATACAGGGTGGCCTATCGAAAACGTACATCTAGGCATTACAGGCTGGGAAAGATCTTTTCGACAAAATCCATAATCACTTGAAGTTTGTCTGTCGGGGGGGATAACTTTTGACGCAAAAAGCAAAGCGAAACCTTTAGCTCCCTAAGTGGGAGCGTCATTCCCCTAATTCTTTCAAGGGGGTCAAGTAATACTTCATCAAAAACGGCTTTTAATTCATTATATATTGCTGCTTAGTTTTTGAAAATCAACCCGATCGTTTAGAAAAGATGAAGCCTTGAAACACCAACAAAATATTCAAAAATCGCTTTTATTTAGTATTGGGGAGTATAGGTATTGGGAGTCTCGGGCTGTTGCACTGGATATTTCTAAAGCCTTTGATCGTGTTTGGCATGAGAGACTTCTAAGTAAACTGCGATCCTATGGTATGCCCAGACGATTCTGTGTATGTTTGTCTAGCTCCATAAGGACCGCTCTCTGCAAGTGGCGATTGACGGATTTCTCTCAGACACCTTCACCGTCAATGCCGGTGTTCCTCAAGGGTCCATATTGTCTCCCACTCTCTTCTTACTCTACATTAACGACCTTCTAGTAAAAAAGAAAAATCCGATATTTAGTTTTGTTGACGATAGCACACTTATCTCATCTTTCTCTTTGAATGCACAACCATCGGCTGCCGACGCACATCTTCGCAGACAGCATGAAGTATCACGCCTCAACAGGGACCTGGAAGAAATTTTAGCTTGGGGTGACAGTAACCAAGTAGAATTTAATGCTAAAAAACCCAAGCAGCAGTTTCTCTAAAAAGGTTAACATTACAGAACCGGATATAGTCATGGACGGACACGCAATCCCACTGGCTTCATCTATTAATTTGCTGGGCGTCAATCTAGGAGGAAATATGTCTTAGCATAACCACGTTGTGGCAATCGCCAAGATAGCTTCTCAGAAACTTGGTGTACTCTTCCGAACCAGAAAGTTGTACACACCTCAACAACTTTTGACACTATACAAAGCCCAGATTCGACCATCACTATAGTACTGCTCTCATGTCTGGAGCTCTGCACCCAAACATACTCTTCGGCTACTGGATTCTATCGAAAGGAGGGCCATTCGTCTGATTGGAGACCACGAGTTGACGAAAAACCTCGACAGCCTAGAACATCGAAGGCAGGTTGGGGATTTGACTCTCTTTTACAGATATTTTCATGGAAAGTGTTCGGCTGACCTTGCCCTCTTAATTCCGCCCAAAGTGGCGAATAGCAGAAATACACGACGAACCACTGCCGCCCATCCATATGTGGTTAAGCTTAGTACTCCTCGAGCTTTATTATTTAAGAATTCTTTCATCTGGAGGACTTCATCCTTATGGAACGACCTTTCCGCGATCGTTTTTCCCAACGAATATAACCTCCAACGATTCAACACCAACGTGAATCGCTTTTTGCGCACCACTCCCTATTTGAACAAATGTTGGGGATGACGTCCCCACTTAGAGCGTTGTAGATTTTGCTATGCTTTTCGCGTCAAAAATTGTCCCCCCGACAAAAAAACTTGATGTGTTTATGGAAAAGTTCTCTCGCAGCCTGTAATAAATTGTCGATGGGCCACTCCGTATATAAGGAATGTTGAATGCACAAGGTTCAACGTTGCACTAATGGCGCTTCACTAAGGAAACCAATATAAATTAGAGCAACTTGACGCCGAGGTCCATATTAAGTTACTAAGTTTCAGCTGATAATATCCTATAGAAAATATCTCTGAAATTCGATATCTAGTGTGCTATATAGACGCAATACGATATGTCTAAGGAAGTGATTTAGGGTAATTCAATATGAAATATAAAAGTGGGAAAATAATCCCAGTTTCTATTATGCAGTGCTGTAAAAGAAACCAGGCTTGGACTGAGCTCGCCAAACAAAAAATAAATTAAATATTTCATTGAAATTCGCATTTTTTAGGAATCGTAGTAAAAGTAGTAATTCTACATGTTAATATAAAGGAAGAAAGTCATAAAACAAAAAGTCGAAAATTCGATATATCTTTATTAGAGTCGGTAAACCACACTCATTAGGCGCAAAACGGAAATTAAAAGTTCTTCTTAGCAGTAAAATTGTTGACTTAAAAGGAACATGGACCCGGTATTTTTATCTGCTTTGTAAACGTCAACACGCCTGTTATTACGAAAATAAACCCAACAAAAAGACACGATGATTCTATCTGTAGAATCCCCATCTCTTTTTACCTGTCTGCTTCTGTTTTCAATGTGACAGCTGATTAGTTTGATATGTCTTGGTTAGGAAAAACAAACAATCGACGGACGTGACTCAAATATTTTAATCCAGTTTAAGGCAGACTTGGCACTGTCTTACCACATTGAGTTAGGAATTACTATTTATTTCAACAAGCAATACGTTAATTTAACTCACAGACACTGAATATGACCGTTACTAAGTGTCAAACGTGAAAGGAGATATTAAAAAGGAGATTTATAAAAAGTACGTTCCGAAGGCTCCAAGGCGACGTTATGTCTTTGTCAAATTTGAAGAAACCGATAAGGAAAAATTATACTAATTTTCAGAGCTCTCCGATTGTTTTTCTGGAAAGTTGTTTGCAGCCTACCTAAGAATGTGAATTGTTTATTCTTTAAAGACTGTGAACCAAAGCCGTATCCTCCTTGATTTAAGATCATTGAGTAAAATCAATTTTTCAAATGGGAGCAAGAAAAATTATTGGGCTTTTGACTTTTTATTAAATGACCGAGTAGAATTATTCTGGTGCGTTATCCGAACACCCTATATATTTATCATAAAATTTTAATATTATAACGTACAGGGTGTCCCCTGTGGTTTAAAGTAATAAGGTTTAAATAAATCGCCTAGGAAACCAATATCATCCATGGTGTGTTATATATTTGAAACGAGAATTTAAAATAGTATATTTTTAGATTAAAATATACAGGGGGTTCCATTTAAAAATATGAGGTTAGGGCCGATAACTTTTTTTCCCGACCCCGTATACTTATTCCGAAAACGGCAGATTATTCAGCAATCAATATAAAGAAACTTCTGTATAAAACATTTTTCTGTATCTCTTTTAACTAAGAAAATATATGGTAATTTTGAAATTGTCAATTTCTTGATTTTCCCCCGTATCTCTTAAGCGAGCGAAAATTTTCAAATTTTCATTTTACCATTTTAAGTTTGACCCAAAAGAGCACATGACACCTACATTACTGTTTTGATAGCACTAATAATTACGAAGATCTCCTATAAAAGTGTCGAAAATACATTCTTTTTCGGAACAATTCATATTTATTTAAATTTTATGATAACTACACACATTTATTCACAGCCATCCATATTTTGTTTTCCATAAGAAAAGATATTTTTTAAAATAAATTACTAAGAGGAATATATTTTTTAATTCATGTTATTTTCTGAAGAGTGATATTTTTCTTGCTGCTTTTGTTCCTTTCAGACGGTAATAAAGATAATTACAACCTTTTTAAATTGATTACCGGCAGACGGTAAAAATAAAAAGCTTTTCGCTAATAATATAACATAATACCATAAGTTAGCAATCTTGTAAATATAATATAGAGCGTATTTCTTAATTACGGGCTAATATTTCATAGTGTAAGTTCTCAATGGAAGTACAGTTCATACGAATATATGTTCGCAACGGCTAAAAATAGTTATTTACATACAACCATGCATGTAATAATGACATTTCATCTATTTTTGAAAGGTGGAAAGTTGACTTTTTTTACTTACTTTTCACCCGGGTGGAAAGTAAATTATTTCTTTGTAATTTTTTTAAAAATCGATATGTCAAAATAATATACAATCAAACTTTTTTAAAAATGCTAATAGCTTTGCATGTTTAGACATATCTAGTTTCTCCCTAATTGATAGAGTGGTCCTCAGCATTGAATATTGTCATCAAATCGTTGATGTCTTCTTTGTCTTGGCATTTTCACTAAAATAAGCTAGTAGCGCCGACTTAGAACCAGGATTTTGAACTTTGTCTCCCGTACACCATTCTTTGAAACAGTTATATGCCTTGTCGTATCTCGGGCGGCTTTTAGTTGGCAGACAATCTTCTTCTACTATTTTGGTGCTTCTCGAATTTCTGGTGGAGTAGCATCAAAATCAAGTTCCTCATCTGTTGTTAAAATAATATATTGTTTAGAGACATGGAAACCATATTCAAAAAATGATATTTGCCATCTTGATGTGTATTATTACCTACGTTATTTTACCACCTGCGGTTATTTGAAACTTCTGTCTAATTTTTCAATGGAAAAGTCAAAATGACATTTATCTTTTATTAATAATTTTAATTCAAAATAATAAGAAGTTCATGTTAGGTGTAGTTGTAATTTAAAATAGTACACAAACCTCGGTGAAAAGTTTCATTACTGTCTCGATATTTAGAACTACCGACTCTCTCGACAGGAACGAAACACTTTCCACCTCGGTACGTATTATACAATTTTTCTATATCTCCGAAAGTACTTTAGATATTATTTTTAAATTTTGCACGTGTTAATTGGATATGAGACAAACATGTCCTTTGATATTTTTTACCAAAAAAGTTATACCCCGCAGACATTTTTCCCTTTGGATATTTTTTCTGACTAGCCTGATCAATTATACATGAAACTGATCTGTTCCGTTTTTCTAATCGCATGTATCGTATTTGATTAAAACAACTAAATTCAAATTGCCACTTCACGTCCGCTAGCCTATATCAATTTTGTCTAATTATTTATTATTGGCATTAGATTTAACCAACAATATTTGTCTACACGATTTAGTCTATAAAAATTAATTAATTCTTAATTAATTCCACGATTCTTAAACTCAGTCGTTATTGATTTAGCAAATTACACGGGTTCTTATAGGCCGTTCATTTAGTTTTACTGGGGGACATTAGTGGAGGTGATTAATCTTATTTGTTCGTTCGGTAAATTAGAAAAAAGGATTTCTTTGTGTCTCTAATCCGTTGGCTAGGCCCGTTTAACAGGCTCCCAATCTGGTTGCGATAATTTGAGGTAATTTTTTCGAAACAGACATTTTTTTTATTCCGTCGGGGTTTCTGGTGCTTCCAGACAAAAAAACTGTATTAAAATCCAAGTTATTCGACTTACGGAAGGAATGTATATGCACGTAAATACAGGGTGTTATGTAAATTACTTATTATATTTAAATTGGTGACTCCTACGGTGTCCTAGAGAAAGTCTACATACTTTTTTTTTCAAATCGAATATCTAAATACTAAGGTAAAAACCCTTTTTACCCACATACTGTCGCGCCGTTCCATCTGAAATCAGTAAGCAACAATGTGGATCACTAGAGTATACTAACAGTGCTGTCAGATCACACCGCATGTCTCACCCTTGCTTGGATACCTGCCGCGTGCGACCATCGTTGATTCAGTATGTTTCAAAACTCGGGGGTGAAATGACGCTGTCGAGGGTTCCACGTGCTTGATGTATACGAATTTTAAACGTCTTGTTAGTTGTAGCATTACCCGATTTTTTTTTCAGTTGTGAAATAATTCATAATAAGAACTATGATGTGATTTCAAATTTGTGTGATATTATCTACTGTTGATTCTGTTGCAAAACATACCTTTTGTGTTTTATTTTTTTAAGGAATTTAATTATAAAATGGATTATAAGATCGAAGGTACGAGAGTATGTACCTTAAAATTGTATTATTTTTTTTCTAAAAAGTTTGGAAAAGAAGTGATAACGTGCGTTTACAATTCTGTGTTGCAATATGACAACACCGCCTCAATACACGTAAATTTTAATATTTCATATAAAGTGTATATTTCGTACATTATTTCAAAGCGCCATTTATGGTTATTTTTCTTCAATTTATTTTCATCTTAGGATTTGGCGGTTTAAATATAATAAGTCGTTTCCATAACACCCTGTATACCTAACTAATGGACAATGAACGACTGAATTTGTGGTCCCAGCACTATGTAAAATTCTTTGGCGCCATCTTAGATGTAGTAATAAGAAAAAAAACTATAAATCTTAAACGATAAGAAATATTTGACTTTACACGTTTGCCTTACATTTCTGGAAAAAAATTACTTGAAATTTACTTGGTGTGTTGTTTTTGCATAATATACAGTGAGTCCCAGAAGTAATGTCTAAATTCATTTAAAATTCAGCGGTAAGTTTTTTCAAAAAACGCTCGTACCCGTCGATTTTGATTTTCTAATTTTTTTTTCGTGGTAATTTCATGTATACAGGGTAGCTCAAAAATAAGTTACGACCATCAACTTCATTTTTTCAAATGAAAACATATATTTTTTATTTCATTTTTGAATTTTGCATTGAATTCTAATCATGTTTCATGTACCATGTCCTATACATAAACTCAACAGTTATTGAAAAAATTAGGATTGAACATATCATTTAGGGAATCCAACGATCTATCAAATCTTCTGGCAATATGGCATTTTGGGCTCCATAATAAGTAAGAGTGTACTGTCTCACTGTCACCGTTTATTTCCATAGAAACTGTATAACAATTTTATTTCAAATACGTATAATTATTGTCAAGCGTAGTTTCAAAGTTGCGGTTTTCACAATAATGGTTAAGTTAACGGAACGGGAAAAAATTGAAATTCTATGCATGGTTGGGTTTGGTGATAAAACACGTACTCAAATAGAAACAGCCCAATTATTTAATGAAATTTTCAACATTTAATTTGATTTTATTGTGTTTTTTTTTAATAAACAGGTCTTACTTATAGATATGTTCAATCCTAATTTTTTCAATAACTGTTGAGTTTATGTATAGGACATGGTACATGAAACATGCTTAGAATTCAATGCAAAATTCAAAAATGAAATAAAAAATATATGTTTTCATTTGAAAAAATGAAGTTGATGGTCGTAACTTATTTTTGAGCTACCCTGTATACATGAAATTACCACAAAAAAAAAATTAAAAAATCAAAATCGACGGGTACGAGCGTTTTTTGAAAAAACTTACCGCTGAATTTTAAATGAATTTAGACATTTCTTCTGGGACTCACTGTATAATAAATGTGACTTTTTATTCATCTTTTGTTTTATCTAAGAGGAATAAAATTTTCATGGGAATATATATATTTTTTATTTAAAATTTTTATGTAGTAACGCCTATTTCTACAATTTATGATATTTTTTTATGGTCTAATAGGGGAAAGGGGGTACAATAGCAGTTACTCACTGGATCGTAAGCGCGAGGCTTAGTCTCGACTAGTGTCATTCATTTCTTTGTACGATTGAAACTGTTTCTCATCAATCATACATTTTTCTTGACGCAAATTCAACTTTCCCAGAAACGAATAACAAAAATAATAATAATGTACTATTGGGTGTATTACTAGAGATACTAAATCTAATATGGAAAGGAATATATTTTGTTCTATATACAATATTTTCCATATCTCGAAATAGAATTCCCGCTTTCAGCTAAATTTCATCAAAATTACTGATTTCAAAACAAATCGTTTCGATATAATTGATGTTTGGCATACAGATAAAACTGCAATATGTTTACATTACATTAACCAACTGACGTAATACCATGTAACAATACGGGGTGATCAAATAAATAATACTCTTTCCGTCATACCCATCGACTTGAAATACATATGGACTATTGGTGTTTTTATCTGCTTCCTACACATTATTACGAAAATAACGCAACAACCAAGAATTCCCATCCCTTTTTGTCATCTGTCTGTTTCTGTTTTCATTCAGCTGATCGGTTCGATATGTCTTGGTTAGGAAAAATAATCGACGGACGTCTTAAGTTTTCTACTTTTTGTGATATGAATTCCTACCTTTACTTTAAAATGTAAAATTATCCCTACAGGAATCCTGTATAACGACATAACCAATAATTTGCGACATGCAATAATAGTATATTAAGATACAAGTTTCATCAGACATTATCTTAGAGCACGCGTCTAATTTAGAAGACGACCCGCGAAGCGGGGAGTTTTCTAAAGTACAAGTGCTCTAATTGTCTTATGAACCGTGCATTTTGTAATGCTTTTTCTATTTGGGTCTTCAAAGTCTGAAAACTTTAAAATATAAAGTAGATTTTTTCCATTTGAATTAATATTTTCTTTTTGGGTTGGCAATACTTTTACACTTTAATAAAATGTTACAAGTATCAAATATGCCATGATCGAAACAATTGAACACAACAAAGCTTCTTCCCATTCGCCATAATTAAAAATAAATATATTATTGAAGTTAATAAAAATGAGTCAGGAAGAAAGTTGTACTCCGTCAGAAATACCAGAAATTGCAGAAAATAATCTAGAAGAAAAGAATATGCAAAACTTTGAGTTATGGTGCGAGCAGAATAAAGTTTAAAATATTGAACAAAATAATAAATAATACTATTGAACAAAATATTGTGTCGACACAGAATCTGACAGGAATAACAATTAATGCCCAGGAAATGTCTACAGTAACTATAAATATGTATATATTAAGTAATATGTATAATACTATATTGAATTAAAAATAAAAATAGTACTTTATTGAATAAAACTTTGGAAATAGAGCATAAACTGGAAGATATTTCTATTATTTTTAGGTTATGCTGTTTTATACTTGTGACTAGAAATTAGTTGACGGACACCGCCAGCATGTTATATATTTCCGAGTATAGGTATTTCCGATAAATATCTAGTAAAAATGATCTATTTGCAAGGTTAAAGGTTAGTATTTTAAAGTTTTCTATAAAAATTCCTGCGAGTCCATAATCCCTAGAAAACTAATTTCAACGAAATTGAAGTAGGCCTAAAATTTGAACCCTACTTGTTGCCAATATGAAAAAAATAAAATTTCAGTTTTATAAATTGTTGTGGTTTCTTAAAAAGTTGATTAGAATAACTAGCTGATTGGCTTTCGAGAACAGGAAGTAATACAAAATGCTTTAATTTAATTAGTCACTGGCCATGAGTAATGACGGGCATTAACTACGACTTAATAATGGTCATTTTAATTACTTGAAAATGTCATGATGACGATTTTTGACTATCTAGTCACCGGCATTAACTATTCCTATAGAGTTTATTAACATTGATTATAAACGCCAAGCAAAATTAATTTTCTAATTAGTTGCATATTAGTTTATGTGAAACAGTAAATAAAATTTAATTAGGAGCTTAGTTTTTTAATATTACTATTGGTCAACTCACCAAAATATGTAAATATTAAAATTACAAGCCCGATCGTATCATTTAATTTAAATATACACTGCCGAGCATTAAATTATTTGAGACGTTTTTAGTTTATTGGTTTGTTTTCCGGTTTGTAACAAAGTTTACTAACGTCATGCGATGATTTTCTCATGATTGCTTTTAAAAAAATGTTTGTTTCGTTTTTATTTTTTTATTGTTCAAATAAAAGAAATTTTAAGGACTTCAGTAGTGAGTATTCCATCCTCTGGCAGTGACAACGGCTTGCAAATTACTCGGCATGCTTCGGATCACATTATCGATCACATCCTGTGGGAGATTGTCCCATTCCTGCACCAGTATGTCGCGAAGCTCTCTAGAATTTGTGGGGGCCGGCCCATGTCTGCGTAAACGTTTCCCCATCTCATCCCAAACATATTCAATAGGATTTAAGTCTGGACTGCGAGCAGGCCAAACAAATCGCGTGATTTGAACTTCGTCGAGCTAAGCAGAAGCAAACCGAGCAGTGTGGGGCCGGTGCATTATCGGGTTTGTTCGGGTTTGTTCGGCATAAAGATTGCGTCTTCTCCAAGAATACTTACACCGACGTTCCTCGCAATTTCGCGTTGACCGCGGCCATCTTCTATAGCCGCCACAATTCGTGCCGCAACAACAGGATTTATGGCCATTTCAATACACTCCCAATGCCAACAGTACACAAACAATTTGCAATAGACAGACAGAACACAAAAATATACTGATAATGGTTTTTACGAATTTGGGTGAGGGGCACTGTTCTTGTCAAGCGCTTATCGAAACAACAACAACTTTTTTTTATACAAGCAATCACGAACCAATCATCGACTAAAGATAGTAAACTTTGTTACAGCCGGAAAACAAACCAATAAACTAAAAATATTTACTGATCTCTTCTAAAGAATGTTTCCAGCCATCGTGGATTAACCCTCTAGGAAGGGTAGATGTTACCCTTAAAATCTTAAATGGGAAGGAAGGGTCAAGTGGCCACATCATTTTAAAAGCCGTTTAAATCTAATCTTACAATAATACTAAAGTTTATTATTTTTTAAGATGTAGCTTCCGATAAATCGCGTTCTAAAAATGAACTTATATCACCCACTTGCCCCCCCCCCCCTCCTATTCACGATTTTAAGGTTAACACCCCTAACTGAAGAAGAAACCCCAAACATACACCATAAGCGCTTCAAATAGTCCTTTTTTAATTGGGTTTCATAATGGCTACATTATGAAATGCAAAAAAATTTAATAACCTGCCACTTTATGAAACTGAAATTTTATTTTTTTTTATGTTGGCAGCAAGCAGGGTTCGAATTTTAGGCTTACTTTGATTGCGTTGAAATTAGTTTCCTAGGCATTATGGGTTCGATAAAAAATTTTTATAGGAAACTTTAAAATACTAACCTTTAACCTTGCAAATAGTTCATTTTTACTAAATATTTATATGAAATACCTATACTCGGAAATATATAATATGCTGACGGTGTCCGTCAACTAATTTCTAGTCACAACTATAAAACAACATAACCTAAAAATAATAGAAATATCTTCCAGTTTATGCTCAATTTCTAAAGTTTTATTCAATAAAGTACTATTTTTATTTTTAATTCAATATAGTATTATACATATTACTTTATATATACATATTTATAGTTACTGTAAACATTTCCTGGGCATTAATTGTTATTCCTGTCAGATTCTGTGTCGACACAATATTTTGTTCAATAGTATTATTTATTATTTTGTTCAATATTTTAAACTTTGTTCTGCTTGCACCAATACTCAAAGTATTGCATATTCTTTTTAAAAGTTTTTCTAGATTATTTTCGGCAATTTCTCGTATTTCTGACGGAGTACAACTTTCTTCCTGACTTATTTTTATTAACTTTAATAATATATTTATTTTTAATTATGACGGATGGGAAGAAGCTTTGTTGTGTTCAATTGTTTCTATCATGGCATATTTGATAGTTGTAACATTTTATTAAATATTAAAAGTATTGCCAACCCAAAAAGAAAGTATTAATTCAAATGGAAAAAATCTACTATATTTTTTAAAGTTTTTCAGACTTTAAAGACCCAAATAGAAAAGGTATTATAAAATACACGGTTCATAAAACAATTAGAGCACTCGTACTTTAGAAAATTTCCCGCTTCGCGGGTCGTATACTATTAACAACTTCCCCCTTAACAATAAACTAAATAATAAACACACATTTTCCTATTTTTAATATTATCTACCCTGTATAGGGAGTTTACCTATTTTCAGGAGTTAGTTACCATATTTTCAAGTGTAATTTTTACAGAAAATAGAAAAACCTATAATTAAAAATTAAATTATTCTTAAATCTGTAGTATCGTAGAAGTGTTCTTTTCTTAGTGTTGTTCTAAAATACTCAAGTGTAGTGCCAACATTCGCCATGAAGAAAAAGAAACATATTTTACCGTTTATCCGATATTTTCGCAAGTTTCTAAAATCGGCCACAGACTAATAATAAATTTACGATTGTGCTGGCTTAAAGTAGAGTGTTTCCGTGTAAGTTTCGGTTTGTTCTTAGAGAGTATGGAAGAACTAAATACAGAAATATTAGAAGTTACCTAAACTTGGTTCGGGAAGTTGTTTATAATGCTTTGTTATGTAAGTAATTTTAATATTTTCGAAAATCTTATGTATTATACAGTGCCCCTTGAGAGCCTTGCATCATACCAGGAAAAATTGGAAGTTTGTTTATTTGAAACTAACAAAAAAAACCAAAAAGTTAACCGTGAAGTGCTCAACATTCAAGAAACTGTTTCTTGTTCAGTTCCGAACGTGTATCGGTATTGATATTGTAAATACATAAATTTTAACTAACTTATTTCAACCTCCTTAGTCAATTCAAGATAATTTTCCCCTTTTTGCTTAAAACTTCGGAGAATAAATGAGAAAAAGGGCAGAAGTTACATAAACTTCCTTCGATGGGGTTTATGTAAGAGGTATTTCGTAGGTTGTATGTTATTTTAAAAAGCCATTGAGGGAATAAGTTTATTTACGTCGTCGGAAGAGACACAATATATTCCATTACTTAAGGGCAGTTGTTTTCTTTGTTTTTAGGTTCCTTTAGATATATTCGACAAAGAAAAGCTTATTTAAAGAGAAAATATTTTTCTGCTAATAATGCTGCTGTATAATATATAGGGTGTTGAAAAAAGGTCGGGACCCCGGAATAACTCCGGTGCATCGCATTGCAGAATAAAATGTCTAGGGAAAAAGTTGTTTGATTTTGAACTAGAAATAGTTTGCAATTTAAACCACCACCTACCCCCTCAACCCCAGGGCGCGGGTG
This sequence comes from Barypeithes pellucidus, assembly GCA_963991005.1. Taxonomy (NCBI): domain Eukaryota; kingdom Metazoa; phylum Arthropoda; class Insecta; order Coleoptera; family Curculionidae; genus Barypeithes; species Barypeithes pellucidus. The sequence goes on along the minus strand of OZ022565.1, from coordinate 13,928,755 downwards.
GGGGTAAGTTAAGATTTTCAAATGGAACCCCATATTTTTTATTAGCATATCGTGTTCTCCGACCAAAAATAAACATCTTTTGTCCGAAGATTTTTTTTATTCGGGCCCATCCTTCACTAATAATCACCATGAGAAAGACAAAATCAGAACCGTGCGAAAATCAAGTTTTATCCCGGAAATACTCTTTTTCTCTGTCTTGTACTAAAAAATACCCGTGGAAAAAATTGTTTGTATTACAGGCATTTTTTAGTACAAGACAGAGAAAAAGAGTATTTCCGGGATCTCTCATGGTGATTATTGGTGAAGGATGGGCCCGAATAAAAAAATTTTCGGACAAAAGATGTTTACATTTGGTCGGAGAACACGATACGCCAATAAAAAATGTGGGGTTCCATTAGAAAATCTTAACTAAACCCCACCCGCGCCCGGTGTTTGATGAGGTGGGGGGTGGCTTAAATTGCAAACTATTCTTCAAAACCAAACAACTTTTTCCCCAGACATTTTCCGCTGCAATGCGATGCACCGGAGTTATTACGGGGTACCGACCTTTTTTCAACACCGTGTATATAAATAACGTATAAAAATTAAATCTGAAAAACTATTAAGTACTTTTCTCAACCCTTTACATTCTCCATAATTTTTGTAGTGGCTCTTGTACTTTTACATTTCAATAAGTAAAAATAAGAATGGTCACAATAAACATTCGAAACTTAATGCAAAAAACCTTGTAAACAACTACGAATTGCCGAGAGTTGTCTAGAACTCCCACCATTTTTCTTTCCCTAATACCCGGCGGCTTTACTACGACGAAGGAAAAAAATAATCCCACAACCACTTTCCTGTAGTTCAAAGAAAATTTATGGGTTTTATTAGTAAAAAGGTAACTTCTGGAGTGCGGAGAAGGAACATAAAGTTGTTTTTTATTTCGGAAGTATCCTATACATATCTCTTCCTTGTATACCCTTGAGGTAAATAATATAGTTTGTATATGAGGGTTTTAACCGCCGATAAAACTAAAAAAAACAAAGAAATATTGATCAAAAAGTGATGAAAATGAAGCGTCACTAGACATAACTCTTAACATAATTTGACCTTTTACCGAAAAATATAAATAATTAAGGTGAGTATATAACTGAAAATTACACTCATGCATTATTATTATTTTGTAAAATATGGAAATGAACTCTTGTTGTTTTTCAAAGGAAATACGCTTAAATGCAAAATTATCTGAGAATTTTTATGCACGAGTGTAATTTAGGGAGAAAATTACTCGAATAATGGTTAAAACAACTTTATATTACAACTTTTAAATAAAGAACTAAAAAAAATAGTAATTATTAATAACGCAATTGTAATAATATTTAATATTTGAGTTTGTAGCTGGAAAATAAAAATAATAAATAAAGGTCAAAAAGTGTCATTATCTTTGTCAATAAACAATAAAAACTTGGCGGGTTGTTTTCGATAGCTAGAGGGGTTGTTTTCGATGTAATCAATCGAAAACAACACCTCTAGCTTAATGTATGAGGGTAATTTTCCGAGTCGGGCTATTTCGCCAAAATATGAAAATGACCTCTTGTTGTTTTTAGGCAATACGCTTTCATGCAAAATTATCGAAAATTTTTAGGCACTAGTGTAATTATCTCCGAAAATTCACTCGGCAGCATAAAATGTGATATTATATAACTTTGTTATTTTTTATGCAATTTTCATGATTTTGTTGTCAGTTAGTGCAATGGAAGCTTCAAAAATGGAATGAATCAAGGAACAAAATGTTTATAATACGTCAAAGATGACAGGAAATAGTATATAAATAAAATTATCCACCACAATTTTCCTATAGGGTGTTTACGACAAAAAACAACAGTTCGATTTACTCCTGTATAATATAGCCTAATCGAAAATGTTACTTTATAAAATAATTAAGGAAAAACACAATAAATTGATCTACAAACTGATAACAAAATTATGAAAATCGCATAAAAAATAAAAAAGTTACAAAATATTAAACTTGACCAAAATTTCAGGGTGGCGGAATTTTGTGCAGACGAGTATATAAAGGAAATGCGAATCGTATCTAAACAAGTTATGATGTAAATTTTATGCTTGTACAGATTTGTTTATTTAGTAAAAACGGATTCGGAGTCAACTATAATTAAAACGAATAGCCAGTATTTTTAAATATTTAATTCAATTTAGGGAATAGCCCGAACAAAATAAAAACGTAAAATATGCGCAAAATTTTCCCTATTTACATAGCATTCATAATGAAGATATTTCGATGTATCCGCCACTTCTAATTATACCTGAAGTTATGCTTAACATTGTTATTTTAAATAGAATGCGTTGTATGCTTTGGCATTTTTCGATTCTATATAAAAGTCCAAGTAACTTTTGTTAACAAGTTCCTATACCCATCTCTAACCTTCTCTGAGATAAAATTCATTAAAGAAATTCTTTATAAAAACATGTCAAAGGTAATTTGACCTTACTTTGTAACTAATGCAATTAAGAGTTAAAAAAAATTGGAGAAAATTTGGGAAAGGTATGGGTCTGTTGATTTCATAAAATGCCAGACCTCCTTTATACAGGGTATTTTAAAAATTATATCTTTCAAATTGAAGAAAAATAGCCATAAATGGCGCTTTCAATCCATTCAGCGGTAAAAGTGACCTGACGTCAAACCAGAAAAACACCTGTGTGGCACTGCGATACATGTAAGCAATCAAGGAATTCTGGCCGGTGTTGTCATATGTACACCTTAAGACAAAATAAAATAATTTAAACACTTTTCCATTCTGTAATACCTTTTTGTAAAATTAATTTTTTTACGACGGGCTATGTTTTAAACAACCCGAAAAAACATATGGAATAGTAATAGCCACGTACGTCACTAGGTCAAGTGCCAATGACCTCTTGACGCCTTACATCGGCTGAGCGAAGTAGTTTCATATAGCGCCGCACGCTTGCGTCTTTAGTTGAAGACCAACCAGCGGTCGGATACGTTGTGTCTCGTCGGTCACCAACACACTCTCAGCGATCCACTCTGTTTTTTGGGTTTATGCGTGTATCTTGCTCGTCCATAATTAATCTTTGAATATTGTTTTTATTAGAGCGTTTCTTCTGGACGTCAAATTTCGTCGCGTGTAATAAAATCTAATAATCTGTAGTATAATCTGTATTATTGTATTTTCAAAAGCTAACTATCGGTTCTGTTTCACTATTACTGTGTGTACATAAAGTGTTTGCAGGCGTGTTCCCATGAAAAAGAAAAAAAAAACTTATTGTATTTGTGCCTGGATTTCCTTGCTCTTTAGGTATAAGGATAAATACAAGTAGGTAGAAAATAATTTATTTTTATAATTGTATATGGAATTTCAGTTTTACATTAAGTTTGGCAACATTGCCATTGGCTCTGGGTGAAATGTTGTACAGTAGCGTGGACTGACCTGTGAGTAAGAGTGTTTGTTACCCCACTTTTAAAACGGTCGATTTAAAAAAAATAAAATACATAGGGCTTCTCTAGGACACCCAAATAATCACCCATTTAATTATAATACGTCATTTCCATAACACCCTGTATAATAAATATTCATAAGTCAATTTTTTACTTAATGAGGTTTTATTCTATTATACCAAAAATGTATAATTTTTAATATACCCTGTATACCTGTATATTGTTCCAATATTTTTAATAAATAACCCATTACAAACCCAGTTACAAAGTTAGTTGACCTGTTTTTTTTTAAATAATTCCTTTAATGTAAGTTAAAATTGACGATTCTCTTTATATTTCTTTTTCTCCAATGTATGTTATTAAATGGAGTTATAGCTATAATATTTTTGCTCTTCAGAGAAATGTGTCTTTTGTTTTCTAAAGACTTCTGTAATAACCGAAATGATAGTAATATTCTCGCTTAGCTAGCTTTGTAAACAACCGATGAAACAATCATTAATATAGCTCTTTTATCTCTAAAAGTTGTATTGAGGTTCAGCGATCTATAAAAAAATAATACGATAAAATAATTCGCGAACTAAATGTTCTAAAAATTATTATTTCCCTCATTCTGAAATAGACCAACATTTTTCGAATAAATTTTGTTTAGATAAGTGAATAAATCCCAAGACTAAACGGGTCTAACGCGGTTAAATTTTTATTCTCCCTAATATTGGTTTTCCGTTTATCACATTCTTACAATTATTCGTGGCAACAGTTTATAGAAAAACATTAATTTCTTATGGTTTGAGTGACCTTAAATTGATTTTTATCAGTTTAAACTCCATTTTCGATAGAATTTTTATATAAATATTTTAACATAATGAAAATACGTCAGAATTCAAATGTTTACCAGTAAACTTTGATATAAAAAGTCTTCAGTGCATTATTGGGTTGCGTAACCATGGTAATAGAAATACAAATTATTAATGATACCGTATGCCACTCGACCTATAAATTTAAATGGATTAAACTATACAATGTGTCCCAGAATATGTGGACAAACTCCCTGGTTCAGATAGAACACTTAAAAATAACAGGAAAAGTTCATATACATTTTTCTTCCTACGGCCTGCCCTACGGAGATACGGGCCCATAACGGACGTCCCTGGAAATCGTTGCTTTTTAAATAATTTATTAAGTACTAGGTGTAATTTAATAATTTTTTAGTATAATGGTTAGTAGATGAGTCTCCTTAAAATTCGCCCATTTAAACACAATTGGCTTATTTAGTTTGTCAGGGACGGACTAGACGTAACACAAAAATGTTCTTTCTTTGTACACCTTATATGATGAAGGACCGACAATAATATTTTTGGATACTCTAAACCTTAAGCTGAAAAAAGATACTCTTGGTCAATGTCGATAAAGTGGACTGTTTTCGAAAAAACAATATTTTTGTTCAATATGGTTTTTTGCATTAGTTGTTGTTTTATGTTCATAAAATTTCCTCATTGTTGTTATGGTTTTTTTCACATGTACCGATTTAAATATGAATATTTATGCCAGTGTCAGTGAAATTTGCAGTTTTTCTCCTTCGTCTTATTGGTTACTAACTTAGTAATGGAATTTACGTATACTATACTGGATATAAATCATATTGAACAAAAATATATTTTTTTTCGAAAACAGTTCATTTTATCGACATTGATCAAGAGTACCTTTTTTCAGCTTAAGGTTTAGAGTCTCTAAAAATATTATTGTCGTTCCTTCATCATACAAGGTGTACAAAAAAATGCATTTTTGTGTTACGTCTAGTCCGTCCCTGGCAAGCCAAATGTGTTTAAAAGGGCGAATTTTAATGAGACTGATCTAGTAATCATTATACTAAAAAAATTTTAAATTACACCTAGTACTTAAAAAATTATTTAAAATACAACGATTTCCAGGGACGTCCGTTATGGGCCCGTATCTCCGTAGGCGAGGCCGTAGGAAGAAAAATGTATAGGTACTTCTCTTGTTATTTTTAAGTGCTCTATCTGAAACCGGGAGGTTGCCCACATATTCTGGGACACCCTGTATAAATAGAAATATGTTTTGCATGATTGTGCGTTTTGGAAAATAGTTTCATGCACAATAAGCCCCCGACCACTTCGCGGTCTCGGGTTTTATTAAATTATTGTGCATTCGACTATTTTCCAAGAAAAATCGTTCTCAAAATATGTTGATCGATTGGTTCATCGACTAAATTTACAGGTCAGAAAAGGTTATTTTGTCTAATGTTTCCAGCTATCAAAACAAATAAACCGTGGATAATATACATATAAGCCGAAATAATTAACCTCTTTTAAACATAAATCATAAAAATTCAAAAGGGATAAAGCGGCTTAGGAAACTTTCTGACAGATCTAAGTCTTAGGCAGTTAGGAATTTCGCAAGCCTTTTGTCTTATTCTTATTATAATGTAAAAACTTTTCGCTAAATTAATACTTCTGTCGACAGCGAGCCTTTGTTGTAACGAACTCAGGAATATTTACACGGAGAGTTGAGGAAATGTTAAAAAACGTTTTGCTGCCTCGTTATATCCGAGGGAGAATACGGTATTGCCTTTGAAGGCTCACTTCACTGCCTTAGAAACTATGATCAAGTGGCACATCATTTTAAAGGTTGTTTAAATCTCTTTCAAATAATGTCATGTTTAATTAATTTTTAAATATTCTCTAAAAGCACCCTCCTTCACGATAAACTTGTAGCATTTTTCAAGTTTTTAATATTAACTACTGGATTGAGGATGGGAAGTTTTCCAATTGCCAACCTGTATTTAACTTATACTGGATTTAAACAAGTGACAAGCTATGTGTAGTTTGTGTAGTAATTAAAATGATATTAAATATTTGATATCGAAATTACACCAAATGATCACATAAATTATTAAAACAAATTCAATTATACAAAAATGTTAAAATTATTCATTAGGCTTGTCCTAAATAATTTATTAACCATATTACCGTTGTTTTCGTTATAATTTTATAGTTTATAAGCGTTGCCGAAAGATTTACATATTAATTATATTAGTATGTTATATATAGTTTCATAAATAATATTTTAGAATTAATTAATTATTAGTTTTAAGTAACAATATTACTTGAAACAACCTACTGCTACTAATCAAAGGTATAAAGAATTTAAATAATTATGCACTTAAAATTAATAATACTTCCTTCTTGAGTTAATCGGTAAGAGCTATGTGGATATTAATTGACCTGACACTTCCCAGTCAAAGACAAATAAATAGGAAAGACAGATAATAAAAGGAAATGACTTTGAACCATTTTTCATTCAAAACAAGGGGGATACAAAAACGACGTGACAAATAAGATCCAAAGGGATTTTACGAAGATATCTCATGCTGTTAGAAAGAAAAACTTATAATATGCTGACTGGCATTTTTTCTACGGCAATTAATTATGAACGGATTTACTGCCGCCTTAGTTCTGGTAATTTATAGTCTCTCATTAGTGTGTAGTTTCCTTGAAATGTTTACATTATACGATCCCTCTTTGTGTTATTGGTTATGTTGTTATTTTGAAAATCTACTATTATAGCTAACGCCCAAGGGATCCTTTTCAAATATATCGACTAGAAAACTACAACAAATTGATGTCCATTTGGTATATTTTATTCTCTTTCGATTAGCTTTGATCGAAAAAAGCACGTTTTGTACAAGGTGAACCTTTAGGATGATAGTGACAACCACCAAATCATGATTTTTACCCTTTGAAAGACATACCGGTCTAGTGAAATTTATACTGCCTTCCAGAGAGACCAGGGAGATGAATTTTTGAATACGTCGAATATAGAAGTGGCAGCTTCATTTAATTTTTGCACATTCGCCCCTTACTTGTTAAGATTTAACCAACAAGAGGACATTTTCTAAAACATGGCTTGTAGTGATGACAATAACCGTCATTTAATGATTCTAATTGAACTAATTGTGATGAATAATAATATGGAATTTAAGAATAGAGTTCGTTACATTCGAGAAGCGACGGGTTTGGTTGCGTTTGTTGTTTTAACCAGGAAGGTCATGGGAATTTTACATGAAAATTCTTTGCACACCTGAATATAAATATCAGTGTGTAGCGAGAAGCCAGGGCTATGTAACGCATTAATTTACATTCTGATGATGTACTTAAAGTAAAAGGGTAAAAGGAAATCAAATAAAAGTTTATTTTCGTAGCATGAGAGCTCCTTTAGGGCTTCTTGGATATTAAAATTTCTATTAAAAAATTATTAATATTTGTTCAGGAGGATTGTTACAAGAGCAACGATAATCTAGATATGAGAACTACGGTAAAGGATTATAATAATTTATATTATTGTGTTGGATTGACACAATTATATAGTAGATAGACATAAATTAAATATAATAATAAAGCAGTAATATGTGAATTGCCTATGCAGGTATACTAATTACATACTCTACTACAAAACACATTAATATTGGTTAAAATACGATGCACCCGTGTAATGCTTCACCGCCAAAACAAGTTTTAAACAGTGCTGAAATTAGAAAAATAATGTTTAAAACACGAGCACTCAACGCGGACAACATGAAAAATTATCACCATAACATAATGTTGAGCCCGGAACAACAATTATAAACTTTACATAATATAACTACTCGAAATAATGTTCTTGCAGTTCATGGGTCATAAACATTCAGTATGATAAAGGATGAAACAAATTAAAATACATGGTGGCGATTTGAAAACTGCCCACGCTTGATATATCCAGTAAATAATATTATAAATCGAAAAGATACGTCAATTCTATTGCGAAGGAGCGCGGCTTCTAAGGAATATTTGCAATCTTCGTGGTTTGTTCGGGTTTATTAGTAGATGTTACCTTTAAAACCTTAAATGAGTCAAATGGTACCACATTATTTTAGAGGTACTGTTTATGTTCTCAATAATTTTGAGAACTTTCAATATTTTTATATAAAAACTGAAAATGGCACAAGAATGCTAATCCGGGCGATCATGACGGACATTATTTAGAAACATGGAAACATGTTTTATTTTATGGTCAGGTCAAATGCGGAGTAATTTATGAAGATAAGAATGTTTAAATAAATCCCCATTACTCTACTACCAGTGGCGGTTCTTCCACAGGAGCACATGCTCACGTGCACCCCCAAAACAGAACGAATAAAAAATATTAATTTATATTCATTGAATAATACTTATCGTATAAAGTCCGACCCTCCCTAATATTTTATCATCCCGTCAAACCAAACTGTATACATCCGGCAACCGTGCCTCGGTCGAGGTAAATGACGATTATGACGAGACCTGCTCACACGTGCGATTAAGTAGTGCAGTTTCTTTGTAGTAACAGGTGGCGGGTGGCAGCGGGGGATAGCGGGGCTATGGCGATTTAACAAGGAAAAGGCGCTCAGTTTTTGTGTGCATCTAGTTAGAAATTCGAGCGTGTATGTTTCAATATTTTAATATTATATATTTATTAAGTTAAAATGAATAGTTGACGGTGGACTTTAGCTCTTTGAGTTTGGAGAAAAAAAATTGTTGAAGTGAAGAATGCGGGAACACCTAAACCCGAAATAAATTTAACGCAGACCACAAAGGGTAAATCTAGGGCCTATATTAGAAAGTTTAAAAATGAAATATATGAAAAAAAATTTATAGAGGGTATTCCAAACTTAATGAGGCTGTTATTGATCAATTTTCTAGAATTAAGAACCGAAGAATGGGCTTTACGTTTAAGCACTATTGTGTAGGGTCATAAAATGTTATGTATTTCGATAAATGAAAATATGAAGAATGCCAACTTGTTAGTCTCTTGGCTCGATTCGTTCTCGTCATAAAACAGTTAGCTATTGTTCCCGTCTTGGTTGCGCCTAATGACGTAGCCGTAGATGGCGTAGTGGTATTAGACATCATTCGGTTTTTTTTGATAACTCGTAGATGGCGGTAGTAGTATTGGACATCATTCGGTTTTCTTGATAGCTCGTAGATGGCTTTAGTAGTTTTAGTAGTGGCCTGTATAAATATTGTTACGAGGGTTGCATGCGACGACGTTCAGATCCGACAGCTATACACGCTTTGAACTGTAGTTCACTCTTGAACTCTAGTTCAAAGTAAAAAAAGGTCACGAGCCGCCACTGTCTACTACTGCACCCAAACGTAATATAAATCCATTAGATATGAGTGCTTCCTTTAATCCTTATTTTTCCTCTACAGAAGCACTCACACATACGGCTATTTACATAAACTTTGTCAGTTTTGCTCTTTCATTTTTTAAAATTGTAAGCTCTGTTCCGAAAGTTGCGATATGACCTGAAAGGACATGACAAATGCAGCCGGCAGTTGCAGGTCGTTAAGATAAAATTTTGCAGAAATAGCACGACATATATGAATAAATATAATTTCCTTTAAAGATCCGTATTATTTATGCGCTTAAATTTATTGGCCATATATATTTTACATTACTTTTCAGCAGCTTAAATAGAACTTGGCTGATTTATGTGTAATTTATTCTCGATTAATAGTAATGGATCGGATGCTCTTAATTAAAGCGTACAGGGTGTTCAAAAAACTAATGTAGGTGTCATGTGCTCTTTTTGAGTCAAACTTAAAATGGTAAAATCAAAATTTGAAAATTTTCGCTCGCTTAAGAGACACGTGGGAAAATAAAAAAATTGTCAATTTCTAAATTACCCTATATTTTCTTAGTTAAAAGAGATACAAAAAATATTTTATACAGAAGTTTCTTTATAATGATTGTTGATTAATCTTCCGTTTTCAGAATAAGTATACTGGGTCAGGTAAAAAAGTTGTCGGACCTAACCTCATTTTTTTAAATTGAACACCCTATATATTTGAATCTAAAAGATATCATTTTAAATTCTCTTTTCAAATATATAACACAGCATGGATAATATGGTTTTCCTAGGCGATTTATTTAAACTTTATTACTTTAAACCACAGTTTAGACCATGAAACAAAACCTAATATCATAGAAACAACTATATTGACATTCTATTTGTTATTAACATTTAATGTCAATTTCACTTTTACATATTCATTTGTGAAAATGACTTATCAACATTTTGAAAAATTTGATATGAAGGAGTTTGTCAGTTTATATTGAAGGTGGAAAAAACGAAGAAATGGCTCAAAATTTATATTTTGTTCGCTATCCGGAAAGACGACAACTATTTAAGGAAATATTCCGAACATTTGCGACGATTCCCGTTTTTCCATTTTAAAAATGAGGTTAGGTCCGATAACTTTTTTTTACCTGACCCCGTATACTTATTGTGAAAACGGCAGATTATTCTACAATCGTTATAAAGAAACTTCTGTATAAAATATCTTTCTGTATCTCTGATCTATAGAGTAATTTTGAAATTGAAAATTTTTTGATATTCCCCGTATCTCTTAAGCAAGGGAAAATTTTCAATTTTTTTTTACCATCTTAAGTTTGGCCCAAAAAGCCTACATGACACCTACATTACTTTTTTGATAGCACTAACATTTACGGAGAACAAACCCTATAAAAGTGTCGAAATTGGGACACCCTGTACTTTCTTGTTTTAACATTATATATTGCGGTTCTTTCCCATTCTAAGTTTTGACCCGTCAATTTTTTTTTACAAAATTTGGGTGTGGCCGATAGGGTAAGGTAAACTACCTTTTGACATAAGAATCACAGTTCTGCCAAAATGGCGGACGGGCGCCATCTGTGTGGAGAAAATTAAATAGTAAGAGGGGTCTTGCGATACACCTATTTGACAGTCCTATCGAGTACTTTACGGTACCCGAATATTACTTATCTATTCGCACCTAAAATGAAATGGCGGCGTTTTCAAAGATTGCCTAGTTATTATTTTTTAATAACCCTAGTATAGTAAATACAGGCGTTAGACCTAGGGCAATCAGCAGAAATTTGGCCTCATTGATTTCTATTAAAAACAATCTCTGATCGGGACAAAATATAGATAATTCTGTCTACCTTTTTATTTCAATGCTTCTAAGGGGGTTTCAGATTTATATTAAATCCTTGTTGTTAGTATCAGGCTTTAAAATTTTAATGCAAAATTGGACTATCCACGAATTCGTTGTCGAGATAGGTAGGGGATCTTTTGTCATGGTAATTTTTCATTTTGTCAAGAGGATAACACATATATTCGTGTGTGTATGACATGCGAATTATGCTATACCATTTTACATACTTTAACCTGTATTTAATCTGAATGTTTTAGACTAAAAGGGTACTCGAAAGGATGTCCCCTAAGAATGAAACGAAAAAGTTGTTCAGAAATTAATTCACCAGTTATTTCACCGCCTATATTACTGTTTGTCACCGTCGCTACAGTTGAACCGTGGAAAGAATAAACTTGTAACAGTATGATATGAATAGATTCTGTAGATCAAATAAGATAAAACCACGACAGCAGCTAAAGGACGTGAAAAACATTATGAAGGTAGTAGATATAAGGGGTTTTCCAATAAGAACGATATGATTTTAAAATGAAATAATATTAAAATTATTTCAGATACAACCAAACTTTTTATTTTATATTAAAGTACAGTCGATAACATTTATGGTTTGAATAACACATCGTTTAAATGTCCACCTCGAGTTCGTCTACACGAGCGAATTCGACGAACCCAATTTTCGTTGGTTTTGTACAATAAATCGGGCGTGATCTGACGAATGCATCGTTCAATGTTCAATCTTAATGTGTCAAGTGTTTGTGGTTTGTTTGCATAGACCTTGGTCCCACAACAAGTAATCTAAAAGTTAAAAAAATATTATCCTTTCATCAAACTTTTCTTGCAATATGTCGATAGTTTCTTGAGCAGTGTGACATGCAGCACCGTCCTGCTGGAACCACATATCCTCCAAATCAAGTGCATCTAAATTTGGCCACAAAAAATTTCTTAACATCTGTCGCTACCGTTCACCATTTACTGTAACTGAATCTCCTACCTCATTTTGGAAAATGGTCCGATGATGCCGCCATACCATAAACCACACCATACAGTTACTTTTAGCGGATGCAAGGGCTTCTCGTGAATCTGTTGTGGATTGTTTTCGCACCAAAAATGGCAATTTTGCTTGTTAACATATCCACTTAACCAAAAATGAGCTTCATCTGAAAGGATAATTTTTTTTGTAAAATTAGGATATGGGCGTGGAGTGGATTAAGTTCTTGAGTCAAAACAATTTTATACCGGTGTAATTTCAAATGTTTTTGCAAAATCCGCCAAGTTGTCGTGTTGTCCTAAACTCAAAAATTAAATATAAAAATAGTATTACTTATGTAGATTGTACGTATTTTTTTTTTTTTTAATTATATCAATTCAAATATCATTGATTGTTAAAATGTGGTACTATTTCTTGATAAAGATAACCAATTGCTTACAAAACATGTCCAAAAAATGATTCTTTACCATTGGAATAGATCCTCGTTCCACCTAGAAAAATAATTTCACGTTTATGAATACTATTGCGATTTTAAAAATTATTTCGTTAAAACTAAGCTCGTAGGACTGGTTGCAATAGATTACTCGAATAAAGTATAATATTTAACACAACTTACACAAAAAGAAATAAATTTGCAACTAATGGTTCTTATTAACATATTTCGATGATGAAATTCTATGTAGCCAAGTACTTTCGTTTAGAAACTTGGAGAATATGTGAGCCACACAAACACAAAATATACATCAATAATGATAAATAATGATATGTCAATATTTTAATTCAGTCATTTCAATCTAATACACTGGACTTGTATTTTGTAGCAATCTTTCCCCGGTTTAACTGTACATCAATGGTATATTGTAAATTATCGCGGCAATTTTCCTATCAAAGAGGTTACCCAGATTATTTTTCTGTCGCACTCGTGTTAAGGAAAATAGAAAATGTGCACTTTCCATTAATCATGAATTGTATTTTAATAAATATGTAGGAACAATTTAAAATTTTGCTGCTCTAATATCTGACAGTTAAGCCAAATAAAAGGAACTTTGATCAAAGAAACTGGTCTAATTGTTTCTCTGAAACTGCTTCCCGCACTTCAGTCACAATATGGTTTTATTATTTTATGAAAACTTCTAAATTGAATAGAGTTTTGCTTTAATATAGAAATAGCACTTTAAAGGCTGGTGACTTGGAGATTTTAAAGGTTTCTGTTAGTTTAGTGAATCTATAGATATCTTTGAATCAATCTCATCAAGTTTATAAGAGAGAAAATATTGCATTCCTTATGTATCTAATGGTTTTGTAGTATTATTGTTAAGTAAATGAATAGATAACACTGGTCAACACATAATTTGGTTCCGGCAATTTTGTTACTGCTTCTAGGTAATTTGGGTCTGCTAAACCTAAAAATAACAGATTTGCTCCATCAGATCGTTTTCAACAACTAGGGCCATAAGATATATTTTCGAGATTAAGGGTATTTTATATCGCATAATTATATACTATGTATTACTGCTACCATCAAAAAAACAACTCAGAAATGGAAGAAAAATGTTTATTGTACACCACAACAAATACAAAAATCATCTGTCAATAACATTAACAATATTAACTTAAGTTATTAATTTAAATTAACCTAGACTAATAAATAAGAACGAGCTAATCTGTAATTTTGGTTCCTGGATAAAGAAGATTCTTTTCATTTAGTCTGGAGACAAGTAACTCGGCAGACTCTTTTGGAAGGTTTAAATTTCCGACAAGGTCACTTAGTTCGGTACTGGTTAAATCCCCTGCAAAATCGCTGTCCTCTTTTTCAAATCGGTCACTCACTGCAGCTCGTCAGGTGACGTTTCGACTGTATCCTTTGATAATGGAGGCAGGCTGTGGAATTGGTATTTCTTCAGAATACTGAATAGGCCTTCTTGCTGACTTCAGGTTAGGATAGTTCCACTTATGCCGATTGTTACGATTAATACCCTTTATCTTCACAAGACAAAATTAAGGTGGCTTCGGAACACCAAACCTTAAAAAACTTCTTTGTCCTTTGTCCGTTGCCGCAGGTTTTCGACACAGGTTTTGCATATAACCTGCGGAGCCTCGGGATTTTTCTTGGCCTCCTAAGTGAACACCAAAATAAGCCAAATAAACTTTTTTCACAGTCACAAATCACTCTTCTACTTTCTTTTAAAAGATACTCGCCACATATATAGCAAGAACGTCCGGATGGTTTACGCAACTACGCCTACATGTAGAAGCCATCTTTAAATACGATTTTTCAAAAAACACACTCGGGCAATATTCCGCATATGGGGATTATATAGGTACTAATACCCTACGACACAAGCCTAGTTAACGAATTAATTTATGAGGCTCACGGTATACAATTCCATTCTCTTTTATTGCCTTCTAATGTATATTTTATGCTAATTGCAAATACGAAAATAAGAAATCTGCAGGTGCAAAACATTTTTGTTAAGAAGAATACTATTCCAATTTCCCTACATATAAATACATATGTGTTGCGAAAATATCTCTACTTCATTTTTAAGGTAATAGAGGTGAAAATACAAATACAGTAATAATTCAAACTGTTTTGAAAGCCCCAATTGGAACCGTATATCAAAGAAAATGGCAGTCAAAAGTCACTTTTTTTGTGAAAGTTTTCCCTTTTTAACAGAGAATATGCAGCGTGCTATAACCGTGCCAGTGCAGTGCAAGGACATTTAAACAATGGTTGTTGGCAAATAAATTTAGAAGAATTTGTAATAATGTATGAGTTTTGTTCCCATTTCGGTCGTATATGTATAATATCTTTAATTTTGGCGAAATTTGCGACTGATAGGAAAGTTAGTTGCTTGGCAATTTCGCGAATGAAAAGTTTGACAAACTGAAATCGCAACCCTGCAGGCATGGTACACTTAATTAAATGAAATGTACAGTTGTTATAGGCAATAGTAGTTTGTTCGGGTTCGGGTTTCTTCATATGGAAGACGCGTCCGGCTGGCATAAAAATCATAAGTGGTTTTCTTACCTTCCCTGGTTTCTCAGGTTCTCAACTACCGACAATAAAACCAGGGCAGTTATAGTCCTATATCTTTCTTACTTGCCGTGCGATCTTGGTAAATTTTTAGCAAAATGTAGACTTATGTCTTGGGATGATATCCTGAATTTTAGTTTTCAAAAAATACTAATATCTTGATCATTATACAGGCAGAAATAAAAGTTACTTTTTTACCCATAATTTCTTAACGCCCTGTGGAAGAATTGAGTGGTAGAATTTAGCTTCATTATATTTTGTTTTGAAGTGTGGTCTTTTCTTAGCCCATTGTTTTTTGGTTCACGCCATTAAGTGCTTTGTAAAAGAAGATACAAATTTTCAAAGAAAATATTGAAGTTTTTCAGTTTTATTCAGTTTTATTCACGCTGATTTTGCTCATTTGCTTATATTATTTGTACGCCGCTGACTTGGGGCGCCTATCAAAATCCAGGTCTCGTTTTAACCCTGGTCATATTCATGGACGTTGCGGTTTTTTGGGGTTTAGTTGGTTTTTAAGAATCGGTCATAAATCGACAATAAATAACAGAAGCGCTCCGAAATTGTGTTTTCGGGATAATCTGAATAAGCTGTATAAATAATGTGTTGGGCAGTGCGTTTTTTTGTAGGCGTCGGGCTATATTTATACAGGATGAGTCATCGGGAGGCACGGACCAAACTCTAGGAGTGTATTGTACAAGTGACAATAACGTTAAAGAACTGACTGCCGAGCTGCAGTATTTCTAATACGTTTTTGAACTAGCCCTATACACAAAAGTCGAATAGTGTGAGGTCCGGAGATCTTCGAGGCCAACTAATTAGGACCACCGCGACACCCTGGAAACTTCTCGTTCAAATGTTGCTTGGTTGGCCTGATCAGCTAGATGTGCAGGAGATCCATCGTGCTGATACTACGGTTGCATTGTGATGTTTATATGAACATCGACTAGCAGTCCTTCATAATCATCATCCTAAATTCATTTTGTAAAAAATTTTCGTAGTGCTTTCTTGTTAGGCTCCAAATACAATACGCTCCTGGGGTTAGGTTCATTCTAACCGACTCATCCTGTATAAAGATAATTAATTTTAAAGTATGCCGTAATCAGAATTTTACTAGGCCGCCTTGTTTTTGATATACGGGATGTTTTTTTTACGTAGAATCCAGTGACGTACTCAGATTTTTTCTACATTCAATAGTTTTCAAGGAAAATAAACAAATTTTCTTTTTTTAAATGGGTCGCCCTATATATTTTTTAATATTATAATTTAGTTTGTTCTCAAAATTCTCACTTTCTTTTAACTCCTAGATTAGGCCCGAAATATATGTATTTCAAAAATATACCATTTTTTTTTAGTAGGCCATGACGGATATTAAAAACAAACAAAAGAACACAGTCCTATGTGTCATAATAATAAAATCTTCTAATTCTGTCAGAGCATTCAGGTTCTCTAAGTTGTTTTAAAATTTCTAATTAATAGTGAAAAATCAGTTTGTCCTAATTATGGCAGAGCATGTAAAACAAACCCGAACAATCCTAAAAAAACACAATTTTAAGCCATATAAATTACATCCTAGTACAAAACTTACATCCTGGTGATGCAATTTTGCAATTGGTATTTACGAAATCTGAACAGAGAAAACAATTTTGAAAAAACCATTATATAGGCCTATTTTACCAGTGCTGGCATGTTTACTCGACAGAATACGCGGTTTTGGTCTCAGGAAAATCAGCATGTAATATTTCCAATCGAACGGCAAGACAGATTTGGCGCTGGCGTTTCATGCTTTATACTGAATAGCAAAATAGTTTATAATATATTTGAAAGAAGCCTTAACGCAAATAAATATTTGGAAATTCTGGAAAACGTTGTGCCAGAAATAATAGAAGATGTGCCCTTAGCTGGTCTCAATAACTTGCATCTTCAACAGGATGGAGCTCAACGCTCACAATGCCCAAATTGTAAGGGCCTACCTAGATAATAACTTCCCAGGTCGCTGGATTGGAACTAGTTTACCTGTATGATGGCCACGAAGGTCACCCGACTTGTCGGTTTTGGATTTCTTCTCATGGGGATACCTTCGAAATAAAATTTATTCCATTCTGTACCAAACAATGGCAGATTTAAGAATTGCCATTGACAGAGCTTTTAGGGAGTTACAAACGCGGCTATTTATTATTTTTAATTCATTAAGGCGAATAAGAAAAGTGTGAAACATGTCTAAGGCATAATGGAGAACAATTTGAGCAATATTTATGAGGAGAATTTTCAATTTTTGTGTCTAATATTTAATCACACCAGTATTTTTTTAATATCCGTCATGGCCTTCTAAAAAAAAATGGTATATTGTTGAAAAGCGTATATTTCGGAAACGACTAAAAAAAAGTGTTATATATTTTTGAGAAGCTTGTTACAAACTAAATTATATTATTAAAAAATATATAGGGTGGCCCAATTAAAAAAAGCAAATTTGTTTATTTTCCTTGAAAATTATTGAATGTAGAAAAATGTGAGTACGTCACGTAAAAAACTACAAAAAGAACATTTTATTTCTTGTTGATACGTTACGGGGTAACCGAGATATGGGGAGTGGCCCAAAATGCACACTTCTCAAAAACATCCCGTATATCAAAAACAAGGCGGCCTAGAAAATTTCTGATTACGGCAACTTCTGCTTGACAAAAAAGTAGCAAAGTGCTGCGAAAACCGCATCCTTCTATCTTTACTAATATCGGAAATACCCCGTAAAACTACCCAAAAATGGACATCCTGTACATATATCGTAGAATGATATCAACATTCTTAATATTAAATAATACTTTATTAATTCTGAATTATTTTTTTACTATTACAGTTTATCTGTAATTTATTAATATATTCTTCGTGTTTCGAGAAAGGCTCGACGCTATTTCAAAATCAATTTCCATGTTTGTTTATTTTCATAATAAATACGGCAAACATACAGCAGCAAGACTGATGAAAGTACATTTGAGACTTTGACTCATTTAGTAACATATTGGCGGGGATTGGAAAAGATTTTCGATATAAAAAAAATTGTGATTTATTTCAGTACCTATGTGCGAACAGCACAGAAAAAAATTATCTTGTCATTGGAAATTTATAGCAAAAGTTGGTTAGATTTTTATTTTATATCCAAATGTGTCGTAGATATTTGTGTGTGATGATGATGATGATGTCTACCCGTAATATTTTTCTAGCCGCTGTCCCTTTCTTCTAATTTATTACTATTAAAGTTAAATCCTTCTAAAATTGATGGGTCTTATACCTTATACAAATGTGCCTTTTCACTGCCTTTTTAATTCTATTCTCAACTCTTCAAAATGACACAATGGCATACAAAAAGCTACTAGGCATAATTCGTACCACTCGACTCTCTCTCTAATCTCCACGCCGAATCTTCGTGCAAATACATGCAGAAAAATGAGATGAAGGAGACAGACAGTCTTTTGTCCACCGTGAAAGAAAAAGTGTGACAATAACGGCGTCAGTTGATTAATGAATTTTAAAATAAAATAAGATGACGCGGCAATTTCTTTTCCAGTTGTAATTTTTGTTGAGTCGTGGGCTTTCGAATGATTTCACCTTTACAAAAATAAATTTGTTTCGTTCATGAGTTCGGTATTTATAAAAATATTGCACTACTTTACAAGGGTTTTGAAAATCTTCAAAATCAAGCTTCACTGGGATTTAGAAAATTTCATATTATGTTTCTTCCCCAATTTTTGTAATAAGAAAGAATTGCACAAGAAATTAAGAATTGAGAATCGTACAAGAAAGAATTGTGCAAGAGTTGAGAGTTATGCCAGAATGCAATGTACAATCAATTAAGCAGTGAGAGTCATAGAAGAAAGTGTTGTGCAAGAAATTAAGAATTGAGCATGATACAAGAACTTGTGCAAGAATTACAGAGTTTATAGTTATACCAGAAAGATTGGTGACATAAATGAAGAAGTGAGAGTCATAGAAGAAATAATTGTACACGAAATTAAGAATTGAGAGTCACACAAGAAAAAATTGTGCAAGAAATAAAGAGTTACACCAGAAAGATTAATGCAAAAAAATGAAGAGAAGAAAGAATTGTGGAAGAAAGTAAGAATGAAGGAACATATATGAAATAATAGTGCAGAAAATAAAGAATTAAATTTCAGAAATTAGAATGTTGTGCATACATTACAGTTTTACTGTAAAACGTATTATGTACTTAAAAAAAATAACTGAATATAACTGCTATTAATTCTACAATTCACTACATAAGCTGATTTTACTGAATTTAAGTTATTATATAAGATAAGTGCCTAATTTACCTTATTTGGTAAGCTATAAATATAATATTATCCCCATATTACTGGTTTTAATGAGGCATTAAGTGGATTTACATCGAATGGTTAAGCGAGAAAGTTGGCACGGCAAGTTTAAATCTAGTACACTTAGGAGAGTTGAAATTAGCCCTGTTTACCATTTGAGTTATTTTACAGCGTTATGCGAATTACTTATATTAATTTAATTATTGTTTTAAAATTTCTAGAAGAATTTCGCTGTTATTTTATATATAAAGTGTGAACTGTACCTTCTGCAAGGTTTTTAAAATATCCGATATATGTAGGTGAAAATCAATGATTTTATAATGTTATAAATCAGAATGTTTTCAGCACTACAATAGAAGTCATACATCAAGTAAAATGGAATGCCAAAAAGTCGTTTTTTTCCGTTTTTCTTTATTTTCGATACAAAGCGGGCGGAGCGAAACACGTTTTGACTATCAAAATCCTTGTCCCGTATTCATAAGCGTTTCGGTGTCGGGGATTTAGTGGATTCTAAAGGGTTCGCGATCTTTAGTGTACTCATGACCGTTAGTTTTATAGCAGAATTATTCTCTCTATTTCGACTTCGTAATTTTTTCAAAAATTTTTTTAGCCCGAAACGTGTAATAAATAATAGGTGTGATATCGTTGAATTCACAATATAAAACGGAGTTTATAAATCATAGAATAAATGTGGTAATTTCTGTATGCCCTATGATTAACGGGATTCCTGTGCATTCTTTTCCAGCATACCAGTATGAATATGGGACAACAGACTGCTGCCTGAACATACACTATACACAAGTGTGATTTCACCGAAGACAATGATACGTTATATAATTTAATGGAAATTATGTAGAAAAATCAGAAGTATTGTAAACTACAGACCCCATAATCCATTCATGAAACTCTTGGAAAGTGAAGCTGTGATTGTGTGAAATGTTATTGAAATCAGTAATGGGTGGAAGAGAGAACTGCATGTTTGTTGGGTGAATGGCAACAATGTTAAGGTCTGGATATATCAGATGATTAAATATTAAAACATAACCATACGGATGAAAAGATAAATCCTGATTTAAATGATCCGCTCTTTTACAAACGACATATGAATGCACCATGATTGTTTATAATATCGACGATTTTTCAGCAATAGGCACAAAAAACACAAATCAACCAAAATATATAAACAATCTGTTAGATCACAGCGACAACGTTGTAATGTTTACGAGATTACTCATTCATATTTTGGCTCCTGGCCCTGTATTAAAATAGAAATAGAAGTTGCCAGTTGCAGTTGGATTAGTGCCAGTGTAAGATTCGTGTGATACTTTTAAGTATAATATAATTTTTTTAAAGAATCTCTCATCGCCATTTCACAGTTTATAGTAAAATTATTTGCAAATAAATTTATTTTAAGAGCAATTGTGAATTAATCTTAAACCGGTTTTAATTGCCAAATTAACAAATTTTTAATTGGGATTTTGCAAGATACCTTTGCGATAAATATGTCAATCTGGCTGTGCTGCAATAATGACCGAACGAGGCGGGAAAGACTGTTTGTATTCATTGCATAGACTAGAAATGTACATTTTGCTATCTGTATTTTGTAATGTCTTTAAGAAAAATAAATTTTCAAGAATCTTCTTATTCGTTAAAGAAAATTTTAGTATTAGTATTTATATTATAAAAGTTATGTGCACAATTCTGGGGAATTTTTTTATTGTTTAGTATTGCCGAATAGCCTAGAAGGTAATCCATAAAAGGGATGTCTTCAATTTGTAAAATGATTCAGGCACATGACAAACGTCCTGTCCTCCATTACCATAAAAACCTTAATATAAAAACATGTTATTAAGGAGAAATGTATTTCATCCATTTTTCTGTCATATACGCTTAATCTGGAGAGACAGGAAGACTTTTCGTTTGCATTACATTCAACACTTTTTGTCAGAATCGTTTTCTTGTTAGTTCAATAATTGCCGCATACATGGTGTCCAGTAAGCACCTTCTAATCTTTCGGGAGCTTACAGGGGAGATCAAAGTAAACCTAATTTGCCCCTTAACGAAGATACAGAGCCTCGAAGGGGTACCCGGCGATTTATTTTTTTGGCTCTAACTTTTGAAACAACCACTACAATTTAAAGACAATTTAATAATTTTTATGTCATACCAGTGCATTATTGTGTTTTTATACCTTAGATACCATCTATATAATGGATTACTTTATGCCCGCGCGGGCATAAAGTACACTTTATGTCCCGCGCTGGCATTAAGACGCAACAAACAGTTTTCGATTACCTTATTCTTTATTAACAACATAACAAAATATAAATTTACTTTTATATATTATTTGGTTGTGTTTATATAGAACTGGCAAATCTATAAGGTTCCGCTGATAGCTAAATTTCCTTCAGCAAAGGTTGACTGATGATTCATTGTCTGGGTCTCTAGTTTCTGTAAGGAAATGCAAGATCCAGATGGTACGCCTGCCGACATCCTTGAAACCTCATTTTTCGCTATCCTTTAAATATCCTTCAGCAACTGTGGTACTCTTCCATCTACCATGGCGCTTCAGCTTAGTCATACTTGCTCCAGCTTCTGCTAAAAGAGTTGCCGACGTTCGACGTAAACAATGACCAGTGTACTTTTCGGGGTGGTTCAAACCCAAATATTTTGCAATAATACAGAAAATTTTCCCAAATGTGTTTTTTCCAATAGGTTTTGCGTTTCCTTTTCAGCCTTTTTTCAATTTCGTCGGGAATTTCAAAACCTTGTTCCATTATTGATTTTGACTTTGACATATTAAACATTTGAATACTCATCTCCCTAGCAACCAAAAAGCAGGCTATAATAATGTCAAGGTAATGTCGCAGGTAAAAATAGAAAATTGGTAAATCAAATTAAATTGTAAAAAAATATTTATTATTTGCACCACGGGTACTAATAGATATATACCCTCGGGCAACTTAAGAACCCTCGGGCCAGGGGCCCTCGGCTTTGTAAGACTGTCGCCATCAGGCCATAATCATCTACTTAGTACCCTTGATACATAAATAACTAATAGAAACCATATAGAGGCATTAAACCACACTATAGTAGATGTCTTACATCGTCAGGAACGGGCTTGCCACACTCATTGGTCCAAAATTTTGACCGGTGTCATTTGACAGAACTGTAAACTGATTTTTTTGAATATATTTCTCTTTAAAAAAGGGATTGCTATAAAACTGGCGGTTCTCCAGATAAATCGGATTTTATACGAAACAATCAAAAGTTACTTATGCTATTTTAGCAATAAAATTCCAGTAATTTATTGTTTGTTTATTTTTAAAAATTACTTGCCAAACTTTAGAATTTCAAAAACACCCTAGTGCTAAATTTTATTTTTTATTTACATTCATGCATGTAATAATGACATTTCATCAATCTTTGAATGGTGGAAAGCTGACGTACTTTCACTTTCCACCCGGGTGGAAAGTAAATTCATTTTTTGTAATTTTTTTAAAAATCGATATCTCAAAATAATATACGTACACACTTTATTAAAGATGCTAATAGCTTCGCGTGTTTAGATATGTCTACTTTTTCCCTAATTGATCGAGTGATCCTCAGCATTGAATGTTGTGACCACATCGTTGATATCTTCTTTGTCTTGACATTTTTACTGAAATAAGCTAGCAGCACCGACTCAGAACCAGGATTTTGAACTTTGTTTCTCGTACACCATTCTTTAAAACAGTTATATGCCTTGACATGCCTCGGGCGGCTTTTAGTTGGCAAAAGATCTTGTTCAACTATTTTTGTGCTGCTTCTCGAATTTCTGGTGGAGTAGCATCAAAATCAAATTCCTCATCCTGTGTGTGTCATCCTGTTGTTAAAACAATATATTGTTTAGTCACATGGAAATCATATTAAAAAATGATATTTGCCATCTTGATGTGTATTATTACCTACGTTATTTTACCACCTGCGGTCTAATTTTTCAATGGAAAAGTCAAAATGACATTTATCTTTTATTAATAATTTTAATTCAAAATAATAAGAAGTGGATGTTAGATGTGGTTGTAAATAAAATAATATACAAACCTCGGTGAAAAGCTTCATTACTGTCTCGAGATTTAGTTACTACTACCGACCCTCTCGACAGGAATGAAACACTTTCCAGCTCGGTATACTATTACCTGTTATTTAACACTAGTAACTTTTGAGTGTTTCTCATAAAAACCGATTTATCTCCCAAACTGCCATCGAAATAAAGGAATGGCCAAAGTATTCAAGAAATCAATATCAAATGACACCGGTCAAAAGTTTGGCCCAACGAGTGTGGTGGCAAGTCCGTTTCTTTAGTTAGGGTTTAATGGCTCTCTATGACTTTTATAAAATATTGAAATTTCATTAAATTATACCTATCGGTTCAATAGTTTAAGCCAAAACAGTAAATTGCTGTGTATCCCGTTGGGGTTCTGTATCTCCGTTAGGTGGTACTTTAGGAATGATAAATTAGATTTACTCCTCTATATGCCCCCGACAGATTAGTAGGTACTTATCGAACCGAACGACCTGATTTTATATTTCAATACATTGGTAATCATTGTGTTTAAAAACCTATTCTCTTGGAGCATTTAACCGTGTAATTATGTTGGGTATTACACTTAAAATAATGTAATTTATTTTGACCAAAAAAAATCAATCGTTGCGTCATTATGGGCAACAGTCTTGTAAATATTTCACCTTGCTTTATTAAATCATTCTTCCTAGGCCCAAACTTTCAGTTAAGAACTTTCTTAAGATATTTCAACTTAAGCATAATTTTGAATATGTTCCTATTTAAGCAAATATTTTCCCAAGTTTATTCGTAAAATAGAACTTTCGCAACTTTTTCAAAACGCAACCTGGCTATATAAAGGTACAAGCAAGAGGCGAAAGTATTATTGGTTTTTATTATTTCTGGCGAAAAATTTTAAGTTTTGCTAAATAAATCTTATAAATGACATAATAAAGTATGTTGCCTTTTTATATTAAAAAAAAGTTCGAACTTATAAACGTTGCCGAGCAAACTTTTTTAAATTTATAGCGAAAAAAGTACAAATTTATTCAACCAAAATCTTAAACGAAGTTGGATAACTTTTTAAAGGACATATTATGAAAGAATGCCATAAAATATGGTTTTTAGAGTGCCTTTTTATTAATAAGCATCCTCAATTTTATCACATTTATTTATAAATACAGCTTGAATTTATTTAGAATTGATTTACATTACAGACTGTCATTATTGAACCTCTGATATGGTCACTTGGTTGGAGTAGATTGTTTGCCCTTTAAAACGTATTTCTTTTATACCAGTGTATTGTTTTCAGGCTCTCCTTCAAGCCCACGATGTGGTGGCGCATGAAGTTTATGGAGAAGACGCCATACGGGTCACGCCCCCTCCATTGCTGCCCTATCTCAATGGAGGAGACGACCTCGACGGTCCAAATGGAGATGTGGAGATGGAGAACGTCACCCGGGTGCGACTGGTGCAGTTCCAGAAGAATACCGATGAACCTATGGTGAGTTCTTTACGCAAGGTGTTGTTGAACTCTTTGAGGGATACTTCCGAGTTCTTTTCAAGCGTTTCTAGGACCTTAATCCTTAATTATTAGAGTTCGAGTGACCCGTACAAGGGCAAAATCCTTTCCCGTATTCTCGGCTGGTGAAATCCTTCAATGTTCTTCTGTGTATTCTCTTGTTAGTCAGTTCTGGTCGAGTTACTAGTGAGAGGGGTGCACTGGGTGATCTTTCCTCGGAAATACTAAAATTTCGTTTAATTCAGGACAGTAAGAATAAGTTATTGTAATGAAGGTTAGATACAATGCTGTATAATGAGTGACAGTTGCATTTTTCGCTTCCATTGTCTCTATTTATTTATATCACAACGTTTCAACTGATAATGGGAGTAAGTACTGGAGTGCTTGTGTAAGTAGTGGAGTGCTCACATAAATACGATCGGAGATGTTTATCAGTTGAAACGTTGTGCCATGACGTTCAAAACACGTCTATCACTCAAGTTGTTGTAACACTCTAATTATAAATTACAGCAGTTATGGATTAAAACACTCAATACAAGTATATTGTCATTATTAAATAAAGAAATAGAACGCAGGTCGTCTAGGACGATAAAAATAAAAATCGAGGACTCATATACATATAAAAGGGTTTTATGCAGCGCGTGCCAAATTGTTTAGAAAAGGAAATATACGATTTTACGTTCCAGTGTGGGATATTTTTCTTCTGAAGTCCCTAGTAAAATGAAACGAAGCGTAGTGAGTAAGTTCAAAATGGACGGCAAGAAACGAATGAGGCGTAACATTTTTGAAGCTTACGTAGAAGTTTTAAAGGATTATTATCGCTCTCAATAATAGATTATTTAAATTTAAAAAAACGTGACATTTTTCCATGTCTTTCTCGTCACATGCGCCATTCTTGATTAAAATAATTTAATTCAAGTATCTGTCATTTACATTCCATCGTATATCTATAAAAGTATATACGGATCTTATATACAAATAAAGGTCGTTAGCTTGTTCTGAAGCAGATTATGATAGCCAAATGTTACGATTGGAATTTTGGTACTCTAAGATCAAGAAACAAGATGAACATAGTTAGCACCTGTACAAAGGATTCATTGGAGGCAATTTTGAAGGTTTTAAGGAAGTTTTTACAGATGCGTCGGTGGACCCGAATACTAATCAGGTAGGAATAGGAATATTCAGTCCTGATTTAAGAGTGGAAATTTTTAGCAAATTAACTAACAACACCAACATATGTCTAGCAGTGATCCTGGCAATCAAGAAACCAATAGAGACATGCAGTCAGATAAATAATAACTTGGTCGTACTGTCGTGTATCTGCCCAAGTAGTGACTATTGTACACTTGCTACCAAAAAAGAAATTTTATTGGCTAAGGACAATGGATGTAATGTTAAATTTGTATGGATTCCAAGTCAGTGTGGGCGCAGGTCTATTTTGGGGAACGGCCCAAGATGTGACGAAAAATAACTCTCGGTAATTCTTTTTGTTTTAAAAAGGCACAAGAATAAGCCCGAACAATAAATACATATTTGGGTGATTTTTTGCAGTTTTTTTGTTTGGTATCTAGACACGTGGTAAAATTTCATTATTCACAAATAACTATATTTCTGGAATTTTTTTGGCGGTACTACAATTCTTTAGCTAAACCCGTGCCCACCCGTAGTTACGTGCCTGCTAAATACCCTACCTGATCAGATGTAAAAGACTAGGCTGCCGGTCGAGCAGTCGGTGACGTCATCGCTTGGTAAATTGGAATTTCAAGTGATTCACTCGAGCGATTCACTCGATTATTAAAATCGCTGGAGTATCAAGTACTCGATTATTAAAATCATGGGTTTTTCCCAACACTAAAATGAATGCACCACTTAATATAGTGAATATTATTGGAAATCCCACAAGCGACAATACCCTCATATTATGCAAAATTATAGACAAATTAGGAATGAAAATCTATATCGTTCATCTGCGATGCATGGAAGATCCAATAAGAAGATATATTTGGAGGATTGCTAGAGAAATAAAGCTCGATGTATGGTTAGTGTGCACCGATTCTCGGTTGTAAACCATTGATAAATATGGAAATATTTGGCGGGATGCTGGAAAGCAGGAGGCTATTGGAATTTCGAACAGAACATCTATAAAAGTCTCGTATAGAATTTTTTTAACTATCCCTGTACAGTTAGTTCTTTCCCTAGCCACCAAGTTTTCGACATCTGACGAAGGTTTTGAGGATTTCTTCCTAACAAAACCTTTTATTTAAAAATAAATCCATGAAAGGTTTCTCTCAAATTTTGCTCCTTAAAAATACCTGTCATTTTTAAAATACACAAATAGACATCGTATTAGGAGTATATTGATTCAATTAAAACATTTCAGCATTAAACGGTCTTCAAGAATATTCCTCAATATACTTTTATTTTAATGGATATAGTAATCCATTAAAATATGAAATTTCAGGAGAATTTTAAAAGTGCCATTAAGTTGTTTGCTTAAATTTACGGAAAATTATTTTGAAGATATGATTCGTCTTTCATGCGTTAGTTGGGGAGCTTCAATAGCACAATTAGGATTTTGGTTTTGCCGTTATACTGGGTCCGGCAATTTGCCAGGTATCCCATTTTCGACACTTCTATAGGGCATCTCCGTAATTGTCAGTGCTATCAAAATAGTAATGTAGGTGTCATGTGCTTCTTTTGGATCAAACTTAAAATGGTAAAAACAAAATTTGAAAATTTTTCTCTCGCTTAAGAGATAAGGGGGAAAGTCAAAGAATTGACAATTTCTAAATTACCCTATATTTTCATAGTTAAAAGAGAAACAGAAAAATGTTTTATACAGAAGTTTCTGTATAGTGATTGTTGAATAATCTGCTGTTTTTAGAAGAAGTATACGGGGTCAGGTAAAGTTGTCGGACCTAACCTCATTTTTTTCAATGGAACACCCTGTATATTTTAATCTGAAAAGATACTATTTGAAATTCCCCTTTCAAATATATAACACACCATGGATGATATTGGTTTCCTAGGCGATTTATCAAACTTTATTACTGTAAACCGCAGTAGACCATGAAACAAAAGCTAATATTCTAGAAACAACTATGTTGACTATTAACATTAAAAATTTCATTTTTATACAGTCATTTGTAAAAATGACCTATCAACAATTTGAAAAATTTGATATCATGATATCAGTTTATATTGAAAATGGAAACAACGAAGAAATGGCGCAAAATGTATATTTTGTTCGCTATTCGGAAAGACGGTAACCATTTAAGGGCATATTCCGAACATTTGCGATGATTCCCGTTATTTTTTACCTTAATCTGAATCTTTTATTTCGTTTCAAAGTAATAAAGTTTAAATAAATCGCCTAGGAAACCAATATCATCCATGGTGTGTTATATATTTGAAAGGAGAATTTAAAATAGTATATTTTGAGATTAAAATATACAGGGTGTTCCATTTTAAAAAATGAGGTTAGGTCCGATAACTCTTTTACCTGACTCCGTATACTTATTCTGAAAAAGGCACAGTATTCAACAATCAATATAAAGAAACTTCTGTATAAAAGATTTTTCTGTAACTCTTTTAACTAGAAATTGTCAATATTTTGATTTTACCCCGTATCGCTTAAGCCAGCGAAAATTTTCAAATATTGATTTTACCATTTTAAGTTCGACTCAAAAAGAGCACATACATTACTTTTTTGATAGCACTAACAATTACGGAGACATCATATAAAAGTGTCGAAAATGGGACACCCTGTACAAGAGGCACTTCAAATAAATTACTTTCTTTCATAAGTTTATGTTTTGACATCAACTTCCTTAATTTAGTCCACTGGAAAACTCATGTCACTTGTCTAAACAGTAATTATTTTCGTTGAATAAGCGTTCATCTCGTATCTTATATTGCTGGAAAATAACGACTGATTTACGTGTAAATGGAAAATGTGCAACTTACAAGCGCTGGGAAAATTGACTGAATTAAAATGAGTCGCTGGAATAATATACTATTAAATATATTACCTACTTACAAGAACTGTAGAAATTTAGAGTTTTGTTATCCGTTTCGTTGATAACAAACGACTATTAACTCAGGATGATGAGATTTTACGCTTACTATAATGTTTTTCATATCTGAAATATGAGAAATATTAATGTATAAAATATATAAATAAAACCGAAGAGGAATCATATATAAATCGTATATAAACAGTATATTGCTAATACCATCTGCACTTATGGCCCCGCTATGGGCATCGAAGGGGGCGTTGTGAGTTTTAATGTAAATTTCACTGGTTAGTTAGGAAAAATATTGCAATCAAAATTTCGATTAGTTCGAATTAAGACGGCGTTCCATGCATGCGATTTCTGACGATATGATGATCCGACGGTGCCCTGATTGGTGTAAACTTTTGGTGCCAAATTCCGTCCGAATATTTGTAACAATCGACACGATGAGCTTTATTTTAACTTTCATCCGACGTCGTAGGTTTCTTAACCTCACTTTTTCTAAACCAAAAATTAAGAATGAATGACTATACTGACTATTTTGGGAATTATTATCAGCTACTAATGCACCAAATTAACAATACATTAATTTTAAAGTTAGGTAGTGACCACATATATATTATATTGTATACGAGTGACACTCTCTTCTTTTTTACAAGCTTGTTAGTGAAATTCGGTTCCGAAGATCGGATAATGTGATAAGCAAAATATTTTCGTATATATGTACATACCTGAAATACTTTATACCTGGTATTGATCCACGACTTTTGCAAAAAAGCACCATGTCCTTTCATCTTAAACAAAAGAAGCCACTAACCTATCAAACAGCGAATCGAATCACCACAAATTAAAAACTCCTTTTCAAAAATTGTTGTTAGGTAATGAAAGTTTATAAGCACTAATATACCGACAACAATGTGGGCAAACCACTTTTTATTCTGTAATTTGAAAAAGCATCCAGAACCAAAGATGGCGACGAATAACAACAAACAAAAATATTGTCGGGTCGGCTCTGACGCGATCGATAAAGTTTCCACCCTAGTGGGCAAACTCAGTAGACCCGCGCCATCTGCCATAGCGGGGACACTTTTTGTATTTTGGAACGTTCGTATTGGCAATATACTGTTTATATATATATGTGAGAAGAATGCGATTACAAGCTCTATGGCACCAAAAAAATAACGATTCACGCTGTTGTCATAACGAAAGAACAAATCACTGTGACATTGACAGCTGCTAATCTAACCTAAACATTTTAAATGAAATAGAGATTTCTAGTATCGGTTCTGTTAACTTTTAGATGTGAAAGAAACCAAGATAAATACAGGGGTAAATTTGAAACCCTCACCCTTAATATATCTCTTGCACGAAGACTGCAAAAATATTCTTTAATAGCCTCCCCCTTCACTATAAAATTGACGTTGCTGGAAGCGGGATATGAAGAGTTGGGCGTTTTCAAATTGATACTCTGTTTATACAGGGTATTGAAAATAAAATAAATTGTGCTAGGTCCCCAAATCTCTTCGTCTTCCTAATTATTTTTGTTACAGGGCATAACGCTGAAAATGAACGAAGACGGCAAATGTATAGTGGCGAGGATTATGCACGGGGGCATGATACACAGGCAGGCCACTCTACATGTTGGCGACGAAATTAGAGAAATTAATGGAATTCCCGTTGCCAACCAATCGGTCAGCGCGTTACAAAAGATTCTCGTAAGTACTATACATCCTTTTTCTTAACTTTGACACTGTTTGGGTTTTAGACAAAAAAGAGTTAATGAACTGTATATAAATCTGATTGAGGGGAAAAAGACTGAGAGATAAATATACTCAGGAGACAGCGCGACACCAAAATAAAATGGCTTACCTTTGATTCTAGTTATTTTTTCGATGGTCACCACTGAAGCCTGGCGGACCTGTATAATTTTTTTATAGGAGAAATTTTATTATGAGCTTAATGTTAAGGATATCTTATCTTCCACAACGTAAATGGTAAAAAAACACTAGGAGAGGAACGAAACATAAAATAACATACTAAAAAGAACCGAGGGCAGAAGCCATTATAAATTCGGTGGAAAAACAAAAACAGAGTTGCCTTTAAAATTTTTACATTACAGGCATTCCAAAAATTTTTCTTTACATCAACTCACTCATTAATTAGATACTAAAATTCTACTTATAGCAAATTTTTTAATGAGAAGACAGAAATCTACTGGCTTGTTAGGTGGTAGTGTATTTTATAAATACAGGGTGTTTTTGCGGGGCGCTTTGAATTATTAAGCGAAATATACACTTTATATGAAATCTCAAAATTTACGTGGCCCTTCGCAATCAATATTTTATTGAGGAAGTCTCCAGGTTCAAAAGAGGTTAGCGCATTATATGCGATGTTGTCATATTGCAACACATAATTCTAAACGCACGTGTTCAGTTTTTGACAACAAGACGTCTTTGACGCCCGCTATCACTTCTTTTTCAAACTTTTTAGACAAAGGAAACTACAATTTTAAGGTACATACTCTCTTACCTTCGATCTTATTTTAAAATAATCCGTTTCATAATTAAATTCCATAAAAAAATAAAACACAAAAAGTATGTTTTTCAACAGAACCAACAGTAGATAATATCGCACAAATTTATTATTATGAATTATTTCACAACAAAAAAAAAATCGGGCAATACAACTAACAAAACGTTTAAAATTCGTATACGTCAAGCACGTGGCACCCTCGACGTCGTGGAACCTCGAAGCATACGGAAGTATGAAGCGGCGCGCGGCCGGTATTTAAGCTATGGCGAGACACGCGGTGTGATCTGACAACACTGTTAGTATACTCTAGTGACCCACATTGTTGCTAAGCGAATCCAGACGGAGCGGGGCGACAGTATTTGGGTAAAAATGTTTTTTACCTTAGTATTTAGATATTCGATTTAAAAAAAAAGTATGTAGACTTTCTCTAGGACACCCAAGGCGTCACCCATTGAAATATAATAAGTCATTTCCATAACACCCTGTATCTCGCTTCCTGGAAATATGTAATATTAGAAATCGGAAAAACACGTCACTTTTATTTTAAAGAAGAAAGAGACTTAACAGGATTCCGGAGTTGTACCTGTAAACGAGTTTTCTTCCCAAGCGTTTATTCCTGTTTTATGAAAAAAATGTCAAAGGAAAAAAAACTTTGTAATAGAACTAGAACTCGCGGAAAGTCTATATTTTTTTGTTTCGGCAGATTTTTAGATTTAACTTTTTTTAGTGCTCCATATAGAAATCGAGTTTTCAACAAAATTTAGACACCTTTCGTTAAAAATTTTTTTTTAAATGTACCGTTTTTATAAGAAGCGAAAACTCCGTTTTTCAGCGTAGAAAATTGAAGTATAGACCCCGATCACGTGTCTTTCGTCCGATTATCGTTGTTTCTATCGGCGTACCGATAAAATTGAGATATCTTTCAGATTTTTTAAAATTATAGATATTAAGGGTGGGGAAGCTTTCAAATTGACACCTTGTATGTATGAAATAGTATTTCCTAACCACCTGAAAATACCTTGTACAATACGGAATGAGCAAAAAGCTAAACAGTTATTCCCCAGAAGACTATAAGTTCAGGTCCCGTCGGGCGACGAAAATATACTTTTCTTTTAAAGCACGCTCTAAAGTTAAATTTTTGTATTCCAGAGGGAAGCACGAGGTTCTGTTACTTTCAAGATAGTTCCCTCATACCGAAGTGCCCCACCGCCTTGCGAGGTAAGTTTCATAATATTTTATATATTTTGTTAGTTATTGCATTAAGTCTGGTTGTATTAATATCATTTTGGTTTAGTCTACTCTTAATCTGACCATAGGTTAAATAGATCTTTTGTTTATCACAGTTACCCTTTTATTTCGAATTAATTTATAACGTTTTTGAAAAATTATCTACACTCGTCGGCACAAAATTCCGCCACCGTAATATTTTGGTCAAGTTTGAAATTTTATAACTTCTTTATTTTTTATGCGATATTCATGATTTTGTTATGAGTTTGTAGATCCGTTTATTGTGTATTTTTTTGTCGTAATTTCAAAACACCCTGTAGGAAAATTAAGGTGGATAATTTTATTTACATACTGTTCCTTGTAATCTTTGATGTATTCTAAACATTTCAATTTTTAATTCATTCCATTATCTCATTTCTGCTGCGAGCTGCAAAATTTTAAATGAAACGCTGATTTGAAGTCTATTTTCATTTAGAAAAACAAACACTAGGTATATCATAAAGTTAATTAACAAAAATAATATTAATATCGTGCATTTCCTCCTCTCACAGTAATGACAGCTTACAGTCTTCGTGACATCGAACGAATAAGGTTACTTATCCTTTCTTGAGGAATAGCCTGATATTCTTCGGTCAGCGCCAGTCGTAAGTCTTGCAAGGTTTATGGTCGTACAGGACGACGCCGAACGGCCCTTTTAAGTTGACACCAAAGATGTTCGATTGGGTTGAGATCAGGGCTACATGCGGGGGCATTCTAATCTTGGAAGTCCAACTTCATCCAGATATTCGCTCGCTACATGTGCAACGTGAGGTCTAGCATTATCATGCGTTAATGTAAATTGATTCCCAGTGAAAGGAGCAAATGGAACAACAACTTCTTGGAGGATTTCTCATTGTAACGGTGGGCGATTAGAGCTTAACAAATACAAGATTGGTGCGTGCTTCGGTAGAAATACCCATGTCATACATTTTCTAAAAATAACATCGTTTCATTTAAAATTTTGCAGCTCGCAGCAGAAATGACATAATGGAATGAATCAAGAAACAAAATGCTTAGAATACATTAAAGATGACAAGAAATAGTATGTAAATAAAATTATTCACCCCAATTTTCCTACAGGGTGTTTTGAAATTACGACAAGAAACAACAGTTTGATTTACTCCTGTATAATATAGCCTAATCGAAAAATGTTACTTTATAAAATAATTAAGGAAAAACACAATAAACGGATCTACAAACTGATGAGAAACTCATGAAAATCACATAAAAAATAAAAAAGTTCAAGTCAAACATGAGACTTGACCAAAATTTCAGGGTGGCGGAATTTTGTGCCGGCGCGGCGAGTATACAGGGTGTCCGGGAACATGTGGGAAATCTCCCGGATATGAAGAAAACACGTGAAAAGAATACTATAGGTTCATATAAACTTCTTTCGTATCGGCCTCCTCTTCGGAGATATGGGCTCCCAAACAGCACCAATGGAATCAAGTTTTTTACACATAATTATTGAACCACCTGGTATATTTCAATTATTTTTTAATATGATGTATACCAGGTAAGACCCGTCAAATTACTACCCAAGAAACTGTTGTGAATTACTCACAGCTGCAGGGACGGACTAGCTGTAACACTCATGGGCCCATTTTTTTTACGGCCTGTATGATGAGAACTTTGGACAATGTTTTTACATACCTTTAACTATTGGCTAAAAATTAAGTACTCTTCATTCATGTCGCTAATCCTAGCCGTTTTCGAAAAAACGGCATTTCATATACATCATGTGCTTCGGGTATTTCAATAAAAGATACATCTTTGTTCCGATCCAATGTTCAATCTTCAAGATTCCGCTTTTTCATATTTAGCCCATCAGCAGTTAGGGGACTCAGTGTAAATAAAATGACGTTTTCTCGAAAACGGTTAAGATTAGCGAAATGAATGAAAAGTACTTAATTTTTAGCCAATAGTTAAAGGTATGTAAAAAACATTGTCCAAAGTTCTCATCATACAGGGCGTAAAAAAAATGGGTCCATGAGTGTTACAGCTAGTCCGTCCCTGCAGCTGTGAGTAATTCACAACAGTTTCTTGGGTAGTAATTTGACGGGTCTTACCTGGTATATATCATATTAAAAAATAATTGAAATATACCAGGTGGTTCAATAATTATGTGTAAAAAACTTGATCCCATTGGTGCTCTTTGGGAGCCCATATCTCCGAAGAGGAGGCCGATACGAAAGAAGTTTATATGAAGCTATAGTATTCTTTTCACGTGTTTTCTTCATATCCGGGAGATTTCCCACATGTTCCCGGACACCCTGTATATGACGGATACTAAATATTTTTAGTTAAATTTCAAAGTAAAATATTTTTTATACTAATACGAGTCTGTTTTTAAAAGATTCTTCCAAATTTAATCGGCTAGAGTTAGAGAGAACTGATGTTCAATTTACAAGGAGGAGTAGATCATCCTGTATATCTCTATTCAGTTCGTTTCAATAACTTTACCTACTTCGTTTCCTTCGCTGCTGACGTAAACAAATTCATAAAATGCCGGCTCATTGTCTCAATCTTTTCATCTATTATATTTGCACTTTTTGTCATCTCTTCCGTCCAAAGTTTTTCTTCTATAATTGGTTCTTTCAGTTCATAAATTATATACTTAAAGTTTCAACTTAGATCAATTTCACTTATTTTAATGGTGCTTATGATCTACAGTCTCAGAAGCCATATTTGTAGGCATATTATAGGTCAAGAGGAGCTCAAAATAATCGCCTTTTGAAGGAATAATTAAAAGTTTCTTGATTCTTACGTTTTATCTTGAAATTTATTTATGTTGGTCGTTTTTCCACCCTATCTGTTTTATTATCTTTCATTAGCCAGAATATAGAATTTTTTTTCGTATATTTTATGATCGAGAATGTTACATAAAATATATATTGTGTTGAAAAAAGGTCGGTACCCCGGAATAACTCCTGTCTGGGGAAAAAGTTGTTTGGTTTTGAAGGAGGAATAGTTTGCAATTTAAACCACCCCCACCTCCAAATCAGAACCGTTCGAAAATCAAGTTTTATCCCGGAAATACTCTTTTTCTCTGTCTTGTACTAAAAAATGCGCGTGGAAAAAGTTGTTTGTATTCCACGGGCATTTTTTAGTACAAGATAGAGAAAAAGAGCATTTCTGGGATAAAACTTGATTTTCACATGGTTCTGATTTTGTCTTCCTCATGGTGATTATTGGTGAAGGCCCGAATAAAAAAAATTTTCGGACAAAAGATTTTTTTTTATGGTCAAACACAAGCACTATAGGAAAAATCCTTTAGGGCACTCTGGGAGTGGTGCGTGTGCGCAAAAAGTGATTCACGTTGGTTTTGAATCGTTGGAGGTTATATTCGTTGGGAAAAACGACCTCGAGAAGGTCGTTCCACAAGGACGAAGTCCTCCAGATGAAAGAATTCTTAAATAATGAAGTTCGAGGAGTACTAAGCTTAACCACATATGGATGGGCGGCAGTGGTTCGTCGTGTATTTCTGCTATCCGTCGCTCTGGGCGGAATTAAGATGGCAAGGTCAGCCGAGCACCTTCCATGAAAATATCTGTAAAAGAGAGTCAAATCCCCAACCTGTCTTCGATGTTCTAGGCTGTCGAGGTTCTTCGTCAGCTCGTGATCTCCGATTAGACATTAGACGAATAGCCCTCCTTCCGATTTTTGGTCGGAGAACACGATACGCCAATAAAAAATATGGGGTTCCATTTAAAAATCTTAACTTACCCCCACCCTCGTCCGGTGGTTGAGGGTGGTTTAAATTGCAAATTATTCCTCCTTCAAGACCAAACAACTTTTTCCCTAGACCTTTTCAAACACCGTGTATATCCACTTATCCCCTGGTATTTATCAATTCAATCAATCAAATCAATAAGTGATAAGAAATTGAAAATATGTTCCTAATTCTGTCACAAGAAGTATGTCAAGCGATTTCTATCGCAGCATAGATATTTTCTTGAGTTATCTTTCATTTTATACCCGAACTCAACCATTTATGTTACGATTAGAACTCATTCTTATCATATTCCTTTGCGTTAGGAGCTTATCAAGAAATCTTAAAAATAATCACAGCATGAACTCGCAAATGAACACTTCCCAAATTACCAGTAATATCTCTAAACACTTAAAAAGAACTGTTTTATATTGAATATATCATATAATTTGACTTTGGACATTTACTTAAATATAAATATACTTACTATACAGGGTGTTATGGAAATTACTTATTAAATCCGAAAATCTTCACATGAAAATAAATAGAAGAAAAATAACCATATATAACGTTTTGAATTATAAGCCACATTACGTCAAAACGCGAAAAAACACGTGGTCGGTAATGATGACTATTTTATTTATGAACTACATTACAAAAATGAAACTGTAGCTTATGCGAGATATTACTATGTAAAGGAGGATTGAACTGTAGTTGTATCATTTGTATGTGTCCAATCATAAACATATTTGCTGCTTATAATTTCTTCAATCTAGTTTATTGTTTTTTTATAGATTTATTCCATTCGTAGCAAGCACATCTCATCAAACCAGTAAAGTTTTGCATTTTTAGTCATACAGTGAGTGACAGAAACTATGCACCAATGGTGAAAAATTTTATTTCTGAATTTAACAAATTTATTTGCTGCATGTGTCCGAATTAACATAATATAAATATTAAAATAATTATAATATTTTTCGAGGAAAGTAAATTTTGCTACAGTAAAAAAATTGCTAAATTAGGAGATAAAACAATTTCTATGGTGCACGCATTCTGTCTGTCGCTGTATAAAAATTTTACCGAATATCAAACTGCTTTTTTAAATATAGTAGTTATAATAATAGTAGATAAAGTTGTCTATTTTACCGGCAGCCAAATACGAAAAGCATACACGAGTCTGCATCCAGAAATAAAATAAATTCGTTACAAACTTATTTTTGTGTAATAAATCTCACGCTCGAGGAACAAAACGAATGGAATTGGCATAAAAGTCATGATACCAACTTTGCATTCAATATTTTATTGTCGTTCTAAGGAAACTGAAAACAAAACGTCGCATTTTATTAGATAAGAATGTATTTATATGGAGGAGACCACTAAAACCACCTGTAAAAATATGTTTCTTCAAATCATCAAAAGTTTATAATAGTTTCTGTAATAAGCTGAAACGACTACAGAGGTAACCAACCTGCATAATCATTCCTAAGTTTTAAGTTACAATAAATGTTGAATATCCAACAGCGACATCTAGTAATAATCTACTCAAACGCAGAAAGCAGTGCACTAGAAAAGTGAACATAAATCAAAGGTGTACTTGGTATAGAAATCCACGAACCACATTTCAGTTTGCAATTTTGCATAATTCGGAATTGGATCGAACTGCAAATTCTATCAAAGTGCATGCCCTTTTTTAAAGCCGAACAAACCACATGTCAGTCTACAATTGTGCAGAACATGGAATAGGATCAAACTTAGTTTGACTTTTCCTGCATACATGTCCTGTATAATTTAATAAAAAAGCTTCTTACTCGCTACATAATAATAAACGCAACAACTACTTTCAGTTAATAGCGTTCATATGTGCATTATTTTATTTCCGTATGTTGTTAAAAATAGACAATTTAAATCACTTGCTTTAGATTTAATCAAAATTATTCAAACGCTGTTAGAAAAAGCAACAACATTTACATAACATCGATGGCCTCTTTATTTTTGTTTTATTTTCGTTTGAGCATTTTCATAGAACAAGCAATTAACTGAAATTCGCTCCCATTTAAGGACTTTGCCCTTTGATACAGAACCTAGCCTTCAAGAAATCAGATTTCTATCGAACCATAGGTACTATTAATTGTTTGTTAAATCAACTAACCAGGTGCTATTTATCTAGATATTTAAAATACAAAAGTGATCTTAACATTCCTTTTTAACCGATTCAATTAAACAAAAATCAGTTGCCATAACGTATTTATATAAATTAAATAAAAACAGTGTCGTATAACATCAATTTAACTATGATTTTTTTCATTTTTAATTTAGTTGTTCAGGATAAAACCTCTTCCAGTACTTGTAAGTACCTACCTAGATATTCAAAATTTTTACTGGTATTTGGTGTGATGTGCTTTCTTTACACTTCAAACTTGTAAATATTTTTACTTGTATAGTTTTAATTTTACCGATAATCCTGATTTTGTTGCATGCTCAGACCCGTATTTTTATACGATTGACATGCATGCATTAATATATCGATATGTAATTATTTAGTAAACGATATTATACAGGGTGTTATGAAAATGACGTATTATATTTAAATCGGCAATTCCTGAGCTAAAGACAAATTGAAGAAAAATAGTCATAAATGGCGCTTTCAATTCATGCAGCGGTAAACGTGACCTGACGTCAAACCAGAAAAACACCTGTGTGGCACTGCGATACATGTAAGCAGTCAAGGAATTCTGGCCGGTGTTGTCATATTCTGTAATACCTTTTTGTATAATTAATTGAAGAACATTTACGACGGACTATGTTTTAAACAACGCGAAAAAACATATGGAATAGTAATAGCCACGTACGTCACTAGGTGAAATGCCAATGACCTCTTGACGCCTTACATCGGCTGAGCGAAGTAGTTTCATATAGCGCCGCACGCTTGCGTCTGTTAGTTGAAGACCAACCAGTGACCGGATACGTTGTGTCTCGTCAATCACCAACACACTCTCAGCAATCCGCTCTGTTTTTTCGGTTTACGCGTGTATCTTGCCCGTCCATAAATGATCTTTGAATATTGCTTTTATTGACGCGTTTCTTCTGGACATCAAATTTCGTCGCGTGTAATAAAATCTAATAATCTGTATTATTGTATTTTCAAAAGCTAACTATCGGTTCTGTTTCACGATTACTGTATGTACATAAAGTGTTTCCAGGAGTGTTCCCATGAAAAAGAAAAAAAACTGATTGTGTTTGTGCCTGGATTTCCTCGCTCTTTAGGTATAAAGATAAATACAAGTAGGTAGAAAATAATTTATTTTTATAATTTTATATGGAATTTCAGTTTTATATTAAGTTTGGCAACATTGCCATTGGCTCTGGGTGAAATGTAGTACAGTAGCGCGGACTGACCTGTGAGTAAGAGTATTTATTACCGCACTTTTAAAACGGTCGATTAAAAAAAAAATAAAATAGGACACCCAAGAAGTCACCCATTTAAATATAATAAATAATTTCCATAACACCCTGTATATACTATATAAATAATATCAAGATATGGTCTACGTCAACTAACTG
This sequence comes from Barypeithes pellucidus, assembly GCA_963991005.1. Classification (NCBI taxonomy): domain Eukaryota; kingdom Metazoa; phylum Arthropoda; class Insecta; order Coleoptera; family Curculionidae; genus Barypeithes; species Barypeithes pellucidus. The sequence goes on along the minus strand of OZ022565.1, from coordinate 13,888,294 downwards.
AATACATTCTATTCGATTCGATTTTACTTTTTAACTTTACAGTCTACCTGGTAAGACAAATAAATATTAAACATTTTTACGGTTAACTGATGAGAGAGCTCAAATTTATCCTATGTTAAACTAAGGGCCGTTATTTCAAAGTTGCTTTATGGTACATAATAACGTTAAGTCATCCATAATAATAGTTTGATCGTATATAGTTCCTCTAGCCTAAGACAGACCTTAACACATACCTTGAGGAATAACGACATGATAATCTTCCTCTTAACGCGTCAAGTGACCCCTCAAATTAATTTAAATTATAGTTTTGTTAAGGTTTATCTTCACGTTAAGGCTTAAACTTAAGGTAACATTCAAATATCGGCCCTAAGATATACGCATGTAATAATATAAATATTAAACAATTAGGCTACAATCCCACAAAGCCCAATTCATATTGTTTTTCTGCACCTTCAGAAACAATTATGTCTGTAATTTTATATCAATTTATTATAATTACTTTAGAATAATTAATTAATTAAAATAATATGCAAATCGTAATGTAATAAGTAGTGAACAATAAAAGAAGTGCATATCATATTAAAATAAATTGTTACAAAATTTAGATCTATAGTTTAAATTTTGTAAGTCATTTGTCTAAGTTGTGTATGCGTAGATTTAAGTGCCTCAGGTTACATGAATCGCTTAATATTTTCAGACAGAAATGTGAAAAAATAAATATAAAATTCTTAAACTTTTGATTATTTTATTTTCTGAAAATGAATTTATTTTTTCAGATATTCGTTAGGGCACAATTTGACTATGATCCTCTAGAGGATGACCTGATACCTTGCGCACAAGCCGGTATAGCTTTTAAAACTGGTGATATTCTACAAGTAAGTAGCCTATATTTTGTCTTCTTGGTATTGAGATGCCGCTGTGCGTTATATGGAACATTTTAATTTCTAGCTTATTGCTACAATTTACTTGAAAGTTCATTAATTAAATACCTAATCACAGGATATTAATTTATTTTAGATTATAAGCAAAGACGACCACCATTGGTGGCAGGCGAGAAAGGATCAGGCCGGATCAGCTGGTTTAATCCCGTCGCCTGAACTGCAAGAATGGAGAGCGGCATGCGCCTCCATGGAAAAATCGAAACAAGAACAAGGTAATTTATATTCAAAAAAATATATATAGTACAACAAAGCTGTACTTTTTTGCATTGTTCTCCTAAGTCAATTTTTTTCTTTTAAATTGCCAAACAATTTAGAGGAAAGGAATTGATTTAAGCAAACAATCTATTACGAACCTAAATTTTTAAACAATTTTCTTGTAGTAATGTTTTTGATTTTTTTAAATTCCCTGGCTTTTTCTCGTGATTTTTTTAAATTCTTATTACAACCATTTTTACCACACTATGTGGTAATAAATCGTTAGACAAATCGTTACGTTATTGGCTAAGGCCCTTTGATTTTACCGAACAAAATCTAACGTTGTAAAAATAAATCCATACGATTTTCTTCGGTTTTTTGTACTTTCGACCTATTGATTTAAATGTTTTACTTTCCAGCAGATCATGCAACTTACCTTTTCTCTGTTGCTTACTCTTCCTTTCCATCGTTGATTCATATCGTTGGTAGCTGTGAGAATTTAGTTGCTTTATACAGGGTGTCTGCTAAGTAATGGGACATGGAAAAACCACAGACTCCTTACATAAAAATATTAGGATTTAGTTATAATGTAAAAAATGTTTCATTTTTGAGTTTATCCTAAGTTAAGTAACAATGCCGAAACACAATAATCAACGAACAAATAACAGTTCCTCATCCTAAAAAAACCATAATTGCCAAATTTTGTAAAAAACCGTTGGTTTCTGTCCAAGTTATTAGAGAAAAACAAAAATTAAGTTTTAACTTTAACACCCTGTTTCTCAATTAATATCAACTTTCGGATATAGGTAAGTATAATTAAATCCTAATATTTTTACGTAAGGAGTCTGTGGTTTTTCCATGTCCCATTACTTAGCGGACATCCTGTATATCGATTTTATAAGATACATAAAAGAAACATAAAATTATCTTTAGCTTCCGCCGATTTTGTACCCCATATTTACGTTTGTATTTTTATATATTTTTGCATCTCCTATAATTGTTGCATAGGCATGTCACCAATAAATAATTTTCTTTATTTAAATCTTATAAGTGGCCTAGAAATAAGGCAATGGACCAACCGGTTGCTATGGTTTCTATGTTGCTTATTTCAATTACGATACTATTAAATAATATGTATTCTAAATTATTAGTACCCGTAGATATAACAATATTAGTAACGAACTGATTGTTTATATCCTAGGGTTCATGAAGGCATGATTGTTAAAATTATTCTGGGAAAATGCATTTTTTTGGGTTGACGAACGAACAGAACAATTTTTTTTATTATTTATAAAACACCTCTATTGGCATTTACTGAAATTACAATCTGATCACAGCTTAGATCAATGAGCAATATTTTTGAAACCTAATTTACTACATCTACGAAACTAAGGACTTATAACTAAGGACTTATTAGAGTTCCTTATTTAATCTAATATCCTAATTACACTATGTTAATGTGTACCCAAGCACTGATCTCTGCTTTTGTACCAATACAATTACACCAGCTCGAAGGGTTTGATCCTCTTGAGTCTCCTGGTTTGGTTCGTATTGTCAAGGAGCTGGATAGCCTCGACATTAACGTGATGGAGAAGTCGTTGTTCATGACTCTTGGCGAATTCGCGAATGGCCTGGCTAACACTATCCATTTCCATGTCCCTATGGAGGTCACTATTTCTGCAGTACCAAGGGGCATTGACTATGCTCCTTAGTACTTTGTTATGGAATCGCTGGATTATTGCTAAATTGTTCTTACTGGCACAATCCCACAGCTGGATGCCATATATCCATACTTACTTGAGAATTTGTTTGTACAGAAGTACTTTGTTATAGATTGACAGAGTAGAACTTCTTCCAAGCAGCCAATACGTTTTCTTAAATTGATGTCTAATTCTTCTTCTTTTTTTTGCTATGAGCTCTCCAGCGTAGCTTAACGTCCAGTGTTATACCCAAATATTTTTCTGTATCAGCTTACGGTACCTGGCTGTTGTTTATGCTAACAGGAATATATTGGTCTCTTTTGCTTGTGAAATTCACATGGGCAGATTTAGCCTCATTTAATTTGATTCTCTATTGTTTAGTCCAGTTGTTAGTGTTGTTAACTGATGTTTGCAGTTTTATTGCCGCTTCTTCGTGATCTTTGCCTACGGTCATTATAGTAGTATCATCAGCAAAGGTGGCTATCGTATCATGCTCTAGTTCAGCAATATCGCTGGTGTATAGTAGATAAAGGACTGGCCCTAATACACTGCCTTGTCTCACCCCTGCTCCCTGTTTAATTCTAAGGGCTTCATCAGAAATATATGACTTCAATAATTGTGCGAACAAACAAACCAATGAATAAATAGTATATTCAGCACTGGTCGAGCAACTTTTACGTCCAAATAAGAACACACCACTGGTCATTGTCTATCTGGTCAATGAATGTACATGATGCTCTGCGTTTCTTGCGAACGTTAAGGCAAAAGGCAGTAATTTTATCTTTACAGATTTTAAATCTTCTCAAAATTAATAGTAATTATTTTTAGAAATCTACTCAAAAATTCCAACGTGATTAATCTGCCAATAACGAAGAAAATAAATATTTATGACCAATATTTAACATCGGTCTTTGTTCTTACCCCAATTATAGCTGTCGGTTAGCATTAATTTAAAGTATCTCTTAAAACTTTGGGGTCGAAAAAATATGCCAAGATGAATTAAATTCAACCACAAAAAGTTCTTTGCACCTTACATTTGTATGTCATTATGTTGGTGACGTGGATCGTTAATATCTATAATATTAGAGACACATAGCAAGAATTTCAAATACATAATATATTTAGGCGATAATGGAGTTCCTCGAGGATCTGTACCTGGTTCTTTATTAATTTTAATTGGTCCATTTGAGTTTTCAAATTGACACATTAGTTACAATTATCGCGTATCCAAAAAGATGTATTTTCCAGTAAATAGAAACTTCAATATAAAATCAGTCGTGTATATATTTAAAGTTTATTTGCAAGTGTGTTTTCTTTAAAACCATTATTAATTTTAACGTTTTTATTACTGTAAAAAATAAATTTTATAGAGTTTTGTATTGTTTAATAAAGTAATTGTTAAAAAATTGAATAAAAAAAAATTATTATTATTCTCCATGTTACTAGAAACAATATGAATTCGCACAAGTGCGAGAAATCAATTATGGAACTTTAATGAGAAACTTTTCAATAATAAATAAATTATTTAATTTCCTGTATTAGTTTAAAGAATATTTTCTAGGTCTACTCTAACCTAATATTGAATAGTAAAGCATTACTTTGCTTGCTTCTATGGACTACGTGAACATGTTTGTGTTGCTATTATTGGAATTTTAGATTAACTGTCCATTTGGCGATGGTTTTAAAGAACGTTGCACTTGTATAAAAATTAATTATATTCGTTGTGATATATGTTATAAATATTTTTGTTGTAACTTGCTAGACTTGGAAAAAGGATGCTCATCACATGCTAACGGTTGTGATGGTTCAACAGGTATAGGAAGATTGTAGTGTTGTTTTGTAGCTATTATATTTTCATTCGTGGTGGTGTTTTACGAATTTCTATAGTGACTTTTAGTTTATGTCATTTTTTTTAGTCCTAATTTAATCCATTAGTTACGATACCATCCAGAATTAAACTAATTAGAATATTATATAGCTTATCAGTTAAAAAAATACGAATTTTTGTATAACACGTTTTTTCGTAGCCAATTGTAAAAACTAAGTTTCTTTTTCTATCAGTTTCGAAAAGTGTCACCTCAAATGTCAAAATTAGAATATAAATATTTTCCCCAACGTATGATTGGCTGCATTCAGCAGAGCCCATCGATTTATAAGCTTCCAAGTAAACCGCGATCCTATGATATGCCCAGTCGATTCTGTGCATGGTTGTCTAGCTTTCTTAAGGACCGCTCTCTGCAAGTGGCGATTGACGGATTTCTCTCACACACCTTCACCATCAATGCCGGTGTTCCTCAAGGGTCCATATTGTCTCCCACTCTCGTCTTACTCTACATTAACGACCTTCTAGTGGAAACGAAAAATCCGATATTTAGTTTTATTAACGATAGCACACTTATCTCATCTTTCTCTTTGAATGCACAAACATCGGCTGCCGACGCACATCTTCGCAGAGCGCATGAAGTATCACGCCTCAACAAAGACCTGGAAGAAATTTTGGCTTAGGATGACAGTAACCAAGTCGAATTTAACGCTAAAAAAACCCACGCAGCAGTTTTCTCTAAAAAGGTGAACATTACAGAACCGGATATAGTCATAGACGAACACGCAATCCCACTGGCTTTATCTATTAATTTGCTGGGCGTCAATCTGGGAGAAAATATGTCTTGGCAGAACCACGTTGTGGCAATCGCCACGATAGCTTCTCAGAAACTTGGTGTACTCTTCCGAACCAGAAAGTTGTATACATCTCAACAACTTTTGACACTATACAAAGCCCAGATTCGACCATCACTATAGTACTGCTCTCATGTCTGGAACACCCAAACATACTCTTCGGTTCGGCGAAAGGAGGGCTATTCGTCTGATCGGAGACCACGAGCTGACGAAGAACCTCGACAGCCTAGAACATCGAAGACAGGTTGGGGATTTGACTCTCTTTTACAGATATTTTCATGGAGCTGACCTTGCCCTCTTAATTCCGCCCAAAGCGACGAATAGCAGAAATACACGACGAACCACTGCCGCCCATCCATATGTGGTTAAGCTTAGTACTCCTCGAACTTCATTATTTAAGAATTCTTTCATCTGGAGGACTTCATCTTTGTGGAACGACCTTCCCTAGGTCGTTTTCCCCAAATAATATAACCTCCAGCGATTCAAAACCAACGTGAATCGCTTTTTGCGCACACGCACCACTCCTAGAGTGCCCTAAAGGATTTTTCCTATAGTGCTTGTGTTTGATCGTAAAAAAAAATAATCAATGTCGTCATGCTGAATGCACTTTGTTGTCAGTTTTTTTGTTTGGTTAGGGTCCCTCCTTTCATCAAATATTACATTTTTCGCAAAGAAATGGATATTTTTATTTTTAATGATCCTCTACATGAAAACAATTTAAATAATTAAATTCAAATTGCTAAAAGCTTTTTTATTGCATATAAAATTGCCGTAAATTATTGAATAAAATGCTGGATGGTATCTTATGTATAATGATTCCCTTAGCATGTAACTTAGCGGCTTTCTGGTACTCTTTCTCAAAACATGTGATATGCTGGGAAAAATAAAACATTATAATGTGCATGGCAAAAGTAAGAATTCACTTAAAACGTTGCTGTTTTAAGACTGAACGTTTAAACTTTCTTTGCAGTCAATTGCTCAATATTCGGAAGAAAAAAGAAGCAGTATAAGGACAAGTACTTGGCCAAGCACAACGCAGTTTTCGACCAATTAGATTTAGTTACCTACGAAGAAGTTGTTAAGTTACCTAGTAAGTATATTCATTGAATTTTGGCGGGGACACTTTTAAACACATTTTTGACATTTTTTCTTTTAATTTCAATAATATCATTTCGATAAAGGGGTATTTTCTCTTAGCTAAGTGCCTCTACCGAGAGGTACAATTATACAGCGTGTACCAGCCAAATGAAATAAATTCTATAATAAATAAATGGGGGCGTGTACGAAAAAACGCTCGGACACGTCGCTCGATTGGTATTTTTCTAGTTTTTTTTTCAATAAAAACTTTTCATACAGGGTGTGTCATGTAACAGTGGGCAATACCAACTTTCTTATTTTAAATGCAACATCCTGTATATTATGTATCATGTAGTTAGTTTTGCTCACGATACAGTCTTATTTTTTGAGGCTGAAACTTGGAATGAGTTAAAATGTAAAGTAGAAACTGAAATGAGTAAAGTTATTCATTATTTTAAGAGTAAACTCTTAACCATAAATGTTCCCTATACTTCATTGTACTCTAATTTGCCGAGTTTTACTAAGTTAAATGTTAACAACCCCTGTAACTGTGAAAGAGTGAAGATAAGCGGTTGTAGTAGTATATGAAGTATCTTGGGGTTTTTCTGTACTCTCATATGAGATGGGATGTTCATATAAATTACGTAACAACAAAATATAAGGTCGCTTTTGGGAAGGTTTAAAAAGTTTAGGCAGGTTTTCAAGGAGAGGGAACTTACGATCCTCTATAATTGTCTCGTTCAGCCGCATCCTATGGAATTGTTGCTTGGGGTGGGTCCACTAACAACCATATTTATCAGTTGCAAGCGGTCCAGAAATGGATTTTAAAACTTATTTATAAGAAGAATTATTCTTACTCCAGCAATTTATTGTTTTCAGAAACTAAAATATTTGATTTACGACAGCTTTTTTGCTCGGCAGTACTTATACGACAATTTTTAAATAAACATGAATTGATGATCATAGATCACAAATACGCGACTCGTCAAAGGGATGTTCTGGTACGTATTCCTAGGATAGAAAAGAATAACACAACGTAGTTATCATTTCCTAGGCCCTAAATTATATAAGTCTTCCTGATAACATAAAAACTCTGACTTCCGCAGCTATATTTGGGAAAAAACCGTAATAAATATGGAATTGTGGAAGCAAATATCTTCTTCATACGGAACTTTTAATAATTGTCTTTCTTCATGACGGCAATGTCAGTGTTATAGTCGTTTGAATCGTGTGATCCAATTAGAACATGTTTTGTTTTTTAATGAGTGCACTTTTACACTTCACGGTCATGCTACTCGTCAGAATTGCCGCTATTGGTCTTGGGAAAATCCTCACTGGATCAGAGAAGAGCATACGCAATATCCTGAAAACGTTAATGATTATTCAGGAATTGTTGGATATCATATCATAGGTCCCTTTTTCATTAATGGCAATTTAATTGGCGATAATTATTTAGCACTGCTCCAAAATAATGTCTTGCCAACTTTAACAAACTTATATCCTGATCCAGCAAACCCACAACTTTCAGCGAATATGATATGGTTTCAGCAAAATGGAGCACCGCCCCATTACCAAATCAATGTCCGGCACTACCGCAACCGAATATTTCCACATCGGTGGATGGGGAGGCTTGGATCGATGAAATGGCCTGCACGATCCCATGATTTGACGCCATTAAACTTCTTCTTATGGGGTTATGTCAAAAATATTGTATACAAAACTAAACCCCTGGATTTAGCTGACTTAGGAAGACGAATTACGCTTGCAAATCGTCGGTCACGCCTGAGATGTTCAGTACGTTAGAAGAAATTTCTATTTAAGATTAGGATACAGTATTACTTATTAGTTTTTGAGTGTGTCGTTAATTTTTGCAATAAATCTGAAAACACTTAATATAGGTATAGGATATTATATAAACTGCTGGCCATTTGCTTTCGAGCAAGAAAAATTTCGCCTAAATTTAAAAGTTAATATTTTCTGAACCAGATATGACATCGATCTCCGGTTTTTAATGGTTGATAGATTTGTCCCTTAGGAAACAATTGCCAAAGTTGGATTGTCTTAAACTGTCAGAAAATTTTATATACAGGGTGTTAAAGAGGACGATGATTTTTGCTCCAATTTCAATAGCATGTAACTTTCACAATATTATTTTTAAATTTTATCAATGTACGTCAATTGAATCACTGGTTCATAGCAAAGAAAGTAATCTGTCAAATTTTTGATATCTGCTATATTTTAAGAGATACCGATTTTTTTGAAAAACTTTGCTTTTTTAAACTTTTTGTTAGCTAGATCCCACTGTGCGTTGTATCGTGCAAACTTTGCAAGTGATTATTATACCTTATGAAAAGCTTGTTTATGTTCAGTAACAACAATTGTACCTAAATGTTGTGATGTACAGTGGCGTACTTATAATCACTTATATGTCTATGCTTTATGAGTATCTCACAATTTTTTTGTATTGGAAAGTACTCGCCCCTAGATTAGGCAAGTTTTTCCTTATTTTTGAGTTTTTCATATCGCGCTACAGGTATATTATACAGTGTCTACAAAATTTTAAAAAGATATTTTTTTTATTTAATTGTTTGAAAAAATTTATTTATTAATTTCTAACTTTCTAACACGACACTATTCATAAAATTAAACTTACATTGAAAGGCACTTTAATATTAAATATCACTAGCTGCCGTCAAACCAAACCCCGTCCATCCGAGTGTATTAATTTGAATCGAGATTATCACGAAAAAAAAACAATATCAAGTCAGCCATGCTAATGCGTTTAGCAACAAAGCTAGCCATGTGTTAGAAAGTTAGGAATTAATAAATAAATTTTTTCAAACAATTAAATAAAAAAATTATCTTTTTTAAAATTTTGTAGACACTGTATAATATACCTGTAGCGCGATATGAAAAACTAAAAAATAAGGAAAAACTTGCCTAATCTAGGGGCGAGTACTTTCCAATACAAAAAAATTGTGAGATACTCATAAAGCATAGACATATAAGTGATTATAAGTACGCCACTGCACATCACAACATTTAGGTACTATTGTTGTTACTGAACATAAACAAGCTTTTCGTAAGGTATAATAATCACTTGCAAAGTTTGCACGATACAACGCACAGTGGGATCTAGCTAACAAAAAGTTGAAAAAAGCAAAGTTTTTAAAAAAAATCGGTATCTCTTAAAATATAGCAGATATCAAAAATTTGACAGATTACTTTCTTTGCTATGAACCAGTGATTCAATTGACGTACAGTGATAAAATTTAAAAATATTATTGTGAAATTTACATGCTATTGAAATTGGAGCAAAAATCATCGTCCTCTTTAACACCCTGTATATAAAATTTTCTGATAGTTTAAGACAATCCAACTTTGGCAATTGTTTCCTAAAGGACAAATCTATCAACCATTAAAAACCGGAGATCGATGTCATATCTGGTTCAGAAAATATTAACTTTTAAATTTAGGCGAAATTTTTCTTGCTCGAAAGCAAATGGCCAGCAGTTTATTAAATATATCTAAAATTTTCTGGGGGATCCAAAAATTGAATTATTATTCCATGCATGGGTGTGGCATTTAAAATAAGTAAGTTGGTATTGTCCACTGTTACATGACACACCTTGTATGAAAAATTTTTATTGGAAAAATTGCGCAACTAGAAATACCAATCGACGTGTCCGAGCGTTTTTTCGCACACACCCCCTTTTAATTATTATAGAATTTATTCCATTTGGCTGATACACGCCGTATGTACAAAAATGTAAAAACGTACACACTTTAAATGTCTTTTATAGTGACTGATCCAGCTTTCCAAAGGAAAACACTGGTACTGCTCGGTGCACACGGAGTAGGAAGAAGACATATTAAAAATACGTTAATAGCGAGACATCCAGATCAGTACGCCTATCCCATTCCTCGTAAGTAATTTTATTTTCATTTATTTAATTCCCCCCAGCGAATATTCCAAAGAAAAAGAACCACAAAAAATATATTCATGTACGGGTTTTGGTGGAAAAGTTTAGCACGCGCCCTATACTATTTTTTTTTTCTATTTTACGTATTTTCTAATAAAAAAAGCACATTTGAAAAAAAATACGCCATATAAATTTTGTAAATTTTTATTCCTACATTTTATGTTGATAAATGATGATATTATGAAACTTATTTTCTTAAAGCATCCATTGATAAAGTCGCAGACATCGAATTAATTCAGCAAAAAAGCTTTTAAACATTGTAACCGTTGACGGTTTTCCTGCTGAAACAACCGTTTATTTGGGTTTTTCTCTTAACATTCAGCATTTCTATAGTCACATAATGTATTATTTACGCTAAAGTTTTTAGGAATACAAAAAGCGCGGCTTTGTTAGTTGTTAATTATACTCTAGAGGAGATTTGACGACGAGAATACCTGTAAAAAATCGACAACAATTTACCACAGCGCTGAATTTATAACGGGCACTTGGGGCGCAGCCTCGGGGCCCCTACATCATTAGGCGCCTCCACAGAAAGAACAATACGTGAAAATACTTTACTATTTCTTAAACATGACAACAAAGAGCACGAATTGTAACTACATAACCTTGTTTGTTTTGTTAGGGTTGCCTTTGCATGTGCCCCGGGGCCCGGTAAACGTTAAATCCGGCCCTGATTTATCAGCAAAATTGCTGGACAATTACAGTAAGTTGTAGAGTTGCGCATAATCAGATGAACTACAACAGTAGACAATTGACTTATATGTGGATCATGTGGATCATGTTGCAAATACATTTTTGTTTAAATTCCATTTGTTACATAGAAAACTTTTGTAGTTCCACCCGTACTTTCCTCAACCTACAACATCTGAAACTTTTCGTACTTTCCCAACTTAGAAACGGCTATTCGAAACTATACAAAAACTTTTATAGTTGGTAACGAAGCTGTATTCATTATAATTGTTAGTTCTATCTATTCTTATGTTACTTGAAGAAATATTTAGTAAACTAATCTCGACTCGACTCGCGAAGCTTAGTATAAAGAGACTACTAATTTTGCCAAACTAGAAAGTTTTCTCGCTTCTAGTTAACAACTTTTGACTCGTGTAAGAATAAGAACGAAAATTTGAATTAAATACAAAATAAAGTGGTTTCCAAATTATATATACTCACCGGCACAAAATTCCGCCACCCTGAAAGTTTGGTCAAGTTTGATGTTTCATAACTTTTTTATTTTTTATTTGATTTTCATGATTTTGTTATCAGTTCATACATCAATTTATTGTGTTTTTCCTTAATTATTTTATAAAGTAACATTTTTCGATTAGGCTATATTATACAGGAGTAAATCCAACTGTTGTTTATGTCGTAATTTCAAAACACCCTGTAGGAAAATTGAGGTGGATAATTTTATTTACATACTGTTTCTTGTCATCTTTGATGTATTCTAAACATTTTGTTTCTTGATCTATACCATTATCTCATTTCTGCTGCGAGCTGCAAAATTTCAAATGAAACGATATTATTTTTAGAGAACGTATCTCATTGGTATTTCTACCGAGGCACGCGCCAATCTTGTATTTGTTGAGCTCTAATCGCCCACCGTTATATTGAGGAAATCCTCCAAGAAGTTGTTGTTCCATTTGCTCCTTTCATTGGGAACCAATTTACACTAATGCATGATAATGCTAGACCTCACGTTGCACATGTAGTGAACGAATATCTGGATGAAGTTGGACTTCCAATATTGGAATGGCCCGCATGTAGCCCGGATCTCAACCCAATCGAACATCTTTGGGATGAACTTAAAAGGTCCGTTCGTTTTCGTTCTGTATAACCATAAACTTACGACTGGCACTGACCGACGAATATCAGGCTATCCCGCAAGAAAGGATAAGTAACCTTATTCGTTCGATATCACGAAGACTGCTAGCGGTCATTGCTGCGCGAGGAGGAAATACACGATATTAAAATTGTTTTTGTTAATTAACTTTATGATATGCCTAGTGTTTGTTTTTCTTAAATATAGGCCCAAATTAGCTTCTCATTTAAAATTTTGCAGCTCGCAGCAGAAATGAGATATTGGAATGATTCAAAAATAGAAATGTTTAGAATACATCAAAGATTACAAGAAACAGTATGTAAATAAAAGGGTGTTTTGAAATTACGACAAAAAGCAACAGTTTGATTTACTCCTGTATAATATATCCTAATCGAAAAATGTTACTTTATAAAATAATTAAGGAAAAACACAATAAACAGATCTACAAACTGATAACAAAATCATAAAAATCGCATAAAAAATAAAAAAGTTATAAAATATCAAACTTGAGCAAACAAAATATTAGGGTGGCGGAATTTTGTGCCGGCGAGTGTAGTTTCGTAAAAACCATACAAAGTTAACATTGTTCTAAAGTACTTAACTGGTGGCTTCGTGGTTAAAGCGACAGTAACCAGGACGAGAGTTTGTAGGTTCAAACCTTACGGCCACTAGGTGGATTTTAGTAGTATAAGACATGGCGTTACTGTCCGATGTCATGCAAAATTCGTACCAGATTCTCGTTGGTATCTCGTGGTTACAAGGGACGATACACACTCCCCAATCGTTAGCTCATGTCGCAATGCGAGAACCAAGGGTTGATAGCGCTTGGGAGCGCAGCGTACGACGGAGGATCGTGGTTTAGATCCCACGTTAAGCTGCAGGTGTCCTATAGCAGCGAGCGAAGAGGAAAAAGGCGTAATACGTAAAAAATAAATATTTCCAGATCCAGATTTTTTCACATAGCCGATACCGTTTTCTTGGACAATAACTTTACTATTATCTTGTAAAATGAGAATGGATATCGTTGACATGGTGAAAATTTGTAAACGCCTACACGTTTCGGCCTAAATAGATCATCATCAAGGGCGCTCTTAATTAATGTAAAGTAAAATTAAACATCTAAAACTTATAATGGATTCTGGAATGGATTTGATCGGGTAGAGAACTTTGCACCTTTTTACTAGGAAACAGTAATTGAACTGATGTTTAAATATATCTTTTTTTTTTTAAGATACAACGAGACAACCACGGGCTGACGAGGAGAATGGACGCAACTATTTCTTCGTCACCCACGATGAAATGATGACAGACATCGCCGCCAATGAGTATCTCGAATATGGAACACATGAAGATGCTATGTATGGAACGAAGGTACTTTTTTAAAGTTATTTATAAAAAAATTCAACAAAATAGATATCATATTTTAATTTCTTTTTGGCTTCATAATATGTAATGGGATTTAAGTTCTACTTTATATACAGTGACAGACAGCATAGGGGAACATTTTTTATTGGAAGTTTTCAACAAAACCAAACATTTTTCCCATATGCTACGTAAATCCGCTTGTCACTGTATAAAATATTTGAGAAGTAATTAAATGGTTTGCCGTTATTAAAATTGGTTCGCAGCAAAAAATAGCCATTAAATCATTTGATCAGCATAAAAAGATTTTGTTTGCAATAAATAAAAAAACGGGCTGCAACACTTGTTCTGCAAAAAATGCTACAAAGTGTCAACAATTTGTGTTCGCTTAATTAACAGTCGAGCTGCGAAATGATTACTTGGTCAGCAAGATTTTACCATTGGTCAGTAGAACAAAACATGTTTAGAAGCAGGTTACTTCAGAGGTTTGCATATTAGAAGAATGGTTATCAATATAAATCATTGGATTGCGTTTGTTTTGAATAATCGGCAAAGTTCGTTATTGTGCGTGCGTGTGTTTTCATTCGGTGTAGCATTCAAGGACCAAAAGGTAGTGATTGCGGTTATTCACTTGTTTTCCCAGGGCACTGTCAATTTATGTAACTTTCTTTTGCCGAATACAGAAGAAAATCGGATACAAAATCTGTAGCGGGGGCGGGTTTTCACTTGTTCTCCCAGGACACTGTCACTATTTCCCGTTTTATTGCTTTTTTTTAATGACCAAGATTAAATATTTAGCTTACCCGCTGATGGCTTACCAATATCTGATTAAAAGTGGATCGCTCATAGCAGCTTATATATTTACGCTTGCGTACCAAAATAATTTAGAGCACTCTAGTATGACATTAATTACTGATCGATTCAGAAATATTTGCTGCCCATAAGTTGCTGACCAACTAGCCATTTTGGCTGACCGATTACATTTTTCTGTTCGCAAAAATACGAATATTTTGCTAACCAGTTAAATGATACCCAGAATATTTTACATTTTATGCATCCTTTAAGTACTACTGTACAGGAATTATTACATAATTACTCATCGTTTTATTTCTAGTTGGATACGATAAGAAAAATCCACCAAGAAGGTAAAATGGCAATTCTCGACGTAGAACCACAGGCCTTAAAAGTCCTTAGGACAGCCGAGTTTGCTCCTTACGTTGTATTCATTGCAGCACCCGTGCTGCAAAATATCGCTGATGTAAGTATATCTCAAATCAGTAAAATTCGACTTTAGTATAAGCAGGAAAAAAATTGGACGCTCTGGAGCAGCAATCTGGAGTTATAGATTACTTTTACGGCTGGTCTAACACCTCAATACGCTTATCCACGTTTCTAACCCATTATAATACAATAGTTGAACCAGATCGGAAATTGTTATCCAGCTTATGAAAACAATATTTTCTCTTGCAGTTCGACGGTAGCTTGGAACGTCTAGCCAAGGAATCCGAGATGCTCAGGCATGCTTACGGTCACTACTTCGACCTGACCATTGTCAATAACGACATAGACGAGACCATAGCTGCCTTGGAGACCGCTATCGAGAAAGTCCAAACGACGCCCCAATGGATACCGGTGTCGTGGGTGTACTGACAGCACGAGAACCTGGACTTCTACGGGTCTTTGCAGTATTTTTAACAGTGAATATCTCGGCGACCTTGTGTAGTGTTTTTGGATGAGCGGATGATTACCGATCAAGAGGTGTTGACTAAAATTAATAGGTATATCATGCAGATCTGGTTTATACTTAATTTGATCAAGACTTTTAAGAAATAACCATGACTTGTTGTTGTGCTTGTTTTATGTAGATCGTACTGTAAGTTCGAGCCATTTACGTCATCAGTTTTCCATTTGTTAATTCTACTACATATACAGTAACCAACCACCGCCGTCTGTCGCCGCCGGTTCAATAGATTTATCTAATTTATTATAAACAGTTATAATCCTGATTTTCGTTATATTATTACAAATAAGAATGGTTGCAACCCTTACAAATAAATCAGAGGTACGAGCCACCACTTAGTGCACTGTATAGGGTGTCCCATTTTCCACACTTTGACATAAAACCTGATCCGTAAATCCGTAATCCGTGAAATTCAGTAGCGTAACCAGTGTTTCTCTGAAATTTTTTTAGTTTTTGAGATATTAACGAAAGTACATTTTTTTAAATGGGATACCATATTTATTATTTGTTAATGAATTGAAGCTGTCCAAGATAAGGAGGGCCAGTACTGGGATCTCGGAAACCGTAAGAGATACGAAGTCGGTTAAATGGAGGTAAAGTTGCGCATTTACGTGCCTAATAAATATGTCGGAGATATCCGGAAAAAAACGAAATTCTGAAGAATTGTTTTATTTTTTTCCTGGGTTTTTTTGAGATCGAAATCTAAAGTAAATTGCACTTTTACATTGCCACTTTTTCCGCTCTATCTAACAGCGTTAATTGTTTTGTAATCCGACGAGTCGTCTTCGAAGGGCCATTATCAACTTTATTTTTTTAAATACGGTCCTGTTTTCCTGATATTGGAATTAGAGAGCTTTTTCTTCCGAATGCAACGACATATGATATATTATGGTTTAATGACGTTTCCATGGTCTTCTGAACAACATCAGAAGATTTTGGGATACGGTCCTGTATTTCTCGTAATTTCTAAATAATATCTCATAAGTATTATGTTGGACTAGTTCAACAAATAAGAAATAATTTAATAATAAACCACAAATAAGTGGGCAAAAAGTAATTCAATAATAAACAACAATAAGTGAACAAAAAACATACTAAAACAGTAATAAAACGAACAATGAAAAAAGTAAGGAACTACATAATCAAGTGTTCAAAATGATTTCCGTTATTTTCTAAGCACAAATAACATCTTCTAATTGTCGATTCTAAAACATTTGACAACAGTTCAGTCGTCATACTTTGAAAGGCTTCAAGCACCAACCTCCTAAGTTCGTATTCTGTTTCGAAGTTGTGTTTATAAACATAATTTTCGACATACCCCCAGAGGAAAAAATCTAACGGTGTCATATCAGGCGAACGTGCTGGCCATGGTGTTTCAGAATACGTGCCAATCGGTTTTCCAGTAAATCCCGAATCAACAGAATTTTGAAATAATGTTTGTATATTTTGTTCACTTATTTGTGGTTTATTATTAAATTATTTGTTATTCGTTGAACTAGTCCAACAAAGTAAAAATTTAGAGCTTACTTATGAGATGTTATTTATAAAATTAGAAGAAATACACGACCGTATCTCAAAATCTCCTGATGTTGTTCAAAGAACCCTCGAAACGTCATTAAACCACAATGTATCATACATCGTTGCATTCGGAAGCAAAAAAGCTCTCTAACTCCAATATCAGGAAAACAGGACCGTATTTAAAAAAATAAAGTTGATAATGGCCCTTTGGGTTCCGGATGTCTCCGGAACTACTCGGAATTTTAAAACGTTCTAAACGGTATATTATTAGACACGTAAATGCGCAACTTTATCTCCATTTTACCGTCTTCGCATCTCGTACGGTTTCCGAGATCCCTGTACTGGCCCTCCTTATCTTGGACACGGTATATAGTTGTTTACATTTATCTTCATGATTTTACTTTTGTTAATATCTCAAAAACTAACCTTCCTAGAGAAAAACTAGCTACGTCAATAAACTTTAAGTAAAAAGCTCAACAAGATCAGTGTCGAAAATGGGACACCTGTACTATATTTGTCATAAAGGTAAAATAACAGAAATAACTCTATACAACGAAAAATCAATTTAGTCCATTTTGTAAAGTACAATTCGCTATTTTATGCCGCTTTTTTATCCATGCTTTACAGACGCCTTCTCCAAAATACAATAGCGATGACGTATAGAATGTGAATTGAACTGATTAAATATCACACACCCGGGGCAGATATGGTTGAATTTACAGTACGGATTTTGATATGCTTGGTCAATTTAATTGATTTGAGCTCTGCTAATATGCACACACCTTATTGGTTCCAAAATGCTAAAGAATTCTCCGATTGGCCAGTATTTTTGTTATTGTACGGCCTCTTGATCGCTAGTGTAACAACTCATACTAAATACTACACAGAGCACGCCATCTCTATTTTATATACGTAACAGAGAAGAATTTTTAATAGTTTCTAATATACAGGGCGTTCCAAAAAATATGTGCCATCGTAAGGTGATTCCTTACCCACAAATAAGACAAATGGTTCCCATCAATATGGGTCGGCAGATGCTTCGTTTCAAAGATACAGGGTGTTGCAATTATTTCGGTGTTTTCAAAATATTTACAAAACGGATTTAGTAATTTGAATGAAATTTGGGTTATTTTAGCAATATTTACAGTATTTTTATTTTTTCATAGCAATAATTGTTTTTAGTCATTTAAATTTCTAACAAATTGTGCTATCAAGTGTGAAAAAAAAAGTCAGTGTCGTACCTATGTTTTGTTAAAATTTATTTTTAGAGTGACTGATCGTAAATCTTTTCACGCATTTTTATTGCTAAAATGTCTGACAGTTTAGATACTCTTTGTAACCGAAATTTCACTAAAATCATCCGTTCCGGAAATATCTTGCAAGCACCAAAATAATTTTGACACACTGTATCTTTTAAAATCAAAGCGTCTGCTCTTTGGGGATTGGTCGCTATAGCAACGTTTATTTTGAGAATTCATTATAAATATAGTCACAAAGATAATGTTAGCATTTTTTATAGTCCTGTAACTTTTTTAATTGCTGTTCGATCTTGGTGAAAATTTTTAGCAAAATGTAGACTTATGTTTTGGGATGATATCCTGAATTTCTGTTCTCAAAAATACTGATGTCTTGACCATTATACAGGCAGAAACAAAAGTAACTTTTGTACCCTTAGCTTCTTAAGGCCCTGTGGAATAATTGAGCTGTGGAATTTAGCTTCCTTATATTTTGTTTCGAAGTGCGACCTTTTCTTAACACAACGTTTTTTTGTTCATGTTAGTATCTATTTCTTAAAAGAAAATATTGCAGTTTTTCAATTTTATTCACAATTCAAAACATCACATTGTTTTATCGAGTAGCATAAACAATTATCCAGAAATTACTAGCCGGTATTGTATTGAAGCCTGCCTCGTCACATGGTAGAAGTACTAAGAATATGAGCTGGCAATATGCGCTATTAATTTTATGCTGTTTGTTTATGCTATTCCATAAAATCATCTAGCATTTTGGATTGTGAATAAAATTGAAAAAATGCAGTACTTCGTTTAAAAATTTCAATCTTCTTTTACAAAGCAGTTAATGACGTGAACCAAAAAACATTGTGTTAAGACAAGATCACGCTTCAAAACAAAACATAATTCGGCTAAGTTTTACCTCTCAATTTGTCCACAGGGCGGTAAGAAATTAAGGGTGAAAAAGTAACTTTTGCTTCTGCCCGTATAATGATCAAGACATCGGTATTTTTTGAAAACTAAAATGCAGAATACCATCCCAAGACACAAGTCTACATTTTGCTAAAAATTCCACCAAAATCGGACAACAATTAAAATAGTTACAGGACGATAAACAAGACTAACATTATCTTTGTCCGGGATTTATTGTCCTTCGTGATTTCTTGTTGGTTAAGTCCCGAATTTTACAAACTATTAAAAATTCGCTTGTGAATTTGTAATCTTTAAGAATATGCTATATGTGAATACATAGTGGGCTTCATTTTAGATTACTACATTTAGAATAAAATACAATTTAATCGACTAACAGCAATACGCAACCTAAAGCATATTCTTAAAGGTTTTTACGAATTATTTACCGATATTGTGACTTAAATTAAAGATTAATACTTATTTACAATGCCCTAGAAGTATAAAGTATTGCTAGTATAGCTAAAGCAACTGGTGAATGAAATACAGAGTCTCAATTTGAAAACTTCCCCCCTTAATATCTTAAATGGGAATGGGGGTCAACAGGCACATTGTTTTAAAGGTCGTTCAGGTTATTATTTAAAAAAAAACATGATTGTGTTGACTCCTCTTTTAGTAGAATGATTAGGAGTCCCATAGCTAGTCACTCCGGGTGATATCCTTTCCAATTCTTTACCACGAGCTAAATCACCGCCTAAAAGAGTCCTAATTACTTCCATTTTCCGAACGCGACTTCTTGGAAAGTACTACTCAAAAACAATGAATTGGGGTGTTATTGGCGACCATTAAATTGATGTGCTACTATTAAGGGTGGGAAGTTTCTATATGGACACCCTGTACTTTCTTTATTTACGTATCAATTGCTGACAAATTCATTATGTATAGGGTGTCCCGTTTTTGACACTTTTATAGGGTATCTCCGTTATTGTTAGTGCTATCAAAAAAGTAATGTAGGTGTCATGTGCTCTTTTTGGGTCAAACTAAAATGGTAAAATCAAAATTTGAAAATTTTCGCTCGTTTAAGAGATATGGGGGAAAATCAACAAATTGACAATTCCTAAATTACCCTATATTTAGTTAAGAGCGATACAGAAAAATGTTTAATATATAAGTTTATTTATAATGATTGTTGAATAATCTACCGTTTTCAGAATAAGTACACGGGGTCAGGTAAGAAAATTATCGGACCTAACCTCATGTTTTTAAATGCAACACCCTGTATATTTTAATGTAAAAAGATAGCATTTTAAGCTCTCTTTTCAAATTTATAACACACCATGGATGATAGATTATCAAATTTTTCAAAATGTTGATAAGTATTTTTCACAAATGAATATGTAAAAAATGAAATTGGCGTAAAATGTTTATAACAACTAGAATGTCAACATAGTTGTCTCTAGAATATTAGTTTTTGTTTCATGGCCTACTTTGGTTTAAATTAATAAAGTTTAATAAATCGCCTAGGAAACCAATATCATCCATGGTGTGTTATATATTTGAAAGGAGAATTTAAAATAGTATATTTTTAGATTAAAATATACAGGGTGTTACATTTAAAAAAAATGAGGATAGGTCCGATAACTTTTTTACCTGACGCCGTATACTTATTCTGAAAATGACAGATTATTCAACAATCAATATAAAGAAACTTCTGTATAAAACATTTTCCCATATCTCTTTTAACTAAGAAAATATATGGTAATTTTCAAATTGTCAATTTTTTGATTTTCCCCCGTATCTCGTAAACGAACGAAAATTTTCAAATTTTGATTTTACCATTTTAAGTTTCACCCAAAAAAAGTACATGACACCTACATTACTTTTTTGTTAGCGCTAACAATAACGGAGATACCCTATCAAAGTATCGAAAATGGGACATCCTGTACTTTGTGATCTATATTTATTATTTGGCACAGTAAAGATGATCAGGAGTCCTTGTGTAAAAATTAATTTTTGCTTTGAATTAGTATAAAATTTGATCGCTCGACAAGATCCGTTTTAGGGCAAATAAAAATAATGTATTTATCTTTAAAAATATTCCCGTTTTGCGACGAATTACCCAGAACGAGCTATAAAGAGATAGGTAAGATTGTAGCGAAAATCTTAAAGCGATAAACGCGGGCTGATATAAAATCGGTATGGAAAATACTTTAAAAAAGAAGCTATACCCATTTTTGTAGAATTTACTTACTGATAAATACGGACTTCCAAAGATCAATTAACGTGGTAGAGCTAGATAGGTTTTAACGAAATTGGGGCATAAACTGAAGTAACAGATCTCAAAAATCAGAGAGACACGTATCACACTGCAGTTCTCAATGCGTATTTTAATTTTGTAGCAGGAAAACAATGCCTTATTGCAACTTAAAACAATATTGTTTTAAAAAATGGGAAAAGAAAAAACGCCAATATACAGCTAGCTTTGTTCGCTATAGATATACAGGGTTATGATAAAGAAACGGATCAACCTTTTATATACAGGGTGTTATGGAAATGACTGATTATATTTAAACCGGCAATTCCTGAGATGAAGTGAAGAAAAATAACCATAACTGGCGCTTTCAATCAAAAAGCGGAATAAATCGCCTTATATCAAACCAGAAAACCACGTGTGTGGCACTGGCGTAAGATGATCAACAGTGAAGATTCTTGAAGAGTAATTTAAACACTTTTTCAATCTGTCATACCATTAATTTAAGAAATATTACGACGGAAAATGTTTTGCAACACAAAGAATATTAATATCACTCAAATTTCAAATACATCAAGAGCAGGCACAGGAAGTAGATAAGGACAAACGTTAATGACCTTTTGTTTATTGGGCGTTGTTTATTTTTCACTCTTTAGGGGAAAAAATGCAATTTAATTTAGGTCACATGCTCTCTTACCTTTGATGATTTGAAATCAACTGGCTTCATAATTTTTAGCAAACCCGAACACTCATAGTACCTTTTAGTAGAAAACCGGCACATAACCTCACAAAATCGCTAAAATTCACACTGGGACTCCTTTTTATTAATTTTAGCTTGGCTTCCTCGCGTAGATTTGTATGCACTTTTGCCAATTTAATTAACATTCACTGACTTTTTAACTTGTCAATTTTAAATGAAAAATTGATATTTTTGTTGTTGCCTTCAAGTCTGTGATTTGAGTTCAGAACTTTGCTATCTCGAGAAACATATTAATGGTGCATACCAGCCGTAAACGGCTGAAGATAGGTATAGGGAAGATCTTTAAAATGAATCGTAGAATATAAAAATGTAAAAATATACAATATGTTCCATTTAAAAAATTAAAGTTGATACAAGTAGCATTTTTATGATCCGCCCTATATAATATCTTTTTTATCAAAAAAATGCATTTCAAAAGAATAAATTCGACGGATCCGGGCGATTCTTCTTCTGTGTTCTATAGAAAAGTCTGATTCGTTCCTTTATCATAACCCTGTATAGAACCATATCCATGGCGTCTTGGTTCTTGGAGCTTATAGCTTTCAGCGCCCTCTACTAGCTGTAAAATTATACTGATTTTTTCAGTATTGTTGTTACAGACGTGAGCAGGAGGATTATTTCCATATTTCTCCTACCTGAGAAATATACACGGTGCCCGTGTATATAAGAATTATGTTGAGCTAGAATAACAAATTTCTAATGACAGAATCCCTATACAGGGTGGTCCTTAAGTACATCAAGAAAATCTAGGATATGATTTCTGACATCATTTTAAGACGAAAAGTTCAAATAAACATGGGTCCGAAAATGCTAACCCTCTAAGATACAGGGTGTTAAAATATTTTTAAAAAATAATTGTTTTCTTAAAATTTCGGAACTCCTTGAAGATACGGTATTGAAAATTGATGTGGATTGATTTCGTATTAAACTGCACTTTTTGGTTAAAAAAGGGTTTGCCTACTTCCACCAGTGGCGTGCGTGAAGGTACCATCAATATTTTTTTTGTGAAAATATGTGATACGCCACTGATTTTTTTAAACTCTGGTGCATTTTTATGCATTACTGATATAAGCGGAACAAAAGTTGTCTCTACTATCTTTTTGAAAAAAATGGTAGTTTTAGAGATAACTCGTAGTATATTATACTAAACAAAATTAATTTATTAATTAAATAATAACTAAACATAATATTATGTAACACCAAACAAACTTGATTTAAATAAATTGTTGAAAGTGGCCACCTTCTGCTAAAATACAAGCATCTAGCCGTCTTATCATTGAATTTCTAACATTTCTAAAAAGTCCTGGGGTGTTTTTAATATTTTCGCAAGCCATTATTATTCGGTTTCTAAGATCTTCCTGGTTTTCAACGGGAGTTTTGTAAACTATCGATTTTAAATGACCCCAGAAATAAAAATCCAATACATTTAAATCTGGGGACCTTGGCGGCCACGGTTGATTAGGTACTGCGACGCCTCTACCGATCCATCGATTTTCGTAATGAACATTTAAATATTCTCTGGCTGTGGCACTAAAATGGGCGGGAGCTCCATCATGCATAAAAAACAACTGGGTTCGTTGAGCTAATGGCAAGTCTTCCAATAATGTTGGCATCTCATTTTCTAGAAAATGGCGATAGGTTTGGCCATCTAACCGCTGGGGAAGAAAGAAAGGACCTATTAGTCTGTCACCAACTATTCCTGCCCATACATTTAACGAGAATTGGTACTGAAAATATCTTTCGCTAATAGCGTGTGGATTTTCTTGACTCCAAACATGATTGTTATGAAAGTTTGTTATGGCATTCTTAGAAAAATTTGCTTCATCGGTAAAAAAAAAATTATTTAAAAATTGTGGATTTCTGGCCAACCTTTCCAAAAACCATTGACAAAAATTTACGCGTTGAGGATAATCACGTGGTAAAAGGGCCTGAACCCGTTGTATATGGTAAGGATACATTTGTTGGTCCTGAAGGATTCTCAATACGGTTTGATGACTAGCGTTTACCTCATTCGCAATTTTTCGAGTACTAGTTTCTGGATCTTCCTCAATTCTATTCAATACTGCTTCTTCTAATTGTGGTGTTCTTACTGTCCTTGGCCTGCCGAGAATATCAGAAACTCTTGCAAAACTTCCTGTTTCGGATAAACGGCGATGGAGACTTACAAAGGTCTGCGTACACGGTGCTACACGATTCGGATATCTTGCCTGGTAAATGCGTTTTGCTTCGTATGAATTTCCATCAGCAAGACCATAAACAAAATGCATATCTGCCAAATGAGCACTGTTTTGTAAATCATTCATAATTCTAAAACTTTTGGATCGACTAATAACTCACAAAAACGACGCACTAAAACTTAAATTATTTTTCGGTCATTTAATTTTTGTTATTTGCACAATATGTGACATAAGCCTACTTTGAAAAAACTAGAATCACAGTCGAGATAGTTTATCTTTTACAATTTTATATATTTCTCCATTTTCATTTAAAACTACCATTTTTTTCAAAAAGATAGTAGAGACAACTTTTGTTCCGCTTATATCAGTAATGCATAAAAATGCACCAGAGTTTAAAAAAATCAGTGGCGTATCACATATTTTCACAAAAAAATATTGATGGTACCTTCACGCACGCCACTGGTGGAAGTAGGCAAACCCTTTTTTAACCAAAAAGTGCAGTTTAATACGAAATCAATCCACATCAATTTTCAATACCGTATCTTCAAGGAGTTCCGAAATTTTAAGAAAACAATTATTTTTTAAAAATATTTTAACACCCTGTATCTTAGAGGGTTAGCATTTTCGGACCCATGTTTATTTGAACTTTTCGTCTTAAAATGATGTCAGAAATCATATCCTAGATTTTCTTGATGTACTTAAGGACCACCCTGTATATTTAGAAATTTATGGTACTGGGAAACGATAAACAATTTAAAAAATAATTGTGATAAGTTGCACTAAGGAAAATGTTGAAAGACGCAAACCTCGTGCTTTTAGGACGCATAGTTTATTGTGCTTTAGAAACACCATCTGATCGATATCCGAGAAATAATAAATCAATAAATATTTTCAACTTTATAAGAACATAATTTTACTTAACCTTTTTGTAAGATTATTGTAATAATTATTACAGATACGTGTTGTTGGTGGAAGTATCTATAAACAGCAATCTCATAAAAGAGCGAGTATACAGAGTGTTCCTTAATGACGTGCTAATGTTTCAGAAGTCAAATTATGAGAAAGGTTCGTAAGAACATATGTCCACAACGACTCAACCTTTATGATACTGGGTGTGGAAATTATTTTTATTTTTAATTCGTTATTTTTTAATATCTTCGAAAATACTTAAGATGTTAATTTCAATTTTGGTATGTGTTACTACTATACAAAACCACATATTTTGGTTATTATATCGATCCCACCAGGGGCGTGCTTCCAACCACGTATTCTTATATATTTTAAAAAAAAGGGGTAACCCACTGACATTTTTCCTGTGAATATTTTTTCTGATTAACCTGGTTCTACATGAAGACGATCTCGTTCGTATTTCTCGTCGGACGCACCATTATTGACGAAAGAAATTAACTACAAGTTTAAAATCCTTATTATTAACATTGATAATGATCGCTTAGCACATCATTAAGGAAATTATTAAAATATTCGAAAAGAAAACAGCACAGGGTGTTCAATTTACATATTTATAGGTCTCCGTAATTGTTGTGAGTGCTATCAAAAAAGTAAAGTAGGTATCATATGCTCTTTTTGGGTCACACTTATAATGGTAAAATCAAAATTTGAAAATATTCGCTCGCTAAAGAGATACGGGGGAAAATCAAAGAATTAACAATTTCCAAATTACCCTATATTTTCTTAGTTAATGAGATTCAGAAAAATGTTATGTACAGAAGTTTATTTATAATGATTGTTGAATAATTTGCCGTTTTCAGAATCAGTATACGGGGTCAGGTAAAATAGTTATAGCACCTAACCTCATTTGGAATAAATCATAAATGGAATACCCTGTATATTTTAATCTAAAAACATAGCAATTTAAATTCTCTTTTCAAATATATAACACACCATGGATGATATTGATTTCCTAGGCGATTTGTTTAAACTTTATTGCTTTGAAACGAAATAAAAGACTCGGATTAAGGTGAAAAATAATGGCAATCATCGCAAATATTCGGAATATGTCCGTCTTTCCGGATAGCAAGCAAAATTTACATTTTGCGCCATTTCTTCGTTTTTTCCACTTTCAATATAAACTGATATCATATCACATTTTTCAAAATGTTGAGAAGTAATTTTCACAAATTAATATGTAAAAATGAAATTGACGTTTTGTTAATAACAACTAGAATGTTAACATAGTGGTTTCTATGATATTAGCTTTTGTTTCATGGTCTACTCTGTGATTTAAAGCAATAAAGTTTAAATAAATCGCCTAAGAAACCAATATTATGTGTGTTATGTATTTGAAAAGCGAATTTAAAATGCTATCTTTTTAGATCGAAATATACAGGGTGTTCCATTTTTAAAAAATGGCGTTAGGTCCGATTACTTTTTTACCTGATTCCCTATACTTATTCTGAAATCGGCAGATTATTCAACAATCATTATAAAGAAACTTCTGTATAAATATTTTTCTGAATCTCTTTTAACTAAGGAAATATAGGGTAATTTTGAAATTGTCAATTTTTTATTTTCCCCCGTATCTCTTAAGCAAGCGAAAATTTTCAAATTTTGATTTTATCATTTTAAGTTTGACCCAAAAGAGCACATGACACCTATACTACTTTTTTGATAGCACTGACAATAACGGAGATACCCTATAAAAGTATCGAAAATGGGACACCCTGTAAACTCCATTCGTTTCTGAGACTGGTGTTTTATAAGCCCTAATTTCATGCAGTAAAAGCACTCACGTGACTTATTCACGTGATTGATAATCCGTTCGCTTAAAAATTGATTTGTATTCAAAACCATTTTTTTTTTAATCACGCGTATCTGTTCAATTGTATTTATTATATAGGTGGTAAAGTAGGTGATAAAACCCTTATTAGCGAAAAGTAAATTTTATAATTAAAAAATCCTATATTTTTATGTTTTAGAGAATGTGTTATGTGTTTGGTAGCTAAAAGAGACTATACCTTAACTCAATTTTATATAAAAAAAAACGTTTACGGGGCTTTAACGGGCTCAAAATAAAACAAAAATATTTATAGCAATACAAATGAGTATTATTACGTGTAATGATTATCGCGGATTTTTCAAATCCGCGTTGAAATATGGCGGAATTAATATGAGTTCCTTTAAGTTAAAGGGACGTTAATTCATTAGTATACAAAATTACCTTGTCTTATCTTATTTTGTTAGTGAAAAGATTTGAGTTTAGTATTATAGGGTATGCAAGAAGTTAACGAAAATAATTCCTGCGCACTGTAACAATACCTGAAAATATTAATATTAAATGATTTTTTTTAGATACGACTGTTTTGAACGGGATGTGCCATATCTTCGACCCAGGGAATGTCTATTATAGTGTGTCAATTTGAAAACTTCAGCAAAAAAATATTAAAAATCGCAAAGCCACGTCCATTTTATTCTAAAGAATATGCAGTTTTCATGGTTTAACCATCTGGGTGCGGTAATATGTAGCCCTTAAAATCTTAAATGGGAAGGGCTTCAAGTGGCAGATAATTTTAAAGGTCGATTCATATTTCCAATACTACCATAATTTATTATTTCTTGAGTAGTAATTTCTTTAAAAAATTAAAATCGTTAGAACTTGTTGTTCCACTTGATCATTTAAGATTTTAAGGGTAACAGTCCTACCAGGGGGTGGAACTACGAAGGCTATAAATATTCTTTAAGAGGGTCCCCCTTCACAATAAAATTGACTTGCCTTTCCGATTTTTAGTATTATTTACTAGAAACGAGATATTAAGGAGGGGAAGTTTTCCAATTGACAACGCTGTATATTTGGCATTCCCTGCGTAGAGCTCTTAAAGAATACTACACTGTACCGGGTGTCCCATTTTCGACACTTTTATAGGGTTTGTTCTCCGTAATTGTTAGTGCTATAAAAAAAGTAATGTATAGGTATCATGTGCTCTTTTTGGGTCAAACTTAAAATGGTAAAATCAAAATTTGAAAATTTTCTCTCGCTTAAAAGATACGGGGGAAAATCAGAAAATTGTCAATTTCAAAATTACCCTATATTTTCTTAGTTAAAAGAGATACAGAAAAATGTTTTACACAGAAGTTTCTTTATATTGATTGTTAAATAATCTGCTGTTTTCAGAATAAGTATACGGGGTCAGGTAAAAAAGTTATCGGACCTAGCCTCGGTTTATATTGAAAGTGGAAAAAACGAAGAAATGGCGTCAAATGTATATTTTGCTCGCTATCCGGAAAGACGGTAACCATTTAAGGACATATTCCGAACATTTGCTATGATTGCCGTTATTTTTTACCTTAATCTGAATCTTTTATTTCGTGTCAAAGTAATAAAGTTTAAATAAATCGCCTAGGAAACCAATATCATCCATGGTGTGTTATATATTTGAAAGGAGAATTTAAAATAGTATCTTTTTATATTAAAATATACAGGGTGTTCCATTTAAAAAATTAGGTTAGGCCCGATAACTTTTTTACCTGACCCCGTATTCATTATCATCAACAATCATTATAAAAAAATTACTGTATAAAACATTTTTCTGTATCTCTTTTAACTAAGAGAATATAGGGTAATTTTGGAATTGTCAATTATTTTATTTTCCCCCGTATCTCTCAAGCGAGCGAAAATTTTCTAATTTGGTTTTACCATTTTAAGTTTGACCCAAAAAGAGCACATGACACCTACATTACTTTGTTGATAGCACTAACAATTACGGAGATACCCTATAAAAGTGTCAAAAATGTACTTAATTGTTGCCTTCTTTATACCCTATAAAAGTAGATATTCTTATGTGATAAATATTGCTTAAAACCCTAAGTTAAGTATGGTGTTTGTCAAATATGTTTACTATTATGAAAAATGGTAAAATAAAAACGAATTAAAACAGTTAGGAAGTGAAAAAATTGCTACACTAACGCTGAAACATAGGTAATAAAATAAAATAATTAAGCGAAATAAATTGTTAAATTGTTTTTACTGTATTTTTGTTATTTTAGGAAATTCCTAATATTATTTTATTTCCATTAACACAATATATAATATATATTTAATAAGATATTAACGCATCCGTTTTGTTTCTATTGAATTTGACCTGCGCGCAGGTATGTTGGCTTTAATAATATTTATACAGGGTCCGCAAACGAAGCGTGGACGGAAGATTAAATCGTTATCGAAGAACTTATCAACAATACTGAAACAGCTTGAGATATTGGATTAAAAGGCGCATTTTTAAAAAATATTTTACATTATACAGGGTGGCCCAAAAATGTGTGACAGCATAAAGTTATATTTTTTTAAATGGGACACCCAGTATTTTATTGCATATTTAGGTTCGTATTACTATCGTTTATAAGTGCCTCAAATTTTATTTAATTTGGTTCTGTAGTTTCGGAGAAATAAATTAAAAACTAAAAAAAAATGTTTTGCAGTCCTGAATTAAAAAGTCAAAAAATACAATCCAGAAATATTTTTCGAACCTCGGCATTGAGTGAAATTTATGACAAGAGGTCTAGAGATACTATGAATGTAATTGCGTTTATTTATTTTATACAGGGTGTTCATAATAAGCTCTCAAAAACCCCACATTTTAAAATAATTTTTCTCAAGTTTTTCAAATGGAACACCCTGTATATTATTTGGCTATTTGACGTAGAATTCATAGACAATTTTTTTTTGTAATACAAGCATATAAGTTATATCCAGCCGTTTTCGAAATAATTGTAAATATTATAAATTATGTAGTTTAAATAAAGTTTTTATTGGGAAATTTTGTTATAGGCGACTAGACTAATAATTGTAAACTAAAGTAAATGTTCAAAATAGCTTCCTTTTACTTAATTTAATGGTTTTCCTCTACTGCCAACAGAACTCTTAATTCATTTTCTTCATTAATAACGGGTTTATTGATTATCATCCTTTTTGTGTACGCAGTGCTTCCCGTTGCTACAAATCTTTGCAACAACTTCTCGAAGGTTTTTGGTCTCGGCTTTCTCTCAATATCTGGATATCTTTCAGCATACACTCGGCTCGCGAGGTGGCAATTTCTTGCACATTCACCCAGTATAAAAATCATATTTACCGTTTCTAAAGTTGTAAAATTCGACATTTTGTGTAAGTTAGTACTTAATTTCGACGACTGAACAAATGTAAATAATTTTATTTAACTGTCATAGTGACAATCTAAACAAAAAGAAATCATGGCAACTCGATTAAGAATAAAAAATAAAATTAAATAATAAAAGTAGCAAAAATGTATGCTTTTAAAATTTATATCGAAATAACTAAAATACGGTAAACTCTAAGAGTAAAAGGAAGCTATTTTGGACTTTTACTTTAGTTTACAATTATTAGTCTAGTCGCCTATAACAAAATTTCCCAATAAAAACTCTATTTAAACAACATAATTTATGATATTTATAATTATTTCGAAAACGGCTGGATATAACTTATATGCTTGCATTACAAAAACAAATTGTCTATGAATTCTACGTCAAATAGCCAAATAATATACAGGGTGTTCCATTTGAAAAACTTGAGAAAAATTATTTTAAAATGTGGGGTTTTTGAAAGATTATTATGAACACCCTGTATAAAATAAATAAACGCAATTACATTCATAGTATCTCTAGACCTCTTGTCATAAATTTCACTTAATGACGAGGTTAAAAAAATAGTTCTGGATTGTTTTTTTTTATTTTTTTATTCAGGACTGCAAAACATTTTTTTTTAGTTTTTAATTTATTTCTCCGAAACTACAGAACCAAATTAAATAAAATTTGAGGCACTTATAAACGATAGTAATACGAACCTACATATGGAATAAAATACTGGGTGTCCTATTTAAAAAAATATAACTTTATGCTGTCACACTTTTTGGGGCCACCCTGTATAATTTAAAATATTTTTAAAACATGCCGCTTTTAATCCAATATCTCAAGCTGTTTCAGTATTGTTGATAAGTTCTTCGATAACGATTTAATCTTCCGTCCACGCTTCGTTTGCGGACCCTGTATAATTTTAAAAATACAGTAAAAATATTATAGTTTTATATTTTAATAAACTGTTAAAGAAATTCCTGTAAAAACCTTTGATAATCATAAAAATCATTGCAGTAGTTTCCATAATTACCGCGATATTGTTTCGTAGATGTTGTTTCCATCTTTGATTGTTGTTAGCCAGCGTTGTTTTTTAATTTAAATTAATAATTGGTTGGTTTTGAATTTACTTAAGAAATTTTAAACTTAAATCTCTTTAATTGTCACGTTTAACGTCAACTTCTCGTTTACACTCTATACTGGTCATTTTTAATTATACAGGGTGTTCCTTAATGACGTGCTAATATTTCAGGGTGTGACTCCTTAGCTCATATGTCCGCAACGACTTAAATTTTTTTGGGTGTTGAATTTTTATTTTTTAAATGGTTATTTTTTTATTATCTCCGAAAGTACTTTAGATATTATTTTCAATCTTGGTATGTGTTAATAGGATATAGAACCACAAAGTTAAGTTAGAAAAGTTATTCAATTGTTCCATCAGTGGCGTCCCTGCAAACATGTCCTCTGATATTTTTTACAAGGTACTCCACTGACATTTTTCCATGTGGATATTTTTTCTGATTAGCCTGGTCAATTCTACTTGAAAACGGTCTCTTGAGTTTTTCTCATCAGACGTACCGTTCTTGATTAAAACTACTAAATTCATATTGAAACTCATTATTATTAACATAGAAAAAATAATTAATGATAAATTTTGTTTTATAAAAATTGTTTTAAATGGTCACCTTCACTTAAAAGGCATGCTTCCGCCAACATGCCCACATCAACAATTTTTATAAAACAAAATTTATCATTAATTATTTATCAATGTTAATAATAATGAGTTTCAATATGAATTTAGTGGTTTTAATCAAGAACGGTGCGTCTGACGAGAAAAACTCAAGAGTCCGTTTTCATGTAAAATTGACCCGGTTAATCAGAAAAAGTATCCACAATGAAAAATGTCAGTGGCGTAACATCCTTTTTGTAAAAAATATCATGGACATGGACATGTTTGCAGGGACGCCACTGGTGGAACAATTGAATAACTTTTCTGCCTAAAATTTGTGGTTCTATATCCTATTAACACATACCAATATTGAAAATAATATCTAAAGTACTTTCGGAGATATTAAAAAATAAACATTTAAATAATAAGAATTCAACATCCTGTAGCAAAAAATGTAAGTCGTTGCGTACATATTATGTTCATATAAACTTTTCTTTATAAAATGACCTAAGGAATCACACCCTGAAATATTAGCACGTTATTAAGGAACACCCTGTATACAGGGTGTTTCCGAAAGGAAGAGAACTATTTTAATCAGAAATTCTAGAGGAAAATATAAGAAACAAATATCATATATTGTATATTGTTAAATGAAAACGCCCAAAGTTCAATTTTTTCATTAAATACAGACAGTTACTATTAAGAACATTAAAAAATATTTATACTGATCAAAAATGTCAAGTTTTGTCATCTTTTGGTGACAAGGTTATCCTATTTAAAAGCTTATTTATATTCTTAGAAAACTAAGAAACCTTTTAAAAACATTTTAATTATTACTTAATAAAACATTTAAAAAAAAAATGTTTATTAATCTTTTGTACTCGTAACCTTTAGTGAATATAATAATTACTCGCTTTAGGGTGGCGTTCTTTGTTGATTGATTTTAATTATGTGTTTAATCAAATAATTGGTTGCTTTATCAGATCTTAATTATTTAATACTAATTATGGGATACAGATTTGTTATCTGAAATTCGAGGCATTAGATTACCTTTAAAAAAAATGTCAGTGAAGATGACGCAGAACTTGACGTTTCTAATTAAAAGGTCGTGTTCCATTTCCATAGAAATTTTAAAGTTTTCAGGTTATGGGTCATCCTTTCTCTTTGTATAAGGTTTCAACAAAAATATTGGCTAATTAAAACTGCCAAATGACTTTAAAATAATTTGCATAATTATAAAAGAAGCCCAAGATAGTTATCGATACGGACATAACTAGGGAATCCAATCCCGCAAACGCTGGATCCCGCGGTTATTTCGCGGGATTGACATTGCGGGATTAAACGTGCGGGATTTGCGGGACTCGATGTGGGTGCTGTATGTTAATAAAAAGTTGTTTTATGCAATTAAAAACCGAGTAGAGTAGCAGGAAAATATTTATTGCATATAGGTACAATACAATAGTACGACTGGTTTAACGGTTACATGTTACGTTGATTTTGAAAGTATTTTCGGAGAAAAGATAACATGTTTAATGTTTCATGTTTTAGATTTGATCTTATTTTATTGCACATGTATGCTGCGGCTGAAAACGCACTTTCAGCTTCGACACTAAACTTGTCGGCGGAATAGATTTTACACAATTTGTGGCCCTCTGATTCGAATAGTTGGCGCATATCGGTCGATGTGATAAACTTTCCAAAGGGTATACCAATCTTTAGCTACCGTTCGAGACAATATTTCCTCCATCGAAACTTTTTTCTCAGATAAAAAAATATCTGTATTTTTAATTTTCTTAGGTAGCACAGAAGAACCACTAACATCTGAGTGCTTAGCAATAGAACTAAACGAACTACTCGAACTGCTGGTACTAGCTTTCATTTCCTGTGTTATTTTATCAATATCAACACTACCGCTGCTGCTCTGAACTTTCAAATTAATATTATACTTTGTTTGTCAGTGGGTGTGAAGACTTTCAGTGGAACGAGCAGAGATTTTGATAATACTAGGGCATAAATTGCATTTAGCTGTAAGACCATCTTCAGACTTTAAAAAATAATTCCAAATTAAACTTGAACCTTTATTGTCTTTGTAAACTACATTGACACTCATTTTTGTGATTGCTGTTTAAATTCCATGTATTATATTCAACCACTTGATAAATGTCACTAGATACTAGCAGAATAACGCCCTTACTTTCGCAAGTATGCAAGAAAACTGTTCTATTTAATGTATTTTCAATAGCCCAGCATGGCGGGGAATCCCCGACGCGTCGACCAAAAATTCCGCGTTCATTGTTTGCTATCCCGCAAATCCGATCCGATCGATTGGCTCAATCCCGCAGGTTTGCGGGATTAAAGTTTCGATGCGGGTTTAGATTCCCTAGATATAACGTATGATAAAATACGTGTAATTTATATCTACATATTTCATACTATTATGTTCAATTACCTGGATTTCTTTAAATGTTAACAATTTTTAACCTAAAATAAATCATGAAAACCTTAAAATTTTTATGGCATATTTCTATATTCGCAATACTAACGACAAAAACATAATGGATTTAAACAGATCAACCGATTTATATAATTATCGATTTATTTTATTGCTATATTTTGTTGCTCTTCCTATATTTCGTTATACATAAGCATTTATCTATCAACATTTTAAGTGAAAGGTGCTAGTATTCATCAACATTACAATTGATCTCATGAAGATTGATATTATGTTTCATATTTCATTCGACAGTAAAAAGGTTTAGTGACAGTATAAGAGCTGATCTCTTCTAGGTTTTATGGATATTAACGCTTAGACTGTTTCTAAACCACAATACATAACAAAAAAATAACAAGGATGGTGTCAAAATTGATATTGATCTTTTCGCGATCAATGTAAAGACAAAATAACCCCAAATTATGTGAAATAAGTAAGTTTTTGCTTCTTGATTAATGTAATATATACCATAATACCATTTTTATAACAGCGAGATAGAAAAACCCTAAAAGCAAACCAAAAAATACCTACCGAAAAATTTTCAAAAAGATTAAAGTTATGTCAAAAAGATATACCTGGTTTTCTTAATGCAATTAAACTGAGAAGAACAAGGTTAATTTTTAAAATAATTACTCATATACGTTTCTTAACCGCCCCAACATACCTAATAAATAAAGGGCTGAACAAATAATGCTAAATATCATCTGGTTTCCGGACTATAGCCCCGTCGAGCGCTGAAATATAAGAAAATATACCTTACCTTCGTAGAATATCGCTAACCGCGCCATCGGTTAGCAGCCGCAGAAACTCTTTGTGAGCTTTAAAGCCGTGTTAGAGTCGGCAATGTTCTCTCTTGCGCCTGCAATGACAGTTATAATTGCACGGAATCATGCGCAATAAACCGTTCTCGATCAGCTGGCGTAATCATAGCCTTGCATTACCAGAAATGGGTCATGCGCCGTTTTAATTGCCATTGCCGCTGCAAGTCTGAGTAGAGATGGATTATTCTGTTATTTCTAACTGTTTATTATGTGATCGAAGCAAGTATTGGCTATTTAAACTAACTGGTACTTAAATTAGTAGTCACATTCTTTATTAAGCATATCTACTGCTAAATCGTCCCTGCTATTCATAAGGAGCAGTAGCTGCTTTAACTGGGGGAAAGGAAACCACAAAATTACACTCTGTAATATAATGCTCGACGGGGCTTATCGCCCATAGAAAAACTTTTTAGGATTATTTGTTATCTTCAGATGGTTACGAAATGATTTTTCTGGTATAGTACTATGTTATTGCCACCGGACATTCTTGTGGTCTTACGATTAATAAATCCATACATCCTATACAGGGTGTCCCAGATAAGAATTCACTGTACAGGGATCTCGGTAACGATAGGATATGCAGAAATGATCAAATTAGACAAAGGTATCTTTTTCTAATTATATTTGAAGAGATATGTGAGAATTAAATTTACATTCTCGTTGTCAATATTTCTCATGTATAATTGGAATAAATTTTCAATCCGACGTTTCGTTTTTCCGCAACCATCATCAACAATAAAATTTCGTTTTATGCTTTATTAAATCCATTTTATATTCTGAATTCAACGATATATCACAACTATTATTTATTAGACGTTTCGGATTAA
This sequence comes from Barypeithes pellucidus, assembly GCA_963991005.1. NCBI lineage: Eukaryota > Metazoa > Arthropoda > Insecta > Coleoptera > Curculionidae > Barypeithes > Barypeithes pellucidus. Next base: position 13,852,046 of record OZ022565.1, on the reverse strand, counting down.
AAACACTTATCTTCAATGCAAATAAGCATCTTTATTGGAAATATCTTTGTTTTTATTGTTGTATTTAAATGCTAGTTGGCATTAAAAACTATTGTAATTTGATAATATGACGTGACAGAAACCACTAACGCGCAACGTTTGTCTAATTTGATCGTTTCTGTATATTATCTTATGATTAACAAGGTCTCTGTAGAGTGCATTCTTATTTGGAACACCGTGTTTATGTACCCGTGTAAGTATGTTTTTAATAGTAGAAGTATTCTTGAGTCATTTGCTTTGAGCGTTTTTTTACAACTAAAGAGAAATCATTTAAATGATAACATTCGATAAAAAAAAATGAAAATTCAATATTTTAGAATAGAAAAATCGAGTTCGCATTTCATTAAATTTAAAACGATAGGTGACAATGTAGTTCAATATTTCTGAAATAAAGAAAATGTACCGTTATAAAACAGTGTTTTATTTTACCGAAGCCCAGTGCGGTCCATAAAAGGTTTTATATTCCGACGTTTTTTTTTTTTTTTTTTCAAACACAAGCACTATAGGAAAAATCCTTTAGGACACTCTGGGAGCGGTGCGTGTGCGCAAAAAGCGATTCACGTTGGTTTTGAATCGTTGGAGGTTATATTCGTTGGGAAAAACGACCTCGGGAAGGTCGTTCCACAAGGATGAAGTCCTCCAGATGAAAGAATTCTTAAATAGTGAAGTTCGAGGAGTACTAAGCTTAACCACATATGGATGAGCGGCAGTGGTTCGTCGTGTATTTCTGCTATTCGTCGCTCTGGGCGGAATTAAGAGGGCAAGGTCAGCCGAGCACCTTCCATGAAAATATCTGTAAAAGAGAGTCAAATCCCCAACCTGTCTTCGATGTTCTAGGCTGTCGAGGTTCTTCGTCAGCTCATGGTCTCCGATCAGACGAATAGCCCTCCTTTCGATGGAATCCAGTAGCCGAAGAGTATGTTTGGGTGCAGAGCTCCAGACATGAGAGCAGTATTCTAGTGATGGTCGAATCTGGGCTTTGTATAGTGTCAAAAGTTGTTGAGACGTGTCATAATGACATTATTATGGATTTCATTTTCAGTGTCAAAATGACATACTTTATAGAACTGAGTACTATAATGATTTCATTATAGGACTGAGTACTATAATGAAAAATAGACGCAAAAATTCTTCCTTGAAATATGCCAAAAGTACCTTTTCGTGTACGATATTGACAACCTGTTTCTGGGAACACCAAGTTTTGTAATTGGCATAAGTTTTTTCATATAATATGCCTTTAGACTTTTCGGGCAATAAACCAACATTTCTGATGGCAAATTATCCATATTATATTATATAAACGTTAAAATTAAAAATTCAATTCTTACAATGACAATACAAACAAATATTTCTATAGTTACCTGGTTTTATTAAAATCAAGCTATTCGTTTACTGACGAAAACTTAAAATTCATATAAAAAACACAAAAATCGTCGGAATATAAAATATTGTATGAATTCGGATCATAAACAATCATTATGGTACACGCCGTGTTATTAGACTCGGCTAACGCCTCGTCCAATAATACTCACGGCTAGTACCATAATGATCGTTATTATTATCCTTATAACATAAATATCTATTATGTCATACCAGTGCATTTGTTTTTATACCTTAGATACATCTACATAAGGGATTACTTTATACCCGTGCGGGCATAAAATACACATTATGGCCCGTGTTGGCATTAAGACGGAAAAAACAGTTTTCGATTAACTTATTCTTTATTAACAAAATAATAAAATATAAATTTACGTTTATATATTATTTGGTTGTATTTACATAGAACTGGCAACTCTAGAAGGTTCCGCTGATAGATAAATTTCCAGCAGCAAAGGTTGACTCATGATTCATTGTCTGGGTCTCTCGTTTCTGCAAGGAAATGCGAGATCCCGATGGTACGCCTGCCAACATCCTTGAAACCTAATTTTTTGAGGATATGCTATCCTCTAAATATCCTTCAGCAACTGTGGTACTCTTCCATCCATCATGGCGCTTCAGCGTAGTCATACTTGCTCCAGCTTCTGCTAAAGAGTTGCCGACGTAAACAATGACCAGTGTACTTTTCGGGGTTGTTCAAACTCAAATATTTTGCCATAATACAGGGAATTTTCCCAAATGTGTTTTTTCCAACAGGTTGTACAGTACAGCGGACTTGGCTGTAGCTTAAAAATATTATTTTTCCTGAGCAGCCATGTGGCCGCAAAGACATATAATCTCTTATAAGTTTCAAACTATTCATTTCGCCTTCATCAATAATGGTAAAAACTCGTATTTTGTCAGTTTTTGTTTCTGGCACCGTTACAGCAAAAACTGATTTTCTATCTTCTACATGTGTGACTAACATATTTACAAGTTCTTGCCGCCGACATCCACCAAATACACCAAATAATAATGCGACCTTGTTCATTAAAAACGTTTCATTTGGTGCCTCATCAATAAATTTTAGGACATCTTCTCTAGATAACACACTGGATTTTTTTTGGTTCGTACCCTTTTGACCTTAGCTTTAAATACTGGCACAATTTGTGAAAATTACATATATGTATTAATATTCTTATTTAACATTAAAGTCTTCTTTATCATCGAATATTTAGCTCACAGAGAGGTTGGGGAAATATATTATTTGGTTGTATTCACATAGAACTGGCAATTCTGGAAGGTTCCGCTGATAGCTAAATTTCCTGCAGCAAGGGTTGACTCATGATTTATTGTCTGGGTCTCTAGTTTCTGTAAGGAAATGCGAGATCCAGATGCTACGCCTGCCAACATCCTTGAAACCTAATTTTTTGAGGATATGCTATCCTAAAAATATCCTTCAGTAACTGTGGCACTCTTCCATCCACCATGGCGCTTCAGCGTAGTCATTATAGTACCCTAACAGCACAGTTTCGTTAATGTTTTCTACAGGATTTTCTGACATCCACTTCAAAAATTGGTCATATTCTTTGCCGTATGAGTCTCTGGATTTTCTCGGTACCAGGTTTTGCGTTGCATTTTCAGTCTTTTTTTCAATTTCGTCGGGAATTTCAAAACCCTGTTCCATTTTTGATTTTTGACTTTGACACATTCAACATTTGAATACTTATCTCCCTAGCAACAAAAACGCAGGCTATAATAATGTCAAGGTAATGTCGCAGGTAAAAATAAAAAATTGGTAAATCAAATTAAATTTTAAAAAAATATTTATTATTTAAAACGAACTGGTATGACATAAAAGTTTGTATGCACCACGGGTACTAATAGATATATACCCTCGGGCGATTTGCGAACCCTCGGGCCAGAGACCCTCGGCTTTGTAAGACTGTCGCCCTCAGGGCATAATCATCTACTTAGTACCCTTAATACATAAATAACTATAAAGTGTTGACAGAAGCAAAATCTGCGACCGCCGACCAAAAAGTCGGTGTTCGTAGCGCAAAATGTATCGCTTGCCAACTGATTTACAACTGTCCGAATAATGCGCGTACTGGTACGGGACTGTAAGCCAATAATCGCTGTATTTTTTTTATAAATACGACCTACAAAAGGTGTGGACAGATATGATTAAGGAAACTTACTTTTTCAGACATAACCTCTTTACGTACGATCATAGAAGCAGAATTATATTTCAACAAGTGAAGAGATACTTCTTCATAATTGCGTTTTAGCCCACCACGTATTAATTAGACACGAACCATTACCCGAATATGAATAGAATTGCCCTAGATGGACAAATTAAGCTGGATATTAACCCATTTACAAATTTTACTGTTAACACATAAAAATATATTAATTCGGTATTCTTCTAATTATAAAGCGGAACGTCAGATAGCCATCGTGCCTGATTTTTGTACTTTGGTGTCAATGTGAAAACCCACCCACCCTTAATATCTCGGGTTTGTTCGTTTGTTTGTTTAAGAAATAAAAATATTTAGGAGGAAAAATAGTTTCCTCCCTAGGGAGCTAGTTTCCTTTCTGAAATGATGTAGGAAAGCATCACTTCCTGTACAGGGTGTCCCATTTTCGAATGATAAAATCAAATTTTGAAAATTTTCGCTCGCTTAAGAGATACGGGGGAAAATCAAAAACTTGACAATTTCAAAATGACCCTATATCTTCTTGGTTAAAAGAGATACAGAAAAATATTTTATACAGAAGTTTCTTTATAATGATTGTTGAATAATCTGTCGTTTTCAGAGCAAGTATACGGGGTGAGGTAAAAAAAGTTATCGGACCTAGCCCCATTTTCTAAAATGGAACACCGTGTATATTTTTATATAAAAAGCATTTTAAATTCTCTTTACAAATATATATACGTCATGCATGATCAGTGGCGTAGCGCTACTACCGCGAACCCTCGCAGTCGCGGGGGGCCCGAAAGCTTGGGGGGCCCGAAAGCTTCGAGTGCCGATAGAGCCTATTGCTAATTAGCAAATCTTTCAAATAAATACCAATATTACCAATGTCCACCTGATTTTGTCACACTGTGCCCGTAATTATATAAATTTGAAGAATGAAGCAATTGGAGTATCAAGATCATGGAATATAAACCCGGAATTTGAAGATAAAAGACAATTAAAACCAAAAAAAACACTTTGATGAAGCCAATACAAATTATCTATTTTCTAGTCCAGAAAACTATTTTAGGATAAATATATATTACAAAGTATTTGATATTGTAATTAACCAAATAGGTAATCGTTTTGAGGGAATGGAGTTATTTGTTAATAAATTTAGATTTCTGCAGAAACACTACAGCAAACATATTCCAGCGATCTGTCTGCGACTTTTCCTTTAGAGATAGTTGCGTTGTGTATGCCTTTAAAGGAAAAAATTGCTTCTCTTCAAAGTATTAAAGACTTTGCTGTATTTTTAATTGTGGAAAATAACACTTTATCATCAAATTTTCCAGAGGTAACAACAGCCTTATTATTATTTTTAACTCTTCCAGTAAGTGTTGCTACAGCTGAGAGATCCTTTTCCAAATTAAAAATCATTAAAAATTATTTACGAAATAGGTTAACCAACTTGGCTATCCTGTCTATAGAGGCACAAGAGGCGGCCAAAATGGATAATAACAATTTAATAAAAATTTTTGCGGAGGCAAAAGCTAGAAAAAAAAATTTACCTCCTGAAAGCAATAATATAAGAATAATTTTACAATATAATAAATAAAATAGGCAATTGGCCAATTGCCTCGCAATAACTATTGAGATACCTATAATATTATATTCAAGATTTTGTTGCTTAATTTTAAATACTTTTGGTTTTATCTCACTGTAACTTTCAAGTATCGCTACCTTAGCTCGGTGCCTACAGAATTTTTTCGTGTTTGTTCCTTTTAGTTTTAAAGAATATTTTTTGTTTTCTTCTTGTTGTTCAATAATTTTATTTTTTGTAACGTTCTCTACATATAGGTTTGCAGTTTATATAATAAAGAGTATTATCTAATTTTGTTTGCTTATATGTTTATATATGTATATTCTTAATATAGGGTAGGGGGCCATAACTCAATTTTCGCGGGGGGCCAATAATTTCCTAGGCGGTTTATTTTATCTTTATTACTTTAAATCACAGTAGGCCGTGAAACAAAAGCTAATATCCTAGAGACAACTATGTCGAGATTTTAATTGTTATTAACATGTAACGTCAATTGCATTCTGACATATTCATTTGTGAAAATGACTAATCAACATTTTGAAAATTTGATATGATATCTATCATCCATGGTATGTTATAAATTTGAAAAGAGAGTTTAAAATGCTATCTTTTTAGATTAAAATATACAGGGTGTTCCATTTAAAAAGTGAGGTTAGGTGCGATAACTTTGTTACCTGATCCCGTATACTTATTCTGAAAACGGCAGGTTATTCAAAAATCATTATAAATAAACTTCTGTATAAAACATTTTTCTATATCTGTTTTAACTAAGAAAATATAGGGTAATTTAGAAATTGTCAATTTTTTGATTTTCCCCGTATCTCTCAAAGGAGCGAAAATTTTCCAATGTTGATTTTAGCATTTTAAGTTTACATTACTTTTTTGATAGCACTGACAATAACGGAGATACCCTATAAAGGTGTCGAAAATGGGACACCCTGTATATCTAGTAAAAAAATGCCTTTTTAAATTTTTCTCGGTACAATGATTTCTTCAAAAGGCTCGAAATGATTCCTAACATATTATTCAATTATATGCATTCTTATATAACCCATGAATACACAAAAATTATCATAATATGCTATGTAAGAAAAGCATAATCGTTAGGCATAGATCCTTTTACTTTTCAAAACGTTCTCGTACAATTCACTCTCGCTATCTATCCGCGAACTATAACTCACATCTTCTCGAAGCGATGGCCTTTTACCTCTGCCGTGAAAGGTCGCCGGATCGGTATAACGGCGCTGGAGAAGATCATCTTCAGCGAGAAAGAGGGGGAGGCTCGTCCCCTGGGGGAAGTCTTGGGGCATCTCCGACGGCTCATCGAAGAAGCTGTCCACGGTAGTCGACGTCGTCGTGCTCGAGTGATTGCGAGCTCGTATGTATATTTGCTCTGCGCTCCTATGAGAAGTCGCGGTAATTCTAGCGCGAATTTTGATAAATTCGAATATTAACATAATATCACAACGGTCGATCGGGCGTCGTAATTTTGGTGAGCTGTTTGGACTTTAAAGATTACCAAGTAAGTTCTTAGTTTAGAAGAATAGATATAATATAGGGTGGGCTGTTATCGGTTCACATCGAATTATTACTGAATACCTTACCCTACTAAAAATATTTAGGTTAGTAGTGTATTACTTGTTTTTAATTGATTTTTTATTTTAATTGTGATTCTTTGTACGTTAGGTTAAAGAGCGTTAGGGGGATTTTTCCTTGAAATTGTATAATATAACTTTTAGGTCTGACGATGCCCGTTTAAGGGTGAAACGTATGTTACCAAATTGAGGATATAATTTTGATGAGACATCGACTTTGTTCACATGAGAATATAAAATGAGAAAGTTAATTTTTTTCTCCATTTTATCAATAAATAAAATATAAATATTATTTTAATTTATTAACAACTTACACAATACAATATATGGAAAATGTAATTAAATTTTATAAGTTTATGATACAGCCTGCAGCTTTACATTAACAAGATATATTAATTTCTGGTATTATAATGGGTTTTTTTAGATATTGTATAGTTGTCCATCTATAGGGCTTTTTTTGTTATTAAATCAATATTCGTCGGCCAGGGGGTGTCCATTAGAAACTATTACATATTACATATATTTTACAGAATTTGCAAAAAGTGTACAATGGCAGGAAATGTCAAGTGCTTTCGTCCAAATTTTTATTTAAATACAATTATATCAATTATACACATTTTGCTAGTTTTTTTTGTAATTTGGATAAGAAATCATTTACGACCGATATATCTCCTAGAAGTTAATCATATAGCCTTTTACTGATCGTCTATGTAATATTACAGTAGCTACATTGATTGTTAAGCTTCTTACAATAATTTACCTGAATTTACTTACTCATATGGCACCTTGATTAACAGAAACTTAGTTATATAGTTCCATGTAAAGTAAAAATATGTTTAATATGGTTAATGTACAATTAACGTACCTATTAACAGTTGAGTTTACATATACGGAACAATAATAGTATATTATGTAATTCGGACGTAATGTGAGAGAGATAAGGTAACACGCATAGTCCGAAAAACGTTTTTCGTCGTTATTCTTTATCCGATTGTGTTTTTGATCCGATTGCCAGTTAACAATGAAACCTGTAATATACCTATCCATGGATATAACAGATAATTAAATTAATAATATAGTTAGCGTCCGAAAGAATCTCTTTGGTCTGGGACGACAAGCTAGGCAACACTATCTACCAGCACCATAATCAATACCTTTATGAGAAGGTTACCTTTTCGTCCAGATATCTAATCTATAAAACATAATTTTTTGACACAATCGGATAAAATAGTATATTAAGATACAAGGTTCATAAGACATTATTTTAGAGCACGCGTTTAAACTAGAAAACGACCCGCGAAGCGGAGAGTTTCCTAAAGGACAAGTGCTCTAATTGTCTTATGAACCATGTATTTATAATACTTTTTCTATTTGGGTCTTTCAAGTATGAAAAGTTTTAAAAATATAGTAGATTTTTTCCATTTAAATTAATATTTTCTTTTTGGGTTGGCAATACTTTTACAATTAACTAAAATGTTACAAGTATCAAATATGCCATGATAGAAACAACAAAGCTTCTTCCCACTCGTCATAATTAAAAATCAATATATTATTAAAGTTAATTAAAATGAGTCAGGAAGAACATTATACTCCGTCAGAAATACGAGAAATTGCAGAAAATAATCTAGAAAAACTTTTAAAAAGAATATACAAAACTTTGTGTTATGGTGCGAGCAGAACAAAGTTTAAAATATTGAACAAAATACTAAATAACACTATTAATCAAAATATTGTGTCGACACAGAATCCGACAGGAATAACAATTAATGTCCAGGAAATGTATACAGTAACTATAAATATGCATATCTAAAGCAATATGTATAATACTATATTGAATTAAAAATAAAAATAGTACTTTATTGAAAAACTTTAGAAATAGAGCATAACCTGGAAGATATTTTTATTATTTTGAGGCTACGTTGTTTTATAGTTGTGACTAGAAATTAGTTGATGGACACCATCAGTATGTTATGTTATATATTTCCGAGTATAGGTATTTCGGATAAATATCTAGTAAAAATGATCTATTTGCAAGCTTAAAGGTTAGTATTTTAAAGTATTCTATAAAAAATTTCTGTCGAATCCATAATGCCTGGAAAACTAATTTCCACGAAATCGAAGTAGGCCTAAAATTCGAACCCTACTTGTTGCCAACATGAAAAAAATTAAATTTCAGTTTCATAAAGTGACAAGTTATTCAATTTTTTTGCATTTCATAATGTAGCCATTATGAAACCCAAATAGAAAAAGTATATTATAATGCCGGTGTAATACAAAGTTACATTTATTTTTCACTAGTCATATTAGGTAAGTAAAGGTGAATATTTATAATATCAACAGGCATTTCTAGAAAGCAATATATCTACATTTTTGTAACAAATAAAACTTCCTAATACATCATATTAGCATACGCAATAAAAAAAGTAAAATTACTTTATTAGGTATATTATTTTTTAGCAACTTTAATAGATAGCTACCATTACCTACCAGGTAGTTAATGGTTTCTCAAATATTGATGGTAGATAGCCCCAAGATATAATTTGTGTTTTTACTAATTCATATGTAGTTCTGCACCTTTCCATTCTTAATCATATGCATTTTTTATTGCCAAAATTGGCTTCTATAGGTGTAATAGTAAAATCCTTATACGTTATTATGATCTAGATCCCTTCTAGTTTAAATACCAGTGCAGGATTGTGTAAAGAGGCGTTAATCACTTAATATGAAAAAAGATCAAACTCAGATCAAATTGTGCCACACCCCAAATAAGTACCGACAGCCTTAGGCAATCTAGCACTGCAATTTCTTCCTAATGGTTATTTATTATGTTTTTGCAAAATAGATAATTGATGATGGTATACTAAATTGAACAAAAACTGGTAAGTTATTAGGGATTTTCAGACATTAATATTTTTAACACTCATATCCCCAAAACCGGCAGGAAAATTTAAGACGTTCTTCTAGATGAATATTAAAATAAACAATAAAGGCGTTAATAATATAAATATCATTGAAAAAATTATTGAAATCAACTTTTCTTCTGTTTAGATTGTGCTATTATAAATTGAAGTTTGAAAATAGGTTGGTGACATCATATACTAAAAAATGGTGCTCCCTTTTCTTGGTAGTACCATTCAGTCTAAAATAGTTTTTTGCAAATTTTTGCTAGTACTCTAGCGGGCATATAAGTTGTTTTAGCATTATTATTTCGCTTATACTACAGGGTCAAAAAAATTATACAGGCAACTTTCAGTAAATCGGAATTTAAAAATAAATAATCTCAAAAACACCTGTTAATTTTTTTATAGGTTTATAGTATCTAATTAGAGGAATTATATATGTCCGCGCAAAAGATCATCGTCACAAAGATCTTGGTCTATTTTTAGAGAGCATCGATTTTTTAATAATTTAACGCCAATCACATGGCTAATTTTACTCTTCTGTGTCATATAACGCCAATATGTGGAACTGAGTTATTTTAATCAGTCACTATTTTCCTATTATTTATAACAGCCCTGTCTTATATTGGCTTAAAGTTTTGATATGTTCCTTATGGAATGTTAAAATATTAAGAAAATTAGTCATATTTTTAATCTACCTAGGTGTAAGCGAAGCTTGCACATCAAAATATATTTTTCCTTAATGGTTTATAAATGGTTAATAAAAAAATATTTTATATAGCTTCGTCAATGTATCTCCGGTAACATTTTCAAGCGTGACCGGCGTTACTGTGACCGGCGATACAGAAATGCACAAATTCGTGGATAACAGCTAATACAAGCTATTTCTTAAACTTTGTTAGACTGATACGATTATCTGTACTCAAGAGAATGACTTCGTGTAGTATTTTTCCCTTAATTAAGACTACTAGATCTGAGTTAACCCTGTGACCGGCCATACAACATAAAAACATACTCCTGGTAAAAAGTAGTTCAAACACATACCGTCGTATTTGTAAAACTATTAGGCCGACCTCTAGTGGCGTTATTTATAAGCAAATTCTGCCGTGACCGGCGATACATGCAGCTGCGGGAACGAAACTTCTGGTTAATAATTGCCTTAGAGAAACTAAACTGTTGATCTTTTAACAATATTTTTTCAGGAGTGTAAATTATTTATACATAAAAGTAACTTTAGTAAAATGATGTCAAGTTATATGCTAAGGACTGAACGTTGCCTGTAAAAAATTTTTTACCCTACAACGATACCCTGTATGTTTAAAAATCGTTGTTATCCAAACTTTGGGTTTTAAGGAATCAATTGCAAAAAATCCCTATTATAATCAATCTACTTTTACTATAAAATTTAGGTGATCATACATTCGAGTTGTGTAATGATTTGCAACAAAATATGCTCTCAATTTTTAAGTAAAGGTTACCAATACCAGTTTCTTCATTCCCAGCGGAAGTTCAGGGCAATATAAATAAAATAAAATTAAAATAATTTGCCAATAAATTGTTTTAAATAGATCGTTAACATATTAGATATTATGTAGTTTGCAGTTTATTATTTTCGTTTAGAAACTTGATAATTTGTGAACCACACGATGCACAAAATATAAATGTCAATGATGAGATGTCAATATTTTGATTTGGCCATTTCCGTTCACAAATATACCACTATAACCGTACCTTGTGTGTTGCGAGAGATGAAACGCACTTCCCAATCGGTAGGTCATAATGAATGAAACCAAAGGTTTATAGCACCGACATGAAACAAACATTGACCCGATATCTTTATCTGCTTTGTATATACATGTCAATGTAACGCCTTTTTTATGTCTATTTCTGTTCTCATTCTAACAGGTAACCGGTTTGATATGTCTTGGTTAGGAAAAACAAACAATCGACGGACGTGACGTTTATATTTTTATCCAGTTTACGGCAGACTTGGCATAGTCTTGTATTTTATTGCATATTTAGGTTCGTATTATTGTTCTTTATAATTACCTAAAATTTTATTTCATTTGGTTATGTAGTTGAAGAGTAATAAATTTAAAATAAAAAATAAAAGTTTTGCAGTTTTAGAAAAAAAGTCAAAAAAACTACCTAAAATAACTTTTTTAACCAAAGCATTGGGTAGAGTTTAAGACAAGAGGTCTAGAGATACTATGAATATAATAGCGTTTAACTATTTTATACAGGGTGTTCATCATTATGTTTCAAACAAGACACTTTTCAAAATAATTTTTCTCCAGATTTTCAAATGGAACACCCTGTATATCATTTGACTATTGGATGTAGAATTCATAAGAGTCTTTTTTTTAAATGGAAGCATATAGCACCTGATTTCACGCTTTTATTATTTATTGATAATTAACTAGCAAGAAAAACTGCACTTTTCTCTCGTATGTATGTGTTAGGCTGTTAGTCCTAAATAACAACAATACTAAATTAAAGAACTGTCAAACTATAATAAACAAAGGAATTCTTATTTTATTTCAAAGCCTACCATGGTTTCTAGGCATACATACCATCACTAATGAGCCGTCTTGATAGTATTTCATCTGAAATTTTGAGGAATGTAAATAGATCATTTGAAGAGCGTATTAACTTGTGCTCAGATCAACATGGTAGGCAATTTGAACATTTACTCTAGTTTATAATTATTAATCTAGTCGCCTATGCTTAAGTTTCAAACTAAAAACTGTACTTATTTAAACATAATTTATGAAAGCAATTATTTCGAGAACGGCTAGAAATAACTTATATGATTCCATTACAGAAAAAAGAATGCTTACGAATTCTACATCCAATAGCCAAATGATATACAGGGTGTTCCATTTGATAATCTGGAGAAAAAATATTTTGAAAAGTGTCTTGTTTGAAACCTAATGATGAACACCCTGTATAAAATAGTTAAACGCTATTATATTCACAGTATCTCTAGACCTCTTGTCTTAAATTCCACCCAATGCCTTGGTTAAAAAGTTATTTTAGATAGTTTTTTGAATTTTTTTTTAAACTCCAAACCTTTTATTTTTTATTTTTTATTTATTACTCTTCAACTACATTACCAAATGAAATAAAACTTTAGGTAAATATAAAGAACACTAATACGAACCTAAATATGCAATAAAATACTGGGTGTCCCATTTAAAAAAATACAGCATTACTTATGTTGTCACACTTTTTTGGGCCACCCTGTATATTTTCGGACCTCGGGCCCATGGAGACTTTTGATCATTATCGATTTTTGGATAATATCCCCGATTATCAAAGTTTTTAACCGAGGGCTTATTCCCATATGTTCCGTGCTGGGTCCTTTAACACACAAACACTGAAAAACAAGAATTTTATTTAACAATTACGACAAATATGACAATTGTTAATCAGTTAGTGCGACACGTGAAACAAGGTTTGTTAAAAGTTTATTAAAAGTACGTTCCAAACGCTCGAAGGCGACGTAATGTCTAGTTAAACGAAAACAACAAAGTTGGTTACAACCTGCCTAGGAATGTGAATTTTTTTATTCTTCAAAGGCAATGAACGAAAGCCGTATGTATAATACTTGATTTAAGATCCTTGGTATATAGACTTTTGGGGATGTATCTTATGAGGCAGGATCATAGTTTATAGCCAACGTTGAACCACAGGTCGCCCAACAACAAAGAAAGACAAAAGAATTTCCAAAAAAAAAAAGTGGCATTTTCAAAAAATTGAAAATCTATCTAATATTAAAATGCGAGTAATAATAATGAGATATTGTGGCTTGCAAAGGAAATAAGACCCAAGCTAATTTAAGATTTGCTTGTGACATAATCGAGATTCTTACGCGCAATTAGTTCTGGTCAACCTTTTATTAATAAAATTACTTCGATACAATTTTCTAAGTACCGGTACCTTGCATAAGTTTTTTTATTGTTAGAAGCTATAGGCCAAGGAAAGCAAGCGTCTTCGTAACGATCGATTTATGAAAATTCCCACAATCTTACCCAATACATTTTTAATGTTTATCTTTATTAGATTAAACAAATATTTTAAAATTAAAAAAATTTTGATTAACCTTAAAATATGGAAATTCTACAGTTAACGTTTTTTTTTATTTGTTATGTCCTCTTTTCGTTATTAATGTGGTTTCCAAGCGTTAAAACAATTAATTTGTAATATATTTACACTACGAGCTTGCTTAAAAGAAAAGGTTTTACAGATTTGTTTCGGTATGGAAAGAACTACTTTATCGTACTAGTGTATAAAATAATCTGTACGCAAGTGCATTTCATGGAAAGGCATTTTAAACTGAAGGCTTGTCCAACTAAAAATCAGTGGCGGTCCTTCCACAGGAGCACATGCGCACGTGCACCCCCAAAACGAATAAAAAAATATTAATTTATATTCATTGAATATTATTTATCGCATAAAGTCCGACCCTCCCTAATATTTTATCGTACCATCAATTATCGTATAAAGTCCGACCCTCCCTAATATTTTATCGTACCGTCAACCAAACTGTATATTATAGGCTCTCGATCCGCAACCGTGCCTCGGTCGAGGTTAGCGACGATTATGACGGGACTTGCTCGCATGTGCGATTAAGCACGCGGGGCATAATGCAGTTGCTCTGTAATAACAGGTGGCGGGAGGCAGCGGGAGATAGCGGGGCTATGGCGATTTAACATGGGAAAGGCGCACAATTTTAGTGTGGCCCGCGCCGTTGTCTGTTCGTGCATTTAGTTAAAAATTCGAACGTGTATGTTTAAATATTTTAATATTATATATTTATGAAGTTTAAATCAATAGTTTGACGGTGGACTATTTAAAAAATAACTTTAGCTCTTTGAGTTTGGAGCAAAACATTGAAGTGAAGAATGCGGGAAGACCTAAACACGAAATTAATTTAAGCAGACCACAAAGGGTAAATCTAGGGACTTTATTTGAAAGTTTAAAAATTAAATAAATGAAAAAAAATTTATAGAGGGTATTCCAAACTTTAATGAGGCTGTTATTGATCAATTTTCTACCATTAAGAACCGAAGAACGGACTTTACGTTCAAGCATTATGAACACTAAGAAAACCTTTATTATTTTCCAAAAGTTGTATTTCCTTGTGTAAAATTAAAAAATAAATAAAAATATGTTTTATCTAACGCATTTTCTTATTACTTCTGTTCTTTCTACAATTAAAACGCCTAGAAAGTAATTGTTCGGTCGTTACACAGAAATCAAATTTTAAAAATAATTTCACCATACTTGTGAATCCCCTCTATCATAGGTCACGAGCCGCCACTGCTTAAAATGCTAATTTTAATATACAGAACCTGCTAAGATTTAAGGAGGTTATTCTTGAGTCCATTTTCAGAAAAAAAAACTTCAGATGAACCTATGTCCTAAACGCCTTAAATTTTCAAATACTGTTCTAGATATTTTTGTAAAATTTGGTACACACTTTCCATTCATCAAGAGGCATTGTATGATGTATACCATGCCCTCGGCATTTCTGAAGAAAGGAATGATACGCCACTTCTTTTTTTTTAAATAAATATTATTTTTGAAATTCTTATTCCTTGCCACAAATGTCGGGTCGGGTTTGTTCGCGTTCATAATAACCAACCAACAATTATATCGCGTTGTACGAGGAAAATATCGTATTTCCGTTTTATAGCACTGCTGGCAGTGAAAGTCCCAGTTTCGAGAGAAATAACTCTCACACATATTTTAAAGTCCTTATAGATAGATAATACCGTGAAGTTTGGGTCGAAGGTTACGATTGAAATATTATTATGTTTATTGGCCGGCGTATTCAATAATAATGATGATGATAATTTTAATGGAATATATTGCATATATCGTACTTATAATGAAATATTATAAAAATATTCGTACAAGCCAATAAAAGGTTAAATGATTCTGTAATTTACAATAGGCAATTAATTTGCTATATTATCTTTAAAATTAATTTTTTAAAACTCGCCGCCTTTTCTATTTCGGCTTCATTTCAAAGCTATTTGGATGTCGTTTTCAGTAAAGTTCGTTTTAAAAGGGTTTGTACTTGCGTCATCGAGGACCTCAACTTGGAAAAAAGGGTATGTCATAGCTAATTCATAGAAATTCAATAGCGTTCAAATTCTGTATTAAAGTTAGGTAATATCGAAGCAAGAATGTTCCAAAATGCTTTTAAAAGGACGTCCGGAATTATTTTCTAATAAAATTTGTTATTCCTTTTAACAATGATAATCCCAATATCCTGATCATCTCTACAAAAGCCAAAGGAACAAACCCGTACATTTGAATATAAATACAAGTAATAAACCTAGAAAGAAAACTCTAAAACTGCCGTAAGTGGTAGCAGGTATTTTCCTGCATCTCTCTCTTTTGTAAAGTAAGCAACAAGCTTTGATATCATGTTTTGTTCACCTTCTAAATAACGTCCAGCTCACATAAATATAAAAAATTGAAGAAGAAAATAGACCAGGCGTTAAAGCAATTTTTTTGACAAATTGCATAAAAGACTTTTTCTATTTGGGCTACATTATGAAAAGCAAAAAAATTGAATATACTGCCACTTTATGAAACTGAAATTTTATTTTTTTATGTTGCCAGCAAGAAGGGTTCGAATTTTAGGCTTACTTCGATTTCGTTAAAATTAATTTTCTAGGCATTATGGATTCGACAGAAATTTTTTATAGGAAACTTTAAAATACTAACCTTTAACCTTGCAAATAGATCATTTTTACTAGATATTTATCTGAAGTACCTATACTCGGAAATATATAACATGCTGACGGTGTCCGTCAATTTCTAGTCACAACAATAAAGCAACAAAACCTAGACATAATAGAAATATCTTCCAGTTTATACTCTATTTCTAAAATAACAAATAAATAAATAAAATAGCTTTAATTATCTAACAATACAGAAACATATTATTTATAAGACAATTTAACTTAACCTAACAATCGTATACTTGTCAACAGCATACAGCTCAATTTAATTTTGTGTTGCTTATATTAACATATGCTCAACACAGCTATTTTAATTTCACTTTTATTTGTAAAAAATAAATCTACTTGCAAGGAGTCAAAGCTTGCACACATGCTGTATATTGGCGATTTATGAAGTATATTTGTATTTGGGGAATGCAGGTAGAATATATTGGTTTTTGGTCTTCGATGTAGTATCGGAGCATAAAAGTTAATTTGACCAAGTAAATATGATGACTCAACGTAGTTATTACATATTTTATATAATGTATGTAATTGGTGATATCTATATCGGTCTTCAATGGTGTTTATTTTAAATCTTTGAAGTAGTATTTTGCTGTCATAACGCCTTGCAGGGTAAATGTTATCCACTTTATATGCAAGGTATTTTAATAATTAAACTCAACCATGTATCTGTCATAGTAGGGGGTCCAGATAAC
Source organism: Barypeithes pellucidus (assembly GCA_963991005.1). NCBI lineage: Eukaryota > Metazoa > Arthropoda > Insecta > Coleoptera > Curculionidae > Barypeithes > Barypeithes pellucidus. Next base: position 13,834,911 of record OZ022565.1, on the reverse strand, counting down.
ACAGCAATACTCAAGGTTTGAGCTTACATAAGCAATATACAGAGTTCTAATGGCTTCCACATTGGCGAAATATTTGCAAACACGAAATATAAATCCTAGCATCCTTATGGCAGAGTTACAGATATTCTCTATAGGCTCCGCAAATGACAATGTTGTGTCAAACATTACTCCCAGGTCCTTATAGCTATTGCAGGATGATATTGCGTTAGCATTTATATATTGATAAATAAGTTTTGTATGTTTTTTAGTAAAAGTCATTGTCTTACATTTGTCTATGTTAAGTTTTAAACGGTTGTTAAGGCACCACTCCACTATTCTGTCAATGTCACGCTGCAGCGCATAACAATCATTAATGGTCGAGATTTTACGATATATTTCTAAAGTTTTATTCAATAAACTACTATTTTCATTTTTAATTCAATATAGTATTATACATATTACTTTATATATACATATTTATAGTTACTGTATACATTTCCTGGGCATTAATTGTTATTCCTATTAGATTCTGTGTCGACAAAATATTTTGTTCAATAGTATTATTTAGTATCTTGTTCAATATTTCGAACTTTGTTCTGCTCGCACCATAACTCAAAGTCTTGCATATTTATTAAAAGTTTTTCTAGATTATTTCTGCAATTTCTCGTATTTCTAACGGAGTACAACTTTCTTTCTGACTGATTTTTATTAACTTTAATAATATATTTATTTTTAATTATGACGGATGGGAAGAAGCTTTGTTGTGTTCAATTATTTCTATCAGGGCATATTTGATACTTGTAACATTTTATTAAATTGTAAAAGTATCGCCAACCTAAAAATAAAATATTAATTCAAATGGAAAAAATCTGCTATATTTTTAAAGTTTTTCAGACTTTAAAAACCCAACTAGAAAAAGTATTATAAAATACACGGTTCATAAGACAATTATAGCACTTGTACTTTAGAAAACTCCCCACTTCGCGGGTCGCTTCCTAATTTAAACGCGTGCGTTAAGATAATGTCTTATGAAACTTGTATCTTAATATACTATAATTTCATAACTCACATTTTAGGTTATTATTATCGTAGCTATAAAAAATCAGCTGTTAATCGGCCGCCATTTTGATTTTTAGCAACGACTAATGTTTATTTGCTTCAGTTGATTTTTATATGTTAAGAAAGCTAAGACAAGTGATGGCGTAGTACAAACCCTCGTAAAATCAACTATATCGTAATACAGTGTTGCCAGGTTAAAATTTGAAAAATCACTAGATCGCGCTTTAAAAATTTACTAGAATTCACTAGGTTAAAAAATTAAAAAGAAGGGGGGGGGGGGACTTCGTTAATTTAATAATAAATCTTATTAACATAGTATTTTATTTCTAACATAAATGATGATAACAAAATATAGTATATTAAAAAAATATATACAAAGTTTAAGTTTCCGCCATATGGGAACTTTTTTTATTATTAATTTTTCGAAAAAAATTTTTTTTTAGAGCGAACCCGCTAAGAGGCTGCGGCGAATGCATAGCATGGTTTGTATTATTCATCGGCATATGTATATAGCGGTAGATGGCACTGAATATCGGAAATGAGTTTCCAACAATTAACTATACACAATGTTGTTTGAATAAATTAAACTGTATTTAATTACCTTCTGAAACTGAAAAAAATCACTAGAAAAGGTCATTTTGATAAAGATTACACTAGATCTAGTGAAATTTCACTAGACCTGGCAACGCTGTCGTAATAACCTTATTACGATCATCTATGTTTAGTTGCAGAACCAATTACTAAACTAAACTCACATGTATCAAGTTTACTTTATTTTTAAAACTGAGCACAGCACTATAATTTTTTACAAATATAAATGCTTTTCAATTATTTAGATATTAGGAGGTGCTTACCGGGCACTCTGTATAGGACAAAACTTCTTGATTTACCCGGTTTGAGAATCATTATAACTCCTGCAACTTTTGAACACATTTAACAATAAAACATATTTAGCTGATAAAACATCTATTAAGCTTCGAGTAATTTGTTTATTGAAGCGCAATCCATTTAAAATATTTTCCTTAACCTTTCAACGGTTGATTGGCTAAGTTGTGATCAAACGAGATAATCTCGATCGAAATTACTGATTATTAAAGTTATTCCTTTCTAAATATTTAATTATTAGATGTGGCGAAGCGTATGTATTTTTATTGGGACGAAATATCACAGACATGCATAATGGATAGTTATTGCCGTAACGAGGGAGTACTTCGTAATTAAATTTTTCTTCATCTTATTATTATAATAAAGGTCTTAATATAGAACTGAATATGGTAAATGACAAGGGTAAAGTCAATATGATTAACCTGGGGATGGCTTAAGGTCAATAGATATCTGCTTATTATGGCGTGAATGACGAAATTTGAGATTTTAAGTGAGTTCTTCAAGCAGCAAAAGCCGTAAAATATTTTAAAGCACTCTTAGAGTAGTGGGGGAGTAAATAAAGCAATTCACGTTGGTTTTGAATCGTTGGAGGTTATAGTGGTTGAGGATGACGTTCTCCAGATGAAGGAACCCCTTGGGGGTCCACGATCAACTACTTAGGGGTCCGCGAATCACTAAGTAAAATGTCACTAGAACAAAATATCGTAATCGACTTAATGCCGAACTAGATATATACGGCTGCAGCTTTCTTCAAATCAAGCCCAACATAAAGTAGCCGTGTGGAAGTAGAAAGCAGTACCATCTCACGAAGGCCCCTCGCGGCCTTTTCTAAAGACACATTGTTCTTAATGTGCGCTTTTAGTCAATGATGTCGTTCAGCCTTTCCCCTCGCATAAAAGCGAACATTTAGAAAAGTGTCTTGTGTGTGCAGCGATTTTTATCGCGCGACACAAAACGCCTTCGCAAAAGACGCCCAAAAACATTTGCTGCAAGCATTATTCCGCATTTGAATAAAAATTATTTTTAACTAAAGGAAATTAATCAGGCATCACATCCTATTCCACAATTAATTGTGTACTAATATAGCAACAAAATTCTAAAATCAATCCGTGGTAAAAAAAACTTTGAGGAATGCTGGCCTAGGCTATCGAGGTTGTTGGGGGTCAGCTCGTGGTCTCTGATTAGACCAATGGCTCTCGTTTTGATGGAATCCAGTAGCCAAAGTGTGACATGAGAGCAGTATTGTACTGATGGTCGAATAGGGGTTTTGTAGAGTGCCAAAAGTTGTCGAGGTATAATAACTATGGCGAACAAAGCCATGAATTGACTAATTTAAATGTTTGTTACCATAAATAATTCGATGTCTATCTCCCTCTTTACCATCCATCCACGAAGAGCCAGTATTTTGATTTTGCTACAAATTTCATTATGCAGAGAAGCCATCGCACGCAATTTTTCAAGAATGGACGGCGATGGTGCGTATTATCAAAAGTATACAGTCTTTTTTTTTTATTTTTTTTTTAATGATCAAACACAAGCACACCTCGGGAAGGTCGTTCCATAAGGATGAAGTCCTCCAGATGAAAGTAATCTTAAATGGTGAAGTTCGAGAAGTACTAAGCTTAACCACATATGGATGAGCGGCAGTGGTTCGTCGTCTATTTCTGATATTCGCCGCTCTGGGCGGAATTAAGATGGCAAGGTCAGCCGAGCACTTTCCATGAAAATATCTGTAAAAGAGAGTCAAATCCCCAACCTGTCTTCGATGTTCTAGGCTGTCGAGGTTCTTCGTCAGCTCGTGGTCTCCGATCAGACGAATAGCCCTCCTTTCGATGGAATCCAGTAGCCGAAGAGTATATGTGGGTGCAGAGCTCCAGACATGAGAGCAGTACTCTAGTGATGGTCGAATCTGGGCTTTGTATAGTGTCAAAAGTTGTTGAGGTGTGTACAACTTTCTGATTCGGAAGAGTATACCAAGTTTCTGAGAAGCTATCTTGGCGATTGCCAAAACGTGGTTATGCCAAGACATATTTCCTCCCAGATTGACTCCCAGCAAATTAATAGATGAAGCTAGTGGGATTGCGTGTCCGTCCATGACTATATCCGGTGCTGTAATGTTAACCTTTTTAGAAAAAACTGCTGCCTGGGTTTTTTTAGCGTTAAATTCGACTTGGTTACTGTCACCCTAAGCCAAAATTTCTTCCAGGTCTTTGTTGAGGCATGATGCTGTCTGCGAAGATGTGCGTCGGCAGCCGATGTTTGTGCATTCAAAGAGAAAGATGAGATAAGTGTGCTATCATCAGCAAAACTAAATATAGGATTTTTCATTTTCACTAGAAGGTCGTTAATGTAGAGTAAGAAGAGAGTGGAGACAATATGGACCCTTGAGGAACACCGGCATTGATGGTGAATGTGTCTGAGAGAAATCCATCAATCGCCACTTGCAGAGAGCGGTCCTTAAGGAAGCTAGACAACCATGCACAGAATCGACTGGGCATACCATAGGATCGCAGTTTACTTAGAAGTCTCTCATGCCAAACACGATCAAAGGCTTTGGAAGTCGGAAGAATATATCACCGAACAAGTAGGTTTCGTTAACGCGATTTCTAGCGTAATCGGTCCAAACAAAAGGTCATTTAGCAGCGCTGTCGTCAATCAAAATTATCAGTAAATAACATAATATATGGTACTGGTCTCGCATAGCATGAAAGTTGCAGAAATACCACACCCGGAAGTCGATACATTTAAACATACAATACAATAATTTTATTAGATGTTGCGAGTAAAAATGAAGATTCCTAAATTATTAAAATAATGAAAAGAATTCTCTCAGTTATTATGATTTCAATTACTTCTGCGAGTACGTAATTAGTTTATTAGGTCACAATAAATGAATTACCATTATATTGTGTAACACCAGAAAACTGATTACTATTTTTATTATTAATCTTTAGAAGATTTTAACGTACGGGCTCTGATGGGGCCTTGGTTGTCGGTACCTATATTTTTTGGAGAGCCTTTTTAATATGTGGACATAACTAGAATAGAGATTTGTTGTTAGGTTATTATTTAAAAAAAAACATTATGCTGTTGACTCCTCTTTTAGTAGAATGAGTAGTTCCATATGTAGTCACTTCGGGTGACACCCTTCCCAAGTATTTACCAAGGGCGATAGAGGGAACTCGATTTTTTGGAAATTACTACAGAAAAAATAATAAATTAACATATTGGAAAGAGATTTAAATCACCATTAAAATGATGATGTACCACGACCCCCTTCCCTCCCCTCCCATTTAAAATATAGTAACATGGTTAGTGAAAGAGAGGGTGAGAGCTTTTGAAATTGACACATTTTCACAAGGGAGAATATAAACCCAGGAAAATCAGTAAAAATGTACAAGATTCCTTATTTTTAGTGTTGGGAAAAACCGATGATTTTAATAATCGAGTACTTGATACTCGAGCGATTTTAATAATCTAGTGAATCGCTCGAGTGAATCAATTGAAATTCCAATTCACCAAGCGATGACGTCACCGACTGCTCGACTGGCTGCCTACCCGTTTACATGTGATCAGGTAGAGTATTTAGCAGGCACGTAACTACGGGTGGGCACAGGTTTAGCTAAAAAATATTTATTTGTGAATAGTGAATTTTTACCACGTGTCTCGAAACCAAACAAAAAAACTGCAAAAAATCACCCACATAATATGTATTTATTGTTCGGGTTTAGTTTTGTGCTTTTTTAGAACAAAAAGTATTACCAAGAGTTATTTTTCTTCACATCTTTCTCAATCTACGAGCATAAAATAAGTAGATATTTAAAATGGCTTGTCATATTATTCCACTTTAAATTATCAGGTGCCCACTGTGTGCCCTTAAAAAATTGACGCTTAGTTGCGCTACTTGCAAAATGAGAAAATAGGTGATTATTTTTTTAGATTCATGTTTATAGTTACCTAAAAGTTCCTGTTTAAATTTAAGAATGTTTATTTTTGGTTACCAAAAAACTTGTCGATACCTATGTTTTGTTAACTATTTTGCTCATTTTCTTATTTTCCATTAACATTTTCTATAATGTATGTTATTTTTAAGAAGTCTTCTTGAGTTTAATGATAAAAAGTTCCTGCTTAGATTTTAAAATGTTGACTATAAGATTACCAACAAATTTTTCTATATATTTTGTTAACCATTTTGTTCGTTCTGTTATTTTTATTTACAATTTCTATTATTATGTTATTTTTGAGAAGTTTTCTCTAGTTTATAGTAAATAAAAATTTAAAAATTATATCCTTTAATCTTTTAATATTTATAATCGGAGGCCTAAACTACGCCGCTGGCTAGCCAGTTAAAAAAAAACTTTACAAAACCCATGTCGCGATAACTCCGCTAAGGGATTTGGCATACTTTTTTATATGAACCTTCTCGTTAATGTGCCTTTAGAAAGACGTATGTCGTGTACCTCTGCTCAGCGTCAAACTCGAATGTCGCCAATCGGATGGCGCGGCGCGCGTAGACCGAAGGTCATATATTAAGTGACAGGCGATATTTTTCGGTTCTTCGCCTGAATTTATAACTAGAGTATTTCATATCGAGCGAAAAACTGTTCGAATATACGAGCAGTTTTATAACTCGATCACACTACAGCGGTACATTTCCGTCGGCGTCAAGCGAAGCTCGGGTATCGAGTGAATAGATAACTCGAGCGATTTTTTTAATAATCGAGCGATGTCGGTTATTTCAATAATCGAGTGATCAAGCGGTTTTTCGCTCGAGCGATCACAATACTACTGATTTTCAAATTGTTTCAGGCTCTGAATTTGATCACAAATATTTCCTCTTGGTTAGATATCGCTACCTTTCTTCAATACTTAAACAAGTCAAGTAAGGACTGCAAAAGCCAGCATATCTACAAGCAATACATTTTAATCTTCCTTTGCCAGAAAACAATATAAAATTAGCCAACATTTATTATGATTGTTAAATAAAATCCATTAAAGAATATAATCGAATTGTTTAAGTAACTAGAAGTCAATTATCGTATACATAGCGGCTTTCGTTCTCTACCAGCTATAGATAAGTGCTTTATATAGTTTTAACCTTTGACTCTATACAATATAGCCTGCAGATATTATCTTTACTATTTGTATCACTTGCTTTTAGCAGGTATAACTTTCACTAGTCAAGAAGAAGAATCAAATAAGCAGATGGATACTCTACCGATAAATATACCGATACAATTCTTGCGCGTTGTATTTTCTCGACTACCGTTGATAATACAGAGTGTTCTCTGATGATAGGTAAGGACACCTACCCTGTACTAACGAGAACAGAAGAGTTCGGAACCGGTCTGCAGGTGTTGACATCCTATCAATGGAAAAAGCTTCCTCTTCTTGGTAGTACCATTCAATCTGAACTAGTATTTTAAAGTGTTTACTGTGTAGACAAAAAGGCGCCCTTATTATATAAAGTATCATCGAGTGGTCTGGGAAATAACAATTTTTCCATACGTTGCTATTTGAAGTCTGAGTCAATTTTAGGAACGCGATTTTTTTGGAAACTACTACGAACTCAAAATATAATAAATTATGGTAAAGATTCTATAAAATACTGCATCGATATCTAGATTCTTCTATGTCTGAGTCAATTCTATTTTTAAATTTAGCGTCCAAAATTAAAATTTTCAGAACGAAATAAATCAAAAAATAACAATAGCGGTCTAGATGAGAAACCCACAAGTTGTATTTTGTTAAAGCCGGTTACTTATAGAGCATTTTTAATAATAGATGGTGACTGCAAACCAATTATCCTTTTCTAGAATCTACTTTTCATGGTCACTATAGGTAAAAATTCCATTCCTAAAAAAATATTAGATAATAAAAAATATATATTTATATATTCTGCATAGTCTGAAGAAGCTCCACATTTTTATAGCTTTGTTTCGTTATTTAAATATTTTTATTATCATATAATGGCAAATTTACTGCGAAGAATATTGTCTTTCTGATTAAATTATCTGTATCTTCCACGTAGGAGTTATGTTATTAATCCCTATATACAGGGTGTCAATCTATTGATCTATCGCTTAATACTCCCCGACAATAAAACCCTGATAACGATAATGTTAGTCAGGTTTATAGTCCTGTAACTTTTTTAATTTTTGTCCGATGTTTGTGAAATTTTTAGAAAAGGTAGGCTTGTGCCTTGGGATGATAGCTTAAATTTCAGTTTTCAAGAAATACGGATATCTTGATTATTATACAGTGAGAAACAGAAGTTACCTTTTTACCCTTAATTTCTTAACGCCCTGTGGAAAAATTGAGCGGTAGAATTTAGCTGAATTACATTTTGTTTTGAAGTGTGATCTTTTGTTAACACAATATTTTTTGTTCACGTCATAAACTGTTTTGTAAGAGAAGATACAAATTTTTAAAGAAAGAACTGCAGTTTTTCAATTTTATTCACAAATCAGAACATTACATTAATTTATGGAGTAGCATAAACAAATATCCCGAAATTAATAGCGCGTATTGCCACCTCATGTTCTTATCACTTTTACCATGTGACGATACAACCATTTCTCATTTAAGATTTTAAGAGTAACTAAACCCCTGGACAAAATTAACGCAATATCATAAATTTCCCATATTTTTGATGCTATTTTTTTTTCTGAATTTATGATCCGATTTGAATGATTTTTTTTTCATTGTACGTTGGTTCTTTGACAATGTCATAGTTTTCGCTGTTTATGATAAAAATATAATTTTCGATTTATACTGGGTTTACTAAAAATGCTATGTTTTTTTCCGGAAATTCGTATCACCCTGTGGAGTATATTAGCAACCGAAGCATATTGCAGTTGATATTAAACGGTCCATCTTTCCCAAACATTTTCTTTTTTGGTTTACTTCATTATCTCTGTTATTAAAGGAGATACACCGTTTTATAGCGTAAGATGTTTTTATAGACTTTAATATTCAAGTAGGTTTCAAGATTCAAATACTCGTCGGGCAACTGGAAATACGAAATGAACATTTAATAAGCAGTTTCCGAACAGTTTTTATCAGTATGGCGAATTTTATTTGACCTTTGTAACTTTAAAACACAACATCTGCTGACACATGTCTTGCAATGTCCATAGTCTACTTTTTTGTAAAAAATATCAGAGGACATGTTTGCAGGGACGCCACTGGTGGAACAATTGAATAACTTTTCTAACTAAACTTTGTGGTTCTATATTCTATTAATACATACCAAGATTGAAAATAATATCTAAAGTACTTTCGGAGATATTAAAAAATTACCATTTAAAAAATGAAAACTCAACACCCTGTAGCAAAAAATTTAAGCCGTTGCTTACATATGTTCATATGAACCTTTCTTTATAAAATGACCTATGACCATGAAATATTAGCAAGTCATAAGGAACACCCTGTATATTTGAAATAATAAAGTTTTGTGAAAGTATTCTATACCAATGGGTTACTGAAAAAATATTCCTAATTTCGTTCTTCCACTTTGGAACAGAACTCCAATCATGGGTAATTTATGTCTAATATAGGAGGAATATTTTCTTCAATTTCCCCAATTAAAAAAAAATCCGACACGCGAAGCTCCAATAAAAATAACCACAAATTATCCACGGCAATAGGTATCAACAAGTGTGAACCCGAATTGTTTTGAAACAGTTCAGAGTACCGAACAAATCCAGCATCACGAACAACACGTCGCAACGATTAACAATGTTGTAATTTGACTGATCAAAAGACGATTTGATGATCAAATAATGACTCGAGGAATTATTAGATCCAGTGGCGTAGCCAGGTATGGAAAGGGGGACGAGAGGGCAAAAACTCCGAGACCAGGAATAATGGATATTATAAACCTTTACCTTATCTTCTCATTCTTAAGATTTATACAAACTTTCGTAAATTAGTTATTTTAAAAAGACCCCAGGCAACTAGAAATTCCATCCTTGATTGCAAGGAAAGGCAGGAACATCCAAAAAACAATGAAGCAATCTCTTAGCTCAATTTTTCACTTGAAAATGACCTTTTGAAATAAAAACTAAGCTACCTGTATGCCGGTGCTGAAGAACTCAGAAATTGATCCCAAAAAATTAATTTTATTTCGCTCCTGCGCCACTGAATTTTACGAAATTGAGTTTTCAGCAGAAGTCGATAACATTGATAATACCCTAGTTGGGTTGGATGAATCTGCAACTTTGCAGTTTTTAAATTGCAAACCTAAAATTAAGTAGAATGATGGCTTCTTGCTCATTGTAAATGGTTCGATAAGAGGTTAAGGATGTTTTGTTTACTTTTATTTTTAATTGAATATTTTTTGGTTTGTTTCTTGGGCCACCTTGTATAGTCAAAAATAATTTGACAATGTATTATTTTAATATTTTTTGTATATTTTAGATATCAACATATATTTTGCCCCAATTAAGCGAGACATGCAGGGTTACTCTCTTTATCGCCTGTTGTCTTTTAGTTCATATTCTGATTACGGACGGAGGTTCCTGCCATCTTTATGTAGATCAAATAAGACAGAACCACGTCAGCATTTCTCAAAACAAATTTCTGAGAGTCGTATTAATACTTGGAATGAGTTAAAATGGGTACAATATTAATTTGGAAGCATGCAAAATTAGTTTCAAACAAACAATAATGATTTAAGCAGACTTATAATATTACACCAGCTAATAACTAATTTTTACTGCAATATCGGATCCAAAACAATAACATTCTCATTCAATTTAAATTGTGTTGATGGATCGTGAATTTTTTTTTAATTGACCGAAAGGTGTCAGGAATTCCACATCAATCTCGGCTTATTATAAGTGTTGGCCTAATTTCAAATTCAAAGTTGTTTAATCATAACCAACATTTGTTTTGTTCATAAAGGTTGTAGAATATTCTTATGGAAAAAGCTCTAATCGGTATAAGCTTACCTTGAGAGAATTCTTATAACCATTAAAATAGATCTATAGCTAGCACAAGCCCTGATATGCTATACGTATAAAATTTGTTTTTCTACTTGGGTTTCATAGTGGCTACATTATGAAATGCAAAAAAATTTAATAACCTGGCACTTTATGAAACTGAAATTTTATTTTTTTTATGTTAGCAGCAAATAGGGTTCGAATTTTAGGCTTACTTTGATTTCGTTGAAATTAGTTTTGGAGGCATTATGGATCTGTTAAAAAATTTTTATAGAAAACTTTAAAATACTAACCTTTAACCTTGCAAATAGATCATTTTTACTAGATATTTATCTGAAATACCTATACTCGGAAATATATAACATGCTGACAACTATGAAACAACATAACCTAACAATAATAGAAATATCATCCAGTTTATGCTCTATTTCTAAAGTTTTATTCAATAAAGTACTATTTTTATTTTTAATTCAATATAGTATTATACATATTACTTTATATATACATATTTATAGTTACTGTAGACATTTCCTGGGCATTAATTGTTATTCCTGTCAGATTCTGTGTCGACACAATATTTTGTTCAATAGTATTATTTGTTATTGCGTTCAATATTTTGAACTTTGTTCTGCTCGCACCATAACTCTAAGTTTTTCATATTCTTCTTAAAAGTTTAGATTATTTTCTGCAATTTCTCGTATTTCTGGCGGAGTACACTTTCTTCCTGACTCTTTTTTATTAACTTTAATAATATATTTATTTTTAATTATGACGGATGGGAAGAAGCTTTGTTTTGTTCAATTGTTTCTATCATGGAATATTTGATACTTGTAACATTTTATTAAATTGTAAAAGTATTGCCAACTCAAAAAGAAAATGTTAATTCAAATGGAAAATATTTACTATATAAGTTTTTCAAACTTTAAAGACCCAAATAGAAAAAGTATTATAAAAAACACGGTTCATAAGACAATTAGAGAACTTTTACTTTAGAAAACTCCCCACTTCGCGGTTCGTTTCCTGAATTAGACGCGTGCTCTAAGATAACGTCTTATGAAACTTGTATCTTAATATACTATTAACATTGTTTAGGAAATTGCATTTGACATTTCTAATTTAACACAATCCAAATAGTATTAAGTATTTGAATTCGTTTTTTACATTGGTGACAAAAACGGTTATTTTGGTTATTTTTGGTAATTTGGATCAGAAAAATGCTGAAATATTAAACTTTTTAAAAATAGACTGCCCCAATTAATTTGGAATGTTTAGAGCAGAGTAGTCTACGTCCAAAAAGTTTATGTATGAGTGTGAGCATTTTGACAACCTAAATTTTAAGAAATTTTAAACGTCGACATTTTTAATTTGCATATTTTTGGGTAAAGTATGATTGACTACAATATTCAGATTATTAAAAATGTATTGACTGGTGTACTGATAATCATGTGAGTACCGACTCAAAACGATTTATTAGCAGGTTTCGACATCATGTGCAATAGGCGTTTTACCACTTTTGATATGTAACATACTATTAAAACAATAAAACGATTTATAATCATCATGCTCTGTCGTATTTTAATTAATAATAACATTAAAACAAGCACCTAATAATAACCATGTCTATGTCAAACCAGTGACATCAATTCAACTATTATTGTTTACTAAGGTCGTCCATTATAAAATATGGTTACACTGTTAAATACAAACATCTTATGTTGCATGTCAAAAATTAAGTATATTAAGAAATCTGTGAGAACTCATCTTGAGCAATTTTTCAGACAATTTAGCCGCACATCGTATAATCAACGTTTTGCGCCCGAGTAACTCATGTTGAGCACTGTTTGATTATTAAAACTACTAGATCCAAGCTTTAAATGCAGACTGTAATTTTAAATTGGATAAGTTTTCAGCTTTGAAACTCACTGGAAAATAAAAAGAGAGTTGCCAAAAACATTCTTACGACGTCACTAGTTTTATTTCCATTTCCTCCACGAGCATGCAACAAACCCCTGATTAGTGGAAATGCAGAAGGAATTCATATTTCAAAAAATTGATTGACTCGTCCGTTACTTTGTGACAATACATTTTAAATATATAAAATGAAACTAAAGTTTACTTTGTTATTTGTCACTAAATTAAAAGAGATTTGGCATTACGGCCGTTTCGTAGTACAACTACATCTTCAAGACGCTCACACGAGAGTATATAATATAGGTAGTAGTGAAAATAAAAAATATTAATTTAGTATAATAAATAATGTTTGCCACAATAGTTTAATAAACTTAAATTAGGGACAAACAGGTCGATATTCAGAGAATCTAAGAATGCACATGCCAGATGGGATTTTAACAATAATTTTAATAGCGGGGGAGTTGCCGAGATCTAATTATGTATTTAAAAGGTTAATATTACTGTATTTTTTATGTTTATAAATTTCAATGTTTTCTAGTAAATTTAATTTATGGCATTTTTGTTCAGTGTATAAGATTTGTAAGTTACTTATATCTGGAACTGTGTAGTTTGTATCTAAAAATTGATTCGCAAAATTAAATGATCTTTTATTAAGTCTAAAGCATGCATTATGTTCTTTAAATCACGTTTCAATCTTTAAATCTCGTTTTAAATTCAATGATGAATATTATAAACAGACGGTTTAGCAATAATTCACTAACCCCACTGATGGACGAAGTTTTCATGTCAGTTTTAGAAGAAACCTTTATAAACTCACCAATTTCAAAAAATGATTTTTTTTTGGTATAGGTATGTTGACGACATTTCAGTGTGCTTCACAGGGACTGAGGAAGAACTAAAACGTATTTTAAACCACCTTAACTCTATACATACCAAAATTAAATTTACGCTAGAAATAGGCAACCACTCAATCAATTTTTTGGATCTCAGAATATCCAAAAACCTCGAATAAAAAACACTACAGTTTGACATTTACAGAAAACTTACATTTACAGATATCACAATACTACATAACTCAGTACAACCTAAAGCGTATAAATTGGCAGCATATAGATGATGGTACGTAGAGCTCTGTCTCTACCACTCTCTAAAGAAAGTTTAAAGATTGAGCTCGATACCATCAGAGCTAGTGCCGTCAATAATGGATACACATTAAAAGAAATAACCTCTCTTATCAATAAAAAACAACATACACTAGCTATAACACAAAATAAACCCCATAAAAAAGAACGTCTTAGTCTAGTCTAGTCTTACATATTCAGGTCCGACCTCAGACAAAATTGCAAATATTTTATCATCTGATCAAGTAACAATAGCATTCAAACCCTCAAATAGTATATCCAAATTATTTTTTAACGTCAAAGATAAGCGCAAAAAATATAAAAAATCAGGAGTTTATGAATTAAAGTGTAATGAATGTAATAGCTGCTATATAGGACGAAATTTTGAAACGAGATTTAAAAACACAATGTATGCTTTAGACTTAATAAAAGAACATCTTATTTTGCGAATCACTTTTAGATACAAACCAAACATTTCCAGATATAAGTAACCTACAAATCTTACACACTGAACCAAAAAGGACATAAATTAAATTTACTAGAAAACATTGAAATTTATAAACATAAAAAAGACAGTAATATTAACCTTTTAAAAACATAATTAGATCTCGGCAACTCCCCCGCTATTAAAATTATTGTTAAAATCCCATCTGGCATGTGCATTCTTAGATTCTCTGAATATCGACCTGTTTGTCCCTAATTTAAGTTTATTACACTATTGTGGCAAACATTATAAACATTATTTATTATAAAAAATCAATATTTTTTATTTTTAATACTACCTACATACCTATATACACTTAGTTTGGGATCACTCTCGTGTGAGCGTCTTGAAGATGTAGTTGTACTACGAAACGATCGAAACGCCAAACCTGTTTTAATATAGTGACAAATAACAAAGTAAACTTTAGTTCCATTTTATGAAATCATACTTCAGTTACTCAAACTGTACCAAAAACGTTATTGTTAATAATAGTATTGTAGTTATTTATTTTTAATATTAGTGTCATAAAATAGCATTTTAAACACTAAGAACAATGGTTAAAAGTTTTGTTTTAATAGTATTTGTAGATAAAATAATTATCATTCAAATGATAGTAATTTATTTCTTACCGATCTTATCATTATTAAGATCTTCCAGACGTTAGTTCATGACGATTTTTTAAGCTATAGGCATTCTTGTTAGTCGACACCTGTATTATCTCATTATTCCCCATGATCATGTGATATATAATGATACGTAATCAGCAAAATGTATACCTTGAAGCTTTGTGAGTAATTTGCATCTTTTTTATAGCAACAGTGCGGCTCTTATACATATTATTAGCAGTTAAGGATAAAAGTCACTATAAATGATGAGGTTCTTAAAAAAATAATATTAGAAGATGATGGCAAATCATCGGAATTAGTCACATCACAGAAATATTATTAGTATGGATTACGCCAAGCCCGTGTAAGAAGCAAATAATCCCCCGGTCATATTTCTTGTATTGTAATCT
The DNA here is from genome assembly GCA_963991005.1 of Barypeithes pellucidus. Lineage (NCBI taxonomy): Eukaryota > Metazoa > Arthropoda > Insecta > Coleoptera > Curculionidae > Barypeithes > Barypeithes pellucidus. Next base: position 13,819,512 of record OZ022565.1, on the reverse strand, counting down.
CACCATGCCTTCCATTAATCAACAATGGAATCTTCTTTTGAATAATATACAAGTGACGAGTACAAAGTCGTGTCTATGTTTATGGCTTAAGGTAGGCAAAACGTTCATATCGTCATTGGCACGGTAAGATCATCGGCCAAATTTACTGGAAAGTAAGTAATAATTAAATTGAGAATGGTTCGAATAATTTTAGTTAGATAGAATTAGATGGCAGTCCAGTTCAACGCTCGCGTTTTCACGTCGCAAGATAATTTAGTTGGCCAGGCGGCTATAGACGGTAACAATAGGGAAATATAGCCAACGTACAGGGGAGGTAAAAATAATACTATAATATGATTATGATCACTAACACTATAGGAAATAGTACATTGTTTACCGAGTAGAAAATTCCTAACATTCCTGGACGACTGTAAAGATTGCTAGCAACACAGAGTCCAGGAATGTGGCTTTTCCTACGAGGTAAACATACTATTTTTCCGAAAATCATTTAAAAATCGACAGATATTGATTCATTTTGAAAAATGAAAGGTGCTTTGAAATTCGTAATAAAATTGGTTGCGCTACTATGGAAACGTATTAATGTTGAATTGTCAAACTTGACGCATATAATTTAATTGTTGGTGTTTCCGAAAGCAAAACAGTATAAAATGATAAGTGATGATGAATTTTCCATTTCTGGGACTCCTCCAGAGCTGGCTGAATCAGTGAATACTGCTTCATTAGAATTAATGCCAGAAAAATCAAGAGAAAAGTACGAATATGCATATAAACGTTTTATGGACTATCGCAAGAGTAAAAACGCGAGTTCTTTCTCAGAAAATGTTGTAATGGCATACTTCCTAGACCTTTGTTTAAAGATGAAATCTTCAACATTATGGACCAATTATTCAATGTTACAGTCAACCCTTGCAATTAAACACAATGTAGATATATCTACATATTCAAAACTTCGTTCTTTATTGAAACGGCAAGCTCAAGATTATAGGGCAAAGAAATCTAAGATTTTAACGAAGGAAGAAATCGAGAAATTTATCCAGAAAGCTCCAGATAAAGAGAATTTAATGATTAAGGTAATTTACAAGGTTTGAATTTCTATTTAGATTACTCATTTATTTATTTTTAGGTGGCTTTAATATTTGGTATTTATTGTGCCTGTAGAATGGATGAGTTAGTCCGAATGACTCTACACGATGTAGAAGACCAAGAATCTAAGCTTTTAATTAGCGTACCTGATTCAAAGACTAGCAATCCAAGATCATTTGTAGTTAATCAGATGTACTTGAATGTTTAATGTAATCTGAGAGTGTTGCGGGTGCGCATGAATCGATGCACGTTAGTTTTGAATCATTTGAGGTTATATTCACTGGACAACACGACCTCAGGAAAATCGCTCCATCGAGGATGACGTTCTCCGGATGAAGGAATTATTAAACAATGAAGTTAGTATTAAGCTGAACTTACGTACTTATAGATAGGCAGCAGTGGTTCTTCGTGCATTCCTGCTATTCGATGTTACTGATCCGCTCATTGTCTTCCATCGGACGAATGGCTCTCCTCTCGATGGAATCCAGTAGCCGAAGAGTATATGCTTGGAAGCAGAGCTCCAGGCATGAAAGCAGTACTCTAATGATGGTGCTCGTTGCATTGGCAATACAATAAGAACAATTTTTGGCCAACAAAATCCGAAACAAACCCACCATAATTAATTATTACTTCAAAATTACCTTATTTAAATTTACAATGTTCAAGTGAATACCGGGTACTCTCTCTTATTGCATTACATGTATGTAGGTAATTCATGTAACTTTTTTTTATTAAATAAGATATTATTCATATTATTAAGATTAGATTTTGACATTTGACGCCTACCTTAATTTCTTAAAGTTTCAACAGCAGTGGAATAATTCTTTAAATGTCATTTTGTTGTGGGTATTCATGACAAATAAGAGAGGATTTTTTTTAGATCTTACAATGGAACCGTGTAATCTTCGTTACTGTGATTTCATTTATCTAAACTCTGTACAGGGTGTTCCTTAAATGACGTGTTTATATTTCAGAGTTCATGTGAACATAATAATATGTCCACAACGGCTTAATTATTTGCTATATGGTATGGTTTAATATCTCTCAAAGTACTATAGATATTCGTTTAAATTTTCGTATGTGTTAATAGGATATAAATCACATAACCTTAGTTAGAAAAGTTATTATACAGTGTGGCACAGAAGTTCATTTTTCTCGTAAGCCTCTGTATCAAAGTTCTTCAACTTTTAGATGTAGTGGTAAAAAATGGTTCTGCATTTATTGTCAAACCTACCGCTTATCAGATATTAACATAGTGTTTCGATTTTCTTATGAAACACTATATACAGGGTGTTCCTTATTGACGTGCTAATATTTCAGGGTGTGATTCCTTAGGTCATTTATAAAGAAAAGTTCATATGAACATATGTCCGCAACGACTTAAATTTTTTGCTACAGGGTGTTGAATTTTAATTTTTTAAAAGGTTATTTTTTAATATCTCCGAAAGTACTTTAGATGTGATTTTCAATTTTAGTAGATGTTAATAGGATATGAAACCACAAATTTTAGTTAGAAAAGTTAACAACCCAATTGTTCCACCATATTTTTTACAAAAAGATGACTGACATTTTTCCATGTGGATATTTTTTCTGATTAGTCTGGTCAATTCTACATGAAAACGGTCTCTTGAGTTTTTCTCGTCAGACGCACCGTTCTTGATTAAAACAATTAATTTCAAATTGCTTCATTTAGCAGTATTGGCGAATAATTTTTGAACACATACTACATCTAGTTATCATGGAATAAATGACGTTTTTACAAACATCATTTTCCAAACAATACTTGTTGATATAAAGTAAGTTGTTGGTGTTCAAAACTATCTCATAGGTATTATTTCTTCGATTTTTAGTGTTTCATCGAATTTATTTTATTTTTCAGGTATTTTTATCTATCTATTATACGAATGCGGAAATGGCGGTAATGCATTTTGGCCATTTCCAACAATTTTTATAAAACAAAATTTATTATTAATTATTTTATCAATGTTAATAATAATGAGTTTCAATATGAATTTAGTGGTTTTAAACAAGAAACTCAAGAGACCGTTTTCATGTAAAATTGACCAGGGTACTCAGAAAAAATATCCACATGGAAAGATGTCAGTGGCGTACCATCTTCTTTGTTAAAAGATATCAGAGGACATGTTTGCAGGGTCGCCACTGGTGGAACAATTGAATAACTTTTCTAACTAAAATATGGTTCTATATCGTATTAACACATACCAAAATTGAAAATAATCTAAAGTACAAAGTACGAGATATTAGAAAATAACCATTTAAAAAATAAAAATTCAACACCCTGTAGCAAGAAATTTAAGCCGTTGCGGACATATGTTCATATGAACATTTCTTTATAAAATAACATAAGGAATCACACCCTGAAATATTGGCACACACTGTATTTTTTAATCTTTTCGGATTTCTTGAGCAATTAAACGTATGTGTTCATGAAAAAATAATGTTTTGAACGCAGCAGGGTACAAGGAAGGCTCGACACCGGCATTTTTACATGTATTAGTTAAAATTTAGTTGAAGCAATTTAATACAGGGGCCCAAGAGAAAAACGGCCGGAGCCTTGCTATTAAACTGCAAACACGATTTCTGATATTTATTACGAAAAAAATGGTACGCCGCTGACAATGTTCCGTATATATTTTTTTTTTGATCGCCCTGATCAATTATACATGAAAACGGTATCTGATATTTTGATTAAAATAATTCAATTCAATTTTAAACTGACATTATCAATCAATTTTTATAAACCTAAATTTATCATTATAATTCAACAAAAAAACAACAAAATTCTTCCAGTTCCACTTGACACTTAACATTGTCATTTCTTGATAATCTAACGATGTTTAGTCCCACGATGTCACTTCCATACATGTATTTCATGCTATCTGCTATCTCCGTTTATAGTTGATGTGAAGCTCGATAAAACATTCTAATTTGACATGCTGGGTGATGTCTGCTATATAATAAGGAAATTAGATTCATCACAATTTACAATGTATCAAGCAACAAGTTATGGTTTATAATAGATTTAAACGGATCCACACATATGCTACCTAAATAATTGTGTTTATGTTTTAGGAACTTTTACTTTCACTGGTTATGGTGTGTATCTGCTCACTGAATTACCATATCAATAAAATTTTGACTATATTTTCTTTTTTTATACATTATATCCATAAAATAACAATAGACCGGCGGCAGGTATTAATTTAAATATAATTAAACGTTTAATCTATATTATTTAATCTTGTACTCTTACTTTTAAATGACATACCTACCAGAATTTGAAATTTCAATAGTCCATTCGACCCAAGAATACTGCTTTGATCGAATTTATACCTCAAAATCAAGATCAAGGCAGATTCTTGTTTATTTTTAGTTATTTTATACAGGTTGTTATGGAAATGACTTATTTTATTTAAATTGGAGACTGCTAGGGTGACCTAGAGAAAGTCTACATACTTTCTTTTTTTTTAATCGAATATCTAAATACTAAGGTAAAAACCCTTTTTACCCACATACTGTCGCGCCGTTCCATCTGGATTCAGTTCGCAACAATGTGGGTCACTAGAGTATACAGTGTTGTCAGATCATGTTTCGCCCTGGATACCTGCCGCGCGCGACTATCGTTGCTTCAGTATGTTTCGAGAATCGGGGGTGGAATGACGCTGTCGAGGGTTCCACGTGCTTGATGTATATGAATTTTTAACGTTTTGTTAGTTATAGGCATTGCCCGATTTTTTTTCTGTTGTGAAATAATTCATAATAAGAAATATTGTGATTTCAAATTTGTGTCATATTATCTATTGTTGGTTCTGTTGCAAAACATACTTTTTGTGTTTTATTTTTTTATGGAATTTAATTATAAACGGATGATAAGGTCGATGGTAAGAGAGTATATACTTTAAAATTGTAGTCTTTTTTTTCTAAAAAGTTTGAAAAAGAAGTGATAACGCGGGTCATAGACGTCTTGTTGTCAAAAACTGAACACGTGCATTTACAATTCTGTGTTGGAATATATGACAACACCGCCTCAATAAACTATTGATTGCGAATGTCCTCAGTAGCGGCCACGTACATTTTCAGATTTCATATAAAGTGTATATTTCGTACAATAATTTAAAGCGTCATTTAAGGTTATTTTTCTTCAATTTATTTTCATCTCAGGATTTGCCGGTTTAAATATAATAAGTCATTTCCATAACACCCTGTATACATATAAATTTTGTATTATAAAAATTATTGGAAAATTTATCATTAACAATCTGAACGAATCATGTAGAATTGACCAGGCTAATCAGGAAAAATATCAACATGGAATAATATCAGTGGCGTACCATTATTTTTGTAAAAGATACCGGTGAGCATATTATGAATTTTGCTTCATGAAATGGCTTAAGAAATCATACTCTGAAATATGAGAACGGCATTAAGCTACACCTTGTATACATGGTGTTAAGGAAAACCCCGCAAATCCTGCGGTAACAACGAATTTGTAGAAAAAAATATCCATAAATGGCGCGTTCAATTAATATGCAAAAAAAACACCTTATATCACACATGCCTTACCTTTTTTTTTATTTCATCCATAAAAATGATCTAAAAATAACATTTCGCTCAAGAACAAATCTAACTTTTATATTTGCTTATTCAAAATTATGATTTTGTCGCAGAGTAATAGTAGAGCTGTTCTTACACCCTTAATTGCACGACACTACTGATTGGTCAACAACAACTTATCCGTGTAAACCGAGACGAGCAAGGGGTCTCCCAATTAAATATAATGAGTCAATTCCATAACACACTGTATATAGTTTTTTAGTTATAAGAATATGGTTGTGGTGAAATTATCTATTTCTAAATCATATTTTAAGATCGTCATCTTTTGTCCACCTCCCGTACCTATGATATCGCAAATATCAGCGATGTTATTAAACATTGTTTAGAATTATCCATTCTTTCTGTATCTTTCATCTTTGTTGCCATTGACCTTTTCCAATAGCGACTAGAATTAAAAAGAAAGGACGCGCTAATGAATGCTTTATCGTATAAACTTATATTCAGCAGGTAATCAAACTGATGAAATTATCAATAGTACAGATTTCGGCAATGTGCCACAATAAAATGTATGAATTAAATTATCTCGTCCATCTTCGTGGGATGAACCTATAAATGACGACATTATACCATTTAAAATTTGATATAATACCACTCCTCATTGACTGATCGTATCTATTTGTGTCATAGTTGTAATGTAATAACTCCTTGCGTCGGGTTTTTTTTTTTCGATTTTATTATGAGTAATTTTTTTAAATTTTATTAAAACATCTTTTTTTTTAAATTTGTCTCGTATGTCGTTCCCAACAAACCAAGTATTTTGAACTTCAAGCCGTATAAGTCTTGAATAGGGAAAGAAATATGATGAATTAGTTTCATAACGATGTTTTAAAAAATGTAATCATTCCATACATGTTTCGAAGGCATCTTCGGTGGAATTTTAATTGAGAGAACTTATGACATTGGCAAAATTATAACTTTTGTACCAGAAAAAGACAAGTTAATATGATATGTGTGGTACAAAATGCTTAGGGATATTTACTGATCTGGCTAAAGCATTTGATACGGTGCCACACAACCAGCTTCTAACTGTGTTGTCACACTATGGAGTAAGTGTGGAACGACCTTCCCGAGGTCGTTTTTCCCAACGAATATAACCTCCAACGATTCAAAACCAACGTGAATCGCTTTTTGCGCACACGCACCACTCCCAGAGTGCCCTAAAGGATTTTTCCTATAGTGCTTGTGTTTGATCATAAAAAAAAAAAAAAAAAAAGAGGACTTGTACTCAATTTAGTAAAAAATTATCTGCAGGAAATTGGTGTTCCTCAGGGAACGGTTTTGGGCCCGATCCTCTTCATCATTTATCTTAATTTTTTTTTTATTATCAAACACAAGCACTATAGGAAAAATCATTTAGGCCACTCTGGGAGTGGTGCGTGTGCGCAAAAAGCCATTCACGTTGGTTTTGAATCGCTGGAGGTTATATTCGTTGGGAAAAACAACCTCGGGAAGGTCGTTCCACAAAGATGAAGTCCTCCGGATGAAAGAATTCTTAAATAATGAAGTTCGAGGAGTACTAAGCTTAACCACATATGGATGGTCGGCAGTGGTTCGTCGTGAATTTCTGCTATTCGTCGCTCTGGGCGGAATTAAGAGGGCAAGGTCAGCTGCCATGAAAATATCTGTAAAAGAGAGTCAAATCCCCAACCTGTCCTCGATGTTCTAGGCTGTCGAGGTTCCTCGTCAGCTTGTGGTCTCCGATCAGACGAATAGCCCTCCTTTCGATGGAATCCAGTAGCCGAAGAGTATGTTTGGGTGCAGAGCTCCAGACATGAGAGCAGTACTCTAGTGATGGTCGAATCTGGACTTTGTATAGTGTCAAAAGTTGTTGAGGTGTGTACAACTTTCTGGTTCGGAAAAGTACCCCAAGCTTCTGAGAAGCTATCTTGGCGATTGCCACAACGTGGTTATGCCAAGACATATTTCCTCCCAGATTGACTCCCAGCAAATTAATAGATGAAGCCAGTGGGATTGCGTGTCCGGCCATGACTATATCCGGTTCTGTGATGTTCTTTTAATAGAAATATATCTCTTTTAGTTAAGAGTTGGTTGGAAACTTATAAACTATCAATTAATCTAAATAAAACAAATTACATAGCTTTTTCATTAACAAGGGCTGGTCAGCCCAATTTTAGAGATATTACTATCGGTAATGATAGAATTGCTGAAATAACCCACACAAAATATCTTGGTGTGCTGGTTGATCAATTTATGAAGTGGCGTTCACATATTGGCTATGTTCCTAATAAAATACGTGGACTCATACACAAATTTTATATATTAAGGGAATTTCTAAATGAGAAAACATTGGTGATGTTTTATAAAGTATTTGTGGAGTCGCTAATACGATAAGGAATAATTGTCTGGGGTGGTGCCTATGGCACAGTACTTAATAAGTTAAATATAACACAAAAGTGTATTCTTAAAATTATATTAAAAAAAATAAAAGACAAATTTATTGTATTCGGAAGATAATGTAAATATCAGAACTTTATATATTAGCAGTATATATATGTTGTTTATCTGTGTAAGACCAAGCTAAACTATGTCGATTACTCTACCGAAACAAGGACTAAAACTAATAACAAATTTAAATTACCAAAAAATGTAACAACCGCCAATAAAAAGTTTATGGATTATTTAGCACCAAAATCATTAAATTTACTCCCAGACAATATAAAATCAATTAAAAATATAAAAACTTTTAGTAAAAAGTGTAATCGGTATGTTTATCGGAATACAGAAAAGTTTTCAATACTTTTTCAGTAATTCACTAAATCACTAAGGATTGTGGGCATGTTTCAGTAACGTGGGTCACATAGAATTATAATTTAGATAATATAAATAAAAATAGAAAATAATAATATAAATATGTCTAATCTTAGATTTTGACACATACGGGTGTTTTGCAGCTAGGTGTCTATTATTGGTTTTTGTTATTCATTATATTATATTATATATTAAAAATGTTAAAATATAAATTTTAAATGTTAATCTTTAAAATTTACCATCAAGAATTAACTTGGCAGTTAGTGGGTTATCCAAATAACTGGTGATGCCGCCGGTATCGGATCTGGCGTTAGTTCCGGTATCCATTTTCAAAAAGTGAATCCAGTGGCATTAGTACACATAACGATAACTGCAACCTAGTGCGTTTTAATCAAATAGAAAGGCAAATCAGCCCTTGCTCAACACATATCTTGATAACCTTGATATTTTAACGAAAATCTCAGTCAACAATCATTACTGAATAGCGAATAATACTTTACTAGGTGATTATCCTTGATAATTAATATTCTAAAAAAATATTATGAAAGAAGAAAGTTATAAAAGTTTTTTTTTATTTAATTAAGCTATCTAGTGGAGATCTCATAAAATTGATGAGCATACACCGTGTCCAAGATAAGGCCCTATTTTCCTGATATTGGTATTTGAAAGCTTTTTTTCTTCGGAATGCAACGATGTATGACACATTCTGGTTTAATGACGTTTCGAGGGTTTTTTGAACAACATCAGGAAATTTTGGGATACGATCCTTTATTTCTCCTAATTTTATAAATAATAACTCATAAGTAAGCATTTAAGTTTTACTTATGTTGGACTAGCTCGATAAATAACAAATAATTTAATAAAAAACCACAAATAAGTGATCAAAAAAAAAACATACCAAAACAAAAATAAAACGAACAACGAAAAAAGTAAGGTGATCTGAAACACCATGGCCAGCACGTTCGCCTGATATGACACCGTTAGATATTTCCTCTGGGGGTATATCGAAAATTATGTTCATAAACACAACTTCGAAACAGAAGACGAACTTAGGAGGTTGGTGCTTGAAGCCTCTCAAAGTATTACGCCAGAAATGTCATCAAATGTTTTAGAATTAGAAGATGCTATTTGTACTTAGAAAATAACGGAAATCATTTTGAACACCTGATTATGTAGTTCCTTACTTTTTTCGTTGTTCATTTTATTACTGTTTTGGTATGTTTTTGTTCACTTATTGGTGTTTATTATTGAATTATTTTTTGTTCACTTATTTGTGGTTTATTAATAAATTTATTTGTTATTTATTGAACTAGTCCAACATTAATAAAAATTTAGAGCTTAGTTATGAGATATTATTTATAAAATTAGGAGAAACACAGGACCGTATCCCAAAATTTCTTGATGTTGTTCAAGAAACCCTCGAAACGTCATTAAAACACAATGTGTCATACATCGTTGCATTAAGAAGAAAAAATGCTGTTAAATTCCAATATCAGGAAAACAGGACCGTATTTAAAAAAAGAAAGTTTATAATGGCCCTTCGAAGACGACTCGTCGGATTACAAAATAATTAACGCTGTTAGATAAAGCGGAAAAAGTGGCAATGTAAAAGTGCAATTTACTGATCTCAAAAACCCAGGAAAAAATAGAACGATTTTTCAGAATTTCGGGTTTTTCCGGATATCTCCGGAACTACTCGGAATTTTAAAACTTTCTAAACGGCATATTATTAAGCACGTAAATGCGCAACTTTACCTCTATTTAACCGACTTCGTAGTTCTTACGGTTTCCGAGATTCTTGTACCGGCCCTCCTTATCTTGGACACGGTGTATAAGTATACGTAGTTTTTTACGTAGATTCGAATATTATAAACAAACGTACCACAACCTATTTCAAATTCAAAAGGATCCCGCCCCCCTACTCCTCAAAATAAAGATAGTCAATGTCCCCCAAAAATTTCATGAAAATATTTCAAACCGTTTGAAAAATTCGAAATATGTTTTATACAAATTACATAACTATTTTCAATAAAACAACAGAAAAGTTCATAAATTTCACTCTTTTAAAGTAGACATTAGAGGTCACAAGTTAACAATTTTTCAAGGAAGGTTAAGTATAAAATTGAATGTCATCAATTTTTATGTAATATTTTTATTTTTTATTATATATTATTATATTTTTTATGTAATTTTTATGGTCATATTTTATTTTGGTATCATAAGTTAACTACTTGGATATTGACGATGTCATTTTAAGAAAAGGTTTATTACTGTTTTAGCGTTACGTTTACAATAGATATATCTTCAGCTGACTGAAGTTACAAAGAATAAAATGATCATTATAATATAAGGATGAATGCAACATAAGCAAATTAAATGCATATTATTCAGCTTCTAGGTGGCTACATAACTCATTGTGACAGTGACCTTAACCAATAAGAATTAATCACCAATAATATGCGTAAAGTTATGTAATTTAAAGTATATAAATGTAAATATGGGGATTGGTTAATTTTTACTAAATATTTATCATCATTTAAATTTCAAAAATAAACAGTAAATTATCAAAATTGGGCGGGTGAATATTTAATATCAAATACCAATATGGAAAATTATTATTTCCAGACCACCCGATGATCCTTATACAATAAGGGTGTATTTTTGTCTACACGGTAGCACTTTAAAATACTATTGATTTAATCAAATAACGTCTGTTCAGATTGTGTGGAACTACTAGGAGATGGCGCTGCCCGCTGTATTTAGTTGACTGCCGTCGATAGTACGGCGTTAAGTTAAAAGTCCTCTCTGATTATGGGTATGTACACCTACCCTGTACTGACGAGAACAAATAAGTTCGAAACCGGTCTACAGGTGGTTGCATTCTATCAATGGAGAGGGCTTCCTTTTCTTGGTAGTACCATTCAATCTGAAATAGTATTTTAAAGTGCTACTGTGTAGACAAAAATACGCCCTTATTGTATAAGGATCATCGGGTTGTCTGGAAATAATAATTTTCCATATTGGTATTTGATATTAATACCACCTGACAAGCATAGACTTTTTATTTCTTAGATGGGTGAATATTTATCTTTTCGAACTTCTGTAATTAATTCTTCTTATTTTAGTGTTTTGTATCATAATTTCTGAGCTATGCCTATCTAGTTATATCTACACATAGCGAGAAAAATGAGCCGTAGGTGAAAATTTTCTATTAATTAATAAACACATATCTGATAACTTTGGAGCGTTCATATTTTATTCGCACACGGCAAAATTTATTGCGGCTTTATTTTGAGAGAGAGAAGCGAGGAAGGTTAATAAAAACTCCACCCGGAGTTAAGTCCATTTCGCTTCACCTACCAACCTCCGCCACTGTTTCTTATACCAAAATAATACGACATATTATTGCTAAATAATTACCAATATTGTCTAAACATATTTTTCAGCAATCTGTCTTCAGACATGCAATACGAGTAATGACCTAACACAAAAATAAAGATGTGCAAATTAAGGTTACTGTTACAAAATGGAGATGGTCATTTGGAAAAAATTGTGGGTGGGAAAGATTGATAAATTACGTGCTAACGCAATAGATAAAAAATGATTTTTATGGTAATAAACTTGATATCGCAATCAACAAATAACTGTGACTTGTTAATGAAGCGTACACATACACTGCTAATTCTGTGACCAATCGAACAGATTTCTATGAATTTGCGGCATCGTAAAATAATGATCAAACAGGCATTAGAATCTTAAAAGGGATTCACAACTGCACAAACAATGTGAGCGTAATAACTATTTTCTATTTCAAAACTAATCGAGGCTTGTACTTGTATGTTCGATAACCCGAAGAAACTATTATCTGATACAGGTGAGTACTCCTCGAAATTCAATGTTTAAGAATTCTTCTTTGGCTTTTTGTCATTTACACCTATAACTTCGCTATTTTTTAATAACTTTTACAAACTACACATGCACCATGATTGTTTATAATAAAGACGATTTTTCACCAATAATCGCAAATAAACACAAATCAACCAATATATAGACAATCCGTTAGATCAAAGCGCCAACGTTGTAATGTGGACGAGATTAGTATTCATTCCTATTATGGGTCCGAATCGTAGCGCACATGTAGCGCATTTGTAAAATAGAAATAGATGGCGATTAGTTCAAGATTCGTTTGATACTTTTAAGTATAATAATATTTTTCTTCTATTTGGGTTTCATAATGGCTACATTATGAAATGCAAAAAAATTGAATAATCTGCCACTTTATGAAACTGAAATTTAATTTTTTTTATGTTGGCAGCAAGTAGGGTTCGAATTTTAGGCTTACTTCGATTTCGTTAATCAACAGATGTTCAGGCACAATGTTGCCAAACTGTTTAAAAGTGTAAAACTTTAGTTTCTTATAAAAATAAATATTTAGCTTACTTAGAAAGTAAATCCAGGACGCGATTAAGGAATCCAGGGCACAGACATTTTCAGTTCTTTTTTCTATGGGAAAAACTTTATGCTCATAACATGTCCTGGTGATAGTGTGGGAGTGCATAATAAGCTTATCACTAAACCCCAACACTTACGCATAATAACACTTTACAATAACACACATAAAACAAGAGCATTATTTCGCAATAGAAATAATAAAAACGCTAATTTCTATGGGCCATTAACCCTTTAATAAAGATAAAATGAAACAATTATGTTAACAATTGACAGGAACTACCCTTTGAAATAAATGGTCTAGTCCACCTTCGGACCAGTCGGGCTTTCTTTCCGAGAACTCTCCGCTACTAGAGCCAGCGCGGTAAAGTAATATTATAGAAGGAAACTCGGCAATTTATGATAGTCGCTTATAAAACATCGAAAGTGGCAACGCGGTATTTCTAAATATTAGCCCGATTGTCCAAATTCAGCTGTTTAAAGAAGCAGGCCGATATCGATCGAGAGAACCAACGTGTTATTTATTTTTAAAATTTTTAGATGTTAAATACATTATTTCCCAGACAATAAGGGCGTATTTTTGTCTACACAGTAGCACTTTAAAATACTAATTCAGATTGAACGGTACTTAGATGTGTTGTGACGCGAAAACTAATGTGATTTTGTGCTGTGAGTACTTGGTGCTTTTTTATAAATTAAGTTGGTTTTAAATAAGTCCGAAAAGGTAAATAAAATTGCATTTTTTTTTCCAAAAGGGTAAGTGGCATTTATAAACTTTTAAGTTGTCCAGATCTGACGGGTGTCGTTCGAATTGAACAAATGATAACATACCTGACCATTTATAAACTCCGCGGCGGTTCGTTCGAGTCAGTTCAAGTTTATAAATCAGAGATTGTTTCCCAGCGAACTGAACGTAAAAGTTTATAATAATGTACCCTGAAAAATAAGCAACTTGAAATCTGTCAAACGGTTATTGACTTTCTAAAGAGTTTACCCTGAAGATATGACAACACTGTTCAAGATTCACTGCCATATGTTGCTGTGTTTACCTTCCGAATAGGGGCACCACGTGGTAATTTTTGGTTTGACATAAGGCCATGTACATGTACAATCAAATTAAAACATCATTTTTGGATATTTTTCTTCAATTTGTTTTCATCTCAGGAAATGCCGGTTTAAATATAATACGTCATTTCCATAACATCCTGTATATTTTATAGCAAACGGTACTCTTTATTTATTTAGGAAGTATGCCTTTAAAAGGAAGAATAATTCGAGTTCATTGATGCACATAAATCTTGCTCAATAACTGTTAAATACTAATGACTATGTTAGTTTAATTGATTTAATCGTTTAATTACAGAAAAAGTAATAAAATATATGATTTTTTAATAGCTTAAAGTTAAAAAATTGTTGTCTTTGCCCATTATCATCCTTGATACCTACAAAGGTACTGCGACCTTTCCAATGTTGGTTATTTGATAGTAATTATATTGTAAATGCCTACCGTACTGTAATATATAAAAAACAGGCAAGGAATAATTTTTAAAAAATTATCATATGGCAGGCTCGCATTTAAAACCCATTACCATTCCATTATTAATTGCCTTTCTTAATTTTTTAGTCATTTAGTTGGCACATCGTTCGCTCATATTTTCTATCTAGATTTTTTTGTAAATCGCCAACTTGAATAATGTAACTTTAATTATTAAATAATACACACCATTAAATCACATCGTAAAATTTTATTAATACTGGCCGTTAATTATTAGTTTTAAATTTAAAAAACTTAATCACGTTTGATTATTTTTTTTTAGATTTAGTTTATACAGGGTGGGTCGCGAGGAATCGGTCAAACTCGACGAGTGGGTGGTGCTATGTTACTATATTTACAGTAATATACAAATTAGGATTAATACATGATACTATATTTGCAATTATTTCAATTATTTTTGTTCGAGTTTGTATTTTCCCTCCTTTTATTGTAGTCTTTTACAAGTTTAAGCATATGTTAAATACATACATACAACTTATTTGAAATTATGAATGTGCATGATTTCCAATTGCGGGATAGTTGAGGTTAATAAATTTAGTTCAAGTTATTAAATTGTTTTTGTGTATTTGCGTCCAAATAACGTGCGGCCAAATGTCATGCGTCCAATTAATCAGGCATCCATTTGTCGTACTCGTCCTTTTCTCGCGCGTCCAGATTTCCGCGTCCTGATGACGCACGTCCAAATTGCCGCGTCCTTTTGACGCGATACCGGTACAAAGATATTACAAGCTACAGATTGAAGAATGTACATTTCTAGCTTACGCAACGAATACAAACCATCTTCCCCAACTCTTTCGGTCGTTATTGCAGCATAGCCAGATTGACTTATTTATCGCAAAGGTATCTTGCAAAATACCAATTCAAAATTTGTTAATTTGACAATTACAACTGGTTTAAGGTTAATTCGCAATTGCTCTTAAAATAAATTTATTTCCCAATAATTTTACTATAAACTGTGAAAAGGCGATGAGAGATTCTTTAAATAGTATATTAAGTTTCATAAGACATTAACTTAGAGCACGCGTTTAATTTAAAAACGACCCGGCATTTTTAGTTTAATTTTTGATAACAGTATCTTCAAAAATTCCTTTAAAACACCCACAATGCTGACAAATGAAAATAAACTTTGACAGAAATGAGGTTTCAAAGTGCTTTCATTGTATTTGTTTTTAACAAAGCCTACTGTGACAAATTTCACATTTATAAATCAAAATTTAAACGGGCGCATTAGAAATTGTAATTGAAAATATCTCGAAAACGGTTAGTCGGAGCGACATTTACAAAGTATACCTTTATTGCTTAAAAATGACGGAAAAACTGATATTTTTAATAAAAACATAATTATACTAAGGCGCAAGAAAGTTACACTTCTTTTTATGTATCCAGAGTACCGCAGAGAGCGCCCCCTACAATCTACATGAAAATTATTAACAAATTCAAATTCCTTTCCCCAAAAAAACCCCAGTCACAAAATTTTGTGCAAAAATATTGATTCAGAAATAAGTTATTTAGGAAAATTGAAAATTAAATTTTTACTTGGAGACCCTGTATCTCGGTTATTACCAACTATTGAACTAAACTAAGTATGGCTAAATCGCAGTATTTTTACCCAAGGAATCTGCAGTTTTCTTGTGTACCATTAGTTATGGGACACCCTGTATATTTATAAAACATTTAATAACTTCGCAGTAGACAATACAACACTAAGTAAGGTTGGTATTTGTATACCTAATAAAACTAGACAAGTAGGCTATAGAACTTTTAATTTTAAATCAATTAGAACCAATTATCAAAAAAAATCTCCTGTTAAATGTATGGTTATTAATTATAATGAAAATCAAAAACACTGTGACATATGTGGAGATTCTAAAACTACATTTGTAAGTAAACTTAAAGAGCGAATGTTGAAACTAATAGATTTTGTAGATTTCTAGAGCACAGAGAGAGATCTGAGAGAAAATTTCAGGAATGTATACAAATTTAATTAATAATGTAATATGTCAATTTTTAATAAGGATCAGTACCTACCCATATGCCAATAAACTCTATCTGTAATTATTGTACTTTAAATCGAGAAAATCCTAGTTACGGAGACTTGCCTATAATAAGATAACATTCTTAAAAATATAAAACGTGCTAAAATTGATGATGTTACGTGTTAAGTGAAATTCTTCACTGTTAATTGTTCTTCTTTCTCACCGAAGATAAAATTATAACTTCTTTGTTTACAGAAAATCTTTACTTTACAAGGATTGTCTTGTGGAATATTTCACGAATAATTTACAGTTTTAATGCTTTATCACCATAATTTATTATGTAGAAATAAATTCGCTTACTGTATATGATTTTTGCAGCTAAAAGATGTTTTAAATACCTTAGGTTTTATATCTAGACCAGAGTCCCATTATAGAACTTGGTTAATTGATATTTATGATTTAATACAGTTTCATAGCAGCTCTGAAATTTGTCGTTGAAGGCCTTCTGTGATAAGTTTTCCGTTTTTAAATTCGTCTAGCTAATAAATAAACGCCGGCACAAAATTCCGCCGCCCGGAAATTTTGGTCAATATTTTATAACTTTTTTGTGTGATTTTCATGATTTTATCATCAATTTGCAGATCCGTTTATTGTGTTTTCCCTTAATTATTTTATAATGTAACATTTTTCGATTAGGCTATATTTTATAGGAGTTAATCAAACTGTTGTTGTTTTATCGTAATTTCAAAATACTCTGTACATACACTGTTTCTTGTAATCATTGACGTATTCTAAATATTTCGATTTTCGATTCATTTCATGATCTCATTTCTGCTGCGAGCTGAAAATTTTTAAATGAAACGCAGATTTGAAGCCTGTTTTTTATTAAGAAAAACAGACACCAGGTATTAGTTAATTAACAGAAACAATTTTAATATCATGTATGTCCTCCTCTCACAGTAATGACAGCTTGCAGCCTTCGTGTTATCGAATGAATAAGGTCACTTATCCTTTCTTGAGGGATAGCCTGATATTCTTAGGGCAGCGCCAGTCGTAAGTCTTGTAAGGTTTGTGGTTGTACAGGAAGACGACGAACGACCCTTTTAAGTTCATCCCAAAGAGGTTCGATTGGGTTGAGATCCGGGCTACATGCGGGCCATTCCAATCTTGAAAGTCCAACTTCATCCAGATATTCGCTCACTACATGTGCTACGTGAGATCTAGCAATATCCATGCATTAATGTAAATTGGTTCCCAATGAAAGGAGCAAATGGAACAACAACTTCCTGGAGGATTTCCTCAATGTAACGGTGGGCGGTTAGAGCTCACCAAATACAAGATTGGTGCGTGCTTCGATAGAAATAACATACATTTTCTAAAAATAACATCGTTTCATTTAAAATTTTGCAGCTCGCAGCAGAAATGAGATAATGGAATGAATCAAAAAACGAAATATTTAGAGTACATCAAAGATTACAAGAAACAGTATGTAAATAAAATTATGCACCTCAATTTTCCTACAGGGTGTTTTGAAATTAAGGCAAGAAACAACAGTTTGATTAATTCCTGTATAATATAGCCGGCGAGCTGTGAGAATATCCTTAAAAAAAAGCAATAGCACTTATGTTATAGAATAAAATGGTTCTGCTGACTTTTTTGCTATATATCGTACAAGAAAAGGGGTCACTGATATTTTTCCATTAAATTTCCACTATTGTTAACTTCGTTATTATTCAGTTAGGAAACTAGTAGAATTTGTCCGCTGATTAAAATTGCAAAACCGAAAAACAATTGAATCTCGCGTTTTTGGCGTTATTTTAAAAAACATATATTTTTAATTTAGTTAAGCGCTAAAAGGTAACTTCTAGATGTTAATAAACAATATAAAAAATATCATCAACATTACTTTGCGCAAATATCGATTATTAACAAACATTTCTGTGAAAGTAAACATGTACTAATAAAATGCACATTATTATTGCTTCCAAATGCAAAATAAATCTTCATTGGATGAAATAATCGAAAGTTCCTCCTTTATGACACAACCAGTTGCCGCTGAAGACGTTGGGAACGCATCTTCAAACAGATATTCACTTCTTTTAACTGAACCGGAAGATATGTTTACTTTCGCTCAATAAGAACCATTTGGTAACAACTGTTAATGTATTATGAATTTTTTATGTCTAGTATTTTTCTGTGATATCATTGCTGTGATATCAAAATTTGCATTGATTTATTAGTAGTTGCCCTAGCCAATACAAATAAAACAATAACCATTAAATCAGAACAAACATTTATCACTTTCCTTCGTTAACTTTTTCCTGAAATAAATTACTATTGACACCAGCTGTAATAAAACCAGGTAATTGCAGAAATTAATTTATTAATCACTTGATATTTCTATTACTAAGCAGAATGTGTTGATGAAACACCAGGGGTTGTTTTTGTAAATTAAGTTTTAGAACTTTAGTCTAGAATTTGAACAGTTGATTGTAATTTAAAAAAAAATTATATCCTAAAAATTTACAATCCCCGCTGGCTAGCCAGTCAAAACAAGACCCATGTCGCGACGAATCCACTAAGGGATTTAGCATACTTTTTTGTATGCACCTTCTCCTTTATGTGCCTTTAACAAAGACGTATGTCGTGTCAGCCTTCTGAGCGTCAAAAACGAACGTCGACAATCGGCACATTTAGGGTGGCGCACGGCGTCGAGCGAAAATCGGGTATCAAGTGAAAGGCAACGATTTTCGATTTTTGGCTTGAATTTATAACTCGAGCAGTTTTTTTAATAATGGACTGATGTCGGTTATTTCAAAAATCGAGTACTCGAGCAGGTTTTAGCTCGAGCGATCACAGCACTAATTACATAAACATAGAATTGGGCACTAGCCGCTACGCGGCTCCGTTCGTACGTGTAAATGGCATTATAACACTTATTACGTAATGTACTATTAATATTAAACATGAACATTTCCGACACTTTTATAGGGTATCTCCGTAATTGTTAGTGCTATCAAAAAAGTAATGTAGGTGTCATGTGCTCCTTTTGGGTCAAACGTAAAATGGTAAAAAAAATTTAAATTTTCGCTCGTCTAAGAGATACGGGGGAAAATCAATAAATTGCCAATTTCAAAATTACCCTATATCTTCTAAGTTAAAAGAGATAAGAGAAAATGTTTTATACAGAAGTTTCATTATATTGATTGTTGAATGATCTGCCGTTTCAGAATAAGTATACGGAGTCAGGTAAAAAAGTTATCGGACCTAACCTCATTTTTTAAAATGGAACACCCTGTATATTTTAATCTAAAAATATACTATTTTAAATTCTCCTTTCAAATATATAACACACCATGGATGATATTGGTTTCCTTGGCGATTTATTAAAATTTATTGCTTTGAAACGAAATAAAAGATTCTGATAAGGTAAAAAATAACGGGAATCATCGCAAATGTTCGGAATATTTGCTTAAGTAGTTACCGTCTTTCCGGATAGCGAGCAAAATATAAATTTTGCGCCATTTCTTCGATTTTTCCACTTTCAGTATAAACTGATATCATATCAAATTTTTCAAATTGTTGATAGGTCAGTTTCGCAAATGAATATGTAAAAATGAAATTGACGTTAAATGTTAATAATAGTCAACATAGTTGTTTTTAGGATGTTAGCTTTTGTTTCATGGTCTACTGTGGTTTAAAGTAATAAAGTTTAATAAATCGCCTAGGAAACCAATATCATCCATGGTGTGTAATATATTTGAAAGGAGAATTTAAAATAGTATCTTAGATTAAAATATCCAGGGTGTTCCATTTAAGAAAATGAGCTTAGGTCCGATAACTTTTTTACCTGACCC
Organism: Barypeithes pellucidus; assembly: GCA_963991005.1. Classification (NCBI taxonomy): domain Eukaryota; kingdom Metazoa; phylum Arthropoda; class Insecta; order Coleoptera; family Curculionidae; genus Barypeithes; species Barypeithes pellucidus. The sequence continues at coordinate 13,799,188 of OZ022565.1, read as the reverse complement.
CGTATACTTATTCTGAAAACGGCAGATTATTCAACAATCAATATAAAGAAACTTCTGTATAAAACATTTTTCTGTATCTGTTTTAACTAAGAAAATATAGGGCAATTTTGGAATTGTCAATTTTTTGATTTTCCCTCGTATCTCTTAAACGAGAGAAAATTTTAAAATTTTGATTTTACCATTTTAAGTTTGACCGAAAAAGAGCACATGACACCAACATTACTTTTTTGATAGGACTAACAATTACGGAGATACCCTATAAAAGTGTCGAAAAATGCACACCCTGTACATGTATGCTACCGATATAGAGTATATTATGTGACAACGTAAAAAATTAAATCTTATAGCAGAAAGCACTTCCCTGTCTTTAAGTGCAAGTGTTGTAACAGATTATACATTTATACTATTCCTATAATGGATCTGGTGGTTCCGAGGTTAAGAAACCGGGAGTTGATAGCCCTTGGGGGAGGAGAGCAGCTTATGACGGAGGATCGTAGTTCGGAGCCCACGTTAAACTGTAGTTCCGCTCAGACGAACTTCATACGTTAGAAGAAATAGAATTACTCAATACAAATCGACAAATTAATAAATAATGAATGCATTCCTTAATGATGGCAACGAAAATATTCATCTAGTTTAGGAAGTCATTAATTTGCCCGAATTAAACAAAGAAGTGTCAGAAATTGTTTTTTTAGTAAAAACGGATACGTCCATCAAGTTGTACCATTGTAAGTCAAGGTCGGATGTAAGGGAAACCTTTTGAAAAAGGATTCACATAAAACGATCGTTAATAAAGTATCTACAACCGTTTCATACAATCACTATTTGACCGTCAAAGCTAAAATCGTGCCGAAGATTCAGCGTGATTCCTCAATTTTTTTAAATAAATATATTTAATTGTTCAACAAGTAACTGCATTTAAAGGTCGATCGTTTAAGCGAGCTTCGAGTTTTTGCAAGATACCGGACATTAAATTGTTAATTTGTACATTAACAATTAAAATAATAATGAATTCATTCGTCCAGCAACGCACATAGGGGTATTTGACGGATCTAGGCGGCCAAAATTATTCCTTTAGTTTAATGTTTAGTTTAGACGATAGAAATCAAACTATATACAGGGTGTCCCATAACTAATGGTACACAGGAAAACTGCAGATTCCTTGGATAAAAATACTGCGATTTGGCCATACTTAGTTTAGTTCAATAGCTGGTAATAACCGAGATACAGGGTGTCCAAATAAAAATTTAATTCTCAATTTTCCAAAATAACTTATTTCTGAATCAATATTTTTGCACAAAATTTTGTGACTGGGGTTTTTTGGGGGAAAGGAATTTGAATTTGTTAATAATTTTGATGTAGATTGTATGGGGCGCTCTCTGCGGTACTTTGTATACATAAAAAGTAGTGTAACTTTCTTGGGCCTTAGTATAATTATGTTTTTATTAAAAATATCAGTTTTTCCGTCATTTTTAAGCAATAAAGGTATACCTTGTAAATGTCGCTCCGACTAACCGTTTTCGAGATATTTTCAATTAAAATTTCTAATAAACCTAATAAAAGGTACTCCAATTATTTCTCAAAACTAGGCAAATTTTGCTGTTTGATTTTATCAAACAAAAGTCTTCGAGTCACGATTCTATTGCCTGAGCTTCCCGGTACTAATAAAATAAATTTTAATCTATTTTTAACCCAAATAATATCAAACTACAATTTTCATTATTTACTACTATTTTATTTGAGGATTAAAAATTATAGGCATCCGCGGCTATTCGCGGCTAATTTTTGAACGGTTCGTTTATATGACATTTCAACTTTATATTACAGCAAAAGAAATAACCGAGAAGCACCCTGAAGTACAACAAATACCTTTATGATTGTCAAAAAAGGGTATTCGAAATGAGAATAAAATACCATTACTTTCAAGCCGCTAAAATATTATTATAAATATAATAAATAAATCAAAAATACTTAAAATATATGTGTTCTTATCGGAATTTTCAAGATCTGTTACACTTTTTTTAAAATATTCACTATTGAATTTTGTTCGTTTACACAAAGAATTCAGAGATATACGTGCACTTGCAAAAACGATCTAGTTTAGAGTGACGCCACGGCTCGAAGGTTGCAAAAGGAAAAGGGTCATTTGAGGTTCCCTGGTTATTCAACCCTTTCAGGCCCTGGATTTTTTCTACCTGAAGGGATTTTTTACAAAATCGACTTTTGGCCGCCTAGATCGGTCAAATACCCGTATGTGCGACGGCGCCTGGAGTTGTTAATAATTTAGATTTACATAAACAATTCTTTAGACAAATGCAACAGCATTAGGTTTGTTCGCATAGCTAAATGTATCGATTACCAACTGATTTGCAACTGCCAGAGTAATTCGTGTACACGTACGGAATTGCAAGTTTGGATTCTGCGCCTTCGTTGGATCAGCTATGCGTTTACTTTTGTCTTGTTTTTACCTATTCGTTCTATTTTCTTTACTGTAGAAAACGACTAGAAACAAATAATTGTAAGTGTTTAAGTTTTATCTAATTCACTAGCTTGTATGATTGCCCCAATAGTAAATGTCAAGTGCAACAAAAATGTAGTCCTGGTATTACTACTTTCTACCATAAATGTTATTAACAAATTAACTGCGTGGGTATAATTCCTTGGTATCCAATCTTATAGATGCTGGTATTGACCTTAGACTGAAAAAACGTCAATAAATGATCTATTGTATCACGACGCGACATTGTAGTGTCGTTCCTGATTCCATCAAAGCTCGCACAACGACTTTCACTGGAAGAAAAATTTGTAAATTGACTTTTTATTACAAGAGGTTTTATAGTACATTTTAAACCAAGTAAATCTGGAAATTCTTCGACCAGTGCACCGACAAAATTATTATTCTTGAACGCCATCATTTTTAACGTCTGCAAACATTATTTGAAATATACAGGGTGTTATGGAAATGACGTATTATATTCAAATGGGTGACTCCTTGGGTGTCCTAGAAAAGCGATACATATTTTTTTTTAAATCGACCGTTTTAAAAATGGTGTAACAAACACTCTTACTCACAGGTCAGTCCGCGCTACTGTACAACATTTCACCCAGAGCCAATGGCAATGTTGCCAAACTTAATGTAAAACTGAAATTCCATATATAATTATAAAAATAAATTATTTTCTACCTGCTTGTATTTATCCTTATACCTTAAGAGCGAGGAAATCCAGGCACAAACACAATCAGTTTTTTTTCTTTTTTATTGGAACACTCCTGGAAACACTTGAAGTACACACAGTAATAGTGAAACAGAACCGATAGTTAGCTTTTGAAAATACAATAATACAGATTATACTACAATTTTATTACACGCGAGGAAATTTGACGTCCAGAAGAAATGCATCAATAAAAACAATTTATGGACGGGCAAGATACACGCGTAAACCGAAAAAACAGAGCGGATTGCTGAGAGTGTGTTGGTGATCGACGAGACACAACGTATCCGGCCGCTGGTTGGTCTTCAACTAACAGATGCAAGGGTCCGGCGCTATACAATACTACTTCGCTCAGTCGATGTAAGGCGTCAAGAGGTCATTGGCATTTGACCTAGTGACGTACGTGGCTATTACTATTCCATATGTTTTTTCGGGTTGTTTAAAACATAGTCCGTCCTAAATGCTCTTCAATTAATTGTACAAGAAGGTATTACAGAATGTATTAGTATTACTATTAAAAATTTGTCCATAACAACGTCAAAAATATTGCTTCTTTCTATTTTATTTATACGTCAAAAACAAACTACCTATAATTTGAAAAAACGGTCAAGAAAACAAAACTGTAATAAATTTTAGTTTTTCTCAATATTTATGTATGCTCGTTGCAACATAATTGCCGCAAATTATAATTAAAAAAAGAAATGAAAGTTTGGTAAACCATACCGGGAAACAATATTTTAGGAGAGATGTATCTCAAAGCTTAGAAGTACGTGAGGTCGTTACAAAATTTAAAATAGCATATTCTCTGACGAGATTAGACCGAACGTGACATCTTCTGGTGAGAAAACTACTTTGCAATGTTAATTTTTCGTGAAATTATGCCAAAACTTTTTCCCTGACTACAGCAAATTACCGGGTACCGAAAATTTAAAAGGCACAAGATGTCAAATTGGATCACGTAAAGCAATTGAAAACTATTACTCAATTTTACATAAAATATTTTTTAAAAACCAATTTAAGAAATAAAAAGTCTATGCTTGTCAGGTGATATTAATATCAAATACCAATATGGAAAATTATTCTTTCCAGACCACCCGATGATCCTTATACAATAAGGGCGTGGTTTTGTCTACACAGTAGCACTTTAAAATACTATTTCAAATTGGTATTACCAAGAAAAAAAAGCCCTCTTCCTTTTAGACATAGACTTTTTATTTGTTAAATAGATTTTTAAATTTTGATTTAATCAAATAACGTCAGTTCAGATTGTGTGGGACTACTAAGAAATGGCACTGCGCGCTGTACCGTCGATAGTACGGCGTTAAGTTAAAGTCCTCTCTGATGATTGGCATGTACACCTACCCTGTACTGACGAGAACAAATAAGTTCGAAACCGGTCTACAGGTGGTGGCATCCTATCAATGGAGAGGGCTTCCTTTTCTTGGTAGTACCATTCAATCTTAAAGAGTATTTTAAAGTGCTACTGGGTAGATAAAAATACGCCCTTATTGTATAAGGATCATCGGGTGGTCTGGAAATAATAATTTTCCATATTGGTATTTGATAAAATATTTTTACCGACGACATATGACAATGCTGAGTAAATAAAGTGTTTTTTTATTATTTTTATAACCTTAATTAACAAGTTTTGTGATTGAAATTCCGAATATGAGAGTTATTAATTTCCTCGTTTTGTTTTTTATTTATTGTCCGTTGTTATAAAAATAACACGCCTGACAATACAATCTTATCAATAAACAAAAATTAAATATCCTTGACATTTCTAGTCTCCACCTTATGTCTTGTATAAATCGGCTTAAATTATTTATTATCTCATTGTCACTTTTTGAATTATTCGGTAACCAAAAATTAAAAATGTTAAATCATTGGAAAAAAATTGCACAAGTATTTTTAATATTCTGCATTTTTTTAGAGATTTATAATTATATTAATTTAATTTATGTGTCCCTTCAAAAATATGCAAAAATTTTTTGAAATAAAAAATAAATTAAAAATAATATCAATCCTCACCACTTGAAGATGCCTGATATAAAAAGAACAAACAACACAAGCACTATAGGAAATATCCTTTAGGGCACTCTGGGAGTGGTGCGTGTGCGTAAAAAGCGATTCACGTTGGTTTTGAATCGTTGGAGGTTATATTCGTTAGGAAAAACGACCTCGGGAAGGTCGTTCCATAAGGATGAAGTCCTCCAGATGAAAGAATTCTTAAATAATAATTGTATTTCTGTTATTCGCCGCTCTGGGCGAAATTAAGAAGGCAAGGTCAGCCGAGCACTTTCCATGAAAATATGTAAAAGAGAGTCAAATCCCCAACCTTTCTTCGGTTTTCTGGGCTGTCGAGGTCCTTCGTCAGCTCGTGGTCTCCTATCAGACGAATGACCCTCATTTAGCCGAAGAGTATGTTTGGGTGCAGAGCTCCAGACATGAGAGCAGTGATGGTCGAATCTGGGCTTTGTATAGTGTCAAAAGTTGTTGAGGTGTGTACAACTTTCTGGTTCGGAATAGTACACAAAGTTTTCTGAGAAGCTATCATGGCGATTGCCACAACGTGTTTATGCCAAGGCATATTTCGTCCCAGATTGACGCCCAGCAAATTAATAGATGAAGCCAGTGGGATTGCGTGTCCGGCCATGACTATATCCGGTTCTGTGATGTTCTTTTAATAGAAACATAGCTCTTTTAATAGAAAATATAGAAGGTACAGTTAATCTATATCCGATTCTGTAATGTTGGCCTTTTTAGAGAAAACTGCTGCCTGGGTTTTTGTAGTGTTGAATTCGACTTGGTCACTGTCACCCCAAGCCAAAATTTCTTCCAGGTCTTTGTTCAGGCGTGATACTTCATGGTGTCTACGAAAATGTCGGCAGCTGATGTTTGTGCATTCAAAGAGAAAGATGAGATAAATGTGCTATCGTCAGCAAAACTAAACATCGGATTTTTCGTTTTCACTAAAAGGTCGTTAATGTAGAGTAAGGAGAGAGTGGGAGAACAAACCCTTGAGGAACACCGGCATTGATGATGAAGGTGTCTGAGAGAAATCCGTCAATTGCCACTTGCAGAGAGCGGTCCTTAAGAAAGCTAGACAACCATGTACAGAATCGACTGGGCATACTATAGGATCGCAGTTTACTTATAAGTCTATCATGCCATTTAGGTACAGTCTTCATAATCGAGTGGTGTTTTAAACTCATCATCAACAAATTTTTTTTTAAAGGGTAAGTTGTATTACAGCGGCATTTAAAGGCAATACAATTAATATCGAACAAAAGCAGATATCATCCTTGGCCTTTCAAGTTTTTTTTTTTAAATTATCCCATCCTAAAATTGCATCGGTTCGCATTGAAATGGTTTCCATTTTTGGTGCTATAACATAAATATCAAATATCATAGGAAGTGTTATGAATTATTGCATTACTGGTATTTAGTTAAATACAAAGTAGGCTATGAAAGTGTACATTGTACACAATGTGAGCCTTCTACCATAGATTTCAATATCGGCAAGTTTCTTGGTGCCAAAGTTGCGTTATTTTAAAAATAAATAACATTTTAAATTTCATATCGAAGGCTTGTTTTGCCAAAGTTTCGTTGATTATTTCATGTTTAATCATTGTTGCTTACTGAAAGTACAGATTTCCACAATTTATTAAGTGTAGCTACATTTAGTACGCATTTCTGAAGAAGATATTTTCATTTGCAATCTAATCAATTCTAAAACTTACAAAAACAGCCCCTGATGATTTATCAACTCATTCTTCTTAGTCATAGTTGAAGTGATAATCGCTCGAGCGATTCACGAGCATCAAGTACTCGATTATTAAATTCATTGTTTTTTCCCAACACTAATTAATACCCATATTAAATTAATATCTAACGCGATAGCGTAGGTTCAAACCCGACGACCGATCAACCGATTCGCACGCCGTGGATTTTAGTGGTATGTCTTGGCATTAAACAAAGGGGGAAAACATTGAGAAAAAAAATTTACATTTATACGACCACTGGCTATTTTTACAAATTTGTCATATTTTTTAAATTATTACCGCATTTATTTTTATTGTCCTAAAATTAAACAACAAATCACTATTATGTCAGAAGATCGCGTAAAAACAAGAAGTCCGGTTCGAAGATGATGGCATCGCGATGGCCATTTCGAATTGATGCATTTTAAGTATTTTTTTATGGTGACTCACACGACGTATTAAAACCTGCTATAAATAAAAATTATCTGAATCCCATGCGTTATATAGTTACTATCTATTAATATCTAGTGCGACTTTTGGCCTCTTGAGAATTAAATAGAAATCTTAAAGAAATAATAATCATCATTATTAGTGTTGTGATCGCTCGAGCGGAAAACCGCTTGAGAAATCGTCATTTATTTTTATAAACATATATACATAGTTCAAATAAGTATACACAAATTACGGTCAAAATCTAGTATTTCCTAAAGAGCCCTCTACACAAGTAAGTCCTCAACACACCCACCAAAGTCCTCAATATTCTGTTCAATGATTTTTCCAATTCAGATGCTCATCAATTTGCACTCCTAGAAATTTCATAGTATTGATTTTTAATATTTCTTCATTAGTTATAAGCAGTTCCATATCCAGACTATTATGGTCCTGGTAATTGTGAAAACGGATGTAATTAGTTTTAGTGTTATTGAGAAATAGTGAATTTTGACAGAACCATTTACACAGACTGTTCAAATTTCGATTACAGTTTTGAGTCAAAATACTATCATCGTCCCCATGAGAAAATAAATAGGAAGAGTCATCGGCATACTTTGCCGAGCTGCATACCTCGTCCAGCTCGTCATCTGCGTCATTAATATAGAGATTAAAGAGAATCGGAGCAAAAACCGCCCCCTGGGGAACGCCCATAACAATTTCCAAAAGTCCAGAAAGGCTTTCACCATTCGTTGCATTATCAGCATTATTGATCGCTATCAACTGTTTTCTTCCTCTTAGAAATTGCGACAGCCAACTCAATGCTTGACCACGAATCCCATATCTTTCAAGCTTCTCTAAAAGTAAATCAATGTTAACACAATCGAAAACCCTGCTTAAGTCGCAGAAAACCCCGACAGGACGTTCTCCCCTCTCCATGCCGGAAATTATTTTTTCATAGAAATAATTAATAGCGTCTACCGTTGAAGAACCCTGTCGAAACCCGAACTGATTGGATTTCAAAATAATATATCTATTGATGAAGCTTTCTAACCTATCCAGGAAACAATATTCAAAAATTTGTGAAAATACAGATGTAAGCGCCACTGGCCGATTGTTTTCTATAAGATTGCTATAGCCCTTCTTGAAAATAGGTTTAACCTTATTTAATTTTAAGGCGTTTGGAAAACATCCACTTTGAAAAGATAGATTAATAAGAAAAGTCAATGGCTATACTACCTGCTCAGCTACCATTCTAAAAAGATATCCAGAAATGTTATCGTGCCCGGAGGATTTCTTATCCTTTATCTTTCGAAAAATTAACGACTTAATTTCCTCAGCCGAGAAAGATTTGAGAGAAAGACGAGAAAGTGCATATAAAGAAGTATGCCAAATCCCTTAGTGGATTCATCGCGACATGGGTTTTGTTTTGACTGGCTAGCAGTTTCGAGATATTTCCATTTTAACTAACATTTTTTTGATGCATTGTGATGTTTAAATGGAAATATTTCGAAAAAATGGTTAGACAATAAAATCGAGTCAAATATACCTTTTTAGTTTAGAAATTATCCTTCTATGAGAATCTTGAATTAAAAATACTTAATAACAGCTAAGAAAAAAATGATAGATTTATTAAAACCTGTGTATGTAACTGGCGCTCTCTTATGTGAAACTTAGAAATTCTAATTTCTTAAACATAAAAACAGCACACCACTAACTTTCAATTCGATATACAGTGAGGGACGTAAAGTAAGGAATAAATTCATTATCTCGCAAACTACAATTTTTTAAAAAAATCGCTCGGACCCATCGATTTTGTTTTTCGAACGCGCATATTCTGACATAAAATGTAGATATACAGTGTGTTGCAAATAAAAGTGACACAAAAATTTTTTTCTTAAATAGAACCCACTGTATATTATTGCATGTACGGATTCTTCGGAAAATCCTAAACATTTTTCATGTAGCATGTGCTATACCTCAGCCCAAGCGTTTTGGAGTTATTCTCATTCAAAATTTGAAAATCAGATATTTCGCAATCAATCAAGACTTGTCAGTTTTATGTGTATTTTCCTAACGTTTTACTAGTTTTCAAAAGACTCATTTCGTTTTTCATAACTAAATTAAATTAAAATGCGGCTCACTGAGAAACAGCGCATAGAGGTTTTGATGATGATGGGCTACGGTGATAGGGTTAGAACACAGCAAGAAACTTGTGAGTTATTTAATCAAAAATACCCCAATCGTCCGCCAATATCACAATCAACAGTAAGCAAAATTGAGTACAAGTTTAGGCAATTCGGTCATGTAAGTGATGTCCCTAGATTTGGTCGTCCTCAAGTTGATGAAAATCAACAATTAGAAGTCTTACTGGCAGTTCAAGATAACCAGCATGTGGTGTCTAGGCAGGTAGCAAGTGACGTGGATATTGGAAAAACAACAGTTCTTAAAATACTGCATACAAATAAATACCATCCTTATAAAATGCAAGTTCTCCAAGAACTTTTGGAAAGGGACTTTGAGAGGCGCCTTGAATTTTGTGAGCGTTTACAGGATATGTGTTTCGTAAACAGAAATTTTGTAAAAAATATAATTTTTTCCGATGAGTTCACATTTTGCTTGAATGGTGACGTAAATACCCAGAATTATCGATATTGGTCCGATGTAAATCTGCACTGGATGAGGGAAGGACACACACAATTTAATCAAAAGATCAATGTGTGGGCTGGCGTTGTCGATGACATTGTTATAGGGCCTTTCTTTTTTGACGGAAATTTAACAGGCGAGAGATACTTGAGTTTTTTAGAACAAGAACTTGTTCCAGCCCTGGCCACCCTTTTTCCTGAGTTAGAACGTCCCGATTTGCCACATCATAATATCTGGTTGCAACAAGATGGTGCTCCCTCACATTTCGCTGTGGGAGTTCGTACATATTTGGACGATACTTTTCCAAACAGGTGGATTGGAAGAGGTGGTTTTATTGAGTGGCCGCCAAGGTCACCCGATTTAACACCACTCGACTTTTTTTTATGGCGATACCTTAAGGGAAAGTATTCAAAAGCCAGCCTGCAAATTTAGATGATTTAAAAGATCGCATCCGGCAAGAAATTCGGCAAATTACACCCCAAATGGTTCGAAATGTTCAGCGAGAATTTGTAGATCGGTTAGGCTATTGTCAGTTGACCAACGGAAGACACTTCGAACATTTACTTTAGAAAAATTATTTTTAAGTTCACCTAACTGTTATTTCGATAAATAAGACATTTTTAAAATAATTTTATTCTTTGTTTTCTCCATGACTTTTTCCACTTTTCAAATTTTGAATGAGAATAACTCCAAAACGCTTTGGCTAAGGTATAGCACATGCTACATGAAAAATGTTTAGGATTTTCCGAAGAATCCGTACATGCAATAATATACAGTGGGTTCTATTTAAGAAAAAAAAATTTGTGTCACTCTTATTTGCAACACCCTGTATATCTACATTTTATGTCAGAATATGCGCGTTCGAAAAACAAAATCGAAGGGTCCGAGCGATTTTTTTAAAAAATTGTAGTTTGCGAGATAATGAATTTATTCCTTACTTTACGTCCTCACTGTATTGAACGGTTTTAAAATTATGGCTTATTTTCGAAAAAAACTTTGACTAAAACACCCAGTATTTTAGAACAAGGAACATTTCGAAAAAACTTATATGATTTAATCGATCTAGTTTGATGTTTAGTATCTTCAGTTGTCCGATGGCCTATAAGTTATGGCACACCCAGTATACTATCTTCATGTGACCTTCCGCATATCAAATCCGAAATTTTAAATCGGGCGATTCTTGAACTATTGAGATTCTGAAAAAAACCAACGAGTTAAGTTTGAGCAATAATTCTTCTTTGTACTAATGACTATTTACGTTAGAACACTTTCTATTAGCTTTACAAAAATTACATAGAAAATCGAATAACATTGCAGGATTAATGTCAATTTGGGCGATTCAATTCAAAAGAATTTGTTACCTAAATAGACTCTTGCCAAATTAAAGCACAAAGCATAATAGCTGTTCTCGTATTATATGGTAAATAATAAGTGCTTATTTTGCATTAAATCTTTCACTTTCCTTTTTGAAGATGAACTAATCTTATATCTGCAAATATACGGGGCGGCTCATCGAGAACGTACCGAAATGCATTACAGGCTGAGAAACACGTCAAAAACACGTCAAGTATAAAGATTGTTGCACAGAATTGTACAGAACAAGGGAACAACTTTTGACGCAAAGAGCATAGCAAAATCTTCAACTCCCTATATGGGAATGGTCAAGTAATAACTCATTAAAAAGGGGTTTCAATTCTCTATACATTGCTGCTTAGTTTTTGAAAATCGACCCACTCGTTTAGAAAAACAAAACATTAAATTTTTTAATGAGATATTACTTGATCCCATTCCCATTTGAAAAAATTTTGGGGACACTCAGAGGGTCGAATATTTTGCTATACTTTTTACGTGAAAAGTTGTCCCCCTGACAAGCAAACATGACGTGTTTTTAGATTTTGTTGAAAAGATCTTTCCCAGCCTGCAATGCCTTGCGACACGTTCTCGATGATCCACTCTGTATATCACAACAGACACCGTTATGTGAAAGATACTGTTTATTTAAGGATATAATTTAAAACAACACACATTATGAAATTACGAGACAACTTGTCCATATAAGTGAATCAATTTAATCGAATTTGTTCTTGAAGAATATCCAGTGAGACAGAACACTTTCTGTTTTGAAGAGGATATCTCACCCAACATAATATATTTCTTTATAAAAGCAAATATTTTAAGCTTCAAGCTCATGAATCCTTGTCGTGACAAAATAAAACTCTTGCTTGCTCCTCCAGAGCACGAGAATGGCCAAAGTTAATGTAGCACTAATTTTAATCTATAATGTTTAGTATCTTCAGTTGCCCTATACAAACCATATATATATATATATAAACAGTATATTGCCAATACGAACGTTCCAAAATACAAAAAGTGTCCCCGCTATGGAAGATGACATGGTACTATTGAGTTTGCGCAGTAGGGTGGAAATTTTATCGATCGCGTCAGAGCCGGCCCGACATTATTTGTTTGTTGTATTCGTCGCCATCTTTGGTTCTGGATGTTTTTTCAAATTACAGAATAAAAAGTGGTTCATCCACATTGTTGTCGATATTATATTAGTTCTTATAAACTTTCATTACCTAACAACAATTTTTGTGAAGGAGTTTTTAATTTGTGGTGATTCGATTCGCTGTTTGGTAGGTTATTGGCTTGTTTTATTTAAGATGAAAGGACACAAGGCATGGTGCTTTTTTGCAAAAGTCGTGGATCAATAACAGGTATAAAGTATTTCAGGTATGTACATATATTCGAAAATATTTTGCTTATCTCATTATCCGATCTTCCGAACCGAATTTCACTAAAAAGCTTGTAAAAAAAGAAGAGAGTGTCAACCGTATACAATATAATATATATGTGGTCACTACCTAACCTTAAAATTAATGTATTTTTAATTTGGTGGCATTAGTAGCTGATAATAATTCTCAAAATAGTCCATATAGTCATTCATTCTTAATTTTTGGAACATACGACGTCGGATGAAAGTTAAAATAAAGTTCATCGTGTCGATTGTTACAAATATTCGGACGGAATTTGGCACCAAAAGTTTACACCAATCAGGGCACCGTTGGATCATCATATCGTCAGAAATCGTATGCATGGAACGCCGTCTTAATTCGAACTAATCGAAATTTTTATTGCAATATTTTTCCTAACTAACCAGTGAAATTTACATTAAAGAAGTAGAAATCCGGTCCTGTCAAATGTTTACTTTCACAAGGAAATTTCCGAACTGCGCAAACTCACTATTACCCCTACGATGCCCATAGCGGGAACATAATTGCAGATGGTATTAGCAATATAATGGTTATGTATATGTGACACAAACTCACGTTTAGATTGAAATTTACCATTATTTTAACATAGAAATTGCGTCCATGTTAATTAAAACAACCATATACTGAGTTTTAATTCAATTAGGCAAATTTTTAAGCGGGTCACTTAAATATACATATTTTTTACGCTAAAGGACTTTCTATTTGCTTTACAAAAATTACATAAATATCAGGTAATGATATTAAAGGATTATCGTCAATTGAAACTAACCAGCTGAAGAGGATTCTTTATTAAATGCATGACTACCATATTCGTAAATTGACGTAAACTATCGAATCGGCGAGCAATGATTAGATATTCGATCCTTAATTCACTTTAGTACGCGCTCTGATGGGTACAAAACAGTACACTGTCATCCTAAGCAAAAACACCGCAAGTGGCCAAGAATTGAAAATCGAGCTAAATATTACAATGGATTCAGAAGAGCATATATTAGCTATTTAGGTAGAAAAAACACCGTATTCAAGAGTTAATATATTTTATTTTAATTAAAATTCATTCTCCAGCTTCTGTTAAATCCAAAATCAAATAAAAACACCGTTGTTCGTGCCAAATATCTTGGCAAACGCAAGTATCTGTAAGTCGCAATATATATATTATATATTTTGCAAATGTTCAAACTTTAAAATGCCATTTACTACTTTACTTTAGAATGACTCTCTAAATTCAAATCGTTATTGACGTGAAAAAGGTAAAATTCAAAAGGAATCGATTATATATTACCGAGGCCAAAAACCAAATAGATTCCTTAAAAAGGAACACACAATAAAAGTGATATTTTCGCAGAGCATAAATATAATAGGGTTGTTATGTTGAGGACCTAATAGGGGGGTTGGTACATAATTATTAATCCCCTCAACGCAAAAGGGTTAACAGAGCCCTATAATATCGCACTTGCGGTGTTTTTGCTTAGGACGGCAATACAAATATTACAGACAGATAAAATGAATGGAAATATACACCATTGTATTAGATATGTTGTTTACTGTATTTTTTGCGATTCGTCCTAACAGACGAAGCCCAGTTTGAGCCATACAGTCGGTGGTTGGTTGGTTGGTTAAAGGCGGGGGTCGGTTTAAAGGCCCGAACTTTTATCACTGCGGCCTTCCGGCTTATTGTGTACCCCGATCTTGTTAGACGATGTTTGTTCCTTCTATGAGGTCCAGTAACCTTCTACCAAGCCTGTCATGTGGGAGGTTGTCACCACGTTGTATGTTTCCGAAGATATTTTGTCTTCTACGACACAACGCCACGCAGCGGTATATTATGTGTTAGGCGATTTCATCCTCTTCGCCGCAGAGTCGACATTCAATGGATCCATTGTTACCAGATCCATCACTTGCTTCAACTGGGACCGTGTCAGGGTTAGCATCACATTCGATAGTATTATCGATGGTTTTCCAATTACGGCCCGTGCGTGTATTTGACCAGGTAACTCTTGCCATCGACATAGGTGTGACCATCTATCTAATGTTGTTTTTGTTGCCTGTTTTGATATTCCGAAGGCCGGTTCGGGGCCCCTGAGACTTTGGGCAGATCCGGCTCTCGCTAGTCCAGCTCAAGACAATCACACGTCGGCGTCGCTCAGAATGGACATTTTCTTCTTCAACAGATACAATGTTTTGATAAGTATTCCAATACCGTCTTTGGATACTTGTATCCGGATACACTATTCGGTCTTGGTGCCGAAGAAGAAACAACTAATTTTAGTTATTTTGAATGCGGTGATTCCAAAAACACTTAGCTTTTCTTCGTATCAGCTCTAGCTTTTGAGATAGAGCCTACTCATACTAAATTGTAATATTAATATGTTTGACAATTATAATGGTCATAAATTATACTAATTCCAAGACTAATGCCTTTTTAATTATATCTATTTATTCATAAATCACTGGAAATACCTATTATATGGGCAAAATGGCATATAATTATCACAGATAAGAAATAATTTTTGCTTGAATTTTTTTGCACCTGCAGATTTCTTATTTTCGGATTTGCAATTAGTACAAAATATACATTAGAAGGCAATAAAAGAGAATGAAATTGTATACCATAAGCCTCATAAATTAATTCGTTAACTTGGCTTGTGTACTAGGGTCTTAGTACCTACATAATTATTGATAACACGTGCAATAGATTATCATATTTCGAAACGCTGGATACATTTTTCAATTATGAACTCGAAAATCAACCATTAAATTTTCAGCACGATGATTGTCCAGCCCATTTCGGTTGTGAGGTTGACTTGGCTTGACCGCAGATTTGGTCCAAGATGGATTGGCAGGAATGGCCCAGTTTTGTGGCCCCCCAGAAGTCCCGACTTAACCCTGGCCGATATGTTTTTATGGGGCCGTTTGAAACAAATTGTTTTTGCAACCACAATACCAAATGATATTGAAGTGCTGAAGGGCAGAATTATCCAAATTGTCCAATCGATATCTCAGGAAAGGCCGTATTACACTTGGGAATTTTTATGGCGCCAGCAATGGCAATTATTATTCAAGGATTCAGGCGTAGTACACCGTTCTCCGTACTACAGTCAGAAATTCTACTCTTCTGATAATTAAAATGACACGGATTCATGCGCAGTACACTGTTCCCGATCAGCTGTCTCTCATTACCAGAAATGGGGCAGGCGCCATTTTAATTGCCCTTGCCGGCGCCATTGGGTAGACATGGATTATTCTGTTATTTTTAACTGTTTGTTATTTGGCCGAACCAGGTATGAACAGGTAATGGCCATTTAAACCCACTGGTACTTAAATTAGCAGTTTACATTCTTTATTAAACTTATGGCATGCTAATTCAGCAACTTTTTGCACCTCCTATTTGTAAATAGCAGTAGCTGCTTAAACTGGTAATCAAAACGAACAGGTTTGCACATCTCTAATTCTGGGGATATTTTAGGGATTTCGACAGTACCCACTGCTGTTCTGACCGTTGACAATGCTCCAGCTGATCGAAAACGGTTTACTGCGCATGAATACGTGCCATTATAATTGCCGGCGCAAGAGAAAAAATTGCCTAGTCTAATACGGCCTGAAGAAATCAGATATTCTTTCACTTATTTGAGGAAGCAATTAGAAAAAGTGTCAATTATGGGGGTGGAGTTTTTTATTAGTAAATCGTTAACGTATTCTTTTCATGTTAATAAAAATGTTCGTATTATTATTATTATTATAATTACTTCATTAAATAAAGACATTGACAACAAGTATCCCTATTCATTATTCAAGTAAAAACATTTATTAAGCGTGACTTTTTTTTGTATCTTTCAAAATAAAGCATGTTTACTCTTAAGCAAAATAACATTTTTGCAGGTTTTACCCACCCTGTGAATTTTCTAGACAAGCAAATACGTTTATTAAGAGTGACTTTTTTTCATATCTTTCAATTTTTAGTCCATTTGTCCTTTTGTAAACCCCATCCGTGGACATACTGTATAATTATGCGATATAAAATACCCTTAATCTCGAAAATATAGCTTATGGCCTTAGGATTTGAAAACGATCTGACGGAGCAAATCTGTGTTACCGCACCAAATTATGTGTTATTAATCTATACCGTTATCTGATTTTTGTGAATCCCCAAATAATACGCAAATTAAATAATGAACTCGGACTAACACCCGTACAAGCAGAAGAGCATCAAATGCTTATTTTGTGTGAAATTATAGACTTTCAACTTTATATATGAGGAAGTGATCCGAATAGTCGAGCATATTTAGCTTAATGGTTACGTAGCACTGGAGAGCGAAATTTTTTATAGATTGTTAATAATACAATCATTAACATGACAATTTGTCAAAGTCAAGTAAAAAAGTGAATTTGATGAGCAATTTTTTCCAATCTGCTTTCATTTAAGCAACAACGTTTTACATAACTCGGCGTATTGTGCTTTATTACTTACGAGTTTATAATGCGATTCTGCAACTGATTTTTTCTACCAGTGTGTAGTGAGATATTCATTGTCATGCCATTTTTGAGCAATATTAATAGATATCAAATCAATATTTATTTACTTATTTCGGAAAAATAAACTTACTTTACAAATATATCTAAAACCTTTTATTTTTAGTGTATTTCTGTTCTGCCAGTGAATGAAAAAGAATAAAACATAACCGTTTTACCGAAGTACAGTGCCATTGTATTTATATTTTGTGGTTCGTGTGGTTCACAACATTCTCAAGCTTCTAAACGAGGGTATTTTGCTATATACAATTTAATCATCACAATTCGTTCTGTTGAGAATTATTAGTTACAAATTTGTTTTCTTTTCTTTAAATAGTGCTGAATATTGTATATTTAGTTATCAAAAATTGTATTTTGCTTCAAACCGGTGATGGAAACCGTGAGTGTCGAATGTTCAATCGGTAATGACACAGGTATTTAATCTCTAAGACCTTGGTTCCTACGAATATATTTTGATCGTGTTTGGCATTAGAGGCTTCTAAGTAAACTGCGATCCTATGGTATGCCCAGTCGATTCTGTGCCTGGTTGATAGCACACTTATCTCATCTTTCTCTTTGAATGCACAAACATCGGCTGCCGACGCACATCTTCGCAGACAGTATGAAGTTTCATGCCTTAACAAAGATCTGGAAGAAGTTTTGACTTGGGGTGGCAGTAACCAAGTGGAATTTAACGCTAAAGAAACCCAAGCAGGAGATTTATATATAAAGGTTAACATTGCAGAACCGGATATAGTCATGGACGGACACGCAATCCCACTGGCTTCATCTATTAATTTGCTGAGCGTAAATCTGGGAGGAAATATGTCTTGACATAACCACGTTGAGGCAATCGCCAAGATAGCTTCTCAGAAACTTGGTGTACTCTTCCGAACCAAAAAGTTGTAAACACCTCAACAACTTTTGACACTATGCAAAGCCCAGATTCGACCATCACTAGAGTACTGCTCTCATGTCTGGAGCTCAACACCCAAACTTACTCTTCGACTACTGAATTCCATCGAAAGGAGGTGCCATTCATCAGATGGGAGATCACGAGCTAACGAAGAGCCTCGACAGCCTAGAACATCGAAGACAGGTTGGGGATTTGACTCTATTTTACAGATATTTTCTTGGAAAGTGCTCGGCTGACCTTGCCCTCTTAATTTCGCCCAGAGCGGCGAATTGCAGAAATACACGACGAACCACTGCCGCCCATCCATATGGGGTTAAGCTTAGTACTCCTCGAATTTCATTATTTAAGAATTCTTTCATCTGGAGGACTTCATCCTTATGGAACCATCTTCCCGAGGTGGGTGGTATGTTTTGTAAGCAATTGGTTATCTTTGTTAAGCAATATTATTATGAATGGATATAATTAAATTAAACTTAAAATACATATAATGCATCAACTACCATATTAAAATGTAAATTATAACTTTGGTACAACAAAGATGCTTTTATATCAATGGTGGTCGTATATCCATGACATAAAAATGATCTAAAGAGGTGTAATTTAACTTTATTATTTTCAAACAGTCGATTTTTCCAACGCTTGAAGAAACAATCATGCGGAAAGTCACTTTTCCGCACTTAGTTAGGAAAATAAGTATTACCATACCAATTTACTAGTTTTCATATTCTTACACTTGTTAATTCCAGTCCTCATTCTCAAATTACAACGATTGTGAATAAGTGAATATGGTTTTAAAATCATGAACCTTCTTCCATTGAGGACGATTCTTCATATTTCGCAAAATAATAATTGACGTAATGAAATACGGGTAAATGTCAGATAAATCAGACAATTATTTATTTGAAATGATTGGTAATGAAAAGGTCAATTATCGTTTTTTCTTTCAATTTACACGTTGGAGTATTGCTTAAATTAATTCTTCTTTGTATTATTAATCTTTACCTATAGATTAGCTGGCAAGATATGGGATGGTGAATATCTGGTTTGATTAAAATTGGGCAAAAATGTGCACAAGAAAATATGTCTAAAATAAGTTTATTTTCGAATAGAAGATAATCTTAGTACCAATTTGAATACTTGGTATTATATCACCGCAAGCGATTCGGCAGACCTAAATATTTTTGCCGGAATTCGGCACTCAGTTTACATCGGCATGCCAAATTTGGGCTAAATCGGTTGAAGAATTTAGGAATTATCCTCTGGAGAGGTTTACAAAACACCTTTTTGATGAATTTTCATTTTGACACGGACAAATGTTATCACCGCGAGCGATCCGGCGGGCATAAATATTTTTCTCGCAATTCGACACTCATTTTACATAGGCTTGCCAATTTTGAGCCAATTCGGTTGAATAATTTAAGAATTATCTTGGGGAGAGACGTACAAAACACCTTTTAATTCCCTTTTTGATGAATTTTAATTATGAAATGAAATGATACATCATTTATCTCTTTAAAACTCCATAATTAAATTAACGTGTCTTCCCGTTTTTGAATATTATTTATAGGAAGCGATAAATTAAAGGAGAAGCTTTCAAATTACCCTATATATCAAAAAACATGGCCCTGAATGGTGACAATTAACGGGGTAAGGATGATTTTTAGCAATTTGTGGGAAAAAATTAAAATTTTCAGAAATTCAAAAAATCTAATGATAAAATTTTGGGAAATAAATGACACTTCATTTCAATTACATGTCCCTATTCCTTTTATAAGTACGCAAGTATCTAATAATCTTTATTCATTAGTCCTTTTGATTTCTAAATATAGCGACAATGCAAATTTTGCCATAAATTCTCTAATAACGAATAATTTGCAAAACTCAATTATATTTTATTGTTTATGTTTAAGTTCAAGGTAAGTTTAAAGATTCAAAGTAATAACAATATATAAACAAATGATGAGCGTCTGACATTTGCAATAAAAACAAGATTATTTAAATTTCACCCGTCTTATAATTATATTAATATGTTGTCAATTCCCAAAATAGTTAAATTTTTGGATACATTCTGCATTAAACATCGATATAATATGTTTTTAAAGTATTTATTATATTCATGAAAAAAAAATTGTTGTTTCCCCTTGTTAGAAATTCGCAACCGTCGTACATTAGGTAGTGAAGAAAACAATTGACTGACGACCCAGTTGCGAACGCGTCCGTGGGAAAAACCGCGCGGTATGCATTTATTTCTGTTCTTCTCTCGCGCCTAACTATTACATGTTTATACACAGAAAGAATGCTACTTTAATTGAAACTATCTAAATTCAAGAAACATCTTCACTTGGATATAACTCTAGGAAAGAGTTACGTGAGGGTAACGTGGTTAAAGTAACACTTCTTAGCGATGTTCTATCATATGGTGGTTCGTCGGTTTGTTCGGGAGCGGTGCTTTCCAAGCTCATTTATGAAGAAGATTTTACAAAAAAAAGTATTAAAATTATATTTAGCAAAATTCAGGCTTAATGTAATATATGCAGATGCAAAACTTAACCTAGTTTAGGTTATTTAATGCGTCAATTCAAATTCAAATATGATTTTTTGTTTAAAATATATCAATTTTTTTTTATGATCACAAAAGCACTATAGGAAAAACCCTTTAGGGCACTCTGGGAGATGTGCGTGTGCGCAAAAAGTGATTCACGTTGGGTTTTCAATCGTTGGAGGTTATATTCGTTGGGAATAATGACCTCGGGAAGGCCGTTCCATAAGGATGAAGTCCTCCAGAGGAAATAATTCTTTGATAATGAAGTTCGAGGAGGACTAAGCTGAAACACATATGGATGGGCGGCAATGGTTTGTCATGTATTTCTGCTATTCGCCGCTCTAGGCGGAATTAAGAGGGCAAGGTCAGCCGAGCACTTCCCATGAAAATATCTGTAAAAGAGAGTGAAATCTCTGTCTTCGATATTCTAGGCTGTCGAGGTTCCTCGTCAGCTCCTGGTCTCCGATCAGACGAATGGCCCTCCTTTCGATGGAATTCAGTAGCCGAAGAGTATGTTTGGATGCAGAACTCCAGACATGAGAGCAGTACTTTAGTGATGGTCGAATCTGGGCTTTGTATAGTGTCAAAAGTTGTTGAGGGGTGTACAACTTTCTGGTTCGGACAAGTACACCAAGTTTCTGAGAAGCTATCTTGGCGATTGCCACAAAGTGGTTATACCAAGGCGTATTTCCTCCCAGATTGACGCCCAGCAAATTAATAGATGAAGCCAGTGGGATTGCGTGTCCGTCCATGACTATATCCGGTTCTATAATGTTAACCTTTTTAGCGTTAAATTCGACTTGGTTACTGTCACTCCAAGCCAAAATTTCTTCCAGGTCTTTGTTTGAGGCGTAATACTTCATGCTGTGCCAATATGTGCGTCGGCAGCCGATGTTTCTGCATTCCAAGAGAAAGATGAGATAAGTGTGCAAATTATCGGCAAAAATATTTCTTTAGGTAAACAATTGCTTACAAAACATGCCCAAAAAACGTTTTTGGTACCCTTGGAATAGATCCCCGTTTTGTCTGTCATGTTTATGATTGCGATTCACAAAATATTATATATATCTACATTGTGTTTAATTGCAATGGTTGACTTCAACATTGAATAATTGGCCCATAATGTTGAAGATTTCATCTTTAAACAAAGGTCTAGGAAGTATGCCATTACAACATTTTCCGAGAAAGAACTCGTGTTATTACTCTTGCGATAGTCTATAAAACGTTTATATGCATATTCGCACTTTTCTCTTGATTTCTTTGGCAATAATTCTAATGAAGCAATATTCACTGCCTCAACCAGCTCTGGAGGAGTCCCAGAAATGGAAAATTCATCATCACTTATCATTTTATACTGTTTTGCTCTCGGAAACACCAACAATTAACTTTATATGCGTCAAGTTTGACAATTCAACATTAATCCATAGTAACGCAAACAATTTTATTACGAATTTCAAAGCACCATTTATTTGTGAATAATATTATTCGCGATTTTTCAAAATTAATCAATATCTGTCGATTTTTAAACGATTTTCGAAAAAATAGTATGTTTACCTCGTAGGACAAGCCACATACCTGGACTCTGTGTTGCTAATCTTCACACTCGTCCAGGAATGTAAGGCATTTCCCACTCGGTAAACAATGTGATATTGTTTTATCTTTCTCATTAAACTGATATACCGGGTGTCAATTTGAAAACTTCCCACCCTTAATATCTTTCTTGCAGTTAAAAATATGAAAAATCGGAAAGACACGTCGACATTTTCCTAGGGGAGGACGAAATACTAATAACCACAAAACATCGTAAACATTAATGTTTTTTTTATCAAATTCCAATAAGTGGCAACTTCCAGAGGAAGCATGACCCTCCCCTGTCTCCCCCACGCTACGCCCCTGGGTGGCACGGTTTTAAACTTTATGTGGGGATTGGCAAAGTAACTTCGACAAATTTACATCAAAAGTAATGTAATAAAATTTCGATGGCACTACGAGTACCTGCCTAGTTAATTTGGGTTCATTCGATTCCTTATCACTGAAATGCCACAAAAGGCCTTGCTATTCCATCAACACATTCTTAAAATACGTTGTTTTTAACCCAAAAAAAAATGGTCAACAAATTTAATGGATGTAGCCAACACATTAATATTATTGTTAATTCACTTTTGCTTGTTGGGCTGTTCACTAATAGCTTTTATTAAGTGCATAGAGTGTGAGAATGGTTTATTCTCTTCAAGAAAGAACTGCAATTATTTTCATTTATGGAGAGGTTGGAAAGTGCGCACGAAGGACGGCATTGGTTTTCAATGAAAGAAATCGAAATCGTGATGTAAGTCACAGATATGTGCTGGATTTGGTGACAAAGTTCTCCGAAACTGGTTCGGTGAGTAATAGAAAAAGGAATAACCTACGAGTGATAAATGAGGGAGCTCAAATTGAGGTTTTGGGATTATTTGCTGCAGAGCCCACCAGGACCTTGCGGAAAGTAGCAGAAGAGACAGGAATATCACACGAGACTGTAAGAAAAGCACTGAAAATGCATAAACTCCATCCATACAAAATGCAGATACTTCAAGAACTGTATGACGATGATTTTGATAGAAGAATAGAGTTTTGTGAATTCATGAGTCGTCAAGTCAACGCCATCCCTAATATTCTGCCGAATATCTGTTTCAGCGATGAATGTTCATTTTCTCTAAATGGAAATGTTAACAAACAAAATTGTCGATATTGGAGTGACCAAAACCCGCATATTTTTCGAGAAGGACATACACTATATCCCCAAAAAGTTAATGTTTGGGCTGGTATTCTTTGAAATGCCATTATTGGTCCTTTATTTATTGATGGAAACTTGACAGGTGATCTGTACCTTAATATGCTTGAAGAGACTATTGATCGTCTTATCACCCATGAGCTAGAAACTCAAATTGATGCAGAGGGTAATTCAGTTTTACAGGAGGATTTGTTAACATTCCAGCAGGACGGTGCTCCACCTCATTATTTTCTTCCGGTCCGACAGTGGTTAAACGAGAGATTCCCGTATAGATGGATTGGCAGAAGGGGACCAATTGAATGGCCTCCAAGATCACCGGATTTAACACCCTTAGACTTCTTTCTTGGAGACATCTCAAATCCATTGTTTATAAAACACAACCTGCTGATATTGATGATCTTAAAAGGCGAATTGCAGCAGAATGCCGGTCAATTCCCGGTGAAGTTTTCCGAAATGTTAGGGAGGAGTTCGAGAATAGACTTTATTATTGTTTACAAGAAAATGGACAACATTTTGAACAACTTATAAGATAGTGCGTAAGTAGATCCAATGTTTTATTGTGGAAATTTCTCTTCCGCCAATAAACAGTTATTTATGTCGAAGTAAAATAATCAATAAATAAGAAATCAATTGTGGAAACTACTTTTTCTTCTGGTCATTCAACGATTTTAACGGTGCCACCTAATCTTCTAATCATTTGTACTACAAGGAGATCCAATGCAGTAATTTTTTTGTAAACACTAACCTGAAAACCAAAATCTCAATGCAGGCAAGTTTAATTGTTTCTGCAACTTTGAAACGCGATTATTCGGAAATCTGTGGACAAAACGCAACAAAGTAGGATACCACTGAAACGAGAATTGAACGCCCTTTCAAACGATGTGCCACTTGACCCCCATTCCCATTTCAGATTCTAAGGGTGACATCTACCCCTCCTAGGGGCTTGAAACAACAAGGCTAAAAATATTCATTTCAAGTGTCCCCCTTACAAATAAAATTGACGTGTCTTTCCGATTTTTCATATTTTTAACTGCAAGAAAGATATTAAGGGTGGGAAGTTTTCAAATTGACACCCGGTATACATATCACTATAAAGTGGTAACGTATGCTCATTCTTTCGACGGCCTAACTGTATACATGTTTTAATAAAAAGAAAAATTTATTTAAATTTTTATTAGTTAAATTTTATGATATGAAGCTATTCAATCATACATTAAGAAAAATGTTTAACGAATAGTATTTTCTCTACTCTCTCTGCATTACAATATAAAACATTATTTGTTTCATAATACCGTTCATTATGTGTCAAATATAATTTGTTTTGGTTACAACGAAACGTAACGGCTAAATTATCGTTATTATAGAATGTGATTTGTAGACCGAGTGATAGTGACATACTACATTAGAAACAAATACACGCAACTTTTAAACATTAAACACTTTTGCCAACATGCTAATTATTTTTAATGAGCGGGAATCTTTAAAATATCACCATTAATTTTATAAATATACAAGGTGCAACGAAATGTGTACTAACGTAGTTGCAGATGTTATCCTTAAAATCGTAAATGGGAAGTTGAACATCATTTTAATGGTATTGAGAGTTATGGTTTTTAGGTAATTATTTATAAAACATTATTATGTTAACTCCTCGTTTCGTAGACTGATTAGAAGTCCGTAGATAGTCGCTCCGGGTGACACCCTGTCCAACTTCTTACCAGGCCTGGCCTGAAAATATACATCAATAAGTTAATTTTTGGAATGCAATTTCTTGGAACTGATACCCGACAAATAATAAATTATGGTATGATTGGACAGAAATATATGCGACTATTAAAACGATGGACGACTTGACCCCTCCCCTGCTCATTTAAGAACTGAAATGTATCATCTACCCCTCCCGATGGGTTAAACCATGAACGCTGCAAATTTTCTTTAAAAGTGCCCTCCTTCACAATAAAAGTGAATATAATATAGTAAATTGTTTCTCTGTATGCTGGACGGGGTATATAGCTCTTAGCATGAGGGGCTTCTAAGTAAACTGCGATCCTATGGTATGCCTAATCGATTTTGTGCACGGTTGTAGCGATTGACGGATTTCACTCAGATACCTTCACCATCAATACCGGTGTTCCTCAAGGGTTCATATTGTATCCCACCCTCTTCTTACTCTATATTAGCGACCTTCTAGTGAAAACTAAAAATCCGATATTTAGCTTTCCTGACGATAGCACACTTATCTCATCTTTCTCTTTGAATGCACAAACATCGGCTGCCGACGTACATCTTCGTAAACAGCATGAAGTATCAAGGCTTAACAAAGACCTGAAAGAAATTTTGGCTTGGGGTGACAGTAATCAAGTCGAATTTAACGCTAAAAAACATTGCAGAACCGGATATAGTCATGGCAGGACACGCAATCCCACTGGCTTCATCTAATTTGCTGGGTGTCAATCTGGAAGGAAATATGTCTTGGCATAACCACGATGTGGCAATCGCCAAGATATCTTCTCAGAAACTTGGTGTACTCTTCCGAACTAAAAAGTTGTATACACCTCAACAACTTTTGGCACTATACAAAGCCAGATTCGACCATCACTAGAGTATTGCTCTCATGTCTGGAGCTCTGCACCCAAACATAGTCTTCGGCTACCGGATTCCATCGAAAGGAGGGCCATTGGTCTGATCGCAGACCACGAGCTGACGAACAGGCTCGACAGCCTAGAACATCGAAGACAGGTTGGGGATTTGCCTCTCTTTTACAGATATTTTCATGGAAAGTGCTCGATTGACCTTGTCCTCCTAATTCCGCTCAGAGCGGCGAATTGCAGAAATATGTGGTTAAGCTTAGTACTCCTCGAACTTCATTATTTAAGAATTATTTCATCTGGAGGACTTCATCCTTATGGAATGACCTTCCCGGGGTGGTTTCTTCAACGAATATAACCTCCAACGATTCAAAGCCATCTTCACGTGGTCTTAATTTTTTTTGTCTTTTGATATACGTGATAATTACCCTAATATCATGACAACTAAATAGGCTTCTTCTGTGGTCTTACAAATAGGTAACGTAGTCAAATTATATAGATATAGTTAATTGCCGGTTGAAGAATACGTGCTAAAATGATTAATACGAAAGATACTCATACAAACAATTTCGAATAGTTTGTGAAACCTCCTAACAGGTAAATTTAAATAAAAAAAAAACTGGTAATAAGATAAACAATGTTTCCAATTAGAAAAATAAATAATCTTGATACGTACACTACAATTAATTTTATGCTGGTGAGTCTTAACTAAGCATGAAGTATGTGAATAAATACGCAGGGAATTTTTTGCATCGTTTCTTAAATGACGTTAAGTATCTTATAATGACTATTAAAAGGTTAATATTAACGGGTCAGGTGGCTCCGTGATTAAAGCGACAATCACTCGGACCACTAGGACGAGAGATCGTTGGTTCAAATCCCATGACCGGTAAAGCGATTCGCCATTCGTCGGATTTTAGTGGTATAAGTAATGACGTTACTGTCTGGCGTCACGCAAGAAATAGGGCAGATTCAAAATTATATCATAACCCATTCACGCTGATAACTAGGCCGTATTAGTTATTTATGTATCAAGGGTACTAAGTAGATGATTATGCCCTGAGGGCGACAGTCTTAGGCGCTGTTCTCACCAAAGCAAGTGGCAACCGCAACGCAACCGCAACCGCAACCCGACCGCAACTTCAGTTGAGTTGCTCGCTTGTTCTCAACCAAAGCAACTGGCAAGCAAAGCAACTGCAACGCGACCGCAACTTCTGTTGAGTTGCTCTTGCGTTCCCACTGGAATCAACTGGTTTGAAATCTCTTTTGTCGTGAGCAAAATGTCGTCTTCGTCAGAGGAAGATATAACCTCTACATCCTTTCTCGTTAAACAGCTTAAAAAATAAAAACTCATCGACAATTTTGGGTTGTCAGCCATGACACCGCGATTGGAAGCAACTGACAACAATCAGAAAATGCTGTAGAACACATTAACATGGTGCATGGAAGAGTACAACAGTTACTGAAGGATATTTAGAGGATATCATATCCTCAAAAAATGAGGTTTCAAGGATGTTAGCAGGAGGACCATCTGGATCTCGCATTTCCTTACAGAAACTAGAGCCCCAATGAATTATGAGTCAACCTTTGCTGCAGGAATATCAGCGGAACCTTCCGGAATTGCCAGTTCTATGTAAATACAACCAAATAATATATGAACGTAAATTTATATTTTGTTATTTTGTTTATAAAGAATAAGTTAATCGAAAACTGTTTTTTGCGTCTTAATGCCAGCGCGGGCCATAATGTGTACTTTATGCCCGCACGTGCATAAAGTAATCCATTATGTAGATGATATCTAAGGTATAAAATATATACATTTTTTCCGAACATATTATTAACAAAAGTTTAGAAAAGTGGCGCTAGGAGCTGCACTGAGCTCATGTAAATTTGCAGGAGCAGGTATTAGAGATCGTATTTTTTGTCCAGTGTACCGGACGAGGATTTAAGACGTGGCCTATTCATTTATTGGTATATCGACCTCATGTAAAACTCTTGAATTATGTGTTCGAGCATAGTCCTGCATCAGCATAAGATTTGCTCCGATAAATAACGCGAAAGCAATAACATGTTTCTCTAAAACATCTCTAATGTAACCCATCCGCTGTCGTCATCTTCACCTTAGCTTTTTTCTAAGGGAAAATCAATGAAAATTGTAATATTCCTTAAAAAAATCGTATCTGCTATAAAAATTAAAGTATTGGCATAAACCAAAAAGGAAAACGTTAAGAATAGATGCCACTTGAAAATTAATTTACAAAATAAAAAGTTTGTCATCTCCATTACTCTACAGAGTGTTTTAAACTTGGAGTAATAAACAGATCTTGTCTTAATCAGTATATTATGGACATAGTCTTAACCTTAATGTAATTCACGATTAAGATCCATCCAAATATTGCGTCGATAGATTATTTTGGCTGTGTCATAAACTAAAAATTAAAAAATACCAAAATTGAAGTGTAATCCAACGTTGATCCAATCGTATCTTATTTTTTTAGATGTTCTTACTTCTTCGACTGAAATTAAAACGAATTCAACGGCATTACTAATGACTCACTTATCGACTGCACTTAACAATGATGATACATTTTCTTCAATATCAGTTATCGGTCATTTAAAATCCAAATACCAAACAATGATGATACATTTTCTTCAATATCAGTTATCGGTCATTTAAAATCCAAATACCAAATATTAGATAACTTCAAATAATAACATTTATTCACACTCTGTTTACTAGAGGTCGCGTCATTCAGAAGGTATTAATTTGTTTGTCACTTCGTCTAGGTAACGTCTAATTGTCCGTAATTTACTCGAAATCGTGATTTCTCGGA
The DNA here is from genome assembly GCA_963991005.1 of Barypeithes pellucidus. Lineage (NCBI taxonomy): Eukaryota > Metazoa > Arthropoda > Insecta > Coleoptera > Curculionidae > Barypeithes > Barypeithes pellucidus. Next base: position 13,770,204 of record OZ022565.1, on the reverse strand, counting down.
TTTCTGAAAAGCGTAAATTACTTAAAGTTCAAATAGTTCACTGGGGAGTTTTGCCGGCGATTTTTACAACGATAAACCGATCAAAAAATTGTTATATTTTTTTTTAAGTTAATTAAGGAAGATTTTTCTGTATATAAATTAAATTAAGGCCGGATTGAGTTCTCGGTAACATTTCCTCACTCGTTTCCCCCAAAACAAAACCCATAGAATTTCTTTCGCGATGGAATAAACATAAAACCGCAAAGCTACCTTCGGCGCGTTTTTCTACGCCAGCGACGGAAAACATCGCCGAGCCCGTTTCCCTAAAAACAAAGCCCATAATAAATATTCATAAGGAGATAAAGAAAGTCACAGTCTGCTCCACTAGTTTATAAATTCAAAACAAATATTCATGTTATAAGGATCATAATGACGATCATTATGGTACTAGCCGTGAGTATTATTGGACGAGGCGTCAGCCGAGTCTAATAACACGGCGTGTGCCATAATGATTGTTTATGATCCGAATTTCATACAAATTTTATATTCCGACGATTTTTGTGTTTTTTTTGATGAATTTTAAGTTTTCGTCAGTAAACTAATAGCTTGATTTTAATAAAACCAGGTAACTATAGAAATATTTGTTTGTATTGTCATTGTCAGAATTGAATTTTTAATTTTAACGTTTATATAATATAATATGGATAATTTACCATCAGAAATCGAAGAATTGGCCAATAAAGCAATTGTTGGTTTGTTGCCCGAAAAGTCTAAAGGCATATATGAAAAAACGTATGCCAATTACAAAACTTGTTGTTCCCAGAAAAAGGTTGTCAATATCGTACACGAAAAGGTACTTTTGGCATATTTCAAGGAAGAATTTTTGCGTCTATTTTTTATTATAGTACTCAGTCCTATAATGAAATAATTATAGTACTCAGTCCTATAAAGTATGTCATTTTGACACTGAAAATGAAATCCATAATAATGTCATTATGACACGTCGGAATATCAAAAATTCTTTCGCGATCGAAGAAACATAAAACCGCAAAGCTACTAAAGAAAATTTATTAATTATTCGAAACTTATCGCCTGAGGCGCGTTTTTCTACTACAGCGACGAGAAACATCGCCGAGCCCGGCGGATAATGTAAGCTCCATAGCACAGAGTTTGTCTTACTTAAGCACTAACCCATCAACTAATGTTAATTGTAGTATAATGACATCATTACCATTGCCAATGACGCTATTGAGTTATTCTTTTAGGAAATAGGTAGCACTCTCTAATGGATGTATGTCGTTTTTAGTGTTTTAAATTACACTGTTTGGAATTACATAAATAATTATTTATATTTCCATGTTTAGAACATCCTTTATAATGCATTGACGTTCTTATACCCAACTGACGATGTCTACATTTTCCCTGAGAGTGCTCTTTAACAGAGATCTGAAAGTCTAAAAACATTAATAAAAAACTTCAACACCAAAAAAAACCGAAAAAACCCCCAGATTTGGTACATATTTGGGAAACATCAACAACCTAGTTATACAGCAACAAAGCTTACAGGATTTATAGACTATTCTATTGAGATTCTTACCATTTCAATAAAATAAACTCAAAAAGAATTGATTTGGTACATAAAATTGTGTTACAGCATTTAAGAAACATCAACGACCAAGTTACACAGTACTGAAGCCTACAAGAACTATTTTGCTATATAATTTAGGTTTTACTGAGTCTTAGAGCTACTAAAAAACTTCAAAAAAACAAATCCGAAAGAAACCCCGATTTGGTACATAAAACTTGTACTACAGCATTTAAGAAACATCAAGAACCAAATTATACAGCTAAATAGCCTACCGAACTTTAAACGGAACTGCTATAATAGGAACATTTATATTGCGTAATTTCGTAGCTACTTGACCAAAAAAAGAAAAATGTTTCAAGGGAGACCCTTATAAAACAAATTTTGATATCGAAAGCTTCGATCAAACTGTTGTAAATTATAAATCTCACTAAAACATGGCAATAATATAATAATAGCATCATAAATCTGTCCCGAGAATAGCAGTTGATACAAACATTGTGGTTCGAAACCAGTGTTGCCAGGTCTGATGAAAAATTTTTTGTTACGATGACCTTTTTTTGCTAATGGGATCATAAAACCCCTGTTTTTTTACTAACTGTTAATTCTGGTGATTTTTTATAACCATTTCTGGTGATTTTTTCTCACTTAACTATTACCAACTTACGAATATGTTAATGTGTATGTAAATTGCCATAACCCAACAAGGGCAAAATTGTATTACGACTGTCGTAACTGCAATTTACCATGAAAATTTCCGAAAATCTAGCGAATAAAACACCATAGTTGATAGATCAAGACGGAGCGATAAAAAACTAGGTTATAGTCATAATATTAATCCCCCATTCATAATAAGACAAAAGAGGTTCCCAGACAAGTTTTTGGTCTGTTAAATTGCCACACTTAGTAGGTTGAAAGTGGTAAAACGTTTTTAACAATACGACATAAATATGAGATATTCAATCAGTTAATTAGAGAGGTACAATTAAAATTCCTGCCTAAAATTTTTTCTGGTCCTTTTTCTGCTATATTAGAGAAAATTGACTTAGTGACTCGTATTTATACAACAAGCGACAGGCTTTTACCGAAATCCTGACACCAAAAATGTTATTTAATGTAAAAAAGAAGAAATTTGCTTGTAAATGTTTCAAGATATTTACAAAGATTTTCAAGATGAATACTAAACTTAAAAATTATTTTACGGGTCTTTATACTGTCAATAATAAACTATTTTATTGTCTAGAATTAGGATTTTTCCCCCGATTAATGTAGGTAACTTGAGAAAATGTTATATAATATTGTCATTTAAAATTTTTTTCTATTTGGGTTTCATAATGGCTACATTATGAAATGCAAAAAAATTGAATAACCTGTTACTTTATAAAACTGAAATTTTATTATTTTATGTTGGCAGCAAGTAGGGTTCGAATTTTAAGCTTACTTTGATTTCGTTGAAATTAATTTTCTTGACATTATGGATTCGACAAAAATTTGTTATAGAAAACTTTAAAATACTAATCTTTAACCTTGCAAATAGATCGTTTTTACTAAATATTTACCTAAAATACCTATACTCGGAAATATATAACATGCTGACGGATCCGTCAACTAATTTCTAGTCACAACTATAAAACAACATAACCTAAAAATAATAGAAATTTCTACCAGTTTATGCTCTATTTCTAAAGTTTTATTCCATAAAGTACTATTTTTATTTTTAATTCGATATAGTATTCTACATATTACTTTATATATACATATTTATAGTTACTGTAGACATTTCCTGGGTATTAATTGTTATTCCTGTCAGATTGTCAGATTCTGTGTTGACACAATATTTGGTTCAATAGTATTATTTAATTATTTTGTTCAATATTTTAAACTTTGTTCTGCTCGCACCATAACTCAAAGTTTTGCATATTCTTTTTAAAAGTTTTTCTAGAATATTTTCTGCAATTTCTCGTTTTTCTGACGGAGTACAACTATCTTCCTAACTAATTTTTATTAAACTTTAATAATATATTTATTTATTATTATGGCGGATGGGAGGAAGCTTTGTGGTGTTCAATTGTTTCTATCATGGCATATTTGATACTTGTCGGAGATATTAAAAAATAACCATTTTAAAAATAAAAATTCAACACCCTGTTGCAAAAAATTTAAGCCGTTGCGGACATATGTTCAGATGAACTTTACTTTATAAAATGACCTAAGGAATCATACCCTGAAATATTAGTACGTCATTAAGGAACACCCTGTATATTTAAAATAAATAGTTTTGCAAATTTTTTATGTCTGACACTGACATTGCTTCATTTTAGGGTATGTAGGTTGTATGTTAATGACTGACCGGGATTAAAAAATTTAATTTCCTTTATTTAAATGCAGCATTATCGAAAAAAGCAGCAATTTCTTCCATTCAAAATTATGCAAACTTGCTTCTAATTAATGATTATCTAGCCCCGCAACGTACGGTTTAAAAGATTTGAATAATTAATGTGACAGTGCGGAAGATATCGCTAAATATAAACCAATACGACCTTCTAAATTATAAGGATATTATTGTGATCGAAATAAATTATATATAAATAACTTATTATCCTAACGATTCTGATAATACGGTCCCAGTCCGGACAAAGATAATGTTGGGCAGGTTTATAAACTCCTGGACAAAATTAACTCAACATCATAAATTTGCCATATTTTTTATGCTATTTTTTTTTTCTGAATTAATGATCCGATTTGAATGCTTTTTTTTGCACTGTAGGTTGGTTTCTTGACAATGTCATAGTTTTCGCTGTTTATGATAAAAAATTTATTTTCGATTTATACTGGGTGTACTAAAAATGCTATGGGTTTTCTCCGAAAATTCGCATCGCTCTGTGGAGTATATTAGCAACCAAAACACATTGCATTGACATTAAACGGTAGGTCCATCTTTCCCCAACATTTTCTTTTTTGGTTTACTTCATTATCCCTGTTATTAAAGGAAATACACCGATTTATAGCGTAACATGTCTTTATAGACTTTAATACTCAATACATTCATTGTTAAATGTTTTCAAGTAGACTATGCACTTTTTCTGACATTGCAAGCGATGTGTCAGCAGATGTTGTGTTTTAAAGTTACAAAGGTCAAATAAAGTTCGCCATACTGATAAAAACTGTTCGGAAACTGCTTATTAAACGTTCGTTTCGTATGCCCAGTTCCCCGACGAGTAATTTAATCTTGGAACCTACTTGAAAAAACCATAATTTCCAAATTTTGTAAAAAAAACGTTGGTTTCTCTCAAAGTTATTAGAGAGAAACAAAAATGAAGTTTTAAATTTAACACCCTGTATCTCAGTTAATATCAACTTTCTGATATAGGTAAATATAATTAAATCCTAATATTTTTACGTAAGAAGTCTGTGGTTTTTCCATGTACCATTAATTAGATGCCAGGCAGAAACCAAAATTACAGTTTTACCTTAAATTTTTTAACGCCCTGTGGAAAAATTGAGCGGTAGAATGCGGCTTCATTGTGTTGTTAAAATCGGATATGGACATATCAGTTTTTTTACAGTACTTTCAGGTATAAAATATGCCCCTCGAGGTTGATCGGTGCCTTTCCAGTCAGTTATTTTTCGGGTTACCAGCCTATCTGCCTGTTGTCGTCTCAACGATGTATTTTAAATAATAAATAGAATGATTACAAACTGACAGTTAGAGAGACGCTGACAATAGGGGGTCCGTGAAGTGGAATATCAGTAATTTGGTTTTTCGTGGAGTTTAGGTCCCCCTCTACAACTTTTAAATCTGATGAAATGCCATAGAGCGTTGCTGAGAGGGGCTGTACCGCTTTAGATAGGAAATTCTCAATAAATTCAAAATTATATCGAACCATGTCTGAAAATGAATTGACAGCATCTGCGTGACCCCAAAGTCACGGGAAATACATTTTCTGACAAGTCAACCATTGCATATAGTTTTCCGAGCGTGTCAAAAAAAAAAACGAAAATTAAAAAAAAAGCGAATTTGAAGTTGAAACTTTCTAGAATGGAACATTATATGTTAAAAATTATGCGAAAAAAATGTTGTCGTTCCAGGTCTCGCCTTTCATTATGGGAATTTTTTAAAATTCTCCTCGGAAGAAGTTCGGAAAACGATCGTGACATGTCAGAAAATTGTCACACTACATTCCTTGACACCCAAATATTGTGGAAAAAAAATTTCAGAAGAATCGCACCAGCTAAGCGGAATTCTGACAATATTACGCAGAGATACCGGAAGGCAGGTATCGTTCAGTTGTATGACGGGAAAATATATAAAAATATTTCGGAATATTCTTTTTATCAGAAAATTGTTTACGAGTCATCTCCATGTGAATACAAATCGATTAAGCCCACTTGGACCCATGTCACTTGAGACTTTATAATGTTTCCAATCATTTTTTTTGACACGCTCGGACAAGTATATGCAATGGTTGACTTGTCAGAAAATGTGTTTCCCTTGACTTTGGGATCACGCAGATGCTGTAAATTCATTTTCAGACATGGCTCGATATAATTTGGAATTTATGAGAATTTCTTATCTAAAGCGGTACAGCGCCTCTCAGCAACGCTCTACGGCATTTCATCAGATATAAAAGTAGAGGGGGACCTAAACTTCATGAAAAACCAAATTACTGATATTCCACTTCACGGACCCCCTATTGTCACCGTCTCTCTAAATATATGCCCCTCGAGTTTGATCGGTGTCTTTCCAATCAGTTATTTTTCGGGTTACCGGTCTATCCGCCTGTTGTCGTCTCAACGATCTATTTTAAGTAATAAATAGAATGCTTACAGATCGAGCTTCTATCGGTGGGTTTTAATTAAATTAACTGTAAAACACTTACAGACATACTCACTGAATGGTTTCAACTTTAAAAACCGTGGTTGTTGAAGCGTCAGGAACTCTAGGCCAAGAGTTAGTAGGTTCCAATCAAATCAATCAAATTCAAATAGGTACAAAATTGCGCTGTAAGAATATATCTATATACACCGCGTCAAAGATAAGGGAGGGCCAGTACAGGGATGATCTTGGAAACCGTAAGAGATACCAAGTCAGTTAATTGGCGGTAAAGTTGGGCATTTACGTGCCTAATAATATGCCGTTTAGGAGGTTTTACAATTCCGAGTAGTTCCGGAAAAAACCGAAATTCTGAAAAATCGTTTTATTTTTTCCTGGATTCTTTTGAGTTCGAATTCTAAAGTAAATTGCACTTTTACATTGCCGCTTCTTCCGCTCTATCTAACAGCGTTAATTGTTTTGGAAGAAAAAGCTTTTTTTAAATACGGTCCTATTTTCCTGATATTGGAATTTGAGAGCTTTTTTCTTCCGAATGCCGCGATGTATGACACATTGTGGTATAATGACGTTTCGAGGGATTTTTGAACAACATCAGGAAATTTTGAGATACGGTCCTGTTTTTCTTCTAATTTTATAAATAATATCTCATAAGTAAGCTCTAAATTTTTACTTATGTTGGACTAGTTCAATAAATAACAAATAATTTAATAATAAACCACAAATGAGTGATAAAAAATAATGCAATAATAAACAACAATAAGTGAACAAAAAACATACCAAAACAGTAATAAAATGAAAAACGAAAAACTAGGGAACTACATAATCAGGTGTTTGGGATGTTCGGGTTTGTGATTTCCATAATATCTATGCATTATAACATCTTCTAACTGTCGATTATAAAACATTTGACAACAGTTCAGTCGTCATACTTTGAAAGGCTTCAAGCACCAACCTCCTAAGTTCGTCTTGTGTTTCGAAGTTGTGTTTATAAACATAATTTGCGACATACCCCCAAAGGAAAAAATCTAACGGTACATATCAGGCGAACGTGCTAGGCATGGTGTTTCAGAATACGTGCCAATCAGTTTTCCAGTAAAGCGCACAGAAAGGTACTCTCTAACTGCTCTAGAATTATGGGCACGTGCACCATCCTGCTGAAACCAACACCTGTAAGATTCCATTAGAGGGAGATTATCTAGAGCTTCTTCCAAATCGATTTAGAATACGTTTAGGTAACGTTAACATAAGTAAAAATTTAGAGCTCACTTATGAGATATTATTTATAAAATTAGGAGAAATACAGGACCGTATCCCAAAACTTCCTGATGTTGTTCAAAAAATCCTCGAAACGTCATTAAACCACAATGTGTCATACATCGTTGCATTCGGAAGAAAAAAAGCGTTCAAATTCCAATATCAGGAAAACATGGCCGTAAAAAAGAAAGTTGATAATGGCCCTTCGAAGACGACTCGTCGGATTACAAAACAATTAACTCTGTTAGATAGAGCGGAAAAAGTGGGAATGTATAAGTGCAATTTACTTTAGAATTCGATCTCAAAAAAACCGAGGAAAAAATAAAACGATTTTTCATAATTTCGGGGTTTTCCGGATATCTCCGGAACTACTCGGAATTTTAAAACTTTCTAAACGGCATATTATTAGACACGTAAATGCGCAGCTTTTCCTCCATTTAACCGACTTCGTATCTCTTACGGTTTCCGAGATCCCTGTACTGGCCCTCCTTATCTTGGACACGGTGTATATTCAATGGAACTTACATTATACAACACACGGTACTGTAAGCCTTTTTAGCTGTATAACTTAATTGTCTATATACATCTCTTTTAATGGTGGTTGCAAGAAGCTTCGACTTTTTTTTTTTAATTTAAGGCAAGAACCTACTGAAAACGGTCGGAATAACTTAATACAAATAAGAAGTTAAATTGGTTAATATTTATGAGAACCAACCTAGACATAGAGTTGCGTCAAAATGCGACCTTCGCCAAAATATATTATGCCCGCGCTTTAATATTGTTTTTAAATCTAAAATTTCCTAACTACATTTTTTTTAATTGCAGGATTTTGCCTACAATGGAGCGCTACCACATTTTTAAATTAGGTAAGTGATATAATTAGTAGCTTTTAAAACTGGTTTTTTCATTGCTTTAAATGTCACATTATAATTCGATACATTTATTATATTCGTTCTTGATATAGATAGTAAATAATTCTGGTTCCTATGATATTTGACTAGTTGTGATCCAATAAATTTGCTTCCGAAATAAGAGGGAAGAGTTGTGTGCGTGCTATGTTACAAAAATGTAAGAGATCTGAATATAAACCACAATAATCTCCTTGTGTCATCTGCATGAAACCACGTGGAAGGCAATGTTAGTTTTCAAACTCTTTAGAAAAAAACTTAACATACACGACTTTGGTCCGCACATGGATACAACTGCAAAAAACAATAAAATTTACTTAATTATATCTCGAGAAGGGGCGGAGTTGGGGCATCAAGTTTTCGCGAATCGATGGGTGACACCGAGTACTGTGATAATATCTCCGAAAATACTTTAGGTATTATTTTCAATTCTTGTATGTGTTAATAGGTAATAGAACCACAAACTTTAGTAAGAAAAGTTATTAAATTTTTCCACCAGTGGCGTCCCTGCAAACATGTCCTTTGATATTTTTTACAACAAAGGTGGTACGCCACTGATATTTTTCCATGTGGATTTTTTTTTTCTGATTAGCCTGGTCAATTCTACACGAAGACGGTTTCTTGAGTTTTTCTCGTCAGACTTCTTGATTAAAACCACTAAATTCATATTGAAACTCATTATTATTAACATTGATAAAATAATTAATGATAATTACTCAAGTCTCATGCGCTTGTATAAAAGGCTGCAAGACCAATGCTTGTTCATGCCGTAAATTAGGATTAAAATGTACCAGACTTTGTACTAATTGTACCATCCTCCATACCATCCACTGTATCTTGGTCCACGCATGGATACAAAACATAAATAATATTATTGTTGTCCCAAACTCGAATAAACCCAATTTTTAATGACATTACACACGGCAAGTCGAACAAACCCAACCTAATATTTGCTTATCCGAAATCACGTTATCGTCGCAGAGTTTGAGAGCTTCACCGTAATTGCAACTGATGAATAACAACTTATCCCGGTAAACCGAGACGCGCACGTGATTAAATTCTAGCCAATAAGAAGACAAGCGGCGGCGTCTCAAAGGCTATTTCTAGGAATTTTGTCTGCGATTTTAGCAAGTAGGATTAAAAATGTAAGAGATAATTAGGATTTTATGACTATCAATTTAAAATAAACGGATGAAATCTAATAGTTTGATTTGTAACAACGGATTCTTCTAGTTTGTTCGGGTTATAGCCCAGAAATATACAAATCTACTGCAAAATGACAATTTATTTAATTTTAAATCGGGGCCGGTTTTATTTGGACCAGAAATAAATCGTGATTTAAGCAGCAGTTGTTATTTAAAGGAGAACACAAATAGACATGCCAAAAAAGACAAGACGATTGTTTCTATACGGTTTTATAACGCTTCTCTTTTGTTTTAGCCTATCGATGGCGTCCGTGATTTATTGGTTCCTTAACGTAAGATCGTTATATAACAAATGTTTCTGTACATTCTATATGGTCGTAACTAAAGTCGAACTGAAATTTTGAAATATTTCATTATTTGTGAAGTGAATATGAAAGGAAAGCGAAAGAACTATAATTACGATAAATTATTGATAGAGTATGTATGTCGCCTATTTTAAAAATCACCCCCGCGCGACGTATGCTTTTGATAGTAACGAAACATAGGTTGTTTTCCCGTATATCAAATTGTGGAATGAATTATTCAAAGCGGTATGACAAAACGAAAAAGTATTTTATGACGTGTAAATATGACAACACCGGCCAATATTCACTAGCGTCTCTTGAGACTTTACCTACGAAAGCGACATGTACCTACCAGTAGGTAGTAGATAAGTTATATTTACCGTGTAATAATAATTATTAAATCATATTTTTGTAATTAATTATATAATTTGAGCTTTCTTTCGAATAATAATAAAAATAATGTTTCCCATAACATTTGTTCATTTGCATTTATAATTTTTATATTACCTTTCATTTTTTTAAATTTAAATATGATACTCGAACATTAGGCGTATAAATTTAAGGAAAACATCCTTATTTCTCATTCATTGTCTGTAGGTATTGTTATCAAGAACATTAATCAAATTTAGCATCTTTCTTTATATAATATTTTTAAAATGGCGTGTCCCCACTCCAGTACAGGGTGTCCCATGTTCGACACTTTTATAGGCCTCCGTAATTGTCAGTGCTATCAAAAAAGTAATGTAGGTGTCATGTGCTCTTTTTGGGTCAAACTTAAAATAGTAAAATCAAAATTCGAAAAATTTCGCTCGCTTAAGGGATACGGGGGATAATCAAAAAATTGACAATTTCAAAATTACCCTATATTTTTTTAGTTAAAAGAGATATAGAAAAATGTTTTATACAGAAGATTCTTTATATTGATTGTTGACAATATGTCGTTTTCAGAATAAATATACGGGGTCAGGTAAAAAAGTTATCAGACCTAATCTCATTTTTTTTAAATGGGACTCCCTGTATATTTTAATCTAAAAATATACCACTTTAAGTTATCCGTTAATATATAACACACTATGGATGATATTGGTTTCCTAGGCGATTTATTTAAACTTTATTAAGACATCTCATCTCATCTCACACATTTTTATAAAATATGACATCTCATATTAAATTTTTTTAAATGTTGATAGGTCATTTTCGCAAATGAATAAGTAAAAATGAAATTGACGTTAAATGTTAATAGTCAACCATGGTGTATTATATATTTGAAAAGATAATTTAAAACAGTATCTTTTTAGATTAAAATATATAGGGTTTGTTCCATTTAAAAAAAATTATGTTAGGTTCAATAACTTTTTTACCTGACCCCGTAAAGCTATTCTGAAAACGGAAGATTATTCAACGATCAATATAAAGAAACTTTTGTATAAAACATTTTTCTGTATCTCTTTTAACTAAGAAAATATAGTGTAATTTTGAAATTGTAAATTTTTTGATTTTCCTCGGTATCTCTTAAGCGAGCGAAAATTTTCAAATTTTGATGTTACCAATTTAAGTTTGACCCAAAAAGAGTACATGACACCTACATTACTTTTTTAATAGAACTAACAATTACGGATATAGGTACACTATAAAAGTGTCGAAAATGGGACATATGAATGTCGATAAAAAAATCAAATTTGGTTTGATTTACCCAACACTCGATACTAGCCCATTATTTAAAAAAAAGACATTGCTCATGGTCAGGTCATTAAAAATCCCATAATTGCGTATTGAACCGAACAATCCAACAATTTATTCTGGTGAAATGCTCACAATAGAATGTGACACCCAAAAAAAGATGTTCAAAAATATTATTGTCATCAAGATAAATGATACCTATAATAGAAAATCTAGTGGACTATGACGCCTAATAAATTCTGATTAAGAATACGGCCAGTGGTGTACAATTATTTTTTTCTATTTGGGTTTCATAATGGCTACATTATGAAATGCAAAAAAATTTAATAACCTGCCACTTTATGAAACTGAATTTTTTTTATGTTGGCAGCAAGTATGGTTCGAATTTTAGGCTTACTTCGATTTCGTTGAAATCAGTTTTCTAGGCATTATGAATTCGACAACAAAACCTTATAGAAAACTTTAAAATACTAACCTTTAACCTTGTAAATAGATCATTTTTAGATTTCTCTGAAATACCTATACTCGGAAATATATAACATGCTGACGGTGTCCGTCACAACTATAAAACAACATAACCTAAAAATAATAGAAATATCTTCCAGTTTATGCTCTATTTCTAAAGTTTTATTCAATAAAGTACTATTTTTATTTTTAATTCAATATAGTATACATATTACTTTATAATACATATTTATAGTTACTGTACACATTTCCTGGGCATTAATTATTATTACTGTCAGATTCTGTGTCGACACAATATTTTGTTCAATAGTATTATTTATTATCTTGTTCAATATTTTGATCTTTGTTCTGCTCGCATCATAACTCAAAGTTTTGCATATTCTTTTTAAAAGTTTGTCTAGATTATTTTAGGCAATTTTTCGTATTTCTGACGGAGTACAACTTTCTTCCTGACTCATTTTTTCTAACTTTAATAATATATTTATTTTTAATTATGACAGATGTAAAAAGCTTTGTTGTGTTCAATTGTTTCTATCATGGCATATTTGATAATTGTAACATTTTATTAAATTGTAAAAGTATTGCCAACCCAAAAAGAAAATATTAATCCAAATGGAAAAATCTACTATATTCTAAAAAGTTTTTCAGACTTTAAAGACCCAAATAGAAAAAGTATTATAAAATATACTAGAGCACTTGTGCTTTAGAAAACTCCCCGCTTCGCGGGTCGTTTTCTAATTAAACGCGTGCTCTAAGTTAATATCTTATGAAACTTGTATCTTAATGTACTATTTTTCTACGATTGTTATAAAAACTATTTATTTGACATAAATGAAAGATCAAAAGTGGTATTTTTTTCACGAGTTAATGGTAATTTAACGTTAAAAAACGTAACGTGTAATTTTTTCACTTCTCTCTGGATGCTTATTATATCAAGTTATCATGGAAAGAGCATCCAAGTCGTTCGTTACCTGGGCTTCGCATTGTTATTGTCGCCTTACAAATATCCATGAAAGATGGACAGAAATAATTCCGGTTCCGAATAAGAAAATTCATTTCAATGGGCTCATGAAATAATTTTTTATTATACTCGTTGGAATTTCATCTACTGGTTTTATTTTTTAATTTCTTTACAAATTTCTTCCGGTGTTCCATCCTTTAGAAACCAAAATAGAAAAAACATGTTTATGGTCATAACAATTTTAATATTGAGAATGTGTTTAGGGTGTTTCGACACTAGTAAGAAAATTGATTTTTTTTAATTATTAGAAGCATTTTAAATGTACAAGAGTAATTTATATTTTTGGTATTTCTAATACTCCGAAGGTATTTTTGATACTCCACTGCATATAGTTTGTCCAACAACCCGTGTGGGAGTAGATTTGTTTCAGATAGTACGAGAAAAGAAATGGTTTAGCAATTATTTTCTTTTGTTTCGTCTTGAAGTCGTGTGATTTATAGGAATATACATATACAATTTTTACGCAACCGGGGTATTCAATGAATGGATATTAAGTAATCGAATTTTGATCACGAAGAGTTATGATTTACACCTTTTCTTTCAGTAAGATCGCATGTCAATGTGACGTCTACATGGAATATTGAGAAAATAGGTTCGGTTATTTTTTGGGTCATTCTGAAAAAGGATGGTTAAGTTCAACGTGGAGAAGAATCGGTCTTCTTCCAACTAATATACGGTGTTGCCATTAAAATTGGAACCATATGTGGAAATAGTATATTACGTACCGATGTGGAAAGTTTTCATTCCTGTCGAGAGAGTCGGTAGTAACTAAATATCGACACAATAATGAAACTTTTCACCGAGGTTTGTGTACTATTTTATTTACAACCACATCTAACATCCACTTCTTATTATTTTAAATTAAAATGATTAATAAAAGACAAATGTCATTTTGACTTTTTCATTGAAAAATTAGACAGAAATTTCAAATAACCGCAGGTGGTAAAATAACGTATGAAATGAGGAATTTGAGTTTGCTGCTACTGCAGAAATTCGAGAAGCAGCAAAATTAGTAGAAGAAGATCTTCGGTCAACTAAAAGCCGCCCGAGATATGCAAGGCATATAACTGTTTCAAATAATGGTGTACGGGAAACAAAGTGCAAACAAACCCGGGTGGAAAGTAAAAGGAAAAAAACGTCAATTTTCCATTTTTCAAAGTTAGATGAAATGTCATTATTACATGCATGATTGTAAATAAAAATTATTGTTCAATTCGAATTTCAATAAAGACCAAAAATGATATAATTATATGGGACTTTGCAACTTTTGTTAACTGTCAAATTTGACATTTTCTCCACAAAATGTCGAATAATGGCATTTACTGATCAAACTTTAAAAAAAATATTGCAAAAAGTTGTTTGTATTGTAATTTTATGATCACATACCGAATTGAATGATAATTTTTGTTTTCGATCTGTTTTTGGTCAGTATCTATTTTAATTGAAAACGGAAGTTGGCAGTACCACCGTAAATATATTTCTTAATACAATACAAATGGTCTAAATTCATTCTTTATACCAAAAATTCTACCAAAATGCAGTTTTTCGTAAAAAAATTAAATTACATTTTAAAAATATTGTCATCTCTGGAGTAAACCCCTCATAACTTTAAAGAATTAACCAACGAAGAGGAAAATCTTGTTCTTTAAATAATAAATACGTTGAACAAAATGGACGTATGGCAATAACAGCGCCGTTGTTTATAATTACGATGGTATGGTTGACTTCCGTTTTCAACGAAAATACATATTGGCCAAATATAGATAGGAAACAAAAATTGTCATAAGTGATTCAAATTTGGTGCGTGAGCATACAATTACAATACAAACAACTTTTTCAAATAATTTTTTTTTAAATCCGCTCAGTAAACGCCATTTTTGGATATTTTGCGAAGAAAATGTCAAATTTGACAGCAAACAAGAGCCGCATGGTCCCATTTAATATAATTTTTGGTCTTTATTGAGAGGATCGGGCCCAAAACCGTTCCCTGAGGAACACCAATTTTGATCACCTATCTCTCATAAATAAAAATGCCCGTGGAATACAAACAACTTTTTCCACGGGCATTTTTAAGTACAGACAGAGAAAAAGAGTGTTTCCGGGATAAAACTTGATTTTCGCACGGTGAAGGATAGGCCCGAATAAAAAAAATTTTCGGACAAAATTTTTTTATTTTTGGTCGCCAATAAAAAATATGGAGTTCCATTTGAAAATCTTAACTCCCCCCCCCCCCCCCTGATCCCGGGGGTTGAGGGGGTGGGGGGTGGTTTAAATTGTAAACTATTCCCCCTTCAAAACCACACAACTTTTCGATGCACCGGAGTTATTCCGGGGTACCGACCATTTTTTAATACCCTATGCATTAAAAATGTTAAATGTTATTATATGTACTTGTATATACTGAAATGTAAACGAAAACACACTCGCAGCGTAACAACGTGTTAAGAATAATCACCCAAAAATACAATAAATGGCGCCATCACACAGGAACAGTAACATATTGTACAATTTTAAGAGGTCCACTTATGTTTTATGCAATAACCTACATGAGCATTTTAATAATTATTAGGTATTTAATATTTAATCAGGGATCCCTAATTGATCGTAAAAGCTACACAATTGGCTAATAAATCGGGATTAAACCGAACATAACCATTTTGATGATGTTTATGAGACTATAAAGCTAAAAACTTTGTTATAATTGCCCCTCTGTCGCCAATTATCTTCAGTCAATTAAATCTGATTAAATATAATAGACGTAAACTAAAGAGTATAGAGTTTTATTTCGATAAAATAGGGTTTTGAAGCTGTATTTGTGTGACAATTCTACACTCACCCGCACAAAATTCCGCCACCCTGAAATTTTGGTCAAGTTTGATATTCTTTATGCGATTTTCATGATTTTGTTGTGTTTGTATTTCCTTAATTATATTATAAAGTAACATTTTTCGATTAGGCTATATTATACATGAATAAATCAAACTGTTGTTTTTTTGTATAAATTTCAAAACACCCTGTAGGAAAATTGAGGTGGATAATTTTATATACATACTGTTTCTTGTAATTTTTGATGTATTCTAAACAACTCGTCTTTTGATTCATGCCATTTTCATTTCTGCTGCCAGCTGCAAAATTTTAAAAGAAACGATGTTATTTTTATAAAATGTATGTCAAGCTTTCGATTAACAATTATCGACGTTGGATAAGTACGCGATTATTGTGACAGAATATTTGACAGTGACAATATTCTTACGTTCACTGATGAATCCATGGTTTGTTTAAGGTCGCCGGATGGTCATGAGCGGGTATACATACGTAGAAATGAAAAATAATGCTGACTTCATCATATCAGAACGAATCTCATATCACTGCGGTTCATGATTTAGGCAGGGGTTTCTACCGATGCACGCACCAATCTTGTATTTGTTGAAAATGGAGCTTTAACCGCCCACCGTTATATTGAGGACATCCTCTAAGAAGTTGCTGTTCCATTTTCTCCTTTCATTGATAACCAACTTACATTAATGCATGATAATGATAGACCTCACGTTGCACATGTAGGAAGGATAAGTAACCTTATTCATTCGATGCCATGAAGGCTGTAAGCTGCCATTACTGTGAGAGGTGGAAATGCAAGACATTAAAATTGTTTTTGTTAATTAACTTTATCATATACCTAGTGTTTGTTTTTCTTAATCAAAAAAAAGGCTTCAAATCAGCGTTTTATTTAAAATTTTGCAGCTCGTAGCAGACATGACAGATAATGGAATGAATCAGAAAACGAAATGTTTAGGATATATCAAAGATTACATTAAACAGTATGTAAATAAAATTATCCACCTCAATTTTCCTACAGGGTGTTTTGAAATTAAGACAAAAACAACAGTTTGATTTACTACTGTATAATATAGCCTAATCAAAAAATGTATCTTTATAAAATAATTAAGGAAAAACACAATAAATTGATCTACAAACTGATAAGAAAATCATGAAAATCGCATAAAAAATAAAAAAGTTATAAAATATCAAACTTGACCAAAATTTCAGGTTGGCGGAGTTTTGTGCCGGCGAGTATATTTTCGAATTATAATACTTTATTTATCTTTTTTCAAGATATTTCCAAAACGTCTTTAATAATTTTAATGAAATTTGATTTATGAAGAGTACCTAAAATAGCACATATTTTACCAATTAAGATATGTGAACAAAAAAAACAACAGGCGCTCTAATAATGTCAGAGTTCGGCTAAATTTTCACGTTTGTATCAGAGTGAGAATATCTTTACATAAACGGTGGAGTGCTTGTAATGAAGCTGATGGTGGCCATTTTTAACTTTTACTCTATTTTTGGTTATGGCAATTAATACCTAATTTGCTAAAATCTTGTTACTTCGTCTACATACTATATTGTCTAATAAAATTTTATGTATCTTGTAAACGAAACTGACTTGAAATACATATTACGAGATTTTTTTTAGCCATTTAAATGTCTAACAAATTGTGTTATAAAAATGTATATGAAAAAACCATTGTCGTACATATTTTTTGTTAAAAATTATTAGCACTCACACCCCTAATAAACCTGTTCGCACATTCTTATTGCTAAAAGGAGTGCTATTTTAGCTACTTTTCATAACCAAGATTTTTTTTGTATGATCAAACACAAGCACTGTAGGAAAAATCCTTTAGGGTACTTTGCGAGTGGTGCGTGTGCGCAAAAAGCAATTCACGTTGGTTTGAATCGTTGGAGGTTATATTCGTTCGGAAAAACGACCTCGGGAAGGTCGTTCCATAAGGATGAAGTCCTCCAGATGACAGAATTCTTAAATAATGAAGTTCCAGGAGTACTAAGCTTAACCACATATGTATGGGTGGCAGTGGCTCGTCGTGTATTTCTGCTATTCGCCGCTGTGTCAAATACCCAACCTTTCTTCGATGTTCTAGGCTGTCGAGGTTATTCGTCAGCTCGTGTTCTCCGATCAGACGAATGGCCCTCCTTTCGATAGAATCCAGTAGCCGAAGAGTACATTTGGGTGCAGAGCTCCAGACATGAAAGCACTGAGAGAAGTACTCTAGTGATGGTCGAATCTGGACTTTGTATAGTGTCAAAAGTTGTTGAGGTGTGCACAACTTTCTGGTTCGGAAGAATACACCAAGTTTCTGAGAAGCTATTTTAGCGATTCGCATAACGTGGTTATGCTAAGACATATTTCCTCCCAGACTGACTATAATATTAATAAAAGCGTTTCGAAAATATCTATCTTTTAAATAACGTATCTGCGGAACCACGTTGATTGAAACTATTTATCTTATTTTTGGATAAGGAATCGCCATACGTGCCATGGCATGTATTTTTTGAATCACCCTGTATAAACAATGTAGGGGCATAAGAAAATAAGTAAATTATATGCAAATAGGCGAAACCATCTGTAAAAACGGAAACAATAAAAATTCTAACCAGACTAACCAAACAGAAATTATATCATTGACCGATTTTTGCCGGGTAATTATCTGCTAATTAAACAACGATCAAAAAATCCTTGACTCTGTTCAACGATAGGTGAGTAGAGAGTTTTGGTAAGGAAAATTAACGCGCTCTTTCAAATGCAATCAAATCATAGATTTTAAAGGTTGTTCATTGTGAGCTGAAACATATACAAATTGATTAGAGAAATGTATGGAAATTACGAATAAGTAAATTACTGAGAATGACGTTATAGACTATATATAAGACACAAAGAAAATAAAATTTTTGAATTTTTATCTATTAACAAATCTGAACAAACGATACTTCCGTATTTAATTAAATAGATTTCATGGATTGAAGATAACCTGAAAACGTTGTCTTATACATGTTATTGGCAGACTCTTAGATTTAATACATCTTGGATCTAAATCTTGGTAACTTTGAAGAGAAAGAATATCTGTCTGTACTCTTTATTAAACAATAAATTTGGTATGATATCGCTTCTCCGAACAAATCCCGCTAAATTTTGGACAAAACTCCCTATTAATGTGTTTTTCCTTATATAAAAAATTTCAATTCCATCATTATTCCGTTAATTTTATACCATGTTTAGATTTTTATTGTGTAACGAGATGAATGAATGGCATTCGGTATTCAATTGAGAGTATGTTAAGTATATAGTAATTAGTATTCCTTATTGGGATCAAGAATCTAAGACAAAGGCAAATTATATAAAAAGAGTGTTAATTATTGATCCAACAATAAATCCTTTATAAATCACCAGGGATTGTTTTTGTAGGTTTCAGAAGTCTAGTCTAGAGTTTTTATTAAGGAAGAACAGTTGTTTCTGATTTTAAACAATATTACATCCTTTAATTTTTTAAGAATTTACAATCGCCGCTGGCTAGCCAGTCCCAGTCAATACAAAACCCATGTCGCGATGAATCCACTAAGAGATTTGGCATACTTTTTTGTATGCACCTTCTCGTTTATGTGCCTTTAACGCGTATGTCGTGTCAGCATTCTGAGCGTCAAACTCGCACGTCGCCAAGCGGCACATTTCGGGTGTACGTGTACTCGAATATACGAGCAGTTTTTCACTCGAGCGATCACACTACACTGAGCGAAATTTCGAGTTGATATAACTCAAATATGAGTTGTTCTAGACCGAAGCGTGTTGCTAATAGGGGACAGCCCAGACCTCTGAATTACGGCAACCAAATCGAAGAAATTGCATCAACTCACTATTCATAAGTTATGACAGCACAGAAGATGGGTTATTTTATCCGTTGGAATAGTTCATGTCCAACCGTCTTAAATTATTGATAGGCTACCGTAGCTACCAGTATGTCAATTGTGATACGTTACTAGTCGGGCTAGTTTAATTCATGATTCGAGCTATCAAAGCTTGACATTTAAGTTGTTCTAGCTTACGATGATGGCTGGAATAATTCACTCTTTGGGCTACCAGAGTCCAAATTTTGGACTATCAGTACCTAAATTGTGGACTATCGAAACTCAAAATATTTCTTTTATTTAACGCCTGCATATTGTGGACTTCAATTGCCTTTTGTTTTTTCAAGATATGACATTTTTGTTGTATATTTAAAAAAACAATAATCAAATGAATTATAGACAGGAGCGCATACTACGGCTAAGAAACCATGCGGACGAAGTGACGACGATTGCTTATAAATAATAAGGCTCCATTCCAATATTAACAAATTGTATGCATCTCCCTCCTGCCCCCCATTTTACGCCAACTGACCAAAATTATGCAAAACACAAATTTTCACGCACAGAGAACAAGGATGAGAAATCCCGCAAACTGCGCAACGGCCAACAGGTGTCTATACGCGCGATCGAAGGACAATTCACGAATAACAATGGGATGAACCCAACCTGAACGAGCACGAATTCGTAACTTTCCGTGACCTTACGATCTTGCGTTTTACCCTCGATATGGGATTTTGGAGCACATTTTCTGAATTATTCCAACTCAAAATAATTTACACATGGTAATGAGTTAAAATAATGCACGTCCGGGTTAAAACGACACTTTATAATCAATTTGTAAGTTTTCCCAACCCAGAAACTGAGTTCAGGTAATTCATAAAATAGTTACAAGATGAGGAATTGTGGTGATCCCAAATATGTTTAAAATGTTGATAAAAAATCTCTATCTGGGTTGAGGCGAACCAAAAGAACCTGAATCACTGTAGCGTTTTTAAATAATATATGGGTGGGTTGAGGTAGCTACAATTTTGTAACCCACGATATTGGTAAATGCATTTTTGTCAGTGTACCAAGCAGCACATTTCGGTCGGCGTCAAGCAAAGCTCGGGTATCGAGTGAAAGGTAATAAGTAACAAGCGACGATTTTCGCTTGAATTTATAACTCGAGCGGTTTATATAATAATCGGGCGATGTCGGTTATTTCAATAATCGAGTACTTAAGCGGTTTTTCGCTCGAGCGATCACAACACAAATAAAAATTGTTGGACACGACCAGCCACTTCATAAAATGGCCTAAAAAAAATCACAAATTGAAATATTAGCACATCATTAAAGAATACCCTGTATACTAACCGTAATTTAGAACTTTTTTCGGCAACGCCGATAGTCCATATCGAAATCGAAAGTCAATCGACTTCATAGTGTACTTTTTGTTTAAATATAACAAAGATAAATTTGCCATACCTTAAGCAATAAATCCATCTTTTTTAATTCATCGAAACGACCGGAAATCCCATAGAATCGGTTTCTGACTGGCAATCGCGTTGATGAAACAAATCCAATTGTTTTACCGAAATATTTTAACAGATTTATTTCGCGTTGTGTAAGGATGAGCAAAGGTAAAGTAAAATGCGGATAGTTAGAGGCCATTTAGATCCTTATCGGAGTTATTATTTGTTGAGGAATTCTTTTTTCGTTATGCGATTAGGTTTGGTAACAAAGGGAAAATGGATTTTTTCCTGTGAAAAAGCGATATGTAAAAAAGCTCCTAAATGGGCTTATAAAAGTAAATAACCAACAGGCAATAAAGTTCTAAATAATAAAATAATAAAACCGGCGATGAAAGATTAAGGTTTTAATAGTATATTAAGATACAAGTTTCATAAGACATTATCTTAGAGTACGCGTTTAATTCAGAAAACGACCCGCGAAGCGTGAAGTTTTCTAAAGTACAAGTGCTCTAATTGTCTTATGAACCGTGTATTTTGTAATACTTTTTCTATTTGGGTCTTTAAAGTCTGAAAAAATATAGTAGATTTTTTACATTTGAATTAATATTTTCTTTTTGGGTTGGCAATACTTTTACAATTTAATAAAATGCTACAAGTATCAAATATGTCATGATAGAAACAATTGAACACAACAAAGCTTCTTCCCATCCGTCATAATTAAAAATAAATATGTTGCTTGTTAAAGTTAATAAAAATGAGTCAGGAAGAAAATTGTACTCCATCAGAAATATGAGAAATTGCAGAAAACAATCTAGAAAATTTTTTAAAAAGAATATCCAAAACTTTAAGTTATGGTGCGAGCAGAACAAAGTTCAAAATATTGAACAAAATAACAAATAATACTATTGACACAATATTTATTGTGTCGACACAGAATCTGACAGGAATAACAATTAATGCCCAGGAAATGTCTATAGAGTAACTATAAATATGTATATATAAAGTAATATGTATAATACTATATTGAATTAAAAAAAAAATAGTACTTTATTGAATAAAACTTTAGAAGAAGAGCATAAACTGGAAGATATTTCTATTATTTTTAGGTTATGTTGTTTCATAGTTGTGACTAGAATTTAGTTTACGGATGCCGTCAGCATGTTATATATTTCTAAGATAGGTATTTCGGTATTTCAGATAAATATCTAGTAAAAATGATCTATTTGCAAGGTTAAAGGTTAGTATTTTAAAGTTTTCTATAAAAAAATTTTGTCGAATCCATAATGTCAAGAAAACTAATTTGAACGAAATCAAAGTAAGCCTAAAATTCGAACCCTACTTGCTGCCAACATAAAAAAAAATTAAATTTCAGTTTCATAAAGGGGTTATTCAATTTTTTTGCATTTCATAATGTAGTCATTATGAAACCTAAATAGAAAAAATTATTACCTGGCATTAAGTACCTTACGATAATAGGTTCGTTCTTAGAGCAAAATTTCCTATCGCTTGCAAATTTTATTCTGTGTATATTCGGTGGTAGACGAGGCTCTTATTGGTTGGTGCTTTTTGTCTCTCTGAAACGGATACCAATATCTGTCAAATGTCAGATATGAGAGTAAGTATTCTTAATCTTGCTCATTTCTGCTCTTTTTAGAGGATAGGTCTTTTGTTTGGAATTGATATTTAAAGAATAATGGGAAGTAAATTTAACCGAAACATACAAGAACTAAAAATAATAAAGCGAATCGTATAAACAACAAGTGCAAAGTAAACAAACAGCTGATCGAACAAATACAAGTCCACAATTGACGGTTGCAAATCAGTTGGAAATCGATACATTTTACTCTACGAACACCGGAATTTTTGGTCAACAGTCACAGATAATTTTGCTTCTTGCAGTTCGTAACTAAACTGTCCAACAAGAAGATCGGCAATCCGGTTTTTTACCCTCATTTAAACCTGATTTTATGCGAATTGAGCGGTGGAGAACGCTTTTGATCCAGGACGATTTCTCAATATTATACAGGGCGTAACACAGAGTGATGTAAAAAAACAAACAATTTGAATTTTTAAAAAGGAAAGCTCAAGTAAAACTAAAACAGTCTGTATATAAATGTTATGCCGATCTTTTGGGAGATCCAGTTGTACGATATTAATGATAACTATTTGCATAAATTCCTAAAATAATGTACAGCCATGTAGAAGAGTTGTACAACATTAAAATGTGAGGTGCGAATTGTAATATATTTTTGCATGTGTTACTGCTCATTTGAGCTTTCTATGATCAGAACTGTACCCATTAAATATTTTCTGCAAAACATATTTCATAACTTGAGAAATACATTATTATAATTATCCGATGCATCTCGAGAAGCTACCGGTAAATCTCAACTTCCTAGTTTACTAATTAAAATTATAATTTTTTTTAATTTAGTAATTAATTCTAACTTGGTTCACGCGAGTCAATGTGAAAGTAACTAATTTTATAGACCATTACGTCTTGTTACCGAAGATGCATCCTGTAGTAGCGAGGGATGGATTATGTAGAAAACCATTTTGGTAAATTTAAACAAATAAGGTAGTGTTTGGGAGAAACCGATGATTTTAATAATCGAGTACTTGATACTTGATTAATAATCAAGTGAATCGCTTGAAAGTCCAATTCACCAAGCGATGACGTCATCGGCTGCTCGACCCGCAGCCTAGCCGTTTATATGTTATTAGGTAGGGTATTTAGCAGGCACGTAACTACGGGTGGGCACAGGTTTAGCTAAAAAATTGTAGTAGCCACCAAAAAAATTCCAAAAATTTATGTATTTGTGAATAATGAATTTTTACCACGTGTCTCGATACCAAACAAAAAAACTGCAAAAATCACCCAAATATGTATTTATTGTTCGGGTTTATTCTTGTGCTTTTTTAAAACAAAAAGTATTACCAAGAGATATTTTCTTCACATCTTTCTCAATCTACGAGCATAAAATAAGTAGATATTTAAAATGGCTTGTCAAATTGTTCCACTTTAAACTATCAGGTGCCCACTGCGTGCCTTTCAAAAAGTTAGGCTTAGTTACGCGACTGGCAAAATAAGAAAATTGGTTATTATTTTTTTAAATTCATGTTTATAGTTACCTAAAAGTTACTGTTTAAATTTAAGAATGTTTTCGTTTGGTTACCAAAAAATTTGTCGATACCTATGTTTTGTTAACTATTTTGCTCGATTTCTTTTTTTTCATTAACATTTGTTATTTTTAAAAAGTCTTCTTGAGTTGAATAATAAAAAGTTCCTGTTTAGATTTAAAAATGTTTACTATAAGATTACCAACGAATTTTTCTATATATTTTGTTAACCGTTTTGTTCGTTTTGTTATTTTTCATTAACAATTTCTATTATTATGTAATTTTTGAGAAGTTTTCTGGAGTTTACAGTAAATAAACTTTTAAAAATTATATCCTTTAATTTTTTTAATATTTACAATCGGAGGCCTAAACTACGCCGCTGGCTAGCCAGCTAAAACAAAACTTGACAAAACCCATGTCGGCATACTTTTCATATGCACCTTCTCGTTTATGTCCCTTTCAGAAAGACATATGTCGTGTTACCTGCTCAGCGCCAAACTCGAAAGTCGCCAATCGGTACAGTTAGGGTGGTCCGGCGCGTAGATTGAAGATCGCGTATCAAGTGACAGGCGATGATTTTCGGTTTTTCGCCTGAATTTATAATTAGAGAATTTCCTATCGAGCGAAAATCTGTTCGAATATACGAGCAGTTTTTTAACTCGATCACACTACAGCGGTACAATTCCGTCGGCGTCAAGCGAAGTGCGGGTATCGACTGAAAGATAAATATGTGACGAGCGACGGTTTTCGCCTGAATAGATAACTCGATCGGTTTTTTTAATAATCGAGCGATGTCGGCTATTTCAATAATCCAGTACTCAAGCGGTTTTTCTCTCGAGCGATCACAACACTATTATTAACCTTCGAACAAATTAATCGATTGCATAATTTTAATTATTTTTTTTTCATTTTCAGGATTGGCAATATTATTTTATGCTGCCTATTGCATTCGCCCAATGGTAAGTTTAATAAATATTCATTATATTGCTCTGATATAGTTTTTATTAATATTTTAATATTTTATTATATTGAGCGTGCAGCGTCCGCCTAATGTAAAATATGATATGCTGATCTAACTCAAATGTATTTCAGCTAGTTTATAGCTTGGAATCTGACGACAACTTGGACAACAACAGGAACATCCTTAATCCAGACCATGAGTATTTCCAGTATTTCCACGGCGTCGAAGGAAAACCGGGACGGGACTTTCCCGTATACTCTTACATACCTCGAACGAATTTTAATTGTAGGGGAATTGAATCTGGATATTATGCAGACTTGGAAGCAGATTGCCAGGTAAGTAAACTGCTTAAAATCGTCTGTAATATGCTGGAAAATTTGCATCATCAATTTTATACAGGTTGTCCCATAAATTTTTATTTTATTTTTTTTATTTTCTAAATAAGCCATAATTTGTGTGGTTTAATGTATCGGTCCATAAGTTATGGAACACTCTGTATTCAATAACTATCTTCTCTAAGAATGAGAATGTTATTAAAATAAATTGCTTCTAATAAAATAAATGACACGGCTAATATCCATTTTCTGATCAGGTCTTCCATATTTGTGAAGAAGGCAAGAAGATATCCTTCCTGTGTCCCAACGGCACTATATTTCAACAATCGGAGTTGATTTGCGAATGGTGGAACAAGGTAAACTGCACTAACTCGCCAAATTTATACGAAGAAAGCGCCGAGAGGCTACAAAATGACGTAGCTAGAAGAAAATCGTTTAGGAAAGTAGATCCGCTGAATGGTAAGGAATGAAATTAGTTGAAGTAAGAGTTTCTTCATTACACTATTAAGATCTTCTGTTAAGCCCATTAATTGTTGATTGACCAATAGGAAACGTGTAACTCATACACCTTTTTTCTCAGGTCAAGAAATGAACCATGGAGCAATAATGAGAACAGAAGAACGATCGTCAGTTCGAGCCAGCAAAGCCGGAAAAGACTACCCAATACGCCAACAGAGTCAGCGAACACAGCGCATTAATAACCATCGAATCCCAGACAATAACGACATCGAGCAACAAATCGAAGAAGCCGAATCCAATAATAGGCACTTAGCAAACACCCAAAATACACAACAGAATGAGTTTACTGATCAAAACAATAAAGCAGTAAATGAGGATTCTAAAAAAAGTGATAATGGTGCTATCAAGTCAAATAGAACGAAACCCACCAAAAAAGATATTGACAGAGAGACTGGTAACTATGTTAACCATAACTATGATCAAGATAGCTCAAGACAACCTAAAAAAGTTGAACAGGGTGAGAGAAACAGCGTTAACTTCGGTACTAAAACTGTACAACAAAAAAGTTCCACGTTAAAAGAGTATCATGTGGAATTTGGATCAACAAGTCCCGGAGTGGATTCTTCTACCATAAGCTACAAACCATCAGAGAAAGTAATAAATTCATTAAAAAGCCAGAATAATGAAGTAAACAGCAAAGATGAAACTACAAATGGATACTCGGTTAATAACAATCGAGCTTCAAGCTTCTATTCAGCAGATTCAAGTAAATCATCACAAAAACTACCGTCTCCACAAACTAGTTTCCCTAAAACGTCTGACGGGACTAAAGTTACCAATAGAGTTGTTATTTCTAGTACAACTCCTCCAATACAATTCGAGCAAAATCCCACGATAAATAGTAAAGCCAACAGAGGTAGTATCAGATATAATACGAATCCCAGCTATTATAGTAATCAGCAATCACAAGACGATCAGACTAAAAATCAAGTTAAATCAATTCCTGTTGTTACAACCTACGCCCCTCCAGTAAAATATACTAGTTCCCAAGTAACACAAAATATCCAAGTAAACAATCAGGATCTACCTAATCAAGGTAACTACGATTTACCTTTTCCTAAGCATCAATCTGAAATATCGACTGATCTGGATTCAATTAAAATAGCTCAATCACAACCGAACAGATTTAGTTTCGATACACAGTTAAGCACTCAAATACCAAAACAATCGGACTTATCAGTATCAAGTACAGAGGCCACGTCCAAAGTAGTTGATAATCATAAAAGCCAGGAATCAGATGAAACGCAAGTCCCAGAAGAATCGTCATCGTTCGTTAAAAGCTCTTTTAATAGTATTACTGATAACTCTTTTAAAACATCTTCAAGTCCTTATCCGAATCACAGAAGTACTTACTCTGATATCAAAGACATCAGCTACCTGGAAGCTCCAAAATTGCCATCTATTTCGTCTATAACTGCTCATCTAGTAACCACTCAGCCAATCAACAATGGCAGACCATTTGTGGGAAGTCGAGTAGGTACCACATTACTACCCAACCAACCAACAACCCAATCTAAGTATACTTACTTACCTACTACAAGTACCGATAGTTCTAAGTCATCGGTCATCTTCGGCGTTATTCGTCATAGTTCGTCTACAGAACCACCACCGTATGGACCTCCAGAGCTACTTAACTTGGTTCCCAGTACTGAGCTCCCTATTTCAGATCGCTTTAACGTTGGCAGTACTGATAAAACGCGTCCAACGCTTGCCAGTAGTATATCGATAACTAATCCTGTACCAACAAAAGCATTTAATGTTGGTAACACAGGCAGTACCATTAAACCAAATTTGGTACCGACTTACGCAACTAGTACAATCAAACCATTGAATATATTTGTTCCGGATTATGGAAGTTTAAATATAGGCACTGGCGAAGCTAATATAGATAGTAACCAAGAAATAGAAACCACCAATAAAAATCTTGATGATACTTCCGTCTCGGATCATTTTAATAAAATTAGTCCAACGGTTATAACGAACAAGCACAAGCTTGTGGTAATTCCTAGTTATATAAGTAGCACCAGTAGACCCTTAGATTATGGTATCAAGAGTTCCTCTATTAGAGATAGATTTAATACTGGTAGCACAAATAAAATTCTCCCGGCTATAGAAACCACAACATTTGTAACAAATGCTGTACCAACAGAAACATTTAACGTTGGAAATACTGATGTTACCTTAAAACCTAATGTAATATCTAGTATAGGAACCAGTACCATTAAGCCTTTGGAAATAAATGTACCAGATCATGGAAGTCTAAACTTGGGACAATATGAAGCTAATATAAATGATGGGTATAACGGATTAGAACCTGTAGATGAACCTCCCTTTATTAAGAAAACCGCTTCGCTCTTGTACTCGGATGAGAAGACTCCGATTAGTACTATTAGAACTGTTGATCATGCAACTGTTTATGGCACCTACAGAGCTGCTACGCAAGGATCCGTGGTGTACTCCGACAAGACTCCTTACAGCCCAACGGTGCCATCGGTGACGCAGAGCTCTGTGCAAAGTAGCTCCCCTATTTACAGCACGTCGCGAACACCCAAAGCGTTTAGTCAAGGGGTACCGATAAGATTTTCGAATGGTCAAGATAAGATTTCTGTTCAGCTGACCAAAAATTTTGGACAAACTCGAGCTAACGAGCAGAAGAATTATAATAATCAACCACAGCAATCTTCACGAAAAGTCAATGCTGTAGTACGCGTAGGAGGTGAACAGGAGTATGGAAGTAGTAGTACTACTGCTGCTCCTTATAATCAGCAAAATGGTTTATATGGCACTGAAGATTTTAGTAAAAGCGTACCAACTAGGCCAAAATCTAAAACTGAAAAGCCAAGGCCGTTCTCCAGAACTCTTGGTTTTGACGAACAGTCGAACTCAGGTAAGGACAATGTGGCATGAACTTTATATTGATGAATACTATATAAAATTGTCTTTGTTTTAAGGAAATGCAAACGCAGGAGCAACCAGTTTTGGTTCCACATTCCCCGCCTATCAAATATCCAGTGCAAGACCATTTGGTGTTAGTCAAACAACACCATCAACACCTTTCATCACAACTCGAACAACACCATCGTTTAGTATCTATGATAATATTGACAGTATGATGAATGTTCTCCAAGAAATTGCTAACTATAATGCAGAGAAAGATTTTTCGGGAAGCTCTCGACCAGGTAAGATATGATATTAATCCTACTGGAAATCGAATACATATTTCCCCAAGAAATTAATATCATCCAAATGTAATTTTAAAGGTAACTAAATTTTGATAATTATTTATAGGATTGGTAATTCCTCCATCGGTTGGACCACAAACACTGCATTCCTTAGCTCAATATTTCGCCAATGAATTGGAGAAAACTGATCCAAATAAAGAATCTTTAACTCCAGAAACTAGAGAAAAACTCACAACCTTGCTAACAGCTATGACAGTTCATGGGTATGAAATTTAGAATTCCATAATGAATAACTTTTATTTACTCATATGCTCCCAACTAGATTTGAGAGCACTTGCACAACATACTTTGTGTTCTAGTAACATTAAATCGCTCATAGATATATTATTATTGTCCTGGGTGCTTCATTGACACGATAAGAATTTTCTAGTTCTCTCATATATCTCTTGGTGATCCGTGGTCAATAACAACTAAAATATAGCATAAATAAATAGCTAATGATCTTCTTCTTCCAATAGATACAATAAACTATTCAATGGTGAACCAACAGACACCCCAACTACTACTAGTAGTAGTGTGAGTGATGACAATAATGCTGGAGTTGGTACTGCAACACGAGTAGGAGGTGAAGAAAGTAGTAAGGGAAACAACAGTTTTAGTGGTGAAGTTAACAATAAAGGTAAAGGTTAAAGTAGGAAAATACAATTAACAAACTGAATAATAAACTGCTAGGCAGGCATATAAATATAAATAATTTTTTAGATAGTTCTACAGTTAGTAACGATGATCTACTCACAACTACCTCACTGCCTGAGCTAAGGGAGTTGGCGAGGAACTTCTCTTTGGCCTTATCGAGTTATCTGCATGATCCTGAGAACTTCAAGAAAAGCTTGGAGGGACTACGTCCCACTGAACCCCCTCCATTAGATGGAAGTGATAATGTTGAGTCAAGTGAGTTTCTAATTTGGACTAGCGTTATTTAGAAGATGGTTGGGAACTTGCTAGCATAAAATTTAATTATGTCTATTATTTTAGGCACTACTGAGGACGAACTACTTAACTTTTCAGACGCAGACGTCAAGCCAAGTACTCCCGCCGTTCCTACGGCCACTTGGGGTTACATTGTGGCTCCCGATATCAAAAACGGCATACAAGATGAAGTTAAAAATTCATTAAATCCCGATTTAAATACGGCTGATTCGCAATCTTTCATTCCAAGATTTAATAATGTACAAGTGGACGAGAAACAACAGAAAGGTTCAGGGTTCACGGATCTACCTCCAAATCATTGGACTTCTAGTCCACAAGCGACAAAGTTATGGCAGAAAGCTTTATCGGTAAGCTTTTTATGCTCAGCTCAGCTTCAAATGCTTTCGAGAAAAAGACGCACTTTTCTCAAGAAGTACATAAAACAAATCAATTCAATAATATAATATAACTAATATAATTGTGATTATAATAGAATAATCGATATTCATTTTAATGTGAAACCTTGACAACATGACATGAGAAACGTATTGTTTCATTCGTTACTGATATTTTTAATTATTTCACTTTTTTGTTATCAACAGATCAATCCAGCTGTGGTAAACGAGCACTTTGAGACCACCCCGTCCAATATCTTACCCGAAGAAGAAGCTACCGAGCCAGAACTTTTCAACCAGGACGTGCTACAAGATATAGTTAAACCACATTCGCAAATAAGTTACGATTTGAGGGAGCTTCCTCCACTTTCTTTAAATTCCACACAGGTAAATATTCAAAGGAAGGGAAAACTTACTCAATATTGCAAAATCTAATTCTTTTCACAGGTCCACGGCATTCTCATAGACTTCATGAACCATACGAAATCGGACGAACACAGCCGACTAAATCGCATACTCAGAAAACTGAACACGTCAGAAGAGGAATTCCTGGACCGAATGAAAGAAATTGAGTCGAACCCGCTGACCAAAAGACTCGTCTTGCTTCTTATCAGCGAGTGTGGGGCTAATATCACAAAGGATCTCGGACTCACACAAGACACTGCTCAACAGAGTGTGAGTCAACGAGAACTACTGACGCAGCAAGGAGTGCCAAATCGAAATAGCCAGCCTCGAAGCAGTACCCGTGCTAGCTTGACTACGAGAAATGCCGAAAGTAGGAACAGGGAAAATCAATCTCTCGGGCGACTGGTGCATCCGAAATTAAGCGATGATGACCAGGATGCTAGAGCGCTTCAGCTTTTAAACAGTTTATATACGATAGCGTCAAGATTCGGAAGAAAACGATAACAATTGTTGCTGTATAAAATTGTGTATTTTAATTTATTTATATTGAAAACCCTCCTCTCCCCCATAGATTGTAAATAATATGTACTTTCTCGTATGGCTTCTATGAAAAATATAATACAAATTTGAGGGATAAGAAAGATTACGATAATAATATTTAAATTATATTTTTTAGTTGCCTTTAGTTTATTAACGATAATAACAATTTATGCAGAGTGTTTCAAAACACATGTGCGCAATAGCCTCTATCAGATGCATTGTTTGAAAGATACGGGGTGTTAACAAATAGGGCATATTTTAGCAATAAAAATGTGAGAAAGAGTTTGTTCGTCATACTTTTTTATTACCTACTTGTACCTATGGCGATAGCATATGTTTTTTGAAACACCCTATATATGCTCAATATAGTCGATGCTAAAAACTTCAAAACAAAACTAGACATACAGATGATCCTGAACCTGTTAGCAAGCTATTCCCATTGTGACGTAATTTTAAGAACGAAAGTAATTTTCCCAATAAATTCAGATGATTTGATTACTTGACTTGGTTATTTTCCAACTGCCGTTGGAACAGTTAAAAATAATAACTAATTTAAAATATTTTACTATTAAATGTGTTTAGGATATGATAAAATATTCTGGATGGGGAATATTATAATACTCATGAATAGAATTTAATAATATTACTTCAATGTTATTTGTGATGATACGTGAATGAATGTGAGAGAGTATGTCTTTTTTTATATTATAATATTAATTATTAGTTTAGTTATTGCAGTTTTTCAGTTCCGCAAACAGCTCTCCTCTAAATTTATCTAGAAATAGATAAATTTATATGTTTAATTAACACTACCCAGCTAGGATAGTTGCTTTATACAACAATGTCGCCATTAAAGTTGGAACCATACGATGAAAATATTTATTTTTCTATTTAGGTAAAATGTAAATTTACCAAAACTTTTTGCCTCAATAAAGACTAAAAATTAAATGGGATCATTCGGCTTTTGTTAACTGTAAAATTTTACATTTTCTCCACAAAATATCGAAGAATGGCATTTACTGATCGAATTTTAAAAGAATTTATTTGAAAAAGTCCTTTGTATTGTAATTTTATGCCGACATACCAAATTTGAATCACTTATGAGAATTTTTCTTTTCTATCTATTTTTGACCAATGTCTATTTTCATTGACAACGAAAGTCCAGCGTATCACCCTAATTATTCTAATATCTCCATTATTTCAACGTATTGTATTTAAATTTTTTGAGGAAAATTAATATTTTGGAACAATTTTTGGTATAAAGAATGAATTTAGACGATGCGTATTGTACATAAAGAAAGAGAAGTAATTAAATGGTTTGCCGTTTTTAAAATAGGTGCGCAGCAAAAAATAGCCGTTAAATCATTTGATCAGCATAAAAAGATTTTGTTTGCAATAAATAAAAATCAGGCTGCAGAAAATGCTACAAACTGTCAACAATTTAACCGATATCAGTCTGCTTGTAATATCATCTGTTCGCTTAATTAACAGTCGAGTTGCGAAATGATTACTTGGTCAGCAAGATTTTACAATGGGTCAGGAGAAAAAACATGTCTAGAAGCAGTTTATTTCAGAGGTTTGCATATTAAAAGAATGGTAATCAATATAAATCATTGGATTGCGTTTGTTTTGAATAATCGGCAAAGTTCGTTATTGTGGGCAGAGCGAAAGCAGTCGCGTGATACCAGTAGCTAATTGCATGCGTGTGTTTTCATTCGGTGTAGCAGTCAAGGCCCAAAAGGTGTGGCGGGGGAGGGTTTTCACTTGTTTTCCCAGGGCACTGCCAATTTATGTAACTTTCTTGTGTTTTCTTTTGCCGAATACAGAAGGAAATCGGCTACAAAAGGTGTAGCGGGGGCGGGCTTTCACTTGTTTTCCCAGGGCACTGGCACTATTTCACGTTTTATTGCTTTGTTTAATGACCAATATTAAATATTTTGCTTACCCGCTGATTGCTTACCACTATCTAATTAAAAGTGGACCGCTCGTAGCAGCTTATATATTTAATTTGCGTACCGAAATAATTTAGAGCACTCTAGTATGACATTAATTACTGACCGATTCAGAAATGTTTGCTGTCCATAAGTTGCTGACCAACTAGCCATTTTGGCTGACCGATTACATTTTTCTGTTCGCAAAATAAGAATATTTGCCATTATTCGACATTTGGTGGAGAAAATGTCAAAATTGACACAAAAGCCTCATGGTCTCGTTTAATTATGTAATTTTTTGTCATTATAAAGCAAAAACATATGGTGACGTCAAATTTTAAATAAATCCAACAATACATTTTCTCCCCATATGGTTCCCACTTTATTGGTGACACTGTATATTTATGATTTATAGATTAGATCAATGATTTATAACAGTTTTTTAAACACGTTTGATTTGCAATTTTGGGGTGTAAAGGTCTCCCGTGATACATTTTTGTTAATAAAGTCAAGTAGCTACAATAGTGTGCTGTAAGAAGATACTTACAACCAAATTATAAAACTGTAGTATAAATTTTTTTCTTCAGGTATACGATAATACCATAAATAGAGTTTATATTATGCAGTAAAATGGTTATGTAAGCTTTATTGCTATATAATTTGGTTTTTAAATGCTGTTACATAACTTTTATGTACAGGGTGTCCAATTTTCGACACTTTTATAGGGTATCTCCGTTATTGTTAGCGCTATCAAAAAGTAATGCATGTGTCATGTGGTCTTTTTGGGTCAAACTTAAAATGGTAAAATCAAAATTCGAAAATTTTCGCTCGCGAGGAAAATCAGCAAATTGATAATTTCTAAATTACCCTATATTTTCTTAGTTTGTTAAAAGAGATACAGAAAAATGTTTTATACAGAAGTTTATTTATAATGATTGTTGAATAATCTACTGTTTTCAGAATAAGTATACGGGGGTAAGAAAGTTATCGGACC
The DNA here is from genome assembly GCA_963991005.1 of Barypeithes pellucidus. NCBI lineage: Eukaryota > Metazoa > Arthropoda > Insecta > Coleoptera > Curculionidae > Barypeithes > Barypeithes pellucidus. The sequence goes on along the minus strand of OZ022565.1, from coordinate 13,735,485 downwards.
TAACCTAATTTTTTTAAATGGAACACCCTGTATAATTTAATCTAAAAAGATAGCATTTTAAACTCTCTTTTCAAATTTATAACATACCATGGATGATAGATATCATATCAAATTTTCCAAAATGTTGGTAAGTCTTTTTCACAAATGAATATTATGTAAAAATGAAATTGACGTTAAATGTTAATAACAACTAGAATGTTTAAAGTAATAAAGTTTAAATAAATCGTCTAGGAAACCAATATTATCCATGGTGTGTTATATATGTGAAAATATAATTTAAAATACAATCTTCTTAGATTAAAATATACAAGGCGCTCCATTTAAAAAAAATAAGGTTTGGTCCTATAACTTTTTTACCTGACCGCGTATACTTATTCTAAGTACGGCAGACTATTCAAAAATCATTATAAAGAAACTTTTGAATAAAACATTATTCTGTATATCTTTTAACTAAGAAAATATAGGGTAATTTTGAAATTGTCAATTTTTTGATTTTCCCCCGTATCACTTAAACGAGCGAAAATTTTCGAATTTTGATTTTACCATGTTCAAAAGAGTACATGACCCCTACATTACTTTTTTGATAGTCCGAACAAACCCGAACAAGCCCTATGAAGGTGTCGAAATGGTAAATCGAATTTAAATATATTTATAGATCTATTCTAATGGTTGTAAGAATGTTCTCAATAGACATGTATTCAGCTTCATGCTCAAAATATTTGTGTAAGAATATTCTAACAAGATGTATAAAGAAGGAGATATTCGTTGGGTATTTATTTGTAGGAGCGATTTTTTTTAGAATGCTTGATGGCATAAATAATTTCGATATTTCTAAATTTTTAGATTTACAGTAAATATAAATGGCTTAATTATATGCTTATAGATGAGTTGATATGGACCAGTATTTTCAAAATCGATAGTTTCTATTTTTAGTCATCAAAATTATAAGCCTTTAAAATAAGCCTATTTTCTGTTATGTAGTATTTATATGTATTCTATGTTAGTGTCTTAAGTAACAGCTATTTTGTAAATATTGTCGGCTATTGTAAATACATGTATTTGATAATAAATGTGAGATTTTTTCTTTAAATCCTGTACTTAAGACATTATGGCGTATCAAGGATTAGTATCAGGCGATGGCTAAAAAACTTTTTCGGACAACACCCAAAATTTAATAAACAATTTATATCAAATACCAATGTATGCAAAAATTATTATTTCCCAGACCAACCGATGATACCTTATACAATAAGGGCGTATTTTTGTCTTCACAGTAGCACTTTAAAGCACTAATTCAGATTGAACGGTACTACCAAGAAATGGAAGCCTTTTCTATTGATAGAATGTCACCGCATACACATTATGGCGTATCAAGGATTAGTATCAGGCGATGGCTAAAAAACTTTTTCGGACAACACCCAAAATTTAATAAACAATTTATATCAAATACCAATGTATGCAAAAATTATTATTTCCCAGACCAACCGATGATACCTTATACAATAAGGGCGTATTTTTGTCTTCACAGTAGCACTTTAAAGTACTAATTCAGATTGAACGGTACTACCAAGAAAAGGAAGCCTTTTCTATTGATAGAATGTCACCGCATACACATTATGGCGTATCAAGGATTAGTATCAGGCGATGGCTAAAAAACTTTTTCGGACAACACCCAAAATTTAATAAACAATTTATATCAAATACCAATGTATGCAAAAATTATTATTTCCCAGACCAACCGATGATACCTTATACAATAAGGGCGTATTTTTGTCTTCACAGTAGCACTTTAAAGTACTAATTCAGATTGAACGGTACTACCAAGAAAAGGAAGCCTTTTCTATTGATAGAATGTCACCGCATACACATTATGGCGTATCAAGGATTAGTATCAGGCGATGGCTAAAAAACTTTTTCGGACAACACCCAAAATTTAATAAACAATTTATATCAAATACCAATGTATGCAAAAATTATTATTTCCCAGACCAACCGATGATACCTTATACAATAAGGGCGTATTTTTGTCTTCACAGTAGCACTTTAAAGCACTAATTCAGATTGAACGGTACTACCAAGAAAAGGAAGCCTTTTCTATTGATAGAATGTCACCGCCTGCAGACCGGTTGCAAACTCTTTTGTTCTCGTCAGTACAGGGTAGGTGTCCATACCTATCATCAGGGAAGACTCTATACCTCACGCTGTATTATCAACAGTAGTCGAGAAAATACAACGTGCAGTGCCATCTCTTAGCAGTCCCACACAATCCGAAAGGACGTTGTTTGAATAAATCAAAAATAAAAAGTCTATACGTTTCAGGTGGTATTAATATCAAATACCAATGTATGGAAAAATTATTATTATTATTGACACCTACCCTGTACTGACGAGAACAAAAGAAACCGGTCTGCAGGTGGTGATATCCATATATGGAAAAGGCTTCCTTTTCTTGATGGGTGACTCCTTGAGTGTCCTAGAGAAGCGCCTACATATTTTATTTTTTTTAAATCGACCGTTTTAAAAGTGGGTTAATAAACACTCTTACTCACAGGTCACTCCGCGCTACTGTACAACATTTCGCCCAGAGCCAATGGCAATGTTGCCAAACTTAATGTAAAACTGAAATTCCATATAAAATTATAAAATTAATTTATTTTCTGCCTACTTGTATTTATCCTTATACCTAAAGAGCGAAGAAATCCAGGCACAAACACAATCAGTTTTTTTTCTTTTTCATGGGAACACTCCTGGAAACACTTAATGTACACACAGTAATAGTGAAACAGAACCGATAGTTAGCTTGTGAAAATACAATAATACAGATTATTAGATTTTATTACACGCGACGAAATTTGACGTATAGAAGAAACGCGCCAATAAAAACAATATTCAAAGATTATTTACGGACGGGCAAGATAAACGCGTAAACCGAAAAAACAGAGCGGATTGCTGAGAGTTTGTTGGTGATCGACGAGACACAACGTTTCCGGCTGCTGGTTGGTCTTCAACTAACAGACGAAAGCGTGCGGCGCCATATAAAACCACTTCGCTCAGCCGATGTAAGGCGTCAAGAGGTCAATGGCATTTGACCTAGTGATACTATTCCATATGTTTTTCAGATTGTTTAAAACATAGTCCGTCGTAAATGTTCTTCAATTAATTGTACAAAAAGGTATTACAGAATGGAAAAGTGTTTAAATTATTTTATTTTGTTTAAAGAGTTTAAGGTGTACATATGACAACACCGGCCAGAATTCCTTGATTGCTTACATGTAGCGCATTGCCACAGAGGTATTTTTCTGGTTTGACGTCAGGTCACTTTTACCGCTGAATGAATTGAAAGCGCCATTTTCTTCAATTTGTATTTATCTCAGGAATTGCCGGTTTAAATATAATACGTCATTTCTATAACACCCTGTATATTTATACCTACTTATTATTCATTTAAAGTAGTACACTACAGGATGAACTAATTCGCACTCGGCGAATTTTAGTGGCATAGGGATGAATGACAAATGTATCATGCCCCATCGCTATCTCCTTCGCGCAGGTATAACCAGGCCAGATGAGAGCGGATACCTAGTGGTGTACGGAACACACCCTCCAACCGCAATGCGAGAAACCAATGGTTGATAGTCCTAAGAGGAGCAGCGCATAACCGAGGATCGTGATTCGGAGCATACTGTAGGCCACCTCGGGAACAGCGCTGTTAGACCAGCAAAGAGGAAGGAATTGAGGAAAAAAACCTAAAATACCATAGGATGGTAGAATAACCAAAAATATATTTTATGGTTTTAATTTACTGTTTATTTAAGGCAAGATAGGTATCAAAAATAAGACTAGAACTATCTGTCTTTATGTCAGAATATAAACTTTATACAACTATACAATATAAATTCTTATTAAGGTGTTTAACACTTATTACAAATAATATTAGAGTTTAGTTTATGGAAATTTTTACAAATGGCTTAATTTATGTCTATTTTTAATTAAATTCTATAGACTAAACAATTCGGGAAATGTCTATATACAAGGCAAGCTCTCATATTAATCAACTTCGTTGTGTACAAGAATGTTAGATAGTAAAAATACAATAGAGTATATGCTATTAAATTTTTACTACAATCCAACTTGAATACAATGTAAATTTCTTGTTCCATACTTTGTGCGCTACACAAATTAATAGTATTTTACACGTACACATAACCATGTAGGTGACTTAATGTAATTTCGTATAAAAGAAGAATATCCGCCTAATTATTTAGGCCCAGTGTGTGTAAAATTACACGGATATCATGAAAAATTGTATGATTAACATTCAACACAATAATATTACGTTCCGCATCCAAGGCATTAAATTTCCAGTAAATATTAATTAACTTAACTGAATTCCAATGTATTAAACGGAAATGGCGAAATTAAAATATTGATGTCATTATTGACATTTATATTTTATGTTTCGTGTGGTTTACAAATTATTCAAGTTCCTAAACACTTTGCTATACAGGGTGATTCACGACGAGCTTGCATTAGGCGTTTAATAATAAGAATATTTTAAATAACATGTTTTTGTCAGACTCTGTTAGTTTTTGAGATATCTGAACTTTTTGTAATTATTTGGCAAATGCATGTCGATGAAGTAATCCATATAATTTTGTTACCTGAGCTCTTGGACTAAAAATTTTTTCTCACCGATTAGCTAGAAGATCATCAAGTGTCAAAAATATTTCAAACTCGGCAGAAAATGTACGGGGTGGTCACAATTCAGGGTGCATTGTGAAAAAATTCAACCATTAAAAACTTAAATGGAACACCCTGTATATTTTTGTTTAATTTGATGGCAAATTGATTGTTCTTTATAAATAGTACTTACTGTCCTATACCGATATCAAAGCGTTTTCTCAAAAAATCCAATTTTATTCCGAAAATACTATTTGTTCAAGTGTTATTTACTCAACTTGTTATAGGTCGGTGGTAAGAACACACAGTTGTTCGTCTCTAAGAGCTTGTATAGTATTCTCAAACGTAAGATTATTTTTCTGGATGAAAGTTGAATCTATTTCAAGGATAACGAAACATTTTCTTGGCATCTTTTATAAGCAATTGGTTACCTCTGCCACGTAATATTATTGTATTTTAAATAATAAATTAACCCATGTTACTTTAATACAATGAAGAAGTTTTTTATATCTACGCCCTTTATTATCTGTTCGACGTGGTTTTTTCTTATTTGATCCACATACTGTGTACCACGATGGAGCTATAAAAATCGCGATAAAATTAACACTGTCTTTGAGCCAACTAGTTTATTTTAAGATCACTTTCCACATTTTTTAAAGGAACAACAAAATACACTCCAGTGTCGTCTCGAGCAAGTTGTTTTGACGCAATACCAACCAAACACTGAAATAACCATGATGCTTACGAGCACTGACCATCACGAATATATTTTTTTAAATTAAAAATCTATAGTTCTGTCGTCGTCTCTATAGGGGAATCGTATGAGTATCCTATGTGCATGTTGTTATAGTCTTTCTTTTCTTTAAACATGACGTTATCGTTAGTCGGACTCGTGTTCATGTCGTCCTCATCCGATGACCTGGAAAAGGAGATTACGTACTGTTAAGTTTTATCAACAGAAAATATACAATTCAAGTATACAGAGTCTCCGTTTAGTAACGTAAAGTACAATAGCTCCATTGCTAACTAAAAGTGGTATATATACAGGGTGTCCGCTAATTAATGTTACATGGAAAAACCACAAACTCCTTATGTAAAAATATTAGGATTTAATTATACTTACCTATAGCCGAAAGTTGATATTAACTGAGATACAGGGTGTTAAATTTAAAACTTCATTTTTGTTTTTCTCTAATAACTTTGAGATAAACAAAGGAAATTTGGCAATTATGATTTTTTTAAGACGAGAAATTGATTCTTTTTGTGAAATTTCAATATACAATGTAGGAGGCGCTGTCTGCGGCATTTTTCGCATATTTATTACGTCATAACATTTTTGTGCCTTAGTGTAATTAAGTTTGTAATAAAAATAATACTTTTCTCATAATTATAATGGAAAGAAGGTGTGAAGTTCAGGTCGCCCAGAGTTACCGTTTCGGAGATATTTGCATTTAAATTGTTTAGTGCGTTAACTCCGTCAAGCAAACAATATTTTGTTACTTCTTACCAATTCACTTTTACATCATAATTAATGTTCTAGTAATGGTAATTGGGAATAACAAATACAACAATTGGATTGTTCTTTAACTTACTTTAGTTAAAATGACTTGAAACCCCAGAAAATATCGTGTCGAAAGAAACCAACAGCAATAAAAACACCAACTTACGATAAACTCAAAAATGAAACATTTTCTGTTCCGTAGTAACTGCATCTCTAAATTTTATTTGTTTTCTCATAGGTTACTTTAAGAAAAAAATTAATAACAATTGGGCAAGGTGCACTAAACAATTTAAATGCAAATATCTCCGAAACGGCAACTCTGGGCAACCTAAACTTAGTATACCTTTTTTACGTAATAAATATGAGAAAAGTATTATTTTCATTAGAAACTCAAATACACTGAGGCACAAAAAGTTATGACCTAATAAATGTGCAAATAATGCCGCAGACAGCGCCCCCTACACTGTACATTAAAATTTGATTAGAAAATCAAAATAAAAAACCATAATTGGCACATTTTGTAAAAAAACGTTGCTTTCCTGCAAAGTTATTAGAGAAAATAAAAATTAGGCCTTAACTTTAACACCCTGTATCTCAGTTAATATCAACTTTCGAATATAGGTAAGTATAGTTAAATCCTAATATTTTTACGTAAGGAGTCTGTGGTTTTTCCATGTACCATTATTTAGTGGACACCCTATATAGTTCGTTGCTTAATGACATATTAAAATTTTAAAGTATATGCATGTGGATATTTTTTCTGATTAGCTTGGTCAAATCTTTCATTTTTCAATTTTTACTAAAACAATTTTAATTGAGAAAACAATTATTAGTATATTATTAATAATTTTACACTGATAGTAAATATTTAGTTAATGTTACAACAATGTTTAGTTAGAATTAGCAACATAATGAGACAATTTTATAATGATATAATTTAATAACGATGTACTTATGGTTCATCTAAAATCAAGATGTCTAGACAGGGAACAAGTGCTCGTCACGGAACACAGCGCTGTTTAGGAGAGTACAATAATTTAGTGACTATAAAAGAAGAATTAACAAGTGGTAACAAATATTTCCTCTCTAATCCGAAACTGGATTCTAAAAGCCGTATTACAGTCGGCAATTCTTCTCTTGCGCGTGCGATGGCAATTATAATTGCACGTATTCATGCGCACTAAACCGTTCTCGATTAGCTGGCGCATTGCCAACAGTCATAACAACAGTTGGTACTGTCGAAATCCCTAAAATACCCCCAGAACTAGAAATGGACAAACATGTTCCTTTTAATTACCAGCTAAAGCAGCTACTGCTACTTACAAAAAACAGGTCAAAAAAGTTGCGACGAATTATCAGTACATATGCTTAATAAAGAATGTGAACTCTTAATTTAAGTCCCAGTTAGTTTAAAGTAACCATTAGATGTTCATAGCTGTGTCGACCAACTAATAAACAGTATTGGGCCAGCTGATCGAGAACGGTTTAGTGAGCATGAATACGTGCATTATATTGCCATTGCTGGCGCAAGAGACAAAAATTGCCGACTCTAATACGGCTTTTAAAGTTTCGGAAGGGAACGCACTGGCAATACCTTTCCTGCATTTCGACCTTAAACGGCAGTGTCTGTTTGAAGGTTGTAGACAATGGTGTTTCTTGAATGATAGAAGAGTTTTGGACTTGCAGTGCCTTTATTTCTTATAAATTGCAATATTTCAACTGGTAAGTATCTCGAGTCTACAGCTCTATTTATACTAGCTGTGTGCATTGAAGCATAACTGTGATGGGTGCAGTCATGCGTTCAGTTTTGCGCGATATTAGTAATTCTAAGCTTACATCTACTTAACAAAGGTTTCCAGACATTTCTTAAATCTAATGAAGGTTTACTAAAACAACCTGGGTTCTGGTGTATGGTAGCAGCTTCCTTGAACTTCCTCTTCCTCCAGTGTGGTTCTTTGAGCAGGATTTCGGCTTCTGTACACCTGATGTGATGGCCGTGTATCCAAGCATGGTCGGCTGCACCTGATTTTTCAGTCTCTCCTTTTTCAGTGTTTCTGTGTTCTTTAATCCTTGTTTCCAGTGGCCGTAGTGTTTCCCCAATTTACGATCGGCCACATTCGCAGGGGATCTGGTAGACACAGTTTTTCTTATCTTTTTGGCTAGTTGGTTTCGTCTTCGTTAGATGGCTTCTTAAGTTCTCTCGAGCTGAATACCGTTCTGACGTTCAGATGTCCCAGTCTTCTAATTCTCTCGGATATTCCTTTGACATATGGAATGTTGAGTGTTGGTTGAGCCTCTTTTGTCTCTCCTTTTTGTGTATTTGGCCGAGTCTTACAATTTTTCAAAATTTTGTCAACTAATTTCGTGGGATAGCCATTTTTGTTGAGGTCGGTCTTAATGTGGTCAGTTTCTTCTTTGAGGGCTTCATTTGAGTTACAAATGGTAATTGCTCTATCCACAAGCCTTCTTACGATCCCATGTTTTGTGTTGTTTGAGTGATTTGATGTGTAATTCAGATATTGACCTGTATGAATAGGTTTCCTATAGACTGAAGCTTGGATAATGTTGCCATTTCTCTTTACATTGACATCTAGGAAACGTAGTTGATTGTTGTCTTCTTTCTCCATGGTGAATTTGATTGTCGGTGCGAAGCTGTTAATGTGCTGTAGGAATTCCTTGAGTTCATCATCGTTTCCATTCCAAATAATGAAGGTATCATCTACATATCTCAGCCACGTTTTTGGTTTCTTTTTTGCTTGTTTTATTGTTTCAGATTCAAACCATTCCATATGGTGGCGATTATCAGCGAAAGAGCTGAGCTGAGAAATGTAAGCATAGAATTACTAATATCGCGCAAAACTGAACGCATGACTGCACCCATCTCAGTTATGCTTCAGTGCACATAGCTAGTATAAATAGAGCTGTAGTTACATCTGTTATTTAGTATTCACCTGAAGACGACTGGAGATACTTACGAGTTGAAACGTTGTGATATATTTATAACAAATGCAAGTCCAAAACTCTCTCTATCATTTTGGTGAACTATAGATAAACATTAGCTTATTACCTGTAAATATGGTCCCGTCTTAAATTATTGTTAGTATTTTTTATTAGCTGGTTATCTCCTATACTAGAAGCTCTCGCTGTCGTGGCGGATTCACTACTTACTGGACTCGATTTGTCTACAAATGAAAAGAGCAAAATATGAAGACAAGAGGTATGACGGTATCAATATAGCGCGTCGCGCCCTCTCGTACCAACCAAGCATACCTAGTTGCCATTCAAGCTAGACATTATAAGATATCAGTTTCTGAAGAGTTGTTGTTGACGGTTTTTATGTGTTAATGATATGTGTTATGTGATATTTATATTCCTTAAGCAATACAGAAAATGGCCGAAATAAGAAAACAACATAACACAAATTATAATATGCTCACCATAATTTTTAAAATTAGTATCTTTCCCAATATAACTGACGTTCTCCAAACTGAAGGCGTGATTTTTATTACTGAAATCGAGTTGCAAATCGTTAAAATCCTCGTGATCATCTACAGGAACCACCATTTGCAGCACCTGCGTCTCGTATTCTTTGAGGTTAGGTTCAACGTATACTGTGTCGTACCTTGCGGGACTGGCGGGAACCACGTATTGGCGGGAGCTGGAATATTGGTCCTTGTATGTTTTATATCTGTAAGAAATAATTTAAAATTTAACGAAATAAACGATTTATTTTGAATTGCGATTATAATTTTTTTTATACGGGGTGTTCCTTAATGACGTGCTAAAATTTTTTGCGTGTTGAATTTTTATTTTTTAAATGGTTATTTTTTAATATCTCCGAAAGTACTTTAGATATTATTTTCAATTTTGGTAAGTGTTAATAGGATATAGAACCACAAATTTTAGTTGGAAAAGTTGTGTAATTGTTCCACCAGTGGCGTCCCTGCAAGCATGTCCTCTGATATTTTTACAAAAAAGATGGTACGCCACTGACATTTTTCCATGTAGATATTTTTTCGGATTATCCTGGTCAATTCTACATGAAAACGGTCTATTGAGTTTCTCTCGTCAGATGCACCGTTTTTGATTAAAACCACTAAATTCATATTGAAACTCATTATTACTAACATTGATAAAATAATTAATGATAAATTTTGTTTTATAAAAATTATTGGAGTGGGCAATTCGATGTGAAGACATGCCTTTTAAGTGAAGGTGGCCGTTTCCAACATTTTTTATAAAACAAAATTTATCATTAATTATTTTATCAAAGTTAACAATAATGAGTTTCAATATGAATTTAGTGGTTTTAATGAAGAACGGTGCATCTGACGAGAAAAACTCGAAGATCGTTTTTCTGTAGAATTCAACAGGCTAATCAGAATAATATCCACATGGAAAAATATCAGTGGCGTACATCTTTCTTGTAAAAAATATCGGAGGACGCGTTTGCAGGGACGCCACTGGTGAAACAATTGAATAACTTTTCGAACGAAAATGTGTGGTTTTATATCCTATTAACACATACCGAAATTGAAAATAATATCTAAAGTACTTTCGGAGATATTAAAAAATAACCATTTAAAAAATAAAAATTCAACTCCCTATAGCAAAAAATTTAAGCCGTTGCGGACATATGTTCACTGTTCACTGCCGCCCATCCATATGTGGTTAAGCTTAGTACTCCTCGAACTTCACTATTTAAGAACTCTTTCATCTGGAGGACTTCATCCTTGTGGAACGACCTTCCCGAGGTCGTTTTTCCCAACGAATATAACCTCCAACGATTCAAAACCAACGTGAATCGCTTTTTGCGCACACGCACCACTCCCAGAGTGCCCTAAAGGATTTTTCCTATAGTGCTTGTGTTGATAATAAAAAAAAAAAAAAAAAAAAAAAAAATGTTCATATAAACGTTTCTTGATAAAATGACCTAAGGAATCACACCCTGAAATATTAGCACGTCATGAAGGAACACCTTGTATTTATATGAAATATATGACACAATATCCTCAAAAGCTTTTTCCCATATATTTACAAGATCAGATGAATTCATTTGATTGATCATCTTTCCCTATAATAATGAAACTATCATAACTTACCTCGACCACGAAATACAAATATAAATAATCCCCACGCTGCCAAGCACAAAAATGATACACGCTATAATAATCAGGGCATATGGAAAGACCTCACCGTTGAGGGACGCTATGGAAGCGGACCTAACTTTTGGAGAAACAAGGGGCTCGTGAATGTTGAAAGTGGTATGCTTGATTTGACCTGTGATGTCAAATGTTATGTTGTCCATCGAGGATTTTTCCAGGAGCGATCTGAAAAGGTAATGGAAAAGGATTGATTGATTGATTTTTCATTAATTTTTTAAGAAAATTGAAATTTGCATGTTTATTTTTTTAATTATACTAACCTTTTAACAATTGTACTATTTCTGGGCAGTATCGCTTCAGTTTCTGGGTCGATAACATAGAACCAAACATCGGTACCATCTTGGTCGATTTCTAATGTACCATTTGCGCCTATAAATTCTCTAGATCCCAATTTTTCAATGCCTATAAAATAACAGCGTATGTTGAGAAAGTTCATCTCAATATATAAAATTGCTTATAATAATTACATACAGGCGTAGCTAGTAAGTCATGTTCTAAAATCTGAATAGGGCTTAGACTTGAGTAAGAAGGAACTTTCCCCGCTCACACCTGCACCTGACTTTATTGCGAAGCTGTTTATACACAAGTTACCTGCAATTAATCCAGTTTGATCTTGAATTATCCTAACAATTTCATCTAATTTTTTCTGTACCATATTTGGTTTTGCATCACCAATCACCAGAATAAGTCTATGTTCTGGTGCAATCAAATTCACAACCAATGGTGTCTCAATTTCAAAGAAATCCTTGGTTGCATTCGGATTGTCTCTAGCTAGAGCTGTCAATTTGAAGGGCAGACTGTCTTGATTTATGTAGTCGAATGACCGTTTAGTACGGATGATTCCCGTAGATGGATCTATCGTGAAGAATTCTTCACTGTAATTTCCTACAATAAGTTGTAAACTATATTACTATTATTCTGACTACTTCTACTAAAGATATTAATAATTCCCTGCACAGTTGAGTTAATGGATCTGATCAGGTGGTAACAAGATTTTCATCATAACTTACCAGATAAATTAAACTTAATTTTGCCATATTTTCCACTGTCCATATCTTCAGCTTTAATTTGTGTCACTGCAGTATTCAAAGGAGAATCAGCATCCACTGCTGCATAGTATTTCCTTTCATCCTCCATAATGTCGTCAGCGTCTTTACTTTCTTGGTCAATAGCGTTACTTTCGATTACTAGATTCAGATTTTTAAAATTATTGTTAACATATTAATACAATCATTTCTTTTAGATTATTTGAGTGAAATATTTAAGAATTATTTATTCGCGAGAATACGCCAAAAGTAAACAGCTTTGAAATACTCAGTAGCTCTTATGGTGTGCTGCTCAAAAACGGATTTTTACTTACCATTACTCGTTTTCTTAGGTGTCGTCTCCACCTCAAACGGATATATAAAATAGGGTTTATTATCGTTTACATCTTTTACGTTGACGGTTACTTGAGTCACTGCAAAATCCTTATTAATAAATCCTTGAAGCGACATGATCTCTACGTTAAAAGTGTACTGTTCCTGGGATTCAAAATCGAGGCTACCATTTAGATAAAGGGCACAATTCCTGTCTTCCGTAACGTTCAATATAAATTTTTCTGTAAAAAAGTAAATATCAGAAAATGTCACCATCAATCATTTGCAGTATATCTACTAAAAGAACGATTGCATGGTAATATGTATTATTCAGCAGGAACTTACTCTCTTTATTTTCACTAATAATTTGACATTTCAATGGTATACTTATTCCATGAGTTTTACCATTGACAATGGTCAACGTTTTAATCCTTTCTCCTACTGTAGCGTTTTCTGGTACCTGTAAATGATAGGAGGTGTCTGCGAATCGTAGTCCTACTTCAGGCGCTACAGTTGCCACATGTTGAATGAACACTTCTACGGTGATGACTGAAGATAGTTGGGGATCGCCTAAATCATAAGCTCTGACATCGACCTAAACAATATCGTTAAAGGAACCACTACTCGTATATTTGTAACATGAATAGAATAGAATGCAATAAATACCTGATATTCAGTGTCAGCTTCTTTTTTCAAATCATTAGTTACTCGTAAAACTCCAGTGTCGGAATCAATTTGGAAATATTTTGTAGCTTTTCCACGTCCAATTATCTCATACCTTACCTAGAAGAATAAAAGTACAAATTAATCACTAGTAATTTTTCAAATATAAATGTCAGGCTTACTTTATTTCCTGGTGATGTACCATCCGAATCCGTAGCGACCAACGTTGTAACCGTGGTCCCAATGGCGACGTCATCTTCCAAACTTATCGGATGAGGAATGATCGTAAATACTGGAGGGATATCGTTTCTATCCTCCACGTCTACAATTACCTTGGTTGTACTATTTTTCTCATTTGACATATTTTCCAAAGTACCAATAACCAAAACATGTTGATTGTCTTTCTCAAAATCTAACCCCCGCGTGGTATATATCGCTCCAGTTTTCTCATCTATCCTAAACAAGTCTGTAGGTCCTTGATGGATGACATACGTAATTTTTTGTATCGTATCTGGATCATAGGCTTCGACGCTAGTTACAAAATGGTCCGCCATGTTCTCCGGAACCAAGGCTTCGTATTTTGTATCTCTGAAGATTGGAACTTCGTCCTCTACATCTTGAACTTCTATTGCTACAGTGGCTGTTGCAATTCTTGGGTCGGGCGCACCATCTTTGGCCGTTACGACAAATTGGTAACTCTAAAAGTAAAATAAGCCTGAACTAGTTGTTGACCTCTAGCTAAAGTTTATTAGCAATTACGTGCTAAGAGATTTAGCATTACATTAATGAAATGCAAGTAAAAAATACCTTTTGACGTTCGTAATCTAATGGTGCATTAGTTCTAATCTCCCCCGTCTCATTGTCGATATCAAAGGGCAGTCCGCTAGGTATAAAGTACGTTACTAAGGCATTGATGCCTTCGTCCTCATCAACAGCTTCCACGAATCCAACTGAAGTTTTCTTAAGGCCTGAAATAACCCAAATATTACGTCAACGCAGCTTTGGCATCTAAAACCATATCAGCATCTAGTTCAACAGTCTGCTTTAGCCTCATACTAGGTTCAATTGCTTAGACTAGACGAAACTTTGACAGGTGCCATTAAATAAATTTACACAGCATATTTCGACCCTAGCCTAACAATACATAACTAATCTAGGCAATAATTACTAAAGACCTATAAGTGAATAAAATGGGTTAATTACCTTCTTTTATATGAAACAGATAAGGATCACCAACAAATTCAGGGTTCTTATCATTGACATCTGTCACTTTAATATTGACTATAGCTGTACTTGAAAGCTTTCCAGCATCTTCAGCTTTTATTACTAGCTGGTATCTATTAAGGTCTTCTCTATCCAATGTTCTGATAATAGAAATAACTCCCGTCTTAGCTCCAATAGCAAATTGCCTTAAATCATTGCCAGAAACAATGGAGTAATTTACCGGATCACTTTCTGCATCTACTGCTAGCAAGGTTGTAACGGTTGAGTTTATTGTAGATCCCTCGCTTACCTCTAGGTCGTAGATAGATTGTTCAAATACTGGAGCTTCTGTGTTTGGTCCAGGGCTAACAGTAACCTCTACGATCGCCTGGCTGTACAGGCCACCTAAAAGAAGAAAAGGATTGATCAGTCGGCGTCTTTTCTACCCCGTATGTTTATTATTAAATCTTCTTCCTTAACATAACATCTACCTGAATCCGTTGCTTGTACAGTGAGACTATATTGATCACCAGCATTTAACTTTCCAAGTGTTGTAATTTCACCACTTATTTTATCAATTATAAACTTGTTGTTCCCATTATTGGAGACATGATAGATGGAATATTTAATTTCAGCGTTTTTTCCTTCGTCGTTATCGGTCGCATGTATTGTAGTAACTTTTCTTTTAACATCGCCTACAAATTTTAAAAGTATTTATAATGTAACCATGATATACAAGCTAAGTTTACGAAATACAGCTCATTTTTTATCATCTTTTACCTGCTGGAACCGACACTGGCGTTATAATCGGCAACACGGGCGCATTATCATTGATATCTAACAAATTGACAGTGATTGAAGCAGGAGCACTAGCTGCGATGCCATTTTTCTCCCTGGCAACTAATTGAAATTTAAATTTTCCAGGATTTGGAGGATCTCGATCCAAATTGTTTTCGTTGACCACCAGGCGGCCATCTTTATTAATGATAAAGTATGGCGAAGTTAGTTCGAATGTATAGAGCGGTTTGGGATCACTGAAGCCCTAAATATAAGAAAATATGTTAATAAATTACATAGAAGAAGAACTTTAGCTGGTGCCTAGGATTCCTCATATATTAGTGTCAGATTAAATACAGATTTACAGTATCAATCAGTGTGTTAATTTAATAACGTCCCACCCTCAATATCTCGCTTCCACTATAATAATAATGTCTGTAAGAATATGAAATAATAACTAATTGTGTAAACCAAATTATGAGTGATTCAAGTCACTGAATTTATAATAAAGCAGTCTTAAGACGAACTTACAAAATCTTTGTCTTCTACAGTCACCGTCAATGGCTTCCCACTGGCATCCAATACTTCCGCACCAAACGGTGAATTTTCCGGTACGAAACCTTCTCTAGCTGATAAAAGTATGTCTGGTGGATGAGCATCTACAGGTTTTATTGTTACAAATAGTTTTCCAGTTGTCGATCGCTTCGCCTCTGATACTTCTTGTGCCTTAAAATGTTTTATCATTAGCTTTCCAAGAGATAAATTCAGACGAATATAGTTACCTTTAAAATTATACTAAACTTCTTAGTTGTAGACGATTCAACGGCATTGATTTGATGTACTGCTCCAGTATCGGGATTTATTTTAAAATAATCCGAGTACGTTTCCGGAGTTCCACTTACAAAGGAGTATTTTATAGGGGAGTTAATGGTATCCATGTCAACTGCTTGGATTTTTTCTGGAGAAATATTGAGAACGCCTTGGTTTGCTCCGCTTAAAATCTAAAGAAAAAAATAGGATTAGTGTTTGAAATATCCTAGAATGATGTCCTTTAGAAATTATTTTAATAGGGTGTCTCAAAACTGAGAGTACACAGTAAAACTGCAAATTCTTTGGGTAAAAATATTGTGATTTGATCATGCTTTCTTAGTTCAAAAGTTGATAATAACCGAGAAACAGGGTATCCAAGTAAAAATATTATTTTTTAATATACTTTATTAACCAACATTTCTGCAACCTATGTTTTCTTAAGTATTATTAATTTATTAATATTTGAAAAAATTATGTCCAGACTACTAAAAATTAATGAAAATATTTATAAGTTAAATAAAAATGTTATTTTTGCCGAAATAAACACAAAAACTGTCAGTAAAAGGAAAAATATATTTTTGAAAATAATTTCTTAATTAGTTAAAAAAATGCAAGAATCTCGAAAACAGTTACTCGGAGCGACATTGACAAGGTACATCATTTTTGGATAAATGTCATGATTTGTTTCACTAGACATTCCCACTGAGATCGTTTGAAAGCGTTTTAAGAGGTTTTCTATTTTCCAGAAAATATGGAACATAATTTTACAAATGCTGAAAAGTTTGATATTCTATCATGTTTTATTTTATCTCAAAACAACTGTTAGGTGGCTGTTAGAAGATGTTATTTGTGCTTAGAGAATAACGGAAATCATTTTGAACACCTGATTATGTAGTTCCTTACTTTATTCATTGTTCGTTTCATTACTGTTTTGGTATGATTTTTGTTCACTTATTTGTGGTTTATTATTAAATTATTTGTTATTTATTGAACTAATCCAACATAAGTAAAAAATTTAGAGCTTACTGATGAGATATTATTTATAAAATTTCCTGATGTTGTTCAAAAAACCCTCGAAACGTCTTTAAACCACAATGTGTCATATATCGTTGCATTCGGAAGAAAAAAGCTCTCAAATTCCAATATCAGAGAAATAGGACCGTGTTTAAAAAAGAAAGTTGATAATGGCTCTTCGAAGACGACTCGTCGGATTACAAAACAATTAACGCTGTTAGATAGAGCGGAAAAAGTGGCAATGTAAAAGTGCAATTTACTTTAGAATTCGATCTCAAAAAAACCCAGGAAAAAAATAAAACGATTTTTCAGAATTTCGTTTTTTTTCCGGATATCTCCGGAACTACTGGGAATTTTAAAACTTTCTAAACGGCATATTATTAGGCACGTAAGTGCGCAACTTTACCTTCATTTAACAGATTTCGTATCTCTTACGGTTTCCGAGATCCCTGTACTGGCCCTCCTTATCTTGGACACGTTGTATAGAAAAAAGGAAAATATCAATTTTCTCATGACATTTACCCAAAAATTATATACCTTGTCAATGTCGCTCCGAGTAACTGTTTTCGAGATTCTTGCATTTACAATTTCTAATGCATTCATTTAGCTAATTAAGAAATTATTTTCAAAAATATATTTTTCCTTTTACTGATAGTTTTTGTGTTTATTTAGGTAAAAGTAACATTTCTATTTAACTTATAAATATTTTCATTACTGGTCTAGTACTTTTCTAGTAGTCTGGACATAATTTCTCAAATATTAATAAATTAATAATACTTAAGAAAACATAGGTTGCAGAAAAGTTGGTTCATAAAGTAAAATTAAAAAATAATATTTTTACTTGGATACCCTGTTTCTCGGTTATTACCAACTTTTGAACTAAGGAAGTTTAGCCAAATCACAATATTTGTACCCAAAGAATTTGAGTTTTAAAGTACACTATTAGTTGTGGGACACCCTGTATATAATAGCACTAAATCGAGTAAAAATTTGAGAGAAGCATTTTCTTGCTATTTATGGGTTTTTACTTTCAACCAGAAATATTCTGCCTGCACCAGCTTTTACCTTCCTACACAAAGTTGTTTAAAAAGCTACCAAGGCGATCTAGATAAACATAATGAACGTATATCACAATGGATTTAACCTCTGGGTACTATTCTTTAATGTGAATAGGCGTAGGGGAGACCGGGTCACGGTGTCCCATGAGTATATTGCCACAAAACCGCAAACAAAAAAGCCTTCTCAAATTGCTTAGAGCCGTATTAAAGTCGGCAATTCTTTCTCTTGCGCCTGCAATGGCAATTATAATTGCACGAAATCATGCGCAGTACACCGTTCTCGATCAGATGACGCAATTAGTCTTGCATGACCATTGCGCCATTTTAATTGCCATTTTCGCTGCAAGTTTGGGTTGGTTGGTTGGTTATTCTATTATTCTTAACTGTTTATTATTTGTTCGAAGCAGCTAGCAGCTACTAGTACTTAAATTAGCAGTTCACATTCTCTATTAAGCATATGTACTGCTGATTCGTCGGAACGTTTTTGAACTGCTATTTGTAAGTAGCAGTAGCTGATTTAACTGGTAATCAAAACGAACAGGTTAGCCAAGCTCTAATTCTGGGGGTATTTTAGGGATTTCGACAGTACCAACTGCTGTTCTGATTGTTGGCAATGATCCAGCTGACCGAAAACGCTTTACTGAGCATAAATACGTGCAATTATGATTGCAATTGCAGGCGCAAGAGAAGAATTTCTACTCTAATACGGCTTTTAGCGATACGTTATAACTATTTATTATATATATATATATATATGAACTAGCCTCTGATTAAGCAATTGCTCACTGTTGCTAACACTGTTTTTATTATATATTGGCTAAATTACTAAACTAATAAGTATTCCCTTTTATTAAAATGGTTACAACGGAACAACAAATGAACATCGCGTTTCTGCATTATTTCAAAAAATTAACTTTTTTTAAATGTGACACCCTATATAAATACTTCTTTATATGTGGTTTTTAAACACATGCTGAAGGAAGAATTGTGACAGATAACGCCGGTCTCCCCTACCATTCTTAATGGGTATAGGTAATACTTTGCCACCTGTTAGGAATGGTTCTGACACAAAACAACCGTAAAAAATTTCATGAGAACGACTGGAAGCCAAAAATGGGGTTTATTGAATGTGTGAGAATGTATAGATGTAAGTACACAAAGAGTATAATGTGAGATATTGGTAAATATAAATTCTAATAAAGGTAGTAAGTATATAATAAATAGTCGAAAATTAATGAGCTTTTTTTCTTCCATTTCAAAAACTGATATTACTGCTAACAAAAACTTTAATTCCAGGTTTGCGCCTGAACGCCATGGTTTATCGACAACAATAACCGATAAAAGGAAAATTTTTATTTTTTATTGTTCAAAACTAATTGAATTTGTTATTATTTAAATGCCGATAAACCAATAAATATTTAATTGTGGTATATGAATCACAATAATTATGTTTAAAAATACATAATAAAAAAACTAAAATCCTTTAATACTTACCGACGCCGAATATTCAGGATTTATACATGAGCCGTCCAACAACATACATCCTTTATAGATAAAAGATGGCGGAAGATCATCATCATCCTTTATGTTCACCACCAAGGTTGTTGTCGATGTCAGCCTTTGACTTTCTTCCTTTGCTTTATCCTTAAAAAAAATGTATTTATTTGTTATTAGATCTAATAGCCGAAAGCAAAGATATGTGGAAAATCGTGTTCCAAAAATGGGCTTTGCCACTGGTAATGAATTGGAAAGGGTTCACCCGGAGTGACTACTTGTGGGTTTGTTCGTTGTTAAAAGAGGAGTCAACACAATTATGTTTTTTTAATAAAAACCATAAATCTCTTTTTAATTACGTCCATTTTTTGAATGAGATTCTTGGACACTGCCTCTCAAAAAATAATAAATTATTATTTTATTGGAACGAGATTTAAACGACCTTTAAAATAATATGTCACGCTAAGAACTAAAAAAAAAATTTTTCAGTCCTGAATAAAAAAATCAAAAAACCAATCCACTATTTCTTTAACCTCGGTATTGGGTAAAATTTATTACAAGAGGTCTAGAAATACTATAAACCTAATTGCGTTTATATATTTTATACAGGGTGTTCATAATATGCTTTCAAAAACGCCAGTTTTTAAAATAATATTTCTCAAGTTTTTCAAATGGAACATCCTGTATATTATTTGGCAATTTGACGTAGAATTCATAGACAATTTTGTTTCGTAATACAAGCATATAAGTTATATCCAGCGGTTTTCGAATTAACTGTAAATATCATAAATTGTGTTGTTTAAATAGAGTTTTTATTGTGAAATTTTGTTATATGCGAGTAGACTAATAATTGTAAACTAAAGTATATATTCAAAATTGTTTCCTATTACTCTTAGAATGTACCGTATTTTTGTTATTTCGATATAAATTTTAAAAGCCTACATTTTTGCTACCTTTATTTATTTAATGTTCTTTTTTATTTTTAATCGAGTTGCCATGATTTTTTTTTGTTAGATTGTCACTATGACAGCTACTTGCACATTCGAACAAACCCGAACAAACCCAAACCCGAACAAACCCAGTATAAAAATCATATTTACCATTTCTAAAGTTGTAAAATTCGACATTTTGTGTAAGTTAGTACTTACTTTCGACGACTGAACAAATGTAAATAATTTTATTTGGCTCTCTAAGTGACAATCTAAACGAAGAAAATCATGGCAACTCTAAATAAATAAAAGTAGCAAAAATGTAGGCTTTTAAAATTTATATCGAAATAACTAAAATACGATAAACTCTAAGAGTAAAAGGAAGCTATTTTGAACTTTTACTTTAGTTTACAATTATTAGTCTAGTCGCCTATAAAAGAATTTCCCAATAAAAATTCTATTTAAACAACAAAATTTATGATATTTACAATTATTTCGGAAACGGCTGGAATAACTTATACGCTTATATTACAAAAAACAATTGTCTATGAATTCTACGTCCAATAAACGAATAATATACAGGGTGTTCCATTTGAAAAACTTGAGAAAAATTATTTTAAAATGTGGCGTTTTTGAAAGCTTATTTTGAACACCCTGTATAAAATAGATAAACGCAATTAGATTTATAGTATCTCTAGACCTCTTGTCATAAATTTTACCCAATGCCGAGGTTAAAAAAATAGTTCTGGATTGTTTTTTTTTTTGATTTTTTTATTCAGGACTGAAAAACTTTTTTTTTTTTAGTTTTAAATGTATTTCTCCGAAACTACAAAACCGAATAAAATAAAATTTGAGGCACTTATAAACGATATCAATACCAACTTAAATATGCAATAAATACTGGGTGTCCCATTTAAGAAAATATAACTTTATGCTGTCACACTTTTTTGGGGCACTCTGTATAATTTAAAATATTTTTAAAACATGCCGCTTTTAATCCAATATCTCAGGCTGTTTTAGTATTGTTGATAAGTTCTTCGATAACGATTTAATCTTCCGTCCCCACTGCGTTTGTGGACCCTGTATTGTTAAAGTTTTACAATGCGGCTACGGCTTTAATTTGAACGTATGAATACACCAAGAATGAAATATTTTACTTCTAATGAATTACTGAAATACGCGTTACTTACTCAACCTATGAATTTCATACTAAAAAAAAAATAATTAATTAATCAAAGAAAATTATATAAACCTAACTAACTCTCATTAACACCTGACAGCTGAACATGCTCTGGTATTTTTCATACTTCTTACGGCTTTTAGTTTCATCATCAGAGTGTTTCAACACTTCGTAGATATTATTATGAGAGAATCTTGACATGTCGAGATTTTTTAATTGTTGGGATAAAAAAGAACTAATGATAATATTCATAAATAGCGATTCTATTGTTTGGGGAATAAACACAGCGTTCTTGATTCCTTCTGATCCATTTTTTATGCCTTATTATTTACGAAATATACTGTTATAGGATTTTATGTAATTGGACGAGTAATATTATATAATTATCGTGAATTTCGTGATAATTTTTAAATTAATTATGAATCACTTCGCTTAAGTAGTGGAATTAAATCATTAAAAAATAGAAGAATATAATTACGTTACTTATACAGAAATAACATTTCGTTATCTTTAGTTTTTGTAAAGTATGTTTTTTCTTTATTAGGGTACGGTCGAGTAGACAATAATACTTTTACCTAGTGTTGGAAAAAACCGACGATTTTAATAATCGAGTACTTGATACTCGAGCGATTTTAATAATCGAGTGAATCGCTTGAAATTCCAATTCACCAAGCGATGACGTCACCGACTGCTCGACCGGTAGCCTAGCCGTTTACATGTGATCGGGTAGGGTATTTAGCTGGCACGTAACTACCGGTGGGCACAGGTTAAAAACTTCCATAAATTTATTTATTTGTGAATAATGAATTTTTATCACGTGTCTCGATACCAAACAAAAAAACTGCAGAAAATCCCGAAAATATGTATATATAGTTCGGGTTTATTCTTGTGCTTTTTTAAAACAAAAAGTATTACCAAGAGTTATTTTTGTTCCCATCTTTCTCAATCTATGGGCATAAAATAAGTGGATATTTAAATGGCTTGTCAAATTATTCCACTTTAAATTATCAGGTGCCCACTGTGCAAAAATGCAGACTTAATTACGCGACTGGCAAAGTAAGAAAATAGTAGATTATTTTTTTAAATTCATGTTTATAGTTATCTAAAAGTCCCTGTTTAAATTTAAGAATGTTTAATTTTGGTTACCAAAAAATTTGTCGATACCTATGTTTTGTTAACTATTTTGCTCGTTTTATTATTTTCCATTAACATTTTCTATAAGGTATGTTATTTTTAAGAAGTCCTCTTGAGTTTAATAATAAAAAGTTCCGGTTTAGATTTTAAAATGTTTACTATAAGATTACCAACGAATTTTTCTATATATTTTGTTAACCATTTTGTTCATTTTGTTATTTTTGAGAAGTTTTCTCGAGTTCATAGTAAATAAATATTTAAAAATTATATCCTTTAATCTTTTAATTATTACAATCGAAGACTAAACTACGCCGCTGGCGAGCCAGTTAAAACAAAACTTTACAAAACCCATGTTGCGATGACTCCTCTAAGAGATTTGGCATACTTTTTTATATGCACCTTCTCGTTTATGTACCTTTAAGAAAGACGTATGTCATGTTACCCGCTCAGCGTCAAACTCGAATATCGCCAATCGGATGACGCGGCGCGTAGACCGAAGGTCGTGTATCAAGTGACAGGCGATATTTTTCGGTTTTTCGCATGAATTTATAACTAGAGTATTTCCTATCGAGCGAAAAACTGTTCGAATATACGAGCATTTTTGTAACTCGATCACACTACAGCGGTACAATTCCGTCGGCGTCAAGCGAAGCTCGGGTATCGAGTGAAAGATAATAAGTGACGAGCGACGGTTTTCGCCTGAATAGATAACTCGAGCGTATTTTTTAATAATCGAGCGATGTCGGTTATTTCAATAAACAACACTAACTTTTACCAAGTAGAAGCAGGGGCGTCGCTACAACCCTCCCTCCCCTACCCCATAAGTTCATCAACGTTCATATAGCTGGCTAAAGTATGATCTTAAGAAATCAGTTGGTTGTTGTTTAATTTAAAAAAATTTCTTTCTTAGTTTTTAAAATTACTATAACAATAACTTTCTTGCAGCATTCCACACCAGACCACTAATAAATTCTTTAGTAGTATTTATTCCAAAATACAGTCAATTTAAGTTCCAACCATGTCGCACTTCCAGTAAATAATATTAAAAATCGAAAATGCAAATCAATTACCTTTAAAATATTAAATAGGAAGGAGAAGGTGGGACATCATATTAAAGGTAATTAATAATATTAGGGGTAGGCAGTAGGCAGTTTTCAAATTGATACCATTTTCTAAAATCAACCTCAACCACTTTTAACACTATGCAATGCCAAGATTCGACAATCACTAGAGTACTGCTCTAACGTCTGGAGGTCCGCACCCAAACATACTCTTCGGCTACTGGATTCCATCGAAAGGAGAGCCATTCGTATGATAGGAGACCACTAGCTGATAAAGACCCTCGACAGCCTGGAACATCGAAGACAGGTTGGGGATTTGGCTCTCTTTTACAGATATTTTCATGGAAAGTGCTCGGATGACCTTGCCCTCTTTTTTTATATGTACTTATATAATTTACTTACTGTTGCCAGAATAGTGACATAGTATCTCTGCGTTTTCTCAAAATCAAGGGTTCTATTGACGGTAACTTGACCCTGGTGCGGATAGTTGATTGCAAAATATCCAAATCCATCTTCGCTATGAATTCTGTGTCTTCCGGTGCCTTCGTCAGAGGAAAGATTTGATCCTTGAAAATGAAAAATAGAAGTGGAAAAAATTGTATAAAAATGGTTTAAAATGTTTAGTAACTTTTAAATTCTTACCGTTTATTATAGAATATTCCACCTGTCCGTTTACTCCAGTATCTTTATCTTTGGCATTTATATTCTGGAATATCGTTGTTCCAATAGGCGTTAACTACAAGTAACAGAAATTACAATCAAATAACATTCCCAATAAAATATTCCAGGAATTTTATGAAAATTATTAATATTTACCTCTGATATACTGGTCTCATAGGGAGTTCCTATAAACTGCGGGCTATTATCGTTAATATCGGTCAGTCTTACTATCACAGGAATTGACTTAACTTTATGAGTTGACCTTATTGTACAAATTAACTGAAAAAAAAAATTTCAATTAAATTACCAATTACTACGCTGTCTAATAGTCTACAATATTGTTATTTTAAACACTGCCCGGATTCTTCACGAAGAGGTGTTAAAGTTAGTATATTTATAGCTCAATCCCCCCAGTAATTGTTTTATTTATACAGTGCATCCATAAAGTCTTGCACAAATTGATTTAAAATTCAGGGAATTGTTTCTCTTAAACGCTCGGGCACGTCAATGAGTATTTTTAGTTGAGCATTTTTTACGGTAAAACGTTGGCATACAGGGTGTCCCAGAATATGTGGGCAATCTCCCGTGTTCTTAAAAATAACAGGAGAAATTGATATACATTTTTTATCCTACGGCCTGCTACGGAGATACGGGCACATAACGGACGTCCCTGGAACTCGTTGATTTTTAAATAATTTCTTAAGTACTTGGTGTAATTTACTATTTTTTTATTATAACGTTTACTAGATGAGTCTCCTTAAAATTCTCACTTTTAAACAAATTTGACTTATTTAGTTTGACAGGGACGGACTAGACGTAACACAAAAATGCTTTTTTTACACCCTATATGATGAAGGAACGGGGGGGGGGGGGGGGGGGGTTGTAGGAAGAAAAATGTATATGAACTTCTCCTGTTATTTTTTATTCTGGGACACCCTGTCTATTGTGTCGATTCCGAATTTTCCGAATTTCAGGATAATATAACTTTGTAATAATATTTCTACAACTAAATGACATTCAATGGAACCTACATTATACAACAAAATGATTCTGTAAGCTTTTTTGCTGTATAACTTGGTTATTGCTGTCTCCTAAACTCCGTTAAACACTATTTATGTAAAAAGTTTTTACACTTATAGTTCTTTTGTAATCAAAATCGATAAATAGTATTGTTTTTTTTGTAATAATATCTGGTAGAAATGTTAAAGAAATCACAGACAAATAATATTTAGAATTAAATTTACTATCTCTTTATCACCACCTAAAAGAAAATTTTGATTTTAACTATATTTGTGTAAGATATCGAAACTAGCTAATAAATGTTAACTTCTTGCACCAACTTATGTACTAACCATAATAAATATAATAAATAGCGTTTCTCAATTTCAAACTGTGGGTTTTAAAGAAATTATGTCAAAAAATTCAACGTTATTGCTTACTGACAATGAAAAATATACTTACGGTGATTACAAAAGAAAATACGAAAGTAACGGTGTTACATTTCGCTTTTGTGGTTAAATCAGTTAAACACGAACATTACGAATATATTATTGTAAGTCAAATATTAATTTAAATTTAATAGAAATCTTCGAATTTATTACAAACCCGAACAAACCTCGTCATATTTTATTGCAGTTTTAAATTAACATTAATCTAAAAACCGTATTTCTTTTAAGGAAGTTTCTTTTGAAATATTTACAGTTTTCGATAAGACATTTTTTGAGTCAATTATTATTGTATTAATAATTTTGTGGTTAATTTTTAACAAGCCGTGAATGGCTACGGGACTGTGACCTGAGAATTGTGTGAAATAAGAATAACAAAAAAATAACGGTATTTATTAGCCATAGTTCAGAACAAATATCTGATATCAATGAAAAACGGTTTAAAAAATACAGGGTGTTCGTTAATGACGTGCTAATATTTCAGGGTGTGATTCCTTAGGTCATTTTATAAAGAAAAGTTCATATGAACATATGTCCGCAACGGCTTAAATTGTTTGCTACAGGGTGTTGAATATTTATTTTTTAAATGGTTATTTTTTAATATCTCCGAAAGTACTTTAGATATTATTTTCAACTTTGGTATGTGTTTCTAAGATATAGAACCACAAATTTTAGTTACAGAAGTTATTCAATTGTTCCACCAGTGGCGTCCCTACAAACGTGTCTTATGATATTTTTTACAAGAAGATGATACTGCACTGACATTTTTCCATGTGGATATTTTTCTCTTTAGCCTGGTCAATTCTACACAAAAACGATCTCTTGAGTTTTTCTCGTCAGACGCGGTTCTTGATTAAAACCATAAAATTCATATTGAAACTCATTATTATTAACATTGATAAAATAAGTAATGATAAATTTTGTTTTATAAAAATTGTTGGAAATATCCACCTTCACTTAACAGGCATGCTTCCGCCGTTTTCGCATCGAATTGCCCACTTCAACAATTTTTATGTTAATAATAAATTTTTCAATATGAATTTAGTGATTTTATTCAAAACAAATGCGTCTGACGAGAAAAACTTCAGCAACCGTCATGTAGAATTGATCACGCTAATCAGAAAAATATCCACATAGAAAAATGTCAGTGGCGTACAATCTTTTTTTAATTGCGTTAGAGAAAGTAAACTGTTGATCTTTGAACATTATTTTTTCAATACAAATTGTAGTAGGAGTGTAAATTATCTATATATAAAAGTAACTTTAGTAAAATGGCGTGAAATGTAAAAGGGTAAAGTAAGAAATTATTCACGGGGGACACGTGACCGGCGATACATTTTTAAATTCAAATTTGAATACTGCAGCTATAATGTTAAAAAAAACTTTCAAAATTGCCTTCTAATGCAGGAAGTAACATATATTTCAGAAATTATACTCATTTCTACAGGCAAATAGTTTATTTTGCTAAGTTATATGCTAAGGACTGAAAGTTGCCTGTAAAAAAAATTTTGAACCATAATTATTGTCGCCTGTTTCATATATTAAAATAAAATAGTGTAAAAATCTTTGAAACGAGACATAATATTAGTTACTTATTTATAATAATTACTATAAATTTGAATAAACAAAGTTTCGCAATATCCTATTTTACCGATAAGCGGGTTTTTGAATGAAAAAATTACTCATAAATGCACCATAATTTACTCCACATTTATTGCGAAATTATCACACGTTTGCAAAAATCAGCACAATTTATGTATTAAGTTGTGTTTAATCGCGTTTAACCCACTTTTACCGAACTGTATTTGCATATTTTTTTTATTAGTTATAAAAATGAATACTGCTCGACTTAAATTTACTTCGTCCTTAACAAATTTCAACGTACAAGCGGCATCCATGCCGCGACGACTTTATTCCATAAGAAAATAAGTATTCCAATTTATCTTGTGTCTATGTTCCGGCTTGTTCGGGTTTCTGAATAAATATAATTAGGAAAGAGTCAAATTCGGACTATACGCCATGTTCAGGTCAAGACGGATATATATATATATACAGGGTGTTTCACAAAATGTATGCTTTGTTTGGACGATATCTACAGGGTGTTACATTTTGTAAATTGTTTTCAAGAAATTTCCGAAACAGCTTTAGTAATTTTAGCGAAAATACAGATTTGAAAAATACTTAAATTAGCACATGTTTAGTTAAATATAAAAATAGATTTTATACAAATATTTATTTAATATAATTATTTAATTAAATGATAAATAGCAATGGCCGGAGGATAGAACCCTGCGGTACACCAAAATGATTGTCTTTCTTTTCTAATATTTCTCCCTAAAATATAACATATTGCGACCGAGCAGAAAATAAACCTAGCCTGTTAAAGCGTAAAAATCCAATTTCTTAAATATCAGTATCTTACAAATTACAATAAAGCTTTACCAATACGCCTCACATTAAGTTTAAAAGGTGGTTCTTATTGTCCAATACCATTTTATACAGGGTGTTCCTTAATGACGTGCTAATATTTCAGGGTGTGATTCCTTAGGTCATTTTATAAAGAAAAGTTCATATGAACATTTGTCCGCAATGACTTAAATTCTTTGCTACAGGGTGTTGAATTTTTATTTTTTAAATGGTTATTTTTTAATATCTCTGAAAGTACTTTAGATATTATTTTCAATTTTGGTATGCGTTAATGGGATATAGAACCACAAATTTTAATTAGAAAAGTTATTCAATTGTTCCACCAGTGACGTCCCTGCAAACATGTCCTCTGATATTTTTTACAAGAAAGATGGTACGCCACTGACATTTTTCCATGTGGATATTTTTTCTCATTAGCCTGGTCAATTCTACATGAAAACGGTCGCTTGAGTATTTCTCGTCAGACGCACCGTTCTTGATTAAAACCACTTAATTTATATGATACATTGATAACATTGATAAAATAATTATTAATGATAAATTTTGTTTTATAAAAATTTGAATATTTGAACGAGTGGGCAATGCGATGCGAAGACGGGCAGAAGCATGCTTTTTAAGTGAAGGTGGCCATTTCCAACAATTTTTATGGAACAAAATTTATCATTAATTATTTTATCGATGTTAATAATAGTGAGTTTCAATATGAATTTAGAGGTTTTAATCAAGAACGGTGCATCTGACGAGAAAAACTACAGAGACCGTTTTCATGTAGAATTGACCAGGCTAATGAAAACATATATCCACACGGAAAAATGTCAGTGGCATACCATCTTTGTTGAAAAACATATCAGAGGACATGTTTGCAGGGACGCCACTGGTAGAACAATTGAATAACTTTTCTAACTAAAATTTGTGATTCTATATCCTATTAAAACACACCAAAATTGAAAATAATATCTAAAGTACTTTCGGAGATACTAAAAAATAACCATTTAAAAAGTTAAAATTCAACACCCTGTAGCAAATAATTTAAGCCCTTGCGGACATATGTTCATGTGAACTTTTCTTTATAAAATGACCTAAGGAATCATACCCTGAAATATTAGCACGTCATTACGGAACACCCTGTATACATAAATTCGTGATATCTTCTGATTTTGATGTGATTTCCGCAACAATTTGCGATAATTTTTTAATTCCGTAACATAAATTAATAAAATTCGCCTATTATAATAAAAATTTAACAAAAGAAAATAAAAACAAAAGTACGCGGTAGCCGCAAAATGCATTGGTATTTGCAAATTAATTCATTTCTTATGGTATATCATTAAAAAATATCTTGCGGTAAAAGTAAAACGACCGATTAAAATGTAGAATAGACCCGTAACGTTTTAATTATTTTAATGTTCGTAAATGGGAGAGTCTCTACTTTCAAGGATTGTTTTGAAATGCAAGAATAGAAAAAAAAATAGAATTCAAATTTTTTCTTAAATACCTACAGTGTGTTTGTGTGTATATAGTCTGGAAACGGCTTAATACCTTTTGACGCTCTAATCTTTATTTTTTTGGGTGTGGTTTATAGGCTGCTTTTTGACGTAAGTATGCCAGTGTTTACTGTCAAAATGGCGGATAGGCGCCCCATCTTAGTATAGATAATTAAATAGGAAGATGGATCTTGCTATATATCATTTTAAAGGTACTATCGAATACAGGGTGTCCCTTTTCGATACTATTATGTATCTCCGTAACTGTTAGTGCTATCAAAAAAGTAATCATGTACTCTTTTTGGGGCAAACTTAAAATGATGAAATCAAAATTTCAAAATTTTCGCTCGTTTAAGAGATACGGGAGAAAATCAAAAAATTGACAATTTCAAAATTACCCTATATTTTCGTAAGTTAAAAGGGATACGGAAAAATGTTTTATACAGAAGTTTCTTTATATTGATTGTTGAATAATATGCCGTTTCCAGAATAAGTATACGGGGTCAGGTAAAAATGTTATCGGACCTATCCTATTTTTTTTAAATGGAACACCCTGTATATTTAAATCTAAAAATATACTATTTTAAATTCTCCTTTCAAATATATAACACACCATGAATGATATTGGTTTCCTAGGCCATTTATTTAAACTTTATACATTAAAACCAAAGTAGACCATATAACAAAAACATCCTAGAGACAGCTATGTTGACATTCTAGTAGTTATTAACATTTACGTCAATTTCATTTTTTATATATTCATTTGTGAAAAAGACTTATCTTTAACATTTTGAAAAATTTGATGATATCTATCATCCATGGTGTGTTATAAATTTGAAAAGAGAGTTCAAAATGCTATCTTTTTAGATTAAAATATACAGGGTGTTCCATTTAAAAAAATTAGGTTAGGTCCGATTTCTTACCTGACCCCGTATACTTATTCTGAAAATGGTAGATTATTCAACAATGATTATAAAGAAGTTTCTATACAGAACATTTTTCTGTATCTCTTTTAACTAAGAAAATATAGGGTAATTTTGAGATTGTCAATTTTTTGATTTTCCCCCGTATCCCTTAAGCGAGCGAAAATTTTCAAATTTTGATTTTACCATTTTAAGTTTGACCCAAAAAGAGTACATGACACCTACATTACTTTTTGGATAGCACTAACAATAACGGAGATACCCTATAAAAGTGTGAAAAGTGGAATACACTGTACTTTACGATGTCAGAACATTACTTCTGTAGACGCAACGAAAACAAAATGGCGGCGTTTTAAAAATTGCATAGTTATTATTTTTTATTTAATTTTCTGTCTTAGAAAAATACATACAACTTGGCATAGTATAGTAGGAATCACAGAGCTATACTTTCTTACGTTCTCAGATGCAAAATGGCGGATGGGCGCCATCTTGATTAAAAAATCCGCCATTTTGAATTTAATCACCACGAAATATGCAAGATAGTATAGCTCTCCGATTTCTACTATACTATGCCAAGTTGTATTTATTTTTCTAAGACAGTTAACGAAATAAAGGATAATAAACAAATAATAACTATGCAATTTTTAAAACGGCGCCATTTTGTTTTCGTTGCGAATACAGAAGTAATACTCTGGCATCGTAAAGTACTCAACTTCAAAATGATCTATCGCAAGACCCTCTGCCTATCTAGTTTTCGTTACCAAGATGGCGCCCAGCCGCCATCCGACAGGACTGCCATTCTTCCGGAAGTTAACTAGCACCTATATAGGTATTTGCATTCAAATAGCTGAAAGCGCATAATTTTCTCTAACGAATAGACAACAGATGCATAAAAATATGCATAATAATGACAACATTATTCTTATGTTGAATTGCCTATAAGAAATGTTATAGTAAGTAACTACAAAAGTTTTATTACCTGGAAAACTATGTGAGATAAATTATTTTCATCTCGGTCTATGGGCGCTAATAGTTGGAGTTTTTTCTCATCGAGAAAAAATAACGGCGGTCCCTTCGGAAAAGATAATTCTAAAAAAATATCTACATTTGGTTCTCCTACTATGGGTAGTTCCTTGGGTGAAGTTTCTTGAGTAATAGCTGAAAACAAAACAAAAGTTGTAATAAACTAGGACCTAGAGACTAGACTTTAAAAACTTCCCACCCTCCCGTTAATAATATTCAAAATCGGAAAGACCTGTCAATTCTATTGTGAATGGGGACGCTTTTAAAGAATATCTAATGGTTTAACCCTCTGGGAGATTAAATGTTACCCTTAAAATCTTAAAAGGGAAGGGATCAAGTAGCATAACACTTTAAAGGTCTTTTAAAGGGTAACACTTTATATTTTATTTTTATTTTTATTTTTTCTGTTATATTTCTTCTTTGGTTGCATTTCTTAGAGGTTGCACAAACCACCAAAAACAAACAAACCCGCAACACACCAAAAAAAATAATATTGCAACTTGTGCGCTAAATAATTTGCAACTATTTAAATTTTAATTGCATAAAAGCCCTTGACATTTCTGGTGTTTCATTAGCCAGGCTTGTTCGGTCACGTCAACATAAATATTAATTATTAAAATAACAACATCTAAAAAAAATGATAATGTTATTTTAACAGCGATTTAACGACGTTCAAATTTGTTCTTATAAATGTATGAAATTACAACTATATACTTTTTTAACTATTTGTTTGTTTTGGTAATTATGCTTGAATGCGGTGAAAGTACACATATTTATACGGATTATACTAATGATTCGTCAAATAAATATAAGTCTTTTTTCAGTAGCGTAACAAAATAAGTACATTAAGGCGGTAGATCTTCGTAAATTACTGTATACTGCTACTTACACGAGCCTCTGCTTTCTTCTATATCTAGGATTATGTTAGATGATCCATTTTCTACTTCACATAGACCTGGAAAAAAATAGTTAAAATAATTATTAGTTGATAATCTAAAACAATTAAAAAATGTAAATGGAAACTATAAATGTATAATGTATACCAATAACAATAGTATTTGTTTCTTTTAATGTAATTCTTTTGAAGACGCTTCTTCGCAACTTTTTACCATCTCAGAATGAACGATTTCTGAAACCTTAAAACGTTGCTCCGAGTCCCGGACACAAGTATTAAAAAATGGATAATTAATAATTATAAAATTGGTCTCCTCATAGTAGAAGCCGTATTAGAGTCGGCAATTCTTCTCTTGCGCCTGCAATGGCAATTATAATTGCACATATTCATGCACAGTAAACCGTTCTCGATCAGCTGGCGCATCGCCAACAGTCAGAACAGCAGTTGGTACTGTCGAAATCCCTAAAATACCCCCAGAATTAGAGATGGGCAAACCTGTTCGTTTTGATTACCAGTTAAAGCAGCTACTGCTATTTACAAATAGGAGGTGCAAAAAGTTCCTACGAATTAGCAGTCCATAAGTTTAATAAAGAATGTGAGCTGCTAATTTAAGTATCAATGGGTTTAAATGGCCATTAGCTGATCATATCTGCTTCGACCAAATAATAAACAATTAAAAATAACAGAATAATCATCTCTACCCAATTGCACCGGCAATGGCAATTAAAATGGCGCGTGCCCCATTTCTGGCAATGAGAGACAGTTGATCGGGAACGGTGTACAGCGCATGAATCCGTTCAATTTTAATTGTTAGAAGAGTAGAATTTCCGACTGTCATACGGATTTCATTCTCGCATTGCGCCCGCAATACGAGCAGTATTGGAACAGCTGATCGAGGACGGTGCACTGCGCATGAATCCTTGCAATTATAATTGCCATTGCTGGCGCAACCAAATTTGCCGACTCTAATACGGCTTTAATAGCAATTAACATGGCGCACGATCGATTTCTGGCAATGCAAGACTAATTGCACGAGCTGATCGAGAACGGTGTACTGCGCATGATTCCATGCAATTTTAATTGCCGCAAGAGTAAAATGGCCGACTGTAATACGGATTCCATTAAGGAACACTTTCTACCAGTTCTTTCGTGGAACCTTGTTACTGACACTATCTTTGCAAACTATAGTACGTAAGCAATGATTACTCATCGAATAATATTGCCTTCGGATGTCATTTATAAACATAAACGCCTTAGTTCTAGCCCACGTAACTGGTAACATGCAAAATTGCCGGTTATTTGCAATTATGATAATAAGGTGGGTAATACTGATAATACAATATGGTCCTAACAAGTGTTTGTAGAAAGTTTCAATCGAAAAAGAAATTAATCATAATCACGATCGTGATTGGAACTGCCGAAATTATATTTCGCTCGCGGCCTATTCAGTGTTACCGCAAACAATAGGCATCTATTTGAAGTCCAAGCTGTTTTCTATACAAGATTAACATTGCAGAATCGGATATAGTCATGATAGAAAATGCAAATGCATTTCTACTGGCTTCGTCTATTAATTTGATGGGCGTCCATCTGGGAGGAAATATGTCTTGGCATAACCACGTTGTAACAATCGCCAAGATAGCTTCTCACAAACTTGGTGTACTCTTCCGGATCAAAAAGTTGTACACACCTCACCAACTTTTGATACTATACAAAGCCCAGATTCGACTATCACTAGAGTCCTGCTCTCATGTCTGGCGATCTGTACCCAAGTATACTTTAAGGCTACTGGATTCCCTCGAAAGAAGAGCCATTCGTCTGATCGGAAATCACAAGCTGACCAAGGACCTCGGCAGCCTAGAACATCGACGACAGGTTGGTGATTTGACTCTCTTTTCCAGATATTTCATGGCGAATGTTGCGAATAGCTCCTCGAACTTCATTGTTTATGAATCATTTTATCTGGAAGACGTTATCTTTATGGAACGACCTTCCTGAGCTTGTGGTCCTCAACGAATATAACCTCCAACGATTCAAAGCCAGTGTGCCTCGCTTTATTCGCGCACGCACCACTCACAAAGTGCCTTAATAGGTTTTTCCTATAGTGTTTAATCCTAAAACTAAATTTGAGGATTCAATCCGGAAATCCCGTAATTTTCCAAGCCAATCAATAGTATAGTACATACTGAGGTGGAAAGTGTTTCATTCCTGTCAAGAGGAGTGCCGGATTAAGCTATACGCTAAATACGCTGTAGCGTAGGGCGGCACTCGGCGGTGGGGCGGCATGGACTGATGCGAAAAAAAATATTGTCTCTTTCGGGGCGGGGGTGAATCTGTCTTGAGCCCAAAAGCGAAATCAGTTCCTCTTACCTGACCTAATATAAATAATACGTCATCTGGGACGCGGGGAAAAGATTTTCTCGCGACCATGTGTCCTGGTAGAATAAATGAGAATCGTATTCGCGGGCTGCTGAGGCAAACATATGAGGAATGAAATGCTTTGAAAGTTGTCTATTTTACAGGTGTTTTATAGTAAAACTTTTACTATCGGACACAATTGACTAATCGTTTCCATAAGTTTCCTGTTCGATAAGGTAGACGTGGGCGGCAAGCCCATTTTAGCGTATAGGCGTCACTCGGTATAATCCGGCACTGGTCAAGAGAGTCGGTAGTAAACTAAATCTCGAGACAGTAATGAAACTTTTCACCGAGGTTTGTATACTATTTTATTTAGAACCACATGTAACATCCACTTCTTATTATTTTGAATTAAAGTTATTAATAAAAGATAAATGTAATTTTGACTTTTCCATTGACATATGACAGACAGAAATTTCAAATAACCGCAGGTGGTAAAATAACGTGGGTAATAATACACATCAAGATGGCAAATATCATATTTTGAATATGGTTTCCATGTCACTAAACAATATATTATCTTAACAACAGAAAAATGCCATCAGATGAGCAATTTCATTTTGCTGCTACTCCACCAGAAATTCGAGAAGCAGCAAAACTAGTAGAAGAAGATCTTCTGCCAACTAAATGCCGCCCGAGATATAACAAGGCATATAACTGTTTCAAAGACTGGTGTACGGGAAACAAAGTTCTGGTTACTAGTTTATTTTAGTGAAAATGCCAAGACAAAGAAGATATCAACGATTTGGTCACAATATTCAATGCTGAGGACCACTCTATCAATTAGGGAAAAAGTAGACATATCTAAACACGCAAAGCTATTAGCATTTTTAAAAAAGTGTGTTCATATGATATTTTGAGATATAAATTTTTTTTTTAATTACAAAAAAATAATTTACTTTCCACCGGGTGGAAAGTAAATGTAAAAAAAGTCAACTTTCCATCTTCCAAAGATAGATGAAATGTCATTATTACATGCATGGTTGTAAATAAAAAAATTATCCACATAGAAAAATGTGACGTTTTATATCCAATTAATAGCCTAGGATATTAGCATAGTCATTAAGGAGCACCCGGTATATTCAGTGATTCCTGCTATGCATATTTTACTTTGTATACCTACATGAAGGAACATCTAAAGATGTAGGCCGCATAGTAAGAAGATTTTAAACTCGCGTTACCAGTTTTAAATGTTTTTAAAAATGGTCGCCGGAGGTATACAGAATGCAGTGGGATAATATACAAATGTTGCAGAAAGATTTCACTCGATAAGTAACAAATTCAGACAACTTTGACTGTGACGAAGCTAACATTGGCAGAGATTATTTTTTCACAATCAAAGGTCAGATAATTATTGATTCACTAACCAAACATCTTGCAATGTAGTGAATCATCTGTCAATTTATCAATGACACAATGAAAATTGAGTTAGTTAATTATTGTTAAGGCTCTCTGGTAGATGAAAATGGGACACTATATATATCAGAAACGCATTAGATGGCGCCTTTTCTTCCAATCTCGAAACACACATATGCATTCTTTTCTTCATTCCATCAAACATTGACAAAAATATATAAAAATATATTATTGTTAAGAAGCTCAAGATAACTATGCAATCTTGCAATTCTCTCATGCAATTTTGCATGTTTTGGTTGCTATGGATTTTATCTTCGTTTATATTTCAGTCTGTCATTCTCAAAATTTTGTAGAAAAGTTATTTTGTATGTAAAAACCAACCAATATGAGATATTATTATTCTGTGGGGGAAAGGTGTTTTATGTTTGATATTGTATATATTATGTCGAATGGATTGGAAAATCCGGTACTTTAAAATGGCCGCCGAACAGCCCAGACCGAACACCCTGTGATTTCTTCTTTTGGGATTATATTAAAAATATTGTTTCTAATACACCGTGTTATTCGTCGAATGACTGTATATTAGAATTGAAAACTTTATCCTTCAGATTCAAACTAATAGAGAAGTTTTATTAAAAATTAATAGTCACATTATAAAAGTGTTTCGTAAATGTATCGAAAATGGAGGTGGTCATATAGAGCAATATAGATTATGAAATAATTGTTATATAATTGTAGTTATTAAATTAATGTTATAAACTTTTTGTTATTTTCTGGTTATGCCAATATTAATAAAATTGTATTTCTACTGCTCACTTGAAGAAAACAATGCATATGTGTGTTATATTTTTGAGGTCGGAAGAAAAGGCGCCATCTAGTGCGTTTCTAATATATAGAGTGGACCATTTAAAAAATAATAATAATTGCTTTTCGGTGTGACATATGATCACATAACACCCATAAAGATTTGGCTAAAAATGCTACATCTTGTTTCTTGAATGAACGCGCTAACTCAAAATACAAAAAAGTTACAGGCTCTTAAAAGTGGGAGAAACTAAATTGATAACCCTGTACACCTAAATTCTGCGAGATGCACATCGTGGTTATCCCAAGACATATTTCCTCCCAGATTGACGCCCATAAAATTAATAGATGAAGCCACTGGGATTGCTTGTCCTGACTGATGACTATATCCGCTTCTGTAATGTTAATCTTGTAGAGAAAATTTCTGCCTGGAGTTTCTTAGCATTAAATTCGACTTACATTCTTCTACTACTACAAACTACATCCGGGAACACTGTGTAGTTTGATTCTTTACATTCACAAGTCAATATACTTCACCACTGTAACTCCTTCGAGTATCTCCGTAAGTAAGATAACTTAAGTGCGGGACACTCCCTCTCTCTTATTAATGTTAATGATCTTACGGAGTAATTACAGTACCATATCTTTATTCTGCGAGTACTGGCTACTTTATTTATGACTTAATGCTATCTCTTCTTTAAAGATGTGATCTATAATGGGTTTTAGTATGGTAGTCGGGTTAAACGTCGATTAAAGAGCAATAAATATTATCGATACTCCGATGTGAGACATGTTTTAACGCTGATTTTTTTTATCAATACTGGCTTAAATAGTCTCTATTATACCTGGTGTATATTTTGGTTAGAGAAGTTATTCTAAAGTCGGTACGGTGTATGAAGTCCGCTAATCAATAACACCTCTCGAGCCGGGTAGTCGGTAGCTCTCAAACAATAAATTATATTTTAGGTATTTTCTAAATAAAATAATTTAAAGTAAATAAAAAATTAGTTTGGGCAAAGAAAAATAATTATTTTTTAGCTTTTATAGTATTTAGGCAAATTAGTTTTACGAATACTTTTTTTATAAAGTTTTGGTTCTAAAAAGAACCGATGTCGCCATCTTTCTGAAACATTATTGGATAGCTGGCAAAGCACTTTTCTGTTGTTCGTTATTTTGTATTTGAAGCCCAGCTA
Organism: Barypeithes pellucidus; assembly: GCA_963991005.1. Classification (NCBI taxonomy): domain Eukaryota; kingdom Metazoa; phylum Arthropoda; class Insecta; order Coleoptera; family Curculionidae; genus Barypeithes; species Barypeithes pellucidus. The sequence goes on along the minus strand of OZ022565.1, from coordinate 13,696,830 downwards.
TTTTAAAATGACGGACAAACTGGTAGTTCCAATATCGCAAAGTTCTTTCTTGTTTATCTTTTCAACAATAGCTTTGAGGGTAACATATTCCTTGGCTTTATACATATCATAAACAATATTCGTAATCGATAGTTTTATCCCTTGGGATAAATCAAAGGTTTTAGAATGGAGTCGAACCCTTTTATATGGTCTGTCCAATTCCTATTCACTCTTTGTTCGAAGTCTTCTTAAGGTCTTATCTGAAATACCGCAAGCGTACGCAGACGTTCGTTTTTGCTCTGCCAAAAGAGACACTAACGGGCCCGAGTTATCTTTTTCTAAAGTAAAATAACGTTCCACTTTTAATACCAAACTGCGCTCACCTGGAGATAAACACCTTCTAGGCGTTGGGTCAACTTGCTGAACATTTTCCATAACTTTGCTTTATAACTGCTTTTAATTCACACACAATAATGAGAAACAAACTAAAAGCATAACTACTTATTTAAAATAGAACATACCATCCGGCATTTGAGCAAATTTTAATTATTTCTTGGAAAATAGTGATTATTATATAGATTTAACTATAATGATCCCAAAATAACTGGATTCTAGGAAAAAGTACCTGAGAACATCTATAAGTTATTGACCCAAAGTATTTTTCATTTGATAAATAAAAAAAACTACGAGTGACAAATAAACTTGATAAAAATATTTATCTCGGTACATAATTCTCAGATAATTTTGTTTTGGAACCGCTGATTTTGCTCAGCCGACTACAGTGAACCAGTGGAATGTTCGGTACGATCAAGTATAGGGAAGGTATTGTTAACTTAACCGTCTTACTGTTTAACAACCTTTAATGATTTAATCAGATATCGGACTTCATAAAACGAACAAACTTTATCGATCAATCGAGAAACTTTTTCAGAAACTGTGATAATTTTCATACCGTGCATGCTCCAAAAACCATTTTCTAAATGCTGCAATATAGTAACTACCAGAATAGAAAAACAAATAAATCAAACTTACCCTTGCAATGTATCCAAGGTAGAAACAGTAAAATTGGAAATAGTACTTTGTAGGGGATAGCCATTCCATGGATCTGGAACCAAAAAAAAGTATGTTACAAAATATTGTATCTATTGGTATTATAACTGATCTTATTACCTCATAAATATAATTAGAAAACGATAGTTTCTAGCGAACACGTAGGTATGTGTAGATTGGTGATTCCACTTAACATTTCGAATAAATTGCGTTTTGCATTGGAACATATTCAGTGGCGGTTCTTCCTCAGGAGCACATGCGCACGTGCACCCCCAAAACAAAACGAATAAAAAATATTAATTTATATTCATTGAATATTATTTATCGTATAAAGTCCGACCCTCCCTAATATTTTATCATCCCGTCAAACCAAACTGTATAGATCCGACAACCGTGCCTCGGTCGAGATAAATGACGAGACTTGCTCGCACGTGCGATTAAATTGTGCAGTTTCTCTAGTTGACGGTGGACTATTTAAGAAATAACTTTAGCTCTTTAAGTTTGGAGCAAAAAATTGAAGTTAAGAATGCGGGTTTGTTCGGGAACACCTAAACCCGAAATTAATTTAACACAGACCACAAGGGGTAAATCTAGCGACTTTATTAGGAAGTTTAAAAATGAAATATATGAAAAAAAATGTATAGAGGGTATTCCAAACTTAATGAGGCTGTTATTGATCAATTTTCTACAGTTAAGAACCGAAGAAAGGACTTTACGTTTAAGCACTATTGTGTAGGGTTGATAAATGTTGTGTATTTCGATAAATGATCGAAAATCGATATGATTTTAAACCATTTTATTTAAGGATTTAAACTAAAAAACACTGAAAATATTTGGACATCATTCGGTTTTCTTGATAGCTCGTAGATGGCTTTAGTAGTATTAGTAGTGGATGGTATAAATATTGTTACGAGGGTTGCATGCGATGACGTTAAGATCCGACAGCTATACACACTAAGAAAACCTTTCTTATTTTCCAAAAGTTCCTTTCTTATTTTCCAAAAGTTGTATTTCCTTGTGTAAAATTAAAAAATAAATAAAAATATGTTTTACCTAACGCATTTTCTTATTACTTTTTTTCTGCTCATATATCCGAGCAGTTTTTCGCTCGATAGGAAACGCTATTCTAGTTAGAAATTCAAGCGAGAAATCGAAAATCGTTCCGAAATGTGCCGATTGGCGACGTTCGAGTTTGACGTACAGAAGGCTGACATGACATACGTCTCTGTTAAAGGCACAGAAACGAGAGAGTGCATACAAAAAAGTATGCCAAATCCCTTAGTGGATTCACGACTTAGTTCATTCGCGACATGGGTTTTGTTTTGATTGGCTAGCCAGCGGCGATTGTAAATTTTTAAAAAATTAAAGGATATAATTTTTTTTAAATCAGAATGAACTGTTCTTCCTTAAGAGGTTGCCTAGTTCTCTAACAAAGTTTTTTTTTCCCTTCACATTTTTTTCCTAAAACAGGAATAGACGCTTGGGAAGAAAACTCGTATTCCGGAATCCTGTTAATAAAAACTTTAGACTAAACTTCTAAAACTTACAAGAACAACCCCTGGTGTTTTAACATCACATTCTTCTTACTCATAAAAATTTTAAGTGATTAATCGCTCGAGCGATTCACTCGATTATTAAAATCGCTCGAGTATCAAGTACTCGATTATTAAAGTCATCGAATTTTCCCAACACTAATATTATGAGTATTTTAACGTATACAATATGCTCCTGGACTGGACTGGACCTCGAAAATTGCATCAACAAAAACGAACATAGTTACATCCAACATTACTATCATGTAGTACAAGTATCATAAACGGATCATAATCGACTCGAGCCTATTTATTTTCTATGCCATCCAATTGGTTTAATCGTACCAATACCGTTATAGTGATCTTCAAATGAATTGCAAATGTATTCTAAATAAAGGCAACAAAAGCTGAGGCTAAGAGCGTTACAATGATGTGAACATTTGCAGTATGAATAAATTACAATTTATAGATTATTATAAGACTATATGATGGTAGTCGTGATAGAAAAATAATACTCTTTTTGCAAATTGTATCAACAGATAAGATGGACATGTATTTTTGTACTTACATACAGTAAAACGGCTAATATAGCTAGTTAAAATAAGGGGAAGCTAGCTAAAATGTCGCATAACTTATGCTTAATGCTGTTACACAATTCTTATGTGACGAAGCTGGGGTTTTCAGACATAATCTCCTTTAATCGTTGTAATGTTTCTCAAGGAAGATGTATACAGCTTGGGGCTCAGAATATTTGCTCCAAGAATATGCTGACAATCTTTGTACAGAAAGAAATGTTTATTGGGATATTAATAATTTTAAATAGTTCTCAACCATGTAAACACTCTAAAAAATGGTCTAGTTTAGGATACCAAGATCTTAGTCTCAATAACAAGAACATTTAGTGAAATTGGCGATAAGAGGAAATTTAGTATCGAAGGCCAAATTTTATTGCAACGATTATTCTAGTTGAAGACACTAATAACTCTTTTTAAGTCAACCAAGTACTGCTAGTACCCGAAAGAATAAATATTTATGATATGCAATATAGTTAGTTATTAGGGGCAACAACATATTATTGTTTCAACAATTGTGTTTGTTAATTATTACCTATTTGATTGTTAAATAAAGAGCAAAGAAATATTAACAAAATTATTATTTTTCCAGACCACCCGATGATATCTTATCCTTATACAATAAGGGCGTATTTAGTCTACACAGTAGCACTTTAAAATACCATTTCAGATTGAATGGTACTACCAAGAAAAGGAAGATTTTTCCATTGATAGGATGTAACCACCTGCAGGCCGGTATCGAACTCTTTAGTTCTCGTCAATACAGAAGGTGTACATCTAATACTTCACGCCGTATTATCAACGGTAGTCGAGAAAATACAGCGCGCAGCGCCATCTCCTAGCAGCAAATGGCAGCTGTTGGTGTGACGTTAGGTCTCACATCGTACCTATTTATTACTACTATATCTGGTTAATAACAATAACTAAGTAAATTAGTATAGGGAGCTAATTAATAAAAAAGTGTTGGTTTCAACATGATAATGTAGTTATGTTAACTAAAAAGTAGTTAAAAATAAGAGTTAATTCTGTTAACTAGATCATCTTATTCATCGTAATTCAGTTAAAACGAAAATTGGTTTTGCGAACTAGGAATTACTATTACATAAGCTAAAACTTTAACAGCAAGATAAAATTAGTCTACCAATGCATTTTTTAGAGTGAACGTGTGATCATAGACCACGAGCTGACGGAGAACCTTGACAGCCTAGAACGTCGAAGACAGGTTGGGGATTTGACTCTCTTTTACAGATATTTTCATGGAAAGTGCTCGGCTGACCTTGCCCTCTCAATTCCGCCCAGAGCGGCGAATAGCAGAAATACATGATGAACCATTGCCGCCCATCCATATGTAGTTAAGCTTAGTACTCCTCGAACTTCATTATTTAAGAATTCTTTCATCTGGAGGACGTCATCATTATGGAAGACGAGTTAGTTTGTCCCAACGAATATAACCTCCAACGATTCAAAACCAACGTGAATCGCTTTTTGCGCACACGCACCACTCCCAGAGTACCCTAAAGGATTTTCCTATAGTGCTTGTGTTTGATCATAAAAAAAAAAACATTTAAGTTTACCTGTCATTATGATTAATGGGTATCAATTGTGTTACCAAATTTAAGAATGAAGAATAAGTTTTTTTGGGTTTTTAAATCTATAATATAAAAATATCACGAACTAACTTAATTATAAAACTATATTATCTTAAAATGTGGTCTTGTAGTATCTTTACTAGATCTGAAACAAATTATAGACAAAATACAGATTAGCATTCGATCAATTTTAATTTGACATTAATTAGGACCTACCCTAATTGGGTAAGTGAAATGGCGACTAATACACTTGTCGTAAAAGCGAACCAATTTAAACTAAGTCGTTGTTGTCCTTTCAAGATCTTTATTTATAAATCAATCGGTCAAAATACAGGGTGTCCCATTTTCGATACTTTTATAGGGTATCTCCGTAACTGTTAGTGCTATCAAAAAAGTAATGTAGGGGTCAGGTACTCTTTTTGGGTCAAACTTAGAATGATAAAATCAAGATTTGAAAATTTTTGCTCGTTTAAGAGATACGGGGGAAAATCAAAAAATTGACAATTTCAAAATTACCCTATATTTTCTTAGTTAAAAGAGATATGGAAAAATGTTTTATACAGAAGTTTCTTTATATTGATTGTTGAATAATCTGCCGTTTTCAGAATAATTATACGGAGTCAGGTAAAAAAGTTATCTGACCTATCCTCATTTTTTTAAATGGAACACCCTGTATATTTTAATCTAAAAATATACTATATTAAATTCTCCTTTCAAATATAACACACCATGGATGATATTGGTTTCCTAGGCGATTTATTAAACTTTATTACTTTAATCCAAAGTAGGCAATGAAACAAAAACTAATATCCTAGAAACAACTATGTTGACATTCTAGTTGTTGTTAACATTTAACGTCAATTTCATTTGTTACATATTCATTTGTGAAAAATACTTTTATACATTTTGAAAAATTTGATAATATCTATCATCCTTGGTGTATTATAAATTTTAAAAGAGAGTTTAAAATGCTATCTTTTTAGATTAAAATATACAGGGTGTTCCATTTAAAAAAATTAGATTAGGTCCGATAACTTTCTTACCTGACCCCGTATACTTATTCTGAAAACGGTAGATTATTCAACAATCATTATAAATAAACTTATGATTTAAACATTTTTCTGTATCTCTTTTAACTAAGAAAATATAGGGTAATTTTGAAATTGTTAATTTTTTGATTTTCCCCAGTATCTCTTAAGCGAGCGAAAATTTTCAAATTTTGATTTTACCATTTTAAGATTGACCCAAAAAGAGCACATGACACCTACATTACTTTTTTGATAGCACTAACAATAACGGAGATACCCTATAAAAGTGTCAAAAACGGGACACTCTGTACATACTGTAAAACAAATACAAATATAATGCAAAAGTGCGATAGTCAATTGTTTTTTCGCTTTTGCCATTTCAATCAGCGGAAAGAATGGTACTAGTTTATTAATAATAACCAAACATCGCAGCCGAAATAATGACGGAGTTGGCAATAGCACCGACTTACTCAGAGGCACCCTGTATAGTCCATTCATTTTGACGCACCTTGTATATTAAGATGTATTTGCCTATATCAATATAATATACAGATGCGTATAAAAGTTTTAATACGCAACAACGGTTGTAAAGAAGCCGATCAACTTAAACATTCTCGAGAGATCCGTTACGTCAGCCATATTTTCTTACAGTTGGCATTTAGTGGTTTATACATTAGATTAACTGTACAAATTTTCCTGTTTTTTATCTTTATGTTTATTGTTTTCTTCTTGTTGTTGCTATTATGGCCATTAATATGAATGTGCGGGCTGGTTAATTGATGCTTCACAACCAACATCTTAGTGGGTATCTTTCCAGATTTTTTACAGCATTAAAATGTGTAAAATCAAATCCATCTTTTCTTTTACACTCGTGACGGGTCCAAATTTTTTTACAGTAAATCGGATTTCAAAAATAAATAATCTCAAAAATACCTGTTAATTTTTTAATAGGTTTCTTATAGTATGTAATTAGAGGAATTATATACTATGTCCGCGCAAACGATCATCGTCACAAAGATCTTCGTCTATGTAGCACCGATTTTTTAATAATTTAACGCCCGTCACATGGTTAATTTTACTCTTCTGAATCATATAACGCCAATATTTGGAACTGAGTTATTTCAATCAGTCACTATAGCCATTTTCCTATTATTTATAACAGCCCTGTCTTATATCGGCTTAAAGTTTTGGAACGTTCCTTATAGAATGTTAAACTGAGAAAATTAGTCATATTTTTAATCTACCTAGGTGTAAACGAAACTTGCACATCAAAATATATTTTTCCTTAATGGTTTATAAATGGTTAAAAAAAAATATTGTATATAGCTTCGGATAACAAACCGTCAGATCAATGTATCTCCGGTATATTTTCATGCGTGACCGGCGATACAAAAAAGCACATATACGTGGATAACAGCTAATACAAGCTATTTCTTAAACTTTGTTAGATTGAAATGAGTATCTGTACTCAAGAGAATGACTTCGTGTAGTATTTTTCCCTTAATTAAGACTACTAGGTCTGAGTTAACCCTGTGACCGGCGAAACAACATGAAAACATACGCCTGGTAAAAAGTAGACAATGTTCTAGTTTACTAGTTTATACCTAAATAAACCTAATAAGGCACTTACCTAAACAGGAGCACGATTTACACAAATTCAAACACATACCGTCATATTTGTAAGACTATTAGGCCGACCTGTAGTGGCGATAATTATAAGCAATTTCTGCCGTGACCGGCGATACATGCAGCTGCGGGGACGGAACGTGTGGTTAATAATTGCGTTAAAGAAACTAAAATGGTGAAATTTTTAACATTATTTTTTCAATACAAATTGTAATATGAGGTAAAACATATTTTTATTTATTTTTTAATTTAACACAAGGAAATACAACTTTTGGAAAATAAGAAAGGTTTTCTTAGTGTGTATAGCTGACGGATCTTAACTTTGATTATTTCTTTTCTAGTCTAAGGATCTTAACGTCGTCGCATGCAACCCTCGTAACAATATTTATACAGTCCACTACGAATACTACTAAAGCCATCTACGAGCTATCAAGAAAACCGGATGATGTCCAATACTACTACCAATCATATCGAGTATCATTTATCGAAATACACAACATTTATCGACCCTACACAATAGTGCTTAAACGTAAAGTCCATTCTTCGGCTCTTAATTGTAGAAAATCAATCAATCAATAACAACCTCATTTAAGTTTGGAATACCCTCTATAAATTTTTTTTCATATATTTCATCTTTAAACTTTTTAATAAAGTCCCTAGATTTACCCTTTGTGGTCTGCGTTAATTTAATTTCGGGTTTAGGTGTTCCCGCATTCTTCACTTCAATTTTTTGCTCCAAACTCAAAGAGCTAAAGTTATTTCTTAAATACATTTATATATTAAAACATACACGCTCGAATTTCTAACTAGATGCACGAACAGACAATAGCGCGGTGCACATAAAAACTGTGCGCCTTTTCCATGTTAAATCGCTATAGCCCCGCTATCCCCCGCTGTCACCCGCCACCTGTTACTACAGAGGAACTGCACTACTTAGTCAAGTGCGAGCAAGTCTCTTCATAATCGTCATTTACCTCGACGGAGGTACGATTGCCGGATCTAGTTTGGTTTAACAGGATGATAAAATATTAGGGAGGGTTGGACTTTTTTAGTTTGACGGTACGATAATATATTAGGGAGAGTCGGACTTTATACGATAAATAATATTCAATGAATATAAATTAATATTTTTTATTCGTTTTGTTTTGGGGGTGCACGTCTGCATGTGCTCCTGTGGAAGAATCGCCACTGCTGGGGACACGTGACCGGCCATACATTTTTAAATTCAAATTTGAATACTGCAGCTATAATCTAAATAAAACTACTTTTAAAATTGCTTTCTAATGCAGGAAGTAACATATGTTTCGCAAATTTTAATCCTTTCTACAGTCAAATAGTTTATTTTGGTAACTTATATGCTGAAAGTTTCCTGTAAAAAAATGTGGACTCTGACGTCGTTTCATCAGAAGCGTCACCTTTCGACCCGAACAATAAATAAATAAGATCCCATTTTCCTGCGTAGTTTCTCAAAAAAATATTGCTTTTATTAACTGCAGCCAGCATCGTTTATTATATTTGAAATAACCATAAACTTCGTGTCTGCAGATAACTAGAAAAAAATACGAAGGTCTGGTGTTCACAGACCGTGTCTTTTAGCCGCTTTTAGGCATTGTGGAGTTGTCTCTTTTAAGTAAGCAACCATTTGGTGTATGGGTATAGCATACTACAGTGGCGCCCATTGGTTGTCGCATTGATAAAGTAAATATTGTGAAAGGGGAGGCTTTTAAATAATATGTGCAGCCGTTATGGTCTTGGGAGGAGAAAATGTTACCCTTAAAATCTTAAATGGGAAGTATACCTAAATCTCTATCCAATAATTTGTTATCCTTATTTAAATAATAATAATATTTTAAATATGAAGAATCGTAGACACTTTCGTATATAGGATTTTAAATATTGAATAAGCTCAATATTTAAGGGCAAATTTTCATTCTTATGCGCATCCTCATCTTACACGAAATGTAAATTACTTCACACCGCCTCAACATCGTACATCGAACTTTCAAAAGTATTTTAGTTCCACAGCAGTTCAAATGAGGAATAATTTACCTACTAATGTTAAGCAACTTTCAGTTAATAGAAATTTAATGACTATATTAAACAATATCTTTTAAATGCACAGAGAGGGGAAGTTCAGTATTAGTATTTTTATTTCTGTTTTATCTCTCTTTTTTGTTTTAGGTTTATGCGCTCTGCTATCTTCTTTTATGGTTTCGACTTGGGGATTGCTCGCATTTTTCTTTTTCTTAAATCGGCTCTTTTTCGTCACTTTTTTAGTTTTATCTACCAGTGTTCCTTTCTGCTCTTCTCTCTCTTGCGCCTTCCTTCCATTAGAAACACTGATTTTCCTGCTAACAAAAACTTTAATTCCAGTTTTGCGCCCAAAGAGTATGGTCTATCAACTCGACTAAAGTGTACCTTTTTTAATAGGTATACTTTGTCTTTAAAACGCCACCACTGACATTTACTACGATAATGTATCTTTTCCCTGTTTATTTGCGCTATGCCTTAACCAAAATTTATGTTCGAATGCTCAAGATGTCGTGTTTCATTATTATGGTCTATGAAGAACCAAATAGAGTTATGATACTTGCCAGATGTGTTATGTATTACAAATACATTAAGTTGAACTCTTTTCGTTTTACTTTGTTCTAATAATTTCAGCTTGTATAATACACATAGATTCAAAAGTGATGAAAATGATTTTTTTTTCTAAATGTTTATTTATATTTATCAGTTAAAACGATATCATTTTTTGTAGCAAAAAAAATATTCTCAAGACATTTTCAGTGTTGTATTTTGTTGGCGCTGGCCAATTACATTTTTCGGTTCAGTGTGTAACAATGAATCGCCGAGTAATATCTGAAATTGATCGTGCAAGAATAGTAGCTTTAGTTGAGGAAGGTCATTCCCCCAAGATTTGTTGCTGAAAGAAAAGGGGTTTTTCAAAGTGATGTATCTCGCATATGGAATCGCTATCTAGAGACAAATTCTGTGCGAGACAGACCACGAAGTGTTAGAAGGCGTGTTACTAAGAACAGCAGAACCGCAATATTACGTTAACAATTCGGAGAAATCGTACTATGCCAGTCCCACAACTTCAGAGAGATGTTACGTATGCATTGGAGTTCGCGTATCCATCTCTACACTAAGAAGACGAATTCTTGAATCCGGTTTAAGATGGCGGCCAGTAAGAGTTCCCCAACTACAATATGACCACCGAGTTCGTCCACTACAATGGGCTAAAACGCTTATTCGCTTACCCGAAGAATTTTGGAATTCTGTCCTATTTTCCGACGAGACCAGGATTTGTCTGATAAACGATAGTCGTCGGATTCGTGTTTGGAGAAAACCAACAAGAGCCGCTCAACCTGCCCATGCTCGCCCCTTGCCTCCAGTCGCGGGAGGAAGCGCCATGTTTTGGGCATTTTGGGTATTATGTCTGACGGGCGTACTGAGTTAGTCCACGTTCAAGGCGCAATGACTGGCGACAGGTACATTAGGGATATTCTACATCCTTATGTTAGGACGTGGAGAGGGGCTGTTGGTAACAATTTCGTGTTTATGGACGACAATGCCCGGCCCCATCGTACTAGAGCTGTGGATGAATACCTAGAAAGTGAGGGAATCAATCGCTTGGAGTGGCCTTCTTTGTCCCCTGACATGAACCCGATAGAACATGCTTGGGATATGCTCTCTAGGGCAATTGGCGTTAGAAGAAATTCCCCTAGAACTCTCCAGGAGCTTGTCGTCGCTGCTACCGAGGAATGGCAGGCTATTCCACAAGAACGGATTGCTAACCTTACGCACAGCATGCGGCGTCGTCTTCATGCTTGCATTGAGGCCAGAGGAGGAAATACACTTTATTAAAAGCTATATTTTTTTTTCATTTCATTTTCACAAATTATACAATATAAATAAATTTTACTTTTGTTAAGGTTTTTTTTTTGGAAGGTTTAAAATGTTGTGGTAAAATAAAAAAATTTAAAACTCATTGATTTTTATTTTAAACGTATCAATGAACTAATATTTAGTCTATTTTCACGATGACGTAATTACTTATTCGAGAATCAGAGTGATGCAAAACTTTTGAATCTATGTGTATGTACATATATGTACAGAAGCCCAAAATAGTAGATAAAATAAGAAGTATCGTTTACATCATCAAAACGTATTTTCTATCCAACTTGCACAAATTGATTTAAAATTCAGGGATTTGTTTTTTTTTGAACGCTTGGAAACGCCAACTAGTTTATAAAATTTGGGTGTGGCTTATAGGGGAAGCGCCATCTTGGTAAAGAAAATTAAATATGAAGAGAGGTCTTGCGATATATCATTTTGAAGGTCCTATCGAGTACTTTACGATACCAGAATATTACTTCTCTAGTCGCACCTGAAACAAAATGGCGGAGTTTCATTGTGTCCCTATACGTACCCAAGACAATAAGGCGGCTTTTTAAAAAATATATTAACTATTCTTTTCCTTATTTTAGCTTAGATTTTACAACCTTTTTCCGCAATTTCTATTGCGAAACAATTTGTATCCTATAGTGCTGTTGTTTTATGTGTACGGTAGGTTATTATAAAGTGTAATTATGCATTAGTATTTATTGCTTTTGTGTAATCTAATAATAAGTGCATATCTTCAAAAAAAAAATAATTTGAAACTCGTGGGTGTCTGTGTGTTTCTTTAAGTGATTTAGTGCAAATGTTCCGAGAGATTGGAAATAAGAGGCCGAATGGGGTTTAGTGGGTATAAGCCTTATTATGCAAGTTCCACATTATCATCAGGGTACGTGATGAGCATAAAGCTTTTCCCATAGAAAAAAAAAACCTGAAGATGTCTATGCTCTGGATTACTTGCTAGTGTACTGGCACCAGGATTCACTTCTATTTGGATACTAGATAAACTAAATGTTATTTTTATAAGAATCTAAAGTTTAACATTTTTTACACAGTTGGCAACATTGGGCCTGAACATCTGTTGATTACACAGCTTGGCAATGTAATATGATCATATATGAATGGGCCGAGGAGTAACCGGTGGGTGTGGGTCTAGGGATTAAATAACCCCACTTCTTAAACCTTCGATTTAAAAAAAAATATGTAGCGCTTCTCTAGGACACCCCAGGAGTCACCCATTTAAATATAATACGTCATTTCCATAACACCCTGTAGACGTGTCTAAGTGTTTAAAACAAAACAGCCCTGAATTTAAAATGAATTTATGCAAGACTTCATGTACACAATGTTTACGGCACACGGTGCTCTATAACTGTTCTAAAATGACTTAAGCAATGTGGGATTCCACATACAAACACATTTATAGCTGTGAACTAGTAAATCGTATTTATTTTACTTTTAGAGAAAATCCCACACAACAAACGATTGTACGCAATGTAATGTTCCATCACATGTGATTGCGAAGTGTAACTTAATTTCGAATTGCGTTTCCTACTTCCTTATTGGAGACCAGTTTTTTTTTTAATTTAATTAAATTCGCTTATAAATAGTTTAAGCGTTGATTGTGTCTTTTATATCGAGAAGTACGCACAAAAAATCTGATAAGGTTAAAATAAAATAATAATTCAATATTTGGTTACAATCCTTAAAATTAAATTTTTTTTTAGAGTTTTGTTTTTGTGGACTATTAACGGTTATGAAGATCTGGGCGACGGATTACTTTGAAAATTTGGAAGCTTATATAAGTGGACATGCTCTCTATTTTAGAAGTATTTTAGGCCGTGCGGTGCTGCCACTTCTAGTAGAAAGTATTAGCAACTTTGATAATTTAAATGGAATAACCCTGTGTATTATTTTTTTTAAATCCCTATTAATTTCTTAATAACTTTCCTTAATATTTTCATGATAATAATCAATTTGCCTTTTTCTTTTTGGAGAACGTGTACAAGGTGTCCCATTTTCGACACTTTTATAGGGTATCATCGTAATAATAATTATCAAAAAAGTAATGTAGGTATCATGTGCTCTTTTCGGGTCAAACTTAAAATGGTAAAATCAAAATTTGAAAATTTTCGCTCGCTAAGAGATACGGGGGGAAATAAAAAAATTGGCAATGTCAAAATTACCCTATATTTTCTTAGTTAAAAGAGATACAGAAAAATATTTTATACAGAAGTTTCTTTATAATGATTGTTGGATAATCTGCCGTTTTCAGAATAAGTATACAGGGGTCAGGTAAAACAGTTATCGGACCTAACCTCATTTTTTTTTAAATGCAACATCATGTATATTTTAATCTAAAAGATACTATTTTAAATTCTCCTTTCAAATATATATCAGACCATGGATGATATTCGTTTCCTAGGCGATTTATTTAAACTTTGTTACATTGAAACGAAATAAAAGATTCACAGTAAGGTAAAAAATAACGGGAATCATCGCAAATGTTCGGAATGTGTCCTTAAATGGTTACCGTCTTTCCGGATAGCGATCAAAATATACATTTTGCGCCATTTCTTCGTTTTTCCACTTTTTATATAAACTGATGCCATATCCAATTTTCAAAATGTTTATAGGTCATTTTCGCAAATGAATATGTAAAAATGAAATTGACGTAGTCAACATAGTTATTTCTAGGATATTCGCTTTTGTTTCATGATCTACTGTGGTTTAAAGTAATAAAGTTTAATAAATCGCCTAGCACACCAATACCATCAATGGTGTGTTATATATTTGAAAGGAGAATTTAAAATAGTATCTTTTTAGATTAAAATATACAGGGTGTTCCGTTTCAAAAAATGAGGTTAGGTCCGATAACTTTTTGACCTGACCCCGTATATTTATTCTGAAAACGGCAGATTATTCAACAATCGCTATAAAGAAACTTCTGTATAAAATATTTTTCTGTATCTCTTTTAACTAAGAAAATATAGGGTAATTTTGAAATTGTCAATTTTTTGATTTTCCCCCGTATCCCTTAGGCGAGCGAAAATTTTCAAATTTTGATTTTACCATTTTAAGTTTGATCCAAAAAGAGCACATGATTCCTACATTATTTTTTTGATAGCACTAACAATTACGGAGATACCCTATAAAAGTGTCGAAAATAAGGCACCCTGTACTTCAAAAAGGGCTGACTTTTTGAACTCTGACAAATTACCACACTGATTGGTTGGAAGTCAGGTAATACCCATTGGTAGCAGGGAAACTGGAGTGCTTCCATACTTTCCGACTACTATTTGCTTGTTAGAGATGCTCCAGAAACAATTCACAAAAGAATAGCCAAATGACAGTTCGTTTGGTGACCCTAAAAGTGTAAAATTATCTAGTTTTTATTATTTTGTTAAAAAAAATTTTAAAAAATTTTTTTTTAAAACTGCAACTAAGTTTTTAATTTCATTATCATATTTGTATTCAGCATTCCAAGATTAGCAAGAAAAATGCATTTTGATACAAGATATAAAAATAACCTAAAATTTCTTGTCCAGAGTAATCCAAAAGCTACTGGTCCAGACGAAATTCCTATTATAGTTCTCAAGAGATGCGCCGATGAACTAACACCAGTATTTTGTAGACTTTTCAACTTATCCTACAAAATAGGAATATTTCCATCTTGCTGGAAGACGGCTCGAGTCCAGCCTATTACAAAGAAAGGTAAGAGAACCCTGCCTAACAACTATCGACCAGTCGCATTGCTTTCAGTTATGTCAAAAGTAATGGAGAAAGCTATTAACCAACATCTTCTAAAGTACCTGGAAGGCTTCAACATTATCAGCGATCATCAATATGGTTTTCGGAAGTCCAGATCAACTGGAGATCTTCTAGCCTATGTCACCCATATTTGGAACAACGCAATCGAACATCATGGGGAGTCTCGGGTTGTTGCACTGGATATTTCTAAAGCCTTTGATCGTGTTTGGCATGAGGGGCTTCTAAGTAAACTGCGATCCTATGGTATGCCCAGTCGATTCTGTGCATGGTTGTCTAGCTTTCTTAAGGACCGCTCTCTGCAAGTGGCGATTGACGGATTTCTCTCAGACACCTTCACCATCAATGCCGGTGTTCCTCAAGGGTCCATATTGTCTCCAACTCTCTTCTTGCTCTACATTAACGACCTTCTAGTGAAAACTAAAAATCCGATATTTAGTTTTGCTGACGATAGCACACTTATCTCATCTTTCTCTTTGAATGCACAAACATCGACTGCCGACGCACATCTTCGCAGACAGCATGAAGTATCACGCCTTAACAAAGACCTGGAAGAAATTTTGGCTTGGGGTGACAGTAACCAAGTCGAATTTAACGCTAAAAAGACCCAGGCAGCAGTTTTCTCTAAAAAGGTTAACATTACAGAACCGGAAATAGTCATGGACGGACACGCAATCCCACTGGCTTCATCTATTAATTTGCTGGGCGTCAATCTCGGAGGAAATATGTCTTGGCATAACCACGTTGTGGCAATCGCCAAGGTAGCTTCTCAGAAGCTTGGGGTACTCTTCCGAACCAGAAAGTTGTACACACCTCAACAACTTTTGACACTATAGAAAGCCCACTCAGGGCTATTCGTCTGATCGGAGACCACGAGCTGACGAAGAACCTCGACAGCCTAGAACATCGAAGACAGGTTGGGGATTTGACTCTCTTTTACAGATATTTTCATGGAAGGTGCTCGGCTGACCTTGCCCTCTTAATTCCGCCCAGAGCGACGATTAGCAGAAATACACGACGAACCACTGCCGCCCATCCATATGTGGTTAAGCTTAGTACTCCTCGAACTTCATTATTTAAGAATTCTTTCATCTGGAGGACTGCATCTTTGTGGAACGACCTTCCCGAGGTCGTTTTTCCCAACGAATATAACCTCCAACGATTCAAAACCAACGTGAATCGCTTTTTGCGCACACGCACCACTCCCAGAGTGCCATAAAGGATTTTTCCTATAGTGCTTGTGTTTGATCATAAAAAAAAAAAAAATCTAGATTGATCAATGTATTTCTTATAATCCAAAATGGAAACTAAACCTGCTCTTAGACCATCTCCAGATATTACACAGGTTTCTATTTTTTTTAATCAATATTAAAGTATTCAAACACGTAATTTTTTTTTAATTAATTACTGTTTTTAAATAGGTAATAAATAATAACTTCAACAGACGAGGAGACTATAAAAACGAAAGTGATTTGAAGCGAGCCATTCGAATCTAAATTCAAACCGGTAAATCACGTACAGAATTAACATTCATTACCGGTTGTATTTGGTAATTTTCTAATAAACAGGTGCATATTTGAATAATAAAATTATAAATTGTTTACCTGTAGCTACGATTTCTAAAATTTACTATAATTTTCCTTATATGGTGTTTCATAACAAATACACGAAAATATTTGAAATATTTTTGTTTTCTGATGAAGAAATTCGATTATTTGCATATGACATAAAAAATAGCCGAGTGCCATGATATTAATAATTATAATAATAATAATGTTTATTCCCAACGAGCTATTGTAGTCCATTACAGGGAATATTATAACATAGAACATGTACAACATAGTACAAGTAATTAATCAATATAAAAATTTAAAATAAAAAATTATTATAAATGGTTTTTTTTTTTAAGTAATTTGTATGTTTTCCAGAAAAAAATTCTTTGCATTTTTTTTAAACAATTTTAAATTAAAATTTTTTGTTAATACTTTAGGTAATGTATTATATTAAACTACGGCATCCCCGATAATAGTCAACAGTAAGGAGGTGAAACTGATATGCCAAGGATTAAAAAATAGAAAATCTCCAGGTCCTGGTAACATCCCTCCTGAATTACTTAAATACGGCACAGATAAGCTCTATAAACATCTAGCTAATCTCTTTCAAAAGTGCCTCAATGGGGAGAGTATCCCTGAGGAATGGAGATCTTCGTATATAACAACAATACATAAAAAGGGAAATAAGAACGTCTGCGACAACTATCGAGGAATTGCTGTACTTAGCAGTATTTCGAGAGTATACGGAAAGTTGGTGAAAAGAAGGATTGAGGGCGAATACTGTGATATGGAGGCCGAAGAACAGGCAGGCTTTAGGGCTGGTAGATCTACAGTGGACCCCCTATTTACCATAACACAGATAATTGAGAAGAAAATGGCACGAAACCAAGAAGTTCACCTCCTTTACGTCGACCTCAAAAAAGCATATGATAGCGTGCCCCAACAAAAACTCTGGGAAGCTCTCGAGAAAACAAACATCAGTATCACTCTAATCAAGGCTGTCCAAGAACTATATAAAAACAACACAAGCAAAATAAAGAAGGGCCAGGAGATGTCCAAGGGATTTAGTATTAGCAAAGGACTAAAACAGGGTTGCTGCTTGTCCCCAACTTTATTCAAAATTTATTTAGAACAAGCCTTGAAAACGTGGAAGCGGAAATGTAGAAGTATGGGATTACCACTTAACGATTACATACTGTACACCCTTTGTTTCGCTGACGATCAGATAGTAATAGCTCAAGAGTATGAAGATCTAGAATATATGACCCGGAAGCTCATAGAAGAATACGACAAGTGGGGATTAAAAGTGAACATCGAGAAAACGGAATACATGTGTATTGGTGGAGATCGGCGTAACTTAGTTCTGGAAGAACAAGAGATAAATTATTGCACAAAATATAAATACCTTGGCATGAACCTTACGGATGACGGAATCATGGATGAAGCAATAAAACATAGAAATAACCAGGGAAGACAAGCCATTAGACATCTCAACGGGGTTCTTTGGGACAAATCAATATCTAAGAACAACAAACATAAAATTTATAACAGCATAGTCAAAAGTATCATCACTTACGGTAGTGAAGTATGGACACTGAAGGAAAGAACAATAAAGTCACTGAAAGCCACAGAAATGGATTATTGGAGACGTGCTGCCGGGAAATCCAAACTGGATAGAGTCAGAAATGATAGAATACGAGAGATTATGGGTGTTAAACACAAAATAACAGAAGACATCAGGATAAACCAACTTAGATGGTACGGACATGTCCAAAGAATGGAAGATAATAGACGTCCTAAACAAGTACTAAACTGGACACCGCAAGGAAGACGAAGGAGAGGAAGACCTAGACTTAGTTGGAGAGAAGGAATAGATAGGGACATCGAAGAAAGGGGGCTAAATGAGAACTCATGGGAGGACCGAGATAGATGGAGACTGGAAATCAGAAGACGGCGAAGAACGTTATGAACTGATCTATATATATATATTATATTAAATATTTATTCCATCAAATAAAATAGATTTCATCCCTATTCTACTTTTAATTTGATTTTTTCTTAAATGGTCAATATTTCTGGTATTATGATTGTGTATATCAGTAAATTTTACAAATTTTATACAAGATTTTTTATTTTTATTATTAATTGCATGAATTAGTATACTAATTTTTAATTTATATAAACTATTCAGATCTAGATATCCTCTTGGTTTATATAAATTTGCTGTCGGTTCCAAAAAATTCAGTTTATGAATACATTTTATAATTTTGTTCTGTAGTCTTTTTAAATATAAGATCTTTTTAGATATAAGATCGATGGTCGGGAATAATAGCGTACTTCTAAACCTTGGTTAATAATATACTAATATTTATAACCATGCATGTAATAATGACATTTCATCTATCTTTGAAAGGTGGAAAGTAAATTATTTTTTTGTAATTTTAAAAAAAATCTATATCCCAAAATAATATACGAACACACTTTTTAAAAATGCTAATAGCTTTGCGTCTTTACATATGTCTACTTTTTCCCTAATTGATAGAGGGGTCCTCAGCATTGAATATTGTGACCAAATCGTTGATATCTCCTTTGTCTTGGCATTTTCCCTGAAATAAGCTAGTAGCGCCGACTCAGAACCAGGATTTTGAACTTTGTTTCCCGTACACCATTCTTTGAAGCAGTTATATGCTTTGTCATATCTCGTGCGGCTTTTAGTTGGCAGAAGATCTTCTTCTAGTATTTTTGCTGCTTCTCGAATTTCTGGTGGGATAGCAGCAAAATCAAATTCCTCATCTGATTCCTTTCCTTTCCTTTTTCTGTTGTAAAATAATATATTGTTTAGTGATATGGAAACCATATTCAAAATATGATATCGGCCATCTTGATGTGTATTATTACCTACGTTATTTTACTACCTGCGATTATTTGAAATTTCTGTCTAATTTTTCAAAGGAAAAGTCAAAATGACATTTATCTTTTATTAATAATTTCAATTCAAAATAATAAGAAGTGGATGTTAGATGTGGTTGTAAATAAAATAGTATACACACCTCATTACTGTCTCGAGATTTAGCTACCGACTCTGTCGACAGGAATGAAATACTTTCGGCCTAGGTACGTAACATACTATTTTATAGCATCAAAATCATTTTGGTTTGTATTTTGAAAAATGCATTGCTCATCTGCTCTGACCCATTCAATCTTTAATCGCCCATAAGAATTGTTTATGATGAATTAGAGAAAAAAAGTATGAAGACACTTTAGGAATTTTTATTAAAACATGCTCTTCTATATTAAATTAAAAAATTCACCGCTACGGCATTATTATTATTATGAAATAGATCCTATTCTTTCCAGAAATATTACAGTTACCTAAACGTATTGTCAAAAAAAAAACTTGCAAATTATAATGTTCATTTTAAAGTCACTCATCAATGATTCCGTAGTTCAATAAACTGTGAAAGAAATGTGATCGTGTAGCAATTTTCTTTAAAAGTAGATTTTTTTTTTTTGGGTTACTTTACTTCAGCTTGAACGGTGTTGCGTTATGGAAATACGTGAATCTTTAACTTCCTATTGTCTAAGTTAAATTGAAAAGAAATTTCGTATTGAAGGAAGTGGAAGTACATGTAATGCCGTAAAGAATTAGTGAAATACTGTAAAAAAAATCGCCGAACAAAATTAAGCTTTTTTTTGTAAATTCCAAAAATCTTTGTCGAGTTTGTACCACATATATGTATATATAAACAGTATATTGCTAATACCATCTGCAATTATGTCCCCGCTATGGGCATCGAAGGGGGCGTTGTGAGTTTGCGCAATTTCCTTGTGAAAGTAAACATTCGACAGGACCGGATTACAACTTTTTTAATGTAAATTTCACTAGATAGATAGGAAAAAAATCAAAATTTCGATTAGTTCGATTTAAAGCGTTTCATGCATACGGTTTCTGGCGATATGATGATCCGACGGTGCCCTGATTAGTGTAAACTTTTGGTGTCTAATTTCGTCCGAATATTTGTAACAATCGACACGATGAGCGTTATTTTAACTTTCATCCGACGTCGTATGTTTCTTAACCGCAATTTTTTCTAAACCGAAAATTAAGAATGAATGCATATATTGATTATTTTGGGAATTATTATCAGTTACTAATGCACCAAATTAAAAATACATTAATTTTAAGGTTAGGTAGTGACCACATATATATTATTATATTATATACGAGTGATGCTCTCTTCTTTTTTACAAGCTTTTTAGTGTAATTCGGTTCCAAAGATTATACAACTCCATGTATATTTTTCCCATATAGAAGGATGTGATTAATAAGTGATAATCATTTAAGTGATTATCACTTGGTGGTCACATTGTTGTAATTGTCATTTTTTGACAAATTACTTCAGAAGTAATTTCTGTCAGTTCTTGTTACAAAATGGCAAAAGAAAGATTTGGTAAAATTTTGTTGTCTAAAGTCGACGATGCTATTAAAAATGGGAAGCCCAAAAATACCGAGCGTTCCGACAAATATGTATGGAAGCAGTTTACTGAGTTTTGCCTTGCGCGAAGTTTCGAAATTGAGAAAATGTCAACAGACAAGGATTTGTGCAACATTTTAAAAGACTGGGCATATAATATGCGAAAATCCGACGGAAGCGATTATAAAGAAGGTGTGGTCAAGCTTTTATGGAACAAAACGGCCAAAATGCTCCAGGAACTATATTTTGAAAAATATAATCGCCACATAGATCCATTCAATGACATGGTTTTTCAAAGCGCCCGTTTTGCCCGTAATGCAAAACGAAAAGAGTTGCAGGCGGTACTTGGTGCACGAAAGGAGAGTTCCACGGGTTTGACGAGACAGGAAATAGAAAAAATGGCCTTTAGTTTGGATGAAAATACCCCAGATGGGCTTCAACGGAAATTTTTCCACATAGCTGCATCCGAACTAGCATGGAGGGGAAATGAAGCAGTTTTTTTGCTATTGGAATATTTTAAGGAGGAAAAATATAATAACGGGTCTAGTACCGGTCGTCTGGAATACAACCCAATATTTTCTAAAACGGCGCAAGGAGGAGCAAGTCGAACATGCGAAAGTAAGTGGCTTGTAAAAAATCTTGTGAATCCGGATTTATGTCCAATACGGTTATATTTTAAGCTAATGTCCAAAAGAGGCGAAAACATTAAAACTAATCGATTCTTTTTGACGGTCAATCAGAAATGGAAACAGAATGATAATTTCCCATGGTTTAAGAATTGTCCAGCAGGTATTAACATTATAAGAAACTGGACAAAAATGGGAGCAATCAACATCGGCCTAGATACGAAAAATAAAAAGATTACGAATCACTCTAATAGAGCTTCAACAGTAAGTGCCCTTAGCAGTTCAGGTGCTAATCTCCAGGAAGTTATCAAAATAACGGGCCATAGTTCTATAAATTCTGTTACTCCCTATCTCCAGCTCAGCGAGCAGCATCATCTGAAGATTTTGTCGCAAATGAGAGCCGAAAATATATCGTCATCTACTTCTGATGCTGAAGCCCAATTTCAAACACCTCCAACCTATGATAATAATTTATCCAATAGTTCAAGTTTTAACTATAATAATTGTAATTTCGTAATTAACAATAATTACTGTAATAAAAATGTTTAACTCAGAAAGATATATGTACTTTATTTCGTTGTATAATCCTTTGAATACAACTCGATGTTTCGGTATTACCTAATACTTTTACCTGACACTCAACGCGTTACCCGGCAACACTACTCCTCTTTCGGAGTCGTAGTGTTGTTGCCGGGTAACGCGTTTCGTGTCAGGTAAAAGTATTATTCGGTAATCCCGACACATCTTGTGGTATTACATTCGATTATACAACTCCATGTATATTTTTCCCATATAGAAGGATGTGATTAATAAGTGATAATCATTTAAGTGATTATCACTTGGTGGTCACATTGTTGTAATTGTCATTTTTTGACAAATTACTTCAGAAGTAATTTCTGTCAGTTCTTGTTACAAAATGGCAAAAGAAAGATTTGGTAAAATTTTGTTGTCTAAAGTCGACGATGCTATTTAAATAATTACTGTAATAAAAATGTTTAACTCAGAAAGATATATGTACTTTATTTCGTTGTATAATCCTTTGAATACAACTCGATGTTTCGGTATTACCTAATACTTTTACCTGACACTCAACGCGTTACCCGGCAACACTACTCCTCTTTCGGAGTCGTAGTGTTGTTGCCGGGTAACGCGTTTCGTGTCAGGTAAAAGTATTATTCGGTAATCCCGACACATCTTGTGGTATTACATTCGATTATACAACTCCATGTATATTTTTCCCATATAGAAGGATGTGATTAATAAGTGATAATCATTTAAGTGATTATCACTTGGTGGTCACATTGTTGTAATTGTCATTTTTTGACAAATTACTTCAGAAGTAATTTCTGTCAGTTCTTGTTACAAAATGGCAAAAGAAAGATTTGGTAAAATTTTGTTGTCTAAAGTCGACGATGCTATTTAAATAATTACTGTTATAAAAATGTTTAACTCAGAAAGATATATGTACTTTATTTCGTTGTATAATCCTTTGAATACAACTCGATGTTTCGGTATTACCTAATACTTTTACCTGACACTCAACGCGTTACCCGGCAACACTACTCCTCCTTCGGAGTCGTAGTGTTGTTGCCGGGTAACGCGTTTCGTGTCAGGTAAAAGTATTATTCGGTAATCCCGACACATCTTGTGGTATTACATTCGATAATCCATAGATAATGTAATGAACAAAATACTTTCGTATATGTGTACATACTTGAAATACTTTATACCTGGTATTGATCGACGACTTTTACAAAAAAGCACCATGCAATTGTGTCCTTTCATCTTAGACAAAACAAGCCAACTAATAACCTACCAAAGAGGGAATCGAATCACCACAAATTAAAAACTCCTTTACAAAAATTGTTGTTAGGTAATGAAAGTTTATAAGCACTAATATACCGACAACAATGTGGATGAACCACTTATTATTCTGTAATTTGATAAAGCGTCCAGAACAAAAGATGTCGACGAATAACAACAAACAAATAATGTCGGGCCGGCTCTGACGCGATCGATAAAATTTGCACCCTACTGCGCAAACTCAATAGGCCCGCTCCATCTCCCATAGCGGGGAAACTTTTTGTATTTTGGATCGTTCGTATTAGCAATATACTGTTTATATATATATATATATATGGTTTGTACCTACAGAATATTGCAGGCCGGATACAGACATGGCCAGGGCCGTTTCTACCATTAGGAAAGACTAGAGCAGACAAACAACAAATTAGAGAAAATGAGAGAAATATGTCTGGGCATATGCCGGCACGTTATGGCAATCGCCACGATAGCCTCGCAGAAACTTGGTGTACTTTTCAAGACCAAAAAGTTATATAAACATCAACAACTTTTAACATTCTACAAACCCCAGAATCGACTATCGCTAGAATACTGCTATCATGTCTGGAGCTCTGCCTACGCTCCCAAGGGTATTCTTCGGCTACTGGATTCCATCGAAAGAAGAGCCATTAGTCTGATCGGAGACCATGAGATGGCCAAGAACCTCGACAGACTAGAACATCGCAGACAGATTTTAGATTTGACTCTCTTTTACAGATTTTCATGGAAAGTGCTCGGCTGCCCTTGCCCTCTTAATTCCGCCCAGAGCGGCGAATAGCAGAAATACACGACGAACCACTGCCACTGCCCATCCGTATGTGGTTCAGCTTAGTACTCCTCGCACTTCATTGTTTAAGAATTCTTTCATCTGGAGGACGTCATCATTCTGAAACGATCTTCCCGTGGTCGTGTTTCCCACTAACATAACCTCCAATGTGAATCGCTTTATGCCTACACGCACTACTCCCAGAGTTCCTTTTTGAAAACCTCATAAGAATAGGTAGATATATTACCCAATTAAAGCCCAATCCGACGCTGTTTTTTTGTTAAATTGATATTATTTTACTCAATATTTCTTCGCAGACGAATACGCCTTAATAAAATTGTAATGAAGTTTATAAACGCCAGGTTATGTTACGAATTTAATATAAAACCGACGAATCGATAGCGGCAGACAATTTTTTCTTAATTGATGTGGTTAACCATTGGCTATTGTACTGAAAGCGAGAAGTTATTTATTATCGTTTGAATTTCCTGAGATCATACACACGTTTTTGTGGTTTCTTGTATTTACTAGCATTGTAATGAAAGTGATTCTAAATAAACTTTATTTTTGCTGCTATTTAAACGATCAACAAGCTAACTGGAACTAATTATCGCGAATACGGTCTTGGGAATATTAAAAAGTAACTCATATTATCATGTTTTCTATATACCGGGCTCCCAGAGGTCTGGCATGAAACTTGAATTTTTTCGAAGTGCGGTTATGGATTGAATTGAAATTCAAGGCCTGAGGGCCGATATTTGAATGTTACCTTAAGTTAGACCTTAGCCTTAAGGATAAAATAAACCTTAAAAAACTATGTTTTAATTAATTTTAGGGTCAATTGACATGTTAAGTGGCAGATTACCACGTCCTTAAAGCAGTGGCGGCTCTTGACTTATAATAGGGGGGTTCACAAGTATGGTGAAATTATTTTTAAAATTTTATTTTTGTGTAACGACCAAACAATTACTTTCTATGCGTTTTAAATGTAGGAAGAAAAGATGTAATACAAAAATGCGTTAGGTAAAACATATTTTTATTTATTTTGGCATTTTACACAAGAAGAAAATTGATCAATAACAGCCTCATTAAAGTTTCGAATACCCTCTATAAATTTTTTTTCATATATTTCATTTTTAAACTTTCTAATAAAGTCCCTACATTTACCCTTTGTGGTCCGCGTTAAATTAATTTCGGGTTTAGGTCTTCCCTCATTCTTCACTTCAATTTTTTGCTCCAAACTCAAAAAGCTAAAGTTATTTTTTGAATAGTCCACCGTCAAACTATTCATTTTAACTTAATAAATATATAATATTAAAACATACACGCTCGAATTTCTAACTACATGCACGAAGAGACAACGGCGTGGCGCACACTAAAATTGTGCGTCTTTCCCATGTTAAATCGCCATAGACCCGCTATCCCCCCGCTGCCTCCCGCCACCTGTTACTACAGAGAAACTGCATTATGCCCCGCCTACTTAATCGCACATGCGAGCAAGTCTCGTCATAATCGTCATTAACCTCGACCGAGGCACGGTTGCCGGATCAAGGGCCTATAACATACAGTTTGGTTGACGGTACGATAAAATATTAGGGAGGGTCGGACTTTATACGATAATTGACGGTACGATAAAATATTAAGGACGGTCGGACTTTATAAATTAATATTTTTTTATTCGTTTTGGGGATGCACGTGCGCATATGCTCCTGTGGAAGAACCGCCACTGCCTTAAAGATCTATTCCTGCAGAGAGAACTTTAATGTACTGTCAAGATTCTGTTCCTTACGATGACTTTGAAAAATCGGCCCTTTATCGATTTAAATTGATGTTAAGTATATCCAGTTGCTCTATGGTCTATAAGGTAATGGGACACCCTGTATATGTATTTTAATGGATGTAAGAACGCTATTAGGGAAAGCTGACAACTTTCGTAAGAAAGAAATGTTTATTACGTATAGATCCATACAAACATAGCGAGTTATGTAGAAAATGCACGTATCCAACATTTCATTGGTCATCTAATAAAAATATCAAAATTGTGATTGACAAATAACATAGAAGCGTAGGAAATTCGCTTTGCAATATCCATATAAATGATGCAAATGATGTTGTCTTGCAAGAAGTAATGATTATCCTTTCATCAATCATTTTATTTTGCAATGTAAATAATAATTGTGTAGGGGTAGAATGCAAATGGAAAAAAATGAGACATTTGAAAAAGTCTGATATTTCACTAACACAGAATACCATTTTTCTATTTGGGTTACATAATGGCTACATTATGAAATGCAAAAAAAATTAATAACCTGCCACTTTATGAAACTGAAATTTTCTTTTTTTATGTTGGCAGCAAGTAGGGTTAACATTTTAGGCTTACTTCGATTTCGTTGAAATTAGTTTTCTAGGCATTATGGATTCGACAAAATTTTTTTTTAGAAAACTTTAAAATACTAACCTTTAACCTTGCAAATAGATCATTTTTACTAGATATTTATCTGAAATACCTATCCTTGGAAATATTCAACATGCTGACGCGGTCCGTCCCGTCAACTAATTTCTAGTCACAACTATAAAACAACATAACCTAAAAATAATAAAAATGTCTTCCAGTTTATGCTCTATTTCCAAAGTTTTATTCAATAAAGTACTTTTTTTATTTTTTATTCAATATAGTATTATACATATTACTTTATATATACATATTTATAGTTACTGTAGGCATTTCCTGGGCATTAATTGGTATTTCTGTCAGATTCTGTGTCAGTATTTTGTTCCATAGTATTATTTATTATTTTGTTCAATATTTTGAACTTTGTTCTGCTCGCGCCATTACTCAAAGTTTTTCATATTCTTTTTAAAAGTTTTTCTAGATTATTTTCTGCAATCTCTCGTATTTCGAAGTACAACTTTCTTCCTGCTTCATTTTTATTAACTTTAATAATATATTTATTTTTAATTATGACGGATGGGAAGAAGCTCTGTGTGTTCAATTGTTTCTATCATGGCATATTTGATACTTGTAACATTTTTATTAAATTGTAAAAGTATTGCCAACCCAAAAAGAAAATATTAATTCAAATGGAAAAAATCTACTATATTTTCTAAAGTTTTTCAGACTTTAAAGACCCAAATAGACAAAGTATTATAAAATACACGGTTCATAAGAGAATTAGAGCACTTGTACTTAAGAAAACGACCCGCGACGCGTTCTCTAAGATAATGTCTTATGAAACTTGTATCTTAATATACTATTATAATAGTTAACCGATTTTCATTTGTTTTCAAGTTATTGCGTAATAAAAATCCAAATTTTCGATAAACGTGTGGTATAGTCCATAGGTATTAAAATTGGCAATTGGAGAATCGTCTCAGGGGAGAGCACTATTTAAATGGTTTTTCCATCAGGTTTAAGTGAATAGCTTAGGATTGGTTGACCAAAATATATTCAAACGTGGCACATGGGTTTACCATATCGGTCTCTTCAAGAAGTTATAATTCAGTATTTCTATAAAATGTACAGGGAAGCCAATATCCAGCCACTTAAAAAATTACACTGGATTTCCTATGTTCAACTTGCTGCTTGCTTGTTGATATATCACCCGGTATACTTATTATAATTTGTCGAGAAGAAGGTATGTATTTGCAGGTTATACCACTTCCTCCATTAGTGCTAATGTTTAAACGTTTCGAGTTGCTCGTAAAGGCAATGAAAGGTGTAATATATAACACTTTTAATTAGTTTTACACATATACCTGCCAGATTTGATAAATTAAGTATCATAATCCTGTCGGTGGAGCTTTGATAGATATTTCACATCAAGAAGATTACAAGAGGACTTCCTAAATCGGATTAAGGAAGAGTTGGTGATGTGGCTTAACTGTACTTAAAGTTAAACCAATTCCATATTTAGAAGCATTGTTAAGTGAACGTGATTCAAGTGTGTTATTAATTATTATAACATTTATATAATCTAACTCATTTATAAATATGTCCGATGTACTATACTGAGGAGACTTGTGATGAATCAGGGGGGTACTGCTTTCGTTCAAAGTCTAGAATAAACAACTCACATTCTTAGGTGTGAGCTGTGAAAATCAGTATAGCGTATCAGCGTTCGAGACGTGTTTTTCTTATTGGGACGACCGTCTTTCATACCTGCTTTCACGTTTGACATTACCGGATTAACAACAACTGTCATATTTGTCGTTATTGTTAAATAAAATTCTTAGTTGTTTTTCATTGGTTGTCATAGGCATAACTAGGGGGGGGGGCAGGTGGGCCATGCCCACCCCAGATTGCTCTGGTGCCCACCCCAGAATTTCTGAAGTTCGAAGCCATACATACGTCATAGTGACACTTGGCATTAAAATCCTACTAGACTAGGGGCCAGGCCCCCCTACAAAATCATTCTAGTTACGCCAATGGTGGTTGTGTGTTAAATAAGTATTGTTTGTGGAAAAAATAGTAATTATTAACTCAACGGTAAGACAGTGTCAAGTCTGGTTTGTTCAGAGAGAATCCCCCATCTATTTTTTTGGTGTGTCTATATTCGTGTTGATAGGGTACAAAGCCATATATTCTAGTTCAAAATTGTATTCTAGTGGCGTAACTGCAAACAGTTAACATTTAACATTTATTTTTAACATTTTAACATTTTTAATATATAATATAATGAATAGCAGAAACCAATAATAGACACCTAGGTTCAAAACACCCGTATGTGTCGAAATCTAAAATTAGACATATGTATGTATATTATTATTTTCTATTTTTATTTATATTATCTATATTATAATTCTATGTGACACACGTTACTGAAACATACCCACAATTCTTATTGATTTAGTGAAAAAGTATTGAAAACTTATCTGTATTCATAAACATACTGATTACACTTTTTACTAAATATTTTAACATTTTTAATTGATTTTATATTATCTGGGGGTAAATTTAATGATTTTGGTGCTAAATAATCCATAAACTTTTTATTGGCGGTTGTTAAATTGTTCGGTAATTTAAATTTGTTATTAGATTTAGTCCTTGTTTCGGTAGAGTTATCTACATAGTTTAACTTGGTCTTACACCGATAAACAAAAACAACATATATTGCTAATATATAAAGTTCTGATATTTACAGTATCCTCCGAAAACAATATATTTGTTGGAAATCTTTTATTTTTCTTTAATTTAATTTTAGGAATATATTTTTGTGTTATATTTAACTTATTAAGTACTGTGCCATAGGCACCACCCCAGACAATTATTCCATATTGTATTAGCGACTCCACAAATGCTTTATAAACCATCACCAATGTTTTCTCATTGTGAAATTCCGTTAATATATAAAATTTGTGTATGAGTCTACGTATTTTATTAGAAACATAGTCAATATGTGGACCCCACTTCATAAATTGGTCAACCAGCATACCAAGATATTTTGTGTGGGTTACCTCAGCAATTACTGATAGTAATACACTCTAAAAAAATGGTCTAGTTTAGGATACCAAGATCTTAGTCTCAATAACAAAAAATGTTTAGCCTTACGTCGATTTTTGGCAATGGCGTCATAGAATCTATTTGATAGTGTTGGATTACTTGAACTATGAGAGTTCCGTGGTTTTGCCATTACGTTTAATTGCATATCTTAAGATTGGCCCATCAAAATACATTCAAACTAGGCACACTAGTGCACCATGTCGGCGTCTTCAAGAAGTTATAATTAATATTTTCTATAAAATGTACAGGGAAGCCGATGGGATTTCCAATGTTCTACTCGACGATGCTCCACCCGGTATAATATTTTAACTTAATAGTTGCTAATGC
This sequence comes from Barypeithes pellucidus, assembly GCA_963991005.1. NCBI lineage: Eukaryota > Metazoa > Arthropoda > Insecta > Coleoptera > Curculionidae > Barypeithes > Barypeithes pellucidus. The sequence continues at coordinate 13,666,694 of OZ022565.1, read as the reverse complement.
TAATTTTAGGCACGCAACCGCCGATCGTCTAATATTAAAACACAATTGGCTCGGTGCCAAAATTAATAAAGAAAAGTTGCAGAGCAACCAGAAAATTATGCACTTGTTGGCATTTAAAGGTAAAGGTAATTTGTTATTTATTTATGTTGCAATTCTTGCTTATCGTAGCCAGCAAAATATTGTAAAGCTGAACAACAATAGAAATGTTAAACATTCTCCGTCGCATTATATACGGAGTGTTCCTTAACGACGTTATTATTAGAATCGATAATAATTTATTTTTTATAAAAATACAATTTTAATTTAATAGTTTTAGTCAAGAACGCTACAGACTATTTTCATGAAGAATTGACTAGGCTAATTAGAAGAAATATCCAAATGGAAAACGTCAGTGCTAATATACCACTCTTATTGTAAGAAAAAAATCAGGGAACATCCTTTAATATTTTTTTCATTAACAAGTGCTGGTCATCTCAATTTTACAGATACACTCTAAAAAATGCATTGGTATCTAAGACTAATTTTATCTTGCTGTTAAAGTTTTAGCTTATGTAAAAGTAATATTTCGTTAGCAAAACAAACTTTCGTTTTAGCTAAATTACGATGAATAAGATGATCTAGTTAACCGAACTAACTCTTATTTTTAACTAAACTGCTGGCCATTTGCTTTCGAGCAAGAAAAATTTCGCCTAAATTTAAAAGGTAATATTTTCTGAACCAGATATGACATCGATCTCCGCTTTTTAATTGTTGATAGATTTGTCCCTTAGGAAACAATTGCCAAAGTTGGATTGTCTTAAACTGTCAGAAAATTTTATATACAGGGTGTTAAAGAGGACGATGATTTTTGCTAAAATTTCAATAGCATGTAACTTTCACAATAATATTTTTAAATTTTATCACTGTACGTCAATTGAATCACTGGTTCATAGCAAAGAATGTAACCTGTCAAATTTTTGATATCTGCTATATTTTAAAAGATACCAATTTTTTTGAAAAATTTTGCTTTTTTTCAACTTTTTCTTAGCTAGATCCCACTGTGCGTTGTATCGTGCAAACTTTGCAAGTGATTATTATACCTTATGAAAAGCTTGTTTATGTTCAGTAACAATAATTGTACCTAAATGTTGTGATGTGCAGTGGCGTACTTATAATCACTTATATGTCTATGCTTTATGAGGATCTCACAATTTTTTTGTATTGGAAAGTACTTGCCCCTAGATTAGGCAAGTGTTTCCTTATTTTTTCGTTTTTTATATCGCGTTACAGGTATATTATACAGGGTCTACAAAATAAAAAAAATAAAAAAATTTTCAAACAATTAAATAGAAACACAATATCTTTTTTAAAATTTTGTAGACACTGTATAATATACACCTGTAGCGCGATATGAAAAACTAAAAAATAAGGAAAAACTTGCCTAATCTAGGGGCGAGTACTTTCCAATACAAAAAATTGTGAGATACTCATAAAGCATAGACATATGTATGTGATTATAAGTACGCCACTGCACATCACAACGTTTAGGTACAATTCTTGTTACTGAACATAAACAAGCTTTTCATAAGGTATAATAATAATCACTTGCAAAGTTTGCACGATACAACACACAGTGGGATCTAGCTAACAAAAAGTTGAAAAAAAGCAAAGTTTTTCAAAAAAATCGGTATCTCTTAAAATATAGCAGATATCAAAAATTTTACAGATAACTTTCTTTGCTATGAACCAGTGATTCAATTGACGTACAGTGATAAAATTTAAAAATATTATTGTGAAAGTTACATGCCATTGAAATTGGAGCAAAAATCATCGTCCTCTTTAACACTCTGTTTATAAAATTTTCTGACAGTTTAAGACAATCCAACTTTGGCAATTGTTTCCTAAGGGACAAATCTATCAACCATTAAAAACTGGAGATCGATGTCATATCTGGTTCAGAAAATATTAACTTTTAAATTTAGGCGAAATTTTTCTTGCTCGAAAGCAAATGGCCAGCAGTTTAGTTAACCGAACTAACTCTTATTTTTAACTACTTCTTAGTTAACATAACTACATTATCATATTGAAACCAACACTTTTTATTAATTAGCTCCCTATACTAATTTACTTAGTTATTGTTATTGGCCAGATATAGTAGTAATAAGTAGGTACGATGTGAGATCTGATGTCACACACTTTGCTGCTAGGAGATGGCGCTGCGCGCTGTATTTTCTCGACTACCGTTGATAATACGGCTTGAAGTACTAGCTGTACACCTTCACTGTTCTCCCTGATATTTTCTTTGCTGACGAGAACTAAGGAGTTCGATACCGGTCTGCAGGTGGTTACATCCTATCAATAGAAAAGGCTGAAGGCTTCCTTTTCTTGGTAATGTAGTGCCATTCAATCTGAAATGGTATTTTAAAGTGCTACTGTGTAGACTAAATACGCCCTTATTGTATATAAGGTCTCAACGGGTGGTCTGGAAAAATAAAAAATTTTTCATACATTGATTGCTATTTAATATTTCTTTGCTCTTTTTTTAACAATAAAATAGGTAAAAATTAATAAGCACAATTGTTGAAACAACAATATGATGTTGCTCTTAATAACTAAGTATATTGGTTATCATAAGTAATTATTATTTCGGGTATTAGATGTACTTGGTTCACTTAAAAAAAAGTTATTAGTGACTTCAACTAGAATAATCGTAGCAATAAAATTTGGCTTTCGATACTAAATTTCCCCTTATCGCCAATTTCACTGGCGTAATACTTTGAACGGCTTCAAGCACCAACCTCCTAAGGTCGTCTTCTGTTTCGAAGTTGTGTTTATAAACATAATTTTTTACTTACCCCCAGAGGAAAAAATCTAACGGGATCATATCAGGCGAACGTGCTGACCATGGGGTTTCAGAACACCTGATTATATAGTTCCTTACTTTTTCGATGTTCGTTTTATTTCTGTTTTGGTATGTTTTTCTTCACTTATTTGTGGCTTATTATTAAATTATTTGTTATTTATTGAACTAGTCCAACATAAGTGAAAATTAGATATTATTTATAAAATTAGAAGAAATACAGGACCGCGTCCCAAAATATCCTGATGTTGTTCAAAATACCCTCGGAACGTCATTAAACCACAATGTGTCATACATCGTTGCATTTTGGAAGAAAAAAGCTCTTAAATTCCAATATCAGGAAAACAGGACCATATTTAAGAAAAGAAAGTTGACGACGACTCGTCGGATTACAAAACAATTAACGCTATTAGATAGAGCGGAAAAAGTGGCAATGTAAAAGTGCAATTTACTTTTTATTTCGATCTCATAACAACACAGGAAAAAAATAAAACGATTTTTTAGAATTTCGGTTTTTTCCGGGTAAATACGCAACTTTACCTCCATTTAACCGATATCTCTTATGGTTTTCGAGATCCCTGTACTGGCCCTCCTTATCTTAAACACGGTGTATAAGTCATAACAGCAATTTCAATTTCAATTTGTACAAAAAAAGTGGTACGCCACTGACATTTTTCCAAGCGGATGTTTCCTGATTAGCCTCGTAAATTCTACATGAAAATGGTCTCTTGTGTTTTTCTCATCAGACGTACCGTTCTTATTTGAATTCTATTCAAAGGTAAAATTGTATTCCAGCCACGAAATAATAAAAATTAAAAAAAAATATACCTACATTTTAAATATACATTATTAATAATTATATTAACATTTAAACGGAACTTTAATAGATAATTATGTAGGAATACCTGTATTTTATATCGGTCCTAATTACGCTAATACGTAACAGTAACACTAGCTACACATAGCCAGGACAAGTTTCTATATCACTATCACGGTTATATTTAAGCTCGCAAAGAAACCTATTTCTTTTCGTAATATACTTGAATTAGTTAATAATTAATAATTACATACTTAAACGACCAACAAAGTTTGTTGTCGGAGTTTTTTTGGTTCCCTTTCAAAAAATCAGGTAAAAATTCTGGCACTTAACGGGATTGGGTTATCGCCTTGACTGCCTGTTGGTGTCTTTTCAAATATTTTTGGTGTATGCGAGAATTTCAGTAAAAGACAGGTAAAAACTGTCGTGGAAAAGGTTACGGACCTCTCTAATATAACTAATCTGAGTTATGGACCATGATAATGTTGGGTCGAGAATGAACGAACAAACCCATAAATTTAAAGTAATATCATGTTGGACATGTTATTTTTAATTTCTTCTTGTTGTATCAGTTAATGAAAAAGGATGAAACAGACAACTTTTTTCTATGAAAAACGAAATACAATGTTGACCTGTTGTTATTTGTTATTGTTAATACGAATAGTTCGACGGTGGATTATTTAAAAAATAACTTTAGCTCTTTGAGTTTAGGGCAAAAAATTGAAGTGAAGAATGCGGGAAGACCTAAACCCGAAATTAATTTAACGCAGACCACAAAGGGTAAATCTAGGGACTTTATTAGAAAGTTTAAAAATGAAATATACGAAAAAAATAACTGGATTTGTGAATGCAGCACAACTAACCGCTTGTCTTGTTTTTCCTGTTTGTTCGGGTTTGCTCGGAGTTGTGAGTCGGAAAAAGACCCAAAAAATCGAAATATTTTCAGCCGGAACGAGAGTACCTCCCCAAAACGGCCAAAAACCACCCCCCAAATGGGTTAAACGCGCTTCAAGAGGTTTCCCTGCAGTGAACACACACACACTTTTCCCCTGTTTTCGAGGATGCTGAATACGGTGGTGGTGTTAGATATCGCGTCAGGCCCCTTCCAACCCCTCCACCGGCCTATACTCGCCCCGGAAATGGGTGAATTTTTATTTTTCAAGTATCAGCAGCAGATCGATGATGCTGAATATGATGGCGGCATCAGAATTTCCCTTTGGGGTTGCGCAACCCCTCAAAACGGGTAAAAACCAACCCCCAGAGGGGTTAAACGCGCTTCAAGAGGTTTCCCTGCAGAGAAATACACTTTCCCCCCGTTTTCGAGGATGCTGAGTACGGTGGTGGTGTTGGATATTTCGTCCGAGCCCTTCCAACCCCTCCACCGGCCTATACTCGTGTTTTTCTCTGCAGGTAAACTTCTTGAAGCGCGTTTAACCCCTCTGGGGGATGGTTTTTAGCCGTTTTGAGGGGTTGAGCAACCCCAAAGAGAAATTCTGACGCCGCCATCGTGTTCAGCATCCTCGAAAATGGGAGGAATAAATATTTTCCCCTGATACTTGAAAAATAAAATTTCACCGATTTCGGGGGCGAGAAATGGCCGGTGGAGGGGTTGGAAGGGGTCGGACGCGATATCAAACACCACCACCGTGCTCAGCATCCTCGAAAAAGGGGGGAAAGTGTGTTTCTCTGCAGGGAAACCTCTTGATGCGCGTTTAACCCCTCTGGGGGGTGGTTTTTGGCCGGTTTAAGGGGTTGCGCAACCCAAATTAGAAATTCTGACGCCGCCATCGTATTCAGCATCTTCAAAAAGGGGGGGGGGGGGGGTACTCTTGTTCCGGCTGAAAATATTTCGATGTTCGTCCGACTCGAAGACGCCGTTGCGGCGCCTGTGGACAAACAATGGAATAGCAAATAATCTTCAGAGCACATTTTCTGCCACCTTTACACTTTTACAAATACCAATGACCACTGCCGAAGGTGAACGATATTTTATATTATTTTTCAACATTAAAACGAATAAAACCATTTTTGCGAAGCTCTAGGAATGAAGAAAAGCAGCCCTAGCAATGCTATCTATTAAAAAAAAATGTATATAAGGTATTCCAAACTTTAATGAGGCTGTTATTCATTTTTCAATTAAATACCGAAAAGAATGGACTATTCGTTTAGGCACTATACACTAAAAACCCTTTCTTATTTTCCAAAAATTGCATTTCCTTGCGTAAAATTTAAAAAATTAATTAAAATATGTTTTACCTAACGCACTTTCTTATTGCTTTTTTTCTCCCTACGTCTAAAACGCCGAAGAGTACAATTATTTGGTCGTTACAGAAATATAAAATTTTTGAAATAATCTCATGACACTTGTGAACCTCCTCTATCATATGTCGTGAGCCGCCACTGCTTAATATGTACAGTACGATCGATTAAATATGAACTTATATTTGAGATATATATCGTACGTGTTTTTGTTAACATTTGGTGCATACAAAATTTCTTGACCATAAAAGAGAAAATGCATTCCGCAGTTATGCAACTGAATTGAATATTTGTGAAAGTTTTATTCATGTCTCGTGCACTTATGATGAAAATACCAGCATAGGTACTCTTAATGTCAAAATGATCCAGTTTTGTTTCCATATATCACAAACTAATAATTTTATAAGTTTTATTGTTTTTTAGAAATTTCTACTTTTTGAAACTCAATGCAAATGTTAAAAATATATTACCAGTGGTAATTACGTACTCAACTAGGAGATTAGTAGATGATTTATTATACCGGGTAATGCTTCGTTGAGTTGAACATGGGAAATCCAATGTAATTTTTGAGGTGGCCGAATATTAACTCCCCTGTACATTTCATAGAAAAATTTCATTAGAACTTCTTGAAGAGGCCAACATCGTGAACTCATGTGACGAGTTTGAATATATTTTGTTGAGCCAATCCTAAGATATTCAATTAAACGTGATGGAAAAGCCACGAAATTCTCATAGTTCAGAAAATATAGCAACCACCAGCAAATAATATCTATGACGCTACGCTAAAAAGCTACCATAACGGCTAATGAAAATATGGAGACTGATACTAATTGTCAAAATTTAATTTACTGGTGCTTGCTGTATTTTTTTTTATGATCAAACACAAGCACTATAGGAAAAATCCTTTAGGGCACTCTGGGAGTGGTGCGTGTGCGCAAAAACCGATTCACGTTGGTTTTGAATCGTTGGAGGTTATATTCGTTGGGAAAAACGACCTCGGGATGGTCGTTCCATAAGGATGAAATACCCCAGAACAAAGAATTCTTAAATAATGAAGTTAAAGGAGTACTAAGCTTAACCACATATGGATTGGCGGCAGTGGTTCGTCGTGTATTTCTGCTATTCGCTGCTCTGGGCGGAATTAAGAGGGCAAGGTCAGCCGAGCACTTTCCATGAAAATATCTGTAAAAGAGAGTCAAATTCCCAACCTGTCTTCCATGTTCTAGGCTGTCGAGGTTCTTCGTCAGCTCGTGGTCTCCAATCAGGCGAATGGCCCTCCTTTCGATGGAATCCAGCAGCCGAAGAGTATGTTTGGGTGCAGAGCTCCAGACATGAGAGCAGTATTCTAGTGATGGTTGAATCTGGGCTTTGTATAGTGTCAAAAGTTGTTGAGGTGTGTACAACTTTCTGGTTCGGAAGAGTACACCAAGCTTCTGAGAAGCTAACTTGGCGATTGCCACAACGTGGTTATGCCAAGACATATTTAATAGATGAAGCCAGTGGGATTGCGTGTCCGTCCATGATTGTATCCGGTTTTGTAATGTTAAGCTTTTTAGAGAAAACTGCTGCCTGGGATTTTTTTAGAGTTAAATTCTACTTGATTATTGTCACCCCAAGCCAAACTGAACCTGAACTATGAGAGTTTCGTGGTTTTGCCGTCAACAATTTATATTATTACAACGGAAAGTCGAAGAACCAATAGTTTTTTTTGCTTCCATTTGAAAAACTGATTTTACTACTAACAAATATTTTAATGCCAGCGTTGCGCTGGAAACGGTGTGGTTTATCGACTCTAATAAAGAGTATCTTTTTTATTAGATACTCTTTTGTCTTTAAAATGGCATATCCTATTTTTCAATATCTATCGAAACAAGAAAGATATGCTAAAAATTACATTTGAATTTCTGATATAATGGCTTCTTGTGGCATAGTGGAGAACTTCGACATATCGTAACTCGAAAAGTATTCGTCTTTTTGTTATTTGACTTTATTTTAATGGGTATGAATTAAAAAACCCATTTTAGTCACCAGCTATTTCCGCATTATTATTATTATTATTATTATTGTGACCTTAAAACTATTTGGACCACAGACGCAGTTTTAAGAACAGACAAAGTGACTTAATAATATCGGTTGACCTCCATACCGAAATTCTGCGTCTTGTCGCACCTACTTATTGAAAACGTTGCACCTATTAGTCTCGAGGCTACCCAGACACCTATATGCGTCGCTATTTTCGGATAAATCGAAGTAGGACAGAAGATACTCGCGACTAGAATGACTTCTCGTGAAGGCCTACTTTCTTGTCTCCGTAAATAAATACATCTTGCTATGAGAGAGGCACCCGTTTTATCTTGGTTTGGATAACTGTAATTCGTATGGTAAAAGTAAATATGCTGGTCGGTTATTCAAAAATCAATATTTGTCATCGTGTGCGCGAAAAACCTGTTACTTAAGCAAATAAAAATTTATTAAATATACATGTTTATATTGTTTTACTTCAGGTAGCAAATTCGTTCATCCCCTCTGATATTTTTTACAAGAAAGATGGTACGCCACTGACATTATTCCATGTGGATATTTTTTCTGATTAGCCCGGTCAATTCTACATGAAAACGGTCTCTTGAGTTTTTCTCGTCAGACGCACCTTTCTTGATTAAAACCACAAAATTCATAGGGAAACTCATTATTATTAACATATGTAGATAAAATAATTAATGATAAATATTGTTTTATAAAAATTGTTGGAGTGGGCAATTCGATGCGATGACGTGCGGAAGCATACCTTTTAAGTGAAGGTGGCCATTTCCAAGAATTTTTATGAAACAAAATTTAGCATTAATTATTTTATCTATGTTAATAATAATGAGTTTCAATATGAATTTAGTGGTTTTAATCAAGAACGGTGCGTCTGACGAGAAAAACTTAAGAGACCGTTTTCATGTAGAATTGACCAGGCTAATCAGAAAAATACGCATGAAAAAATGTCAGTGGCGTGCCATCTTCCTAGTAAAAAATATCAGAGGACATGTTTGCAGGGACGTCACTGGTGGAACAATTGAATAACTTTCCTAACTAAAATCTGTGGTTCTATACCCTATTAACACATACCGAAATTAAAAATAATATCTAAAGTACTTTCGAAGATATTAAAAAATAATCAGTTGCGGACATATGTTCATATGACCCTTTCTTTATAAAATGACCTAAGGAATCACACCCTGTCATATTAGCACGTCATTAAGGAACACCCTGTATGCTGCAAGTTTACCTGCTAGGCCCAAGAGATCTTACCCAGAGGCATGAGCCGCAACTGCGCATGACTCTAAGTAAGATCCACCGACCTATAACAACTATGGCTACCTACAACTTATGGGATGCGCAATAAGAAGATTAATTTTATGATGGAGAAAATGGGTTGGTGCGCACGGTTTACCGGTCATATTTTTAAAGGTTGCTCGTCGGTTGTCTTGCGCACAATGTTGTTGCCGTCATATAGGCAAGCAAGCCCGGTATTGGTGCAGGTTTGGTTGCCAACCAACGACGAAGGTCGAGAACCGAAATCAAATTTCCCAGTAAAAAAAAAAAAGAAGGTCTTGATGTGCTAAAATATTGCCGTGTAAACATTTTCATTAAGGGCGAAGTACGGTCCTGTTCGCCGGTTAAGGTAAATAGGACTATGTAAAATCTATTTTGCGTCTTGCAGGTAATCTTGTAGCAAGGTACTTGTAGCACGCTGTATTATATACTATATTTGTTGAAATGATTTCTATTTTTAATTTAACAAAAGCCAAAAGTAATAAAATGAATAGATTGTTTAGGAAAATTTTTTTCATCAATTTAACGTGTTTAAAGGAAAGCGCAATTTTGTTGTGCAAATTGTATTATTTCGACCACCCCTTTACGCTGGCGAAATATTGTCCAATACTTAGCAGACACCCTGTACGTAAAGAAAATTACAGACAGTAATATCAATATGATTTCCTGGTAATTGTTTTTTCTGAAACAATTTGTCACGTTCATACCATTGGTTTTTACTTGAAGGTGATTTTCCAAAAAATATATACGTAAAGACTTGACCCCTCGAGCTAAAACTCTCGCGATATATGAGTAACAAGAATGCATAACGTTCACGGGTTTTGTGGGAAATTACTATTAAGTAAAATACGATGATATAGATATCCAAAATCGATTTAAAAGTCCTTAAAGCGGCATCAAAAGTGTCCGTACTTGTGACTGTTACTTATGTCATAGACGGAAAAAAAATATCGTATCATTATTATAATTAAATTGCTTACCATCAATAAAATCCGCTTAAGAAGGTACTGTATATGCACTTAAAATAGAGACCACATCCGTTATTTAATGGAGGATATCCTGGTAATATAATTCCAATAAAACGTAATTCAGGATATATAAGAAGAATACCTAAGCTAAGTTTCAATTGAATTTTTTCCGAAATTTTTAAATTTCGGAAACACTTAGATCACACAAGGTCCCTTTAAATTCACTGAAAGTACTATCGCTTACTTAGATGTCGCACATTATTTTCGAAAAAACCCGTTTCCCGCCGCGAAATGTATCCACAAATATATTTAAATAACTTTAATGCTTAGTACCGTACCTTCCTGAATCAAGGAGGTGACATTTACACGGCGCACCTGCACCACGGGTTCGCCTACGAAACCGACTTTTACTGTGACTTCAAGGAACGGTGCTACTCGAGATTGTAGGTAGGTAGTACCCGTATTATTGAGACAGGTAAGGTCCAGGTGTGAGAGGTGTAGCAGACGGTTATCGCTGACGGTCGAATACTGCTACGTTAACGCTAAGAGAATAACAGAAGTGGAAGCGCCAAAAAACCGGAATGTCAAGTTAAAATCTGAAGTGTCACAAAAGGGCATTAATAAAATCGGGTCGGTGTATGAAGTCCGCTAAGCAATAAAATCCCTCGACCAGGGTAGTCGGTGGCTCTCAAACAATAAATTATATTTTAGTTATTTTTTAAATAAAATAATTTAAAGTGAATAAGAAATTAGTTTAGGTAAAGAAAAATAATTATTCTTATATTATTATATTTATTTTGGCAAATTAGTTCTACGAATTCTTCATTTAATTAAGTTTCGGTTCTAAAAAGAACCGATGTTGTCTTGCGACATACCCCAAATTAATTCAATTGCGTTGTAATGGCAATGGTAGGGTGGTAATCTCACTGGTACTGGAATAGCAATGTTTCTAATCATCCTGCCAAGACCATTTTGTTGTTGTTTGAAGTTCCGTTTGCATATATCCATGTTTCGTCAAGAAAAACAACTTGCCTTGACAATGTCGATTTTTTGTTTCTTAAATATGCCCTTAAACAATTGCCATCTTTTTGAAACATTATTGGACAGCTCGCAAAACACTTTCCTGTTGTTCGTTTTTTTTTGTATTTAAAGCCCAGATCTTTTAAAATGATGGACAAACTGGTAGTTTCAATATCGCAAAGTTCTTTCTTCTCTATCTTTTCAAGAATAGCTTTGAGGGTAACATATTCCTTGGCTTTATACATATCATAAACAATATTCCTAAAGTCTGTTTCGTTGCCGTTGATAGCTCGATACCCTCATTAAAGATTCAAAACAAGGGCCCGGTGGCCTAAAATATTTTACCTATAAAATGGTCTTTTTACGTACATCTAGCATAAAGATGAAGAAATTTTGACCTATTCCACCGGGTAACAGATAAAGTAACAATAGAGCCATAAAATGAAATGAAAGGATAATGATTAAAACGGCCCATCATGGTCGGAGAGTTGGGTTTTTAATGTAACCGCTTATTATTTTATTTAAATGTAATAGATTTTATGATTTTATGAATTTATTTACAAGAAAACTAATTTATTTACAGATCAAAAAATATTGACAATTTCAATAATTATAACTCGATAAAATGGTCCTCAGAAGAATCTGAAGAGTCATCATGTCCTACGCTTATTACTAAAGGCTCAATTTCCATAGTTGTGTCAATTACGTTGTCAAGTTCCCACATTTTTTGTTCCTCTACTATAGCATGTTTTATGGCGTTTTGCCAATTTTCTGATGACACATTTGCTAAAGAATGAAGCAAGAGGTGTCGCACTTCTTGCATTTTAAAAGTTTTGTTATTTCTAGCAACATATCCTTTTACTTGAGCCCATATTAATTCGATAGGATTTAGCTCACAATGGTAAGGTGGTAAACGGAGCACTATAATACCTCGATCTCTTGCCATCTCGTCAATAACATACTTTTTATACTGTGATTTATGTAGCCTAACAATATCCATAGTTTCGTTCGTGATAGCTGTGGTAAGTCCTCGTCGTAGTTAATGGCTTGTAAAATTTTGTCTATAGTTGGTATTTCCTTGGCAAAATAAAAACTATGTACTTTTCTTCTAATACCATTTTTAATGAAATTGTCAATTTCTAACGGTTTCTTTCCTGGGAGTGGTTTTGGCTCACTCAGGTTCTTAGATTTTCTTTCACGCAAGAACCTATATATAGTAGCCTCTCCAACTCCTACCATATTGGCACACTCTGCAATGATGCTACGAACATCACTTGCAGGTTTCTGGTACACTAGAGCATCATGCACGTTTAATATTAATGTCTTTTCTCGGAGAGAATATGCACTCTTGCTAATTTGACGAAGACACGTTGGCGAAAAACTTGAAGCCATTGTTACAAGTATAGGAAATAATTCAACTTTGAGATAATGCAGTATCTAAATACAACTAAATACATAGTTTGACAAACGCACATCAAATGGCGTAATAACATCCTAAAGCAGGCAAAAATAGGTAAATTAATTACCCCTGTTGTACCTACTTTAACCCTAATCCTACTTAACAATGGACAGAGGCCAATTTTCTTATTAAATAAGGTAATTACTATTGGCAACGCCTATGGTTTACGGTTGTTTTATGGCTTCAACCCTCGATATGAGCTATCAACTGCAACAAAACGGACTATAATCGATAGTTTTATCCCTTGGGATAAATCAATGGTTTTAGAATGGAATCGAACCCTTTTATATGGTCTGTACAAATCCTCTTCACTCTTTTTTCGAAGTCTTCTAAAGGTCTTATCTGAAATGTCGCAAGCATCAGACGTTCGTTTTTGCACTGCCAAAACAGACACTAACGGGCCCGAGTTATCTTTTTCTAAAGTAAAATAACGTTCCACTTGTAATACCAAACACCTTCTAGGAGTTGTGTCACCTTCCTGAACATTTTCCATAACTTTGCTTTATAACTGCTTTTAATTCACACACAATCATAAACAAACTAAAAGCAAAAAGCATAACAACGAAAATATTACCTAGATTAGTAAGGCTTTCCTAGCCTAGCGTGTAACGTTAAATTGCGATACCTGTCTACATATAGCTTTCGTTGCAGTGCTGGTTGCCTACATTCATATTAAAGTACCTTTAAAGTACCCCCGGGTAAATAAATTAAATTTTAAGCTAAATTTTATTGGCAATATTTAAGCCAATACAACACCATCATAAATCGTTTAAATAAATTGGAAATATTCAAGCAATTGTATGGATCTTTATTTAATGATTATGGTGTAAAATATTTGAACTAAACATTTTATCAATTAGGTACAATGATTTATTTCGGCGTCACATTATACAATTCCGAAATATTTGTATACAGGGTGCTTATGCGGTGTGTTTTATATAGGGTGGGTTATCGGGGTAACTTCGATATTACTATAGAGCAGCGAATTTGATCAAGTTAATAAACTAATAGTATTTTTTCCGTTGATTAAAATGAAATACAAAGTAAAGTGTAAATCCTTATCTAAACCTGCACTTCAGTAGCTCTAATAAAACAAGTAGTATAAAAAGTGAAATCCCTTTGGTATTATTTGGTGTCTCTTTCCTAAAAATATAATATACTACGTACCGAGGTGGAAAGTGTTTCATTCCTGTCGAGAGAGTCGGTAACTAAATCTCGAGACAGTAATGAAACTTTTCACCGAGGTTTGTATACTATTTTATTTGCAACCACATCTAACATCCACTCCTTATTATTTTGAATTAAAATTATTAATAAAAGATAAATGTCATTTTGACTTTTCCATTGAAAAATTAGACTGAAATTTCAAATAACCGCAGGTGGTAAAATAACGTAGCTACTAATACACATCAAGATGGCAAATATCGTTTTTTCAATATGGTTTCCATGTCACTAAACAATATATTATTTTAACAACAGAAACATGTTATCAGATGAGGAATATGATTTTGCTGCTACTCCACCAGAAATTCCAGAAGCAGCAATCTTCTGCCAACTAAAAGCCGCCCGAGATATGACAAGACATATAACTGTTTCAAAGAATGGTGTACGGGAAATAAGGTTCAAAATCCTAGTCGGCGATACTAGCTTATTTCAGTGAAAATGCCAAGACAAAGAAGATATCAACGATTTGGTCACAATATTCAATGCTGAGGACCACTCTATCAATTAGGGAAAAAGTAGACATATCTAACACGCAAAGCTATTGGCATTTTTAAAAAAGTGTGTTCGTATATTATTTGGAAATATCGATTTTGAAAAAATTTACGAAAAAATAATTTACTTTCCACCCGGGTGGAAAGTAAAAGTAAACAAACGTCAGCTTTCCACCTTTCAAAGATAGATGAAATGTCATTATTACATGCATGGTTGTAAATAAGAGCATTTTTTAAATAATGCAGGAAAGCGATGTTCAATAGTTTTTCGCCATTTTAATCAGCGGAAAAATCGGAGGCAAGAAAAATGAATTAATACAACAAAATATTCAATTTAAAAATGGGAGTCTTTCTTTCCTTCATCACTTAGACCAGTGTTTCTCAAAGTGGGCGATAGCGCCCCCCTGTGGGCGCTGGAGGCTTTCAGGGGGGCGGTAGAAGCCTTGGAGAAAATTGGGGGGCGTCAAGGCGGTCTAGGGGGGGCGATGGAAGACTGTTTCGATAATGATTTCATCTTGCCCAAAAACAATCAATTATTTAATTAAATTAAATTAAAAACCATCGATTATCGTAGTGAATTATCGATGTTCGTCAAACATCGATAATTATCGCACACCCCTACTTATTAATCTAAGGGTTGTTCGTTTGGTCTGCTAGACCTGCTGGAGATATCAACATCCGTATCTAAAAGCATTGCGTTGACGTCATCTCAAGCAGATTCCAGCAGGTCTAGCGGACCAAACGAACAACTCTCTAACTTGCTCAGTCCCGCAACTGTACCATGGATTATGGTCGATTGTTCAACGATTTCTGATAGCATTCCCATCGTCGTATTTGTCTGAACGTGGATTCAGTGCTGTAGCAACGTTGCTAACTAAAAAGAGAAATCGGCTGCATGTTACTGAACGCGGCGACTTACGGCTATTTTTAACTAAATTCGAGCCTGATATTAACAAACTCGTTAAAGTGCATCAAATTCATCCTTCACATTAGATTAGTATTATATTTTTGTAATCAGATAGATTTTTTGTAATTATTGTGAATAAAAATACTTCTAAATATGATTAAGTATTCGTTTCAATTGCTCTCATTGAAAATTTCTTCGTTGCACTCAGAAATATGGTATGGGCCAGGTTCTATCTATCCGTATAATATGACTTTTTTTAGATGCGCAACTGATGATTAGGAAAAAAAATCTGGGGGGCTCTAGAAAAAATTTTATTCGCAAAGTGGGCGGTAGGCCAAATAAGTTTGAGAACCACTGACTTAGACGGTTGTGCTTCCATCTATAATATCATATTCAAACCTTAAGATGTATACTATACAGTACGACGACTACCACGAGCGACGTTTTCATTTGACCATGGTACCGAGAGAAAGTTCGATGCCACACTGGTAGATGGCGCACTGGATTGTTATTCCTTAAAGGTCGGTAATTGGTATTGGATTTCGATTGGTTGTTGACGTTTCAGTTTATTTTACAGAAAACCTTCTTCAGAATTACAAAATATATGAATCAGTATTGGGAATATCATTTAGTATACTGCACAGGACAGGGTATCCTAGATAAAAATGCACTCTACAGCGATCTCGTTAAGATGAGGATCCCAAACAATCCCAAATTAGCAGAGACATCTATGTTGCATCAATTTAATTAAAAAATATGCCGCTTTTTGGCAGGTTAGAAAGAGACGAGAGTCATCAGCTGATCAATATTTATTTTCGTGAAGCTTTTAGCCGTTAATAATAAAGTTTTTTAGTTAATTTATTGACATTTAGATTGTATGACATGTCAATTGGGGTATCAACGAGTTTTAGGAAGATCTGTGGCAAAAATTTAAAAATTGTTCATATTTGAAATTGTTATTATTATTCTTATAACATTTTATTTTTTAACGCAATTTTTTCATAGCGGTTTCCAATCCTTTAACTTGACGAATCCAGTTTTAGATTAGAAAAGAAACTAAGTATATTTGGCTAAACGTTTGCATAAAATAGTGCCTGCTTGGCAACCTGTGATTAAGCTCAGCTCTTAACCATAAGATACATATACAGGAATGATCAAATGACATACATAAATGTTTTCAAATTTTAAATATTCCGAAATGATTTGGGCAATACCGAATTTTTACGATTTTGTTTTTTTTTTGGTTTATTGATTCTATTTGAAGAGATATGTGAAAATAAATTTTACATTCTCATTGCCACTTTTCCTCCTCTTTGGAGATATGGGATATCCCAAAAAGCTCCTATGGAATCAAGTTTTTTACACATATTTAATTATTGAACCACAAGGGTTATTTAAATTTTTTGTTAATATGATGTAGACCAGGTTAGACCCTTTAGATTATTATTCATGAAAGTATTGAGCAGCTGCACAGCTGCAGGGACGTACTAGCTGTGACCCTTTTTTTTAAAGTCCTGTATGTTTTTTACACATACCTTTAGCTATTGACTAAAAATTAAGTACTCTTTCATGTCGCTAATCCTAACCGTTTTCGAAGAAACGTCATTTTATTTATGCTGAGCCACAACGCATCTTTTAACGTACTTTTGAGTATCCATTTGGATACGCAGGCCTTTTATTTGGATACCCAGTAAACATCAAATGGATCCAGAAATTTAAAAACTACTGAACTGATACCAGTGATAACTAAAAATGCTTTAAAATGATCAGAGTCAGAAAAAATATTAATAAGATAGGGCTGTTTAAAAGACATGGATACGCAGCAAAAATTGACTAAAGACATGGATACGCAGTAAAATTTCACTAAAAGATGCCTTGCTAAGTTATCTAAATAAAGCCGAATTTTGAAGGTTGAACATTGGATAGGAACAAAGATCTTTGATCGAAACACGCCAACTACATGATGTAAATAAAATGACGTTTTTTCGAAAACGGTTAGAATTAGGGACATGAATGCAACTTACTTGATTTTAGTCAATAGTTAAACTTATATAAAAAAAAAACGTTGTCCAAAGTTCTTATCAAACAGGGCGTTAAAAAAACGGACTCATGAGTGTCACACAGCTAGTTCGTCTCTGCAGCTGTGAGTAATTCCCAACACTTTCTTGGATAGTAATTTGAAGGATCTGACCTGGTGTATAGGATGTCCCATTTTCGATACTTTTATAGGTAATTGTTAGTGCTAGCTAAATAGTAATGTAGGAGTCATGTGCTCTTTTGGGTCAAACTTAAAATGGTAAAATCAAAATTTGAAATTTTTCCATTGCTTAAGAGATACGGGGGAAAATCAAAAAATTGTCAATTTCAAAATTACCCTATATTTTCTTAGTTAAAAGAGATACAGAAAAATGTTTTATACAGAAGTATATTTATGTTGATTGTTAAATAATCTGCCGTTTTCAGAATAAGTATACGGGGTCAGGTAGAGAAGCTATCGGATCTAGCCTCAAATTTTTAAATGGAATACCCTGTATATTTTACTCTAAAATGATAACATTTTAAATTCTCTTTTCAAATATATAAAATACCATGGATTGGTTTCCTAGGCGATTTATTTTAACTTTATTACTTTAAACCACAGTAGGCCATGAAACAAAAGCTAATATCATCGGAACAACTGTGTTGATATTCTAGTTATCTAATCTAACGTCAATTTAATTTTTTCATAATCATTTGTGAACATGAACATTTTGAAAAATTTGATATGATATCAGTTTATATTGAAAGTGGAAAAATGAAGAAATGGCTCAAAATTTATAGTTTGTTCGCTATCCGGAAAGACGACAATCATTTAAGGACATATCCCGAACATTTGCGATGATTCCCGTTATTTTTTTCCCCTAATCTTTTATTTCGTTACAAAGTAATAAAGTTTAAATAAATCGCCTAGGAAATCACTATCATCCATGGTGTATTATATATTTGAAAAGATAATTTAAAACCCTATCTTTTTACATTAAAATATACAGGGATTTATACAGGGAATATACAGCATTTAAAAAAATGAGGTAAGGTCCGATAACTTTTTTACCTGACCCCGTATACTGGTGGTTCAATAATTATGTGTAGAAGACTTGAGTGCATTGCATTGGAGCTCTTTGCGAGCCCATATTCTGAAGAGGCTGCTTATACGACAAAAGTTTATTTGAACTTGTTTTATCATATCCAGGAGATTTCCCATATTTTCCCGGACACCCTGTACATATCTCCTTGAGTAAGAAAGAAAACACTTTAGTGGGTTACCCTTAAAGTCAAACCTATCATTTTACCCGCCATTCCACCAGCTGCAATCATCCCGATGCCGATGTTTATATTCAAACTTAAAATCTGATAAAAGTATATTTTAAAATTGACCTTTTAAAAGTCCTTATTTCAAACTTCCTTACGCCCTAATTTTAGTCAAATTAAAGCAATTTACTCGACAATCGACTTTTGTATCCGAACCGACTGTAACGAATAAACTGGCCTTATTTGCCTGTCACGGGCACGTCAAAGTGACCCCTATAATTTCCATTGACTCGAAACGTATACACACAAGCCGGATAAAAAGGAACGTCGATTTTGTTGTCCGACGAAATGTATATAGGGTGTGTAAAAATATAATTGCGAATCATTCTATCGATATTAGTACAGTGAAACCTCTGTTAGACGGGCACCTACGGGACCGTCCAAATGTGGCCGTCTAATAGAGGTGTCCGCCCATGGGAAATTGGTTATTAGGTAATATGTAAATGAAAAATTATTACTATGTATATGTATGTACAAATAAACATAACATAACAAAAACACTAATTTTAGTTAGGTTGTAGTACTAGAAAAATCTAATAACGTAGTTTGACGTGTTTGCATTTTAAACTTGCAATCTGGAAAATGTAATTCCAAGTAGATCATCGGTTCGGTTTTACAGAAAAATAAGATGTAGCCAAAGAGACCATCGGTTCGGTTGTTCGGTTGTACAGAAAGGTAAGATGTAGCCAAAGAGACCATCGGTTTGGTTGTTCGGTTGTACAGAAAAATAAGATGTAGCCAAAGAGATCATCGGTTCGGTTTTACAGAAAAATAAGATGTAGCCAAAGAGACCATCGGTTCGGTTGTTCGGTTGTACAGAAAAGTAAGATGTAGCCAAAGAGACCATCGGTTCGGTTGTTCGGTTGTACAGAAAAATAAGATGTAGCCAAAGAGACCATCGGTTCGGTTGTACAGAAAAATAAGATGTAGCAAAAGAGACCATCGTTTCGGTTGTTCGGTTGTACAGAAAAGTAAGATGTAGCCAAAGAGACCATCGGTTCGGTTGTTCGGTTGTACAGAAAAATAAGATTTAGCCAAAGAGACCACCGGTTCGGTTATTCGGTTGTACAGTGGCATGGCCACAGGGAGCGTGAATTGGTCGCGGTGGTTCTATTAGTGGCCTCCAAGATCCCCAGACCTCACACCAATAGACTATTTTCAAAAAGTAGCCAAAGAGATCATCGGTTCGGTTATACAGAAAAATAAGATGTAGCCAAAGAGGCCATCGGTTCGGTTGTTCGGTTGTACAGAAAAGTAAGATGTAGCCAAAGAGACCATCGGTTCGGTTGTTCGGTTGTACAGAAAAATAAGATGTAGCCAAAGAGATCATCGGTTCGGTTGTACAGAAAAATAAGATTTAGCCAAAGAGACCATCGGTTCGGTTATTCGGTTGTACAGTGGCATGGCGACAGGGAGCGTGAATTGGTGCGGTGGTTCTATTAGTGGCCTCCAAGATCCCCAGACCTCACACCACTAGACTATTTTCAAAAAGTAGCCAAAGAGATAATCGGTTCGGTTTTACAGAAAAATAAGATGTAGCCAAAGAGACCATCGGTTTGGTTGTTCGGTTGTACAGAAAAATAAGATGTAGCCAAAGAGATCATCGGTTCGGTTGTACAGAAAAATAAGATGTAGCCAAAGAGACCATCGGTTCGGTTGTTCGGTTGTACAGTGGCATGGTCACAGGGGAGATATTTAATATAACAAAATATAGGCGCTCCTAAAGGACTAAGGTCAAGAAACATTTAGACAAAAGATTTTCAGGGCTTTGAATTGGTCGCGGTGGTTCTATTAGTGGCCTCCAAGATCCCCAGACCTCACACCACTAGACTTTCATTCAAAAATTTCGTTTACAAAGTAAAAGTTACGTGGAAAGTATATTTGTATAGTATTGAAATTTTGCAATGCGATTAACTATGTTCAAAAAATGTATGTTAACGGTGCACACCCCGTATCAAACGATACTGTACTAAGAGATACCACATGATTCAACAACGAGACACAACAATTATTATCTCTACCGCAATTTTTAAACAGAAAAAATATATAAATGAATAAGTGGCTAGAAAATTCTAGCTTCATTATCGAATTAAGTATAGTTTGGATTTTTTCCATTTCATCCTTAATCGTAAGTTAAAAGATAATCTATGATAATAGGTTGAACGTCATATCCCATATCGATACGGCCTCTCTCAAAGAACCCCGAGAAATTTTGATTGACAGCAAAATTTTTTAGCGTTTATTCCAGGGTTTTAAAAATTATGAATGGTTATCCTCCATTATCTATATTTTTCTTAATATACGGAGCCAACCAAGGGTCAGGTTATAGACTGTTTTTTTTGTCTATTTAATTATATGGTATAGTTTCCGCTGTATAATACTACAGTGTGTGTGAAAACTTTTTGATCTGTGATGTTAGGACAAAAACCATTCTAAGTAAAAAAGTTCTATCTTTGAAAGGTAGAAAGTTGACGTTTTTTTACTTTTACCTTCCACCCGGGTGGAAAGTAAATTATTTTTTTATAATTTTTTTTAAAAATCGATATCTCAAAATAATATAAGGACACACTCTTTTAAAAATGCTAGTAGCTTCGCGTGTTTAGATAATATATGTCTACTTTTTCCCTAATTGAGAGTGGTCCTCAGCATTGAATACTGTGACCAAATCGTTGATATCTTCTGTGTCTTGGCATTTTCACTAAAATAAGCTAGTAGCGCCGACTCAGAACCAGGATTTTGAACTTTGTTTCCCGTACACCATTCTTTGAAACAGTTATATGCCTTGTCATATCTCGGCCGGCTTTTAGTTGGCAGAAAATCTTCTTCTACTATTTTTGCTGCTTCTTGAATTTCTGGTGGAGTAGTAGCAAAATCAAATTCCTCATCTCATTTCATCATCCTTTTCTGTCGTTAAAATAATATATTGTTTAGTGACAGGGAAACCATATTCAAAAAATGATATTTGCCATCTTGATGTGTATTATTACCTACGTTATTTTACCACCTGCGGTTATTTGAAATTTCCGTCTAATTATTCAACGGAAAAGTCAAAATGACATTTATCTTTTATTAATAATTTTAATTCGAAATAAGAAGTGGATGTGATATGTCTACTTTTTCCCTAATTGATAGAGTGGTCCTCAGCATTGAATATTGTGACCAAATCGTTGATATCTTCTTTGTCTTGCCATTTTCACTGAAATAAACTAGTAGCGCCTACTCAGAACCAGGATTTTGAACTTTGTTTACCGTACGCCATTATTTGAAACAGTTACATGCCTTGTCATATCTTTGGCGGCTTTTAGTTGGCAGAAGATCTTCTTCTACTATTTTTGCTGCTTCTCGAATTTCTGGTGGAGTAGCAGCGCAATCAAATTCCTCATCTGATAGCATTTTTCTGTTGTTAAAATAATACATTGTTTAGTGACATGGAAACCATATTCAAAAAATGATATTTGCCATCTTGATGTGTATTATTACCTACGTTATTTTACCACCTGCGGTTATTTGAAATTTCCGTCTAATTATTCAACGGAAAAGTCAAAATGACATTTATCTTTTATTAATAATTTTAATTCGAAATAAGAAGTGGATGTGATATGTCTACTTTTTCCCTAATTGATAGAGTGGTCCTCAGCATTGAATATTGTGACCAAATCGTTGATATCTTCTTTGTCTTGCCATTTTCACTGAAATAAACTAGTAGCGCCTACTCAGAACCAGGATTTTGAACTTTGTTTACCGTACGCCATTATTTGAAACAGTTACATGCCTTGTCATATCTTTGGCGGCTTTTAGTTGGCAGAAGATCTTCTTCTACTATTTTTGCTGCTTCTCGAATTTCTGGTGGAGTAGCAGCGCAATCAAATTCCTCATCTGATAGCATTTTTCTGTTGTTAAAATAATATATTGTTTAGTGACATGGAAACCATATTCAAAAAATGATATTTGCCATCTTGATGTGTATTATTACCTACGTTATTTTACCACCTGCGGTTATTTGAAATTTCCGTCTAATTATTCAATGGAAAAGTCAAAATGGCATTTATCTTTTATTAATAATTTCGGGTTTAATTCGAAATAAGAAGTGGATGTTAGATATGGTTGTAAATAAAATAGTATACAAACCTCGGTGAAAAGTTTCATTATTGTCTCTCTCGACAGGAATGAAACACTTTCCACCTCGGTACTATATACTATTTGTTACCTTAAAAACTAATGCCTGAAAAAAATCGCAAATATAACGTACAGAGTGATCAAAAAATGAGAAAATATGCTAAAATACTAAGGTTGTATAAACACTTT
Organism: Barypeithes pellucidus; assembly: GCA_963991005.1. Lineage (NCBI taxonomy): Eukaryota > Metazoa > Arthropoda > Insecta > Coleoptera > Curculionidae > Barypeithes > Barypeithes pellucidus. The sequence continues at coordinate 13,643,739 of OZ022565.1, read as the reverse complement.
GAACTGTAGATCACTCTTGAACTCTAGTTCAAAGTAAAAAAGTTGTTGTACAATCAGTATTTTACACTGATATCAGTTCAAATCGGGAGTTCACGTGAACGTCCACTTTTGGCGGTTCTGAAGTTGAACTGTTGATCCAAGCCACTTTCTAACCTTAAATATATTTTTTTGTGTCAAGTCAGTGTCATATTATACAATACATTGAATTATCGTGATTTTATTGTTTATAAAAATGTAGGAATTTAATGAAATTATAACTATAAATATATAAATTATGAAGAAAGTAAAACTTTTTATGGAGAATGGCTTCTTTCCTAAAATTACCGATAAAAAAGTACTCCATGGTGCCAATATTATCACACACGCTGTATATAATAGTGTACAACGAGTTTTGAAAATAATTTTCTTTCAAAAGAATGAGACATTTGGGCCTGAGTTGGACACAAAGAATACAATGCGAACGATTGTGAAAACGGGTTACAAGGAGTGACAGGGGCCATGCACTAGAGGATATTCTTGTAAACATCAGAATTAAACGGTAGTATCAGGACGATGGAGCTACTGTAGATTTCGCTCATCAGGTCAAACAACATTTGGACGAATAGTTTCCAGGGCTTTGCATTTGTCTGGGTGGTCCTGTTAGTTGGCCTCCAGATGAGACAGATACCATAAAATTCATAAAACTCTTGGATAGTGAAAATGTGATTGTTTCAAATGTTATTGAAAATCAGTAATGGGTGGAAGAGTCTAAAGAACTACATGTTTGTTGGCTGAATGGCAACAATGTTGAAGTGTGGTTATATCGGATGGTTAAATATTAAACGATAACCATACTTACCGATGAAAAGATAAATCCTTATTTAAATGATCCACTCTTTTACAAACCACACATGAATGCACCATGATTGTTTATGATAAACACGATTTTTGACGATTTTCACCAATAATCACAAAAATACACAAATCAACCAAAATATATAATCAATCCGTTAGATCAAAGAACAATCATCGCAATGTTTACTAGATTAGTATTCATATTTTGCCTTATCTTTTGGGTCCGAATCATAGTACCTAAAATAGAAATAGATGTTGCCAGAGTGCTGGTGGATTAGTTCAAGATTCGTTTGATGTATAATAATATTTATTTAAAGGATCTCTCATCGCTCTCTCACAGTTTATAGTAAAATTATTGGGAAATAAATTTATTTTAAGAGCAATTGCGGATTAATCTTAAACCAGTTGTATTTGCCAAATTAACAAATTTTTAATTGGGATTTTGCAGAATACCTTTGCGATAAATATGTCAATCTGGCTGGCAACAATGTTGAAGTCTGGTTAAATCCAATAACGTTTAAAAAGTTATGGAGCGGCCTTCCTCGTTTCGGAGCGGAGCTAGTCTGGGCAAAAAGCCCAACAAGGGGGTATAATTTACTTTGAGATTCTTTACGTTTAGCTATATTATCTATTCAAAAAGTGTAGTTTCGAATATTGGATATTTATAAAAAAAATAGAAATATTTATCCAGTTTTTATATACAGTGTATCCGAGGATAGATTTAACTATTTATGCTTAGCATCAATATTTTTGGTGTATTCATTACTGGATGATACTCTCCAGATATAAAAGTGTATATTTCTAGCCAGATCATCACTAAGATATCTTGCAAAATTCCAATTAAAAATTTGTAAATTTGACAATTACAACTGGTTTAAGGTTAATCCGCAATTGCTCTTAAAATAAGTTTATTTCTAATAATTTCACTATAAACTGTGAAAAGGATGATTCTTTAAAAAAATGCACACACAACCACTAAGGCATATTGTACACTAAAGTGATTAATTAAATTAGTAAATTAAAATAATATGTACCTAAACAAGTTAGATCAAATAAATAAAAATAAATAAATAAATTATATAAAACCTGTTTTCACGTACTTGTTACACTGCAAACGTTGTTTAAATATAGAAAAATAAAGATGTAAAATATTTTGACGGGACTGTTCCTTTCTTCAGTATTTTATTCCCATGTACATTACCTCCATAATCTTCTTTTGTGAAGTGTTTCTCACAAATAACTGTTGTATCACCTGGACTATAATTATTCCTTCTAAGGGCATGTATCCAAATTTGGCGTAGGCTACGACCCTTTAGTATCCTAACGAAGTGGATAAACATTTGGTACATTCTTAAACAAATCGAATTTTCATAGTGATGCAAACTCAAAATCAAATTTCTAAATATATTTACTAACCTGTGAAATTTTAATTTAACACTATTGCATCTTCTAGTGAAGTATTTTATGGCCGCACAAGACTCAACCATCTTGTAAATGCAAGATTTATATTAAGAAATAAACCAACTCGACTGCTTTTTGCCCGGACTAGCACCACGGACCGGTCCATAACCTTTTAAACGTCAATGGTTATATCAGAAATAATATCAATACAATCATATTAAAACATAACCATACTTACCGAAGAAAAGATAAATCCTTGCTTAAATGATCCACTCTTTTACAAACTATACATGAATGCACCATCATTGTTTATAATAAAGACGATTTTTCACCAATACTCACAAAAAAAAATAAAAATAACCAAAATATATAAACACTCCCTTAAAAGCAGTTAGCAGCGAGTAGCAACAGTGTATTCTTTACTATAATCCGATCCATTGATAAAGTTTGATCTTTTGCCGCCGAGCGTAGTATCTTTTAACTTGATGTTGTCAGAGTGCAGTCGGTTTATTTCAAACTTTTATGTATAATAATAATATTTTTTTTCTAAATCTTTCAAGGCCTATTCACAATTTATATTAAAATTATTGGGAAATAAATTTATTTTAAAAGCAATTGCGGATTAACCTTAAACCAGTTGTAATTGTCAAACTAACAAATTTTTAATTGGGATTTTGCAGATACCTTAGCGATAAATAAGACAATCTGGCTATGCTGCAAGCATAACAGCAAGGTGGGGAGTGCGCGTTTACAGTCCTTACGTCGACTTCAAATGTAAACAATTCTATCTGGAGTTTGTAAGATCTTTGAAAATTACAAACAGGTATGCCGAATACTACATAGGTATTCTTTTTGCATCACCCGGTATAAATAAACAAATATCAAATATTTAAATAATCAAAATAACAGAACTGTCTTTTTAGCGACAAAATTAGCGTGCCGAACGACGGACACGATTTCCTTCCGCGTGCGGCACGCAACAGGGCGTGCAGAGGATGCCATGCCATACGTGGTTCCCATCACCATGGCCGAGTATTTGGAACTTCTCTTGGTCGGTCCAGTCATTTTCCGTCTTTTGATTGAACCGCGGGATTTCGGTAACGAAAATAACAGTTTTCATAAAACCGTCGACTTCGCGAATCCGCCAATCCACGACCGTCTGTAGCGTGCAGATCCGTGGCAAACACCTAAAACAATAAACGGACCAAAAATTTCCTTGTAACAGTGCGAGTGCCGTATTACCAGTAGCTTGGAGGGCAGTGCCATATAATCTTAAAGTTTAGAATAATTCCAAGAAATCTTATCAATCACACCGTCAGCACACGTCAATTTATATAATACGTAAATCAGCTACTTGTAAGCCAGTGGCGGCTCGTGACATACTTTTTAGGGGAGCTAAGGAGTATTGTGAAGGTAAAAGTTTTGCGAATCATAGTCAATTTCGAGTCTGTTAGCGGAATCTACCGGGTGCCGCGTCCGGTCAGGACACATGGGATATCCAATATAAATTGAAGATGATCAAATATTAGCTTCAATATTTATTTTACTCCAATAATTTACTTAAACTTTCTAAATACGACAATAATCATGATGTCCTTGTTCAATTTAAATCCTATTTTCCTAGTAATTTAAAAGTTATTTAACAAAATGTATTTTTAAAATGATAAAATAGGAAATGCGGACCGGAGGCATCTCTGTCAGTAGGTAAATCAGCAAATAAATTATCAAAATCATTTTATGTCAATGTTAAAATTATTTTATGTTATACCGGTACATTATTGTGTTTTTTATACCTTAGATAACATCTACATAATTGATTACTTTATGCCCGTGCGGGCATAAAGTATACATTATGGCCCGCGCTGGCATTAAGGCGCAAATAACAGTTTTCGATTAACTTATTCTTTATTAACAAAATAACACAATATAAATTTACGCTTGTATATTATTTTGTTATATTTACATAGAACTGGCAATTCTGGAAGGTTCCGCTGATAGATAAATTTCCTGCAGCAAAGGTTGACTCATGATTCACTGTCTGGGTGCCTAGTTTCTGTAAGGAAATGCGAGATCCAGATGGTACGCCTGCCAACATCCTTGAAACCTCATTTTTTGAGGATATGCTGTCCTTTAAATATCCTTCAGCAACTGTGGTACTCTTCCATCCACCATGGCGCTTCAGAGTAGTCATGCTTGCTCCAGCTTCTGCTAAAGGAGTTGACGACGTTCGACGTAGACAATAACCAGTGTACTTTTCGGGGTTGTTCAAACCCAAATATTTTGCAATAATACAGGGAATTTTCCCAAATGTGTCTTTTCCAACAGGTTGTACAGTACAGCGGCCTTGTCTGTAGCTTAAAAATAGTCTTTTTCTGAGCAGCCATGTGGCCTCAAAGACATACCTATAATCTCTTATAAGTTTCAAACTATTCATTTCGTCTTCATGGTGAAAACTCGATTTTTGTCTTTTTTAGTTTCTGGCACCGTTACAACAAAGATGATCTATCTTCTACATGTGTGACTAACATAACATACGAGTTCTTGCCGTCGACATCCACCAAATACACCAATTAATAATGCGACCTTGTTCATTAAAAACGTTTCATTTGGTGCCCCATGAATAAATTTTAGGACATTTTCTCTAGATCACATACTGGATTTTTTTGGTTGGTACCCTTTTGACCTTTGCATTAAATACTCGCATAATTTGTTAAAATTATGTATTAATATTCTTATTTACCATTAAAGTCTTCTTTATCATCGAATATTTAGCCCATAGAGAGCTGGGGGAAAATTTTTCAGTTAGTTCATTAAATTACCCCAACATCACACTTTCTTAATGTTTTCCACAGCATTTTCTGACATCCACTTCAAAAATTGGTCATATTCTTTGTCATTTGAGTCTTTGGATTTTCTCGGTAACAGGTTTCGCGTTGCTTTTTCAGCTTTTTTTTTCAATGTCGTCGGGAATTTCAAAACCTTGTTCCATTTTTGATTTTTGGCTTTGACACATTAAACATTTGAATACTTATCTCCCTAGTAACAAAAAAGCAGGCGATAATAATGTCAAGGTAATGTCGCAGGTAAAAATAAAAAATTGGTAAATCAAATTAAATTTTAAAAAAATATTTATTATTTAAAACGAACTGGTATGACATAAAAGTTTGTATGCACCACGGGCACTAATAGATATATGTACCCTCGAGCTTTGTAAGATTGTCGCCCTCAGGGCATAATCATCTACTTAGTATCCTTGATACATAAATAACTATTATGTATAGATATTATGTCTTCCATAGTACCATTTAATCATTGTATCTTTTTCCTCAACTGAATAAGCTCATGACGCTTAGAAATATTCAAAGCGCAAATTATGCAGTCAAATATTGACAAGTGTAAAGCTAATTATAAAGGAGATTGCTGGTATTTTCATTTTGCTTAGGGATTCGATTTACCCTGTTTAATTATTGTTTCACTCAAATGTGGACGACGAATCCCTAAATATTTTACAAATAGCTTGCTGTCGTATAGAAGGCTGCTAAACTTGAATTTAATAAGAAGTAATTCGATATCGTTGGAGTTTTTTACACTTTCTACCGACTTTAGTTATTTCCATTTCTAAAAATCAGATTATTGCTTATCCACGACTATACACACAAACACCTTAATGCGTTTTTGCAGAATTATATCGTTGATCTCTTGACTGCAATAAAACCGCATTATCTATTCGACAATAAAATAAATTAGGAAATACCAAATTTTAAAACCTTTTCGAGCAGAGCTGGACCAGGTATACAAATTCAATTTATACCTATGCCTGATGCATATATAAATACAAAGTGATTTTTATCTGATGATGATGGTGATTGATTTGATCTTCAAGTGTCGGGAATGGAGACTTAAATATTTAACAGCTGTTAAACAATTTAGAGAAGAAATTCGTCCAATTATTTACCTTAACGAAACATGGTTCGATACCCATGACACTCCAAGAAAAGGTTGGGATGATTCTTCCAAAAAATGTCGAACCAAGGCACCATCAAATAAAGGCAAAAGAATCACAATATTACATGCTGGTTCAGAGAACGGGTTTGTTCCAAATTGTCTGTTGCTTTCAGCTAAAAACATAGCAGATTCTTCTTTAGATTACCATCAAGATACCGACGCACAACTTTTTGTAGATTGGTTTAAACATAAACTCCTTAAAAATATACCTGAAAATAGCGTCATTGTAATGGACAATGCTAGTTAAAATCATTCTCAATTCTAATAATACAAAAGCAGAAATTCAAAATTTTATGATTGAAAATGATTTATATTTTGAAGAAACTTACAAAAAACGAGAACTGCTAGAAGTATTAAAAACTTTTAAATTAAATAAGGAATACGAGTGTGACAAACTTGCAGCAGAAAATGGACATACAGTGTTGCGTCTTCCTCCGTACTATTGTATATTCAATCCTATTGAGCTAATATGGCACCAATTAAAATCCAATATTAGGAGAAATAATATTTCTCCTACATTAAATGCATCTGTAGTAGAATTAATTAAAAACGAAGTAAGAAAAATTTCTGCAGACAGCTGGAAAAACTGTGTACATCATGTACTTAAGGTGGAAAATTCTTACAATTGTATGATTACAAATGTTCAACCCTTAATTATAAGTTTAGGCTTAGATGAAGATAGTGATAGTGATACAGAGTTAAATTTTGAATAAATTATCAATAGTTTCTTAGAATTTAATTAATTTTTATTGTACTTGTTATCCTAATAGTTATACTTTTAAATTATATCATTTTCAATTATCATTAATTGTTATCATTATTTTACATTAATTATAGGTACCTAAAACTAAAAATACCTATATATTTATTTTAAATTATAAAAATAAATCATGGGTGTGGTATACATTTTCAAGTTGGCCCTGATCCCATTTATTGAGCTTTGAACAGGTTCAGGCGTATACAATAGGGTTTAATCAAGTAGTTTATTTATGGCAGTAAGAATCAACGGTATAATTCTGCAACAAATATAACGACTAGCCAGTTTTTAAATTTAAGAAGGTGGGCGTATATGCCTCCAACCCAAGTGAGGAACTTATTATCCGTTTTAAAACATAATGCTTATTTGTCGATTCATTCCAAAAACATCGGTTTGGTTCGGAGGCAAGACTCTGGCGCGGGAGCGAGATAAGCAGCGATAAATTAATGAAACGGATAAGGACACAGTGCGTTGTTAACAGACGTTGCACAATTATCGAATACTATTGGAGACGCTCTGCAAAATCTATATAGAAGAACTCCTAAAGAATATTTATAAAAACAAGGTTTATTATTTTATTTATTCATTTGTGTTATGGAGGGCATTCCTTCCCCTGCCTCCCTTTACGAGCTGCCACTGTGATAATTCGAGTTTACATTCATAAGATAGTTCGTCGTATGATGGATATCAATAGGAGCATACATCAAAACATCTTTAAATATTTAAAGGTGAGTTATAATGTAAGGAAAGCTTAGATATAAAAAACGTCTTTATTGTACTAAAGTCAAAAATTAAATTTCAAGAAGGCTGTTGATGCATTTGATGTACAAATTGTGAATAGAATCACAGCTACCTTAGATAAAAAAAAAACACAAACTCTGGAATAAAAACCTTATTAATAAATAATATTTAACAAATTAATATTTGTAAATAATAATGGGCACTTGTTTTTTCAACTGCTCAAATGGATATTCAATTCTTTTTAGAACGTTTTGTCGTAAATCCAAGACCCGCTTCTGATCCGGGATTCGACCATAAATGTTGGCGTTAGTTACTGTATCCGGCAGCATCTACTGTTGCTATTGTACAAGCTGCGGGGCATGATATTATTACCACACCGATATTTCAACATGATTTTTTCGCCATCACATCTTATTTCCACAACCTCATTGTTTATAACGCTAATAAACAACGTTTCGCTGATATTCAACAGTTTTCCACTGTGAGCGACTTTAGAGGAAGAAACACCAGACACGCAACGTCTCGTTACCATAAATTAGGTCCGCTGATAATTTTATAATGTCTCTATACCATTCGATGGGATGTTTATGGCCCTACAACCATGCCGCTAAGTAATTTCCGATTGAGGCGATATCTATGACTACAAAGTGGCTATACAAGATTAATTATGACGTAGTTGTGAAACTAATGTTCCTACTAACGAATGTAGTATTTGGTTTGCTCTCCTTTCACACCTTTCGATAAGATATTCTTGTCTTGGATCTACTACCATGTTGAGTATTCATGGGCTTCTTACAACCATAATCCCAGGGAATTTTCAGCTTAGGAGATATCTATATGACTAGGAATAGCTATATGAGTTATTATAACCCAGTTATAGTTATGGGATATGATCAATGCCGCCAGGGAGTCTCCGATGGAGGCCATCTATGATGACACCGGTCTTAAACAAGATGAATTATGACATAGTCAGTTGTGAAACTAATGTTCCTACTAATGAGATATAATTTGTTATTTTCGATCATAATGTTCCACGCCGGATTATGCGGAATACACTGCTTTGCTCTACCATTCACATCTATAGATAAGTCTTGGGTCTACAATTATGATGAGTATTCATACAGCCATGATCCTAAGAAATTTCCTGTTTAGGAGATATCTATATGAATATAACAAGATGAGTTATTATGACCCAGTTGTTGGTATGGGTTATTATTATCAATGCAGCCAGGGAGTTTCCGATGGAGTCGATATCTATAATGACAAAGTTCTTAAACAAGATGAATTATGACACAGTTGTGAAACTAATGTTCCTACTAACGAACTATAATTTATTATTTTTGATCATAATGTTCCATGCGGAATATGCTTTACTCTACCTTTCACACCTTTCAATAAGATGTTCTTGTCTTGGGCCTACAATCATGCTGTATGTTCATACAACCATGATCCCAAGGAATTTCCAGTTTATGAGATATCTAAATGACCAGGTATATTAAGATTAGTTATTATAACCCAGTTATAGGAATGGATTATTATCAATGTCGCCAGAGATATCTATGATGACATAGTTCTCAAACAAGATGAATTATGACACAGTTGTGAAACTAATGTTCCTACTGTCGAAATATAAATTCTTATTTTTGATTACAGTATGTTTTCTAACGATTTATAATTTATTGTGTTCACAGTATTGATGGAAAATATTCATTAGTATGCTCTTGTTATGTTTTTTAGATGTAGATTCCATAAAACAACATATTTACGCCATGAACGTATTTCCCTTTGTTAAAAGAAAAAAACCACCACACAGGATGTCGAAAAATAAAACAAGCGAAAACAACAAAACAAACCATCCTCAATTTATTTAATTAGTAAAAAAAAACATTCCGTCTACCTTAAAATGGCTACCGGTGTAATTTTCAATATAATAAGGATAATTTTCAAATATGGTAGGAACTATTATTACAGAAACGATGTGATGTGATTGGCAGTTTCTGTACACAAAGGACTCGTTGCACCGCCCACTGGCGGACGGGGTCACGTGATCCGGGGTCCCACGGCATTCGACACCCCGAAGGGTGTGAATTAGGGCCGTTGTTAAGAGTACTAAGCCCTCGTTGAGAATTATGTTTCGTGTGGTGGCACGCTGTGAAATGATATAATATTTTCTAATGATTTGGAATAGGGAAAAGAATTATGATACTGAGATGCAATGTAAACAAAGACTTTCTGCAAACAAGCGCATATCCAGGAAGAGGGGTTTCCAGGGGTAATGACCCCTAAGAAAACAGAGGAACACAAATAATATAGTGTTTCCTGTTTTGACTAACGCGGTAGTGTAGGTATTACTCTTTCTTGAGTTAACCCCTACCCCCCAAGCCCCCCAGGGGGCAAATACACTAACGAAGTATTTAAACAAAAGTTTCTCGCAATCATGTTAAGCCCTTGAATCTAATGACTTCGGCTACGATGTGGCTACATATTAATCAAAACGATGAAATTGATATTATCAATATCAATATTATATCGTCCTAATGATAGACCAATAATAATAATCGTCTGAAATCTGCAATATCGATAATCCGATAATTGGCATGTGCCGATCGAAATTGGGATTATATCTTGCATCGAAATTATTATGCAAGAAAGGTAATAAGAATGACAGCTGTACAATGCTCAATTCTTCTAAACCGGACTACAGTGGTCCAATTACCTGTGCTTGATAGAAAAAGTATATTATATCCATTATGGGCGGGGTTACCATATAATGTGATTTAAGAGCGGATACTAAATTTATCGTTGTATCTACTACTGTTTTTTTACTATACAGGGTGTTATGGAAATGACGTATTATATTTAAACCGGCAATTCCTGAGATAAAGACAAATAGAAGAAAAATAGCCATAAATGGCGCGTTCAATTCATTCAGCGGTAAAAGTGACCTGACGTCAAACCAGAAAAACACCTGTGTGGCACTGCAATACATGTAAGCAATCAAGGAATTCTGGCCGGTGTTGTCATAAGTACATCTTGAACTCTTTAGACAAAATAAAATAATTTAAACACTTTTCCATTCTGTAATACCTTTTTGTACAATTAATTGAAGAACATTTACGATGGACTATGTTTTAAACAACCCGAAAAAACATATGGAATAGTAATAGCCACGTACGTCACTAGCTCAAATGCCAATGACCTCTTGACGCCTTACATCGGCACGCTTGCGTCTGTTAGTTGAAGACCAACCAGCGGTCGGATACGTTGTGTCTCGTCCATCACCAACACACTCTCAGCAATCCGCTCTGTTTTTTCGGTTTACGCGTTTATCTTCTTCTTCTTCTCTTCGTTTCGTGTAATAAAATCTAATAATCTGTAGTATAATCTGTATTATTGTATTTTCAAAAGCTAACTATCGGTTCTGTTTCACTATTACTGTGTGCACATAAAGTGTTTCCAGGAGAGTTCCCATGAAAAAGAAAAAAAACTGATTGTGTTTGTGTCTGGATTTCCTCGCTCTTTAGGTATAAGGATAAATACAAGTAAGTAGAAAATAATTAATTTTTAAAATTTTATATGGAATTTCAGTTTTACATTAAGTTTGGCAACATTGCCATTGGCTCTGGGTGAAATGTTGTACAGTAGCGCGGACTGACCTGTGAGTAAGAGTGTTTATTACCCCACTTTTAAAACGGTCAATTTAAAAAAAATAAAATATGTAGCGCTTCTCTAGGACACCCAAGGAGTCGAACGTACGAAAATGTATAGCTGTTTATATTTAAATTCAAAAATAACCTAGAAATGCAATATTTACAATAAGATACTTTACGGGATGAGCAGTAAAAAGTTAAATTTTTGAGTGAAAAGATGGGTTAGTGCGCACGGTTTACCGGTCACATTTTTACAGGTTGCTCGTCGGTTGTCTTGCGCACAATGTTGTCACCGTCATATAGGCAACCCCGCCGGCATTGGTGTCGGTTTGGTTGCCAACCAACGACGACCGTCCATAGGGATATAACGATATTTAAAATCGTTAAGTGGGTTTTCAGCCACAAGGCCTTTTATGCGAGAAAATAGATTGTTAATTTCCCAATAAAGAAGGTCTTGATTTGCCAAAATATTGACGTGTAATCATAATCATTAAGTGTGAAGTACGGTCCTGTTCGTCGGCTCAGGTAAATAGTTTATCGGTCGGCATTGCGCATGACATCTGACGACCAGCTTTGTTTAAATGCGCAAGGCCATAAATTTGCCACCTTTCCTTTTAGAGTTTGGCTATCCATAGATATAGGTCGGTGATATTCACCCACTGTGTCATACAATGACAATATTTTTAAGTACCAAGCTATTTTTCTCTTCCTTATTAATATTTGCTTCAAGTTTTCATGCAAATAGCGGCCCAATTAAAGGGTTCGGAAAATACACCTGCCGAATCTATATTTATACATTTTTTTTTACTTTTCGTCGTTAATAAGACCTTTGTTTATTGATTGTAACACCCGGACTAATTAATAAAATGTATTTATTTATTGAAAAAAGAAATTATAATAAAATAATAGATACAGGGAGCTCCTTAATGGCGTGCAAATATTTCAGAGTATGATTCCTTAGGTAATTGTATGAAGAAAAGTTACATATGAACATATGTCCGCAACAACATACATTTTTTGAAGTTTTTTTATAAATCGTTATTTCCCTAAGTACAGGGTATCTCCATAACTGTTAGTGCTATCAAAAAGGAAATGTAGGTGTCATGTACTCTTTTTGGGTCAAACTTAAAATGATAAAATCAAAATTTGAAAATTTCCGCTCGCTTAAGAGATACGGGGGAAAATCCAAAAATTGACAATTTCAAAATTATCATATATTTTCTTAGTTAAAAGAGATACAGAAAAATGTGTTATACAGAAGTTTATTTATAATAATTGTTGAATAATCTGCCGTTTTCAGAATAAGTACACGGGGTCAGGTAAGAAAGTTATCGGACCTAACCTCATTTTTTGAAATGGAACACCCTGTATATTTTAATATAAAAATATACTATTTTAATTATCCACTAAAATAAGCACCTGGACAAAATTAACGCAACATCATAAATTTGCCATATTTTTGATTCTATTTTTTTTCTGAGTTTATGATCCGATTGGAATGATTTTTTTGCATTGTAGGTTGGTTCCTTGACGATGCCATAGTTTTCGCTGTTTATGATAAAAATTTAATTTTCGATTTATACTGGATGTACTAAAATTTCTATGTTTTCTTCCGAAAATCCGCATCACTCTGTGGAGTATATTAGCAAGCGGAATGCAGTTGACATTAAACGGTTGGTCCATCTTTCCCCAACATTTTCTTTTTTGGTTTACTGCATTATCTCTGATATTAAAGGAGACACATCGTTTTATAGCGTAACTTGTTTTTATAGACTTTAATATTCAACACATTCATTGTTAAATGTTTTCAAGTAGATTATGAGCTTTTCCTGATATTGCAAGCGATGTGTCAGCAGATGTGGTGTTTTTAAGTTACAAAGGTCAAATAAAATTCGCCGTACTGATAAAAACTGTTCGGAAAATGCTTATTAAACGTTCGTTTCATATGCCCAGTTGCCCGACGAGTATTTTAATCTTGAAACCTACTTGAAATCATTTAACAATGAATGTGTTGAATATTAAAGTCTATGAAAACATATTACGCTATCAAACGGTGTATCTTCCTTAATAACAGAGATAATGAAGTAAACCAAAAAAGAAAATGTTGGGGAAAGATGGATATGCGTCGGTTGCTAATATACTCCACAGGGTGACGAATTTTAAGAAAAAAACATAGCATCTTTAGTACACCCAGTATAAATCTGAAATTAATTTTCTATTATAAACAGCGAAAACTATAACATTGTCAAGGAAACCTACAAAGTCAAAAAAAATCATTCAAATCGGATCATAAATTCAGAAAAAAGATAGCATAAAAAATATGGCTAATTTATGATGTTGCGTTAATTTTGTCCAGGAGTTTATATAACACACCATGGATGATATTGGTATCCTAAGCTAATTATCGAAACTTTATTACTTTAAACCACACAAAAGCTAATATCCTAGAGACAACTATGTTGACATTCTAGTTGTTATTAACATTTTCATTTTTACATATTCATTTGTTAAAATGACTTATCAACATTTTGAAAAATTTGATATGATATCTATCATCCATGGTGTGTTATAAATTTGAAAAGAACTTTAAAATGCTATCTTTTTAGATTAAAATATACAGGGTGTTCCATTTGAAAAAGTGAAGTTAGGTCCGATAACTTTCTTACCTGACCCCGTATACTTATTCTGCAAACGGCAGATTATTCAACAATCGTTATAAATAAACTTCTGTATAAAACATTTCTCTGTAGGTCTTTTAACTAAGAAAATACAGGGTAACTTAAAAATTGTCAATTTTTTGATTGTATCTCTTAAGCGAGCGAGAATTTTCGAATTTTGATTTTACCATTTTAAGTTTGACCCAAAAAGAGCACATGACACCTACATTACTTTTTTGATAGCACTAACAATTACGGAGATACCCTATAAAAGTGTCGAAAATAGGACACCCTGTGCTTAAAATATTATTTTTAGTTTTGGTATATGTTAATAGGATATAAAACCACATTTTAGTTATAGGTCATATTTTATTCCCTGATCAAAATCCAATAAAAATAAAAAAAACCTTATAAATTATATATTATTTATTTTATATTATTTTTGGCCGCACGGCTTCTTTTCCGTCCGATACGGCTATGGCGACATCACGTTGGGTCCAATTATTTTACGAGGTGGCGTCGGCTTCTTTATATCTGCTCGCAAAAAAAATATATAATATTAAGACAGAATTTTTATTTGGATTGGAATTCGATGAGAGAATAAAATAAAGCTATTCTATCCATCCACCAAGGGGCATCCCAAAAGCATGTCCCCTGATATTTTTTACAAGAGAAGTGGGTACGCCACTGACATTATTCCATGTGGATATTTTTCCTAAAAGCCGTATTAGAGTCGGCAATAAAAATTTCCGGTGCAATGGCAATTATAATTGCACGAATTCATGCGCAGTAAATCGTTCTCGATCAGCTGGCGCATTTCCAACAATCAGAACAGCAGTTGGTAGTTTCGAAATCCCTAAAATATCCCCAGAATTAGAGATGAGCAAACCTGTTCGTTTTGATTAGCAGTTAAAGCAGCTACTGCTAGTTACAAATGGCAGTTCAAAAAAGTTCTAACGAATTAGTAGTACATATGCTTAATTAAGAATATGAACTGTTAATTTAAGTACCGGTTAGTTTATATAGCCATCAGCTGTTCATAGGTGCTTCGACAAACTAATAAACATTTAAAAATAACAGAATAATCCATCTCTACCCAGACTTGCAGCGGCAATGGCAATTAAAATGGCGGTTTACTGCGCATGAACCCGTGCAATTTTAATTCCCAGAAGACTAGAATTGCCGACTGTAATACGGATTCCATTCTCGCATTGCGCCGGCAATGCGTGCAGTATTGGGCCAGCTGATCAAGAACGGTTTAGTGCGCATGAATACGTGCAATTATAATTGCCATTGCCGGCGCAAGAGACAGAAATTGCCGACTCTAATACGGCTTTAAATAACCGCATTTACTGGTCAATTCTACATGTAAACTGTCTCCAAAATGTTGCGTTTTTCCTGTTTAACCTTGTAGAAAAAAATGATTAAACCCAATAAGCATTATAAGCATTACTTAAAATACCTAAATCGTCCATAATTATAAAAATTCATAAAATTTTTCAGGGTAAAAACAATTTAATGCAAAATATGTAAATAACATGCCTAGCGCTTAATTTTTTCCCGTACTTAATGTATAATAAAAAGTTTCGTGTGAAACATTACAGTCTAAGTTAATGGATTTCGATAATAGGGTTTGAACTATCGCTTAGACTGTTTAGGTACGACTGATTTTTCAGGATAAGTGACAGGGGCACGAATTAAATATGGTTTTTATTTTGCGAAAAGTCGATAGTAAGTTAAATATGCATTAAAAATGCTAAAATTTACGCGATAAGGCGTAATTATATGCAATATCGACGACTAAAGACCTTCTGGGTATGCGACGTAATTATTTGCTTTATACGGTATCCAAGATTTGTATACCAGGTCCGATAGAAAATCTAGATAGTTACTAAACTTTAAAATTTGTTATCTTAATTGAAAAAATACCAAAATTCCTGAAAAAATCATCAATATTCAATATCAATTTCTCTTTAATTTGTTTATTAACGACTTGGGGGATGCAATTTGATTACTGTCAGTTCCTCCTGTTTGCTGATGATCTGAAACTGTTCATAAAAATCTTCTCATTTGAGGATTTCTTAAAGCTCCAGTCGGACTTGAATAAATTGGTAGCATGATGTAAGATCAACGGTATGGAGATTAACGCCTCAAAGTGTCATCCGAACAAACCCGATAAATTTTTATAGGTCTAGGTCGGAGTTTGAACAGCATTATTTAATTCGGGGCAATATTCTTACGATTGTTCCCGAAACTAAGGATTTGGGTCTGACTATGGATGCTAAGCTAACTTTCATTTCTCACATTCAGAATACCATGTCCAAATCTCTCCAACTCCTAGGATATATTAAGTGCATAACCAGTGACTTTACTAATACCAAAGCTATAAAACAATTATATTGCTCATTAATAAGAACCCATCTGGAATACTCCTCCTGTGTCTGGAATCCTTGATATAATGTACACATCTTGAATATTGAAAGGGATCAACATAAATTTTTGAATTACATGGCCTATAAACTTAATACACCCGCAACTAGATTATTCTCAGCTTGAAGCAAGTATCCAGATGAGAACACTCAGGCTACGTCGGGATCATAGCGATCTTATAATTTTGTATAACATATTACATAACAAATATAACTGTCCTTTGTTACTTGACAGAATAGGATTGCACGTGCCATCTAGGGAATCACGTCAGAAGAATACCTTTTCTGTACCACCTAATAGAACTATGGCCAAAATAGCTTTATATCACGCTCATGCAGACTAGCTAATGAGTATCCCACTCTTGATTTCTTTTTAAGTAGATCAGATTTTATGAGGCAACTACTGAATATAGATTGACTTCTCTATTATAGTATTTATCACTGAATTAACATTATAAACTTTCAATTCAACTATGCTTTTACAGATGATATGTTTGTTCCTGCCGATGGGCTATTAGACACTATAACTAAATATACAATATTTAACACTACCTACTTACAGAAAATAGAACAAATTTTTTACTAATAGTTGTTAAAAGAACTGATTTTGATGATTAAATTCTATATAGTAAAGTACTTTCGTTTAGAAACTTGATCAAATTGAACCACAGGAACCACAGAATATAAAAATTTTGCCATTTCTGTCTAATATACTGGAATTATATTTCGTGTCAATAAAAAAAAAGTTTGCCTGTTTTATCATCTTCGATTAACCAATAAAACCAGGAGACATGATCACTGTAAAAAAATGCATTGGTATCTAAGTCTAATTTTTGGCTAATGCAAAAGTAATTTCTAGTTATCAAAACAAATTACCATGAATAAGGTGATCTAGTTAACAGAACTAACTTTTATTTTTAACTACTTCTTAGTTAACATAACTACATTATCATGTTGAAGCCAACACTTTGATGATCTAGCTCCCTATACTAATTTACCTAGTTATTGCTAATGGCCAGATAGTAGTAGTGTGTTTTTTTTTGGACAGACGATGAGAATCTGCACACAGACACCTTACAGACGCGGCTGCAAGGTAGTGTCGGGTTGGTAACATTGTGGGGAAAGACCATCAATATCATCCTTTCTGAAGGAAAGGATCCGCCTCTGAAGGAGACGAGCTGACCGACTAAACTCACCGCGTGAGTCAGGCAGATGCCTGTAACTGCTTTTCACTAGATGTGTTATTTTTGTTCGGGTTTGTTCAGGTTCGGGTCATAAGTATGATTTGAGGTAGCAGTAATAAGCAGGTACGATGTGAGACCTGATGTCACACCAACTGCCGCCATTTGCTGCTAGGAGATGGCGCTGCGCGCTGTATTTTCTCGACTACCGTTGATAATACGGCGTGAAGCATTAGAATCTTCTCTGATGATGGATATGTACACCTATAACGAGAACAAAAGAGTTCGACACCGGTCTGCAGGTGGTTACATCCTATCAATGGAAAAGGCTTCTCTTTCTTGGTAGTACCATTCAATCTGGAATAGTATTTTAAAGTGCTACTGTGTAGACTAAATACGCCCTTATTGTATAAGGTATCATCGGGTGGTCTGGAAAAATAATAATTCTTCCATACATTGGTATTTAATATTTCTTTGCTCGTTTAACAATAAAATAGGTAATACATAATTAGCAAACACAATTGTTGAAACAACAATATGATGTTGCTCCTAATAACTAACTATATTGGTTACCCTAAGAATATTTATTCTTTCGGGTACTAGAAGTACTTGGTTGACTTAAAAAGAATTATTCGTGACGCCAACTAGAATAATCGTAGCAATATAATTTGGCCTTCGATACTAATTTTCCTCATCTCCATTTTCACTAAATTTTCTTGTTATTGACACTAAGATCTTGGTATCCTAAACTAGACCCTTTTTTAGAGTGATATTATTGTAAACCCGTTCATTCTTTAGTCGACACAACTGTATATATTATCTTGCCACTTTTGAGCAATAATAATTATCATTATTCACTAGTGATAGTGATAGTGAAGAAACATATGCAAGTAATTCATAACCTAATATGACTCTGCTATACCATACCAAATATATTATTGTATTTTTGTACGTGTTACAAATACATAAATTTTATTAGTCTTTCATTAAATGCGGATTTTTATTTTTGCATACATACAAATTAGGTAGAGCCACGTATGTAATCGTACCTTAAATTACCTGGATAATTCGCTATTGTTGACTCCAAATAGGTTTGCTGAGTGGGTATAATTTAATAAATTGTTTGTTTATCAGAATCCCAGATAATTACCTTTTATATTGTAAAGAATTTAAATATTACCGAGTCTCATTACCATCAATCAATTTTTACAATATTTATGACATTTGGAATTTTATAATGATTCTATGAAACGTAGAAATTATTTTTTTTCTCACATAAGTATTTTATAAAAAGCAAATAATACTAGAGTTGTTTTTTTATTACAATTTATTGATTTACAAATTTTCAAAGTATTTTTTCTTTTTTTAAACAAAGGTATTGTAAACTGCAGATCCCATAATCCATTTATAATAGTCTTGGAAAGTGAAGCTGTGATTGGGTGGCATGTTATTGCAAATCAGTAATGGGTAGAAGAGAGAACTACATGTTTGTTGGCTGAATGGCAACAATGTTGAAGTCTGGTTATATCAGATGGTTAAATATTAAAACATAACCATACTTACCGATGAAAAGATACATCCTTATTTAAATGATCCACTCTTTTACAAACTACACATGAATGCACCATGGTTGTTTATAATAAAGACGATCTTTCACCAATAATCACAACATAGAACACAAATCAACCAAAATATATAACCATCCGTTAGGTCATAGGACAAGCATAGCAAATGTTTACGAGATTAGTATTCATTCATCTTCTGCTTATCATTTGGATCCGAATCGTAGCGGTGTAGTAAAATAGAAATAGATGTTGCCAGAGTGCAGTTGCATTAGTTCAAAATTCATTTGATACTTTTAAGTATAATAATATTTTTTTAAAGAATCTATCATTGCCTTTTCACAGTTTATAGTAAAGTTATTGTTTTAAGAGCAATCTTAAACCAGTTGTATTTGCCAAATTAACCAGATTTTGGGATTTTGCAATATACCATTGCCATAAATATGTCAATCTGGCTATGCTGCAATAATGACCGAAAGCGGTGGGAAAGACTGTTAGTTTGTAATATCGAAAAACATGATGTGTTTGACGGTTGTAGACAATGGTGTTTCTTGAATGATAGAAGAGTTTTGGACTTTCATTGTCTTTATTTGTTATAAATCACAACGTTTCAACTGGTAAGTATCTCCAGTTGTCTTCAGGTGAATACTAAATAAGAGCTCTATTTATATTAGCTAATTACACTGAAGCATAACTGAGATGGGTGCAGTCATGCACAACTCTCTACAAAAAAGAACACCGTTACCTATCAATGCCATCATGGAACTATTAGAATGTTGCCTCAACGATTCTTATTTCCAAGTAAAAGATAGGTTCTTCAGCCAAGTGGACGGACTACCGATGGGCTGAGCTCTTTTGCCGATAATCGCCAACATTTATATGGAATGGTTTGAAACTGAAACAATAAAACAAGCAAAAAAGAAACCAAAAACGTGGCTGAGATATGTAGATGATACCTTTATTATTTGGAATGGAAACGATGATGAACTCAAGGAATTCATACAGCACATTAACAGCTTCGCACCGACAATCAAATTCACCATAGAGAAAGAAGACAACAGTTAACTACCTTTCCTAGATGGCAATGTAAAGAAAAATGGCAACATCATCCAAACTTCAGTGTACAGGAAACTCATACGGGTCAATATCTGAATTACACATCAAATCACTCAAACAACACAAAACATGGGATCGTAAGACCGCTTGTGGATAGAGCAATTACCATTTGTAACTCAAATAAAGCCCTAAAAGAACAAAATGGCCACATCAAGACGGACCTCAACAAAAATGGCTATCCCACGAAATTAGTTGACAAAATTCGGCCGAAAACACAAAAAGGAGAGACAAAAGAGGCTCAACCAACACCAAACCAACCATATGCCAAAGGAATATCCGAGAGAATTAGAAGACTAAGACAACGATACAACATCAGAATGGTATTCAGCTCGAGAGACACCTTAAGAAGCCATCTAACGAAGATGAAACCAACTACTGTCAAAGGAATATCCGAGAGAATTAGAAGACTAGGACAACAATACAACATCAGAACGGTATTCAGCTCGAGAGACAACTTAAGAAGCCATCTAACAAAGACGAAACCAACTAGCCAAAAAGATAAGAAAAACTGTGTCTACCAGATCCCCTGCGAATGTGGCCAATCGTATATTGGGGAAACACTACGGCCACTGGAAACAACGATTAAAGAACACAGATACAACACTCAAAAAGGAGAGACTGAAAATCAGGTGCAGCCAACCATGCTTGGACACACGGCCATCACATCAGGTGGACAGAGGCCGAGATCCAGCTCAAAGAACCACACTGGAGGAAGAGCAAGTTCAAGGAAGCTGCTACCATACACCAGAATCCAGGTTGTTTTAGTAAACCTTCATTAGATTGAAGAAATGTCTGGAAACCTTTGTTAAGTAGATGTAAGCTTAGAAGTACTAATATCGCGCAAAACTGAACTCATGACTGCACCCATCTCAGTTATGCTTCAGTGAACATAGCTAGTATAAATAGAGCTGTAGTTACTTCCATTATTTAGTATTCACCGGAAGACGACTGGAGATACTTACCAGTTGAAACGTTGTGATTTATAACAAATAAAGGCAATGCAAGTCCAAAACTCTTCTATCATTCAAGGAAAAACATTTCATCTGTAAGAGCGTGGTTTCTACGAGAATATTTTAAAAACCGCAATGGTACCTATTATATTCCTGCAAGGTGGAAACCAAAATATTAAACCTTAACTTAACTTGATGAGGTCAACATAACAAAAATGTGGGTAATCTTCGAATTTGTCAACGCGCACATGGAAACACTGGAGGAAGAGGAAGTTCAAGGAAGCTGCTACCATACACCAGAACCCAGGTTTTTCAGTAAACCTTCATCAGATTTAAGAAATGTCTGGAAACCTTTGTTAAGTAGATGTAAGCTTAGAAGTACTAATATCGCGCAAAACTGAATGCATGACTGCACACATCTAGTTATGCTTTAGTGAACATAGCTAGTATAAATAGAGCTGTATTTACGACTCTTATTTAGTATTCACCTGAAGACGACTGGAGATACTTACCAGTTGAAACGTTGTGATTTATAACAAATAAAGGCAATGCAAGTCCAAAACTCTTCTATCATTCAAGGAAAAACATTTCATCTGTAAGAGCGTGGTTTCTACGAGAATATTTTAAAAACCGCAATGGTACCTATTATATTCCTGCAAGGTGGAAACCAAAATATTAAACCTTAACTTAACTTGATGAGGTCAACATAACAAAAATGTGGGTAATCTTCGAATTTGTCAACGCGCACATGGAAACACTGGAGGAAGAGGAAGTTCAAGGAAGCTGCTACCATACACCAGAACCCAGGTTTTTTAGTAAACCTTCATCAGATTTAAGAAATGTCTGGAAACCTTTGTTAAGTAGATGTAAGCTTAGAAGTACTAATATCGCGCAAAACTGAATGCATGACTGCACACATCTAGTTATGCTTTAGTGAACATAGCTAGTATAAATAGAGCTGTATTTACGACTCTTATTTAGTATTCACCTGAAGACGACTGGAGATACTTACCAGTTGAAACGTTGTGATTTATAACAAATAAAGGCAATGCTAGTCCAAAACTCTTCTATCATTCAAGGAAAAACATTTCATCTGTAAGAGCGTGGTTTCTACGAGAATATTTTAAATACCGCAATGGTACCTATTATATTCCTGCAAGGTGGAAACCAAAATATTAAACCTTAACTTAACTTGATGAGGTCCACATAACAAAATGTGGGTAATCTTCGAATTTGTTAACGCGCACATGGAAACAGTTAAGAATTAAAAAAATATTCGATAGTTTCCTCCATGACTGTATTTTGTATCAGTTTTCATATTTTATTCGAAATTTTATTACATTTTTTTTTTAATTGCTGCCGTTGGAGCGATATCTTAAAGTTATTACATCATTTTACGCCTACACGTGACATTCTCCTCATTATCTTGTAAAGGATATTCTTCACTTCATAAGTACCAATAATACCTGGTAACTGTATATACACAGAAGAACGAAAATAATCTGCAGACAGTTTTGTATACATACATCAGGACGAAGCATACAAATAACATAGAGCCGCCGACTGCTCGGAGTATTTGTTACAGGATGGTCTTAATATTTATGGTTTTATTAAGGGTATCATTTAACTGGTTAGCAAAATATTCTTATTTTTGCGAACAGAAAAATGTAATCGGTCAGCCAAAATGGCTAGTTGGTCAGCAACTTACGGACAGCAAACATTTCTGAATCGTAACAGTGTCCTGGGAAAACAAGTGAAAACCCGCCCCCGCTACACTTATTGTAGCTGATTTTCTACTGTAATCGGCAGAAGAAAACACAAGAAAGTTACATAAATTGACAGTGCCCTGGGAAAACAAGTGAAAACCCGCCCCCGCTACCTTTTGGACCTTGACTGCTACACCGAATGAAAAGACACGCACGCAATTAGCTACTCTTATCAAGCGACTGCTTTAGCTTCGCCCACAATAACGAACTTTGCCGATTATTCAAAACAAACGCAATCCAATGATTTATATTGATAACCATTCCTTTAATATGCAAACCTCTGCAGTAAACTGCTTCTCGACATGTTTGTTTCTGCTGAACAATTGTAAACTCTTGCTGACCAAGTAGTCATTTCGCAGCTCGACTGTTAACAACGCCAAACCATTTAATTACTTCTCTTTTATTAATAATTGTAGAACTCCACCTAATAATAAATGAATTGTTGATAGTAACGAACAGACTTTTGGAAATGGTTTGTAGTAATTCTTTCCATACGCAGATCAGAAAGAAGAAATAGAGGTAGGTATTCGATTAGCCAAAACTCTTGTCGTCAATTCATGTCAATTTTCTAATCTCTTCCTATGAAACGATAATTTCTGGCGGAAAACTTCTTCAGAAACCGTACACTTGCTTCTTTTTTTTGTCTCTTTTGTTTATGATCTAACTCTAATCAGTTCGTAAAAATTAGTATTTTACATAATCTATAAGATCATAGACTATAGAAAATTGAAGAAGATATCGCTTAATGATGAAGAATTGCCCACTCCCAACAATTTTTATGAAAGAAAATTTATCATTAATTATTTTATCATTGTTAATAATAATGAGTTTCACTATGAATTTAGTGGTTTTAATCTAGAACGGTGCATCTGACGAGAAAAACTAAAGAGACCGTTTTAATATAGAATTGACCTGGCTAATCAGAAAAAATATCCACATGGAAAAATATCAGTGGCGTACCATCTTTTTTGTAAAAATTATCTTAGGACATGTTTGCAGGGACGCCACTGGTGGAAAAATTGAATAACTTTTCTAACTAAAACTTGTGATTCTATATCCTATTAACACATACCAAAATTGAAAATAATATCTTAAGTATTTTCGGATATATTAAAAACTGGCCATTTCTTGTATACCGCGCCAATCGCGCATTTGGGAAAATAAAATAATGAACAAATTGAATCCGTCCTGATCCCCGTAGCTCGATTAATAAACTACATTAGCATTTATGTAATATTTTCCCCCCATTACTCCCCTCTTAATTGCCCCACCAACCCCAGCCGCTGGCCCATCGAAGTACTCGGTGACACCCGTTGAAGCGCGAAAAATTGATGCTCCAACTCTGCCCCTTCTCGAGATATAATTAATTAAATTTTATTGCTTTTTGCAGTTGAAAATCGCGATAATTCGCGAACTCATTGAGATATCGGGATCAGGTTTGTTCGAGCTTACGCCCTCTGTCAAGCTCTTCAATTTTGCCCTTCACATTTTTTTGTAGTATCACAAGCGGATGAGTTATTTTCCATTTCCCAGGAAAATCCGTTGTAGGTTAGACTTACGGGTGTGCGCTCCTCCCCCCGCATGCGGCGCCCCCTACAAATCATGTCAGAATGTCGAGGGGATCCTACTGTATCGATTGGGAAAAAAATTACTCGATTTCGTCAAGGGATTTTCGTAAATCCGGAACGACTGCACTATAAACACTCAAGTCAATTTAATTGGAATAAAATTAATTTCTGTCACTGCCTTTCACTTCACAACTCCCTTTCTCCGGCAAAATTGTATTGATTCTTTCATTATAATTGTAATCTGCTTGTAGATGCGCGAACAATTGTCACATTTAATTGTTTAATCAATTCTGTTATTCATCATTGATGTTCCTCTATCACAGACCAGTCCCTCTTAGCTAAACCTCGCTGTTTATCAAAAACGAGTATTTGCAAATATTTCTTATACAAAATAACGAGTATATTTTCTAAGTAGTTCTATGAGATAATGTTGAAACACCCTGTACCAACATCAAAACGGTTCACGCAGTGATGTTCATGTCCCACCGCCGCACAGAAAGTGTTAAGACGGGATCGTAACTCGCATCCGCGAAGAAGTTATTGCCAACGTTAGGAGGAATTATTGACGATATCTTATTGCATATGGTTCGAATACCGGGTACTTAATACAAAAATAACTTGTAAGAGGAACCTGCCTATTTCAAGATGATTGTAGTGAATATAATCGTTAATTTTATCATTTTTCTACACTACGCTTCCAGGTAACTTATTTTTCTATTATAGTTAAAAATGTATCTAAAATTCAACGTATTTTCACCAAATTGATTAAAGTTTGAATAAAAATAGGTCAGACAGATCCAAATCTATGCGATTCGTAACGCCATTCCACTGGGCCCGTTTATTAATTTGCTGCACATCAATCTGGGAGGAGATATGTCTTGGGATATCCATGTGGCAATTGCAAAGGCACTTCTCCGAGCCCAAAAGTTGTATACCATCCAAACCAGTGGCGTATATAGGGGGGGGGGCCCAGGGGGCCGGGCCCCCCCCCCGAAATATAATGTAATAAGTTCATAATATATTCAAAAATACTCAAACTGAAGCGAATTGTGTTGCCGACTAGGCAACTATGCGATTAATCTTAAAGAGACGCCTCTTGGCGCGTAACTCGCCGCTCCACTATGTTGATACCCCTGAGTAGTGTTGCCACACGCTGTATTATTATAGGGGTAGATTTCTGGAAGGAGTGGGGTAGAATTGGGCCGATACGGGTAGAATTTATGCCGATATTAATATAGTGTTATATTAAAATCTTGTCATATTCCCTCGTTAAATTTTAACTTCCATACATGTTTCGAGGGTATCTTCAGTAGAAAACTTTTGACATTGTCAGGGTGAACAGTAAGAAAGAAAAAACAATTTTTAAGTACTATGAAAAACTTTTTACTTTTGATGAAAATTTGAAATTAAGAAAAAAAATTAATTATATATTTACTTATTCCGGTAGAAGAAAAAGAAAAAGTGAAAAAAATCAGTAATTCTGTTTCTTCTTTTTCTACTTCCTGAACATTTTTCTTCGTTTTTACAGTTCATCTTGACAATATCATAAGTTTTTACTCCTTATATATTATCAACTGAAGATGAGCGTATAAATCCTTCGGAACATATGGAAGTTAAAATTTAAAGCGTGTTTATTAAACTGTAGTGCCTCTTCATAATATAAAATTTTTTAAATAAATTAACAATTAACAGTTAAAAAAATTTATTAGTATTAATTTTGTTGTCAAAATATTTCTCTTTAATTTAGGGCCCCCCCCCCGAAACAAATTTCTATATACGCCACTGACAAACATACTCTTCGGCTACTGAATTCCATCGAAAGGAGGGCCATTCGTCTGATTGGAGACCACGAGCTGACGAAGAACCTCGACAGCCTAGAACATCCAAGACAAGTTGGGGATTTGACTCTCTTTTACAGATATTTTCATGGAAAGTGCTCAGCTGACCTTGCTCTCTTAATTCCGCCCAGAGAGGCGAATATCAGAAATACACGACGAACCACTGTCGCCCATCCATATGTTTTTTCCCAACGAATATAACCTCCAACGAATCAAAACCAACGTGAATTGCCTTTTGCGCACACTCACCACTCCCAGAGTGCCCTAAAGGATTTTTCCTATAGTGCTTGTGTTTGATCATAAAAAAAAAATACGCCTCAACAACTTTTCACACTCTAGAAAGTCCAGAGTCGTCCATCGCTAGAAAGTGCTCTCATGTCTGGAACTCTGCACCCAAGTCTACTCTTCGGCTACTGGATTCCACGGAAAGGATACTCATTCATCTGATCGGAGACCACGAGCTGACGAAGAATTTCGAAGGCCTAGAACATCAACGACAGGTTGGTAGTTTGATTCTCTTTTACCGATATTTGAATGGCAAATGTTCGACTAAGTTTGCCCGCTTTATTACACTAGTGCGACAAATATGTGGTTCAGCTTCGTATTTGAGGACGCCGTTCTTTTGGAACGACCTTAGATTAAAATAAACAGAATGTTCCATTTAAAAAAGTGAGGTTAGGTCCGATAACTTTCTTACCTGACCCCGTATACGTATTCTGAAAACGGCAGATTATTCAACAATCATTATAAATAAACTTCTGTATAAAACATTTTTCTGTATCTCTTTTAACTAAGAAAATATAGGGTAATTTAGAAATTGTCATTTTTTTGATTTTCCCCCGTATCTCTTAAGCGAGAGAAAATTTTCGAATTTTGATTTTATCATTTAAGTTTGACCCAAGAAGAACATATGACACCTACGTTACTTTTTTGATAGCGCTAACAATAACGGAGATACCATATGAAAGTGTCGAAAATGGGACACCACCCTGTACATAACTGAAAAGCTGATGATATTTTGTTCAATATTTTTCTTTCCGGTTTTTCTTGGTTAAGTAGATACTTCATGGAAGTAACTTGTCGACATTTGCAACCTCTTGTTAATTTTCCACGAAACGGCAAACGGCAACATAATTAAAATAATATCAATGGCACTTTTAAGTTAATTGCCATATTAGTACACATAAATATCGGCAATTATTGACAGTTGCGGATAGCAATCTGCAAATTATTGATGCAGCATGCATGTTGTTATGTATGTAGATCAGAGCACCTATTTTTGAGATTCTCGCTAACGAATCTTAAGAATATGAAATGTTTGTGGCCGATTCATGTTAGTGGTTATTTCGAAAAACAAAATATATGATTTTGGCTTCATTCTATTCTAAAACCGTTTAGGTAAATATTTTTGCAGTTAGGTGCACATTTCTACCATGATCTTATACAGCTGCAAAACCCTTAAGAAATACTGTTTAATGGTAAATAGTAAGTGAAATAAATGTCAAGTAGGGTCCTGTTCGCCGGTTAAGGTCAAGCATCTGACGATCAGCTTTGTTTACATGCGCGAGGCCATTAATTTGCCACTTTAGCTTTTAGAGTTTGGCTATTCATGAATACACGTCAGTGGAAACATGTCACTTTGTAAGATCAACGACGACATAGAAACGCTCCTGGGCTTGATCCGCTCCTGAACTCACCATGTATTTGTCGCTTCTTCATTCATAAAAATAACTAGTGTTGGGAAAAACCGATGATTTTAATAATCGAGTATTTGATACTCGAGAGATTTTAATAATCGAGTGAATCGCTTGAAATTCCAATTCACCAAGCGATGACGTCACCGACTGTTCGACCGGCAGCCTAGCCGTTTACATGTCATGTGATCAGGTAGGGTAGTTAGCAGGCACGTAACTACAGGTGGGCACAGGTTTAGCTCAAAAAATGTAGTAGCCACCAAAAAAATTCCAGAAATTTATTTATTTGCGAATAATGAATTTTTACCACGTGTCTCGATTACCAAGAGTTATTTTTCTTCACATCTCTCTCAATCTACGAGCATAAAATTAGTAGATATTTAAAATGGCTTGTCAAATTCTTCCACTTTAAATTATCAGGTGCCCACTGTGTGCCCTTCAAAAATGTAGGCTTAGTTACGCGACTGGCAAAATAAGAAAATAGGTGATTATTTTTTTAAATTCATGTTTATAGTTACCTAAAACTTCCTGTTTAAATTTAAGAATGTTTACTTTTTGTTACCAAAAAATTTGTCGATACCTATGTTTTGTTAACTATTTTGCTCGTTTTCTTATTTTCCATTAACATTTTCTATAATGTATGATATTTTTAAGAAATCTTCTTGAGTTTCTGTTTAGACTTAAAAATGTTTACTATAAGATTAGGAAGGAATTTTTCTATATATTGTGTTAACCATTTTGTTATTTTAATTTACAATTTCTATTATTATGTTATTTTTGAGAAGTTTTCTCGAGTTTATAGTAAATACAAATTTAAAAATTATATCCTTTAATTTTTTAATATTTACAATCGGAAACCTAAACTACGCCGCTGGCTGGCCAGTTAAAGCAAAACTTTACAAAACCTATGTCGCGATGACTCCGCTAAGGGATTTGACATACTTTTTTATATATACGTTCTCGTTTATGTGCCTTTAAGAAAGACGTATGTCGTGTACCTGCTCAGCGTCAAACTCGAACGTCGCCAATCGGATGGCGCGGCGCGTAGACCGAAGGTCGTGTATCAAGTGACAGGCGATATTTTTCGGTTTTTCGCCTGAATTTATAACTAGAGTATTTCCTATCGAGCGAAAAACTGTTCGAATATACAAGCAGTTTTTTAAGTCGATCATACTACAGCGGTACATTTCCGCCGGCGTCAAGCGAAGCTCGGGTATCGAGTGAAAGATTATAAGTGAGGAGCGACGGTTTTCGCCTGAATAGATAACTCGAGCGGTTTTTTTAATAATCGAGCGATGTCGGTTATTTCAATAAGTGATCAAGCGGTTTTTCTCTCGCGCGATCACACCACTAAAAATAAGATTTAAATATTAACTATTCAACTAGTGAAGCATACTTTGAGTTTCTTTACCCCTTCAACTATTTTTCTGTTCAAATAAAGCCAACGAAATAAAATTTGAACGTCTGGCCGTAAACGCACGAAAATTAAAATCGTCCGAACTTGGACGTCAAAAGTAACGAACATTAAACAAGCCGCCTCGTTTCCGAGTTCTGGTAATACGTTATACAAGTATATGCGCCTTTGTCTATGAATAGATTATTGGTTTCCCCTGTAATTTTCTCATGCCGCTTATTAAAGTTGACATAGATACTTAAATGGTCACATGAATTTTACAAACCTCTCTCTCACGGTTATTGTTTTTGAAGAAAAACCTACACAATAATGGTTAATTTTCTTTTGATGTGTAATTTTAATAATTTTGAATATTTTCGTTAACAGGATTAGTCCGCGTTACAATATAAGTATGGATACGTACAACGCAGTAAAAAGTTAAATTTTATGAGTGCTGCATCGTTAAGTTGAACATAGGAAATCCCATGTAATTTTGATTGGCTTCCCAGAACATTTTATGGAAGAACTGCATTGTAACATCTTGAGGCCCATATGGTAAACCCATGTGCCAAGTTTGAACAAATTTTGGTGTGCCAATCCTGAGCTATTCAATAAAACGTGATGGCAAAACACGAAACTTTCATAGTTCAGTTAATACAGGAAACACCACCAAATTAAATTTTGACATTGAC
This sequence comes from Barypeithes pellucidus, assembly GCA_963991005.1. Classification (NCBI taxonomy): domain Eukaryota; kingdom Metazoa; phylum Arthropoda; class Insecta; order Coleoptera; family Curculionidae; genus Barypeithes; species Barypeithes pellucidus. The sequence goes on along the minus strand of OZ022565.1, from coordinate 13,613,505 downwards.
AAAACGAGAATTGACAATAATTTCATTATTCGTTATATTCAGCTTTACGTCAATTTTTGGCAGTAGTGTCATAGAAATTATTTGCTGGTATTTGCTGTATTACCTGAACTATGAGAGTTTCGTGTTTTTGCCATCACATTTAATTGAATAGCTTAGGATTGGCTCACCGAAAAGTATTGAAACTCTGCTAACAGGTATCATGTCGGCCTCTTCAAGACCTTGTAATGCAGTTTTTCTATAAAATGTACAGGGGAGCCATTATTCAGCAACCTCAAGAATTACATGGGCTTTCCTATGTTCCACTTAACAATGCATAATCCGGTATACCCTTATCTTCAGTGGAAAATACATTAGAAGTAAATCTTATGACATTGTTAAAGTGAACTTCAGAAAAAAGAAAAAAATTGAAATAAACGAACCAAACCCCATGGATGGTAACCCGATTCGTATTAGGTGGATTTTAGTGGTATAGGTCATAGCGTTACTGTCCGGCGTCATCCAAAAATACGGCATAGTATATTACATTATTGTGATTAATGTTAGTGACATAATAAAACTAGAAGAATGTAAACTGGTTCATAAAATCCGTAAAAAACAAATAAAAACTAACATAAGTCCGATAAGAAACAGTGATCTGCATCAACACAACACGAGAGCCCTTGACAACTTCTATGTGCCGAAATCAAGAACAAACGTCCATCAAAACAAAATTACAATAAAGATGCTGAAGTCATATAACTCGCTTCCAGTAAGCATAAAGAATACTACAAACGCTAAAGTATTTGCAAAAAAAATAAAACGCTTATACAACAAAGTTCAGTGCAGATGCTTTATGACAAATTATATATTGTTCGCTTTTCCTTGCTGCGAGAGTGATTGATGGTTCTGTATGGGTGTAGAATAGTTAATTAGTTTTCATCTCAGAGCATAATTGTAATATTATTATATAATATATTTATTATTAGGACTTGTTACCAGTCATAAGACATTATGTACTGTTTTTAGTTCAAAAATAAAGCGTTTTAAAAAAAAACGAATGCAGAATATAAAATATGAAATAATATGTAAAAATATTTCCGTAAAATAACACTATATCTATTTACAATAAATGTACCGAGGTGGAAAGTGTTTCATTCCTGTCGAGAGAGTCGATAGTAACTAAATCTCGAGACAGTAATGAAACTTTTCGCCTAGGTACTATTTTATTTACAACCACATCTAACATCCACTTCTTATTATTTTGAATTAAAATTATTAATAGAAGATAAATGTCATTTTGACTTTTCCATTGAAATATTAGACAGCAATTTCAAATAATCGCAGGTGGTAAAATAACGTAGGTAATAATACACATCAAGATGGCAGATATCATTTTTTGAATATGGTTTCCATGTCACTAAACAATATATTATTTTAACTACAGATGAGGAATTTGGTTTTGCTGCTACTCCACCAGAAATTCGAGAAGCAGCAAAAATAGCAGAAGAAGATCTTCTGCCAACTAAAAGCCGCCCGAGATATGACAAGGCATATAACTGTTTCAAAGAACGGTGTACGGGAAACAAAGTTCAAAATCCTAGTTCTGAATCGGCGCTACTAGCTTATTTCAGTGAAAATGCCAAGACAAGGAAGATATAGATATCAACGATTTGTTAGTCACAATATTCAATGCTGGGGACCACTCTATCAATTAGGGAAAAAGTAGACATATCTAAGCACGCTATTCGCATTTTTTTTTAAATGTGTTCGTATATTATTTTGAGATATCGAGTTTGTACGAGATATGTACCGTATTTTTTTACAAGTGCTCCGAAGCTTTGATGCCAAATAAATAAAGAAATTCTTCAGACAGTTTTCCTGTCTACATGACATGAAAACACTCGCGCATAATTACTGCTAAATAATATTGACGTAAATTCAATAATGCATTAATTACTTTGATAGATACTTGTCACGGTATACGCCTCTATTAAAACGTTGTTAAAAATTAAGTATCAATCAATATTAGTAATTAGTGCAGTGCATAGAAGTTAGTTCAATGTTTATAATAGATAACATTGCCATTCTCAACGGATTGCTGGTTTTCTGTTAGACCTGCTTAGTAATTAAATTGACTTAAATGATGGTCAATTAACGTCAATAAGAACGTATGTATATAATAAAGTTAATTATATTTAAGGATATCGAAAATTAGACAGTTTTTACACACTAATTAAGACTTTAGACTTGGACGTTAGTGTCTGGGAAGCCGGCGTACCGAATAGCTTTCTTTTATAGCTATGTATGTATTCACCTGAAGAGGACTGGAGATGTCTACCAGTTGAACCGTTGTGTTACAAATAAATATAGATAATGGAAGTACAAAATACGTATATCACTTATGATACAGCATTGTCTCTAACCCTCAAACGAACAACTACTTAATAACATTTCTTGACAAAGGTAATTGCTTACAAAACATTCCATAAAAAAAGTTTTGCTACCCTTAGAATAAACAAATACTATTGCAAATTTCAAAATACTATCGTAGGAAACAAGCTCTAGGAGATTAAATAATTGTTATTGCCGATGGGACGGTGAACGAACAAAATATCTATTTTTTAAACTAAATATACAATATTTAACGCTGCTTACAGAATATAAAACAAATTTATTACTAATCCAAGGTATTGTAAACTGCAGATCTCATAATCCATTCATAAAACTCTTGGAAAGTGAAGCTGTGATCATGAGCAATGTTATTGAAAATCAGTAATGGGTGGAAGAGAGAACTACATGTTTGTTGCCTGAATGGCAACAATGTTGAAGTCTGGTTATATCAGATGGTTAAACATTAAAACACAACCATACTTACCTATGAAAAGATAAATATTTATTTAAATTATCCACTCTTTTACAAACTACACATGAATGCACCATGATTGTTTATAATAAAGACGATTTTTTACCAATAATCGCAAAAAAAACACAAATCAACCAAAATATATAACAATCCGTTAGATCAAAGCACCAACATCGCAATGTTTACGAGATTAGTATTCATTCATCTTGCTTATCTTTTGAGTCCTAATCGTAATAATATAGAAGTAGATGTTGCCAGAGTGCAGTTGGATTAGTTCAACATTCGTTTGATGCTTTCAAGTATAATACTATTTTTTTAATGAATCTCTAATCGCTTTTTCACAGTTTATAGTAGAATTATTGAGAAATAAATTTATTTTAAGATCAATTGCGGATAAATATTAAACCAGTTGTATTTGCCTAATTAACAAATTTTTAATTGGGATTTTGCAAGATACATTTGCGATAAATATGTCAATCTGGATATGCTGTAATAATGATCACAAAGGGTGGGAATAGTATATTTAGATACTAGTTTCATAAGACACTATCTTACAAAATTAAAGTACAAGTGCTCTAATTGTCTTATGAACAGTGTATTTTATACCACTTTTTCTATTTGGGTCTTTAAAGTCTGAAAAACTTTTAAAAATATAGTAGATCTTTTCCATTTGAATTAATATTTTCTTTTGGGTTGGCAATACTTTTACAATTTAATAAAATGTTACAAGCACAAAATATGCCATGATAGAAACTGTTAAACACAACAAAGCTTCTTCCCATCCGTCATAATTAAAAATATATATATTATTAAAGTTAAAAAAAACACACGAGAAATTGAAGAAGCTATGGTGCGAGCAGAACAAAGTTCAAAATATTGAACAAAATATTTAATAACACTATTGAACAAAATATTGTGTCGACACAGAATCTGACAGGAATAACAATTGATGCCCAGGAAATGTCTACAGTAAGTATAAATATGTATATATAAAGTAATATGTATAATAATATATTGAATTAAAAATATAAATAGTACTTTATTGAATCAAACTTTAGAAATAGAGCATAAACTGGAAGATATTTCTATTATTTTTAGGTTATGTTGTTTTATAGTTATGACTAGAAATTAGTTGACGGAGACCATCAGTATGGTAGATATTTCCGAGTATAGGTATTTCGGATAAATATCTAGTAAAAATGATCTATTTGCAAGGTTAAAGGTTAGTATTTTGAAGTTTTCTATAAAAATTTTTTGTCTAATCCATAATGCCACGAAAACTAAATTCAACGAAATCAAAGTAAGTCTAAAATTCGACCCTACTTGCTGTCAACATAAAAAAAATAAAATTTCAGTTCCATAAAGTGGCAGGTTATTAAATTTTTTTGCATTTCATAATATAGCCATTATGAAACCCAAATAGAAAATGACTGTTTTTCCATCTGTAGTTTGTAATATGTTTGTGACTAATAGTTCCCATAAGATCTGAATTTGGTGATTAAATAGTTTTGCTTAGAAACGTGAAAAATTTATTAACCACAAAATAACGACATATTAATAATTTAATTTCGCCATTTCCGTCTTATCCACCGAAGCTGTATTACCTTTCCAAAGAAAAACGTTTACCTCCCCTCTCTTTAACATGAAATAAAAATAAACTCCTGGACAAAATTAACGCAACATCAAAAATTTCCCATATTTTTGATGCTATTTTTTTTCTGAATTTATGATCCGACTTGAATGATTTTTTTTGCATTGTAAGTTGGTTCCTTGACCAATGACCATGTCATTGTCATAGTTTTCGCTGTTTATGATAAAAATTTAATTTTCGATTTATACTGGGTTTACTAAAAATGCTATGTTTTTTTCCGAAAATTCGTATCGCCCTGTGGAGTATATTAGCAATCGAAGCATATTGCAGTTGACATTAAACGGTAGGTCTATCTTTCCCCAACATTTTCTTTTTTGGTTTACTTCATTATCTCTGTTATTAAAGGAGATACACCGTTTTATAGCGTAACATGTTTTTATAGACTTTAATATTCAACACATTCATTGTATAATGTTTTCAAGTAGGTTTCAAGATTAAAATACTCGTCGGGCAACTAGGCATACAAAACGAACGTTTAATAAGCAGTTTCCGAACAATTTTTTCAGTATGGCTAATTTTATTTGACCTTTGTAGCTTAAAAACACATCGCTTGCAATGTCAAAAAAAGTCCATAGTCTACTTGAAAACATTTAACAATGAATGTGTTCAATATTAAAGTCTATAAAAACATGTTACGCTATAAAACGGTGTATCTCCTTTAATAACAGAGATAATGAAGTAAACCAAGAGAAGAAAATGTTGAGGAAAGATTGATCTACCATTTAATGTCAACGGCAATATGTTTCGGTTGGTATTATACTCCACAGGGTGATGCGAATTTTTGGAAAAAAACATAGCATTTTTAGTACACCCAGTATAAATCGAGAATTAAATTTTTATCATAAACAGCGAAAACTATGACATTGTCAAGGAACCAACCTACAATGCAAAAAAAATCATTCAAATCGGATCATAAATTCAGAAAAAAAATAGCATCAAAAATATGGGAAATTTATGATGTTGCGTTAATTTTGTCCGGGAGTTTACATTAATAGATCTTTCCTATTCCTATAAAGCTATGGCGCACGTATATATTTTACCGTGGATGATTATTTTACTTACTTCTTGACGCATTTTCAATTGTTGGTTCGTTTGTTGCCATAAAAAAATCGTTTCAATATAAGGAGAACATCTGAAGGTTGAGAGATACCATACAATTTAAAATATGCATTACCAAATAAAACTATTCGATGCCCATTACTTACTAACCGAAAAAAAAAAATATATTAATTTTTATTGGCATTATAACCATTTACTCATTAATATTTATCGAGAGCTCGGGCCTTTTGGTCCTCGAATAAATCAGTCCAGCATGTGGTCCCGCATCGCAGAAGAGCCACCAATAATTCGCAGACATCGAAATCATAAAAAATATTCAGATCCCACCGCGTTTTAAACAAGATGAGTTGTGTATCCTGACGGTTCGGATCTAGTTCCTTTTTTTTTCTTCTTTACTCAAAGTCCGGTAGCCTAGCCAAGAAAGAACACGCCTGATTATTTTACACTTATGTCATTTCAAAGGCGATTTTTTGGTTAGGCGGATGGTGATAATCAATGCCTAATTTTCAGATCAACATTTTTTTATGGTCAAGCACTAGCACTATAGGAAAAATTATTTTATTTACAACCACGCATGTAATAATGACATTTCATCTAACTTTGAAAGGTGGAAAGTTGACGATCTTTTACTTTTACTTTCCACCCGGGTGGAAAGTAAATTATTTTTTGTAATTATTTTAAAAATCAATATCTCGAAATAATATACAAACACACTTTTTTGAAAATGCTAATAACTTTGCGTGTTTAGATATGTCTACTTTTTCCCTAATTGATAGAGTGGTCCTCAGCATTGAATATTGTGACCAAATCGTTGATATCTTCTTTGTCTTGGCATTTTCACTGAAATAAGCCAGTAGCGCCGACTCAGAACCAGAATTTTGAAATTTGTTTCCCGTACACCATTCTTTGAAACAGTAATATGCCTTGTCATATATCGGGAGGCTTTTAGTTGGCAGAAGATCTTCTTCTACTATTTTTGCTGCTTCTCGAATTTCTGGTGGAGTAGCAGCAACATCAAATTCCTCCTCTGAACTCTTTTAAAAATGCTAGTAGCTTTGCGTGTTTAGATAATATATGTCTACTTTTTCCCTAATTGAGAGTGGTCCTCAGCATTGAATACTGTGGCCAAATCGTTGATATCTTCTGTGTCTTGGCATTTTCACTAAAATAAGCTAGTAGCGCCGACTCAGAACCAGGATTTTGAACTTTGTTTCCCGTACACCATTCTTTGAAACAGTTATATGCCTTGTCATATCTCAGCCGGCTTTTAGTTGACAGAAAATCTTCTTCTACTATTTTTGCTGCCTCTCGAAATTCCTCATCTCATCTTATCATCCTTTTCTGTCGTTAAAATAATATATTGTTTAGTGACATGGAAACCATATTCAAAAAATGATATTTTCCATCTTGATGGGTATTATTACCTACGTTATTTTACCACCTGCGGTTATTTGAAATTTCTGTCTAATTTTTCAATGGAAAATTCAAAATGACATTTATATTTAATTAATAATTTTAAATCAAAATAATAAGAAGTGAATGTTAGATGTGGTTGTAAATAAAATAGTATACAAATTTCGGTGAGAAGTTTCATTACTGTCTCGAGATTCAGTTCATTTTATCGACATTGATCAAGAATACCTTTTTTTCAGCTTAAGGTTTAGAGTATCCAAATATATTATTGTCGTTCCTTTATCATACAAGGTGTACAAAAAAAAAGCATTTTTGTGTTACATCTAGTCCGTCCATGGCAAACTAAATAAGCCAAATGTGTTTAAAAGGGAGAAATTTAAGGAGACTCATCTAGTAACCATTACACTAAAAAATTATTAAATTACACCTAGTACTTAAAAAATTATTTAAAAAACAACGATTGCCAGGGACGTCCGTTATTGGCCCGTATCTCCGTTGGCGAGGCCATAGGAAGAAAAATTTATATTACTTCTCCTGTTATTTTTAAGTGTTCTATCTGAAATTCCTCCCCCGGCAAATTAATAGACAAAACGAGTAAAATTTCATGTCCTGTCATGATAATTATTAAAAGAATTCTTCTACTGCCTCTCACCAATGAAGGTATAGGAAAGATTTAATAATATTTTATATTTCTCTTATAGGAAAAGCAGCAAGCTTCTCGGTATCGGCCAATAACCGAAATTAATTTCGCCGTTAAAAGTAAGGACCTGGAAGTAAGGTTCACGCAGCGTCTTAACGGTGGGAGGTCCCAGTATCGCGGCACCTCTGTAATGCTTCTAAACCGATAAACAATGGACCGGGGAGATATAAATTTGTTTAAAAAATGTTCGCGGAATATTATCGGCTTCTTAAATATTGCAATCGTATGAACCGTTTTGCAGAAGTCAATAGTTTTTTAAATTTCATATTTTACGATTTTTCTTAGTAACAATTCTGTAACTTACTTAACACTAAAAGGTTATTAATTAAGTATGTGCAGTAATTTTAAGAGATAACAAATTCTTGACGAAAAGTTCATATAAACATGGGTCCGCAAATGCTGCGTTTTCAAGATATAGGGTGTTAAAAAAAATGTACTAATCGGGTTCTCGTAAATATCTTAAATAGCCTGTTGTCGATATTATTGCAATTTGACAGTTTTATTTGTAGCTGACAACTGTCAAGTTAAATGCTGCAATGATTTTCCAAACCAAACCTTGATTAAAAAAGAATTTGTCCATGCCTCTCCAGAAACATGCATCAAAGTGATTTTTATTTTTTTTCTGTATTTGATGTTTTGCTAATGGAGGATCGAATTTTCTATCTATTCATATTAAGTGTCCCTATACCTATCTTCAATATTTTCGGACTTATAGCGAAATCTAAAAATTATCTTATCAATCAATAAATTTTTTGGTAGTTGGCTGTGGAATGTATTCATAGAAACAAAATAGATAGATATATGATATTATACAGAAAACTGTTCCAGATTTTTACCTAGATTCCAAAAAGAATATAGGGTAATTTATTTAAAATTCCGAAGTTGCTATCACTTTCGGTTTGATGCGGCAAAACCCGAGATACTTCTAACAGGCCTCTTTACTTGGTGTACTCTGTATATACCTCCCCCCCCCCCCTCAAGCAGAAGCTTCAGAGCTATTTTTCCTATAAACTACAAAATTAATACATATACTACTTCTTACAGAAATAATTTAAAGATCTGTTTACTATCACAAGCCATCATGTTGAGTTCCTTAAAAACTAAATACTTTGCAAAAAATATAATCGTCTGCTTATTTGTTTCCGAGCTGCAACGCTTTAAAATGCTGGTTTGTGAATAATATATTATCCTTTAAAATCAAGATAGCTGGCAACTCATAACCATAATTTCTCGATATACATTAAAAATTCATCTGTAATTATCTTTAAACATTTTTATAAAGTCCATTTAGGTGCATACGTAGACATTTACAACTCTATTCTCATTTTTTAAATCGATAGATAAAATCTGCGTCTCTACATTTTTTATTATACAGGATTAGAGCTTAGGGACGATAAGAATATTCCACAAGATGGTGGGAATGAACCTCTATTTATACGCATTTGATAATAGAAAGATGAGCTCATTGTCCAGTCGAGCTGCAAATTGTATGCCAATTTTCTATTACATCTTTCCAAAGTTTCAACTGCGTCCCCTTCTGTAAATTTCTAGATCTACACCTTCAATTCACCACATGTTTATGATTGATTACTGATAAAAACGATATATATTTTTGTCTGCAGTGAATTGTTCAGCAATCTTTGTATCCTCAACTCTCCTCCACCTACGCTACAGGTTGTAGCCTGGATTCATACCCCATCAGTTTCTCCGAACCAAAGCCTTCTTTAAGAATGTAACGAGGCCAGGCGAGACGGAGAAGGGATAACATTATCCGGGCCCAGGGAATTTGGATTTTCAAGTCCTATCCGCAATCTTATACAAAGCTATAAAACATATTACTGAGCTATGTCGATTCAATCAACGTCAAGACTAATAAACCCGATATCTGGTTAGAGATGCGCCATTCGTGAACTTGATCTCATGGTTTATAGCACGCCTCATCCTCATCAGCACAGAATATTCTTCTGCGGTGTCTTATATAATCTTTGTTGCCACTTGTTGTTTGTTTGGGAAATTTATTCACTATGAGTCTTGACCATAGATATATCGAAAGATTTCGAGAGAGTCATTTATCAAATCTCAATAGTGAGAGTTGGAATAGTATTCGATGGTGGTTGAAGGTATAAATATCACGTGATAAAGAAGAAGAATCAAATATAGAACACTGACAACAATGAAGATGACAATTTGTCTTTTTCTCAATTCTTACCAATTAGTAGGAATCAGAATCAGATACGGTATTCTTTCGCGAGGTGTCAGAAATAGAGAAAAAATTGCATCACCAAGAATGTTTTTCATTTGAATTATAGGCTAGTGTCTTATATGGTCGGGTTCAATCAAATCAAAGGAGCAATAAAAATATATTTTATTTACAACCATGCATGTAATAATAACATTTCATCTATCTTTGAAACGTGGAAAGTTGAGGTTTTTTTACTTTTACTTTCCACCCGGGTGGAAAGTAAATTATTTTTTTGTAATTTTTTTAAAAATCGATATCTCAAACTAATATACGAACACACTTTTTTTTAAATGTTAATAGCTTTGCGTGTTTAAATATGTCTATTTTTTCCCTAATTGATAGAGTGGTTGTCAGCATTGAATATTGTGACCAAATCGTTGATATCTTCTTTGTCTTGGCATTTTCACTGAAATAAGCTAGTAGCGCCAACTCAGAATCAGGATTTTCAACTTTCCCGTACACCATTCTTTGAAACAGTTATATGCCTGGTCATATCTCGGGCGGCTTTTAGTTGGCAGAAGATCTTCTTCTCCTAGTTTTGCTGCTTCTCGAATATCTGGTGGAGTAGCAGCAAAATCAAATTCCTCATCTGATATTGTTTAGTGACATGGAAACCATATTCAAATAATTATATTTACCATCTTGATGTATAATTATTACCTACGTTATCTTATCACCTGCGGTTATTTGAAATTTCTGTCTAATTTTTCAATGGAAAAGTCAAAGTGACATTTATCTTTTATTACTAATTTTAATTCAAAATGGATGTTAGATGTGGTTGTAAATAAAATAGTATACAAACCTGAGTGAAAAGTTTCATTACTGTCTCGAGATTCAGTTGCCGACTCTCTCGACAGGAATGAAACACTTTCCACCTCGGTACGTAATATACTATTTCCAGTTCCTACACTTTGTTTTTCTGTCTTAACATAATACTGGCATATATTGTGGCACCTACAAAATAATAGTAATAAGCACCCCTTTAAATGTGGTGTACCACAGGGGTCGGTTTTAAGTCCCTTGCATTCCTTAAGTTCTGTTAATGATTTTCCTGATGATGATGAAATAAATATAGATGAATTATGGAATGAGAAAAGGATTATTAGCTCGATGCTGGATGTGGATGTTGAAGTAGCTAGTACAAAAATGGAATATAAAATCCTTTCTAGAGTTAAATTTTTAGTACAGTTCGTAATGGAGAGATTCTCCTTGCTGCTTAGCTATATACACAGAGCTTTTAAATTATTCTTTGCACTCTGCAATTGGCTATAGCAACGTGTCGTCGAATATTAATCCCAGGCGTGGCCAGTGTGCTTTATACCGCCTCTGTTATTTCATTGGTGAAAGCTTGTGTGTGTGATTTAACACTCCTTTGGCAATATACTAAAAATGTTCCTGTGTAAACATTAATGTTGCTTCCATTTTTTTAGCGTTGCGATTTGATAACTTAAAGTATTCGGTTATCGTGCTTTGCTATCCAAAAAGGCGATATTTTTTGTATTCTATTTTATTTTCAGACAAGTTCATAGATATAGGTACTAGTTCTAAAGGTAATTTTGCTCAGATGTTAACTATTTGCCCAAGTAGTACACTTTCCTTATAAGATTTAGTTTATATAGACTTATATAAGGTCACAATAGAAATGTTATGTAAATGTATCATATAAAGGCCGCCCGCGATACATTTATGTTTTTAAGAACAAATAGATCCAATATTGTACGCTCACAACCAAATTATATATATTTTCCTAAAGAAGCTGTAATAGTTACAGAGACGGTGACAATAGGGGGTCCGTTAAGTAGAATATCAGTAATTTGGTTTATCGTGGAGTATAGGTCCACCTCTACAACTTTTTTATCTGATGAAATGCCGTAGAGCATTGCTGAGATGCACTATACCGCTCAATAAATTCAAAATTATATCGAGCCATGTCTGACAATGAATTTAGAGCATCTGCGTGACCGCAAAGTCACGGGAAACACATTTTCTGATACGTAAACCCTTGCATATACTTTTCCGAGCGTGTTAAAAAACAATGAAAATTAAAAAAGAAAAGATAGAAAAAAAAGCGAATTTGAACTTGTAACTTTCTAGAATGGAACATTATATGTTAAAGATTATGTGAAAAAAAATATTGTCGTTCCAGGTCTCGCCATTTCATTATAGGAATGTTTTAAAAATCTCGTCGGACGAAATTCGGAAAAAGTGATCGTGACATGTCAGAAAATTGTCACCCTACATTCCATGACGAACAAACCCAAATATTCAGAAGAATCGCACCTAGCTCGGCGGAATTCTGACAATATTACGCAGAGATATGTTCAGTTGTATGACGGGAAAATATATAAAAACATTTAGCAATACGAGTCATCTTCATGTGAATACAAATCGATTAAGCCCAGTTGGACCCATGCCACGGAAAAGTATATGAAAGGGTTGACTTGTCAGAAAATGTGTTTCCCGTGACTATGGGGTCACGCAGATGATGCAAATTCATTTTCAGACATGGCTCGATATAATTTTGAATTTATTGAGAATTTCCTATCTAAAGCGGTACAGCGCCTCTCAGCAACACTCTACGGCATTTCATCAGATATAAAAGTTGTAGAGGGGGACCTAAACCTGATATTCCACTCCACGGACCCCCTATTGTCACCGTCTCTCTAACTATTGTGAGATATTCATTAACTGAATAAAAAGTCTCACACAACAAATATTGGTTTAAACGTTTCTTAAACACCATAAGACTATCAACAGCCTTCAGGTGTGGTGGTAGCTTGTTAAAGATTGCTGGCCCCCAATGAGTTTGGTGATGTTCTACCCACATTCAGTCGGTTAAAAGGAACTCTAAATGCGCTGACTTGTCGTGTGTTATAGGTATGAACATCACTGTTAATAGCAAATCGACATTTATTTTTAAAAACATAGTTCAAAAAAGTACACACAGACTACGGTCAAAATCTTGTATTTCTTTGAGGGTCACGCAGATGCTGTAAATTCATTTTCAGACATGGCTCGATATAATTTTGAATTTATTGAGAAGTTAAGCGGTACAGCGCCTCTCAGCAACGCTCTACGGCATTTCGTCAGATATAAAAGTTGTAGAGGGGGCGACCTAAACTCCACGAAAAACCAAATAACTGATATTCCACTTCACGGACCCCCTATTGTCAGCGTCTCTCTAACTATAAGAACATCGATAGAACTTATATTATAAAGTGGTACTTTTTTCTGTATAACTTGATTATTGATATTCCCTAAATACTATTACACAATTTTTACATCGCGAATATGGGGTTTCTACATTTTCTACATCTCCTCTAGATAAATGTCGTTACATAATTTCGTAATATATGATTGTCGTTTAATGAAAAGAAAGTCATATTTTGAGAAATTGTAAAAAATCTCCCTGGTAAAATATAAACTTTTTAAAGTTATATCGAGCCAAATAATTGACATATATAACTCAACAATATTTAGCGAGTGAAGAGTTGTATGCCGCCTGTGTTAATCGAACAAACCCAAATTGTCTGGATGGACTTAAACATGAGTTATTATTTTTAGTACAGACTGGGACTGCAATAATAGCAATAATTACCTACCTATTGATGGAATACGTCCTGAATTTCATCACAAAAATGTGCCCCTCCATGCTAGAGATGCGATTTTAAGTCATAATCATTGATAAAGATATTCTAAAAAATTCTGGACCACAGCCGCATTAAACAACATTAAAAATAGGAACGAGTCCCTTTATAATCAATTAAGTATGGCATGATTATCGCGATCTATTTTAACTGCGTGTCTATGTCGTAATTTTATATATTGCAATGTTTGTTTATGTATTCAGATAATATTTACAAAAAAAAGTTATTAATTTAATGTGATAGCGCTCGTGCGCCACGAAGGTAACAAACAACGTTTATTTTCGCGAATTAAAAAAAATGTGTCTCTTCTTCCGTTGAAATAATGTGTCAAAACCTGATCCAACTCTGTACCTTGCCTATACAGGGTGTGACAAATTCGTTCTTCGCCAGGGACTTTCCAAATATTGGGAATAATCAAAAATTTTGCGTTTCGGTTTTTATTTTATCGTGACTTTGCTCGAAGAGATGTTCAAAAATAAATTTCACTTTCTCATTGCAACTTTTTATTCTCTGCAAGAAAGCATCATAACATCTTTAATGTGACGTTTCGTCTTTGAGTCATGAATTATGAAAGAGGAACTGAATTTACGTTCAGCGGTATACAACACTTACTGGTGTTCCGACGTTTTGTTCCTTCAAATGACCATCTTCATTAAAATACCCCTAGTACGTTCCTGTAATTTGCTTTTTTTTAATTCAATATAATTCGAAAATGTAAACTCAATGCCTTAAGAAACTGCTGGCTTTAAGAGTCAAATTTTATTTGTATCTATTAATAAAATAAATTACTTGTATCTACTTACATTAAGTAGAAATTGGATAAAACTATTAGTTTGAAATTTAAAAAATAAACAGTAGTAGTACGTAGTAGTAATAATAATTAAGGAAAAAAAAATAGCAATAATAAATTAAAAATCTTCAGTTTTTCGAAACAAAAATAAACTGCAGGAACGTACTAAGTTAATTTTAATGAAGATGCTATATAGGCTTTACCCTCTATTTACGATCGTATTAGCAAAACACAGCATTAATATGCATTAGATATACAAAAAAAGAGATAAAGCATATTTTGATGAGCAAGAAAAAAGTTTAAAATAGTATTTCTCGAAGGCCTTTGACAGAGTTGACCACTCCATCCTGTTACATAAACTGGCCGGCTTGGGTTTTGTTGATAAATTTGTCTCTTTTCTTAACTCATATCTTAGGGATCGTGTACAGTATGTGATGATTCGTGGTCATAAATCCTTTACTTTTTTAGCCTCGAGTGGTGCTCCGCAGGGTAGTAATTTGGCCCCCTTATTATTCCTCTTGTTTATCAACGGCATAAGTGTAAATCTATCCAGCAAAGTACTACTATTCGCTGATGACTTGAAACTTTTCAGAATAATACTTGATGTAACGGACTGTATATTATTGCAAAGGGATTTGAACATTCTGGAGATGTGGTGTAAGACAAACAACCTGCCGCTAAATTTAAGTAAATGCTTCACTATGTCTTTTACGAACAAAGCCGATTACGTTTGTTTTGATTATACTCTTGACAACACAACCATTGAGCACTGCGGAATGTTTAAAGACCTCGGGTAGTTCTCGACAATAAGCTTTCCTTCTCCCACCACTTTAGGAGCATTCACAGCAGTGCGATGAATGCCATGGGATTTATCATACGGAATTCGACTGATTTCTCAAACACCAAAACCCTGAAAACCCTTTATTACAGTTTTGTGCGGTCTAAGTTGGAGTATGGTGGTGTTATTTGGCATCCGGTCTTTCATAAATATATTATTTTACTAGAGAACGTACAAAGAAAGTTTGTCAAGTTTATCGCCTATAGAGAAGATGGTATATATCCTACCCGGGGCACTAACCAGAATGCACTGTTATCTAGATTCCAGATGCCATCGCTCCTCAACCGCAGATACCTCATGTTTATGCAGTTTTTGTATCGTATCTGCTGTTCGCTCATCGATTCCCCGGAGCTGCTGTCTTGTATTCTTTTCCATGTTCCTCTTCGTTCAGTTAGGCACCATCCCGTCTTTTATCTCCCAACTCCCTCCTCTAACTTTCTGATTAAAACACCTGTATACCAATCCATGTTGATTTTCAATAATACCCTTAATGACATTGATGTATTCGGTTTGTCCAATACCCAATTTACTAAACTTATAAAGCATAAACTGTTACCTTGATGCAACCATTATTTTTCTCTCTTTTTTTTTTCTTCTTTTTCCTTCTCTTGGATTTTTTGTTGTTTATGTATAATTTTTTTTTTACAGGTCATATTGTCTTGTAATTGGATTTTACTCTGTTAGACAATAAAGATTATTATTATTATTATTATTATATTAAGATACAAGTTTCATAAGACATTATCTTAGAGCACGCGTTTAATTTAGAAAACTACCCGCGATGCGGGGAGTTTTCTAAAGTACAAGGGCTCTAATTGTCTTATGAACCGTGTATTTTATAATATTATTTCTATTTGGGTCTTTAAAATCTGAAAACTTTAAAAAATATATTTGAATTAATATTTTCTTTTTGGGTTGTCAATACTTTTACAATTTAATAAAATGTTACAGGTATCAAATATGCCATGATAGAAACAATTGAACACAACAAAACTTCTTCCCATCCGTCATAATTAGAAATAAATATATTATTAAAGTTAATAAAAATTAGTCAGGAAGAAAGTTGTGCTCCGTCAGAAATACGAGAAATTGCCGAAAATAATCTGGGAAAACTTTTTAAAATAATATGTAAAACTTTGAGTTATGGTGCGAGCAGAACAAAGTTCAAAATATTGAACAAAATAATATTGTGTGGACACAGAATCTGACAGGAATAACAACTAATGCCAAGAAAATGTCTACAGCAACTATAAATATGTATACAGGGTTGCCCAGAAGTCCGGAATAAAATTAATATAGCCTAAACTTGCAACTTTTGGGGAAAACGCTCCGACACGTCAATTTAGTTTTATATATGCTCACATTTTGACGTTGTTCGTTTGTTTTTTTATAGACATTTGTCAAAGATATGACTTCATCGATCTTTTTTTTAAATAGAAACATACAGCTTATGATACATCATTTGAAAGCTAATATCTCGTACAGTATGCTCATAAATTTTAGCGCGATTCTGTCAAGCTATTTCAAAATGGCGACTGTTAAATTTTTTTAAAAATCTCTATTTAAATAAGCGGAAATTATAAATCGTTGCTGTTTTTTACCTTTCAAGGTAAGAAATCTTCTGAACGCGACACAATGAAGATTTCCTTTCTTACCTTGAAAGGTAAAAAAACCATCAATGATTTATAATTTCTGCTTATTTAACTAGAGATTTTTTAAAAACTTTTAACAGTCGCCATTTTGGAATAGCTTGACAGAATCGCGCTAAAATATATGAGCATACTATACGAGATATTAGCTTTCAAATGATGTATCCCAAGCTGTATGTTTCTATTAAAAAAAAAAAGATCGATGTCATCATATCTTTGACAAATGTCTATAAAAAAACAAACGAATAACGTAAAAATGTGATCATATATAAAACTAAATTGACGTTTCCGAGCGTTTTCCCCAAAAGTTACAGGTTAAGGCTATATTAATTTTATTCCGGACTTCTGGGCCACCCAGTATATAAAGTAACATGTATAATACTATATTGAATTTAAGATAAAAATAGTACTTTATTGAATAAAACTTTAGAAACAAAGCATAAACTGGAAGATATTTCTATTATTTTTAGGTTATGTTGTTTTAGAGTTGTGTCTAGAAATTAGTTGACGGACATCGTCAGCATGTTATATATTTCCGAGTATAGGTATTTCAGATAAATATCTAGTAAAAATGATCTAGCAAGGTTAAAAGTTAGTATTTTAAAGTTTTCAATAAAAAATTTTTGTCGAATCCATAATGCCTAGAAAACTAATTTCAACGAAATCGAAGTAATTATAAAATTCGAACCCTACTTGCTGCCAACAAAAATTCAGTTTCATAAAGTAGCAGGTTATTCAATTTTTTTGCATTTCATAATGTAGCCATTATGAAATCCAAATAGAAAAAATCCTTTTTAAAAGTTCTTCAATAAATATATCGGACATATTTTATAGAATTTTCATCGATCACCGGATCTGCTGAAATTTCACCAGATCTGGAACTGCTGTATTTGACTTGGGCCGTGAATCGCCCAGTCCGACACTGAACAAAACGGAGGAGGCATATCTGGTTTAACCATAACGCTTGAAGAAGCCCGAACAAACAATTTCTTTAATGTAAAAAGCAATTAATTATAAAACAGTGAAAAATGCAATTTTTGTAATCACGCAAAATCTGATTTAAATAATTTAATTTTTAACAATAATTGCAAATATAAGCAGCTTGTAAGAAATAACGAGTTTTTTTAATTATCGTTTAAATCCTTCAATGTTTTATGCCAAAATGAATAATTATAAGGAAATTCTTGTACTATTTGCATAAAATAGTGTATAATACAGGATAGAGAATAAAAATAATTAATATTATTTCGTTACTTTCTACTGGGTGTTATTATATTAAAATTAGTTAGTCTCGTGGGTGTTCTAAGGACAGTGACGCTAGAAACTTAGTGAAAGCAGCTGCACGGCGACGCTGTAGGGTGACCACCGACCTATATCTATGGATAGCCAAACTCTAAAAGAAGAAGTGGCAAATTTATGGCCTCGCCCATGTAAACAAAGCTGATCGTCAGATGTCATGCGCATTGCCGACTGACAAACTATTTACCTTAACCGGCGAACAGGACCGTACTTAGCCCTTAATGAAAATGATAACACGGCAATATTAGACCTTCTTTACAGGGAAATAGACCATCTATTTTCTAAAAATTTTAGAATTAATTTTGATATCTATTGTCCACGTATCGATACATTTTTAATAACGTTCAGTGGGGGTTCTTCCACAGCACCCCCAAAACAAAACGAACAAAAAATATTAATTTATATTCATTGAATATTATTTATCGTATAAAGTCCGACCCTCCCTAATATTTTATCGTACCGTCAAACTAAAAAAAGTCCGACCCTCCCTAATATTTTATCATCCCGTCAAACCAAACTGTATAGATCCGGCAACCGTGTCTCGGTCGAGGTAAATGACGATTATGACGAGACTTGCTCGCACGTGCTATTAAGTAGTGCATTTTTTTTTTTTTTTTGGACAGCCGATGAGAATCTGCACACAGACACCTTACAGACGCGGCTGCAAGGTAGTGTCGGGCTTAGCAGTTTTTGGGTTAAGCCTTTAGGCGTTGTTGATGATGTTTGGTGTCAGCTCTAGTATCTTTCTAATTTGAATTTAATCAAATGAGCAAGATATAAGGGCTCCTAACATGTTGGCGGTAGGTGTGTGGTAGGCGGTGTATTTTTACAATAGTCGTGTAGTGTTTTGTGTATAGTATGATTGTATGAAGAACAAGTTCTTAAATAACACTGGGGAACAGCAAAAATGTTTCCGAGACCAAAATAGCAAAATCTTACTTATTTTATTATACTAATTAACAATCTGTCTTGCAAAAGGCTCAGTTGGCTCCGGTTTTATAGATCCATCCCAATTATGATAATTTACCTACCTGCCCTTAATATATGGGAAAATTTCACCATTAAATGAGAAATACCTGGATTTATTATAACAGGTGTACTTTATAAGGGGTTTAAATACATATAATATAAATCCTAAATTGTTAGTTAGTTGTATTTCAACCACCAGTTGATCGAGAGCTGTTCGTATTTGAGAAATTAGAGAGTTTTGAGCAACATGTCGCGAGTTTGTGTAAATAAGCCGGATCATTTTTGTTATATATGTGGTGAAATGACTTTTGTGAAACAAAAACGTACGCTTAGCCCTTTAATAAAAAAGGCTTACCACTTGTATTTTGGCTGCAAAGTTTTAGACCAGGATAAAAATTGGGCTCCCCATATCTGCTGCTACAAATGTGCGTCCAACATTCGCGGCTGGCTAAGTGGAAAAAACCGTAAGATGCCCTTCGCTGTTCCTATGATCTGGCGAGAACCGAAAGACCACGTTACTGACTGTTACTTTTGTTTGACACCTCCCATCAAAAAAGGCTTTTCAGAGAAAAAAAGGTCTGCGATACAGTATCCAAATTTACAATCCGCCATACGCCCGGTGCCTCATAGTGACGAGTTGCCTATACATAATCCACCTCAGGAATATACCCTTCATTCTGATGATGATCAAGAGGATTCAAACGGTAGTGTACCGGAAAATGTCGCCGGCCCATCAACCTCGCAAGACTCCGATTTTGTCTGTGAACTTCCAAGTAAAAAGCCTCACAAAATAAGTCAAAGTGAATTAAGTGACCTTATAAGGGATTTGGAACTGCCCAAGACAAAAGCAGAACTATTGGCCTCTCGATTGCAACAATGGAATTTACTTGAAGATGAAGTAAAAGTTTCTGTGTACCGAAGCCGTCAGAAAAACCTAACACCATTTTTTAACATGGATAACAATTTGGTAGCCTGTAGGGACATTGAGGGATTAATGGCAGCTTTAAATCTGGACTATGATCCAAAAGACTGGAGACTTTTCATTGATTCCTCAAAAGTAAGTCTTAAAGCTGTGTTACTCCATAATGGAAACAAATTGCCTTCAGTCCCAATTGGTCATGCAGTCCATATGAAAGAAACATATAGCAATTTGAAATTGTTACTTGAGACCATACAATATGAAAGATATAAATGGCAAATTTGTGGGGATTTAAAAGTTGTGGCGATCTTGCTTGGAATGCAGCTAGGTTATACCAAATACTGCTGCTTCCTCTGCGAATGGGACAGTCGAGCACGATCGGATCACTACAGAAAGAAAATTTGGCCACCGAGAGAGTCTTTTGAGCCAGGAAAGAAAAATGTGACCAGCGCGCCATTAGTTGCCCCAGAAAAGATTTTACTACCGCCACTTCATATAAAATTGGGACTTATGAAAAATTTTGTGAAGGCAATGGACAAAGAAGGCCGTGCTTTTAGTTATTTAAAAGAAAAGTTCCCTAGAATCAGTGACGCTAAAATTAAAGAGGGAATATTTGTGGGTCCCCAGATTAGGAAACTTTTCGGAGATGCGCAATTCGATTCCATACTTGAAGGCAAGGAAAAAGACGCTTGGGATGCCTTTAAAATGGTTGCAAAAAATTTCTTGGGAAACATAAAAGCAGAAAATTATAAAGACCTGGTTGCCCAACTTCTTTTGTGTTACCAAAACCTAGGGTGTAATATGTCGTTGAAAATTCATTTCCTGGATTCTCATCTGGATTACTTTCCGGAAAATTGTGGTGCTGTAAGTGACGAACACGGTGAGAGGTTCCACCAGGATATTTCGAACATGGAAAGAAGATATCAGGGAAAATGGAACTGTGAGATGTTAGCCGACTACTGCTGGACTATTACGAGAGATGCCCCAGAGGCTGCTTTCAAAAGGCAAGCTAAGAAGCGCAAAATGAGTGTCTAAACTTTGGATTCAATGATAAAAATGTGCTATTTAGTTGCTTTTGTTGAACCAACAATATATTGTTATCTGTATTTTGTATGTCCATTGTATATGCCTATGAATTAAAATTTTGTAACAAATAATTGAGATTTTTTTTTTTGCGAGCCAACTAAAATTTTTAATAGGTATTTTTTAGTTACTTGGGTACAGTTGAATCCAAAAAAATAGGTTTTGTTCAGGAAACAAAAAAAAAGTTGAAATTTGTTTCCCAGTGTAATTTTGAGTTTGGATTTTAGTGAGTGATCCAGTCTTTAGGCATTTTGTGTTTGTGGTGTGGTAGTTTAGGAACGTGCGATGCGGCTATCTTCTCGTTATTGGTCAGATTCGCCTTAGTATGATATTTTATGATTAGTTTGTCGAGAAACTCCGAAATTGTATCAATTTGGAGATCTCGGTGTATAATGTAGTTTCTCTGTAGTAACAGGTGGCGGGTGGTAGAGGGGGAAAGCGGGGCTATGGCGATTTAACATGGAAAAGGTGCACAGTTTTTGTGTCTGTTCGTTCATCTAGTTAGAAATTCGAGCGTGTATGTTTTAATATTTTAATATTATATATTTATTAAGTTAAAATGAATAGTTGACGGTGGACTATTAATTTAAGAATTAACTTTAGCTCTTTGAGTTCGGAGCAAAAAATTGAAGTGAAGAATGCGGGAGCACCTAAACCCGAAATTAATTTAAGGCAGACCACAAAAGGTAAATCTAGGGACTTTATTAGAAAGTTGGAAAATGAAATATAAGTATGAAAAAAAATGTATAGAGGGTATTCCAAACTTAATGGGGCTGTTATTGATCAATTTTCTACAATTAAGAATCGAAGAATGGAATTTACGTTTAAGCACTATTGCGTAGGGTCCATAAATGTTTTGTATTTCGATAAATGATACTCGATATGATTTTAAACCATTTTATTTAAGGATTTAAACTAAAAAAACACTGAAAATATGAAGAATACCAACTTGTCAGTCTCGTGGCTCGATTCGTTCTCGTCTTGGTTGCGCCTAATGACGTAGCCGTAGGTGGCGTAGTGGTATTAGACATCATTCGGTTTTCTTGATAGCTCGTAGATGGCTTTAGTAGTATTAGTAGTGGACTGTATAAATATTGTTACGAGGGTTGCATGCGACGACGTTAAGATCCGACAGCTATACACACTAAGAAAACCATTCTTATTTTCCAAAAGTTGTATTTCCTTGTGTAAAATTAAAAAATAAATAAAAATATGTTTTATCTAACGCATTTTCTTATTACTTTTTTTCTTTCTACATTTAAAATGCCTAGAAAGTAATTGTTTGGTCGTTACACAAAAATAAAATTTTAAAAATTATTTCACCATACTTGTGAACATAGGTCACGAGCTGCCACTGATATCCTTATATCCCTACGACTCATTTCGGTTCTGGTCGGTCGTCGCTTGCTCACGACACCAATATGACGAGCAAGCTTTAAAATATGACCGAAAAAACGTGCGCACCCAGAAAATTTAACTTTTTATTGCGCACCCCATAAGTTGTACGTATCTATAGTTACAGGTGGGTGGTTTAGGCGCAAAACTGAAATTACAGTTTTTGTTAGTCAATATCAATTTTGTCCTGTATAGGAAGGCAATTCTATAACACCCTGTATTTAGTATTAAATGCAACCATAATTTTATGTAGATAACTGCAATCATGTAACAAAAGCTTATAAATTCTATATTATTATTCAACACCCTTTGGTAGGCAAGGGTTAAGAATCGCCACATTTAATTCTACCCCAGGAACATAGTATCACTGTCCAAGGTAGGAATTAGCATAATTAACTAACGCCGTTACTTCTTAGTCTTATCAGTTAACGGTACCAAATTACCGACCCGAAAAGGACAACGCCGAATAAGGTATACTTTAAAATAATACATCTCCAAATTAAAGTAACTGGATTAAAAATTTAAATAAAGTTTTTAAAGTACACCTGCAAGTGTCTCTCTGTTGCATAAAAACTGACGATATTATTGAGTTAGTATCGCGCCGGTGTCCAAGGCCTATTTTCATAACTTTCGTGGCACCAGCTTTGCCTAGATGAAGTCAGTTTTCAGTTGCTGGACAGCAAGCAACGGTAACTTCATCATGAGCCTCTGCTTTGAAGAGTTCCCAATATACAGGGTGTTACTTAAGGATATGTACTTATTTTAATGGGTGATACACACACATACACATATGTCCTAAAATAGTTTGTTTTCGATATACAGGGTGTTAAAGATTTAATTTTTTATCAAAAAAAGTCGGAACCAGTTTGAGCTCTAACATTAAATTTTGTTAGAGACTATTATAACTTAAAACCACATATATTTACCTAGCAAAGCTTTTTCTCCCAAGCCAGTGTCGTAGGTACAGCTATGTTTCCACACAATTTTATTTTTTTTATAATCAAACACAAATACTATAGGAAAAATCTTTTAAGGCACTCTGCGAGTGTTGGGAAGGTCGTTCCATAAGGATGAAGTCCTCCAGATGAAAGAATTCGTAAATAATGAAGTTCGAGGAGTATTAAGCTTAACTATATATGGATAGATGGCAGTGGTTCTTCGCGTATTTGTGCTATTCGCCGCTCTGGGCGGGATTAAGGAGGCAAGGTCAGCCGAACACTTTCCATGAAAATATCTGGAAAAGAGAGTCTTCGATGTTGCAGGCTATCGAGGATCCTCGTCAGCTCATGGTCTCCGATCAGACGAATGGCCCTTCTTTCGATGGAGTCCAGTAGCCGAAGAGTATGTTTGGGTGCAGAGCTCCAGACATGAGAGCAGTACTCTAGTCATGATCAAATCTAGGCTTTGTACAGTGTCAAAAGTTGTTGAGGTGTGTAGAACTCTTTGGTTTGGAAGAGTACACCAAGTGTCTGAGAAGCTACCTTGGCGGTTGCCACAACGTGGTTATGCCTAGACATATTTCCTCCCATATTGACGCCCAGCAAATTAATAGATGAAGCCAGTTCCGGTTCTGTAATGTTAACCTTTTTAGAGAAAACTGCTGCCTGGGTTTTTTAGCCTTAAATTCGACTTGGCTACTGTCACCCCAAGCCAATATTTCTTCCAGGTCTTTGGTTAGGCGTGATACTTCATGATGTCTGCGAAAATGTGCGTCGGCAGCCGTTGCGGACATATATATTCATATGAACTTTTCTTTATAAAATGACCTGAAGGAATGAAGGAGTCACACCCTGAAATATTAACACGTCATTAAGGAACACCCTGTATAAAAAAATATATGTGAAGCTGTTTTTATTCTTAAAGATACCGGCTGTTAACACCATGTTACCATCGCCTAAACAGGTGAAGCTACCGCAAATGTCACTTATATTACATATTAATTTTACTAACTTTTATAGTCTGGTTATGCGCTATGCATATTTAACAAAAAAATAATATTCCGTATTATATTACTTTGTAATTTTTAATGAGAACCTTATTCTAATCTTATATTAAGATCTCAATGTGACATTGCACTCTGACGTCAATTTGTGAAGTGATCTTACGAATTATTATCGGCGCTGAAATGGGTCAATTACGACGAATTGCCCAATTACAAAAATAATTTTATAAAAATATGCGAGGAAAATCGTTTCCTTTAATCAGCCGAATATGCATACGTTGTACAATATGCAATCACGAGCAAATAAATAAGAGAAGTAATGAAATGGTTTGCCGTTGTTAAAATTAGTTCGCAGCAAAAAAATAGCCGTTAAATCATTTGATCAGTATAAAGGGATTTTGCTTGCAATAAATAAAAATCGGGCTGCAACACCTATTCTGCAAAAAATGCTACAAACTGTCAACAATTTAACCGATATCAGTCCGCTTGTAATATCATGTGTTCGCTTAATTAACAGTCGACCTGCGAAATGATTACTTGATCAGCAAGATTTTACAAATGGTCAGTAGAAAAAAACATGTCTAGAAGCAGTTTCCTTCAGAGGTTTGCATATTAAAAGAATGGTTATCAATATAATTCATTGGATTGCGTTTGTTTTGAATAATCGGCAATGTTTGTTATTGTGGGCGGAGCGAAAGCAGTCGCGTGATACGAGTAGCTAATTGCGTGCGTGTGTTTTCATTCGGTGTAGCAGTCAAGGCCCAAAAAGTGTAGCGGCGACGGGTTTTCACTTGTTTTCCCAGGGCACTGTCAATTTATGTAACTTTCTTGTGTTTTCTTTTGCCGAATACAGAAGGAAATCGGCTACAAAAGGTGTAGCGGGGGCGGGTTTTAACTTGTTTTTCCAGGGCACTGTCAATTTATGTAACTTTCTTGTGTTTTCTTTTACCAAATACAGAAGGAAATCGGCTATAAATGGTGTAGCGGGGGCGGATTTTCACTTGTTTTCCCAGGGCACTGTCACTATTTCAGGTTTTATTGCTTTTTTTTTGATGACCAAGATTAAATATTTCGCTTACCCGCTGATTGCTTACCAATATCTGATTAAAAGTGGATCGCTCACAGCAGCTTATATATTTAATTTGCGTACCAAAATAATTTAGAGCACTTTAGTATGACATTAATTACTGACCGATTCAGAAATGTTTGCTGTCCATAAGTTGCTGACCAACTAGCCATTTTGGCTGACCGATTACATTTTTCTGTTCGCAAGAATTAGAATATTTTGCTAGCCAGTTAAATGAAACCCACTAAATAATGAGGCTGTTACGTGAAACAGTAACAGTAATTCTAATTATTCCAATCATTTAAAAGAAAAACAACATAATTGTGATTCAAATTTTAAAATCTTACATACTGAAATAAAGGAATAAAACTTAATCTGTTAGAATCCATGGAAATAAATAAACTTAAAAATACCGATGTTTCACTGAATGATCAAATAGACCTTAACAATTCTCCTTTATTAAATTTATTTCACTAATCCGCTATTACATGTAGAAATAAATCTATAAAATAATTTATGTAATCACGATACTGAGCATTTGGAAAATCTACTGTTACTATTATATCCCCTATACCCTACACCATCTTTATACCTGTAATAATATTTTAAGATTGTACACTTTGTTAGATATAGAAAAATATTCATTCATTCTCAATCTGAAGAAGCTACAGTGATAGCGAAACATGTAATTTTTAAGAATATAGTGGAAAAGAAATATAACGTAGTTTTATTGTTTGTCATAATATTAGTTATGGATTTCCACCAAGTATCGGCTGAATCAATTAATTTATTTTTTAATTAATTACCTGGAAACCATAAGTCTTGGTGGTAAATTCTAATTACGTCTATTTTTGGAAGGCGATTTCTTGGAAATTACTACTCAAAAAATAACTAATTATGGTATTATTGGAACGAGATTTAAACTACCATTAAAATGGTGTGCCACTTGACCTTCCCATTTAAGATTTTAAGGGCAAAATCAAACCCCTTTCATGGAGTTAAAGCAAGAAGTTTGCGCCCTCTTCATAATAAAATTGATATATATTTCCGATTTTGAATATTATTTACTGGAAGAGAGACATTCTGTGTGGAAAGTTTTCAAGACATTGCGTATCTAAATGATATACTAACACCTGGCGAGCAAACAGATTACTTGAACAAGCATATACGAAATTTCCCGTTGTGACCAAATTTAAATTTACATTTATCTACACTCGCCGGCACAAAATTCCGCCACCCTGAAATTTTGGTCGAGTTTGATATTTAATAACTTTTTTATTTTTTATGCGATTTTCATGATTTTATTATCAGATTGTCGGTCTATTTATTGTGTCCTCCAAGAAGTTGTTGTTCCATTTACTCCTTTCATTGGGAACCAATTTACATTAATGCATGATAATGCTAGACCTCACGTTGCACATGTAGTGAGCGAATATCTGGATGAAGTTGGACTTCCAAGATTGGAATGGGAATGGCCTGTGGGTAGCACGAATCTCAATCCAATTGAGCATCTTTGTGATCAACTTAAAAGGGCCGTTCGTCGTCCTGTACAACCACAAACCTTGCAAGCTTACGACTGGCGCTGACCGAAGAATATCAGGCTATCCCTCAAGAAAGGATAAGTAACCTTATTCATTCGATGCCACGAAGGTTGCAAGCTGTCATTGCTGTGAGAGGAGGTTTTGTTAATTATCTTTATGGTATACCTAGTGTTTGTTTTTCTTAATAAAAATAGGCTTCAAATCAGCGTTTCATTTAAAATTTTGCAGCTCGCAGCAGACATGAGATAATGGAATGAATCAAAATACGAAATGTTTAGAATACATCAAAGATTACAAGAAACAGTATGTAAATAAAATTATCCACCTCAATTTTCCTACAGGGTGTTTTGAAATTACGACAAAAACAACAGTTTGATTTACTCCTGTATAATATAGCCTAATCGAAAAAGGTTCATTTATAAAATAATTCAGGAAAAACGCAATAAATAGATCTATAAACTGATAACAAAATCAGGAAAATCGCATAAAAAATAAATAAGGTATAAAATATTGAACTTGACCAAAATTTCATGGTGGAGGAATTTTGTGCCTGCCAGTGTATTATTGTGAGAAATTATAAATAAATTTAAATGTCTGTACTTTTTTTGTTAATGTCAGTTAAATAACGATAATGATACTTGCAATTAATTATTTTTAATACAGCAATTTTAAATGACCTTTATTGTTTCACGTAGTAGGTATACAAGTGTATCACAAAAAACAGGAAGGCAACGAATGGCCGGTACTAATTAACAATGTTGTTTGGAAATAAAATGTCAGCACAGAAACTCCGGCTAATAATAATATTATTAGGTAACAACTATAACATTAATGACGATGTATATGAATATACAGGGTGTCCCATTTTCGACACTTAATTGTTAATGCTATCAAAAAGTAATGTAGGTGTTATGTGCTCTTTTTGGGTCAAACTTAAAATGGTAAAATCAAAATTTGAAAATTCTCGCTCGCTTAAGAGATACGGGGGAAAATCAACAAATTAACAATTTCTAAATTACCCTATATTTTCTTAGTTAAAAGAGATACAGAAAAATGTTTTATACAGAAGTTTCTTTATATTGATTGTTGAATAATCTGCCGTTTTCAGAATAAGTATACGGGGTCAGGTAAAAAAGTTATCGGACCTAACCTCATTCTTTTAAATGGAACACCCTGTATATTTTAATCTAAAAATATGCTATTTTAAATTATCCTCTGAAATATATAACAGACCATGGATGATATTGGTATTCTAGGCGATTTATTCAAACTATATTACTTTAAACCACACAGTAGACCATGAAACAAATGCTAATATCCTAGAAACAACAAAAGACTATTAACATTTAACGTCCATTTCATTTTTACATATTCATTTGCGAAAATTACCCATCGACATATTGAAGAATTTGTTATGATATCAGTTTATACTTAAAGTAGGGAAACGAAGAAATTGCGCAAAATTTATATTTTACTCGCTATCCGGAAAGGCGGTAACCATTTAAGGACATATTCCGAACATTTGCGATGATTCCCGTTATTTTTTACCTTAATCTGACTCTTTTATTTCGTTTGAAAGTAATAAAGTTTAAATAAATCGCCTAGGAAACCAATATCATCCATGGTGTGTTATATATTTGAAAGGATAATTTAAAATGATATCTATTTAGATTAAAATATATAGGGTGTTCCATTTAAAAAAAATGAGGTTAGGTCCGATAGCTTTTTTACCTGACCCCGTACACTTATTCTGAAAACGGCAGATTATTCAACAATCGTTATAAAGAAACTACTGTATAAAACATTTTTCAGTATCTCTTTTAACTAAGAAAATATACGGTAATTTTCGAATTGTCAATTATTTGATTTTCCCCCGTATCTTTTAAGTGAGCGAAAACTTTCTAAATTTGATTTTATCAGTTTAAGTTTGACCCAAATAGAGCACATGACACCTACATTACTTTTTGATAGCAATAACAGTTACGGAAGTCTGTCGAAAACGGGACACCCTGTATAGTTACGCAGGTGAAAGAATAACTTTAACTGTGTTACTTTTTATTCAGCTAATGAAAAGGATAATACAGACAACGTTTTTCTTTATAAAGAAAACACGATTCCATTGACGGAAAGGGCATTTCTGTTTTGTGGGGTTTATAAATTTCTCAAGGTTACTGTGCTATATCAAAATCAGTTTATAAGGAATATTACTTTAATATAATAGAGAAGTTCTTTATATCTTCTTCTTTAGGGACTTCTATTAGCTCTTGTCTTGATTTTATCTTATTTGATCTACATAATCGCAATTTGAATCATACTGTTACAGGTGATGACGCTCGTGCATTCTCTCCCCGGTTCAATTGTAGATAATTGATTGTCATCAAAAGAACGAGTTATTTTTTATATATCGAATTGCAAGATGAGTGTATTTTTGCCGTAGATGTGAATATTGCTAGTAGTCAACACTTCATGGTGCAACAGTTTCATACAAAAGTTTTTATCATTCACTCATCATGATAAAAATAAAATTTAATTAAATGGAAAAATTATTATTTCCCTGACCACCCGATGATCCTTATACAATAAGGGCGTATTTTTGTCTACACAGTAGCACTTTAAAATGCTAATTCAGATTGAATGGTACTACCAAGAAAAGGAAGCCTTTTCCATTGATAGGATGTCACCACCTGCAGACTGGTTTCGAACTCTTTTGTTCTCGTCAGTACAGGGTAGATGTCCATACCTATCATCAGAGAAGACTCAATACTTCACGCTGTATTATCAACGGCAGTAATAATAATTTTTCCATACTATTTGATATTAATACCACCTGAAAAGTAAATAGACTTTTTATTTTTGATTCATTCAAATAACGTCTGTTTAGATTGTGTGGGACTATTAAGAGACGGCACTGCGCGTTGTATTTTCTCGACTACCGTTGATCATACAGCGTGAAGTATGGAGTCTTCTCTGATGATACGTATGGACACCTACCCTGTACTGACCAGAACAAAAGATTTCGAAACCGGTCTGCAGGTGGTGACATCCTATCATTGGAAAAGGCTTCCTTTTCTTGGTAGTACCATTCAATCTGAATTAGTATTTTAAAGTGCTACTGTGTAGACAAAAATACGCCCTTATGTATAAGGTATCATCGGGTGGTCTGGGAGATAATAATTTTTCCATACATTGGAATTTAATATTAATACCACCTGAAAAAAATATTAGCTTTTTATTTCTGATTTACTCAAATAACGTTTGTTCAGATTGTGTAGGACTGCTAAGAGATGGCACTGAGCGCTGTATTTTCGTGTCTACCGTTGATAATACAGCGTCAAGTATAGAGTCTTCTCTGATGATAGGTATGAGACACCTACCCTGTACTGACGAGAACAAAAAAGTTCGACACCGGTCTGCAGGTGGTGACATCCTATCAATGGAAAAGACTTCCTTTTCTGGGTAGTACCATTCAATCTGAATTAGTATTTTAAAGTGCTACTGTGTAAACAAAAATACGCCCTTATTGTATAAGGTATCATCGGGTGGTATGGGAAATAATAATTTTTCCATACAGTGGTATTTTATATGAATACCACCTGAAAAGTAAATAGACTTTTTTAAATTTATTTAGATAGAATTTAACTTAAATAAATGTTCCATTTTCTTCCATAGGAATTATAATTCTCGTAGCTAGAATTCGGACACTATACAATGCGCAATAAAGATGGGTTGCAATAATTTTAATTTTCATTTAAATTGAACGCTAATTAAAAATTAGATCCATAAACAAATGCAAATCGCTTCATCTTTCTGCAAGTGCATAGGGAATCCACATTAAAATATTTACATAAACATCGTAAAACCGAAGGAAATCTCACAACAATGAGATTTTTTTCAATTTCATGATGTAGACATAAATAAGAATAGAGAATACATCGAAACCACACATTTCATAACTACGTTGAGAAAATTTACGTAAACATTGAAATTCCTTCTAAGTATTGTTCTGCTCCTTAGCCAAAGCTGCGTACAGAACAAAGGCAGCGAGTAGGGGATTTCTGCCTAAAATGACATACTCTAAACATTGGGGCATATATCTAGCCTCAGCTTGATTCAAGCACTACCTTTTCTTTTTTTTAAACTTAGCTACAAATATGCCATTTTCAATAAAGATAATAAAAGTACCATAAATTCAAACCTTTTACACCTTTTTTTTAAATGGCCGACTGTGTCATTTTAGGCGGAAACTATGGTATAAAATGACATACTATGTCGTTTAAGCGGGAAAGGTAGGAAAAAATGTAAACTAGTATTTTTAACACGTTTATTAAGAAAATAGGTACAAATTTCCAAATCCTTTTTATATAATACATACATAGGTCACATATGAACGATTAAGTTTTCACAGACTTTTCAGCACATTCTGCGTGTACCCATGACGAGCAGATTAGGCATTTTGACCAAAATTCATGAGGCTTAGACCTCGAATAGACGTCATTTTACAAAAAAGGCATGCCACGTCATTGTCATCGTCCGCTTTCTGTTTTTGTTCCTTCAAATTAGGAGTGGTTGTTAAAATTTGCGAACCAGTGGATTTTCGTTTCCTTTTTGTGTCCCTTGAAGTTACATGAGATATTGGTGATATTTCTGAAAGTTTTAATTTAAGCGCTCTCTCTATGCAGCGTTCAATGTGGTCTGGATTGCTCTCGAAGTTGATTTAATTGCTTCAGGAATATTTTGGTTTTGTTGCGGAGGTTGGACTTTTTTGTAAATTTTGTTGTGGAGGTTGGACAGTTTCTTCTACATTAGTGGCTTCTGCTGGAGCAAAAAGATAATCCGGAAATATTTCAGGGTTCACTGGCCAAATCCCAGTTTTAGCAAATCCATTTTGAGCAACACTAGTTTGGGTAGCTTTACACTATGCAGCTGAAAATAAAGAGGCAATCTGACAACTCTTCCTAGGTTTGCCTTCAACCATTTGGAAATTTCCTGGTCATAATATGTATACAGAAATTAGCTGCGGGTAAAACGACATAGTAGGTCTTATTATCCGAGACCATAGTATGTCGTTTTACCCAAATTGCATGTTCAACAATGTTACCAAAATATTAAATTATAACCTTTCAAATCGTGCAAACTAGAATCTCTATAGCATAGATTATTGGCCAGTTAATGGCAAAGAAATACAACATCAATAAAATCATCGAAATCCTGATGATAGTTCTATACACCACTTACCTTGTATCATACACTTAACTTTTAGTTTTTCTTTCACCGCGCTAGTTTTTCACCGGACACGTGTAAATCCAGGCGAAGTGAGCCGCAGATCATTTGGAAAAGTAAGAAGGCTTCAACAGCCACCATGTCATTTTATCAGAGTATGTCATTTTAGGCAGAACTCCCCTACTTGCAAAGTAATATTTTAAACAATTTTACACAGAAGGATTAGGACCTTGGTGTGAATGGACAAGAAAAGTTCAATATAATAAATGCCGTTACAAATGATGAGTTTAACAGTCATTCATCTTCTAAAATTCCAAGTAACACATTTGAGAGCACTTCCATTGATAGCAAGTCGCTCCATATTCCATTATTCGTGTCCAGGCTGGCCAAGCCTCTTCGTGGGTCAGCACCGAGGACATTAGAACAAGCTTTCATGTAGAGCAGCAGTTCCCATCGTTACTCTACCTAAGGGACTTCAACAATTTCGCGCGGTTTTTCGAATGGGAAATACATTGAGAATCGTTGATGTAGGTAGATGATGGAAACAGGAATATGCGACCGTCGAACATATCTTCTGTGACTGACTCATTTATCTGACTGTCTGCATTTATCCAGAATGATGAGAATTGTACTTTTTTGATGGACATATTTCAAAGTGAAAGGAACTGGGTAACCAGAAGGTTATAGTTTGAATCATTAAGAGAACTTTAAAAAAAAGACACAGAATAACAACGGTTCATCTAAACCTAGTCAGCTTTCATCTCCTTCCGTAAACAGCATCAATAAATGTATTTCGCCCACCGCGTACAACTCCAAACCTCCCTAATGCCACCTATCTATAACATCACTAAAATCACCCCCAAAATTTCTCCCCCAGCTAGTCCCCACCCTTCCAGTATCAGACAAAAACAACAGTAGCATTCAATGTCAACGGAGAGAGACGTCATACATCGAACTCCCGCCCGCCATCGTCTGCCATCTTGTGACGTCATACAGGTAAGAACCAATAGGAACAGAGGATTCGTTAGATGGAATAAGGTGGGGGACAGGTAGGTTGGTCGGCAGAGTTCTGTGGTTTCTGGGAGAATGAGCGCGACTAGTCGATGACCGTTTGTCGACTTTTGAATGTTCGTATGGTACACTGTAATTTTAAAAAAATATCGTGCTTGTCATAAGTTTTTGCTGTGAACGGTGATTTTTCGGTATATACGCGAACTAGACCTTGATTTTTTTTAAAATATATATTTATAGACAAACCCTTAAAGTGGTCAACAGACTGTGACTTGTTTAGTGTTGTTTTGTGGTAGTACTGTCTAGTTGTGGCGGTTTTTGAATATATCTTTTCGGATTTTTTGGAGAAATAGTGGATTGTGTTTATGGAAAAATTGTGCTCACTAGAGGAGGCTGCTTTGGTGCTATAAAGGTGAGATATTTCGAAAAGGCCCAACAGACGGTAATCCCAAGGAAAGTTCAATTTTTCAAGAAGAAATTGCTTGTACTCTTCACTGATTTTTACCCAGAACGTTGAAAATTAAAATCACAATAACTGCCTCGGTGCATGAGAACAACGATCCAGATATCGTCTACGACTTGCAGTCTCTTATGCTGTTAAAGATGGTCCTTCCAAGTTTCTTTAATGAAGAAAGATATCTAATGTAATAAGTTTTTGTCACGCTGAAAATGTTCACAATATCACTTTTTTCCATTGAGTAGATTTCTGAATGTGCATCTCTAGCATTCAGGCCATAAGACGTCAGCAATCTAATGCCAGGAATTACATTTAATTAATTAAGAACTAGTTTCATGATTCACCAGCAAAATATCCAGACATGCAGAGCCTATAACTCCCTTATAAGACCTTCTCCTGGATATTTCTTGATTGGCTACCAATTAATAATCGGTCGGTATTAATTGTAGAATATGTCGATAAAATAGTACATATTTCCTAAAAGTTTTAAACGTCAAAAGTTTCAAAGCTAATTCCCTCTGTTGTTGTTGGCAAATTCAGATATTATAACCCAGTTTTGTATCATGTGGTGGTGATTGTTTCCAGAACCTCCCAGCCTAAGCCTGGCTACCACCGGCCGGTAACGTAGTTGCTGTTACCTGGGTGCCAATACCGCATTATACTAATATGGACTGGAGCTAGTTTTATTTTCTTCAACAACCCATCTCCACTAGTCCCCAAGTTCCTAAATAGCTTCAAGCATACCAGGAGTAAAAAATATAACGAGGTCGTTTCTGGAAAATCTTCTGATCTGGATAGATATATTAAAGGAAGCCTATTGTGTTGTTTACGATGTCCTTGTCGGAAGCAAGTTCCTTATGTTCTTATATACTCCCTCTACACAGTCCTTGCAGTGGTGTTCCCTCAAGAGAAATTGACCGTGAAATAGATCCTACTATACTTACATGACTGCATAACAAATGTTTTGCTACATCTACAAAAGGAAATGAATTAATCATTCTTTATCATTTACATGTATATTTTATCCATGACTGTAAAAATATTATATGAATATTTTAAATAAATCAAGAAGTCAAATATTCATATTTTATTTCTTAGTTTCTTAGTCTCATTCGCCCCGCCCGTCCAAACTAGGACTGTGAAGTAAAACTCCGCGCCCTGTATAATATGGTAGGTAGAAGAAAGAGAATTTATCATAAGGGCCCAGTCCCCTGCTCTCAGATGTGTCAACTCGAAATGCCCAATTAAAAGGTCATTTGCCTTGCCGTCAAAATTTATAAGTATAGGGTATCGCGGGTAGAGATGTAGTAATTATTTGTTTTATATTCCATACAGCTTAGAAAACCATATTTTATCTTTAAAAAAAAAATGGTATATTAAATATATTAATCTTTAAACCAAATCGAAAAATCTTTAAACGAAAACTCACTGGTTTTAATAAATTATAGGTCATCACAACTGTCTTACATTACATACAAATACAATTTTTCTAAAACCGTTCAACATAGCCCTGAATATTATTCACTAGACGACTAAAATTCAATTATCCGTTTTCAGTGTGTCCTTGACCTGTCAAAACGGATTTCTTGGGGGTACAGGGGTCCCACCCATGTCCGCCCAATCACCAACTCGTCAGCGTGCCTCCTTTTGGAGGTGAGGGCATCCTCGCTGCCGCCCAAGGGCTGGCAGTCGCCCCTCCGCAAGCCCCCACCTCGAACATGAACCAGTTGGGTACCGTATACGCGACAAAGCGCAGGAGAAGAAATGGAAAAAGGTAAGTGTTAAATTTTGAGGATCGAGTCCATCGAACATTGGCCAAAGAAATGCAATCTCTAAAAGAGAGTCAAATCGAAAATTTGTCTCCTTTCGATGAAATTCAGTAGCCGAAGAGTATGCTCTAGTCCAGTGTGTCTATTCTCGACTTAGGAGAAGGAAAATATGAAGAGAAGAATAATCTATCTCTTTCTCTGCATTCCTAGAGATCGTTTTCCTAGGTCAAGAATAGACACACACTATAGACATGATCCTTGATGGTCGAATCTGTGGCTTTGTAGAGGTCCGGAGAAATACACGAAGTTTCTGAGAAGCTGCCTGGGCGGTTGCAACAACATGGTTTTGCCATATTTCCTCCCAGCTAATTACCTAATAGACGAAACCAGTGGAACTGCCATAACTATATCCGGTTCTGCAATGTTAACCTTTTCGAGAGAACTGCTGCCTCGGTTTTCTTAGCACTAACTTCAACTTGGCAATAGTCACCCCAAGACTAGAGCTTCTTCCAGGTCTTTGTTAAGGCGTTCTTGGTAATTTCTTAATTTCTTGTTTGGGAACGGTGAATCGTTTACTATTAATGAAAAATTTACAGTCAATAATGTTATATTACCATAATATCGTTTGTTAATTTACCTATATCGTGAATTTTGTGACATATTTGTTTAATTAATAAACAATTGACTTCAACACCTTTGGCGTTTCGGAAACTAAACTAAACGACATGAAAGTATATAAGTGTAATTGTTCGAAAGTTGCGTGATCACTATTGGTATGCGTGCAGAGGAGGTAACGTTACTAACTACTTCTACTTATGTCCACACAATATTTGGCTTGTTAAATGATCTATTTATCGAGCAGCATTATTTATCGTTTTAATTTGAGTGTACTCAATTAATTCACTAGACAGTTTTTGCAAATCGATGTTTCATACGCAAAAATCTCTGGAACACGCAACGCAATTTTGTCAACCCGTAGGCACTTCTTACTCAAAAGGGTTATTTTTTCATTCATAAAAGTTCAAGGGCTTCTTTATTGGATGAATCTTTAATTTTTACTAGATTGCTTGGAAATTTACCGAGAACAAGCGAGTACCGTTTGTCCGAGTTTAAATTGCAAAAAGGCAATCTAGTTTGACTTTACAAAATACAAGTTCCTTTCATCCGATCGTGTGATTTTTAGCAAGATTAATTCATGAATTCATGCATGAATAGATAGAAAGAAATAATACTATCGGTCCTATCACTGACAAAACGCATTTGATAGCATCAACGTTGATTGTATAGTTGTTGCAGAATTATACCGTTGACTCTTACTGCCATAAATAAACTACCTGATTAAACCCTATTGTATACGCCCGAACCTCTTCAAAGCTCAATAAATGGGATCAGGGTCGGCTTGAAAATGTATACCACACCACATGATTTATTTTTATAGTTTAAAATAAATAGATAGGTATTTTTAGTTTTAGGTACCTATAATAAATGTAAAATAATGATAACAATTAATGATAATTGAAAATAATATAATTTAAAAGTATAACTATTAGGATTTAAATTCGAAGAAACTATTGATAATTTATTCAAAATTTAACTCTGTATCACTATCACTATCTTCATCTAAGCCTAAACTTATCATTAAGGGTTGAACATTTGTAATCATACAATTGTAAGAATTTTCCACCTTAAGTACATGCTCTACACAATTCAGTTCTCGTTTTTTGTAAGTTCCTTCAAAATATAAATCATTTTCAATAATAAAATTTTGAATATGTGATTTTGTATTATTAGAATTGGGAATGACTTTTGCTTGCTTTTAAGGAGTTTATATTTAAACCATTTTCAAAAAGTTGTGCGTCGGTAGATGGTAATTTAAAGAAGAATCTGCTATGTTTTTAGCTGAAAGCAACAGATAATTTGGAACAAACCCGTTCTCTGAACCAGCATGTAATATTGTGATTCTTTTGCCTTTTTTGATGGTGATAAAGGAGTCAAAGTAGACGTCTCTGCTAAAGCATCCATCGAATTATAATTACTACTCAACAACGATTGATACACATTTTTAATTATTAGTTTGGCATCGGTAGATAAATGCTTTCTTTTAAAAATGACACTTGAAGATGCCCCCTATCACCACAATTCCAATGACGCCACATTCTACCACTAATAAGCCTAACTAAAAATTACTCGCCGGAAAACCACTAAAGATTAACATTATTAAAAATCACTTTGTATTTATATATGCATCAGGCATAGGTATAAATTGAATTTGTATACCTGGTCCGGCTCTGCTCGAAAAGGTTTTAAAATTTGGGATTTCCTTATTTATTTTATGGTCCAAGGGATAATAAGGTTTTATTGCAGTCAAAAGATCAACGGTATAATTCTGCAAAAACTATAACAATATGTTATGTTGCTGGGCAACGATAAAGGAAGGTCACATTTTGAGTTTGAGAGGTTTTTATCGCCTAATCTAGCTGGAAAAATGATACACCTTTTTTATCGAGACAAAGTGATAAAATAGGGATTTTAATAAAACCGTATTAGAGTCGTCAATTCTTCTCTTCGCCTTCAATGGCAATTATAATTGCACGTATTCATGCAAGCTAAATCGTTCTCAATCAGCTGGCGCATTGCCAACAGTCAGAACAGCAGTTGGTACTGTCAAAATCCCTAAGATATCCCCAGAATTAGAGATCGGCAAACCTGTTCGTTTTGATTACCAGTTAAATCAGCTACTGCTACTTACAAATAGCGTTGACGTTGTGACCAATCATCAGTATCAATAAAGAATGTTAACTGCTAATTTACGTACCAGTTAGTTTAAATAGCCATTAGCTGTTCATAGATGCTTCGGTCAAATACTAAACAGTTAAAAATAACAGAATAATCCATCTCTACCCAGACTTTCAGCGGTAATGGTAATTAAAATGACACACGATCGATTTCTGGCAATGCGCATGATTCCGTGGAATTCTAATTGCCGCAAATGTAGAAATGCCGACTGCAATACGGATTCCATTCTCGCATTGCACTCGCAATGGTTTAGCACCAGAGATTTTGTGTATTATGATCTAAGATGCCCTTTGAGAAAAATGACCGAGCTAAATGAAGTAACTGAAATCATTTTCGATACCTTAAGAATGAAGGACGCAAAAAACTTCACCGTTAATCTAATCTTAAGAGTGATGCGTTTTTAAACATGTAGGTAATAGAAAATATTTGGAATTAATGTGGCATAATTCTACATTGTGGTTCTTGTCAATTAGGAAAATTAGCTACGAAACCGCTCGGGACTAATCTCGATCGAATATCAAAATGTTGGCTAAATCGTAAGTGAACTTTATGTTTTAATGGATCTTACTCACGCCTTTAGTACACAAATAACGAATAAACGTCCAGGGGTCTCATTTTCAGGAAATAACTTGCAGGAAATACTAACTATACACATACATGTTCATGCATAAAACGAGCGTTATTTAGACCAAAATTTGATTAATTCCACACTTTCATAATAAATACTTATAATTTTAAATATACATATGTGCTAAAGTATGCATCTGGGGAGGCACATAGTCTACTTACGGACAAAAAATCGAGTGAGTCGAGAGGAACGCACTCTTGAACCGGCCCCATAATCGAAAATCTAGTGGTGTGAGGTCCGGAAATCTTCGAGGCCAACTAATAGGACCACTGCGACCAATCCAAAGTGCTAATAATACAGCTGCATTATGATGTTTACATCCTCTAGTACCATCTGTATTTTCAAAAATTTTTTAATATTGTTTTCTGGATAGGTTAGAAAGCTTCATCAATAGAAATGATATTTTGAAATCCAATCAGTTCGGGTTTCGACAGGGTTCTTCAACGGTAGACGCTATTAATTATTTCTATGAGAGAGAGGAGAACGTCCTGTCGGGGTTTTGTGCGACTTAATACACTTGACATTGATACTTTTAGAGAAGCTTGAAAGTTATGGAATCCGTGGTCAAGCAATGAGTTCGGAGTTGGCTGTCGCAATTTCTAAAAGGAAGAAAACGGTTCATAGCGATCAATAATGCTGATAATGCAACGAATGGTGAAAACCTTTCTGGACTTTTGAAAATTGTTATGGGCGTTCCGCAGGGAGCGGTTCTTGCTCCGATTCTCATTAATCTCTATATTAATGATGCAGATGACGAGCTGGACGAGGAATGCACCTCGGCAAAGTATGCCGACGACTCTTCCTATTTATTTTCTCATGGGGACGATAGTATTTTAATTCAAATTCGAACAGTCTGTGTAATTGGTTCTGTCAAAATTCACTATTTCTCAATAATACTAAAACTAATTACATCCGTTTTCACAATTACCAGGATCATAATGATCTGGATATGGAACTGCTTATAAATAATAATGAAGAAATATTAAAAATCAATACTATAAAATATCTAGGAGTGTAAATTGATGAGCATCTGAATTGGAAAAATCATTGTGATCTGCTCAAATCAAAATTAAATTCATGTTGTTTTCTTGTTCGTTCTCTCAAGACTGCGAATTCCTATGAGGGAGCTCCTCATGGTTCGTCCAGTATGGTTGGGGAATTGCTTGTATGTCAGAAGAGAATATTGAGGACTTTGGTGGGTGTGTCGGAGGACTTACTCGTGCAGAGGGCTCTTTAAGAAATACAAGATTTTGACCGTAGTCTGTGTGTACTTTTTTGAACTATGTTTTTAAAAATAAATGTCGATTTGCTATTAACAGTGATGTTCATACCTATAACACACGACAAGTCAGCTCATTTAGAGTTCCTTTTAACCGACTGAATGTGGGTAGAACATCACCAAACTCATTGGGGGCCAGCAATCTTTAACAAGCTACCACCAAACCTGAAGGCTGTTGATAGTCTTATGGTGTTTAAGAAACGTTTAAAGCAATATTTGTTGTCTGAGACTTTTTATTCAGTTAATGAATATCTCACAATAGTTAGAGAGACGATGACAATAGGGGGTCCGTGGAGTGGAATATCAGTAATTAGGTTTTTCATTGAGTTTAGGTCCCCCTCTACAACTCTAATATCTGATGAAATGCCGTAGAGCGTTGCTGAGAGGCGCTGTACCGCTTTAGAGAGGAAATTCTCAATAAATTCAAAATTATATCGAGCCATGTCTGAAAATGAATTTACAGCATCTGCGTGACCCCCAAAGTCACAGGAAACACATTTTCTGACAAGTCAACCCTTGCATATACTTTTCCGAGCGTGTCAAAAAAAATTAATGGAAAAATTATAAAGGCTCAAGTGATATAGGTCCAAGCGGGCTTAATCGATTTGTATTCCCATGGAGATGAGTCGTAAACAATTTTCTGATAATAAGAATATTGCGAAAGTGCGGTATTTTTCTCAAAATTTTTTTAATTAAAAGTCTGGTTCATTCTGCTATATTTTCTAAAATATTCCCCTTGGAAAGTTATTTCTAGATTTATCTGATTCCTTCATCTTTTCCGAACATTTTGATATACATAGAGTTACCAGAAACATATTCTATCTTGGAGAGAATTAAGAGAATTCGTAACGGTGATAGCAAAATTTCTAAACTTCGCTCGAAATGCATGAAAGGCGTGGCTTTTACCGTAATTAGTGAAAAATAGACAAGGGCAATACACCTTATGGAAAATAGGCTTAATTTGGTAATATTGCGAATATAATATCCCGTCATACAACTGAACGCCGCCTGCCTTCCGGTGTCTCTTCATAATATTGTCATAATTCCGCCTAGCTAGGTGCGATTCATCTGAAATTTTTTTTCCACAATAATTGGGTGTCAAGGAATATAGTTCTGACATGTCACGATCGTTTTCCGAATTTCCTCCGAGGAGATTTTTAAAAAATTCTAATAATGAAATGGCGAGACCTTGATCGATAAAAAATTTTTCACATAATCTTTAACATATAATGTTCCATTCTAGAAAGGTTCAACTTCAAATTCGCATTTTATATTTTTTTTTAAATTTTCATTCTTCTTTGACACGCTCGGAAAAGTATATGCAAGGGTTGACTTGTCAGAAAATGTGTTTCCAGTGACTTTGGGGGTCACGAAGATGCTGTAAATTCCTTTTCAGACATGGCTCGATATAATTTTGAATTTATTGAGAATTTCTTATCTAAAGCGGTACAGC
Organism: Barypeithes pellucidus; assembly: GCA_963991005.1. NCBI lineage: Eukaryota > Metazoa > Arthropoda > Insecta > Coleoptera > Curculionidae > Barypeithes > Barypeithes pellucidus. The sequence goes on along the minus strand of OZ022565.1, from coordinate 13,571,847 downwards.
GCCTCTCAGCAACGCTCTACGGCATTTCATCAGATAGAAAGGTTGTAGAGGGGGACCTAAACTCCACGAAAAAACAAATTACCTACTGATATTCCACTTCACGAACCCCCTATTGTCACCGTCTCTCTAACTACAAGGGTGTAATAATGACTCTACATTATTTATATTTACTTTCTTTTTAACAATAACATAACTGTTGTTTTAGTATGTTTGTTTTTCTCTAAATTTTATATACTGTGTATTTGTATATCATACATTTTATATATACTCATGTATTTGAATTTGACGTTTACCACATATTGTAATGTCTAAGGAAATAAAGCATAAATTAATAATTGATTTTGTAAAAAATTCAATTGGTTCTCTTCCGTGAGGCAATTCTTCAAAATTCAAGGGCCAATTAAATACCTATACCCCTCATCACACCACCACACGTTTACCGATAATTTATTTTCTTCAGTTTAATTACTCTCCAAATACAGATATTCGTATTTATAATATAATAAATATTGTCACAACATAAATTAATGTAATGCTGTTAATTCCAATGATGATTTTTTTCGTATAGAAATTAATTAAAACTTAAAACTTCGTAAAATAGTTCTACCTATATTTATGTCCGTTGCTTCTACACCACTCGTAAACGAAGTTCTTAATTTATTCTCACACGTTATTGATTTTCAAAGGTCTTTGTCCGACAGTGTCACTGTCCAACCCTAAAAGGAAAAGTGACTTTTATTTTAAAACGATAGTGCCGTGGTTTGTTTCATATTTTATCGTTAAAATGAAGGAAAACTTTTTTACACTTCGTTAAACTTTTATGTTATTCATAGGACTAAAATTCCACTTTATATTTGTTATATTTAAAAATATTTACTCTATAAAATGGCCACATTTATTCCAAATATACATGGAGTGGCCGCGTGGCGGCTTGCGACCGGTAGAGGCGGTAAGGCGATATAGCCGATGCTATGTTATCAGGGTAAAAAAAATTTACAGGCAACTTTCAGTAAATCGGAATTTCAAAATAAATAATCTCAAAAACACCTGTTAATTTTTTAATAGGTTTCTTATAGTATCTAATTAGAGGAATTATATACAGGGTGACAATTTAAAAACTTGAAATGGCCATATATTAGAAACGAAAAACTGAAGAAAATAACGCATAAACAGTTTCTATAAAACGAAGGGGGGACAAAAACAAGCGTATTAGCCCACCCCTATCTGCAACCCCTTGGACAGGGTGAGATAAACCCTTAAAATCTTAAATAGAAAGGGGGTTTGAATTTTGAAGCTCTTGAAAAATGCTTTCCAATGGTACCATAGAAAGGTACATTTCAGGAAATTCTTCTCTGTTTATTAAGGAAAACAATAAATGAAAAGACAATTTTGAAATTTTTTATTATTAGTTCTACTAGTATTATTATTTTAAGAACAGTTAACTTTCGGTTCAGTTTAAGCGAAAAGCAGCACTTCTTATCTTTAACAATGGTGTACAGCACAGCTGAACGGGTAGAAATTATTTTCATTTATGGTTCCCAGGATCAATGTTTTTTAATAACAGCTCAACGTTTTAACGAAAGGCATCCAGGTCAAAATGTAAGCCCGGAGTATGTTCGCCAACTAGTAGCCAAATTTAAAGAAACTGGTTCTGTCGCGAATATAAAGAGAAATCAACCGAGACTAGCCGACGATGCAGCGCAAATTGAAATTCTGGGGCAGTTTGCAATGAATTCAACTTTATCAACTCGCCAAGCAGCTGTAGCAACTGGATTATCTCGTGAATCAATAAGAAAGGTACTTAAAATTCATAAGTTTTATCCCTATAAACTGCACATACTGCAAGAACTAGGAACTACAATTCCAACAGGATGGAGCACCTCCGCATTATGTAGTTCCCGTTAGGCAGTGGTTGGATGATAATTATCCCAACCAGTGAATTGGAAGAAGAGGTCCTGTTGAATGGCCACCTATATCCCCGGACCTAACACCTCTTGACTTCTTTTTGTGGGGTCACCTAAAATTTGTGGTTTTTAAAACGCAACCTGAGTCACTAGAGCAACTTCAGCATAGAATAGTTCAGGAATGCCGTGCTATATCCAGAGAAACCTTTGCAAATGTACGTGAAGAATTTGAAAGTAGGCTTTATTATTGTCTTCAAAACAACGGAAATCATTTTGAACATTTAATTAACTAATAATAAAAAATTTCAAAATTGTCTTTTCATTTATTGTTTTCCTTAATAAACAGAGAAGAATTTCCTGAAATGTACCTTTCTATGGTACCATTGGAAAGCATTTTTCAAGAGCTTCAAAATGATGTATCACTCGACCCCCCCTTTCTATTTAAGATTTTAAGGGTTTATCTCACCCTGTCCAAGGGGTTGCAGATAGGGGTGGGCTAATACGCTTGTTTTTGTTCCCCCTTCGTTTTATAGAAACTGTTTTTTGCGTTTTTTTCTTCAGTTTTTCGTTTCTAATATATGGCCATTTCAAGTTTTTAAATTGTCACCCTGTATGTATGTCCGCGCAAAAGATCATCGTCACTAAGATTTTTGTATAGCAATAATTTAACGCCCGTCACAAGGCTAATTTTACTCTTCTGAATCATATAACGCCAATATTTGGAACTGAGTTATTTTAATCAGTCGCTATAACCATTTTCCTATTATTTATAATAGCTCTATCTTATATTAGCTTAAAGTTTTGGACTGTTCCTTATAGAATGTTAAAATACTAAGAAAATTAGTCATATTTTTTATCTACCAAGGTGTAAACGAAACTTGCACATCAAAATATATTTTTCCTTATTGAAAAAAATATTGTATATAGCTTTGGATAACAAACCGGTGTTACTGTGACCGGCGATACAAAAATGCACAAATTCGTGGCTACAGCTAATACTATCTGAGTTAACCCTGTGACCGGCGATACAACATACACCTGGTAAAAAGTAGGCAATGTTCTAGTTTATACCTAAATTATTATACCTTACCTAAACAGAAACACGCTTTACACAAATTCAAACACATACCGTCATATTTGTAAAACTATTAGGCCCACCTCTAGTGGTGTTATTTATAAGCAATTTGTGCCGTGACCGGCGATACATGCAGCTGCGGGGACGGAACTTCTGGTTAATAATTGCGTTAGAGAAACTAAACTGTTGATCCTTGAACATTATTTTTTCAATACAAATTGTAGTATGAGTGTAAATTATTTATATATAAAATGACGAGAAATATAAAAGGGTAAAGTTAGAAATTATTGACTGGGGACACTTGACCGGCGATACACCTTGCCGAATATACAACGGTGCAAATTGAGAGGCGAAACTATCGTCGCCTCTGCCAAGAAATAAAATGCGTGCGTGAGATGGAAATACAGTCGCGCCCGGTCTGATAACGCGTCATCGGCAATAGACATTTATAGGCGAAATTGATGTCTACGACGTGTGTCATTGCACTTACGATGTTAATTACACAAACAACGTTTTAATATCCATAACCAAGTATATGAATGTGCAAAAAATGTTATAAAATACGCAGTAGTGAAGCGCCTCAACCGACGAGCCGCTAGTGCCCAGAAGAAATTATACCACAACGACGAGAAAAGGCGCAAAATACTTTGCATAATCACATCCATTGCGAGCACCTGATTTGCTAGAATTCCATAGCATTTCGATTCGGATTACACGGCTATTACCTAGGATTACTAGGTAGTAGTGGTTATCTATCGTACTCTGCAGCCATAAGAACCCGTATCGGCTTTTCTAAAAGATTTTAATACCCGTTTTCGCCGCGAGTTACTAATATAGATCGTGAGTTGACGGCCGCATTGCTTTATAATTTCTCGACGAATAACGTCGAGGCAAATCTGGTTTCCTTCTTAATGCAAATACGATGGAAACCAGACGATTTTATAGCTACATAATGGATATGTGACCAATTACACCGGAAAAAATATTTTGAGACTCCTTTTTTTTATGATCAAATACAAGCACTATAGGAAAAATCTTTTAGGGCACTCTGGGAGTGGTGCGTGTACGTAAAAAAACGATTCACGTTGGTTTTTGAATCGTTTCAGGTTATACTGGTTGGGAAAACGGCACTGGGAGTCGGTCCATAAGGATGAAATCCTCCAGATGAAGGAATTCTTAAATAATGAAGTTCGAGGAGTACTAAGCTTAATCACATATGGATGCACGGCAGTAGTTCGTCGTGTATTTCTTCTATTCGCCGCTCTGGGCGGAATTAAGAGGGCAAGGTCAGCCGAGCACTTTCCATGAAAATATCTGTAAACTAGAGTCAAATCCCCAACCTGTCTTCGATGTTCTAGGCTGTTAAGGTTCTTCGTCAGCTCGTGGTCTCCAATCAGCCGAATGACCATCCTTTCGATGGAATCCAGTAGCCGAAGAGTATGTTTGGGTGCACAGCTCCAGACATGAGAGCAGTACTCTAGTGATGGTCGAATCTGGGCTTTGTATAGTGTCAAAAGTTGTTGAGGTGTGTATAACTTTCTGGTTCTCAAGAGTACACCAAGTTTCTGAGAAGCTATCTTGGCGATTGGCACAACGTGGTTATGCCAAGACATATTTTCTCCCAGATTGACGCCCAGCAAATTAATAGATGAAGCCAGTGTGATTGCGTGTCCGTCCATGACTATATCCGTTTCTGTAATGTTAACCTTTTTAAAGAAAACTGCTGCTTGGGATTTTCTAGCATTAAATTCGACTTGGTTACTGTCACCCCAATCCAAAATTTCTTCCAGGTCTTTGTTGAGCCGTGATTCTTCATGCTGTCTGCGAATATGTACGTCGACAGCCGATGTTTGTGCATTCAAAAGAAAGATGAGAGAAGTGTGCTATCGTCAGCAAAATTAAATATCAGATTTTTAATTTTCACTAGAAGGTCGTTAATGTAGAGTAAGAAGAGGGTGGGAGACAATATGGACCCTTGAGGAACGCCGGCATTGATGGTGAAGGTGTCTGAGAGAAATCCGTCAATCGCCATTCCTTTGTAAAAATATCCCTAGAAAATTATGATTAGCAGCCGTTCAGCGGCTCCTCGAAAATCTTTTATGGTAGATTTCCACCGCATTACAATTCGTAACTTGTATGACGACCCCCTTCCCCCCCAAACCGAGACACTCAAGGCCCAATTCGCTTGAATATGACCCGCATTTATTTTCTAAGAACACTTTTTCGTGCCTCCGTGTAACTATATTTCCGGCCCAGCGTTGCTTATATTTCTAAAATCCATTAACGCGAAACAGTTAAACACTAAAAATTTCTGAAATATTTTGTGCGTACGTCGCAACCGGATGATTAATAATTATTATTCCCCCCGAAACCCTAAAAAGGTTTTTATCAGATCTTGGCGCTCCTAAGCCCCGGCCGACCTGGGGACATTACCTTTTTTGAGGAGGGTGGTTTGATATATAACAGTCGTTTCACAAAATAAAATATTTTTATGACAGCGCTTTATGGAAATCCACCTTGTCATGCGAGACGACAGTCCCCGGTTTTTTTCTTCGCCGAAAATAATCGAACAGAAACGTATTAGGTTTATTTTAATACTTTACACATACAGAATATTGAAATTAGCGCAGTATAGATATACAGGGTGTAAATTTAAATCCATATCTTTAATTTCCCAAAAACAATTTTCTACAAACCCGAAGAAATCCACGAAAAGTGCTTGCAAGTCACCAAATATGGCTTGCAGAACCTTTAAAAGGATTTAAAATACTTTTAAAAGGACGTAAAGCACTCTAAAAAGGCCTGAAGCACATTTGAAGTGCTTTTAAGCTCAAATTATTAAGCCAAGCACTCTTAGGTGAATTACAAACCTTCAATTAGAAAGTACTTGAACCCCAGTGTTGGTCAGTGCCCTCAAAGGCCTTAAATCACTGAAATGGCAAAGCAATATTTAAACCATCAGTGATAAAGTGAGGTAGCTGTCCCCAAATGCTCACACACTCACGCTCTCTTATATGAATTACAAACCTCCAATTATAAAGGACTTGAACCCCAATGCTTGTCAGTGCCCTCAAAGACCTTAAAGTACTGAAATGGCATAGCAATATTTATACCATAAAATAAAGCGAGGTAGCTATCCCCAAGTACTAACGCACTCACGCTATGTTATGTGAATTACAAACCTCAAATTATAAAGGACTTGAACCCCAATCCCTGTGTGCCCTCAAAGATCTTAAAGCACTGAAATGACATAGCAAGATTGAAACCATAAGTGATAAAGTGAGGTAGATGTCCCCAAATACTCACGCACTCTTATGTGAATTACAATGCTCCAATTAGAATGGACTTGAACCCCAATGCTTGTTACTGCCCTCAAAGGCCTTAAAGCACCGATATGGCATAGCAATTTTTAAACCATAAGTGACAAAGTGAGGTAGCTGTCCCCAAATATCGATCAATTTCGAAATATTTATTGGGAACATTTCAAAGCTCGACAACATATCATTTATTTAAATTTTGGGCATTCCGATCGATTGATAATTCCGCGAGGCGCCTGTAGGCATTATAAATAATGGAATTACTAATAAATTAACATTTTTATTTAGGTATCATTTTCGAATGATTTGTTTTCGCTCGTATTGTAAGCGACGGCAATCAGCAATTTGTAAGGTAAATATGCGTGATTATTTCAAAGCAGTAGTCATTTTTGATAACATAACATTTCGGTATATGTATATATATAATTCTGGGCAATAATCATGGAGGTTAAGTTATTCTTTTATTGAATTCATGTTTCGCCTCTTTGACTGATCGAAATAAGGATAAGAGGAGGGTTCGTGATAATTCGTGTTTTAGAGCTTCCGTAAACTGTAGTTATTCTCCGGAATGACTAGGTCGAAGAGGAAAAGTTGAACGAGAAAAATGGAAACAAGGTAACTAACGCAAACTAATAGGTCATAGCATTACTGTCCGATGTCATGCAAAAATAAGGAATAGTATATTACGTACCGAGGTGGAAAGTGTTTCATTCCCGTCGAGGGAGTCGGTAGTTAGCTAAATCTCGAGACGGTAATGAAACTTTTCAACGAGGTTTGTATACTATTTTATTTACAACCACATCTAACATCCACTTATTATTTTGAATTAAAATTATTACTTATAGGTAAATGTCATTTTGACTTTTCCATTGAAAAAATGGACAGAAATTTCAAATAACCGCAGGTTGTAAAATAACGTAGGTAATAATGCACATCAAGATGGTAAATATCATTTTTTGAATATGGTTTCCATGTCACTAAACAATATATTATTTTAACAACAGAAAAATGCAAATTCAGATGAGGAATTTGAATTTGCTGCTACTCCACCCGAAATTCGAGAAGCACCAAAAATAGTAGAAGAAGATCTTCTGCCAACTAAAAGCCGCCCGATAGAGTTTCAAAGAATGGTGTACGGGAAACAAAGTTTAAAATCCTGGTTCTGAGTCGGCGCTACTAGCTTATTTCAGTGCAAATGCCAAAACAAAGAAGATATTAACGATTTGGTCACAATATTCAATGCTGAGGACCACTCTATTAATTAGGGAAAAAGTAGACATATCTAAACACGCATCATTTTTTGGATATGGTTTCCATGTCACTAAACAATATATTATTTTAACAACAGAAAGATGAGGAATTTGATTTTGCTGCTACTCCACCCGAAATTCGAGAAGCTGCAAAAATAGTAGAAGAAGATCTTCTGCCAACTAAAAGCCGCCCGAGATATGACAAGGCATATAACTGCTTCAAAGAATTGTGTACGGGAAATAAAGTTCAAAATCCTTGTTCTGAGTAGGCCCTACTAGCTTTTTTTCAGTGAAAATGCCAAGACAAAGAAGATATCAACGATTTCGTCACAATATTCAATGCTGAGGACCACTAGGGAAAAAGTAGACATATCTAAACACGCATCATTTTTTGGATATGGTTTCCATGTCACTAAATAATATATTATTTTAACAACAGAAAGATGCGGAATTTGATTTTGCTGCTACTCCACCCGAAATTCGAGAAGCAGCATAAATAGTAGAAGAAGATCTTCTGCCAACTAAAAGCCGCCCGAGATATGACAAGGCATAGAACTGTTTGAAAGAATGGTGTACGGGAAACAAAGTTCAAAATCCTGGTTCTGAGTCGGCGCTACTAGCTTATTTCAGTGAAAATGCCAGGACAAAGAAGATATCAACGATTTGGTCATAATGTTCAGTGCTTGAGGACCACTCTATCAATTAGGGAATAGACAATAGACATATCTAAACACGCAAAGCTATTAGCATTTTTACAAAATTTGGTTCGTATATTATTTTGAGATATCGATTTTTGAAAAAATTACCAAAAAATAATTTACTTTCCACCCGGGTGGAAAGTAAAAGTAAAAAAACGTCAACTTTCCACCTTTCAAAGATAGATGAAATGTTAATATTACATGCATGGTTGTAAATAAAATACATTCCGTTTCATTTCGTTTCGTTTATTTGACTCCGCTGCTCAATAATTTTAATTGCAGTCTCTTTTCCCAATTAACCAGGCACAGACAAGTCTCACTTTTTTATTTAATTCGACTTCTTATCATCGAAAGAGTGGGTTCGATTTACGACCCGTCGACACATTGAAGTGAGATAACGACAGCCTAAAAATACCGGTGTCTCGTTTAATAGCACTTTAAATGGAATCGAGTACGCTCATCTGTCCTCTTATCTTTCGGTTGTATCTCTTTTTGGAAGCTACGGTAGCGTATCTTCCGATAGAAGGTGGCTGATGAATGGGACGGGTATCGGTGTAGGTATTTGTGTTATTTCATTAAAATTGAAATGAGAAAAATTTATTTTATTTTGATTTTTTTTACAGAATAAATAAATAAAATTAAAACTGCGGAGTTTTAAGTAGTGTTGTGATCGCTCGAGCGAAAAAACGCTTGATCACTCGATTATTGAATAACCTACATCGCTCGATTATTAAAAAAACCGCTCGAGTTATCTATTCAGGCGAAAACCGTCGCTCGTCACTTCGCTTGACGCCGGCGGAAATGTACCGCTGTAGTGTGATCGAGTTGAAAAACTGCTCGTATATTCGAACACTTTTTCGCTCGATAGGAAATACTCTTCTTCATGCGAAAAACCGAAAAATATCGACGGTCACTTGATCTACGACCTTCGGTCTACGCGCCGCGCCATCCGATTGGCGACGTTCGAGTTTGACGCTGAACAGGTACACGACATACGTCTTTCTTAAAGGCACATAAACGAGAAGGTGCATATAAGAAAGTATGCCAAATCGCTTAGCGGAGTCATCGCCACGTAGGTTTTATAAAGTTTTGTTTTAACTAGCTAGCCAGCGGCGTAGTTTAGGTCTCCGATTGTAAATATTGAAAAATTAAAGGATATAATTTTTAAGTTTTTATTTACTATAAACTCGAGCAAACTTCTCAAAAATAAGATAATAATAGAAATTGTAAATAAAAATAACAAAACGAACAAAATGGTTAACAAAATATATAGAAAAATTCGTTGGTAATCTTATAATAAAGATTCTTAAAAATAACATACATTATAGAAAATGTTAATGGAAAATAAGAAAACGAGCAAAATAGTTAACAAAACATAGGTATCGACAAATTTTTTGGTAACCAAAAGTAAACATTCTTAAATTTAAACAGGAACTTTTAGGTAATTATAACCTAATCACCTATTTTCTTATTTTGCCAGTCGCGTAACTAAGCCTGCATATTTGAAGGACACACAGTGGGCACCTGATAATTTAAAGTGGAAGAATTTGACAAGCCATTTTAAATATCTACTTATTTTATGCTCGTAGATTGAGAAAGATGTGAAGAAAAATAACTCTAATAATAATAATAATACTTTTTGTTTTAAAAACGCACAAGAATAAACCCGAACAATAAATACATATTTGGGTGATTTTTTGCAGTTTTTTTGTTTGGTATCGGGACACGTGGTAAAAATTCATTATTCAGAAATAAATAAATTTCTGGAATTTTTTTGGTTGCTACTACAATTTTTTAGCTAAACCTGTGCCCACCCGTAGTTACGTGCCTGCTAAATACCCTACCTGATCACATGTAAATGGCTAGGCCGCCGGTCGAGCAGTCGGTGACGTTATCGCTTGGTGAATTGGAATTTGAAGCGATTCACTCGATTATTAAAATCGCTCGAGTATCAAATACTCGATTATTAAAATCATCGGTTTTTCCCAACACTAGTTTTAAGAACTGCAACCGACCCAAAGCGGTCAATTTTATTTTTGGAAAATATTATATTTCGATCCTGTAAAAATTTAAACGTTGCGAAAATATCGACGAAAAAAGTACGATAGCAGGAATTATAGTTGCAGACACGACCTTAAATAATGAAAATATCTTTAAATTCTTATCTCGGAATAAGTGAGGCTTTTATCGTTCTCCAGGTAATTAAAGGGTCTGGCGACTTAATAAATTGCACCGTCGGAGAATTATTTCTTTCTTGTTTTTATAAATTTAATATTGTTTGTTGTAAAAGAATTATTTTAGCCGCGGTGTTAGTTTCTGTCGTATTTAAAAATGGGAAATAGTTTTCGGCGTTCAGTCAACGTTTTTAGAATTGATTTTGTTCGAATTAACAGTACAAAACACTGCGATAACTAAACTTAACAACTAAACAATAACTTTTTCTTCTGGATACGATCGAGCTCGGCGCGTGTCTGTCCATATAAGGCGTTTTACGCGCGTTTCGATTCGCGCGATTATTAAGGCTTGTCCAGATAAGACCACATATACAGGGTTGCCCAGAAGTCCGGAATAAAATTAATATAGCCTTAACTTGTAACTTTTGGGGAAAACGCTCGGACACGTCAATTTAGTTTTATATGTGCTCTCATTTGGACGTTATTCGTTTGATTTTTTTATAGACATTTGTCAAAGATATGACGACATCGACCTTTTTTTAAATAGAAACATACAGCTTGTGATACATCATTTGAAAGCAAATATCTCGTACAGTATGCTCATAAATAAGCGAAAATGATAAATCATTGATGGTTTTTTTTTACCTTTCAAGTTCACAATGTCACAAAATGTCATAACGTGAAACAATGAAGATTTCCTGCCTTGAAAGGTATAAAGAAACCATCAATGATTTATCATTTCCGCTTATTTAAATAGAGATTTTTTTAAAACTTTTAACAGTCGCCATGTTGAAATAGCTTGACAGAATTGCGCTAAATTTTATGAACATTCTGTACGAGATATTAGTTTTCAAATAATGTATCACATCGATGTCGTCATATCTTTGACAAATGTCTATAAAAAAAACAAACGAATAACGTCAAAATGTGAAGATATATAAAACTAAATTGACGTGTCCGAACGTTTTCCCCAAAAGTTACAGGTTAAGACTATATTAATATTATTCCGGACTTCTGGGCAACCCTGTATATAAACAGTATATTGCCAATACGAACGTTCCAAAATACAAAGAGTGTCCCCGCTATGGAAGATGGCGCGGGCCTATTGAGTAGGGTGGAAATTTTATCGATCGCGTCAGAGCCGGCCCGACATTATTTGTTTGTTGTTGTTCGTCGCCATCTTTGGTTCTGGATGCTTTTTCAAATTACAGAATAAAAAGTGGTTCATCCATATTGTTGTCGGTATATTAGTGCTCATAAACTTTCATTAGTTACCTAACAACAATGGTTGTAAAGGAGTTTTTAAATTGTGGTGATTCGATCCGCTGTTTGGTAGGTTAGTGGCTTGTTTTGTTTAAGATGAAAGGACACAAGTGCATGGTGCTTTTTTGCAAAAGTCGTGGATTAATACCAGGTATAAAGTATTTCAGGTATGTACATACATATATACGAAAATATTTTGCTTACCACATTATCGGATCTTCGGATATCGGAAAGTTTATGAATCGAATTTCACTAAAATGCTTGTAAAAAAAGAAGAGAGTGTCACTCGTATACAATATAATATATATGTGGTCACTACCTTAAAATAATTAATGTATTTTTAATTTGGTGCATTAGTAGCTGATAATAATTCCCAAAATAGTCAATATAGGCATTCATTCTTAATTTTTGATTTAGAAAAAGGTGAAGTTAAGAAATATACGACGTCAGATGTAAGTTAAAATAAAACTCATCGTTTCGATTGGTACAAATATTCGGACGAAATTTGGTACCAAAAGTTTACGCCAATCAGGGCACCGTCGGATCATCATATCGTCAGAAATCGTATGCATGGAACGCCGTCTTAAATCGAACTAATCGAAATATTGATTGAAGTATTTTTCCTAACTAACCAGTGAAATTTACATACGAATGTTTACTTTCACAAGGAAATTTCCGACCTGCGCAAACTCACAACGCCCCCTTCGATGTCCATAGCGGGGACATAATTACAGATAGAAATATACTGTTATATATATATATATGTGGATAAGACGTGCATGTGGACGCTTTGTCTGCAGAAGCTCTAATATTTCAATCCCGAAAATATTTAATAACTTCCGATCTAATAGAGGTGCCACTTTTTCGTAAAATGGGTTTTGGGACCGACATTGTTCCGATTAGTACAAACGAACTAATAAATATATAGTAATTTGACAACTACATTAAATTATCATAAAATATCCGTAAATGTCAAGCAGTTAAACTTGAAAATTCACCAAACAGTTCTCTATTTTTCGTCGAAAAATTCCCCCATACATTTGCGTACAAATCGATACAAATCAGAACTAATAACAGAGCAAGCGCTGCGAGCATTAAAATATCCCGCTACTGTATCATTATTACACCGGAGCATTTTCCCGAAATTGGCGGTGTCTTGCAGGAATAAACCGTAGATTTTACCATAATTTGGGACCCATCGAAAGACCGAATGCTTATTTAAAAAAGACTAAATTAGACCTTTTGTGTACGCTCTTAGATTTCACTAGACCAGATTTTGACTTATTCTGCCCAAAACTTCTACTTTAAATATTTTACCAGTGGAATTTATTGGCCTAATTATAGGAATGTGCATTTTTAGACTGTTTTGGTATCATCAACCCATCGTTATTTGCGAATTGTGTTCTCTGGGCAATTTTTGACTATTACCATTAAGTTAAACATGGCCTCTTTTCGTTTTGGTTATTTCTTTATAAGTTAGGGGTATGTAAAGTTGGATTTTTTGGATTTAAAACGAAATACAAATCTCTTTTAATATAATTATTTTTATATACAGGGCATTATGGAAATGACTTATTATATTTAAATGGGTTTGGGACTCTTTGGGTGTCCTAGAGAAGGTTTTTTTTTAAATCGAATATCTAATTACCATGGTAAAAACGCTTTTTACCCACATACTGTCGCCCCGTTCCATCTGGATTCACTTAGCAGCAATGTGGGTCACTAGAGTATACTAACAGTGTTGTCAGATCACACCGCGTGTCTCGCCGTAGCTTGATACCGGCCGCGCGCCGCTTCATACTTCAGTATGTTTCGAGACTCGGGAGCGGAACGACGTTGGTTCCACGACGTGGAGGGTGCCACGTGCTTGACGTATACGAATTTTAAACGTTTCGTTAGTTGTATTGGCCGATTTTTTTTTTCCTTCTATCGATGGAATCCAGTAGCCGAAGAGTATGTTTGGGTGCAGAGCTCCAGACATGAGAGCAGTACTCTAGTGATGGTCGAATCTGGGTGTCAAAAGTTATTGAGGTGTGTACAACTTTCTGGTTCGGAAGAGTACCAAGTTTCTGAGAAGCTATATTGGCGATTGCCACAACGTGGTTATGCCAAGACTTATTTCCTCCCAGATTGACGCCCAGCAAATTAATAGATTAAGCCTGTGGGATTTCGTGTCCTGCCATGACTATATCCGGTTCTGTAATGTTAACCTTTTTAGAGGAAACTTCTGCCTGCGTTTTTTAGCGTTAAATTCGACTTGGTTACTGTCACCCCAAGCCAAAATTTCTTCCAGGTCTTTGTTGAGGCGTGATACTTCATGCTGTCTTCGAAGATGTGCGTCGGCAGCCGATGTTTGTGAATTCAAAGAGAAAGATGAGACAAGAGTGCTGTCGTCAGCAAAGCTAAATATCGTATTTTTAGTTTTCACTAGAAGGTCGTTAATATAGAATAATAGGAGGGTGGGAGACAATATGGACCCTTGAGGAACACCGGCATTGATGGTGAAGGTGTCTGAGAGAAATCCGTCAATCGCCACTTGCAGAGAGCGGTCCTTAAGAAAGCTAGACAACCATGCACAGAATCGACTGGGCATACCATAGGATAGCAGGATATTTATTTCTATCCAAACAATATAACGGCCACCTCGCAATAACTGCTCCGTAACAACTTCTTCACGTTAAAAAATACGAAGCCGACGAAACACTTTGTCCGCAATCGCAGTTTTTCACGGTCTGCCGAATTAGCTACTGACTAAAAGCTTCGAGGACATCTACACGACAGGTTCCCACGAAGAATCTGCAATTTCTCGTATTATATGTATTTTTTTTTTTTGATAGTAGAGACTTTACCTAGCGAGTTTTGGTGCTTGTCGATGTAAAATAAACTTCATTCGTTGGGAAAATATTGCAAGTTTATAAAAAAGCAGATGATTAATTTTAATTTACGCGTTTTTCAGGATTTTGCTGAAATTTTTTTTTTTTTCGAAAATATTCATTCACATGAATTTTTGATAATTTGCTGGATTTTCTCCAAGCATCAATATTGGTCTTTATTTATTATACACTTTGGTACGTTAGCTTGCGAAGTGTATTAAAAAAAAGTCATCGTGAACCAATGAAAAATAATACAAATTTAATTGTTTAAAGAGTTTTTTCTATTTGGGTTTCATAATGGCTACATTATGAAATGCAAAAAAATTGAATAAGCTGTCACTTTATATATTATGGATTCAACAACAATTTTTTATAGAAAACTTTAAAATACTAACCTTGCAAATAGATCATTTTTACTAGATATGAACTACCTATACTCGGAAATATATAACATGCTGACGGTGTCCGTCCCGTCAACTAATTTCTAGTCACAATTATAAAACAACATAACCTAAAAATAATAGAAATATCTTCCAGTTTATGCTCTATTTCTAAAGTTTTATTCAATAAAGTACTATTTTTATTTTTAATTCAATATAGTATTATACATATTACTTTATATATACATATTTATAGTTACTGTATACATTTCCTTACAATTAATTGTTATTCCCGTGTGCACACAATATTTTGCTCAATAGTATTATTTATTATTTGGTTCAACAGTTTGAACTTTGTTCTGCCCGCACCAGAACTCAAAGTTTAGCATATTCTTCTTAAAAGTTTTTCTAGATTATTTTCTGTAATTTATCGTATTTCTGACGGAGCACAACTTTCTTCCTGACTCATTTTTAAGAACTTTAATAACATATTTATTTTTAATTATGACTGATGGGAAGAAGCTTTGATATGTTCAATTGTCTCTCTCATGGCATATTTGATACTTGTAACATTTTATTAAATTGTAAAAGTATTGCCAACCCAAAAAGAAAATATGAATTCAAATGGAAAAAATCTACTATATTTTTTAAAGTTTTTCAGACTTTAAAGACCCAAATAGAAAAAGTATTATAAAATACACTGCTCATAAGACAATTAAAAAACGCGTGCTCTAAGATAATGTCTTATGAAACTTGTATCTTAATATACTATTAACATACTCTTAACCCAACTTAAATTAATTTTTAAAAAATTCAATTTCTTCTTTATCCTCTTATATACAAAACCCATTTTACGAAAAAGTGGTACCTCTTTTCTTTCGGAAGTTATTAAATATTTTCAATCGCAAGTCGCGCGGAGAATCCACCAGCGCGACTAGTCGAGGCGTGCCAAATCAAGCCCGGTGCAATGTAAATCATTAATATTTGCATCCTTTGCGCAGTTCACAAGCGTATTTCATTCGTATTCATTTTTAATACTATTTACTGAAAGCGAGTTTGCAAATTTACATCCTGTATACTCGTGGTCTATTACTTTCTCGGATGATAGAATTTAGTCTCTATGCTTCGTTGGTAAGTTTTATCCTCCATAGCCAATAAATAGCATTATATGTTGAATAATCCACTGTTACTTAATAAGTATAGAGAATAATGAATTCCGGAAAAATGTAGTGGCTTCCACCGAAGGGTAATGTCAGTATAGCTGTATGGCTCATTGAATCTTGTACATTTCCCCGAACAAAAGGCTATTATCACTGAATATACGGAAGTTAAATACTGAGATACTTAAAAGTTAGAGAATAGTTCACGATAAAGAAGAGCTTAGAGTTTTAGCTGGAAAAAGTAAAAATGCGATGATGCAGGAATAAATCCGGGGAAGCCTTGAAGCAAAATTTCTACATTATTTTTCAGAATGTCACTTGTTCAATTATCTTCCACTAGAACACTAGGAATGTGACTTGTGACCATGCTGAACTGCTTGCTGCATATTTTTTATAATTATCAAATCTAATTTTATCGAAATTTCCCAGACGTTGTTCAGTAGCACTAAAACTATACCGTCCCGTTATAGTATAACAAAACCTACAGTTAACATTTTCTGTCATCATCATTAAGCTCATTATTTTAGTGTCATCATGTCATCAAATCTATGTAGGAAGCCAGGAAACAGAAAAGAAATGATTTAGAAAAAGGTTAATCTACTCCTGAGCAGCGATGAGCAATTTCTTGTTTATTGAAATTATTCTTGGGTTATTTTATAACAGCGCAAGTATGTATTAAATATTTTTTGTCGCCTGTGTCAATTTGGAGATTGCAATGATTAGTTTACCTCTGATTTCCGTAAGAAAGAAGAATTCTATATTTATGATTTCTGGTACTCTAAGAAGTAATTCGTCGAATTGAGATCATAACACTTGCACGAAACAAGACAGCAAATAAAATCTGAAAATGAAGACGAACTACACCGATTTCAACAACCAGGAAACAGGATTATAAAATTATTTCTTGTTGTATAACCTGATGACACTTTTATACAGGGTGACCGCTAATTAATGGTACATAAAAAAACCACATACCTTACGTAAAAATACTAGGATTTAATTATACTTATAGTTGTTGCAGAATTATACCGTTGACTCTTACTGCCATAAATAAACTACTTGATTAAACCCTATTGTGTACGCCTGAACCTCTTCAAAGCTCAATAAATGGGATCAGGGCCGGCTTGAAAATGTATACCACACCACATGATTTATTTTTATAATTTAAAATAAATAGATAGGTATTTTGAGTTTTAGGTACCTATAATAAATGTAAAATAATGATAACAATTAATGATAATTGAAAATAATATAATTTAAAAGTATAACTATTAGTATAAGAGGGGGGGGGGGGGGGGTTCGGTTGTACGCTGATTTTGTCATATAAAATAAAACAAAACGTCTAACTTGTATTCATTCATATTAATATTACGCTGAATACAAGTTAGACGTTTTGTTTTATTTATATATAACTATTAGGATAACAAGTACAATAAAAATTAATTAAATTCCAAGAAACTATTGATAATTTATTCAAAATTTAACTCTGTATCACTACCACTATCTTCATCTAAGCCTAAACTTATAATTAAGGGTTGAACATTTGTAATCATACAATTGTAAGAATTTCCACCTTAGGTACATGCTGTACACAGTTTTTCCAGCTGTCTGCAAAAATTTTTCTTACTTCGTTTTAATTAATTCTACTACAGATGCATTTAATGTAGGAGAAATATTGTTTTCGTCAATGCTTCTAAATGTGCCAGAATCACTTTCTAGGATTAACAGGTTTAAGTACTATGTCTCTTACCGAAGATAAAGGAGTTTTTGTCAAAGTATACGTCTCTGCTAAAGCATCCATCGAATTAAAATTTCTACTCAACAACGATTGATACACATTTTTAATTATTAGTTTGGCATCGGTAGATAAATGCTTCCTTTTAAAAATTACACTTGAAGATGCCCCTCTATCAGCACAATTCCAAGGACGCCACATTCTACCACTAATAAGCCTAACTAAAAATTACTCGCCGGAAAACCACTAAAGATTAAAATTATTAAAAATCACTTTGTATTTATATATGCATCAGGCATAGGTATAAACTGAATTTGTATACCTGGTCCGGCTCTGCTCGAAAAGGTTTTAAAATTTGGGATTTCCTTATTTATTTTATGGTCGAAGGGATAATGAGGTTTTATTGCAGTCAAAAGATCAACGATATAATTCTGCAAATACTATACCTATATCCGAAAGTTGATATTAACTGAGATGTAGGGTTTAAAGTTAAAACTTAATTTTTGTTTTTCTCTAATAACTTTGAGAGACAAAGCCACAAAGAAAAATTGTACTAAATTCCCCGGTTGTTGGAAAGTTGTCTATAATCCACCTAAGAATGTGAGTTGTTTATTCTTTAAAGGCTGTGAATTAAGATGCTTGACTGTAAGAATATGCATACAACCTTTTGTTATATCAGCGTAGGAAAAAGTTTCATAAAAACGTGTCTCGCCTTAAATGTTTTTGACCTTTTCACAAATACAGTTAATCCTCATTTTCCTCTGCGCTATTTAAATATGTATAAGTATACATATTTATTATAAAACACCTTGAATACATTAAAAAGGGTAGCATCCTTCTATATAAAGCCTCGCTATCTTCATCTATCACATATGCAGTCATGTTTTAAACTCAAGATAGTGTAAAATGCAATAAATATACATCCCGGCGATGGAAAATATATTATTATTACAATTACTGCATACTTTTACAGTTATTCCGGCATTACCGACTTTCAGACGTTATTATTAAAGTTTATGGGCAGCGAATGTCAGAAATCTAATGTATGAGTACCGGCGCTGGGGGGTTACTAATACATTCATTGTTATTCTTCATTCCGCTAAACAATTTATTTTTGTCTTAACAATAATAGCTACTTTTTAAATGTTATCTTTGTCCGAAATTTATTGTAGGGGAAGGGAATAAGGGGCTTCGCTAATATAAATTCGTCCCATCCACATATATATAACCATTATATAGCCAATACGAACGTTCCTAAATAAAAATAAAGTGTCCCCGCTATGGGAGATGGCGAGGGCCTATTGAGTTTGCGCAGTAAGGTGGAAATTTTATCGATCGCGTCAGAGCCGGCTCGACATTATTTGTTTGTTGTTATTCGTCGCCATCTTTGGTTCTCGATGCTTTTTCAAATTACAGAATAAAAAGTGGTTCATCCACATTGTTGTCGGTATATTAGTGCTTATGAACTTTCATTACCTAACAACAATTTTTGTAAAGGAGTTTTTAATTTGTGGTGATTCGGTTCGCTGTTTGGTAGGTTATTAGTGGCTCGTGGATCAATACCAGGTATAAAGTATTTCAGGTATGTGCATATATACGAAAACATTTTGCTTATCATATTATCCGATCTCCGGAACCGAATTTCACTAAAAAGCTTGTAAAAAAAGAAGAGCGTGTCACTCGTATACAATATAATATATATGTGGTCACTACCTAACCTTATAATTAATGTATTTTTAATTTGGTGCATTAGTAGCTGATAATAATTCTCAAAATAGTTAATTGACCAATCCAACGACCTGTCAAATAAAATTTTTAGGTTATCTGGTGGGCAAACAAAGGTCATGTCCATATGTTTACTGTTATGTTCGTAGCGTTTTTGGAGCGTTTTACTGTGATTGTGTGGTCTTTTGTTACCAAATTTATTATTAGAATAGATTCATTTAAGTGTATATAATAAGTATTTGTGGAAGAAAAATGCCGACAACGTGTATTGTGGTTAAATTGTGGAAGCCGTCGTGGTCGCGACCATTTCCCTTAGTTTCTTTGGATTAGCAGTAAAAAAGACTATTTATTACCCACAAATAAACGATTTATCAAAGAAAAGGCGGGATATGTAATTAACAGAGCAGCTATCAAAAGGGAAGATCTTACAGAATCAATTTTAACTTCACTGACTTTCACAGAATCTTACCAAGGCATTAAGATCATCTTGCGGCAAATGGCAATCCCCTGGCAACCTGATTATTCGAAATAATTTTAGGTCATCTGCGTACATCAAAAATGTAGAAAATTTAAAGCATTATTATATGTTATTAATGTATATTATAAAAAAAGGGAACCAAGATGACTGCCCTGAGGCACACCAGACGGCACGTTAAAAGGTTTAGAATAAAAACCACTAACGGAGACCATCTGTCGTCTATCACTAAGATAAGACCAAATCCATCTCAACAAGCTGCTATGCACACCGACATCAGCAAGACGCTCCATCAGTATGGAATGACTAATTTTGTCAAATGCCTTACTGAAGTCCGTGTACACAACATCAATCTGCTTCCGATCATCCATACTTCTTAAAATAAAATCTGTAAATTCCACCAGATTGCTCTCAATGGACCTACGTGGAAAAAATCCGTGTTGTTGTTTTAAAATAATATCTTTAACTTGCTCCAATATAATGATGTGAATAATTTTTTCAAATATTTTCCCAAAAATCCATAATTTACTTATGGGTCTGTAGTTTTTAACGTTATGTTTATCACCTCCCTTGCGCAAAGGAGTTATATGAGATGTTTTCCACATTGTAGGAAAAATACCCTGTATTAATGAAAGGTTATATATGTGCAAAAGAGGCTTAACAAGATAAGCACTACATTGTTTAATAAATATGCCAGGAATATTATCTGGACCGGGACACTTTTAATGGTTATATATACGTGGTCGCGTCCATGAAGTGGTTAATACTTTTTGCAAAATAAAGCCTCTTCGCCTAGAAACGTCAGACTGGAATTATTCCTCTTCCCTTTAATTATTTTATCGTATATTTGTATACAGGGTGCTGATAAAGTCTGGAATAATCGATTTTTCTTGAAAACGCAAAACTTTTCCAAAAAACGCTCGTACCCGCTCGTTATTTTATTCTTTGAAATTTTTTGGCGTTCTTCAATATTATACCGGATGCGCCAAAAACGCTAGGCAAGTGTCAACTTCACTTTTTCAAATAGAACACCCCTTTTTTTCTCCAATATTCAGATTCCTCTCTAAACTCTAGACAAGTTTCATATAACATATTGTATGGCTAAAGTCAACAGTAATTGAAATACAGGGCCCACAATAAAAATCAAGGTATAATTTTAAAGCTTGTTTTCCATGACAAATACTTAGGCTAGAAAAAAAATTCTAACAGGAAATTGGTAATACAGTGAACAATCTAAAAAATTATTTGAGTAAGTGTTGAAAATGGTGTCCATTTACGGCTCTACAATGTCCCAATCTCTCAACAAATTCTAACTGTACATTATGTACAATTTCTGGGGTAATTTGTCTTATGGTTGTTGTTATACGCGTTTTGAGAACATCAATATCTTCTGGTTTATTTTTGTAAACCCTTTCCTTAATATAGCCCCACAGAAAGAAGTCCAATGGCGTTAAGTCGGGGGACCTCGCAGGCCACTCTATTTCACCCCGTCGACCTATCCAATGATGATGAAATAACTCATTCAGGTATCTACGGACTTCGACCGAATAGTGGGCTGGTGCACCATCCTGCTGAAACCACATAGTTGTATCATGTGAGTCAGGAATGTTCCGATCGGGAAATAGGGCAATCAACGCTGGAGCGAGGTCTTCTTCAAGAAACTGCAAATATCTTTGGCCAGTCAAATTTTCCTCAAAAAAATAGGGTCCTATAACAGTATCCCGAATTATTCCTGCCCATACATTAATTTTTCTCGGCCGCTGGGTATGAATTTCTCGGAACCAATGGGGATTTTCGCTGGACCAATACCGGCAATTTTGACGATTTACCATGCCATCCAAGAAAAAAGTAGCCTCATCGGAAAAAATTATGTTACTCGGAAATAATGCATCGTTAATCAAGTAATTATCCATGAGAATTTCGCAGAACTCATTCCTTCTGTCAGGGTCGCCTTCCAAAAGTTCCTGTACTCCTTGACATTTATATGCATGCCATTTTTCCTTTTTCAGGAACTTTGCCACCGTTGAATCGTGGATATTTTGAACATTTTGAGAAATGCTTCTTGTGCTCGAATGTGGTCTCTCTTCCAACGAAACTAGAATATCAAGTTTGACATCGTCGGAAATTTTAGGTCGTCCCCTTCTAGGTTTATCCTTAACGTGACCAACTTCATTAAACTTCTTAACAATTTTGGAAACAGTTGCCTGATTTATGTGTTCTCTATTTGGATATTTATCATTAAAATACTCACAAACTTCTATTTGTGTTCTCTTTCGATCTCCACATCCTACTATTATTAATATTTCGATTCTCTCAGCTTCCGTTAGAAACATTTTTATGGGTAAAAGTGACAACTTTGGAGTAAATATTAAATGTTTTGACATTTACGTAACTAAGTTATTATGTAGAAACCGGTAAGAAGGTAAATACCTAGACCTTAAAATTATACCTTGATTTTTATTGTGGGCCCTGTATTTCAATTACTGTTGACTTTAGCCATACAATATGTTATATGAAACTTGTCTAGAGTTTAGAGAGAAATCTGAATATTGGAGAAAAAAAGGGGTGTTCTATTTGAAAAAGTGAAGTTGACACTTGCCTAGCGTTTTTGGCGCATCCGGTATAATATTGAAGAACGCCAAAAAATTTCAAAGAATAAAATAAAATCGACGGGTACGAGCGTTTTTCTAAAAAGTTTTGCGTTTTCAAGAAAAATCGATTATTCCAGACTTTATCAGCACCCTGTATATTTGTTTTATATTGCTTTTTTTCGTGTAAATTTAATTAAATTCCTTGCCAATTAAAGGACAATTATAATTAGCCCAATTTGTATTAATTGGCACTACCGAATGGGCACGTCAAAATCGGGCAGATGGTTTTGCGAACGCGTGCCCAACAGCTGATCAAAATAATCTTCAAAATAGGAACCAGTTACTTCTCTGTCCGCCTTGTTTATGACAGTGTCACGTTACAACCCGTCATTTACTCAGTTCCGAGTAATATTTTTTTAATATGAAATGTCCGTAAACGTATTCTTATCGACGGATTAAATATTTCAAGGTAGTTTGATACTTGGCAGATCTCGGTGATAACGCGCGAATAAATTTTATATTTTAAGGATATTTTAAATAATAATTATATCATAGTACAAGGTGGTCGGGCTTAATTATTTGAAGGCATCTGCGTTTATGACAAAGGACAGTCGGTACCAATTAAAAAAAATGAACAGAATATACTCTTAAAACTTGTTTTAGAGCGGGTCTGCTTGTCCGAATCGAATTATAAAAATATACAGGGTGTTTCTTAATTACGCGCTACTATTTGAGAGCGTCATTCCCTTAGTCATTTTAGAAAGAAAAGATAATGCAGCGAAACCTCTCATAACGGACACCTCTAATAAGCGGACATCTCTATTACGCGGACATTTTTTCATAGTCCGGAACTAGGTATATGCAATTCCATGACAATCAACCTCTCTTGGGCGGACTCTCCGTTGGGCGGACGCGGACAGGCTGTTTTCATACAAAGCGTGCGAAAACCCTCCTTTAAACGGAAAATGTTATTGTATTTGGGAGACGAATAGGTACGGTGCAAGAACTCTCTGAAGACAGACCGGCAACCAATCGCGTATGCGTGGCAGCGCCAAAGGACTTCGCCGAATGAAAGTATGTGTGATTCCCCGACAGCAGTCCGCCGTTTATTTGTGAGTTGTAAGATTTAAATCACATGGCACAAAAATGTCGCGTTTTGAGTCTGAAAGAGAATATTGATGTTGTGAAAGTTTGTAATTTGATAACAATGATTTGGGCGAGTTCCTTAGCACTGATAGCAATGTTCTATTAGAAGATGATAGTGACCCCATTCCTACCGATTATGTAGCCCAAACTGAAACCAGATCACTATTTGACGACTCTGATGAAGAAGTTGAATGCACTAATCAAACAAATCACCAATTATCAACAAGCCATTAGTATGGCAAAGAATAGAGGTGACTCTACAGCAATGGAATTGTTATCAGGCACGTCTATTAGGCGGATACATTTAGACGGTCCCGTAGGTGTCCGCCTAAGAGAGGTCTCACTGTACATATATATATATATTGGTTTTTAGAACGTCTTTCGACGTTATCCAATCCCTAGCTTCCATTGTTTCCTATCCTCCCATTAGTCTTGTCTCATATCTCTTGATCTCATTGCTTTTACAATTCCCTCGTTCCAGGTTTTTCTCGGTCTTCCACGTTTTTTGCGGTTCGGTGGTCTCCACATCATAGTTTTCTTGGGTAACCTTGATTCCTCCATTCGCTGGACATGTCCATACCATATTGTTTGTCTCCGTTCAGTGTGAGATGTGTACATAATATTAGTGTTGTGATCGCTCGAGCGAAGAACCGCTCGAGTACTTGATTATTGAAATAACCGACATCGCTCGATTTAAAAAAAAACTACTCGAGTTATAAGTTCAAGCGAAAATCGTCGCTTGTTACTTATTACCTTCCGCTCGATACCCGAGCTTCGCTCGACGCCGAACGAATTGTGCTGCTTGGTAGAGCGATCGTTGGTTAACAATTCACAATGCGTCAAACTCCAGAATCGACATGACTTCAGAGGGCGTTCCAAATATTAGTTTGTCAGATACCCTCGATATTCAAGGAATTCCCCCTCAGTTGAAGTTCTCTTATGAGTTACCCGTTTGTCCAAAAACATTTAATTAATAAATTGTCAAAATCTACCGCCTGCGTTTGAAACCGAAAAGTATAATATTATCCCAAGAACGTAAAATTGCAATGGTTTAAGGAAATCACAGTGGCACCGCTGTTTGCTCATTTTTACCTGCTAGTGTAAAAATGACTACTAATTTCATTCATTTTCTCCGAGGTGTTGTTACCGGTTTATAGCTGCTGCATTTGTATTTTGGATTCATTTTTAGTGTTTTTTCGAACCAAAACTATTTAGAGCTATTTATTAGCCATATACAATGGTTCATCAGTGAGTGATGTGTAAGAAATTCGACTATTCTAACCCCGGATTAATATTTCGTCGGTAAGTGAGAATAATGAGGTTATGTTTTCTTTTTAGGTAAAGCAGGGTGTAGCTAATTCTATATTTTAAGTAAATATTGCAAAAATATGGCTGATTTCTTTATATTATCTGAATTTATGTAAAAAATGCCTACAACGATTACCTATTTATGACTAACGTTAGATCGAAATTATCCAAACGTGCACTTTATTACAGCGTTGCCATTTTTTAAAGTCATCTTCTTCTAACTTATTTGAAACTGTAGAACTGTGCACGATTGTAAATAAATCGTGCTTTATGAATGGAATGTTTTGTCTCCCCTTTTATATTATATGTTTATAAGTTTGCCACAGAATTCCACAGATTTGTTCTTTTTATTCGTGAAGACAATAAATCACTGCCTGGCTACTTATTATGCAAAACCCGAGTGTCTTCGCCTTCCCACACAACTTGTCACAGCGTAAAAGAAGGCTAAAGATAAGTACTACCGGACCAGTAGCCGTCGATGAAGACATCACTCGGGCTGTTAAGGACGGTACCGAATTCTAGACATTTTGTAAGCTACAGCGGCGTAACAATAAATATTTTCATTAACAACAACGAGATATACAGGGTGTCCCATTTTCGACACTTTTATAGGGTATCTCCGTAATTGTTAGTGCTATCAAAAAAGTAATGTAGGTGCCATGTGCTCTTTTTGGGTCAAACTTAAAGTGGTAAAATCAAAATTTGAAAATTTTCGCTCGCTTAAGAGATACGGGGGAAAATCAAAAAATTGACAATTTCAAAATTACCCTATATTCTCTTAGTTAAAAGAGATACAGAAAAATGTTTTATACAGAAGTTTCTTTACATTGATGGTTGAATAATCTGCCGTTTTCAGAAGAAGTATACGGAGTCAGGTAAAGAAGTTATCCGACATAACCTCATTTTTTAAATGGAATTCCCTGTATATTTTAATATAAAAATATACTATTTTAAATTATCCTTTCAAATCTATAACACACCATAAATGATATTGGTTTATTAGGCGATTTATTAAACTTTATTACTTTAAACCACAGTAGACCATGAAACAAAAGCTAATATCCTAGAAACAACTATGTTGACTACGTCAATTTCATTTTTACATCTTCTTTTGTGAAGATGACTTATCAACATTTTGAAAAATTTGATATGATATCAGTTTATATTGAAAGTGGAAAAAATTACGAAATAATGTATATTTTGTTCGCTAACCAGAAAGACGGTAACGATTTAGGGACATATTTCGAACATTTGCGATGAATCCCGTTATTTTTTACCTTAATCTGAATCTTTTATTTCGTTTCAAAGTAATAAAGTTTAAATAAATCGCCTAGGAAACCAATATCATCCATGGTGTGTTATATACACTTGAAAGGAGAATTTAAAATTCTATCTATTTAGATTAAAATATACAGGGTGATCCATTTAAAAAAAATTAGGTTAGGTCCGATGACTTTTTTACCTGACCTCGTATACTTATTCTGAAAACGGCAGATTATTCAACGGTCAATATAAAGAAACTTATGTATAAAACATTTTCCTCTATCTCTTTTAACGAAGAGAATATTGTAGTAAGTAAGTTTTTCAATTCCTTTTATTTCAGATTTATCGGTCCGCTGTGGACTACGGAGTGGCGCAGCTATTAAACTTTGTTTTGAATTAAGTTTTAAAAAAATTAGATAAACAGGGACGACTTCACTTGTCATACTCCTAAATTACTACCTACATGGGATTCCATGCAGTACATAAACAGCTAATTTCTGATTAGAAAAACTTACGCCACAAACACCCCTGCAATCGTAGAAAAATTAGCAGCTCCCGCCTTAATATCTCTTTCTTCGCGTAAAATAAAAAAGGAAACCCGTCTGCAAACAAAGAAATGATCATGATTAAAGGCCATACTTATTTACGCCAATTAGCGAGCTCCGATTAAGAATTATTTTTATAATTATCGCAAAGATATAAGATAATTAGCAGGTTGAGGGGCAGCCATATGTTTAAAAAAAATACCATTACAAAGCCAAATAATGTTTAAAAGAAAAATTGAGAACAAATGTGGCTAATTCGAACCATTTTTATAAAACATTATCAATGATAATAATAATTAGTTTCAAATTTAATTTAATTGTTTTAATCAAGAGAAAATCGCACCGTTTCCATCTAGAATCAAGGAGCCCTAATCAGAAAAATATCCATATTGATTACTGTTAGTTCCTACTGTTTGCTGATGATCTGAAACTGTTCATAAAAATCTCTTCATTTGAGGATTGCTTAAAGCTCCAGTCGGACTTGAATGAATTGGTAGCATGGTGTAAGATCAACGGTATGGAGATTAACGCCTCAAAGTGTCACTCGATAAATTTTCATAGGTCTAGGTCGGAGTTTGAACAGCATTATTTAATTGAGGGAAATATTCTTCCTATTGTTTCCCGAAGTTAAGAATTTGAGTTTGACTATGGCTGCTAAGCTTACTTTCATTCCTCACATTCAGAACACCATATCCAAATCTCTCCAACTCCTAGGATTTATTAAGCGCATAACCAGAGACTTTACTAATACCAAAGCTATAAAATAATTAATAAGAACCCACCTGAAATACTCCTCCTGTGTCTGGAATCCTTGCTATAATGTACATATCTTGAATATTGAAAAGGTTCTTCAACATAAATTTTTGAATTACATGGCCTATAAACTTAATACACCGCAACTAGATTATTCTCAGCTTGAAGCAAGTATCCAGATCAGAACTCTCAGGCTACGTTGGGATCATAGGGATTTATTATTTCTTTTTAAGTAGATCAGATTTTATGAGGCAACTATACTGACTATAGATTGACTTCTCTATTATAGTATTTATCACTGAATTAACATTATAAGCTTCCAATTCATTATAATTTAAATTTTTTATTTTACATATACCAGTGGCGTACCAATTCTTTGTAAAAAATATTAGACTTATTTGCCGGGACGCCACTGACGGATCGATACAATGTTTAGTTTTATAACTTATTAATACATACCAAAATTGAAAATAATACATAAATTACGTTCGGAGATGTTAAAAAATATCAATTTAAAAATAAATGCGAAGCCCTGTTGCAAAAAATTTAAGCAACAGCTGACATATTTTCACATGAAATTTCCTTCATAAATCTCTGAAAAAACTGCGCCAATATCGCGTCTTGATTAATAAGCGCTGTTATTTCGTTAATAAGGAACCAATTTTAATAACTTTTGTTTAATTGATAATATAAGACAAATATCAAAAATGGTACTTATGTCATACCAGTGCATTATTGTATTTTTATACCTTAGATACCATCTACATAATGGATTACTTTTTGCCCGTGCGGGCATAAAGTACACATTATGGTCCGCGATGGCATTAAGAAGCAAAAAACAGTTCTCGAATAACAAAATATAAATTTACGTTTATATTATTTGGTTGTATTTACATAGAACTGGCAATTCTGGAAGGTTCCGCTGAAATTTCCTGCAGCAAAGGTTGACTCATGATTCATTGTCTGGGTCTCTAGTTTCTGTAAGCTAACATCCTTGAAAACTCATTTTTTGAGGATATGCTATCCTCTAAATATCCTTCAGAAACTGTGGTACTCTTCCATCCACCATGGCGCTTCAGCGTAGTCATACTGGGTCCAGCTTCTGCTAAAAGAGTTGCCGACGTTCGACGTAAGCAATGACCAGTGTACTTTTCAAGGTTGTTCAAACCCAAATATTTTGCAATAATGCAGGGAATTTTCCCAAAGGTGTTTTTCCAACAGGTTGTTGTTGGCGGAAAGACATAGACTCTTATAAGTTTCAAACTATTCATTTCGTCTTCATCAATAATGGTGAAAACTTTTCTTGTCAGTTTAAGGTTTCTGGAACCGTTACAACAAAGACTGATTTTGTATCTTCTACATGTGTGACTAACATATTTACAAGTTCTTGCCGCCGACATCCACCAAATACACCAAATAATAATGCGACCTTATTCATTAGAAACGTTTTATTTGGTGCCTCATGAATAAATTTAGGACATTTTCTCTAGATAACACACTGGATTTTTTGGTTGGTACCCTTTTGACATTCGCTTTAAATACTTGCATAATTTGTGAAAATTACATATATTAATATTCTTTATCATTGAATATTTATCCCACAGAGAGCTCGGTGATAATTTTTCAGATAGATCATTAAAATACCCCAACAGCAATGTTTTCTACAGCATTTTCTGACATCCACTTGGTCATATTCTTTGTCGTATGAGTCTCTGGATTTTTTCGGTAACACGTTTTACGTTGCCTATTCACCCTTTTTTTCAATTTCGTTGGGAATTTCAAAACCTTGCTCCATTTTTAATTTTTGACTTTGACACACTAAACATTTGAATGCTTATCTCCCTAGCAACAAAAACGCAGGCTATAATAATGTCAAGGTAATGTCGTAGGTTAATATAAAAAATTCTCTCTTCTCTTCTCAGCCTTCACTTGTCCACTGTTGAACGTATGCCTCTTCCATATTTCTCCATGCTTCTCTGTCTTGTGCTGTCCTGAACCAGCCTCTACCCGCCACCTTCTTGACATCGTCAATCCATCTCTTCTGTGGCCTACCAATATTCCTCTTTGTAGCTCTAGGTCTCCATTTGATTACTTTACTGGTCCATTTATTTGAGTCTTGTCTGGCCACGTATCCTACCCATCTCCATTTTTGTTTGGCGATTTTTGAGATGATGTCTGTGACTTTTGTCCTTCTTCGGATCTCCTCGTTCCTTATTTTATCTCGAAGACTAACACCCAGCATAGCACGCTCCATTACTCTTTGGGTGGTCTTTAGTCGATTGGTACTTTTTTGAGTCAAGGTCATAGTTTCGAGTCCATACGTCAACACAGGCAAGATACATGTCTCATAGACTTGGGATATCTGTGTTTCGGAGGACATGTTTAAGATTTCCGATTTCCAATAAAAAATTGGTAAATCAAATTAAAATTTTAAAAAATATTTATCATTTAAAAGGAACTGGTATGACATAAAAGTTTGTATGCACCACGGGTACTAATAGATATATACCCTTGGGCGACTTACGAACCATCGGACCAGAGGCCCTCGGCTTTGTAAGACTGTCGCCCTCAGGACATAATCTCCTTAGTACCCTTGATACATAAATAACTATTATAGTTTATAAATCGATTATAGCACTTGTCCTCTTAGAAAACACCGCCGTTTCTTAACCAGGCCGCGTGTTAAAACATGATGATTTATAAAAGAGGAATCGTTTTCTCCGTACCTAAATAAAAACTAGTAGTAGATCTGAAATTATTTATTTTCGTAAACAAAACCACGTGTTGTATCGTGTTGTGTTGGCATGTTGAACATGACAAGCCCGTGCTCGAAAAGCTTTATAGTGTGTGAAGATTTCATTCACAGGCAACACGGTGGCACGCCATATTCCTGAGCAACTTGTCTTTCGTTTTTCGTGTCTAATACGAAGGCCGCCCCCGAACACGAAAGGAATACAATGAAAATTTAACACTTTTGATGTTGTATTACGGCACACGTAACACAATTGGCTGCGGGTTGCGGAAATCAGGACCACCGCGACGGCAACTTGAATACGTTCTGATTGGGTTCGATATTTATTCGATTTATTTTAAGGAATTTTGAAAAATTAATACCATGTTTATAAAATGTATTATTGATTTATGATATGCAGTTTTAGTCAAATATAAACAATATTTTCTTTAATCTGAAGCCGATTAATAAAATTCATGAAACAGTGAACAAACCCGAACAACCCAATTTTATAAAGAAATATTATCAAATAACAACAATTTGCAACAGTTTGTCACATGTATGGAGGTAATTGTTCTTCTTTTCTATATAGGGTCAAAAAAATCATATGATGTGGTATACATTTTCAAGCCGGCCCTGATCCCATTTATTGAGCTTTGAAGAGGTTGAGGCGTATACAATTGGGTTTAAAGCGGTGAATTTTTTTTCAATTATCAGCGGCAAATATATATTCCCCCCGTTTTCGAGGATGCTGAGCACGTTGGTGGTATTGGATATCGCGTCCGACCCCCCCCCCCCTCTCTCCCCGTTTTGTAATGGTCTCTCATTCCGGTCCAACTGAAAAAATATAATTAAATAGTTTGCGCGAAAAACCGCCACGGCGTGGTCAGTTTATTTTGAATTTTTTAGAAAAATTTTTTTTAATTTTAAATGGGGGCGAGTATTTGTCGGTGGAGGGGTTGGAAGGGGTCGAACGCGATATTCAACACCACCAAGGTGCTCAGCATCCTCGAAAACGGGGGGAAAGTGTATTTCTCTACAGGGAGACCTCCTGAAGCGCGTTTAATCCCTCGGGGGGGGGGGGGGGCGTTTTGAGGAGGACCTTGACATTATTATAGCCTGCGTTTTTGTTGGGAGATAAGTATTCAAATGTTTAATGTGTCAAAGTCAAAAATTAAAAATTAACAATGGAACAAGGTTTTGAAATTCCCGACGAAATTGAAAAACCCAAAACCTGCAGACAAGGCCGCTGTACTCTACAACCTGTTGGAAAAATCACATTTTGGAAAATTCCCTGTTTTATTGCAAAATATTTGAGTCGTCGAACGTCGGCAACTCTTTTAGCAGAAGCTGGAGCAAGTAAGACTACGCTGACTACGCGCCATGGTAGATGGAAGTTGCTGAAGGATATTTAGAGGATAGCATATCCTCGAAAAGTGAGGTTTCAAGGATGTTGGCAAGCGTACCATCATCGCATTTCCTTACAGAAACTAGAGACCCAGACAATGAATGTTGCAGGAAATTTAGCTATCAACGGAACCGTCCAGAATTGCCAGTTCTATGTAAATACAACCAAATAATATATAAACGTAAATTTATATTTTGTTAATAAAGAATAAGTTAATCGAAAACTGTTTTTTGCGTCTTAATGCCAGCGCGGGCCATAATGTATACTTTATGCCCGCACGGGCATAAAGTAATCCATTATGTAGATGGTATCTAAGGTAAAAAAATACAATAATGCACTGTTATGACATAAAAAATATAATAAGTTCGATAATTTGGATTATTGGTAGTTCGCCCCTGAATAACCAGTATGTGTTGGCAAAATTGCGTTTGTAGTTTCGGAAATGTCTACGTTCGAAACAGCAACAAAACTACTTATTATTTCAATATTTATATAGGAAATAACGCAATATATTACTTACATTTGGCTGCGCTATGCCAATTATTAAAAAAGAAAGGAACAGTCAGTAAAGTCAGTAACCCATTTTAAAAATTATCAGTAAAATTTAATATTAAGGCTGGATCGGTAATTATCATATGCAGTGTGATAAAGACACATTTATCACACTTATATTATAACCTACTAAAAAATAACTAAGCAAGAAATTTAATAAACCTATGCCATTATTCGATGAGTACTTACTTATATAAACTCGCCAACGAAAAGATCGCTAAATGGGTTATTTTACCCTCATTTCCAAACTCTATAGCTTGAACCGATTTGAATAAAATTTTCATACTTTTAAATATGGTTTCGTGCGAATTCAGCTGCGGGAAACGCTTTTGACCAAGGGCGGCATTTTAATATTATACAGAGGGAAAAATAAAGTGATGTAAAAAACAAAAAAATTTACCCAAAACTTCGCGTAAAAGTAAAACAGCCTCTTAAAGCTTAGGCAGATAGGTATCTCAAAATAAGTTTTACAGTTTTTTGTTTAATGCGTTGTGGCAAAACGTATCGAATTTACAAAAAAATTAAGCTTTTTTTAGTTTCAAAATCAGAAAGTATGCTCTATATATAAAGCAAGGCAATCTATGCCTTGTACAGACATATTTGTATTCTGAACATTATTCATGGTTTATTATTGAATAGTTATTTTTAGAAATAACCCTTCAATTGATACCGGGTGTCCCAAAATATGACCAAAAAGCAGAATACGTTCTTCATTGGCAAATACATAATGAAAAGCATTTGTAGAATAAATTTAGTATTGTGACTACATTTTAAATCATATAGGACATATTAAAAATGCCATACTTACTTGCTGTAGAACTTCTCGCCTCTCGAAAACATTAGGTACTTATAGATATCAGTATTTTTTAAAATTTTGTATAATTTAAGATATCAAATTTGTTTCTGACTTGCCCCGTATAGTTTAATAGTATATTAAGATAAAAGTTTCATAAGACATTATCTTAGAGCACGCGATTAAACTAGAAAATGACCCGCGAAGCGGGGAGTTTTCTAAAGTACAAGTGCTCTAATTGTCTTATGAACCGTGTATTTTATAATACTTTTTCTATTTGGGTCTTTAAAGTCTCAAAAACTTAAAAAAATATAGTACATTTTTTTCCATTTGAATTAATATTTTCTTTATGGGTTCGTAACACTTTTACAATTTCATAAAGTGTTACAAGTATCAAATATGCCATGATAGAAACAATTGAACACAACAAAGCTTCTTCCCATCCGTCATAATTAGAAATAAATATATTATTAAAGTTAATAAAAATGAATCAGGAAGAAAGTTGTACTCCGTCAGAAATACGAGAAATTGCAGAAAATAATCTAGAAAAACTTCTAAAAAGAATATGCAAAACTGTGAGTTATGGTGCGAGCAGAACAAAGTTCAAAATATTGAACAAAATATTGTGGCGACACAGAATATGACAGGAATAACAATTAATGCCCGGGAAATGTCTACAGTAGCTATAAATATGTATATATAAAGTAATATGTATAATACTATATTGACTTAAAAATAAAAATAGTACTTTATTGAATAAAACTTTAGAAATAGAGCCTAAACTGGAAGATATTTCTATTATTCTTAGGATATGTTGTTTTATAGTTGCGACTAGAAATTAGTTGACGGACACCGTCAGCATATTATATATTTCCGAGTATAGGTATTTCAGATAAATAACTAGTAAAAATGATCTATTTGCAAGGTTAAAGGTTAGTATTTTAAAGTTCTCTATATAAAATTTATGTCGAATCCATAATGCCTAGAAAAGTAATTTCAACAAAATCAAAGTCAGTCTAAAATTCGAACCCTACTTGCTGCCAACGTAAAAAAAATAAAATTTGAGTTACATAAAGTGGCAGGTTATTCAATTTTTTTGCATTTCATAATGTAGCCATTATGAAACCCAAATAGAAAAGCGTTAATAAAAGAACTAAATTTAGGTAACGATGACTTCTTACTAAACTTATAATATAATGTTATGGCCTATTTTCCATGATGAATGTATTCTGTTTTAGAGTGCATATTTTGGGGCACCTCAATTGAATGGTTACTGTCTAAAAGAAATCATTCAAGCAGGAATCATTTTTGCTTACTCCAACTATTGTCGATTAAATACGCAATATTTTTTATGCGTTTATGAACTAATGAAAAGAACATAATCTATCCAAAATTTAAGAACTTTACATACTATTTACATAATAAATCTCCCAACCATGAACCGTCACTTAACCAAAATGAAACCCATAATTACAACAGATTTAAGTAAAGTTGTAAGACAGAAACAAATTCCAAATTTCTTTATAATTTGCCGTTGTTTGTTGAAATTAATTTCCATATTATTTCCATTGTTAACAATATAATAATGACAAGGCTGTTGGTAGGTTAACAATCTGAATATGGTCTAAAAATATTGAGAAATAATTATTTCGAGATTTCAGAAACGGGTCTTATTTTATTTTTAGATATTTGCTATACCGGGTGTCCGGAAAAATGTGGGAAATCTCCCGGATATGAAAAAAAATCAAGTGAAAAGGTTATTACAAGTTCATATCAACTTTTTTCGTATAGGCCTTCTCTCCGGAGATATGGTCCCCAAAGAAGCACCAATAGAACCACACATAATTACTGAACCACCAGGTATATTTCAATTTTTTTTAAATATACTCGCCGGCAAAAAATTCCGCCACCCTGAAATTTTGGTCAAGTTTGATATTTTATAACTTTTTTATTTTTTATGCCATTTTCATGATTTTGTTATCAGTTTGTAGATCCGTTTATTGCATTTTTCCTTAATTACTTTATAAAGTAACATTTTTCGATTAGGCTATATTATACAGGAGTAAATCAAACTGTTGTTTTTTGTCGTAACTTCAAAACACCCTGTAGAAAAATTGAGGTGGATAATTTTATTTACATACTGTCATCTTTGATGTATTCTAAACATTTTGTTTCTTGATTCATTCCATTATCTCATTTCTGCTGCGAGCTGCAAAATTTTAAATGAAACGATGTAATTTTTAGAAAATATATGTCTTGGGTATTTCTACCGAAGCACGCACCATCGTCCAAGAAGTTGTTGTTCCATTTGCTCCTTTCATTGGGAACCAATTTACATTAATGCATGATAATGCTAGACCTCGCGTTGTACATGTAGTGAGCGAATATCTGGATGAAGTTGGAGTTCCAAGATTGGAATGGCCCCCATGTAGCCCGGATCTCATCCCAATCGAACATCTTTGGGATCAACTTAAAAGGGCCATTTGTGGTCGTCCTGTACAACCATAAATCTTGCAAGACTTATGACTGGCGATGACCGAAGTATATCAGGATATCCCTCAAGAAAGGATAAGTAACCTTATTCATTCGATATCACGAAGACTGCAAGCTGTCATTGCTGCGAGAGGAGGAAATAGACGATATTAAAATTCTTTTTGTTAATTATTTTTATGATATACCTAGTGTTTGTTTTTCTTAATGAAAATAGGCTTCAAATCATCGTTTCATTTAAAATTTTGCAGCTCGCAGCAGAAATGAGATAATGGAACGAATCAAATATCGAAATGTTTATAATTTATCAAAGATGACAAGAAACAGTATGTAAATAAAATTATCCACCTCAATTTTCCTACAAGGTATTTTGAAATTACGATACAAAACAACAGTTTGATTTACTCCTGTATAATATAACCTAATTGAAAAATGTTACTTTATAAAATAATTAAGGAAAAACACAATAAACGGATCTACAAGCTGATAACAAAATCAATCGCATAAAAAATAAAAAAGTTAATATCAAACTTGACCAAAATATCAGTGTGGCGGAATTTTGTCCCGGCGAGTGTATGATGTATACCATTAGTATCCAAGAGAGTGTTGTGAATTACTCACAGCTGCAGAGACGGACTAGCTGTGACACTCATGTACCCCTTTTCTTAACGCCCTATAGGATAAGAACCTTGATAAGCAGCAGTTCTACCGAAATCACACCTTTAGGTTCAGCATAATAAAGTTGACTATCTTATAGAAATAATATTTAGGATATTGTTTAATGACTATCACATCTGGTGATATACATATAGATATAGGAAGATTCTCAAAAGTCAAGACAAACAGTTCTTGTAGAATATAGCTTCCAGGGACGAAGAACACATCGTCAATTACCGGCTTGATTGATGCAGGTACCAATTATAACGTATAATATACATAAGAAATGAATTCAAAAGTTTTTTCGAAATCCCGCTTGCCGCCCACAAAAAAATATTAATTATAGATAATAATGTTTATATAAATTTAAGAATCGAAAGTTTTAAAAACAGGTTTAAGAATATTTCGAAAGAAGCGATGTGCATGGGTCGACTTCATTTGTTATATATAGTTCCTTTTGTGGGACAAAAATCAAAATTTCAAGAAATTCAGAATTGGGATAAATACAGGGTGTTATGGAAATGAAGTATTATATTGAAATGGGTGACTGCTTGGGTGTCCTAGAGAAGCGCTACATATTTTTTTTTAAATCGACCGTTTTAAAAGTGGGGTCCAGCCCCATAAACCCACAGCTCATCCTGCTTCACTGTAATACGTCACTCTGTGGTGGCATATCAGAAAACAGGTGTTACGTGGAATGTTGCCAAACTTAATGCAAAACTGAAATTCCATATAAAATTATAAAAATAAATTATTTATCTACCTACTTGTATGTATCTTTATACCTCAAGAGCGAGGAAATCTACGCACAAACACAATCAGTTTTTTTTTTCATGGGAACACTCCTGGAAACACTTTATGATCGAAACATTCCAGCAAGTCAAACGTCCAAAACAAACTACTCGATTTAGGTTCGTCAATAAAAACAATGTAAAATTATATACAAAGTTTGGACGCGTAGCCCGAGATTCATTACAAAACAATTATTATACGCGTACCTTCTAAAAACAAAGCGGATAGCCGAGAGTGTAAATGGTAAGCAACAGAACCGACCGTATTCTAACGCGTATCTTCTAATACTGACAGTTGAAAGACGCACGCTTGTACGCCTAGACTTACGTTGCCCCGGCGCTCTGAGGATTGTATAAAAGAGATGGAAAGATGGCCGAGTTTCGCACGTACCATTTCGTTAGTTCGTAGATAAAATGTCATTATTAAATTGAAAGAATTGTATTTAAACTGTGTGATTTTTAAATTAGTTAAATAAATAAATCTAAGCGAGAAAAAAGGACCAAAATTAAAGCAATTATCCCGTGTATTCTTTCCATGTGAATAGCTGCTATTTGTGAGGTTATGTGAGAGGTTTTTTCCCTAAAATTTAGATTCTGTGTGGTTACTGTGAGATTATGAAACTAATAATTGTATTTAAATAAGTGAAGGTAAGGAAGCATTTACCTTAAATAAAATTGCATTTTTT
This sequence comes from Barypeithes pellucidus, assembly GCA_963991005.1. NCBI lineage: Eukaryota > Metazoa > Arthropoda > Insecta > Coleoptera > Curculionidae > Barypeithes > Barypeithes pellucidus. The sequence continues at coordinate 13,534,104 of OZ022565.1, read as the reverse complement.
TTTTTAAAGAGTTTGAAAAATAATAGAAAGAAATAATAATGTTTGACCTATTTACTTTCCTGTGCTTATGACGAATTTGAGATTTGTGTGTAATATTACCAGTATTTGTTTTGCAAAAAATCTTTCGCCGTCGGTTCTCTGGAATCATATTTGTTCTAAAATAATAGAATAGAAAATTGTTAAAATTATAACTTGTTTTCTAAAGAGTTTGCAGTGTACATATGACAACACCGACCGTCGTCAGTAGCGGCCATGTAAATTTTCAGATTTCATATAAAGTGTATAATTTCGCTTAATAATTTAAAGCGCCATTTATGGTTATTTTTTTTTCAATTTATTTTCATCTCAGGATTTGCCGGTTTAAATATAATACGTAATTTCCGTAACACCCTGTATATGATTTAAAATTATCGCATTTTCGTTCCATACTGCATAAATAGAATTTATACCTTAAAACCCATTTTTGTGAGCTTTTCGTTTATTTTTGAAAATAACATAAAATCGACGCTGAAAATATTGAACAAAACCTGAACAATATCAAAATCTATTTGAAAAATAATAACCATTTTTTATATAGAGTACTTGGAAATTTATACGTTTTTCTTCCCTCGCTCTTTATGGGAAAACGTTCAAATTCTACTGAACAAACAATATGTGTGTTCGTTCTGATAATGATTTCTGTCGATGTGTATTCTTACCATAAATCGTATGACATGTTAATAATATGTATTTGAAATTACTTTTCATAGTAGGAGACTATTAATTATTGTAAGTATTCGTATATTACACTTCTCGGATATTTTTATTGGTGAATAAAAATAATTTTTACCGTTTTCCTCATCAGCATTTTATCACTAATGATCCAAAATGAGTTTTTAGCAGGACGGGTACTAAAATCTAAAAGCGAGGGCTTTACTGATTTTTAATTTTGTTTTACGGCAAGATAATTGGTCAGAAACAAAGGTTGTGGCTCTAATTGGTAGTCGGCTATGTTAGCGATTGAGTTTTAAAAAATATTTTGTATATCAACTTAGACGTATATACGGGGTGATTTAAAAATAACATCCTTGGAAAACTTTTGACAAATAATTATTTTCCTGATGGCAAATATCTAAATACAACGTGTCCAAGATAAGAAGGGCCAGTACAGGGATCTCGGAAACCGTAAGAGATACGAAGTCTGTTCAATGGAGGGAAAGTTGCGCATTTACATACCTAATAATATGACGTTTAGAAAGTTTTAAAATTCCAAGTAGTTCCGGAGATATCCGGAAAAAAAACGAAATTCTGACTAATCTTTTAATTGTTTTCCTGGGGTTTTTTGAGATCGAATTCTAAAGTAAATTGCACTTTTGTATTGTCACTTTTTCCGGTCTGTCTAACAGCGTTAATTGTTTTGTAATCCAAAGAGTCGTCTTCGAAGGGCCATCAACTTTCGCGCTTGAAACAAAAAAATTAAGATGGTGACGCGTGATTTGTTTCACTTGACATACCCATTGTGATCGTTGTCAACATTTGAAAGCCTTTTAAGAGGTTTTGTATTTTCCAGAAAATATGGAATATAATTTTACAAATACAAATGCTGAAAAGTTTGATATTCTATTGTACTTTATTTTATCTCAAAAAAACTGATATGGATAAGAGGAAGTTGATAATGGCCCTTTAAAGACGACTCGTCGGATTACAAAACAATTAACGCTGTTAGATAGAGCGGAAAAAGTGCCAATGTAAAAGTGCAATTTACTTTAGAAGTCGATCTCAAAAAAACCCAGGAAAAAAATAAAACGATTTTTCAGAATTTCGGTTTTTTTCCGGATATCTCCGGAACTACTCGGAATTTCAAAACTTTCTAAACGGCATATTATTAGGCACGTAAATGCGCAACTTTACCTCCATTTAACCGACTTCGTATCTCTTACGGTTTCCGAGATCCCTGTACTGGTCCTCCTTATCTTGGACACGGTGTATAAAGTATACTCTTTTAGGGCTGATGATACCCACATAGAGGCGCAAAACATACGTAACCGTTTTCTTATAAACAAAAGTAATTTTATTAGGCGCCTTTCTGCTTCTTCAAAAGGAAAAAGTTAAAAGAAATAGCGATTTTAATAATATGCACATGCATGCTTATAATTTTATTGCTGGGAAAACTAGAGCGTTTCTTGGGTTTTTTATATACTAAGTACATTTTCATATAATTAGTTATTTCCTCGGTCTTCTGATTTTAAAGCTGGCTTTTCGAATTAATTCTCGCAAAATACTGTTAAATTGTTTAATTCTATGATTGTTGTTATTGGTCACGCAAGCCTAATCTTTGGCTATTCATCATAAAAAAAATTAATAAACATATCTGCATTACTTTACATGATATACAGAGTGTCCCAGAATATGTGGACACTGTGGACAATATGTGGAACAAACCCGGGTTCAGATGGAACACTTAAAAATAACAGGAGAAGTACCTATAAGTTTTTCTTCCTACAGCCTCGCCTACGGAGATACGGGCCCATAACGATCGTCCCTGGAAATCGTTGTTTTTCAAATAATTTTTTAAGTACTAGGTGTAATATAATAATTTTTTAGTATAATGGTTACTAGACGAGTCTCCTTAAAAACCTAAAAATATTATTGTCGTTCCTTCATCATACAAGGTGTACAAAGAAACAACATTTTTGTGTTACGTCTAGTCCGTCCCTGGCACACTAAATAAGCCAAATGTGTTTAAAGGGGCGAATTTTAAGGAGACTCATCTACTAACCATTATACTAAAGAATTATTAAATTACACCTAGTACTTAGGTAATATTTTTAGAAAACAACGATTTCCAGAGACGTTCATTATGGGCACGTGTCTCCGAAGGGGAGACCATAGGAAGATAAAATTTATAAGAACTTCTCCTGTTATTTTCAAGTGTTCTTTCTGAACCCGGGAGATTGCCCAACATATTCTGGGACACCCTGTGTAATGATAGAGTTTGTAGAAAATACCGAAAATATTTCCAGCATCCCCGTATCTTTCAAATAAGGCATCTACGAAACTATTCACGGCAATGGCACATGTTTTTTGAAACACCCTGTATAGAGACTAATATTTTATTTATAATTACAATTTAACCTGATCAAGTTCGGTTCTAAATTAGTTTTATCACAATCCTGTAATCTTTGGATAAATTATATTGAAGTGTCTGATCGATTTAGAAACCCGTGAGTAATGAAATTGTTTCGATTTGATTGTGCATAGCCCGTTAGTAATGACTGTATTACTCACGGGTACGTACATGTTAATGTTGCGCAAAAATGGCACGATAATTAATGAATTTCTAGTCGTAGAGAAAATATTTTTACATATATCATTTTAATTACATTCATTAGCTTAATTTGTAATAAATATGGATAATCTATTTGCTCATATTTACTGCTTCTACATGCTAATTTTCTTTTTATCAACAAAAACATATATTTAGATGTTTGACGGAAACATAACAAAAAGTGCGCCCACTTCTTTATGTTTCGAATAAAATTTGCATCTAATTTATTCGAAATATATGGTTTGTCTACTTCCATTTATCAAAAAATAAACATAATACCAAAACCAATGTAATTACGCAATTCAATTATTTCTATGAAAAAACATCGAAATACGTGGCCATAAAATCATATAATTTCTTTCCGATAAATTTATAGTCTGAACTAAATTTAATAACTAAGCAAGTAGCATTTTTTGCGCTGGAGAAAATGACAAAAACGAAAAATTGTTCATTCCCATGCCTTTTTATCTTCTGCCTCTTTCTGTTTTCATTACAGTTCCCTAACTTCTCAAGGGTTAAATATGAAAGAGCGGAATTTTGAGGTTCAACAAAGATATATCTCTTACCGAGATACACCAAATACATGATCTAATTAAAATGACGTTTTCTCGAAAACGGTTAGGATTAGCGACATGAATGAAGAGTACTTAATTTTTAGTTAATAAAATATATTTTCCGATAATCGTTTGCAAATATTGACATTTTTGATAATATTTTTGGAAGAAAAAGAAATATGTACCGTATTTTTTTTACAAGTGCTCCGAAGCTTTGATGCCAAATAAATAAAGAAATTCTTCAGACAGTTTTCCTGTCTACATGACATGAAAACACTCGCGCATGGAGAATGTAAATATCTATTTATTATTTTTGGCAAATAGGATCGGTGGCCTAGTGGTATAGCGTACGCCTTGTGATCTGAGTCGCGGGTTCAAATCCCGCAATCGGCATCTCTGGTTTTATAGATTTTTTTAAGTGCCCGAGTCTTTGACTTCGTATCTCGTGAGGCCATATAAATAAAGAAATTCTTCAGACATCTTTCTAAAACATCTTTGAAAAATTAACTGCCAATTTAATTTATATATAATCCGCTATTTATTATCGCTTGTAGTATTGCTCGGTGGGTAGAGTGTCCGACTGGCGATCTGAGGGTCGCGGGTTCAAATCCCGCACCGACAATTCTGGTTTTATTTATTTATGAGCACTTGGTGACTCGAAGCGGGCGGAAAAAATCTTTCCCGCCCGCTCTCTTGGAAAATGCCACTTTCGGTGAAGAGAACATGCATGAAAAGAGGCACTTTTGGGGCACATGTAAAAAAAATATATTTTCCGAAAATCGTTCGGAAATATTGACATTTTTGATAACATTTTTGAAAGGAAAAGTCAATATTTCCCTACAGTAGTAATACCCCCTCTAGGGCGCACTATAGTTTCCCCCCACTAGGGCGCGCTTTTCCCGGAAGCCTTCCGAAGGTCGCGGGATGACTGTTCACCGCTGAGGCTCTCGCGGATGTCACGTGGTTTGAGTCATCAACCCACGCGACTCGCTGAGTCATAGGTTCGGTGCGACGACGACTCGCTGTTTGAACTTCGGCGCGCCGAGTCATTAACGATATTCTAGAACTGTCAGAAATATTAGCGATTACGGAAATATTATTGATGGAAGCAAGATGGGAGACAATGCGTGAACTGAAACTCTGTGTACTACCTTGAACAGACTGTTTGCCTGACTCTATGATGCCATGTGGTAGACTGTTGTATTAAGTTAAAACTATATCAATCTTGTTCCTACATAGGCTGTTATTAATTAACCCCTTCTGCAGACAAAGCAAAAACATGCATAGTTATTAGTCACACTGTATATAAAAACTATGCAAGTTTTTGCTTTTTACCATCAAAAGGGAGTTTTATACACGGTGTGGCTAATAACTGTGCATATTTTTCACCTATGTTTTACCAACAGTTTTACACTGCTGCTGAGCAACGGAAAATAACTGTTAGGAAATATTAATTTCCTTACTGTAAGGAAATGATATTTCCTTACAGTTGTTAGGGTTCTACATAAATGATTGAAAACACGTTGTTCATAAGGAATTAATTTATATTTTGAAAACCTCAATGCATTGCAGAATACATTTTGAAATTAGTTTGTTATATTCACAGTTATATGACAGTTAGTACAATTATTGAAAATTAGAGGAACATTACTAGAACTATGAGAAACATTTTGGACAACATTCGAGATAGTAGGGTTATTTTGTTGAATATTTTCTACTGTGAAAATTTTATTTACCACCTCAACCTTATTGTTAAGAAATTCTTCAATATATCCTTCAGCAACGTTTCATGACTTCCATCCGTCATGTTGGCACCATGTTGGTCCATAGTTATGTTGGCACCAGAGTCATCCAATATTGTTGCAGAAGACCGACGAGAGCAGTGACCAGTATATTCTGTCGGAGTTACCAAGTTCAAATAAGTAGCAACTATTTTAGGCATTTTTCTAAATTGATGTATTCCTACCATTTGTCTACAACCCTTTCCGCTTTGATATTTAAAGAAAATCTGGTCTTAACGAAACATACTTTCGATAAACATTCAAGTATATCGGATTAACTACAAATGATCTAGGTTTGCTGGTATTCAAATCAGGTATGCTAATTAAAAGCTTCGATTCTAGATCTTCTACATCGTGTAGAGTCATTCGGACTAACTCATCCATTCTACAGGCCCCAGAAATATCAAATATTAAAGTCACCTAAAAAATAAATGAATGTGTGATCTAAATAGAAATTAAAACCTTGTAAATTACCTTAATCTGGAGCTTCCTGGATAAATTTGTAGATTTCTTCCTTCGTTAAAATCTTAGATTTCTTTGTCCTATAACCTTGAGCTTGCCGTTTCAATAAGAACGAAGTTTTGAATATGTAGACATATCTACTTGTGTTTAATTACAAGGATTGACTTCAAACGTTGAATAATTGGCCCATAATGTTGAAGATTTTATCTTTATGTATGCCATTACAACATTTTCCGAGAAAGAACTCGTGTTTTTACTCTTGCGATAGTCCATAAAACGTTTATATGCATATTCGTACTTTTCTCTTGATTTCTTTGGCAATAATTCTAATGAAGCAGTATTCACTGCCTCAACCAGCTCTAGAGGAGTCCCAGAAATGGAAAATTCATCATCACTTATCATTTTATATACAGGGTACATGTGGGAAATCTCCCGGATATGAAGAAAACACGTGAAAAGAATACTATAGGTTCATATAAACTTCTTTCGTATCGGCCTCCTCTTCGGAGATATGAGCTCCCAAAGAGAACCAATGGAATCAGGTTTTTTACACATAATTATTGAACCACCTGGTATATTTCAATTATTTTTTTAAAATGATGTATACCAGATAAGACCCGTCAAATTACTACCCAAGAAACTGTTGTGAATTACTCACAGCTGCAGGGACGGACTCGCTGTAACACTCATGGGCCCATTTTTTTTACGCCCTGTATGATGAGAACTTTGGACAATGTTTTTTACATACCTTTAACTATTGGCTAAACATTAAGTACTCTTCATTCATGTCGCTAATCCTAACCGTTTTCGAAAAAACGGCATTTCATATACATCATGTGCTTCGGGTATTTCAATAAAAGATACATCTTTGTTCCGATCCAATGTTCAACCTTCAAGATTCCGCTTTTTCATATTTAGCCCATGAGCAGTTAGGGGACTCAGTGTAAATAAAATGACGTTTTCTCGAAAACGGTTAGGATTAGCGACATGGATGAAGAGTACTTAATTTTTAGCCAATAGTTAAAGGTATGTAAAAAACATTGTCCAAAGTTCTCATCATACAGGGCGTAAAAAAATGGGCCCATGAGTGTTACAGCGAGTCCGTCCCTGCAGCTGTGACTAATTCACAACAGTTTCTTGGATAGTAATTTGACGGGTCTTACCTGGTATACATCATATTAAAAAATAATTGAAATATACCAGGTGGTTCAATAATTATGTGTAAAAAACTTGATTCCATTGGTGCTCTTTGGGAGCCCATATCTCCGAAGAGGAGGCCGATACGAAAGAAGTTTATATGAACCTATAGTATTCTTTTCACGTGTTTTCTTCATATCCGGGAGATTTCCCACATGTTCCCGGACACCCTGTATACTGTTTTGCTTTCGGAAACACCAACAATTAAATTCATGTGCGTCAAGTTTGACAATTCAACATTAATATGTTTACATAGTAACGCAACCAATTTTTTTAGGAATTTCAAAGCACGATTTATTTGTGAATAAAATTATTAGCGATTTTTTCAAAATTAATCCATAAGTGTCGATTTTTAAACGATTTTTACGATGTTTACCTCGTAGGAAAGGCCATACGGCTTGCGCCCCACAGCCGTAAAGGAATGTAATCATTTCCTACTCGGTAAACAATGTACTATTATTAACTATCAACTGAAGGATGTTATTCTTTAAAATAATATTTATGTACTATATTTAGAGGGTGGCAAAATATTTACGGCACGAGGCCGCCACGGCATATTTCCAGAACGCGCCCGTCGATAACCCTTGCGGGTGCCCCAATGCGGCTGTTCCTATATATGTTAACACTGTAACTGCTATAAAATTTCAAGCAAAATGTCCGCTTTACTATAGCATAGACACAAAAATAATTATATACCATTCCGCATCATTATCAAAGGAAAAAATAATGCTGAACCGAATGTCGGACCGCTTAAGTTCTCTTCCCTTTAATTATAATCATTGTTCGGGGAAACAAAACTAGTCATTATACTTATTTCACAGAAATTCCGCTGCTTCACAACTGTATGTATTTGTACAACAGTTTAGGCGACTCTAGCTTTAAACACAATATGTTATTTTCTGAGTATGTTATTTGTCTATTTGATTGGAGAATTTCGTTGGTTATTTCTCGACAGAATCTTGCTTTAATTTTTTTTTATGATCAAACACTACAACGTGTCCAAGATAAGAAGGGCCCGGTACAGGCATCTCGGAAACCGTAACAGAGACGAAGTCGGTTGAATGGAGGTAAAGTTGCGCATTTACGTGCCTAATAATATGCCGTTTAGAAAGATTTAAAATTCCGAGTAGTTCCGGAGATATCCGGAAAAACCCGAAATTCTGAAAAATCGTTTCATTGTTTTCCTGGGTTTTTTTGAGATCGAATTCTAAAGTAAATTGCACTTTTGTATTGCAACTTTTTCGGCTCAATCTAACAGCGTTAATTGTTTTGTAATCCGACGAGTCGTCTTCGAAGGGCCATTATCAACTTTATTTTTTTAAATACGGTCCTGTTTTCCTGATATTGGAATTTGGAAGCTGTTTTTCTCCCGAATGCAACGATGTATGACACATTGTGGGTTAAAGAACGTTTCGAGGGTTTTTTGAACAACATCATGAAATTTTGGGATACGGTCCTGTATTTCTCCTACTTTTATAAATAATATCTCATATGTAACAAAATCAATAGTAAGAGCATGTAGCAAATTACATTTACTACGTTATTAAATTACGTAGTAAATGTTGCATTAACTACTTTAACAACCCTGGCTACTATGCACCTACGCTTTACAATAGTATATTAAGATACAAGTTTCATAAGACATAGAGCACGGGTTTAATTTACAAAACGACCCGCGAAGCGGGGAGTTATCCAAAGTGCTCTAATTGTCTTACGAACCGTGTATTTTATAATAATTTTTCTATTTGGGTCTTTAAAGTCTGAAAAACTTTTAAAAATATAGTAGATTTTTTCCATTTCAATTAATATTTTCTTTTTGGGTTGGCAATACTTTTACAATTTGATAAAATGTTACAAGTATCAAATGTGCCATGATAGAAATAATTGAACACAAAAAAGCTTCCTCCCATCCGTCATAATCAAAAATAAATATAATATTAAAGTTAATAAAAATGAATCAGGAAGAAATTTGTACTCCGTCAGAAATACGATAAATTGGAGAAAACAATCTAGAAAAACTTTTAAAAAGAATATGTAAAACTTTGAGTTATGGTGCGAGCAGAACAAAGTTCAAAATATTGAACAAAATAATAAATAATACTATTGAACAAAATATTGTGTCGATACAGAATCTGACAGGAATAACAATTAATGCCCAGGAAATGTCTACAGTAACTATAAATATGTATATATAAAGTAATATGTATAATACTATATTGAATTAAAAATAAAAATAGTGCTTTATTGAATAAAACTTTAGAAATAGAGCATAAACTGGAAGATATTTTTATTATTTTTAGGTTATGTTGTTTTATAGTTGTGACTAGAAATTAGTTGACGGACACCGTCAGCATGTTATATATTTCCGAGTATAGGTATTTCAGATAAATATCTTGTACAAATGATCTATTTGCAAGGTGAAAGGTTAGTATTTTAAAGTTTTCTATAAAAAATTCTTGTCGAATCCATAATGCCTAGAAAACTAATTTCAACGAAATCAAAGTAAGCCTAAAATTCGAACCCTACTTGCTGCCAACATAACAAAATTAAATTTCAGTTCCATAAAGTGGCAGGCTATTCAATTTTTTTGCATTTCATAATGTAGCCATTATGAAACCCAAATAGAAAAACTTTTTTAGTTTATTCCTCGATCACCAGCGCATTTCTTTCTAGTCCAAATTAATTTGTAATGTCTATACCCGGAACGCTTATGAATGAAATAAAAGAAAATAAACACAACTATTAATTACACTAAGTTCCAACACAGCAGATGTATTAATTAAAAATTGACAGCTTAATGTCTGTTAATATAGCGAGGAAAATTGATGAGTTTACCGCTTTGTTGCTCCGCAAATATAGCATCATTTGTCAATTTTACCTTTTGTGTCTTTTGGCCTAGATATCTATAATATAGTCCTTAGAATATTAAAACAATTTTTTTTAATTGAAATATTCTTTCCCTTAGCTTGTATTTTATTTGGAAAAGTTTTATATTTTGTTCTTTGAATTATCTCTTTTATAAAATTAATTTAAGGTGGGGGGTTAAACTATTAAATTATTCACATTGACAATTTTTTTTAATACCCTTCGAAAGCTAACATAAGAAAGGGTTAATTAAAAAGAAACCGAAATTGATACGATCAGTACAACTGGAGATATTAAATTTCAAGTATGAGAAGAGTGGAGAAAATCCAGCAAGTTATCAATAATTCATGTGTGGGTATTTTGGAAAATACATTTTTTCAGCAAGATTCTGAAATACGTATGAAATAATTGTATGTATACATGGTGTTCCCTAATAACGTGCCAACATTTCAGGGTGAGATTCCTTAGGTTATTTTATAAAGAAAAGTTCATATGAACGTATCTCCGCAACGGCTTAAATTTCTTGCTACAGGGTGTTGAATTTTTATTTTTTAAATGGTTATTTTTTAATATCTCCGAAAGTACTTTAGATATTATTTTCAATTTTGGTGTGTGTTAATAGGATATAGAACCACAAATTTTAGTTAGAAAAGCTATTCAATTGTTCCACCAGTGGCGTCCCTGCAAACATATCCTATGATATTTTTTACAGAAAAGATGGTACGCCGCTGATATTTTTCCATATTATTATTTTCCTGATTAGCCTGATCAATTCTACATAAAAACGGTCTCTTTAGTTTTCCTCGTCAGACGCACCGTTCTTGATTAAAACAATTAAACTCAAATTGCTTCATTTAGCAGTATTGACGAATAATTTTTGAACACATACTAGTTATCCTGGAATAAATTACGTTCTTACAAACATCATTTTCCAAAGAATAATTGTTGATATAAAATAAGTTGTTGGTGTTCAAAAAAATCTCATAAGTATTATTTCTTCGATTTTTAGTGTTTCATCGAGTTTATTTTATTTCAGTGTAATTGTTCGAGACTATTTACATGCGGTTTATCCTAATCGTTGGATAGGTCCCGATCTCAATAGTTTAGATTTCTTTTTGTGAGGTCATCTTAAAACTCTGGGGTATAAAACTCCCATTAACACTTTATTAGATTTAAGAGAGCGAATAGTTACCTCGTGTGAAACAATAAGGAATACGCTGGGAATATTTGAACGAGTGGACAATTCGATGCGAAGACGGGCGGAAGCATGCCTTTTAAGTGAAGGAAACAATTTTTATGAAACAAAATTTATCATTAATACTTTGTCAATGTTAATAATAATGAGTTTCAATATGAATTTAGTGGTTTCAATCAAGAACGGTGCATCTGACGAGAAAAACTCAAGAAACCGTTTTCATGTAGAATTGACCAGGCTAATCATAAAAAATGCCCACATGCAAAAATGTCAGTGGCGTGCCATCTTTTTTGTAAAAAATATCAGGGGACATGTTTGCAGGGACGCCACTGGTGGAACAATTGAATAACTTTTCTAACTAAAATTTGTGGTTCTATATATTATTAACGCATACCAAAATTGAAAATAATATCTAAAGTACTTTCGGAGATATTAAAAAATAACCATTTAAAAAATAAAAATTCAACACCCTGTAGCAAAAAATTTAAGCCGTTGCGGACATATGTTCATATGAACTTTTCTTTATAAAATGACCTAAGGAATCACACCCTGAAATATTAGCACGTCATTAAGGAACACCCTGTATAAGTTGTAAAAAAATTTTCGGACGGATCTAAAATCTCAAGGTAAAAAAGTGGGGCACAATTTTACGGGGTATGATCTGTTTTATTGTTCGGGAGGAAAATTTCCTTCTACCAAAAAGCTCTTAATCGCGCTGAATTACCCTCGTGCGAATCCAAATGCGAGTTTAATTCCACCTTTATACGCAAATCTGTCTTTACCATAATTCCACGATTTTGTTATTCCCTAATGCGGCAAGAGTTCCACCGGAGTGTTATTTGAATAAATTAATTTTCAGGCCAATAAATCAACTTTAATTTCGATGATATAGTGCGCAATTTCCAAAAGGTCCTATGAATTATGCATTAGATTTTATTTGATACCCTTAAATTTGACCAAAGTTGAGGTTTATGTTTTATTAAATATGAGTTTAATTGTATAGAAAAATTACTTTTTGATATGACTAAAAATTAAAGGTAAAATGGCTTCGTTAAGAGGACTTTTCATCTAAATTACAAAAGAAAGCTATGAATTTTCCGCAAAAGTGTTCTAACAATGATTAAAAGGTATTTGTAAGTGTAAAAATCACATTTAGGCTACACAAACGTTGTGTAACAGTTTTTTTTTTATGATCAAACATAAGCATTATAGGAAAAATCCTTTAGGGCACTCTGGGAGTGGTGTGTGTGCGCAAAAAGCGATTCACGTTGGTTTTGAATCGTTGGAGGTTATATTCGTTGGGAAAAACGGCCTCGGGAAGGTCGTTCCAAAGGATGAAGTCCTTTAGATGAAAGAATTCTTAAATAATGAAGTTCGAGGAGTACTAAGCTTAACAACATATGGATGGGCGGCAGTGGTTCGTCGTGTATTTCTGCTATTCGCCTCTCTGGGTGGAGTTAAGAGGGAAAGGTCAGCCGAGCACTTTCCGTGAAAATATCTGTAAAAGAGAGTCAAATCCCCAACCTGTCTTCGATATCCTAGGCTGTCGAGGTTATTCGTCAGCCCGTGGTCTCCGATCAAACGAATGGCCCTCCTTTCGATGGAATCCAGTAGCCGAAGAGCATGTTTGGGTGCAGAGTTCCAGACATGAGAGCAGTACTCTAGTGTCAAAAGTTGTTGAGGTGTGTACAACTTTTTGGCTCGGAAGAGTACACGAAGTTTCTGAGAAGCTATCGTGGCGATTATCACAACGCGGTTATGCCAAGACATATTTCCTCCCAGACTGACACCCAGCAAATGAATAGATGAAGCCAGTGGGATTGCGTGTCCTGCCATGACTATATCCGGTTCTGTAATGTTAACCTTTTTAGAGAAAACTGCTGCCTGGGGGTTTTAAGCGTTAAATTCGACTTGGTTACTGTCACCCCAAGCCAAAACAGTATTTAGAGAACATCAGCAACCAAATTATATAGCAAAAAAGGCTTACAGAACCATTTCGCTCTATAATATATGTTCAATTAATGTTCCAGCAGTTATTTAAATGATTTCTACAGGGTGCATCAAGTAAAGTGGCTTATTAGAAGTATCTCGAGAACTGAATGAGATTTTATTTTGAAAATTTGCTATAAGAGATGGTTTTCTACATTCCTAAAATATTTTGGATGATGCGGTGTTGCCGGATCATACCGAAAGTGGTAGCAAAAATTTTAAAAAAAGAAGATTTTTGCAATGATTCATCTCCCTCAGAAATATTGTTATGGAGACACCCTGTATAAAACTAATTAAATACAGTTCGAAATTATAAAATTTCGATTGTCTTGTGAAACTATTGTCAAAATTTCAGCTTTCTAGCTGTAACCGCTAAAAAGATATGATTCTCTATTCAAGTCCCGATACGGCGTTAAAAATTCGCAAGATTATTTATAATTCAAAACCTCTTAAAGATAGGTATATGATATTATATAGGAAACTATTCTAGATTTTTACCTAGATTCCAAAAAAAATATAATATGTAGGGTAATTCATTTAAAATTCCGAAGTTGCTACCACTTTCGGTATGATCCGGCAATGCCGCACCATTCAAACTATTTTAGAAATGTAGAAAACCATCTCTTATAGCTTCAACCAAATTTTCAAAATAAAATCTCATTCAGTTCTCGAGATACTTCTAATAGGCCACTTTACTTGGTGCACTCTGTATACAAGAGTTTTATAGTTTGGATGTAAAAACATTCTTACAGGGCACAATTGCAGCTTTTGACAATAAAAACAAGAAATTTTCAGGAGAGGCCTTTATACCACAAATCTTCAAATCGAATGCTTTCTATTAAACTGTTATAAATCATATCTCTCGTAAACAATAATTTTTTACTTAAAAAATCTCGTTCCTCGATAGAAAGAATTTTTCTTTGTTAAGGCACGAACATTATTCGTTAAAAGATGTTACAAAACTATAATTACAAAGAAAAACCTAATATGAGTAATTAAAAAAAAAAGGATGTGTAATTTAATTGTCTGTCTGTTTTGTCCGACAGCTATTATCGATTCTTAAAATAAATAATTACCTGTATATTTGAAATATTCACTTTTCGTACAATTATAGGTAACATACTTCTAACAGATTTTAATTGCACGTTGTAAATGGTAATTAATATCTCCATTGTGATGTACAGGGTGAGTAGGAAGGAACGGTCCAAAATAAATGAAATAATGTAAAAACTCTTATGTCATATTATCCGATTTTCATTTGTTTTCAAGTCATTACGTAATTACAAACGACCTGTCCCACATTAACATTTTTTTAATCATAGCATTATTTTAATAAATATTCAAAAATATCGCCATTGATCTCTGAAAATTTTCCACTTCATTTACGAAGTGCGCCTGTTGTTCTCATGATTGCTGTATGTCTTGATATCGTGTGCAGTATTTCTAATAAGCCGAATTGGTGCATCAAGAGTGTTTACATTGTAAACTTCATTTTTGAACCAGCCCGAATATACAAAAGTCTAGTGGTGTGAGCTCTGGAGATCTTGGAGGCCAATTAATAGGACCACCGCGGCCAATACAAGGCCCTGGAAACCTTTCGTCCAAATATCGCTCGGCCCGACGAGCCACGCTATAATTTGAAAACAAATTAACAACGGCCGGTCGCAAGTCGATTGCAACTTTTGTTTATTTAGAGAAATAAAAATATATTTTTGTTTCAGCCTGAAACCCACACCAAAAGATGGCGTCACCAAAAGCAATCCTAGCAAGAGGCACAGAGAACGTCTCAACGCCGAACTGGACACTCTTGCGAGTCTGTTGCCCTTCGAGCAGAACATCCTATCCAAACTCGACAGATTGTCTATCCTACGTCTTTCCGTTAGTTACTTGCGCACAAAGAGCTATTTTCAAGGTAAGTTTATACGAATTTCTATTTTTTTAATTATTTCACACTCTATAGTATACAGGGTGTGCGTTTTTCCAGAACCCAGTGACGTACTGAGATTTTTTCTACGTTCAAAAGTTTTCAAGAAAAAAAAGTAATTTTCTTTTTTTAAATGGGTCACCCTCTATAATAATGGGATTCAGTATTTAACAAGCTTCTCTGAAGTATATAACGCTTTATTTTTAGTCTTAACATTATGCCCCATATTTACGTAATTTTAAAAATATAGAAGTTTTTAGTCGGCAACACAGTGCTGCGAGAACGGCATCCTTCTATATTTGTTAATAATCTAAATCCATGGAGACATGGACACTCTACCCTGTACAGGAAACTCTATATCAACAATATTCAGGATATAGTTTGGTTGCTACCAAAGGTATTGTAACCTACAGAGCCCATAATACATTCATAAAACTCTTGGAAAGTGAAGCCGTGATTGTGTGAAATGTTATTGAAAATCAATAATGGGTGGAAGAGAGAACTACAAAAAAAAAACACAAATCAACCAAAATATATAAACAATCCATTAGATCGCAGCGCCAACGTTGTAATGTTTACGAGATTAGTATTCATTCATATTTTGGCTCCTGAATCGTAGCGCAGTAGTAAAATAGAAATAGATGTTGCCAGAGTGCAGTTGGATTAGTTCATATTTCGTTAGATACTTTTAAGTATAATAATTTTTTTTTAAAGAATCTGTCATCGCCTTTTCACAGCTTATAGTATAATTATTGGGAAATTAATTTATTTTAAGAGCATTTGCGGATTAACCTTAAACCGATTGTAATGGTCAAATTAACAAATTTTTAATTGGGATTTTGCAAGATACCTTTGCGATAAATATGTCAATCTGGCTATACTGCAATAATGACCGCAAAAGGTGGGAAAGACTGTTTGTATTCGTTGCGTAGTCAAAATGTACATTTTTCTATCTGTAGTGTGTAATATCTTTGATCATAACAGTGACAAGGTTGCTAGACAACCTGCCGGACTCTTTTTGCTTTGTTGCTCCTCAACGACAATAAAACGAGAAGGTTTTAAAACAGAAGGGGCAAGTTTAATTATGGAGGTCCTGTATAAACCAAAACAAATCCCATAAACCAAATTTTGCCCCTACGACAGGGGTACCCAAGTAATTCTCTACCGGTATTGGGGAAACACGCGAAAACCGCATTATTATAATCGGTTCAATCACATTTCGTAACTATTTTGGTACACATTTATGATGGATTGTGTCCTAATTTATATGTCAAGTTTATGAAGCCAATTGGAAAATTTTAAATTTATGTTAATTGCCGTGTGTTCTTTTTCGAATTTCTTATTTGTTTCTTCGTGACACATTTTTAATGGATGAATTAGAAATGCGAGGGTTGGACCCACTGGTTTAAAAATACATGGAAAATCAGGATTAATATAATTTTTTAAAAATCATGGAATTATTAAAGTAATAAGATGTATGTAATATAATATGGTTTCTTACTAGACACGGATTGCACAATATTTAATTTCAAAGTAAGTCTGATAAGGTTAATTTTATTATAAGGGGGGGGGGGGGGGCGCTTTTAAAGAACATTTGCAGGTTTACCCTTAAAAGAAATGGGAAGGGTGGTGGAAAGTGGCACAACATTTTAAACGTAATTTTAAATCTATTACAGTAATTTCAAAATGAACTTATTTGTGTAAACTTTTATGCGGAAACTTTCCCCCTATAAAGCAAAGAGTCAAAGTAATAATTTTTTAAATAAGAACCTAAAAACACTAAATCTCAACGCTGGTAAGCTCTAATTACGTCTCTTTTTGCAACGCTGTTTTTTGAAAACTATTACTCAAAAGCTAACAAATTTGTGGTATTAATCACTTCAATTCACTTTTCAGATTTTTCACCAATAATCACAAAAAACACAAATGAACTAAAATATATAAACAATCCATTAGACCACAGCGCCAACGTTGTAATGTTTACGAGCTTAGTATTAATTCATATTTTGGCTCCTAGATCGTAGCGCAGTATTAAATAGAAATAGATGTTGCCAGAGTGCAGTTGGATTAGTTCAAGATTTGTTTGATACTTTTAAGTATAATAATATTTTTTCAAATGATCTCTCATCGTCCTTTCACAGTTTATCGTAAAATGATCGGGAAATAAATTTATTTTAAGAGCAATTGAGGATTAACCTTAAACCAGTTGTAATTGTCAAATTAACAAATATTTAATTGGGATTTTCCTGAAAACTACTAGTCCAAAATTACCAACTCTTGGTATTAATGGAATTGCTACATTATGAAATGCAAAAAAAATTAATAACTTGGCACTTTATGAAACTAAAATTTTATGTTTTTCATGTTGGCAACAAGTAGAGTTCGAATTTTAGGCCTACTTCGATTTCGTTGAAATTAGTTTTCTAGGTGTCAGATTCTGTGTCGACACAATATTTTGTTCAATAGTATTATTTATTATTTTGTTCAATATTTTGAACTTTGTTCTGCTCGCACCATAACTCAAAGTTTTGCATATTCTTTCTAAAAGTTTTTCTGGATTATTTTCTGCAATTTCTCGTATTTCTGACGGAGTACAACTTTCTTCCTGACTCATTTTTTTAACTTTAATAATATATTTATTTTTAATTATAACGGATGGGAAGAAGCTTTGTTGTGTTCAATTATCTCTATCATGGCATATTTGATACTTGTAACATTTTATTAAATTGTAAAAGTATTGCCAACCCAGAAAGAAAATATTAATTCAAATGGAAAAAATCTACAATATTTTTTTAAGTTTTTTCAGACTTAAAGGACCCAAATAGAAAAGGTATTATATAATGCACGGTTCATAAGACAATTAGAGCACTTGTACTTTAGAAAACGACCCGCGAAGCGCGTGCTCTATGATAATGTCTTATGAAACTTGTATCTTAACATACCATTTTTACATTTCTTTCCTACAAAATTCCATGTTAAAATCCGAGCCTATTTCTGATCATCATAAATAACAATTAGCCGGGAGAAATATACACCTTTAAATTTCTTCCAGCCAACTTTCCGTCTCTTCATTAATCGGACCTGCTTGGCGGACGATTTACTACGGTATTTTTAATAACTTTATTGACTTATGCCCTTACGAACGCCGTATGTAATATATGCTGTCAAAATGTGTGTTTTATATTTCGAATAACTTACTTATATTAGGCGTAATTTAAAACATTCATACTTGAATCGGAGATTCGTATCATCTTCAAACAAACTGTTTTCGTTCCGCAAGACTACTATCAAACCTTTTCTAGCCTTGTTTTTTGACCAAAATTCCCCTATAATTGAGCAAAATATTCATTCTTTTTATCGCCAATGGAAAGATCTCATCCATGTGTCCAAGAAAACAATCTAAAGCAACCAGAAACCTCTCAAAATTAGTGCATATCATGGTTTTTCGGGTATTGATCTTTTTTCAGCGGTACGTGTGCGAATACAGCGATTCACGTTGGTTTTGAATCATTGGACATTATATTCGTTGGGAAAAACGACCTCGGGAAGGTCGTTCCATAAGGATGAAGTCCTCCAGATAAAATAATTCTTAAATAATGAAGTTCGAGGAGTACTAAGCTTAACCACAGATGGGCGGGCGGCAGTGGTTCGTCGTGTATTTCTGCTATTCGCCGCTCTGGAAGGAATTAAGAGGGCAAGGTCAGCCGAGCACTTTCCATGAAAATATCTGTAAAAGAGAGTCAAATCCCCAACCTTTCTCCGATGTTCTAGGCTGTCGAGGCTCTTCGTCAGCTCGTGCCCTCCGATCAGACGAATGGCCCTCCTTTCAATGGAATCCGGTAGCCGAAGAGTATGTTTGGGTGCAGAGCTCCAGACATGAGAGCAGTACTCTAGTATAGTGTCAAAAGTTTGAGGTGTGTACACCAAGTTTCTGAGAAGCTATCTTAGCGATTACCAAAACGTGGGTATGTCAACACATACTTCCTCCCAGATTGACGCCCAGCAAATTAATAGATGAAACCAGTGGGATTGCGTGTCCTGCCATGACTATATCCGGTTCTGTAATATTAACCTTTTTAGAGAAAACTACTGCCTGAGTTTTTTAGCGTTAAATTCGACTTGGTTACTGTCACCCCAAGCCAAAATTTCTTCCAGGTCTTTGTTGAGGCGTGATACTGGATGCTGTCTGCGAGGATGTGCGTCGGCAGCCGATGTTTGTGCATTCAAAGAGAAAGATGAGATAAGTCTGCTATCGTCAGCAAAGCTAAATATCGGATTTTTAGTTTTCACTAGAAGGTCGATAATATAGAGTAAGAAGAGAGTGGAAGACAATATGAACCCTTGAGGAACACCGGCATTGATGGTGAAGGTGTCTGAGAGAAATCCGTCAATCGCCACTTGCAGAAAGCGGTCCTTAAGAAAGCTAGACAACCAAGCACAGAATCGACTGGGCATACCATAGGATCGCAGTTTACCTAGAAGCCCCTCATACCAAACACGATCAAAAACTTTAGAAATATCCAGTGCAACAGCCCGAGACTCCCCATAATGCTCGATTGCGTTGTTCCAAAGATGGGCGACATACGCTAGAAGATCTCCAGTTGATCTGGACTTCCGAAAATCATATTGATGATCGCTGATAATGTTGGAGCCTTATTGCTGTTACACAATTAGATTGTTTTCTAATTGTTCTTATTAGATAAGGTTTCTTTTCATTCTAATCTAAGCCATTCCAATTCGACAAGTCGTTCACCCAATTCTTGTAAGTTTTGATTTTCAGCCTATCAATAAAATCCCAAAATATAACAGATATAAACAAATGAATTCAAAAGGAAAATGTAACTGGAACCATGCAACTTTCATTTGACTGTATCTGCAATATCTTACAATTTTCATAACACCCAGTATATGAAGTTACTTTTTTAAACGAAACAATAAAGGCAAGTGATATTCTTATTCTTAGGAACCTACAATTATAAAAGAATCAGTTAAAACAATAATTCAAATCAGTTAAATAAGTTACGTAGTATATTGGAAACGTTTTTTATAAGGTATTGAAATACACTAATATTTGCAATACCTGTCATTGTCAAACAAACTCGGCATACGTTGACAATAATTAATTAACAATAACTTTGCGATTTTCCCCTATAATGGCTTGGTAAGTCTGTCTTAGAATGGTTTAAGCCAAGGTCAACTCTCATAATTTAACATCCATTCCTCTACTAGTATATCTATGAAGCCTTTTCATATCAATAATGTCTTTATTATACTTGAGCGATAATAGGGAGTAATTATACCGGCATGATGGGCTTTTCCATTTAAGAGAAAATAAATGTGTATAAATTAGCCATAAAGCAGTTAGGTAACGCGATGAGGCATTAGAAGAAACATATTCTTTTAAAATTTTATTTTTTATTAGGCAATAATTAGGATGGTCTCGAGTTGGTGTAAATTAGGTGACGAGAAGAAACTCATTTTAACATAATATTGGGCCGATATAGACGTAGATTGCTTTAATTTGTTATGGTTCAAGAATTAGTTATGGTGGTTCATCATAAATGCTCATGCTACATAGAGCGCTACACTATACTCTTCGGCTACCGGATTGCATAAAAAAGAGATTCACTCGTCTGATCGGAGACCACGAGATGGTCAAGAACCTCGACAGCCTACAACATCGAAGGTACACATTGGTGATTTGACTCTCTTTTACATTAATTCCATGGTTGACATTCATAAGCATTCATCTGGGGAACTACGCCACAGTATACCACAGCGGAAGTTCATGCCATTCAAGCGTGCGTACTACAGAATCTTCAACAAGGCTATTACAACTAAAAGATATACATCCTGTCGGACAGTCAAATCTCACACGGGAGTACCATACCAACCTTATAGAACTGGCGGCCAGGGGAAACAAGGTTGAGCTCTTGTGGGTCCCTGGTCACTCTGGGATATTAGGTAATGAGAAAGCGGATGAACTAGCGAGAGCCGGGTCCGCTAAAAGTCTCACGGGCCCCGAACCGGCCTTTGGGATAGCAAAGCAGGCAAAACATTAAATAGATGGTCGAAAAAACAGAATCTATCTGGATGTCGAATGGGATGCAAACTCTGACGCGGCCTCAGTTGAAAGAGGTAATGGGTCTGCTAATACGCCACTGTCACGTGCGAAAACACCTTCAACGGAAAGGTATAAACAATGGATCCATTGAATGCAGACTCTGCGGCGAAGATAATGAAACTACCTCTGACATAATATACCACTGCAAAGCACTCGCAGAAGACATAAGCTCTACAGTGATAGAAGTTCCGGCCTCACATCCGACCATGTCCTTTAAGCAACCAACCAACCAAGGCTGACATTGCTCGCATCATCTGGAGGACGTCATCTTTATGAAACGACCTTCCTGAGGTCGTGTTTTCCAACGAATATAAAGTCCAACGATTCAAATCCAACGTGCCAGAGTGCCTTAGAGCAAGAATATTGCAAAAAGAAATCAGCTAGCAATGCGCATTGCGCATGCCTTCCTTCGTTTATTGCAATTGCAGAAAGACTTGCCGACTGTAAAGAGATCTTAACCAAAGGTACTTCATAATTTTTCATGACCTAACGGGTCCTCTAGGTAAGCATTTATTCTAATTCAATAATAATATCACTTATCCCAACCTAGGTCAAGAACGACAAACAAAAATAGACACAAATCACGAATAAATAATGCGTTTTTAACAATGTAAACAATCATTCGGGGACGTCGAGATATCCCTGCACGTAAAAGAGATATTATGTGTCGTGTGTCGCCAAATCAATCGCGTGCCATAGTACTATCATCATTTTATTGATGCGATTTAACCGTTCATTGATGGACTGGCTAGTTTTTCCCACGCCAGGTGAAAATTGTTACGCTTTGTAATCATTAGGAAAGTAGATAACATAATATTTTATCCAACAAATATTAATTTGTTGTAAAATTTTCACAAAAACGATAGTTTAACAACAAAACCCTTGTACATATAAATACATTATAAGGCCGGGTTTATCGGTATACGGTTGCTTTAACTGTGGGTTAAGTATTAGCTATTGGTCATCTTCACGTCAAACTGTTTATTCAGTTCTCGTCATATCCAAGCTGTATGCAAAGGTATTTATTCATTTAGCAGCGGTCAGCAGCAGTGGTCTAGGATCAGACAAATGACTCTCCTTTCGATGGAATCCAGTAGCCGAAGAGTATGTTTGGGTGTCGAGTTCCAGATGAGAGCAGTACTCTAGTGATGGTCGAATCTGGGCTTTGAATAGTGTCAAAAGTTGTTGAGGTGTGTACAACTTTATGGTCCAGAGAAGTGCACCAATTTTATGCATACAACGTGTCCAAGATAAGGAGGGCCACTACAGGGATCTCGGAAACCGTAAGAGATACGAAGTCGGTTAAATGGAGGTAAAGTTGCGCATTTACTTGCCTAATAATATGCCGTTTAGAACGTTTTAAAATTTCTAGTAGTTCGTTTTATTGTTTTCCTTGGTTTTTTTGAGATCGAATTCCAAAGTAAATTGCACTTTTGCATTGCCACTTTTTCCGCTCTATCTAACAGCGTTAATTGTTTTGTAATCCGACCGTAAATACGGTCGTGTTTTCCTGATATTGGAATTTAAGAGCTTTTTTCTTCCGAATGTAACGATGTATGACACATTGTGGTTTAATGACGTTTCGAGGGTTTTTTTAATAACATCATTTTGGGATACCGTCCTGTATTTCTCCTATTTATATAATATCTCATAAGTAAGCTCTAAATTTTTTACTTATGTTGTACTAGTTCAATAAATCAGAAATAATTTAATAATAAACCACAAATAAGTGAACAAAAATCATTCGAAAACAGTAATAAAACGAACAACGAAAAAAATAAGGAACTACATAATCAGGTGCTCAAAAGATTTCCGTTATTCTCTAAGCACAAATAACATCTTCTAACTGCCATATAACAGTTGTTTTGAGATAAAATAAAACACGATAGAATATCAAACTTCTCAGCAGTTGTAAAATTATGTTCCATATTTTCTGGAAAATAGGAAACCTCTTAAAACGCTTTCAAACGATCAACATAAGTCAAGTGAAACAAATCACGCGTCACCATCCTAATTTTTTTTGTTTCAAACGCTTACTTTTCTTTTAAATCCCGAATCAACAGAAGTTTCAAATAATGTTTCTGTATTCTGTTCACTTATTTGTGGTTTATTATTAAATTATTTGTTATTTATTGAACTAGTCCAACATAAGTAAAAATTTAGAGCTTACTTATGAGATATTATTTATAAAATTTCCTGATGTTGTTCAAAAAATCCTCGAAACGTCATTAAACCACAATGTGTTATATTTTGCATTCGGAAGAAAAAAGCTCTCATATTCTAATATCAGGAAAACATTTACACCCGTATTTAAAAAAAGAAAATTGATAATGGCCCTTCGAAGACGACTCGTCGGATTACAAAACAATTAACGCTCTTAAATAGAGCGGAAAAAGTGGCAATGTAAAAGTGCAATTTACTTTAGAATTCGATCTCAAAAAAACCCAGGAAAACAATAAAACGATTTTTCAGAATTTCGGGTTTTTCCGGATATCTCCGGAACTACCCGAAATTTTAAAACTTTCTAAACGGCATATTATTAGGCACGTAAATGCGCAACTTTACCTCCATTTAACCGACTTCGCATCTCTTACGGTTTCCGAGATCTCTGTACTGGCCCTCCTTATCTTGGACACGTTATATATGACATACCTAACATTAAAGAGTCAAATTGTTTGCAAAATCAGGAGGCAATGGAAGAAAATAAACATAGAAGAAAATTTATAAGAAGTTATATTTTCTAATTTTTATCTTCATTGCATTATATCCGTAAAAAGACGTTACAAGAGAAAAACACTAGACACAACATACAGTGTGTACATAAAGTAAGGAACAAATTCATTATCTAGGAATCTAAAAATATTTCGGAAAAATCCTCGGATACGTGTATAATAATTTTTAATGGCGCAATTTTTCCCATACAAACTTAATATACAAGGTGGCTCATGTAGTAGATATGACAATATCGACGATTTTTTTAAATGGGAACCCCTATATTTTAGTTCAGATCTGTAATCTCCAAGAACAGCTGATTTCAAAAACATAACACACTTAGTGCCTAAAATTCATAGTTTCGTTACTACAGGGTAAAACAAATAATTTTATTTAAGATATTTTTAATTTAAAAAAATGTAAAAAAATTAAATAAGCTATTTAATTAAGTGTTGAAATTGTCCTCTTTCTGCTGCCTGACAGTACCCCAAGCGATCAATAAATTCTTGTTGGACTTTTCTTATGGTTTCTTCTGAAATGTTCCTGCATTCTGTTGTTATTCGATTTTTTAAATCTTCAATATTGGCATTTTCGGATGAATCTACCTTTAAATTAAATGGAGAAGTGAACCGGCAAAACTGTAGATACTGGGCAAAAGAAAATCCCAGGTGGATGCGTGAGCACCATACTCAATATCCTCAAAAAATTAATGTTTGGGCTGGTATTGTGAAAAACAAAATTATTGGGCCATATTTTTTTGACAACAATGTTATCGGGCTAAATTATCTTCATTTTCTTCAGAACTTTCTTATCCCTACGCTAGTTAACTTATACCCTAGTAGAAATAATCCAGGAATTCTAGATGAAAATTTGTGGTACCAACAAGATGCAGCAGTAGTGCGCCATTACATAAACCAAGTTTTTCCGAACAAGTGGATTGGAAGACGTGGGCCTGTTGAATGGCCACCTAGGTCTCCAGACCTTACACCACTGGACTTTTTCTTGTGGGGTCACCTGAAAAATGTTGTTTATAAAGTCAGACCTGCCAATATTGAAGATTTAAAAATCGAATAACAGAATGCAGGAACATTTCAGAAGAAACCATAAGAAAAGTCCAACAAGAATTTATTGATCGCTTGGGGTACTATCAGGCAGCAGAAAGAGGACAATTTCAACACTTAATTAAATAGCTTATTTAATTTTTTTACATTTTTTTAAATTAAAAATATCTTAAATAAAATTATTTGTTTTACCCTGTAGTAACGAAACTAGGAATTTTAGGCCCTAAGTGTGTTATGTTTTTGAAATCAGCTGTTCTTGGAGATTACAGATCTGAACCAAAATATAGGGGTTCCCATTTAAAAAAATCGTCGATAATGTCATATCTACTACATGAGCCACCTTGTATATTAAGTTTGTATGGGAAAAAATGCGCCATTAAAAATTATTATACACGTGTCCGAGGATTTTTCCGAAATATTTTCAGATTCCTAGATAATGAATTTGTTCCTTACTTTATGTACACACTGTATAATCAAATTTGATATTGAATTGCCTTCAAAACAGTCTCAATCTAGCGTAATTTCATACAAACAAATCTACTTAATGGATTTTTAATGGCAATTTACATTTATATTAGAAAATCTACTCGAAATTCTGGAAACTCATTGATCTATTCCACGCGCCGGACCGCCGCGCTTCCTCAGCTGCATAATTGCAGGGAGGAAGTTTCCCGGTTTCCCGATCCCCATTTATTCCGCCGGAAGGTTAGCACAAGCCCTTCGATTTTGCTTTCTAAGATAATCACTATGGCTTAAATTAAAAATCGATATTGTACAGGTAAACGCAAGTGAAGCGAACTTCTGAATGTTGAGCATTGATCAGAAACAAAATTACCCTTCCATAACTAAATATAATTTCATGACATCACTTTTTATTTGCCATTGCCGTTAGCTTTTCACCCTTCTTCAGCCAAGCTTCACCCATCACCCTGTTCGACGCTTAAAGCCCCTGCTACCCTTGGAGGGTAAATTATGAGTTTATCTTGATTAGAACTTACCTGTACTGAATATTATGGTTTTTAGGTTAATATTTAAAAAGGACGAAGTTAGCTACTCTTTCAGTAAAATATTTAGGGATCCGTAAGTAGTTACTCCAGGTGGTGGTGAGCGATATCGTGATTTATCAATCACGCTGTGACTCTGGGAGTCGTGCGTGTGCACAAAAAGCGATTCACGTTGGCTTTGAATCGTTGGAGGTTATATTTGTTAGGAAAAACGACCTCGGGACGGTCGTTCCATAAGGATGAAGTCCTCCAGATGAAAGAATTCTTAAATAATGAAGATCAAGGAGTACTAAGCTTAACCGCAGCAGCAGTGGTTCGGGTCGGGTATTTCTGCTATTCGCCGCTCTGGGCGGAATTAAGTGGGCGAGGTCAGCCGAGCACTTTCCATGAAAATATCTGTAAAAGAAAGTCAAATCCCCAATCTGTCTGCGATGTTCTACACTGTCGAGATTCTTCGTCAACTCATGGTCTCCAATCAGACGAATGGCCCTCCTTTCGATGGAATCCAGTAGCCGAAGAGTATGTTTGGGTGCAGAGCTCCAGACATGAGAGCAGTACTCTAGTGATGGTCGAATCTGGGCTTTAATAGTGTCAAGAGTTGGAAGTCGGAGTCGGAAGAGTACACTAAGTTTCTGAGAAGCTATCTTGGCGATTGCCACAACATGGTTATGCCGAGACATGTTTAATTTTCATAAATGAGTTCATTTTTGGAACGCGATTCCTTAGAAACTGCTACTCGAACAGTAATAAAGTATGTTATTATTGGAAAGAGTTATAAACGACCTATAAAATTGTGTGCCACTTGACTCCCTTCCCATTCAAGATTTTAAAGGTAACATGTATACTCCTACTACCTTTCAATTGGCTTAACTAAAAAAAGTTTTCGGAACAACTTCTGTGGCACCGTATGTTATCGCTAAAACAATCTGCCCAAAATTCACTTTATGTTTATGCAAATCTTTTTAGGGGTTAGTTCACGTCTAGGTC
Organism: Barypeithes pellucidus; assembly: GCA_963991005.1. NCBI lineage: Eukaryota > Metazoa > Arthropoda > Insecta > Coleoptera > Curculionidae > Barypeithes > Barypeithes pellucidus. Next base: position 13,506,942 of record OZ022565.1, on the reverse strand, counting down.
TCTTTTCATTCGCGTTAGATCGAGAAAGATAAATACGTGCACAAAGTGGAATATGGAACGAAACGACTTCGAAGTAATCCGTTTTATTTTCAGCGTTTTATTATGTTTCCTGGCTTTTAAAGGGCCTGAGCTTTGTTAAAATGAGGTTTATGGACAACTCAAAATAAAGTTAAAGGGCGCTTAATATGTAAATTACTTAATTTGGGGAATAAAAGGAAAAGAAGTATTTAAATTAGTATATGGAAAAATCATTTCCTAACTATCCAAAGCACCTTTTACTATAAGGGTGTATTTTTGGGGGTTAAATCACGAAAGCTGCAAATATTTTTTAAAAGCTCCAGGCTTTACAATAAAATTAACGTGTTTTTCCGATTTTTAATATTATACAGGGTGTCCGCTAATTAATGGTACATGGAAAACCCACAGGCTCCTTACCTTAAAATATTAGGATTTAATTATAATTACCTATATCCGAAAGTTGATATTAACTGAGATACAGGGTGTTAAAGTTAAAACTTCATTTTTGTCTTTCTCTAATAACTTTGAGAGAAACCAACGGCTTTCAACAAAATTTGGCAATTATGGCTTATTCTAATGTACAATGTAGATGGCGCTGTCTGCGGAATTTTTCGCATATTCATACTGTCATAACTTTTCTGTGCCTCAGCGTATTTAAGTTTTTAATAAAAATAATACTATTTTATTACGTAAAAAAGGTATACTAAGTCCGGGTCGCCCAGAGTTACCGTTTCGGAGATATTTGCATTTAAATTGTTTAGTGCGTTAGCTCAGGCAAGCAAATAATATTTTGTAACTTCTTACCAATTCATTTTTACATGATAATTAATGTTCTAGTAATGGTAATTGGGAATAATAAATACAACAATTGGATTGTTCTTTAACTTACTTTACTTACAATAACTTTGACCCTAGAAAATATCTTGTCGAAAGAAACCAACAGCAATGAAAACACAAACTTACGATAAACTCAAAAATGAAACATTTTCTGTTCCATAGCAACTGCATCTCTAAAATTTATTTGTTTTCTCATAGGTTACTTTAAGAAAAAAATTTTGTTTGCCAATTAATAATAATTGGGCAGAGTGCACTAAACAATTTAAATGCAAATATCTCCGAATCGGCAACTCTGGGCGACCTAAACTTAGGTATACCCTTTTTACGTAATAAATATGAGAAATGTATTATTTTCATTAAAACCTTAAATACACTGAGACACAAAAAGTTATGACTTAATAAATATGTAAATAATGCCGCAGACAGCGCCCCCTACATTGTACATTAAACTTTCATAAAAAAGTCAATTTCTCATCCTAAAAAGACCATAATTGCCATATTTTGTAAAAAAAACGTCGGTTTCGTGCAAAGTTATTAGCGAAAAACACACAACAGTTTTAACTTTAACACCCTGTATCTCAGTTAATATCAACTTTCGGATATAGGTAAGTATAATTAAATCCTAGTATTTTTACGTAAGGAGTATGTGGTTTTTCCATGTACCATTAATTCGCGGACACCCTGTAAACTGCAAGCGTGATATTAAGGGTGGCAAGTTTTTAAAGTAACACCCTGTATTGTAATTTAAAATATATAACATTTTCGTCGAAATTATAAACAATGTTAGGGCCAATCTGATTTTAACATAAACAGACGACGCGACGGTTGCATGCATTCCCGGTTAAAATATTGGAGATGTTTAAATTTAAGCATTCACGTCCGATCACGCAATTGCGTGAAGCAGACTGCTCTTTGTAGAGCCCTGTTGCGTGAAGGCCGCTCAGCTGATTTTACTATATTTCCCGACATGCACCAGACAAGAAAAATAATAAAGTCTCAAGTGGGGCATGATATTGGCTAGACGGGATAAATATAGTTTTACACACATTCCTTTCGATGTGCTACTCTTACAAATATTTCTTTGAACTAATATTGCACGAATATTTGAAATAAGATGCTTTAGATGATGGAACAGAAATTTGATAAGTTTACTTTTAACATCAACTATTTCAAGAAAATTAAATGAGAACGTTACCATTACTTTATTTATACACCTGAAGATGGAAAAGAAATTTAAAAAAATTATATTCTATCCACCAATTTTCGGCTTCCCGGTATATTAATTTTTATTATACCAATCGGAAAGACCCTGAAAGAAATAGACAGCGAATTTCAGTTCCATCCCGGCTCGCTACTCGTATTTTCGCGCGGTTGCCGTGGAAACAACGCCGCCCCCGTCGCGACGCCATGCGTTCAATGGCGTCGTCGGTGAGATTGGATCGCAGTTCCCAATTTAATGGAAGACCGGGCATTTATTTGTTACAGATATAGTCGAGGGGACTGATTCGAATCTAGATTGTGATATTTTATTTCACCTGTACTTATAAAATGTATTTTAATCACTGATATGGCTATAATAACCGCATTCTTTACCAAAAAAAGATAAAGATTATTCTTTAATCCACTTTAAAATAAAATAAAGGCCGATGCCTTGTTTATCGTCAAACATTAGTCCCCGTCAGAGAATACTAAATTATTTATGATCGGTTATAGAAACTAAAAATTTAAAGAGCAGAATTCTGTTAGAGTTAACTTCAGGAAGCTCTAATAGTGATAGAGCTCTTTAAGAAAAATGCGATTTATGACAACTATAAATTACAACAACGTATATATCAACTACACCTTTAAACTATATCTAAGGATAAACCAAAAATGCTGATATTCTTCAACACCTTCCCTCATTGACAAGTTTGTTTCTATCCAAGGATCTGCAAAAATATTGTAATCTCCCGATCGAAACATCTGGGCTTAAACAATGACTTTTTTAATCTGAAACCAGCTTTTGCAAGAAAGTCTGTCACCATCACTAGTAGCTATAATTTCTGTTTCAGTGGTTGATATAGCTATACTAACGTTTGTCTTTGACTGGACCAGGATATTTTACTAGAGATATAGATACAAATAACTCCTGTAGTGGATCGTCCTGTTTATAGTTCACTAAATGCTTCCAAGTACCGTGCAGTTCCAGCAACATACCTTAACCAATAACCTAGCGTACCTCTAATATCTAAAAATATCTAAATATTCGTTTAACTTAAATCCAAACTTCTCTACTGTGTTCTGGAGGCAATTCAAACTGCATAGGCTATGTCAGGTCTGGTTCCTGTCTTCGAATATATAAGGAAAATTTTCTACTACTCAGTTCATCCATTTCTTCTCTATCTACCTTCCCTCAATTAGTATATTCCTTAATTATTGGGGTGGGTTCATCATGCCAAATATCTTTAAATTCTCCTTTTATATGCTTCTATGGCTTAGGCAAACCTTCTTTATCTATTTCTAAACCCAAAAATTCTTGTATCATTTCTTCATTGTTTGAGACTATCAAACCATCATCTACATAGATTGTCTTGGTGGTCCTAGCCGGGTTGGGGATTTAATTAGTTCAGATTTATTCACTTAAGGTTATTACGTAACTGCTGGCCAAGACAGTGATAAAAACGAGAATCTTAACCTTAATACCAAAAACTATAGTACGATATACAGCTCCTGCTTATAGAATAAAAACAGCGTTAACACACTTACACGATATTCGGGCCAGGCAGGCGAACCCGGTGGCTGTTTGCGTGATGCCCGCAGTGCACCGAGACAATCGGTACACGCCATTGCGTGAAGGCGCGCACTATAGGATCTTATTGCATGAAGGTCGCTAGAACAGCTGATTTTACTCTCTTTGAGACAAAAATGTAAACAAACGAATGCACCGGACCTACAAGCCACATACGAGAAAGTAATGATGCGAATCAAAGGCATTTATCTTAATACAAGAAAATATAATCTTGAAATGAATACGGTATGTATATTAAGTATAATATGACAATTCTTTAAATCTTCTTCTTTCACAACTTCCGATTTTAATGCACTATATAATTGTACCTGACAAACATTTGTTTATGCACATACACAATTTAATTGTACTTGATTGGCCATTTCATGTTGTTTCGGCATAATTTCATAACATACGATTATCCTTTTTTTTATGGGCAACCACTAGCTGTATAGGACGAATCCTATATCCTATAGACACTCTGGGAGTAGGTCGTATGCAATAAAGCGATTCAGGTTGGTTTTGAATCGTAGGAGATCGTATTTGTTGGGAAACGCGACCTCAAGTCGAATATTTGCCATAGAAATATAGTAGTAAGAGTGAAATCACCGACCTGTCTGCGATGTTCTAGGCTGTCGAGGTTCTTTTGTCAGCTCGTGGTCTCCGTTCAGTCGAATGGCTCTTCTTCCGATGGAATCCAGAGGCCGAAGAGTATGCTTGGGTATAAACCTTCAGACATGAGAGTGCTATTGGAATTGTGTGTCCTGCCTTGGCTATATCTGGTTCAGCAATATTAACATTTTTAGAGAAAATTCCTGCCTGGCTTTTCTTATCATTAAATTCGATGTGGTTACTGTCGGTTGGTTGGTTGGTTGGTTAAAGGCGGGGGTCGGTTTAAATGCCCGAACTTCAAATCACTGCAGCCTTTCGGCTTATTGTGTACCCCGATCTTGTTAGAAGATGTTTGTTCCTTCTATGAGGTCCAGTTACCTTCTAGCAAGCTTGTTATGTGGGAGGTTGTCACCACGTTGTATGTTCCCGAAGATATTCTATGAGACAGCGCTACGCAGCTGTATATTATGGTGAGGCGGTTTCATCCTCTTCGCCGCAGAGTCTACATTCAATGGATCCGTTGTTTATCATCCCATTCGATAGTATTTTCGATGGTTTTCCAATTACGGCCCTTGCGTGTATTTGACCAGGTAACTCTTGCCATCGAGATAGGTGTTGCTTTTCCGACCATCTATCTAATGTAGTTTTTGTTGCCTGTTTTGATATTCCAAAGGCCTGTTCGGGGCCCCTGAGACTTTGGGCAGATCCGGCTCTTGCTAGTTCATCCGCTATTTGGTTACTGTCACTCCAACACAAAATTTATCGCAAGTCTTTGTTGAGGCCTGATAATTCATGCTATCTGCGAAAATATGGGTCGGCACCCGATCTTTGAGTTAAAAGTCAAAGTTAAAGATGAAACAAATGAGCTTGATGGCATATAGTGGTTTGTTCTTGTTAAGGAAGATTATAAAAGGAAGTTACTTGGACCCCATCTCCTTCTGATCTCTTCAAAAGGTGAATAACGACGACAACAACAGAAAACCTAAATCATTATCTATTAAATTAAAAAGAAAAGTTGTCGTTACGTTACGTTTGCCTATCCAATAATCTCCCCCTTAATTAATTATTAATAAAAAAAAGTTTTTAATACTTTCAGCCGAATAATCTCCCGATCGAAAAAACGGGGGAAAGAACACAGGGGAAAACGTAAAAGAATCGGGTAAGACTGTCATTTGCCATTGTCTTTATTCGAACGGGGGGTATAACTTGGTGGAAATTCGGCGGTGGATCGCGTGACCTGCGAAAATATCCCCAAGTCGTGGACCTGCACGCGATGGTACGTAGAAACTCTGAGGCCGCTGAAATTTTATTTATGGAGTCAAGATTTTAGGCAAAGCAGATCAGCGAATATAGCAAAAGCATTATTTATGAGCAAAATGTAACCAGAGAAAGTATATTTCATGAGGAATTACTTTCAGTCAATAAATCGGAATTTTTTGCATTCAACCTCATAAGCCAACCTCACTTTTTTGACATTAGCGTACCAAGCTTTGACAGTACTTTTCCTAACTTAACAGATCTTATTTGTCAATATCGCGCATTGCCTTGCTATTCTCCGCTGTCAATATTAGTATGTCATGTGAACATTGTCAAGTATCGTGAGTCTAATGTAATATGATGTATATGATGTATATCGCTGGACACTAATCTGTTGGTTTTCTGTGAATACTTACACCAGCAAATGGACAGACGTGTTCAAGTGGACGCCGTCTATACCGACTTTAGTAAGGCCTTCGACAAAATAAGCCATAACGTCTTGGTGAGACACTTAGCCGAGCTCGGTGTGGGTGGGAGCCTTCTCAGATGGGTCGAATCTTATATCTATTCAGGGTTTCCGCTCTAGGTCATTTGTCACTACATCAGGAGTACCTCAGGGGTCACATCTTCGGCCGTTATTTTTTGTTATTGATATAAATAAAACTTGTTCTTGTTTCCACTACTGTAATTTTTTGCTTTATGCGGACGATTTAAAAATGTATGTAACAATTTCCCACCTAGACGAGTAGGTTACAGAGCGATTTGGATCGTCTGGCAGAGTTCTGCGACGAATATGGCATTTTTCTTAACCTGTCAAAATGCGTCTCAGCTACGTTCACCCGAAATTAAAATCGAATAACAACCACTTACCATATAAATAACACATCACTAAATATTGTCAGTAAGATAAAGGATTTGGGCGTTATTTTTGATTCTAAGCTGCTCTTTGACGAGCATGTCGAATCTGTCGTCAATGCCGCTTCTAAAATGTTGGGTTATATCATACGTAAATGTAAACCTTTTTATAACACTAAGCCAATAATTTGCCTGTTCAATTCCTTTGTTTTAAGTAAACTAATCTTTGCCAGTCTTGTTTGGAGTCCCAAACAGAAAAGCTAATGTTGATAGGTTGGAGAATGTTCAAAATAAATTTATGAAGTACCTTTCAATGAAGCAAAATTTTCACATGCAGGACGGCGATGTCTCTTTGGCACAAAGGTATTTACGTATAGCTTCTCTGTCTGATCGAAGAAGATATACTGATACACTTTTTTTATGTAAACTTCTGAATAACGTAGTACAAAGTCCTGATATCCTAACAAAGGCCCATATCAATGTCCCCCCAGAGGTCTCTAAGGATGAACGAATTGTTTTCCTTGCCATTTCGGTACACTTATGCGGCTCAAAACTCACCATTGTGTAGGATTATAAGAAATAGTAATGCGTTTGTTAATATAGATTTCTTTTCAATGTCTCTACGCAGAGTGAAGAGCATCTTAAAAAATGTGTAAATAATATATTTTGAATATTTGTTTTATAGCCTTACTTCACTCTGTCATGTACACAATGCTGAATATTCTAGAAATGTATTTATGTTGCTTTGTCTTCATATTTTGATTGTTTTGTTGTATATTTAGGATTTCCTATGTATTTCAATTTTGTTTGTATGAACATCGTGTCGATACTCTCTTGGGTATTTCTTTTACCTATTTGTATCGCTGTTGGCATAAATAAATAAATAAATAAATAAATAAAATAATTGGTTGCATAATCTGCATTTTGAAGTAACCGATATCTCGTACCTTGACCGATGAGCCGGCAAGAACGATAATTAGGATTATTGCTACTCGCGCACTCCATAATAATAAAATCGTTGGGTTGGATCACTACAATTTTATTTCACCCTGGGAATGAGTCAAGGGAGCCACGTGCTCGGTCCGTTCCTAGTCCGAATTTCCACCTGAAATTGCTACTTTCGGGATCGGTTTCCGTAGATATATGTTTAGGCCTAACAATCCCCTTGTCAGTATTAGAAACTATAGTTTCTGCAACTGAAAAGTTTAATATTTTGGCCCAAACCCGAACATTAAAGACGTTGGCCGAAATGAATCACTCACATTCAAAGTAGGGTGGTTGGTAAACCATTGTGAGCAAATCACTTTCCCAAAAAGACACGTTCGTTATTGTAATCTGATGGCAAATCCTTCTTTGTTATTAGTTCACGTGACCATGAAAATAACGTGGCTGGTTACATGTATTCCATAATTATTGTTTTCCTTACTTCCTCGTTCGACGATTTCCATATAGTACATAGATTTCTTCAGTTACCTTTAACAACTTAATGAAAAAGTAATTAACGTGTAATTTCTTCTCTCCGAATGATTATAATACGAAGTTCCATGAAAACAGCATCCGTGTCATTCGTTACCTAGGCGCCGCATTGTTATTATTACCTTACAAATGTCAATAATATTTAAAAACATCAAAAACGGAAAGAAATAATTCCGATTCCGAAGGAAAACTAATTTCAATGCGCTCGGGACGAAACAATTAATAAAGCCAATGAAGCAAAACAAAATGTAGAAGCCTACAAATAGGAATATAATACGTTTATTAAATCGCATTAATCCAAGAGCAAGTGAAGAGTTTCAGCGAACGGGTATTATACCAGAAACAGTATGTAACTAAAATTATCCACCTCCATTTTCCTACAGGGTGTTTTGAAATTACGACAAAAAACAACGTTACTTTATAAAATAATTCAGGAAAAACACAATAAATGGATCTACAAACTGATAACAAAATCATGAAAATCGCATAAAAAATAAATAAGTTATAAAATATCAAACGTGACCAAATTTATTTCGTTGAAGTTCGAAAAAGAAAACTGATACTTTCGTAGAAGAGATATTTTATGAAACTTATGCAAGGTACATTTTTCCACATACGAGATTTCTCGAGTTTCCCGTTAGTGACAGAAAGTAATACTTTAGGCATTTGTTATATAAAAAAGTATTATAAAATATTTTTAAACTTAATCAAGAAACAGTCCTGCCAAAATGGGTTTGGCCAACTAATTTACCGGGGCAGAGCGGGTAATTTAGTGCGGCAGAGGGCAACAAGTGTACAATTTTTTATTACAACACTTCAGTCCATTATTATAATTAAGCAAAAAAGGCGTATGTCGTTACATATGTTTAATTTCGTTAAGTATTTATAATAGTCCGTTTTACAAAATTTATGAGTGTTTTTAAGGGTTTATTATCCAAATTAATTAGGCTAAAATCATATTGATTGCAAAAAAAACAGACTTTTTTGAAATTATATAAATACGAGTATATTCCATAATAAATTTTCATATACAGGGCGTTACTTACTGACGTACGGCGCAAGGGCTTAAGTTTCTTGCTAGAGGGTGCTTTTAAATCGTTATTTTTTAATATCTCCGTAATTATATTGGATATCATTATTAATTTTGGTATGTGTTGATAGGGTATAAAGCCAGTGGCGGTTCTTCGACAGGAGCATATGCGCACGTGCATCCCGAAAACGAATAAACAAATATTAATTTATATTCATTGAATATTATTTATCGTATTAAGTCCGACCCTCTCTAATATTTTATCGTACCGTCAATTATCGTATAAAGTCCGACCCTCCCTAATATTTTATCGTACCATCAACCAAGCTGTGTATTATAGGCTCTCGATCCGGCAACCGTGCCTCGGTCGAGGTTAATGACGATTGTGACGAAACTTGCTCGCTTGTGCGATTAAGTAGGCGGGGCATAATGCAGTTTCTCTGTAGTAACAGGTGTCGGTATACAGCGGGGATAGCGGGGCTATGGCGATTTAGCATAGGAAAGGCGCACAATTTTAGTGTGCGCCGCGCCGTTGTCTGTTCGTTCATCTAGTTACAAATTCGAGCGTGTATGTTTTAATATTTTAATATTATATTTATTTATTAAGTTAAAATGAATAGTTTGACGGTGGACTATTTAAAAAATAACTTTAGCTCTTTGAGTTTGGAGCAAAAAATTGACGTGAAGAATGCGGGAAGACCTACACCCGAAATTAATTTAACGCAGACCACAAAGGATAAATCTAGGGACTTTATTAGAAAGTTTAAAAATGAAATATATGAAAAAAAAATTTATAGAGGGTATTCCAAACTTTAATGAGGCTGTTATTGATCAATTCTCTACAATTAAGAACCGAAGAACGGACTTTACGTTTAAGCACTATACACACTAAGAAAACCTTCTTATTTTCCAAAAGTTGTATTTCTTGTGTAAAATTAAAAAATAATTAAAAATATCAAATACCAATGTATGGAAAAATCATTATTTCAAAGACCACCCTTACTTTTGAATTAAAAATATGTTTTATCTAACGCATTTTCTTTTTACTTCTTTTCTTTCTACATTTAAACGCCTAGAAAGTAATTGTTTGGTCGTTACACAAAAATAAAATTTTAAAAATAATTTCACCATACTTGTGAACCCCCTCTATCATAGGTCATGAGCCGCCACTGAATAAAGCCACACATTTTAGTTAGAAAAGATCTTCCATCGATCCAACAGTGGCGTCCCTGCAAGCACGTCCTCTTATATGTAATACAAAAAGTGGTACGCCCCTGATATTTTTTCATATGGATATTTTTTATGATTTTCCTGGTCAATTTTACATGATAACGATCTCTTCCATTATTCTCGTCGGATTCACCATTCTTGATTAAAACAATTAAATTGAAGCCTATTACTATTAACATTGATAATAATAATTTATATTTTATAAAACATGTTGCAAATTTACCTTTACCTTAAAAATAAGACGAAGAAGCCAAATTCAATAATAAATAACATAATCCACCGTCTCGGCTTGAAGACGGTAATATATCAATAATTTTATGTATCGCGCACCCACCATGATTTATAATCCGAAAAAGTACTAAAAACTGTTTTATTAAATTTATTACTCCATTTATGTTGCCTTATATTCCGTATCGATAGTATCAAAAAAGAATCGCGTGATCGTGGATATTATTAAAGCTCAAGAAAAAGTCAATTTTTCATAAAAATGTCTTATTTGTTGGCCAAAAATTGCTTAAAGTTTGTGATTTCTTGACATAGTTATTTTTTACAGCTTAAATAAATTTGGGTTAATGACGATCATCAATCTGTCAGAGGTTACTTATATTAAAATTTACTTTATACAGTCATAGTATAATCTACGACGTAAGTATTTGTTTACGACCAATTTTTTTTATTTTCCCGTTTATCGATGCTTCACAAAAGAAAACTCTCTCTTTCAACATTCTAATAAGATTACCATCAGAATGTGATGCCTGATTTTATAAAGAAAAAAGCAACGGCTTTATTTAACTGCTACAAGAAGTTCCAATTTTTTTCTATTTGGGTTTCATAATGACTACATTACGAAATGCAAAAAAATTTAATAACCTGCCACTTTATGGAACTGAAATTTTATTTTTTTATGTTGGCAGCAAGTAGGGTTCGAATTTTAGGCTTACTTCTATTTCGTTGAAATTAGTTTTCTAGGCATTATGGATTCGACAAAAGTTTTTTATAGAAAACTTTAAAATACTAACCTTTAACCTTGCCAATAGATTATTTTTACTAGATATTTATCTGAAATACCTATACTCGGAAATATATAACATGGTGACGGTGTCCGTCAACTAATTTCTAGTCACAACTATGAAACAACATAACCTCAAAATAATAGAAATATCTTTCAGTTTATGCTCTATTTCTAAAGTTTTATCGAATAAAGTACTATTTTTATTTTTAATTCAATATAGTATTATACATATTACTTAATATATGCATATTTATAGTTACTGTAGACATTTCCTGGGCATTAATTGCTATTCCTGTCAGATTCTGTGTCGACACAATATTTTGTTCAATAGTATTATTTTGTTCAATATTTTTAACTTTGTTCTGCTCGCACCATAACTCAAAGTTTTGCATATTCTTTTTAAAAGTTTTTCTAGAATATTTTCTGCAATTTCACGTATTTCCGACGGAGTATAACTTTCTTCCTGACTCATTTTTATAAACTTTAATAATATATTTATGTTAAATTATGACGGATGGGAAGAAGCTTTGTTGTGTTCAATTGTTTCTATCATGGCATATTCGATACTTGTAACATTTTATTAAATTGTAAAAGTATTGCCAACCCAAAAAGAACATACCTATAAATTCAAATGGAGAAAATCTACTATATATTTTAAAGTTTTTCAAACTTTAAAGACCCAAATAGAAAAAGTATTATAAAATACACGGTTCATAAGACAATTAGAGCACTTGTACTAACGCGTGCTCTAAAATAATGTGTTATGAAACTTGTATCTTAATATACTATTTTCTATTTTGGTTCCATACCAAAGCTATCTCGTTATCGTTTTCGGTATGGTAATAAGCTTTTTATGACACCGCTTTTTTCTTTTTTAAAAGTTGATAATACAGTCATGTATGTTTGGTTGCAGGAACAAATATTTCCTTATTTTCCCTTTAAAGTTGAATACACAACACTATAATGTACCAAAGGCTCCTTTGATCAATAATTTTACAGTTTTACCAACATAAAATTTAGACATAAAAATTTACTAAAGTTATATGGCATGTATTTTTTTTAAAGATGGATTTTACAAGAGTAAAAATAGGATAAAGTACATGTTTTATGAAGCTCTTATTGCACTTGTCCCTTTAGAAAATTAGCCGCTTGAGGCGAACGTGAACGCGTGGTAGAATATGATGCTTTGTAACCCTTGTACTTTAATAATACTATTTTTAATTCGCTATTTTTTATTATTAAAAATGTTGTCATCCTTTATTACCTAACTCACACATGTAAACAAAAAGAAAGTACTTTCACTTTTTATTACCCATTGTCGGCCCCGCGACATAGACATTGGGGGGGGGGGGGGGGGGACTAGTGGGGTGAGTTTACTTTCGAGGGGTGGAATTCAGTCGGCGAATTGATCGACCATTTTGCGATGTTACATTCTGAAATTTATGCGCAACGCTCTGATTTCTTATTAATGCGCCCTCGCTGCCCGCGCGTCCCCCCGCCGCCCCCCGTTCTCGTTCGAAGGAGTTGATAATCAATTTTGCTTCGTGGATTGTGGATAAAGTAGAAGGGCGTTGTCTAGGGGGTAAGTTACGAGGCTTTTTTGTATGATTGAATTTATATTGAAAATTACAAATTGTTGACTGGAGCAGCAGATATTCATCACGTCGGTAAATAAATTCAGTAACAAAAAAAAATACTTTCTACAGAATCCCACATCATGTAAGTATAAGAGCTTGTCGTCGGACAAATACGATCGCAAATTTAAAATACGAGAAGCCGTATAGGATTACTCATTTTTGAAAACAAGTTTCCTGATGGGCGATATTCAATTTCTAAATAAAAGAAAAAAGCTAGCGGCAACGTTAAACAAAATATGAGTGATGATCGGGTTTTACACGTTTTAGGAGATAATGTACCATTAAGGCTTCCATTTTTTGAAAAAGAACTGAATATCATAATTGCTTGCATTTCAATTCCATTTAATCACATACTGGATGTTCCTTTATGAAGGAATATTAATGAGATTTCATCTATCTTTGAAAGTTGACGTGTTTTTACTTTTACTTTCCACCTGGGTGGAAAGTAAATTATTTTTTTGTAATTTTTTTAAAAATCGATATCTCAAAATAAAATACGAGCACACTTTTTTTTAAATGCTAATAGCTTTGTGTGTTTAGATATGTCTACTTTTTCCCTAATTGATAGAGTGGTCCTCAGCATCGAATATTGTGAACAAATCGTTGATATCTTGTTTGTCTTGGCATTTTCACTGAAATAAGCTAGTAGCGCCGACTGAGAACCAGGATTTTGAACTTTGTTTCCCGTACACCATTCTTTGAAACAGTTATATGCCTCGTCATATCTCGGGCGGCTTTTAGTTCGCAGAAGATCTTCTTCTACTATTTTTTCTGCTTCTCGAATTTCTGGTGGAGTAGCAGCAAAATCAAATTCCTCATCCTTCTGTTGTTAAAATAATATATTGTTTAGTAACATGGAAACCATATCCAAAAAATGATGCGTGTTTAGATATGTCTACGTTTTCCCTAATTGATAGAGTGGTCCTCAGCACTGAATATTGTGACCAAATCGTTGATATCTTATTTGTCTTGGCATTTTCACTGAAATAGGCTAGTAGCGCCGACTCAGAACCAGGATTTTGAACTTTGTTTCCTGTACACCATTCTTTGAAACAGTTATATGCCTTGTCATAACTCGGGCGGCTTTTACTTGGCAGAAGATCTTCTTCTACTATTTTTGCTGCTTCTCGAATTTCTGGTGGAGTAGCACCAAAATCAAATTCCTCATCTTTCTGTTGTTAAAATAATATATTGTTTAGTAACATGGAAACCATATCCAAAAAATGATGCGTGTTTAGATATGTCTACTTTTTCCCTAATTAATAGAGTGGTCCTCAGCATCGAATATTGTGACCAAATCGTTGATATCTTCTTTGTCTTGGCATTTTCAATGAAATAAGCCAGTAGCGCCGACTGAAAACCAGCATTTTGAACTTTGTTTCTCGTACACCATTCTTTGAAACAGTTTTATGCCTCGTCATATCTCGGGCGGCTTTTAGTTGGCAGAAGATCTTCTTCTACTATTTTTGCTGCTTCTCGAATTTCTGGTGGAGTAGCAGCAAAATCAAATTCCTCATCTGATCTGGCATTTTTCTGTCGTTAAAATAATATATTGTTGAGTGACATGGAAAAAATATTCAAAAACTGATATTTGCCAGCTTGATGTACATTATTACCTACGTTATTTTACCACCTGCGGTTATTTGAAATTTCTGTCTAATTTTTCAATGGAAAACTCCAAATCACATTAATCTTTTATTAATAATTTTAATTCAAAATAAGAAGAAGTGGATGTTAGATGTGGTTGTAAATAAAATAGTATACAAACCTCGGTGAAAAGTTTCATTACTGCCTCGAGATTTAGTTACTACTACCGACTTTCTCGACAGGAATGACACACTTTCCACCTCGGTACGTAATATACTATTTCCTATTGGATGTTGAATTCTTTTTTAATCCTTATTTTTTAATATTTTCAGTACTTTAGATATTATATGTATTAGGATATGAAACCACTTAATTATTCTAAAAGTTATTTCATCGCTCCCCAGGATCCTCCCTGTAAGCATACAGGGTGATTGATGATGAATGGCCTATGAGACGTTTACGAAGAACTACGCAACGGATCAATTTGAAAATTTGTTAGCTTATATAAGTGGACATTGGCTCACTTTTAAAAGTATTTTCAGCCGTGCGGCGCTGCCGCTTCTCCTAGAAAGTATTAGCAACTTTGATAACTTAAATGGATTATTTTTTGTTGAATCTCTATTAAATTCTTTCGGAAAGATTTTCCTATACTTCTCTGTTGTTTTCTAGATAATAATTAATTTAACTTTTTTTTTTGGAAAACGTGTCCTTCAAAAAGGGCTGGTATTTACGAACTCTGGCAAATTAGCCAACTGAAATTTGGTCGAGAGTCAGGTAATACCCTGAGGCCTTTTACTCTGTTCCAAAATATAGTACAGGGTGTTTCAAAATACAAATAATCTGACTTGATTTGTAAAAATGATGAAAGATATTTTTTTTTAAATGAAACATCCTGTATTTATCTGTGGTCCTAAAAGCTCTTGAAATTCTTTGTATTTCTTATATTTCAAAATTGAAAGAAAGATTTCGCGTATCGACAAAATCCTTTTTATGGATTACAAGAACAAATTTTAATTTTACACGTAAATTTAAACATTGGTAGTCTTAAATCAGAGATGCTGTAATACACCTGAACCAGATAGACCGAGAGCAATTATTTTATCATTAGCATTAGACTTTTGCTTTGATTACAAATAATTTCGGGTTATTAACTACAAAACTCGGAATTTTTAGTTTTCTTGGCGGATACGATGTTATAATTTGCTCCTTTAGGTCTGGAGTTAAAGAGGTACAGAATTTGTTAAATTGGAAGGATTTAAAATGTTTCATACTTTCGTAAAGATATTCCAGCGAAAACTCTCGTTTTTCGACAGTTGACACCGGAAATATGTCATCGATCAGCTGTTTGGGAAATCCTATAAAATTCCTTAGTTTGGTGCTGAGCTGTACTAAACTGATGTGTTGTGTTTTTAAAGCATAATTGGGGCTAATAATAATTTAAAAATTTATTTCCATCGTTTTAGTACCGTTTATTTTGTATTTAAAAGGTTTCATTAGCTAAATTTATAGGTTAATATATTACTAAACTCTTTAGGCGAAAAATGATAATTATGGAACATAATAATTGTCTGGCTTCTACATCTTCGTCCTAAGCTGATGACCATTAGAGGAACTAAAATGATTGTTAATATGAATTAAAAACACTGTAGATGTTTGAGATAGTACGTTAGGATTTATTCCAGTTAAATAAGCAGGTAGTTCTTTTGTGTGGCGACTTGAATGTGAACAGTTTGGTCGACTGAGAAAATAAGAAATACCTGTATGATATATTTTTAATAGTTTTTGTGTAAAATCCCTCTTACCAAATAAACCTACAAGAGATGTACTTGGTCAGAATCTAAGTGCAATTGATTATGTAGTGTGTAATAAAATATTCATCCAAGTTCACTATTTTTAGAACTTGAAGTTTTGCAGTCAGTAATTTATAGTATATTAAGATACAAGTTTCATAAGGAATTATCTTAGAGCAAGCGTTTAATTTAGAACAAACCCGAACAAACCCACGAAGCGGGGAGTTTTCTAAAGTACAAGTGCTCTAATTGTCTTATGAACAGTGTATTTTAAAATACTTTTTCTATTTGGGTCCTTAAAGTCGGAAGAACTCCAAAAAAATAGTAGATTTTTCCATTTGAATTAATATTTTCTTTTTGGGTTGGCAATACTTTTACAATTTAATAAAATGTTACAAGTATATCAAATATGCCATGATAGAAACAATTGAACACAACAAGGCTTCTTCCCATCCGTCATAATAAAAATAAATATATTATTAAAGTTAATAAAAATGAGCCAGGAAGAAAGTTGTACTCCGTCAGAAATACGAGAAATTGCAGAAAATAATCTAGAAAAACTTTCAAAAAGAATATGCAAAACTTTGAGTTATGCGAACAAACCCGAACAAACCCGAGCAGAACAAAGTGTAAAATATTGAACAAAATAATAAATAATACTATTAAACAAAACATTGTGTCGACACAGAATCTGACAGGATTAGCAATTAATGCCCAGAAATGTCTACAGTAACTATAAATATGTATATATAAAGTAATATGTATATAATACTATATTGAATTAAAAATAAAAATAGTACTTTATTGAATAAAACTTTAGAAATAGAGCATAAACTTTAAGATATTTCTATTAGTTTTAGGTTATGTTGTTTTATAGTTGTGACTAGAAATTAGTTGACGGACACCATCAGTATGTTATATATTTCCGAGTATAGGTATTTCGGATAAATATCTAGTAAAAATGATCTATTTGCAAGGTTAAAGGTTAGTATTTTAAAGTTTTCTATAAAAAAATTTCTGCTATAGTGGTTTCTTTTCAGGAAGATCAATCGAAAGTAATCTTTTAACTTACACAGAAGATATTAAAGTAAATCTTGATAAGCGCACTCAAATAGATTCAATCTACACCGACTTCAGTAAAGCGTCTGATAAAGTTAATCATCTAATTATTCTGAATAAACTTAGGGCCGTCGGTGTAGATAGCCCTTCTTTAATTTAGATTCATTCCTATCTCAGAAACCGCAAATTTAATGTTATCATAAATGGGTTTACTTCTAATACATTCTCTTACACATCAGGTGTCCCATTTGGGACCATTGATATTCATCATTATATGTATATATTAACGATATCAATAAATGTTTTCTTAATTGTAAATTCTTAATATATGCGGATGATCTCAAATTTTATAGACAAATTAGAACTCTACTTGATTGTGTGCTTATTCAAGAAGATCTGACCCGCCTTGAAAACTATTGTAAGCGCAATAGCTTATTTCTTAATATAAAAAAATGCTGTATAATCTCTTTTAATAGGAATCGTGACCCTATATCATTTACTTACTCGATCAGCAATTCTGAGCTGAATCGAGTTTCTGAAGTGAAGGATTTGGGAGTAATTTTTGACAGTAAGCTGATCTTGATAGCCATACTAATTCATTAGACAGACCTTTCGAATGTTAGGTTTTATCAATAGGCAAGCAAGATATTTCAAAAATCCAAAATCATATTTAGCTTTATATTATGCTGCTTTTGTGCATAGCAGATTGAATTTTGCTTGGATTGTTTTGAACCCTTTCTATTCAGTTTATATAAATAGATTAGAATCAGTACAGAATAAATATAAGGACTCTCTCAGTCAAAGCAAACCTTGATAACTATCATCGTAGTTTTATAAGACATAATTTTGGAATTATGACTGGAAAATAGAAGAATACTGTCGGAAGTTCTTGAGTAAAATTCTTTGTAATAAGGTGGATTCACCTGATTTGTTGAGTAAAGTTACTTTTAATGTTTCTCCTCGTGAATTTAGATCTGGTACTCTCTTCAGTACACCCTTTAGATACACAAATAATGCTCAGCATTCCCCTTTATGCAGAATGATGAGATTATCAAACTTATATTGTTGCAATCTTGATATTGATTTTTTTAGTGTTTCACAAGCCGTGATAAGGAGAACATTAAAGGAATATTTATTGGAGTGATTGTTTAAGGTTTTTTTTTTCTTTTTCTCTGCACTATAAAAGTAAATAGATTATAGTTATTGTAGTTTTATAAATTATACCTTAAAATCTATTAATTTAATTATTAATTTATTAATTATATCTTTTTGTTATCTCAATTAGCCACATAACATATTAAGCGGATACTGTATTGAGCTTTGCCTGCTTGTTATCCTGAATAAATAAATAAATAGTCTATTCATTTTCGCAAGTCAGTAGACAAAAACAAGATATAGATTGTTTCAAGAAAAATGGATATAACTTAATGACTGACGTAAAAGTACCTGGGCCATCCCATTATTTATGACCGTTTGTTATTATTATGTGGAAAGGACCGGATTGTAATAATTATAATTAAATATAGGCACATCAGGTAGGTTAGGTTGCTTAATTTATATTTAAATATCTTTTTGTGGTAAAATTTGTTAGTTTTTGAGGAATGGTTCAAGAATTGTCTTTTACCAAACATTCCTCAGAATAGCGTGATAGTAATGGACAATGCGAGCTATCACAGTCGCCAATTACATAAAGCTCCAAGCTCACATAATACAAAATTGAAGATTCAGAGCTACATGGCGGGGAATGATATATATTTTGAAGAAAGTTAAAAAAAAAAAGTGATCTTTTAGAAGTTTTAAAGACATTTTGTATAAAAAAGTATATGTTTGTGACACATTGGCCGAAGAAATTGGACATACAGTGCTACGGCTCCCACCCTATTATTGCATTTTTAACCCCATAGAGCATATGTGGCACCAGTTAAAATCACTGGTTAGGTCTGAAAATATTTCTCCGACTTTAAGTTCTAGTGTTGTAGAATTAATACGAAAATGCTTTAATGATATTCCCCCAGGTAGTTGGAAAAATTCAGTCCGTCACGTAATAACTGTAGAAAATTCGTATATTAGTCTGGATCGTATAATTAATCCAATTATAATTAATTTTGATGAGGATAGCGATAGCGAAACAGAACTATCTATAGAATGACATTATAACTGTAAATAAATATGACTAGTTATATTTTAAAAAAATGTTATTTCATTTGATTACATTAATATAATCATATCATTACTTGTTTTCCTTAGTCCGTCCCTTTATACTTCACTTGTTTATTGCCAAGCTCTTGTCTACACAACCGACCCAGGAAATCATTAAGTCGTATCCAATTTTCGTGAAACGTACTGTACGCTTTTTTATTTGGTAATAGATTTTTCTGTGCATGTTTGTCATTCGGACACAAAAATATTCTTCAGGCTAACATCGTTGCTCTAATGCAGTCACGTGCCAGTCTACGGGTATAATAACAAAACTCACCCTCCTCCAGCCCCAGGGGCAATCAACTACCCTGATTCTCGCTAGCGCGTTCCGCATTTCCGGTCGCCGGGTTATTAACGTCTAAAGGTAATAACATATTTTAAAATTTATTACTTTGTCGAAATGGAGAGAGTGCATTTGTGTAATTTACGGAATACTAACGAAAATCCGCGGCTATTACAAAGGACATGCTTTTTACTTAATTACTTATTTCGTCTAGTTCGTTGCTTCGAGAGAATACAGAATTTCTTTTCTTTTTATGACCAAACACAAGCACTATAGGAAAAATCGTTTAGGGCACTCTGGGAGTGGTCCGTGTACGCATAAAGCGATTCACGTTGGTTTTGAATCGTTGGAGGTTATATTCGTTGGGAAAAACGATCTCGGGAAGGTCGTTCCATAAGGATGAAGTCTTCCAGATGAAAGAATTCTTAAATAATGAAGTTCGATAAGTACTAAGCTTAACCACATATGAATGGGTGGAAGTGGTTCGTCGTGTATTTCTGCTATTCGCCGCTCTGGGCGGAATTAAGAGTTCAAGATCAGCCGAGCACTTTCCATGAAAATATCTGTAAAAGAGAGTCAAATCCCCAACCTGTCTTCGATATTCCGGGCTGTCGAGGCTCTTCGTCAGCTCGTGGTCTCCAATCAGACGAATGGCCCTCCTTTCGATGGAATCCAGTAGCCGAAGAGTATGTTTGGGTGCAGAGCTTCAGGCATGAGAGCAGTACTCTAGTGATGTTCGAATCTGTGCTTTGCATAGTGTCAAAAGTTGTTGAGGTGTGTACAACTTTCTGGTTCGGGAGAGTACACCAAGTTTAAGCTATCTTAGCGATTGCCACAACATATTTCCTCCCAGATTGACTCCCACCAAATTAATAGATAAAGCCAGTGGGAGTGCGTGTCCGCCCATGACTATATCTGGTTCTGTAATGTTAACCTGTTTAGGGAAAACTGCTGCCTGGGTTTTTTTAGCGTTAAATTCGACTTGGTTACTGTCACCCCAAGCCAAAATAAATTTCTTCCAGGTCTTTGTTGAGGCGTGATACTTCATGCTGCCTGCAAAGATGTGCGTCGGTAGCCGTTGTTTATGCATTCAAAGAGAATGATGAGATAAGTGTGCTATCGTCAACAAAACTAAATATCGGATTTTTCGTTTTCATTAGTCGTAAATATATAGTAAGAAGAAAGTGGGAGACAATATGGACCCTTGAGGAACACCGGCATTGATGGTGAAGGTGTTTGAGAGAAATCCTTCAATCGCAACTTGCAGAGAGCGGTCCTTAAGGAAGCTAGACAACCATGCACAGAATCGACTGGGCATACCATGGGATCGCAGTTTACTTAGAAGTCCCTGATCCCTCCAGTGAAGAAATGATCATATTAGACGAAAGTTGCGCGTTAGTGTAGATATTTAGGCAAACGTTTTAAGAATATGTATAAGTCAGCAAGAATAGTTTACACCTTACCTGAAACTATCCGGTATACAAATATCTAAAATCTCCACTTATTACCTTCAGTATAAAACAATCAGATAGTTATCTGTAGTTCCTGATTGGTGGTGCTATCGGGTTTTTAATTGTATTTCAAGTTTTCAACTACTTCGCACTGCCTCTGAAGATTTATCGTTCGGTTCTCACGCATATCAACATATAATCTTTAGTTTCGTATTTTAAACAATTTATCATTATTTAAGAGGAAGAGAACTAAACCGATTTAAATCAGATTTTCGGATTTGGTGCGAGCTTATCCCTTTTCACCAATAACAACTTGTTAATATTTCACGTGAAAGTAAAACAACCTTTTAAAGCTTAGGTAAATATCTCAACACAAGTTTGGCGGTTTTTTGTTTAATGCGGTGTAGCAAAAGTTATCGAATTTGCAAAAAAAAAAATAGAAACTTATTTAATTTCAAAATCGGAAAGTAGCCAATCTATGCCCTTGTATTCTAATCATTATAAATGGTTTATTATTATAATTATTTCTGTCAGAAATAACAGTTAATTATATTCTAAATTTAATTAATTATACTACAGATGCATTTAATGTAGGAGAAATATTATATCCCCAAATATTGGATTTTAATTGGTGCCATATTAGCTCAATAGGATTGAATATACAACAGTACGGAGGAAGACGCAACACTGTATGTCCATTTTCTGCTGCAAGTTTGTCACACTCGTATTCCTTATTTATTTTAAACGCTTTTAATACTTCTAGCAGTTCTCGTTTTTTGTAAGTTTCTTCAAAATATAAATCCTTTTCAATCATAAAATTATGAATTTCTGCTTTTGTATAATTACAATTGGGAATGATTTTTGCTTGCCGACCACGATAACTAGCATTGTCCATTACAATGATGCTGAAAGCAACAGACAATTTGGAACAAACCCGTTCTCTGAACAAGCATGTAATATTGTGATTCTTTTGCCTTTATTTGATGGTGCCTTGGTTTGACATTTTTTGGAAGAATCATCCCAACCTTTTCTTGGAGTGTCATGGGTATCGAACCATGTTTCGTCAAGGTAAATAATTGGACGATTTTCTCCTCTAAATTGTTTAACAGCTATTAAATATTTAAGGCTCCATTCTCGTAAACGTTGAGATTCCATTAATGTTTGTCTTTTATGAATGCTTCGGTATTTAAAACCCATTTTACGCAATATTTTCCTAAGGCTTGAAAGGCTATAAGAGATATTTGTTTCGTCTTTAATCAGCCGCTCTTTGAGGGAAATCAAAGTGGGTACATTTTGTGCCTCATATCTTTCTTCTTAATAAATCCATGTCATTTTCGTCAATGCTTCTAAATGTGCCAGAATCACTCCGTTTTTGTCTAGGATTAACAGGTTTAAGTACTATGTCTCTTACCGAAGATATAGGAGTTTTTGTCAAAGTAGACGTCTCTGCTAAAGCATCCATCGAATTAAAATTTCTACTCAACAACGATTGATACACATTTTTAATTATTAGTTTGGCATCGGTAGATAAATGCTTTCTTTTAAAAATGACACTTGAAGATGCCCCGCTATCAGCACAATTCCAAGGACGCCACATTCTACCACTAATAAGCCTAACTAAAAATTACTCGCCGGAAAACCACTAAAGATTAAAATTATTAAAAATCACTTTGTATTTATATATGCATCAGGCGTAGGTATAAATTGAATTTGTATACCTGGTCCGGCTCTGCTCGAAAAGGTTTTAAAATTTGGGATTCCCTTATTTATTTTATGGTCGATGAGGTTTTATTGTAGTCAAAAGATCAACGGTATAATTCTGCAAATACTATACTTGATTATTGAAATAACCGACATCGCTCGATTATTAAAAAAACCGCTCGAGTTATAAATTGAAGCGAGAATCGTCGCTTGTTACTTATACCTTTCCCTCGATACCCGAGCTTCGCTTGACGCCGACGTACATTCGAGCCACTTGTCGCTCGATAGGAAATACTCTAGTTATAAATTCAGGCGAGAAATCGAATCATGCCTTTCACTTGATGCCCGATCTTCGTGCGTTCGAGTTTGACGCTCAGAAGACTGCCACGTCATACGTCTTTCTTAAAGGGACATAAACGAGAAGGTACATATAAAAAGGTATGCCAAATCCATTAGTGGAGTCATCGCGACATGGGTTTTGTTTTGACTGGCTAGCCAGCGGCGATTGTACGTTCTTAAAAAATTAAAGGATGTAATCAACTGTTCTCCCTTAATAAGAACTCTAAGACTAAACTTACAAAAACAACCCCTGGTTACCACAGTTCTTAGTCAGAAAAATGTCAAGTGATGAATCGTCCGAGTACGGGATTCACTGGATTATTAAAATAGCTCGAGTATCAAGTACTCGATTACTAAAATCATCGGTTTTTTCCCAACACTACTACTACTACTAACCAAAAACAACGGTCAAACTGGACCTAATCTAACTGAAACGTTGAATAGATTTACGAGCCGATTCTCTCAGAAACGTCACAACAGATCTTCTAGTAATACCTTCCGGAATTAACCAACCGAATCTACACGGTCATTAATTCCAATATTTCCGAATAATAGTCTTATAGGGATATAATGGACCTCGGAGCACTTGTCTTGCCCTAAGACACGTGTTATACGTATTGTCCTTTGGTTAAGCGTGACCATACCAGGGTCTCTATTTACTTTTGTACCGGAATGGAATGATACATTGGTTCGCCCTAATCGGATGTAATTCGATATGGTTTGTCGACGAGATATAAAGGGTGAGTCGAAAGGAACGGGCCAAAATCACATATAGTATACAGCGTGTCCACTTAAGTTCGCACCGTATGAAAAACTTTTTTATTATTAAAAAAAATTATTCTTCATAAAAAGTTCTGCTTGGTCCAAAACCTAAAATGCATCCAGTCGTATACGAGGTATATCAGAAAAATATCTTTTTTTCTTTTTAAACTACAATAACAATGCAAATGTAACTGTATTTACGTGAAATCTAGGATGCACTGATAAACAAATGATTTCTTGATAGCAAGAATTGTTTGACAGTGAACGTCAAATAAAATTTGTTAACATGCCGGTGATATTTAGTGTGGAAGAAAAAATAGGAATTGTGTTAATCGTTGGTGGTATTTATAAAACTTATCGTGAAGCAGCTGAAATATTTAACAACAGACATCCAGAGAAAAATATACACCATACATCAGTAATGAGAATTATGGAAAAATTCAAATCATGTGGAGATGTTAATAATAAATTCAGAAACAAGCGTCAAAAACCCGTTACAAGTGAAGAGATGAAGTTGAATGTAATGCTATCTGTGGAAAACCCTAAATTGTCTTTGCGAAAAAGGGCATCCTCGCTTCCAGATAAAATTAGTAAAACCACAATATCAATAATTTTGTTATTTATCAATTATTTTAATGCAACATAGAGGTTAAGAGACGTAAAGGTTATCAAATGTTTAACGAATAAAGAGATAACTGATTAAAGTTTTCGATATTGTCCAAAATAAAGGTACTTTTCTCTTAAGCCAGATTCATATTTTCTGACATACCTTGTATACGACTAAAAAAATTTGATATCTGATGGTTTTTTAGGCATTAGGCATTTTAGGTTTTGGACCAAGCAGAACTTTTTATAAAGAATAATTTTTTTTCGTAAAATTAATAATAAAAAAGTTTTCCATACGGTGCGAACTTAAGTGGTATATAAACAGTATATTGTTAATACCATTTGCAATTATTTCCCCGCTATGGGCATCGAAGGGGGCGTTGTGCGTTTGCGCAGTTCGTAAAGTTCCTTGTAAAAGTAAACAATCGACAGGACCGGATTTCAACTTTTTTATGTAAATTTCACTGGTTAGTTAGGAAAAATATTGCAATCAATATTTCGATTAGTTCGATTTAAGACGGCGTTCCATGCATACGATTTCCGACGATATGATGATCCGACGGTGCCCTGATTGGTGTAAACTTTTGGTGCCAAATTCCGTCCGAATATTTGTAACAATCGACACGATGAGCTTTATTTTAACTTTCATCCGACCGCGTATGTTTCTTAACCTCACTTTTTTCTAAACCAACAATTAAGAATGAACGACTATATTGACTATTTTGTGAATTATTATCAGCTACTAATGCACCAAATTAAAAATACATTAATTTTAATGTTAGGTAGTGACCACATATATATTATATTGTATACGAGTAACACTCTCTTCTTTTTTTACGAGCTTTTCAGTGAAATTCGGTTCCGAAGATCGGATAATGTGATAAGCAAAATATTTTCGTATATATGTACATACCTGAAATACTTTATACCTGGTATTGATCCACGACTTTTGCAAAAAAGCACCATGCACTTGTGTCCTTTCATCTTAACCAAACAAGCCACTAATAACCTACCAAACAGCGAATCGAATCACCACAAATTAAAAATTCCTTTACAAAAATTGTTGTTAGGTAATGAAAGTTTATAAGCACTAATATACCGACAACAATGTGGATGAACCACTTGTTATTCTGTAATTTGAAAAAGCATCCAGAACCAAAGACCAAAAAACAACAAATAAATAATGTCAACTCTGACGCGACCGATAAAATTTCCATCCTCCCGCGCAAACTCAATAAGGCCGCGCCATCTATCATAGCGGGGACACTTTTTGCATTTTGGAACCGTATACGTGAAAATAATTTAGAAAAACTCTTATGTCCTTATTTGATGTGGTGTGGTGTTGTATATGGTCCATACTGGTACAACTAGCATCAAAGTTATAGAGACTGTGGCTGATTGACACTGGTACTATGACTTGGTAAAAACGTGGTAACTGGCACCAAATTAATTACCATAAAGTTTAAACTACTGCTAGGTTAAAATTAGTAGAAGAATTTACGTCACACTTACCGCGACTACAGAGTAATGTTAAAGCTACCCACTACTACAGAGTGACTATAAAAATTACCATAGAGTAACCTATTCGTAAGCGTTCTATGTTATCTTACGGACGGACGGAGGACTGAACGTTTCGTTTTCGACGCTGTTCTTTGCCCGATACGCCATGTTTTATAGAGATTTATTGCGACGCCATTTTAGAAAAAAATCTCAACTTGTTTTTGTTATTTTTTAGCTATAGGATATTTATAAAATTGATTACCTTCTTCAAATTTCTAATATTTTATTCTTATACGGATTTATAGTAAGGGCGCGTCGTTATTTTAAAATCTAACCTCCTTATACTTTAGCATCGCGGTTATACCGAAATCAAAGTATTAAATACTTGTGTATACCTACTTATATTGTTTTTTCTATTTGGGTTTCATAATGGCTACATTATGAAATGCAAAAAAAATTAATAACCTGCCACTTTATGAAACTGAAATCTTATTTTTTTATGTTGGCAGCAAGTAGGGTTTGAATTTTGGGCTTACTTTGATTTCGTTTTGCATATTCTTTTTAAAAGATTTTCTAGATTATTTTCTACAATTTCTCGTATTTCTGACGGAGCACAACTTTCTTCCTGACTCATGTTTATTAACTTTAATAAAATATTTATTTTTAATTATGACGGATGGGAAGAAGCTTTGTTGTGTTCAATTGTTTCTATCATGGCATATTTGATACTTGTAACATTTTATTAAATTGTAAAAGTATTGCCAACCCAAGAAGAAAATAATAATTCAAATGGAAAAAATCTACTATATTTTTTCAAGTTTTTCAGAATTTAAAGACCCAAATAGAAAAAAGTATTATAAAATACACGGTTCATATGACAATTAGAGCACTTGTGCTTTAGAAAACTCCCGGCTTCGCGGGTCGTTTGCCAAATTAAACGCGTGCTTTAAGATAATGGCTTATGAAACTTGTATCTTAATATACTATTATCGTTAAGTGCATAAAATATGAACTGATAGAAGGAACAAATATACATTATTTTAGTTAAAAGTCAAAATATATTTAAGGCATGATGGGAGTAAATCCCATTTGGGTAGAATTACCAGATATTTACGATTTTGAAACGTTCTAGCAACGGTAGTGCAACGTAAGAATGTTAGTTCCAGCGACCATGCAGGCACGTAATCGTTACCACGAAATTACTCCCCATTTTGGTAACAACGTGTTGAAGAACGGTTCCCGATACTAGTAACGAGAACTTATTAAGACCTTTATGAGTGGCGAATACGTAGCGGCGACTCAAATTGCTAGTTGGGTCAGTATTTAATTGATCCTTCCATTTCGCAGAATCGCCTCACGTGAGAACAGGCTTGGATTTTTTACAAAAATGAATTACAAGGACTATTATAGGATATTCCTGTAATTATCAGTACGGATAGATGAAGCGCTTGCCCATTTAGTTGTTCTCCAAGATATCCAGACCTCGCACCACTGAACTCTTGTTTATGGGGCTGGTTCAAAAATTAAGTTTACAAAGTAGAAGTTAACGCTCGCTCCGGATGCACTAAATTCGACGTATTAGGCATACCGCAGCCGATATCAAAGAAATGCATCCAACAATCAGGAGATTAACAGGCGCCCTTCGTAGATGTAAGTTTCTCGAACTGGACGTCCACTCTAATGATATGTCATTATCTTTCACCATGCCGTTTGATTACTTAATTTTTTGCTTTAAATCAAGAAAATAGCATTGTGTTGTTTAAAACAAATCAAAATGCAATTAAAATCGGGATTTTGCAATTGAAACCATGCGTTCTCGTGTCTAATGAAATTACTTAGCCGCAGTTAATGTTTAGTAATTCCGTAATTTGACATTAAATTAGTTGCAATAATAATGCGGATTGAATTAAATGTGTTGAAAGATTTGCATTAGAGCAAGTAATTCCATTTTTTTCTGAAGATTTATCTGTGATTTTTGTGACATTAAAATACACTCCACGGCAATAAATCCCGAACAGAAATAACGTTAGTCAGGTTTATAGTCGTGTAACTTTTTGAATTGTTTTCCGATCTTGGTGAAAGTGTAGTCTTGCGTCTCGGAATGTTAGCCAGGATTTTAATGTTCAAAAAATATTATTGAACATTATACAGGCAGAAAGAAAAGTTACTTTTTTACCACTATTTTCTTAACGCCCTGTAGAAAAATTGAGCAGTACGATTTAGCTTCATTATATTCTGCTTTGGAGTGCGGCCTTTTCTAAACACAATGTTTTTCAATTCACGTCATTAATTGTATTTTAAAAAACGATACAAATGTTTTAAGAAACTATTGCAGTTTTTCAATTTTGTTCACCATTCAGAACATTACATTACTTTTTCTAATGGCTACATTATGAAATGCAGGAAAATTGAATAAACTGCCACTTTATGGAACTGAAATTTTATTTTTTTATGTTGGCAGCAAGTAGGGTTCGAATTTTAGACTTAATTCGATTTCGTTGAAATTAGTTTTCTAGGCATTATGGATTCGACAAAAATTTTTTATAGGAAACTTTAAAATACTAACCTTTAAACTTGCAAATAGATCACTTTTACTAGATATTTATCTGAAATACCTATACTCGGAAATATATAACATGCTGACGGTGTCCGTCAACTAATTTCTAGTCAAAACTATAAAACAGCATAACCTAAAAATATTAGAAATATCTTCCAGTTTATGCTCTATTTCTAAAGTTTTATGCAATAAAGTACGATTTTTATTTTTAATTCAATATAGTATTATACATATTACTTTATAATATAATATACATATTTATAGTTACTGTAGACATTTCCTGGGCATTAATTGTTATTCCTGTCAGATTCTGTGTCGACACAATA
This sequence comes from Barypeithes pellucidus, assembly GCA_963991005.1. Lineage (NCBI taxonomy): Eukaryota > Metazoa > Arthropoda > Insecta > Coleoptera > Curculionidae > Barypeithes > Barypeithes pellucidus. The sequence continues at coordinate 13,478,051 of OZ022565.1, read as the reverse complement.
TTTTGTTCAATAGTATTATTTATTATTTTGTTCAATATTTTGAACTTTATTCTGCTCGCACCATAACTCAAAGGTTTGCATATTCTTTTTAAAAGTTTTTCTAGATTATTTTCTGCAATTTCTCGTATTTCTCACGGAATACAACTTTCTTCCTGACTCATTTTTATTAACTTTAATAACATATTTATTTTTAATTATGACGGATGGGAAGAAGATTTGTTGTGTTCAATCGTTTCTATCATGGCATATTTGATACTTGTAACATTTTAGTAAATTGTAAAAGTATTGCCAACCCAAAAAGAAAATATTAATTCAAATGGAAAAAATCTACTATATTTTTTAAAGTTTTTTACACTTGAAAGGCCCAAATAGAAAAAGTATTGTAAAATACACGGTTCATAAGATAATTAGAGCACTTGTACTTTAGAAAACTCCCCGCTTCGCTCCCAGATTCGCGTGATCTAAGATAATGTCTTATGAAACTTGTATCTTAATATACTATTATAGAATAGCATAAACAAATATCCAAAAATTAAAAGTCCGTATGCATTGCAAGTCACTTACACAATAACGTAAGAAAATTGAAAATCTGCAAGACTTTCTTTAAAAATTTGTATCTTCACTTAAATAGCGGATAATGACGTGAAACAAAAAACATTGCGTTAAGAAAAGATCACACTTGAAAACAAAATATAATGAAGGTAAATACTACCGTTCAAACTGAACAAACCCGAGACAGTATTCTTGAAACTTGACTAACATTGTCTTTGTCCGGAATTTATTGTTGGGGAGTGTACTATATGTTCTTTTTTAAGAATATTTAAACCAAATTTCGTAATTGTTAAATAGAAATATACTTATATATGAATCGGAATATCTTCCCGATTTTACCACCCGCCGCAAAGGTCAAAACCCCCCCGCTTAAAAACGCGTTAGTGTGGGAGTGGGAGGGGTGAGAAGGGTAATTTCGGCCGCATTGTTTCGGCTCGTTGATTTCATTATTATTTTCACCTGGAGAACAGACCCGGCCGACCGTTCGGACCAGCTGTTGTCTTTCACAGACAAGAGGGTCTCCGTTTCAGAGACCATATATCTCGGACTGGCGCTCACGGGTGACGTACGGGGCAGTTTATTAGTCAGCGACCCCAAGGGTGAAACAAAACATAAAACAATTAAACAACTATGAGCTGTATTCTGGTCGAAAAGATAATAAACTATTTTATGTCGAAGAAAAAAGGCGTGGAAATGAACTAAAAAATAAACTTTCACTTCTGTCACATTAAAATTAATTGTTAGTGCTATCAAAAAAGTAATGTACGTGCCATGAGCTCTTTTTGGGTCAAACTTAAAATAGTAAAATCAAAATTTGAAAATTTTCACTCGCTTAAGAGATACGGGGGAAAATCAAAAAATTGACAATTTCTAAATTGCCCTATATTTTCTTTGTTAAAAGAGATACAGAAAAATGTTTTATACAGAAGTTTCTTTATGATGATCCTTGAATAATCTGTCGTTTTCAGAGCAAGGATACGGGGTCAGGTAAAAAAGTTATCGGACCTAACCTCATTGTTTTAAATGGAACACCCTGTATATTTTAATCTAAAATATAGCATTTTAAATTGTCTTTTCAAAAATATAACACGTATTGGTTTTCTAGGCGATTTATTTTAACTTTATTACTTTGTAACGAAATAAAAAATTCAGATTAAGGTAAAAAATAACGGGAATCATCGCAAATGTTCGGAATATGTCCTTAAATGGTTGCCGTCTTTCCGGATAACGAACAAAATATAAATTTGGCGCCATTTCTTCGTTTTTTCCACTTTCGATATAAACTCATATTGATCATATCAAATTTTTTTAAATGTTGATAAGTCATTTTCACAAATGAATATGTAAAAATAAAATTGACGTTAGATTTTAAAAACAACTAGAATGTCAACATAGTTGTTCCTGTGGTATTAACTTTCGTTTAATGGTCTACTGTGGTTTAAAGTCATAAAGTTTAAATAAATCGCCTAGGAAACCAATGTCATCCATGGTGTGTTATATATTTGAGAAGAGCATTTAAAATACTATCATTTTAGATTAAAATATACAGGGTGTTCCATTTAAAAAATTGAGGTTAGGTGCGATAACTTTTTTACCTGACCCCGTATACTTATTCTGAAAAAGGCGGATTATTCAACAATCATCATAAAGAAACTTCTGTATAGAACATTTTTCTGTATCTCTTTTAACTAAGATAATATAGGGTAATTTTGATATTGACAATTTTTTGATTTTCCTCATTTTCAAATTTGGATTTTACCCTTTTAAATTTGACTCAAAAAAGAGCACATGACACTACATTACTTTTTTGATAGCACTAACAATTACGGAGATACCATATGTAAGATGTACACCAGAACAGACCCTTCAAATTATTATCCAAGAAAATGTTGTGAACTACTCACTAAAATCTCATTTAGTTCTCGAGATACTTCTAATAGGCCAGTTTACTTGATGTACCCTGTATACAATTACAACAACAATAATTATTTATTTACTGTGTATGAATCTTAAACTTTTATGTATTCACATGTCAAATCACCTGACAGTTCTTACAAAAACTTAGCATCTAGCGACACTACATGGCCCCGTCAGGGACCAGCCTCAATTTCAAAAAAACTTACGAAAGTTCGTCAAAATATTACTAGAAGATCATCAACAACATTACATTTTCATTAGAATAGGATAATTTTGTATTTAAAAAATGTAATTCGTGCCACCCCAGTGAAACTCCAATTAACCAATTTAATATTGTTCCGATACGATCTACCTTAAAACGTGCCCTTCAATTATTCCTATAATCGATTGATCTTTTGCATTATAGTAACGAAAGTGATTCGATAACTAACGACATGAGCAGATGGTTTTTAATAATTCACTTTAGTATTCGTATTATATTTTCTTACACACGTCTTATTTCCCCTTTCTCCTCATCGCCTTTTGACCAGTCTGCTTCTGTACACATTTACATTGTTGGATTATAGGCAAGATTCTAGGCAGATCTCGTATATCCTGTCCATCAAAGCATGAACAATGATTTTTAAGTTTTGAGTTATTCAAAAAAAAATTAAATTTGGAATTTTTAATTTAATTTTTTTTCGACGTTAATATCAAAGTAAGAGTAAAACTACCGAATCATTCTCACAGCAACATTTAGTGAACTCAAGGAATACATTACATCTTTTTTTAACCCTTAAGTACTGACGTGTCGTCCAGGAGACTACACGTAATTTTAAAATCAGAATATTTCCGTTATTTATTACGTTAAAAAATTATCTGTCAGTGTATAGTTGTTGCAGAATTATACCGTTGATTCTTACTGCCATAAATAAACTACCTGATTAAACCCTATTGTATACGCCTGAACCTCTTCGAAGCTCAATAAATGGGATCAGGGCCGGCTTCAAAATGTGTACCACACCACATGATTTATTTTTTTAATTTAAAATAAATAGATAGGTATTTTTAGTTTTAGGTACCTATAATAAATGTAAAATAATGATAACAATTAATTAATGATAATTGAAAATAATATAATTTAAAAGTATAACTATTAGGATAACAAGTACAATAAAAATTAATTAAATTCTAAGAAACTGTTGATAATTTATTCAAAATTTAACTCTGTATCACTATCACTATCTTCATCTAAGCCTAAACTTATAATTAAGGGTTGAACATTTGTAATCATACAATTGTTAGAATTTTCCACCTTAAGTACATGCTATACACAGTTTTTCCAGCTGTCTGCAGAAATTGTTCTTACTTCGTTTTAAATTAATTCTACTACAGATGCATTTAATGTAGGAGAAATATTATTTCTCCTAATATTGGATTTTAATTGGTGCCATATTCGCTCAATAGGATTGAATATACAATAGTACGAAGGAAAACGCGTACGAAGGAAAACGCAACACTGTATGCCCATTTTCTGCTGCATGTTTGTCACACTCGTATTCCTTATTTATTTTAAACGCTTTTAATACTTCTAGCAGTTCTCGTTTTTTGTAAGTTTCTTCAAAATATAAATCATTTTCAATCATAAAATTTTGACTTTCTGCTTTTGTATTATTAGAATTGGGAATGATTTTTGCTTGCCGACTATGATAACTAGCATTGTCCATTACAATGACACTATTTTCAGGTATATTTTTAAGGAGTTTATGTTTAAACCAATCTTCAAAAAGTTGTGCGTCGTCGGTATCTTAATGGTAATCTAAAGAAGAATCTGCTATGTTTTTAGCTGAAAGTAACAGACAATTTGGAACAAACCCGTTCTCTAAACCAGCATGTAATATTGCGATTCTTCTGCCTTTATTTGATGGTGCCTAGGTTTGACATTTTTTGGAAGAATCATCCCAACCTTTTCTTGGAGTGTCATGGGTATCGAACCATGTTTCGTCAAGGTAAATAATTGGACGATTTTCTTCTCTAAATTGTTTAACAGCTGTTAAATATTTAAGTCTCCATTCCCGACACTTGAAGATGTCCCCCTATCAGCACAATTCCAAGGACGCCACATTCTACCACTAATAAGCCTAACTAAAAATTACTCGCCGCAAAACCACTAAAGATTAAAATTATTAAAAATCACTTTGTATTTATATATGCATCAGGCATAGGTATAAATTGAATTTGTATACCTGGTCCGGCTCTGCTCGAAAAGGTTTAAAAATTTGGGATTTCCTTATTTATTTTATGGTCGAATAGATAATGAGGTTTTATTGCAGTTAAGAGTTTCTATTTGGGTCTTTAAAGTCTGAAAAACTTTTTAAAATATAGTAGATTTTTCCATTTGAATTAATATTTTCTTTTTGGTTGGCAATACTTTTAGTATCAAATATGCCCACGATAGAAACAATTGAACACAACAAAGCTTCTTCCCATCCGTCATAATTAAAAATAAATATATTATTAAATTTAATTAAAATGAGTCAGGAAGAAAGTTGTACGCCGTCAGAAATACGAGAGATTGCAGAAAATAATCTAGAAAAACTTTGAAAAAGAATATGCAAAACTCAATGGTGCGAACAGAACAAAGTTCAAAATATTGGGTCGACACAGAATCTGACGTCTACAGTAACTATAAATATGTATATATAAAGTAATATGTATAATACTATATTGAATTAAAAATAAAAATAGTACTTTATTGAATAAAACTTTAAAAATAGAGCATAAACTGGAAGATATTTCTATTATTTTTAGGTTATGTTTTATAGTTGTGACTAGAGATTAGTTGACGGACCCTGTCAGGTTGTTATATATTTCCGAGTATAGGTATTTCGGATAAATATCTAGTAAAAATTATCTATTTGCAAGGTTAAAGGTTAGAATTTTAAAATTTTTGTCGAATCCATAATGCCTAAACTAATTTCAAAATTGAAGTAAGCCTAAAACTCGAACCCTACCTGCTGCCAACATAAAAAATGTTACTATTAACTTTTCTTCTTGAAATCACAACTTTAATTATCGGCGTTTAATCAAAAAATACTCTGTATGCTGCTGGAAGGCTCTTCAATCCCTTTAGTCCCCATTTGGCGAGACTAAAATAAATACTTTAGACCCGAAAGTACAAAAAGAAATATTATAATCGACAAATAGTAGGATTTCGACCAGGTCTTCATGTTTCCTTTTATGATAAAAACTAAATTTAGGGCATGCATATAAAGCGAAAACACATCCAGGATACTAAAGAAAAATAAAGGCACATATTGATCGTAAGGTAAATGCCGACAACTCCCTGATATAAAAGGGGCAATTAGCTGATAGTCAGTTTTGCATACAGTGGGTTTAAACGAGCGACGTTTTGACAGGATGACGTCCAAACTACATAGAGCCTTGACTTCTTTGCTTGTTTTGTCGATATATCAGGGTGGATACATTGTATAGGATGGTATTTATAGCAAACTGTCTTAAATACAGTACGTGCAAAAGGTGAACACATATTAAGCAGAGTAAAAAAAAATACAGTAATCGGGGAATCACACAACTATAGTCAAAAATAGTGTTATCGTACGGGTCTTACCAAAGATAGTACAAACTACAGGTGGAAAAAAGTACATTTCTAGCCTACGCAACGATTGCAAACAGTCTTTCCCACCTCTTTCGGCCATTATTGCAGCATAACCAGGTTGACATATTTATCGCAAAGGTATCTTGCAACATCCCAATTAAAAATTGTTAAATTGGCAATTGCAACTGGTTTAAGATTAATCCGCAATTTATTTCCCAATAATTTCACTATAAACTGTGAAAAGGCGATGAGAGATTCTTTAAAAACAATAATATTATACTAAAAAGTATCAAACGAATCTTGAACTAATCCAACTGCACTCTGGGAACATCTATTTCTAATTTTCAAAATGCGCTACGATTCGGACCCAAAGATAAGCAAGAGATGAATGAATACTAATCTCGTAAACATTGCGATGTTTGTCCTTTGATCTAACGGATTGTTATATATTTTGGTTGATTTGTGTTTTTTTGTGATTATTGGTGAAAAATCGTCTTTATTATAAACAATCATGGTGTATTTATGTGTAGTTTGTAAAAGAGTGGATCATTTAAATAAGGACTTATCTATTCATCGGTAAGTATGGTTATGTTTTAATAATTAACCATATGACATAACCATACTTCAGCATTGTTGCCATTCAGCCAACAAACATGTAGTTCTCTCTTCCACCCATTACTGATTTTCAATAACATTTCACACAATCACAGCTTCATTTTCCAGGGGTTTTTTGAATATTATTGCATTTAATCATACTCTTGAATCAAATTTGTAAGATACATAAGACAGACTTATACCATTTTGACATGAAAGTAAAGGATACCTATACAGGTTCAGTGATAGACGTACTTTGGACTTCCATTGTCTTTATTTATTTAATATCACAACGTTTCAACTGGTAAACATCTTCAGTCGTCTTCTGGTGAACCAGTATAATCACCTTTATGTGAACAATCACAAATAGTGTTCAAATTTAAACAAAATATGCGTATAATTACATATTAAATTTTAGAAAAGTATTTTAAGGTATTTTTAGACGAAACGTGGATATTTTCAAACAAATAAATTGCACTGATTACTATTGTTATTGTTAATAATTAATAAATTGCCGAAATTCATTGATTCATATGCTTAGTTATATTTGGACCCGCCCGATAAGACCATCTTTAACTATAATACAGGGCACGCCTATAGTATGTAGTCAACTCTGTATGTGTTATAAATTTCCAAAAATATATTGTGAGAATTTTACACTTTCCGTTGGTCTTTATTAGTGTTGTGATCGCTCGAGCGAAAAACCGCTCGAGTACTCGATTATTGAAATAACCGACATCGCTCGATTATTAAAAAAACCGCTCGAGTTATCTATTCGGGCGAAAACCGTCGCTCGTCACTTATTATCTTTCACTCGATACCCGAGCTATGCTTGACGCCGACGGAAATGTACCGATGTAGTGTGATCGAGTTAAAAAACTGCTCGTATATTCGAACAGTTTTTCGCTCGATAGGAAATACTCTAGTTATAAATTCAGGTGAAAAACCGAAAAATATCGCCTGTCACTTGATAACCGACCTTGCCGCGCCATCCGATTGGCGACGTTCGAGTTTGACGTTGAGCAGGTAATACGACATACGTCTTTCCTAAAGGCACATAAACGAGAAGGTGAATATAAAAAAAGTATGCCAAATCCCTTAGCGGAGTCATCGCGACATGAGTTTGGTAAAGTTTTGTTTTAACTGGCTAGCCAGCGGCGTAGTTTAGTTCTCCGATTGTAAATATTAAAAAATTAAAGGATATAATTCTTAAATTTTCATTTACTATAAACTCGAGCAAACTTCTCAAAAATAACATAATAATAGAAATTGTTAATGAAAAATAGCAAAACGAACAAAATGGTTAACAAAATATATAGAAAAATTCGTTGGTAATCTTATAATAAACATTTTTGAATCTAAACAGGAACTTTTTATTATTAAACTCAAGAAGACTTCTTAAAAATAACATATATTATAGAAAATGTTAATGGAAAATAAGAAAACGAGCAAAATAGTTAACAAACATAGGTATCGACAAATTTTTTGGTAAGCAAAAGTAAACATTCTTAAATTTAAACAGGAACTTTTAGGTAACTATAAACATGAATTTAAAAAAACAATCACCTATTTTCTTATTTTGCCAGTTGCGTAACTAAACCTACATTTTTGAAGGGCAAACAGTGGGCACCTGATAATTTAAAGTGGAATAATTTGACAAGCCATTTTAAATATCTACTTATTTTATGCTCGTAGATTGAGAAAGATGTGAAGAAAAATAACTCTTGGTAATACTTTTTGTTCGAGTTAAAAAAGCACAATAATAAACCCGAACAATAAATACATATTTGGGTGATTTTTTGCAGTTTTTTTATTTGGTATCGAGACACGTGGTGAAAAGTCATTTTTCACCAATAAATAAATTTCTGGAAGTTTTTTGGTGGCTACAATTTTTTAGCTAAACCTGTGCCCACCCGTAGTTACGTGCCTGCTAAATACCCTACCTGATCACATGTAAACGGCTAGGCTGCCGGTCGAGCAGTCGGTGACGTCATCGCTTGGTGAATTGGAATTTCAAGCGATTCACTCGATTATTAAAATCGCTCGAGTATCAAGTACTCGATTATTAAAATCATCGGTTTTTTCCAACACTAGTCTTTATCGTTTGAAATTCAAAGGAGATACCGATTATGAAACTCGACGTTGAGCCGCCCTGTATATATTAAAGGGGGGGCTGCAATATACGAAGCATTAACGCCACCTGCCAAGGCTAAATCACAAAACCATTAACCCGCAGTTATCGGTGATTCAATAAATAGACAGGTTAAAACGCTTTAACGCGTGTGTACATTTATATTAAGTTTATAAGGGTGAAAGTGCCATGTCACGATGAGCAAGACTTTTGCCGTTTTGGGTGGGATATGATTTGGATGTTTGACGAGTTTATTTTGGAGGAAAAGCTGTCGCCGTATAAAATGTTTTTAAAATCATCATCGTGTGCGTCGCCACACAGGCGAATTTCTACGGAATCGCGGCCAAAAAGATTATCTTGGTAACATGAGTCAAAAAATGTTTTTAATTGTGAGAAACCGATAACATTACATTTTGTTTTTAATATCTTACATTTTTGCCCCCTCCACACCACTTTTTATGGTTATTAAATTATAGAAACTCTGATAAGCGGACACCTCTATTAAGCGGACATTTTCATAGTCCGGAACTAGGTATATGAAATTCCATGAAAATAAACCTCTCTTGGGCGGACTCTCCTTTGGGCGGACGCGAACAGGCGGTTTTCATACAAAGAGTGCGAAAATCCTCCTTTAAACGGACAAATTTTTTTAGTATTTGGGAGACGAATAAGTACGGTGCAAAAGTATGCATATGCGTATGCGTATGCGTGGCAGCGCGAAAGGACTTCGCCTAATGAAAGTATGTGTGATTCCCCGACAGCAGTCCGCCGTTTATTTGTGAGTTGTAAGGTTAAAATCGTAAACAATGTCGCGTTTTGAGTCTGAAAGAGAATATTGATGTTGTGGAAGTTTTTAATTTGATAACAATGATTTGGGCGAGTTCGTTAACATTGATAGCAATGTGCTATTAGAAGATGATATGGACCCCATTCGTACCGATTATGTAGTCCAAATTGAAACCAGATCACTATCTGACGACTCTGATGAAGAAGTTCAATGCAGTAATGAAACAAATGTCTCCAATTATCAACAAGCCATTAGTATGGTAAAGGAATTACAAGAGTATGCAAACAATAGAGGTGACTCTACAGCAATGGAATTGTTATCAGACTTGGAATTACATTTTCTAGATTGCAAGTTTAAAACGCACGCAAACACGTCAAACTACGTTATTAGATTTTTTTAGTACTACATCCTAACTAAAACTACTGTATTTTTGTTATGTTATGTTTATTTGTACATAACATAGTAATAGTTTTGCATTTACATATTACCTAATAACAAATTTCCCATGGGCGGCCACCTCTAGTAGGCGGCCATATTTAGACGATCCCGTAGGTGTCCGCCTAAGAGAGTTCTCACTGTATTTGTAATATTTACACCTCATCAATATTATTTCCTGAAAATTTGAACTTATAAAGTCGAAATTAGCCTTATTAATTTTAATTTACTTTTTATCGAGATCCTAATCGACTAATACATCGTAATATGAACGAAAAGATTAAAAAAAAACAAATGTATTGCCTATAACAAATTACAATTAATTAACATATCATTCAGTGCAACCACGTAAAGGTATTTATCATTTTTTAACATCTGTACCCATTTAAATGTAAATTATTTCGAATGATTAATATAGGAACGGACTCAATGGGCCTTTATTAAAACAGTACCCATTAATAATTTAATTTAACATAAAATCCGAGCGATTTGCACAAAGTTGCACTTTAAAAATTTACGCTCTGTATAAACCGAACTTATTATACATTAAAAGCACGTAAATCGGTGTTCATATGTAAATCACGATATATCCCGTATGTAAGTCAATACCGGTTACCTAGTTTTTAATATGCAAGAATGGTAATATGCAATGATCGTTTTAATTGCCACTTCATCTTCTTCCTAAGTGGTGAATTATATCCGGAAATAAGTATTGGGCGAACAAAAATTACAAGTTTAGCGTTTTGCGCCAACGACAATAAAAACTGTTCCTATTGGCCTTTAAAACAGGCGCTGCCCATCCCACTTAATATTAATTTCTTTATTTTTTCGGCATAATATTGTAATTAAACTCGCTGTCGCCATTTATTTCTCCTTGGAAACTAAGTGTTTTCGTAACAGACCTTAGCCAGCACATGACAAAACAAGGTTATATTCAGTTATATTAGTAACAAATGTCCATAAATACTTACCGAACACACACACAAAAGTACGATGAAATAGCTCTGAAAAAATTGGTTTTAGGATTAAATTCAACTTGAAGACAAAAATCATCTAAAAACCCATTAAGATTGACACATTAAAATGATTAAAATAGCAACTATGAGTTAACAGTTGGCACATATTTGATGGCTACAAATCAATATTTAACAACAATTATACCTTTTGTCTTTGTTTAACACGTTGTTGGATTCAAAACGTATTGCGGAACTCCGCAGACGCTTTATTATGTTTTTATTCACTTTTAAGGCTGTAACAAATAAAAATGGGGAGTATAAAGTCACGGTGGCTCTTGGTCCATGAGTTTCTGACCAGTGGCGGCTCGTGACCTATGATGGACGGGGTTCACAAGTATGGTGAAATTATATTTAAAATTTTATTTTTGTGTAACGACCAAACAATTACTTTCTAGGCGTTTTAAATGTTGAAAGAAAAAAAGTAATAAGAAAATGTGTTAGGTAAAACATATTTTTATTTATTTTTTTATTTTACGCAAGGAAATACAACTTTTGGAAAATAAGAAAGGTTTTCTTAGTGTGTATAGCTGTCGGATCTTAACGTCGGCGCATACAACCCTCGTAACAATATTTATACAGTCCAGTACTAATACTACTAAAGCCATCTATGAGCAATCAAGAAACCCGAATGATGTCCAATACTACTACCGCCATCTACGAGTTATCAAGAAAACCGAATTATGTCTAATACCACTACGCTATCTGCGGCTACGTCATTAGGCGCAACCAAGACGAGAACAATAGTTAACTGTTTTATGATGAGAACGAATGGAGCCACGAGACTAACAAGTTGGCATTCTTCATATTTCCAGTGTTTTTTAAATTAAATCCTTTAATAAAATGGAAGTCCTTTAATAAAATGGTTTAAAATCATATCGAGTATCATTTATCGAAATATACAACATTTATCGACCCTACACAATAGTGCTTAAACGTAAAGTCCATTCTTCGGTTCTTAATTGTAAAAAATTGATCAATAACAGCCTCATTAAGTTTGGAATACCCTCTATAAATTTTTTTTATATATTTCAACTTTCTAATAAAGTCCCTAGATTTACCCTTTGTGGTCTGCGTTAAATTGATTTCGGGATTAGGTGTTCCCGCATTCCTCACTTCAATTTTTTTGCTCCAAACTCAAAGAGCTAAAGTTATTTCTTAAATAGTCCACCGTCAACTATTCATGTTAACTTAATAAATATATAATATTAAAATATTAAAACATACACGCTCGAATTTCTAACTAGATGCACGAACAGACAACAGCGCGGTGCACACAAAAACTGTGCGCCTTTTCCATGTTAAATCGCCATCCCCCGCTGCCACCCGCCACCTGTTACTAAAGAGAAACTGCATTACTTAATCGCACATGCGAGAAAGTCTCGTCATAATCGTCATTTACCTCGACCGAGGCACGGTTGCCGGATCTATACAGTTTGGTTTAACGGGATGCTAAAATATTAGGGAGGGTGGGACTTTATAAGATAAATAATATTCCATATATATAAATTAATATTTTTTATTCGTTTTGTTGTGCTGTGGGGGTGCACGTGCGCATGTGAACGTTTAGCCAAATAAACTTGTTTTTTTTCTAATTTAAAACTGGATTCGTAAAGTTAAAGTATTGGAAAACGCTATGAAAAAAATTGCGTTAAAAAATATAACGTTAGAAGAAGAATAATAATAACAATTTCAAATATGAACAATTTTCAAATTTTTCTTCCTGAAACTTGTTGATACCCCAATCGACATGTCAGACAATCTAAATATCAATAAATTAACTAAAAAGTCTTTATTATTAACGGCTAAAACTTCACGAAAAGAAATATGGATCAGCTGATGACTCTCGTCTCTTTCTAACCTGAAAAAAGGCGGCAAATGTTTTTATTAAATTGATGCAATATAGATGACTCTGATTGCTAACTTGGGATTGTTTGGGATCCTCATCTTATAGAATATCAGCAACCTTAAAAAGAGCGATAAAACAGTTTTGTAATTTGATTGTAAAGAACATTGTTATAGTGTAATATTACAGAAATATTGAATATTTGAAAATTTGTCTTTTCCGCGCAGCGATATGAGTAGTAATTGATAAAGTACCTCACAATTTCCCTAATTATTTCAAACCTCATCTGCTAAAAATTAAATTCGCACCAATTAACCACTATAATGCACTAATTGGATACTTAATATGTTCTGCTACGAGCGTATTAAGATGCATAACAATGTGGAGCAGCGCTATATAATAATAATTCCTTAAGGAGAAGCCAAGAGAACAGTTTTTCAGTCATTGCGCTTAAGTAGCTAGTAAAAAGTATACGAAACACTGCAATACTAACTTTAACAACTAAACAATAACTTTTTGCAATAGGCACAGTTGGGTTTGGTCGGGTTTTATTAATAATTAATTAGATATTGAACAAATTAAGATTTTTATTACTAAATAAAAGAAAATATCAGCATATTGCAATAAATGGTTTTTATGTAAGAATTATAAGAAATTGAAGAGGGTCTATTTTTATTAATTTCTGTTCAATAATTATAATTAAGTTCTTAATAAATAATGTATATGATATATTTGAATTATTATCTATACAGGGTGTTCCTTAATGACGTGCTAATATTTCAGGGTGTTCCTTAGGTCATTTTATAAAGAAAAGTTCATATGAACATATGTCCGCAACGGCATACATTCTTTACTACAGGGTGTTGAATTTTTATTTTTTAAATGGTTATTTTTTAATACTTCCAAAAGTACTTTAGATATTATTTTCAATTTTGGTATGTGTTAATAGGATATAGAACCACAAATTTTAGTTTGGAAAGTTATTCAATTGTTACACCAGTGGCGTCCCTGCAAACATGTCCTCTGATTTTTATTACAAAAAGATGGTACGCCAGTGACATTCTTCCATATGGATATTTTTTGTGATTAGCCTGATCAATTCTACATGATAACGGCCTCTTGAGTTTTTCTCGTCAGATGCACCGTTCTTGATTAAAACCACCAAATTCATATTGAAACTCATTATTATTAACATAGATAAAATAATTAATGATAAATTTTGTTTTATAAAAATTGTTGGAATTGGCCATCTTCTTAAAAGGCATGCCCGTCTTCACATGGAATTGCCCGCTATGTTTAGGACGAACCACATAATGTGGAACGAACGCCGATACAATAGCAACTATCAAATTTAAGAAAAAATAGAAAAAAACATACGAACTACGCACCTTTTCCGCGAACGAACTAAAAGTTTTTTGATGTGTTATTAAGTTATCAAATTTCAGGGGGGGCAAATGCCCCCTTTTGTCCCTTATAAATGACGCCCATGGCAACTAGATACCTCCTTTTTTTACAAGCAATTTCGCCTTCTCCAGGAAAGCTTAGAAGAATGTTATAGGAAAATCACCGACGCATGATACGAGATGACTATTCACGCGAGTTTACCTCTCACTTGGTTGCTATTTTTTTCATCAGAACGTTCCACCGAAACAAGTTTCGATCTTTCTCGTCGATAATTTGTGCAGTGGCCACTCGCTCTTCACCCCATGCATTCTCAGTAACTACGTACTATATTTATTATAGCGAAGCTTTTTCTTTTATTTTAACCGCTAATAAATATGTCCGAGTGTATAAATATAGCTATACTAATAAATATTTCACCAATCGGAATCGTAAACTAGGCTGTCGAAGGCCCTACGAATTTATTAACTTTTGAAAATTTCTCGATGTTCCAACACCACTTTTTATGCCGGCCGGGCCGCGTCCGAACCCATCGTTGATTTATTTTTATCATTCGGGGGAGTGCCATATAAGGAATTTGTTCGGGTTTGTTCTTGCCCTTATAAGATTCGATTTTAAGAGCGATTTATGGTTCCTACCAGTTTTATAACAGCTCTCGATTTGTTGTATATCAATCTATCTATCTATCTATCTATCTATATTCTTACTCTTTTTAATGATCCTTTTGCTGACGATAGCACACTTATCCTCATCTTTCTCTTTGAATGTAAAAACTTCGGCTGCCGACGCACATCTTCGCAGATAGCATGAAGTAGACCTGGAGGAAATTTCGGCTTGGGGTGACAGTAACCAAGTCGAATTTAACGCAAGAAAAAAACCAGGCAGCAGTTTTCTCTAAAAAGTTAACATTACAGATCCGGATATAGTCATGGCAGGACACGCAATTCCACTGGCTTCGTCTATTAATTCTCTGGGCGTCAATCTGGGAGGAAATATGTCTTGGCATAACCACGTCGTGGCAATCGCCACGATATCTTCTCAGAAGCTTGGTGTACTCTTCCGAACCAGAAAGTTGTACACACCTCAACAACTTTTGTTACTATACAAAGTCCAGATTCGACCATCACTAGAGTACTGCTCTCATGTGTGGAGCTCTGCACCCAAACCTACTCTTCGGCTACTGGATTCTATCGAAAGGAGGGCCATTCGTCTGATCGGAGACCACGAGCTGACAAAGAGCCTCGACAGCCTAGAACATCGAAGACAGGTTCGGGATTTGACTATCTTTTACAGATATTTCCATGGAAAGTGCTTGGCTGGCCTTGCCCTATTAATTCTGCCCAGAGCGGCGAATAGCAGAAGCACACGACGAACTTCATTATTTAAGAATTCTCTCATCTGGAGGACTTCTTTCTTATGGAACGACCTTCCCGAGGTTGTTTTCCCAACGGATATAACCTCCAAATATTCAAAACCAACGTGAATCGCTTTATTCGCACAGGCACCACTCCCAGAGTGCCATAAAGGATTTTTCCTATAGTGCTTGTTTTTGATCATAAAGAAAAACTTAATAAGCCTACCCATAATCTGTGGCTCTATATGTGACTGAAAAAAGTTTTATGAAGAAATTCCATTAAATTATAGCAAAATGTTCACCTAAATTTTGAATAGTAATTACAAAAATATTTAGTAAATCATTTATAAGAAAAGTTCTGTAAAGATTTTGACACACGCTGCCACCCAAGCGGTCACTTGTTAAAAAGATCGAAGTCCTAGGAATCCGTGGAATCTCATTTAAGACTTTTATTCTTGTAAAAAATTTACAACGCTTTAATACAACAACGTTCAATAATAGTCATCAGCAAAATGATATATACATTTTAAAATCTTTGAATACTGAGTAATAAATAAATATTTTTCACTTACATTAGTTGTTGTTAAATTTAAAATATATTTTAGTATTAAATTGATTGTACTAAATTTATTAGAAATTCTTATAAATTATATGTGTACACCTTGGATCTTAAAATTCTTCAAATAATTAGTCTGACCTTTATGTTTGTAAAACCAAAATATACTCGTGTCAATAAAGAACTATCTTTTGTGCAAACACTTCAATTTTATTTAATTGAACTACATCGCACATTTATTTCTACATTCTTTATTTGATAAATAATTTCTACTATCTATCTATTATATACAACTCCAGTCAATTCAGGTTTAATAGGAATTGGGTAACCAAATCCTCCATTAGCATCAGCAATGTATCTATTAAATTCTACTCAGGCGAAATAATTTACTTTACTACCAGGGGGTTTAATTATTCTAGTCATAATTATGGGCAGAATTCTTGTATGGGTTATATTTCCAGTCTCGGTTATCGTTTGTGACGTGTGAAGTACCACATATCTTAGTGGGAATAACTAAGCAACTACTTATTTTTGTTATTCGTAGCATGGTTTTGTTTCACTTTTTTTTCACGACAGACCTCGACGTCTCCATAACACGAATTTTGAAGGATTCCAGCATATAGACCATAATCAGTATTAGACGTGTCTAAACGAATGACTATCCATACTGCTGCACAGCTTTATAGGTTCAAGGCATACATCAATCCATCTGGATTAGTAACAGACATACATGCCCCTAGATAGGTCATTGTCCACACCATCGATGTATTTAGTTGATCGATGGACTCACACATCATAATCATCATCATCATTCAGTCCTCTGTGTCCACTGCAGGACATAAACCTCACCTATTTCTGCCCATTCCTTCCTGTCTTGAGCTCTTTGTATCCAGTTGCCTGCACATCTCTTTATCGTCCGGCCACGTAAGGAGTCTTCCACACAACACCTGGTTATATCAATGGAAGATCATGATGTTAAAGGAGGACAAAAATTCACACCACCATAAAATACACAGTAGTTGGTGAGGTTGAGGAAAATTGAGGCATACACCTGACTCGATCAATCGAAATCCGGCTCTTTAAACGCGTTACGTCAACATCACCGTCGAACAAATTAAAAATCCGCTCCGATTACATGGTACTCGCCCATGTAAACTCCCCGGCCTAACATCGTAGGTAGTTTTAAAGGCTTGTTTGAACACGGCCTTAAATCTCGAGCTCCCTTCGCTACCTACACAAAAAACAACATATTTATTGATATTGGATATGTATCTTTAGGGGGTATCGAACAAGATGGGCTATGATTTAAGTAGAGGGCTCCATCATCATTTCTTTCGTTACAACGAATTAGCATTTTACGTATTCTCGTTAGCTCTGAAAATATGCTTCGCGGTTTTCACCACAATATTTTGTTTACGATCTTGGTTCGTTGCGATTTTAGTATTATAGTATATGTCTCTATTTAACGTCTCTAGCTTGGGGCGACAAAGAAACTAATAACACTGTTCATCGCACTCGTCGTGTATAGATAAAATCAAACTAGATGATGCCAAGCCGGGATTGGCGCAATAATTGCTTCGTTCTCTTTTTAGCATGTGGCTTCATCAAGCTTGATTTTTTTTAACTTGTCAGTGCAATCTGCACCTAATACGTCGAATTTCATCGCAGTGATGTGGGTCTATATGTATACAGGGTGTCCCGAAAAAAATGCACTCTACAGGAATCTCGTTTAACCATATTATATACATAAATGATCAACTTTATAGATTATTATTATAGAAAATGATATAGTCATGGACGGACACGCAATCACACTGACTTCATCTATTATTTTGCTGGGCGTCAATCTGGGAGGAAATATGTCTTGGCATAACCACGTTGTGGCAATCGCCAAGAAAGCTTCTCAGAAACTTGGTGTACTCTTCCTTACCAGAAAGTTCTACACACCTCAACAACTTTTGACACTATACAAAGCCCAGATTCGACCATCACTAGAGTACTGCTCTCATGTCTGGAGCTCTTCGTCATACTCTTTGGTCTTTGGTTACTGGATTCCATCGGAAGGAGGGCCATTCGTCTGATTGGAGACCACGAGCTGACGAAGAACCTCGACAGCCTAGAACATCGAAGACAGGTTGGGGATTTGACTCTATTTTACAGATATTTTCATGGAAAGTGCTCGGCTGACCTTGCCCTCTTAATTCCGCCCAGAGCGGCGAATAGCAGAAGTATTCGACGAACCACTGCCGCTCATCCATATGTGGTTAAGCTTAGTACTCGTCGAACTGCATTATTTAAGAATTCTTTCATCTGGAGGACTTCATCCTTATGGAACGACCTTCCCGAGGTCGTTTTTCCCAACGAATATAGCCTCCCACGATTCAAAACCAACGCTGTTTGCGCACACGCACCACTCCCAGAGTGAGTGCCCTAAAGCATTTTTCCTATAGGCTTGGGTTTGATCATAAAAAAAATAAGACAAAAGTTTCGTATTAGTGAGTTCTGCTAGCCGAGTTCGGTTATGTAATTTAAATTTACGATTGCGTCAAATATTCACAAGCTCATCTGCGGGCGACTTATTTGCAACTGTACCCAGACTAGTGCACCCAACCTTGACACGCAGCCGAAAAAAGTAGCCAACCTACGAAAAAAAAAAAGTCGAAATTGCCAAAGATAAAAGCCTAATTACATACATTACAATACGTGGCCCTCTAGACCGCAAAAACCCTTAATTAGACTATCCCGCACGCATATCATTTACTTATTTAAAGGGTCCTGCACACTGACATGGTGCAGGGGTTTTTAGGGGCCCGATGTATTAAACGCTAGGGCACGACCGTCACAAACGGTACTGCCGTACTACAAACCTTGCTGCGTTGCCACCTCCGCTAGTACTACGCCGGAGTGGAATCGGGTCTAGTAAAAGTTTTACCGGAAACCGTTTGTTATAGCGTATATTATTATAGCATATATTATTATACCCTGTATAATGAATTCAGGTTATGGGTTTCCGATGGCCTAAATAAATCCAACTTAAGATTATTTATTTCGCCGCGGAACAGCATATGTAATTGTTATTGAACAATGAGACAACATCGCCATTTCATGACTAGCCGGCGCTCTGGCCGGCTGTATCGAGGAAGTAGGAGACGTTTTTCTTATTCTTCTGCCTTTGATCGCCCGAAGCGTTGCCAAATCACTTTAGTTGCAATTTTAGATATTTTTTGTTGAAAACCTCGGTGTGACATTTTTTTGCATTAAACCTAAGACTTTCAAACATGGCTGTATAACCATATTTTTTCAATTTAAACGTTATTTACCGTTTTGAAAAAAATAAAATTCTTTTTCGAAAAGTTCAAGATAATGTAGTAAGTAAGTACCATATTTCGAAGAGAAATTTAAAATTTTAACAAATTCTATCGAATAGTTTTCTTGTAGTTTGTCACATCTTTTTACCCTAATTGAGGTCACTGATAAGCAAATAAAAAACACGTATTTTTTAATTTTAAACAAAACAAGTGTTTTTTGTTTTAAACATGTTTTTTTTTGCTTTTAAAATTCATGTTTTAAACAAATAAACCTTATTAAAAACATAGTTTAAAACATGTTTTCAATGTTTCGAGTAAAATTTAAAGGATAACTTAAACTCCCTTCCCAGTGGACATCTTAGAATATTTTCTATTCATAGAGTTTTACGACATTTAGGATTTTTGCCGAGATTAGTGGCTCTAGATAAAGTTAAAAAAACACTTGCACGATAGGAGAAGCGACAGAAATACGGCTCGAACTATTGGAGACGTTTGAAAACAAAAAATCAAATGGGGAATTTTCAATGAGTGACGTAAATGAGGTTATAGAAAACCAACCAGTGGCGATCTATTAAACATTTAAATACAAGAGCAATGGAACTTGTCCAATAGCTACATACAGCTATTGCTTCGTCCTCCAACATAATAATAATAATAATAATAAATGCCTTTATTTAATAATTGAAAATGTGATACAAAATAATTGTACAAAGATGGTGGCGGTATCCAACCAGGCTGCTCATACAACCACCACATAGAAAGACATTTTAGTTCATTCCAAACTCCGCAATAAGCTAGGCAATATCAAGGCAGCTAAGTTGGTTACAATTTTTCACTTCCGATCAGTGATTATTATACATTTTTACCTTATTCCTTTTTTATTTATACGGGTTATACACTTATTTGTAGTTTTTGAACATACCAAAGTTCTGTGCATGATGTTCATTAGGTACCTAACTTTTATTATTTTGTTAATTTGAATGGAAATTAGTGTTTTAGTAAGTAATTTTATTACTATTTATCAATAAATATTTTTCACACCAATCAATTTACTAAAAAAAACCGTGTGTTTAATTTACCTGTTTTAAACATTTTTACAAAACATTGTTTTAAACTCAAACGATTGTTTAAAACATGTTTGAAACAATTGTTTTATACTAAATGTTTAAAACGAAACAACCCTGCTGATAAGTGCTTTTAAAATGAGGATCCCAAACAATCCCAAATTAGCAATCAGAGCCATCTATGTTGCATCAATTTAATTTAAAAATATGCCGCTTTTTGGCAGGTTAGAATGAAACGAGAGTCATCAGCTGATCAATATTTATTTTCGTGAAGTTTTAGCCGTTAATAATAAAGTTTTTTAGTTAATTTATTGATATTTAGATTGTCTGACATGTCGATTGGGGTATCAACGAATTTCAGGAAGATCTGTGACAAAAATTTGAAAATTGTTCATATTTCAAATTGTTATTATTATTCTTATAACATTATATTTTTTAACGCAATTTTTTCATAGCGTTTTCCAATCCTTTAACTTTACGAATCCAGTTTTAGATTAGAAAAAAGTTAAGTATATTTGGCTAAACGTTCGCATAAAATAGTGCCTGCTTGGCAACCTGTGATTAAACGCAGCTCTTAAGTATAAAATCATATAGATATTATAATCAAATCGCTAAATTTCCGGTATTTTTAGCACAACCGTGCAACCCTCAAAATTGTGACATTCAGAAGGCAGACCCTAGCGGCCGATTTATGCCAAACGGACCAACTGACATGCGGCAGATGCTTTTGGAAAACAGAGGATTGTAATTATTAGTGTATCTGTCAGGCCTTTGTCTAGCCGGGAATTTTGAATAAAAGTATAAGAAATACGGGTTATACGATGGAAGCATGTCTTATAGAAAGCTTTTTAAAGTTGTCATAAGAACATGAGGGTTGTATGTGAGAATGTATACAGACATGGGCGGTTCTTCCACAGGAGCACATGCGCACGTGCACCCCCAAAACAAAACGAATAAAAAATATTAATTTATATTCATTGAATATTATTTATCGTATAAAGTCCGTCCAGCCCTAATATTTTATCGTACCGTCAAACTAAAAAAGTCCGACCCTCTCTAATATTTTATCATCCCGTCAAACCAAACTGTATAGATCCGGCAACCGTGCCTCGGTCGAGGTAAATGACGATTATGACGAGACTCGCTCGCACGTGCGATTAAGTAGTGCAGTTTTTTTGTAGTAACAGGTGGCGGGTGGCAGCGCGGGATAGCGGGACTATAGCGATTTAACATGGAAAAGGCTAACAGTTGTCTGTTCGTGCATCTAGTTAGAAATTCGAGCGTGTATGTTTTAATATTATATATTTATTAAGGTAAAATGAATACGGTGGACTATTTAAGAAATAACTTTAGCTCTTAGAGTTTGGAGCAAAAAATTGAAATGAAGAATGCGGGAACACCTAAACCCGAAATTAATTTAACGCAGACCACAAAGGGTAAATCTAGGGACTTTATTAGAAAGTTGAAAAATGAAATATATGAAAAAAAAATTATAGAGGGTATTCCAAACTTATTGAGGCTGTTATTGATCAATTTTCTACTATTAAGAACCGAAGAATGGACTTTACGTTTAAGCACTATTGTGTAGGGTCGATAAATGTTGTATATTTCGATAAACGATACTCGATATGATTTTAAACCATTTCATTTAAGGATTTAAACTAAAACACACTGAAAATATGAAGAATGCCAACTTGTCAGTCTCGTGGCTCGATATTAGACATCAATCGGGTTTCTTGATAACTCGTAGATGACGGTAGTAGTATTGGACATCATTCGGTTTTCTTGATAGCTCGTAGATGGATTTAGTAGTATTAGTAGTGGACTGTATAAATATTGTTACGAGGGTTGCATGCGACGACGTTAAGATCCGACAGCTATACACACTAAGAAAACCTTTCTTATTTTCCAAAAGTTGTATTTCCTTGTATAAAATTAAAAAATAAATAAAAATATGTTTTATCTAACACATTTTCTTGTTAAATGTTTTCTTTCTACATTTAAAACGCCTAGAAAGTAATTGTTTGGTCGTTACACAAAAATAAAATTTTAAAAATAATTTCACCATACTTGTGAACCCCCTATAGGTCACGAGCCGCCACTGATACAGACCCCTCAAAATGTTGACTGTATTAGTTATAAAGACAGACATCTTGGGTGGGAATGTCCCGGTTTACTCGGGTTTGTTCATATTAAAAACAATAAAATATGTCATAGTGATAGAAGCTATTATCAAAAAACCCAAACCAAACAATAATAAATTCTAAACCTTTCACCATCCAAACTATATAAACAAAAAAAGCCGTTGGCTCATTCACCCCCCGGACGTTATTTACGAGGAATTCGACCTTCCGGAACCAAATCGGGGGGCCACGAACCCCAGAGGTAGCCCTATAAATCGCCCAGCAGAAATGGTTCGTTGGTTCATTAAAATTTGTAAAGATTTTGTTACAGATATTATGGACAAGGCGTTAAAAATACATCCAATGCGCGACAAGATATCTTACGGATGTGTATCGTTTTCTTTAAATGTATTAATGTTTTTTTAAGCATTACATGCTTTCTTTTATGATCAAACACCCTTTAAAGCACGCTGGGAGCGGCGCGAGTGCGTATAAAGCGATTCACGTTGGTTTTGAATCGTTAGAGGTTATCTCACGACCTCAGGAAGCTCACAAGGATAACGTCCTCCAGATGAAGGAATTCTTAAACAATGAAGTTCGAGGACTACTAAGCTAAACCGCATATGGATGGGCGGCAGTGGCTCGTCTCTAAGTCGAAATAAGCGCGCAATGCCAGTCGAACATTTCCCAGGAGCTGTAAAAGAGAGTCGAATCACTGATAATCACCAACATGTCTTCGATGTTCGAGGCAGTCGAGGTTATTGGTCAGCTTGTGGTCTCCGATCACAATAGCTCTCCTTTCGATGGAATCCAGTAGGTGAAGAGTATGATTGGGTGCGGTGCTCCAGACATGAGAGCAGTACTCAAGTGATGGTCGAATCTGGGTTTTGTATAGTGTCAAAAGTTGTTGAGGTGTATAGAACTTTTTGTTCCGGAAAACTACGTCAAATTTCTGAGTAGCTGCCTCGGCGATTGTCCTAACGTGGTTATGCCAAGACATGTACGTATTTCCTCCCAAATTGACGGCCAGAAAAAGGAATAGATGAAGCCAGTGGAATTGCGTGTCCTGCTTCATGACTACCACGAACATCGGGTCCTGCAATATTAACCATTTGTATAGAAAACTGCTTTATCTGTAATTATGACAATGAAGTTAAAAACTACGACTATATTTTATCTTCTTGTAGGTCGGCACCGTATTCAGAGATATCGCAGAAATTAAACTGTCCACAAGCGAACTGCTGCAGTTTTCCCCGCTAGTGTAATCAATTTCCTGGCGATAAAAGCGATTTTCTGCAAGAATTGTACCGATATATATAAATATATAAGGATTTAGTATAATTTTCCATTTATACTTTTTAACTTCGGTCATATACTAAATATACCTATACTGGTCACCGCCATTTAACGCTGTGGGCTTCATGTATGCTTAGATATTAACGATTCCCACCAGACCACGTCACCGACACTTAAAAATTCTTCTGGCTAATTTGATGTTTAACAAGGGCTGTTAAATAATTCCTCATTATTTTCTGGATGTCGCCATGTCCAGGGCCTTTAAACAACCTTGCACGATAGCCCATTTTTTAGCTTGGTGGTTACTTATTTCTATGCTTCGGTCGAAAAATGCATGCCTCAGTATGACTAGCTTCTCACATAGATAGATGAAATATACGTGAATTTAATTTTGATCCAAGACCAATGTTAAAAACTGTGGGATAATTTTCTTCATAGAAAACATCGGTGTAAAATGAATGTAACTTACAATATAAAAATTATAAACGGTACCTAGGTATAATATTTTTGCTATTCCAAGATTTCTATTAGATAAATAGCATGTTTCGAGCACAAAAGAAGTAACACTGAAGTAACACAAAATACCTAAATATACCTTTTAACTATACAATTATCTTAAATTTAGATAATGGGGTTCGTATTCTTTATTTCTTCCTGATAAACGTTTTAAGACATTTTATGCTTGAAGTAAAGGATATTCTTGAAAAGGACGATGATGAAATACAGTGTGTAAAAAGATCAAAAAGAAATACAGGGGCCTTCAAGATACTGTATTTGGAAAAATCAAAAATATTGCATTTAGGTTTTTTTTCCTGACGTTGTTCGAAGAGATGTCCAAAAACAAATTTCACTTTCTCATTGCCACTTTTTATTCTCCACAAGATAGCAGTATCAGATCTTTCATGCGACGTTTCGTCTTTGGGTCACCATCATCATCTTAATTTTATTAAATAAGGCCCTGCATCTTTTTGTCTAAATCATGAAAGAGGACTAAACGTTCAGCAGTATATAACAATTAATGGTTTTCCGACGTTTTGTTCTTTAATTTTACCTCTTTTAGTACGCTCCTGTAATTGACTTTTTTTTTTGAAGAAACTGAATACTTCTAAAATTATTATTGCTATTTCTGTCTTTAATTGTTATTGATACAACATACTACTAAGGTTTTTTTTTAATTTCAAACTAATAGTAGTATCAAATTTCTACGTAAGGTAAGAGTACATGAAATATTTCTTAAAGCCAGCACTTTCTTAAGGTTTTTAAACAAGGCATTGACTTTTACATTTTCGAATTATACCGAATTTAAAAAAGGTAAATTACAGGAACGTACTAGGGGGTTTTAAAGACCCGGTTTCAAGGAGGCCAGCCTATCGCGTTGACGAGTAGTCGCTGTCACGTTTCTAACCGCCGGCAGTGGTTCTTCCCTCATTATTATAATAAGATAAAAAAATTAATTTTATAAACTTAAAATCTAGGACACAATCGGTAGCAACAAGGGGGAAAAAGTTCGCTGCGAACGACAGCGCCGCAGGCGAAATTATTTATGGACCACGCCCCACAAGCAAACCCAAAATACACATCTAAATTTAGTCCATAATTTATAGTAAATACGAGAAAAACCGAGCGGTAAGGTCAGTAAGGTGTTCTCATTATACTCAATTTAAAAAGCACAACATTTTTACTTAAGTTACAGCAGACGGACAAAAGTAATTTTTTTTTCAAGAAGAGTTTTCCCTTTTCTGAGGATTTAAAAAGAGACAGCGGAAAACAAACCAAAAAATAACTCCATACCTATTTACTTTAAGTAACATTGATTAGTATGCTTATTTGTATTTGAATGGTATTCTACGGTTGTAATGCCAAATATGCAATAATTTAATCGTAAATTGCTTCAACGTCAAATAGTTTTGCAGAAACAAATGTGCATAGGATTAAAAATTACTTTTGGTCAATAAATCGAAAAAATTTAATCCACTGATGTCCGAAAATCTAGTTTTAATTTAAATAATAACGGTGCCAAATATTGTCTTTATAAATTTATATCTACTTAAGTTGGAATCATATGGAAAACCTTTTTATTATTGGTTTTATGAAAAAAAGTTATTCTTCTTAAAAAGTGCTGCATGGTCTAAACCTCGATATGCAACCTTCAGTTATCAAAATTTCCCAGTCGTATACGAGATATATCAGAAATTACGAATTTTGCTCAAGAGTAAAGTACCTACCTTTATTTTTGACAATACATAAGAATGTTATGAAGAAATGTTATTTTGAATTATTTGAGTTATTGTCAAATATGCAATTACAGTTATTTAGCCTGAAAATTTAGGTTCTGTGATCATTCCGTATTAATTATTAAAATAATTTCTATTTTTTCTTCACAACTTAGTAAAGCTGTCATTTCTAATATATATTATAAATACCAACGCACTATGACATTCCGTGTCAAATATTTATTGTCAGTGCATCATAGATTACGTTAAATTGTATCAAGCCAGAATAATTAATACTGAATGATTAGGAAATAATCACAAAACTTAAATTTTCATGCTAAATAATTGCATATTTGAATATAACTTTTAATTCAAAATAACTTTTCTTCATAACATTTTTTCTGTATTGTCAAAAATAAAGGTACTTTACTCTTGAGCAAAATTCCTAATTTCTGATATATCTCGTATATGACTGGGAAATTTTGATAACTGAAGGTTGCATTTTGAGTTTTAGACAATGCAGAATGTTTTATGAAGAATAACTGTTTTTCATAAAACCAATAATAAAAAAGTTTTCCATATGGTTCCAACTTAAGTAGACATTGTATAGCAGCTTCGGATCCGCTATGTTAGAATTTTTCTTCGTTTGGCTTAGCTTCGATTAAGAGAAATAGTTTTAAAGAACAATGTCTCACTATGCACCGCCTCGAATGTCAAATTTACTTTAGACTTTGAAAATACGTACCAAATTTGAGAAAAAATAGAAAAAACATACTATCTTTTCCGCTAACGAAATAAAAGATTACTGATGTATAATTTTGACATTGGGCGATAACCACGCATGCTAAAAAGCCCGTTATGTCTAGGACGAACCACATAATGTGGGACGAACGCCGATGCAATAGCAACTATCAAATTTAAGAAAAAATAGAAAAAACATACAAACAACCTACCTTTTCCGCGAACGAACTAAAAGTGATGTGTAATTAAATTATCAAATTCCAGGGGGGGGGGGGGGGGGTCTTGCCCCCTCTTGCCTCTTATAAACAAAATTAGTGGAACTTTAAAATTTTTTTACACTGATGGGTATAAATGCTTTAAATAAGAACAGTTTATGCAACATTTATCACAAGATCTTAATTCATTAAATGTGTGTCCATTCCTTGTAATCATAAAGCATAAAATACGCATTTTTTTTAATAACGCGTAAAACAGATGTAACTTCGAAACATAACATCTGTCAATACCAAATGAAGAGACTGGCAGGGACACACCAACAAGCCCGGTCTAATATATGAATTAATTTCAGTTCGGTGGATATATTCATATCTTTTATGGCTTAATAGGGTCTTGGTAATTTCGTTTTTGTAATTACTTAATTAATACAGGTAATAATTTTTGAATTTAATTACCAGCGATGGTTTTGTCGTAAAGGAAACGTCGCGGTAACACCACAAAATACCAGTTTGGTTTTATATTAATATAAAATTATTTTTGGTATTGTGGTGTTGACGATGTAAATTGTTGCTTAAGAGATTCGGGCACATGCCTCTTATCAAGCCTCCCAGACTGTAATCCTTACAGTGGCGGCTCGTGCGCGAAAATATAGAGGATGAGCCAATCAAAAATATTCTTCACCACACAGACGAATACCCACCACTGTGATGTTTTTTAGGAAAAATCCTTTAGGGCCTGGGAGTGGCGCGTGTGGAGGTTATATTCGTTTGGAAAAACGACCTCGGGAAGGTCGTTCCATAAGGATGAAGAATTGTTAAATAATGAAGTTCGAGGAGTACTAAGCTTAATCACATATGGATGGGCGGCAGTGGTTCGTCGTGTATTTCTGCTATTCGCCGCTCTGGGCGGAATTAAGAGGACAAGGTCAGCCGAGCACTTTCCATGAAAATATCTGTAAAAGAGAGTCAAATCCCCAACCTGTCTTCGATGTTCTAGGCTGTCGAGGTTCTTCGTCAGCTCGTGGTCTCCAATTAGACGAATGGCTCTCCTTTCGATGGAATCCAGTAGCCGAAGAGTATGTTTGGGTGCAGAGCTCCAGACATGAGAACAGTACTCTAGTGATGGTCGAATCTGGGCTTTGTATTGTGTCAAAAGTTGTTGAGGTGTGTACAACTTTCTGATTCGGAATAGTACACCAAGTTTCTGAGAAGCTATCTTGGCGATTGCCACAACGTAGTTATACCAAGACATATTTCCTCCCAGATTGACGCCCAGCAAATTAATAGATGTGACCACTTATGAAATTCCAATGTATTAGACGAATATGGCGAAATTAAAATATTGATAGGTCAATATTTGTCATTTATATTTTGTGTATCGTGTGGTTCATGAATATTTCAAGTTTCGAACTAAAAGTACTTTGCTATATATAGAATTTAATCATCAAAATCTGTTTACAAGGACTATTAGTCATAAGTTCGCTTCCTTTCCTATAAGTAGTGTTAAATATTATATATTCAGTGATAAAAAATTATATTTTGTTTGAATAACTCCTACGACCAGGTAAGGACAAACATTTCATCTCCAAGACATTGGTTTCTACGAAAATATTTTCAAAAAAAACATCTGGGGCACCCATTTATGAGAGGGGCAGTATTTTTTGGGGTTTTTAGGTCATTTCATGTGAATAATTTGTCTACGATCGTTCAAACCAGCCCATGGCAAGCAAAGGAATACGTTTTTACTTAAGCAAACTACAGTATTCTTAACCCGCACAATATATTAATTATTTTTAATGCGCTAAAAAATTAACAAGCCAATTTTAATAATTAAACTATCTTTAAAACGTCACAACATTTAAAATTAGTTTCCTGTCCCGATATCACCTTCGGTGTATCAGAGCTGTCATGAGAATTAGACATACAGCCCCGCCTCATTTATGTTACCTACGAGATAAGCATCGTATAGTACAGAAGCAGGTTATGGCTTACCCTCTTATTACTTGTATTGCACCCCTATTGGTTCCATAATTTTAATGGGATATTATACAGAGTGGTATAACCATAAACAGGTAATATAACAGGGAGACAGAGAATTGTCTATATTTTGCCCCGATCGTAGATCGTTTTTAACAGACAATTACAACTGCAAATTTCTACTGCAATAATTTGGCAGCCATTATCAACTTTCTTTTTTTAAATACAGGACCGTATCACAAAATTTCCTGATGTTCAAAAAACCCTCGAAACGTTATTAAACCACAATGTGTCATACATCGAAAAAAAGCTCTCAAATTCCAATTGACCAATCCAACGACCTGTCAAAAAAATTTTTTAGGTTATCTGGTGGGCAAACAAAGGTCGTGTCCATATGTTTACTGTGAAACTCGTAGCGTTTTTGGAGCGTTTTACTGTGATTGTGTGGTCTTTTGTTAACAAATTTATTATTAGAATAGATTCATTTAAGTGTATATAATAAGTATTTGTGGAAGAAAAATACCGACAACGTGTATTGTGGTCAAATTGTGGAAGCCGTCGTGATCGCGACCATTTCCTTAGTTTCATTTGATTCGCAGTAAAAAAGACTATTCATTACCCACAAATAAACGATTTATCAAAGAAAAGGCGGGATATGTGATTAATAGAGCAGCTATCAAGAGGGAAGATCTTACAGAATCAATTTTAAGAAACCAGAGAGTGTGTAGTTAGCTATTCAAATGGCCCTACTCGAAGAGAACTTTAAAATATTTTTTCCTATCACTTTATCTACTTAAGTTTTATAATAATTAAAAATATACTTACATAGTTTTAAACATATATTTTGAATCTTGTAGAACATATAGTACATACAATTTGTAAATAAACATATTTTGATAATACTTATTTTTAAAAACAATTCATGTTAAATAAGGATATTTAGTATAAGTACTTATATTCAAATGTTTGATACGCACTGAATTATATATATAAATAAAACAATACATTTAATATAAATAATATATTTACCAAATGGAAAATATGGAAACAAATTATTTTTAAATAAAAATAAGTAAGCAAGGTTTTGAGTTCATATTTGAATAAATTTACCATCCATTCTTTGAACACTGAAGGTAAAGCTACCTCTGTCTTAACGAACCAGAAACTGTGCCGAAGTTCATATTTGCAATTGGGATAATGGGCAGTTCCGTGGACAATAACGGCAGATACATCGGTACAAAAAATCATACCTTTATTTCTGTTGATATATTCCACAGCAAAAATTGGTTTAGCATTGGCTTTTTGTGAATGCTTCAGCTGAAAAAGAATATTATATACATTAAGTAATATAAAGTATTGCATTCCGAAAATTGAGAGACACACCTTAAATTTTTTTAGTTCAAAAGTGAAAGATCTTATAAAAAAAGTTGGTCACTCCTGCACTAGGTATCAAACACTTGAAGTAAACAAAAATAATTACCTTTCCAAGCATGACATAGAACTCATTTACAACCTTCGTTCCAAGATTTATAACAGAACTGGCTGAAAAATATTAATGAGCTTCAAGGGTTTTGTAGGCTTTCATCTGCTCATGTGAATAAAAACTATGTGTTAAGGCTACAAAAATCGAAATACGAGATGATAGGCCACTGGTAGAATCCCATTAATGGTGTAGTCCAAATCAACAACTGCCATGGTAAAAAGATTCAAATCCTTTATTAATTTCAGCTTCATTAGAAATCTCTAAAACAAATTATAATTTTATATCATTTGAATATGATATTCAAGAATAGAATTTTACTATTTAAATGAGAAAAATGCTCATGAATCTTAAATTGAAAGTATAATCAAAATGTAAACAAACATACCTCTGGTCTACGTCCGAGTATTATTGCAATAATTTCTTCAAATATGAACTCTGCATGATAAAACACACTGGTACGTTTTCACAATTAAATGGTCTTAACAGAACTAGCCAGAACCAGCAAATATTTAGAATTTAGATGGTTTAAAACTCCTAAGAAAGGTAATAAACCTATCTAAATCAATGCAAACAATGGGTTTGTTTGCCCACCAAGGAAATTTTGACAGATGAAAAGTCACGTGGTTTGGATTGCCTAATATCAGAAAAACAGGACCGTATTTAAAGAAATAAAGTTGATAATGGCCCTTCGAAGACGACTCGTCGGATTATAAAACAATTAACGCTGTTAGATAGAGCGGAAAAAGGGCAATGCAAAAGTGCAATTTACTTTAGAATTCGATCTCAAAAAAACCCAGGAAAACAATAAAACGATTTTTCAGAATTTCGTTTTTTCCGGATATGTCCGGAACTACTCGCAATTTATAAACTTTCTAAACGGCATATTATTAGGCACGTAAATGCGCAACTTTACCTCCATTTAACCGACTTCGTATCTGTTACGATTTCCGAGATCCCTATACTGGCCCTCCTTATCTTGGACACGTATTTGAATCCGTCGGTTACATTAATTATATAAGTATATTGAATGCATTTAACATTTTAAGAGGCGATTCATTGGGTGATTCTAAGACGAAAAGTGCATATAAACATGGGCCCGCAAGTGCTTCGTTTTCAAGATACAGGGTTTTAAAAAAAAATTTAATAAGTTTTCGTAAATATCTTAAATATCCTTTTGTCGATATTGTTGTAATTTGGCAGTTTTATTTGTAGGGTTATTTGTTGTATTAAGGAGCTAATTTAGCCCTAAGTAGATTAAATTTATTGAGTCCAGTGGCGTCCCGGGCGGCACCTTAACAAATATTGTTGGAAAAAAAAGGAAGCTACTGGCTTTTTTGGAATTTTTATATTTTTCTCGGATTAAGCAACTAAAAATACAACACTTTTGTGACAACTGTCAAGTTAATTGCTGCTATTATTTTCCAAACCAAACCTTGATTAAAACAGAAAATGTCCATGCATCTCCAGGGATATGCATCAAAGTTGTTTTTATTTTTTTTCTCTAAAACAAGGTAAGATACGAAAAAAATTCAAGCGACAAAGTGTTGTTGTGCGTAGATACGGTAGGTGTCTTTACCGTACTTGTATTGTAATATACTATTATCGTTTCCTAATAACATCAACTTATAATATAATAACGCTGTACGGGCGTTTTAACTACGAGCTACCCTGAATTTTAGGAATTTGTCATAATTAATTAATTTCCAACGATACAGTATTGTTGAGCTGTATTTGTGATCTGTTGTGATTTGTATTTAGAGCTATTTATTATAATTATATCTACAATGGTTCATCAGTGCGTGGTGTGTAAAACTCGCCTATTCTAACCCCGGATTAATATTGAGGTTATGTTTTTTCAATATAGTAATTAATTTTGTTGCAAAATCTACAAAAGTCACGTGGTTCTTTTCAGAGAGAGAGAGCAACCATAGATAAATGAAATTTTTAATTAAAATATCTTTAATTTTTCTAATATTTTTAAAGAAAATACAATTATAATAGCAAGCGCAAGAAAAACTACGCAATAATAACCAGACTGCATAACCCAATTGGCTCGTTTTAGTATAATAGACGAAAAAACAACCATAATTCCTAATCATAATGAAGTTAGTATTATGAATGGGCTGCCACACGGGCATGAAGTATGCCCATAAGCCTGTAGCTGCTACCCGTTTTAATTTCGCATAGTCACGAATGCGATCGCGACTCTTTAAACATTAATTAATTATATCGGTCTTGTTTTGTTAGAGTTAAATCGACATTCGGGCGCATGGAATTAATTTAAATTTCGGGGCGCTTTAGTTAAATTAAGTAGTTTTAATGTTTGTTTTAATGATTTACTGTAGTTTGTGCCGATAAAGACGAATATACAACAATAAGGGCATAATGCCGCATCCACACCAAACAAAACAGAATCCTAACAAACTAGTAATTTTCTGGAAACAAAAGGAAACCAAAACTTACGTTCACACTGGCGAGACAGTGTTGCCGGAAATAGAAACAATGTTCACCGGTTCGTGACGGCCCAAGTACATGTATCGTAACTATCGTTTCTGTTTCGGATCAAAATTGGAAACTGTTGACAACAAAAATGGAAATATTTTCGAAACGTATACATTTTAAAAGGAACATTTACATGTGTTTCCAAGTGGTTGGTACTAGCTGTGACTTTCGCTGCTTCGATGCACAATCGAAACTTTTATCGAAAATGTTTCGAAAATATTTCTAAACTGTTACTTATGTTCATTCAAAAATGACAGTATAAATGGACTCAACACACAATTTCTAGTCTTTGGCTTCTATAATGTTTCCATGATGCACTGAAAAATAAAAGGTTTATTAAGGTGATGGTGAATGCCACAGAAAAAAAAGGTTTGCTTGTGCACAGAAAACAAAGGTTGGGTATGGACAGCCTAAGTCTGACGTCACGATAGGCGTAGTTTCAAAAACCTTTCCAAACTAAAAATACATTGAAAATTCCATAAGAGATTTTTTAAAGCATCGGTACACATTTATAAAGGATAAATAAGCAATTTCCTGATATTATTTGTATATTAGATGTTATTATTGATTCATTTTCAGAAACAGATTGACGTAAGTGTTTTTTGAAGTTTTTGTTAAAAACAGCTTATTACGCTGTATTTATCAACATAGAGTATACCCACCCTATAGCCATACTTTATGTTGCTAAATATCCAGTAAGCTTTTTTTTACAGAAAATAACAATTGAAATCTCGCTAAACAATAACATAACCTCAAACTTGTTCAGATGGTGATTAAAAATCTACCTAAAACACTTACTTCAATCTGTGGTTGAAAATGGATCAATAATAACAGTTAAGATATAAATAATATCAAGAAGTTTGTTATTTATCGCTAATAAACGTACATCGATGCTATAAAAAATCTCTATGGGAAATTCAATGCAATCTTGTGTCTTACCAAAACTTTTAACTAAAAATTTTTCGAAAAATATTTATCTTCGCGTGTCGTTAGTGTATCGACACCATGGTTTATAAAATATTTCGAAACAAGCACGTCTTTAAGTGTTTCTAGTAACTAGATTCGAAAATGTGTCGCAAAAGTTTCGTAACACATGTATCTCGATACAACTTTATAATTTTAATCGAAAATGTTTCGAAACGTTTCTCAGCAAAGAATGTGTGTCCAATTTGTGTCTAAAAATGCTACTTGGGGGAAAGACAATAAGTTGCTGAAAACCAAAACAAAACCTAAAAGTTGGTAAACTGTTGCCGATTTGTTTCTAAATTGTTGGAAACCATTGATTAAATAAAATGATACGTATTTCATGGATTTTACTAGTAATGCCTACACACTACACACCCGAAAAAATGTATATAAAACTATAATATAAGGCTATCAGAAAAATGCAAATTTTAATCAGAATACTAGAACATTGTATAATATCTTGTATAATATTACCGTGCATGGTGTTTATTTCTTAATAGCCATATTTAAAATACTGATGCTTATACAAAACTGTTTTTTTCAATTTGAATATTTCAAAGCACGGCAACCTTGTTTGTCAAAGTTTCCTGTCGCCTTATTTTTTCCTGATTAACGACATTTTTGTTAGTACTGAAATATACTTGAATCCTCTGTAGCTACCAAGCGAGTAAGACATTAGGTAACGCATTACTTTGAATCAATTCATAAACAACCAGCACAATTTTTTATAATTTTTTTTTGTTTCAGTGGTCATGCACAAAGACAAAGATGACCCAGTTGGACTTCATAGATCACGTGAACTCACTGCCTTTGATCACACGCCATTGGATGGAGAAATGTTTTTACAGGTAAGGTGGCGTTTTTGTTTACGCATAGTTTGCATTACTCTTAGTTGTACGATTCACATTAATTTATCGAATAAGAACAATTTACGTATGTGACCATCCGAAGAAGATCCTGCGTGTCGAAGCAAGTGTCATGGTACAAGAATACAAATTTTGACAAGATCTCTCGGCATATTGCGGTATTACTTCCTTAGTTTTGTACAGGGTGTTATTCAGTGATATGTACTTATTTTAATATTTGATTCCTAGATCAATCAAAATACAAGTTCTAAAATATTTTGTTTATACAGGGTGTCCGCTAATTAATGGTACATGGAAAAACCACATACTATAAATATTAGGATTTAATTATACTTACCTATATCCGAAAGTTGATATTAACTGTGATACAGGGTGTGAAAGGTAAAACTTCATTTTTATTTTTCTCTAGTAACTATGCAGGAAACCATAGTTTTTTTAACAAAATTTGGCAATTATGGTTTTTTTAGGACGAGAAATTGATTTTTTTATGAAATTTTTATGTACAATCTAGGGGGCGCTCTCTTCGGCATTATTTGCACATTTATTAGGTCATAACTTTTTTTGCCTCAGTGTATTTAAGTTTTTACTGAAAATAATACTTTTCTCATATTTATTACGTAAAAAAGGTATACTAAGTTCAGGTCGCCCAGAGTTACCGTTTCGGAGATATTTGCATTTAAATTGTTTAGTGCACCCTGCCCAATTATTATTAATTTGCAAACAAAATTTTTTTCTTAAAGTAACCTATGAGAAGACACATAAAATTTAGAGATGCAGTTGCTATGGAAGAGAAAATGTTCCATTTTTGAGTTTATCGTAAGTTTGTGGTTTCATTGCTGTTGGTTTCTTTCGACACGATATTTTCTAGGGTCAAAGTTATTTTAACTAAAGTAAGTTAAACAACAATCCAATTGTTGTATTTATTATTCCCAATTACCATTACTAGAACATTCATTATTATGTAAAAGTTAATTGGTAAGAAGTAATAAACTATTATTTGCTTGCCTGAGCTAACGCACTAAAAAATTTAAATGCAAATATCTCCGAAACGGTAACTCTGGGCGACCTGAACTTAGTATACCTTTTTTACGTGATAAATATATGAAAAGTATTATTTTTATTAAAAGCTTTAATACACTGAGGCACAAGAAAGTTATGACCTAATAAATGTGCAAATTGTACATTCAAATTTCATTTAAAATCAATTTCTCGTCCTAAAAAAACCATAATTGCCAAATTTTGTAAAAAAAACGTTAGTACCTCGCAAAGTTATTAGAGAAAAAAAAAAGTTTTAACTTTAACAGCCTGTATCTCAGTTAATATCAACTTTCGGATATAGGTAAGTATAATTAAATCCTAATATTTTTTCGTAAGGAGTCTGTCGTTTTTCCATGTACCATTAATTAGCGGACACCCTGTATATTACACTAAATTTTGATATAGACTATTAAGATCTAAAACTACACAACTATACAAGTTCTAATGTAAAGGACGTTTTTCAAAACCTTTCGAGATTAAAGAAACTAATTTTAGACGTTTTTAACAAATCGCCCTATATCTAATGAATAAAAAACAATTCGGCAATGTCGATACTGGACTCTAAAAAAAAGCTGTTAAAACTGCACATTTTCACTAATTCCACCAACTTCGTAGAAATTACCGCCCAAAAAAGAATCATACTGGTCAATTAAATAGTTGCCATCATATATTATATGAACTTTTTTCTACAAAAAATTGCTCCAGGAATCACGAATTAAAATAATTCCATATCATTAGTAACACCCTGTATGTTTAAATATTTTTTTAAATAATCTGGTTGACTATAATAAAATATCTCATATTTCTAGGCTTTGAGCGGCTTCCTAATGATACTGACTTGCGAGGGAGAAGTATTTTTCGCAACACATAGTATAGAAGGTTATTTGGGATTTCACCAGGTAATGGAATTATTATTATACAAGGGGTAGTAGAAAAGTGAGCCAAAAGATTTTTTTTATAATATTATTTTTCGACAACGTAAATACTTATACTGGGTGTTCAGATAATGTATCAGGATACTTGGAGAAAAATTATGTTTTAAATTAATTGGAAGTGGAAGATTATCATGTCTTTAAATATATATTTCTTTAGATGAGAGTTAAAAAGAACGCTTTTCTATTTAGGTTGCATAATGGCTACATTATGAAATGCAAAAAAACTGAATAATCATTTTATGAAACTGAAATTTTTTTTTTATGTTGGCAGCAAGTAGGGTTCGAATTTTAGGCTTACTTCGATTTCGTTGAAATTAGTTTTCTAGGCATTATGGATTCGACAAAAAACTTTTATAGATAACTTTAAAATACTAACCTTTAACCTTGCAAATAGAACATTTTTACTAGATATTTATCTGAAATACCTATACTCGGAAATATATAACATGCTGACGGTGTTAGTCAACTAATTTCTAGTAACAACTATAAAACAACATAACCTAAATATAATAGAAATATCTTCCAGTTTATGCTCTATTTCTAAAGTTTTATTCAATAAAGTACTATCTTTATTTTTAATTCAATATAGTATTATACATATTATAGTTACTGTAGACATTTCCTGGGCATTAATTGTTATTCCTGTCAGATTCTGTGTCGACACAATATTTTGTTCAATAGTATTATTTATTATTTTGTTCGATATTTTGAACTTTGTTCTGCTCGCACCATAACTCAAAGTTTTGCATATTCTTGTTAAAAGTTTTTCTAGATTATTTTCTGCAATTTCTCGTATTTCTGACGGAGTACAACTTTCTTCCCGACTCATTTTTATTAACTTTAATAATATATTTATTTTTAATTATGACGGATGGGAAGAAGCTTTGTTGTGTTGAATTGTTTCTATCATGGCATATTTGATACTTTTAACATTTTATTAAATTGTAAAAGTATTGCCAACCAAAAGAAAAAATATTAATTCAAATGGAAAAAATCTACTACATTTATTAAAGTTTTTCCGACTTTAAAGACGCAAATAGATAAAGTATTATAAAATACACGGTTCATAACACAATTAGAGCACTTGTACTTTAGAAATTTAACGCGTGCTCTGATAATGTCTTATGAAACTTGTATCTTAATATACTATATAATGTCAAACTTGTGTTAGGGATGACTTATGTCATTCTGTACATTAACACCTCTCCAAGTATCCGAACACCCTGTATAAACCTACTTACGCATTAAAATCAAATAAATAAGTAAAGAAATAGTAAATATCTGTAATAAAAAATAGAATTGAACTTTCTAGTCCGACATAGTCCATCAGTCGGTATACGAACTAGTCCACTCCGAGGACAGAGAAGAGCTGCAAAGACAGCTCATGTGGAATTCATTTCTATCTCCAGAATCGGCGAATATTGGCCTTCAAGACGTCTTACTCCCAGAAAACACTCACCTTTTAGAGAGGAGTTTTACCGTGCGCTTCCGATGTCTGCTAGACAATACTTCCGGTTTTTTGGTAAGTTTAAGTAAGGTCATTTACCAAATAATGCTGTCATTAAGTCCTAATTAGCCTTCTAACCGTAAAATGTCCCAAATTTCCCATAGCCGGTGCACAAATTTTATTTACCTGCACTTTAATTAAAAATAAAAATAAATCAATACGTAGGTATATAGCTATATTTTAAACCCGACCCTGCACCCATTTATTGCCGATTGACGAGGTTTAAACAGATGATTGATTTATTGCAGTATTGCTCAACGGTATAATGTAATATTGCTAAATGCTGTTTTATTTTCAGAGATTGGATATACGAGGTAGAGTAAAAGTTCTCCACGGTCAAAATCGAAAATCCGAAGAACCTCCGTTAGGGCTTTTTGCAATATGTACTCCGTTCGGGCCGCCATCCTTATTAGAAATACCACAAAAAGAAGTTATGTTTAAAAGTAAGCACAAATTGGATTTGGCATTGGTGTCCATGGATCAAAGGTAATTCTAAAATCAATGTAACAGATTCTATGAGTGAAAAAATATTCACTGCATTAAAATCCCCGAGCGAGGATTCTGACATAACCTGAAGCAATTCCACGGGAGGCGAAACTCCATAGTCATCACCATAAACATATAATATAAAAGGGGAGACGAAACATTCCATTCATAAAACACCATTTATTTACAATCGTGCACAGTTCTACATTTTCAAATAAGTTAGCAGAAGATGGCTGTAAAAAATGGCAACGCTGTAATAAGGTGCACGTTTAGATAATTTCGATCGAACATTAGTCATAAATAGGCAATCGTTGTAGGTATTTTTTACAGAAATTCAGATAATATAAAGAAATAATCCATATTTTTGCAATATTTACTTAAATTAAAGAATTAGCTACACCACTGCTTTACCTAAAAAGAAAAGATAACCTCATTATTCTCACTTGCCGACGAAATATTAATCCGGGGTTATAATAGTCGAATTTCTTACACACCACTCACTGACGAACCATTGTAGGTGGCTAATAAATAGCTCTAAATAGTTTTAGTTCGAAAAAACACTAACAATTAATCCAAAAATACAACAGATGACTAACAATTACAAAAGCAACAGCGATAAACCGGTAACAACACCGCCGGCGAAAATGAATGAAATTAGTAAACTTCAGGGTCATTTTTACACTAGCAGGTAAAAATGAGCATACAGCGTTGCCACTGTGATTTCCTTAAATCATTGCGATTTGATGTTCTTGGGATATCTATAAACTCCTGGACAAAATTAACACAACATCATAAATTTGCCATATTTTTGATGCTATTTTTTTTCTGAATTTATGGTCCGATTTGAATGATTTTTTTTGCATTGTAGGTTGGTTCTTTGACAATGTCATAGTTTTCGCTGTTTATGATAAAAATTAAATTTTCGATTTATACTGTGTGTACTAAAAATGCTATGTTTTTCCGAAAATTCGCATCACCCTGTGGAGTATATTAGCATCCGAAACATATTGCAGTTGCCATTAAACGGTAGGTCCATCTTTCCCCAACATTTTCTTTTTTGGTTTACTTCATTATCTCTGTTATTAAAGGAGATACACCGTTTTATAGCGTAACATGTTTTAATAGACTTTAATATTCAACACATTCATTGTTAAATGTTTTCAAGTAGACTATGGACTTTTTCTGACATTGCAAGCGATGTGTCAGAAGATGTTGTGTTTTAAAGTTACAAAGGTCAAATAAAATTCGCCATACTGATAAAAACTGTTCGGAAACTGCTTATTAAACGTTCGTTTGAAAACATTTAACAATGAATGTGTTGAATATTAAAGTCCATAAAAACATGTTACGCTATAAAACGGTGTATCTCTTTTAATAACAGAGATAATGAAGTACACCAAAAAAGAAAATGTTGGGGAAAGATGGACCTACCGTTTAATGTCAACTGCAATATGCTTCGGTTGCTAACATACTCCACAGGGTGATGAGAATTTTCGGAAAAAAACATAGCATTTTTAGTACACCCAGTATAAATCTAAAATTAAATTTTTATCATAAACAGCGAAAATTATGAAATTGTCAAGGAACCAACCTACAATGCAAAAAAAATCATTTAAATCGGATCATAAATTCAGAAAAAAAATAGCATAAGAAATATGGGAAATTTATGATGTTGCGTTAATATTGTCCAGGAGTTTATGTATACATAACTTTAGGAGTAGAAAATTTAAAAAATACACGCATATTTAGTACAATATATGTGAAATACATTCAATATAATTAATATTATACTTTTCGGTTTCAAACGCAGGCGGTAGATTTAGGACTCTGAGTACAGACTTGGCATTGATTACTGTTTAAAACTTTGTATGATTGTGACAGCATAAAGACAATTCTGTCTATTGATTAATTAAATGTTTTTGGTCATCACTAATAATATTATTAAATATGGATGAGCGACATCTTGGAGGAATCTGCAATGTACGGTAATTCACCAAGAAGTTATCGTTTTTTTTTTTATTTTTAGGGGTAAATTACTTCTAGGATACTCAGATTCTGAGTTAGCTAACATGGGCGGTTATGATCTAGTCCACTACGATGACTTAGCCTACGTGGCCAGCGCACATCAAGAATGTAAGTAGCCAAGGTACCATCTTCTGTGCAGTGTTGCCAGATCGAAAATGTCAAAGTCGGTATGGTTTTTATCAAAATATTTTAAAAAAAGATAAATTAGAAAACAAACGGTAGATTGACAGTTACAAACGGTAGACGGTATACGGCCTATCGCAAATTACTAAACAAAAACAAAAAGAATGGTATTACAGTGAAACCTCTCTTGGGCGGACACCTAGGGGCCCGTCAAAATGTGTCCGCCTAATAGAGGTGTCCGCCCATAGGAAATTTGTTATTAGGTAATATGTAAATGCAAAATTATTACCTACTATGTACATGTATGTATAAAAAAACATAACGTAACAAAAATACACTAGTTTTAGTTAGGATGTAGTACTAAAAAAATCGAATAACGTAGTTTGACGTATTTGCGTTTTAAAACTTGCAATCTAGAAAATGTAATTCCAAGTCTGATGACAATTCCATTGCTGTGGAGTCACCTCTATTCTTTGCATACTCTTGTCATTCCTTTACCATACAAATGGCTTGTGATAATTGGTGACATTTGTTTGATTACTGCATTCAACTTCTTCATCAGAGTCGTCAGATAGTGATGTGGTTTCAGTTTGGACTACATAATCGGTAGGAATGGGGTCACTATCGTCTTCTAATAGCACATTGCTATCGATGTTAATGAACTCGCCCAAATCATTGTTATTAAATTACAAACTTCCACAGCATGAATATTCTCTTTCAGACTCAAAACGCGACATTTTTCTGCAATTGTTTACGATTTTAACCTTAGAACTCACAAATAAACGCCGGACTGCTGTCGGGGAATCACATATACTTTCATTCGGCGAAGTCCTTTCGCTCTGCCACGCATAGTTACCGGTCTGTTTTCAGAGAGTTCTTGCACCGCACTTATTCGTGTCCCAAATACTTTTAAAAATTTATTATTTGTTTAAAGGAGGGTTTTCGCACACTTTGTATGAATACAGCCTGTCCGCATCCGCCCAAAGGAGAGTCCGCCCAAGAGAGGTTGATTTTCATGGAATTTCATATACCTAGTTCCGAACTATGAGAAAATGTCCGCTTAATAGAGATGTCCGCTTATGAAAGGTTTCACTGTATACGATTTGAAAGGGAAAACCTACTAAATTCAATTTTAATATCAGTGTATCCGTTTTTCATTTTTGCGATAGATTTATTTGTCTCTGCGGTAGAAAAGTAGCTCGACTCCCAAAACAGTACATCTACCGTAAAAGCTGTAGATCTGGCAGCACTGCTTCTGTTTCGTTTTTTTAATTTTAATTTTAATAACCAATCGGTTATATTGTGCGCATATGTGTTGGCTCTAACCACGATGCTCGGACATACGCTGCTCCCCCAAGGGCCATCAACC
Organism: Barypeithes pellucidus; assembly: GCA_963991005.1. Lineage (NCBI taxonomy): Eukaryota > Metazoa > Arthropoda > Insecta > Coleoptera > Curculionidae > Barypeithes > Barypeithes pellucidus. The sequence goes on along the minus strand of OZ022565.1, from coordinate 13,435,630 downwards.
CTGGGTGTCTCGCGTTCAGGCATGGCCGACCGATTGGGGAGTGGTGTACCGACCCTCGTGAGAAATACGATGTCATCCGGCCTGGTTACTGGAGTGAATGCATAAGGATGGCGGAGAAAACATGTATCACTCGTTATTTAATCACTGTTATTTTTAGTGTTAAAAACTGGCGCCTCTGGTATGATAGCCTACAGATTCCAAACCAAAGACGGCCAATGGCAATGGCTCCAAACTAGTTCGAGATTGGTATACAAAAACTCAAAACCCGATTTTGTGATAAGCACGCACAGGCCATTAATGTAAGTGACGTTTTTCTTTAACTGTCAAGAAATCGGAGCATCAGAAAGTTTACCGTTGATCTTTTGACCGCCATAAATTCCTAATTATCCTTTTGACCATAAAATGCCCCCAAATTTCTTTATCTTTTATGGCAAAGCCGGAGAACAAATTCTATTTACCGGCATCCTTAAGATGAGGATCCCAAACAATCCCAAATTAGCAATCGGAGCCATCTATGTTGCATCATTTTAATTTAAAAATATGCCGCTTTTTGGCAGGTTAGAAAGAGACGAGTGTCATAAGCTGATCAATATTTCTTTTCGTGAAGTTTTAGCCGTTAATAATAAAGTTTTTCAGTTAATTTATTGATATTTAAATCGTCTGACATGTCGCTTGGGGTATCAACGAGTTTCAGGAAGATCTGTGACAAAAATTTGAAAATTGTTCATATTTGAAATTGCTATTATTATTCTTATAACATTATATTTTTGAACGCAATTTTTTCATAGCGTTTTCCAATCCTTTAACTTTACGAATCCAGTTTTAGATTGGAAAAAAACTAAGTATATTTGGCTAAACGTTCGCATAAAATAGTGCCTGCTTGGCAACCTGTGATTAAACGCAGCTCTTAATTATTATGCCATTTTAAGTAGGTGTATCTTCAATTTAAAATAAAAATATGTATCAATATGTAGATAGCATTATTTTCAACCCGACCCTGCACCCATTTATTGCGATTTGAAGCTATTGGGACCTACACCATGGGGTTTAAATAGATAATTGATTTATGGCAGAAAAGGTCACCGCTATAATGTAAACCTTACTATACTAACATATTGTACAGGGAAGAAGAAGGCAGGGATCTTCTCGGAAAACGAACCATGGATTTCAAAGTCAGTTACCTGGACGCCGGTCTTCCCAATACCTATTTTTCAGAAAGCGATCAGTTGTTGACTTCCCCCACCCATTCGGCGATTTCTTCGACGCCTACGAGAGTAAATAGACGGTAAGTTATTGGCAAACTTTGTTGATTAACAATTCGGCTAGTGTCAAAAGCCGCGCGTAACTCAACAGGCAGGCATACACCGGCGTACACGCGTTGAGGCATCCTCGCACAATTATGTACGTCGCATATCAACGTAAACATATTGACATACAGGGTGTTATGGAAATGACGTATTATATTTAAATGGGTGGCTCCTGGAGTGTCCTAGAGAAGCGCTACATATTTTCTTTTTAACTCGAAGGTTTAAAAAGTGGGGTAATTCACCCATAAACCCACAGATCACTCCGCGGCACAATCATATTACACTGCCCAGCTGTGTGATAAACACATGTTCTGGCGCAATGTTGCCAAACTGTGGAAAAGTGTAAAACTTTAGATTCTTATAAAAATGAATATTTAGCTTACTTAGAAATTAAATCCAGGCCTCCGACACGAGTAAAGAATCCAGGGCACAGACACCTTCAGTTCTGTTTTCTATGGGAAGAGGCTTATGCTCATCACGTGCCCTGATGATAGTGTGGGACTGCATAATAAGCTTATACCCACCAAACCCCATTCGGCCTCTTATTTCCAATCTCGGAACAAATTACACTAAATCACTTAAAGAAACACGCCGACACCCACGAGTTTCAAATTAGTTTTTTTGAAGATATGCACCTATTATCAGATTACACAAAAGCACTAAACACTAAAGCATAATTACACTATCGTACACATAGTACAACAGCACACACAAAAGATAGGATACAAATTATTTCGCAATAGAAAGCCAGAAATAATAAAAACGCTAATTTCGAATGGGCCTAAAACAATTTTTAATCCTTTAATGAAGAATGATGAATTAATTATGTTGGCAACAACAGGACCTCCCTTTTAGTCTTAACATAGACGAGTCCAACCAAGGGTCGAGTGCTTCGTACTTAGAGAGACAATAATTATATAGGAAAGTAATATTACAGAAGGAAATTCCGCAATTTATGAATATAATCTTATAAAACATCGAAAGCGGCAACGCTGTATTTTTAGATATTTCCAAATAACGCAAACTCGATCGACCGAATAAACCCGAAACAGATTGAAACGTGTAGTTACTAGATATTTTTAGATGTTAACTACCAATGTATGAAAAAATTCTATTATTTCCCAGACCAGCGGATGAAACTACAATAAGGGCGTATTTTTGTCTACACAGTAGCACTTTAAAATACTAATTCAGATTGAATGGTACTTAGATGTGTTTATGAGATGCATACAAATTTACGCGAATACTAATGTGAATTTGTGCTTTTGTTTTTGTGTTTTTTGAGGTTATTGTATCGGTTTTTGTTTGGATTATCTACTTGGTGTTTTTTATAAATTAAGTTGGTTTTAAATAAGGCCGAAAAGGTAAATAAAATTGCAGTTTTTTTTCTAAAGGGTAAAGTGGCATTTAAGTTGTTCAGTTCCGACGGGTGTCGTTCGAATTGAACAAATGAGAACATATCTGACAATTTATAAACGCCGCGGCGGTTGGTTCGAGTCAGTTCTAGTTTATAAATCAGCGATTGTTTCCCAGCGAACTGAACTGAACGTAAAAGTTTATAACAATGTACCCTGAAAACTAAACAACTTCCAATCTGTCAAACGGTTATTGACTTTCTAAAGAGTGACAACACTGCTCAAAATTCACTGACGTTTTCCGCCATATGTTGTTTTGTTTATCTTTCTCCCAGTGTCACCACGCGTTTAATTTTGGTTTGACGTCAGGTCATGTACAGGGCATATTAAATTAAAGCGCCATTTTTGGATTTTTTTCTTCAATTCGTTTTCATCTCAGGAATTGCCGGTTTAAATATAATACGTCATTTCCATAACACCCTGTATAAGCGAGACGGAGAAATACCTACGCAGAGTAGTTTTTGTTGGCGCATAGTCATTAACAAAGATAAAATGATGAGGCTTTCACTTTGGTGTCCAACTTTTTACGAAACGAATGATTTAGTTAAGAAGTGGGACTCTAAAGTGGAAACCGCAATATTCCGTCTTGGCAATACCTCCAGAAAGTGTCACACCCTGTATGCCCCCTTTATATCGCAAAAAACTCGCGCGATTGAACATTCTGTAACAAATAAAAACATTTTGCTTCGCCTGTCTAGTATAATACATGCCGGGTGCATTTATGAGTCGTACCCGTAATTTCGGCACTTTTCAGGCAAGCATTATTTTTTTGTTTTATTTCAGGTACAAAACACAGTTACGGGACTTTCTTTCCACTTGCAGGACGAAGCGTAAGCTGTCGCACGGGTCGAGTGGCGGTCAAGTTACGCCGCCGAGTAATGCCGCTGTAACTACTTCTGTTGTGCCTTCCATGCCAGCTACGGTAAGCCTTGTTTCTTAAGATTTAATACTTATTTTGCTAAGTTAGTTCGTCAGTGGTGGTTCTTCCACAGGAGCACATGCGCACGTGCACCCCCAAAACAAAACGAATAAAAAATATTAATTTATATTCATTGAATATTATTTATCGTATAAAGTCCGACCCTCCCTAATATTTTATCGTACCGTCAAACTAAAAAGGTCCGACCCTCCCTAATATTTTATCATCCCGTCAAACCAAACTGTATAGATCCGGCAACCGTGCCTAGGTCGAGGTAAATGACGATTATGACGAGACTTGCTCGCACGTGCGATTAAGTAGTGCAGTTTCTCTGTAGTAGCAAGTGGCGGGTGGCAGCGGGGGATAGCGGGGCTATAGCGATTTAACAAGGAAAAGGCGCACAATTTTTGTGTGCAACGTGCATCTAGTTAGAAATTTGAGCGTCTATGTTTTAATATTTTAATATTATATATTTATTAAGTTAAAATAAATAGTTGACGGTGGAATATTTAAGAAATAATTTTTGTTCTTTGAGTTTGAAGCAAAAAAATTGAAGTGAAGAATGCGGGAACACCTAACCCCGAAATTAATTTAACGTAGACCACAAAGGGTAAATCTAGGGACTTTATTAAAAAGTTTAAAAATGAAATATATGAAAAAAAATTTATAGATGGTATTCCAAACTTAATGAGGCTGTTATTGATCAATTTTCTACAATTAAGAACCGAAGAATGGACTTTACGCTTAAGCACTATTGTGTAGGGTCGATAAATGATGGCTCGAACAAACCCGATTCGATCTCGTCATAAAAGAGTTAACTATTGTTCTCATCTTGGTTGCGCCTAATGACGTAGCCGTAGATGGCGTAGTGGTATTACACATCATTCGGTTTTCTTGATAGCTCGTAGATGGCTTTAGTAGTATTAGTAGTGGACTGTATAAATATTGTTACGAGGGTTGCATGCGACGACGTTAAGATCCGACAGCTATACACACTAAGAAAACCTTTCTTATTTTCCAAAAGTTATATTTCCTTGGGTAATATTAAAAAATAAATAAATATATGTTTTACCTAACGCATTTTCTTATTACATTTTTTCTTTCTACATTTAAAACGCCTAGAAAGTAATTGTTTGGTCGTTACACAAAAATAAAATTTTAAAAATAATTTCACCATACTTGTGAACTCCCTCTATCATAGGTCACGAGCCGCCACTGGTCACCACAGATCATATCCTGCTGTAGCTGCTTACGTTTTACGTTTCCTACTACATTTAGTAGCACCTACACCATTTTTCTTTCCTTCGTCAGAATCAAAACTTACTTTCCCTTTAGATATTGACATTGACATTTACAATTAGAATATACCCTAAAACGTTTTTATTTCTAGGTGGAATATATAGCGGACGGGTGTACGGCAACATATAACATGTACGCCACGCCGTATGCTACCACGGCGCCCGATCACAGTCTTAGTTATATGACACATTCTGCGCCCAACTTTAACCATACCCTATATCCCACGGCGACCGCCCTGGATAATCGATATCTTACCACTACGGAAAATCTGTTCCATCAGTATAGGTAAGTATTTCGTAGCAATCGTCCGAAAATCCACGGTCGAATACGCTTAGCAACAACGAATAAATCATGGATCCATTTTTTCCAGACCGTTGAGTACCTATTATCCGGAATACCACCACGCAACAGCTTCCACACCGTACAATGGCTTCTTGGACATGACCTCGAGGACATACGACCCGGCGGCTACGGCGTCCACGCACCACGCTACGTACAGAGCTACGGTAGTAGAGGACAAGCTGTATCCGTGTCACCAGCAGGTATGTTGTACGTAGATTTTTTTGTTTATATTTTTTTTTCGCGAACAAACCCCGTCTCCGAATACTGAGTCGGGTTTGGCATGTTGTTGTTGGACTTCTCTTGGTTCATTGCAGAAAAATCCGACACCGAACCAATAGAATTCTGATCCAATTATTTTCTCCTAGGTTGTCGAAACTACCCCTGTTAAATATCCGACATATGATGGTACCAGAAGCTACGTAGTACCCAATAACAAATGTATAGATGTGGGATGGCCTTATTCAGTAAGTCCTTCATCTGGAATAATACAGCCCGTACAAGTGATGAGTTCTCCTCAGTTGGAATTAGCCGGAAGTCCCCATAAAGTAAGCATCTAATGTCAATGGACATTAACATAAACCTTTGCATATTGCATAAGTTTCGTTAACTCGTTTCTGTTTAGGATGGTCTTAAAAAACATTCATCCTCTCCCCAACAAGGCCTGATTACGCCAAAGATAGAAGAAATTAAGCAAGACGCCCCTTTAATGCAGCCGCAAGACAGTCCCAGTAACCACCATATTGGAACTCCGCAACATTTTTCACCTATACCTACTAGTAACCATGGCGACATTCCTAGTCGGCAAACTGTACTGATGTGGGGGTAAGTTCCACCAGATGATGATGCACTCGTTATTATTATTCTAGAGTTATCATTCACACATGTCCGATACCTATGTATGTAGATTGTCGCCCTCTACATCTAAAACAATTCGACAACCAAAACTCGATCTACACTCGCCGACACAAAATTCCGCCACCTTGATATTTTGGTCAAGATTGATATTTTATAACTTTTTTATTTTTTATGCGTTTTTCATGGTTTTGTTATCATTTTGTAGATCCGTTTATTCTGTTTTTCCTTAATTATTTTATAAAGTAACATTTCTCGATTACGCCATATTATACGGGAGAAAATCAAACTGTTGTTTTTTATCGTAATTTCAAAATACCCTGTAGGAAAATTGAGGCGGATAAATTTATTTGCATACTGTTTCTCGTCATCTTTGATGTATTCTAAACATTTCGATATTTGATTCATTCCATTATCTCATTTCTGCTGCGAGCTGCAAAATTTTAATTGAAACGCGGTTTTGAAGCCTATTTTCACTAAGAAAAAAAAACAATAGGTATATCATAAAGTTAATTAACAAAAACAATTTTAATATAGTGTATTTCCTCCTCTCGCAACAATGACAGCTTGCAGTCTTCGTGATATCGAACGAATAAGGTCACTTATCCTATCTTGAGGGATAGAATGATATTCTTCGGTCAGCGCCAGTCGTAATTCTTACAAGGACGACAAACGGCCCTTTGAAGTTGATACCAAAGATGCTCAAGTGGGTTGAGATCCGGGCTACATGCGGGCCATTCCAATCTCGGAAGTCCAACTTCATCCAGATATTCGCTCGTTACATGTGCAACGTGAGGTCTAGCATTATCATACATTAATGTAAATTGGTTCCCAATGAAAAGGGCAAATGGAACCACAACTTCTTGGAGGATTTCTTCAATGTAATTGTGGGTGATTAGAGCTCAACAAATACAAGATTGGTGCGTGCTTCGGTAGAAATACCCATGACATATTTTCTAAAAATTACATCGTTTCATTTAAAATTTTGTCGCTCGCAGCAGAAATGAGATAACGGAATGAAACAAGGAACGAAATGTTTAGAATACATCAAAGATGACAAGAAACAGTATGTAAATAAAATTATTCACCTCAATTTTCCTACAGGGTGTTTTGAAATTACGACAAAAAACAACAGTATGATTTAATCCTGTATAATATAGCCTTATCGAAAAATGTTACTTTATCAAATAATTAAGGAAAAACACAATAAATGGATCTACAAACTGATAACATAATCATGAAAATCACATAAAAAATAAAAAAGTTACAAAATATCAAACGTGACCAAAATTCCAGGGTGGCGGAATTTTGTGTCGGCGAGTTTTGTGTATTGATTTTCCCACAAACGCCTTTTCTGAAAGGGAAATAACTTTTTGACGGCGCCTATTTTTTTGCAGGTCGCACAACTCTACACCGGTTAACAGCAGAAGCCCCACCAGCGACGGAACTTCTTCCCAAGAGTACCAGCATCATCACATAAATGCTATACCGGTTACTTTAAATCACCAAATTACGACTGTACCTGTAACACTGAGCGAACACCATAATAATTGTAAGTTATTGAAAGGTTGTAACCATTGTAAATATTGTACTGACTTAGTATAAATAAAGCTGTGACAAGAACTGTATCTAAATTTCAGAATAATAACACTTCTTTTCAGAGTAGGTAGTTCAGTTTCTAAGCAAATGTTACCATACCGATTATAACTTATGTTTTTTTTCAGGTATGGCTGAAATAAGCCCTCACCAATGGAACGGAACTGAAGAAGGTCCCACGAAGGTCGAAACGGTAACGCAGAACAGCGATCCTGACAGCCCGAATCAGCACCACGTGAGCCACCACAACCACCACAATTCCAGAGTTGTGATGGTTTTGTGATGAATTTGGTGCGTCTTCCTTTGTACATAAATTAATATTTGTTATACAGGGTGTTTACTTAACAATATTACGTTACAAGATAGATCAGGTCAGGCAGTATAAATATTGTCTCAATTTTAGCCGAATGTAATAGTTTTTTTGGCTCTTTCCGATTTTTACGAGACAAGTCATTAACTTTTGGTTATGTTAATTATGACACAGAAGAAATATAGTAGGTAATCACCCTGTATAGGATTTATTATATAAATATTTAATTGTATCGTTCAAAAATTTGTAAGTAGGAACCTTTTAGAGTTGTATATACATTTTTATATACAGGGTGGCCCATCGAAAACAGTCCAGCAAGGTTTACGGCTGTGTACGTGAAAATTAAGAAAAAAACTCGGACCCGTAAACTTGTGTTTTCAGGGGGACACGTTTCACTATTAATTTCATCCCTGTAACCTCAACCCCCCTAGCGGGGGCGGCTACTGCCCTTATTTTTTCAAATGGGCATGGGTATGTTGTGATACATCTTTTTAAAGGGCATTAAATTCTCTTTAAAATAGCGCTTTGTTTTGTAAATTTGAGCTACGCGCCGCCGAGAAATTGCGTTTTAAAAAATGTCATTTTATTGAGTAATACTTACATGTTATCTTATTAAATGTTGAAAATGTCCGCCATTCACCTCCATACAATAGTACAAAAACTGTTCAAAGTGTTCTCGGACATTGTGAAGAACATCTGGTGTAATTTGTTGACATTCATTAGTAATGCGGTTCCGTAAATCTTCTAAGGATTCGGGTTGGGTGGCATAAATTTTGGATTTTAGATGTCCCCACAAAAAGAAATCAAGGGGAGATAAAACGGGCGATCTCGCGGGCCATTCAATAGCACCCCTGCTCCCAATCCATCTACCAGGAAACGTTTCATCCAGAAAGTGGCGTACGGGTAATGCATAATGGGGGGAGCCCCGTCTTGTTGAAATATTGGATTTTCTTCCTGGTAACGTTGGTCGTTTTCCATAATTTTCATCAGCGCTGGGTTGACAGCATTCTCCAACAAGTCTAAATAAGTATCTCCATTTAAATTTCCCGGTAAGAAAAATGGTCCAATTATGTGATCACCGATTTTGAGTATGAACCTCGTGGTAAATCCTTGGATTCGTATCGGACCAGTAACGACAGTTATGTCGATTGACAGTGCCATTGAGAAAAAAAGAACATTCGTCTGAGAAGCAAACGTTAAAAAGGTAGTTCGGAGAATTTAATACTTGTTCTGACATTACTTCACAAAAGTGTAAACGGCGGTCATTATCATCTTCATTCAATTCTTGGAGAAGTTGAATTTTGTATGGGTGCCATTTATGTTTCAGAATTCTCTGTACAGTGGTCCGCGAAATTTCCGTTACATCAGACATTTTTCTGGTACTTAATGTTGGATTCATACTAACTTGACCCAGAACTGCTACTTCTACTGCTTCATTTCTTACCGGATTTTCAATGATCCTTTTTTTATTTGCCACTGAACCAGTTTGCCGAAATTTTGCCCCTAATTCTAGGATATAGCCATGATGTACGTGTCTATCTGGATGTCTATCATTAAACAAAGTTGCCGTTACTCTTGCACATTGATTGTTTATAAAATACAATTCAATAATTTCCACTCTCTCCTCAATAGAATAAACCATTTTTTATGTCACGATCAAATCAAAAGAAAATAATAGCGCAGAAATAACATATGTAGAGTAGAACCACTTTACTGAAGATAAAGTTGAATTGACTGATACTTATTACTTAAAAAAAAAAATTGTTTACGCACAAACCTGTGTACTTGATGAAGAGGTGCAGTGAAATATTTCAAATTCCGTTGCTCGGCGTCGCGTAGCTCAAATTTACAAAACGAAGCGCCATTTTAAAGAGAATTTAATGCCCTTTAAAAAGATGTATCACAACATACCCATTCCCATTTGAAAAAACATGGGCAGTAGCCGCCCCCGCTAGGGGGGTTGAGGTTACAGGGATGAAATTAATAGTGAAACGTGTCCCCCTGAAAACACAAGTTTACGGGTACGAGGTTTTTTTTAATTTTCACGTACACAGCCGTAAACCTTGCAGGACTGTTTTCGATGGGCCACCCTGTATAAAACTTATTTATTAAAATATTGAAAATATTTAAACGTTTACAACTCTAAAGAAAATGCACATAAAATTACTCCATGCATAAAGTAAGAAGCAAACATATCTTCCGCATCTTTTTGCGCTCTTCTGTGTAAAATTTTAAAATATAGTCTTCGAAATTTATGTATGTAATTGCGCAAACAAAATATATATAGCGTGTGAGAGAAAAATATATACATAAGTCGGAGGGGTAAAAGATTAGTACGTATGCGAGTGATATAGTAAGTATATCGAGCCCCTTTGTTATATACAGGATAGTCTGGATATGAAATAGTTTCTTTGTGGAAGAAAAATGTTAAACACTTATTACCGTGATATTATTATACATCTTCTATCGCTCCCGCCACAGAGGAATTATTTCACTACCGCTGTGAGTTTGTTCATTCGCGAAAAAGCAAACGATCACACAACACGTAGAAAGCGCCCCGTTTTTTTTTTTTCAAAGCGTGCTTTCTATAAACCCGAACAAACAATTAACGCTCCATCATCCTGGAAGTAATTAATTTTATATTTTAAGTAAGTCATGAAAACCCGTTTTACTTCTTCTCGTGACTTTGTTGTTATTTTATTTATATTGGTTTTGGGAGTTAAGCATGGATACTATAATAATATACAGTGTGGTCCGATAATGCATTCGGCTACTTGGAGAGATGAGTCTACGTGATACAATAAAAGTAATAATTACTTCCATTGTTGGCATGCGATTTCTTGAAAAGTACAACTCAAAAAATAATAAATTATGGTAATACTGGCTTGGCTTGACCTACCCTTCTCATTCAAGATTTTAAGGGTGACATCTACCACTCCCAAGGGATTAAATCACGAAAGCTGCAAATATGCTTTTAAAGCGTCCCCTTTTTAATATTATTGGAAAAGAAGTTATCCCCTTTTCCTGTCCCTTTCTAGAGCTCGGAATCTTTTCACTTTTTGTTTTCAACTGGTAAAATAGATCTCGACAAACTTGCTGCCCCCCAAATAATTACCGATAAATTTCGCAATGTACTAACGGGCAACTAACGAAGTAGTTACTACGGTAACTTTTTTTATTAATTTGACGATGCTCTCTCCCACAGTACAGGGTGTCCATTTTTGGGGTAGTTTTACGGGGTATCTCCGTTATTAGTAAAGATAGAAGGATGCGGTTTTCACAGCACTTTGCTACTTTTTTGTCAAACAGAAGATGCCGTAATCAGAACTTTTCTAGGCCGCCTTGTTTTTGATATACGAGATGTATTTGAGAATTGTACATTTTGGGACACCCCCCATATCTCGGTTACCCCGGAACGTATCAAAAAGAAATAAAATGTTATTTTTGTAGTTTTTTACGTAGAATCCAGTGAAGTACTCAGATTTTTTTTACATTCAATAGTTTTCAAGAAAAATAAACAAATTTGCTTTTCTTAAATGCTTTTTAATAATATAATTTAGTTTGTAACAATCTTCTCAAAAATATATAACACTTTATTTTTAATCTTAGTACTAGACCCGAAATATACGTTTTTCAAAAATATACCATTTTTTTTTAGTATGCCATGACGGATATTAAAAACAAACAAAAGAATACAGTCCTATGTGTCATAACAATAAAATCTTCTAATTCTGACAGAGCATTCAGGTTCTCTAAGTTGTTTTAGAATTTCTAATTAATAGTGAAAAATCATTTTGTCCTAATTATGGCAGAGCATGTAAAGTACGGCATGCTCGTTTGTTATATCCAGTGTAACGAAAATGCAGATGGAGCATTAGAAGTATATTTGAATAGGTAAATATAAGCCCTTATGTAGTCATTCTATGAAAGTTATAAATTTTCTTAAATTACTTGTAGATATCCCGAAAGACGACAACCGGATAAACAATTTTTTTCAAGAATAAAAACAAATTTAATTGAACACGGTTCATTATCTAAACCACGCCCTAAAATCTACCACAAGGATAATCGCGAGTCTGATGAAATAAATGTGTTAGCTTCAATTGAAACAAATTAAAGTAGTTCTTGCAGAAAATATTTTTGAAAAGCGTATATTTCGGGCCTAATACTAAAATTAAATATAAAGTGTTATATATTTTTGAGAAGCTTGTTACAAACTAAATTATATTACTAAAAAATATATAGGGTGACCCATTTAAAAAAAGCAAATTTGTTTATTTTCCTTGAAAACTATTGAATGTAGTACGTCACTGGATTCTACGTAAAAAACTACAAAAAGAACATTTTATTTCTTCTTGATACGTTACAGGGTAACTGAGATATGGGGGTGTCCCAAAATGCACAATTCTCAAAAACATCCCGTATATCAAAAACAAGGCGGCCTAGCAAAATTCTGATTACGGCATCTTCTATTTAATAAAAAAGTAGCACAGTGCTGCGAAAACCGCATCCTTCTATCTTTACTAATAACGGAGATACCCCGTAATACTACCCAAAAATGGACACCCTGTATATGTTCAAGTACTCGCGCTGGCTGGAAGTTTATACGTATTATTATAATATTTATGCTTAAGATTCCTTACCTTACCAATGCTAGTCAATCAATGGTTACTTGTATAATATTTTGTACTATATTTTTATTTATATGTATCTATATTGTAATAATAGTGTTGTACAAGAAGTGTCCCTTTATTTAGATATTAAATGGAGGTTATATTTATGGAAAACCCACGATTTATTTGCCCAAACAAGCTGAATAAAAAATAATAATAAATTGAAAAAAATATTAAGTTTTTAAGTTTGGAGTCGAATAATATTTTGGACAAATGTTTCTAAATACTATATGAGTACACATACTACATTTTCGACACTTTTATAGGGTATCTCCGTTATTGTTAGTGCTATCAAAAAAGTAATGAAGGTGTCATGTATTCTTTTTGGGTCAAACTTAAAATGGTAAAATCAAAATTTGAATATTTTCGCTCGCTTAAGAGATACGGGGGAAAATCAAAAAATTAACAATTTCAAAATTACCCTATATTTTCTTAGTTAAAAGAGATACAGAAAAATGTTTTATGCAGAAGTTTATTTATAATGATTATTCAATAATCTGCCGTTTTCAGAATAAGTATACGGGGTCAGCTAATAAAGTAATCGGACCTAACCTCATTTTTTTAAATGGAACACCCTGTATATTTTAATCTAAAAAGATAGCATTTTAAATTCTTTGCAAATTTATAACACTCCATGGATGATAGATATCATATCAAATTTTTCAAAATGTTGATAAGTCATTTTCACAAATGAATATTATTATGTAAAAATTAAATTGACGTTAAATGTTAATAACTGGAATGTCAACATAGTTGTTCCTAGGATATTAGCTTTTGTTTCATGGCCTACTGTGGTTTAAAGTAATAAAGTTTAAATAAATCGCATAGGAAACCAATATTATCCTGGTGCGTTATATATTTGAAATGATAGTTTAAAACGCTATCTTTTTAGATTAAAATATACAGGCTGTTCCATTTAAAAAAATGTGGTTAGGTCCGATAAGTTTTTAACCTGACCGCGTATACTTATTATAAATACGGCAGATTATTTAAAAATCATTATAAAGAAACTTTTGTATGACACATTTTTCTGTATCTCTTTTAACTAAGAAAATATAGGGTAATTTTGAAATTGTCAATTTTTTGATTTTCCCCCGTATCTCTTAAGCGAGCGAAAATATTCAAATTTTGATTTTACCATTTTAAGTTTGACCCAAAAAGAATACATGATACCTTCATTACTTTTTTGATAGCACTAACAGTTACGGAGATACCCTATAAAAGCGGAAATGGAACACCCTGTACTTATTATTATAAAACTTACAGTTTACTTACTGGGTAAATAAATAATAGGTTTTTGAAAACTAACTAAAACGCATTCCATGTTAAGAATTCCATACTCAATGTAAACTTGAAACTTTACTTTTTATGCGCTTTTTCATGTAAAAAAATATTATTGTATAAACCGCAGAAATGTTCATCATATCTTTGAATTTAATTACCTTATTTATTTATATCATCATAATAATTTTGTCAAAAATGCAGATCATATAGATTCTAATATGACTAAAAATTTATATACCCAAAGCAAATTCTCATGGTGTAAGAAAAATAAAAATGATTAAACAAAAATATACATTGAAATTTAGTTGTTTCTTTAATTGTTAACCAGGGGAAGGGAAAAAATCGCTGTTCATATAACACTGGGCAAACAATACTATATTTCAACTAAATTAAATTACTTACCTTTACAAATTACTATTACCGGTATTAGGTATGACTAATAATATTAAAATTTTTATAAAAATGCACCCTGTGCATCGCCAAATATTAAAATTATTTCCCACCACCAAACAAAACAACAAACACAACTTTCTATAAGAAATGAATAAAAATATTATTATGTTCTAAAGCCTCTACCGGGATCATTATAAAATCAATATTAATTGAGCCAAATAAAGTCCAGTAAGTTCGGCAGTTTTTAGTGAAAGAAATATTGATTAGCTGCTTGCATAAGAAACTTACAGCGAGGGAGTTGAAAAAATGATTGGTAACTTGTCTTTTTTTAATATAGGGTGTTATGGAAATGACGTATTATATTTAAATGAGTGACTCCTTGGGTGTCCTAGAGAGGCGCTACATATTTTATTTTTTTTAAACCGACCGTTTTAAAAGTGGGGTAACAAACCCTCTTACTCACAGGTCAGTCCGCGCTACTGTAAACATATATCACCCAGGTCCAATGGCAATGTTGCCAAACTTAATGTAAAACTGAAATTCCATATAAAATTATAAAAATAAATTATTTATCTAACTACTTGCATTTATATTTATACCTAAAGAGCGAGGAAATCCAGGCACAAACACAAACAGTTTTTCTTCTTTTTCATGGGAACACTCCTGGAAACACTTTATGTACACACAGTAATAGTGAAACAGAACCGATAGTTAGCTTTTAAAAATATAATAATACAGATTATACTACAGATTATTAGATTTTATTACAAGCGACGAAATTTGACATCCAGAAGAAACAACCGGTCTTAAACTGAGCAAATTGGTTTCGTCAATAAAAACAATATTCAAAGATTATTTATGGACTGGCAAGATACATGCCTAAATCGAAATAACAGAGCGGATTGCTGCGACTGTGTTGGTTATCGACGAATACAACGTATCCGGCCGCTGGCTGGTCTTCAACTAACAGCCCGCAAACGTGCGGCGCTATACGAACACTTGGGCTCAGCCGTTGTAAGCCGTCAAGAGGTCATTGGTATTTGGCCTAGTGACATAAATGCCTATTTCAAACTTATTTAACACTATTCTTTATGTTTGTTCTGGTTGTTTAAAACATTTTTTGTCGTAAAGTTTCTTAATTGTACAATAACGTATTACAGAATGGGAAATTGTTAAATTATTTATTTTGTCTAAGGAGTTTAAGGTGTACATATGACAACACCGGTCAAAATTCGCTTTTGGTTTACATGTATCGCAGTGCCCCCACAGGTGTTTTTCTGCTTTCATGTCAGGTCACTTGGGTATTTTGCTTCAATTTATCTTTATCTCAAGAATTGCCGGTTTAAATATAATACGTCATTTCCATAATAATAAAAATAATATAAGAAAAAAGCAATATTTAGCATACAGGGATGCTAAATATTGCTTTTTTCTTATATTATTTTTTTTTTAAATAAAGCATTACCTGAATAAAAAAAAAACTAAGACATAATATACCTATATTTTTTTAATGTAATAATTCTACAAGGCTATGCTTTCAGCCTCAAGTTCTTCATCATCTTTGGGCTTGGTGGTTTTAGCACTTAGTCCAGCAAGGTACATTTCATGGTCAACTTTCAGTTTTTCTCTGGAAGGTGGACTCCATATCAAACACCTTTAAAAAAACACCGATGAAGACAATCTCTTAAAAATCACTTTTTTAATGATATATCAAGTTGTTTGGCCACTCTTCAACCTCGTCAATTTAAGAATTACCTACCTAGAAATAAAGTGACCCTCTCGTTTAGGTTTCTGGGTATACACGTCCCTTAATAAGGCTGCGAAATTTTCTTCTAAGTGTTTTTCGTTCATGTCCAGCTAAAAATATAGTAAATCATTTCTGCCGACGTCCTTAATGTTACAATCAAACTTGTCTAGTTAATTAATTATTTAAAATTTTCCCGCAACTCGGCATTAAATTTTCAACTTAAAATGCATTTTCATAAATTGATGGTTAAAACCTACTGTGCCCAAAACTGCATCAATTTGGCCGAAATCTTTTTCATAGTCATCTTTAAATGCCTGGTAGCCAATGCCATTCAAGTACCTGTCTACCAATTGGGTCAGATTTACATCTAATGTTCCCGATTTTGGGTTGGGGAATTTTCTTTTCATTATACCTCTGAAATTATAGACAAATCTACATCAAACTGTCATCTATAACAGAAACTAAAAGATGAATCATGACTTGTTAGCGCTAGCTATTTCAATGAGTCCTATTGAAATGTTTTAATTTAAAGCGGCTCAAAGTGGGTGATTTTTTACTTTCCTTAATGATAAAAACTAAAAAATGGGTGTCTGTACAATTTACCTTAAAACAACCAACTCTGCCAATATATCAGGATGTGAAACAATGTGTTGAAAGTCTTGAAGGGCAACCTAAAGAAAATAGAAAAATTAGGTAGGTATTAAAATATCATTAAAATTAAAAATAAAGGAATTCTCTACTCCAATTGTTACCTGTCCATTTTGAATCTGCTTTATCAAATCCACACCACCGCACAAATGAGCGCCTGCATTTAGTGCCTCCTTTTGACTTTCCTCATTTTTTGCAAATGCTATTATAGTTCTGTCCTCTCCATGATCATATTTGTAAGGAATTGATGCGATTCTTTTAAAGTTATCCACAAAACGTGTCTAAAAAATACATATATCTAGTATCAGAGAAGCCTACTAAGGAAATACCTGCAAGATATTTCTTACTTGTAGTAGAGTAAAAGTAATCTTACTTACCTTTTTCTCTCCTTGCATGTTAAGATCGATAGTAACATGCACTTCTGCATTAGGTTTATTATACATATCAGCGTGATGAGTTTCCCTGTGCGCTTTGATAGCTTCTGCAAAAGGATATACTATCCATTTATAATATTTCATTGGGTACACATTATCAATAGGACTTCTCTTCCAAGAATCATCAAATTTTTTGGAAGCACGTGCTGCCAGTAACTTTTCCCTAAGGATTTAGAACTAGATAAAATACAAAGTCTCTTATTATGATACTGAATGGCTCCACGTACCTATTCCGTTGATTATGAGGAATAAAACCAATTTTTTGAACTTCAATTTTGACTTTCTTCTTTTGCTTTCGTTCCCTAGTGCCCTTTCTGGCTGCATAATTACGTATTTGTATTACATTAATACTTGGGGCCAAGACTAAACGATTTATGGAATTTTGAAACGTTACGACCTGACAAATAGGTAATATTTCTGTAAAAAAGCAATGTAAAGTAATCTGTGTTATACCTCCAAATTCTTACTTACTTGAACTTAAGAAGGACATAACTGAAGTCTAAAATTTCTGTTTAAAAAATACTTTTTTTGATTTATTAAAAGTAATTTAACCCTAGGTTGACGTTTTCAAAGTATTCATAACCTTACTTTATATTCATTTGGCACCTTGGCCGCAAAGAATACATAGGGTTTATGATGTTGATGAGTGTTTATTCCACAGAGGTAGCTGGTCTTAAAGCCTCGTTACTGAAGGAAGAAGATCTTGTTTCTAACCCTATTACTCTAATGAGTTTTTCACTGCTTCCTCAAAATTTCCGTCTTTTACCCCAGATAAAGCATTTCAGTCTCTCCAAAATGGCAAAAAGTAAGTTCGAGTATGTAAGAAACTTTGAAACCGAAGACTACCTTCTCCCAAACTGCTGGATAGTTGTTAGAATCGATGGGAAAGCATTCCATAAGTTCTCGAAAAAGCACACTTTTGCGAAACCTAACGATCCCAGAGCCCTACGGCTCATGAACAAGGCTGCCTCTGTAGTTATGGAGGAATATAAGGACGTTCTTATGGCCTATGGTCAAAGTGATGAGTATTCATTTGTGTTACGAAGAGATACAACATTGTATAACCGGAGAAGAACTAAAATAATGACCTATGTAAATAGCTTATTCTCTTCTTCATATGTTTACTTCTGGAGAGATTACTTTAGGGACGTGAAATTAAAATATCCACCTTCATTTGACTCCCGAATAGTGTTATACCCGACTAACCAAAATTTAAGGGACTATTTAAGTTGGAGACAGGCCGACTGCCATATCAACAATCTCTACAACACAACTTTCTGGGCTCTAGTTCTAAAAGGGGGGCTTACCAATACAGAAGCTGAGCAAAGATTGTGTGGAACATTTGCTAGTGATAAAAATGAAATTTTGTTTAGTGAATTTAATACAAACTACAATAATGAACTTCCTATTTACAAGAAAGGCTCGATTTTGCTTAGGAAGAAAATAAAACATCCTCTAAGTGGGAAAAATAGGCTTGTTGTAATCCCATTCCATGAGGATCTCATACAGGACGAATTCTGGACTAGGAACAGTGAAATTTTAGACATAAGATCCTGTCAGCTTTATGATTTTTCTAATAACAGTGAAATTCCTGAATTAGTTTTAAGTCAGCTACATAGTTTTAAGGAAAAAGACGATACGTCTGAAAGTGATCAAATACAGACTGAAGATAATGAAAAATAAGTTTGAATGGCTTTTTATTTACCTATTTACCAGCAATATAAAAAATACGAATCGTTTAAAAAGTCACGCTCAAAAATACACATTTTTGCCGCCAAATAGAAATTTGACTATTTGTGGTTATTTACAACCGTATCCTAAATTTTAGAATGTGACAACGCGGACATAACCTCACAATTTCTTGAAATTTTAAAAGTTTAGTTTTTAAGAATAATGAGCAAATTACTGAGCCTAACAGCATTATCCAAGTTTTTTAAACGAAAATCTGTAAAATTTGGTTTACCTTTTTTGGTAATGATAGTTGGTGGTTCATTTGGTTTGAGAGAATTTACACAGTTACGGTGAGAAATTTGTTTTGCAAGCACTAGTAGTTTAGTAATCATTTAAATCTAGATTATGCATACTTAGTACGGTATTATGTTGTTGTATTTGACGATAAGCGACTTAACTGCACAAGGACCGCTAATGAATAGCTAGTCAGTATCTGAGGTCCTGCTGACGAGTTAAAATATAGGATATTCCTTTAGAAACTCATAGCATGTATAACAGTTAGCTGGGCACCATGATCTTTGCAACAGGGGAAGTGTATGTAAATATGTAAAACAAACAACCAAGTAAATGTCATTAAAATTATACTCGATAGAATAAAAAGAACAGTACCCTTGACATAGTGTCAGGGTCAGTATCAATTCCATGTATTTTTATAAGATTATATAAATGTATTAATTTCATCTTCTAGTTATCAATTTCGAAAAATATCCCATGTAACTCCAGAAGAAGCTAAGAAATTGGGTATTGAAATGAAGCAGCCAGGTGAAGTAACATTGGAAAGTGAATATGAGAAGATTAAAAAACTAGATATTGATAATTGGGAACAGGTAAGGGGTCCCAGACCATGGGAGGAGACAACTGCGACATAGCAATATACTTATTAGTCCTAGAAGTTATTAAATTATGGAGAATTCACCCAGCCACATGTTGGACAGAAATACTGACAAAATCATAAATATTTTTTTAGGTAAGAATATTTAATAAGAATTTTCCAAATGTTTTAACTGAATGTAAACATTACTATAGTTCCTTTAGTAATATTTCTTGTAAATATTTTTGTATAAAAGAATTTAGATTATTCTTTGAATTGTTATTACCTAGTGTGTAGTGCCAAAATTTTGCCGCTATAGGCATTCTAAAATTAAGGGGAATGAGAATAAAATGCAATTATACTTGTAACAGTAAGTACATTATATTAAATCAGTAGTAACATTAACAAATGGAACCTAATTTCACATACAACATAACTTGTGAAAGTGTTCAGGCAGCTTTATTCAAGTAAAATAATAAACTGCCATGGCAATTACTATAAAAAAAAATAATAAAAAGTACAAGAAACGTCTTAAACAACATAGTTTCCATAGGAAAACATTCTTTATTGCTTTTGGTATGAAATTACGTAGTTTTCCGATTCTTAATCATAACTCAACCCCCTTGTCATCATGCGGGCGGTTACAGGGTGTTTTTAATTCATGACCAAAACTATATACAGGGAGTCCCTGAAAAGAATACACTCTGCTTAATCTAGTTATCATAGGACGCACAGAAATTATTAAATTAGACAAAAGTGCATTCTCATCTGGGACATCCTATACAGGGTGTTATGGAAATGACGTATTATATTTAAATGGGTGACTTCTGGGGTGTCCTAGAGAAGCACTACATATTTTTTTTTTTAATCGAATGTTTAAAAAGTGGGGTAATTCACCTTTAAACCCACACACATCTCCTTGGCACATTCATATATGAACATATTACATTGCCCAGCTGATTAATCAACAGATGTTCAAGCACAATGTCGCCAAAATGTTTAAAAGCGTAAAACTTTAGTTTCTTATAAAAATAAATATTTAGCTTACTTAGAAAGTAAATCCAGGACGCGATTAAGGAATCCAGGGCACCAACACTTTCAGTTCTTTTTTCTATGGGAAAAACTTTATGCTCATCACATGTCCTGATGATAGTGTGGGAGTGCATAATAAGCTTATCACTAAACCTCAACACTAACGCATAATTACACTTTACAATAACACACATAGAACAAGAGCACTTAATCATTTCGCAATAGAAATAATAAAACAAAATTTCTATGGGCCATTAACCCTTTACTAAAGATAAAATGAAGCAATTATGTTAACAATTGACAGGAACTACCCTTTGAAATGGTCTAGTCCATCTTCGTACCAGTCAAACTTTCTTTCCGAGAACTCTCCGCTACTAGAGCCAGCGCGGTTGCCATTTCCGAGACTATAATTATACAGAAAAGGAATATTATAGAAAGAAATTGGGCAATTTTTGATAGTCGCTTATAAAACATCGAAAGTGGCAACGCTGTATTTTTAAACATTAGCCATCCATTAGATTGTCCAAAATCAGCTGTTTAAAGAAGCCGGCCGATATCGATCGAGAGAACCAAGGTGTTATTTATTTTCAGATTCAGATTGAACGGTACTTAGATGTGTTGTGACGCGAAAACTAATGTGATTTTGTGATGTGAGTACTTGGTGTTTTTTATAAATAAGTCAGTTTTAAATAAGTCCGAAAAGGTAAATAAAATTGCATTTTTTTCTAAAGGGTAAGTGGCATTTATAAACTTTTAAGTTGTCCAGATCTGACGGGTGTCGTTCGAATTGAACAAATGAGAACATACCTGACCATTTATAAACTCCGCGGCGGTTCGTTCGAGTCAGTTCAAGTTTATAAATCAGAGATTGTTTCCCAGCGAACTAAACGTAAAAGTTTATAATAATGTACCCTGAAAAATAAACAACTTGAAATCTGTCAAACGGTTATTGACTTTCTAAAGAGTTTACCCTGAAGATATGACAACACTGTTCAAGATTCTGCTGTGTTTACCTTCCGAACAGGGGCACCACGTGATAATTTTTGGTTTGACATAAGACCATGTACAGGGCATATTAAATTAAAGCACCATTTTTGGATATTTTTCTTCAATTTGTTTTCATCTCAGGAATTGCCGGTTTAAATATAATACGTCATTTCCATAACACCCTGTATAACGTATTGCTGTTTGCACACAGTTTACCCTAAACTATTACGCATGACTATGGTTTCGCTCAGACTGCTCTCTGACTCTTCTGGGACTTGTATTTCTACTTTCGGCGGATACATACTTAAAATTTCTGATAAATTTTGAAGAGTCTCATCGGAATACTGACTATCGCTTGCGTCGTTTGACGTTTCAGTCGACACACTATCTTCTTTAATTCCGTGTCTCTTTCGATACATCCTTTCCCTCTCTCTTTTTAGTCTCGATTCTCTTTGTTCCGGAGTTTCTGAAAATAGAAAAAAAAATTATATTAATTTCTTTTCGCGTTAAAATAACGGCGGTATTTACCTGACATTAACAATTGCAGTCTTCTCAACGTTATCCTTTCCCTATCTTTCTTTAATCTCTCCTCTCTCTCGTCTGGAGTTTCTGATTTTCTCCTTTCGGCCGCTCGTAACGCATCCTTCAATCTTCTGTCCATCCTTTGCTCGGGAGTTTCCGAGCTCCTTTTTATTGATGCTCTTATGGCGTTATTATACCTAAAATTATATAGTTTATAAGTATATTGGAACAACCTGTATATCAGATTAATTTATACGCATTAATAAGGTCTAGAGTGGTAACATTTACCTTCTAACAATTTTCTTTAATTCCGATTCTCTTTCACGTCTCTCTTTGGTTTGTACCCGATTCCTTTCTCTCCATTCCGCCCTTTGTTCCGGCGTCATATTTTTCCGTCTTTCAGCTGCTCTTATTTTATTTTTTTCCCGTCTTAACTCTTTTTCCTCGTCGGTTTCCCTAGATCGCTTGACCGCGGCTCTCACTGCGCTTTTGTATCTGTAATAGAATCGTCTTTCTTTTTGATATTGTCAAGGGAACAAAATCGGGTGTGTCGAATTCTTGATTCTATCACTCCACAAGGCTCAGATAAACGAATAAAAACCTCAGCTAACTGGTTGCCAGAGCCGCACAAGCAACGACAAAATAAATATACACTCCATTCGCTCTAAGCCATAAAACCTTTAAATCGAACATCGCGTGTACTATGTATATTCTCTTACTTTGTCAATCTTAATGCTTTACGTAGAATAAAATCTGGCCGGAAAAGTTTTATGGCTTAGGCGCTACAGGAGGACCATAATTTCAATTCTGGCTGGGTTTATTCAGTCAAATTTTGCATCAAAATCGATTTGGTGTGCTTGCTTCTTCTTAGAAAATAATGATTCGTTATAAGTACCTTTGGCCATGACGCGTGTTGCCCTTATATAATTTGATACTGATGATTTCACATATTTTTTTTTAACGGACGAATCGTCATTCGACAAAGCAAGAGAATATACATGGCATGTTGAATTAAAGGTTTGTGGCTATTTAACTCGGATATATTGCCAATACTGCCGTTCCTACCTGCAGTATAATAAAACAAGCCCTAATAATGGCATTTTTTTGGGACATTTTGCGCTATTTTCGAATAAAAACACTAAAAAGGATATAAATAAAATGCCTTGTGTATTAATCGTGAACTCTAAATAATACAGGGTGTTCCTTAATGACGTGCTAATATTTCAGGGTGTGATTCCTTAGGTTATTTTATAAAGAAAAGTTCGTATGAACATATGTCCGCAACGGCTTAAATTTTTTGCTACAGGGTGTTGAATTTTTATTTTTTAAATGGTTATTTTTTAATATCTCCGAAAGTACTTTAGATATTATTTTCAATTTTGGTATGTGTTAATAGGATATAGAATCACAAATTTTAGTTAGGAAAGTTATTCAATTGTTAAACCAGTGGCGTCCCTGCAAACATGTCCTCTGATATTTTTGACAAAAAAGATGGTACGCCACTGACATTTTTCCATGTGGAATTTTTTCTGATTTGCCTGGTCAGTTCTAAATAAAAACGGTCTCTTGAGTTTCTCTCGTCAGGCGCACCGTTCTTGATTAAAACCACTAAATTCATATTAACACTCATTATTATTATTAACATTGATAAAATAATTAATGATAAATTTTGTTTCATAAAAATTGTTGGAAATGGCTACCTTCACTTAAAAGGCATGCTTCCGCCCGTCTTCGCATCGAATTGCCCACTGCAGCAATTTTTATAAAACAAAATTTATCATTAATTATTTTATCAATGTTAATAATAATGAGTTTCAATATGAATTTAGTGGTTTTAATCAAGAACGGTGCGTCTGACGAGAAAAACTCAAGAGACCGACCGAACAAACCAAAAATATCAGAGGACATGTTTGCAGGGACGCCACTGGTGGAACAATTGAATAACTTTTCGAACTGAAATTTGTGGTTCTATATCCTATTAATACATACCACCGGAGATATTAAAAATAACCATAAAAAAATTAAAATTCAACACCCTGTAGCAAAAAATTTAAGCCGTTGCGGAGGTATGTTCATATAAACTTTTCTTTATAAAGTGACCTAAGGAATCACACCCTGGAACTATTAGCACGTCATTAAGGAACACCCTGTATATATATACATTTGCGCAAAATTATGCATTTATTTCACTCACAAGTATTGGCACTGATATATCGAAGTTTATACAGATTGAGCAATCTTATTTTGACCAGGAAAAAGTCTTAAAAGGATGTATAAGTGCTTTTTTAAATTCTATTTTTACCCATAAACGTACTTACGCAAGTTATACAACTTTTTGTACGTATACAGGTGTTATGTAAATTACTTATTATATTTAATGATGAAAACCAGAAAGATAACTAGACATGAATTAATAAGGAAGATAAACCACCTTGTGTCAAATTCATAAAACCACGTGGTAGTCTATGTACCGCGTTTACGACCAAGGTACACGTTGTGACCTGGCTAGCCTACCGACCTACATACACTTGTTAACTGAAAGCAGATGTATATGGCGTGACACGTCGTGGGGTACTGTTAGAGGGTGATTGTTAAAAAAAAGTATGTAGGCTCTCTGTACGACACCCAAAGGAGTCATCCATTTTAATATAATAAGCCATTTTCATAACACCCTGTATATTGAAAAACATCATTATCAAAAAAGTCGTTTTTTCATTATTGACAAGAAAACTCACCTAAATAAGTCTATGTTACATTTGATGATTGAAGCGACAAGAAGTAAGATAATATGAATGATATTGCCTTGTTCATAATCCGATAGCTCAGCCTGTAGATGTGTATAAGCGAATGGAGTATACTTTACCTCCTGAGAGTAGTATCCACTTCCGACTCCGAGTGTCTCCGTTCCTGCGCTCTAATTCTGACCTTTTCTAACCTAACAGTCTTTTGTTGAAGCGTTTCCCTTTCTCTAGCCCTCGCCACAATTTGGGCGCCCTTCGATCTATGACTTAGATTTGTTTTACGACGTTTGACCTTCCCTTTCTTTGATTTAATATTCGATACGTCACAAATATCCATTAAGAGGCTAAACCGAAAAAAGTTATAATTAAGTTGGCATTCGCCAATGCAATTAGGTTGATTTTTAAATTTGACACTCTTCATGTACTATGTGCAATCCTGTTTCTGTTTTGCGAACATACCTGGGGTCTTTAATATCGTCATAATCCGGTACATCTTCGAATTGATCTCCATCTGTCGTGTCCATACTTTCATCCCTTCAAAAAAAAATTATAAATAGAAACCGTACAGATAAGTATTATGGATACAACTTATGGGATGCGCAGTTAAAAGTTAAATTTTATGAGTGAAAAATGGCTTGGTGCGCACGGTTTCCTGGTCATATTTTTAAAGGTTGCTCCTCGGTTGTCTTGCGCACAATGTTGTCGCCTTCATATAGGCAACCCCGCCGTATTCGTGCCGGTTTGGTTGCCAACCAACGACGACCGTCCAGAACCGAAATCAGTCGTAGGGATGTAACGATATTAAATATCTATCGATACGTGGACAATAGATATCAAAATTAATTCTAAAAGTGGCTTTAGTGATGGCCACAAGGCCTTATGTTATGCGAGAAAATAGATTGCTTATTTCCCAGGAAATAAGGTCTGGATGTGCCAAAATATTGCCGTGTAATCATTTTCACTAAGGGCGAAGTACGGTCCTGTTCGTCGGTTAAGTTAAATAGTTTGTCAGTCGGCATTGCATATGACATCTGACGGTCAGCGTTGTTTACATGCGCGATGCCATAAATGTGCCATTTTTGATTTTAGAGGTTGGCTATCCATAGCTATACAACGTGTCCAAGATAAGGAGGGCCAGTACAGGGATCTCGGAAACCGTAAGAGATAAGAGATGCGAAGTCGGTTAAATGGAGGTAAAGTTGCGCATTTACGCGCCTAATAATATGCCTTTAGAAAGTTTTTAAATTCCGAGTAGTTCCGGAGATATCCGGAAAAAACCCGAAGTTCTGAAAAATCGTTTTATTGTTTTTCTGGGTTTTTTTGAGATCAAATTCTAAAGTAAATTGTTTTGTAATCCGACTAGTCGTCTTCGAAGGGCCATTATCAACTTTCTTTTTTAAAATACGGTCTTGTTTTCCTGATATTGGAATTTGATAGCTTTTTTCTTCCGAATGCAATGATGTATGACACATTGTGGTTTAATGATGTTTCGAGGGTTTTTTTAACAACATCAGGAAATTTTGGAATACGGTCCTGTATTTCTCCTAATTATAATATCTCATAGGTAAGCTCTAAATTTTTACTTATGTTGGACTAGTTCAATAAATAACAATTAAATTAAAAATAAACCACAAATAAGTGAACAAAATACAGAAACATTATTTCAAACTTCTGTTGATTCGGGATTTAAAAGAAAAGTAGGCGTTTGAAACATAAAAATTAAGATGGTGACGCGTGATTTGTTTCACTTGACATTCTCATTGTGATTGTTTGAGAGCGTTTTCAGAGGTTTTCTATTTTCCAGAAAATATGGAACATAATTTTACAAATGCTGAAAAGTTTGATATTCTATCGCATGTTTTATTTTATCCCAAAAAAACTGTTATGTGGCAGTTAGAAGATGTTATTTGTGCTTAGAGAATAACGGAAATCATTTTGAACACCTGATTATGTAGTTCCTTACTTTTCTCGTTGTTCGTTTTATTACTGTTTTGGAATGATTTTTGTTCACTTATTTGTGGTTTATTATGAAAATATTTGTTATTTATTGAACTAGTCCAACATAAGTAAAAAATTTAGAGCTTACTTTGAGATATATTCATAAAATTAGGAGAAATATAGAATCGTATCCCAAAATTTCCTGATGTTGTTCAAAAAACCCTCGAAACGTCGTTAAACCACAATGTGTCATACATCGTTGCATTCGGGAGAAAAAAAGCTCTCAGATTCCAATATCAGGAAAATAGGACCGTATTTAAAAAAAGAAAGTTGATAATGGCCCTTCGAAGACGACTCGTCGGATTACAAAACAATTAACGCTGTTAGATAGAGCGGAAAAAGTGGCAATGCAAAAGTGCAATTTACTTTCGAATTCGATCTCAAAAAAACCCAGGAAAACAATAAAACGATTTTTCAGAATTTCGTTTTTTTTTCGGATATATCCGGAACTACTCGGAATTTTAAAACTTTCTAAACGGCATATTATTAGGCACGTAAATGCGCAACTTGACCTCCATTTAACCGACTTCGTATCTCTTACGGTTTCCGAGATCCCTGTACTGCCCTCCTTATCTTGGACACGTTGTATAAGTCGGTGTATAAAATTATGTGAAGCTAAAATTAACTTACGAATAGTTATCGCTAGAGTTGTCGGGCAATAGAACTTCTTCTATTTCCACATGTTCAATTTTTGGAGTTATTAAAGGATCGATACTAAAAAAAAGTTTAATATGATTTAAATATGAAGCATTCGTTATTAAATAATTATGGCAATATATATTGGGACACCCTGTATACAGTGGCATGTCCATCTCCGTTAATAGTTACCTACCTTTCTGCATTGTCATCTACATTATTAAATGGTACAAATGGCATGGGTAATGTACTCTCTAAAAAACCAAAATAATTAATTATTGCACCTATTCAATATCATTAAAATATATATACAGGGTGTTCCTTAATGACTTGCTAATATTTCATATGAACATATGTCCGCAACGACTTAAATTTTTTGCTACAGGGTGTTGAATTTTTATTTTTAAATGGTTATTTTTTAATATCTCCGAAAGTACTTTAGATATCATTTTCAATTTTGGTATGTGTTAATAGGATATAGAACCACAAATTTTAGTTAGAAAAGTTATTCAATTGTTCCACCAGTGGCGTCCCTGCAATCATGTCCTCTGATATTTTTTACAAAAAAGATGGTACGCCATTGACATTTTTCCATGTGGATATTTTTTCTGATTATCCTGGTCAATTCTACTTAAAAACGATCTCTTGAGTTTCTGTCGTCAGACCCGCCATTCTCGATTAAAACCACTAAATTCATATTGAAACTCATTATTATTAACATTGATCAAATAATTAATGATAAATTTTGTTTTATAAAAATTGTTGGAAATGGCCACCTTCACTTAAAAGGCATGCTTCCGCCCATCTTCGCATCGAATTGCCCACTCCAACAATTTTTATAAAACAAAATTTATCATTAATTATTTGATCAATGTTAATAATAATGAGTTTCAATATGAATTTAGTGGTTTTAATCGAGAATGGCGGGTCTGACGACAGAAACTCAAGGGATCGTTTTTATGTAGAATTGACCAGGATAATCAGAAAAAATATCCACATGGAAAAATGAAAAATGTCAATGGCGTACCATCTTTTTTGTAAAAAATATCAGAGGACATTTTTGCAGGGACGCCACTGGTGGAACAATTAAATAACTTTTCTAACTAAAATTTGTGGTTCTATACCCTATTAACGCATACCAAAATTGAAAATAATATCTAAAGTACTTTCGGAGATATTAAAAAATAACCATTTAGGAAATAAAAATTCAACACCCTGTAGCAAAAAATTTAAGACGTTGCGGACATATGTTCATATGAACTTTTCTTTATAAAATGACCTAAGGAATCACACCCTGAAATATTAGCACGTCATTAAGGAACACCCTGTATAGACAGGCTAGACAAAACTATAATTTATTTCACAGAATTACTATTCCTTACCTGTTGCTCGAGTTTTATCTTCTGCTATAATTAGGACTGCATCGTATGGGGAACTAAATAAAATATTTCGATTAATAATAAATGAAATACAATATAAGCCATCGATTTTACATACCTAATATTATTTTCTACAGACGGAGATCCCAATGTATCTGCTGGAAGAATAGTAACGGTAGAATTAATATTTATTACAGTACGTTTCACGAAAATTGGATACGACTTAATGATTTCCTGGGTAGGTGTGTGTCGACAAGAGCTTGGCAATAAACAAGTGAAGTATGAAGGGACGGACTAAGGAAAACAAGTAATGATATGATTATAGTAATGTAATCAAAAGAAATAACATTTTTTTTTAAATATTACTAGTCATATTTATTTACATTTATAATGTCATTCTATAGATAGTTCTGTTTCGCTATCGCTATCCTCATCAAAATTAATTATAATTGGATTAATTATACGATCCAGACTAATATACGAATTTTCTACAGTTATTACGTGACGGACTGAATTTTTCCAACTACCTGGGGGAATATCATTAAAGCATTTTCGTATTAATTCTACAACACTAGAACTTAAAGTCGGAGAAATATTTTCAGACCTAACCAGTGATTTTAACTGGTGCCACATATGCTATATGGGGTTAAAAATGCAATAATAGGGTGGGAGCCGCAGCACTGTATGTCCAATTTCTTCTGCCAATGTGTCACAAACATATACTTTTTTTATACAAAATGTCTTTAAAACTTCTAAAAAATCATTTTTTTTATAACTTTCTTTAAAATATATATCATTCGCCGCCATGTAGTTCTGAATCTCCAATTTTGTATTATTTGAGCTTGGAGCTTTATGTAATTGGCGACTGTGATAGCTCGCATTGTCCATTACTATCACGCTATTCTGAGGAATGTTTGGTAAAAGACAATTCTTGAACCATTCCTCAAAAACTAACAAATTTTACCACAAAAAGATATTTAAATATAAATTAAGTAACCTAACCTACCTGATGTGCCTATATTTAATTATAATTATTACAATCCGGTCCTTTCTACATAATAATAACAAACGGTCATAAATAATGGGATCGCCCCAGCTACTTTTACTGCAGTCGTTAAGTTATATCCATTTTTCGTGAAACAATCTTTACCCAAAAATCGAATTTTAACTTGCCTATTTTTTCATGATCAGGCTCTTCCTTTACAAATGTAATAACGTCTGCCACAGGACTAAAATAAAAACAGAAATTAAAAAGTGATTTCACAAATTTTGACTTAGAAAAAAAAACTTATAGTATGGTAGTTCAAATGCACAATAATTATTATACAATTATGACAAGGATTTTTATATGGTCATATTATAGCGCAGTGGCGGCTCGTAACCTATGATAAAGGGGGTTCACAAGTATGGTGATATTATTTTTAAAATTTTATTTTTGTGTGACGACCAAACAATTACTTTCTAGGCGTTTTAAATGTAGAAAGAAAATAACTAATAAAAAGATGCGTTAGGTAAAACATATATTTATTTATTTTTTAATGTTACACAAGGAAATAACTTTTGGAAAATAAGAAATGTTTTCTTAGTGTGTATAGTGCTTAAACGTAAACTCCGTTCTTCGGTTCTTAATTGTAAAAAATTGATCAATAACAGCCTCATTAAAGTTTGCAATACCCTCTATAAATTCTTTTTCATATATTTCATTTTTAAACTTTCTAATAAAGTCCCTAGATTTACCCTTTGTGGTCTGCGTTAAATTAATTTCGGGTTTAGGTCGTCCCGCATTCTTCACTTCAATTTTTTGCTCCAAACTCAAAGAGCTAAAGTTATTTCTTAAATATTCCACCGTCAACTATTCATTTTAACTTAATAAATATATAATATTAAAATATTAAAACATACACGCTCGAATTTCTAACTAGATGCACGAACAGACAACAGCACACTAAAATTGTGCGCCTTTCCGATGTTAAATCGCCATAGCCCCGCTATCCCCTGCTGTCTCCCGCCACCTGTTACTACAGAGAAGCTGCATTATGCCCCGCCTACTTAATCGCACATGCGAGCAAGTCTCGTCATAATCGTCATTAACCTCGACCGAGGCACGGTTGCCGGATCGAGAGCCTATAATATACAGTTTGCTTGACGGTGCGATAAAATATTAGGAAGGGTCGGACTTTATACGATAAATATTCAATGAATACAAATTAATATTTTTTTATTCGTTTTGGGGGTGCACGTGCGCATGTGCTCCTGTGGAAGAACCGCCACTGATTGTAGGTATCTAATTGCTACTACTTTAAAGTATACATAAATACATACGTTTCAGTATTGGTGTGTTCTGAACTCACTGGACGAGTATTCTCTACAAATTTTTTAAAAATATTAGTTTTTCGGTTTGTTAAAAAATCGGTATGATTTACCTAGTTCACCGGGTTCCTCTTTGATGTTTGGAATCACTGGAACAGGATGAAGAAGTGTGGAACTGGAACATTTTAAATTGCTACGTGACGTTTGTCGTTTTATGAAAGGAGTCGTTTACAAAACAACTTACCTATTACTGGCTTTATGTTTATTCCTATCCGATGTTTTGGGTATATCTACAAAAAATACGTTAAGTACCTATTTAATCGTTATTTTCTTAAATCGCCTACCATTTTTCTGAAGTTCCTTTTTTAAATTCTTAGCCGGAATGGCATGACATTGTAGCCTAAAAATATATGGGAATGTTTATACATGCAATTGAAATTATCACCACCATTTGATTGTATAAAATAACTAAGATTGTGAAGCATGACGAAACTTACCCGCTGCTTGGCTCTCCAAAAACGGCAAAATCTTGATCCAAAAAATGATCTGAACATATATGTTTATCCATGAAGACTTCCGAGCCGCCCAATGAAAAGTCTTGCATTAATTTTTTGTTTCCTGTATTGTGCACCCACTGCATACACCTATAATACGAAAACTATCAGCTAGAGTATCTTTATTAGAAGAAGTATGCCTTATCTTTTTAACGCTGACTTTACAGTAACTATACTAGTAAAGATAACATTCGTCAGTAAACTGTTCGCGGCAAAATTATTTGAAATCGAAAATTTACTTACGATGTACGTCACTCTTCTGTCAACCGGTTTCCATTAAATATATTTATTAGGAAAAGCTATAAATTAAAATCATTTTTCGTTGACATAACTGCAGCAGCAGTTGAAATTTACATATTTTCTCTATGGTTATTAAAGCGAGAGCAAAATTCGCACTTATTTTCCCAATGGACAACACGAGAGATATGCAAAGAGATCTCTAGATTCTGTGAGCAATAAAATTTTAAAACCCCGTGAAACTAAGGGTGCGTCTCCATGAACCCATGTCTGAAAGGTAAGAAGAAGGATGCGTCCGTACTATTGTTGATGACATTTTTTTAAAATATTGAACTTTATTTTGTTTTATTTTATATTCATATTTTTCTAATAGCCTAGCAATATTACTTGCCACGGCAACTGTTTCGGTCTTACTTTACCATCATCAGTGTTGTACGAAACCTTGTGGGTATTTTACGTGAAAGTTATTTCTATACCTACGGATAGTAAGAAAAAAATAGTATGTAAATATAAACTTAATTTCTCTGTCAAAAATATGTCCGATTTTTTCGGACTTTTTTAAAAAGCCTGCAAGATAGCGTTACACATAGAGAGCTGAAATAACGCATAAGTAGTATAGTTGTTGCAGAATTATACCGTTGACTCCTACTGCCATAAATAAACTACCTGATTAAACCCTATTGTATACGCCTCAACCTCTTCAAACCTCAATAAATGGGATCAGGGCCAGCTAGAAAATGTATACCACACCACATGATTTATTTTTATAATTTAAAATAAATAGATAGGCATTTTTAGTTTTAGGTACCTATAATAAATGTAAAATAATGATAACAATTAATGATAATTGAAAATAATATAATTTAAAAGTATAACTATTAGGATTACAAGTACAATAAAAATTAATTAAATTCTAAGAAACTATTGATAATTTATTCAAGATTTAACTCTGTATCACTTTCACTATCTTCATCTAAGCCTAAACTTATAATTAAGGGTTGAACAGTTTTAATCATACAATTGTAAGAATTTTCCACCTTAAGTACATGCTGTACACAGTTTCTCCAGCTGTCTGCAGATAAATCATTTTCAATCATAAAATTTTGAATTTCTGCTTTTGTATTATTAGAATTGGGAATGCTTTTTGCTTGCCGACTATGATAACTAGCATTGTCCATTACAATGACGCTATTTTCAGGTATATTTTTAAGGAGTTTATGTTTAAACCAATCTTTAAAAAGTTGTGCGTCGGTATCTTGATGGTAATCTAAAGAAGAATCTGCTATGTTTTTAACTGAAAGCAACAGACAATTTGGAACAAACCCGTTCTCTGAACCAGCATGTATTATTGTGATTCTTTTGCCTTTATTTGATGGTAATCTAAAGAAGAATCTGCTATGTTTTTAACTGAAAGCAACAGACAATTTGGAACAAACCCGTTCTCTGAACCAGCATGTATTATTGTGATTCTTTTGCCTTTATTTGATGGTGCCTTGGTTTGACATTTTTTGGAAGAATCATCCCAACTTTTTCTTGGAGTGCCATGGGTATCGAACCATGTTTCGTCAAGGTAAATAATTGGACGATTTTCTTCTCTAAATTGTTTAACAGCTGTTAAATATTTAAGTCTCCATTCCCGTAAACGTTGAGATTCCATTAATGCTTGTCTTTTATGAATGCTTCGGTATTTAAAAACCATTTTACGCAATATTTTCCTAAGGCTTGAAAGGCTACAAGCGATATTTGTTTCGTCTTTAATCAGCCGCTCTTTGAGGGAAATCAAAGTGGGTACAGTTTGTGCCTCATACATTTGGTAAATCTTTCTTCTTAATAAATCCATGTCATTTTCGTCAATGCTTCTAAATGTGCCAGAATCACTCTGATTTTTTCTACGATTAACAGGTTTAAGTACTATGTCTCTTACCGAAGATAAAGGAGTTTTTGTCAAAGTAGACGTCTCTGCTGAAGCATCCATCGAATTAAAATTTCTACTCAACAACGATTGACACATTTTTAATTATTAGTTTGGCATCGGTAGATAAATGCTTTCTTTTAAAAATGACACATTGAAGATGCCCCCCTATCAGCACAATTCCAAGGACGCCACATTCTACCACTAATAAGCCTAACTAAAAATTACTCGCCGGAAAACCACTAAAGATTAAAATTATTAAAAATCACTTTGTATTTATATATGCATCAGGCATAGGTATAAATTGAATTTGTATACCTAGTCCGGCTCTGCTCGAAAAGGTTTTAAAATTTGGGATTGCCTTATTTATTTTATGGTCGAAGGGATAATGAGGTTTTATTGCAGTCAAAAGATCAACGGTATAATTCTGCAAATACTATAATTGGGAGCCCAACCACAATTCGACAATCGATATTATAATTTCTATCCTTTATTTCGTATAGTTCCGTCTCCGTCGATCTAGCACCGCCCGACGAATATGCCGCAATAAAAATCGATGTGACGTTTACATACTTACGTATCGAAAGCAACGGGGAACTTGTAAAAAATGTTCGTTTCACTTGGCGCATTTCCACAATTCAGCACGCTGCATTCCGTTTCCATGTTGCCCAATAATCGGCACCTTAAAATCTAAAAAAAAAACCTACTCATGTTTGTACTTTTAACCACGAAATACGGGATTCTATTTCACGAAAATCCAGAATTATTCGTTTATACTTTGACCGAAGTAACCTACAAAATCGTAATAGAAAGGATTGTCTGTCAGTCCGTGCGCATTCTGCTCGGACGGATTTCCAAAACGATGTAACCCGACATTAGGACACACAAGCAAACAGACAAACGGAGACGGCCGAGCCCGCTATAAGCGAGGGGAACTGGAGCCCGTTAGATGAGATCAATAAACCGAGGTATACAGGGTGTCCCATCGGGAACCGCCTCGATCTATACAGGGTGTTCCTTAATGACGTGCTAATATTTCAGGGTGTGATTCCTTAGGTCATTTTATAAAGAAAAGTTCATATGAACATACGTCCGCAATGACTTAAATTCTTTGCTACAGGGTGTTGAATTTTTATTTTTTAAATGGTTATTTTTTAATATCTCCGAAAGTACTTTAGATATTATTTTCAATGTTGGTATGCGTTAATGGGATATAGAACCACAAATTTTAGTGAGAAAAGTTATTCAATTGTTCCACCAGTGGCGTCCCTGCAATCATGTCCCCTAATATTTTTTACAAAAAAGATGGGACGCCACTGACATTTTTCTGTAGGAATATTTTTCTGATTAGCCTGGTGAATTCTACATGAAAACGATCTCTTGATTTTGTCTCGCCAGATGCACCGTTCTTGATTAAACCCACTAAATTCATATTGAAACCCATTATATTAACATTGATAAAATAATTAATGATTAATTTTTTTTTATAAAAATTGTTGGACTGGGCAATTCGATGTGAAGACGGGCGGAAGCATGCCTTTTAAGTGAAGGTAGTCATTTCCAACAATTTTTATAAAACAAAATTTATCATTATAATTATTTTATCAATGTTAATAATAATGAGTTTCAATATGAATTTAATGGTATTAATCAAGAACGGTGCGTCTGATGAGAAAAACTCAAGAGACCGTTTTCATGTAGAATTGACCAGGCTAATCAGAAAAATATCCCCATGGAAAAATGTAAGTGGCGTACCATCTTTTTTGTAAAAAATATCAGAGGACATGTTTGCAAGGACGCCACTGGTAGAACAATTGAATAACTTTTCCAACTAAAATTTGTGGTTCTATATCCTATTAACACGTACCAAATTTGAAAATAATATCTAAAGTACTTTCGGAGATATCAAAAAATAACACCACGACAAACACCCTGTAGCCAAAAATGTAAGCCGTTGCGGACATATGTTCATATGAACTTTTCTTTATAAAATGACCTAAGGAATCACACCCTGAAATATTAGCACGTCATTAAGGAACACCGTGTATATGGAAAACTATACGTAGGAAAATTTTAAAAATTGTTGATGGGGAAACTCGACTAAAATATTTCCAATATGGTGGCACTTCCGGTGATACCGGAAATCGGTGCCAACTTATATCGCCCTATATATTATTATATTTTAGGATTCTATCCAAAATTCTATTCAGATTTCGTATATCATGTCCTAGACCTAAGTCTAAGCATGTATGACATATTTAAAGTAGGTATAAAATGCAAACAAAATAATTATTAATTTTTCCTATAAGGAAGCCTTTATTATTTAATTTAGGTTCGATTTCTTGTTGAAAGGGACCTGCTTTAATACATTTTTTATAATATTTTGAAACTATTAATACAGGGTGTTCAAACAATAAGATTAATCATGAAATTGAGAGAACATTCGAAATTTATCCAATGGATGTATGTATTAATTCATCCACGTTCCTTGTGTAGGAGGGGCCTTAATATTTCTCTTTTTGATTTTATTAAAGCATTTTTATTAGGTACTCTTATTGCTCTCCTTCGGCATATCGATTTCCATGGAAACAGTTGCTATAGTGACGTGTTCCCCTAAACAACCGTCGCTAATAATACATATTTAATTACTATGACAACGGCTACTCCATTGTAAATTAATTAGGTTAAAGGAAACAATACTTGCGTCAAATTTTTTTATTTTCAAATGTTTAAATTCATTTTTTTTTTGTTATAGAAATAGGACAGCCTGGTATACAATAATAAGGTATCTTTAATTTTCAGTAAATACAGTTTGTGCGTCTTCAGGTTGGTTTATACATGGACTAGAAGAAGTCTGCTTTAGTTCCGACTGAAAAAATAACAAAACAAATGTTTAGAGAGCAATATTTCGAGAGCCCCTAAGAAATATTTATACTTCTATAACGTGCATATATGTATACAACGTGTCCAAGATAAGGAGGGCCAGTACAGGGATCTCGGAAACCGTAAGAGAT
The DNA here is from genome assembly GCA_963991005.1 of Barypeithes pellucidus. Lineage (NCBI taxonomy): Eukaryota > Metazoa > Arthropoda > Insecta > Coleoptera > Curculionidae > Barypeithes > Barypeithes pellucidus. Next base: position 13,398,547 of record OZ022565.1, on the reverse strand, counting down.
ACGAAGTCGGTTAAATGGAGGGAAAGTTGCGCATTTACGTGCCTAATAATATGCCGTTTAGGAAGTTTTAAAATTCCGAGTAGTTCCGAAGATATCCGGAAAATCCCGAAATTCTGAAAAATCGTTTTATTGTTTTCCTGGGTTTTTTTGACATCGAATTCTAAAGTAAATTGCACTTTTACATTGCCACTTTTTCCGCTCTATCTAACAGCGTTAATTGTTTTGTAATCCGACTAGTCGTCTTCGAAGGGCCATTATCAACTTTCTTTTTTTAAATACGGTCCTGTTTTTCTAATATTGGAATTTGAGAGCTTTTTTTCTTCCGAATGCAACGATGTATGGACTCATTGTGGTTTAATGACGTTTCGAGGGTTTTTTGAAATACATCAGGAAATTTTGGGATACGGTCCTGTATTTCTCCTAATTTTATAAATAATATCTCATAAGTAAACTCTAAATTTTTACTTATGTTGGACTAGTTCAATAAATAACAGATAATTTAATAATAAACCACAAATAAGTGAACAAAATACAGAAACATTATTTGAAACTTCTGTTAATTTAAAAGAAAAGTAGGCGTTTGAAACAAAAAAATGAAGACGAGTGATTTGTTTCACTTGATGAGCCCATTGTCCTTAAGGAGCCTCCCGTGGAATTTAGTCCTCGTTGCGGCCCTGAGGAACCCACTCATGGCATGTCAATGGTCAATGATACGTCCCTATTGAATATAGGTATTTAATTTTTGCATTTCTGCAATTAAAAATATGTTGGGCCCATTTTAAATTGAAATTTAGCACTGATAGAGAAACTTAGAACGTGCTTACCAACAGATACTGACAAACAGCATTGGCAGACATTTTGAAGTAAATATCGGGTATGGTAAGCGCGGGAAGACTGTTTCTTTTACGTCCCGCTTCCCAACCTTTTGAAAATGTCAGCTGGCCGGTACATGGCACCAGTACTAAGATCGAGATGATTGAAAGAATACCAACAACTGCCAGTAAGCTAAAAAAAAAGTACTTTAATTAACACAAATCCTTCATTTAATCAATCGTTAATCAGATTAGATACAGTTGGGGCGGGGAAAGAATGTTGTAGTGTATCAGGCGTTAATGTTAGTGGCGTCTGTGAGTCGAGCAAACCCGAAAAATCGAAATATTTTCAGCCGGAACAAGAGTCCCCCCCCCTTTTTTTAAGTATAAGCGGCAAATATATATTCCGCCCCCGTTTTCGAGGATGCTGAACACAATGGCGGCGTAATAATTGCTCTTTGGGGTTGCGCAACCCCTCAAAACAGCCAAGAATCCCCCCCCCCCCCCGGGGGGGGGGTTAAACGCGCTTCAAGCGGTTTCCCTGCAGAGAAACACACTTTCCCCCCGTTTTCGAGGATGCTGAGCACGGTGGTGGGGTTGGATATCGCGTCCGACCCCTTCCAACCTCTCCACCGGCCAATACTCGCCCCTGAAAGGGATGAATTTTTTTTCAAGTATTAGCGGCAATTTTACTTTCTCATTGCTACTTTCGATTCTCCATAAGAAGGCATTGTCAGATCTTTAATGCGACGCTTCATCTTTGAGTTACCATCATCAACTTAATTTCTTTAAATACAGACCAGAATATTTTTGTTTAAATTATGAAAGCGAACCTAAATCTACGTTCAGCAGTATGCAGATGATGATGAGATGATGATGTTGTGGAAGTTTGTCATTTGATAGCAATGATTTGGGCGAGTTCATTAACATTGATAGCAATCAGAGCTGGGCAGTATTTGTACTCACAAATACTTTTTTTATTTAAATACTTTTTTGTATTTAAATACTGAGTATTTAAATACTTTTTTATAATAGGTATTTGTATTTATTTTACAAATACTTTGCAAAAGTATTTAGTATTTAAATACTTTTTTATTTTCCTTTCAGTATTTAAATACTTTTTGGAGTATTTAAATACTTTTTGAGTATTTAAATACTTTTTGAGTATTTAAATATTTTTTGGAGTATTTAAATACTTTTTTGGGGTATTTAAATACTTTTTACTATTCAAGTACTGTTTTCTATTTAAATATGGTTCATGTGGAAAATTCTAAGTTTGCACTTGTCACGCGTGTCAGGAAGCGAAAGATAGTTTCCGTACGATGCCGACACAAGTGGAAGGAACGAAATGGTAGCTTTGATGGTCAGAAATCATATGATTCTGGACCGAAAATCATAGCTGTTCATCCTGATCAATGGCGTAGGAATCTCGAAATAGGCCCTTGGTTGTAATTACCCCCCATATACGATGAAACAGAAAAAAAAACTGGAGAAATCAGGCAAAAGTGATTAAAAAAAATACGATAATCTTAGCACATGTTACGTAATATACGAAGTTATTAATGTATTTTGTATTTATTAAAGTGTGTTTTTAAAAAATATAATTCAGCTTCAAGTTTGCAGCTTAATTTTATCATATCACAAAAGAATGTACTTAATGTACAAAAGACTAACTACATTGCATTTTCTTTCACGGAAGCAAATCGTCCCCACTTTGAAAGCATTCACAATATATGCAAGACTCGCAAACAGACATAGAAATGCTGAGAAAATATCCCATTATCAACAAATTATTTTTGAAATATAACACTACTCTTCCCTCACCTGCCCCAGTTGAAAGAATGTTTTCATTTGCAACATTCATTAATACGCCACGACGACATGCTTTATCAGACGATAATTTCGAAAATCTTGTTCTTATGAAAGCTAACGCATCGGACATTTAAAACATTACATTATAAATTATTATTCTTGCATTACAAATTTTGAGTAATTAGGTTTAGGTAGAAAGTCTTTTGTTATGTTATCAGTTGAAGAATACAGGGATAAAATAAGGATTGTCAGAAAATCAGAGTTTTGAGATAAAATGCATTTTTTAGTATGGACATCCCTAGTTTTATTTCAGTACAGTAAAACTTTGACTCTAATTTCTACAGACGTTCCTAGTTTTATTCGGCTAATATTTTGACCATGGAAAGTAACAACATGTGCCAACAGGTTGCGCTAGTAATCTCGATTTCGATAAATATGGACAATTCCTGTTTTATTCCTGTACCCTTAAGTTTATGTTGTCGTGGTTTTTTAATTAAAATTTACTGTCAATACCAATAAAATATTACAAAACACACTTTTTATTGCTGTTAAATCTTATTTGATTCTAAAATATTTTGAGGATTGAGGTACCTACCTATTCAACTGCCTACTTAGAGGAGACAAAAATACTACTATACTATTTAAATATTTTTAAAAGTAATTACAGTCGAACCTCTATAACTCGAACTTGAAGGGACAACCAAAAAAGATCGAGTTACAGAGAGTTGGAAGAGAGAAGGGAAAACCACATGAATATTCCAAAACATTTTTTTTATTACATAGAGGTTCGACTGTAATTGTTTACAAAGTATTTAAATTTTGTGTTTCATTCTTAAAAGTATTTGTAAATATTTAAAAAAAAAGTAATTAAATACTCAGAAAGTATTTATAAATACTTAAAAGTAATTAAATACTTAGAAAGTATTTAAATACTTAGAAAGTATTTAAATATAGTATTTAAACCTAAAAAGTATTTAAATACTTTTTGTAATTAAGATTTAAATACTTCATTACTTCAAAAAGTATCTAATATTTAAATACTTTTGAATTTAATTAAGTATTTAGTATTTAGTATTTAAATACTTTTAAAAAGTATTTGCCCAGCTCTGATAGCAATGTGCTATTAGAAGATGATAGTGACCCCGTTCCTACCGATTATGTAGTCCAAGCTGAAACCACATCACTATCTGACGACTCTGATGAACAAGCCATTAGTAGGGTAAAGGAATTATAAGAGTATGCAAAGAATAGAGGTGACTCTACAGCAATAGAATTGTTATCAGACTTGGAATTACATTTTCTAGATTCCAAGTATAAAACACAAATACGTCAAACTACGTTATTAGATTTTTTTAGTACTACATCCTAACTAAAACTAGTGTATTGTTGTTATGTTATGTTTATTTGTACATACATATACATAGTAATAATTTTGCATTTACATATTACCTAATAACAAATTTCCCATGGGCGGACACCTCTATTAGGCGGACACATTTAGACGGTTTCGTAGGTGTCCGCGTAAGAGAGAGGTTTCACTGTACATATATAATTATAAAAAAAAAAGTAAATTGCAGAAACGTATTTTAATGAGGATGGTCAATTATGAAACAAACCGTCGGAAAACCGGTAGGTGTTTTATACAGCCGAACGTAGCTTTAGTTCCTCTTCATAATTTAAACAAAAAAATCCAGGCCCGTATTTAAGAAACACCATTTTAAAATTTAATTTTTAACTATGGTACAATAAAGCCATTTTTATGTCTTCCGACTTTCATAATGTCCATTAGCTGCTGGCGTGTTTTCGCCTTATTTGATCTGCATATTCTCAATTTGAATCATACTGTACTGTTATAGGCGATGATGCGCCTTCATTCTTTCCCCGATTCAACTGTATACGCATTGAAGCAATAATTATCTGTCACAATTAGAGATACAATAGGAATAACAACAATCTACTTACCTCCTGTTGATATTCATTGTGAACCTCTGTTTAAACAGAACTTCGTATATCTTGTAGGGTAACTTTCACCAAACTGTACGACATTTTTGTTACGATTCTTATTTTATACCCTCGAAATCTCTGAATATTTTATTTTCCACGTCGATGACTATTAAAAACTTTGAATCTGAAGAGAATTACCAAAGGAGTAAAATATTTCCGGTCAGACGATTCCGTTACTCCTCCACGTTTGTTTCGAATTCTTTGATGATCTTTCGATTTTCATGCAGATTTGAACCTGATATCTCGGCGTATTTCTAAAATATTTTTGTCAGACGACTTCTGAAGGTACATTTTAATGAACCGCGAGTCGACCGATCGATTCCATTGAGAATTTGGGCTGTTTAGGTACATTTTTTATGTCTCTTATTATTTTTGTTTTTCTTTTCTTGGAGTGTGTCTTTGAGAATCGGACTGAACCGATTTGGGTCGCTGTAGTGTTGGGAAAAGCCGATGATTTTTAATAATCGAGTACTTGATACTCGAGCGATTTTAATAATCGAGTGGATCGCTCGAGCGATCAATCACTTGAAATTTTTATGACTAAGAAGAACGTGTTGATAAAACACCAGAGGTTGTTTTTGTAAGTTTTGGAAGTTTAGTCTCAGAGTTTTTATTAAGGAAGAACAGTTGATTCTGATTTTTTTTAAAAATTATATCCTTTAATTTTTAAAAAATTTACAATCCCCGCTGGCTAGCCAGTCAAAACTATGTGCATTTAACAACGACGCAGGTCGTGTCAGCCGTCTGATCGTCAAACTCGAACGTCGCCACTCGACACATTTCGGGTAGAGCGCGGCGTCGAGTGAAAGGCAACGATTTTCGGCTTGAATTTATAACTAGAGTAGTATTTCCTATCGAGCGAAAAACTGCTCGAATATACTGTAGCAGTTTTTTACCTCGAGCGATCACACTACCAAGCGGCACATTTCGGTGGGGTTTGCGCGAAAAATCGCTTGATTGCTCGATTATTGAAATAACCGAGATCGCTCGATTATTAAAAAAACCGCTCGAGTTATCTATTCAGGCGAAAACTGTCGCTCGTCGCTTATTATCTTTCACTCGATACCCAAGCTTCGCTTGACGCCGACCGAGATGTACCGCTGTAGTGTGATCGATTTAAAAAACTGCTCGTATATTCGAACAGTTTTTCGCTCGATAGGAAATACTCTAGTTATAAATTCAGGCGAAAAATCGAAAAATATCGCCTTCGCCTTCGTTCTACGTGCTGCACCACCCGAACTGTACCGATTGGCGACGTTCGAGTTTGACGCTGAGCAGGTAACACGACATACGTCTTTCTTAAAGGCACATAAACGTGAAGGTGCATATAAAAAAGTATGCCAAATCCCTTAGCGGAGTCATCGCGACATGGGTTTTGTAAAATTTTGTTTTAACTGGCTTGCCAGCGGCGTATTTTAGGTCTCCGATTTTAAATATTAAAAAATTAAAGGATATAATTCTAAACTTCTCAAAAATAATATAATAATAGAAATTGTTAATGAAAAATAACAAAACGAACAAAATAGTTAACAAAATATATAGGAAAATTCGTTGGTAATCTTATAGTAAACATTTTTAAATCTCAACAGGAACTTTTTATTATTAAACTCATGAAGACTTCTTAAAAATAACATGCATACATTATATAAAATGTTAATGGAAAATAATAAAACGAGCAAAATAGCTAACAAAACATAGGTATCGACAAATTTTTTGGTAACCAAAAGTAAACATTCTTAAATTTAAACAGGAACTTTTAGGTAACTATAAACATGAATTTAAAAAAATAGTCACCTATTTTCTTATTTTGCCAGTCGCGTAACTAAGCCTAAATTTTTGAAGAGCACACAGTGGGCACCTGATAATTTAAAGTGGAAGAATTTGACAAGCCATTTTAAATATCTACTTATTTTATGCTCGTAGATTGAGAAAGATGTGAAGAAAAATAACTATTGGTAATACTTTTGGGTTTAAAAAAGCACAAGAATAAACCCGAACAGTAAATAAATATTTGGGGTGATTTTTTTGCAGTTTTTTGTTTTGTACCGATACACGTGGTAAAAATTCATTATTCACAAATAAATAAATTTCCGGAATTTTTTTGGTGGCTACTACAATTTTTTAGCTAAACCTGTGCCCACCCGCAGTTACGTGCCTGCTAAATACCCTACCTGATCACATGTGAACGGCTAGGCTGCCGGTCGAGCAGTCGGTGATGTCATCGTTTGGTGAATTGGAATTTCAAGCGATTCACTCGATTATTAAAATCGCTCGAGTATCAAGTACTCGATTATTAAAATCATCGGTTTTTCCCAACACTAAATCGGTAACAAGCGACGATTTTCGCTTGAATTTATAACTCGAGCGGTTTTTTTAATAATCGAGTGATGTTGGATATTTCAATAATCGAGTACTCGAGCGGTTTTTCGCTCGAGCGATCACAACACTACTGTTTAGGTACATTTTTTATATATCTTATATTATTTATGTTTTTCTTTTCTTTGAGTGTGTCTTTGACAATCGGAATGAACCGATATTCGGGTCGTATGCTTTAAAAATAACATTTTGTATTGTGGGTAGGAAAACATGAACTGATTTTTGCTAATAAAGTAAGTAGCAGATAAAAAGATAATTTTTAACCTCATCCCGTCGGAGTCGGTCAAGTAAAAACACAAGTCACTAATAAAAATAGTTTATTACTAAATCTATAACGTTGGCGTTCTACACAACTTGGGCCTGGAATCGAATGCACATTCGCATTTTTTTTCGCCGCAAACTTTACATCCGCTTCCGGTCCTACCACCTGAAAACAACGGATTAATCAATTTTAAACTTATCAGTAACGGATATTACTAACGCTAACCATGCCAAATATCAGCTTCCTGCGTCAAATGGTTTTTGGAAAGAGATTACGACAAATCGACGACGATATCAGACATTGCTTTTCAATTTTCTTAAAGGAATCGAGTTTTCAAACTATGTATTGCATGCAATAGCGAATTAAAACCCCAAGTAGCATTTTCAGACACATTATGGTCAATGTATCGTAACTATCGTTTCTGTTTCCGATCAAAATTGGAAACTGTTGACAACAAAAATGGAAATATTTTCGAGACGTATACATTTTAAATGGGACATTTACACGTGTTTCCAAGTGGTTGGTACTAGCTGTGACTTTCGATGCACAATCGAAACTTTTATCGAAAATGTTTCGAAAAGGTTCGAAAATATTTCTAAACTGTTACTTCTGTTTATTAAAAAATGACAGTATAGAGGGGCGGGGCTATGCGCACAACAATTAGGATACCTTCACTGTTGTAAAATAAAAGAAACACAATATGAAACAATAATTTCGCCATGATGAATTCGTTCTAAGTATATTTCCTATAAGTTATTTTATTTCATATACCTAGTTATTGCACATAAGAACCAAAAAATCATTGTCGCAGTAAATTTTATCAGTTTAGTAATTTGGATTTATGTGCTTTTACAGAAAAAATATACTTTGTCAAAAAAAATTTGACATTAAAATATTTTCAAAATTTTATTTATTTCTTTTATAAATCGACTTAGCTAGGAAAATGGAACTTATGTAACAACTTTTGGCTTTTCAGACGATGCAGGAATTTCATTAAAACTCATTTTAACAAAATAAAAATTCATTTCACAAAATTGCCGCTAGAAAGCAATAAATTATTCTGGTCCAAAATGGACTCAACACACAATTTCTAGTCTTTGGCTTCTATAATATTTCGTGATGCACAGAAAAATAATAGGTTTATATAGGTGAATTCCACAGAAAAAAATGTTGGGTATGGACAGCCTAAGTCTGTCGTCACGAGAGTAAAAACCTTTCCAATGAAACTAGAATCCCATAAGAGATTCTTTTAAAGCATCGGTACACGTTTTTAAGGGATAAATAAGCAATTTTCTGATATTATTTTTATATTAGATGTTATTATTGATTCATTTTCAGAAACAGATTGACGTAAGTGTTTTTTGAGGATTTTTAATCACCATCTTGTTTGAGGTTATCTTATTATTGTTTGCATAGGGAGATCTGAATTGTTATTTTTCTGTTAAAAACAGCGGCATACAGTACAGTAAGCTATTTTTACAGAAGAATAACAATTTAAATCTCGCTAAACCATAACATAACCTCAAACTTGTTCAGATGGTGATTAAATATCTACCTAAAACACTTACTTCAATCTGTGGTTGAAAATGGATCAATAATAACACCTAAAATATAAATAATATCAAGAAGTTGCTTATGTATCGCTAATAAACGTACACCGATGCTATAAAAAAATCTCTTATGGGAAATTCAATGCAATTTAGTGTCTTACCAAAACTTTATAATTTTAACTAAAAATGGTTCGAAAAATATTTATCTTGGCGTGTCGTTAATGTATCGACACTATGGTTTAACAAACATGTCCCTAAGTGTTTCTAGTAATTGGATTCGAAAATGTGTCGTAAATGTTTCGTAACACATGTGTCTCGATACAACTTTATAATTTTAATCAAAAATGTTTCGATACGTTTCTCAGCAAAGAATGTGTGTCCAATTTGTGTCTAAAAATGCTACTTGAGACGGTTTTCCGTCCCTGGGCGATCAAAACGGTTTAGCTCTCCACCCCCCAAAAAAAGTAATGGGTGCATTTTATGCTAGAATTATTATCGTGCTGGGTGACTCTATTAGCTACTTTCCAACAAACCATTCTTATTGTCGTCGTCGAGTAGTTGCTCAGCTATGGCGGTGATGATGTCGTTCTGAGTTGCATATTTCTCAGAATGAAGAGCAGCGCTATTAAGCTGACTATTGCTTTTAGGAGGCGACGTATCGGCGATGTGTGCCAAGGGAAACTGACTTGACAAAAATATAAAAAATATAAGTTTTGGGTTTGTTCGTAACTACTTAATTCTCCGACTAAAAGTAGTAGAAGCACTGTCAAAGTTAGAATAAGTCAGTTTGTTGTCCGCCTCTACTATTTAGAGAAGCCGTAATCCCAATGAGCAGAGTTCGCTGATAAGATTTCGTTAAGAGATATTTATGATTTATAATAGTTTTATAAATAATGCTCTCGATTTGCCAACCAGGGCTAGAAAATTACGTTGTAATAATGATATTCCAATCAAACGATTACTGTTTTATAGACGTTATTTAAAATAGCTATAAGAACATCAATATACAAGTAGTAGTAAGCTTTTTGCTGTATAAAAAATTCGTTTTTAATGAACCGCTCAAATGTGAAAAACTTAATTACCCATTTCTCACTTCAGGTTTTCCAAAATCCATATGTGAGGGGAAATCCTCCAAATGATGTTCCCCATTGTCTACCTCGGCAATTTCCCGACACATTGCGTCATAGCATCCGCAGGAATATCTGCCTTGTCCTGGTAAGCACTTGCTGCAGGTACATGGAGCGCTACTTCCTATAAATGATTGTATATACGTCGGTATTTTTGCCAACTTATCACCAATTGAATCGCTTATTTGAGAAACCCCACATGTCCATAAATTTGACATTTCGCCTTTTTTAGCTTAACAATATATTCAAAAATAGACGCATATTTTTAAAGAGAAATCGCACATGTCCAACCCATATAACGCTTTCAGCGCTAGTTTAAAATATATATTTATTTGAGAAACCCCACAAGTCCAAGGACATGTGGTGTTTCTCGAATAAACGGCTCCTAACGTCACGTAGGAAAAGATGAAGAAATTGAAAACTTTTATCGACAAATATTTGAATGGCCAACTGTTGGTGGCGACGGTGACGATGTTAATGAAGATTGAACGGGTTTCCTACTATTTTTTATTGTATTTCCTATTATTTTGATCTAATAAACTATTAAATAAAAAATGTGTGTGTTTATTCTAGAAACCCCACATGTCCACCGCCATTTTAATTTTTTTCTCACAAGACCAGAAGATTTTTTATTTCGTTTTCGCTACAAACTTTACAGCAAGTACCCATACTTTATATTGAGCTACTTGCTTTTATGGATTTTTATACTGTTTTAAAATAAAACAGTTTTTTCAGCTTTTCTCAAGATTTTGATTTTTGGACATGTGGGGTTTCTCAAATAAGCGATTCAATTGAAATCAAATGAGTTTCAAGCCCTCGAAAAATGTATCAATAAATGACAATGATACGAATAAAGGCTAAGTCAATTCAATGATATCAAATTAAGTCTAAAAAAATTAATACTGACTGACCAAACTCTAATACCAACCCATTCTAGTGAACTTTGTATATTTACCATCGTTAAGTCGTTGGCAATTCTCCATGTAACACATAGGCGTAGCAGGATACCGTCCACAACTCTGATTCCGTTTCTTATTTTTTACATAGTTTCTTATTAGGTTTTGAGAGCATGTACTGTACCTTAAAAAATATACTTCATGTTACAAACTATAGATACAAAAATGTACATTTCTATCCTACGCAACGACTGCAAGCAGTCTCACCTCTTTCTGTCATTATTGCAGCATAGCCAGATTGGCATATTTATCGCAAAGGTATGTTGCAAAATCCCAATTAAAAAATTTGTTAATTTGACAATTACAGCTGGTTTAACGTTAATCAGCAATTGCTCTTAAAATAAATTTATTCCCAATAATTTTACTATACAGGTTATGGAAATGACGTATTATATTTAAATGGGTGACTCCTTGGGTGTCCTAGAGAAGCGCTACATATTTTTTTTAGATCGACCGTTTTAAAAGTGGGGTAATAAACACTCCTACTCACAGGTCAGTCCGCGCTACTGTACAACATTTCACCCAGAGCCAATGGCAATGTTGCCAAACTTAATGTAAAACTTAAATTCCATATAAAATTATAAAAATAAATTATTTTCTACCTACTTGTATTTATCCTTATACCTAAAGAGCGAGGAAATCCAGGCCCAAACACAATCAATTTGTTTTTCTTTTTCATGGGAACACTCCTGGAAACACTTTATGTACACACAGTAATAGTGAATGAGACAGACCGATAGTTAGCTTTTGAAAATACAATAATACAGAGTATTAGATTTTATTACACGCGACGAAATTTGACGTCCAGAAGAAACGCGTCAATAAAAACAATATTCAAAGATTATTTATGGACGGGCAAGATGCATGCGTAAACCGAAAAACAGAGCGGATTGCTGAGAGTGTGTTGTGATCGACGAAACCCAACGTATCCGGCCGCTGGTTGGTCTTCAACTAACAGACGCAAGCGTGCGGCGCTATATGAAACTACTTCGCTCAGCCAATGTAAGGCGTCAAGAGGTCATTGGCATTTGACCTAGTGGCGTACGTGGCTATTACTATTCCATATGTGTTTTCGGGTTGTTTAAAACATAGTCCGTCGTAACTGTTCTTCAATTAATTGTAAAAAAAGGTATTACAGAATGGAAAAGTGTTGTAAATTATTTTATTTTGTCTAAAGAGTTTAAGGTGTACATATGACAACACCGGTCAGAATTTCTCAATTGCTTACATGTATTGCAGTGCCACACAGGTGTTTTTCTGGTTTAACGTCAGGTCATTTTTACCGCTGAATGAATTGAAAGCGCCATTTATGGCTATTTTTCTTCAATTTGTCTTTATCTCAGGAATTGCCGGTTGAAATATATTACGTCATTTCCATAACACCCTGTATACTGTGAAAAGGCGATGAGAGATTCTTTAAAGAAATATTATTATATTTAAAAGTATCAAACGAATGTTGAACTAATCCAGCTACACTCTGGCAACATCTATTTCTATTTTACTATTCGGACCCAAAGGATAAGCAAAATATGAATGAATACTAATCTCGTAAACAACGGATTGTTATTTATTTTGGTTGATTTGTGTTTTCTTTGTGATTATTTTTGAAAAATCGTCTTTATTGTAAACAATCATGGTGCATTCATGTGTAATTTGTAAAATAGTGGATATTTAAACATCTGATATTCTGACTTCAACATTGTTGCCATTCAGCCAACAAACATGTAGTTTCTTCCACCCATTACTGATTTATTAACATTTCAAACAATTACAGCTTCACTGTCCAAGAGTTTCATGATTGTTATATATTTTGGTTGATTTGTGTTTTTTTTTGTAATTATTGGTGAAAAATCGTCTTTTTATAAACAATCATGGTGCATTCATGTGTAGTTTCTAAAAGAGTGGATATATAACCATCTGATATTCTGACTTCAACATTGTTGCCATTCAGGCACAAACATGCAGTTCTCTCTTTCACCCATTACTGATTTTCAATAACATTTCACACAATCACAGCTGTACTTTCCAAGAGTTTTATGAATGGATTATGGGATCTGTAGTTTACAATACCTTTGGTAAATACAATTCCAGTGTATTATTTTGTGTTGAATGTGGTTCACAAATTTCTCAACGTTCTAAAGGAAAGTACTTTACAGAATTTAATCATCAAAATCAGTTCTTATAAGATATATTAGTAACAAGTATGTTTCCTTTTCAGTAACTAGCGTTACATATGTATTTATAGAAGCTGTATTTTGTTTGCATAACCTATAACAACAATGAACAAACATTTCATTATATAATATGTTGATAATTGCAATTGTAACATTCATAAACGTGAAAAAATAAATTAGTTCTTATAGTTACGACCTTCATAATGTTAATCACGTTCATTGGCTGCTATCGTAGGTTTACCTTATTTGTTCTACATAATCCCGATTTCAATCCTGTTACAGGTAACGAGTATAGGTTTATATATAAATTTAAAAAAACGTAATAGTAAATAATGAGAGTTTGATAGTTAAAAATACCATGAAGATTGCTTTATCGACCTAATGAATAAATGGATATCTTAAAGCCTATCACCCGGTGAAAGGTACCATTCTAAGACCGATATAAAAAAAGATTTTAATTTAAATACCTTCTAGGTTTTGTAGGATCAAAGACTCCTCTTTCTCCAGAAGGTTTATGATAGAATTGCTTAATTTCTTCGCTGAATGATTTCGCAGATGATGGCAGGTCTCTTCTCATAGTTGAAAAAGAAATGGTTTGTGGCGATTGTGATGATTTTTCTAAAGAAAGAAATGTTATTATTATAACCAGCGAAATTAATGTTCCCTAGAAGCTGCTAACAATTTCCTATCCAATTTGAACCTTTATGCATTGTTTTTGACTGATACTTAAAGCCGTATTAGAGTCGGCAATTTCCGTCTCTTGCGCCAGCAGTGGCAATTATAATTGCACGGATTCATGCGCAGTACACCGTTCCCGATCAGCTGTCTATTATTGCCAGAAATGGGGACAAGCGCCATTTTAATTGCCATTGCCGCTGCAAGTCTGAGTAGAGATGATTATTCTGTTATTTCTAACTATTTATTAGTTGGTCGAAGCAGCTACGAACAGCTAATGGCTATTTAAGCTCATTGGTACACATTATTTCAGAGCTTCTATTTGTAAGTAGCAGTAGCTCCAGCTGATCGAGAACAGGTTACTGCGCTTGATTACGTGCAATTATAATTGCCATTGCAGGCGCAAGAGACAAAAATTGCCGACTCTAATACGGCGTAACCAGGACTAAATGAGTAGAAATGGTTCTAAAGGGCTTTCGATATTCTGTGGGGGCCTAGCCTCCCCTAGTCCCTTTCTGGTCACGGCCCTGCGAATAGACATCGAAGGGTTTTTTTGGTAAATACCAGTCTTATATTCCTCCAAAAGCTTTTCGCCCGACGGCAAAGGGGTAATGAAATCGTCCTGGTCCAGTTCTATTTCGAGAAGATCGACTTCGTCTTTATTCTCCTCATCACTATCGGTAACGTTCGGGTCGCCCTTGCCAAACAGTCTCGACTGTACAATAAAATCTAGTTGCTTCCTTATATTTTCATTATTTGTTACCTAAAAAACGTTATACATATTCTCTATTTTAAAAATATTTTCAATGTTGCCGCTTCTACTATAAAGTATTAGCAACTTTAACAATTTTTATAAAACAAAATTTATCACCATGCGGTATGGTTTGCAACCATACTTACCCTAATAACTCTTATTAAAAGTTTATCCAAGTTCTGGCTCTTCCCTTCGTTCACGATTTCTTCTTTTTCGAATAAACTGAACATGACGCCGTTAACGTAGGGAAGACAGCATTCGTTTTCGCCATCCAATAATTTCCGGATCAAGCCTATTACTTTTTTCGGGTTCTTCGTTGATCTCTGTTTGGCTTCTGGTACCTAAAAAGAAAGTAAGGTACACGAAGAGACGAGGAAAATAAGGAGAAAAATAATATTGCAATTTGTCTAAAAAAAATATATTTTTTTAAATATGGAAATACGAACCAGGCATAAGTTCATTAAGAGAGCGGAACAGTACTCCAAACAATATCTGGACAGTTTATCGTAAAATTCATCCAGATAATCGACCAGCACTTCGAAAAGTCCTTCGTGGACCATTATCGTGCGGCAGAATTTTCTTATGGAAAGTTTCTGAACAGTCGCCACCTAGAACATGATTCTATCGGCACATGTACCCGCTAAAATTGCTAAATTGCTAAAATTCGTCAAATATTGTATACAGGGTGTCCAGGAAAATGTGGGAAATTTCTCGGATATGAAGGAAACAAGTGAAAAGAGTAATACAAGTTCATATAAAGTTGAAGTGGCTTAAATCTATCGGTTCGTTTTATGAAGTCCGATATCGGATGATTAAAGTATTAAAGCACTTTCAACAGTAAGACGGTTAAGTTAACAATACCTTCGCTATACTTGATCGCACCGAATATTCCACTGGTTCACTGTAGTCGGCTGGGCAAAATCAGCGGTTCCAAAACAAATGCATCTTAGAATTATGTACCGCGATAAATATTTTTATCTTGTTTATTTTTCACTCATAGTTTTTTTATTTACCAAATGAAAAACATTTTGCGTCATTAAGTTAAAGATTTTCGCAGGTACCTTTTCGTAGAATTTAGTTATTTTCACTATTTTCCAAGAAATAGTTAAAATTTGCTCAAGTGCAGGATGGTATGTTCTATTTTAAATAAGTAGTTATGCTTTCTGCTTTTAGTTTGTTTCTCATTGTGTGTGAATTAAAAACAGTTATAAAGCAAAGTTATGGAAAATGTTCAGCAAGGTAACACAACGCCTAGAAGGTGTTTATCTCCAGGTGAACGCCGTTTGGTATTACAAGTGGAACCTTATTTTACTGATCTGGGTTTCAAATACAAAAAAACCAACAACAGAAAAGTGCTTTGCGAGCTGTCCAATAATGTTTCAAACAGATAGCAATTTTTAAGGGAATATTTAAGGAACAAAAAATCGGAATTGTTAAAGGCCGTATTAGACTCGGCAATTTTTTCTCTTGCGCCGGCAATTATAATGGCACGTATTCATGCGCAGTAAACCGTTTTCGATCAGCTGGAGCATTGTCAACGAGTCAGAACAGCAGTTGGTACTGTCGAAATCCCTAAAATACCCCCAGAATTAGAGATGGGCAAACCTGTTCGTTTTGATTACCAGTTAAAGCAGCTACTGCTATTTACAAATAGGAGGTGCAAAAAGTTGCTGAATTAGCAGTCCATAAGTTTAATAAAGAATGTAAACTGCGAATTTAAGTAGCAGTGGGTTTAAATGGCCATTACCTGTTCATACCTGGTTCGGCTAAATAATAAACAGTTAAAAATAACAGAATAATCCATGTCGACCCAATTGCGCCGGCAAGGCCAATTAAAATGGCGCCTGCCCCATTTCTGGTAATGAGAGACAGCTGATCGGGAACGGTGTACTGCGCATGAATCCGTATCATTTTAATTGTCAGAAGAGTAGAATTTCCGACTGTAGTACGGAGAACGGTGTACTGCGCACGAATCCTTGAATTATAATTGACATTGCTGGCGCCATAAAAATTCCCGACTGTAATACGGCCTTAAGGCAAGTGGTTTTTCTTGACGAAACATAGATTTTTTTTATAATTGGCATATGACTAATTAGTCATGCAGCCAGTCGCAAAAATATATGTATATAAGCAAACGGAACTTCAACAAAATCGTCTTGGCAGGATGATTCGAAACATTGCTATTCCAGTACCCGTGCCAGTAATGGAAAACGGTATATAATAATACATGCTGGCAATGAAGAAAGGTTTGTTTCAAATGCCAGTGCCAGTTACCATACGAGACTCGAAGAGAAATATCCTACAAGCAGCTGGAAAAAGGAAGAACTAAGAGAGTGGTTACCTAAACTAATTTTTTATTTACTTTAAATTATTTTATTTAGAAAATACCTAAAGTATTATTTATTGTTTGAGAGCCACCGACTACCCGGAGCGGACTTCATATACCGTACCGACTTTTAACTCATTTTTTTTTTAAATGGCTTACCAACATGTTTCTTATAACGGCCGACGTGACACTTTTTATTTCTTTAACTTTTTTGATAAGTACTTTTTTCAATAACTTGTCATCCGTGGTGAGGTAATCTCGTCCTTGACGGACAGAAGCTAGAGTGTTGATCAGTCTACAAGTCGATTCCTACAACGAAAGAAGAAGGTCGATTGCAAGTAAAGCATCAATGTTTGGTACCGAATTTGTACGAGAAATTAAATTTAAGAACTATTCAGTACGACATGTATCAAAAGTTTTCTTTCCGCTAACGCTTATACAGGGTGTTTCAAATAAACTAGTGCCATCGCTCGTTGATAGGAACTATTCGTATTATTTTTGCTTAAGGATGCGATGGCATATGCTTTTTGAAACATCCTATATGTTAACACATGTAAATACTATTCGACTAAGGCTTCCGGTCATACTTGAACATAGTGATCGGTCCCGAACCCCGTCAATATTTTTTCAGGCAAACTCGCATTGGCGTGCAGATCGAACACATCATTGGTGATATAAGATTCCATTACTTTTTCTCTTATGGGGCCATCGTTTTTCGTTATTCTCTGAAAGAAACGAAGATAGTTAATATCGTCCGTCTTTCTGACGGTTATTATTAGTGTGCCAAAGCAGTAGACGGAAATCCGATGAGATAGCAGATCGCACAAATACAGTTACTAGTAAAAGCATATCGCCGACTGTCCATATCTATGGATAGCCAAACTCTAAAAGGAAAAAGTGGCAAATTTATGGCCTCGCGCATGTAAACAAAGCTGCTCTTCAGATGTTATGCGCAATGCCGACTATTTACCTTACTTCACCCTTCGCCATTAATGAGAATGATTACACTGCAATATTTTGGCACATCAAGACCTTTACGGGGAAATAAACAATCTATTTTCTCGCATAAAAGAAGGCCTTGTGGCCATCACTAAAGCAGTGGCGGCTCGTGACCTATGATAGAGGGGTTCACAAGTATGGTGAAATTATTTTTTAAATTTTATTTTTGTGTAACGACTAAACAATTGCTAGAAAGAAAAGACGTAATAAGAAAATGCGTTAGGTAAAACATATTTTTATTTATATTTTAATTTTACACAAGGAAATACAACTTTTGGAATATAAGAAACGTTTTCTTAGTGTGTATAGCTGTCGGATCTTAACGTCGTCGCATGCAACCCTCGTAGCAATATTTATACAGTAAACTACTAATACTACTAAAGCCATCTACGAGCTATCAAGAAAACCGAATGATGTCTAATACCACTACGGCTACGTTATTAGGCGCAACCAAGACGAGAACGAATCGAGCCACGAGACTGACAAGTTGGCGTTCTTCATATTTTCAGTGTTTTTTAGATTAAATCCTTAAATAAAATGGTTTAAAATCATATCGAGTATCATTTATCGAAATACACAACATTTATCGACCCTACACAAAATTGCTTAAACGTAAAGTCCATTCTTCGGTTCTTAATTGTAGAAAATTGATCCATAACAGCCTCATTAAGTTTGGAATACCCTCTATGATTTTTTTTTCATATATTTAATTTTTAAACTTTCTAATAAAGTCCCTAGATTTACCCTTTGTGGTCTGCGTTAAATTAATTTCGGGTTTAGGTGTTCCCGCATTCTTCACTTCAATTTTTTGCTCCAAACTCAAAGAGCTAAAGATATTTTTTAAATAGTCCATCGTCAAACTATTCATTTTAACTTAATAAATATAAAGTCCATTCTTCGGTTCTTAATTGTAGAAAATTGATCCATAACAGTCTCATTAAGTTTGGAATACCCTCTATAATTTTTTTTTCATATATTTCATTTATAAACTTTCTAATAAAGTAACTAGATTTACCCTTTGCGGTCTGCGTTAAATTAATTTCGGGTTTAGGTGTTCCCGCATTCTTCACTTCAATTTTTTGCTCCAAACTCAAAGAGCTAAAGTTATTTCTTAAATAGTCCACCATCAACTATTCATTTTAAATACATAATATCAAAATATTAAAACATACACGCTCGAATGTCTAACTAGATGCACGAACAGACAACAGCGCGGTGCACACAAAAACTGTGCGCCTTTTCCATGTTAAATCGCCATAGCCCCGCTATCCCCCGCTGCCACCCGCCACCTGTTACTACAGAGAGACTGCATTACTTAATCGCACGTGCGAGCAAGTCTCGTCATAATCGTCATTTACCTCGACCGAGGCACGGTTGCCGGATCTATACAGTTTGGTTTGACGGGATGATAAAATATTAGGGAGGGTCGGACTTTTTTAGTTTGACAGTATGATAAAATGGGTCGTACTTTATAAGATAAATAATATTTAATGAATATAAATTAATATTTTTTATTCGTTTTGTGGGTGCACGTGCATATGTGCTCCTGTGGAAGAAGCGCCACTGCACTAAATCCACTTTTAGAATTAATTTTGATATCTATTGTCCACGTATCGATAGATTTTTAATATCGTTACATCCCTACGACTGATTTCGGTTCTGGATGGTCATCGTTGGTTGGCAACCAAATCGGCACCAATACGGCGGGGTTGCCTATATGACGGCGACAAGATTATGCGCAAGACAACCGACGAGCAACCTTTACAAATATGACCGGTAAACCGTGCTCATCAACCCAGTTTTTCTTTTACTGCGCACCCCCTAAGTTGTACGTCCACTAGTCCCTCTTCACATGACATTATATTATTATTATTATGCCATTAATCTGTACCAAACCTTAAGTAGGTTAAATCGCCCTTAAATATTCGTTGTAGGTATTGTGATACTTTGGTAATATACTGACCCATCTAAGCGCTTGTAAAATCCTGATTTTCTTTTCACTCTCGCTGTGAACTAAATCCCTCTTTATCTTCGCATAGTTAACGTCGAAAAATGGTTCACTCCTAAAATATATTACATCTTTGCTAGGTAGAGAGCTTGAAAATCCGATATACCGAGTGGTGCGTCCGAACCGGACACATGGGATGTCTGTATTGATTTTGAGCTAAAATAAATAGTGGTGCGAATATTTGGCCGCCTCGCAATTTACATGGAAAATCCCATGTGTCCTAATCAGACGCGCCACGCGGTATAACATTAAAGAACATAAACAATCACCCTATAGCGGTCAATTCTTTTCTCGATTCGGGTCTGGAGACTTCTCCCTCTCCGCCACCGCAAAAAGTAGATGGGGTTGTGTTCAGATCTGTCACTATGTCATTAATAATTCTATCAACTTCATCTTTATTGAGAATTGAGCCCCTCGTGTTGTTCAGTGCAGCCCCTTTGGACCTAAAATAGAGTCAATCAAAACAAATATATACAGGGTGTGTTCCTTAGTGACGTTCTAAAATTCATATTATGACGAAAAGTTCCCCAACAGCTTGATGGTATGCCATTGACATTTTACCATGTGAAATTTTACTGATTAGCATGATCAATTCTACATGAAAATGGTCTCTTGAGGTTTAACATGAAGTGGCCATTTCTAACAATTTTTATAACACAATATTCATAAATGTTATGGGAAAATATATGACTTACTTTTCTAACTCGAAAATTTTCTCGAAAACTGTTTCTAAAACTTGTCGAACCGTGTCTGGAGTTACCGGTAGCCTGAACGGCGATCTTGGACTTAGACTATCCAGATTTAAATTCTCCACGTTCTGATTAAATTCTGGATTTCGTCTTTCTTCTTTTCTAAAATTCATGAGCTATAATAATTCACACACTTAGGGCGGGTTTATCAGTGCTTGGTTAAATGTTCCGGTTTCATAACGGCCAGTCAATCATGACGTCAAGATGACCGGAAGCCGGATGCTACATGTCAACAAGTTTATCTGTAGATACGAGAGGAACGCGGACAAAAAAAATTCTGGGGTTAACAATGTTGTCACATATACAGGATATTCCTTAATGACGTGCTAATATTTCAGGGTGTGATTCATTAGGTCATTTTATAAATAAAAGTTCATACGAACATATGTCCGCAACGGCTTCTAATAATACAAAAGCAGAAATTCAAAATTTTATGATTGAAAATGATTTATATTTTGAAGAAACTTACAAACAACGAGAACTGCTAGAAGTATTAAAAGCTTTTAAAATAAATAAGGAATACGAGTGTGACAAACTTGCAGTAGAAAATGGACATACAGTGTTGCGTCTTCCTCCGTACTATTGTATATTCAATCCTATTGAGCTAATATGGCACCAATTAAAATCCAATATTAGGAGAAATAATATTTCTCCTATATTAAATGCATCTGTAGTAGAATTAATTAAAAACGAAGTAAGAAAAATTTCTGGAGACAGCTGGAAAAACTGTGTACAGCATGTACTTAAGGTGGAAAATTCTTACAATTGTATGATTACAAATGTTCAACCCTTAATTTTATTATAAGTTTAGGCTTAGATGAAGATAGTGATAGTGATACAGAGTTAAATTTTGAATAAATTATCAATAGTTTCTTAGAATTTAATTAATTTTTATTGTATGTACTTGTTATCCTAATAGTTATACTTTTAAATTATATTATTTTCCATTATCATTAATTGTTATCATTATTTTACATTTATTATAGGTACCTAAAACTAAAAATACCTATCTATTTATTTTAAATTATAAAAATAAATCATGTGGTGTGGTATGCATTTTCAAGCCGGCCCTGAGCCCATTTATTGAGCTTTGAAGAGGTTCAGGCGTATACAATAGGGTTTCATCAGGTAGTTTATTTATGGCAGTAAGAGTCAACGGTATAATTCTGCAACAACTATACCTACCTATCTTTGCTACCCCCTTCATATTCCTTAAAATTATTATCACCGACATTACTTATAAATAATCCCTGATTGCTGTCTCCTTTCTCTGTGTTTTCGAATATCGGCATCTGAGGACTCGCGGGTGTAAATAACGATGGGTAAATGGATTTACAATGTTCCAGGACCGAATGGATGTTGTTTGTTTGACCGATGATGTTCATTTGAAGTACTGTGGTTAGCTCACTAGTTACGGCTGAAAAAAAAATGAACAGTCAACTACCATGTCGATCATGCTATAACTATGCCAAATATCAGCTCCCTATGTTACACGACCTTACCTATTAATTTTTGATGTTCACCTTGCAGATCGCAAAACTTCGATTGTAACGTTTTCAATTCAGATTTTGGTGCCATTTCTGTTTTTATTTTTTGTTCTGAGTGAGGCCCCATTGCTTGTTGTCTAAAAACAAAGACGGTATAACGATTAAAAATGTATTAGAGGTCAGAGATAGAAAAAGAGTGCGCTAGAGCTTTGAATATCGAAGGTTAAAGAAAGACGGATCAATGTAAAAATCTAACAACTTATATTGGGAGACATGGTTAAGACGGATTTCGGTCTGGTTTCGGATGGAGCGTCTTGCTGATGTCGGTGTGCTTCAGGCCTGCTGATATGGATTTGGTCCTATCTTAGTGATAGACGACAAATGGTTTCCGTTGGTGGTTTTTATTCTAAACCTTTTAACTTGCCGTCTGGTGTACCTCAGGGCAGTCACCTTGGTCCCCTGGTTTTTATCATATACGATAATAACATACAACAGTGCTTTTATATTTTCTACATTTTTTTATGTACGCAGGGTGCCAGGGGATTGCCATTTGCTGCAAGATGACTTTAATGCCTTGATAAGATTCTGTGAAAGTTAGAGTTTATTTCTTAATCTAGAGAAGTGTGTATCGATTACGTTCGCCAGAAGCAATAATGTACACAATTTTCGTTATACTGTTAATAATAGTGATCTCAAATCAGTTAATGAAATACGCGATTTGGGTATTAAAATGGACGCTAAGTTAATTTTTAGGTCTCCCAGTGAACAGGTTATCAATAAGTGTAATGGATTTTCAAGATTTATTATAAGAAATAGTTTAAATTTTAATAATCCTCAACCAGTTCTAAACTTGTATTATGCGTTTATATTTAGTAGACTTAGTTTTGCATCGGTTGTTTGGAATCCTCTGTACGTGGTTTGCCAGCGAAGGCTGGAAAGTGTTCACAATAAATTTTTACGGTTCTTGTTCCGAAAAACAGACATAGTTATAGTCAATAGCAACTATCCTGTAAAATTCCTGTAAAATTCTCAGTAATGCCACTTACTGAAAGACGAATGGTTTCCGATGTAGTTATGATCTAGAAGTTGGTGAACGGTTTTGTTGATTCGCCAACGCTGAGGTCAAAGTTAAGCCAATACCACAACGTGGATGCTATATCGGGCTCAGTGGGGTCAAAAATTTTTTACAGGCAACTTTCAGTCCTTAGCATATAACTTAAGAAGATAAACTATTTGCCTGTAGAAACGATTATAATTTGCGAAATATATGTTCATTCCTGCATTTGAAATCAATTTTAAAAGTATTTTTTTAGATTATAGCTGTAGTATGCAAATTTTAATTTAAAAATGTATCGCCGGTCACATTCCCCAGTCAATAATTTCTTACTTTACCCTTTTATATTTCACGTCATTTTACTAAAGTTACTTTTATATATAAATAATTTACACTGCAACTACAATTTATATTGAAAAAATAATGTTCGAAGATCAACAGTTTAGTTTCTCTAACGCAATTATTAACCAGAAGTTCCGTCCCCCGAAGCTGCATGTATCGCCGGTCACGACAGAAATTGCCTATAAATAACGTCACTACAGGTCGATCTAATAGTTTTACAAATATGACGGTATGTGTTTGAATTTGTGTAAAGCGTGCTCCTGTTTAGGTAAGTTCCTTAGTATGTTTATTTAGGTATAAACTAGAACATTGCCTAATTTTTACCAGGCGTATGTTTTTATGTTGTATCGCCGGTCACAGAGTTAACTCATACCTAGTAGTCGTAATTCGGTCATTCTCTTGAGTACAGATACTCATTTCAGTCTAAAAAAGTTTAAGAAATAGCTTGTATTAGCTGTTATCCACAAATTTATGCATTTTTGTATCGCCGGTCACGCATGAAAATGTTACCGGAGATACATTGATGTGACGGTTCATTATCCGAAGCTATATACAATATTTTTTTATTAACCATTTATAAACCATTAAGGAAAAATATATTTTGATGTGCAAATTTCGTTTATACCTTAGGTAGATTAAAAATATTGCTAATTTTCTTAGTATTTTAACATTCAATAAGGAATATTCCAAAACTTTAAGCCAATATAAGAGAGGGCTGTTGGCGTTATATGACTCAGAAGAGTAAAATTAGCCATGTGACGGGCACTAAATTATTAAAAAATCGATTCTATAGACCAGGGGTCGGCAACCTGCGGCTCGCGATCCACATACGGCTCTTTGGATGTGAAGCTGCGGCTCTTTAGTTCCATACGCAAATATTATTTATTTTATCGAAAAAAAAACATTAAAAATTCGTTCTGAATCAATTAACGAGGATTAGGCACTGATTCTATCTCTCAGCCACTGGTACTCGCTTTTCACCGCACCCCTCCCCCGTGACACGCGTCATTACTGTCGTCAGTCCGTCGAAAGCTCTCGAATGACGCCGTCATCGGATGTTTCTATGTAGGTTTTAATTCGTTTTCGACGCAATACAATTTGGCGTCTTCACCAATGCTTTGGCTATGACCAGGGGTCGGCAACCTGCGGCTCTGTCGATGTCAAGTTGTGTCTCTTTCGATATCAAATTGCGGCCGTTAGTTGTCTCTTTAAAAACTGAGAAATTGTGTAAATTATAACATTTGGCTCTTCCGTCTCAATAGGTTGCCGACCCCTGCTATAGACCAAGATCTTTGTGACGATGATCTTTTGCGCGGACATATATAATTCCTCTAATTAGATACTATAAGAAACCTATTAAAAAATTAATAGGTGTTTTTGAGATTATTTATTTTTAAAATCCGATTTACTGAAAGTTGCCTGTAAAAAAATTTTGTGCCCAATGCTTGTTGTATCCCTATTTTGAAAATAAATAAATCTCTATATATCTGTGCGCTACAAAACGAAGCGCCCGCTGAAGTCATGTCGATTTGGGAGTTCATCGCATTATGAATAATTGGTCATATCTATCCGTCTTTCTTATAGTTCGAAATTCAAAGGTTACAGGGAGATGTTATATCAAAAAAAAATCATGTTTCATTGTATCAATGCAGGTTAAAACGTCAATCCTGAAATAATTCCAGGTTGTTTTTAACGCAACTGTACCTGATGTTATTTTCGTTAGTCTGTTGGCAGTGATCGCAAACGTAAAAAACATGAGTTCGATCATCCTTCATCCGAAAAGGTCCTCCATCGTACGTACCCTCCAACCACTCGTCTTTAATCGTGGGCGAGCAATTTTCGTCGGTCTGATTTGCTTGGTTTTTGGCGCATTTACACTTCCTGAGGAGCAGCGATTTGCTCGAAACGGTGTCTATATTCCCACTGTACAATCCGCATTCAGTTTTAAATACTTCGGCAGATTTGGGTAGGTTATTATTTAATAAAAACTGAAAATAAAGTCAGTTGACGTTATATTTTAATCGACATAATTATTGGATCGATTTCGTAACCATCCGCTATAAGCTCGAAGCGATGGAAGAATGTGACAACCTGCCGACTTATTTGTCATCTTGGTGTTCATTCTAAGAGCGCTTGTAAACCTGCAGCGCTGTAAAATTGGTTACAGAATCGAATTTTTCTATAAATAAAATTTGCGGCAAATAATCCAGAAAACTATAAAACAATCTGAATTAACTTACCAGATAAACTGTTTTAAATACGCCGAGTAAGAAAGAACCACTAAACAGAAAAAATATGTATTAACGATCAAGTTTATCAATTTTATTTCAAAGATGGACGCCTGATTTCGAAAGGTCCTGTGTACTTTTTACAGAAATTAGATGAATTAATTATACAGGGTGTCCGGAAAAATGTGGTAAATCTCCCGTATATGAAGAAAACAAGTGAAAAGAGTACTACAAGTTTTTTCGTAGATATGGGCTCCCAAAGAGCTCCAATGGAACCAAGTTCTTTACACATAATTATTCAACCATCAGGTATATTTAATTTTTTTTTTCAGTATTATGTATACCAGGTGAGACCATTCAAATTAGTATCCTAGGAAGTGTTGTGAATTAATCACAGCTGCAGGGACGGACAACATATATTATATATAACCATTATATTGCCAATACGAACGTTCCAAAATACAAAAAGGGTCCCCGCTATGGGAGATGGCGCGGGCCTATTGAGTTTGCGCAGTAGGGTGGAAATTGTATCGATCGCTTCAGAGCCGGCCCGGCATTATTTGTTTGTTGTTATTCGTCGCCATCTTTGGTTCTGAATGCTTTTTCAAATTACAGAATAAAAGTGGTTCATCCACATTGTTGTCGGTATATTAGTGCTTATAAACTTTCATTACTTAACAAGAATTTTTGTGAAGGAGTTTTTAATTTGTGGTGATAGGTTAGTGGCTTATTTTGTTTAAGATGAAAGGACAAAAGTGCATGGTGCTTTTTTGCAATAGTCGTGGATCAATACCAGGTATAAAGTATTTTTTTTTTAAGGTTAAGCTTAGTACTCCTCGAACTTCATTATTTAAAAATTCTTTCATCTGGAGGACTTCATCCTTGTGGAACGACCTTCCCGAGGTCGTTTTTCCCAACGAATATAACCTCCAACGATTCAAAACCAACGTGAATCGCTTTTTGCGCACACGCACCACTCCCAGAGTGCCCTAAAGAATTTTTCCTATAGTGCTTGTGTTTGATCATAAAAAAAAAAAAAAAAAAAAAAAAAAAAAAAAATTTCAGGTATGTGCTTATATACGAAAATATTTTGCTTATCACATTATAAAAATCTTCGGAACCGAATTCACTAAAAAGCTTGTAAAAAAAGAAGAGTGTCACTCGTATACAATATAATATATATGTGGTAACTACCTAACCTTAAAATTAATGTATTTTTAATTTGGTGCATTAGTAGCTGATAATAATTCCCAAAACAGTCCATATTCATTCTTAATTTTGGTTTAGAAAAAAGTGAGGTTAAGAAACATACGACGTCGGATGAAAGTTAAAATAAAGCTCATCGTGTCGATTGTTACAAATATTCCGAACGGAATTTGGCACCAAATGTTTACACCAATCAGGGCACCGTCGGATCCTCATATCGTCAGAAATCGTATGCATGGAACGCCGTCTTAATGCGAACTATTCGAAATTTTGATTGCAATATTTTTCCTAACTAACCATTGAAATTTACATTAAAAAAGTTGAAATCCGGTCCTGTCGAATGTTTACTTTCACAAAGAAATTTCCGAACTGCGCAAACTCACTATTACCCCTTCGATGCCCATAGCGGGGACATAATTGCAGATGGTATTAGCAATATAATGGTTATACAGGGTGACAATTTAAAAACTTGAAATGGCCATATATTAGAAACGAAAAACTGAAGAAAAAAACGCAAAAAACAGTTTCTATAAAACGAAGGGGGAACAAAAACAAGCGTATTAGTCCACCCCGATCTGCAATCCCTTGGACAGGGTGAGATAAACCCTTAAAATCTTAAATAGAAAGGGGGGGTCGAGTGATACATCATTTTGAAGCTCTTGAAAAATGCTTTCCAATGGTACCATAGAAAGGTACATTTGTTAATTAAATGTTCAAAATGATTTCCGTTGTTTTCAAGACAATAATAAAGCCTACTTTCAAATTCTTCACGTACATTTGCAAAGGTTTCTCTGGATATAGCACGGCATTCCTGAACTATTCTATGCTGAAGTTGCTCTAGTGACTCAGGTTGCGTTTTAAAAACCACAGATTTTAGGTGACCCCACAAAAAGAAGTCAACAGGTCCGGGGATCTAGGTGGCCATTCAACAGGACCTCTTCTTCCAATCCACTTAAGATAAGAAGTGCTGCTTTTCGTTTAAACTGAACCGAAAGTTAACTGTTCTTAAAATAATAATACTAGTAGAAGTTACCTTTAAGGTAAATTCTGTGATAATAAAATGCGAATATTTATAAACAATTTTTTTTTTTCGACAAAAAAAAATAGCAAATGAACCAAAACGAAATACCGAGGCTTAAACTGTTTAGAATTCTTAAGAGATATCTCTTAATATGCCAGGATATTGGTAGCAATCATTTTGAACATTTAATTTACTAATAATAAAAAATTTCAAAATTGTCTTTTCATTTATTATTTTCCTTAATAAACAGAGAAGAATTTCCTGAAATGTACATTTCTATGGTACCAATGGAAAGCATTTTTCAAGAGCTTCAAAATGATGTATCACTCGACCCCCCCCCCCCCCCCCTTTCTATTTAAGATTTTAAGGGTTTATCTCACCCTGTCCAAGGGGTTGCAGATAGGGGTGGGCTAATACGCTTGTTCTTGTTCCCCCTTCGTTTTATAGAAACTGTATTTTGCGTTTTTTTCTTCAGTTTTTCGTTTCTAATATATGGCCATTTCAAGTTTTTAAATTGTCACCCGGTATATATGTGGATATGCCAAATACATGCTGTAATTAAAATTACGTTTTCTCGAAAACGGTTAGGATTAGCAACATCAATGAAGAGGACTTAACTTTTAGCCAATAATTAAAGGTATGTAAATACCGTGGTCCAAAGTTCTTATCAAACAGGGCGTTAAAAAAAAAGAGGCTATGACGGCCACAGCTATTCCGTCCCTGCAGCTGTGACGCTCATTCCCAACACTTTGGATAGTAATTTGAAGTGTCTTACCTGATACCCATCATATTAAAAAAAAATTGAAATATACCTGGTGGTTCAATAATTATGTGTAAAAAACTTGATTCCATTGGAGCTCTTTAGGAGCCCATATCTCCGAATAGGAGACCTATACGAAAAAAGTTTATATGCACTTGTAGTACCCTTTCCACTTGTTTTTTTTTTCATATCAGGGAGATTTCCCGTAGAAGTATCCAACAATCATTTACATAAGATAAGCAACCTCGAACATATGGAACAAAAGAATATACTAGAACCTGCCGAAACTCGACGCAGTACTGTATACCAAAAATGCTGTACGGAGAACCTTAAAAAATTATAATTTATTTTTTATAGTTGTTATTTCTTTTTTGTTGTATGTTTTCGGAGGTTGCATCAATCCGCAAACCTAACGTAGCCTTGCCAATGCGTTAGATTCGTAGATAATGAGCAAGCCGAAGAATCAATAGATGCGTATCATACTTTAACAAATTGCGAGGTGTTAATATTATATGAAAACCGAAAGAATACTAACAAAAACTGATAAGACTTGGAGAAGGGCCATTCTTACGTTCTAAGTCAAATTTATTTGTAGAGAAAAGTAGAGTGGGTATCTTGTCAACTGCTCCTAAGGAAATGTTAGCTTCAAAAAACCAACTGTCATTTTAGTAAAGATATTATCCGTAACTAGTGATGCCACCGAATCCACTTCCGGATCAGGAATCAATGCCAACGTTTTTGGCCGGATTCTACAGGGTGTTATGGAAATGACGTATTATATTTAAACCGGCAATTCTTGAGATAAAGACAAATTGAAGAAAAATACCCATAAATGGCGCTTTCAATTCATTCAGCGGTAAAAGTGACCTGACGTCAAACAAGGAAAACATCTGTGGGGCACTGCGAAACATAAACCAAAAGCGAATTCTGACCGGTGTTGTCATATGTACACCTTAATCTCCTTAGACCTAATAAATAAATTAAACAATTTCCCATTCTCTAATACCTTATTGTACAATTAATTTAAGAAACTTTACGACAAAAAATGTTTTAAACAACCAGAACAAACATAAAGAATAGTATTAAATAAGTATAAGTTTAAAATAGGCACGTATGTCACTAGGTCAAATGCCAATGACCTCTTGACGGCTTACAACGGCGGAGCCGAAGTGTTCGTATATCGCCGCACGCTTGCGGGCTGTTAGTTGAAGACCAACCAGCGGCCGGATATGTTGTATTTCGTCGATAACCAACACAGTCGCAGCAATCCGCTCTGATATTTCGGTTTACGCGTGTATCTTGCCAGTCCATAAATAATCTTTGAATATTGTTTTTATTGACGAAACTAATTTTCTCAGTTTAAGACCGGTTGTTTCTTCTGGATGTCAAATTTCGTCGCGTGTAATAAAATCTAATAATCTGCAGTATAATCTGTATTATTGTATTTTCAAAAGCTAACTATCGGTTCTGTTTCACTATTGCTGTGTGTACATAAAGTGTTTCCAGGAGTGTTCCCATGAAGAAGAACAAACACTGATTCTATTTGTGCCTGGATTTCTTCGCTCTTTATGTATAAAGATAAATACAAGTAGGTAGATAAATAATTTACTTTTATAATTTTATATGGAATTTCAGTTTTACATTAAGTTTGGCAACATTGCCATTGGGCCTGGGTGATATATGTTTACAGCAGCGCGGACTGACCTGTGAGTACGAGGGTTTTACCCCACTTTTAAAACGGTCGACTTAAAAAAAATAAAATATGTAGCGCTTCTCTAGGACACCCAAGAAGTCACCCATTTAAATATAATCCGTAATTTCCATAACACCCTGTATATTTACAACAAAACGTTCTAAAAAGAAATCAAAATCTGCCTCAAATATATATAGTGAAATACTTTTTTCGCAGGCCGGCGATGTTCTCGAAAAAAGAAAAAGAAATAAACCCTCTGCACACAACGGGTCGCGTTGGTTCTGTTCATAATTTCTACAACATATTTTTTTAAATTCAGTTCTGGCCGATCCGGTACAAAATCCGGCAGAACCAGACATTAAAAAAGAAGGCCGGATACCAGATCCGGTTTTGACGGCATCACTACTCTAACAACGTTACAAAATATATTGCCATTTTGCGATTAATTGCATTATAATATTGTTTTCTATTTCATTAATTTCTTTACGTTTTTTGCTACTTTGCTGAAAAAAAATGTATAATCACCGAACTGTATGCTCTCCCACAAGCTGGTAGAAAATAATTATTATTCCCTGAAGAAGGTATCTTTTCCACTTGGTGTCGGTGGAAAAGTGCTAGTTTTCACACTAGTTGTGTTGTTTATTGTAAGGGGCAATAATAATGATATATATCTTACCTTGAACCAAATGAGCCGTTATTGTCCATCAACACTTAAATTTGTGAAGAAATACGATGAAATGAAAAATGGAAGACACTGTCAGGCATTTTATGCCTTTGGGACGAACACGAAATTTGAACTGATGCAAAACCAGAATTTGACAGTGTCAATCGATAAAGAACGTCAAATTTGCATGTCAGATTGTTGGTATGAAATGGGGTTAGTATATCTTAGAGATTTTGATGCGCCTACTATAGTTTGCAGGAATAGTTTAATAGACCACAGCGAGCTGCTTCAGAGGATCGATTTTCAAACACAATCGGAATCGATCTTCTTTGAAAAGTCTATACATGAATGATCGAAAAACTTTTAGTGTTATTTCACTTAAATTCATTGAATTATACCCAGTAAATAACATCGAAATGGTCCTGAATTCGAGATCGTATTGGTTATATACAGGGTGGCCCATCGAAAATAGTCCAACAAGGTTTACGGCTGCGTAAGTGAAAATTTAAAAAAAACTCGTACCCGTAAACTTGTGTTTCACTATTAATTTCATCCCTATAACCTCAACGCCCCTAGCGGGGGCGGCTACTGCCTTTGTTTTTTCAAATGGGAATGGGTATGTTGTGATACATCTTTTTAAAGGGCATTAAATTCTCTTTAAAATGGCGCTTTGTTTTGTAAATTTGAGCTACGCGCCGTCGAGAAATTGCGTTTTAAAAAATGTAATTTTATTGAGTAATACTTACATGTTATCTTATTAAATGTTGAAAATGTCAACAAATTACACCCGATGTTCTTCACAATATCCGAGAACACTTTGAACAGTTGTTGTACTACTTGTATGGAGGCGAATGGCGGACATTTTCAACATTTAATAATATAACATGTAAGTATTACTCAATAAAATTACATTTTTTAAAACGCAATTTCTCGGCGGCGCGTAGCTCAAATTTACAAAACAAAGCGCCATTTTAAAGAGAATTTAATTCCCTTTAAAAAAATGTATCACAACATACCCCTTAACATTTGAAAAAACAAGGGCAGTAGCCGCCCCCGCTAGGGGGGTTGAGGTTACACGTATGAAATTAATAGTGAAACGTGTCCCCCTGAAAACACAAGTTTACGGGTCCGAGGTTTTTCTTTAATTTTCACGTACACAGCCGTAAAACTTGCTGGACTGTTTCCGATGGGCCACCCTGTATGTAACGGCCAATAGTATTGGTATTAATCAATACTAACAATATTTTAACAATCCACTTCAATATCTGTATCCACATTATTC
Source organism: Barypeithes pellucidus (assembly GCA_963991005.1). Lineage (NCBI taxonomy): Eukaryota > Metazoa > Arthropoda > Insecta > Coleoptera > Curculionidae > Barypeithes > Barypeithes pellucidus. The sequence goes on along the minus strand of OZ022565.1, from coordinate 13,366,226 downwards.
AACTAAAAGGAGGAAAACCATAGACATATATGTTCATTTGCAAACTGTAATGTAGCTCAATCATGCCATTGTATTTCAGTGTTGCCAAACCACTGCGCATGATCTGACCTTCCGTCATTCGCTACCCGTTCTATATGCGAATCGGTTGACTACTTTGAATATAAAACGAACAGGAACGAGCATTGCGAAAACCGCGCACGATTTAAGCGAGAGACAGAAACGGCCATCTTGAAGCTCCACGGATGACTCATGTTTTGCTTCTTGATCGTGGATGTTGGAAACAAATTAGATTTTTGATGGTTTTGAGCAGTTTCAAGTGTTAATAATCGTTGTAATTAGTGTAATAAAATAATTTTTTGGTTGTTTTAGTGATAATATCTATCATTTAGCAATAATATCTAAATAAATTGATAAAACGTTTTCATTATACTATTACTGAGACAATAACGAAAAAGATGGTTAGTTATGTATCTATGGTTGTTCCCTGACACCAAAACATCGAAATTCTGGTTTAACATTTCACAGATAAGTGTTTTTAATGCCAATTTTATTGAATATTCAGAAATAAAAACTCATTTCGTTTGAATGACATTTAAAGGTTATCCAATAAACGTATCACATAGGCGTACCTGGGGATAAAATTATTATTTTGCATTAATTTTATGTTACATGCAATATATATGCTCTACGTCACTGACCAGACAGAAGCAATAGTCGGCCATATTGAAGCTCCATTCCGGTCTCACTTATCTTAACATATGCTCCTTCCTGTTTGTTTTATATTCAAAGGTTGACTACCTACAAATAATGCCATATTGCTCCGAAAGATCGGGACCAAAATGAATGAAGGTACGAAAATTGAAAAAGTTCCGGCCGTTAACATATTAGGTCTCATGTTTTGCGTGTCTTCTTGGTGTGGCCTACTTTTGGATCTGCCACAGTCGTTATGATGGTAATGTTAGTACGTTTTAGCACATATATTGCAAATTAGCGGTAAAGTCGGTACGGTATATGAAGTCCGCTAAGCAATAAAGCCTCTTGAGCAGGGTAGTCGGTGACTCTCAAACAATAAATTATATTTTCGGTATTTTCTAAATAAAATAATTTAAAGTAAATAAAAAATTAGTTTAGGTAACCACTCTCTAAATTCTTCCTTTTTCCAGCTGCTTGTAGGAAATTTCTCTTCGAGTCTCGTATGGGAAGAGGCATTGTCTAAAACAATTAAGGAAGGGTTCCCTAAACTTTTTAAAAGTGTTTCCTCGAACCAATACTCAATAATTTCAGCATCCATATTGCCGTGATAATCATCAGTTTTTTTTGTTGATGAAAATATGGCACAGGCATTTGAAACAAACCCTTCTTATATATCCATGTTTCGTCAAGAAAAACAACTTGCCTTGACAATTCCTATTTTTTGTTTCTTAAATATTCCCTTAAAAATTGCCATCTTTTTGAAACATTATTGGACAGCTCGCAAAGCACTTTTCTGTTGTTCGTTTTTTTGTATTTGAAGCCCAGATCATTTAAAATGATGGACAAACTGGTAGTTCCAATATCGCAAAGTTCTTTCTTCTTTATCTTTTCAAGAATAGCTTTGAGGGTAACATATTCCTTGGCTTTATACAGGGTGTAACTAAATAAGTGTAAAACATTTAAGGGGGTGATTCCTCATCGAAAAAAATATAGGATCTTTCATATAAAGAAACTTCATTGGAGCATCCCTTGTTAAGATACAGTCCCTTAAAGGGGGTACATAAAATGTGTTTAACAATTTTTTTCACAAGCACTAAAAAAGTTACAATATTGAAATTAACCTGACAATTTCTACTACCAAAAAGACACTTAGCCAGTAATTTATTTGGTTTACCCCATGGTTGTAAGGGTGGAAAACGCAACCCCTAAAATTTATTTCCAATGTAAGTTTTTGTCTTATTATTTGTTTACCATCTAAAAATTTATTTCCGATAGCCTGTTTCATTCTAAACAAAAAATGTCTCTTGAATTTTTTGCCCAAAATACACCAGTTCGCAGCAAAAAATTATTTTACGAACAAGATACATATCGCCATAAAACGCGCGAATTCGTTGCTCAATGCGCCGACGTCTAGACGCATGCGTAATGTCTGAAGGTAGACATATTGAACATTTACTATGATTTCTAGATGTTGTATGTTTTGTTATTAATAAATTAGTTTTGTTTATTTCTAAATTTTATGTACCCCCTCTAAGGGGCTGTATCTTAACAAGGGATGCTCCAATGAAGTTTATTTATATGGAAGATCCTATCTTTTTTTCGATGAGGAATCACCCCCTTAAATGTTTTACACTTATTTAGTTACACCCTGTATATATCATAAACGATATTCCTAATCGATAGCTGAACATTTTCCATAACTTTGCTTTATAACTGCTTATTTAAAATAGAACATACCATCCTGCACTTCAGCAAATTTTAATTATTTCTTAGAAAATAGTGATTATTATATAGATTTAACTATAATGATCTAAAAATAACTAAATTCTAGGAATAGGTACCTGAGATAATCTTTAACTCAATGACGCAAAATGTTTTCATTTGATAAATAAAAAAAAATTATAAGTGAGAAATAAACAAGATAAAAATATTTATCGCGGTATATAATTCTAAGATGCTTTTGTTTTGGAACCGCTGATTTTGCCCAGCCGACTACAGTGAACCAGTGGAATGTTCGGTAGGATCAAGTATAGCGAAGGTATTGTTAACTTAACCTTCTTACTGTTGAAAGTGCTTTAATACTTTAATCCGATATCCGGCTTCATAAAACGAACCGACTTGGTTCAGGTAATATAGCATACAATTTCTATGACGCTATTGCCAAAAATTGACGTAAAGCTGAACATACCGAATAATGAAAATATTGTCATTGACGCTAATTTTCATTTTGTCAATGACAAAATTTAATATGCTGGTGTATGCTGTACAAAGAATTGAAATCCAACTTTAAGTAAATAAATGTATAGAAATTTTACCGTACTATGGTGCGAAAATTGTCGTTTTAATATTGTTTGCAATGCAAATCCTTATTATAACCGCAAACCTCACGACATCGCCACATCCCCGTACCTGTTGTTTCCACCCTCGGAAATGAAAATTTCCTTTTTTCCGCATTTGTGTCACCCGTCAGCATATTTTTCCTTGGAATTGGGTCGATTTCCTTGTAACCTTAATTGAATAAACACTATTGACGTATGTTTTTTGAAATCTGTTATTTTACAGACATGAAAATTATATTGCTTTAACATTTGTATTACCAAAAGCTCCCGATTTGTTGTATACGGGGTCCTTAATGACGTGCTAATATTTCAGGGTGTGATTCCTTAGGTCATTTTATAAAGAAAAGTTCATATGAACATATGTCCGCAACGGCTTACATTTTTTGCTACAGGGTGTTGAATTTTTATTTTTTAAATGGTTATTTTTTAATATCTCCGAAAGTACTTTAGATATTATTTTCAATTTTGGTATGTGTTAATAGGATATAGAACCACAAATTTTAGTTAGAAAAGATATTCAATTGTTCCACCAGTGGCGTCCCTGCAAACATGTCCTCTGATATCTTTTGCAAGAACGATGGTACGCCACTGACATTTTTCCATGTGGATATTTTTTCTGATTAGCTTGGTCAATTCTACATGAAAACGGTCTCTCGAGTTTTTCTTATCAGATGGACCGTTCTTGATTAAAACCACTAAATTCATATTGAAACTCATTATTATTAACATTGATAAAATAATTAATGATAAATTTTGTTTTTTAAAAATTCTTGGAGGGGGCAATTCGATGCGAAGACGGGCGGAAGCATGCCTTTTAAGTGGAGGTGGCCATTTCCAACAATTTTTATGAAACAAAATTTATCATTAATTATTTTATCAATGTTAATAATAATGAGTTTTTATATGAATTTAGTGGTTTTAATCAAGAACGGTGCGTCTGACGAGAAAAACTCAAGAGTCCATTTTCATGTAGAATTGATCAGACTATCAGAAAAAATATCCACATGGAAAATATCAGTGGCGTACCATCTTTCTTGTAAAAGATATCAGAGGACATGTTTTCAGGGACGCCACTGGTGGAACAATTGAATAACTTTTCTAACTAAAATTTGTGGTTCTATATCCTATTAACACTTACCAAGATTGAAAATAATATCTAAAGTACTTTCGGAGATATTAAAAAATAACCATTTAAAAAATAAAAATTCAACACCCTGTGAACGTTTCTTTATAAAATAACCTAAGGAATCACACTCTGAAATATTAGCACGTCATTAAGGAACACCCTGTAAAGGTGGTTCGTCATAATATTCTTGTTTTTTTTATGGTTAAATATCTTACAATATTACTCGGTTAAGCCCTCAACTAATAAATTATAATTATTTGATGACAGCAATCGCTTAAAATTTAAAAATTATACATTGTCGGTATTGACAGGGATTGCCTCGCATCTGATTGGTTATCTATTACGTCGCTTATTATCATTAACCATAAGTCACATGAGCGTTATTGTAATTTTAAATCCTTTCAAATGGGAATAACTTTTTTATAGCTTTCGGTTTAAATCAGACATTGTTTACCTTTATCCCGTTAAATCATTTAAATTCTATGTCAACACTGTGAGATAAATTGTTGTTTAACTTTACCGTAAACGAACTAAATTGTTATGAATATGAATGTCATTTTGCAATAAACCATTGACGGCTCGTTTGTTAGATACTTTCTCCCTAAAAATGAAACGATATACTTTTTTGATAATTTTATATTTTAACGTGATCCCAGCTAGAAATTTTTCCTTTTCCGGAAAAATTGAGTGTTGAGTGAGGTCTCGAACAAACTAATGGCCAAAATATATCTACGTATTTATGTACATATTCCATCACATAACAAAAAATATCATCAGGTTTACGGTGGAAAGTGATTGCTTTCCATCTGGGTAAATATCATTTGCCATCCAGATAAATGTCGACATTCATTGAATAACCAAAATGACTTGATAACTTTACGTTCTTTCTTTATTTCTGGATGGTGGTGAACAGTGGCGGTTCTTAAACAGGAACACATGCGCACGTGCACCCCCAAAACAAACGAATAAAAAATATTAATTTATATTCATTGAATATTATTTATCGTATAAAGTCCGACCCTCCCTAATATTTTATCGTACCGTCAAACTAAAAAAGTCCGACCCTCCCGAATATTTTATCATCCCGTCAAACCAAACTGTATAGATCCGGCAACCGTGCTTCGGTCGAGGTAAATGACGATTATGACGAGACTTGCTCGCACGTGCGATTAAGTAGTGCAGTTTCTCTGTAGTAACAGGGGGCGAGGGATAACGGGGCTATGGCGATTTAACATGGAAAAGTTCTTGCATCTAGTTAGAAATTCGCGCGTGTATGTTTTAATATTTTAATCTTACATATTTATTAAGTTAAAATGAATAGCTGACGGTGGACTATTTAAGAAATAACTTTGGCTCTTGGAGTTTGGAGCATTGAAGTGAAGAATGCGGGAACACCTAAACCCGAAATTAATTTAACGCAGACCACAAAGGGTAAATCTAGGGACTTTCTTAGAAAGTTTAAAAATGAAATATATGAAAAAAAATTTATAGAGGGTATTCCAAACTTAAGAGGCTGTTATTGATCAATTTTCTACAATTAAGAACCGAAGAATGGACTTTACGTTTAAGCACTATTGTGTAGGGTCGATAAATGTTGTGTATTTCGATAAATGATACTCGATATGATTTTAAACCATTTTGTTTAAGGATTTAAACTAAAAAACACTGAAAATATGAAGAATGCCAACTTGTCAGTCTCGTTGCTCGATTCGCTCTCGTCATAAAACAGTTAATTATTGTTTTCGTCTTGGTTGCGCCTCATGACGTAGCTGTAGATGGCGTAGTGGTATTAGACATCATTCGATTTTCTTGATAACTTGTAGATGGCGGTAGTAGTATTGGACATCATTCAGTTTTCTTGATAGCTCGTAGATGGCTTTAGTAGTATTAGTAGTGGACTGTATAAATATTGTTACGAGGGTTGCATGCGACGACGTTAAGATCCGACAGCTATACACACTAAGAAAACCTTTCTTATTTTCCAAAAGTTGTATTTTCTTGTGTAAAATTAAAAAATAAATAAAAATATGTTTTACCTAACGCATTTTCTTATTACTTTTTTTCTTTCTACATTTAAAACGCCTAGAAAAATTTCACCATACTTGTGGACCCCCTCTATCATCAACAAGCGCTTTTGGTTATACAGGGGTTAATTTCTCACATAGTTATATATATAACATCATTTCCATTTAAAAGGTATGGTTGTAAATAAAACAGCATACAAACCTCGGTGAAAAGTTTCATTCCTGTCTCCAGAAATGTTCGACCTCGGCGCTACGCGCTACTTTCCACCTCGGTATGTACAGTTAGTCCTGTTTCTTCGAAACTAATTAAATCTCTATTCCTAACCAGATAAGCGATCTAATGAAATGTCATTACCACACCACTGGCCCATTGTTTTATAAAAGTAAAGCCAGGTAATTAAATGCATAACACCATATTTCTATATTTTTACAAAATCTACGGACGCGGATATAACGAACTTTATCAAAAATTTGATTTAGTTGGTGGCGTAGAACTGTCAATAACACTAACACATAGTGCCCATATGTTTTGGGCTTTAATTCGATGCTAAAACTATAATATTTTTCATGCTTTTTTGGATTTAACGAAATTGTTATCATGATGATAGCCGTGGACAACAATAAAGGAATAAAACTGTATAGTGAAGCTGTGAAACTAGCCGGTATGTGAAGAATTATGTTATAAATCGATCTAGAGGGTGTTCCTTAATGACGTGCTATTATTCCAGAGTGTAATTCCTTAGGTTATTATATGAAAATATATACAGGGTGTTTCGTTAAGCCCGGCCACCGGCCATATCTCGGTAACCTATAGAGTCTATGCTCGGTAAATATTAAAATTCTAAATTTCTCCGAATATTCCCAAATTAAGGTATACCCAGTGGCGGCTCGTGCCCTATGATAGAGGGGGTTCACAAGTATCTCCAACTGAGCATTGATGTGAGCTTGAGTGTTTCCATTTTTTTAAATTTTTTGTGTTAATTGCCCCAAGTCGGCTATTCCATGTTTTATCCAGGCAGGTGCCGCAACGCCGCGATCACACAACAAACGCGAAAAAAAAAACGGTTAGTTGTGCTGCATCCACAAATTCAGTTATTTTTTTCGTATATTTCATTTTTAAACCTTCTAAAAGCCGTATCAGAGTCGGCAATTTTTTCTCTTGCGCCGGCAATTATAATTGCACGTATTCATGCATTCAGAGATGGGCAAACCTGTTCGTTAAGGCCTTATTACACTTGGCAATTTTTATGGCGCCAGCAATGGCAATTATAATTCAAGGATTCAGGCGCAGTACACCGTTCTCCGTACTACAGTCAGAAATTCTACTCTTCTGACAATTAAAATGACACGGATTCATGCGCAGTACACTGTTCCCGATCAGCTGTCTCTCATTACCAGAAATGGGGCAGGCGCCATTTTAATTGCCCTTGCCGGCGCAATTGGGTAGACATGGATTATTCTGTTATTTTTAACTGTTTATTATTTGGCCGAACCAGGTATGAACAGGTAATGGCCATATAAACCCACTGGTACTTAAATTAGCAGTTTACATTCTTTATTAAACTTATGGACTGCTAATTCAGCAACTTTTTGCACCTCCTATTTGTAAATAGCAGTAGCTGCTTTAACTGGTAATCAAAACGAACAGGTTTGCACATCTCTAATTCTGGGGTTATTTTAAGGATTTAGACAGTACCCACTGCTGTTCTGACCGTTGACAATGCTCCAGCTGATCGAAAACGGTTTACTGCGCATGAATACGTGCCATTATAATTGCCGGCGCAAGAGAAAAAATTGCCTAGTCTAATACGGCCTTTATGATTACCAGTTAAAGCAGCTACTGCTATTTACAAATAGGAGGTGCAAAAAGTTGCTACGAATTAGCAGTTCATAAGTTTAATAAAGAATGTGAACTGCTAATTTAAGTACCAGTAGGTTTAAATGGCCATTAGCTGTTCATACCTGCTTCGATCAAATAATAAACAGTTAAAAATAACAGAATAATCCATCTCTACCCAATTGCACCGGCAATGTAAATTAAAATGGCGCGGGCCCCATTTCTGGCAATGAGAGACAGCTGATCGGGAACAGTATACTGCGCATGAATCCGTTCAATTTTAATTGTCAGAAGAGTAGAATTTCCGACTGTAATACGGATTCCATTCTCGCATAGCCCCCAGCAGTATTGGACCAGCTGATCGAGGACGGTGTACTGCGCATGAATCCTTGCAATTATAATCGCCATTGCTGACGCAACAAAACTTGCCGACTCTAATACGGCTTTAATAAAGTCCCTAGATTTACCCTTTGTGGTCTATGTTAAATTAATTCGGGTTTAGATCTTCCCGCATTCTTCACTTCAATTTTTTTCTCCAAACTCAAAGAGCTAAAGTTATTTTTTAAATAGTCCATTTTAATTTAATAAATACTATATAATATTAAAATATTAAAACATACACGCTCGAATGTCTAAATACATGCACGAACAGACAACAGCGCGGCGCACGCTAAGATTGTGCGCCTTTTCCATGTTAAATCGCCATAGCCCCGCTATCCCCTGCCGTCCCCGCCACCTTTTACTGCAGCGAAACGGCATTACGCCCCGCCCACTTATTCGCATATGCTGAGTTGCCGGATGAATCGATAGCTTATAATATACAGTTTCGTTTAACGGTACGATAAAATATTAGGGAGGGTCGGCCTTTATACGATAAATAATATTCAATGAATATAAATTAATATTGATTTATTCGTTTTGGGGGTGCACGTGCGCATGTGCTCCTGTGGAGGAACCGCCACTGGGTATACCTTCGGTAATAACGTTTGAACGTTTGGTCAATTCTGATCTAACGCTCATTGGCGTACCGACCTTGATAAGAGCGCGGGGGCAGCTATTGGAAGTGTAACCATTGAAGTTGCTGTAACTTCTAAACGACTTATTCAATTTTAGTAAACCTTAGCTCGTTTGGAAGAGAAACATAAGTAGGTACTTTTAATTGTCGTGACCGGTGGTACACGATAGTTCCTAATAAAATTGCTAGAGGGCGCAATTTGCAATAATAACAGTATTTTCGATATTATTCCGAAAACTTATATCATACGGTATAATTATGCTATCACAAAAAAATATGGCAATTTGACATTACTTTGCCGATTATTCAAAACAAACGCAATCCAATGATTTATATTGATAACCATTGTTTTAATATGCAAACCTCTGAAGTAAACCTTCTAGACATGTTTTTTTCCTACTAACCAATTGTAAAATTTTGCTGACCAAGTAATTATTTCGCAGCTCCACTATTAACTAAGCGAACACATGATATTACAAGCGGACTGATATCTGATAAATTATTGACAGTTTGTAGCATTTTTTGCAGAAAAAGTTATTGCAAGCAAAATCTTTTGTAGCTATTTTTTGCTGCGAACCAATTTTAATAACGGCAAACCATTTAATTACTTCTCATAAATAATAAACATTTATAGGCTATGGAAAATACAATCTCTACATACTGCTCGCCACGGGAGGATGCCTCATGTGCGTTATAGTCGAAACTATGTGCATGGCATTTATAATTCCAGCTGCCCAATGTGACCTCAACTTATCGCTTTCCGAAAAGGGTATCTTGGCGTCCATAAGTTTTCTGGGAGTGATCACCACGTCGCATTTTTGGGGTTTCATGGCCGATGCCAAGGGAAGAAAGAAAATTTTAATCATAACTTTGATTACGAGCTCAATAATAAGTTTGGTCTGTAGTATTATTCCTTGGTCGTGGTTGTTTATATTGCTGCGGTTTTGTAATGGAGCATTGTAAGTATTTATTCATGTATTGCTATGTCAGTCATAAGGAACCATACGCATGCCAAATATTATATCTAAGGCACACACACGATCGAGCATGAGGGTGTAATGCACACATATGTGCGCGACGAACAAATAGCTACACACGGTACAGGGATCGCGGAAACCGTAGGAGATACGAAGTCGGTTAAATGGAGGTAAAGTTGCGCATTGACGTGCCTAATAATATGCCGTTTAGAAAGTTTTAAAATTCCGAGTAGTTCCGGAGATATCCGAAAAAAAAACGAAATTCTAAAAAGTCGTTTTATTTTTTTCCTGGGTTTTTTGAGATCGAATTCTAAAGTAAATTGCACTTTTACATTGCCACTTTTTCGGCTCTATCTAACAGCGTTAATTGTTTTGTAATCCGACGAGCCGTCTTCAAAGGGCCATTATCAACTTTATTTTTTTAAATACGGTCCTGTTTTGCTGATATTGGAATTTAAGAGCTTTTTTTCTTCCGAATGCAACGATGTATGACACATTGTGGTTTAATGAGGTTTCGAGGGTTTTTGAACAACATCAGGAAATTTTGCTATACGATAAAAACCCAGGAAGAAAATGTAACGATTTTTCAGAATTAAGGTTTTTTCCGGATATCTTCGGAACTACTCGCAATTTTAAAACTTTCTAAACGGCATATTATTAGGCACGTAAATGTGCAACTTTACCTCCATCTAACCGACTTCGTATCTCTTTCCGAGATCCCTGTACTGGCCCTCCTTATCTTGGACACGATGTATAAGCAAAGTTGATTATGATATACGAGAGATTTATTTGTAAGTATTTTCAATATAACTTATTCTAAGCAAAGTATAGGGAAATTAATTGTTAACAAATTACTATAATTGTTACGCTCCCTAGCCGCAGTCCTACAAACTTAAATAATTTCCAGCAATTTCTCTGAGCAACTTACCTTAATAAATATTTTTTTCCGGAAGCTGTACGGCGAACGGTATAGTTGACCACCCTGTACAATTATTGTACATTCATGTATTAACGCATGTACGCTCAGAAACCGAAATGTAAAGAAAGATATCTTCATAGGCAATTTGTAATATAAAAATTTTCCACAAAAATTATACATGATAACAAACATTTCAGTGTCCTAGTATGTTATCATTAATTCGATAGAATATGAATTTATTATACGGATTATATGGTTCCTTAATTAATATAAGATGTTTGTCTAGAGCCTAACATCTATCCCACTGCTTACACTATAGATTATCATATTTACTTCTTACTAACGGGCCCGCGAAAACAGGTAAAAAATAGATTACGTTTAGGTATACTTAGAATAATTTATATTGCCCTTTACTGCAATAAATCAATTGCCTGTTTACGCCCCATTGTTTAGTCGCAATATCTTCAAACCGCAATAAATGGGTGCAGGGTCAGCTTGAAAATATACCTATCTACATAGTGATTTAATTTTATTTTGAATTAAAGAACACACCTACTTGAAATGGTATAATGATTAGGGATACGGGTAAAAAAATGTAGTCCCCGGCTCTGCCAGGATACTTTATAGTCAGAAGGATAATTAGGATTTTATGGTAGTCAAAAAATCAACGGTATATGTAAATTTTACTATACAGGGTGTTTCTAAATGACATGCTAATATTTCAGGGTGTGATTCCTTAGGTCATTTTATAAAGAAAAGTTCATATGAACATATGTCCGCAACGGCTTCAATTTTTTTCTACAGGGTGTTGAATTTTTATTTTTTAAAGGGTTATTTTTTCATATCTCCGAAAGTACTTTAGATATTATTTTCAATTTTGGTATGTGTTAATAGGATATAGAACCATAAATTTTAGTTAGAAAAGTTATTCAATTGTTCCACCAGTGGCGTCCCTGCAAACATGTCCTCTGATATTTTTTACAAAAAAAGATGGTACGCCACTGATATTTTTCCATGTGGATATTTTTTCTGATTAGCCTGGTCAATTCTACATGAATACGGCCTCTTGAGTTTTTCTCGTCAGGTTCTTCATTAAAACCACTAGATTCATATTGAAAAAAAAAAATCATAAAAAAAAATTATTATTAACATTGATAAAATAATTAACGATACATTTTGTTTTATAAAAATTGTTGGAAATGGCCACCTCCACTTAAAAGGCATGCTTCCGCCTATCTTCGCATCGAATTGCCCAGGCCAACAATTTTTATAAAAAAAATGTATCATTAATTATTTTATCAATGTTAATAATAATGAGTTTCAATATGAATTTAGTGGTTTTAATCAAGAACGGTGCGTCTGACGAGAAAAACTCAAGAGACCGTTTTCATGTAGAACTGACCAGGCTAACCAGAAAAAATATCCACATGAAGAAATATGTCAGTGGTCTACCATTTTCTTGTAAAAAATATCAGAGCACATGTTTACAGGGACGCCACTGGTGGAACAATTGAATAACTTTTCTAACTAAAATTTGTGGTTCTATATCCTATTAACACATGCCAAAATTGAGAATAATATCTAAAGTACTTTCGAAGATATTAAAAAATAACCATTTAAAATCCCACCAAATAAAAATTCAACACCCTGTAGCAAAACATCTAAGCCGTTGCGGACATATGTTCATATGAACTTTTCTTTATAAAATGACCTAAGGAATCACACGCTGAAATATTAGCACGACATTAAGGAACACCCTGTATACGCAGTTTCACTGTTTTACAGTTACAAGCAAGAAAGTAGTCGAACGGAAATTTCAACCAATGATTTTCAACGAAATTAATAAACTTTTCGGACGATGAGAACCACTAATTTATTTTAGGACAAAACTGATAAATTTGATTATAAAACAGTATTCGTCCAATATTAATGTGTATTTTACTATGTGAGCTCTTTTGTATAACATATTAATTTTTAGAAGTTAGAAAAGTATCTTTACCGCCCTGAAGAAGGTGTAGCAACACTATAGCTATCGAAACGTCGGCAAAAAATTTAAATTTGTATAAGCAATAAAGTGGAAACACAAATCGCTTATCTTTCCACACGCAATAGTACTTAACACACACCAGATTTCTTAAAATAATAAATTTTACTACACCAGCTTTGCTATTATTATTATTGTTTGTATGATGTGATATGTGTTGATATAAGGAAGGTCAAATTACAATTGTAAAACCACCTTATGCAATTTATGATCATTTCCAGGTCCGCACTAAGCTTAAAGCATAAGGAAATTAATTATTATTTTAGGTATAACTAAATCAATCAATTCAGTAATTTTGCGTGACTTTTTTTAATTTTTATTTTTAGGATTGGGGGTGCATCGTCGATAATTTACGCGTTTGCAGGTGAATATCACGACGACAGATACCGTCCTATGGTTATATCATGGATTAGCTCCTTCGTAGCAGGCGGACAAATGTACATTCCAGGTAAAAAAGTCGAGTGCCATTGTGTTACCTATTTGTTTTAATAGAAACTTGATTTTACAGGCCTTAAATATAAACAGCATTTTTTTATCAAAAAACTTATACTATTTTATTCGAGACTTATACAACCTATTCCTTGAATAAATTGAAGGAATCGGTAGTGGACGCAGTAACCCACGTTGAGACACAACAAGACGAGTAAAACTGTGGTTCCCTCCGGTACTACTAGAACCTATTCCCAAGGAATGTAAATACAACTGATACAAACTCTTCATAGTTCTACTAGAATCTATTCCCAAGGAATATAAATACAACCCATACAAGCTATTCACAGTTCTACTAGAACCTATTCCCAATTAATGTAAATACAACCCATACAAACCCTTCACATTTCTATTAGAACCTATTCCCAAGGAATGTAAATACAACCCATACAAACCCTTCACATTTCTATTAGAACCTATTCCCAAGGAATGTAAATACGACTTATACAAACTCTACATATTTCTACTAGAACCTATTCCCAAGGAATGTAAATACAACCCATACAAACCCTTCACATTTCTATTAGAACCTATTCTCAAGGAATGTAAATACAACCCATACAAACCCTTCACATTTCTATTAGAACCTATTCCCAAGGAATGTAAATACAACTTATACAAACTCTACATATTTCTACTAGAACCTATTCCCAATTAATGTAAATACAACCCATACAAACCCTTCACATTTCTATTAGAACCTATTCTCAAGGAATGTAAATACAACCCATACAAACCCTTCATATTTCTATTAGAACCTATTCCCAAGGAATGTAAATACAACCCATACAAACCCTTCACATTTCTATTAGAACCTATTCTCAAGGAATGTAAATACAACCCATACAAACCCTTCACATTTCTATTAGAACCTATTCTCAAGGAATGTAAATACAACCCATACAAACCCTTCACATTTCTATTAGAACCTATTCCCAAGGAATGTAAATACAACTTATACAAACTCTACATATTTCTACTAGAACCTATTCCCAATTAATGTAAATACAACCCATACAAACCCTTCACATTTCTATTAGAACCTATTCCCAAGGAATGTAAATACAACTTATACAAACTCTACATATTTCTACTAGAACCTATTCCCAAGGAATGTAAATACAACCCATACAAACCCTTCACATTTCTATTAGAACCTATTCTCAAGGAATGTAAATACAACCCATACAAACCCTTCACATTTCTATTAGAACCTATTCCCAAGGAATATAAATACAACCCATACAAGCTATTCACAGTTCTACTAGAACCTATTCCCAATTAATGTAAATACAACCCATACAAACCCTTCACATTTCTATTAGAACCTATTCCCAAGGCATGTAAATACAACCCATACAAACCCTTCACATTTCTATTAGAACCTATTCCCAAGGAATGTAAATACGACTTATACAAACTCTACGTATTTCTACTAGAACCTATTCCCAAGGAATGTAAATACAACCCATACAAACCCTTCACATTTCTATTAGAACCTATTCTCAAGGAATGTAAATACAACCCATACAAACCCTTCACATTTCTATTAGAACCTATTCCCAAGGAATGTAAATACAACTTATACAAACTCTACATATTTCTACTAGAACCTATTCCCAAGGAATGTAAATACAACCCATACAAACCCTTCACATTTCTATTAGAACCTATTCTCAAGGAATGTAAATACAACCCATACAAACCCTTCACATTTCTATTAGAACCTATTCTCAAGGAATGTAAATACAACCCATAAAAGCTCTTCACATTTCTACTAGAACCTATTCCCAAGGAATGTAAATACAACGCACATAGACTCTTGACATTTCAACTAACTAACTAATTTCAAACTCTTTATCTTTCAGGGATGGCTTGGCTGATTTTACCGCAAGAATGGAGCTACCCCCTTGAAGGATTAGGTATAGATTTTCGGCCATGGCGGCTCCTACTTATCATTTATGCCCTGCCGAGTTTGGTTGTTGCTACATTGTTATCTTTTTTGCCCGAGAGGTAAGTATCGTCTCAAAATAGACATGGATTATTGCGATCTAATAAGAGATTCAAACGTATAGATACATGTTGTTGTTAATAATGCGTTTCGAAAAGATGATTGGTTCATCTACTACTTAAAACAAAACTTCTACTATGTATAAAACATTACGGCACACCACTTGTAAGGCATTAAAACAACTATATAGTCCGCTAGGTATTGCTTATTACAAAAATTCACTTCTAGACCAAACATTTTTTAGCCCCAAATATCTGCTTGCTCAAGGAAAACATGATGAGACATTAAAAATCCTAACGTCGATGTTTGTGATCAACACAGGAAAAAAATCTCACGAATATCCTGTATCTACGATAATACTCGATGAAGTGCAAGCGTCCGAAACTGACGAAAATATTGGTATATTCAGACTATTATGGAGGCAGACAGCTGTGCTTTTCAGAAAAGAATTTCTGTTTAAAACTTTGCTTATTTGTTATATGCAATTCGGGGTATTTTTATCGTAAGTATTGAATGGAGCAAAAGTCGGTAATTAATTAGTTAAAAAGATCGGTGTTAATAAATACAATATGGGATATTTTTAGGGCATCTGCATTGGCTTTATGGTTTCCAGAAATTTTAAACATATTGGCACAATATAGCGAAAAAGTTACCAGCGCCAAAGTCACTTTATGTGGATCATTTCAAGAAGAATCCATCGAAACCAAGCTTCAACGGTCTTATTTTGAACTATACCAAGATGGTTTATGGAGGAATGATACCAACGGCACTATTGAGGTGCGTATTCCTGATTACACACTGTACAGGGTGTCCCATTTTCGACACTTTAATAGGGTATCTCCGTAATTGTTAGTGCTATCAAAAAAGTAATGTAGGTGTGATGTACTCTTTTTGGGTCAAACTTAAAATGGTAAAATGAAAATTCGAAAATTTTCACTCGCTTAAGAGATACGGAGGAAAATCAAAAATTTACAATTTCAAAATTACCCTATATTTTCTTAGTTAAAAGAGATACAGAAAAAATGTTGTATGCAGAAGTTTCTTTATATTGATTGTTGACTAATCTGCCGTTTTCGCAATAAGTGTACGAGGTCAGGTCAAAATCTAAATTTGTATATTTTGTTGGCTATCCGGAAAGACGGTAACCATTTAAGGACATATTCCGAACATTTGCGATGATTCCCGTTATTTTTTACCTTAATCTGAATCTTTTATTTCGTTTTAAAGTAATAAAGTTTAAATAAATCGCCTAGGAAACCAATATCATCCATGGTGTCTTATATATTTGAAGAAGGATTTAAAATAATATCTTTTTAGATTAAAATATACAGGGTGTTTCATTTAAAAAAAATGAGGTTAAGTCCAATAACTTTTTTAACTGACCCCGTATACTTATTCTGAAAGCGGCAGATTAGTCAACAATCCATATAAAGAAACTTCTGTATACAACATTTTTCTGTATCTCTTTTTACATTTTTTTACATTACATTTTTTATAGCACTAACAATTACGGAGATACCCTATAAAAGTGTCGAAAATGTGACACCCTGTACTTAACTAAACACTCTTCATCTGATGAAGATACTGTGCAACGAAACGACTATTATGGTTTTATCCTAAAATAAAGTGAATTTGAAATAACAGTGAAATACGACGTTTTTTAGGACAGTGTCTGTAATGATTCTGTAGATACTGGAGTATTTTTGGTTGTTCTTATCATAGGAGCTGCGATAGGCATCACATACATCATAATTGGTATACTTATAAATAGAGTAGGGAAAAAACTGTTACTTGTAGGTAAGACAATCATTTATTTATTATTTTTAAAAGTCAAATTAAGTACACGTCTTTCACATTGTATGTAGTTCCTTAAAATGTGTTTAAATCTGTCTACAAATTTATATTGTCACTTTCTCTTAGGTACTCAACATTGACATGACTAAAGACATTTTTTTAACAACTATTATAATTTTTAGGGGTGGCTTTCGCGACTGCAGTCTGTGGGCTAACGGCCCAATATATCACAGGTCATACGGCTATTATAGTTTTAAGCGGAATCTATCTTCTGATATCATCGTGTATAGGCATAGTGAATGCTTTTGCCGTCGATTTGTATCCAACAAATATAAGAGCTATGGCTTTGGCGATCTCCTTGATGTTTGGACGGTTGGGTGCCATGGGTGGATCGAATTTAGTAGGCATCATATTTTACAACTATTGTGAATATATGTTTATTATATTCGCTGTTAATCATTTAAGTAAGTTTATATTGATAAAAAAGTATTAAATCGGTTGACATAACATATACAGGGTGTTCCTTAATGACGTGCTAATATTTCAGGGTGTGATTCCTTAGGTCATTTTATAAAGAAAAGTTTATGAACATATGTCCGCAACGGCTTAAATTTTTTGCTACATGGTGTTGAATTTTTATTTTTTAATATCTCCGAAAGTACATTAGATATTATTTTCAATTTTGGTATGTGTTAACAGGATATAGAACCACAAATTTTAGGTAGAACAGTTATTCAATTGTTTCACCAGTGGCGTCCCTGCAAACATGTCCTGTGATATTTTTTACAAAAAAGATGGTACGCCACTGACATTTTTCCATGTGGATATTTTTCTGATTAGCCTGGTCAATTCTACATGAAAACGGTCTCTTGAGGTTTTCTCGTTAGATGCACCGTTCTTGATTAAAACCAATAAATTCACATTGAAACTCATTATTATTAACATTGATAAATTAATTAATGGTAAATTTTGTTTCATAAAAATTGTTGGAAAAGGCCACCTTCACTTAAAAGGCATGCTTCCGCCCGTCTTTGCATCGAATTGTCCACTCCAACAATTTTTATAAAACAATTATCATTAATTATTTTATCAATGTTAATAATAATGAGTTTCAATATGAATTTGGTGGTTTTAATCAAGAACGGTGCGTCTGACGAGAAAACTTTAAGAGAACGTTTTCATATAGAATTGACCAGGCTAATCAGAAAAATATCCACATGGAAAAATATCAGTGGCGTACCATCTTTTCTGTAAAAAATATCAGAGGACAGGTTTGCAGGGACGGCACTGATGGAACAATTGAATAACTTTTCTGACTAAAATTTGTGGTTCTATATCCTATTAACACGTACCAAAATTGAACATAATATCTAAAGTACTTTCGGAGATATTAAAAATTAACTATTTAAAAAATAAAAATTGAACACCCTGTAGTAAAAAATTTAAGCCGTTGCGGACATATGTTCATATGAACTTTTCTTTATAAAATGACCTAAGGAATCACACCCTGAAATATTAGCACGTCATTAAGGAACACCCTGTATACAGTTTGAAAAAAAATGGTTTTGAGTCTGGAATGGATTGATTCAGATAGCCGGTGTGTCATAATTCATTCCTCCCGACCCACAATGTACTTACAGCTGTGAGGAAAATTATACCGAAGGTAGCAACTGATTCATAACTAAATATAAATTGGCATACAAAGATCAATTTGACAAGAATTATGGACTTATTTAATAATCAATATTAAGTAGATACTGTAATTTTTTTTATTTTTATTTTTTTAGTTTTAATTGTAGCAGCCTTATTACTGCCGATTGGAAAAAAACAACCACCTATTCTTGAACCAATACGATAAATATTACTAGCAGAATAAATGGTTAAAAATATGATTTGTGGCTGCCTGACTGGCATTAAAAACCAAGACTAATGATTTTTGTGTCCTAACAATTTATTTGTATAGTAGATTAGGTACCTAGATGATTCAAAAATATACTGAAAATGTCGATTGGTGTTGATTATTCTATATACCTACCTAGCTAACTTGCTTAAATTTGTATTCAAAAGTTATCTGGGCCCAAATGCTGATGTGCATGAACATATTAGAACAAACTAGACACCGTTTGGTGTTACGAACTACAATAAAATTGTAAATATTTCAGAATTATTATAGAATTTATTTACAACTACTTGTCTATGTTTTAAACAATCTATATTTCTTAAAAAACTTTTGAATCTCTTCTTTCCTATATGGTTTAACAGCGATACAGGTAGGGATATTTTCTGGCTGCTCAATCCATAATTTATGTTTGATATTACTTTCTTCTAGCACACTATTAAGGCTGAGAATACTTTCCTCATCTGGGGCTTCCAAAACTATTTTATTCATGTTATCCACGTCTTTATAATACAACTTACTGTCTTCATCATCGTAACACATGTGTGTTATTGCTGTAACTGCATGGCAAGCCTGTGCTATAACGGCACCTATAGGCCATTTAAGTTCTTTTAAGAGGTCTCCTCTTACTACGATATACTGTACTATTAAGGACATTTTACTGTCTCTATTAAAAGATTAAATAGTTTGAGATAACGTGCAGGTATGGGGTTAACCAGAATTACTCCTACGATATCGGAGACAAACAACACAACAGAAATATGAAATTAAGTAGATGAAAACAATAAAATAAAATCAAACATATTATGAATTATGAAGAAACATACTTCCGATTGTCGGGTCTTTATTTGCACTTTCAATTCTCAATATTTTTCCTTTGCACAAAGAAGTTCTGTCGTTTTCTATTGGAAAAACCCGGGCGTTAGGAGCGTGATTATTTGTGTGTCCTCGACCTAGCTCATTTTTTTTTTTTTTTTTGGACAGCCGATGAGAATCTGCACACAGACACCTTACAGACGCGGCTGCCAGGTAGTGTCGGGTTTCTGCAACTTGTGGGGATTATACCAAACCATCAATATCTTCTTTTCTGAGGGGAAAGAACGTATTTTCTACTTTTGTGCCAAAATAGGGACGCATCTGATGTCTTATCTTCTTAAACGTTCAGTATCTCTATATTGTTGTAACATCAAAACCTCTAGTTGAAAAAATAAGAGGTCACCGATTTATCATCAATTTAAACCGGAAGACCTCAAAATCCAAGAAAGGTTTCGAGTAAATAGTGCACCCCGGAGCAGGAGGGTAGTTCATATAAATCCGTCAGCGGAACTGTAACCATCCCCTTAGCAAAATGTCAAAGTTCCCTTAACCTCAACTTTTATCATCTAAATCACTGTAACTTCGCTGATAAAGAAGTGTTGAATATTTGAATAAGAAGACATGCCGGACTTAATAAATGACCAGAAATCGTTTGAAGAGGCCATCAAGTAAGTATACTAGTTTCGACACAAACAAGTTTCTTGAACCATTTTAAAAGGGGTTTACAAACCATTTTTTCAAGCACCAGTTATCCAAAAAATGTTTATAAAGTAATTCAATTAAAAAGCCCCAATTACACATTTTAAAAAAGGGTCCATTCTTACGAGCCCTCAAGTCGTGCCCCGCTCTGATAGAATATTCATTATACAACAATTTTAAACATTTCCAGCAAACCCCAGTTAACAGTGGTACATTTCCAAGCTGACTGGGCCGATCAGTGCTCCCAAGTAAACGAAGTCTTGGACGCATTAGCCAATGAAAGCATCTATGCTACTGTAAAATTTTATTTATGTCCTGCTGAAGAATTAAGTGAAATATCATTAAAGTACAACATTGAGGCAGTACCTACTGTTCTTCTATTCCGTTCTAACAAAAATATTGATAGAGTTAATGGAGCTGACGCAGCAAAAATAACTGCAGCAGTAACCTTACATAATAATGCTAATAAGCCTAGTGAGCAAGATGAAGAAGGACAGCAACCTGATGCACAGGAGGTACCAGATCCTCTGACTGAGCGCTTAAAACATTTAATCAATCAACACAAAGTGATGCTGTTTATGAAAGGTGATAGAAACACACCTAGATGCGGATTTAGTAAACAAATGATTGAAATTTTAAACAAAACTAAGTAAGTTATGGATTGATTATATTCTCTTATAGACATTATAGAATTGAACACATTAACTATTTGGGTTAATACCTGTTATGTATGTTTAAGTAAGAAGAGTTAGATTTTAAATTCGTAATTAAATCAGTTTTTTTTTGTCATTCAGGGTACCTTATGATACATTTGATATTCTCCAAGATGAAGAAGTTCGTCAAGGTCTTAAAAAATATTCAGATTGGCCAACATATCCTCAACTATACGTGGATGGAGAGTTGCTAGGGGGTCTAGACATTGTAAAAGAAATGGAGGCAGGTGGGTCCTTTGTTTCAGCTTTAACAGACTTGAAGTAAATCAATTATTCAAAGTATCAGCTGTTTCTCTTTTAAGTAAGCTATTTTGATGTTAGATTGAAACTCTGTCTTTATAATAAAAAAATTTCTTTATCTTAAGAAATAATGTTGTAAAATCTAACCTCAACATAGTTACCAAATACACCTTATTTTAGTTCTTATACTAAATACCACAACAGTTTACTAAGAAAATGTAATATTTATTTATATTTCTTTGGATAAAATAAAGTCTGAGACAATTTTATTAAAGTCGCTTGCATATTTTAAGTGTATGTTGTGCTTTCCTTCCGGGTATCTATGTAGCCTAAAACAAAAATAAACCGTCAGGTGCGAGGCAACCCCACGTGACAAACATTCTCTACTGTGGATTTCTCCCATTTGAATCCCATGCATACCTGAATAAAAACCAAAACTATTGTGCTTTATAAGGTACGGAGGTGAGAGGCTAATTTTTATTATGGTATATATTTATAACTTACTTCGCGTTTTTGATATTTTTTAATAAATATTGAGGATGCTCCAAAGGTACCATGGGGTCCTTATCACCATGTAAAATTAAAGTCTTACAAGTAATATCTTTTAGACTAGATTTGCAGATATCTCCGCCGTTTTTAAAAATTTCCTGCATCGTATCGCACCATTCGTTCCACATTTTTTGTAGACCCTGTTCTGTATACAGGGCTATTAAAGGAGCCTTCATTCTGTCAGACCATTTGGCAATGTCTCGGATGTCTAAAATAGTTTATTATTTGTATAAGAAGAACAATAAGTTCAGAAGGCTCTAGAAAATATAAAATAATATTTCAACAAATATGTATTTTCTTTAAAAGTTTTAGATTTGTACAACTGTCGAGCATTTGTAAACTTACTATCTATAAAGATATTGATTTGTACAAACTTGAGAAGCCTTACTTAAGAAACTATAGTCGATTATTAAGTTTTAAATAAAATCTATTTGTTCCCCATGAATACTAGCAAAGTAAGTAAGTATTGCTTACTTTCAAAAGCTTTAATATCTTGAGGCAGAATGTAGGAGTTGGCACCCCAAACGACAAGTTTTTCGACATTTTGGGGATACTTGGCAGCTAAAATTAAACTTGATATACCACCATCGCTCCAACCTAACAGTGAAAAATGTTCTATTCCTAAATTCTAAAAAAATATACAATAAATAAAGATATATTGCCAAAAGCTGCATATACTATGGCTGTTATTTTACCTGCATTAAATTATAAGCTGCATCCGCATCATTCTCATAAAATTTAATATTGAACAGTCTGTTATGGGGCCTGCTTAGGCCATAGCCGGGGGGATCCCATGCAACGGTGGTAAATTGGTTTCTATCGAGCAATTCGATCTGAGGCTTGAAATCGCTCCATATAGTTCCTAGAGCTCCAGGAAAACATAGGATATTTTTCGGACCGTTTCCGACTTTGATATAATTTATTGTTTGGCCTTTTATATTCGTTTTTAGGCCCTGTAAATGTTAAAACAAATTTAAGTAGGTATTGAGCCCACGCGGCGCTTTATTGTGGTAAATTTTCTCTTTTGCTTAATTAGCTGATAAGATAAAATTTTGTCAAACATGGAAGTAAACAATATCATTCTGTATTCAAGTTATTTTTAAATTGTATTCAATAAATAAAATAATTACCCTACTAAATGCAGGTCCAATTAGTTGACATTTTCTTTTAATTGACTGCTGCACAATTATGTTGCTAAATGTAATCAACATTGTCTCTTTTTCCACTTGTGTAGTATTATTTATTTTAACTCTTAACCTTAATTTTTTTATTATGATAGATTAGGTTTTAATACATAATACCTAATCTAAAAAAAAATACCTTTGAATATAAAATGTTCGTTTTGAACACGGGACTACCGGCATCTCTCATTGGCTAGCCGAACTTAAACCGAAGGGTACTTCCACATAACACTGTACTTCGTTGTAAAACAATACATTTGCCATTAGCAACGTTATTCAGCATATTTGATAATAAATACACGTTTAGAGAACAAGACCTATTAAATTAAGAGTCTTCGTTAAACTACTTTATCCTTTGTATAATCAAAATCGTCAGTCTTGGTGCATACTAACTAATAAATGATATATATTACCGAACAAACATTTTTGGTCTGTGATTGCCAAAAACAAGCATCGTTTAAATGGAGAAAGATGCAAGTTAAGAAGGAAAATAACATGAGAAATCAATTCTAATATTGATGCATTTCGAATATCCTTGATTCGAACTCCTTTCATGGCAACGTCTGCTCACGTGTCAGAATCCAGCTAGAGACCATCGCGCTCGCGTGGCAAAATGCGGAACTACGCTCTGTCATTTTGTAGCATGGCAGGTCCATGTGGTATTTAAGTTCATGAAAATTGTTGATTTTTGATAAAAGAACGCCCAATTTTTGTGTAAGAAGTAGTTAAATATGAAGCTGAACGTATCATTTCCAGCCACTGGCTGTCAGAAGCTCTTCGAAGTTGTGGATGAACACAAAATCCGTATCTTCTATGAGAAGCGCATGGGACAAGAAGTTGAAGCTGATCCGCTAGGTGACGAATGGAAGGGCTACGTCCTAAAAATTGCTGGAGGTAACGACAAACAAGGTTTTCCCATGAAACAGGGTGTCCTAACTAATTCCAGAGTGCGTTTGTTACTTTCCAAGGGTCACTCTTGTTACAGACCCAGACGCCAGGGTGAACGTAAGAGGAAGTCCGTACGTGGTTGCATTGTAGATGGAAACTTGTCTGTATTGGCTCTAGTAGTTGTCCGCAAAGGAGAACAAGAAATTCCCGGACTCACCGACACCACCGTACCACGTCGTCTTGGACCTAAGCGTGCTTCGAACATCCGTAAACTCTTCAATTTGAGCAGAGAAGATGATGTAAGACAGTATGTTGTAAAACGTCCACTTGCTCTCAAAGAGGGAAAATCCAAACAACGCACCAAGGCTCCTAAAATTCAACGTTTAGTTACTCCAACTGTTCTGCAAAGGAAACGTCACCGTTTAGCTCTCAAGAAGAAGAGGTGTTTGAAACGCAAGGAAGAGGCTGACACCTATGCCAAGCTTTTGGCTCAAAGAAAGAAGGAGACCAAGGCCCGCAAGGAGGAAGCTAAGAGACGCCGTTCTGCTAGCACCCGTGAAAGCAGATCCAGTACTCATAGCAAATAAGTTTCCTTGGTAATTTTTTTGTCTAAGATTTAAATAAAGTTTTTGAAAATAAACTATATTTTCATTTATTTCCCGACTTTAGATTATTTTATTAAATTATTTTTGGTTTTAATTAGTATTGACTTAATATAGATTTGGATTAGATGTAAATATGCAAGTCCATACTAAGAATTTTGTTTAGGTCTGTTAAGTAAGAATTAAGGCTAAAAGAAATAGATATTTTTTATGTTCCAAATCAATATTTTGTCTTACGTAAAGAGAAACAGGAATTGTTTTCTAATTGTATTTTAAAAAATTATATTTTCTTTGGTATCTAATAATCGGCAACCAAACATACACTTAAACGTATATAGGGTTGCCTATACATAAATCTTGGTTTTGCAATCAGCTGATATATAAACCATAATAAGATCGTACCCTTCGAGTATATTCGTGTTGAGGGAATACAAATGGCACATACGGAAGGCCTTGTTCGGAAATTACCGACAGAATGCTACTCTCATTACGTCATATTGACAAGTTGACTTTGAAACCTCGCAGAAAATTTTTCATTTATCAATTGTATTGTTAACTTTACGACATAAATGTGTACTTATTCTAGTTCGGACGTTAAAATTTTTCATTTGTGCTTGCACCGCAATGAGCTCCTTGTACATTTGTTATAAAGCACATACTATGCTTTAACCTCACATTTAACGTAACTTTTTCCAAAAGTGAAAGGTGAACTTCAAAATATCTATTTGTTTTATTTCTCCTTATTTCCAACAGTTGTGTGCAAGCATTCTCTTATTCACGTCCAGTGGCTGCAGCTTGGCAATAGTTTACACAATTCTATTACTATTTTCAACGAATTCTCTTTCTACTTGGTAAGTGTACAATTTATGTTTTTGATTAGATTGAATTTTCTTCTACATGGCTTGATGTTGCAATTTACTAATATTCATTAGGTATAACATCATTGTTTTCTGGTACACATATTGGTTTAAGTATTGTAACTAATTTTGATGATCTTACATAAGGTAAAAGTTGAAATTAACCGATTTCTAGCTATTTGCTGCATTCTGCTGTTATAAAAATTATTTATTTGGTGACAACAATGAATTATAAATCATACAGGATATATTGAAAACTGTAAGCTTGTTCTGTAAATTTACCAATGATTGTGAATCCTATATACCAGTGAATTTAAGAATCCAACTTATATAGACATTGAGAATTCCTAAAAATACTATATTTGTTCGTGTTTGTTAATGTTAGAATTCAAGGAAAATGTATTTATTTATTCTATTTAATGGGGATTTTTGATAATGGATTTATAATTGCATATTTTAACAGCACATAATACACATTTTCCAAAACAGAAAAACCAGCACTTTAGGGACTTAAATCAATCTCACACGCCCCCTTTTTGAAGCTTGTGATCAACCTACATGAATATGATAGCCTCTCTTCCATCAGATTCTGTTTTTTTTACTTTTAAACATCTACATATTTGATTCCATGGTATGATTCAATCCGGTTAAATTTAAAGAACATACAAAAGCACTGATATAAGGGGGTCCTCCACCCAAGCAAAGAGATGAGGTTTTCCTAGGTTTTCGGTCATATAGTGGAGTAAAAGAGTTTTACTTTGTTAACGTTTCGGTTTTATTCATAATACCCCAGTAAAACCGAAACATTAACAACAACAGTATACGGCAGAAAACCTAGGAAAAAACCATATAATTTATATAAAATGGCCAAGGAAACAGAAACATGAATAGAGAATGTTATAGCTTGTATAGTTCCGATAGGCTTATTTATCATGTCGGGTTGTTATTTCAACATAATTATTATTATTATAAACTTATCATAGTTTAAATAATTGATTTTTGCCAGTTAGCATTTTGCAATTGAACTAGCGCTGTCTGAGACCGAATGTATTCGTATTCGTTATCCTCTTCCACTTTTATAGAGAGCTAACCTGGAAACGTGCTAATATTTCAGGATGTGATTCCTTACGTCATTTAATAAAGAAAAGTTCATATGAACATATGTAAGAAACGGCTTAAATTTTTTGCTACAGGATGTCGAATTTTTATTTTTTAAATGGTTATTTTTTAATATCTCCGAAAGTACGTTAGATATTATTTTCAATTTTGGTATGTGTTAATAGGATATAGAACCACAAATGTTAGTTAGAAAAGTTATTAATTTGTTCCACCAGTGGCGTCCCTGCAAACATGTCCTCTGATATTTTTTACAAAAAATATGATACGCCACTGACATTTTTCCATGT
Source organism: Barypeithes pellucidus (assembly GCA_963991005.1). Classification (NCBI taxonomy): domain Eukaryota; kingdom Metazoa; phylum Arthropoda; class Insecta; order Coleoptera; family Curculionidae; genus Barypeithes; species Barypeithes pellucidus. Next base: position 13,339,110 of record OZ022565.1, on the reverse strand, counting down.
GGATATTTTTCTGATTAACCTGGTCAATTCTACATGAAAACGTTCCCTTGAGTTTTTCTCGTCAGATGCACCGTTCTTGATTAAAACCACTAAATTCATATTGAAACTCATTATTATTAACATTGATAAAATATTAATGATAAATTTTGTTTTATAAAAATTGTTGGAAATGGCCATCTTCACTTAAAAGACATGCTTCCACCCGTCTTCGCATCGAATTGCCCACTCGTTCAAATATTGAAATTTTTATAGAACCAAATTTATCATTAATATTTTATCAATGTTAATAATAATGAGTTTCAATTTGAATTTAGTGGTTTTAATCAAGAACGGTGTGTCTAACGAGAAAAACCTCAAGAGACCGTTTTCATGTAGAATTGACCAGGCTAATAAGAAAAAATATCCACATGGAAAAATGTCAGTAGCGTACCATCTTTTTTGTAAAAAATATCAGAGGACATGCTTGCAGGGACGCCACTGGTGGAACAATTGAATAACTTTTCTAACTAAAATTTGTGGTTCTATATCCTATAAACACATATCAAATTTGAAAATAATATCTGAAGTACTTTCGGAGATATTAGAAATACACCCTGAAAATTTAAGCCGTTGCGGACATATGTTCATATGAACTTTTCTTTATAAAATGTCCGAAGGAATCACACCCTGTACAGTTGATATTTTATTGTTTGATCGAATTCCAATACAAATTACAGTCCTCTCTTAAAATATTATATATAATTTTTTGCGAGCAGATATAAAGAAGCCGACGCCACCTCGTAAAATAATTAGACTGATGCCGGACTGTCGGACTGCCAAAAAAAATATTCAAAATAATTTGGGAGAGAATTTTTATTTTTATACGAATTCGATCAGTCAATTCAGATCAATTATACTGATTTAGTAGTCGAGATGTAAATAAAATATAATAAATTATAATATAGAAATTACTGTTGCTAAATTACTACATACATTTATTTGATTGTACTTTTTATTAAATTATGAAGGCCGCTGTTCAAATTATTTACAAGGATTTATAATTTATGAAAATATATTCACTAATTCTGGTTTAAAAGCTAATATGGTTTCGGTATTTCCATTCTGGGGTTTATTCTCCGGATTGTTATCTGCTTTAATAACATTTCTGGGTAATAATTTTCAAGATTCGTATACAGGGTGTTCCTTAAAAACGTGCTAATATTACAGAGTGCGATTTTTGGTAGTTTTATGAAGAGAAAGTTCATACAAACCGAAAAATCAAAACACAAAGCCTGTAATGCCGGTTTTAAAATAAAAAATAGTTCTTTTTAAATAATTATAGTTTTGTTTTCTTGACCCTTTTTTAACAAATTATAAGTAGTTTGTTCCTGGGTCTCGGTTACTTTTGAAATGAAAATACAATTTTCAGTCAACGTTTCGGTTCATTTTATTATTCGGTTTAAATAAAATGAACCGAAACGTTGACTGAAAATTGGATTTTCATTTTAAAAGTGACCAGGAACAAACTACTTATAATTTTTTAAATAATGATACTTAATATGGCAAAATGCGTATTTAAATATAGGCGCTCTCGAAGGACTTCGCATCGAGCATTCACCAGTGGGTTTGTGGGAAGATTTTTTTTTAAACTGTCCCCCGTAGTTGAATCTTCTGGATATTTCCCAACAATGTTCTGTGGAAGGAATTCACTTCAGTCTATAATCACGATTGTGCTATATAGCTATTTTATGTTAAATACTATACTCGATCAATTGTCGATATAATTGGTATTTAAAATACTAATCCATTCCCATTGTCTGCTTCTGAAATGTCTTACAATCTTTAATTATGAATATTGGTAATTTTTGACGTATGACTAAGTGATAAGTTAGCGATAGAGAGTTTTATTGACTTGTTATCAATTACGTCCTTTTTAAAATATTTTATATTTTCATAATCTCTTCACTATCGCCGAATTCATTATTTTTAACATTAACACATTGAATTATTTTTTCACGTTTTACTCAGTGGCGGTTCTTGTTGTTTTTTCGGTGGTTACCCTAATAAACGAGCAATCCCCACCAAATTTACTATAATCTTCTGTAAAATTTACTAAAACATTTTGTAAAAATTTCGCGCCAGGGTTATGGAAATGACTTATTATATTTAAATGGGTGACTCCTTGGGTGTCCTAGAGAAAGTCTACATACTTTTTTTTTTAAAATCGAATATCTAAATACTAAGGTAAAAACCCTTTTTAACCACATACTGTCGCGCCGTTCCATCTGGATTCACTTAGCAACAATGTGGGTCCCTAGAGTATACTAACAGTGTTGTCAGATCACACCGCGTGTCTCGCCGTTGCTTGAATACCGGCCGCGCGCCACTTCATACTTCAGTATGTTTCGAGACTCTGGAGTGGAACGACGTTGTCGAGGGTTCCACGTGCTTGACGTATACGAATTTTAAACGTTTTGTTAGTTGTATTGCCCGATTTTTTTTGTTGTGAAATAATTCATAATAATAAATGTTGTGATGTGATTTCAAATTTCTGTGATATTATCTACTGTTGGTTCTGTTGAAAAACATACTTTTAGTGTTTTATTTTTTTATGGAATTTAATTATAAAACGGATTATTTTAAAATAAGATCGAATCGTTATAAACATTAATTATTATTATTAAGTTATATAAAATAATCGAAACCCACAACAAACCATATTGGTGGGACGAGGAAATAGAGAAGGATATAGAGGAAAAAAGGAAGAAATATCAGATATACCTAAGTTCAAAAAAAAAAAACTGAAGATAAGGAAACATATAAAAAGGCCCAAACAAAAGTTAGAAGAAAAATCAGCCAGAAGAAAAACGAATCATGGGAGAAAAAATGTATACGGCTAAATACCTACTTGGGAGGAAAAAGGAATACGGAAATTGGAGAACACTAAGAAACCTAAGAAGTAATAGATCAAAAGAAATAGTAACCCCGATAACACCACAACAATGGGAAACATACTTTCAAGGGCTATTAACGGAACAACGGATAGAATTCAAAGAAGAGGAAACGCAGAACATAAGAACAATGGGATCACCAGTACGGATAACAAAAGAAGAAGTAAAAAAACAATGTGGATTCCTATAAAATGGAAGATCACCGGGACCGGGAGAGATATATGGGGAATTAATCAAAAACGGAAGCAGCAAATTGACTGATCACTTAACAAAACTGTTTCAGACGTGCATAAATAAGAAGGAGGTACCAATGGAGTGGAAAACCAGCTATTTAACAACAATATTTAAAAAAGGGAACAGGAACAAATGTGAAAACTATCGAGGTATAGCAGTGACAAGTACATTGAGTAGAATTTATGGAAAAATATTAAAAGCCAAAATCGAAAACGAATACACAGATAGCGAAGCAGAAGAACAAGCAGGTTTCAGAGCAGGAAGGTCGACGGTGGACCACTTATTCACGATAACCCAAGTAATGGAGAAAAAACTAGGTTACAACCAAGAGCTACACTTATTGTTCGTCGACTTAAAGAAGGCATACGACAGCATTCCCCTCAGTAAATTGTGGCATGCTCTGGAAACAAGCAATATAAATACAGAATTGATTAAAGCGGTAAGATCATTATACGAAGACATAAAAACAAAAATAAAACAGGGAAAGAACATCAGTAAAGGATTTAAAACAGATAAAGGACTTAAGCAGGGATGTTGTCTGTCACCAACCCTGTTCAAAATATACCTAGAGCAGGCAATAAAAACATGGAAGAGAAACAGCAGAGGAATGGGTCTGCCCCTTGAAGACTATATACTATACACGTTGAGCTTCGCGGATGACCAAGTAGTAATCGCACAAGATTATGAAGACCTTGAATATATGACCCGAAAGCTGATAGAGGAGTACACCAAATGGGGATTGGAAGTCAACTTATCCAAAACAGAATATATGTGTATAGGAGGAGGCCCGTTCCTGGGGTGTTTGGCGCCTACGTGCAGGTTTCTTTGGTGCGCCCTAGTTTAAAAAAAATTGTCCTATTTTTAAAAATATATTTCGGGAAAAACTAGTAATGTTTTGAATTGTAAGAAAACTGATAAAAAAATAATTAGAAAAATTTTTATTAATTAAATTACCAAAACAAACAAAATCACAAAAAATATTTGGTAAGTATATTCACAAGAAAATTAAAAGAGAATAAAATTAACGTAAATAAAATAAACAACAAAAACATAAACAATATTATACCTAATACTTATATAGTAGGTACCTAACAGCAATATTTTTATGATAAAAAAATAAACGTTTCAAAAACTGTTTTTGTAATAAACAAAACAAAAAAGGAACGATATACCTAAAATAATACACGCCTGGCTTTCACGGATGCAAGCTCGTTGATCATCTGATTATGATCAAGAGCCTCAGAAATATCATTTTCGATCGAAATAATGGCCAAATCTGATAGGCGTTCTTGACTCATAGATGTCCTTAAATAATTCTTTATTAGTTTTAACTTCTTTCACCTGAAGCTACTGAAATAGGTAATGTAAGGTATATCCGTAAGACTATAAATAAATTTGGAGAAAGAGACTGTAGATTTTTTTTAGTTATATAATTTAAAATGTCTATGGGAAAGGATGAATCAGTATGTTAAAATTTCATTATGTAAATCTAAGTCGTCAATGTCTTTAGATATTACTCTATCAATCTTAACTTGCAATTCGGTATCTAAATTTACACATGATTCTTTAATTAAGTCAGATTCTAAATTTTCAAAATTACATAAGAACCCAAATAAATTTTGAAATTTGTTTATATCCTCAAACCGCTTTTGTAAAGACTGAATGGTTGTATCTAAAATTAGAAAATAAAAATCGATTTTAAATTTTTGCTTTGGATCTGCTACAGATTCATCCTATGAAAATTGTTGCTTAAATTTTCGTTGCCGTACTATTGGGAATACCTGCTCTACATCGTTTTTTGCTGCTTCTTCTTTAGCTTTATTGATGAGCAAATCAAAATTTTTGTCTGAACGTTTTTCGTTAAAATAAAGATTAAGATTTTCAATTTCTTTATGGCAGTCAACAAACGAACAAACCCGAAAACAATCAAATAATGCACTGTGCGGAGATGTCTTTTAACTTGATTTAACTGTAACTACCAAACAAATACTGAAAAACTAAATTATAAAAATGAAAATATTATGCATGACAATTTACTTTCTTCCCTTTTTTTTAAGGCGGCAATATTAACGGCTAAATAAACAGCCGGGCCGACTCAAGAGAGGCGGTATCCTTTATTCTATATAATATGGCGGGGCGGTAGTGTCCAACAAGGAAACTACGGAGACAATACATTATTATTATTAAGGCAAACGTTTGGTAACATTTTTAGACATATTAAAATGATAAAATATATGATTTTTTTTAAAATTTGTAATAAAGAATACTGAATGACCGTCGATTTTGCGCCCCTAAAAATTTTGCGCCTGCGTGCATGCACGCCCTGCACGCTCGCCAGGAACGGCCCTGAGGAGAACAACGGGACCTTATACTAAACAGTGGAAAAACAATAAAACAATGTACAGAGTATAAATATCTGGGTATGAGACTAACAAACAACGGAGATTTAACAGAAGCAATAAAAGACCGAAATACACAGGGAAGAAAGGCAATAGCATTACTTAATAGCGTGCTCTGGGACAAAAATATTAGCAAGGAAAACAAAACAAGAATTTACAACACAATCGTAAAGGCAATAACCACCTACTCCTCGGAGGTATGGCCACTAAAAGAGACAACAAAGAAAATGCTGAAAGCAACAGAAATGGACTACTGGAGGAGAGCGGCGGGCAGGTCAAGGATGGAAAGAATACCAAATGAGAGAATCAGAGAGGTAATGAAAGTCAAGCATACAATAGTGGACGACATTCAGGATAAACAACTAATATGGTTTGGGCATGTACAACGAATGCCAGAGACAAGAATACCTAAACAAGTGATGCAGTGGAAACCAGGTGGAAGGAGGAAACGCGGAAGACCAAGAAGAAGCTGGAGAGAGGGAGTAGACGAAGAGGTCCAAAAACTCCGACTGGAAGAAGGTGCATGGAGAGATAGAGAAGGATGGAGATTGGGAATCGGAAGACGTAGAACGTTGTAAACCGATGTTATATATATATATAGATCGAATGTAAGAGAGTATGTACCTTAAAATTGCAGTTTTCTTTGTCTAAAAAGTTTGAAAAAGAAGTGATAACGCGCGTGAAAGACGTCTTGTTGTCAAAAACTGAACACGTGCGTTTAGAATTCTGTGTTGCAATATGAAAACATCGCCTATAATGCGCTAACCTCTTTTGAACCTGGAGACTGCCTCAATAAAATATTGATTGCGAAGGGCCTCAGGAGCGGCCACGTAAATTTTGAGATTTCATATAAAGTGTATATTTCGCTTAATAAATCAAAGCGCCATTTATGGTTATTTTTCGTCAATTTATTTTCATCTCGGGATTTGCCGGTTTAAATATAATACGTCATTTCCATAACACCCCGTATATTTCCAAGCGGCCACCCATCCAAGTACTAACCGTGCCCAACGTCGCTTGACTTCCAATGATCGATGAAACGCTTCCTCTTATTGTTCCCACTTGTTCCTCCTAACGAAGAGCGAGTTCTGTTTGATCCGTTGCAGTAATTATGCCCTTCATTCTTGTAAAAAAGCATCTTTATTGAAACTTGGTCGTTCCGTCATACATTTAAAAATATTTAACTTTCGTCCGACAAAAGATGATTTTCGATAATAAGAATTTCTGAAAATGTTCAAGGAGTGGAACCCGGTCCTGTACTTAAGTAAACGAATCTACTCCTAAACCGTATAATCAGTGTTTAATTATATTTTGTTACTGATATACATTAATAAGTGAAAGTTACCTAAAGAAATACAAATATTATAAAAGTAGAGCTGCAGATCAGACATAAAATAAAATAAAAAAGGCCACAGAAGTTTTTAACAATTTGAATAAGTAAGTTGTGGTTCATCATCAAGGTAAAATGCATAATATAACTTTGCTTTGCTATAAAAACATAAAATTACCATAGAATTTTAAATTAATCAAAAGAATGAAGCTCAAGTTGAAGTGCACTCGAACGATAATATAAATATTTATCAATATTAATATGCACTACACAGTTAATACTAAAATGCATCATAATAGAATAAAGAAGGCGCTCAAGTGCGAGTCAAACTTGCGTTATGAATATTCCTTCGCTTGGGTTACCGATAGTATTCAGTGCGACGTCATGCTGTTAGATTTTTTGATTATTTCACTTGTGAGATACAGGAGTGGTCGGGCTCGACACTTTTATGCATGTTTTGCTTAGCAGAATGTCGTTTGATTCCATTTTTTACTTGAGAAATACTGTTTTTTCATAAATTGAACCGTTTTCATAACACCCTGTATAATGTTTGGTAGACCGTTATAAAATACGGGCCTTAGAAATATAATCGAAAGTTTGAAACGGATCAATTATTTTTTACAATCTTATCATAATAAATAAGTTAATAACCGACAACAAATATTTGTTTGCAAGAAAATACCACAAACTTATAAATGCAAAACAGGTTGAAATCTTTTGTGGTTTCCAAATTGGTTGTTCTCGCGATAATACATACACTGTCCAACAAAAAAATTAATTTCAATCTCCCATAACTTCTTTATGCATTTTTTTCCGTGGGCAAGGGCTGATCCAGAACTTCGGTCTGGGGGGGGGTCAACCGTCGTTTTTTTTACCGTTCACACGTCGTTTGCACTGCGAATAAACTTGTACGGTTTGCGGTGTTGCATAGGTTTACACGATCTCTTTCACTGGACATCTGAAAGTAATAAAACTTTTCTCCATCTTTTCTCATCGTGTGAACTAGGGAATCCAATCCCGCGCATCCGCAGGATTTGCGGGATATCAAACAATGAACTGCGGTATTTTTGGTCGACGCATCGGGGATTCCCCGCCATGCTGGGCTATTGAAAATACGTTAAACAGAACAGTTTTCTTGCGTACTTGCGAAAGTAAGGGCGTTATTCTACAAGTATCTAGTGGCATTTATCAAGTGGTTGAATATAATACATGGAATTTAATTAGCAATCACAAAAATGAGTGTCAGTGTAGTTTACAAAGATAATAAAGGTCCAAGTTTAGTTTGGAATTATTTTTTAAAGTCTGAAGATGGTCTTACAGCTAAATGTAAGTTATGTCCTAGCATTATCAAAATCTCTGCTCGTTCCACCAAAGGTCCTTCACACCCACTTACAAACAAAGCATAATATTAATTTGAAAGTCCAGAGCAGCAGCGGTAGTGTTGATATTGATAAAATAACGCAGGAAATGAAAGCTAGTACCAGCAGTTCCAGTAGTTCGTTTTGTTCTATTGTTAAACACTCAGCTGTTAGTGGTTCTTCTGTGCAACCTAAGAAAATGAAAATTACAGATTTTTTTTCATCTGAGATGTAGAAAATAGTGTCTCGAATGGTAGCTAAAGATGGTATACCCTTTGGAAAGTTTATCACATCGACCGATATGCGCCAACTATTCGAATCAGGGCCACAAATTGTGTAAAATCTATTCCGCCGACAAGTGTCGAAGCTGAACGTGCGTTTTCAGCCGCAGGATACATGTGCAATAAAATAAGATCAAATCTAAAAGATGTTATCTTTTCTCCGAAAATACTTTCAAAATCAATGTAACATGTAGCCGTTAAACTAGTCGTACTATTGTATTGTACCTATATGCAATAAATATTTTCCTGCTACTCTACTCTGTTTCTAATTGCATAAAACAACAATATTAACATACAGCATATCCACATCGAGTCCCGCAAATCCCGCGAAATCACCGCTGGATCCCGCATTTGCGGGATTGGATTCCCTAGTAGGCACCATAACTCGTTAAATATAAATTATAACCGACGATTTTTTTCTTGTTTCAGTTGACAATATCAAATGGATCATTCTCAGCATCATATACCCGACGGAGGACATCATGCGGTGGGCCACGACCACGATACGATGACAACGGGTCATGATATGCACGACATGAGCCATGGTATGCCCGGCCATAACGACCACGCTGCCATGGGGCACACGGGCGGTGGTAATATGCACATGGACGGTATGAATATGTGGGTACGTAGTTTTCATTCCGTATACAAATTTAGTGATGCCTCCGATCTCGAGAGCTCAGCAATTTAGAATATTTTTTTTTAAATTTCAGTTCCAATTTTCCACAAACGCGACCGTTTTGTTTGAACCGTGGACCTTTTCTACTGTGGGCGGACTCATCGGCTCAATGGTAGGAATATTCTTTATGGCCGCGCTTTACGAAGGGCTCAAATATTACAGGTATATTGGAAAATGTAATTGCGACAAGTCTATTGGTTTTTGAGCACGATACAATAAAAAAAGGTATGATATCACGCAAGGAGGCGTGGTCGGAATATCTTACACGAAATCGCGCAAGGAGGTGTGACATAGTGACGTCAAATTTGCGTCATTATGCGCACCAGACGAACTGGGAAAGGCTATAGAAGATATCTTACCTTGTATTTATTGTATCATGGTTAACTGACTGTTTTATATGAAGTTTATTTTGGTCCCTACCACATATACAGGTTGTTATGGAAAATATAATACGTCATTTCCATAACACCCTGTATATAACCATTATATTGCTAATACCATCTGCAATTATGTCCCCGCTATGGGCATCGAACGGGTAATAGTGAGTTTGCGCAGTTCGGAAATTTCCTTGTGAAAGTAAACATTCGACAGGACCGGATTTCAACTTTTTTAATGTAAATTTCACTGGTTAGTTAGGAAAAATATTGCAATCAAAATTTCGATTTAAGACAGCGTTCCATGCATACGATTTCTGACGATCCGACGGTGCCCTGATTGGTGTAAACTTTTGGTGCCAAATTACGTCCGAATATTTGTAACAATCGACACGATGAGCTTTATTTTAACTTTCATCCGTCGTCGTATGTTTCTTAACTTTTTTTCTAAACCAAAAATTAAGACTATTTTGGGAATTTTTATCAGCTACTAATGCACCAAATTACAAATACATGAATTTTAAGGTTAGGTAGTGACCACATATATATTATATTGTATACCAGCGACACTATCTTCTTTTTTACGAGCTTTTTAGTGAAATTCGGTTCCGAAGATCGGATAATGTGATAAGCAAAATATTTTCGTATATATGTACATACCTGAAATACTTTATGCCTGGTATTGATCCACGACTTTTGCAAAAAAGCACCATGCACTTGTGTCCTAGCATGTTAAACAAAACAAGTCACTAACCTACCAAACAGCGAATCGAACCACCACAAATTAAAAACTCCTTTACAAAAATTGTTGTTAGGTAATGAAAGTTTATAAGCACTAATATACCGACAATAATGTGGATGAACCACTTTTTATTCTGTAATTTGAAAAAGCATCCAGAACCAAAGATGGCGACGAATAACAACAAACAAATAATGTCGGTCCGGCTCTGACGCTATCGATGAAATTTCCACCCTACTGCGCAAACTCAATGGTGCCAAGCCATCTCCCATACCGGGGACGGAAATTCGGTTCGGAAGATCGGATAATGTGATAAGCAAAATATGTTCGTACATATGTACATACCTGAAATACTTTATACCTGGTATTGATCCCCGACTTTTGCAAAAAAGCACCATGCACTTGTGTCCTTTCATCTTAAACAAAACAAGTTACTAACCTACCAAACAGCAAATCGAACCACCACAAATTAAAAACTCCTTTACAAAAATTGTTCTTAGGTAATGAAAGTTTATAAGCACTAATATACCGACAATAATGTGGATGAACCACTTTCTGTTCTGTAATTTGAAAAACCATCCAGAACCAAAGATGGCGACGAATAACAACAAACAAATAATGTCGGTCCGGCTCTGACGCTATCGATGAAATTTCCACCCTACTGCGCAAACTCAATGGCGCCAAGCCATCTCCCATACCGGGGACACTTTTTGTAATTTGGAACGTTCGTATTGGCAATATAATGTATAGATATATGTGGTCCCTACTCGGACTTTTTGACCTCAATACGTTCTTATTCCATGAATTCGTACTTAACTTTTATAAATTCTTTTTAAAAAAATCGGATGTGTATGTTTGATTGGAAATTTATGATCAAATTAAATTATAATTAAATTCATAACAACAAAGAGTATGATTAGCGCCAGTCAGACACGTTCTTATTTAATTGAAAAAGTTTTAAGTGATAAAGTTTCCCGTCCAAGGAATAAAACTTTTTTTTAATTAAAAAAAAAAACGACTTGTAGAATGCTAAACATATTTTCAGTTAATAAACATAATTTTTCCTTACAGAGAATACCTGTTTTGGAAAACATACAACGCTTTACAATATAGAGCAGTTTCTTTACCGGATAAAGCTCAAGTTCCAGAGGAACCACAAGTAGTCCAGTAAGTTTTTTTTGTCCTATACCTCGAAAATCGAATCTCAGTTTTTGAAGCTCGATCCTTAAGAATGAAACATCCTGTATATCAATAATATTCATAGTCTTGACTGAGAACCTCCGGGGTTCTTAGTCTTGTTTGTAACTAACGTAATTTTTTTCGTAAATCGGGATTAAATACATTTAATGGAACATATGGTATCTACCTACCATTTCTCATATTAACATACTATTTTCATTCACTTTATACAGGGTTCCCGAAAGTGTTATTCCCAGAAAGTAAGTTCAGTAGATGACTGCTGATATGTATGGGGTTTTTAGCAATCTAGTTCCCTTTGTAGTATTAACAAGCATGCAATTTTAACTATTACGTTTTTTTTATGTTACATAAATATCAACCATAAGGAAAGCCTATATTTCATTTGACAGACAAGCCTTACAACGTCTACAGTCTACAGTTGAATCGTGGATAGAGATGTAAAATTACCGGTAATTTAAAAATCGGTAATATTACCGGTAATATTACGCAATATTACGGTAACATTGGTAATTTATAAAAAAAAACAGCTTTTAAGTAATACAATTTTTTTTTATTTGGAAACTGTAAAAACATTACGAAAAACAATAAGAACGTTTTTTTAAACTAGTCAGAGTCAGAATGGACTACGTAATAGAGTGGATAATGGTAAATCATCCTCATCATCATCCCCAACCTCGTCATCTGATTCTTCTTTCTCTTTCGTTAATTGAGTCAAGTCTATAACTTCGAAACCGATATCTTCTTTTTCTATTTCTTCCTCAGTATCTTCTACTATTCTCGAATGAAACCCGATAAATGAGAGTATGGAGGAGCGGAAAAAAAAACAATATTTCCAATGTTACCGATCTTGCAGTAATATTACGTAATATTACCAAAATTACGGTAACATTACCTCGGTAATATTACCCTTTACATCTCTAATCGTGGAACATCAAAACCCTGTTATTTTTAATGTCTTTTTATTTTATCCGTTAATAAAAAAGGATAAAACGGACGTTTTCAATGGAAATTAAATACAGTTTCAGTGTGTTAAACGCATCCTGATGATGAGAAAATCTATGCTCGCATCCGTAACCTGACGGACTGTTAAAGGCTTCAAGTGTCTATTGACATGATATACAGGGTGTTGAAAAAAGGTCGGTACCCCGGAATAACTCCGGTGCATCGCATTGTAGCGGAAAATGTCTGGGGAAAAAGTTGTTTGGTTTTAAAGGAGGAATAGTTTGCAATTTAAACCACCCCCGGAAAAAGTTGTTTGTATTCCACGGGCATTTTTTAGTACAAGACAGAGAAAAAGAGTATTTCCGGGATAAAACTTGATTTTCGCACGGTTCAGACTTTGTCTTTCTCATGGTGATTATTGGTGAAGGATGGGCCCGAATAAAAAAAATTTTCGGACAAAAGATGTTTATTTTTGGTCGGAGAACACGATACGCCAATAAAAAATATGCGGTTCCATTTGAAAAAATCTTAACTTACCCCCACCCGCGCCCGGGGGTTGAGAGAGTGGGGCGTGGTTTAAATTGCAAACTATTCCTCCTTCAAAACCGAACAACTTTTTCCCCAGACATTTTCCGCTACAATGCGATGCACCGGAGTTATTCCGGGGTACCGACCTTTTTTCAACACCCTATATATAGGTGGTGTGTTCGGGTTTGTAACGTAATAACATTTTCTTTAAAGCGACATACCATTGTGTACGATTACAAAATTTACAACGTAACACTGAACAGAGCAGAGACTTTTCCCGTTTTGGGTGTGTTATTTGACAGTAAACTGTATTTCGTTCCTTACATAAATGAGCTTATTGCAGCTTGTTATAGGTACCTAGGTTTTATAACAAGAAATTATCGTGATTTTTTAAATTGCCATACACTAAAAATACTTTTTTTAATGCATTTGTATGATCAAAATTGGAATACGCCTCGGTTGTGTGGTCTCCATATTATCAGGTGCGCCTAAATCGCTTTGAAAATGTCCAACACTGTTTCCTAAAGTGCCTAAAGTTTTAAAATTGATGGTCAGTATCCCCAGATAGGCATTCCAGATGATGTTCTATTGTGCAGGCATTCGTTTTGCTAATTAGAGGACGGACGTACCATTGCTCAACTTAAATATTTAATAGAAAAAATTGTAATGGTTTTAAGAACCTATAACAGGAAGTGCTGGGACCGGTGGTACGGCCTTCATAATGTTAATCATGTCATCATTTGCTGCTGACGGGGACTGTACCTCCCCAATTGAATTAAATTGATGATAAAGACGACTTTAGATAAAGACATGCATGCAACAGTGTATTGTGTAAGTTAATAATCACAATTTTAATGGAAACCTAGAAATATGCACGTTCAAAATTTAATTTTGGTAGTTTTAAGTTGGTAGAGGCATGCACGTTCCCATTCTAATAAATTTATTTGCCTTTTCAACGTATGCACTGCAATGCAAACGGCAGAATATCACACGCACTAATAATTTCTTTTATTATAGGCCCAAAATGATAAGCCAGATCCACTTCTTCCAGACATTCCTCCATATGGTCCAGATGATTCTCAGTTACTTTTTAATGTTAATCTTCATGACGTATAACGTGTGGCTATGCATAGCAGTAGTTCTCGGGGCGGGCGTCGGTTACTTCCTGTTCGGATGGAAAAAATCGGTCATAGTTGACGTGACGGAACATTGTCATTGACGTATGCTAGTGAAACTAAGGTAAAGTTAGGTGTGACACATAATAAGATATAAAAAATACGTGCAGATATACAGAAACATTTTCAGTTACGCTATGAATACACGTGGACAGAATCGATAGGCCTAAAGGGTAACTTTGTTGACAAGTGTTGTAAATAAATAGGGCCATTGGAGAAGGGAGGTGACAGTGACCTCCCGATAGATAATTAGACAGTGGCGGTGAGAGTTTGACAAATGCAGCCATCCTTACGCTACTGTACCGTAGGACTTTGGACGTCGGTCGATAGACAGCCGTGTCGCTCCCCGCATTCTTCCTAGGGTATTTGATAAGAGAATATTAAGCATTTTTTTATTAACTTAAGCACATTGCATAATAAAAATAAAAAATATCGCCTAATATATTGGGTCAAAACATCTGTACATATATTTTATTGAATATCCTCGGCGAGATCTCGACGTGATCGATGGCACATGGGCTTTGAGTGTTGAATTGCTTTTCAACGTAATTGTTTACTGTAACTATAGTCGATCATGGAAACCTTAAGAAGATACAGGTAAACGGCTATATGAAGGATACAGAGAACTAATATACAGGGTGTCATGTAAATGACGTATTATATTTAAATGGGTGACTCCTTGGGTGTCCTAGAGAAGCGCTACATATTTTTTTTTAATCGACCGTTTTAAAAGTGGGGTAACAAACACTCTTACTCACAGGTCAGTCCGCGCTACTGTACAACATTTCACCCAGAGCCAATGGCAATGTTGCCAAACTTAATGTAAAACTGAAATTCCATATAAAATTATAAAAATAAATTATTTTCTACCTACTTGTATTTATCTTTATGCCTAAAGAGCTAGGAAATCCAGGCACAAACACAATCAGTTTTTTTTTCATGGGAACACTCCTGGAAACACTTTATGTACACACAGAGTAATAGTGAAACAGAACTGATAGCTCTTGAAAATACAGATTATACTACAGATTATTAGATTTTATTACACGCGACGAAATTTGACGTCCACAAGAAACGCGTCAATAAAAACATTATTCAAAGATTATTTATGGACGGGCAAGATACACGCGTAAACCGAAAAAACAGAGCGGATTGCTGAGAGTGTGTTGGTGATCGACGAGACACAACGTATCCGGCCGCTGGTTGGTCTTCAACTAACAGACCGCAAGCGTGCGGCGCTATATGAAACTACTTCGCTCAGACGATGTAAGGCGTCAAGAGGTCATTGGCATTTGACCTAGTGACGTACGTGGCTATTACTATTCCATATGTTTTTTCGAGTTGTTTAATACATAGTCCATCGTAAATGGTCTTAAATTAATTGTACAAAAAGGTTTTACAGAATGGAAAAGTGTTTAAATTATTATATTTTGTCTAAAGAGTTTAAGGTGTACATATGACAACACCAGCCAGAATTCCTTGATTGCTTACATGTATCGCAGTGCCACACAGATGTTTTTCTGGTTTGACGTCAGGTCACTTTTACCGCTGAATGAATTGAAAGCGCCATTCATGGCTATTTTTCTTCAATTTGTCTTTATCTCAGGAACTGCCGGTTTAAATATAATACGGTCATTTCCATAACACCCTGTATTTACAGGTTTAACTACTAACCCAAAAACAATTAAATTATATGTCTTAACCAAAAAAGTCCGTATTCTCTCTGGTTACAAGACGTGAAAAAAGTGGTTCTCTATCATGATAGGTATGATATCAAGCCGCTCCATTTTCGTTTGGCGTGCGCAGTGACGTCATGACGCGAGTTATTTTTAAATTACTTATGGAGATTCATGTTGTTGTTGAGTTTTTAATTCCCGGTATTAAATTAGAAGTTTTATGCGTTTAGTAGTGGTGAAATGAAAGAATAATATCATGGTATTTAGGTGTATTTATTTAATAAAAATACAACATAGATTAAAGCTAAAATACTACCTAGTTAAACAATAGAAGTATGACAAAAGTTACATTGCGTAATACCGGGTCGTTTCTAAATAAGCGAGAGCAACTTTTAATTGTTTAATCTTGACCCAATTTAAAGCATTAAAGTTCGTAAATCCATTCTAATTGTTGTTTTTTTATCTCTAGAAAATGAGAAAAACCTTATAGGATATCAAAATTATTTTTCCGAGTGTCCGCACCACAACCATACTCGGCGCACCCCGCATTATGATTACCAGGATATTTATATAATAAATATCATTAAAATAAGAATAAATTACGGTAAACTATCGAAACATCCGTTGAAATATGGTAACCGCCGAAGCGTGCACATAATGACGTCACTAACCACGCGATATCATACCTTCTGTTTATTGCATCACGGTTCTCTATAACGTTATAGTAAGAAAATATTTTTTAAAGTTTTTTATAGACTAGGAAAATCGTAACTAAGTAAAAATTACTGTCAAATATGTACATTTCTTGGCTTACTGTACCCTTCATATATCTCGCTTTTATTTTTCTATTTCTAGCTCTAGTAAATCTAAAACGGGGGAGAATTCGTGCGTAAACCGGATCTTTCTGACTTATACACCGTGTCCAAGATAAGAAGGGCCAGTACAGGGATCTCGGAAACCTTAAGAGATGCGAAGTCGGTTAAATGGAGGGAAAGTTGCGCATTTACGTGCCTTATAATATGTCGTTTAGAAAGTTTTAAAATTCCGAGTAGTTCCGGAGAAATCCGGAAAAAAACGAAATTCTGAAAAATCGTTGAATTTTTTTCCTGGGTTTTTTGAGGTCGAATTCTAAAGTAAATTGCACTTTTACATTGCCACTTTTCCGCTCTATCTAACGGCGTTAATTGTTTTGTAATCCGACGAGTCCTCTTCGAAGGGCCATTATCAACTTTCTTTTTTTAAATACGGTCCTGTTTTCCTGATATTGGAATTTGAAAGATTTTTTTCTCCCGAATGCAACGATGTATGACACATTGTGGTTTAATGACGTTTCGAGGGTTTTTTGAACAACATCAGGAGATTTTGGGATACGGTCCTGTATTTCTCCTAATTTTATAAATAACATCTCATAAGTAAGATCTAAATTTTTAACTTATGTTGGACTAGTTCAATAAATAAGAAATAATTTAATAATAAACCACAAATAAGTGAACAAAAAACATAGCAAAACAGTAATAAAATGAACAACGAAAAAAGTAAGGAACTACATAATCAGGTGTTCAAAATAATTTCCGTTATTTTCTAAGCACAAATAACATCTTCTAACTGTCGATTCTAAAACATTTGACAACATTTCTGGCGTAATACTTTGAAAGGCTTCAAGCACCAACCTCCTAAGTTCGTCTTCTGTTTCGAAGTTGTGCTTATAAACATAATTTTCGAGATACCCCCAGAGGAAAAAATCTAACGGTGTCATATCAGGCGAACGTGCTGGCCATGGTGTTTCAGAATACGTTCCAATCAGTTTTCCAGTAAATCCCGAATCAACAGAAGTTTGAAATAATGTTTCTGTATGTTGTTCACTTATTTGTGCTTTATTATTAAATTATTTGTTATTTATTGAACTAGTCCAACATAAGTAAAAATTTAGAGCTTACTTATGAGATATTATTAAATTAGGAGAAATACAGGACCGTATCCCAAAATCTCCTGATGTTGTTCAAAAAACCCTCGAAACGTCATTAAACCACAGTGTGTCATACATCGTTGCATTCGATAGAAAAAAAGCTTTCAAATTCCAATATCAGGAAAACAGGACCGTATTTAAAAAAAGAAAGTTGATAATGGCCCTTCGAAGAGGACTCGTCGGATTACAAAACAATTAACGCTATTAAATATAGCGAAAAAAAGTGACAATGTAAAAGTGAAATTTACTTTAGAATTCGATCTAAAAAAAAACAGGAAAAAAATAAAACGATTTTTCAGAATTTTGTTTTTTCCGGATATCTCCGGAACTACTCGGAATTTTAAACGGTATATTCTTAGGCAGGTAAATGCGCAACTTTCCCTCCATTTAACCGACTTCGTATCTCCTACGGTTTCCGAGATCCCTGTACTGGCCCTCCTTATCTTGGACACGGTGTATAATTGTCGCAATTCTTACGGTCTTGTAGATATTCAATCAAAATAATACGTATATCCTTATTTAAATAATTTATTAAGTATTATTAGTTTGTTAATAAGACACAATTTTTTTTTTATTTACTGATTTTGCAGATATTTTTATGCGTCTATTTTAGTATTGTTATAATATCTATCTATGGGAGATTATAAAATAAACTATGAGATATTGATCGAAAAAGTGCTCGAAATTATTCTATTTATGCAAACTGTTAACTAGTATTTAGACAATATTAGTTTGTAAGACAAGACAAAATTTTATAATGAGGTTATTTGACAAGAATAGAATTTATCGAGTTAATTGACATAAATGTAGACTCTTTAATCTAGCAACGATGATTCGAATAAACACAACACTTTTTTTGTTATTATCTTTTACCAATAAATATTTACTTATAATAAATTAGAAATATTTGCCTTTTTTAATTGACGTCAAATACTACCGTCCAGTGCATGTCACTGTTACAGTTCAATAAAATACTTATATAAATACAGTGTTAATGTTCCCACCCTTAATATATCGCTTCCACAGTAACATTAAAAATACGTGAATTTTATTATGAAGGGGGGACACTCTTAAGGAAACTTAGGGCCGATATTTGGTTAAGTTAGACCTTAGCTAAGGTAGCAGTCAATTGACGCGTTAAGTGGAAGATTATCACGTCATTAAGGATCGATTCCTTTAGATGACAGTTCAAAAGAACTTGTTAATATACTGAACTTTGTGTTAAGGATGACATATTTTTCTGTACCTGTAAGTGACTGAAATAGCGGCCCTAAGGGCCGATATTTGGATGTTTATTTAAGTTAGACCTTCTAATTCTAAATTTAGTCCATAATTTATAGTAAATACTAGAAAAACCGAGCGGTAAGGTCAGTAAGGTGTTCTCATTATACTCAATTTAAAAAGCGCGACATTTTTACTTAAGTTACAGCAGACGAACAAAAGTAATTTTTTTTTCAAGAAGAGTTTTCCTTTTTCTGAGGATTTTTCAGTATTTTTAAAATGATCCCGATTTTACGAGCTATATACAAAATGAGACAGCGGAAAACAAACCAAGAAATAACTCCACACCTATTCACAAAATTCTATACTATGCAAATTTTGAGTCCGTCCTGAGATATGGCATACTGTTCTGGGGAAGTAGCTCTGAACTACAAAGGGATTTTGTAATACAAAAGAGAGCAATAAGGATAATTAATAAAATGAACCTTTTAGATTCCTGTAGGGGAATATTTAAACGAATGAATATTCTAACAGTCTATGGGCTTTATATTTTTGAATGTCTGATGTTTTTGTTTAGGAATAAGAACAAGTTTGAAACTGTAAATGTCGATGTTAACTATACAAGAACAAAAAACTTATTATATCCTCGTCACCGTTTAACTATCACAGAAAAGAATCCTTATTATATGTGTATCAAACTTTTTAACAAGCTGCCGAATGATATAAAATCTATTACCAGTGTGTCAAAGTGGAAAAAAACATTAAAAAAAGTGTTAATAGATATTGAACCCTATACCAATGCCTACAGAAGGCTTTGCCTATACATTAGTGGACGTTTTAGACAAGGAATGGTAAACCCATTTCCATTTTATGACGTCATTTCACTTTCATCCTACTTTGTAGAATCTAATTTGAAATAAAGAAATATTTTTATTATTGGTTTTATGAAAAAAAGTTATTCTTCATGAAAAGTTCTGCATGGTCTAAAACTCGAAATGTAACCTTCAGTTATCAAAATTCCCCAGTCATATACGAGGTATATCAGAAATTACGAATCTTGCTCAAGAGTAAAATACCTTTATTTTTGACAATACAGAAGAATGTTATGGAGAAAAGTTATTTTGAATTAAAAGTTATATTCAAATATGCAATTACAGTTATTTAGCCTGAAAATTTAGGTTTTGTGATTATTTACTAATCATTCCGTATTAATTATAAAAACAATTTGTATTTTTTCTTCACAACTTAGGTAAAGCTGCCATTTCTAATGTATTTTATAAATACCAATGCACTATGACATCCGTGTCAAATATTTCTTGTCAATGCATCCTAGTTTACGTTAAATTGTATCAGGCCAGAATAATTAATACGGAATGATTAGTAAATAATCACAAAACCTATATTTTCATGCTAAATCACTGTAATTGCATATCTGAATATAACTTTTCTTGATAACATTTTTCTGTATTGTCAAAAATAAAGGTACTTACTTTACTCTTGAGCAAAATTCGTAATTTCTGATATACCTCGTATATGACTGGGAAATTTTGATAACTGAAGGTTGCATTTCGAGATTTAGACCATGCAGAACTTTTTATGAAGAATAACTTTTTTTCATAAAACCAATAATAAAAAAGTTTTCCATATGGTTCCAACTTAAGTAGACACACTGTATAGCAGCTTCGGATCCGCTATATTGGAATTTTTCTTCGTTTGGCTTAGCTTCGATTAAGAGAAATATTTTTGAAACAATATCCGACTATGCACCGCCGCGAATGTCAAATTTACTTTAGACTTTAAGAATACGTACCAAATTTGAGAAAAAATAGAAAAAACATACTATCTTTTCCGCTAATGAAATAAAAGATTACTGATGTATAATTTTGACATTGGGCGACAACCACGCATGCTAAAAAGCCCGCTATGTTTAGGACGAACCACATAATGTGGGACGAACGCCGATGCAATAGCAACTATCAAATTTAAGAAAAAATAGAAAAAACATACTATCTTTTCCGCTAATGAAATAAAAGATTACTGATGTATAATTTTGACATTGGGCGACAACCACGCATGCTAAAAAGCCCGCTATGTTTAGGACGAACCACATAATGTGGGACGAACGCCGATGCAATAGCAACTATCAAATTTAAGAAAAAATAGAAAAAACATACTATCTTTTCCGCTAATGAAATAAAAGATTACTGATGTATAATTTTGACATTGGGCGACAACCACGCATGCTAAAAAGCCCGCTATGTTTAGGACGAACCACATAATGTGGGACGAACGCCGATGCAATAGCAACTATCAAATTTAAGAAAAAATAGAAAAAACATACTATCTTTTCCGCTAATGAAATAAAAGATTACTGATGTATAATTTTGACATTGGGCGACAACCACGCATGCTAAAAAGCCCGCTATGTTTAGGACGAACCACATAATGTGGGACGAACGCCGATGCAATAGCAACTATCAAATTTAAGAAAAAATAGAAAAAACATACTATCTTTTCCGCTAATGAAATAAAAGATTACTGATGTATAATTTTGACATTGGGCGACAACCACGCATGCTAAAAAGCCCGCTATGTTTAGGACGAACCACATAATGTGGGACGAACGCCGATGCAATAGCAACTATCAAATTTAAGAAAAAATAGAAAAAACATACTATCTTTTCCGCTAATGAAATAAAAGATTACTGATGTATAATTTTGACATTGGGCGACAACCACGCATGCTAAAAAGCCCGCTATGTTTAGGACGAACCACATAATGTGGGACGAACGCCGATGCAATAGCAACTATCAAATTTAAGAAAAAATAGAAAAAACATACGAAGTACCTACCTTTTCCGCGAACGAGCTAAAAGTTTTTTGGTGTGTTATTAAGTTATCAAATCCAGGAGGGGCAAGTGCCCCCTCTGGCCTCTTATAAGCGACGCCCACGACCTTAGCTAAGATAGCCTTAACGTTATGGTAAACCTTAAAAAAACTATGTTTTAATTTAATTTGACGGACGGAAAGATATGGAAGATTAAGGGTGGGAAGTTTTCAAAAAACTATGCCCTTTGGTATTTTTTTATAAAATTAAAATATCACAGCTTAGTCTTAACTAATACAGCATCATTTTTTCCAGCTACAAAATGGGTAAATTTTAAAAAATCAAATCGATGGGTTTTCAGGTATAATTTCCGCCCTAATGGGCGGTCAATAAAGTTCCATTGTACAGGTGTGGCAAAAAAGTGCCCCGAGTCACAGCCTATGCAACATTATCATTAGGAAGCCGTTTAAACTGTATGTTGATCACGCTTGTACATTATTTGACGGTCTGGACCAATCACAAGCATTTGAAAAGTATAAAATTCATTAGTATAAAAATCCATTTCATTTCTTTCGTTCAACTCTTGGTCAATCCTTAGTCTAAAGCCGGGCTCAGACGGCTGGTGTAGTTGGCCAATATTTGTTAATGGCGTATACTTGCCACGTCATATGAATGGCTTGTACGATAATTGACAATTCTACTATTCATATGACACTATTACAATTACTGGCCAAGTACGTCGGTCGTCGGGGCCCGGCTTTAGCGAATATACGTACTTTATATAAAAGCCGTATTAGAGTCGGGAATTTTTGTTGCGCCAGCAATGGCTATTATAATTGCAAGGATTCATGCGCAGTACACCGTTCCCGATCAGCTGTCTCTCATTACCAGAAATGGGGCACGCGCCATTTTAATGGCCATTGCCGACGCAATTGGGTAGACATGGATTATTCTGTTATTTTTAACTGTTTATTATTTGGTCGAAGCAGGTATGAACAGCTAATGGCCATTTAAACCCACTGGTACTTAAATTTGCAGTTCACATTCTTTATTAAGCTTATGAACTGCTAATTCGTAGCAACTTTTTTGACCTCTTATTTGGAAATAGCAGTAGCTGCTTAACTGGTAATCAAAACGAACAGGTTTGCCCATCTCTAATTCTGGGGATATTTTAGGGATTTCGACAGTACCCATTGCTGTTCTGACCGTTGACAATGCTCCAGCTAATCGAAAACGGTTTACTGCGCATGAATACGTGCCATTATAATTGCCGGCGCAAGAGAAAAAATTTCCTACTCTAATACGGCCTTCATTAAGGCCGTATTAGACTCGACAGTGGGTACTGTCGAAATCCCTAAAATATCCCCAGAATTAGAGATGTGCAAACCTGTTCGTTTTGATTACCAGTTAAAGCAGCTACTGCTTTACAAATTTACAAATAGGAGGTGCAAAAAGTTGCTGAATTAGCAGTCCATAAGTTTAATAAAGAATGTAAACTGCTAATTTAAGTACCAGTGGGTTTAATTGCCTGTTCATACCTGGTTCGGCCAAATAATAAACAGTTAAAAATAACAGAATAATCCATGTCTATCCAATTGCGCCGGCAAGGGCAATTAAAATGGCGCCTGCCCCATTTCTGGTAATGAGAGACAGCTGATCGGGAACGGTGTACTGCGCATGAATCCGTGTCATTTTAATCGTCAGAAGAGTAGAATTTCCGACTGTAGTACGGAGAACGGTGTACTGCGCATGAATCCTTGAATTATAATTGCCATTGCTGGCGCCATAAAAATTCCCGACTGTAATACGGCTTTTATACGGCCTTTATAATTATCAGTGATACTTAGGTTAGTCCTAACTAAAATTAAAGTCGGAAGGAACCGACAACTTAAGCAACCTTAAATATCGTCATCCCTTAACATTGGGCAGTAGTGCCTAATAAATAACACAAATATAATACACGATACAAAATAAATAATGAAAAAATGAGTAAAATACCTATATGGGTAATTCCAAGAAAATGCGATATTTTTAGCCAAAGGACACATGGTTAAATAAATAAATTTTACTCATGATGACATTTGAAACTCATATTTGCTAGGAAGAACCCATAATACAGGGTTATGATAAAGATACAGATTCAATATATCAATGCTCCAATTCTGGTGGAAGCTTAAGGGTAAATCGGTTTTCTTTTGCGGGATACAAAATTTTCAGGAATTATACGAAGATTTAGGCTTTGTAAAAATCTCCATTATGACTAAATACATTAAGTAAAGCGAGGGACCTTTAATATATGTAGCTAGAGGCCGCAGTCGTGATTTTAAGTATAACTCCTCATTCGGTCTTGTGCAGTCATAATTTTTTCTTCGCACATGAAACATTTTTCTTTCACGTTAGTTTGGCATTCACTCTGAATGTCTAGCAAAGACACTTTGGTGTTCGGTAATTTTTTCTGTAGTAAATCTAGCAAATTTGGCATGGTTATTGGCGCTAGACCTTTAAAACAATAATAATCAGTTAGCTTATAATAATAATAATAATAATAATAATCTTTATTTAGCACTTGACTAGTTATTACTAAAAAATACAAGTTACAAAACAGTGTTTATATGTCAGTTACAAAAATGATAAATCCTACTCTACTCTACATATCCCTCAAATAAAGAAACAATCTTCTTTTAAAAACATTTAACCCATTTTCCTCCTTAATGCCCTCGGGGAGGTCATTAAAAAGACGAACAAACCCGAAAAATAGCGATTTTTGTAGAGATGTGGTCTTAACTGACTCAATGTTATAATGTTGCCCAGAGCGAATGTCATAACTATGAAAATTTGATCTTTTTTTAAGAAAAGCATTAAAATATATTGGTAGTGCTCATGTGTAATTTTATATATTAAAACTAAGTTCGCCTTTCTAATGTTCTGGTGCACAGACAGCCAATTCAACCTCTGTAACATAGTTCTTACCGGGATATACCTGTTGCATTTAAGAATAATTCGCATAACCTTATTTTGCTGAACCTGCAGCCTGTGTATATTTTCCTGAGTACAAGATATTAATAAAGAACAACAGTAATTAAAGTGAGGCAAAATGATTGTATTATAAATCAGTGTCTTGTACTATGTATTTTTTTACAATTATCGCAAAAAAATAAGTATTCAGTGGCGGCTCGTGACCTATGATAGAGAGGGTTTACAAGAATGGTAAAATTATTTTTAAAATTTTATTTTTGTGTAACGACCAAACAATTACTTTCTAGGCGTTTTAAATCTAGAAAGAAAAGAAGTAATAAGAAAATGCGTTAGGTAAAACATATTTTTATTTATTTTTTAATTCTACACAAGGAAATACAACTTTTGGAAAATAAGAACGGTTTTCTTAGTGTGTATAGCTGTCGGATCTTAACGTCGTCGCATGCAACCATCGTAACAATATTTATACAGTCCTACTAATACTACTAAAGCCATCTACGAGCTATCAAGAAAACCGAATGATGTCTAATACTACTACGCCATCTACGGCTACGTTATTAGGCGCAACCAAGACTAGAACAATAGTTAACTGTTTTATGACGAGAACGAATCGAGCCACGAGACTGACAAGTTGGCATTCTTCATATTTTCAGTGTTTTTTAGTTTAAATCCTTAAATAAAATGGTTTAAAATCATATCGAGTATCATTTATCGAAATACACAACATTTATCGACCCTACACAATTGTGCTTAAACGTAAAGTCCGTTCTTCGGTTCTTAATTATAGAAAATTGATCAATAACAGCCTCATTAAGTTTGGAATACCCTCTATAATTTTTTTTTCATATATTTCATTTTTAAACTTTCTAATAAAGTCCCTAGATTTACCCTTTGTGGTCTGCGTTAAATTAATTTCGGGTTTAGGTGTTCCCGCATTCTTCACTTCAATTTTTGCTCCAAACTCAAAGAGCTAAAGTTATTTCTTAAATAGTCCACCATCAACTATTCATTGTAACTTAATAAATATATAATATTAAAATATTAAAACATACACGCTCGAATTTCTAACTAGATGCACGAACAGGCAACCGCGCGGTGCACACAAAAACTGTGCGCCTTTTCCATGTTAAATCGCCATAGCCCCGCTGCCACCCGCCACTTGTTAGTACAGAGAAACTGCACTACTTAATCGCACATGCGTCATAATCGTCATTTACCTCGACCGAGGCACGGTTGCCGGATCTATACAGCTGACGGGATGATAAAATATTAGGGAGGGTCGGACTTTTTTTGTTTGACGGTACGATAAAATATTAGGGAGCGTCGTACTTTATACGATAAATAATATTCAATGAATATAAATTAATATTCTTTATTCGTTTTGGTTTGGGGGTGCACGTGCGCATGTGCTCCTGTAGAAGAACCGCCACTGAATATGAGCCAGGCAGAAACTACAGTTAGAGTTCACACGTTTATATCGGTAATACCGATACCGATATTATATTGGTATCGGCAGCTAAAATAACGATATCGGCTGATCACTAGAATAAACACTATAGAATACTAATCGAGCTAAATTATACATACCTTCAATAAAAGGAGATCTGGATCCTTTTCTTGGATTATGCTTATTTCTGTGAACTTTGATTGCTGTCGCGTTATCAAGATGGTAAAAATCTTTTACGCTGGACAAACCTAGAATATATCGAATAATTATACAACATCTCCAAGATAAGGAGGGCCAGTACAGGGATCTTGGAAACCGTAAGAGATACGAAGTCGGTTAAATGGAGGTAAAGTTGCGCATTTACGTGCCTAATGATATGCCATTGAGAAAGTTTTAAAATTCCGAGTAGTTCTGTAGATATCCGAAAAAAAACAAATTCTGAAAAATCGTTTTATTGTTTTCCTGGGATTTTTTGAGATCGAATTCTAATGTAAATTGCATTTTTGCATTGCCACTTTTTCCGCTCTATCTAACAGTTTTAATTGTTTTGTGGCCATTATCAACTTTCTTTTTTTAAATATGGTCCTGTTTTTCTGATATTGGAATTTGATAGCTTTTTTTCTTCCGAATGCAAAGATGTATGACACATTGTGGTTTAATGACGTTTTGAGGGTTTTTTGAACAACATCAGGAAATTTTGGGATACGGTCCTGCATTCCTCCTAATTTTATAAATAATATCTCACAAGTAAGCTCTAAATTTTTTACTTATGTTGGACTAGTTCAATGAATAACAAATAATTTAATAATAAACCACAAATAAGTGAACAAAAACATACCAAAACAGTAATAAAATGAACAACGAAAAAAGTAAGGAACTACATAATCAGGTGTTCAAAATGATTTCTGTTATTCTCTAAGCACAAATAACATCTTCTAACTGCCACATAACAGTTTTTTTGAGATAAAATAAGACATGCGATAGAATATCAAACTTTTCAGCATTTGTAAATTTATGTTCCATATTTTCTGGAAAATAGAAAACCTAAACACAATGGAAATGTCAAGTGAAACAAATCACGCGTCACCATCTTAATTTTTTTTGTTTCAAGCGCCTATTTTCTTTTAAATCCCGAGTCAACAGAAGTTTGACATAATGTTTCTATATTTTGTTCACTTATTTGTGGTTTATTATTAAATTATTTGTTATTTATTAAACTAATTAATAAGCAGGGATAGGATATAGGGACAACTGTAAACTAAATTTTATCCAACTAAAAATACTTACCTTTCCTTGCATCTTTATCTTGGAGAACGTGCTTCACGCAATGGCTAATTTACCAAGGTATAGCACAAATAGTAACTTTCATGAACATCAAACGCGTAACAAGGATAGCCTGACAATTCCATTTTACAGACTGAGAAAATGCCAGAATGGACCAAATTTTCTTGCAATAAAATTTTTTAACAAACTCCCAAAGGCAATAAGGGATCTACCGATCAATCAATTTAAGTGTAAAATGAAAGAATACTTGATATCGAAGGCCTTTTATTCAACAGACGAATTTTTAGAATGTAATGTCGTCTTTTAGTATTTTACTATTTTATCAATTTGTTTTGTTATGTAATTTTAAAAACATTTTTAAACTGTTACTACTTTGTGTGTGTGATATATGTTGTGGTTATCAGATTAATATTTTAGTATTTTATTTTGTATTGTGAATTGAATTGACTTGTGTACATTTTTTATAATATTAGCACCAATAAAATATATGAATATGAATATGAATATATGAATATGAATAAGTAAAAAATTAGAGCTTACTTATGAGATATTATCTATAAAATTAGGAGAAATACAGGACCGTATCCCAAAATGTCCTGATGTTGTTCAAAAAACCCTCGAAACGTCATTAAACCACAATGTGTCGTACATCATTGCATTCGGAAGAAAAAAACCTCTCAAATTCCAATATCAGAAAAACAGACAGAAACAGATCGTATTTAAAAAAAGAGTTGATAATGGCCCTTGGAAGACGACTCGTCGGATTACAAGACAATTAACGCTGTTAGATAGAGCGGAAAAAGTGCAATTTACTTTAGAATTCGATCTCAAAGAAACCCAGGAAAACAATAAAACGATTTTTCAGAATTTCGGTTTTTTCCGGATATCTCCGGAACTACCCGGAATTTTAAAAGTTTCTAAACAGCACATTATTAGGCACGTAAATGCGCAACTTTACCTCCATTTAACCGACTTCGTATCTCTTACGGTTTCCAAAATCCCTGTACTGGCCCTCCTTATCTTGGACACGTTGTATTAAAGGGTACAAAAGATTGTACAATTGAACAAACCTGAACGGTCCATAATCCAACAGAATTGTTTCAAGCTGTCTTTTAGAGCTATCGCGCCATTTATAATCTCGCTATTTTCCAAGGCTACGTCAAGAACGCTGCTGTAGAATACCACCCTTAAGATAGAGAGGGTAAGTTTTTCAATGTTCCGACAATTTCCTAACAGTCGTCCGAAATTACTTGTACCCGCACGAGATATTGAAACATTGAGTAAAATCAGTTCTACAAAATATTTCTTATGAAATCTTGAGATTGTGAACACAATTTTTATTAATGTAAAAATACTATTTACCTTTTATATTTGGCAGATCTTTAATCTTTTCTAAAATGTCATATTCATGGAAATAAGGTAAATCACTTATTTGTAACTTGCTTAGTAGTTTCAGTCCTTTTATGTAAAAATTAGAACCAAAAAGAGCAGTATCCCATGTAGTGCCTAAAATAAATATGTATGTATTGAAACACAATGGTCACCAGTTATAGAGAATAGGTATTTATTTGTGAAACTAATTAAATAATAAATGTTGCATGCTCAACTTTTAAAAAAAAATCACTAATAGGTACCTATATTAGCATCTAGACTGATAAATTCGAGTCTTTCTACCTCAGCAATGTCTTTCCAACATGGTTCTTCACACGGTGCATGAAAAGTAAGATGTTTAAGCTTGTCTAATTTTTTAAGATTTTGAACATCCGTGATTTCTATGTGCGTGATCAAGTCCAAATGGGTTAAATTTTTAAGATTTTCAATAAAGTCTAGCTCCATTGGTGGATCTCCCCAATTTATTTCGGCATACATTCTTTCTAGGTTTAAATGGTTTTCAGCTAATAGTTTCAATTGATCCTTATGACAGCCATAAAGCCTTATTGTACGTAAATTTCTCATTTTAATGGAAATATCTTTTAGAGTTTCCTAAAAACATTCGGGTATACCTACTTTATTTACAATAAATATACTGTAATACTTAGAATTCCTACAATAATACATCTTAAACTAATACCAGATCTTGCTCTACACAAGCACGCTATTAATTTTTCCCTAGTAACTTACTAATGATAATAATTTTGGATTTAAGAGATCTAAACTTTTTATCTTCACACCGTGGTTCAAAGCCACATCTTCAATGTGCTTTGTACAGCTCCGTATAGATTTCCAGAGGCTCTCGTCTTGTGCAACCCAACACCATATTTTACATACTTTAGTACAGCTGAGGAGGTCCTTAAATTCTAAATATCTAAATACACATATCAAAGTATTGTAAGCAAAAGGTTCGTCTGTGGAAAGTTTTATTCCAAGTGATAAACTATCCATTTTAATAACTTAACTATAGCGTTTCTTTGTTAAAAAAAAGGTTTTGCTGTTAAGATAAATAACTATTTTAAAATTAGGTGTTTTTTAATAAATTTGTATAGCGTAAACTGTAAACACAGAAAGTAGGTTATGTGTAAGGAAGACCTTCATAACAACACTTCTGACATTCTCTGCACGCTCGCTAAATGCATGAACTTAACTTACTTGCCCAATACTGTTCACTATTGATCCGCCATCCGTACGTGCAGTGAGTGCCATTTGAACTGACACTGACATAAATGTCAATAATTCCCTGATTTCCATGTATTTTTTTAAAAGAAAGTCGAAAGAAATGTAAATAAGTGGATTAATGCTGCTCCAAGACCAGGAATGACAAGGTATTTTATACAATTGTACAACAAACTTTCATTTAATTTTTTTAACGATTATTTTAGGTGATTAACATTGCTTAAAAAATGGGAAATTCTGGACTAAAACAGCATATTGAAACTGCTCAAAAAACAGGAGTGTTAAAGGTTTCCCAGGGAAAACTCAACGAATTTCCTCCTGGTTTTAAACAACTAGAGGGATGTCTCAGAACTTTGGACATATCTGACAACAAGTTTGTGGTATTACCCATTGAAATTAGCAGATTCATGCAACTACGGCATCTCAACTTGAGCAAAAACAAATTAGCTAAAATTCCCGATTGTATTGGAGCTCTAACCAAACTGGAAACTTTTAATGCAGGCCACAACAACTTAACATCTCTGCCTCGAACTTTTTCTAATTTAATTCATCTTAAACAGGTAATTTTAGGTAATAACCATCTTAAAGAATTTCCCATGATGTTTTGTGGTTTAAAACACTTAGATCTTCTTGATTTGTCGCAAAACGAAATCTCAATTATTACAAGTGAAGTTAACACCCTAAATGTTACAGAGTTGAATTTAAATCAAAATCAGATATCTAGCCTCTCTTCCGAGATAGCTTCTTGTCCCAGACTCAAGACTCTGCGGTTGGAAGAAAATTGTTTGCAGTTGACTTCAATCTCGCCAAGATTGCTTGCGGAAAGTAAAATTTCTAACTTGTCCTTGGAAGGTAATTTATTTGAACAAAAGCATCTTGCTGATGTAGCTGGTTATGATGCATATATGGAACGATTTACCGCTGTTAAGAAAAAATTACTTTAAATAAATTTATAAGACTATATAAGGCTGAATGCACAGATACAAATTATTGAACTTAGCAAGAAACCATTGCATTTAGCCATTTTAAGGATATTTAACTTGAATTGCATTTCGTGCAATCACTCATAAAATACAAGTTATTTTCCATAAAGTATGTTTTTTAATGTTACACATAAACTTTTTAAGTTGTGTTTTGAAGTTAGATCTCTTGATGACCAAAAATGGTTTTGTATTTATTTTGTATGATATGATTCCTATCCAGTTGCTGTCAAAATAACAGCTATCATTTACATGTAGAACCAAACATTTTTAATCTATAAGTTGTCTGCACAAGGAGAGAGAAAAATATTAATTATAACTAAATTTTTCTTAATGGCATTCACATGATCAATTCTAAAGGGTAATGACTGATTTATAATGGGAGTTTTTTAAGTATTTTTATTTTGATACAAATTGTACTATACCTAGGAAAAATTATTGGCCTCTATTCTGCAATTAACTTATTTCTTTCGAGCTTAAAATGAGTATTCTTGTTGTGCAGATTGTTATAGTGTATTTAGAAAATGTATTTAAGACTAATAATACCATTATCTTATTATATATATCTAAATAAATGTGTTGGGATAATGCATCATGATACTTGGGGAGGTGGTTCAACATATTAAAATAAAGATAGTAAGTCATACTATAACAAAATGTCTATAACTCTATTCTTTTTGAGTTGCAGCCTGTCAAAGTTAAATTTTTTGTTCATATTTTTACATCCTATATAGTTAGTTTTTAAACTATCAAATTGATATTTATGCATTGTTCCAACACTCTGTGTATGTTATAAAAGGAAGGAATTCAAAATTTGGTGAAAAATGTAAGGAAAGCAACATATGCAACAGAGATGGTCAAACATATAAATTAGTGAATTGTATTTTAAAATACTGTACTTGTCATATTTAGGAATATTGGCCATAATCATTTTGATGGCACTTTTTCATATTCAAAACAAAATTTTATTATGTATATAGTATGATATTTTACCATAATTGCCTATATTTATAGAATGTGTGGAAATATATTGGAACAGGTGTAATAATGGTGCATTTACTCGGCGTTCCCACTGACCTGGAAAACGGAAAATCTTGTTTCTTGTTTTACCGACATATTGTATACAGGATGTTCCTTAATGACGTGCTAATATTTCAGGGTGTGATTCCTTAGGTCATTTTATAAAGAAAAGTGCATATGAACATAAGTCCGCAACGGCTTGAATTTTTTGCTACAGTGAGTTGAATTTTTATTTTTTAAATGGTTATTTTTTAATATCTCCGCAAGTACTTTAGATATTATTTTCAATTTTGGTATGTGTTAATAGGATATAGAACCACACATTTTAGTTGGAAAAGTTATTCAATTGTTCCATCAGTGACGTTCCTGCAAACATATCA
The DNA here is from genome assembly GCA_963991005.1 of Barypeithes pellucidus. Taxonomy (NCBI): domain Eukaryota; kingdom Metazoa; phylum Arthropoda; class Insecta; order Coleoptera; family Curculionidae; genus Barypeithes; species Barypeithes pellucidus. The sequence goes on along the minus strand of OZ022565.1, from coordinate 13,306,554 downwards.
TCTGATATTATTTACAAAAAAGATGGTACGCCATTGACATTTTTCCATGTGGATATCGTTTCTGATTAGCCTGGTCAATTTTACATGAAAACGGTATATTGAGATTTCCTCGTCAGACGCACCGTTCTTGATTAAAACCTCTAAATTCATGTTGAAACTCATTATTATTAACATTGATAAAATAATCAAGTATAAATTTTATTTTATAAAAATTGTTGGAAATGGCCACCTTCACTTAAAAGGCATGGGATCATCTTAAGACTCCCACTAACACTTTAGAAGATTTGAGAGAGCGAATAGTTACCTCGTGTGAAACTAAAGGAATACGCTGGGAATATTTGATCGAGTGGGCAATTCGACGCGAAGACGGGCGGAAGCATGCCTTTTAAGTGAAGGTGGCCATTTCCAACAATTTCTATAAAACAAAATTTATCATTAATTATTTTATCAATAATCAATTTCGATATGAATTTAGTGGTTTTAATCAAGAACGGTGCGTCTGACGAGAAAAACTCAAGAGACCGTTTTCATGTAGAATTGACCAGGCTAATCGGAAAAAATATCCGCATGGAAAAATGTCAGTGGCGTCTCATCTTTTTTGTAAAAAATATCAGAGGCCATGTTTGCAGGGACGCCACTGGTGGGACAATTGAATAACTTTTCTAACTAAAGTTTGTGGTTCTATATTCTATTAACATATACCAAAATTGAAAATAATATCTAAAGTACTTTCAGAGATATTAAAAAATAATCATTTAAAAAATAAAAATTCAACACTCTGTAGCAAAAAATTTAAGCCGTTGCGGACATATTATGTTCATATGAACTTTTCTTTATAAAATGACCTAAGGAATCACACCCTGAAGTATTAGCACGTCATTAACGAACACCCTGTATATAATATACATACAGCATCGCATAGTCCATGTCAACAACCCTTTTCGATCTATCACTTCTCCTGTGCCAGTTGAATTCACACAATCATAAAACTTTGTCATGTGTCTGTCTATTCTTTATCTAAAAATTAACTACTATTCTTGATTCTTGACAAAGATTAATAATAATAAATTGATGAAAGCAAAAAGAAATAACTACATGTTATATTTTCTTCATATTTTTACAAATTACAAGGCTTTTTAAAATTATATTGCCAGTGATTATTGTCTGTTAATCAGTTTACTAGTTAATTTTGTTTTCGGCTCAATGTGTGTGTAAATACATTTCCGTATTGCACAAAATTCTGTCAATTCTTGTGATTTTACAAATGCCTAATGTCTAGCTTTAAATGTCTATATTTATATAATACGTCTATCTATAAAATATACTATAGTTGTGGTCAATCAGTTTTCGTAACGTTGGCAACCATTTATTATGTCTAGAATAGTTCAAAATGACTCATTGACCACACTACTTTATAAAATTATCTATTTGTAGGAACAATGTGGTTGTGAAATTAGTTTTTGTATATTGTATTAATCCACCCTACACTTTTATAATAATATTACACCCACACTTCATAATATGATTGTTGCCTATAAGTAATCCAGTATACCCAATATTGTTTTCTGTATGAAACTGCAGTATGTCCACGGATGGGGTTTACAAGAGGACAAATGGACTAAAACTTGAAAGATACGAAAAAAAGTCACTCTTAATAAACGTTTTTGCTTGTCTAGAAAATACGAACATTTTTATTAACATGAAAAGAAAACGATAACGATTTCATAATTCAAAAACTCCACCCCCATACTCGATACATTTTTCTAATTGCTTTCTCAAATAAGTTAAAGAATTTCTGATTTCTTCCTGAGATATCGATTGGACAGCCTAGATAATTCTGCCCTTCAGCACTTCAATATCATTTGGTATTGCGGTTGCAAAAACAATTTGTTTTAAACGGTCCCATAAAAACATATCGGCCAAGGTTAAGTCGGGACTTCTTGGGGGCCACAAAACTGGGCCATTCCTGCCAATCCACCTTGGACCAAATCTGCTGTCAAGACATTCTCTAATCTCACAAGCGAAATGGGCTGGACAACCTTCTTGCTGAAAATACATATTTTGTCGAAAATTTAATGGTAGATTTTCGAGTTCATCATTGAAAAATGTATCCAGCATTTCTAAATATGATAATCTATGCCATGAATGGATATCGCACACCACACGTTCACTTTTGTGAAATATTGTCTTCTCGTCATAATTCTGAATTCGGGATTTTCTAAAGGCCAGTACCAAACGTGCTGGGTTGCAACGGTTCCATTTGTTGAAAATGTACTTTCATCAGAAAACATGATACATTTATAAAAATCAACATTTACACTTAAAATTTTGTCTTCTATCCACAGGCAAAAATCAAGTCGTTTCGCGTCGTCTCCATCTTCCAATCTTTGATTAAATTGCGGTTTATACAGGTACAATTCACAACTTCCAACTGAGTAACACGATTTCAAAAGGACGTCATAAGAGTTTCTTCAACAGAATGAAGAACTAAGACTGTAGCAGCATCATCATGGTCGTATTTCTACTTTTTTTTTGAGGTCCAAAACCGAACCGGTTCTCTTGAACTTTTTGATTCACTTGCAGATTGCCATCCTAGTTATTGGGATTCCTACAAATTTCTCGGTAAATTGTTCCATGACGTAGCGGTATGAAACTTGACCATCCCCATCATAACATTGTATTATAAAAACTCTTTGTTCAGTAGATAGCATTTCTACTTAAATAATAACTTCATTAAATAAAGACATTGACAACAAGTACTTATCACCTTAAGTGTCATTATTATTTTAACTAGGTTCACCAGTCGGAGGTGTGCCAGAGAATGCTTTTTGGGAAATAATTTTTACATAGGTAAACCTTTTAATGAATTGTTCTACTTCGGTTTGTTGTGTAGAAAACACTCATTAAGAGTGACTTTTTTTCGTATCTTTCAAAATAAAGTATGTTTAAGCAAAATAACATTTTTGCAGTTTTTACCCACCCTGTATAAAAAAACTGTAGTTTCTTATGATGAATCGTATTTTCTATACAAGCAAGAACGTTTATTAAGAGTGACCTTTTTTCGTATCTTTCAATTTTTAGTCCATTTGTCCTATTGTAAACCCCATCCGTGGACATACTGTATATGTATACAGGGTGTTCTATATTGAATGAACCATAGAATAACCACAGATTCTCCACATGAAAATAATAGATTTGATCTAAACATCCCTTAGTAAAATATGAGATACAAGGTGTTAATGTTAAAGGTCGTGGGAGAGTCTGTGGTTATCTATGGCGCAATCATTACATACCACCCTGTATGTTATCGCACAGCATAGAAAGTTATGAAAATACAAATGTAATAACCCTAGTGCTAGATGTAACAACATTTTAGCATATGCACGTCAGTCCTAGCCGCAATTGTTCAGCCAATGTTTAGCTATAACCAATGACACATAATATATTTTTTAAATCTGCTTGGAAATCCATACAATCCGTCTCAAAACTCTAAATAAAATCTATATAAATATCACCAGATTATAATAACAAGGTACCTACTAGAAATTTAATGGTAATTTGTCCTGGTATATAAGTAACAAAACAATTTTAATCTTAAATAGTGAAATCAATCAAATTTTTTCAGTTTGATCAGACAATCATTAGGTCCAGTTTATATCATATGAAATAATTTATACAGGTTTTTCTATTTTACATCCACTGTGAAAATTACGACTATGTTACGGTATATTATTAATATGCGATTTGCAATATTTCCTTAAATATGTTTTTCACAAGTTTAAGAGCAATTTACTAATCTAGCACAATGCCCATTTATCAGTCCAAGTGGCGCCTATAACTTCAATTCGACAACTTATTTATTGTGTTCTAATTATTGTAACCTTGTGTATCTACCAGTGGCTGTTCTTCCACAGGAGCACATGCGCACGTGCACCCCCAAAACGAATAAAATAATATTAATTTATATTCATTGAATATTATTTATCGTATAAAGTCCGACCCACCCTAATATTTTATCGTACCGTCAATTATCATATAAAGTCCGACCCTCTCTAATATTTTAATCGTACCGTCAACCAAACTGTATATTATAGGCTCTCGATCCGGCAACCGTGCCTCGGTCGAGGTTAATGACGATTATGACGAGACTTGCTCTCATGTGCGATTAAGTAGGCGGGGCATAATGCAGTTTCTCTGTAGTAACAAGTGGCGGGAGACAGCGGGGATTTAACATGGGAAAGGCGCACAATTTTAGTGTGCGCCGCGCCGTTGTCTGTTCGTACATCTAGTTCGAAATTCGAGCGTGTATGTTTTAATTTTATATATTTATTAAGTTAAAATGAATAGTTTGACGGTGGACTATTTAAGAAATAACTTTAGCTCTTTGAGTTTGGAGCAAAAAATTGAAGGGAATACCTAAACCCGAAATTAATTTAACGCAGACCACAAAGGGTAAATCTAGGGACTTTATTAGAAAGTTTAAAAATTAAATATATGAAAAAAAAATTATAAATGGTATTCCAAACTTTAATGAGGCTGTTATTGATCAATTTTCTACAATTAAGAACCGAAGAACGGACTTTACGTTTAAGCACTATACACACTAAGAAACCCTTTCTTATTTTCCAAAAGTTATATTTCCTTGTGTAAAATTAAAAAAATAAATAAAAATATGTTTTATCTAACGCATTTCCTTATTACTTCTTTTCTTTCTACATTTAAAACGCCTAGAAAGTAATTGTTTGGTCGTTACACAAAAATAAAATTTTAAAAATAATTTCACCATACTTGCGAACCCTCTCTATCATAGGTCACGAGCCGCCACTGGTATCTACACACGTTTTTATATTCTAGGTGTATATATAGCAAATAAAATGCTTCACATATTTCTTTTACAATCTACATGTACTTTCTAAAGTAATTCAAGTCGATGATATTTTCAAGAAAATATTCCATTAGAAAGAAATATGGTTTTTGTGTTCTGTTAACCCAGTAAGGTGGTAGAATATGTCGGAAAGAAAAACCAAATAATATGTATTATAAATGCTAAATAAATAAAATACATTCGTACATGTTTTTAATTGAATCGCGAATATCTTTTTTCAACAAATGATTTGTAGAATTTGTAAAAGAAATAAGGGATAAATAATTAAATTAATGTTTTAGAAATACACATTATATTCAAGAGAGTGCTGCTTTCACTATAATTAGCGTTAAAGTTCGAGTTGAGCCTCGTACATCAAGGGTTCCGTATCTAACGTAGCATAAATTTACGCCTTCCAGCAATAATGTATATGTATCAGTTGTAAAAGAATAGAGCTCATTACAGGTTCAATTTCTTGTAAATATTCATATGTCGTGTTAAACAAAAAAATTTAAAAATTTTACACTTTGAACCCATTAGGTACGGAACTGTGAAAAACTATTGTTGGGTCCAAAAAGTTCGATTAAAAGTTATTCTTCTCGCACTGACGGCGATAAGGGACAGGTTGGGCCCGCCGTGTGGTGGCCCCAGCTTCGAGAAGACCCTCCCGCTCTAATTTATTTTAATAATTTCCCATAAAAACGCAGTTGACAAAGTCTGGCGGGGAACCCCCGAATCCTTATCGCCGCCACTGTCACATCGTTCTTAAATATTATTATTAATTGTATCGTATTTTCTCGTCACCTGTATTTTCCCATTTATCATTTATAAAAAATACCGGCATCATTCTGTATTTTTGTATAAACAAATATTTATAATATTATACTTATTTATAGTATTAAAAATTCAAATGTATTTATTTTTGTTTGGAGCCTATGTATGGCTACTTCATGTATTATTGAGAAAGTAATTAAATAACTTTATAAGTAAGTACTCTTAAGAATATTAACAGACGTATATACCTAACCATCCAATATAAAAAGATTATGATTTGTAGTCACCGTTCATACAATATGTTCATTGCTTCGCTTCTCATTTATTTATATTTCGGGTTAAGGTTTACTAAACAGTACCCTGTGGAACTCCATAATTCATTAGATTTCGTTCGCGGAAATCACAAAGGAGATGTTTGAATTTTTATATATGAACACTCGTCTGCGATAGATCGATACGTAGGTACATGGGTAAAGTAAATTCTAAAATCGTGCCACCATATTTTTGTTTTGTACTGTTTGTTCCCTGTAGTGTACCAAATTCAAAGAAAGAATAAATAGCTAGATGTATCATATAAAAGATGACCGAATGTACATAGCATGTTTAAAAATACATGTTATAATATGAGGAATATGAAATCATTAAAAGGAAACACCCCTTGTAAATCTGTGTTAGTACTTGTGTGGGTCGCGAGATCATCAGCACGTAAGCAGTTCATACTTGACCAAACAATGGAAATTTGCAAGATGATGTAATTTTCCCATTATTTTACACGCATGCGACATAAGTTATCCAGAAATTGGGAAATCAATACAATAGCTTTCTCTCGCTGAAAATGTAGTGGTAACTTTCATTTTGTGTTGCAAGATGTCGTAAATAATTTTTTTTCTATCTAAGTTGGTGAGAAACTATAATTTAAATATTTTTCTTGTGGCTAATACGGCTCTGCTGATTCTGTCATCAGATGACTGTCATGATAAGTATGTACATTAAAACTAGAGTAACTGAGCTACGATTTCAAAAACCAGACAGCAGTAATATATAAGAAAAATGTACTCCACGAAACACTCCAGACTTTCATCATTCCAAAAAAGTTTAAGTCGCCCTTATTCTGATTGGATATATAAAAACTCAACTGGCCAATGGGAAACGTCATTCCTATGAGAATTCTAATTTAAGTGTCTTAAAGGTTCCAACACGATCTATCGTTCCTCTGTGCGTAGAATGCTCCGTTGCGACCTCTATCGTTAAAGAAAAGTTATTAAAGTAATCGAATGCGGCCTTCCAAATTGTTTTGGCTTTATATGGGGTATCTCTATCTTTCTCCCACTTACCGACCTAGAAAAAGGTTAAGAACCTTGCACGTGTTAAAAAAATTACGTTGTATAGATTTGTTTATGGCGGTGGTGCACCGTGTTCGTGTTGGATAAAATAAGAAATTTCTGCTATTTCCCATAATTTCTTTTATTTTAATTTCAAAGCGATTATAATTTGTCAATAGGTAAGTGATGCATTATTATTTACCGACAATTATTATGTTCTTCCCGTTTTTACGGTCAACCAGCTGGGTTTGTTTTTGTTTACTTCTTCAATAAATTACCTACCTACTCGGCGTGACGAAATTCTAGAACTTTACAAAGAAGTTGCCATCAAATTATTTAAAGAATAAAAACATACAAGCCTTTAGGATATTGCGAAGAAAAAAGGGTATCGAATGGTTTTGCTTTTTCAATATTTTAGGCATTCCATCTTGTACGAGGTCACGAACATTTACGCCTTAACAAAAACAACATGATTGAAATTCAAATTTTATGTTATAAATTTAGAATTATTACCTTTTCGAGATTTTGGTGCAGTTTTAAAGAATGAAGGATGTTTCTTAACAGTAACATATTTTTGTTTAATTTATAATCCCTTCTAAAAATAGATATCTTATCTAAATATTAAGTAATTTGTTTATTTCACCTTTTGTTGTATAACACGTTTTGGGTAGACATACTATGCTCGGTAAAAGCTCCTTTTTCTGGTTGATAAGTTAAATGTTGGATGTTTTGGGATCTAGATAATTCAATTCTACATATTACTGGTTGCTGAGTATGGCGATTTACATTAATAGTGCTTAATCTATATAAAAACATGAAATATATGTAGTACAAAGTATCTGTAGTTAAAATACCTAAGATATAAAAACAAGCCCTTTTAAAATTTTAATTGATGAAATGTTCTGTTATTGTTCTTCCCAGTGAGTAGAATAATCCATACTAAAGATAGTGAAGATACCTCTATGTATTCTATTTTAATAGTTTGTTTAAACCCGAAACACCTCAAGGCGAATAGTGTGCAATTTTTGCTATAAGCAAATATCACCATCATCGACCTGCTCTTATTGAAAGTTAAAAAAAAATTTCATATAATAATAAATACAGATAAGTACTATATACATATCATTAAAACGAGTTGCCACAATTATGATAAATATTTCCCTTATATTTTTATGTTATCTTTATTTTAAAATAAAACGAAATTTAAAAAAATATAATATCGGTTCTGTCCTTGGTAATATTTATGTACTATCTTGTCAGTAGGTATATACTTGGTGTAAACATCAAGCTATAGTATCATTTTTTAAACAAACAGATTTTTCAAATTTATGTTTTTCAGATGTGTATAAGCAGTTGATGAGATTGTAGCCATATTCATTGTAGGATTGACTTAAGAAGTAAGCATCACCTGCTGCCAGAGAAGTTATAATATTATTGATGTCTATGCTCTGATTACAAGTTGACAGTAATGGGCTGGTCCAAAAAGATATTGAATATGTAAAAAAATTACCTTTGTATTTAATTTCGGCTGGATATTTTTTATTTTTAACAATCACAGGCAAGGAATCTTGACCTGACTTATGCTAACTTGGACAGGCCGTCTACTATCTTGTAACCAGAGCATAGCTATTATTGTTTGTCGAATTAAGTTAGCGTCCTCTATGAAGTTCCCTTTCATACACAGTCGAACTAGTTATTAAGCCTAATATCCTTGTGTTATAACCTTAGACTGTGACTTAGATTCTTAGATCTTCACAATATAATATTCTAAATTCTATATCGTCTAAATACTTTAAAAATGGTTTTAAATTTGGTTTTATTAACATAATCTGCGGTTTGTTTGAAGGTCATAGACAATACTAATGAACAATGATTTATTTTTTAAAAGTTTCATGGTTTAAGGGCAATGTAATTTGTTATTTTACTGAAATTTGAACACAAATTTATCATTATCCAGCAGTACATCGTTTAAGGGGGTCGTCTACCCAATAGGTCGCGTTTCAAGCGCTTTATTATACAGTTCGTTGTGTGGAGAGAAAGCGAGATACAGAGTTGCCGTTTGGTACACGTCTTTATTCATATATCATAAGTATGAGTGTATTTTTTTTTTAATTTTAAAAATTGCGGAAGTTGTCCTGAGACGGTGGATACGAAAAATCGACAACGCTGCAGAACTCCGGTGATTGTAGGCGACTCAGGTGTCTGAGAGGAAGCAACAAAAAAAATCAGTATCTGCACACTCTTAGCTATGCCCCCTACCAGAATCAAAAGAAAATAACAAAAAATCAGACTTTGGCGTAATTTTGAAAAAAAAAATGGATTTCTTCGTTTTTTTTGAAAGATTTTTTGCTTGTAAACAAAAAAAAAATTTTTTACGACAGTCATTGATTTACCGGTTATAGCGATGCATGCACTAAAGGTCTGTGCCAAATTTCAGCCGAATCCGTTGGGAACTTTCCGAGATATCGCCGGAGTTTCCCGGAAAAACATGGTTTCGAGAAAAACGAGATTGAAAATCCGAGGATCGGATCATTTTTTATATAAATAAATTGGAGCACGTAGAGGGAAAGATGGAGAATAGTCGACTGCCGAGAAGAAACTAACCGTTTACAATACAGGAATCTCCGTCAGTCGGTCAGATCAATCGGACAATAGAAGTGGTCGGAGAAGAAGCAGCCGGCCGCGCGGTAGGTACCTGAGAGCGCTCGCTCGCTCGGGACCACGGCAGCGCTTGCCTTTTCATCTGTATCTCCGTTAATTATGGAAGAAAAAAAAAATCCTCTGGCACAAATGTTCTTGAAACCCTAGAGATCAAATTTATGTAAAAAAAACCAAACTTTTCAAATTTCTAGGTAGACGACCGCCTTAAGCACAGAACAGGAATTACATTTTTTATTAGCAGTGAAATCATATTTTCGAACGAAGGCAAACAAATGTGACTTGCTATCTTTATTTTAACATATAGAATCGCATCTCCAAATGTCCTCATGCATTGTCCGAACACCGTGTGTTTATATTGATTAAATTTACAAAAAGGAAATTTATTGATATTGTGATGCTAATCGACATGGAAATGGGGCAGACATTCCCTATTCTAATTAGACATAAAATATGGTGTTTTCGCAGAGGTAGAATGAAAAATATTTTTTAACTCTCCTAATAGCCAAAAGACCATCTCCAAGCTGTTCCCCCTGCTCCCGTTGTGTTCTGCTACTTTGCGCCAACTCCCTTCAACGCTTGGACTCGTTCGGGATCGCTGAGCGTAGGCGGAGAAGCGGTTAGCACGATGGCCAAGGATAGAGGCGATATTTCCATTGACACCATCAGTGAAGAGGTAAAATAGCAGTAAAGTAGCAGTAAAGTTTACATTATACTGTTGACCTTTACTACCCGATTGAACCCCATTGTGTAGGTCCCAACTAGGGAATACAATCCCGCAAATGTTGGATCCTGCGGGACTCGACGTGGGTGCTGTATGTTAATAAAAAGTTGTTTTATGCAATTAAGAACAGAGTAGAGTAGCAGGAGAATCTTTATTGCATATAGATACAATACAATAGTATGACTAGTTTAACGGTTACATGTTACATTGTATTTTCAGAGAAACGATAAAGAAAGTTTAATGTTCCATCTTTTAGATTTGATCTTATTTTATTGCATATGTATCCTGCAGATGAAAGAAATCTGTAATTTTCATTTTCTTAGGTAGCACAGAAGAGCCACTCACATCTGAGCGCTTAGCAATAGAACTAAATGAACTACTCGAACTGCTGGTACTAGCTTTCATTTCCTGTGTTATTTTATCAATATCAACACTACCGCTGCTGCTCTGAACTTTTAAATTAATATTATGCTTTGTTTGTAAGTGAGTGTGAAACCCTTTGGTGGAACGAGCAGAGATTTTGCTAGGGCATAGCTTACATTTTGCTGTAAGACCATCCTCAGACTTTAAAAAATAATTCCAAACTATACTTGAACCTTTATTCTAACCACAATATAGCTATCTACATATTGATTTATTTTTATTTTGAATTGAAGATACACCTGTTTAAAATGCAGGGATGCAGGTAATTAAAATTTTGTACTCCTGCTCTGTCCGAAAAGATGTAAATTGGGGGCATTTAGTGGATAAAGGATAATTCGATCAACGGTAGAACGTAAACTTTACTATTACCGGATTGTGTTAATTTATTGTTTTTGTTGTTCCTAACTTTGTTTTACGAACACTAAGGTGGATATTGAAAAGGCCGTTGAACGAGAAATGGCACTGGCTGCGGCTAAGGAAAACGCCACCGGAACTAATGTGGAGGTGGCAACGAGGCGCAAGCCGAGGAAAGTTCATCGTCAGAATAGCAAGGAGGGCCCCGTTAATATGGGAGGATTCGTCCAGAAACCTAGGTTAGTAAGGGAGATATATTTTATTACAAGACTTTTAAAAACGGATTTCAGGAAAAAAAAAATTTTATTTGCTCAAATGCGATGAAAAATTATTTTCTGCATCTTTCAACAAGTTCAGTTCACACTTATTTCAGGATTTTGCTGAACAACATTTATTTTTTTTAATATCGAAATTTCGTCGATATCCAACCTTTTGGATTTGAACGGAGTTTTTCGGCGGCAGATTATTATTTTTGTGAACTTTTATTTTATTAACTATGAGTGTAAAATATCATAAACTAGTACTTGTACTGCAGTAAAAACCACACATGTGACCAAATGACCAACGACGAACTTTTCCGTTCCAATCCACCGAAATATTTCGTAACGAAATGTAATAAAAACCAGGGCTTTCATAAAAAAATATAGTGGCGTTTTCGCATTTTCGTTTAAATTGGTTAAAACATTACATTTCCTACTTTCGACGTAAAAAAATGTTTTGTAGATAAAAGGATAAAAGAACGAAAACGTATTTTTTCAAATTAATTTAGGAGAGGGCGAGCATATTAAAACTAAACTCCTGGACAAAATTAACGCAACATCATAAATTTGACATATTTTTGATACTATTTTTTTTCTGAATTTATAATCCGATTTGAATGATTTTTTTTTGCATTCTAGGTTGGTTCCTTGACAATGTCATAGTTTTCGCTGTTTATGATAAAAATTTAATTTCCGATTTATACTGGGTGTACTAAAAATGCTATGTTTTTTTCCGAAAATTCGCATCACCCTGTGGAGTATAATAGCAAGCGAACCATAATGCAGTTGACATTAGACGGTAGGTCCATCTTTCCCCAACAATTTCTTTTTTGGTTTACTTCATTATCTCTGTTATTAAAGGAGATACACGGTTTTATAGCGTAACATGTTTTTATAGACTTTAATATTCAACACATTCATTGTTAAACGTTTTCCAGTAGACTATGGACTTTTTCTGACATTGCAAGCGATTTGTCAGTAGATATTGTGTTTTAAAGTTACAAAGGTCAAATAAAATTCGACATACTGATAAAAACTGTTCGGAAACTGCTTATTAAACGTTCGTTTCGTATGTCCAGTTGCCCGACGAGTATTTTAATCTTGAAACCTACTTGAAAATATTTAACAATGAATGTGTTGAATATTAAAGTCTATAAAAACATGTTACGTTATAAAACGGTGTATCTCCTTTAATAACAGAGATAATGAAGTAAACCAAGAAAGAAAATGTTGGGGAAAGATGGACCTACCGTTTAATGTCAACTGCAATATGCTTCGGTATGGGGGGGGGGGGGGGGGGGGGCGAGCATATTAAAACTATTTAAACAATTAAATTGTTATTATTTTTAATTGGTTCCCAATAATACACTTCGGAAGCTAACGTAACAACGTGTAAAAAAAGACCCGACATTGATCCGATCAGAATAACTGGAGGAAAATTTCATGTGCGAGTAGATTGGAAAAATCCAGCAAATTATCAAAAATTTTATGTGTATCTTTTCGAAAAGTAAAATCCTGAAATCCCGTTTCGGACGATTCTAAAATGTCATGCACAATGTCCATAACCAGTAAAGTAAATTCTTCTAGGAGTTGGAAAAATAGCCGTCGTTCGCGCAACGGCACCGGCCGCGGCTTGCCGAAAAAGGGCGGAGCTGGTGGCAAAGGAGTTTGGGGAAAGCCCGGTTCTGAACTGTTGGAAGACATTGAGGATGTGAATGATCCGAATTTTGACTCCGACAGCTTTAACACCAAGGACGTTGAATTAAAGGCTGTTGTACCCGAGGTTTCAATGGAACAGTTAAAGAAGAAGGTAGGTTCTTCTCCAGTGCAAAAAAATTGTCCATCAAACGTAACAAGTATCTTATGCAGCTTACAACGTTATTCTTATTAATTATAGTGCGAACCGGTGATACTGGAATTCTTTGAAAGCAACGACATACAAGAAGTGATGCAGTCCGTCGAAGAAGTCGTCCCATACAACCGTAGGGACTTTTTCGTTCAACAAGCGGTAGAAATAGCCATGGACCACAAACCCTCCCATAGGGAACTCACTTCCGTTCTCATATCCGACCTCTACGGTTACGTCATCACCGAGTCCGATATTGTCAAGGCTTTCGAGAACCTTCTGGCTAATTTGAGCGATTTGATATTGGATATTCCGGATGCTCCTATCGTTCTGGGTAAGTTGTTGCCCTGAGAGCTTCTAAGGCTGGCACAAGACGGCATATTCCTTATGACAAATGTATTTTTATAAAAAATGTTCTCTGATACCTTTGCAGGCAATTTCGTGGCTCGAGCTATCGCCGACGATTGTATCCCGCCCCGCTTCATTATCAACATCAAAGAGAAAAGCGACGAAAAGATTTTAAAGGAAGCTCTGGTGCACGCGGACACTCTTCTCTCTATGGAACACGGACTGGTCCGTCTGGATAACGTGTGGGGCGTTGGCGGTCCCCTCAGGCCGGTGCAAGCGCTCACCAGACAGATGACGCTACTTCTGCAAGAGTTCGTTTCTTCCGGCGATGTCGAGGAAGCGGCACGTTGCTTGAAGGAGCTCGAGGTAATTATTAGTGTTGTATTATTGAAATAACCGACATCGCTCGATTATTAAAAAAACCGCTCGAGTTGTCTATTCAGGCGAAACCCGTCGCTCGTCACTTATTATCTTTCACTCGATACCCGAGCTTCGCTTGACGCCGACGGAATTGTGCCGCTGTAGTGTGATCGGGTTAAAGAACTGCTCGTATATTCGAACAGTTTTTCGCTCGATAGGAAATACTCGAGTTATAAATTCAGACGAAAAACCGAAAAATATCGCCTGTCACTTGATACGCGACCTTCGGTCTACGCGCCGCGCCATCCAATTGGCGACGTTCGAGTTTGACGCTGAGCAGATACACGACATACGTCTTTCTTAAAGGCACATAAACGAGAAGGTCCCTATAAAAAAGTATGCCAAATCCCTTAGCGGAGTCATCGCGACATGGGTTTTGTAAAGTTTTGTTTTAACTGGCTAGCCAGCGGCGTCGTTAAGGTCTCCGAGTGTAAGTATTAAAAAATTAAAGGATATAGTTTTTAAATTTTTATTTACTATAAACTCGAGAAAACTTCTCAAAAATAACATAATAATTGAAATTGGTTAACAAATATATAGAAAAATTCGTTTGTAATCTTATAGTAAACATTTTTAAATCTAAACAGGAACTTTTTATTATTAAACTCAAGAAGGCTTCTTAAAAATAACATACATTATAGAAAATGTTATTGGAAAATAAGAAAACAAGTAAAATAGTTAACAAAACATAGGTATCGACAAATTTTTTGGTAACCAAAAGTAAACATTATTAAATTTAAACAGGAACTTTTAGGTAACTATAAACATGAATTTAAAAAAATAATCACCTATTTATTTTGCCAGTCGCGTAACTAAGCCTACATTTTTGAAAGGCGCACACAGTGGGCACCTGATAATTTAAAATCGAAGAATTTGACGAGCCATTTTAAATATCTACTTATTTTATGCTCGTAGATTGAGAAAGATGTGAAGAAAAATAACTCTTGGTAATTACTTTTTGTTTTAAAAAAGCACAAGAATAAACCCGAACAATAAATACATATTTGGGTGATTTTTTGCAGTTTTTTTTGTTTGGTATCGAGACACGTGGTAAAAAAATCATTATTCACAAATAAATTAATTTCTGGAATTTTTTTGGTGGCTACTACAATTTTTTAGCTAAACCTGTGCCCACCCGTAGTTACGTGCCTGCTAAATACCCTACCTGATCACATGTAAGCGACTAGGCTGCCGGTCGAGCAGTCGGTGACGTCATCGCTTGGTGAATTGGAATTTCAAGCGATTCACTCAAGCAATTCACTCGATTATTAAAATCGCTCGAGTATCAAGTACTCGATTATTAAAATCATCGGTCTTTCCCAACACTAGTAATTATTTTATAAAATCTGACGAATTAATCAATATTATACGCGAAAGAAATATCAAAACACAGACTGATTTCATAAAAGAATAGTATTCCGACAAATAATTTATAATTTCGAAAAAAGAAATTGAAATGGTGAAAAAAGAACTTTTGCGTAATTAAATTATTAGGCAGTTGAGCGCCAAAAATATTGTTCACACTTGTGTTTCTTTCAAAATACCGAAAAATTCGGTGATTACATCCCTTTACCGGACCTTAGCCATCCCTTAAATTTTCTACTTTTAGGACCATACAAAACGAGGGTATATTAGTAATAAATACTTACCGAAAACACAAAAGTACGATGAAATAGCTCTGAAGAGCACCATCGATCGCCCTGTGAAAGGCAGGATGCGATTCCTAGGCTTATAAGCAATTAGGGCATGCATTGAACTTTTAGCATCGAAATAAGGCATTTCTAGCCATCAATATTACCCAGGCACAGTTTACAGTCTTTGGCGATTGCGATCTGGCGGATGATGTAATGGATACCAATAAGATAGCCGAGTTATGTACTCTTGTTTTCAGGTTCCTCATTTTTACCACGAATTAGTGTACGAGGCGATCGTGATGGCTTTGGAAGCAAACAGTGAAATAACTGAAAGGGCCATTTGCAGCTTGCTCAAGGCGTTCGACTCCAGCGTTTTAATCACTCGCGATCAGTTGGAACGCGGATTCTTCCGCGTATTCGACGACTTGCCCGATATTTCTATGGATGTTCCTTTGGCGTATGTTATTTTGGATAGGTAAGTTTCACTTAACTATGCAAGTGCTAATAATATCTCAGTGTGTGATTCCTTAGGTTATTTTATGAAGAAGAGCTCATAGGAACTGGTTCACGTTGAAATTATTCGTTATTTTTTAATACACTCGTCGGCACAAAATTCCGCCACCCTGAAATTTTGGTCAAGTTTAATATATAATAACTTTTTTATTTTTTATGCGATTTTCATGATTTTGTTATCAATTGGTAGATCTATTTATTGTGTTTTTCCTTAATTCTTTCATAAAGTAACATTTTTCGACTATGCTATATTATACAGGAGTAAATCAAACTGTTGTTTTTTTGTCGTAATTTCAAAACACCCTATAGGACAATTGAGGTGGATAATTTTATTCACATGCTGTTTATTGTAATCTTTGATGTATTCTAAACATTTCGTTTCTTGGTTCATTCCATTATCTCATTTCTGCTGCGAACTGCAAAATTTTAAATGAAACGATGTTATTTTTAGAAAATGTACATATGTCAAGCTTTCGGTTAAAAATTATCGACGTTGGCTGAGTACGTGATTATTGTGATTACAGTGATTACAGTGACAATATTCTTACATACTATTTCACTAATGAATCCAGGGTTTGTTTAAGGTCGCCGGGTAGTCGTGAGGGGGCATACATACGTAGAAATGAAAGATATGCTGACTGCATCATACCAGAACGAATGTCATATCATGGCGGTTCAGTCATGAGCTCTAATCGCCCACCGTTATATTGAGGATTTCCTCAAAGAAGTTGTTGCTCCATTTGTTCCTTTCATTGGGAACCAATTTACATTAATGCATGATGATGCTAGGCCTCACTTGCACATGTAGTGAGGCGACTATCTGGATGAAGTTGGACTTCCAAGATGGCCCGCATGTAGCCCGGATATCAACCCAATCGAATATCTTTGGGATCGACTTAAAGGACCGTTCGTCGTCGTCCTGTACAACCACAAATCTTGTAAGACTGACGACTGGCGCTGACCGAACAATATCAAGCTATCCCAAGAGAAATGATAAGTAACCTTATTCATTCGATGCCATGAAGACTGCAAGCTGTCATTGCTACGAGAGGAGGAAATACATGATATTACAAGTGTTTTTGTTAATTACCTTTATGATATACCTAGTGTTTGTTTTTCTTAATAAAAATAGGCTTCAAATCGGCGTTTCATGTAGAATTTTGCAGCTCGCAGCAGAAATGAGATAGTGGAATGAATCAAAAAACGAAATGTTTAGAATACATCAAAGATTACAGTATGTAAATAAAATTATCTACCTCAATTTTCCTACAGGGTGTTTTGAAACTACGACAAAAAACAGAAGTTGGATTTACTCCTGTATAATATAGGCCAATCGAAAAATGTTACTTTATAAAATAATTCAGGAAATACACAATAAATGGATCTACAAACTGATAAAAAAATCATGAAAATCGCATAAAAAATAAATAAGTTATAAAATATCAAACTTGACCAAAATTTCAGGGTGGCGGAATTTTGTGTCGGGGAATGTATTTCCGAAAGTACTTTAGATATTATTTTGGTAATTGAATATAAAAACACATATTTTAATAATTCTAAAGCTTTTGATCGTGTTTGGCATGAGGGGCTTCTAAGTAAACTGCGATCCTATGGTATGCCCAGTCGATTCTGGGCATGGTTGTCTAGCTTTCTTAAGGACCGCTCTCTGAAAGTGGCGATTGACGGATTTCTCTCAGACACCTTCACCATCAATGCCGGTGTTCCTCAAGGGTCCATATTGTCTCCTACTCTCTTCTTGCTCTACATTAACGACCTTCTAGTGAAAACTAAAAATCCTATATTTAGTTTTGCTGACGATAGCACACTTATCTCATCTTTCTCTTTGAATGCGCAAACATCGGCTGCCGACGCACATTTTCACAGACAGCATGAAGTATCACGCCTCAACAAAGACCTGGAAGAAATTTTGGCTTGGGGTGACAGTCACCAAGTCGAATTTAACACTAAAAAAACCCAGGCAGCAGTTTTCTCTAAAAAGGTTAACATTACAGAACCGGAAATAATCATGGCCGGACACGCAATCCCACTGGCTTCATCTATTAATTTGCTGGGCGTCAATCTGGGAGGAAATATGTCTTGGCATAACCACGTTGTAGCAATCGCCAAGATAGCTTCTCAGAAACTTGGCGTACTCTTCCGAACCAGAAAGTTGTACACACCTCAACAACTTTTGACACTATACAAAGCCCAGATTCGACCATCACTAGAATTCTGCTCTCATGTCTGGAGCTCTGCACCCAAACATACTCTTCGGCTACTGGATTCCATCGAAAGGAGGGCTATTCGTCTGATCGGAGACCAGGAGCTGACGAAGAACCTCGACAGCCTAGAACATCGAAGACAGGTTGGGGATTTGACTCTTTTTTTACAGATATTTTCATGGAAGGTGCTCGGCTGACCTTGCCCTCTTAATTCCGCCCAGAGCGACGAATAGCAGAAATACGCGACGAACCACTGCCGCCCATCCATATGTGGTTAAGCTTAGTACTCCTCGAACTTCATTATTTAAGAATTCTTTCATCTGGAGGACTACATCCTTGTGGAACGACCTTCCCGAGGTCGTTTTTCCCAACGAATATAACCTCCAACGATTCAAAACCAACGTGAATCGCTTTTTGCGCACACGCACCACTCCCAGAGTGCCCTAAAGGATTTTTCCTATAGTGCTTGTGTTTGACCATAAAAAAAAAAAAAAAAAAAAAAAAATTATAAACGTTATTTTACATTTAAAAAAAATTCAAAACTGTGTAGCTAAAAATATAAGCCGTTGCGGCGATATGTGTGAACTTTTTTATATAAATTGACCTAAGGGATCACTCTATGAGAATATTAGCACAGCATCGAGTACCACCCAATGAATGATTATTATTATAAAATATGACTTTATGAATGGGATATTTTTTTTTTTTTAGATTTATTGATCTCTGTCGCCAAGAGGGATTTTTAACCGACAATATAATAAGGAGGTTTCCCTCGAGGGGGCGCAAACGCTTTGTATCTGAAGGTGACCATTTCGTAAACCGGGATAAATTGAACAAGTCCCATGAATACTAAAAAGAACCTAATTCATCGACCGAATTACTTTTTTTGGCCGTTTAAATTTAAATAAAATGAGCAAAAAGGCAATCGAAAATTTTATATTAAAATTTGCAACGATATTTTTATGTTGTTATTAATTAAAAAAAAAGTTTCAAAATGTTTGAAGAACTTCGCTATTATCGTCCGTTCTATTTACGTTAAATTTTCCGATAAAATATTTTTTTAAGAACTATACAGGGTGTGACAAAAAACATACCATCGCTCGAGTGGCGATTCTTTATCATCTTGGGTTCGCATATAGTATAATTCGTTTGAAAGATTCGGGGCGTTAAATTTTTTCGAAACGATTTTAGAAATTTGGATTATGAAAAGTACCTCAAATAACATCTAAACTCCTGGACAAAATTAACGCAACATCATAAATTTGCCATAATTTTTATGCTATTTTTTTTTCTGAATTTATGATCCGATTTGAATGATTTTTTTTTGCATTGTAAGTTGGTTCCTTGACAATGTCATAGTTTTCGCTATTTATGATAAAAATGTAATTTTCGATTTATACTGGGTGTACTAAAAATGCTATGTTTTTTTCCGAAAATTCGCATCACCCTGTGGAGTATATTAGCAACCGAAACATATTGCAGTTCACATTAAACGGTAGGTCCATCTTTCCCCAACATTTTCTTTTTTGGTTTACTTCATTATCTCTGTTATTAAAGGAGATACACCGTTTTATAGCGTAACATGTTTTTATAGACTTTAATATTCAACACATTCATTGTTAAATGTTTTCAAGTAGACTATGGACTTTTTCGGACATTTCAAGCGATGTGTCAGCAGATGTGGTGTTTTAAAGTTACAAAGGTCAAATAAAATTCGCCATACTGATAAAAACTGTTCGGAAACTGCTTATTAAACGTTCGTTTCGTATGCCCAGTTGCCCGACGAGTATTTTAATCTTGAAACCTACTAGAATCTCTCATCCCCTTTTCACAGTTTATAGTAAAATTATTGGCAAATAAATTTTAAGAGCAATTGCGAATTAATCTTAAACCGATTTTAATTGCCAAATTAACAAATTTTTAATTGGGATTTTGCAAGATACTTTTGCGATAAATATGTCAATCTGGCTATGCTGCAATAATGACCGAAAGAGGTGGGAAAGACTGCAGTCGTTGCTTAGGCTAGAAATGTACATTTTTCTATCTGTAGTTTGTAATATCTTTGGGTACGACACATTATGAGCACAATTTATTAGAAATTTAAAAAAAAATGTCGTAATATGTATTTGAAGTCGGCTTCCTTTACAAGACAAATACAAGTTTATCAAGCTCTGTTGAATATCAAGCTTAAAATGAATGATATTTTTATTACTATAATGTGCTATTTTAGGTACTTTTCATAGTCAAGATTTCACTAAAATTACTAAGGCCGTTTTGGAAATATCTTGAAAACACCGAGAATACTTTAACACTCTGTATCTTTCAAACAAAGCATCTGCGAACTCATATGTTGATAGAAACCATTTGTCTTATATTACGACAGGGAGTCACCATACGAGCGACGTCACCTGTTTTTTGAAACACTCTGTATTATGAGGCGTGTAAAAATATTGCTCATATGTTATTCCTTATTTTTATTTTATCTCGTTCTGTTAATAAGGGACTAACTTATTTTGTTAAACAATACTAACTTGTATATAGACCGTAATAAATAAATTTGCCGACCGAAAATAGTAATTTGGTAATTTTGGAAAAAAAGCCATTTTAAAAAATAACCCGTAGATTGGCTGCTGAATCTGATCGATAGTTACTCTTTGCATTTGTATGTAATTTCTTTTTATCCATTTCGTAGTACCATTAACAAACGCTTATAGTTTCTATTCGAGCGTTGGTATATACATATATTTTTTTTGTACATGTTCTCTATATTTTGGAAATAAAAGATTATAACGAGTTAAGATATTACATGAAATTGCCTTTTTTTTTATACCATATTGAATATAGCCTTAAAACCGGTTTCACATACGCTAATATTATCGGTTAAAATCACACATATACAGGGTCCGCAAACGAAGCGTGGACGGAAGATTACATCATTACCGAAGAACTTATCAACAATACTAAAACAGCTTGAGATATTGGATTAAAAGCGGCATGTTTTAAAAATATTTTACATTATACAGGGTGGCCCAAAAAAGTGTGACAGCGTAAAGTTATATTTTTTTAAATGGGACACCCAGTATTTTATTACATATTTAGGTTCGTATTACTATCGTTTATAAGTGCCTCAAATTTTATTTAATTTGGTTTTGTAGTTTCGGAGAAATAAATTAAAACCTAAAAAAAAAAGTTTTGCAGTCCTGAATAAAAAAATTAAAAAAAATAATCCAGAACTATTTTTTTAACTTCGGCATTGAGTGAAATTTATATCAAGAGGTCTAGAGATAATATGAATGTATTAGTGTTTATTTATTTTATACAGGGTGTTCATAATAAGCTTTCAAAAACCCCACATTTTAAAATAATTTTTCTCAAGTTTTTCAAATGGAACACCCTGTATATTATTTGGCTATTTGACGTAGAATTCATAGACAATTTTTTTTTGTAATACAAGCATATAAGTTATATCCAGCCGTTTTCGAAATAATTATTAATATCATAAATTATGTTGTTTAAATAGAGTTTTTATTGGGAACTTTTGTTATAGGCGACTAGATTAATAATTGTATACTAAAGTAAATGTTGAAAATAGCTTCCTTTTACTCTTAGAGTTTACCGTATTTTAGTTATTTCGATATAAATTTTAAAAGCCTACATTTTTGCTACTTTTATTTATTTAACTTTATTTTACTTTATTTTTTATTCGTAATCGAGTTGCAATGATTTTTTTTTGTTTAGATTGTCACTATGACAGCCAAATAAATTGATTTACATTTGTTCAGTCGTCGAAATTAAGTACTAACTTACACAAAATGTCGAATTTTACAACTTTAGAAATGGTAAATATGATTTTTATACTGGGTGAATGTGCAAGAAATAGCCTACTCGCGAGCCGAGTGTATGCTGAAAGATACCCAGATATTGAGAGAAAGCCGAGACCAGAAACCTTGGAGAAGTTGTTGCAAAGATTTGTATCAACAGGAAGCACTGCATACACAAAAAGGATGATAATCAATAAACCCGTTATTAATGAAGAAAATTAATTATGAGTTCTGTTGGCAGTAGAGGAAAATCATTAAATTAAGTAAAAGGAAGCTATTTTGAACATTTACTTTAGTTTACAATTATTAGTCTAGTCGCCTATAACAAAATTTCCCAATAAAAACTCTATTTAAACAACATAATTTATGATATTTACAATTATTTCGAAAACGGCTGGATATAACTTATATACTTGTATTACAAAAAAAAATTGTCTATGAATTCTACATCAAATAGCCAAATAATATATAGGGTGTTCCATTTGAAAAACTTGAGAAAAATTATTTTAAAATGTGGGGTTTTTGAAAGCTTATTATGAACACCCTGTATAAAATAAATAAACGCTAATACATTCATATTATCTCTAGACCTCTTGATACCTGTGTATACATTATATTGCCAATACGAACGTTCCAAATTACAAAAAGTGTCCCCGGTATGGGAGATGACTTGGCACCATGTTTGCGCAGTAGGGTGGGAATTTTATCGATCCCGTCAGAGCCGGCCCGACATTATTTGTTTGTTGTTATTCGTCGCCATCTTTGGTTCTGGATGCTTTTTCAAATTACAGAATAAAAAGTGGTTCATCCACATTGTTGTCGGTATATTAGTGCTTATAAACTTTCATTACCTAACGACAATTTTTGTAAAGGAGTTTTTAATTTGTGGTGATTCGATTCGCTGTTTGGTATGTTAGTGGCTTGTTTTGTTTAAGATGAAAGGACACAAGTGCATGGTGCTTTTGTGCAAAAGTCGTGGATTAATAACAGGTATAAAGTGTTTCAGGTATGTACATATGTACGAAAATATTTTGCTTATCACATTATCCGATCTTCGGAACAGAATGCACTAAAAAGCTTATAAGAAAACAAGAGTGTCACTTGTATACAATATAATATATATGTGGTCACTACCTAACCTTAAAATTAATGTATTTTTAATTTGGTGCATTAGTAGCTGATAATAATTCCCAAAATAGTCAATATAGTCATTCAAACTTTAGAAATAGAGCATAAACTAGAAGATATTTCTATTATTTTTAGGTTATGTTGTTTTATAGTTGTGACTAGAAATTAGTTGACGGGACGCAGCATGTTATATATTTCCGGGTATAGGTATTTCAGCTAAATATCTAGTAAAAATGATCTATTTGCAAGGTTAAAGGTTAGTATTTTAAAGTTTTCTATAAAATTTTTTTGTCTAATCCATAATGCCTAGAAAACTAATTTCAAAATCGAAGTAAGCCTAAAATTCGAACCCTACTTGCTCCCAACATAAAAAAAATAAAATCTCAGTTCCATAAAGTGGCAGGTTATTCAATTTTTTTGCGTTTCACGTAGCCATTACGAAACCCAAGTAGAAAAACAACTTTTTCTGGCTTAATCTACATTATAGTCTGGTTGGTAAGTAATTTTAAGGCATGCCTTTGTTGTTCACTAATAAAACAACAAAAACATGCGCTCCCGATTTCGAAAGTTTCTTACGTTCAATGGAAAAACAAATATAAATAGATAAGCTACTTTTAAAATAAGAGTATTTATTGATAGTATAAAACAACATTGGTACAAGTACTGGAAACTATTACTTAACATTATCAAATAGAAATATAAAAATATCATTTAAAAAATACATTTATGAACTGTGATCGGTTTCTATTTCGCTGACGGTAGGCGTCATCCAGCCGAATATAAAATATCCGAACAGCAATCCGTCTACGACCGCTATGCACAGCCAACCGTTGTAGGTCATAAAAATCAACATCAAAAAGTAACTTAGGATAACTTGAAGGCCATATAGAGTTGTTTGGATAAGGTGAGACTTGCTAAGTATAGTGGATCTAAAACAATATATATATTCTAAAATACAGGGTGTTATGGAAATGACTTATTATATTTAAATGGGTGACTCCTTGGGAGTCCTAGAGAAAGTCTACATACTTTTTTTTTAAATCGAATATCTAAATACTAAGGTAAAAACCCTTTTTACCCACGTACTGTCGCGCCGTCCCATCTGGATTCACTTAGCAACGATGTGGGTCACTAGAGTATACAACAGTGTTGTCAGATCACACCGCGTGTCTCGCCCTTGCATCAATACTGACCGCGCGCCCTTCATACTTCAGTATGTTTCGAGACGCGAGAGTGGAATGACGTCGTATCGAGGGTTCCACGTGCTTGACGTATACCAATTTGAAACGTTTTGTTAGTTGTATTGCTCGATTTTTTTGTTGTTGTGAAATAATTCATAATAAGAAATGCTGTGATGTGATTTCAAATGTATGTGATATTATCTACTGTTGGTTCTGTTGAAAAACATACTTTTTGTGTTTTATTTTTTTTATGGAATTTAATTATAAAACGGATTATTTTAAAATAAGATCGAAGGTAAGAGAGTATGTACCTTAAAATTGTAGTTTCCTTTGTCTAAAAAGTTTGAAAAAGAAGTGATAACGCGCGTCAAAAATTGAACACGTGCGTTTAGAAATCTGTGTTGCAATCTGACAACATCACCTATAATGCGCTAACCTATTTTGAACCTCGAGAATGCCTCAATAAAATATTCATTGCGACGGGCCTCGGGAGCGGCCACGTAAATTTTGAGATTTTCTATAAAGTGTATATTTCGCTTAATAATTCAAAGCGCCATTTATGGTTATTTTCCTTCAATTTATTTTCATCTCGGGATTTGCCGGTTTAAATATAATACGTCATTTCCATAACACCCTGTATGGTAATGTGTAAGCCCCATCGACCTATATCTATGGATAGCCAAACTCTAAAAGCAAAAGTGGCAAATTTATGGCCTCGCGCATGTAAACAAAGCTGATCGTCGAAAGTTATGCGCAATGCCGACTATAACTATTGACCTCCTTAACCGGCGAACAGGCCCGTACTTCGCCCTTAATGAAAATTATTAGACGGCAATCTTTTGGCATATCAATATCTTTACTGGGAAATAAACAATATATTTTCGCGCGTAAAAGAAGGCCCTGTTGCCATCACTGAAAATCCATTTTTAGAATTAAATTTGGTATCTATTGTCCACGTATCGATAGATTTTTAATATCGCTAAATCCATACGACTGATTTCGGTTCTGGACGGTCGTCGTTGGTTTTGTATTGTCTTATTTTTCCTCACAAAACGTTTCTTTTATTTTAATTTGTTTGAGTTTGTTGTGAAATCGGGTAAGATATCTATTCATGACAATATCTCGGAAAGTAGGTATTCTTTTCTTTATAGGACCCCACAGAATCCTTATGGAAAATGGGTCCCGGTTAAATTGGCCCAAACTTTCCTCACTGATAGGATTCGGTGAGTAGATAAAAACTGTCCATGGGCGCCCAGCGTAAAAAACTCCCTGTCGAGAGATATCTTCGTCCGAAACTAAGTTCTTTTTGGCTGCCTAGTGTTCTGCAATAGTGTGTCAGGCTTCCATAGCTCCTATACGAATTAACTTAGGAATTTCATTCATATGCCGATTTATACTGTATTATAGGGTACATTCCAGGAAAATATTTTTAAGTATACAGGGTGGCCCTAAAATGTGTGGTAACATAATGCTGTCTTTTTTTAAATGGGACACCCAGTATTTTATTACATAATTAGGTTCGTATTAGCTTCCTTTAATATTGCCTAAAGTTTTATTTCAGTTGGTTTTGTAATTTAAGAATAATAAATTAAAAACTAAAAAAAAAGTTTTGGAATCAAGAATTCAAGAAAACTACCTAAAATAACTTTTTTAACCAAGGCATTGGGTGGAATTTAAGGCAAGAGGTCTAGAGATACTGTGATTATAATAGCGTTTATCTATTTTATACAGGGTGTTTATAATTAGGTTTCAAACACGACACATTTAAAAATAATTTTTCTCCAGATTTTCAAATGGAACATCCGGCATATTATTTGGTTATTGGATGTAAAATTCATAAGCATTCTTTTGTTGTAATGGAAGCATATAAGTTATTTCCAGCCGTTCTCGAAATAATTGCCATAAATTATGTTGTTTAAATACAGTTTTTATTATGAAAATTAAGCATAGGCGACTAGATTAATAATAATTATAAACTATAGTAAATGTTCAAAATGCCTACCGTGTTGATCTGAGCACAAGTTAATACGCTCTTTATTTGATCTATTTACATTCCTCAACAGTTCAGATGAAACACTAGCCAGGCGGCTTAAGACAAGAAAACAAGTATTTTTAAAAAATGAATGAAAATGAATAAAATGAAAAATAAAAGTAGGTACTCTTGAGCAACTTTAAAAAAATTGAATCTCCCTCATATGCACTACAGTTTCCTTATTTCTAAGACTCCTACTTCCTATTTTCTAATACTCCAAAACTTTTTTTTTTAGTTTTTAATTTATTACTTAAACTATATAACCAACTGACATATCACTTTACGCAATTATAAAGGACACTAATACGAACCTAAATATGCAATAAAATACTGGGTGTCCCATTTAAAAAAAGACAGCATTATGTTACGAAGATATCTCTCGGCAGGGAGTTTTTTGCGCTGGGCGCCCATGGGCACTTTTTATCTACTCACCGAATCCTATCAGTGAGTAAAGTTTGGGCCAATTGGATCGGGCCCCATTTTGCATAAGGATTCTGCGGGGTCCAAATTTGACAAGAAAAACTATAAATACGTTTACATTACAATGCCTAGTCATATTTGTCATTTTAAAACCTCGTCGCCAAATAACTTGTTGGCGCATACAAAATGCATTTTAAATCTGTTGAACTTTTTTAAATTTTAATATAACTTACCGACGAGAAGAAATTGAGAAAGTTATACAGGGTGTTCTTTAGTGAGATGCTAATATCTCGGAGCGTGATTCCTTAGATAATGTTAGCATGTCATTAAGGAATATTCTGTATATTTAAAAAATGTATACGCAGTTGGACGTGTATCAACGAAAACGCAGTGACAGACTGTTGTTGTTTTAAAATATCAAGTAAAAATTAATATAAAAAACAGCAATTTTAAAGAAAATTTATATAAAAAGTTAGAAACGCACCTTGATCAATATAATCTTATTTAGGATGTACAGGGTGTCCCCTTTTCGACACTTTTATAGGGTATCTCCGTAACTGTTAGTGCTATCAAAAAGTGCTCTTTTTGGGTCAAACTTAAAATGGTAAAATCAAAATTTGAAAATTTTCGCTCGCTTAAGAGATGTCAAAATTACCCTATATTTTCTTAGTTAAAAGAGATACAGAAGAATTATTTATACAAAAGTTCCTTGATAATGGTTTTTAAATAATCTGCCGTATTTAGAATAAGTATACGCGATCAGGTAAAAAAGTTATCGGACGTAACCATATTTTTTTAAATGGAGCACCCTGTTTATTTTAATCTAAGAAGATTGCATTTTAAATTCTATTTTCAAATATACAGGGTGTCCGGGAACATGTGGGAAATCTCCCGGATATGAAAAAAACACGTGAAAAGTATACTATAGGTTCATATAAACTTCTTTCGTATCGGCCTCCTCTTCGGAGATATGGGCTCCCAAAGAGCACCAATGGAATCAAGTTTTTTACACATAATTATTGAACCACCTGGTATATTTCAATTATTTTTTAATATGATGTATACCAGGTAAGACCCGTCAAATTACTACCCACGAAATGTGTGTGAATTACTCAGAGCTGCAGGGACGGACTAGCTGTAACACTCATGGGCCCATTTTTTTTACGCCCTGTATGATGAGAACTTTGGACAATGTTTTTTCTTTGACTATTGGCTAAAAATTAAGTACTCTTCATTCATGTCGCTAATCCTAACCGTTATCGGAAAAACGGTATTTTAATTATATCATGTATTTGGCGTATTTCAATAAAAGATACATCTTTGTTCCGATCAAATATTCAACCTTTAAAATTAAGCTTTTTCATGTTTAACCAACAACTCCTGTTTTCTAGGAGTTGTTGGTTTAACCCGTGAGAAGTTATAGGACTCAGTGTGAATAAAATGACGTTTTCTCGAAAACGGCTAGGATTAGCGACATGAATGAAGAGTACTTAATTTTTAGCCAATAGTTAAAGGTATGTAAAAAACATTGTCCAAAGTTCTCATCATACAGGGTTTGTTAAAAAAAAATGGACCCATGAGTGTTACAGCTAGTCCGTCCCTGCAGCTGTGAGTAATTCACAACAGTTTCTTGGGTAGTAATTTGACGGGTCTTACCTGGTATACATCATATTAAAAAATAATTGAAATATACCAGGTGGTTCAATAATTATGTGTAAAAAACTTGATTCCATTGGTGCTCTTTGGGAGCCCATATCTCCGAAGAGGAGGCCGATACGAAAGAAGTTTATATGAACCTATAGTATTCTTTTCACGTGTTTTCTTCATATCCGGGAGATTTCCCACATGTTCCCGGACACCCTGTATAACACACCATGGATAATATTGGTTTCCTAGGTGATTTATTTAAACTTTATTACTTTAAACCACAGTAGGCCATGAAAGAAAAGCTAATATCCTAGAAACAACTATGTTGACATTCTAGTTGTTATTAACATTTAACGTCAATTTCATTTTTCCATATTCATTTATGAAAATTACTTATCAACATTTTGATAAATTTGATACGATATCTATGATCCATGGCGTGTTATAAATTTGAAGAGATAGTTTAAAATGCTATCTTTTTACATTAAAATATACAGGGTGTTCCATTTAAAAAAATGAGGTTAGGTCCGATAACTTTCTTACCTGACCCCGTATACTTATTCTGAAAACGGCAGATTATTCAACAATCATTATAAATAATCTTCTGTATATAACATTTTTCTGTATCTCTTTTAACTAAGAAAATATAGGGCAATTTAGAAATTGTCAATTTGTTGATTTTCCCCCGTATCTCTTAAGCGAGCGAAAATTTTCGAATTTTGATTTTACCATTTTCAGTTTGACACAAAAAGAGCACATGACACCTACATTACTTTTTTGATAGCACTAACAATAACGGAGATACCCTATAAAAGTGCCGAAAAATTTGTTAAAATGGTGAAATAAAAATATGTCTATAGTAAAAAATATGTAACCTTATGAAACGTATTTAAGCACAAACACATTGATCGTCGTTCACATCGGTTCTGACTGAGGGATTCCACCAAAACAGGAAATAACCACAAACTAATCCTATAGCCAGTGCTATGCATAGCCAACCGTTGTAAGTCATGAAAATCAGCATCAAAAAGTAACTTACGGTCGCCTGAATGCCGTACAAAGCTGTTTGTATAAGGTGCGATTTGCTTAGAATGGTTCGTCTACAAAAGAAAGATGGTATGTATCAGTAGCGGCTCGTCGGGGGTCGCGGGAAGTAGGGGAAAGGCCACTTCATCAACAAAAAATGTTACCCGGTTTCGGTTTTGCATACGAACTAAAATCTACGCAAATGTGGGAAGAGCGATCGGCATTCTTATTTGTATTTACCTATAGATGAAGAGCTTCTCGGAGATTTTGCTAGCTTGTCACCGGATGGTGTGAAAATTCCTATTAAAATAGGTGGTTGCTATGGCAACCATGACGTGTTAGACAAAATGAATTCATTTGAACCAGTTAGTGACATTGTTTGTAGTTTATTAGAAATACAATTGACCAGGACCGACTGTCATCTTTGGCAAGTGGTTTTCTCGCAATTCGACACTCATTTTACATAGGCATGCCAAGTTTGAGCCAAATCGGTTGAATACTTTAGGAATTATCCTGGAGAGAGCCGTGCGAAACATCTTTTAATTCACTAACTTGTTGATGGATTTTAATTTTGATTCGGAACAAATGGTATCACCGCGAGCGAATCGGCGAGTACAAATATTTTTCCCGTAATTGGACACTCATTTTACATAGGCATGCCAAGTTTGAGTCAAATCGGTTGAATACTTTAGGAATTATCCTAGGATCCTAGGGAGAGCCGCGAAAAACATCTTTTAATTCACTTTTTGATGGATTTTAATTTTCATACGGAACAAATGGTATCACCGCGAGCGAATCGGCGAGTACAAATATTGTTCCCGCAATTCGACATTCATTTTACATAGGCATGCCACATTTGAGCCAAATCGGTTGAATACTTTAGGAATTATCCTGGGGAGAGCTGCGCAAAACATCTTTTAATTCACTTTTTGATGGATTTTAATTTTGATACGGAACAAATGGCATCACCGCGAGCGATCCGGCGGGCACAAATATTGTTCCCGCAATTCGACATTCATTTTACATAGGCATGCCACATTTGAGCCAAATCGGTTGAATACTTTAGGAATTATCCTGGGGAGAGCTGCGCAAAACATCTTTTAATTCACTTTTTGATGGATTTTAATTTTGATACGGAACAAATGGCATCACCGCGAGCGATCCGGCGGGCACAAATATTGTTCCCGCAATTCGACATTCATTTTACATAGGCATGCCACATTTGAGCCAAATCGGTTGAATACTTTAGGAATTATCCTAGGGAGAGCCGCGAAAAACATCTTTTAATTCACTTTTTGATGGATTTTAATTTTCATACGGAACAAATGGTATCACCGCGAGCGAATCGGCGAGTACAAATATTTTTCTCGTAATTGGACACTCATTTTATATAGGCATGCCAAGTTTGAGCCAAATCGGTTGAATACTTTAGGAATTATCCTGGGGAGAGCTGCGCAAAACATCGTTTAATTCACTTTTTGATGGATTTTAATTTTGATACGGAACAAATGGCATCACCGCGAGCGATCCGGTGGGCACAAATATTGTTCCCGCAATTCGACATTCATTTTACATAGGCATGCCACATTTGAGCCAAATCGGTTGAATACTTTAGGAATTATCGTGGGGAGAGCCGCGAAAAACATCTTTTAATTCACTTTTTGATGGATTTTAATTTTCATACGGAACAAATGGTATCACCGCGAGCGAATCGGCGAGTACAAATATTTTTCTCGTAATTGGACACTCATTTTATATAGGCATGCCAAGTTTGAGCCAAATCGGTTGAATACTTTAGGAATTATCCTGGGGAGAGCTGCGCAAAACATCGTTTAATTCACTTTTTGATGGATTTTAATTTTGATACGGAACAAATGGCATCACCGCGAGCGATCCGGAGGGCACAAATATTGTTCCCGCAATTCGACATTCATTTTACATAGGCATGCCACATTTGAGCCAAATCGGTTGAATACTTTAGGAATTATCCTAGGGAGAGCCGCGAAAAACATCTTTTAATTCACTTTTTGATGGATTTTAATTTTCATACGGAACAAATGGTATCACCGCGAGCGAATCGGCGAGTACAAATATTTTTCTCGTAATTGGACACTCATTTTATATAGGCATGCCAAGTTTGAGCCAAATCGGTTGAATACTTTAGGAATTATCCTGGGGAGAGCTGCGCAAAACATCGTTTAATTCACTTTTTGATGGATTTTAATTTTGATACGGAACAAATGGCATCACCGCGAGCGATCCGGAGGGCACAAATATTGTTCCCGCAATTCGACATTCATTTTACATAGGCATGCCACATTTGAGCCAAATCGGTTGAATACTTTAGGAATTATCGTGGGGAGAGCCGCGAAAAACATCTTTTAATTCACTTTTTGATGGATTTTAATTTTCATACGGAACAAATGGTTTCATCGCGAGCGATCCGGCGGGCGCAAATATCGCAATTCGACACTCATTTTACATAGGCATGCTACATTTGAGCCAAAGGATTGATATATTCTGATACGGATTTCCTACGTCGTGACGCAGGACGAATTTTTTCTCCGAAAAATCGCTGTTTTTTGTATTAAATACGTACTGTTTATTTTAAAATAACAGCGGGATGGTACAGTTCTTTAAAAATATAAAAACAATGTTCTTTTTTAAACTTCACGTAAGCAGCTGCTGAAAAGAGTTCCACCAACTCATTTTTGGGAGGTAAAGGGAAATATTTTTTACTTTAGAGGTCAATATAGGAAAAAAAGTCATATAAATACAGATGGGAAAATGCTTCACCAGTGACGTACCTGACAGCACACACTTACATGTTGAAAGATAAAGTAAGCCACTGGTATTTTTCAAAATAACGCTGCTTCTTATAGTTAGAGAGACGGTGACAATAGAGGGGGTCCGTGAAGTGGAATATCAGTAATTTGTTTTTTCGTGGAGTTTAGTTTTGTATCTGATGAAATGCCGTAGAGCGTTGCTGAGAGGCGCTGTACTGCTT
Organism: Barypeithes pellucidus; assembly: GCA_963991005.1. Taxonomy (NCBI): domain Eukaryota; kingdom Metazoa; phylum Arthropoda; class Insecta; order Coleoptera; family Curculionidae; genus Barypeithes; species Barypeithes pellucidus. The sequence goes on along the minus strand of OZ022565.1, from coordinate 13,273,930 downwards.
TAGATAGGAAATTCTCAATAAATTCAAAATTATATCGAGCCATGTCTGAAAATGAATTTACAGCATCTGCGTAACCCCCAAAGTCACGGGAAACACATTTTCTGACAAGTCAACCCTTGCATATAAAAAAAGCGAATTTGACGTTAAAACTTTCTCGAATGAATCATTACATGTTAAAGGCCTCGTCATTTCATTATTGGAAATTTTTAAAAATCTCCTCGGAGGAAATTCGGAAATCGATCGTGACATGTCAGAAAATTGTCACACTACATTCCTTGACACCCAAATATTGTGCAAAACAAAATTTCAGAAGAATCGCACCTAGCTAGGCGGAATTCTGACAATATTACGCAGAGATACCGGAAGGCAGGTATTGTTCAGTTGTATGACGGGAAAAATGATAACTGCTAATTAAGACAAGCAAGACACTACTCACCAAAGTTTTTTCGTCCTCTGAATCGATGGGATGGGTTTCAAACCCGCTCCCCCCATACCCCGCGGACTTTTCGATAAAATACCGCACTTTCGCAATATTCTTTTTATCAGAAAATTGTTTACCAGTAAACTCCACGAAAAACCAAATTACTGATATTCCACTTCATGAACCCCCTATTGTCACCGTCTCACGAACAAACCCATATACAGAATGTCCAAAATTGGACAAATTAACTGATAAATATTATTTTGTCTTACTATATTAAATACTCACTGCGTAAATCTCTCATCTCCTGAATTTTTGTTCCTCTGTCTTATACCAACGGCATTTGTCAGCAGATACGCTCTACAAAACGAAATAAAGTTTTATCTCCACACATGTAGTATTGGCGAACTACAAGACATAAAATCCGTAAAATACCTTAAATATTTAAGAGCTTCGTATCCGAAAGCCAAAACGAAAATTCCAATCATTGACCCAATCAGGCCGCCAACTGTGGAGAAGGTCCATCCGTCGAATAGGACGGTGCCAGATTTCGTAAACTGGAACTACAAAAAAGCGTTAGGGACAGTTGAGGTGGATTTCAGCCCGGTGAGACTGCTTATGGGGGGATCGAAACACGTAAGGAGGCCTGAGAAGTGATGCTAAGCCTACCCCGTTCCATGCGCTCACAAGTAACCTACTTTTATCTATCTGTTTCACTCTATTATTTAAGCGTCAATATCAGACTTACGTAGAGTTAATATGAAATGTCAAATAGTGAGTGTTTATGCAGGCGACTTGATCCTAGTCATATTTGTCTTACTTTACTGAATTAGGGAAGGTTGCTGCAGACAGAGACAGGCATAAAATGCGAACAGCACGAATTGTTAAATAATTTTACAAGTCAATTTTCTTCGTCTGGCATGGAATATAATCAAGCAACATATGAATGATATGTAAAGTGAATGAAAATGGCGAAAGCGAAGCGTCCTTAAATTCCAAAACAATTTTTAATTTTCTAATCTTTTCACGAGAAACGTCGTTTCCTTTTTGGTGCAAGTGAGTAATTTGTAATTGAAATATTCATTTAGTCATCTTTACTGCAGAGTAAGCATCGATAATAATTTCTTTTCATAAATCATATGGGGCCCAAAAATATGCTCGGACTTGAAGCCTGAAATATTTGCTAGGGCCTAGAGCCCAGTTGAAGATGGTAAAATATTTTATTTAAATTATAATTTACTTCCTATTTTAAATAAAACTACTTACAAGCTTATTTCTGAAGTTTAATTTTTCATTTGTAGTTACGTTACTAGTTCAACAAATGATATAAGAGTGTGTAAGGATTATTTTAAAGTGATATTTACAGCTTAAAACATATTAGAATCCTAATATTTGATTTTCACTACTTAGGAAATCAAATAAAAGGGTTTTGAATGTTTTTTGTTGGTTAAATGTCACTTTAAAATATTGACAGTAATAAAAATTTGGACAAAAGTGACATTTGAAAAGCACGTGCGTTTGTCAGCTGATGCCAGACGTAATGGATGCCGGGTTTGTTCATACCTGCTTCGATTTGTTAACACGGCTGTTTGTCTTCTTCCTGTTTATCAGTATTCGTTGGTGGATTTGTGGCCGAGAGAAGTTTTAAGAGGCGGCAGCGTTACGAATAAAATTTGGATTCCGGAAGGGAAATTTTGTAAACACATGACGCGTTTGTATCGTCATTTCTTGACTGTCATAGGGCATGACCGATTGCGTTTTTAAAACGAATTCTTTGTACTTTGTACATGAGGCTGTTTTCGGTCTCAAGTATTATTTTTGTTAATTGTTATTAGTTATAAGTGCCAATAAGTATTATCAAAGATATGCATGACGTAGAAAACTTACTTAAAAATATTTTTGTAGACATGTGACTGTACGATACTACATGGTAAACATGTTTTGCAAAAAGTAAACTAGTCATTTCATTTTGGAACGTATAACATATTTTAACTCGACCTGATGATATTTAAAATACGAAACGTCGCTTTCTTGAAGAACATAAGAAACTGCTATCGAGGAGATTTGTGTATTTCTCGGATATTTCCGAAACGATGGGCATATTTGCACCTATCTTCCCATAGCCTATCACTTTTAAGAGCACAAGCGCGGATCTAGGGGGTCATGTGGGACATGAACCCGAACAACCCCCCTAACCAACAATTTAACACGAAAAATTCCCTATATACCGCGACAGGGTATTATTTGCATAACTTTTCCTTGTATAATTTTTTTCTAATCTAAAACTAGATTCGTAAAGTTAAAGGATTGGAAAAAAATATCAATAAATTAACTAAAAAACTTTATTATTAACGGCTAAAACTTCACGAAAATAAATATTAATCAGCTGATGACTCTCGTCTCTTTCTAACCTGCCAAAAAGCGGCATATTTTTTAATTAAATTGATGCAACATAGATGACACTGATTGATAATTTGGGATCCTCATCTTAAGATTTTATTTCGCCAGCCTAACCTTAGAGAATAGCTCATACTTACAGTCATAACCATTATCATATTCATGTCCATCGTATCGTTGGTACAGTTCATGTCCATCTGAAGATTGTTGTCGACAGTCAAAAAATTATCAGTACAATTCATATCCATTTTGAAAAATTCGTTGTTTCAGAAAAATCGATTAAAATTCTCTATCTAAGAGACTAGGAACTATTGTAATAATGGAATCTATGTGTTTGATTTCTTTCATAAGCGGTTATTGTTATTCTTTATCATCTTATTATCGTCCGATTGTATTTTTATACCTACTGTTACACTTAAGATAACCATTTCAAATTATTAAGTTTTTCTTTGCCAGGGAACACGAACCGTGTCTATTTCATATACACAACGGACTGAGAAATAAATTGTTGATCATCTACTATCGATGGTTTTTTTAACCTCTACTTTATTAAGCGCTGATATTTTTGAACTGTGGCAAATTAGCGCACTGAAATTTGGTCGAGAGTCGGGTAATACGCAGAGGCCTTTCACTCTATTCAAAAATATAGTACAGGGTGTTTCAAAATACAGATATTTGAATTGTTTGAAAAAATGAGAAAAGTATGTTTTTTAAATGAAATATATATTATCTGTGGTCTTAAAAGCAGTGGCGGTTCTTCCACAGGAGCACATGCGCACGTGCACCCCCAAAACGAATAAAAAAATATTAATTTATATTCATTGGATATTATTTATCGTATAAAGTCCGACCTCCCCTAATATTTTATCGTACCGTCAATTATCGTATAAAGTCCGACGATATTATAGGCTCTCGATCCGGCAACCGTGCCTCGGTCGAGGTTAATGACGATTATGACGAGACTTGCTCGCATGTGCGATTAAGTAGGCGGGGCATAATGCAGTTTCTCTGTAGTAACAGGTGGCGGGAGACAGGCTATGGCGATTTAACATGGGAAAAGCGCACAATTTTAGTATGCGCCGAGCCGTTGTCTGTTTGTGCATCTAATTAGAAATTCGAGCGTGTATGTTTTCATATTTTAATATTATATATTTATTAAGTTCAAATGAATAGTTTGACGGTGGACTATTTAAAAAATAACTTTAGCTCTTTGAGTTCAAAAAATTGAAGTGAAGAATGCGGGAAGACCTAAACCCGAAATTAATTTAACGCGGACCACAAAGGGTAAATGTTTAACTTTATTAGAAAGTTTAAAAATTAAATATATGAAAAAAAAATTATAGAGGGTATTCCAAACGTTAATGAGGCTGTTCTTGATCAATTTTCTACAATTAAGAACCGAAGAACGGACTTTACGTTTAAGCACTATACACACTAAGAAACCCTTTCTTATTTTCCAAAAGTTGTATTTCCTTGTGTAAAATTAAAAAATAAATAAAAATATGTTTTACCTAACGCATTTTTTTATTACTTCTTTTCTTTCTAGATTTAAAACGCCTAGAAAGTAATTGTTTGGTCGTTACACAAAAACAAAATTTTAAAAATAATTTCACCATACTTGAGAACCCCCTCTATCATAGGTCACGAGTCACGCCACTGAACAAACTAAAAGCTTTTAGGACCACACATACAATACAGGGTGTTTCGTTTAATAAAACCTACTTTTTATCATTCTTTCAAACCATCAAAATATTTGTATTTTGAAACACCTTGTTCTATAACTAATATTTGGAAACAGAGTGAAAAGTCTCTGGGTATTACCCGACTTCCAACCAAATTTCAGTACCATAATTTGTCAGAGTTCAAAAATATCAGCCCTTTTGAAGAATGTTGTTCAGTTTTTATTTCTGCAAGTTTCCAATTACAAAATATCGACGTTCAACAGCGACTATCATAACCAGGACGCAATATTTACATTCGTTTCGATTGCATTTTGATAGCGATAAGCATTAAAACAAAGGCAATTAAAAAATGAGTACTTAACAAAATTCTATTGTGCGATTTCGTTGCACTCTAAAAGTGCAAAAGTAAATTTATACCGGACGACAATTTAAAAATTTACAATGGCTATATTTTCTACACTAAAGATGATATAAAAAATCTAAAATATACCAATTCTACAAAAACGCGGGAAGACAAAAACGAGGTATCCCTCGCCCACCCCTGAATCACTACCCACATCCATACAAATCTTAAATGCCCTACCTGTGACACCTTTTTGAAAAGCTTATCAAAATTGCTTTTCAGCAATACCAAAATCAATGAGATTGATGTACAAAATTTTGATAAAATGTTTTAAAATTAGCTTTCGCAAAATTTGGCAGCAAAAATTAGAAATTGAACATACATGATCCGAAGCCTAAATTAAATTATCCAAACCAGCGGATTGGCAGAAAAGGTACAAATTGAGTGGTAGTTTACGATCAACAAACTGACCCTACCCCTTTATTTCTGTTCAGAACACAATGGAAATCATTGTGAGCACTTTCTCATTAATTTTGGTAACTCTGTCACAAATCACTCTTCTACTTTCTTTTAAAATGTACTGGCCACATATGTAGCAAAAATGTCGGATGGTTTACGCAACTACGCCTATTTGTAGAAGCCATGTTTAAATACGATTTTTCAAAAACACGCTCTTGCAATGACACTCAAGTTTCAACTAAATTTTGCAAATAGATGCAGGCAATATTCCGCATATGGGGATTATATATAAATAAGTACTACTACCCTAGGACACAAGCCAAGTTAAGAATTAATTGCCTTCTAATGTATATTTTGTGCTAATTGCAAATATGAAAATAAGAAATCTGCAGGTGCAAACGAAGTCAAGGAAACATTATTTTTTTATCTGTAACAACTATATGGCCTTTTGCCAATATAGGATTAGTTATTTCCAGTGATTTATGAATAAGTAAGTATAATTAAAAAGCCATTAGTCTTGGAATTAGTTAAATTTTTGATAAAATTTATGGCCTTTATAATTGTCAAATATATTACCATTGACAATGACGTATTATATTTAAATGTATGACTCCTTGGGTGTCCTAGAAAAGCACTACATATTTTATTTTTTTTAAATCGACCGTTTTAAATGTGGGGTAGTAAACACTCTTACTCACAGGTCAGTCTGTGTTACCATACAACATTTCACCCAGACCCAATGGCAATGTTGCCAAACTTAATGTAAAACTGAAATTCCATATAAAATTATAAAAATAAATTATTTCCTACCTACTTGTATTTATCTTTATACCTAAAGAGCGAGGAAATCCAGGCACAAACACAATCAGTTTTTTTCCTTTTCATGGGAACACTCCTGGAAACACTTTATGTACACAAAGTAATAGTGAAACAGAACCGATAGTTAGCTTGTGAAAATACAATAATACAGATTATACTACAGATTATTAGATTTTATTACACGCGACGAAATTTGACGTCCAGAAGAAACGCGTCAATAAAAACAATATTCAAAGATTATTTATGGACGGGCAAGATACACGCGTAAACCAAAAAACAGAGCGGATTGCTGAGAGTGTGTTGGTGATCGACGAGACACAACGTATCCGGCCGCTGGTTGGCCGTCAACTAACAGCCCGCAAGCGTGCGGCGCTATATGAACACAGCCGATGTAAAGCGTCAAGAGGTCATTGGCATTTGACCTAGTGACGTACGTGCCTATTTCAAACTTATTTAATACTATTCTATATGTTTTTTCGGGTTGTTTAAAGCATAATCCGTCGTAAATTTTCTTCAATTAATTGTACAAAAAGGTTTAAATTATTTTATTTTGTCTAAAGAGTTTAAGGTGTACATATGACAATACCGGCCAGAATTCCTTGATTGCTTATATGTATCGCAGTGCCACACAGGTGTTTTTCTGGTTTGACGTCAGGTCACTTTTACCGCTGAATGAATTGAAAGCGCCATTTATGGCTATTTTTCTTGAATGGCCCTGAAATGGGTACGTATATATTTTTATCGACGGTGTAAATAAATTGATAATGAACGATAGTTTAATAAATCTTATAGTGTATGCATGCCATACGACTTAATGGAACTTACCGACATAGGCATGTGATGATCCATCATAGACACTTACTTTACACACACACAATTTAAAATAATAAATTTAAGAATGCGTCGCGCCTCAACATTGCAAAAGTTAAATACCTGTTGTTACTTTTTGAATATTTTGCCACAACTTCTAATGTAAAATACATTATTAAGATAACACGTTCACATGTGCTTCGACATACACTAACAGCACGAAATGTTACAGTTTTAAATTTTAAAATATCGTAAAATAGATTATGTTCGCATTTTCATGAAACACAATCATTATCAATGTCGTTAATAGTAAGTTTCAATTTGAATTTAATTGTTTTAAACGAGTGCGCGTGACGAGAAAAACGCAAGAGACCGTTTTCATGTAAAATTAACCGGGCTAATTAGAAAAAATATCCCCATTTTTTTTATGACACAAACACTATAGGAAAAATCCTTTAGGGCACTCTGGAAGTGGTGCGTGTGCGCAAAAAGCGATTCACGTTGGTTTTGAATCGTTGGAGGTTATATTCGTTGGGAAAAACGACCTCGGGAAGGATGAAGTCCTCCAGATGAAAGAATTCTTAAATAATGAAGTTCGAGGAGTACTAAGCTTAACCACATATGGAAGGGCGGCAGTGGTTCGTCGTGTATTTCTGCTATTCGTCGCTCTGGGCGGAATTAAGAGGGCAAGGTCAGCCGAGCACTTTCCATGAAAATATCTGTAAAAGAGAGGCAACTCCCCAACCTGTCTTCGATGTTCTAGGCTGTCGAGGTTCTTCGTCAGCTCAGTGGTCTCCAATCAGACGAATGGCCCTCCTTTCGATGGAATCCAGTAGCCGAAGAGTATGTTTGGCGCAGAGCTCCAGCCATGAGAGCTGTACGCTAGTGATGGTCGAATCTGGGCTTTGTATAGTGTCAAAAGTTGTTGAGGTGTGTAAAACTTTCTGGTTCGGCAGAGTACACCAAGTTTCTGAGAAGCTATTTTGGCGATTGCCACAACGTGGTTATGCCAATACTTACATATTTCCTCCCAGATTGACGTCCAGCAAATTAATAGATGAAGCCAGTGGGATTGCGTGTCCGTCCATGCTTATACCCGGTTCTGTAATGTTAACCTTTTTAGAGAAAACTGCTGCCTGAGTTTCTTTAGCGTTAAATTCGACTTGGTTACTGTCACCCCAAGCCAAAATTTCTTCCAGGTTGATGAGATAAGTGTGCTATCGTCAGCAAAAACTAAATATCGGGTTTTTCGTTTTCACTAGAAGGTCGTTAATGTAGAGTAAGAAGAGAGTGGGAGACAATATGGACCCTTGAGGAACACCGGCATTGATGGTGAAGGTGTCTGAGAGAAATCCGTCAATCGCCACTTGCCGAGAGCGGTCCTTAAGAAAGCTAGACAACCATGCACAGATCTCGCAGTTTACTTAGAAGTCCCTCATGTCAAACACGATCAAAGGCTTTAGAAATATCCAGTGCAACAGCCCGTGACTCCCCATGAGCAAACGAACAAACCCGATTGCGTTGTTCATGGAAAAATCTCAGTCGCGTACCACTTCTCTCTTAACAAATGTCATGGGATATGTTTCCTGTAACGCTAATAGTGAATCAATAGAAATTCAACACCCTGTAAAAAGGAATCGCACTACGAAATATTGGCAGGTCATTAAGGAACGACCTGTATAACTTTTTTAATTTATTTTCTTCGGTAAACGAGGTTAACAATGTCGCAGCAAACAAATTAACTTCCTTTTTGAAATATATATATATATATTTCTGAATCTATTCTCTGCCACGGATATTCCTCTGGGTCTGCAGCTTAACGTGGGGTCCGAATCACGATTATACGCTGCGCGCCCTCGTCCTGGTTGCAGGCGTGAATGGGGGCTTGATACATGGGGCTTGACTCCACGAAGTCACGTCCTGTAGTTCCTAGTGCATGTCTCTTCAACAACGGAGCCGCCACAGTCGTGAAAACTGGGTTGTGTAGTATAAAAGTGAACGTAATCACTTAATCCACATGTACATATTGTGATACGGCGATAGTAAATACAACGTTTTTCTTTGGAAACGTAATACAAACAGTGTATTAATTAAACAGGCAAAATTAAAATATTCACATGACATTATTGACATTGATATTTTGCGTTTCGTGTGGTTCACAAATGTTTCAAGGTTCTGAACGAAAGTACGGGGTGTCCTATTTTCGACACTATTATAGGGTACCTCCATAATTGTTAGCGCTATCAAAAAAGTAATGTAGGTGACATGTGCTCATTTTGGGTCAATGATTAAGTCAAAATTTGAACATTTTCGCTCGCTTTAGAGATGCGGGAGAAAACAAAAAATTGACAATTTCAAAATTACCCTATATTTTCTTAGTTAAACGAGATACAGAAAAATGTTTTATACAGAAGTTTCTTTATAATGATTTTTGAATAATCTGCCGTATTTAGAATAAGTATACGCGGTCAGGTAAAAAAATTATCGGACCTAACCCCATTTTTTTAAATGGAGCACCCTGTATATTTTATTCTAAGAAGATTGATTGCATTTTAAATTCTATTTTCAAATATACAGGGTGTCCGGGAACATGTGGGAAATCTCCCGGATATGAAGAAAACACGTGAAAAGAATACTATAGGTTCATATAAACTTCTTTCGTATCGGCCTCCTCTTCGGAGATATGGGCTCCCAAAGAGCACCAATGGAATCAAGTTTTTTACACATAATTATTGAACCACCTGGTATATTTCAATTATTTTTTAATATGATGTATACCAGGTGAGACCCGTCAAATTACTACCCAAGAAACTGTTGTGAATTACTCACAGCTGCAGGGACGGACTAGCTATAACACTCATGGGCCCATTTTTTTTACGCCCTGTATGATGAGAACTTTGGACAATATTTTTTACATACCCTTAACTATTGGCTAAAAATTAAGTACTCTTCATTCATGTCGCTAATCCTAACTGTTTTCGAAAAAACGGCATTTCATATACATCATGTATTTGGCGTATTTCAGTAAAAGATACATCTTTGTTAAGATCAAATAATGTTCAACCTTCAAAATTCCGCTTTTTCATATTTAACCCGTGAGAATTTAGGGGACTGGTATAAATAAAATGACGTTTTTTCCGAAAACGGTTAGGATTAGCGACATGAATGAAGAGTACTTAATTTTTAGCCAATAGTTAAAGGTATGTAAAAGACATTGTCCAAAGTTCTCATCATACAGGGCGTAAAAAAAATGGGCCCATGAGTGTTACAGCTAGTCCGTCCCTGCAGCTGTGAGTAATTCACAACAGTTTCTTGGGTAGTAATTTGACGGGTCTTACCTGGTATACATCATATTAAAAAATAATTGAAATATACCAGGTGGTTCAATAATTATGTGTAAAAAACTTGATTCCATTGGTGCTCTTTGGGAGCCCATATCTCCGAAGAGGAGGCCGATACGAAAGAAGTTTATGTGAACCTATAGTATTCTTTTCACGTGTTTTCTTCATATCCGGGAGATTTCCCACATGTCCCCGGACACCCTGTATAACACACCATGGATGATATTGGTTTCCTAGGTGATTTATTTAAATTTTATTACTTTAAACCACAGTAGGCCATGAAACAAAAGCTAATATCCTAGAGACAACTATGTTGACATTCTATAGTCTGTTTCGTTGCCGTTGATAGCTCGATACCCTCATTAAAGATTCAAAACAAGGGCCCGGTGGCCTAAAATATTTTACCTATAAAATGGTCTTTTTACGTACATCTAGCATAAAGATGAAGAAATTTTGACCTATTCCACCGGGTAACAGATAAAGTAACAATAGAGCCATAAAATGAAATGAAAGGATAATGATTAAAACGGCCCATCATGGTCGGAGAGTTGGGTTTTTAATGTAACCGCTTATTATTTTATTTAAATGTAATAGATTTTATGATTTTATGAATTTATTTACAAGAAAACTAATTTATTTACAGATCAAAAAATATTGACAATTTCAATAATTATAACTCGATAAAATGGTCCTCAGAAGAATCTGAAGAGTCATCATGTCCTACGCTTATTACTAAAGGCTCAATTTCCATAGTTGTGTCAATTACGTTGTCAAGTTCCCACATTTTTTGTTCCTCTACTATAGCATGTTTTATGGCGTTTTGCCAATTTTCTGATGACACATTTGCTAAATAATGAAGCAAGAGGTGTCGCACTTCTTGCATTTTAAAAGTTTTGTTATTTCTAGCAACATATCCTTTTACTTGAGCCCATATTAATTCGATAGGATTTAGCTCACAATGGTAAGGTGGTAAACGGAGCACTATAATACCTCGATCTCTTGCCATCTCGTCAATAACATACTTTTTATACTGTGATTTATGTAGCCTAACAATATCCAAAAGTTCTTTTTTTACCATGGTATTATCGTAACTCAATTCCTTTCGTTGTAACCAGTTTACGATTTCCGCCTTTTTCCATGAAGTTGTGGGAAGATTCTCTTTTAGCCTAGAGTGATAGCTGGCATTATCCATCACTATTACAGAATTAGCGGGAATGTATTCTATCATTTGCTTAAAATATTCCTCGAAACCATCAGCAGTCATTTCTTCATGATAGTCTTTAGTAGAATTCGACTGGAATTGTAATAATCCTTGATCCAAAAAGCCATTTGAACTTCCTATATGAGTTATAATAAGTCTGCGTCCCTTTCCAGATGGTGGTCTAAGTCCTGTTGACCAGCCTTCCATGACAGCTTGTCGAGAACTTAGGACATTTTTATCTTGCCAAACTTTAGATACGGTGTGCCCTTCGTTCAGCCAAGTTTCATCCAAATAGAAAATGTTTTTGCCTTCGCTGCGGTATTTTCGGATGGACCTTAAGTATTGACGTCTCCAGCAAATAATATCTGCTCTATCAATAAGAAAAGATTTTCTGTTTTGCTTCTCCCATCGAAAGTTCATATCATGAAGTATTTTCCATAGTTTCGTTCGTGATCCTACTTAACAATGGACAGAGGCCAATTTTCTTATTAAATAAGGTAATTACTATTGGCAACGCCTATGGTTTACGGTTGTTTTATGGCTTCAACCCTCGATATGAGCTATCAACTGCAACAAAACGGACTTTAGTTGTTATTAACATTTAACGTCAATTTCGTCTTTACATATTCATTTGTGAAAATGACTTATCATCATTTCGAAAAATTTGATATGATATCTATTATTCATGGTGTGTTATAAATTTGAAAAGAAAATGCTTTTTAGATTAAAATATACAGGGTGACCCATTTAAAAAAATTAGGTTAGGTCCGATAACTTTCTTACCTGATCCCGTATAGTTATTCTGAAAACGGCAAATTATTCAATAATCATTATAAATAAACTTCTGTATAAAACATTTTTTTGTATCTCTTTTAACTAAGAAAATATAGGGTAATTTAGGAATGGTCAATTTGTTGATTTTCCCCCGTATCTCTTAAGTGAGCGAAAATTTTCGAATTTTGATTTTACCATTTTAAGTTTGACCCAAAAAGAGCACATGACACCTACATTACTTTTTTGATAGCACTAACAATTACGGAGAAAAGTGTCGGAACATGGGACATCCTGTACGTTGCTATCTAGAATTTAATCATCTAAATCAATTTATAGGAACCATTAGTATGAAATGTGTTTCCTTTTCTATAAGTAGTGATAAATATTGTATATTTAGTTATAAAAAAATTCGTCCATTCTTTCTCCGGTTCAACTGTATGTATTTTCCTCTCTCAAAAAGCGTAAGAATACCAAGTTTTAACTATTCAAAATATACTATTTTATTATCAACAATTAAATACAATTCGTCAGAACCGAATTACTTACACAACACACTTAATTCTTTAATACAAATTCACTGAAATCTAATACTATTTCTTAAGCATAATGGTTAACTAAGTATTTTTTTGGTCTGAAATTCCATTACACCTTAAAACCAACAATCCACTGAAGAAACGTGTCTTGTCTATACAAACACCTTAAGGCTGGGCCCACACGGCAAAATACTGCACGATTTTTACAATATTCGAGTAAATCAAGAATAGACACTGGAGTAGATCTGTGTAGAGATGTAAAGGGTAATATTACCGAGGTAATGTTACCGTAATTTTGGTAATATTACGTAATATTACCGCAAGATCGGTAACATTGGAAATATTGTTTTTTTTCCGCTCCTCCATACTCTCATTTATCGGGGAATACCCAAGTCAACGCGGCGAGAAGTTAACTGAAGCTGAAAATTTAATTGCAACGGAGTTCATCTATGAAACTGCAAGGCGTCATCCAAAGTATTCTTCACAAGTAGATCTTATTATGAAGCACTCGCACAGTACAAAATTAGAGGTAATATTTTTGCTAAGGAATTCGTCATTTCCAGCGAAAAATCTATGTCTGGATCTGTTTGGTGGGCAGGAATTTGCTCCAGTTCTAAAATAAGTAGGTTAGCTGTAGACATTTTAAATTTACCATCGTCAACAGCCGCAACCGAAAGAACCTTTAGTACTTATGGATTTATTCATCGGCAAAAAAGAAACAGACTAACCGTGGAGAGGGCCGGAAAACTAACTTATATTGCTCATAATTATAATTTACTAAATGAAGAAGATCATTCGAGAATAGTAGAAGATACTGAGGAAGAAATAGAAAAAGAAGATATCGGTTTCGAAGTTATAGACTTGACTCAATTAACGAAAGAGAAAGAAGAATCAGATGACGAGGTTGGGGATGATGATGAGGATGATTTACAATTATCCACTCTATTACGTAGTCCATTCTGACTCTGACTAGTTTAAAAAAACGTTCTTATTGTTTTTCGTAATGTTTTTACAGTTTTGAAATAAAAAAAACTTGTATTACTTAAAAAGCTGTTTTTTTTATAAATTACCAATGTTACCGTAATATTGCGTAATATTACCGATTTTTAAATTACCGGTAATTTTACATCTCTAATCTGTGTACTGGATTCACGCCTTGTTGTACGTATACACCGTGTCCAAGATAAGGAGGGCCAGTACAGGGATCTCGGAAACCGTAAGAGATACGAAGTCGGTTAAATGGAGGTAAAGTTGCGCATTTACGTGCCTAATAATATGCCGGTTAGAAAGTTTTAAAATTCCGAGTAGTTCCGGAAATATCCGGAAAAAAACCAAATTCTGAAAAATCGTTTTTTTTTCCTGGGTTTTTTGAGATCGAATTCTACAGTAAATTGCACTTTTACATTGCCACTTTTTCCGCTCTATCTGACAGCGTTAATTGTTTTGTAATCCGACGAGTCGTCTTGGATGGGCCACTATCAACTTTATTTTTTTAAATACGGTCCTGTTTTCCTGATATTGGAATTTGAGAGCTTTTTTCTTCCGAATGCAACGATGTATGACACATTGTGGTTTAATGACGTTTCGAGGGTTTCAGGAAATTCTGGGATACGGTCCTGTACTTTTTCTAATTTTATAAATAATATCTCGTAAGTAAGCTCTAAATTTTTACTTATGTGTGACTAGTTCAATAAAAAACAAATAATGTAATAATAAACCACAAATAAGGGAACAAAAAAAACATACCCAAACAGAAATAAAACGAACAACGAAAAAGTAAGGAACTACATAATCAGGTGTTCTGAAACACCATGGCCAGCACGTTCGCCTGATATGACACCGTTAGATTTTTTCCTCGGGAAGTATGTCGAAAATTATGTATATAAACACAACTTCGAAATAGAAGACGAACTTAGGAGGTTGGTGCTTGAAGCCTTTCAAAGCCAGAAATGTTGTCAAATGTTTTAGAATCGACAGTTAGAAGATGTTATTTGCGCTTAGAAAATAACGAAAATCATTTTGAACACCTGATTATGTAGTTCCTTACTGTCTTCGTTGTTCGTTTTATTACTGTTTTGCTATGTTTTTGTTCACTGATTGGTGTTTTGAATTATTTTTTGTTCACTTATTTGTGGTTTATTATTAAATTATTTGTTATTTATTGAACTAGTCCAACATAAGTTAAATATTAGAGCTTACTTATGAGATATTATTTATAAAAATTAGGAAAAATACAGGACCGTATCACAAAATTTCCTGATGTTGTTCAAAAAACCCTCGAAACGTTATTAAACCACAATGTGTCATACATTGTTACATTCGGAGAAAAAAGCTCTCAAAATCCAATATCTTTAAAACAGGACCGTATTTAAAAAAAGAAAGTTGATAATGGCTTCGAAGACGACTCGTCGGATTACAATACAATTAACGCTGTTAGATAGAGCGGAAAAAGTGGCAATGCAAAAGTACAATTTACTTTAGATTTCGATCTCAAAAAAACCCAGGAAAAAAATAAAACGATTTTTCAGAATTTCGGGTTTATCCGGATATCTCCGGAACTACTAGGAATTTTAAAATTTTCTAAACGGCATATTATTAGGCACGTAAATGCGCAACTATACCTCCATTTAACCGACTTCGTATCTCTTACGGTTTCCGAGATCCCTGTACTGGCCCTCCTTATCTTGGATACGGTGTATAGGG
Organism: Barypeithes pellucidus; assembly: GCA_963991005.1. Classification (NCBI taxonomy): domain Eukaryota; kingdom Metazoa; phylum Arthropoda; class Insecta; order Coleoptera; family Curculionidae; genus Barypeithes; species Barypeithes pellucidus. The sequence goes on along the minus strand of OZ022565.1, from coordinate 13,258,447 downwards.
TGCCCAAAATAAGGAAGGCTCTTATAGGGATCTCGTTATTGGTAACAGATACAACGAAAAGTCGAGAAACGATGAAGAAAACTGAAGTTTACCAAAAATTATATGCTAGAAATTATTTAATAGTCGATTGCGATAACGTTAAAGACCTATAGAATCGCGCCCTGTGAGATGGGACAGAACAGAACAGAATGTTTCAATTCATTCGGTTTGCTCGATAAGTCCGTTGATTATTCAGTGGACGTCTTCAACCGTATCCGTTTATTTGCAGTGCAAACGATGTGTGGACGCTTCTATATCAATATAACACTTATTCGTTAAGGTTTATCCTGCAATAAAACGTGCGGTGTATTGCCGCATGAACCCCCCTCCCCCTGAAAACGTCCCGTGCAGTGTTTGTAAGACATATTTGAAAAACAAAACGTCACGGCCAACGAGAAAAACACATCTTACATCTTCAAATTCTTCGGAGGAACATAATCGGGATCGTCATCGTCCATATACACCTGCTCGTCCAGATTGAAACTGCCCTTTTTACTCACCACACCCATCAATTTTCTATCGGACATCGGCAAATTCGGCTTCGGGACCGCCGTCGCCACGAGCTCGGTTTCCAGATCTATGGGTTCCATTGGCGACACGTTCGAGATGGGAATGCTCGTGGTGCTCGGTACCCTCGCGATTAACGGGTCGACCGATTTTTTCGAGAGGATGATTTTAGTGTACTTGGCGGGCTGTTTCATCACCGGAACCGGGTTCGGTCGCTTGACGGCCGCCGGGGTGACGATGAAGTTGCTCAAAGTCGACGGCTTGGTGACGATCATGAACTTGTTGGTGGGCGTGGGAGATATGAATTTTGTCACCTGGAACCAAACGAACAAATACCTGAACCTCTGCAGTCTGCTAAAGGTGGATTTTTCAATGTGTAGTTAACTAGTAATTATCTAGCAGATGACTAATAAATGTTTATTATCTATGGTACGGTGGTATAATGGCTTAAGGCCGTATTAGACTAGGCAATTTTTTCGCTTGCGCCGGCAATTATAATGGCACGTATTCATGCGCAGTAAACCGTTTTCGATCAGCTGGAGCTTTGTCAACGAGTCAGAACAGCAGTGGGTACTGTCGAAATCCCTAAAATATCCCCAGAATTAGAGATGTGCAAACCTGTTCGTTTTGATCACCAGTTAAAGCAGCTACTGCTATTTACAAATAGGAGGTGCAAAAAGTTGCTGAATTAGCAGTCCATAAGTTTAATAAAGAATGTAAACTGCTAATTTAAGTACCAGTGGGTTTAAATGGCCATTACCTGTCCATACCTGGTTCGGCCAAATAATAAACAGTTAAAAATAACAGAATAATCCATGTCTACCCAATTGCGCCGGCAAGGGCAATTAAAATGGCGCCTGCCCCATTTCTGGTAATGAGAGACAGCTGATCGGGAACGGTGTACTGCGCATGAATCCGTGTCATTTTAATTGTCAGAAGAGTAGAATTTCTGACTGTAGTACGGAGAACGGTGTACTGCGCCTGAATCCTTGAATTATAATTGCCATTGCTGGCGCCATAAAAATTCCCAAGTGTAATAAGGCCTTTATTATATTTAATAAGCTCCTTAGGTGTCCTAGAATCGAATGTCTAAATACTTAGGTAAAAACCCCTTTATACCAAGTGTTTCCGCGCCTTACACATCTGTTTTCAGTTAACAACAATTTATGTAGGTCAGTAGGGGGGCAGTGATGCCAGATCACAACGCGGGCCTCGACTCAGGTCCGTTGGCAAACGTTGAGAGAGATAAGTCGCGTTGCGGGTTGCGCCCACATATATACAGGGTGATTCACGACGAGCGTGCATTAGAACTTTATGGAGAACTACTGAATATATGTTCCTGAAACTTTGGGGATTTGGGTTTATCGATATGCTCTCTTTAACTAAAATATTGACATGTTTCTGTCATTTCCGGTTATACCGGAAGTAGCTGCCAACTTTCGTTTTTTAAATACAACATGGTAATTTTTATTACATTTTTCGATTAAACTAAGCACATTTTATAGAAAATGTTTTTGTCAGACTCTATTAGTTTTTGAGATATCTGGACTTTTTGTAATTATTTGGCAATTGCATGACGATGAAATAATCCATATAATTTTTTTACCTTAGCGCTTGGACTAAAATTTTTTTCTCACCGAATAGCTAGAAGATCATCAAGTCTCAAAAACATTTCAAATTCGGCATAAAATGTACAGGGTGGTCACAATTCAAGCCTCATTGTGAAAGAATTCAACCATTAAAAACTTTCTTATTTTAAATGGAACACCCTGTATATTTTTATATAATTTGATGGTAAATTAGTTGTTCTTTATAAATAGTATTTACTGTCCTATACTTATATCAAAGCGTTTTCTCAAAAAATCTAATTTTATTCCAAAAATACTATTTGTTCAAGTGTGCTATGAAAACAATTAGACTTAGGGGCTGTATACTGATGTCTATACGGAGGAAAAGTGATTGATTGCTTGAAAATACAACATTCTAAATATAAACCGTAAATAAATTTAAAAAATCTTCACTTGAAGATCCGGAGCGTGACATTTTTTAGTAACAGAATAATTGACAGTTTGAAAATACGTCAAGAAATATCAGACAATTGTTTTTCTTGTCAAAGCACACTAGAAAATATTGCCGTCATTATTAATTTTCCTCCGTATAGACATCAGTACCCTAAGTACAATTGTTTTCATAGCACACTTGAACAAACAGTATTTTCGGAATAAAATTGGATTTATTGAGAAAACGCTTTGATATAGGTATAGGACAGTAAATACTATTTATAAAGAACAACTAATTTGCCATCAAATTAAATAAAAATATACAGGGTGTTCCATATAAAATAAGAAAGTTTTTAATGGTTGAATTCTTTCAAAATGAGGCTTGAATTGTGACCACCCTGTACATTTTATGCCGAATTTGAAATGTTTTTGAGACTTGATGATCTTCTAGCTATTCAGTGAGAAAAATTTTTTAGTCCAAGCACTAAGGTAAAAGAATTATATGGATTATTTCATCGTCATGCATTTGCCAAATAATTACAAAAAGTCCAGATATCTCAAAATCTAATAGAGTCTGACAAAAACATTTTCTATAAAATGTGCTTAGTATTTAATGCTTAATCGAAAAATGTAATAAAAACTACCATGTTGTATTTAAAAAACGAAATTTGGCAGCTACTTCCGGTATAACCGGAAATGACAGGAACATGTCAATATTTTAGTTAAAGAGAGCATATCGATAAACCCAAATCCCCAAAGCTTCAGGAACATATATTCAGTAGTTCTCCATAAAGTTCTAATGCACGCTCGTCGTGAATCACCCTGTATAACCATTATATTACCAATAAAACGTTCCAAAATACAAAAAGTGTCCTCGCTATGGCAGATGGCGCGGTACTATTGAGTTTGCGCAGTAGGGTGGAAATTGTATCGATCGCGTCAGAGCCGGCCCGACATTATTTGTTTGTTGTTATTCGTCGCCATCTTTGGTTCTGGATGCTTTTTCAAATTACAGAATAAAAAGTGGTTCATCCACATTGTTGTCGGTATATTAGTGCTTATAAACTTTCATTACCTAACAACAATTTTTGTGAAGGAGTTTTTAATTTGTGGTGATTCGCTGTTTGATATGTTAGTGGCTTGTTTAAGATGAAAGGACACAAGTGCATGGTGCTTTTTTGCAAAAGTCGTGGATCATACCAAATAATTATGAAGTATTTGAGGTATGTACATACAGGGTGTTATGGAAATGACGTATTATATTTAAACCGGCAATTCCTGAGATGAATACAAATTGAAGAAAAATATCCTTAAATGGCGCTTTCAATTCATTTACCGGTAAAAATGACCTGATGTCAAACCAGGAATACCTCTGTACCGCACTGCGGCACATCCGAATTCTCACCGGTGTTGTCAGAATTACACCTTACACTCTTTAAGTTTGAAATACCCAACTACGTAACTAGGTCAAATGTCAATGACCTTTTGACTTTTGATTGGCTGATTGAATTTTTAATGTAATTTTATTTAGGCCACACACATACCCTTACCTTGTCGGTCTTATTTAAAAATTAATGTCAACTTCTATAAAAACTTATACAGCGTTTTAGTAAAGAAACCGGCACATCACATAACCCATAATCGGAAAACTTCATATGAACACTGGCCAAAACACACACAAAATTCACTTGGAGACATCGTTTTTTATTAACATTGGGTTGTCTCGCCTAGATTTGTATGAACTTTTGTTTTTAATTATAAAACACATTGTAAAATGTAAATAACATTTATTTGAACTAAAAATGACGCATTTAAAACACGAACTGTCAAAAACTAGAAATGTATTAATGCAATGCATCTTTTTCGGTAGATTCCTGCGCATTCACCAAAAAAGATTGAAATAAATAATTATAATAATCTACAGCACTTATTTATTGTTTTCCTTCACTGCTGTAGATACCAATAAAGATTAAAAAACTTGTTAATCGCTGCTCTGGTGCTTTATTTCATTCGAAAAGCTTAAAAAAATTAAATCGATCGTTTCACAGCGACATTTTAAAACGAAAGTTTAGCCACATCTCTAGTATAAATCGACAGGATAGAAGTTGACATTTGCTTGACAACAAGCGGCTTCGCGCGAAAGAGTTTTTTCGGGATATTTAATCAACTGTACAGTGCGAATAAGTGGGAAAATGTTTAGTACATACAGAAAAATCAAGTCGAAGGCATATTAGAAAATGTTCCTTTAGCAAGAGACTGGAAATCACAAGGTCACCGGATCTTACATCATGCAATTTTTTTCTATGGGGTACGATGAATAAAGAAATAGTTGATAAAGTCTAAGATATGGATCAGTTGCGATATAAGATATTGGATGCAGCAGATAAAACAATTGCTGGACGTTTTAGTTTATAAAGTGCCAATTGTGTCCTATTTGTGTGTTTGTTAAAGAATGCATTAGTGTGTAACGATTTTGTGTGACAAGGGCCTATCTTAAAAAAACTAATTTGAAACATGTGTGTTTCTTTAAGTGATTTATGGTAATTTGTTCAGTGTTTCACTATTTGTTTTGTGTCTCTGACGATATACAGGGTCATGTTCTGAGATTGGAAGAAAAACGCCGAAGGTTTTTTAGTGGGGTATAAGCTTCACCCACTAAAACCAAAAAAACTGAAGATTTATGTGCCCTGGATTACTTGCTAGTATACTGGCACCTGGATTCACTTCTATTTGGGTACTAGGTAGCTAAATATTTATTTTTATAAGAATCTAAAGTTTTACACGAACAATTTGGCAACATTGCGCCAGAACATCTGTTTATTACACAGCTGCTCAGTGTAATGTGACTGTGCCGAGGAGTTGTGTGTGGGTTTATGGGTGAATTACCCCACTTTTTAAACGTTCGATTTGAAAAAAAAAAATATGTAGCGCTTCTCTAGGACACCCCAGGAGTCACCCATTTAAATATAATACGTCATTTCCATAACACCCTGTATATACGAAAATATTTTGCTTATCACATTATCCGATCTTCGAAACCGAATTTCACTAAAAAGGTTGTAAAAAAAGAAGAGAGGGTCACTCGTATACAATATAATATATATGTGGTCACTACCTAACCTTAAAATTAATGTATTTTTAATTTGATGCATTAGTAGCTGATAATAATTCCCAAAATAGTCAATATAGTCATTCATTCTTAATTTTTGGTTTAGAAAAAAGTGAGGTTAAGAAACATACGACGTCGGATGAAAGTTGAAATAAAGCTCATCGAGTCGATTGTTACAAATATTCGGACGGAATTTGGTACCAAAAGTTTACACAAATCAGGGCACCGTCGGATCATCATATCGTCAGAAATCGTTTGCATGGAACGCCGTCTTAAATCGAACTAATCGAAATTTTGATTGCAATATTTTTCCTAACCAACCAGTGAAAATTACATTAAAAAAGTTGAAATCCGGTCCTGTCGAATGTTTACTTTCACAAGGAACTTTCGGAACTGCGCAAACTCACTATTACCCCTTCGATGCCCATAGCGGGGACATAATTGCAGATGGTATTAGCAATATAATGGCTATATATTATATGTAGTTGCGCCGAAGGGTATTATTATTATTATTATTATTATTTTTTAAAGAATTGTTTTCGAATAAGGAGGTTATTCTTACCGGTTGGTTGCTGGTCGAAGTGGTCGACAAATCGGTGGGTATATTGGGATCCAAAATCTGATTGTCGTCCGCGAAGATGATCGGCAAGTCCATGATGTCCTGAGTCGTCAGATTGGTCGGCGGAGGCAAATTCGACTTGATCGGCTGCGGGAAAGGTAGGAAAGACTGCCGCTTGACCGGCATGGTTTTCGGGCTCTGCAGTCGTTTAGAAGTGACGTACTTTGCTCCTAAAAAAAAAATATGACAAAATATACAAACATTTTTCCGGTGTATGGTGTACTTACTTTTAGCCTGTCCTTGGCCCATCGATAAAACGATCGGGGTGCCTCCCATCCCTTTCATCGGTACGGATCTGTTCTGCGTGACCGTCTTGATTTTGCCGTCCGGAAGGAGAACGACGTTGCTCCCGGGCGCCCTCGTACCTGTCAAACCGATTTTTGACAGGTCGATTATGCGCCCGGGCGTGTTCGAGATCAGCTTGGCCGTCGCTTGGCTTGATAACTGAACATTTTCGAGAACTGGAATAGAATATTTTATGAAACAAATAACGTTTACGCAACAGGGAAAAAATTACTGCTAAACTGAAAGTCTTAATTTCCATGGTTACAAACCGATTGAGGAACAGAAACGGAAATATTATAGTTAGAGAGACAGACGGTGACAATAGGGGGTCCGTGAAGTGGAATATCAGTTATTTGGTTTTTCGTGGAGTTTAGGTCCCCGTCTACAACTTTTATATCTCATGAAATGCCGTAGAGCGTTGCTGAGAGGCGCTGTACCGCTTTAGATAGGAAATTTTCAATAAGCCATGTCTGAAAATGAATTTACAGCATCTGCGTGACCCCCAAAGTCACGGGAAACACATTTTCTGACAAGTCGACCCTTGCATATACTTTTCGGAGCGTGTCAAAAAAAACTGAATGGAAAAATTATAAAGTCTCAAGTGACATGGGTCCAAGTGGGCTTAATCGATTTGTATTCCCATGGAGATGAGTCGTAAACAATTTTCTGATAAAAGACTAATGCGAAAGTGCGGTATTTTTTCTCAAAATTTTTTTTATTAAAAGTCTGGTTTATTCTGCTATATTTTCTAAAATATTCCCCTTGGAGAATTATTTCTAGGTTTATCTGATTCCCTCATCTTTTCCGAACATTTTGATATATATAAAGTTACCAGAAACATGTTCTATCTTGGAGAAAATTAATCGTAACGGTGATAGTAAAATTTCTAAACTTCGCTCGAAATGCATGAAAGGTGTGGCTTTTACTGTAAAGTAGACAAGGGCAAATCTTTAAATTCACACACCTTATGGAAAAATAGGCTTAATTTGGTAATATTGCGAATATATATACCGTCATACAACTGAACGATACCTGCCTTCCGGTATCTCTGCGTAATATGGAGGAGGAATGTAGTGTGACAATTTTCTGACATGTCACGATCGTTTTCCGAATTTCCTCCGAGGAGATTTAAAAAAAATTCCAATAATGAAATGGCGAGACCTGGAACGACAAAATTTTTTTCACATAATCTTTAACATATAATGTTCCATTCTAGAAAGTTTCAACTTCAAATTCGCATTTTTTATTTTTTTTTAAATTTTCATTTTTTTTTTTGACACGCTAGAAAAAGTAGTAGACTTGTCGGAAAATGTGTTTCCAGTGACTTTGGGGGTCACGCAGATGCTGTAAATTCATTTTCAGACATGGCTCGATATAATTTTGAATTTATTGAGAATTTCCTATCTAAAGCGGTACAGCGCCTCTCAGCAACGCTCTACGGCGTTTCATCAGATAAAAAAGTTGTAGAGGGGGACCTAAACTCCACGAAAAAACAAATTACTGATATTCCACATCACGGACTCCCTATTGTCATCGCCTCTCTAACTATTAGGAATATGTACCATACCTTTAATAGTCGAAGGTGATGAAGAACCAACTGGCTTCTGTTGGACAGGAGGTATAGTCTTGATACCGCCTTGGAGGAGGGTAGACAACTGACCACCGGGCATCAGGTTTCGATTCAAGTTGTAGGCCTGCATTCGGGCTGCGTTTGAAAATAACATAATAGAGAAACACGTCGGGAGCGAGTCGAACTAGCTCGATACGTATCGTCCCCGGACGCGTCTCCAAATTAATATTTCGACTACTACAAGGGGCCTAAGAAAGTTCTCTCACCCCTTATAATGAAACCAACAGTTTTTTAAAAAATATAAAATATTAATATTTAAATTTAATGATAACCCACAACGAGAAGTAATTAAATGGTTTGCTGTTATTAAAATTGGTTCGCAGCAAAAAATAGCCATTAAATCATTTGATCAGCATAAAAAAATTTTGCTTGCAATAAATAAAAATCGGGCTGCAACATTTGTTCTGCAAAAATGCTACAAACTGTCAAGAATTTAACAGATATCGGTCCGCTTGTATCATCATGTGTTCGCTTAATTAACAGTCGAGCAGCGAAATGATTACTTGGTCAGCAAGATTTTACAATTGGTCGGTAGAAAAAGACATGTCTAGAAGCAGTTTACTTCAGAGGTTTGCATATTAAAAGAATGGTTATCAATATAAATCATTGGATTGCGTTTGTTTTGAATAATCGGCAAAGTTTGTTATTGTGGTGTAGCAGTCAAGGCCCAAAAGGTGTAGCAAGGGCGGGTTTTCACTTGTTTTCCCAGGGCACTTTATTGCTTTTTTTTTGATGACCAAGATTAAATACTTTGCTTACCCGCTGATTGCTTACCAATATCTGATTAAAAGTGGATCGCTCATAGCAGCTTATTATATATTTAATTTGCGTACCAAAATAATTTAGAGCACTCTAGTATAACATTAATTACTGACCGATTCAGAAATGTTTGCTGTCCATAAGTTGCCGACCAACTAGCCATTTTGGCTGCCCGATTACATTTTTCTGTTCGCAAAAATAAGAATATTTTGCTAACCAATTAAATGATACCCATAAACAACTAAAAATTTTCTCAAAATACAGATAAAGCATAAAATAATCTTCGAAGATGTGGTTCTATAAAAAATGCTGCGTGCAATTGTTCCACGTATGACGCCAGACTATTTTGTCCAGTTCCTTTTGAAAATTATTCAATTGAAAATAATAATTTCTATTGGTTAACAATGCACTTCGTCAACCCACGGGGCACGTTTCGTACATAAGATCTTCCACAATTGGCGCATTTTTATAGAACCACAATAACTACACCATCACCGCGCGCATGCAACAATCCTAGAACTACGCCGAAGCAAAAAACACCACATCCATCTCTGACCTTGATCCGCTCCTCCTTGCTGCGTCGCATCCACCTTCTGTCCGTGCTTGTGCCCTCCCTTGTCGACTACTCCCCCAATCCGCTTCATTATTTTTATCTTTTTGGCAGACGGGGGCTGCTGCGGGTCCTCCAATTTTGGAGGCGTTGCGGGATTGGAGGAGGGCGAGGGGGTTTCCACTGCCGAAGTAGTACCGGATGAGGTAGGGGTGTTACTTAGTACGAGATGGGGAGGTGTTAAAGGGGACATAGGAGGTACAGAGGTGGAGGGGGTGGAAGAGGAAGTGGTACCTTGGGCGACCTGGGCGGCCCATTTGGCTTCGAGCTTGCATTTGGCTTTTCCTGCTGGACGTCCAACTGTAAAAAAAATACATAATTCATGCCATGATGAAAGCAAAAATTCCTGTAGATAATATAGAAAGAAGTTCAGTAGCTGTGCGATTAAAAGAAATATTTATACCGACTTCTAGTTGTAAAATAACCCAATTTAACTAAAAATTATTCTTTTATTGCCTACTACAAGATCCCCCAATTGGCTAAAGCTGACAACAAAGCCGTTGTCTAATATGTGGGCGTGTAGATCGTTTTCCAGTTCTTTTTTGAGCGATCTCAAACAGCAATGTCGGAGGGGACAAATTAAAACATGGAGTTCCACAAGGAAGTAACAATGGGCCAAATTGTTTATTCTATGATGATAATAGATAAAAATAAATTACTTTCTATTATATTCCAACATCACTTACCTGGTCGTGGTAATCTTGGAGTAGGGGAAGGAGGTTCACTCTCTATTGAACTGGTATTTGAATTGTAACGTTTCCTCTCGAGCTTGATTTTCTTATTAGGGGTATCTACTGGAGTGTTAGTCGGGGATTGTCTCACTTGTGGAGGAAAAGGTGACAGAATCAGGCCGCTTATAAACTCTCCAACTTCGTCCTTAAAAAACACACTAAATATAGGTGTGCAGAAAAATATCAGCTATCAAGACAAAGTCAAATTCAGAGTAAATGTAAATTCGATTTTAGTTAAAGTTCAAATCGGAATACAATTATCAAAATAATATTAATGGGTTAATATTAAGCAGAAACGACAGGTCTATTTTAACGCCAACATAAATGTGACTTTGAAGAAGTAGGCTTAAATAAGTACTTACAATTATACATCTGTCCACAATGCTCTGTGTAATTCCTTCTTCTCTCTTTTTCTTTTTATTGACAATTAAATTGTTATCAGCCGATCCCACTACGATAAGACCTGTTTCGACTCTCATTCTCTCTCGTAAATCTTCCATATCTTCTTGACTAACAAAAAATAAAAATAAATTTCTTTATAACACCCTGTATTAGGTCATATAACTCGGTTATACAATACTTACAAAGAGGTGGTAGAACACTGTCCAATTACAAACAAGACGGGGCATTGCAGTTCTAATATGCCATCGTCGGGTTCTCCGCGTTTTCCTTCAGCGGTTAACAACGAAAAACCGAGACTAACTACACAAAACACATTTTCTATCTGGGCCACTTGGAGAGCAAGAGTAGCACCGGCACCTGTTCCAGCCTAAAATATGATTTAGAGTATGAACTATGTCATATTATCGGGATGGCGTCTTCATACTTACCAAAATAATATGCCTGCCTGGAAAAGTTTCACGTACTTCCTGGATTTTTCCTCTTGCTATAGAAAACATCTGATCAATGCAGTTGGTCATAGTCATTCTATGACTTGCAGATCCTATAGGGAACAATATTTTATTTTTCTCACAAAGAAATGCGTTTCCATTATAACTTTTTTAATGAATGTCCTTTATTGACTTCATAATACGTAAGTGTTAAATACATTACATTAAACTTACCAAAATTTGTAGGTACCGATACTACATGCCCTAAATTTGATAATAAAGCCATCCACTTTTGATTTCTTTTAGACATATCTGGAGCGCACGGCATCAGAACAATAACCGTGTTACCAGGTAATTTCTTAGGCTTGTCTTGCAACAGACTCACGGCAACAGGGTCCCAAGGTTTCTTCAGCAATGGGAGTAAATTTTCGTTGTTTAGTGAACCCGTGCGCATTCCCGCGTTTGGAGCATTCAATAGTTTTTCCACAAATTTGGGGATTTTTGTTTTTAATGTCTAAAAATCAATATAAATCTTGTGTCTTACTTAAGTAACTACTAATCAGAATTATGTAAGCCCTCACTCCAATTTTATTAATCCCCCCAAATACTTTGAAACTCCTGGTAAACCTAATATGTCATATTTTTTTTTTTACCTGTAAAATATCCAAATAGGATGCCAAATTCTCCTGATCTAAATTATCTATCAGTAACTGATGTAACCACTGTAAAAGTTTTGGATCATACGAGATAGTAGCAAACAATCTTCTTACTCGTTGTACTGCCTTGTCTATAACAGTTCTGCGCAATACAGGTTCATTATTTACACCTGTATGAGCCATCTTGGAAAGATAAAAATTGTTTAAAATGTTTACAAACCCATTAAAAAGTCTGTGTTGTGATGGAGACCAATTATTCCTGAAAAAGCGAATCAGTATCATGGAAATTTCTTTCAAAATTCAAGTTGGTGTAAAAACTTACTTCGATATTTTTTCATCCCAAATTTCATCCTCCCAACTATTTCTTGCTAATGATGCATGCTTTTCACACTCTTCCATCAAACTTTTAGCTTTGACAATATCATAGATTGGCGCTGTAACATCTATTGCTGAATCTATATCAATTTCATCATCGACATTTTTTGGTGATCCAGTAACAGAAAATAAGGGTTTCAAACCAATGGTCTTTGGCATAAATAATGTTTTGGTAGGTTTCAAGAAGGATGATTCAGGCCTCCAGTTCCATGGCCTAGCATAGCAATGATCAGTAGAGACTGTCCAAGTCTCTCTTTCAAACATATTTGTCATTTGAATGGGATAGGTATATTTGGATGCTTCATTGTCAATTACCATTTTAGTCTGGGTATATTCCCTAAGTGGAATATGAACTTTTGGGTAATCTGAGGTGGTAAATAGTTCACTCTGATAAATGGTATGTTTTGTTGTTAGCTAAGGATTTAAATTTAAAAGGTTTATTATGAGTAATGGGAAGGAATATAAACTACAAGGATACCTCTAAAGGAGAGTTTTGGGAACAGATTGCACCAGCACTACATTGCTTCGTATTTAGGCACGCTGACATTATGTTAAACGTTTACTTTGTTGTTTGCATAGTTCATACGAAACATTAGGACTATTCTTGTTGAGATGCCACCGTTTTATTCAATTCCTGTCTTGTAGTTTGTGTTACTTTCACACTTTAACACTACCAGCAAAGTAGAGAGATCGAATAAGCACCTAAAAAATTAAATTGTACCCCACAGAAGTCTTTTTGTCATAAAAAAAAACTTCTTCACAGCAAGTAATAACAACCAAACACATCAAATGGATGTGGATAAATTTATGAATCAACATGAACGGACCTTTAACCCGATAAAAAGTGGTAGCACAGAGGAAGAATAGGAGACCTATCGATTGAGATCCCTTTTTTTCCAATCAGGTACTTTTCAGATATTAAATTTAAAACGAACGTATATTCAAAGCTCACGACAAGCTATTATCATGGACATAATCAAATTTTAGCTACTCCTACCAAGCGGAAAAATAGACGCGCCGGACGCGCGGTATCGTATGATATCCATTCAAAATCTTCTTAGGAAAAACGAACAGACCGCGTTTTAATACAACATTAAAGTAAAAATATAAATTACTAATCCGCCGGTCCGCTTGTCAATGAACGTTGTGTTTATTGTTGCGCCTGCGCTTTGACTTTCACTTGACATTGCTTCTGACATTTCATAGAACTAACTCCTTATCTAAAAAATGTTTATCAATCAAAATAATTAATAAATACATGGAAAAAGCCGTAACAACTTATTTAATAATGTAATTTATTGATTACTCCATACCATATAGTGTAATCTCTACTTCTAACTTGTGAGTACCCTCTGTATGTATTTATTTCTTTTGTGTTTCATTTTTGTTTAAAATTGCTTTACACACCTATAGAGATGTTTATATTATTATACCTATGTTTGTATTCCTTAATCCAAATTATTTTAATTAATTTAAAAAAAATACTGGTCTTGAAAGATCATACCTATGATATTTTATTTAGATTTGATTTTATGTATGTAGATACCCTGTCTAAACTATGTAGGATCAGTTTGCTGATAATTATTAGGTTAATTGATACCTAGCCATTAGCTCTTAAATAGTTTTAGTTGTCTTATCATTCCATTTGATTTACCAACAACCGTCTTCCTATAGATATAAAAAGGAAAATAACCCAAATATGGCAACCCCATACTTACCAGAGCCCAATGATGAACTGTGGCGTGAATGTGTCTTATGGCTTACAAGATGGGAAATGCTTCGATACGACCATAAGGCTAACTGGCCACAAAGCAGTATTGGCGATTTGGCCAGTATACTGAGAGATGGGGTACTATTGTGTAAATTACTAAACAAGATCGATCCGGGATGTATTGATATGAAGGATGTCAGTCTGAAACCTACTATGGCTCAAGTAAGTACTTACTTCTGGTGATACCTTAAGTAACTAAATAACAGTACCCCTGGTATATCTAATAATCTGTTTTTCATGGAGTTTGGTACGTCTATTTTGATCTTCTTTTGGTGTATTATTATTTAAAAATTAGCTTATTATATATTATATATAGGCAGTTACACGTCCAAGTGCATGATTTATTGCAGATTTTATGTAAATCAATTAGTAAATAAACAAATGTTTTTAGTTTTTATGTCTGCGAAATATAAACTTGTTCCTAAAAATGTGTAAATTAAACTTTGGCCTAAAAGCAACTGATTTGTTTGAAGACACCATGTTGTTTGACTTGACTAATTTCCATAAGGTCCTTTGTACATTATCTAAGTTGTCTCGCAGTGAAAAGGCTTTAAGATCAGGAATAGAGTAAGTATTTTTATTATTATTAACATTTTTTTTTTGTTTTCCATATTGAAAATATATAATAAATATTATCATTTAGTGTATGTGTTTGTTTTACTCTTAATTCATTAGTTGTTACTGATGACTATAGTGAGGGTGTCCAAATTATCTTAGCCTATATTTCTGGTGAAATTGTACAGCATAGGCAAATGAGCAAAATGAGCAATGATAAAAACAACATAATTGGATTTGACATTTTTTTATATTCATATAAATAAAAGATTGTTTTATGGTCTATGTAGAAACAAATTCATAAGAGAATTACAGTTGTATTTACTGGACCATAGAAAAATATAACCAATTATAAAAAAATCCTTTCTTTATTAATTTTATTATTTCACATTTCCATTAAAAAACTGTTGCTTCAGTGATTAATGAAAATAAATAATATGTTTCTGGATAAATCATATTTTTCATGATTACTAGAGCATTGAGATTAGCTTGTAGATTCTTCAGTCTAGAAGAATAGTCTGTGTACTTATTGTATAGTTTCTCTCTAAAGAAAAGAAATTTTTTACTTTGATATGAACTAGGAAGTGATTTTGTGTGTATACATATGCAAATAAGGATGTTTTTAATAAATTAATAATTAAAATAGTTAAAGTGCTTATAGTTTTAAAACTTATTTTTCAAGATATACTTTACTTATTCTAAGAGGGTTTTACCCTGTTTTTAACTATGTTGCGTTTTCTTAGACTTTTATAGTGTTAAGAATTGGTTATCATGCTTGGTAGTACACGAAAATGTTGTTCCTTCAGAAAAATAGACAGTGACATGGTATTTTTTAGGGGTTTCGCGGCACAGGTCGAAAGAACTGCCGATGAAGATGAAATTTATCAGAAGCTAAAGACAGAGTAAGTATATTTTAGAAATACATTTTATTAGAAATGTAATGTAATTTCACTTTGTAAGTTTTTAATACTATTTTAACAGTTCTTTGGCATCGACTTGTACCCCAAACGATAACAGTGATACCCACTGGCGAATGTTTACGATACCTTGTCCAAGGATTGAGACAAAGGAAAACGTATACGATGACCTTTGTTACGTCACATTCCAAACGACGGTACCAGAGGTTAGAAATGTGAAGAATAGTAGTGTTTTACCGGTTCTTTTTAGTGTTTTTTTTATATGTTGCTAATACATGTACATTTTTTAATTTGCTTATAAGAACAGCTAAGTTGATGAGCATGCGTATTGTTTTAGTTAAAATTGCGAGAGAATTCGCTAAAAATAATGATATTATCGTCTTTATTATTTAAGAAGAAGAAAACGAAAGTGAAATTTCGTGAAAATAATCATATAAATAATTCGCAACCGATGTCATTCGTACCATATTTATTTGTCTTTATTTTTGCATGTTTTTTTTTATTTCACCAGTCAGCCAACTGAAATAAGAAGCTCAATCATTGACAGCTATACCATCAATTCTGAAGACATTTATAAAGATTTGCTTGTAGTGCACAGCCAATTTGAGGTATTATTTTTACTTTTTCTTTAATTCTTGCTTTAGTTTTTAGTTAAGTAAACATACATATTTTTATTACTTTAATGCTAATTTTTAAACGGGCCCTTTTAGCAACACCAACCTAAAGACAAAAGGGATTTTGTTATTAAGGAATTGCTGGATACGGAAAAGAACTATGTGGATGTGTTAAGCAAACTTAAGAATAGCTTTATGATTCCGTTACAGAATCAGATGAATCCGGACGATCACGCTTGTGTTTTTCATAAAATAAAGGTAAGATTAAAAAAAAACGACCAAGTGCCAGCCAGACCAATATTGATGTCCTCGAGTCTTTCCGATTTATTTGATTGTTACTTTAGATGGGACCATCGATTTCTATGACTTTTTTTTACAATTTTTGCTTTTCTAATTTTGGTAAAAATGAGACGATGTAATATTATTTTATTGTAATTTTTCGTACTTGTTTTAGGAACTGTATGACATACACGCCCCCTTTCTAACGGAGCTCTCTAAACTACGAACAAACCCAAACGTTAAACTGAGTCACATTTTTCTGCAGTTCAAAGATAAGTTTTTGATCTATGGAAATTACTGTGCGAATTTGACCAAGGCAACTACCCTACTGCAAGAACTTTGTGATCAAAACGAGATTTTTAATCAAGCTGTTATTGTAAGTATCTATTTTTATTTAAATAAAAGGTAGCTGAAGTACAATACAGGGTGATTCACGACGAGCGTGCATTAGAACTTTATGGAGAACTACTGAATATATGTTCCTGAAACTTTGGGGATTTGGGTTTATCGATATGCTCTCTTTAACTAAAATATTGACATGTTTCTGTCATTTCCGGTTATACCGGAAGTAGCTGCCAACTTTCGTTTTTTAAATACAACATGATAATTTTTATTACATTTTTCGATTAAGCATTAAATACTAAGCATATTTTATAGAAAATGTTTTTGTCAGACTCTATTAGTTTTTGAGATATCTGGACTTTTTGTAATTATTTGGCAAATGCATGACGATGAAATAATCCATATAATTTTTTTACCTTAGCGCTTGGACTAAAAATTTTTTCTCACCGAACAGCTAGAAGATCATCAAGTCTCAAAAACATTTCAAATTCGGCATAAAATGTACAGGGTGGTCACAATTCAAGCCTCATTGTGAAACAATTCAACCATTAAAAACTTTCTTATTTTAAATGGAACACCCTGTATATTTTTATTTAATTTGATGGCAAATTAGATGTTCTTTATAAATAGTATTTACTGTCCTATACCTATAATCAAAGCGTTTTCTCAAAAAATCCAATTTTATTCCGAAAATACTATTTGTTCAAGAGTGCTATGAAAACAATTTTATTATACTTAGGGGCTGTATACTGATGTCTATACGGAGGAAAAGTGATTGATATCAAAACGATGGGGCTCCAGCACACAACGTCCAAGTTGTTAAGACTGCCCTAAACAGACTTTTTCATGACCAGTGGATCGCAAACCAAGGTCCCTTCCACTGGCCAGCTCGTTCGCCAGACTTAACTCCACTGGACTTTTTCATCTGGGGAACCATTAAAGATAAAGTTTACGCGCGTCCCATCACCACGAAGGAAAATCTAATTGAAAGGGTGAAGGCAGTATTTCAATCTCTCACAAGAAATTAGGAATGCTACAAGAAATAACATGATGAAAAGAATACATAAATGCTTGGAAGTAAATGGCAATCATTTCGAACATATTTTAAAAATATGATCAAAAGATATTAGGTATAATTTTCAAACACATTTTTAATTAAAGAATTTAAAGTTTATAAACTTGTTTCCTTGCTATTTTTAAAAAAATAATATTTAAACCATTAAATTTAAAACAATCAATTGCATTTTATTTATAAATTATTAACAAACACTTTAGAATATTGTATTTTCGAGCAATCAATCACTTTTCCTCCGTATGGACATCAGTATACAGCCCCTAAGTACAATTGTTTTCATAGCACACTTGAACAAATAGTATTTTCGGAATAAAATTGGATTTTTTGAGAAAACGCTTTGATATAGGTATAGGACAGTAAATACTATTTATAAAGAACAACTAATTTGCTATCAAATTAAATAAAAATATACAGGGTGTTCCATTTAAAATAAGAAAGTTTTTAATGGTTGAATTCTTTCACAATGAGGCTTGAATTGTGACCACCCTGTACATTTTATGCCGAATTTGAAATGTTTTAGAGACTTGATGATCTTCTAGCTATTCGGTGAGAAAAATTTTTTAGTCCAAGCGCTAAGGTAAAAAAATTATATGGATTATTTCATCGTCATGCATTTGCCAAATAATTACAAAAAGTCCAGATATCTCACAAACTAATAGAGTCTGACAAAAACATTTTCTATAAAATGTGCTTAATATTTAATGCTTAATCGAAAAATGTAATAAAAATTACCATGTTGTATTTAAAAAACGAAAGTTGGCAGCTACTTCCGGTATAACCGGAAATGACAGGAACATGTCAATATTTTAGTTAAAGAGAGCATATCGATAATCCCAAATCCCCAAAGTTTCAGGAACATATATTCAGTAGTTCTCCATAAAGTTCTAATGCACGCTCGTCGTGAATCACCCTGTATACAGTTTTTCCTGTAAACCATTCGTCATATAAGTTTGATGATTAAGTTAAATGAAACTAATTTTCACCACATCTGTACTTAATGGACACATTTGTTCTTTAGCGATATGAGAGAGAAGTAAATAACGGAAAATTTAAACTAAGAGATGTACTGTCGGTGCCCATGCAGAGAATTTTAAAATATCACTTGCTCTTGGACAGACTAATTGAAAAAACCGATGAGGTAGGTAAAGTTGTAAAAAATGGTAGAATATTTACTGATTTAATTTATTTTAATAACTGCAGACTCACGACGAATGCGCCGATTTGCCACGGGCAAAGGAATCCATGTTGGACGTGGCAGATTATATTAACGAAGTGGCAAGAGACGCGGAACATCTTAATGTGATAAATAACCTACAGGAAACCATAGTCGAGTGGGAACATGATCCTGAGATGAGGTTTGTATCCGTCAATTAAATTTACGCTGGTTTATTTTAAGATGTGTTTACAACATTTTAACATAGCTGAGAAAAACGCTTTACTCTACTGAGGATACCTTATCTTGAACCACTAAAATTATTAAAATTCTGTCAAGAATAAGAAGATAATAGATTTTGAACTTTGAAATTAAATCGAAAAAAACTGAATACTAATGTGTAGTGTACAGGATTCAATAATCTTATGAATTAACAATGTTTATGTAGGCACGTTTATACGCAAGAAATATATACAGTGTGTCCACTATGGACTGAACTATACTTGTAAATGTTTTTATTTCAGTTTTTCAGAAAAAGTCATTCTTCATAATTTCTTTTGCTTGTTTGTTATCAGGGTTTGTTCGTTTCACAAAACATGTTTCGTCGCTCGTGTGGTGATGCCGGATCGCCCCTGGTAATACCGCCCATTTTTATTGGTGAAATATGAGCTATTTTAGGTACTTTTCATAACCCAAATTACTAATGAATGCCCGCACGAGCAATGGCTCAACACTCCATATAAATACTATTCAAATTCAGAAATTTTTGTTTCGTGATTGCACAATTCCAGGTTTTGATACGGCCAACGCCCGAAATTGAATTAAACTTGGGACTCTGGTCGCATTTAAACAATCCTAAGATTAAGTGAAAGTATCGACCATTAGTCGTAGTTCAACATATACGTCTTTAAATGTAAAATGGGATTTTATCTATTTTATTTTTTGTACCTAATGGACTCCTTGAGCCTGTTTCCTTAATGGCGTGCTAATATTTCAGGGTGTGATTCCTTAGGTCATTTTATAAAGAAAAGTTCATACGAACATATGTCCGCAACGGCTTAAATTTTTTTCTACAGGGTGTTGAATTTTTATTTTTTAAATGGTTATTTTTTAATATCTCCGAAAGTACTTTATATATTATTTTCAATTTTGGTATGTGTTAATAGGATATAGAACCCCAAATTTTAGTTAGAAAAGTTATTGAATTGTTCCACCAGTGGCGTCCCTGTAAACATATCCTCTGATATTTTTTACAAAGAAAATGGTACGCCACTGACATTTTTCCGTGTGGATATTTTTGTGATTAGCCTGGTCAATTCTACATGGAAACGGTCTCTTGACTTTTTCTCGTCAGACGCACCGTTCTTGATTAAAACCACCAAATTCATATTGAAACTCATTATTATTAACATTGATAAAATAATTAATGATAAATTTTGTTTTATAAAAATTGTTGGAGCGGGCAATTCGATGCGAAGACGGGCGGAAGCGTGCCTTTTAAGTGAAGGTGGCCATTTCCAACAATTTTTATAAAACAAAATTTACCATTAATTATTTTATCAATGTTAATAATAATGAATTTCAATGTGAATTTGGTGGTTTTAATCAAGAACGGTGCGTCTGACGAGAAAAACTCAATAGACCGTTTTCATGTAGAATTGATCAGGCTAATCAGAAAAATATCCACATGGAAAAATGTCAGTGGCGTACCATCTTTTTTGTAAAAAATATCAGATGGCATGTTTGCAGGGACGCCACTGGTGGAACAATTGAATAACTTTTCTAACTAAAATTTGTGGTTCTATATCCTATTAACACATACCAAAATTGAAAATAATATCTAAAGAACTTTTGGAGATATTAAAAAATAACCATTTAAAAAAAAATAAAAGTTCAACACCCCATAGCGAAAAATTTAAGCCGTTGCGGACATATGTTCATATTAACTTTTCTTTATAAAATGACCTAAGGAATCACACCCTGAAATATTAGCACGTCATTAAGGAACGCCCTGTATAAGAAAGAATCTTTTTTTTAAAGGCTATCGCACTACGGAAAACTGATTAAAGATGCCGAATTGAAGATAAAGGCTCACAGAGACCAAAAGACCAAGAACAGATACGTCTTTATATTCGACAAATGTATTTTAATTTGTAAACAGGCGCGGGTAAGTACACATTTACAGGAGAAGTAATTAAATGGTTTGCCGTTATTAACAGTCGAGCTGCGAAATGATTACTTGGTCAGTAAGAGTTTACAATTGGTCAGTAGAAACAAACATGTCTAGAAGCAGTTTACTTCCGAGGTCCCAGGGCACTGTCAATTTATGTAACTTTCTTCTGTTTTCTTTTGCCGAATACAGAAGGAAATCGGCTACAAAAGGTGTAGCGGGGGCGGGCTTTCACTTGTTTTTCCAAGGCACTGTCACGATTCAGAAATGTTTGCTGTCCATAAGTTGCTGACCGACTAGCCATTTTGGCTGACCGATTACATTTTTCTGTTCGCAAAAATAAGAATATTTTGCTAACCAGCTAAATGATACCCGTATTTTAATATTGAAAAAACAATTTAAAAAGAGGTTTAATTTTTTTAGGGGAATCAGTTTGCTTATCGCGATATCTTAAACATAATGGAGTATCGGGTTGAGGAAATTCATAATCGTGCCGTTTTGAACAATCAGGCGCGATGGATGTACAATTTTTTGCTGGTTAAAAACGGCGACGAAATGGCTTATACCATCTTCGTGCGTACCATGGAGCTCAAGAACCAGATCATTGGGGCTATTAACGAAGCATTGTGAGTATATACAGGAAGGCGACAAAACTAATTCTTTAAGAAATACTATTACGATGTTCGTATGAACTCATCTTCGTTGAATGAATATTAGCACGGTATTAACGAACTAAATATAATTAAGTATACTTTACATTATTTTTTTCTTATAGAGATAACATACAACCGAAGTCCCTGTCTCATACCAACCATAATTTCGAGCTGAACACCTTCGCGACTCCAGTGCAGTGCGTATATTGCTACAAATACCTAAAGGGCCTTATTTTCCAAGGCTATATTTGCAACAAGTGCAACGTTTCCGTCCATAAAGTATGCATACAGTCTAGCGGGAAGTGTGGAGTAGTGACGAGGTCAGTATTTGGTTTTTTATTACTGCTACGCGACATATAACTAAGAAATGACGTATTATATTTAAAAATTCCTGAGATGAATACAAATTGAAGAAAAATATCCTTAAATGGCGTTTTCAATTCATTCAGAGGTAAAAATGACCTGACTTCAAACCAGGAAAACATCTGTGCGGCACTGCGACACATACGAATTCTCACCGGTGTTGTCAGAATTACACCTTACACTCTTTAAGTTTGAAATACGCAACTACGTAACTAGGTCAAATGTCAATGACCTTTTGACTTTTGAGTAATTGGCTGACTGATTTTTTAATGTAATTTTATTTAGCCCACACATACACTTACCATGTCGGCCTTATTTAAAAATTAGTGTCAATTTCTATAAAAACTTATACAGCGTTTTAGTAAAGAAACCGGCACATCACATAACCCATAACCATAATCACAAAACTTCACGTGAACAATGGCTGCCATAATGCACAAAATTCACTTGGAGACATCGTTTTTATTAACATTGGCTTGTCTCGCCTAGATTTATATGAACTTTTGTTTTTAATTAAAAAACACATTGTAAAATGTAAATAACATTTCTATGAATTAAAAATTACATCTGAACTGAGACATTTAAAACACGAGCTGTCAAAAAGTAGAGATGTACTTGCAATGCGTGTTTTTTCGGTAGATTCCAGCGTATTCAGTAAAAAAGGTTGAAATAAATAATTATAATAATCTACAGCACTTATTTATTGTTTTCGTTCACTGCTGTAGATACCAATAAAGATTAAAAACTTGTTAATCGCTGCTCTGGTGCTCTTTTCATTCGAAAAGCTTAAAAAAATTAAATCGATCGTTTCACAGCGGGATTTTAAAACCAAAGATTAGCCATCTCTACTATAAATCGACAGAAGGTTAGAAGTTGACATTTGCTTGACAACAAGATATTCCTCTGCGGTTTCGCGTGGTTTCGAAATTAAAAGAGTTTTTTGGGATATTTAATCAACTGTAACAGTGTGAGTAAGTGTGAAAATGTTTAGCACATACAGAAACATCAAGTCGAAGGCATATTAGAAAATGTTCCTTTAGTAAGAGACTGGAAATCGCAAGGTCACCGGATCTTACCCCATGCAATTTTTTTCTATGGGGTATGATGAAGAAAAGAAGAAATAATTTATAAAGTCGAAGATATGGATCAGTTGCGATATTAGATATTGGATGCAGCAGATAAAATAATTGCTGAACGTTTTAGTTTATAAGGGGCCAATTTGTGTCCCATCTCCTATTTGTGTGTTTGTTAAAGGATGCATTAGTGTGACGATTTTGTGTGACAAGGGCCTATCTTAAAAAAAACTAATTTGAAACATGTGTGTTTCTTTAAGTGATTTATGGTCATTTGTTCAGTGTTTCACTATGTGTTCTGTGTCTCTGACGATATACAGGGTCATGTTCTGAGAATGGAAGAAAATCGCCGAAGGGATTTTAGTGGGGTATAAGCTTTACCCACTAAAACCAAAAAAAACTGAAAATGTATGTGCCCTGGATTACTTGCTAGTGTACTGGCACCTGGATTTATTGGATACTAGGTAGCTAAATATTTATTTTTATAAGAATCTAAAGTTTTACAAATGTTTGGCAACATTGCGCCAGAACATCTGTTTATTACACAGCTGCTCAGTGTAATATGACTGTGCCAAGGAGCGACCTATGGGTTTATGGGTGAATTACCCCACTTTTTAAACGTTCGATTTTAAAAAAAATATATGTAGCGCTTCTCTAGGACACCCCAAATGTAATACGTCATTCCCATAACGCCCTGTATACACCACTAACAATATGTTTTATTTCTTTTTAGACCGCCGAGCATACCTAATGGCATAAGCGATCGCGATCCGTTAAGAGATAAATTGTGGTACGTCGGCGAGATGGACAGGACCACGTCCGAAAGGAAATTACGCAATCGGGAAAACGGGACGTTTTTGGTTCGAATAGGCAAAGATTCGTATGCCCTCACTCTAAAGTAAGTTCTCCATAAAAGTACGATTTTTTTAAAACAATTTAATTTACACAGGTTATGGTACATGAAATGTGATCAAAATTTTCCGAAGAATACGAAAATAAAATAGAAAAATTGGAGTTTCAATTTATAAGAATTTTTTTTTGAGTCGCCCTATACAGGGTGTTCCTTAATGACGTTCTAATATTTCAGGGTGCGATTCCTTACGTCATTTTATAAAGAAGAGTTCATATGAACATATGTCCGCAACGGCTTAAATTTTTTCTACAGGGTGTTGAATTTTTATTTTTTAAATCGATATTTTTTAATATCTCCGAAAGTACTTTGGATATTATTTTCAATTTTGGTATGTGTTAATAGAACCACATATTTTAAAGTTATTCAATTGTTCCCCCAGTGGCGTCTCTGCAAACATGTCCTCTGATATTTTTTACAAGAAGATGGTACGCCACTGACATTTTTCCATGTGGGTATTTTTTCTGATGAGCCTGGTCAATTCTAGATGAAAATGGTCCCTTGAGTTTTTCTCGTCAGACGCACCGTTCTTGATTAAAACCACTAAATTCATATTGAAACTCATTATTATTAACATTGATAAAATAATTAATGATAAATTTTGTTGTATAAAAATTGTTGGAGTGGGCAATTCGATGCGAAGACGGGCGGAACATGCCTTTTAAGTGAAGGTGACCATTTCCAAGAATTCTTATAAAACAAAATTTATCATTAATATTTTATCAATGTTAATAATACTAATGAGTTTCAATGTGAATTTTAGTGGTTTTGTAAAAAATATCAAAGGACATGTTTGCAAGGACGCCACTGGTGGAACAATTGAATAACTTTTCTAACTAAAATTTGTGGTTCTATATCCTATTAACAAATACCAAAATTGAAAATAATATCTAAAGTACTTTCGGCGATATTAAAAAATAAAAATTCGACACCCTGTAGCAAAAAATGTAAGCCGTTGCGGACATATGTTCATATGAACTTTTCTTTATAAAATGACCTAAGGAATCACACCCTGAAATATTAGCACGCCATTAAGGAACACCCTGTATAAATGAAAATTAGTTTAAAAAATGCTCAATCAAGAAATTAAAGGTTGAATTTTAAATAATTTTTTTCCAATTACCGACACTAAAACTTTCATTTAATTCCTTCTATATAATTTTTTTTTTAATTTCCCCCCTAATCCCTGAAAGACGAACGCCGCTGTTTTAAGGTTTTTGGTATTTCGATGATGCAGAAACGCCAAAATCGATTTTTGTTGAAATTTCATACAAAAATTTTTCCATATTATGCTTGCGTCAATTCTGCCTGTCGTTAAGCGTTGGCAACAAACCTGACGTTATGTGACCGTTATTTCACTTTTTAGGACTGCTGATACCGTCAAACATATGCGAATACTAACGACAAGCGACGGAGCCGGCGACTCTAAAAAGTACTGTCTCTCACAATCGAAGTTTTTTAGTAGCGTGGAAGAATTAGTTATAAATTACGAGAATCATAGTTTAAAGGAAAATTTTGATAGGTAAGGTATTTTAGTAAATCATTTTTACCTTAATTTATTCATGCTTTTTATTTTTTTTTAGGTTAGAAGAACATACAAAGCTTTTATATCCTTTTCATCAGTTACGAGCGATAGTATTGAGAAATTTCGATGCCCAAGACAGATGCCAATTGACTGTTCGAGAAGGCCAAGTGCTAAGTGTGGTGGGTAAGGACGGCTATAGGGAGGGCTTTTGGAAAGCAAGGACGGAGGATAATAAGGTAAGCTATTTAAGAATTTTTAAAATGTTTTAATTTTTTCGCAGTTTTAAGTTTGTCGAATCTTTTTACACTCCCCGATAAAAAATTCCGGATAAGTCCTGTAACTTTTTAAGTTGTTTTCCGATCTTGGTGACATTATTTTTGCAAAGTATTTCGGAATGTTCACTTGAATTTTAGTTTTCACCAAATACTGATATCTTGACCATTATACAGGAAGAAACAAATGTTACTTTTTTTCCCCTTACCTTAATTCCTTAACGCCCTGTGGAAAAATTGGGCTTCATTAGGTTTTGTTTTGAAGTGTGACCTTTTCTTAAAACAATGTTTTTTGGTTTACGTCATTATATGGTTTTTAAAAGAAGATACAAATTTTTTTTAAAAGTATTGCAGTTTTTCATTTTTATACACAATTCAGGGCATTACAATATTCTATGGAGTAGCATCAACAAATATCCAAGAACTAATAGCGCATGTTCTTCTGACTTTTACCATGTAACGTGACATGCTGCCATACTGGCAATTAATTTTTGGATATTTGTTGATGCTACTCGATAATAGTATATTAAGATACAAGTTTCATAAGACATTATCTTAGAGCACGCGTTTATTGTACAAAACGACCCGCGAAGCGGGGAGTTTTCTAAAGTACAAGTGCTCTAATTGTCTTATGAACCGTGTATTTTATAATACTTTTTCTATTTGGGTCTTTAAAGTCTGAAAAACTTTAAAAAATATAGTAGATTTTTTTCCATTTGAATTAATATTTTCTTTTTGGGTTGGCAATACTTTTACAATTTAATAAATTGTTACAAGTATGAAATATGCCATGATAGAAACAATTAAACACAACAAAGCTTCTTCCCATCCGTCACAATTAAAAATAAATATATTATTAAAGTTAATAAAAATGGGTCAGGAAGAAGGTTGTACTCCGTCAGAAATACGAGAAATGGCAGAAAATAATCTAGAAAAACTCCTAAAAAGAATATGCAAATCTTTGAGTTATGGTGCGAGCAGAACAAAGTTCAACATATTGAACAAAATAATAAATAATACTATTGAACAAACTATTGTGTCGACACAGAATTTGACAGGAATAACAATTAATGCCCAGGAAAGGGCTACAGTAACTATAAATATGTATATATAAAGTAATATGTATAAATCAGTGTTACCAGATTGACGGATTAATCCGTTTTTGACGGATTTTTGCTACCCTGAGAAAAATAAACGGATTTTCGACGGATTTCAGACTTCGGACGGAATTTTGCGTATTTTTGAATATGGGAGAATCTTAATGCATTTTTTATCATGATTCAGCTAGTTTTGTTACCGTAAATAGTTGTTACTGTATGAATGATGGCCAGCATGATGGGCGTTTTCATTTCTCAAGTTGGTCAACGATGTAACCAATCTTTTTCTTGGGGTTGGTATGACGTATGACATTATTTTGAACGCGCTTGTTTCATCGACCTACTTTATTTGCTAGAAGTGTTGCGTTCAAAATATCCTGTTGCGGGAAAGTTGAAACACGGACCCCTATATCTCTATAATATACTCGTATTGGTTACTAGGGTTCATGGCGCAGCTACTTCTGAACAACCAGTAACAACGCAACTTTCAATCGATTTATCCAATAATTTTTTATGAATAAAGTACGTAATAAAAGTAAAGGCAGGATACAAAATTGAAAATCCAAGAGTGCAGAGCTTACAGAGGAGCAACATGTGGAAGCGACCATTACCTTGTCAGAGCCAAAATCCTTCCCTCCCAACCTACCAAAAGAATAGAGGGCGGAGAAGAGCAAGAATGCAAAATAGAGAAAACCGTATACAAGTTAGACAACTTCAATCACGACAGTATAAAAGAGCTATACAGAAATCGACTCGATGAAAAACTCATACAACAGACGTTTGAAAATACAGAACAATACTATAATTACATCAAAGAATGCTTAAAAAGCGCCGCGGACGAAGCTTTGGGAAAACTGGAGGAACTCAAGCGAAGAAAACATTACTGGTGGGACGAAGAAATTGAAGAGTTGATAAAAGCAAAAAGAGAAAAATACAATAGATACCTTAACATGAAGACAGACCAGTGTAAAAACGAATACAAAGAAGCTCAAAGAAAAGTCCGCACAGCAATAACACAAAAGAAAAATGAAAGCTGGGAGAGAAACTGCTCCAGAATAAACACATACATAGGAGGAAGCAGAAGTACCGAAAGCTGGAGAATACTAAGATCCCTCCGTCAGGAGAAGACAAAAGATATCATTTCACCAATCACTTTACAGAAATGGAACGAATACTTTGCAAAACTACTGACTGAAGAGAGGGACGAATACCAACAACCACAGTCTAACGTCCAAATACAAACTACGGCATCCCCGATAATAGTCAACAGTAAGGAGGTGAAACTGATATGCCAAGGATTAAAAAATAGAAAATCTCCAGGTCCTGGTAACATCCCTCCTGAATTACTTAAATACGGCACAGATAAGCTCTATAAACATCTAGCTAATCTCTTTCAAAAGTGCCTCAATGGGGAGAGTATCCCTGAGGAATGGAGATCTTCGTATATAACAACAATACATAAAAAGGGAAATAAGAACGTCTGCGACAACTATCGAGGAATTGCTGTACTTAGCAGTATTTCGAGAGTATACGGAAAGTTGGTGAAAAGAAGGATTGAGGGCGAATACTGTGATATGGAGGCCGAAGAACAGGCAGGCACAGATAATTGAGAAGAAAATGGCACGAAACCAAGAAGTTCACCTCCTTTACGCCGACCTCAAAAAAGCATATGATAGCGTGCTCCAACAAAAACTCTGGGAAGCTCTCGAGAAAACAAACATCAGTATCACTCTAATCAAGGCTGTCCAAGAACTATATAAAAACAACACAAGCAAAATAAAGAAGGGCCAGGAGATGTCCAAGGGATTTAGTATTAGCAAAGGACTAAAACAGGGTTGCTGCTTGTCCCCAACTTTATTCAAAATTTATTTAGAACAAGCCTTGAAAACGTGGAAGCGGAAATGTAGAAGTATGGGATTACCACTTAACGATTACATACTGTACACCCTCTGTTTCGCTGACGATCAGATAGTAATAGCTCAAGAGTATGAAGATCTAGAATATATGACCCGGAAGCTCATAGAAGAATACGACAAGTGGGGATTAAAAGTGAACATCGAGAAAACAGAATACATGTGTATTGGTGGAGATCAGCGTAACTTAGTTCTGGAACAACAAGAGATAAATTATTGCACAAAATATAAATACCTTGGCATGAACCTTACGGATGACGGAATCATGGATGAAGCAATAAAACATAGAAATAACCAGGGAAGACAAGCCATTAGACATCTCAACAGGGTTCTTTGGGACAAATCAATATCTAAGAACAACAAACATAAAATTTATAACAGCATAGTCAAAAGTATCATCACTTACGGTAGTGAAGTATGGACACTGAAGGAAAGAACAATAAAGTCACTGGAAGCCACAGAAATGGATTATTGGAGACGTGCTGAGAGAGAATACGAGAGATTATGGGTGTTAAACACAAAATAACAGAAGACATCAGGATAAACCAACTTAGATGGTACGGACATGTACAAAGAATGGAAGATAATAGACTTCCTAAACAAGTACTAAACTGGACACCGCAAGGAAGACGAAGGAGAGGAAGACCTAGACTTAGTTGGAGAGAAGGAATAGATAGGGACATAGAAGAAAGAGGGCTAAATGAGAACTCATGGGAGGACCGAGATAGATGGAGACTGGAAATCAGAAGACGGCGAAGAACGTTATGAACTGATCTATATATATATACGTAATTCACGCGAAAACGAAAAATAATACCATTTTAGAACAAATTTGCATGAAATTAGATAAGTTTAACTATTTTTACACAAAACGGATTTTTACGGATTTTTGAAAGCCTTCCCCCACCCTTTCCCCAGTATTCTACGGATATCCCGACGAACCATTCTGGCATCACTGTGTATAATACTATATTGAATTAAAAATAAAAATAATACTTTATTGAATAAAACTTTAGAAATAGAGCATAAACTGGAAGATATTCTAATATTTTGAGGTTATGTTGTTTTATAGCTCTGACTAGAAATTAGTTGACGCACACCGTCAGCATGTTATATATTTCCGAGTATACGTATTTCAAATAAATATCTAGTAAAAATGATCTATTTGCAAGGTTAAAGGTTAGTATTTTAAAGTTTTCCCTAAAATATTTCTGTCCAATCCATAATGCCTAGAAAACTAATTTCAACGAAATCAAAGTAAGCCTAAAATTCGAACCCTGCTTGCTGCCAACATAAAAAAAATAAAATTTCAGTTTCGTAAAGTGGCAGGTTATTAAATTTTTTGCATTTCATAATGTAGCCATTATGAAACCCAAATAGAAAAAACAATGTTGTAATGTTCTGAAGTGTGAATAAAATTGAAAAGCTGCAATACTTTCTCTAAAAATGTGTATCTTCTTTTATAAAGCAGTTAATGACGTGAACAAAAAAACATTATATCAAGAAAAGGTCTCACTTCAAACTAAAATATAATGAAGCGAAATTCTACCGCTCCATTTTTCCACAGGTTAAGAAATTAAGGGTCAAATAGTAACATTTGTTTCTGCTTGTATAATGGTCAGTATTTTTGAAAACTAACATTCCGAGACACAAGTCAAGTTCGCTAACAATTTACCAAGATCGGAAAACAATTTAAGAAGTTAGTTAGTTAGTTTAAGACATTTTTTTTTTAACTTTAATTTTACTGATTCGCTAGTATACAACGTGTCGAAGATAAGGAGGGCCAGTACAGGGATCTCGGAAACCGTAAGAGATACGAAGTCGGTTAAATGGAGGTAAAGTTGCGCATTTACGTGCCTAATAATATGCCATGTAGAAAGTTTTAAAATTCCGAGTAGTTCCGGAGATATCCGGAAAAAAACGAAATTCTGAAAAATCGTTTTATTGTTTTCCTGGGTTTTTTTTTCATCGAATTCTAGAGTAAATTACACTTTTACATTGCCACTTTTTACGCTCTATCTAACAACGTTAATTATTTTGTAATCCGACGAGTCGTCTTCGAAGGGCCATTATCAACTTTCTTTTTTTAAATACGGTCCTGTTTTCATGATATCGGAATTTGAGAACTTTTTTTTTCTTCCGAATGCAAATAATAACCCACAAATAAGTGAACAAAATACAGAAACATTATTTCAAACTTATGTTGATTCTGGATTTAAAAGAAAAGTAGGCACTTCGTATCTCTTACGGTTTCCGAGATCCCTGTACTGGCCCTCCTTATCTTGGACACGTTGTATTCACTCGGGTTTATGTTTTTCTAGACTGGCTATTTTCCTGTAACTATCATAAAATTGGAAGGGGAAGTGAGATTTGAGTAAGATATACCGAGAAAGTACGGTGAGCAGACTAGTCATGGATAAAGCAAACTTCCACGGGAATTTGTGAATCTCTTCTCAAAATAATAATATTTATTGTTGCATTTTTAAGACTCGACAGGACCGAACGTATAATAGAAGCCGTTCTAAGTGAAAAAAAGGGTGCGCACAGAGCGCAATCGGTTTGTATCAAAGTAAGTGTTCTTTTAAACAATAACTACCAATAGGCATAGCTGTAAAATCATATCCGTTTTAATGTTTAGTGACTAATTAACGTTTTCCATTGTACAAATTATATACATTATGTCTCTCTTCTGTGGACAAAAAATCGTTGCGTCATAATTTGAAATGTACGGGGAAAAATCGAATTATTTGTGTTGTTGTTTCTTGAGAAGGCGATAAGTTGTTTAAACGTTACATACAGTTGAACCGGGGTAAGATTGACAGATTTGACAGATAGACAAAGCCACGTCAGCAACTAAGTGACGTGATTAGGGAGTCCAATCCCGCACCCAAACTTTAATACCGCAAACCTGCGGGATTGAGCCAATCGATCGGATCGGATTTGCGGGATAGCAAACAATGAACGCGGAATTTTTGGTCGACGCGTCGGGGATTCCCCGCCATGCTGGGCTATTGAAAATACATTAAATAGAACAGTTTTCTTGCATACTTGCGAAAGTAAGGGCGTTATTCTGCTAGTATCTAGTGACATTTATCAAGTGGTTGAATATAATACATGGATTTTAAACAGCAATCACAAAAATGAGTGTCAGTGTAGTTTACAAAGACAATAAAGGTTCAAGTTTAGTTTGGAATTATTTTTTAAAGTCTGAAGATGGTCTTACAGCTAAATGTAAGTTATGCCCTGGCATTATCAAAATCTCTGCTCGTTCCACCAAAGGTCTTCACACCCACTTACAAACAAAGCATAATATTAATTTGAAAGTCCAGAGCTGCAGCGGTAGTATATTGATAAAATAACGCAGGAAATGAAAGCTAGTACCAGCAGTTCGAGTAGTTAGTTTAGTTCTATTGCTAAGCGCTCAGATGTTAGTGGTTCTTCTGTGCTACCTAAGAAAATGAAAATTACAGATTTTTTTCATCTTATTTTTTTATTTTATTTATATATACTTTATTTAGCACTTGGCTAGTAAAAAGAACAAAATAAATACATATTTACATACATTGTTTACAAATACAAAATGCTAACATAAGCTCTGTCCTGGCAAATACACAAAAAGTTTTCTACAAAATATAGTCAAACTAGGTGAGCTCCTTATCACATCGGGAAGCGCATTAAAACGGCGAAGTCCCTCATAAAAAAGAGTTTTTTTTGTAGACCAACAGATTTTACATAGTGAATGTTGTAGTTTCTTGCTGATCTGATACCATAATTGTGACAGTCATATCTTCTCTCAAGATATGAGTTGAGATAATGGGGCAATAAATTGTTTTCCATTTTGTATATTAAAATGAGGTTCGCCCTTCCAATCCACTGCCCTACGTTCAACCAGCCCAACTCTGTTAACATACAATCTATTGGTGTATATTTATTACATCCGAGCAAAATCCTCATGACCTTATTTTGCTGTACCTGCAATCTACCAATCTCCTCCCCCGTACATGAAATTAACAAAGACGTACAGTAATTAAAATGCGGCAAAATAATTGTTTTATAAATTAATCTTTTTGTCCATTGAGACACACAGGAAGATACTCGATAAAAAAAACCCAATCTTTTTTGCCAACTTTTTACAGAGATAGTCAACATGAGCAGAAAAATTGAGCTGCGGATCCAAAATTATTCCGAGATATTTAATTTCACTTACATAAGTATGTGATTGGAGTATTATTTATGTACAGCGATAAATTTAACTCATTAAAAGCCTTACATTGTGTCTTTGAACCAATTATCATACAATTCGTTTTTGTTGCATTTAAAAAAGTTTCGATGGAGGAAAGAGGGTCTCGAATGGTAGCTAAAGATGGTATACCTAAGGTAGTGCCTATACTGAAATGACCGGTACAGTACCGAAATTACGAGGCCCTAAATCAGCTCACCTTGAAAAGCATTAAACTAAACTGCTGGCCATTTGCTTTCGAGCAAGAAAAATTTCGCCTAAATTTAAAAGTTAATATTTTCTGAACCAGATATGACATCGATCTCCGGTTTTTAATGGTTGATAGATTTGTCCCTTAGGAAACAATTGCCAAAGTTGGATTGTCTTAAACTGTCAGAAAATGTTATATACAGGGTGTTAAAGAGGACGATGATTTTTGCTCCAATTTCAATAGCATGTAACTTTCACAATACTATTTTTAAATTTTATCACTGTACGTCAATTGAATCACTGGTTAATAGCAAAGAAAGTAATTTGTCAAATTTTTTATATCTGCTATATTTTAAGAGATACCGATTTTTTTGAAAAACTTTGCTTTTTTTCAACTTTTTGTTAGCTAGATCCCACTGTGCGTTGCATCGTGCAAACTTTGCAAGTGATTATTATACCTTATGAAAAGCTTGTTTATGTTCAGTAACAACAATTGCACCTAAATGTTGTGATGTGCAGTGGCGTACTTATAATCACTTATATGTCTATGCTTTATGAGTATCTCACAATTTTATTGTATTGGAAAGTACTCGCCCCTAGATTAGGCAAGTTTTTCCTTATTTTTTAGTTTTTCATATCGCGCTATAGGTATATTATACAGTGTCTACAAAATTTAAAAAAAAATTTTTTAAAAGTTTTTATAATTAAATAAAAAAATTATCTTTTTTAAAATTTTGTAGACACTGTACCTGTACCTGTAGCGAGATATGAAAAACTAAAAAATAAGGAAAAACTTGCCTAATCTAGAGGCGAGTACTTTCCAATACAAAAAAATTGTGAGATACTCATAAAGCATAGACATATAAGTGATTATAAGTACGCCACTGCACATCACA
The DNA here is from genome assembly GCA_963991005.1 of Barypeithes pellucidus. NCBI lineage: Eukaryota > Metazoa > Arthropoda > Insecta > Coleoptera > Curculionidae > Barypeithes > Barypeithes pellucidus. Next base: position 13,224,290 of record OZ022565.1, on the reverse strand, counting down.
ACATTTAGGTGCAATTGTTGTTACTGAACATAAACAAGCTTTTCATAAGGTATAATAATCACTTGCAAAGTTTGCACGATGCAACGCACAGTGGGATCTAGCTAACAAAAAGTTGAAAAAAAGCAAAGTTTTTCAAAAAAATCGGTATCTCTTAAAATATAGCAGATATAAAAAATTTGACAAATTACTTTCTTTGCTATTAACCAGTGATTCAATTGACGTACAGTGATAAAATTTAAAAATATTATTGTGAAAGTTACATGCTATTGAAATTGGAGCAAAAATCATCGTCCTCTTTAACACCCTGTATATAAAATTTTCTGACCGTTTAAGACAATCCAACTTTGGCAATTGTTTCCTAAGGGACAAATCTATCAACCATTAAAAACCGGAGATCGATGTCATATCTGGTTCAGAAAATATTAACTTTTAAATTTAGGCGAAATTTTTCTTGCTCGAAAGCAAATGGCCAGCAGTTTATTTCTCTGTTCCGCCCTTATAGTTTCAAATTCAAATTTGTGCTAAACGGCTTGTTTCATAGTGGCGCCATCTGTTGTAGTTGCTCGTTAATTATTTTAGTTCAGTAGAGACGTAGTATTGAAAATTGTCGCGTACATCCTTTGTTTGCCTGGCCCCTCGGCCACCGTTGAGAGAGTATTCTCTTTAATTAACGAAATATGGTCCAGCGACAAAACCCGGATGAACATTGAAACCATAAGAGATCTTCTGCACATCAGGTACAACATGAAAATGTCGTGCGTTGAATTTTTCGAATTCCTAAAAGGTCAACCGAAAATGCTCGAGGCAATCGGGTCTGATAAAAAGTACGTATTCAGACATCGCGACAAAACCAATTGAAATATGAAATGTTCACAATTTCTGTTTAAAAATGCTCATTCTGAATAATGTATAAAATAAATGATGAAATGATGAAATTTGATTTTTTATTCGAAAAAATAGGAAATGGGAAATAAACCAGAAAAATTAGGTTTTAGTGAGAAAGACGATTTGAATGAATCTACTAATTAAATTGCTAAAAGTGGTTACAACCAAGCTCTGCTAAGGAAAAAAACCCTTGCCTTCTTTATGTACCGAAATTTGATAGGCGATAAGTGGTCACCCTAGGTATACCCTTTGGAAAGTTTATCACATCGACCGATATGCGCCAACTATTTGAATCAGAGGGCCACAAATTGTGTAAAATCTATTCCGCCGACGAGTGTCGAAGCTGAACGTGCGTTTTCAGCCGCAGGATACATGTGCAATAAAATACGAGCAAATCTACAAGATGAAACATTCAAAAGCAATGTAACATGTAACCGTTAAACTTGTCGTACTATTGTATTGTACCTATATGCAATAAATATTTTCCTGCTACTCTACTCTGTTTCTAATTGCATAAAACAGCTTTTTATTAACATACAGCACCCACATCGAGCCCCGCAAATCCCGCACGTTTAATCCCGCAATGTCAATCCTGCGAAATCACCTCGGGGTTCCCGCGTTTGCGGGATTGGATTCCCTGGACGCGATTAACATTCTGTAGGTCGTAGTTATAAAAAAATTCGTTCATTCTTTTCCCGGCCAACTGTATTCGATAAAATCTCGCCGACATTTTTGGCTGCCCAATTTAAAAATTACATTATACTTTTTTGTCCATTCTGAAGGGACATATTTCAGATAATGCGCACTTGTTCAATGTACTACTTTAATCGGGGAAAACCCGTATAAACTAATGGTAACATTTCTATATTGTGAAAAGTCGAGTAACGGGTTTTCGGCACTGAAATAAGCGAGTACGACAAAATTAGTATCTCCAATTCCAGTCCAGTTCTCTCGGTCCCCTTGCAGGTATAAAGGTGATGTGTATCATACACATACTCTCTGCCATAAATATTGAAATGCTACCTTTAGTATAATCACTTTATTCGTGTCTATAGAAAATGCATTTATTAAAAAAGACAACGTAATCTCAATGAGTGTTAAAGTTTGCTCATATATTGTGGCCTAACCAATTAATGTGGTGCTGTTAAATCGAGCGGTATTGTGATGTTGTCAATAATGGTAGGTTTTCCTCGCCTCCCGACTATCCGGAGGGTAACTGGAAGGCGGTAAAACCGATTCTTAGCTGCTGACGGAAAAATACGTTAAAAAATTTTTATAATAGCTTTCATAGTTCGTTTATACAGGGGTTTTCGAGGGGGGGAGGGGAATAACTAATGAGGTATTCTCATTTATATGACCTTTTTTTTTCTTATATTGACGTCTTAAAATATTTCCCGTTCCTCTCGAAACACTAATAAATTTTTCAAAAAATCTATTTAAGTATCGTGCCATTTTTAGTGATGTTTTAGCTTAGTATTTTATGAAAAGTTCGATGTTCATATCAACGATTATTGTGTTATACTTAGTACAAAATTTGTATTTACTAACAAGAGTATTAAAATTACTCTTTTTATAAAAATGCTTTTAAAGAGAGATCTAAACATGTTAAAGAGTTAAAATTTTAAATTATTTTTTTATAAGTTGCAACAGGTTGTTTCAAAAAACATGCGCCATCGCTTGTGTGGTAATTCCTTATCCAAAAATACGACAAACAGGTCCTATCAACATGGTACTGCAGATGCTTTGTGGAAATACGGGGTGTTTACGGTGTTTTGAATCTTTTTTTAGTTAGAGAGACGGTGACAATAGGTGGTCCGTGAAGTGGAATGTCAGTAATTTGATTTTTCGTGTAGTTTAGGTCCCCCTCTACAACTTCTATTGATGAAATGCCGTAGAGCGTTGCTGAGAGGCGCTGTATTCGAGGCGCGAAATTCTCAATAAATTCAAAATTATATCGAGCCATGTCTGAAAATGAATTTACAGCATCTGCGTGACCCCAAAGTCACGGGAAACACATTTTCTGACAAGTCAACCCTTGCATATACTTTTTCGAGCGTGTCAAAAAAAAAATGAATGGAAAGTGAAAAGTCTCAAGTGACATGGGTCCAAGTGGGCTTAACCGATTTGTATTCACATGGAGATGACTCGTAAACAATTTTGTGATAAAAATAATATTGCGAAAGTGCAGCATACTTTCAAGGATATCGTGAAAATGAAGACTATGAAAGTCGGTACGAAGGTGCACGAAGTAAGACTGCAGCGAGATCTCTTTGGACAATTGCTGACTGCATCGCTCTCTCAAAAAATAGATTTAGAGAAAGTTTTGCAGTACCCGATTACGCCAGTCCCGCTTTCTCTCTGTCATACCTTCCGGTATATCTGCGTAATATTGTCAGAATTCCGCCTAGCTAGGTGCGATTCTTCTGGAATTTTTTTCTTCCACAATATTTGGGTGTCGAGGAATGTAGTAGTGTGACAATTTTCTGATATGTCACGATCGTTTTCCGAATTTCCTCCGAGGAGATTTTTTAAAAATTCCAATAATGAAATGGTGAAACCTGGAACGACAAAATATTTTTCACATAATCTTTAACATATAATGTCCCATTCTAGAAAGTTTCAACTTCAAATTCGTGTTTTTTCTGTTTTTTTTAATTTTAATTTTGACACGCTCGGAAAAGTATATTCAAGGGTTGACTTGTCAGAAAATGTGTTTCCCGTGACTTTGGGGTCACGCAGATGCTGTAAATTCATTTTCAGACATTGCTCGATATAATTTTGAATTTATTGAGAATTTCCTATCTAAAGCGGTACAGCGCCTCTCAGCAACGCTCTATGGCATTTCATCAGATATAGAAGTTGTAGAGGGGGACCTAAACTCCACGAAAAACCAAATTACTGATATATCCACTTCGCGGACCCCCTATTGTCACCGTCTCTCTAACTATTTCGAAACGTCTTTTGTAAATTTAATGACATTTGATTGATAGGAAGTATTTGTTTTGGGCAAGGAATCTCCACACGATGGCGCATGTTTTTTGAAACACCCTATATAATGAGTTTTATGTATATTTTTAAAACGTAAATTTGCTCTAGTATATCCTTAGCTAAGACGTAAACTAGGTAGAATATGTAAAGAAAAGTTTTGTAAAACTATATTAAGGGTGCCAAATTTTAAATTGTAAGAATTGCCAGCAACTAATGAGTTACATCGAAATTCTTTTTTGTTGCGGTTTTCATTTATCTTTGGAAATTTTTATATTTAAAAGCCCAAATTACAGACGTCCATTTTTCTATCGTGTTCTGATAGGTGCACTTTTTCAAACAAATAACCGCAAACACGAACAAGCAAAAACGTTTACTATTTTCATTTAGAGAGATGAAATTTTGGCGGCAGCTAATAAACAGTTACTATTTTTCTCGTAAAATTTTTAAATGAATTTTTAACTAAACTGCTGGCCATTTGCTTTCGAGCAAGAAAAATTTCGCCTAAATTTAAAAGTTAATATTTTCTGAACCAGATATGACATCGATCTCCGGTTTTTAATGGTTGATAGATTTGTCCCTTAGGAAACAATTGCCAAAGTTGGATTGTCGTAAACTGTCAGAAAATTTTATATACAGGGTGTTAAAGAGGACGATGATTTTTGCTCCAATTTCAATAGCATGTAACTTTCACAATAATATTTTTAAATTTTATCACTGTACGTCAATTGAATCACTGGTTAATAGCAAAGAAAGTAATTTGTCAAATTTTTTATATCTGCTATATTTTAAGAGATACCGATTTTTTTGAAAAACTTTGCTTTTTTTTCAACTTTTTGTTAGCTAGATCCCACTGTGCGTTGTATCGTGCAAACTTTGTAAGTGATTATTATACCTTATGAAAAGCTTGTTTATGTTCAGTAACAACAATTGTACCTAAATGTTGTGATGTACAGTGGCGTACTTATAATCACTTATATGTCTATGCTTTATGAGTATCTCATAATTTTTTGTATTGGAAAGTACTCGCCCCTAGATCAGGCAAGTTTTTCCTTATTTTTTTAGTTTCTCATATCGCGCTACAGGTATAATATTATACAGTGTCTACAAAATTTTAAAAAGATATTTTTTTTATTTAATTGTTTGAAAAAATTTATTTATTAATTTCTAACTTTCTAACACGACAATATTCATAAAATTAAACTTACATTGAAAGGCACTTTAATATTAAATATCACTAGCTGCCGTCAAACCAAACCCCGTCCATCCGAGTGTATTAATTTGAATCGAGATTATCACGAAAAAAAAACAATATCAAGTCAGCGATGCTAATGCGTTTAGCAACAAAGCTAACCATGTGTTAGAAAGTTAGAAATTAATAAATAAATTTTTTCAAACAATTAAATAAAAAAATTATCTTTTTTAAAATTTTGTAGACACTGTATAATATATCTGTAGCGCGATATGAAAAACTAAAAAATAAGGAAAAACTTGCCTAATCTAGCGGCGAGTACTTTCCAATACAAAAAAATTGTGAGATACTCATAAAGCATAGACATATAAGTGATTATAAGTACACATCACAACATTTAAGTACAATTGTTGTTACTGAACATAAACAAGCTTTTCATAAGGTATAATAATCACTTGTAAAGTTTGCACGATACTACGCACAGTGGGATTTAGTTAACAAAAAGTTTAAAAAAGCAAAGTTTTTCAAAAAAATCGGTATCTCTTAAAATATAGCAGATATCAAAAATTTGACAGATTACTTTCTTTGCTATGAACCAGTGATTCAATTGACGTACAGTGATAAAATTTAAAAATATTATTGTGAAAGTTACATGCTATTGAAATTGGAGCAAAAATCATCGTCCTCTTTAACACCCTGTATATAAAATTTTCTGACAGTTTACGACAATCCAACTTTGGCAATTGTTTCCTAAGGGACAAATCTATCAACCATTAAAAACCGGAGATCGATGTCATATCTGGTTCAGAAAATATTAACTTTTAAATTTAAGCGAAATTTTTCTTGCTCGAAAGCAAATGGCCAACAGTTTAGTTTTTGTATGTATGTACCACAGACGTTTGAAAAAGCTGTACTTGTGTCTAATTTCGATACATATTCGGACAGAAGTAGTTTTCCAACCAAATAGCTGTCATTAATTATGATGATAGATCAAGTAAACCAAGCGAATCGTGAAGAGTTTAAATAAATTTCGAAATATGGCGGATAATTTCGACTTTTTGCAGGCAAAAAATGATTCTTTTATTTGTAAAATAATGCTTCATCTGACACCTCTCCAAAATAAACGTCTTTTAAGAGTAATCATCCGCTAGAAAACTGTCCGTATCGCACTCTGGTTAGCCAGAAATTTAGCGATATTAGTCCGAATTATAAATTTTAACTGGAACTAACGAGGAAAGCGCGTGCGTGTCTTCGCACACTCGAGAATTATGAAAGAGCGACGTAAGAATAGATAATCGATCTTTTTTCTTTAAGAAATTATACATACAGGGTGTTATGGAAAATGACTTATTATATTTAAATAGGCGACTCCTTGGATGTCCTAGAGAAAGTCTTACATACTTTTTTTCAATCGAATATCTAAATACTAAGGTAAAAACCCTTTTTACCCACCTACTGTCGCGTCGTTCCATCTGGATTCGCTTAGCAACAACGTGGGTCACTAGAGTATAGTAACCGTGTTGTCAGATCACACCGCGTGTCTCGCCCTTGCTTGTATACCGGCCGCGCGCCACTATCGTTGCTTGAGTATGTTTCGAGACTCGGGGTTGGACTGACGCTGTCGAGGGTTCCACGTACTTGACGTATACGAATTTTAAACGTTTTGTTAGTTGTAGCGGTACTCGTATTTTTTCTTTTGTGAAATAATTCATAATTATAAACGTTGTGATGTGATTTCAAATTTGTGTGATATTATCTACTGTTGAGCTGTTGAAAAAGATACTTTTTGTGTTTTATTTTTTTATGGAATTTAATTATAAAACGGATTATTTTAAAATAAGATCGAAGGTAAGAGAGTATGTACCTTAAAATTGTAGTTTTATTTTTCTAAAAAGTTTGATAAATACGTCTTATTGTCAAAAACTGAACACGTGCGTTTAAAATTCTGCGTTGCCATATGACAACACCGCCTATAATGCGCTAACCTCTTTTGAACCTCGAGACTGCCTCAATAAAGTATTGATTGCGAAGGAGGGGGCACGTAAATTTTGAGATTTCATATTAAGTGTATATTTCGCTTAATAATTCAAAGCGCCATTTATGGTTATTGTTCTTCAATTTATTTTCATCTCAGGATTTGCCGGTTTAAATATAATAAGTCATTTCCATAACACTCTGTATTGTGAACATTCGTAGAAGTTCTTCTATATTAACTATGCGATGCGATCATTTTTCTACCTGATAATTCCTCGTTAAGGCGTTATCATTTCGATGAAATTAAAATATAATTTAATGTTTACGTTTATACACGGATGTGTTGCAAATAAACTTTATTATACATATGTAAAGTGTTGTTATTATTACAATTATTTATAATCGTGTGGAAAGTAACTATTTTTCACCATTAATACAATATGGAAGTGGGGGATGTTACATTTCACTTTTTCCTATTTTTCCTCTTTCCCTATTTTTTGCATGACGTCGGACAGCAGCGTTTTAAATGTTGAATAATTTAAATGGTTCTGATTACCTTATCTTCACTATGAATAATACATTAACTAATTCTTGTGGGCTCATTATTTATTAGACCCGAAACAAGGGTCTGATTTTGAAGCTTTTGGAAGAAAAATTGTATTTAAAGAAATAATAGGGGGGGGGGGGGGGGGGGGGATTAATTTATAGGGGTAATAAGCTTTACATGTAAGTACATTACATACCCGATGTGTTTCAATGGCTTATAAGTAATAATTTTTAAATTTTGCGTTGCACTTTATTATTGGTAGGACGCCATGTATAAAGACGCATTCTTTGTGTATATTTTTATATTCGATATATTATTCATATATTTAAATACTTGTTCTTTAAATATTTGAGGTTCGAGCTATTTCGGTAGGCGCATTACTTGGAAGCAAACGGGTTTGTTGTGATAAAAGTAAGTACTTAAGTCAGTTTTAACGCGTTAAGTTTTGTGTTTAATATGCGGAATGTCGATTTGAAAACTGCCCACGCTTAATATCTCGCTGCCGGTAAGTAATATTAAATATCCGAAAGATACGTCGGCTTTATTGTGAATGGGGACGATTTTAAAAATTATTTGCAGCCTCCGCGGTTTAGCCCTCTGGAAGGGGTAGTAGACACTTAAAATCTTAAATGGAAGGGTAGTAGTTTTCCCAGAATCCTCTTGTAGCAGAATGGTTAGGGGGGCGTAGGCAGTCACTTTGGGTGACAACCTTTCCAATTCCGTGCCAGTGGCAAAGTTGCCACCTAAAACACTTCTGATTACTCTTCCATTAGGAAGCGATTTCTTGGCAACTGCTATTCAAAAATAATACCTTATAGTTAGAAAGACGGTGACAATAGGGGGTCCGTGAAGTGGAATATCAGTAATTTGGTTTTTCGTGGAGTTTAGGTCCCCCTCTACAACTTTTATATCTGATGAAATGCCGTAGAGCGTTGCTGAGAGGGCACTGTACCGCTTTAGATAGGAAATTCTCAATAAATTCAAAATTATGTCGAGCCATGTCTGAAAATTAATTTACAGCATCTGAGTGACCCCAAAGTCAGGAAAAACACATTTTCTGACAAGTTAACCCCTGGCATATACTTTTCCGAGCGTGTAAAAAAAATGAACGGAAAAATTATAAAGTCTCAAGTGACATGGGTCCAAGTGGGCTTAATCGATTTGTATTCACATGGAGATCACTCCTAAACAATTTTCTGGTAAAAGAAATTTTTTGCGTAATTTTACAACTGAACGATACCTGCCGTCCGGTATCTCTGCGTAATATTGTCAGAATTCCGCCTAGCTAGGTGCGATTCTTATGAAATTTTTTTTTTCACAATATTTGGGTGTCAAGGAATGTAGGGTGACAATTTTCTGACATGTCACGATCGTTTTCCGAATTCTCCGAGGAGATTTAAAAAAAATTTAAATAATGAAATGGCGAGACCTGGAACGACAAAAATTTTTTCACATAATCTTTAACATATAATGTTTCAATCTGGAAAGTTTCAACTTCAAATTCGTTTTTTTTCTTTTTTTTAATTTTAATTTTTTTTTACCCGCTCGGAAAAGTATACGCAAGGGTTGACTTGTCAGAAAATGTGTTTCCCGTGACTTTGGGGGTCACGCCGATGCTGTAAATTCATTTTCAGACATGGCTTATTGAAAATTTCCTATCTAAAGCGGTACAGCGCCTCTCAGCAACGCTCTACGGCATTTCATCAGATATAAAAGTTGTAGAGGGGGACCTAAACTCCACGAAAAAACAAATTACTGATATTTCACTTCACGGACCCCCTATTGTCACCGTCTCTCTTACATTAGGATATTAGTGGAAATATATTTAAGCGACTTTTAGAATGTTGTTCCACTTGACCCCCTTCCCATATAAGATCTTAAGGGTATCATCTACCCCTCTCGGGGGGTAAGCCACGGAGGTTACGAATAGACTTTGTCTTTCCGATTTTTAATATTATTTACTGGGCTGCAAAAGTTTTCAAATTGACATTCTTTGTGAATTGGCAGGTCAAATATTTGCGGCAGCATTAATTTACCGACGGTATAGTAAGTTTTAGTGTTGTGATCGCTCGAGCGAGAAACAGCTTGAGTAGGTACTCGATTATTGAAATAACCGACATCGCTCGATTATTAAAAAAACCGCTCGAGTTATCAATTCAAGCGAAAATCGTCGCTTGTTACTTATTGCCTTTCACTCGATACCCGAGCTTCGCTTGACGCCAACGTATATTCGAGCAGTTATTCGCTCGATAGGAAATACTCTAGTTACAAATTCAGGCGAAAAATGGAATCGTTGCGTTTCACTTGATACCCGATCTGCGTGCGCCACCCGAAATGTGCCGATTGGCAACGTTCGAGTTTGACGCTTAGAAGGCTGACACGACATACGTCTTTCTTAAAGGCACATAAACGAGAAGGTGCATGCAAAAAAATATGCCAACCCCCTTAGAGGAGTCATCGCGACATGGGTTTTGTTTTGACTGGGACTGGCTAGCCAGCAGCGATTGTGAATTCTTAAAAAACTAAAGGATGTAATTTTAAAAAAATTAGAATCAACTGTTCTTCCTTAATAAAAACTCTTAACTAACGTTCTAAAACTTACAAAAACAACCCCTGGTGTTTTATCAACACATTCTTCTTAGTCAGAAAAATTTCAAGTGATTAATCGCTGGAGCGATTCACTCGATTATTAAAATCGCTCGAGTATCAAGTACTCGATTATTAAAATAATCGGGTTTTCCCAACACTAGTAAGTTCCATGAATCATTATATCTTTTATTTAATTTGACTTATAAAACTTTCCTTACAGATATACCTTAGATATACAGTAAGGCGTGACAAACACCGCTATGGCATCAAATTTGTTACCGGCGCCCAACGATGAGCTGTGGCGCGATTGCGTTTTATGGCTCACCAGATTGGGAATAATTCGGTATAATAATAAGGCCAATTGGCCCGAAAGCAACATTGGCGAATTGGCCAGTATACTGAGGGATGGAGTTACGTTGTGCCAGCTGCTAAATAAAATCGATCCGGGATGTATTGACCTGAAGGATGTCAATTTGAAACCGACGATGGTTCAAGTGAGTCCTTATACAGTTGGAAATTGTTTCTTATGATTTTCTTATTCGTTATTATCATCATTAGATGTTTTTTTTTCTAGTTTTTATGTCTGCGAAACATAAGATTGTTCCTAAAAATATGCAAACAAAATTTCGGACTTAATAATTCGGATCTGTTCGAAGATATGATGTTGTTCGACCTGACTCATTTCCATAAGGTGCTTTGCACCCTGTCGGCGCTGTCGCAGAGCGAAAAGGCAATTCGGACGGGAATAGAGTAAGTAGGTATTTGTGACTCTGAATAAATGCGAGAAAGTCCAAAAAAAGTTTTCTTCGTAATGTTTTTACTAATAATTTGTGTTATTTTAAATAAAAATTATAGATAATACAATTGCGTGTTATTTTAAATAAAAGTTATATAGGTAATACGATTGCGTGTTATTTTAAATAAAAGTTATAGGTAATACGATTGCTTGTTATTTTAAATAAAAGTTATAGGTAATACGATTGCGTGTTATTTTAAATAAAAGTTATAGGTAATACGATTGCGTGATATTTTAAATAAAAGTTATATAGGTAATACGATTGCGTGTTATTTTAAATAAAAGTTATAAACGTAATACGATTGCGTGTTATTTTAAATAAAAGTTATTAAATTTTAACGTAATTTGACGACGATCTTTTAGGGGTTTTGCGGCACGGGTCGAGGAAAATATCGATCCCGAGGAAGATGAAATTTATCAGAAAGTGAAGACAGAGTAAGTAAGATGCATTAATCGATTTTCATTTGTTTTCATGTTATATAACTTGTACATTATTTCTACGTATACAATTACAAAATACAGGGTCCGCAAACGAAGCGTGGACGGAAGATTAAATCGTTATCGAAGAACTTATCAACAATACTAAAACAGCTTGAGATATTGAATTAAAAGCGGCATATTTTAAAAATATTTTACATTATACAGGGTGGCCCAAAAAAGTGTGACAGCATAAAGTTATATTTTTTTAAATGGGACACCCAGTATTTATTGCATATTTAGGTTCGTATTACTATCGTTTATAAGTGCCTCAAATTTTATTTAATTTGGTTTCGTAGTTTCGGAGAAATAAATTAAAAACTAAAAAAAAAAGTTTTGCAGTCATGAATAAAAAAATCAAAAAAAAACAATCCAGAACTATTTTTTTAACCTCGGCATTGAGTGAAATTTATGACAAGAGGTCTAGAGATACTATGAATGTAATTGCGTTTATTTATTTTATACAGGGTGTTCATAATAAGCTTTCAAAAACCCCACATTTTAAAATAATTTTTCTCAAGTTTTTCAAATGGAACACCCTGTATATTATTTGGCTATTTCATGTAGAATTTATAGACAATTTTTTTTTGTAATACAAGCATATAAGTTATATCTAGCCGTTTTCGAAATAATTGTAAATATCATAAATTATGTTGTTTAAATAGCGTTTTTATTGGGAAATTTTGTTATAGGCGACTAGACTAATAATTGTAAACTAAAGTAAATGTTCAAAATAGCTTCCTTTTACTTAATTTAATGATTTTCCTCTACTGCCAACAGAACTCTTAATTCATTTTCTTCATTAATAACGGGTTTACTGATTATCATCCTTTTTGTGTATGCAGTGCTTCCTGTTGCTACAAATCTTTGCAACAACTTCTCGAAGGTTTCTGGTCTCGGCTTTCTCTCAATATCTGAGTATCTTTCAGCATACACTCGGCTCGCGATTAGGCAATTTCTTGCACATTCACCCAGTATAAAAATCATATTTACCATTTCTAAAGTTGTAAAATTCGACATTTTGTGTAAGTTAGTGCTTAATTTCGACGACTGAACAAATGTAAATAATTTTATTTGGCTGTCATAGTGACAATCTAAAAAAAAAATCATGGCAACTCGATTAAGAATAAAAAATAAAATTAAATAAATGAAAGTAGCAAAAATATAGGCTTTTAAAATTTATATCGAAATAACTAAAATACGGTAAACTCTAAGAGTAAAAGGAAGCTATTGTGAACATTTACTTTAGTTTACAATTATTATTCTAGTCGCCTATAACAAAATTTCCCAATAAAAACTCTATTTAAACAACATAATTTATGATATTAATAATTATTTCGAAAACGGCTGGATATAATTTATATGCTTGTATTACAAAAAAAAATTGTCTATGAATTCTACGTTAAATAGCCAAATAATATACAGGGTGTTCCATTTAAAAAACTTGAGAAAAATTATTTTAAAATGTGTGGTTTTTGAAAGCGTATTATGTACACCCTGTATAAAATAAATAAACGCAATTACATTCATAGTATCTCTAGACCTCTTGTCATAAATTTCACTCAATGCCGAGGTTAAAAAAATAGTTCTGGATTGTTTTTTTTTGATTTTTTTATTCAGGACTGCAAAACTTTTTTTTTTAGTTTTTAATTTATTTCTCCGAAACTACAAAACCAAATTAAATAAAATTTGAGGCACTTATAAACGATATTAATACGAACCTAAATATGCAATAAAATACTGGGTGTCCCATTTAAAAAAATATAACTTTATGCTGTCACACTTTTTTGGGCCATCCTGTATAATGTAAAATATTTTTAAAACATGCCGCTTTTAATCCAATATCTCAAGCTGTTTTAGTATTGTTAATAAGTTCTTCGATAACGATTTAATCTTCCGTCCACGCTTCATTTGCGGACCCTGTACAACGAATGCCGTTTATTATTTTTCAAGTCGGTCCAGATATACAACCCACTCATTAATGGATAGTTTGGATAGTACGGATTCGGAAGATATCTATCAAGATTTGCTGGCAGTACGCGGTACATTGAACGTAAGTATTATACAGTGCCAGTTTGTAACCTGGAATAGATCCAGTACAGATTTATTTTTGGAAAAATGCTTGTATGGGTACACAGATATTTACATTGTTGCATTTTTGTCTTTAGGATCAAGGTTCTCATTCACCCAGTGGCGCCCTGGTGGCGAATTACTGGGAGGGTTGTTAAATTTGTGTTTTATACAGGGTGTTTCAACAAACAACAAAAGTATTTAAAATAGTACACATTTTTGTAATATTATTTAGTGTTGTGATCGCTCGAGCGAAAAACCGCTTGAGTACTGGATTATTGAAATAACCGACATCGCTCGATTATTAAGAAACCGCTCTTGTTATAAATTCAAGCGAAAATCGTCGCTTGTTACCTTTCACTCGATACCCGAGCTTCGCTTGACGCCGACGTATATTCGAGCAGTTTTTCGCTCCATATGAAATACTCTAGTTATAAATTCAGGAGAAAAATGGTATCGGTGCGTTTCACTTGATTGCCGACCTTCGCGCGCCACCCAAAATGTGCCGATTGGCGACGTTTGACGCTCGGAGGGCTAACACGACATACGTCGTTCTTAAATGCACATAAACGAGAAGGTGCATACAACAAAGTATGCCAAATCCCTTAGTGGATTCATCGCGACATTCATTTGCTTTGGACTGGGACCGTCTAGCCAGCGACGATGGTAAATTCTTAAAAAACAAGGATGTCATTTTTTTAAAAATCAGACTGTTCTTCCTTAATAAAAACTCTAGACTAAACTTCTAAAACTTACAAAAATAACCCCTGGTGTTTTATCAACACATTCTTCTTAGTCATGGGAATGTCAAGTGATTAATCGCTCGAGCGATTCACTCGATTATTAAAATCGCTCAAGTATGAAGTACTCGATTATTAAAATAATCGGTTTTCCCCAACACTAATAAAAATGTGTATTTTTAGAGATCTCAAAAGACGAAAAGCAGAAGGGATTGTGTAATTAACGAAATTTTAGACACGGAAAAGAATTATGTGGTTCTCTTGTCTAAATTAACAATGAGTTTTATGTATCCGTTGCAGAAACATATGAATCCTGATGACCATGCATGCGTTTTTCATAAAGTCCAGGTAAAAACGTATTTTTTATTCCGTTTTTTATGATCAAACACAAGCACTATAGGAAAAGTTCCTTTAATGCACTCTGATGATGGTGCTTGTGCGAATAAAGCGATGCACGTTAGATTTGAATCGTTGCGAGGTTATATTGGTTGGAAAACCCGACCTCAGGAAGCCCGTTCCACAAAGAAGCCGTCCTCCAAATGAAAGAGTTCTTAAACAATGAAGTTCGAGGAGTTATCTGATGATGTTACTGTTATTTTGGCCAATTTTTTTACTTTGTTTCAGGAGTTATACGAGATACATTCGCCGTTTATGGTGGAGTTGACTAAAATACGGACTAATTCCCAGGTTAAGTTGAGCGAGATATTTCTACAGTTCACGGATAATTTTTTAATTTATGGGGGGTACAGTGCGAACCTGACCAAAGCGACTACTCTATTGCAAGAATTATGCGATCGAAATAAGGTTTTTAATGAGCTTGTTATTGTGAGTATTATTCGTGTGCGGCCGTGAAAAACTTATACAGGGCGTTCCTATGTGACGTGCTGATATTTCACAGTGTGTGATTTTATGAAGAAAATGTCATATTAATTTTTTTGCTTTTTTTAATCGTTATTTTTTAATATCTTCGAAAGTACCTGGTAGGTATGTGTTTTAATTAATTAATTTAACGCAGACCGCAAAGGGTAAATCTAGGGACTTTATTAGAAAGTTTAAAAATGAAATAAATGAAAAGAAATTTATAGAGGGTATTCCAAACTTAATGAGGCTGTTATTGATCAATTTTCTACAATTAAGAACCGAAGAATGGACTTTACGTTTAAGCACTATTGTGTAGAGTCGATAAATGTTGTGTATTTCGATAAATGATACTCGATATGATTTTAAACCATTCTATTTAAGGATTTAAACTAAATAACACTGAAAATATGAAGAATGCCAACTTGTCAGTCTCGTGGCTCGATTCGTTCTCGTCCTAAAACAGTTAACTATTGTTCTCGTCTTGGTTGCGCCTAATGACGTAGCCGTAGATGGCGTAGACATCATTCGGTTTTCTTGATAACTCGTAGATGGCGGTAGAAGTATTGGACATCATTCGGTTTTCTTGATAGCTCGTAGATGGCTTTAGTAGTATTAGTAGTGGACTGTATAAATATTGTTACGAGGGTTGCATGCGACGACGTTTAGATCCAACAGCTATACACACTAAAAAAACCTTCCTTATTTTCCAAAGGTTGTATTTCTTTGTGTAAAATTAAAAAATAAATAAAAATATGTTTTACCTAACGCATTTTTTTATTACTTTTTTTCTTTCTACATTTAAAACGCCTAGAAAGCAATTGTTTGGTCGTTACACAAAAATAAAATTTTAAAAATAATTTCACCATACTTGTGAACCCCCTCTATCATAGGTCACGAGCCGCCACTGTATAAAAGCACTCATTTCAGTTAGAAAAAGTAGTTTATCGATACACAAGTGGCGTCCCTGCCTGCACATATATCCTCTGCTATTTTTACAAAAAAAAGTGGCACCCCACTAACGTTTTTCCATGTGAATATTTTTTCTGATTAGCCCGGTCAATTCTACGTGAAAATAGTATTTTTCATTTACCTTGTTAGCCGTACCGTTCTTGATTGAGACAATTAAATGCAATTGACAAACAAAATTTATCATTATCAATGTTAGTAACAAATCAGTTTTAATTTGGATTTAATTGTATTAATCGAGAACGGTGCGTTTGATGAGGAAAACGCAAGGGACCGTTTTCATGTAGAATTGACCGGTTTAATCAGTGAAAATATCCACATGGAAAAATGTCGATAGCGTGCCAATTTTTTTATAAAAAATACCAGAGGACTTGTTTGCAGGGACGCCACTGTTGGATCGATCGAATAACTTTTCATACTAAAACATGGGGTTTTATATCCTATTAACACATACCAAAATTGAAAATAATATCTAAAGTACTTTCGGAGATATTAAAATAATAACGATTAAAAACGACTCGACATCCTGTAGTAAAAAATTGAAACTGTTACCGACATATGTGCATATGAACTATTCCTCGTAAAATGACCTAATGAATCACATTCTAACGGTATTTTTCCTCCAACAAAATGTCGATTCGGGATTTTTAATTTTCTAGAGATACGAGAGGGAAGCCGATGGTGGAAAATTTAAACTAAAAGATATATTAATAGTGCCTATGCAGAGAATTCTAAAATACCATTTGCTTCTGGACAGTCTGATTAAAGAAACGGACAAGGTGGGTCACATAAAATAATTTGCACTGCCGATAACTAATATACAGGGTGTTATGGAAATGACTTATTATATTTAAACCGGCAAATCCTGAGATGAAAATAAATTGAAGAAAAATAACCATAAAGGGCGCTTTGAATTATTAAGCGCAATATACACTTTATATGAAATCTCAAAATTGACGTGGACTGAGGACCTTCGCAATCAATAGTTTATTGAGGCGGTCTCGAGGTTCAAAAGAGGTTAGCGCATTATAGGCGGTGTTGCCATATGCAGTTTTTGACAACAAGACGTCTTTTCAAACTTTTTAGAAAAATAAAACTACATTTTAAGGTACATACTCTCTTACCTTCGATTTTATTTTAAAAGAATCCGTTTTATAATTTAATTCCATAAAAAAATAAAACACAAAAAGTATGTTTTGCAACAGATCCAACAGTAGATAATATCACACAAATTTGAAATCACAACACAACATTTATTATTATGAATTATTTCACGACAGAAAAAAAATCGGATAAAACGTTTAAAATTCGTATACGTCAAGCACGTGGAACCCTCGACAGCGTCATTCCATCCCCGAATCTCGAAACATACTGAGGCAACAATAGTGGCGAGCGCGGCCGGTATCCAAGCAAGGGCGAGACACGAGGTGTCCATGGGCTGCACCACTTACATATTTTTGGTTTCTTCAAGTATTGGCACAGATTATTTTAATATCCGCACTATTTTTTGGCGTGTTAGTTTTATGAGCGAAGAACTGCGCGTGCGTCTTGCTGCGGCAGTCGGTTTTTGAACTAAGTTTGACTTTTGGCCTTGTTGCCGATACTGCCGGTGTTGCCACTATGAGTTTATCGAAACACTGTTCTCACTTAGTGAGTACCTAGCTAGGGTGTTTTGTTAAATTAAGAATCTTTTAAGTATTTTTCTCATTTTTAAGCCGACATTTACAGGCTTTGTGATTTGATTTTTTTAGTAGTATGTCCCTTTTGTTCGGCGTCCGCCCCCTTTCGCCCCTGCGTAGCTACGCCACTGTGCAAAAGGTAATTATTTGGCTAAATGTAATATCTTTTACCTATACAGGGTCACACAGACTATTCCGATCTGTCAAGAGCAAGAGAAGCCATGTTGGACGTGGCAAATTATATAAACGAAGAGGTTAGGGATGCAGAACATTTAAATGTGATAAATAATTTACAGGATACAATCGTTGAGTGGGAACATGATCCTGATATGCGGTAAGTAATGTTTTTCTTAACTCCCTTTGTAGGAACGTATACTTTCACCCTTATTTTTAAATTACAAGGATTTTGGAAATTTTTGAGTTTGTTCAAGTTTGTCTCTTTCCGAACATTTAGGTAAGGTACGTTTCACGAAATTTGGATACGACTTAATGATTTCCTGGGTCGGTCTCATTGTGTCGACAAGAGCTTGGCAATAAACAAGTGAAGTATGAAGGGACGGACTAAGGAAAACAAGTAATGATATGATTATATTAATGTAATCAAATGAAATAACATTTTTTTTAAATATTACTAGTCATATTTATTTACATTTATAATGTCATTCTATAGATAGTTCTGTTTCGCTATCGCTATCCTCATCAAAATTAATTATAATTGGATTAATTATACGATCCAGACTAATATACGAATTTTCTACAGTTATTACGTGACGGACTGAATTTTTCCAACTAATATCATTAAAGCATTTTCGTATTAATTCTACAACAATAGAACTTAAAGTCGGAGAAATATTTTCAGACCTAACCAGTGATTTTAACTTGTGCCACATATGCTCTATGGGGTTAAAAATGCAATAATAGGGTGGAAGCCGTAGCACTGTATGTCCAATTTCTTCTGCCAATGTGTCACAAACATATACTTTTTTTTATACAAAATGTCTTTAAAACTTCTAAAAGATCACTTTTTTTTATAACTTTCTTCAAAATATATGTCATTCGCCGCCATGTAGTTCTGAATCTCCAATTTTGTATTATTTGAGCTTGGAGCTTTATGTAATTGGCGACTGTGATAGCTCGCATTGTCCATTACTATCACGCTATTCTGAGGAATGTTTGGTAAAAGACAATTCTTGAACCATTCCTCAAAAAGTTCGGCCGTTGTATCTTCATGGTAGTCCACACAAGAGTCTTGTATCTTCATGGTAGTCCACACAAGAGTCTTTAATGTTTTTTGCAGAAAGCCACAAGGCATTTGGAACCCAACCGTTTTCTGACCCAGCATGTAAAATGATTATTCTTTTTCCTTTATTTGACGGAGCTTTTGTTTTACACTTATCGGAAGAATCAGACCAGCCTTTGGATGGTGTTTCATGCGTGTCAAACCAAGTCTCGTCGAGGTAAATTATATGACGGTTTTCAGAACGGGATTTCCTTACAGATGTTATATACTCATGACGCCATTTTTGTAACCGGTGGGATTCCATGAGTACTTGCCTTTTGTCAATTTTGCGGTATCTGAATCCCATTTCCGACAAAACTCTCCAAAGGCTAGTGCGGCTGCAACTTATTTGGGTTTCATCATTGGTGAGCCGTTGCTTCAGAGAATCTAATGTAGGTACGCGTTGCTCTTCGTACATGGTGTAGATTTTTCGCCTTATCAAGTCCTTGTCGCTTTCGTCGAAACATTTTTTGAAACCGGCATCTTTACGCTTCTTTCTAGATTTAATGGGATTTGACGCGATTCTTTTCACTGTAGTCAGAGGTATCTTAGTCAAATCAGACGTTTCAGTCGCAGCAGCACTAGCATAAAGTCCTCTGTTGAGTAAAGAAGTATATACTCTTTTTACAATTTCCCTAGCATCGAGAGATAAATGCATTTTCTTCACTGCAACAATAGAAGAAGCACCATCAATGTTTTTCCATGGACGCCACATACTGTTTTTTTATACGTTTGGTAAAATAATATCGGTAATACAACTAAACTCTTCCAGCAAGAAATAAAAACTAACAAATTTTACCACAAAAAGATATTTAAATATTAATTAAGCAACCTAACCTACCTGATGTGCCTATATTTAATTATAATTATTACAATCCGGTCCTTTCCACATAATAACAACAAACGGTCATGAATAATGGGATCGCCCCAGGTACTTTTACTGTACTCATTAAGTTATATCCATTTTTCGTGGAACAATTTTAGCTTAGCTCTCTAGTGAAAGGTAATATGCATTCCACTTGGGACGACGTTCAATTCGTACATATGTGCAATGGAAGTAAATTCCCCACTTGCTAGTTTATAATTTTTTATGAAATTGGGTCATTTCAATCACGTGACTTATTTAGGGGTTAGGGAAGTCTCGTACATACGTCCGAGATTAAAGGTTTGTTCTGTAGGTTATCCAACTACGGAAAACTAATCAAAGATGCCGAACTGAGGATGAAGGATCCCGAAGACAAAAAGACCAAGAACAGATACGTCTTTATATTCGACAAATGTATTTTAATTTGCAATCAAGCTAAAGTAAGTGTATTTGTCCAGGGGACCTATTCCTACCAAAAATTTTCATTAATAACTATAAATTATTATTTAATTTAAATATTTATAAATTTGCCTACATTTCTTCCCTGTTTTTAGGGACATAAATTCGCCTATCGTTATATTCTCAACATACAGGAATACGATGTTAAGGAAATCAACGCACAAAGCTTCTCGCTTGTTAAAACCGACGATAAACTTGAATACATCATGTACGTACGTACTGGGGCGTTTAAAAGTCAAATAATTGACGCTATCAACGAGGCAATGTAAGTAAAACGAATATACAGGCGATGATGTATATTTCTTTTTAATGTAATAGTAATATATAGTATATAGGGTGTCCGCTAGTTAATGGTGCATGGAAAAACCACAGACTCCTTACGTAAAAATATTAGGATTTAATTATACTTACCTATATCCGAAAGTTGGTATTAACTGAGATACAGGGTGTTAAATTTAAAACTTTATTTTAGTTTTTCTCTAATAACTTTGTGAGAAACTAACGTTTTTTTACAAAATTTGGCAATTATGATTTTTTTTTGGATGAGAAATTGATTTATTTGTGAAATTGTAATGTACAAAATGTAGGGGACGCTGTCTGCAGCATTTTTCGAACATTCATAAGGTTATAACTTTTTTGTGCCTCAGTGTATTTAAGTTTTTAATAAAAATAATACTTTTCTCATATTTATTATGTAAAACAGGTAGGTATACTAAATTCAGGTCGCCCAGAGTTACCGTTTCGGAGATATTTGCATTTAAATTGTTCAGTGCGTTAGCTCAGGCAAGCAAATAATATTTGGTACTTCTTTCCAATTAACGTTTATATGATAATTAATGTTCTAGTAATGGTAATTGGGAATAATAAATACAGCAATTGGATTGTTCTTTAACTTACTTTAATTAAAATAACTTTGACCCTAGAAAATATCGTGTCGAAAGAAACCAACCGCAATGAAGTTACAAACTTACGATAAACTCAAAAATGAAACATTTTCTGTTCCATAGCAACTGTATCTCGAAATTTTATTTGTTTTCTCATCGGTTACTTTAAGAAAAAAATATTGTTTGCAAATTAATAATAATTGGGCAGGGTGCACTAAACAATTTAAATGCAAATATCTCCGAAACGGTAACTCTGGGCGAACTGAACTTAGTATACCTTTTTTTACGTAATAAATATGAGAAAAGTATTATTTTCATTAAAAACTTAAATACACTGAGGCACAAAAAGTTATGACCTAATAAATGTGCAAATAATGATGCAGACAGCGCCCCCTACGTTGAACTTTAAAATTTCATAAAAAAATCAATTTCTCCTCCATAATTGCCAAATTTTGTAAACAAACGTTGGTTTCCTGCAGAGTTATTAGAGAGAAATATAAATGAAGTTTTAACTTTAACACCCTGTATCTCAGTTAATATCAACTTTCGCATATAGGTAAGTATAATTAATTCCTAATATTTTTACGTAAGGAGTCTGCGGTTTTTCCATGTACCATTAATTAGCGGACACCCTGTATATACTAATATGACGTATAATAATATAAAGAGCAGAAAGTATTGTTCTTCTATTTTTTTTATAGAGACAATGTTCAACCTAGAACCCTTTCTTCCACCTATCACAAACTTAAATTGCATACTTTCACTAAGCCGGTGAAATGCGTTAGCTGCTCCAAATACCTGAAGGGGTTGATTTTCCAAGGCTATATTTGCTACAAGTGCAACGTTTCCGTGCATAAAGAATGTATAGAATCCAGTGTGACGTGTGCCAGGTCGAGAAGGTAACCGGGGCGGCATTAAGACTACTTGGGGGGCCTGCTGCCCCTCTATAACCTTTACTCACTTTTTTATCGCAGAGGGGAAATTATATTTACATATTTTTGTTTATACAGGGTGTTTCGTAATAACATACTAATATTTAAGGAGGTTATTCTAGGGTCCATTTTCAGAAAAAACTTCACAAAACTAATATTCCTAATTCTTTTCATTCCTTGCTGAGCAATTATTTGTACAATGTACAATATTATCTCGACTCACCCTGTATACCTAGTGTTTCAAATAATTAGTCACTTTTTGTATTCGGATCGATAAGACATGTGTGATTATGTTTTAGAAATGACCAAGATTTATTAAATGACATGCTGTGGTATGTGGGCGAGATGAAAAGACGTCCGGCAGAAAAGAAGCTGCAAAATAGCGAAACGGGCACATTCTTGACTCGAATAGGCAACGATTCCTATGTTATTAGTTTAAAGTAAGTTTTCAAATAGATTTGCGGACCGATCGCGTGCAGAAAAGTGCCACTTTCTACCAATACTAATTCAAATAAATTAAACATTCTTGTAATGTTGAAACCCTGTATATCAATAAGAAACCATATAGGAAAAATATTTATAGAAAGTACTGACATTATTTCCTTCCCCTATATACAGGGTGTCCGCTAATAACGTTTTTTTACAAAATTATTTATGGTTTTTTTAGGACGAGAAATTGATTTTTTGTGAAAATTTTATGTACAATGTCTGCGGCATATTTCGCACATTTATTAGGTCATAACTTTCTTGTGCCTCAGTCTGTTTAAGTTTTTAATGAAAATAATGAGAAGTAATTAAATGGTTTGCCGTTATTAAAATTGGTTCGCAGAAAAAAAAAGCCATTAAATCATTTGATCAGCATAAAAAAATTTTGCTTGCAATAAATAAAAATCGGGTTACAACACTTGTTCTGCAAAAAATGCTACAACGTGTCAACAATTTAACCGATATCAGTCCGCTTGTAATATCATGTGTTCGCTTAGTTAACAGTTGAGCTGCGAAATGATTACTTGGTCAGCAAGATTGGTCAGTAGAAAAAACCATGTCTAGAAGCAGTTTACTTCAGAGGTTTGCATATTAAAATAATGGTTATCAATGTAAATCATTGGATTGCGTTTGTTTTGAATAATCGGCAAAGTTCGTTATTGTGGGCGGAGCGAAAGCAGTCGCGTGATACGAATAGCTAATTGCGTGCGTGTGTTTTCATTCGCTGTAGCAGTCAAGGCCCAAAAGATAGCGGGGGCGGGTTTTAACTTGTTTTCCCAGGGCACTGTCACTATTTCACGTTTTATTGCTTTTTTTTGATGACCAAGATTAAATATTTTGCTTACCCGCTGATTGCTTACCAATATCTGATTAAAAGTGGATCGCTCATAGCAGCTTATATATTTAATTTGCATACCAAAATAATTTAGAGCACTCTAGTATGACATTAATTACTGACTGATTCAGAATTTTTCTGTTCGCAAAACCAGTTAAATGATACCCAAAAATAATACTTTTCTCATATTTATTATGTAAAAAAGGTATGCTAAGTTCAGGTCGCTCAGAGCTATCGTTTCGGAGATATTTGCATTTAAATTGTTTAGTGCACCCTGTCCAATTACTATTAATTTGCAAACAAAAAAATATTTTTCTTAAAATAACCTATGAGAAAACAAATAAAATTTAGAGATGCAGTTGCTATGAAACCTCCATGTTGTTATTTGTTTGTTAATTATTATTGTAAGATAGCTTTGTGAGAAAAATGTTTCATTTTTGAGTTTATCGTAAGTTAAGTAACAATGCCGAGACACAATTTGTTTTCAAACGGAGAAATTAGGGATATGTTGTGTGTATACGAGCAGGAAAATTTTAATGGACGAGGTGCCCAAAGGACGATATTGGGAATTCTATCCAAATCGAAGACAACTTGATTTTAAGATCTTCAAAAAATATTTACGACCAATTAGGCGAAACAGGTACTTTTCGTCCTAAAAAAATATACTTCTCGTCCTAAAAGAAAGATAATTGCCAAATTTTGATTTCTCTCAAAGTGATTAGAGAAATACAAAAATTAAGTTTTAACTTAACACCCTGTATCTCAGTGAATATCAACTTTTAGATATAGGTAAGTATAATTAAATCCTAATATTTTTACGTAAGGAGTCTGTGATTTTTCCACGTACCATTAATTAGCGGACACCCTGTATATCTCCTACCAATTACGACCACTATATACTTTTAGGACATCCGATACATCCGTAAAACACATGAGAATATTCACAACCATTGATGTACCGGGTGGTTCTAATAAATACTACCTATCACGGTCGAGGTACTTTACCAGTGTAGACGAACTAGTTCTATATTACGAGATGTACAGTTTGAGGGAAAATTTTGACGGGTAAGTTGGTGACTTTTCTTTTTAATATATACACATACTTCACCGTTTTTTATGATTTTTTTCATAGCAAACCGTTTTTTTTTTAAACGCAATTATTTTAGACTAGATGAAAATACAAAACTTTTATATCCTTTTCACCAGTTACGAGCGGTCGTTTTGGAGGATTTTGTCGCCCGAGATAGGTACCAACTGACTGTCAGAGAAGGACAAGTGCTCAGTGTGATAGGAAAGGAGGGCTATAAGAATGGATATTGGAAAGGGAGGACCGCCGATAACCAGGTAAATGTCGAAGTTTAAGAATTTAGAAACAAATTGTTTACTAATTGATTTTTATCGCCGTTTTTTTTAATAACAGCTGTGTTTAATTTATTTCCGAAAATATATGGTTAATTTTGGTTTAAATTGCTCCAAAAATGAACGAATTTTGGCATCATTTTCTTGAATGGTTGAAGAAAAATTAGACTAAACGATATATTTAAAGTTTGACCAATATTCTCAAAGTAAACATTAAAAAAAAACTTTTAAAAATAATTTTATCTCTTCAATCTAGTCTCCATACAGGGTCGTAAGACAAAAATTAACTTTTAATTATAAACAACTTTCACAAATGAAAATTGTTTCTAAAACGAAAAATAATAAAATTATCATCGTGCCGATAAAAAACTAGGACAGCAAAATTTCTTATTTTCTCCTTGACTATTAGGAATTATTTACTGTCGGGTCTGGTACCAGTAAAATGTCATATACAAATTTAACATGTCAACATAGATTGCAACTTTATCTACAGTCGGTTGCGAGATGGTGCTTTTATTAGGGATATTGGAGGCGAACTGGAAGTAAACAGAAATACCGTATTGTTGGCAAAACAAAAAATAGCAAGGCATCGAACTATTATTAGGAGCAGTTTCAGGTTCCCCTAGAATGTTTGCTAAAGATGAAAATAGAAGAATACTAATTATCAAGAACCTTTTATAGTCTATGAGATATGTATTTCCGCTCCTAGTTCTGAGATTTTGCTCTCCTAGTTTTTTATCGGCACTATGGTACTTTACTGTGGAGAAACTTTTAAAAAATTGAATCTCCCTGGTATGCACTACAGTTTTCTACATTTTTAAGCGGGGCTTTTTTAGTTTAAGGGGACGTAGACACTTTTATCAACAATGAACAATTTTCCTAGAATCAATAATTAAAAATTTTTCCAAAAACGTCAAGACACTTGAATACGTCATCTTTGACTTGTTTTAGATTGGTTATTTTCCCGTCTCCATCATAAGATTAGAAGGAGAAATGGGGTTTGATAGAAGAAGACGGACTGAGGATACTGTTTAGACGAGATGGTTCATTTTGACTATACAGGGTGTTAATTATGTATGTGCAGTAATTTTAAGATTCTTTGGGTGATTTCTAAGACGAAAAGTTCATATAAACATGGGTCCGCAAATGCTTCGTTTTCAAGATACAGGGTTTTAAAAAAAAAATTTTAATCGGGTTTTCATAAATATCCTTTTGTCGATATTTGGCAGTCTTATTTGTAGCTGACAACTGTCAAGTTAAATGCTGCAATTATTTTCCAAAGCAAACCTTGAATAAAAAAGAAAATGTCCATGCATCTCCAGGGACATGCATCAAAGTGGTTTTTATTTTTTTTCTCGAAAACAAAGTATGATACGAAAAAAATTCAAGAGACAAAAGTGTTGTATTTTTAGTTGCTTAATCCGAGAAATATATAAAAATTCCAAAAAAGCCAGTGGCTTACTTTTTTTCCAATAATATTCGTTAAGGTGCCGCCCGTGACGCCACTGGGCTCAATAAATTTAATCTACTTAGGGCTAAATTAGCCCTTTAACACTACAAAAAAAAACTTCCAAATCAACAATATCGACAAAAGGATATTTAAAAGATTTGCGAAAACCCGATTAAAGAAACTTTTTTTAACACCCTGTATCTTGAAAACGAAGCAGTTGCGGACCCATGTTTATATGAACTTTTCGTCTTAGAATCACCCAAAGAACCGTCTCTTAATATTATTGCCCATACTTATTCAGCGGCTTCTCAAAACTCTGAAGTCAAATTCATATATTGTGAATGGATTTATTGTTGTTTACGGGCGACTTTGCCACGCACCGGAGCCAGTGGCGGTTCTTCCACATGAGCACATGCGCACGTGCACCCCCAAAACAAAACGAATAAAAAATATTATAATTTATATTCATTGAATATTATTTATCGTATAAAGTCCGACCCTCCCTAATATTTTATCGTACCGTCAAACTAAAAAAGTCCGACCGTCCCTAATATTTTATCATCCCGTCAAACCAAACTGTATAGATCCGGCAACCGTGCCTCGGTCGAGGTAAATGACGATTATGACGAGACGTGCCCGCAAGGGCGATTAAGTAGTGCAGTTTCTCTGTAGTAACAGGTGGCGAGTGGCAGCGGGGCTATGGCGATTTAACATGGAAAAGGCGCACAGTTTTTGTGTGCACCGCGCTTGTTGTCTGTTCGTGCATCTAGTTAGAAATTCGAGCGTGTATGTTTTAATATTTTAATATTATATATTTATTAAGTTAAAATGAATAGTTGACGGTGGACTATTTTGAAATTTTGAAATAACTTTAGCTCTTTGAGTTTGGAGCAAAAAATTGAAGTGAAGAATGCGGGAACACTTAAACCCGAAATTAATTTAACGCAGACCACAAAGGGTACATCTAGGGACTTTATTAGAAAGTTTAAAAATATATGGCAAAAAAATTTATAGATATTCCAAACTTAATGAGGCTGTTATTGATCAATTTTCTACAATTAAGAACCGAAGAATGGACATTACGTTTAAGCACTATTGTGTAGGGTCGATAAATGTTGTGTATTTCGATAAATGATGCTCGATATGATTTTAAACCATTTTATTTAAGGATTTAATCTAAAAAACACTGAAAATATGAAGAATGCCACCTTGTCAGTCTCGTGGTCGATTCGTTCTCGTCATAAAACAGTTAACTATTGTTCTCGTCTTGGTTGCGCCTAATGTCGTAGCCGTAAATGGCGTAGTGGTATTAGTCATCATTCGGTTTTCTTCATAATTCGTAGATGGCGGTAATAGTATTGACATCATTCGGTTTTCTTGATAGCTCGTAGATGGCTTTAGTAGTGGACTGTATAAATATTGTTACGAGGGTTGCATTTTTTTTTTTTTTTTATGATCAAACACAAGCACTATAGGAAAAATCCTTTAGGGCACTCTGGGAGTGGTGCGTGTGCGCAAAAAGCGATTCACGTTGGATTTGAATCGTTGGAGGTTATATTCGCTGGGAAAAACGACCTCGGGAAGGTCGTTCCACAAGGATGAAGTCCTCCAGATGAAAGAATTTTTAAATAATGAAGTTCGAGGAGTACTAAGCTTAACCACATACGGATGGGCGGCAGTGGTTCGTCGTGTATTTCTGCTATTCGTCGCTCTGGGCGGAATTAAGAGGGCAAGGTCAGCCGAGCACCTTCCATGAAAATATCTGTAAAAGAGAGTCAAATCCCCAACCTGTCTTCGATGTTCTAGGCTGTCGAGCTTCTTCGTCAGCTCGTGGTCTCCGATCAGACGAATAGCCCTCCTTTCGATGGAATCCAGTAGCCGAAGAGTATGTTTGGGTGCAGAGCTCCAGACATGAGAGCAGTACTCTAGTGATGGTCGAATCTGGACTTTGTATAGTGTCAAAAGTTGTTGAGGTGTATACAACTTTCTGGTTCGGAAGAGTACGCCAAGCTTCTGAGACGCTATCTTGGCGATTGCCACAACGTGGTTATGCCAAGACATATTTCCTCCCAGATTGACACCCAGCAAATTAATAGATGAAGCCAGTGGGATTGCGTGTCCGGCCATGACTATTTCCGGTTCTGTAATGTTAACCTTTTTAGAGAAAACTGCTGCCTGGGTTTTTTTAGCGTTAAATTCGACTTGGTTACTGTCACCCCAAGCCAAAATTTCTTCCAGGTCTTTGTTGAGGCGTGATACTTCATGCTGTCTGCGAAGATGTGCGTCGGCAGCCGATGTTTGCGCATTCAAAGAGAAAGATGAGAAAAGTGTGCTATCGTCAGCAAAACTAAATATCGGATTTTTAGTTTTCACTAGAAGGTCGTTAATATAGAGTAAGAAGAGAGTGGGAGACAATATGGACCCTTGAGGAACACCGGCATTGATGGTGAAGGTGTCTGAGAGAAATCCGTCAATCCCCACTTGCAGAGAGCGGTCCTTAAGAAAGCGAGATAACCATGCACAGAATCGACTGGGCATACCATAGGATCGCAGTTTACTTAGAAGCCCCTCATGCCAAACACGATCAAAAGCTTTAGAAATATCCAGCGCAACAACCCGAGACTCCCCATGATGTTCGATTGCGTTGTTCCAAATATGGGTGACATAGGCTAGAAGATCTCCAGTTGATCTGGACTTCCGAAAACCATATTGATGATCGCTGATGATGCTGAAGCCTTCCAGGTACTTTAGAAGATGTTGGTTAATAGCTTTCTCCATTACTTTTGATATAACTGAAAGCAATGCGACTGGTCGATAGTTGTTAGGGAGGGTTCTCTTACCTTTCTTTGGAATAGGCTGGACTCGCGCCGTCTTCCAGCAAGATGGAAATATTCCTTTTTTGTAGGATAAGTTGAAAAGTCTACAAAATACTGGTGTTAGTTCATCGGCGCATGTCTTGAGAACTATAATAGGAATTTCGTCTGGACCAGTAGCTTTTTTGACGTCGAGTCCTTTCAGGATTCGTTTGACGGGACGCTGACGGAACACGATTTCGGTCATTTCGGATTCAACTGCCGGAATGTCGGGTGGTGTTCTTCCCTGGAAATCTACAGTGGAATGCGAAGAAAATAGTTCTGCAAGTAAGTTTGCTTTGTCTCCGGCTGTGGATGCTATTGTACCATCGGGACGTATTAGAGGTGGAATAGTTGATTTGGTAAAACTTTGGCTGACGGCCTTAGCGACTGACCAAAAGGACCTTGATCCGTTTGGACAGTCAAGAAGTTTGTTTTTGATCCTCACGTTATGGGCTTCTTTGCTTTGATCTATTGTTAGCTTACATTGGTTTCGAGCGGTAATAAAGATGGTACGATTCTCAGTGGTAGGGTTTTGACGCCACTGTCGGTAAGCCAGATTTTTTGATTTGACAGCACGCTCACAATCCTTGCTAAACCAGGGCTTGCCGTTAGAAGGGCGTTTTTGGGAGGAGGGGATAAATGCTTCCATGCTCGTTAGAATGACGTCGGAGACCTCCCCAGCACAGACGGATGGATCATCAGAAGAGAAGCATACGCTCATCCAAGGAAAAGTCCGAAAATGGTCTTTCAGGTCTTCCCACTTGGCCGATCTGTAATGCCATATCTTGCGAGGTTTAGGAGGTTGTTCAGAATTAATTGGTAGTTCGCTTAGAGTTGAAATAAGTTTGTGATCGGAAGATCCTAACGGAGGCTGTACGGTGACTGTATATAGATCGCATGCGACGACGTTAAGATCCGACAGCTATACACACTAAGAAAACCTTCCTTATTTTCCAAAAGTTGTATTTCCTTGTGTAAAATTAAAAAATAAATAAAAATATGTTTTACCTAACGCATTTTCTTATTACTTTTTTTCTTTCTACATTTAAAACGCCTAGAAAGTAATTGTTTGGTCGTTACACAAAAATAAAATTTTAAAAATAATTTCACCATACTTGTGAACCCCCTCTATCATAGGTCACGAGTCGCCACTGACCGGAGCATTCTTAAATAAAACATTAACCGTTTCAATAGCACAAAGCTACGACGAATAATCGATATTTTCACGCAGGTATCGATTAGAGGTATTTTACATGGGACAATGAAAGAAAGATTTTTTTAAACAAATACTTTATTTGTAATTAGGGCAAACGATATACAAAAGAAAACATTTAGTAAAATTCACATTGTAAGTACAAATATATGTCAAACCTCAGGAAAAACTCAAAAAAAAAAGAAATTTTTAAAACTCGAAAATATCTACACTGCCCGACAATAATATTGAAAAACAGCAATACTTTCTTGAAAAATTTGTATCTTGTTTGAAAAACATAGTTCAGCTAAATTATACAGGGCGTTGAGAATTGATTTTCAAGTTTTAAAAGTTTTGCTAATAATTGTTGTTAACGAAACTATTTTATATAGTATGTATGTAAGTACGAGTAAACATAATTAATGTCGTAATTAAACGGTAGATGTAGCTAATGTAGCTTAATCTGTAATGGTTGTTACCCATTCTTATTAGATATTTTTTACATAAATTGTCATCTTTATTTTAAAACTAGCATCAAGTATACAGTGTGTCCAGACATTACCGGTCACAAATAATAGGATATACAGTGTGTCCCAGGATAGATGAAAATGACAAAAAATTTCGCGTTCAAATTTAACCGAAATTTGCGATCTAGGCCTGGTTGATTATATAGGGTGTTGAAAAAAGGTCGGTACCCCGGAATAACTCCGGTGCATCGCATTGCAGCGGAAAAGGTCTGGGGAAAAAGTTGTTTGGTTTTAAACGAGGAATAGTTTGCAATTTAAACCACCCCCGCCACTATGGGCGCGGGTGGGGGTAAGTTAAGATTTTCAAATGGAACCCCATATTTTTTTATTGACGTATCGTGTTCTCCGACCAAAAATAAACATCTTTTGTCCGAAATTTTTTTTTATTCGGGCCCTTCCTTCACCAATAATCACCATAAGAAAGACAATATCAAAACCGTGCAAAAATCAAGTTTTATCCCGGAAATGCTCTTTTTCTCTGTCTTGTACTAAAAAATGCCCGTGGAAAAAGTTGTTTGTATTTCGCGGGCATTTTTTAGTACAAGACAGAGAAAAAGGGTATTTCCGGGATAAAATTAGGTTTTAGCACGCTTCTGATTTTGTCTTTCTCATGGTGATTATTGGTGAAGGATGGGCCCGAATAAAAAAAATTTTCGGACAAAAGATGTTTATTTTTGGTCGGAGAACACGATACGTCATTAAACCACAATGTGTCATACATCGTTGCATTCGGAAGAAAAAAAAGCTCTCAAATTCCCATATCAGAAAAACAGGACCGTATTTAAAAAAAGAAAGTTGATAATGGCCCTTCGAAGGCGACTCGTCGGATTACAAAACAATTAACGCTGTTAGATAGAGCGGAAAAAGTGGCAATGTAAAAGTGCAATTTACTTTAGAATTCGATCTCAAAAAAACCCAGGAAAACAATTTTTCAGAATTTGGTTTTTTTCCGGATATCTCCGGAACTACTGGGAAATTTTAAACTTTCTAAACGGCATATTATTAGGCACGTAAATGCGCAACTTTCCCTCCATTCAATCGACTTCGTATCTCTTACGGTTTCCGAGATCCCTGTAGAGGGCCCACTACACACGAACAAACCCTTATCTTGGACACGTTGTATATATTTTCTTTGTCTATTATTGGTCATAGTATAAACGCCTGTATTTTTACAATAATGTTACGATTTTTAAATTAATTTCTATCGCGTAAATTTCCCTATTTTTAAGGAAAAAAAAACATACTTGGCAACAACCACAATTCTCCAATCGGCCAATAAAGCAGACCAAGAGAAAAACCAGCCGATAAGAAATATTTGTAGTTCGAAATCTGTAAAATCTTGGTGCGTCATCTCTTTGATTTATAGAGAATCGTAGAAGGAAATAATTCTTCGCCTCAATGGTTTTTGGGTGCCCGATCGGAGGATTGTCGTTGTTGCCAAGTCTTTTTGTCCCTGAAAATAGGAAAATCTACACGCGCTTCGGACTCCCATCTTTAAAATTTACAAAACGTAAACACAATACTGGTCAACGAGTTTATCGTTTAATAAAAAAAAAATATGACAACGATAGACGTCATAACCGAAAACTGTGTACAAAAACCTAACCTATAATATCCTTAATATCTAAAAAACAGCCATTTGTAGTCAGTCTTGTTGGGGAAAACAAATTCCTAAAGGCTTACAAATCTAGTAAAATATCGAGTTCGAATCTTCCCAGAAGCTTAGATCGATTTTCGGTACCTCCTCGCAGTCCACAAGGGGATTTCTGAAAAATAAAATATGTTAAAAAATTTCGCCAATTCTGAATTTACTTAAAGGCTGCTTTACATGCTTGCGGGATATATCAAAAGCCAAACGTAACCTGCAATTTTTCTTGCAATTTTGTTTTTACATGGGGCAATTTTTAACCTTACTTTTACTTTTTGCCCAGAAAAACATGTTTTTTTCAATAAACTATCAGCTGTCGACACTAGCAGTGGGTGTCTAGGTTACTCATAAGGGTACCGCCACGCTTGCGAGCGATTTCTCGCAAGAGATAAATCGGGGACGACTGAGCGACCAAAAAGTTTCCCAAACACATAAAACCTAAGGGTCTTGGCAAGACTGAAATTACTAAATTTTCCCCCATAAATTGGTCTAACAGAAGTATCGAACAAACCCGATAGAAATAAATTAACGATGGTATCATGTAGAAACAAACGTACCCTTTTCCGATTTTTTCGAACACCCTCAGCTGCATCCTCTTGATCGAGTCCCCGTTGTCGCACATTATCCGGGCCAACGAAGCCCGCTGGATTTGGCCCAATTGGTCCTTGGTAAACGGGCGTGGTTGATCCGGGTTGTCGTAGAAATATCTATCGCCTAAGGTGGAATTTAAAAAAAATAACAATCCGGCAAAACGAGGGATTAATTTAATAGTATATTAAGACACAAGTTTCATAAGACATTAACTTAGAGTACGCGGTTAATTTAGAAAACGACCCGCGCAGCGGGTAGTTTTCTAAAGTACAAGTGCTCTAATTGTCTTATGAACCGTGTATTTTATAATAATTTTTCTATTTGGGTCTTTAAAGTCTGAAAACCTTTAAAAAATATAGTAGATTTTTTTCCATTTGAATTAACATTTTCTCTTTGGGTTGGCAACACTTTTACAATTTAATAAAATGTTACAAGTATGAAATATGTCATGATAGAAACAATTGAACACAACAAAGCTTCTTCCCATCCGTCTTAATTAAAAATAAATATATTATTAAAGTTAATAAAAACGAGCCGGGAAGAAAGTTGTACTCCGTCAGAAATACGACAAATTGCAGAAAATAATCTAGAAAAACTTTTAAAAAGAATATGCAAAACTTTGAGTTATGGTGCGAGCAGAACAAAGTTGAAAATATTGAACAAAATATTGTGTCGACACAGAATCTGACAGGAATAACAATTAATGCCCAGCAAATGTCTACAGTAACTATAAATATGTATATACAGGGTTGCCCAGAAGTCCGGAATAAAATTAATATAGCCTTAACCTATAACTTTTGGGGAAAACACTCGGACACGTCAATTTAGTTTCATATATGCTCACATTTTGACGTTATTCGTTTGTTTTTTTATAGGCATTTGTCAAAGATATGACGACATCGATCTTTTTTTTAAATAGGAACATACAGCTTATGATACATATTGAAAGCTAATATCTCGTACAGTATGCTCATACATTTTAGGGCGATTCTGTCAAGCTATTTCAAAATGGCGACTGTTAGAAATTTTTGAAAAATCTCTGTTTAAATAAGCGGAAATGATAAATCATTGATGTGTTTTTTTACCTTTCAAGGTAAGAAATCATCATTGTTTCACGTTCTGACATTTTGTGACTTAACAATAGTTATTGTTTTTATTATATTTGTTATTTATTTTCCGCTTATTTAAATAGAGATTTTTTTAAAAACTTTCAACAGTCGCCATTTTGAAATAGCTTGGCGGAATCGCGCTAAAATTTATGAGCATACTGTACGAGATATTAGCTTTCAAATGATGTATCACAAGCTGTATGTTCCTATTTAAACAAAAAAAATCAATGTCGTCATATCTTTGACAAATGTCTATAAAAACAAACAAACGAATAATGTCAAAATGTGAGCATATATAAACCTAAATTGACGTGTCCGAGCGTTTTCCCCAAAAGTTACAGGTTAAGCCTATATTAATTTTATTCCGGACTTCTGGGCAACCCTGTATAAAGTAATATGTATAATACTATATTGAATTAAAAATAAAAATAGTACTTTATTGAATAAAACTTTAGAAATAGAGCATAAACCGGAAGATATTTCTATTATTTTTAGGTTATGTTGTTTTATAGTTGTGACTAGAAATTAGTTGACGGACACCATCAGCATGTTATATATTTGCGAGTATAGGTATTTCAGATAAACATCTAGTAAAATTGATCTATTTGCAAGGTTAAAGGTTAGTATTTTAAAGATTTCTATAAAAAATTATTGTCGAATCCAAAATTCGAACCCTACTTGCCAACATAAAAAAAATAAAATTTCAGTTTCATAAACTTATTCAATTTTTTTGCATTTCATAATGTAGCCATTATGAAACCCAAATAGAAAAAATATATTATGCGACGCAAGGAAAGAAGTACACCATGGCCTTCTTTCCCCGCGGTTACTCCCCTGCAATCATAATAATCGACGAGATATACCTTTACGTGTCCTCGACATTTGATCAGTAACGATGCACGAGAAAGTAGGCCCGAACAAAGTGTCTCCCCTCGGTTTCTCGAGAAGCCCGCCGATAATCAGGTCCACATCGTCGGGTGACGCATAGACACGTCGCAAAGCCATAATATCCTGGAAGGAAAAGAATCGATTTTAATTATCCTAAAATCGCGCCCTGCAAACATGTCCTCTGACATTCTTTTCCTAAAAAGTGGTCCGCCACTGACATTTTGCCACGTGGATATTTTTTCTGATTAGCCTGGTCAATTCTACATAAAAACGGTCCCTTCCGTTTTTCTCGTCGACGGTACAATACGTTTCACGAAAATTGGATACGACTTAATGATTTCCTGGGTCGGTCCCATTGTGTCGACAAGAGCTTGGCAATAAACAAGTGAAGTATGAAGGGACGGACTAAGGAAAACAAGTAATGATATGATTATATTAATGTAATCAAATGAAATAACATTTTTTTTAAGTATTACTAGTCATATTTATTTACATTTATAATGTCATTCTATAGATAGTTCTGTTTCGCTATCGCTATCCTCATCAAAATTAATTATAATTGGATTAATTATACGATCCAGACTAATATACGAATTTTCTACAGTTATTACGTGACGGACTGAATTTTTCCAACTACCTGGGGGAATATCATTAAAGCATTTTCGTATTAATTCTACAACAATAGAACTTAAAGTCGGAGAAATATTTTCAGACCTAACCAGTGATTTTAACTGGTGCCACATATGCTCTATCTATGGGGTTAAAAATGCAATAATAGGGTGGGAGCCGTAGCACTGTATCTCCAATTTCTTCTGCCAATGTGTCACAAACATATACTTTTTTTATACAAAATGTCTTTAAAACTTCTAAAAGATCACTTTTTTTATAACTTTCTTCAAAATATATATCATTCGCCGCCATGTAGTTCTGAATCTCCAATTTTGTATTATTTGAGCGTGGAGCTTTATGTAATTGGCGACTGTGATAGCTCGCATTGTCCATTACTATCACGCTATTCTGAGGAGTGTTTGTTAAAAGACAATACTTGAACCATTCTTCAACAACTAACAAATTTTACCACAAAAAGATATTTAAATATAAATTAAGCAACCTAATCTACCTGATGGGCCTATATTTAATTATAATTATTACAATCCGGTCCTTTCCACATAATAATAACAAACGGTCATAAATAATGGGATGGCCCAGGTACTTTTACAGCAGTCATTAAGTTATATCCATTTTTCGTGAAACACTCTTTACCGTCATCGATTAAAACAATAATTCGAATTTCTAGGCATAATCAATATTTCCGTCGACAAACTTACCTCTTCCTTCATAACGTCAATAAAGTCGACGAAATTTCTTGCGTCTCTGAGGCCGCAAAGCCTCCGATATTCGGTGTAGGAGGGGAGCCCGTGATCCCTTCCTCTTTGCACGTCGAAACTAAGAACGTCAAAGCCAAAACGACCGTTGGTGTAGAGTTTATTGATAAGCTGGAAAAAAATCTCATCGTAATATGTATACAGGATTTGTTTGGGTTTGATTGAATTTGAATCAGGGGGGCTAATTCCCTCCCTCTCCCTCAAACATTTCTAAAGCCCTTCAGAAAATTGAAAAACTATATAGGGTGTTGAAAGAAGGTAATTTACCCCCCCCCCCCCCTCAACCCCGGGCGTGGGTGGGGGAAAGTTAAGATTTTCAAATGGAATTCACCAATAATCACCATGAGAAGGAAAAAATTAGAACCGTGCGAAAATCAAGTTTTATCCC
Organism: Barypeithes pellucidus; assembly: GCA_963991005.1. Taxonomy (NCBI): domain Eukaryota; kingdom Metazoa; phylum Arthropoda; class Insecta; order Coleoptera; family Curculionidae; genus Barypeithes; species Barypeithes pellucidus. The sequence continues at coordinate 13,187,397 of OZ022565.1, read as the reverse complement.
GGAAATACTCTTTTTCTCTGTCTTGTACTAAAAAATGCCCGTGGAAAAAGTTGTTTGTATGCCACGGGCATTTTTTAGTACAAGACAGAGAAAAAAAAGAGTATTTCCGGGATAAAACTTGATTTTCGCACGGTTCTGATTTTGTCTTTCTCATGGTGATTATTGGTGAAGGATGGGCCCAAATAAAAAAAATTTGAGGCAAAAAATGTTTCTTTTTGGCCGGAGAACACGATATGCCAATAAAAAATATGGGGTTCCATTTGAAAATCTTAACTTACCCCCACCCGCGCCCGGGGGTTGAGGGGGTGGTTTAAATTACAAACTATTCCTCCTTCAAAACTAAACAACTTTTTCCCCAGATATTTTCCGCTGCAATGCGAAGCACCGGAGTTATTCCGGGGTACCGACCCCTTTTCAACACCGTGTATATTGCATATACAGGGTGGTCCGCAATGAATGTGTGTAATTCAGAGCTCAAGCTGTTTTTGAGACACCAGACAAGACCTAAGGAAAAATTTACAAGCGACACAAAAAGATGGTTATTTCGTTTATGTTGTGTACAATATTACAATCTTAAAAAATTTAGTACGAAGTATTATTTGGAACCAATTTATTACGAAAAAAAAATCCTGCTGGCAACCCTGATTACTGGCCACCCTGTATATACAAGCCCCCCTCCCCTTCCCCAACTCCCACGGATTAATATGTACTGACCAAAAACATTTATTTAATAAATAGACAGAATTGTACACAACAGTGGCAACGCTGTATGCTCAATTTTACCTGCTAGTGTAAAAATGAACCTGAAGTTTACTAGATTCATTCATTATCGCCGGCGGTGTTGTTACCGGTTTATCGCTGCTGCTATTGTGATTGTATGTGATCTATTGTGTTTTTGGAGTAATTTTTAGTGTTTTTTCGAACTAAAACTATTTAGAGCTATTTATTAGCCATCTACAATGGTTCGTCAGTGCGTGGTGTGTAATAAATTGGATTATTCTAACCCCGGATTAATATTTCGTCGGTAAGTGAGAATAATGAGGTTATGTTTTCTTTTAGGTAAAGCAGAGGTGCAGCTAATTCTATATTTTAAGTAAATGTTGCAAAAATATGGATTATTTCTATAAAAAAATACTTACAGCGATTACCTATTTATGACTAATGTTACATAGAAATTATCTAAACGTGTACCTTATTACAGCGTTGCCATTTTTTAAAGCCATCTTCTTTTTACTTATTTGAAACTGCACGATTGTAAATAAATGGTGTTTTATGAATGAAATATTTCGTCTCCCCTTTTATGTTAAATGTTTACGGTACTTACATCTTCAGCGTAAAATATATCCAACGTCTGACTCGGCTGCGTTGCCAGACCTCTAGCCAAAGCGTCCAAGACCCCCGCCTGCCTCAAGACGGCCGGATTGTTAAAGTAGTTTCTCATGAAAATCGACTCGTTGGCAACTCTGTGTTCGTCGTATAGTTTCGGGACGCCGTCCGACAGCGATTTGACGCTCCGCATGACGGCGGCCGCGAATGAATTCGAAACGGTGGCGTCGGCACGTTTATCGTAGGAGGAAGAGGATATGGTTTTTTGTTGACCTTGTTTTCCTGCAAATTTCAAATATTAACGATCATGCCAAATTTCAGATCTCCGTCCGGAGAGAAATATGAGTTATTCTTACCTAAAACTGCAGCTAACCAATCAGAATAGGTAATTTTCTGCATCTGAGCAATCACAATTCTTCTGGTTTCTTGGTATAGTTTTTCGTCATTCCAGTATGGGTTAAGGCTCGACAAGCTCTCCGCGATCCTATTATGCTCTCTGTACCACAGCGTATGCATTAGGGCCAACTATAACAAACAGTAAAACTGTGGAATAATCATATTACAAATTACAGATGGAAAAATGTATATCTCTAGCCTTACTAGCTCTTATTCCCAAGGAATATGTACAAACCAAAGATATTACAAACTACAGTTGAAAGAATGTACATTTCTGACCTACGCAACGACTGCAAACAGTCTTTCCTACCTCTTTCGGCCATTGCAGCATAGGCCAGATTGACATATTTATCGCAAAGGTATCTTGCAAAATCCCAATTAAACATTTGCTAATTTGGCAAATACAACTGGTTTAAGATTTATCCGCAATTGATCTTAAAATAAATTGATTTCTCAATAATTCTACTATAAACTGAGAAAAGGCGATGAGAGATTCTTTAAAAAAATATATTATTATACTTAAAAGTATCAAACGAATCTTGAACTAATCCAACTGCACACTGGCAACATCTATTTCGATTCGGACCCAACAGATAAGCAAAAGATGAATGAATATTAAACTCGTAAACATTGAGATGCTTGTCCTTTGACCTAACGGATTGTTATACAGGGTGTTATGGAAATGACGTACTATATTTAAATGGGTGACTCCTTGGGTGTCCTAGAGAAACGCTACATATTTTTTTTTTCAAATCGACCGTTTTAAAAGTGGGGTCCAGCCCCATAAACCCACACCTCATCCGGCATTTGTTCGCCATGTCCCCCTGTGGTGGCATATCAAGAAACATGTGTTATGTGCAATGTTGCCAAACTTAATGCAAAACTGAAATTCCATATAAAATTATAAAAATAAATTATTTATCTACCTACTTGTATTTATCTTTATACCTTCAGGCACAAGTTTTTTAAAAATACACTCAGATCAGATCATTAGATTTTATTACACGCGACATTCCCTTTTCCTGTCAAGTCAAACGCCCAAAACAAACTCGTTTTAACTGAGCAACTTAGGTTCGTCTATAAAAACAATGTCAAGTAATATACAAAGTTTGGACGCGTAGCCCGAAAATCATTACAACTATTATACGCGTACCTTCTGAAAACAAAGCGGATAGCCGAGAGTGTAAATGGTTATCAACAGAGGCTACCGCACCCTAACTCTGTTCTTCTATTACTGACACTTGCAAGTCGCACGCTTGTACGCATAGACCTACGTCGGCCCGGCGCCGAGTGGATTTTGTGAAAGAGATGGAGAGATGGCCGCGTGAGAAAGAAAATAAAATCTTCGTCGGTCTCATAATTTAATTTTTTAAGCTTCTCAAAAGAAAAAGTACAGTCGCAGTATTATCAGCTACCACTATCATTTTATTCAATTTGGTCGAAATTCCATTAACGCCTTGCAAGAGATCTCGCGGTAAATAGCCAAGTAATAGAGAAGAATCTCGTGAAATATCAAACTGTCAAATATTGCCCATATCTATTCCTAGTTTTGAAAGTATCTATTTCGTTCGTTCGTAGGTTAACTGTTTTATGGCTCGTAGATAAAATGTAATTTTTAAATTGAAGGATTGTATTGTGTGTATTTAAAATGTGTGTATTTTAAATTAGTTAAATAAATCTACGCAAGAAAAAAAGGACCAAAATTAAAACAGCGTTCGCGTATATTCTTCCATGTGAATAGCTGCTATTTTTGAGGTTATGTGAGAGGTTTTTTCCTAAAACTTAGATTCTGTGTGGTTTGTGTAAAATTATGAAACTCACAATTGTATTTAAATAAGTAAAGGTAAGAAAGCATGTGTCTTAAATAAAATTGCATTTTTTTAAAGCTTTGGAACGATAATTATTATTTAAAAGGTCAATGACGTATGACCTATTTACTTTCCTGTGCGAATTTGAAATTTATGTGTGATATTACCATTATTTGTTGTGCAAAACATCTTTCGCCGTCGGTTTTCTGGAATCATATTTGTTCACAAATTAAAAATTGTTAAAATTATAAACTTTTTTCTAAAGAATTTGCCGTGTAGATATGACAACACCGACCGAAATGAGCAGACGTCTTTTGTTGTCAGTGTCTGTGTTGATTGTTTACATATTACGCCAGTGCCCCACATGTGTTTGTCTGATTTGACATAAGGTGATATAATCCGGCCATTAATTGAAAGCGCCATTTATGGGTATTTTTCTCAAGAATTGCCGGTTTAAATATAATACGTCATTTCCATAACACCCTGTGTATTTTGGTTGAGTTGTGTTTTTTTGTGATTATTGGTGAAAAATCGTGTTTATTATAAACAATCATGGTGCATTCATGTGTAGTTTGTAAAATAGTGGATCATTTAAATAAGGATTTATCTTTTCATCGGTCAGATGGTTATGTTTCAATATTTAACAATTCTGATATAGCCAGACTTCAACATTGTTGCCATTCAGCCAACAAACATGTAGTTCTCTCTTCCACCTCTATTTTAAACAATCACAGCTTCACTTTCCAACTCAATGGATTATGGGATCTGTAGTTTACAATACCGTTGGGAATAACGTTTATTAAAAAGAAAAAGACATACAGGCAGCAGAATGGCCAGCAAAGACAGAGTGTTATCCCCTCCATTTCTTCAGGGGCTCCGCACTACACCCCTTGCTGGCTCCCCTTAATGCTGTGGGATTCGCTTGAATCGCAAATGCTATAAGAACAGTATTGGCAAAACAACGGCCGTTTATACATGGATATACACTCCCCCACAATAAATTCCGGGCAAGGATCGAGGGGGAAAATCGGGCGTAACGGCAAAACACTTCACGCGCCTAAAACTTCAAGAAATCCTTACCTGCGGCTGAAAATTCACTCGCGCGTCGCCGCTCTCGAAACAGGCCGAATCTTTCGAGAAGATCTGGCAATCTTGGGTCGGGTGGGTGGAAAGAGGCAGATATTCTCTGTTCTCCAATACCGACGTTGCCATTTTACCGCCCTCGAGCGAACGCAACTGGCGAGATTTATTTAACGTAGATCCGTATATTTGAGAGCCGTCCAGGTAGTGGGTAGCTTGGTTCACCTGAAAACACAGAAGTCTAATTGGTGCGGTTTTTCTTATGAACGATATTATTTATTGGTGCGGGCAAAATAATGCAGACAGTCTAACCGCTATTGTTATAAAAATTAAGCGTAACAGGACTGTTAGAATTTGTTTTTTTTGGCACTTACTTGGTCGGACGCACCGAAACTACAGTCTGATCTAATAGCAGGTATAGATCGGACGAAACTGAGACAGTTGACGCCTTGCTTGGCGTACTGCTTGTCGTCCCACACATAAATGGGGGAGCAAAAAGGATGGACGTAGCGCGGAGACAGGTGGTCACCGTCTTCGCTGCAGCACTCTATTGAACTGTCCGTGTGAACTGAAAATAAATAAATAGTTTTGGATATTTTGCTTATTTGCATTGAAGATGAGTTTCTTTGGTCCGAAACGCATTTATAAATATTCGGTGTCATATACTAATGGATTCAGAATAAAGTGGAGTTCATAAAGCATAACATGTTACAACTATTTAAAAACCCAAAGTTGATGATGGTTGCGAAAAAACGAAACGTCGGATTGAAAATTTAATTAAATTATCTTACAGAGGAGAAAAAATGGCAACGACAATGTCAAATGTATTTTCACGTATCTCTTCAAATAGAATCAGAAAACAAAAAGAGCGAAAAAAATCGTTTTTTCCCAAATATTGGGAATTTTTTTAATTTGAAAACATGGCGTTGCAGAACACACTAATGCGGAACTTTTGTCTAATTTGATAATTTTCGTATGTCCTATGGTTAAGGAGATCACTGTATTCTTATCTGGGACACCCTGTATATTGGCCTGTTTTTAATTCTTCGTGGGTTCGGTAAGTGCAAAAATAAACACCACTTCAGACTCGAAATTATTGTTATATTATTCTGTTATTTAGTTGTTTAATGTTCCTTGTGACGGAAATATCGATGGGAACAAAATAATTGTAAATACAGTGGTACTTCGAGATACGAGTGCCCTAACATACGAGTTATTTGAGATACGAGCTGTCGAGCGAGCGAGCGAAGTTTTGTTTTGAAATACGAGCGACATTTGAGATACGAGGCCGCACACAAGTTGCAACTGGTCGTGCATCGGAGCTATTTAATGACACTTGCCTAACTCATTTCCGCAGCATTCTGAAAGGGAGGAAGCAACAAACCTCCTTGGACAGTTTTTTTTTTGAATCCGACGAAAAAGGCAAATACCAGTGAAGAGAAAAGCAGTGACTAAAATTAAGCATACAGCAGCATTTAAGTTGTGTGTAAGTTGCATTTAAGTGACCAAAATACAAATATGTATGTACACTTTATAAAACCAGTTTTTTTTCTTTACATTCTCTTTTCTTATGTTTTTATACAATATTTGTCATTTATAAATACATTTTTCTTATTCAAAAACACGTAACAACAACAATAGGGGTAGCATTTTTGGGGCTGGAACGGATTAATGGCATTTCAATTAATTTAAATGGGGAATATTTAGAGATGTAAAATTACCGGTAATTTAAAAATCGGTAATATTACCGGTAATATTACGCAATATTACGGTAACATTGGTAATTTATAAAAAAAAACAGCTTTTTAAGTAATACAAGTTTTTTTTTATTTGAAAACTGTAAAAACATTACGAAAAACAATAAGAACGTTTTTTTAAACTAGTCAGAGTCAGAATGGACTACGAAATAGAGTGGATAATGGTAAATCATCCTCATCATCATCCCCAACCTCGTCATCTGATTCTTCTTTCTCTTTCGTTAATTGAGTCAAGTCTATAACTTCGAAACCGATATCTTCTTTTTCTATTTCTTCCTCAGTATCTTCTACTATTCTCGAATGATCTTCTTCATTTAGTAAATTATAATTATGGGCAATATAAGTTAGTTTTCCGGCCCTCTCCACGGTTAGTCTGTTTCTTTTTTGCCGATGAATAAATCCATAAGTACTAAAGGTTCTTTCGGTTGCGGCTGTTGACGATGGTAAATTTAAAATGTCTACAGCTAACCTACTTATTTTAGAACTGGAGCAAATTCCTGCCCACCAAACAGATCCAGACATAGATTTTTCGCTGGAAATGACGAATTCCTTAGCAAAAATATTACCTCTAATTTTGTACTGTGCGAGTGCTTCCATAATAAGATCTACTTGTGAAGAATACTTTAGATGACGCCTTGCAGTTTCATAGATGAACTCCGTTGCAATTAAATTTTCAGCTTCAGTTAACTTCTCGCCGCGTTGACTTGGTTCTAATAGGTAAGCAGCAAGATGAACGGGTTTTAAACATTTATTTTCTCGTTTTTCAAGAATTGAACACATTTTCTGGTTTTCAAACATAGTAATAGATAAATTTGATCAGGTCAGGTCAGGACCGTACTGTTGGCAACCCTGGGTATTCCCCGATAAATGAGAGTATGGAGCGGAAAAAAAACAATATTTCCAATGTTACCGATCTTGCGGTAATATTACGTAATATTACCAAAATTGCGGTAACATTACCTCGGTAATATTACCATTTACATCGCTAGGAATATTGCTTTGAGATACGAGCAAGTTGACATACGAGCAAGGTTACAGAACGAATTAAACTGGTATCTCGAGGTATCACTGTATTTAATATCCGTTACAATTGTATCTTTCTTCGCTTTCTTTACTATTTAACTTTTAATTATGAAATTATTGATATCGGTCCATCGGCCAGCAGGTGTTCACCTAAATGGCTGGGCGTCGGCTTATACATCGCAAAAAAAGATTATATTTATGAAGACACTTGTTGTGCGACTTCAAAGAAGTTATTATGAAATAGTATCGTTTTACCGCGATTACTTTCTTACCAAAAAGTCATTATAGTAAACATACTCGATCTTAGCCCTGAATCGTATGCCGTATGGACGTAAAATTCAGGAAAACTTACTTGCTTTTGCGGTGGCAGAGCGGCACAAATCGTGCTCGATAAACTGAGACCACTGCATCAGAGCCAGAGTACTTCTTCTGGAAGGTTTATCTCCGTACCTCACCAAATTGGTAACGACAGCTCTGGCGTTCGGCAGAGGTACTTTGGTAACCGAGCGACGAGGTTCGTGAACACCATCAGAATAGTCTGCGTATAGCAATCTGGAGTACCTGTAAGGAAAAATAAATATATGTTTTCTTATATTGACCTCCAGAATATGACCCATAATTCGGTGCTCGTAGAACAAAATGTATCGACTGCCAACTGGGGATGATTACCATTAATAAAAAAAACTTACCCTGTAAAGGACTCTCCCTGATGCCCTCTCTGGATATTATTGCAGCTCCCGTTGGCAGTCCTGTAAGGAGAGTCCTGCTGTTCCTCCCTACAGGGAGCGTCTAATAGTTTACAGGTTTCCGTCAATGGAGTACCATAAAATGTGAACCTGGACATCAGTTGGGCACAATCCTGGTAAGTGATGGTCTTCGAACTGGCCTTCGACAACCTATTAAAGAGAGCAAGCCTTTTAGGTGACCAAATAAAGGCAGGCTAATTTTTTTCATATACAATGTGTCAAAAAAAGTACGCCACCGGAAAACTGTTTTATTAGTGGTTTCTCCGAAAATTTGTATTCTTAAAAGCTTGATAATCTAAATATGAAATTTCATTTCTATAATTTTTTCTCGATTTTTTTCTTAAACGAGAGTTTCTGACAAGCAAGAAGACGATCCTCATTAGGAAAACCGCTGTTCTCGTCCAGTGAATGGCATATAGCTGCGAATTGGTATATTACCTGTCACAGTACATGTTCATGAGTTGACTCGAGGCTTTCAGGGCAACCAATGCATCTCTGCCTCTGATCAAGGCTTCGGGTTCGGGGCCGAATGAAATCAACATTCCGTGGGACGGGGTACCATCTGCCACCTGTTAACCACAGAATAGTTATTCACGTACCAACGGTATATACAAACTCTATGTCATACTTCGTTATTGCATCCACAACATAAATATTTAGAAAAATATTTCTTTTTTTTTGTTTCGTTTTTGCATAGAAGATACGATCGTTGCCACCACCGTAAATCTATTTATTTATACAATGCTCATCATCTAAATTCATTTTTTATACCAAAAATTCTACCTAAATCCCATTTATTATGTAATTTTTGGACTTTATTGAAGCATAACCTCGAAAAATATAGATTTTCTCCATGGGTCAAAATTTTTTTACAGGCAACTTTCAGTCCGTTGCATATAACTTACAAAATAAACTATTTGCCTGTAGAAACTGCATTAGAAAGCAATTTTAAAAGTTTTTTTAGATTATAGCTGCAGTATTCAAATTTTAATATAAAAATGTATCGCCGGTCACGTGTCTCCGGTCAATAATTTCTTACTTTATCCTTTTATATTTCACGTCAGTTTACTAAAGTTACTTTTATATATAAATAATTTACACTCCTACTACAATTTTTATTGAAAAAATAATGTTCAAAGATCAACAGTTTAGTTTCTCTAACGCAATTATTAACCAGAAGTTCCGTCCCTGCAGCTGCATGTATCGCCGGTCACAGCAGAAATTGCTTATAAATAACGCCAATAGAGGTCGGCCTAATAGTTTTACAAATATGACGGTATGTGTTTAAATTTGTGTAAAGCGTGCTCCTGCTTAGGTAAGTCTCTTATTAGGTTTATTTAGGTATAAACTAGAACATCGCCTACTTTTTACCAGGCGTAGTCTTAATTAAGGGAAAAATACTACACGAAGTCATTCTCTTGAGTACAGATACTCATTTTAGTCTAACAAAGTTTAAGAAATAGCTTGTATTAGCTGTTATCCCACGAATTTGTGCATTTTTGTATCGCCGGTCACAGTAACACCGGTGACGGGTTGTTATCCGAAGCTATATACAATATTTCTTTATTAACCATCTATAAACCATTAAGGAAAAATACATTTTGATGTGCAAGTTTCGTTTACACCTAGGTAGATTAAAAATATGACTAATTTTCTTAGTATTTTAACATTCTATAAGGCATATTCCAAAACTTTAAGCCAATATAAGACGGGGCTGTTATAAATAATAGGAAAATGGTTATAGTGACTGATTAAAATAACTCAGTTCCAAATATTGGCGTTATATGATTCAGAAGAGTAAAATTAGTCATGTGACGGGCGTTAAATTATTAAAAAATCGATTCTAGATACAAAAATAGACCAAGATCTTTGTGCCGATGATATTTTGCGCGGACATATATAATTCCTCTAATTAGATACTATAAGGAACCTATTAAAAAATTAACAGGTGTTTTGAGATTATTTATTTTTAAAATCCGAATTACTGAAAGTTGCCCGTGCAAATTTTTTTACCCCCATATGGTTCCCCATATGGTGACACTGTAGCGTATATACATACCTTTATATTCGACCATAGCAAATTGTTCTCCAACCTCTTCATATAGCCGATAATATTCTCGGCAAATTTCACCGTGCCGTTCAACTCTTTCAGCGTAATTTCTTCCAGAATGTCTATCACATCGCTATCGGCCTCAGTACTACTGCTGATGGCATTGGACTCGAAACCTGCGAACATACTCGGCAAGTCAAGTAAAGGTCGGTCGGCCTAAATCGGCCCAAAAAGGCAATCAGATTTGGCTTTGGATAGAAAAGCTGTTAGTGTTGCGAAATGCTAATGGTGTTTCTTGTGGACAAATATTTTTACTAGCTCGAACAAATCAACGGAAAAATGTTTTTTGTGTTGTGTCCGATGCTAAAAACCTTCCCCTAACGCATGTAAAATACTCGGGGAATAAATTCACTGACAACTTGAGTCACAATCACGCCACGTTCACGTGCTATTCCCAATTTCAAAAATAAATCGCGTAAATAAATTTTTGGCTCCAACAACTAGCAATGAAACCGTGGGGAAATGCAGGACAAAGTCCGACCTATTTTCGTCATTAATTATGCAAATTCAAAATTTCGGTTAAAATTGTTAATCATTTTGATAAAAGAAATAATAAAATGAATGTATTCAGTTTAATTAGAAAAAAAATGTATCTGCCACAATGCCAAATTTCAACTATCTAAGTCAAATAGTAGACTTAGAGGAAGGACTGCGACAGAAAGCAGTGGAAGCGGTCTCTATTTTTGGCACCAAATACTAACTAAACCGTAATTGTTATTGAAAACGCCCAGGATGGAAAAAAACCATTAGCATCATGTGAGGACATTGCGCGATCAGTATTACTAACAAACAAAATATTTACTTTATTGTGTAAACTTGGGTTCACACGGCAACACACTGCAAGGATTTTTGCAGGATTAATATTACCGAATAAGAACCGTTCACACGTCGTTTGCACTGCGAATAAACGTTTACGGTTTGCAGTGTTGCATAGGTTTACACGATCTCTTTCACATTTTCTATGGACATCTGAAAGTAATACAACTTTTCTTCATCTTCTCTCATCGTGTGAACTAGGGAATCCAATCCCGCGGGATTTGCGGGATATCAAACAATGAACTGCGGTATTTTTGGTAGACGCGTCGGGGATTCCCCGCCATGCTGGGCTATTGAAAATACGTTAAACAGAACAGTTTTCTTGCGTACGTGCGTACGTTATTCCACTAGTATCTAGTGACATTTATCAAGTGGTTGAATATAATACATGGAATTTAAACAGCAATCACAAAGATGAGTGTCACTGTAGTTTACAAAGACAATAAAGGTTCAAGTTTAGTTTGGAATTATTCTTTAAAGTCTGAAGCCCTAGCCCTAGCATTATCAAAATCTCTGCTCGTTCCACCAAAGGTCTTCACACCCACTTACAAACAAAGCATAATATTAATTTGAAAGTCCAGAGCAGCAGCGGTAGTGTTGATATTGATAAAATAACACAGGGAATGAAAGCTAGTACCAGCAGTTCCGAGTAGTTCGTTTAGTTCTATTGCTAAGCGCTCAGATGTTAGTGGTTCTTCTGTGCTACCTAAGAAAATGAAAATTACAGATTCATTTGAGTAAAAAGTTTCGATAGAGGAAAGAGTGTCTCGAATGGTAGCTAAAGTTGGTATACCATTGGGAAAGTTTATCACATCGACCGATATGCGCCAACTATTCGAATCAGAGGGCCACAAATTGTGTAAAATCTATTCCGCCGACAAGTGTCGAAGCTGAACGTGCGTTTTCAGCCGCAGAATACATGTGCAATAAAATAAGATCAAATTTAAAAGATGAAACATTAAACATGTTATCTTTTCTTCGAAAATACTTTCAAAATCAATGTAACATGTAACCGTTAAACTAGTCGTACTATTGTATTGTACCTATATGCAATAAATATTTTCCTGCTACTTTGTTTCTAATTGCATAAAACAACTTTTTATTAATATACAGCAATCACATCGAGTCCCGCAAATCCCGCATTTGCGGGATCCCGCACTTGCGGGATTGGATTCCCTAGTGTGAACACTTCCGATGTATTTGCCGTGTGAATCCAGTCTAAAGTATTCGGTAAAATATGTAATTACTTTATTATTGACTTCAGTTTTAGTGTGTGTAAGGTCCCCATTAAATATGTTTATTCTCCAGTCACGAGATTATTATTTTATACTTCAAATAACATCACAATTAGGTATAAAAGTTGAGTCCCACCATTATGTTAATGACACAAGATAAATATTTATCTATTCATAAATATTTTGGTTGGTTTACTGATATGTACAGTTAAAACGGTTTTTAGTTAAAAAAAAACTATCTAAAGTATATAATAATAACCACTATTAAAATTATACAGGTATGGACAAAAGGCTGGACCCGGCTAAATAAAATAACTTTCACATACCCATAATTACATGAAGAAAGCAAGAAAGTACAATGTGTCCAAGATAAGGAGGGCCAGTACAGGGATCTCGGAAACCGTAAGAGACACGAAGTCGGTTAAATGGAGGTAAAGTTGCGCATTTACGTGCCTAATAATATGCCGTTTAGAAAGTTTTAAAATTCGGAGTAGTTCCGGAAATATATTATTAAATTATTTGTTATTTATTGAACTAGTCCAACATAAGTAAAAAATTTAGAGCTTACTTACGAGATATTATTTATAAAATTAGGAGAAATACAGGACCGTATCCCAAAATTTCCTGATGTTCAAAAAACCCTCGAAACGTCATTAAACCCGAGGTCGTTTTTCCTAATGAATATAACCTCCAACGATTCAAGTCCAACGTGAATCGCTTTTTGCGCACACGCACCACTCCCAGAGTGCCCTAAAGGATTTTTCCTATAGTGCTTGTGTTTGACCATAAAAAAAAAAAAAAAAAAAAACATCGTTGCATTCGGAAGAAAAAAAGCTCTCAAATTCCAATATCAGAAAAACAGGACCGTATTTAAAAAACGAAAGTTGATAATAGCCCTTCGAAGACGACTCGTCGGATTACAAAACAATTAACGCTGTTAGATAGAGCGGAAAAAGTGGCAATGCAAAAGTGCAATTTACTTTAGAATTCGATCCCAAAAAAATCCAGGAAATAATAAAACGATTTTTCAGAATTTCGGTTTTTCCGGAACTACTCTGAATTTTAAAACTTTCTAAATGGCATATTATTAGGCACGTAAATGCGCAACTTTACCTCCATTTAACCGACTTCGTATCTCTTACGGTTTCCGAGTCCCCTGTACTGGCCCTCCTTATCTTGGACACGTTGTATAGTATAAATAGCAAACATTTCCTACCTCAGTATACAAGATTATGATTTAACAACTATGTTACAAACTTAACGTATCCTTGTAATTTTTAGGATTTCAAAATTGTCATACCCCCCAATCTGACCTTATTTTTCAGCCTTAAATACTGTTATTCATAATATCACATTAGTAATTAATAAACTGATATTACTAATACAGATAAAACTGTTTATAAATAAGGCGATATAAATTTTATTTGTCTTGAGATAAAAATAGATTGGAAACATGTCAAAAACCTTGCACAATTAATGAAAAATGTAGTTTTAAATGAAGTTAAGTTTCTCATAATTTTTATATCATATCATATGCATATGTTAGAACATGCAAAATATAGCAGCACCTACTTAGAACTAATGGGAGCTAACAAGACCAAAAGGTCTCTCTCTCGCAACTCTGCCGTTTGCGCGCTTGGTGAATATGCACCTTAACATACAGGGTGATTCACAATGACGACAATACATATTCCTGTCAATAAGATAATCATACTTTCCGAAATCTTCGCGATTCACCCTGTATACCTAACCCATTCATCATTTATCCAAGCATTTCAAAAAAGTATAATTAAAAATAATAAATTAGCAAAAAAAGAACCGCGTACACCTTTTATGTGTTTCCGAAAAAGCGGATCACATAAAAAATGTTCTATGGCTTTTTCGACAAAAATTTGTCTTACCTCCTAGGAAAAGTTATTACAACTTTTACCATTAAATATGGTTTTTTTTCAATCTACCACCATTTTTTAATGGTTTTTTTAATTGCTCCACACATTTTTTTCTGTGTGTTTATTTTATACAGCCTAAAAGAGAATGGTTGTAGAAAAAGAAACAGTTTCGGTTAATATAAAATTAACCACAGTTCTAACGAAAAACTTGGTAGGTATTTAATTAGAGATTTACATCGGATGTTAACGCGAAACCTACCAAGCGTGGTTCTATCAAAAACAGAATAGAAAAAATGCTGCTGAAGCTTTATAGGTAAAAGTAGCAGTTTTTTTTCTATAATTGCTTAAGCAGTGATTAAAAACGACACTCCAATAAAATGACTTCAACTAGCTTGGATAAATAAAACTTCGTTTAAACCTCTCTGTCGAAATTCGGTATTATTTTATTACATTGAACAAGTAGTTTTATATACGTAGACGTACATGTTATCTTCTTGAATAATACCTTGTCTAAGCCTTACAAAAAAAAACCTCAAGGATATGCATAACAAACGATTAAGAAAAACTATTTTTATTTTATGAATCAAATTAACTTGACGTCATTTTTTTCGCGTCTAGACATGGACAAAAATCATGATACAATAATTAAAGGTAAGATATCTAACCGTAACCGTCCCAATTTCGTCCGCCGCGCGCAGTGACGTCAAAGGTAGAGCGATTTTTAAATTTCTTATGGAGATTTATGTTGGTGTTAGCGTCTTTAATTCTACTTTAAAGGTATTAAAAGGTTTTACGCAATTAATAGTATGTAAAATGAAAGAATAATACAGGGTGTTATGGAAATGACGTATTATATTTAAACCCGCAATTCCTGAGATGAAAACAAATTGAAGAAAAATATCCAAAAATGGCGCTTTAATTTAATATGCCTTGTACATGACCTGACGTCAAACCAAAATTAAGCACGTGGTGACACTGGGAGAAAGATAAACAAAACAGAATATGGCGGAAAACGTCAGTGAATTTTGAGCAGTGTTGTCACTCTTTAGAAAGTCAATAACCGTTTGACAGATTGGTTGTTTATTTTTCAGGGTACATTATTATAAACTTTTACGTTCAGTTCAGTTCGCTGGGAAACAATCTCTGATTTATAAACTTGAACTGACTCGAACCAACCGCCGCGGCGTTTATAAATGATCAGGTATGTTCTCATTTGTTCAATTCGAACGACACCCATCGAAACTGAACAACTTAAATGCCACTTTACCATCTAGAAAAAAAACCGCAATTTTATTTACCTTTTCGGCCTTATTTAAAACCAACTTAATTTATAAAAAAACACCAAGCAGGTAATCTAAACAAAAACCGGCACAATAACCTCACAAAACCACAAATTCACATTAGTTTTCGCGTAAATTTGTATGCATCTCATGAACACATCTAAGTACCATTCAATCTGAATTGAATGAATTTTAAAGTACTACTGTGTAGACAAAATACGCCCTTATTGTATAAAGTTTCATCCGGTGGTCTGGGAATAAGAGGCCGAATGGAGTTTAGTGGGTATAAGCTTATTATGCAGTCCAACACTATCATCAGGGCACGTGATGAGCATAAACCTCTTCCCATAGAAAAAATAACTGAAGGCGTCTGTGCCCTAGATTCCTTACTCGTATCGGCGGCCTGGTTTTAACTTCTAAGTAAGCTAAATATTTATTTTTATAAGAAACTAAAGTTTTACATTTTTACACACAGTTTGGCAACATTGCGCGTAACAGGTGTTTGTGAAACACTGCCACAGCATGCTATGATTCATGACCGCGGAGTCACCTGTGAGTAAGAAGGTTTGTTGTTACCCCACTTTTTAAACGTTCGATTTGAAAAAAAAATATGTAGCGCTTCTCTAGGACACCCCAGGAGTCCCCCATTTAAATATAATAACACCCTGTATATGGCAAGTATTTATGTATATTAATTTCATAGAAATACAGAAAAGTATTGCAAAAGGAAATTCTGCATTTTATGAATATAACCTTATAAAACATCGAAAGTGGCAACGCTGTATTTTTAAGTATTAACCCCAGCCGCTGCAGTCGCGTAAAGAATAGGCAACCCGATTGTCCAAGATCAGCTGTTTAAAGAAACCGACCGGTTTCCTACTGTTTTATCAAGCAGATTTGTGTGTTAATACTTAAACCCGAGTTTAAATTATTAAGTTATTTCACTGAAGCTGATGAGGGTTTATGCATTCGAAATATGTATGGAAATAAAAATATTGTTTATTTAACTACTGAAGCAGGCTATGAGTTTCTTTACCTCTTCATAATTTCACTCCACTGAGAGATGGCGAGTTTAAAAAATAGTTTAATCTGTTTAGAACTAGGTCGTATTTTAGCTTTAATCTTTGTTGCATGTTCATGAAATAAATATACTTAAATACCATGATCTTATTCTTTCATTTCACATACCATTAAATACGTAATTTAATACCTTTAAAAGATATCTCTATAAGAGATTTAAAAATCACTCGCCCGGTGACGTCACAAGCCACGCCTACATCGGCGTGGAATCATACCTCTTAGATCTTTATACCATGGGCAAAAATAACATGTCGTTTCTAGTATTTATATTCTCCTGATGTAGGACGACGTATCTCAAGACAGTAGAGTTTCGTTCTATCGTTTTCGTTTTACGAGCGTTATTTATCCAGAAATTAAGTTTTTCGGAATGCCGTAACAATGTAATTCAATGCTTACCATTTAAGTTGGGCAAAAGATGATACTGATTGGTGGCATTTGAAAAAATGCCGGCATAGCTCGAAAACATCCATAGCATTATGCCCAAAATGGGCACAGCTAATTTGATCGGATCCAGCTTCATTTTGGAGTATCTAAAAAAAAAAATTGGAAAATATTGATAAAAAAATTATAGGTGTATTTTAAATATGGCATTTAATACACATAGATTCAAAAGTTTTGCATCACTCTGATTCTCGAATAAGTAATTACGTAATCGCGAAAATAGACTAAATATTAGTTCATTGATAAGTTTAAAATAAAAATCAATGGGTTTTCAAATTTTTTACTTTACCACAACATTTTAAACCTTTCAAAAAAAAAAAAAAAGTAAAATGTATTTATATTGTATAATTTGTGAAATTTAAAAAAATATAGCTTCTAATAAAGTGTATTTCCTCCTCTGGCCTCAATGCAAGCTAGAAGATGACGCCGCATGCTGTGCGTAAGGTTAGCAATCCGTTCTTGTGGAATAGCCTGCCATTCCTCGGTAGCAGCGACGACAACCTCCTGGAGAGTTCTAGGGGATTCCTTCTAAAGCGAACTGCCATAGAGAGCATATCCCAAGCATGTTCTATCGGGTTCATGTCAGGGGATAAAGCAGGCCACTCCAAGCGATTGATTTCCTCACTTTCTAGGTATTCATCCACAGCTCTAGTACGATGGAGCCGGGCATTGGCGTCCATAAACACAAAATTGTTACCATCAGCCCCTCTGCACGTCCTAACATAAGGATGTAGAATATCCCTAATGTACTTGTCGCCAGTCATTGTGCCTTGAACGTGGACTAACTCAGTACGCCCGTCAGACATAATACCTGCCCAAAACATGGCGCTTCCTCCCGCGAATGGAGGCAAGGGGCGAGCATGAGCAAGTTGGGCGACTCTTGTTGGTTCTCTCCAAACACGAATCCGGCGACTATCGTTTACCAGAAAATAGGACAGAATTCCGAAATTCTTCGGGTAAGCGAACGTGCGTTTCAGCCAACTGCAGTCGACGAACTCGGTGGTCATATTGTAGTTGGGGAACTCTTAGTGGCCGCCGACATCTTAAACCGAATTCAAGAACGCGTCTTCTTAGTGTAGAGACGGATACGCGAACTCCAATTGCATGCGTAACATCTCTCTGAAGTTGTGGGACTGGCATAGTACGATTTCTCCGAATTGTTAACGTAATATAGCGGTTCTGCTGTTCGTTAGTAACACGCCTTCTACCACTTCGTGGTCTGTCTCGCACAGAATTGGACTCTAGATAGCGATTCCATATGCGAGATACATCACTTTGAAAACCCCCTATTCTTTCAGCAACAACTCTTTGGGAATGACCTTCCTCAACTAAAGCTACTGTTCTTGCACGATTAATTTCAGATATTACTCGGCGATTTATTTTTACACACTGAACCGAAAAATTTAACTGGCCAGCGCCAACAACACTGAAAATGTTATCTAAAACATGTCTTGTTAATATTTTTTTTGCTGCAAAAAATGGTATCGTTTTAACTATGACATAAATAAACATTTAGAAAAAAAATTCATTCCTATAATTATCTTAACATCAAAATCAGAGTGAAGCAAATCTTTTGAATCTATGTGTATAATAATTTCGTGGGGACAAAACAAAAAACAGGTTGTTCCTTTAGTATACTTTACACACGTTTTATATTTTATTTTTTCATTGATCAATAACAATATGTTTTGCATAAGGCGTGTCTTGCAAATGAAAACAAATCGTGAACTTAATAAACAGAAACTTATTAAAAATATGCTTCAATAACAAATTAAAATTTGTTTATTTATAAACAGAACTGTCTAATTTGCGGTCATTATTTGGGTGGTTTCCTCTCAATCTATTATTAACTAAAACTAAAAATACCAACAATGAAAAAATAGTTTTTTTCTTGGAAACTACTACTTATAAAATAATAAATTATGGTATATTGGAATGTGACTTTTACAATCATGCAGCACTTGACCTCAGTTCCCATTTAAAATTTTAAGGGCCTAACATATATCCTTCCCAGGGGGTTAAGACGGGGATCCCAAACAATCCCAAATTAGCAATCAGAGCCATCTATGTTGCATCAATTTAATTAAAAAATATGCCGCTTTATGGCAGGTTAGAAAGAGACGAGAGTCATCAGCTGATCAATATTTCTTTTCGTTTTATCCGTTAAGTTTTTTCGTTAATTTATTGATATTTAGATTGTCTGACATGGCGATTGGGGTATCAACGAGTTTCAGGAAGATCTGTTACAAAAATTTGAAAATTGTTCATATTTGAATTTGTTATTATTATTCTTATAACATTATATTTTTTAACGCAATATTTTCATGGCGTTTTCCAATCCTTTAACTTTACGAATCCAGTTTTAGATTAGAAAAAAAAACTAAGTATATTTGGTTAACGTTCGCATAAAATAGTGTCTGCTTGGCAACCGAATGCTGCAAATATTAATTAATTAATTCAAAATATACCAAATTTTTGATTATTCTTTCTTCAAAATTTGAACAGAAATAATTAAAAACTACTTTTCATCATTAATCCCATTCATTATTATGAATGAGACCATTGTATAAACAATGTATCACCGATAAATTTGAATGGCTTAATGTTTTATCATAATCACTAATGACCATCGTGATTTTTTTAATGTATGCTCATATTCTAGGTATCCTTAATGGATTTATAATATACAGTATGTCCACGGATGGGGTTTACAAGAGGACAAATGGACTAAAAATTGAAAGGTACGGAAAAAGTCACTCTTAATAAACGTTTTTGCTTGTCTAGAAAATACGATTAAGAAACTTCAATTTTTTTATACAGGGTGGGTAAAAACTGCAAAAATGTTATTTTGCTTAGGAATAACCATACTTTATTTTGAAAGATACGAAAAAAAGTCACTCTTAATAAACGTTTTTACTTGAATAATGAATAGGTGATACTTGTTGTCAATGTCTTTATTTAATGAAGTAATTATAATAATAATAATAATACGAACATTTTTATTAACATGAAAAGAATACTATAACGATTTCAACAATTCAAAAACTCCACCCCCATACTCGACACATTTTTCTAATTGCTTTCTCAAATAAGTGAAACAATTTCTGATTTCTTCCTGAGATATCGATTGGACAGCCTGGATAATTCTGTCCTCCAGCACTTCAATATCATTGCAGTTGCAAAAACAATTTGTTTTAAACGGCCCCATAAAAACATACCGGCCAAGGTTAAGTCGGGACTTCTTGGGGGCCACAAAACTGGGCCATTCCACCTTGGACCAAATATGCGGTCAAAGCCATTCTCTAACCTCACGAGCGAAATGGGCTGGAGAACCATCTTGCTGAAAATACATATTTTGTCGAAAATTTAATGGTAGATTGTCGAGTTCATCCTGGAAAAATGTATCCAGCATTTCTAAATATGATAATCTATTGCACGTGATATCAAAAAAATATGGCCCTATAATGTCATGGATGGATATCGCACACCACACGTTCACTTTTGTGAAATATTGTCTTCTCGTCATAATTCGGGATTTTCTAAAGACCAGTACCTAACGTGCTGGGTTGCAACGGTTCCACTTGTTGAAAATGTACTTTCATCAGAAAACATGATACATTTATAAAAATCAACATTTCCATTTCGTTTCGCGTCGTCTCCCTCTTTTCCAATCTTTGATTAAAGTGCGGTTTATACGGATAGAATTTATTTGCTTTAAGGATCTTCTGAATTTGACTTTTTTTCACAACTTCCAACTGAGTAACACGATTTCTAAGGGACGTCATAGGATTTTCTTCAACAGAATGAAGAACTAAGACTGTAGCAACATCATCATGATCGTATTTCTTCTTTTTTTTTTGAGGTCTAAAACCGAACCAGTTCTCTTGAACTTTTTTATTAACCTGCAGATTGCCATCCTAGTTATTGGGAATCCTACAAATTTCTCGGTAAATTGTTCCATGACGTAGCGGTATGAAACTTGACCATCCCCATAACATTGTATTATAAAAACTCTTTGTTCAGAGATAGCATTTCTACTTAAATAATAACTTCATTAAATAAAGACATTGACAACAAGTACCTCTCACCTTAAGTGTCTTTATTATTTTAACAAGGTTCACCAGTCAGAGGTGTGCCAGAGAATACTTTTTGGGAAATAATTTTTACATAGGTAAACCTTTTAATGAATTGTTCTACTTCGGTTTGTTGTGTAGAAAACACATTCATTAAGGGTGACTTTTTTTCGTATCTTTCAAAATAAAGTATGTTTACTCTTAAGCAAAATAACATTTTTGCAGTTTTTATCCACCCTGTATAAAAAATTTTGAAGTTTCTTATGATGAATTGTATTTTCTAGACAAACAAAAACGTTTATTAACAGTGACTTTTTTTCGCATCTTTCAATTTTTAGTCCAGTTGTCCTCTTATAAACCCCATCCGTGGACCTGCGAAATGATTACTTGGTCAGTAAGATTTAGTAGAAAAAAAACATGTCTAGAAGCAGTTTACTTCAGAGGTTTGCATATTAAAGAATGGTTATCAATATAAATCATTGGATTGCGTTTGTTTTGAATAATCGGCAAAGTTCTTTATTGTGGGCGGCCTGTCAATTTATGTAACTTTCAATACAGAAGGAAATCGGCTACAAAAGGTGTAGCGGGGGCGGGTTTTCACTTGTTTCCCCAGAGCACTGTCACTATTTCACGTTCTATTGCTTTTTTTAATGACCAAGATTAAATAATTTGCTTACCCGCTTATTGCTTACCAATATTTGATTAAAAGTGGATCGCTCATAGCAGCTTATATATTTAATTTGCGTACCAAAATAATTTAGAGCACTCTAGTACGACATTAATTACTGACCGATTCAGAAATGTTTGCTGTCCATAAGTTGCTGACCAACTAGCCATTCTGGCTGACCGATTACATTTTTCTGTTCGCAAAAATAAGAATATTTTGCTAACCAGTTAAATGATACCCGTTGATAACTACTCTGCAAACCGAATACGTTTCAATTCATTCGGCTCGCGTATTCGGTGGACGTCTTTATACGTCACACGTTTATTTGCAGTGCAAACGTCGTGTGAACGGTCCTATGTCAATATATTATGCGCCACCGCTTATTCGGTAAGATTAATCCTGCAAACAAAACGCGCGGTATGGTCGCCGTGTGAACCCAGCAGCTTGACCGGTTATATAACTCACGCATACATTCCTAAACAGAACAGAATACTTACATATTAGACAATCAAAACCGCTGAAAATTACCGCACAATAAGACGTCGACCGTGTGTTGTTGTATCATAAAATAATGAACGAAACGATTTAGTTTATCTTGTGAAAAGTCGCTTCGGTAAAGTTCACCGTAGTTCACCGAACGAAAGTTTATAAAACTACCGTGCAAACGCGAGGAAAAGCGGTTCAAGCAAATACTGAGCGCGCGATACGCAACGTTTGCTTTAAGTATTAGTTTGGGTATCACGTGGGGTATACAGGGTTGTACAAAAGTTTTAGGTAAACAGACCATGGCCTATGTAAAGTTGGATTTTTATTTTCATTCATTAATTTATACAGGGTATTATGGAAATGACGTATTATATTTAAACCGGCAAATCCCGAGATGAAAATAAATCGAAGAAAAATAACCATAAATGGCGCTTTGAATTATTAAGCGAAATATACACTTTATATGAAACCTCAAAATTTACGTGGCCGCTCCTGAGGCCCTTCGCAATTAATATTTTTAATTGAGGCAGCCTCCAGGTTCAAAAGAGGTTAGCGCATTATATGCGATGTTGTCATATTGCAACACATAATTCTAAACGCACGTGTTCAGTTTTTGAAAACAAGACGTCTTTGGCGCGCGTTATCACTTCTTTTTCAAACTTTTTAGACAAAGAAAACTACAATTTTAAGGTACATACTCTCTTACCTTCGATCTTATTTTAAAATTATCCGTTTTATAATTAAATTCCATAAAAAAATAAAACAAAGTATGTTTTTCAACAGAACCAACAGTAGATAACATTTATTATTATGAATTATTTCACAGCAAAAAAAAATCGGGCAATACAACTAACAAAACGTTTAAAATTCGATTACGTCAAGCACGTGGAACAATCGACAACGTCGTTTCCGCTCCCGAATCTCGAAACATACTGAACTATCAAGTGGCGCGCGGCTGGTATTCAAGCAAGAGCGAGACACGCGGTGTGATCTGACAACACTGTTAGTATACTCTAGTGACCCACATTGTTGCTAAGTGAATCCAGATGGAACGGCGCGACAGTATGTGGGTCAAAAGGGTTTATACCTTAGTATTTAGATATTCGATTAAAGAAAAAAAAATATGTAGACTTTCTCTAGGACACCCATTTAAATATAATAAGTCATTTCTAGAGATCGACCGATATGATTTTTTGTGGCCGATACCGATATCGGCCGATACCGATATACTCATAGCCGATATCGGCCGATACCGATATATCGGCCATAAAATTTTGTCGTAATTTGTTTGCTATATAAATGAGGTAAAAGTGATTTATAATGATATTATACTGTTACCGTTACATGGATTAACCATAAAATCAAAAAAAAATGCAGAGCAAATTCAATATTTTGTGAAATCACCTAACGGAATAAAAATAAATACGGTAATTCCCCGAATTCAACAAAGCCCGGCCATTCGGCCCGAGAAGAGCAACCGTAATTCGGCGACGCGGCGTTTGCTCGGTCGGGGAATACCAGAATTTCCGAATACGGTTGGAAACAGTAAGTAAATAAAACCCGTAGTATTGCTCTGATTTTTCACAAACATGGATCGTTTTGTAGTCTCTTCTCCATGCATACAGTCGTCGTCGTCATCTTTACAAGAGTCTGGTTCTGGTTCATTATCTTCAATAAGTAGCAGTATTAGTGGCAACATAACTATAGTAGTAAAAGTGTTTACTGGAAGTATTTCTCCAAGAATGAAATTAATGCCCTTGCAATAAAAGCAAATGCCACCTGTAAATTATGTAATGCTGTTGTTTCTTTGGGAGGTAAAGGCAAAACAGCAAATACCACCAATTTAAAGCATCATATGGCGAAGTTTCACATTGAAACATTAAGTGAGGAGTCAAAAGAAAAAAATAGTAAGTAAGTAAAACAGTAATACTTTTGATGAACTTACTGGTATGACGACAAGTAAATCAGTGTCATATAAGAGAAGTACTGATGATATGATGAATAAAATTGATGATGAGATTGAATTGTATAAGAAATTAGAAAAAATATGAAGAAATGAAGATCCTTTGACTTGATGGGCGCAAAAAAAATACATTTTTCCATTGATGTATAAGTTGCAATAATATATTTAGCGTCGTCGCCAAGTAGTGTTGCTAGTGAACAGCTATTTTCTTCAGCCGGAAATGTTTATGAAAGCGCAAGAAATCGTCTAACTCCGGAAAGAGCAGAAAGCCTAATTCTGTTACATTACAACTTGCCAAAACTTAACTTTAAATATTAATTTGTTTAATTTAGTGTGTTACTTTACTTCTACATTTTTAATGACTTTTTTGTTAAATTTTCAATAAGAATAAATTTGTTTGTTTGTTGTTTGATTTTTATTTAGTATTTATGTTTTAATTTCTTTAAAAAAAGGCTTAGCAACTGAAATATTAAGCAATTTTAATTTTTTTACGCCGATACCGATATAGGCCGATATCGTGGTTACATATCGGCCGATACCGATATCGGCCAAGAAGGCCGATATGACCGATATACCGATACCGATATCGGTATCGGTCGATCCCTAGTCATTTCCATAACATCCTTATACTTGTTTGCGATGAACATGAGAGAAGCAACGTCCACCTAATGTATTTGACGATGGTGGTTTCATTCCTCGTTAAAAAAGATTATATTTTTGAAGAGAATTTGTATTTCTAATTAAATTCCATCGAAGAATAAAATATCACTTTTTACTATTTGTGTTTCATAAACTTGAACGGTTGGTCAGCCTTAAAAAAAATAAAATTTCTCTTCGAACGAATAGAATTTACTAATTATATATATAAAAACTAGGTTTGACGTTATTATTCATTAAAATTTAATTTCATTTTAATTCAATGAAGAATATCGCTTAAATTAATTCTTATGGCGTTACGAGATCGAAATCCATATACAAGAGGAATGAGAAAAGTTAGGACCGGCCGAAATGCGAGACTGTTTTCCCTATTTTAGTTCTTATTGTGTAACTAGACAACTTCGGAAAAGTACATGTAACATGATAACTGTACCTTGTACAGGGTGTCCCATTTTCGACACTTTTTGTAGGGTATCTCCGTAATTGTAAGGGCTATCAAAAAAGTAATGTAGGTGTCATGTGCTCTTTTTGGGTCAAGCATAAAATGGTAAAATCAAAATTCGAAAATTTTCGCTCGCTTAAGAGATACGGGGGAAAATCAACAAATTGACAATTACCCTATATTTTCTTAGTTAAAAGAGATATGGAAAAATGTTTTATACAGAAATTTCTTTGTGATTGTTGAATAATCTGCCGTTTTCAGAATAAGTATACGGGGTCAAGTAAAAAAGTTATCGGACCTAACATCATTTTTTTTAAATGGAACACCCTGTATATTTTAATCTAAAACGATACTATTTTAAATTCTCCTTTCAAATATATAATACACAATGGATGATATTGGTTTCCTAGGCGATTTTTATTACTTTATTACTTTGAAACGAAATAAAGATTCAGATTAAGGTAAAAAATAACAGGAATCATCGCAAATGTTCGCAATATGTCTTTAAATGGTTACCGTCTTTCCGGATAGCGAACAAAATATACATTTTGCGCCATTTCTTCGTTTATTCCACTTTCAATTCATATCAAATTTTCCAAAATGTTGATAGGTCATTTTCGCAAATGAATATGTAAAAATGAAATTGACGTTAAATGTTAATAGTCAACATAGTTGTTTCTAGGATATTAGCTTTTGTTTCATGGTCTACGGTGGTTTAAAGTAATAAAACTTAATAAAGCCAACATCAACCATGGTGTGTTATATATTTGAAAGGAGAATTTAAAAGTATCTTTTTAGATTAAAATATGCAGGGTGTTCCATTTAAAAAAATGAGGTTAGGTCCGATAACTTTCTTACCTGAACCCGTATACTTATTCTGAAAACGGCAGATTATTCAACAATAGTGGTGGAATACTATCGATAGTCAGCCCTATCGATAGTTTCCGATAGTCTAAAGAGTTACTATCGATAGTATCGATAGTACTATCGAAACTATACCAACCTTGATACGTGGTAGAGTTGTTGAGTAATACATTTTACTTATGGACCTTATGGTTGACATACAATTTTTATAAAATACTCCCAAACGTACGACTTCCCGCGTTTACTCATTTATTAAATTTTAATTAAATTAATCAAAATTATGGAAGACAGCGAAACGTAGTACACTACAACAAAAAAGCACACATAATACTGAATTAATAGATCCGGGCCGGGGATTCCCTGTAGGATTTTTCTTTAATTTGTTCATAAAGCAATAGATGGCTGCACCAACAACATGTGATTAAACAAGAGACAACCTTTAAAACAGATTTATGATCTAGTGCTGAATTTGGTTTATTTTTAATTTAAGTTTTTTAAATCGAATTCCGTGAACTTAAATTTAAGAAATACTAATAACATGCGAGTTTAAACTATCGATGATTACTTAAAACAATCGATAGTTTTCCATAGTAACAAACTATCGATAGTATCGATAGTGCCATCGATAGTATTCCACCACTATTCAACAATCAATATAAAGAAACTTCTGTATAAAACATTTTTCTGTATCTCTTTCAACTAAGAAAATAGTAATTTTGAAATTGTCAATTTGTTGATTTTCCCCCGTATCTCTTAAGCGATCGAAAATTTTCAAATTTTGATTTTACCATTTATAGTTTGAGATATCCTATAAAAGTGCCGAAAATGGGCACCCTGTACATAGGTCGCATTTCCGCCGGTCCTAAGGCACTGTCGAATGAACCAAATTTTCAGCAGAAGGTTTCTCCGTGCAATTAGGTTCTTTCCATATAATTGCACGAGTTTAGCCTGACTGACGTCATTTTGAGATCTAGACTTAGTGTCAACTGCCAAATTTGATAATATCTACAAGTAGAGCTAGCCTCTCGCTTTGGAATAGCTATTATATTATAGCTGAATGCGCAGAATCCAAAGCCACGATTTCGTACCGGTACGCGTATTATTCCGACGATTGCAAATCAGTAGACAATTGATACATTTTGCTCTACTAACGCTCGAAAAGCGGCCGCATGTTGGCGAAGAATCGCCAAAAATACAGTAAACCTACAAAAATAACTGAGAAAAAAATAAATAGATTAATAACGTGACAAAGAGCTATTATCGTTCCCCGATTATGTTCAATTACTCAATCGAATGAAATCATAGACTTATCAGTAATATTTTACGGAAATTAGCGCACCATAATTAAAAGGCTCATTATGAAAAACAACACATTAGCATTAATAGTTTCTAAATTGGCGTGAATAATATTGCAACGATCGATACAATTTCAACAAAGCAAAGGTGTATTTATCGTTATGACGACTAATACTAATATGAGCAAATCGAAACATATACCAGGGTGTCAATTTGAAAACCTCCCACCCTTACTATTTCGCTTCCAATAAATAATATTACAAATCGGAAAGACGCGTCAATTTCCTTGTAAATTGGGACACGTTTAAGGAGTATTTGCATGGTTTAACACCCTGGGGAGCGGTAGATGTTACCCTTAACATCTTAAATGGTAAGGGGATCAAGTGGTACATCATTGCAAAAGTCGTGGATCAATACCAGGTAAAGATTGTTCCACGAAAAATGGATATAACTTAATAACTGCAGTAAAAGTACCTGGGGCCATCCCATTATTTATGACCGTTTGTTATTATTATGTGGAAAGGACCGGATTGTAATAATTCGAATGATATATATTTTGAAGAAAGTTATAAAAAAGTGATCTTTTAGAAGTTTTAAAGACATTTTGTATAAAAAAAGTATATGTTTGTGACACATTGGCAGAAGAAATTGGACATACAGTGCTACGGCTCCCACCCTATTATTGCATTTTTAACCCCATAGAGCATATGTGGCACCAGTTAAAATCACTGGTTAGGTCTGAAAATATTTCTCCGACTTTAAGTTCTAGTGTTGTAGAATTAATACGAAAATGCTTTAATGATATTCCCCCAGGTAGTTGGAAAAATTCAGTCCGTCACGTTAACTGTAGAAAATTCGTATATTAGTCGGGATCGTTTAATTAATCCAATTATAATTAATTTTGATGAGGATAGCGATAGCGAAACAGAACTATCTATAGAATGACATTATAAATGTAAATAAATATGACTAGTAATATTTTTAAAAAAATGTTATTTCATTTGATTACATTAATATAATCATTTCATTACTTGTTTTCCTTAGTCCGTCCCTTCATACTTCACTTGTTTATTGCCAAGCTCTTGTCGACACAATGGGACCCACCCAGGAAATTAATTAAGTCGTATCCAATTTTCGTGAAACGTACTGTACCAGGGTGTCAATTTGAAAACCTCCCACCCTTACTATTTCGCTTCCAATAAATAATATTACAAATCGGAAAGACACAATTTTCTTGTGAATGGGGACACGTTTAAGGACTATTTGCATGGTTTAACCCCCTGGGGAGGGGTAGATGTTACCCTTAACATCTTAAATGGTAGGGGGATCAAGTGGCACATCATTTTAAAAGTACTTTAATATTTTTCGGGTTGTGGTTTCTAAAATCACTTGTAACGCAATTTATTTCTCGTCACAACATTAATTTTCATTTATTCATCCTTCTATGTATAAAACAACGTGCTATTCTGCATAGAAAATCACGCGCATATAGCGTGCCCGTCTTACCAGTTATGAATTTAGAATGTTTCATCAGCATAGCCGGTGACTTTTTGCAGGTACAACAAACTACAGGTGCGTGAAACGTAGAAATAGGTGGCCAAGAAATTTTAATTACTAATTAGGCCGTGATATGGGTCAAGTAGTTTTAGGAAAAGGATGTACTAATGAAATAATAGTTAGAGAGACGGTGACAATAGGGGGTCCGTGAAGTGGAATATCAGTAATTTGGTTTTTCGTGGAGTTTAGGTCCCCCTCAATAACTTTTATATCTGAGGAAATGCCGTAGAAGGTTGCTGAGAGGCGCTATACCGCTTTAGATAGTAAATTCCTCGGTAAATTCTCAATAAATTCAAAATTATATCGAGCCATGTCTGAAAATGAATTTACAGCATCTGCGTGACCCCAAAGTCACGGGAAACACATTTTCTGACAAGTCAACCCTTGCATATACTTTTCCGAGCGTGACAAAAAAAAATTAATGAAAAAATTATAAAGTCTCAAGTGTCATGGGTCCAAGTGGGCTTAATCCATTTGTATTCACATGGAGATGACTGGTAAACAATTTTCTGATAAAAAGAATATTGCGAAAGTGCGGTATCTTTTGCGTAATTTTACAACTGAACGATACCTGCCTTCCTGTATCTCTGCGTAATATTGTCAGAATTCCGCCTAGCTAGGTGCGATTCTCCTAAAAAAATTTTTTCCACAAGATTTGGGTGTAAAGGAATGTAGTCCGAACAACCCGAACAAACCCGATCGTTTTCCGAATTTCCTCCAAGGAGATTTTTAAAAAATTCCAATAATGAAATGGCAAGACCTGGAACGACAAAATTTGTTTCACATAATCTTTAACATATAATGTTCCATTCTAGAAAGTTTCAACTTCAAATTCGCCTAAACATTAAGATAAACCTTTAACAAACTATGTTTTAAATTAATTTGGGGGTCAGCTGACGATTATCACAACCTTAAAGATCTAAATGTACATCTGCAAGAACGCGGTAATTAAAACATTTTAAAGAATTAAAAACCGTGTAAACGCTAATTATATTCAAATTTATTTTCGACCTAGGAGCATGTCCCCTAAAATAATAAGTTTGCACGACGGTCAATGAGGTGGGTTAGTTTGTTCACAACGCTAATTAAACATGACAACTTGGTTATTCTTAAGGACACCTCCATACAGGTGTCATTTTGAAAACATCCCACCCTTAATACCAGGTGGTTCCCCTGGGTTATAGGTAAATCTTAAAAGTTATAGTAAAATCTTAAATGGGCAGGGGATCAAGGTCAATTCTTCTTTCCAATGACACACTGTATAATAAAATATATTCCCGAAAAAGTGTTTTTAAGGCTGACAATACAGGTTACTACATACACCAAGGCCCCTCACCAAAAAAATATCAAATACTATAAATAATATGAAGGAACTTGTCACTAGGCACACTGGGTTTACAAATCTCGTAAACAAGGGCATTTTGTATCTTGTGAAAAATGAGTTCTTGTGCTTGTATTGTAATATCCAAAGATAAGAAATATCTGAGAAGATAAAAAGACCACATAAATCGCCGGTCGTGCGTCAATGAAAGGTTAAAGTATGATTTTTTATCGATATTTTAATGAAAGTTTTAATGGCAGCAATAAATTTAAATAAAACAGTAAGTTTTATATAAAAACTTTCAATATTATGAGAAACAGAAAACAACGTTAAATATGCTACATTTCCACCATATTTTATAAAAATATGACATGTTTCGCTACCACTGTAGCTTCGTAACTGATTCTCATAATATTAGTTATATGGATTTCCACCGAGTGTCAGCTAATTCCATAACTTTGTTAAGTGCGACAGTATGAATTTATCTTTCATATAAAAAAAACTACAGTATAGGTACCTATGCTGTATTTAAATACCGCATAACTTTTAATTCATAACTTGTCTTCCTTGAAATGGTAGAGGAGGAAACTTAAACTTAACAGTCTGGCATGCTACCTTTGACAGTGCCTTAGCTCTCTTGAATGCAGGGCATCGCTGTCATAGATACATATTTTTAGGATTCAATATAGTAGAAGAGCTGTCAAATTTAGTAGAACAAAACAAATATAAAGAAATTGCTTGTTGATGATGTGTCACACAAAACCTATAGGTAGGTACATCTTTAATAATGTACCAAACAAACTTAATTGATAACAATATTAAAAATATAGGATAAACAGACAAAAGAGAATAAATATTAAAGTCAAATTAAATTGAAAACCATCATCAGATATTTTTACTGGTGGCTATTTTTCCAGAAATAATTTTTGCATTGTACCTATTAGGTATGTGCCATAAAAGCACTTGGTTTATCTGAAAGGCGAAACGATTCTATTTATATAAAAACTAAATCAAAAGACTGTCAGAATACGGGCATTCTTTAGGATGTAGTAAAAATGATTGGGAAACTAAAATTTGCCATGTTTAGCCATTAATTTCTTAACATAGGAATTTTCCATCTTCAGAGGCTGACGTGACGTGGTACCGTATAAACGGAAATAGAAGACAATTATGTAAAACTTAAGGATAACTTACTTGGAATTGAAAACTTTTTTATCTTCAAGAATTTGTTTACAAGCACATGGGCGTTTTATCATAGATTCAACCATTTATTTTGTTATTATATTTATATAAAATCACCATGACGTGAGAATTCACAAAACGTAACAACAACAACAATCATTTGACAACTGACAATAGGAATAGTGTGCACCAAAAAACAGTGTGCACTACGGGGCACAGAGAAATAATAGGGTGACAGAGAGAGCATAAAACATCATTTAAATTAATTTATACTAAATTTGAATTGTATCGGTTCTGGTTTTCAAGCTACGCTACCTACTGATCCAGTTCTTTTAAATTTTGATATGAAACATAGAAGAACATTTCTGGTTGTGCACCTCATAGAAACTAAACATCCCTAGAATTGATCGACAGGGCCCCTGTCGCAGGGGGAGAATATATGGATGGTGGAATCGGGGATATTAATTTTTTGAGGCTTGATATCCCTGACGCCGGTTCATTTCGCGTGGTTTGACCAACCTTAACTCCTACTAAGCACCCAGGCCCAAGCGACAGTGTACACCTATCATTACTCTGTGTATAGCACAGGTGGTATAGTAGATCCCTAATCATAGAAATTCTACGATTATTGGCTAGTGTGCGCTGGTCTCCACGCTTTTTCTCATAGCTTTTTCTTAATTTTTTTAGGGTTCTTTTGTTTCTTTTCTACTTTCTTTCCTTTTGAAAATGGTGTCGGCGTCCTCAAAAGTTTCGATTCAGAAATTTTGTAAATCTATCAAAATAATTACAGACTAAGCCTTTAGAAACCTACATGAACACGTCTAATGCCATGGAAAGTCGTTATACATAGACTATAGACCCTAGGCAGCCGCGGCCGCGATGATTGTTCGCGTTTTTTGCTCGAGAACCGCGGAAAGTGAGTGCGTCTCGTTGATCTTATGGGAAATTTGGCCTAGTCTGTTTGGATATTGACCTTCTGATTGCAGACCGTTAAGGTAAGATATAATAAACGATCAGCGATACTTTTATTATTTGTTTACTCAAGTTTAGTAGCTTTCGAGACTGCCTTTAATTCTTAGTGGGGTACAAGCACACGGTTGATCAGTTGGGAATGGCCACACGCGTCAGCGTCAGTTAGGTAGTTAAGACGGAAATATAATATATTAATAGTCAGCAGAAAGGCTGGAAAATATCTATCTTCTATTGACTATTATAGGGTTGGGATATATGATTCCGAACTCCACGCTTGGTATTCGCTCTAAGTGGGTGGGCTAAGGCCCAGATGTCCTTAGAGTCTAGATTCCTCCTAGGAACTCTGGGCTTAGGTCTGACTATAGGTACAATTATTGAGAATTTTAATGGAGTTTGCAACAAAAGTTTTAACAGGAACATTCAGTATCGTTTTGTTACAAAAGAAGATGAATATGTCTGGGTGTTCTGATGACAAACTAATATTTCAGAATGTGATTCTTTAAGTCATTTCATGAAAAGAAGTAATAAGAAAATGCGTTAGGTAAAACATATTTTATTTATTTTTAATTTTACACAAGGAAATACAACTTTTGGAAAATAAGAAAGGTTTTCTTAGTGTGTATAGTGCGTAAACGTGAAGTCCGTTCTTCGGTTCTTAATTGTAGAAAATTGATCAATAACAGCCTCATTAAAGTTTGGAATACCCTCTATAATTTTTTTTTCATATATTTAATTTTTAAACTTTCTAATAATTTTCCTAGATTTACCCTTTGTGGTCTGCATTAAATTAATTTCGGGTTTAGGTCTTCCCGCATTATTCACTTCAATTTTTTGTTCCAAACTCAAAGAGCTGAAGTTATTTTCAATAGTCAACCAAAGAAACTATTCATTTTAACTTAATAAATATATAATATTAAAATATTAAAACTATATTATATATATTACTACAGAGAAACTGCATTATGCCCCGCCTACTTAATCGCACATGCGAGCAAGTCTCGTCATAATCGTCATTAACATCGACCGGTACGATAAAATATTAGGGGGGGGGGTCGGACTTTATACGATAATTGACGGTACGATAAAATATTAGGAAGGGTCGGACTTTGTACAATAAATAATATTCAATGAATATAAATTAATATTTTTTTATTCGGTTTGGGGCTGCACGTGCGCATGTGCCCCTGTGGAAGAACCGCCACTGATTACATCACATCTTTAAGAGGTAAATAGGCTTTGACAGACCAGGAGATGTTTTTCCCATTCTGGTAGGAACATAGTGACACTATTTCTATGATAAATAAAATAAATGAGAAATAAATGAAAAATAAAAGACAAATAATTTTAGAACTATCGCTCAGTCTACGGTTTTTATTGATTGCACAAAAACACTGATAACAAAAAACCTTTAAAAAGTATATAAATAAATTTTTTACTAATTTAGTTAAAAATAAATTTTAAAATTTGTACTGAACAGCTTTAAACAATTTTTTTCCCTTTTAGTAATAGTCAAAAATTGTTGCCAAAGTTCGAATTTGCCGTTTTGATTTTACTTATGTAATTTGCATTTTCATCAAAATAATTCAACACTATAGAAAATTTTGTGCTTCGACAACAGTTTTTGACCTTAAACTAGTTTTAAAAATTCTTTCCAAAATATTTTGTGTAAAATTACGTAATCCTCAAAGAATAAAACAACCTTTACGCAATTTATATTTTCTTAAATAAATTTACAATTGTATATTTACAATATTTTCAACATAAAAATCGTACAGTATTTTTCTACATTCTTAAATTAGTCTAATTTTTTAAAACTTTTCTTAAAAAACACTTTTTCAAATTTGCCAATAATCAGCTCTTGTTAATATTGACTACATTTCGCAAAATGCCAAAAAAATTACACGCAAAAATTATTTTAATGTAATATCTTACAAATGGGATTTTTTACTTGGTCCAAAAAAAATAAATGATATGTAAACTTTGGTCTCAAATTAGGAAAAGAATCATATATTTTAAGTAAAGGAAAATTACACATATTGGTCCTCTGGTAAAAACTTGCAGTCGTAAGCCTACTTTGGGGTTTTGTCAAATCGTTACACTGTAAATGTAAAATTTTGCAACAGGGAAAAATATATTCTATTGTATACTTGTGTCATTGCCACATTTTTGTTAGAATATAAAAGAACCTTAATTTAAAAGTAAAATGTAAAATTTTACATTTTACAGTGTAATTTTATGTAATTGACCGCAAGCAAATGAAAAAACATGCAGCAATTATTGGCAAAGAGCAATACCGCGAGCAAAAATTTTTTATTTACAATTTTATAATAATAATTGTTACATAATTTTGGAAGCAAGTTATGGTAATTTTACCTATTACTGGTGTAATAATATATTACTTGTAAATTTTCTATAAATATTCATTTTATTTTTTGTCACATTACATTTACATATTCTGCTTTGACAACTCCGTATTTTCTAAACTTTTAGAATAGGTTAAGTTTCTTGGCATTATCTTTTGTTTCGAAATTTTGTGAACCTTTTTTTTCTGTTATATGTATGATTATGTTTAGGAACTTTACTACAACTGGCTCAAGCTCAATAAAGGTTTTTACATAATATGACAATTTATACATAATATTTCAATTTACACAAATATAATTATTTAATTTTCACATTCAAGATATTTGATTGCTTCATACCTCTCAAAGCGAGATCGGTAATTAACAACATTACATTGCAATGGAAACGCGCATTTGTAAATTTACATGAGAAACTGGTGTAAAATTACAGAATAAATAACGTTTGCATACATGTGTAAAAATCACAATATGATTTGATTGCTTGCAGAAAGTCTCTACAAAGAGACCAAGTGGGTTATGTAAAATTACATACTTGAGCTCGAGCGCCCTTTGTAAGACATTTACACAAACAGACACTGACATATAAAGGAAACTTAAAATAAAACATCCATGGTTTATTTTTACCAAAATATATTTTTATCACATGAATTAAAATTTAAATCTACATAAAACGAGGCCTCATCAAAACATTACTTAGTAGGATTTCTGTCATTCGCTAAATATAACTAATATTACTTTGTGTAAATTACACTTAAAACGTACCTATATAGGGTCGATTATATTAGGTAAAAGTGTACTTATCATTAATTGTTAAATATCACAGTTTGCAGAGTTCTGTACATTTATATAAACATCATGCAAGGTTCATGTCGGATTTATATAAATGTCATTTAAATGGCGCCCCCTTTATTAATAGCCATATTCGGAACATACACAGAATAATCTCGATAATACGCGTTTTTTTTTTATAGTATGCATTTACGTGGTTTGGTTAAACCTTAAGTAAACAGGCCTGTGTAATGTAAATGGTGTGTTAGTTTTACATAGAAGTGTGCTAGCCTTCTCGATGATGTTTCGCAATAAGAAATTTGATCGCGTACAATTATATTCTACATTACACAACCTAGAATGTTTACGAGATCTACACGTACATACACAACGTATACAGGGTGATCACGGCGAACTCTTAAGACTTTTCTGAGACATTGCGGAGGTTACACCGGAAGTAACTGATTTGATATCTTAAATAGAATGTGGCTATTTTTTGGATTTTTCGATATTACTCAAGATTCTAAACATATTTTATGTAATCAAGCGAGTATTGGCATTTGAAAAATTCCATTTATTATATGTCGACAGGCCGTAGCATCATAATGGGCATCTGCATATTGCTATACATTTCTTCGAAAATAGTCGACAGCAGTTTTAGCGGAAGTTTACGTTTGTGGGAATGTAAAAGCTATGTTTTTATACAGGATGTCCGCTAATTAATGGGACATGGAAAAACCACGGACTCCTTACGTAAAAATATTAGGATTTAATTATACTTACTTATATCCGAAAGTTGATATTTTTTGGGATGACAAATTGATTTCTTTGTGAAATTGCAGCATTTTTCGCACATTCATAAGGTCATAACTTTTTTGTGCCTCAGTGTATTTAAGTTATTAATAAAAATAATACTTTTCTCATATTTATTATGTAAAAAAGGTATACTAATTTCAGGTCGCCCAGAGTTACCGTTTCGGAGATATTTGCATTTAAATTGCTTAGTGCGTTAGCTCAGGCAAGCAAATAATATTTTGTTGCTTCTTACCAATTAACTTTTACATGACAATTAATGTTCTAGTGATTGTAATTGGGAATAATAAATACAAAAATTGGATTGTTCTTTAATTTACTTTAATTAAAATAACTTTAACCCTAGAAAATATTTTCTTGAAAGAAACCAACAGCGATGAAAACACAAACTTACGATAAACTCAAAAATGGAACATTTTCTGTTCCATAGCAACTTCATCTCTAAATTTCATTTGTTTTCTCATAGGTTACTTTGAGAAACAATTTTGTTTGCTAATTAATAGTAATTGGGCAGGGTGCACTAAACAATTCAAATGCATATATCTTCGAAACGGTAACTCTGGGCGACCTGAAATTAGTATACCTTTTTTACGTTATAAATATGAGAAAAGTATTATTTTCATTAAAAACTTAAATACACTGAGACACAAAAAGTTATGAACTAATAAATGTGCAAAAAATGTCGCATACAGCGCCCCCCTACATTATACTTAAAAATTTCACCAAAAAAATCAGTTTTTCATCCTAGAAAAACCATAATTGCCAAATTTTATAAAAAAACCGTTGGATTCTGTCAAAGTTATTAGAGAAAAATAAAAAATAAGTTTTAACTTTAACACCCTGTATCTCAGTTAATATCAATTTTCGGATATAGGTAAGTATAATTAAATCCTAATATTTTTATGTAAGGAGTCTGCGGTTTTTCCATGTCCCATTAATTAGCGGACACCCTGTATAATGCACAGTTATAGGCTGTCATAGTTCCATAAACGTCGTTTGCTCATATCTCAAAAACTATTCAGTTTAGGTGTAGTCTGTTATAGGAAATAGGTTTAACGTATTGAGTAAAATCCTCGGTAAAATCCCAAATAAATAGCCACATTCTATTTTAAATTCCTCAAAGTTAAAACGGCCGCTCGCCGTGACGCGCCTTGTATAATAATACGGTAATTTTACTGTTAGGGTAACATGTAAAATATCGTTAGTGAAAAATAAATTCGCTGGTTCTTTTCGATTTTGTTAAAAAATGCCTGTGGTTTGTGATTAACGACAAAAATTAAAAAAAGGTTCACGAAATTTACAAAATAATTTACACATTTTAAGCTTATGTAATAATGCAACATCGATTTATATGTAAAAATGCCCTAAAAGTGGCCATAATACCTAAAAATTTTGGTTCGAAAAATGTTCTCTACTTAGAAACTTCTTAAGCAAGGGAAAGTACAAAATTATTATAAAAAAAATAATATTAACATAATTTTTCTGCGAAATCACACATAATATTTTCCCACAACCTTTTACTGTAGTTTGCTTTACGAGATAAATTCGTTTAAATCAAATTGTATATCGCTGTTATATTAAAATTGAAGAGTCAATAGCAAAGGGGCCAAGTAACATTTTTTTTACAAATTGAGATACGCATAATTATTAAAATTGGTTCGCAACAAAAAATAGCCATTAAATCATTTGATCAGCATAAAAAGGTTTTGCTTGCAATAAATAAAAATCGGGCTGCAACACTTGTTCTGTAAAAAATGCTACAAACTGTCAAGAATTTAACCGATATCAGTCCGCTTGTAATATCATGTGTTCGCTTAATTAACAGTCGAGCTGCGAAATGATTACTTGGTCAGCAAGATTTTACAATTGGTCGGTAGAAAAAACATGTCTAGAAGCAGTTTACTTCAGAGGTTTGCATATTAAAAGAATTGTTATCAATATAAATCATTGGATTGCGTTTGTTTTGAATAATCGGCAAAGTTCGATATTGTGGGCGGCACTGTCAATTTATGTAACTTTCTTGTGTTTTCTTTTGCCGAATTCACGTTTTATTGCTTTTTTTTTTTGATGACCAAGATTAAATATTTTGCTTACCGGCTGATTGCTTATTAATATCTGATTAAAAGTGGATCGCTCATAGCAGCTTATTATATATTATTATTTGCGTACCAAAATAATTTCGAGCGCTCTAGTATGACATTAATTACTGACCGATTCAGAAATGCTGTCCATAAGTTGCAGACCAACTAGCCATTTTGGCTGACCGATTACATTTTTCTGTTCGCAAAAATAAGAATATTTTGCTAACCAGTTAAATGATATCCAGTAATAATTAGATACTGCAACTAAATTTAATTTCCTTTGCTCTCAAAATAATAATAACAGAAAGTCTATATAGAATGAACAATAGATAGATGTATAATATTGTTCAATAAACTTCTTAACCCCTTGTCATTGTGTGTTTAACTTCATACGACTTTTTAAGATTGACTTGGTTCATCGCGATCCATGTATCTTAGGCCTGGTTTACGCGATGCTAATTTTGACGTACTGGACCGATAATTTTACACTTCCCCTTGTGTTTTATTTAATAATATTAATACTATTTTTCTCTACACAACTGGCCGCCATATTAGTTATTGCTTCAGCTGATTTTTTATTTAATTTTAAAAATAATAGGAATACAAGTTACCAATATGGTATATATACAGGGCATGTTCAAAATGAACTAAGTGAAATTTTATCATCATTAAAAATTATTTTGATTCTTTCAAGTTCTTAGGTATAAGTAGGACGCAAAAATTAAATAAAAAAATCGGCTACAAGCAACATGTGTCCCGCCATTAAGTTATTATACATAAATTCTATATCAATAAAATTTTTCTTATTTACAAAATGTACAGGGCAATTTAGAATTGTTTGATTTAGACATTGTTTTCATATATTTTTGGTAAATTTTCAAAAAAATTTACCCATTAGTTTTGTCATTCTCGTCTCACTTTGGTAGTTACAACATGTACAGGGCGAGTGAAAAAGGTATAATCTTCTTACATTTTATTGATTCGCGTCGAGGGAGTTTGAGAAATACATTTTTTCTTAGATTAAACCCCTACAGAGAATACGAGAAGTCTTTTTAAGAAAATCTTTCATTGTTTATTGTTGTCGCAGCTTGTTTTGGAATAGAACGTACACCTACAATGAAATACGCGATTTTTCGCCAACGCTTCAATGCGGATTATTATACTTTTTTAAATTCGTACCCACCCTGTTCGGGGACCACTGAGATAATACAACTCGGTAATGTGCCAATGAACGATCTGAACATATTCACTCGAGCCAGTCTATATCACACATAGAAAATCACTCACATCTGAGTTGACAGGAACTATTTCACTCGAAGAGGGCCAATATGTCGTCGTTGGTGGAGGTGTTATTGTGCCCCGAACTGCTCCCGCTCGATGGCGGGGTGTTGAGGTCGGGGGGGTCCAGGTAGGAGAGGAGCTCCATGGGATCCACA
Source organism: Barypeithes pellucidus (assembly GCA_963991005.1). NCBI lineage: Eukaryota > Metazoa > Arthropoda > Insecta > Coleoptera > Curculionidae > Barypeithes > Barypeithes pellucidus. The sequence continues at coordinate 13,147,469 of OZ022565.1, read as the reverse complement.
CTGTCCGGTAAGAGCTAGAAGAAAAATAGGTAATATTAATTGATAGGAGGCGAACTTTTATCAGTAATTAGTTTTAAAAAAACCATCGTTTCTTGTTTTCCGTTGTTTATCTTAAAATACTTACATTCAGAGCTTCTTGTCCGGTTCCTTCTCCATCGATAACGGCTGCCGGATCGAAGTTCAGATCGCTCGGTATCTCGGAAAGGCTATTATCGTTCCCCCCATTGCCGCTATTGTTATGGTTATCGTTACTGGCGGGGGGAACACTCGGCGGGCCGGTGCCCCCTCCTGGCGTATGGGCGCTTCCTGGAGTACCACCGGGCGTGTGTGGAGTATGAGGGGTGTGTGGGGTGTGGGGAGTATGGGGCATCTAGAAAAAAAAAATGTCATTAAGTAAAATTTTAATAAAACAATGGTTCAAAAGACATTACAAGAAAGTTCATCTTTCCTAATTATAGCATTCCACCAACAACAAATATTGTAATAGATCAAAAATAATAAAGGACCAAGAACAGAACCTTGAGGTACTCGATAGTCAATTTTATTACTTTCTCACCTAAGAATACTACTTGAGATTTTTCATATGGATAATAGTTAAACCGTTTTAAAACTTTCTAAACGGCATATTATTAGGCACGTAAATACGCAACTTTACCGCTATTTAACCGACTTCGTATCTCTTACAGACACAGAAGCTCTAAATAAAGAAATGAAAATATAGATTTAACAAACGTGTATTTATCTGGTAGATAGAGTACAAGCTAGAGTATAGGATTAGCTATGGCTAGATACTAGATAAAAAACAAGAAAATTCATCAATTACCTGCTCGTTCAGACTTTTCTCCATGGCATTCAACGGGTCCAGGGAGTTAACAGTTTCACTAAGATGGGACAGAGGTCCACTACCACCTAGATATTCGCTAGAACTGTTGTACGATCCCATACTGTTCGAATCCATGCCATTTCCTATTAATAAATTGAAGAAAAATGTTAATATCCTTATCTTTAACAGATGCAAGGACCTTTAAAGCATTTAAATTTATTTAAAATCCATTTTGCTTTCGAATGTTGTCGGAAACTTACCTCTGTTTCCGCCATGATAAGATTGAGGTCCATTAATCATAGAGCCACTGGCAATACTGTTCATATCGGGCGTCAAATAGGGAGACATGGCCTGGGACATATCCCAGTTGTTCATGGTCGGCAACGTCATGCTTCCCGGTGACATCGCTTTATTCATGCGTTTGGACGCGCAAGATTCGTTGCCTTCGTCCTCTAGCTGTAACAGAAATAGATGCTTAAAGTTTGTGAATCGGTTATTATCGATTTTATTTTCCTCTATAAAAAAAGTGTTAGTTTCGTCCACAAATCCTTTAGATACACACCTTAATGCCAGTTCTGGCAGCCTTCCAATTGGCTTGACTATCAATTGTCACTTCTTCTACTTCGCTTGTACTCAGGTTGTTCAAGATGCCCCACATGTACTGATCTACTTCTAGGCCTTCAAGTTGCGCTTGTTTGCTGCAAAAACAATGACGATGAGATTTATTTCATACTTTTCAAGAAAATGTAGTGCATGTAGTTTTTCACAATTAGTTTGAGGGTTTGTTCGGGTTCTTATTTTTGCGAACAGAAACATGTAATCGGTTTGCCAAAATGGCTAGTTGGTCAGCAACTTATGGACAGCAAACATTTCTAAATGGGTCAGTAATGCCCAAAAACGCTCAAAATTATTTTGGTACGCAAATTAAATATATAAGCTGCTATGAGCGATCCACTTTTAATCAGATATTAGTAAGTAATCAGCGGGTAAGCAAAATATTTAATCTTGGTCATCAAAAAAAAAACTTGAAATAGTGACAGTGTCCTGGAAAAACAAGTGAAAACCCGCCCTCGCTACACCTTTTGTAGCCGATTTCCTGCTGTAATCAGCAAAAGAAAACACAAGAAAGTTACATAAATTGACAGTGCCCTGGGAAAACAAGTGAAAACCCACCCCGCTACACCTTTTGGGCATTGACTGCTACACCGAATGAAAACACACGCACGCAATTAGCTACTCGTATCACGCGATTGCTTTCGCACCGCCCACAATAACGAACTTTGCCGATTATTCAAAACAAACGCAATCCAATGATTTATATTGATAACCATTCTTTAATATGCAAGCCTCTGAAGTAAACTGCTTCTAGACATGTTTCTTTCTACTGACCAATTGTAAAATCTTGCTGACCAAGTAATCATATCGCAGCGAACACAGGATATTACAAGCGGACTGATATCGGTTAAATTGTTGACAGTTTGTAGCATTTTTGCAGAACAAGTGTTTGCAGCCCGATTTTTATACCGATCAAATGATTTAATGGCTATATTTTGTTGCGAATCAATTTTAATAACGGCAAACCATTTAATTACTTCTCTTAGTTTGACGAGTCTATCGGGTAACTTACTTGCACACCGGACACCTCCACGAGCCTCTTTCACAGTTGAGCTGCAGGTAACTTTCAAGATCGAAACATTGTATGTGTTTACACTCATGTCCCCTGGCCGGAAGGGTTATCCTCTTGAACGTTATTGGACATTTTAGAGAAACCTGAAAGTATAGACTAAGTTTAAAATCGTTTCAAATGCTTGGAGTTGTTAATAAAAATCCTTAAATTAATAAACTAACACCTACCTTGAGAGCTGTTTGCTCAACCGCATCCCTATCATTTTGAGCGGTATTGCTGAAATTTCTCTTGATTTTGGTAATGCAATGGTCCGCCGTTAGGAGGCGTTTGCGCAGTAACCCTTGTAGAACGGATCTCACGCTCGGCCGGTGGACCAGTTGGAGGACGAAGAGATGCGACTAAAAAATGAAAAATAAGGTAAAAAGGGAGTTTTCCTTTTTGTGAATTCTCTTTAAAAAATCTATATTCGACTGATACTTACACAGCAACACGCCGCAACTGTAATTTGGATGGTATTTCTGCCAGGCTGACAAACATCTTTGAGGTAGAGAGGCTTATGTGACGTTTTGTTCTCCCCCCTATCGATCATCAGTGGCGTTGCGTTTACGGATACCTATTAAAATTTAAGATTAACAATATGGCAATCCTTATTTTAACTACAGGGTGTTATGGAATGACGTATGATATTTAAACCGGCAAATTCCTGAGATAAAGACAAATTGAAGAAAAATAGCCATAAATGGCGCTTTCAAATCATTCAGCGGTAAAAGTGACCTGACGTCAAACCAGAAAAACATCTGTGTGGCACTGCGATACTGTAAGCAATCTAGGAATTCTGGCCGGTGTTGTCATATATACACCTTAAACTCTTTAGACAAAATAAAATAATTTAAACACTTTTCCATTCTGTAATACCTTTTTGTACAATTAATTGAAGACCAATTACGACGGACTATGTTTTAAACAACCCGAAAAAACATATGGAATAGTATTAGCCACATACGTCACTAGGTCAAATGCCAATTACCTCTTGACGCCTTACATCGGCTGAGCGAAGTAGTTTCATATAGCGCCGCACGCGTGCGTCTGTTAGTTGAAGACCAACCAGCGGCCGGATACGTTGTGTCTCGTCGATCACCAACACATTCTCAGCAATCCGCTCTGTTTTTTCGGTTTACGCGTGTATCTTGCCCGTCCATAAATAATCTTTGAATATTGTTTTTATTGAGGCGTTTCTTCTGGACGTCAAATTTCGTCGCGTGTAATAAAATCTAATAATCTGTAGTATAATCTGTATTATTGTATTTTCAAAAGCTAACTATCGGTTCTGTTTCACTATTACTGTGTATACATAAAGTGTTTCCAGGAGTGTTCCCATGAAAAAGAAAAAAAACTGATTGTGTTTGTGCCTGGATTTCCTCGTTTTCCTGTTTAGGTATAAAGATAAATACAAGTAGGTAGAAAATAATTTATTTTTATAATTTTATATGGAATTTCATTTTTACATTAAGTTTGGCAACATTGCCATTGGCTCTGGGTGAAATGTTATACAATAGCGTGGTGTGAGTAAGAGTGTTTATTACCCCACTTTCAAAACGGTCATTTAAAAAAAAAAAAATATGTAGCGCTTCTCTAGGACACCCAAGTAGTCACCCATTTAAATATAATACGTCATTTCCATAACACCCTGTATATTTAATAAGTTAAGGGCAGGAGTATAATGGGAAAATCTATCGACGAAAGAACATTATAAAGTAGTAAAAGTATGTTGTTCGATTAACTTACCTGCACACTAGTAGGCCAGTTAGTGTTCATCTGTCTGTCTTCATGATGGAAACACTTGAGTTGTAGTTCCAAGTCTGACCGCCACATCAGCGTTTGGTGTACCGTAGGCTTGAGTTGGAAAACATGATTGCTTACTGCCAAGTTGTGTTCTAGCCTGAAGGGCGGTAAGATTATGCCGTCTCGCACTGGGAAGGTGAGCCGCAGTTCTTCGTCTTCTAAAAAATAAAGAAGTTGTAGGTTAGAGTACCAGTTAAACTATTCTATGTGTATTTCCTTATGATAAGTAGCAAGGACTACTTACTAGGTGGCAGAATAGGCGGCTTCAAGTCATTAAAATTAGGCTTGACATCAGGATTCGGACTGATGTAGGGGGGAATACTGCTGGCTGGAGTGAGAGGAGGCGTGGGGTTGCCAGGAATCGGACTGTGTTGGTAGTTCATGTTATTCCGCATTGCCACGTCTTGCTGGAATTGGTTCGATGAACTGTATTGTCCTTGAACTGGAAGAAAATATAAATATTTTAATATGTTTCGTGTGTGTCATAAATTTTTCAATTTTCTAGTCTCTAATCATCAAAAACACCTTTATCTGGTCCATCTATGTGACGTTACCAGCATTTAAATAAAGAAAAACTCTAGAAATACTTACCATTATGCCCTGAAGTGCTCATTACTGAATTGAACTGACCAGAATTATTTGTAGGAAATTGGTTCATAGAACCGTTAAAATACTGTCCTTGGTTGGTATACGGAGGCGTCGCCCCCCGTAACTGTCGAGGGTTCGATACCGGTCCCATACTTCCAGGTCCTAAAAAAAGAAACGGTTTTAAAATCGTATTTATTGACAATTTTCCCATTACTAATGTGATAAAAATGCAATGCAAAGTATTTTGAAGAATTTGAGAAGCTTGCTTTCAACAGCTTTAGTGTTTACATACCTGGACCAAAATTACCAGAAGGACCCAGACTCTGTTGGGTAGGATACTGATTAAAGTTAGGCTGCCGCGAGGCGTACGTACTGTATTGACTATTAGGATTGAAGCTAGGATTCATTGGGTTAGGTCCCATGTTTGGAGCCATGTTGGGACCCATCGAACCAATGTTAGGATTTCCCATACTCCCTAAAAAAAGGTTAATATACTATTTTGTAACTTATTTTTGACGCAACAAATATTATTTTCTTGCAAAGAGAATAACTTACCAGGACCCATGGATGGGTTACCCAAACTGGGGTTACCGAGACTGGGGTTACCCATTGTCGGGCACGGTCCGCTTGGGTAGTTCTGCACCGTCCTTTTCTGAGTCATGTGCATGGCGGGGGAGGGGTAAGGGGCCATTCTTCTGTTGGGGTACATGTTATTGGACGTTACACCGCCGGGGCCTTGCATGGGCATTCCCATTTTAGGTCCCATACCTGAAACAATGGTTGTCATTTTAATGATGTTGTAGTTCGGTTCAAAAGTGTTAATTCCGCTTCAAGAGGAAATTGAAAATAGATATATTAGCTATATACGGTGTCCTTACCTGCCATATTGCCCATGCCATTCATTCCATGCATGCCGCCCATCTGGTTCATGTTGCTCATGCCGTTCATGCCCATCGGGTTCATTCCGTTCATGGGCATCATTCGTTGCTGGTAGCCTTGGCTGTATTGTTGGTTGCCGAACTGGGCCGCGTTGTCTTGCAGCGCCACGACGCTTGCTGTGGCCGTCGCGGTAGCCGTGGCCGCTGCGACCATTGCGGCTGTCGAGAGAGCGTTACCTATAATTGAAAATGAGAAGTAATTAAATGGTTTGCCGTTATTAACAGTCGAGCTGCGAAATGATTACTTGGTCAGCAAGATTTTACAATTGGTCAGTAGAATAAAACATGTCTAGAAGCAGTTTACTTCAGAGGTCCTGGGCACTGTCAATTTATGTAACTTTCTTGTGTTTTCTTTTGCCGAATACAGAAGGAAATCGGCTACAAAAGGTGTAGCGGGGGCGGGTTTTCACTGGTTTTCCCAGGGCACTGGCATGATTCAGAAATGTTTGATGTCCACAAGTTGCTGACCAACTAGCCATTTTGGCTGACCGATTACATTTTTCTGTTCGCAAAAATAAGAATATTTTGCTAACCAGTTAAATGATACCCATTGAAAATATTTTACATAATACGAAAATATTTTTACTGTTTACGAGTGTGTTTTTTCAAAGTACCAATTGTTTTTTAACGATAAGATATATGCTAGGTCAAGTGATTTGATGAATTTGTTGATTTCATTGTATTTTTTCAGATATTAAATATTATTGATTCTATCCAGGTGTTTCTTAATAACATTTAAGGAGGTTATTCTAGGGTCCATTTTCAGAAAAAAACTTCATATGACCATATGTCCTAAACGTCTTAACTTTTGAGATACAGGGTATTAAAGATTTTCAAAAAATCTCCTTTTTTTTATTAATATAAGCATCTGTGATCTTTCTGTTCATCAAGTGGCATTTTATGATGTATAACAAGTTTGAAAGTGTGAAATGTTATTGAAAATCAGTAATGGGTGGAAGAGAGAAGTACATGTTTGTTGGCTGAATGGCAACAATGTTGAAGTCAGGTTATATCAGATGGCTGAATATTAAAACATAACCATACGTACCGATGAAAAGATAAATCCTTATTTAATGATCCACTCTTAATATATTAATAATATTTTTTTAAAGAATCTCTCATCGCCTTTTCACAGTTTATAGTAAAAGTATTGGGAAATAAATTTATTTTAAGAGAAATTGCGGGTTAACCTTAAACCAGTTGTAATTGTCAAATTAACAAATTTTTAATTGGGATTTTGCAAGATACCTTTGCGATAAATATGCCAATCTGGCTAATGCTGCAATAATGACCGAAAGTGGTGGGAAAGACTGTTTGCATTCGTTGCGTAGGCTAGAAATGTACACTTTTCTATCTGGAGTTTATAAGATCTTTGGTATTGCAAAGATTAAAAAGGATCTAGTAGGTAAGAAGCAGATTTCTTTAAGTCATTAACCTAACAAATTATTTAAAAAAACATGAAAATCTTAACACCCTCACACCATCTCAAAAGTTAAGACGTTCAGGACATATGTTCATATGAAGTTTTTTTCTGAAAATGGACCCAAGAATAACCTCCTTAAATATTAGGGCTGACGAGAACCATTTACTTATATTTATTAGTTTGGGATACTTTTTTTTAGAATTCAGTGGGCACCTTGGCTATCACTGAATATTCAATATTATTCTTACCTTGATTGGGGTAGCCGCCACCTGTCGGATCGGGTTGGTTCATGCCATTTGGGCCCGGGCCGTAACTATTTAATCTGCAAAAAAAAAGAAAGTATTTTAATTTTCAAATTTTCTAAAATTGACATATGTTTACTTAAAGTGACAGCGCAGCAGTAGGGACGCTTTACGATCTCTCAATTGAGCTACTTATAAATATAAAACTCAGACAACGGCCTAAACGTCGCACACAGGCGAGTTTCGACAGAATCGTGGCCAAAAAGATTATCTTGGTAACATGAGACAAAAAATGTTTTTAATTGTAAGAAACCATTATAAATATGGTAACATTGCATTTTGTTTTTAATATCTTACATTTTTGCCCCCTCCCTCCATACCCCTTTTTATGGTTATTAAATTATAGAAATTGGAATAGACGAAGGTGGTTTATATTTAAAGATTGTTTCACGAAAAATGGATATAACTTAATGACTGCAGTAAAAGTACCTGGGGCCATCCCATTATTTATGACCGTTTGTTATTATTATGTGGAAAGGACCGGATTGTAATAATTATAATTAATTATATTTAAATATCTTTTTGTGGTAAAATTTGTTAGTTTTTGAGGAATGGTTCAAGAATTGTTTTTTACCAAACATTCCTCAGAATAGCGTGATAGTAATGGACAATGCGAGCTATCACAGTCGCCAATTACATAAAGCTCCAAGCTCAAATAATACAAAATTGGAGATTCAGAACTACATGGCGGCGAATGATATATATTTTGAAGAAAGTTATAAAGAAAAGTGATCTTTTAGAAGTTTTAAAGACATTTTGTATAAAAAAAAGTATATGTTTGTGACACATTGGTAAAAGAAATTGGACATACAGTGCTACGGCTCCCACCCTACCCTATTATTGCATTTTTAACCCCCATAGAGCATATGTGGCACCAGTTAAAATCACTGGTTAGGTCTGAAAATATTTCTCCTACTTTAAGTTCTAGTGTTGTAGAATTAATACGAAAATGCTTTAATGATATTCCCCCAGGTAGTTGGAAAAATTCAGTCCGTCACGTAATAACTGTAGAAAATTCGTATATTAGTCTGGATCGTATAATTAATCCAATTATAATTAATTTTGATGAGGATAGCGATAGCGAAACAGAACTATCTATATAATGACATTATAAATGTAAATAAATATGACTAGTAATATTTGAAAAAAATGTTATTTCATTTGATTACATTAATATAATCATATCATTATTTGTTTTCCTTAGTCCGTCCCTTCGTACTTCACTTGTTTATTGCCAAGCTCTTGTCGACACAATGGGACCGACCCAGGAAATCATTAAGTCGTATCCAAATTTCGTGAAACGTACTGTACCATATTATCATTGGAGAAACGTTTATTTTATGTTTTTTTTTTAATCTCCAGCTTTTACCTGAAATTCGCTTGTGTGCGTCGTTTATATTTTCGAAAAATACAAAGGAACTGAACGCCACTGGGTCTATTTTTACTTACGGCGACAGGCCGAGGGTAAGCTTTGAAATGGGGGGTGGAAACGGGGTGGAATTGTCGATAAAAAGACGAGTTGCCAGTCACAATGCGGCGGAGGAGAGCGCGTTTCGAAACCCGTAGGAAAGATCGCAAGATGTTCAGGCCGTATCGACATCGATGCGATAGACAGCATGGGCGGTAAGAAATGGGTACGGGTTAATTGAAATCCATTGTTTGATTTTGTTTTTTTTATCTGTGTAAAATGATTTTAGCACGTGTTTTTGCCGATATTGATATAATATCGGTATCGGCATCATATTCTTAAGTCGATTTAAGTCAAAATTGTCACTTGTGGCAACATCGTAAAGCATCTTTGTCAAATACTGGTATCGACGCGAATGTGTAAATTTCGGTAATTCCCCGACCAATCGAGTCCAAATACCAGCGTTGCCTTATCTTTAAAATATAATTCGAGAGAATTTATCTTGAAATGACACCTCCCGCGGTTCGGTTTGATTGTTTTTGCTTAATGTCCTAATAAGGTGAAGGACAGGACAGGACTCTCCCTAGAAAAAAGCTATCCACGCCACTGGGTCAATTCTTGAATCGTATTGGTACATTGTTACTTGAAATATCAAATAATATCGGGCAATATTTTAATTTTTTGGACACGATGGATGAAAATAGCTATACCGGGTCCGCAAACGAAGCGGGGACGGAAGATTAAATCGTTATCGAAGAACTTATCAACAACAGCTTGAGGTCTTGGATTAAAAGCGGCATGTTTTAAAAATATTTTACATCATACAGGGTGGCCCAAAAAAGTGTGACAGCATAAAGTTATATTTTTTTAAATGGAACACCCAGTATTTTATTGCATATTTAGGTGCGTATTAGTATCGTTTATAAGTGTCTCAAATTTTATTTCATTTCAACTCTAAGAGTAAGAGGAAGCTATTTTGAATATTTACTTTCGTTTACAATTATTAGTCTAGTCGCCTATAACAAAATTTCCCAATAAAAACTCTATTTAAGCAAGATAATTTATATGTATTTACAATTATTTCGAACACCGCTGGAAACAACTTATATGCTTGTATTACAAAAAAAATTGTCTATGAATTCTACGTCAAATAGCCAAATAATATACAGGGTGTTCCATTTGAAAAACTTGAGAAAATTTATTTTAAAATGTGGCGTTTTTGAAAGCTTATTATGAACACCCTGTATAAAATAGATAAATGCAATAGATTCATAGTATCTCTAGGCCTCTTGTCATAAATTTCACCCAATGCCGAGGTTAAAGAAATAGTTCTGGATTGTTTTTTTTTTAGTTTTTTGTTCGGGACTGCAAAACTTTTTTTTTTAGTTTTTAATTTATTTCTCCGAAACTACAAAACCAAATTAAATAAAATTTTAGGCACCTATAAAAGATACTAATACGAACCTAAATATTCAATAAAATACCGAGTGTCCCATTTAAAAAAATATAACTTTATACTGTCACACTTTTTTGGGCCACCCTGTATAATGTAAAAGATTTTTAAAACTTTTAATCCAAGACCTCAAGCTGTTTTAGTATTGTTAGTAAGTTCTTCGTTTGCAGACCCGGTATGTAATAGTAAAACATTTATATTTTGTAAACCAAAAGCAGCAAAAAGTTGTTACAAAGTAATAAAATAGTTAATCTTAAAAATTACGACACATGAAGACATTTTGTTGCAACGCCCATGTCTTTAAACCCTAGTCCCTTGTTTTCGACACAATCGGGTCACAAAACGTAGTAGACACATGCAGAAGGTATCTGACGTAAGGGGCCTCGTTTCCTAATTGGCTGCAAGGCAAACACAGGGCTCCGGAAATACCTGGGAATTTAGGACTAAAAAAAGTGCCGCCTTGTCGAGTTTTTGACTCTATCGACTGGTCTCTTCGAGTATTAGACGTATAGATTAGCAACCCACATTTGTCCCGCATCTTTTCTTGGCCCTTCCTCATCTACAAACCTTGATGGTCGGATATTTCAAATGGAAGGACCCATGGTGGCTAAAAATATTTTCGTAATGGGTTCTTGGCTTTTTAAGGGTTGGCACATGGGTTTTATGGGGTGGAAATGAGTGTTAGTGGAGGATGATTAGGGGTTTAAACGGATATGGTGTCGGGTTTTTTTGGTTGACGATATAATATATCTCTTTTTTTGTTTTAGATAATTTTTTAATTGTTCTAATTTCTTAACTAAAGGTATTTATTCCGTGCAAGTGTATTTTAATATAGATCGGAAATTTTTTGGAAGGCGTTTCTCGTTCATCTGTTGGTCAGGTGCTTGTAAATTTTTAAAGGACTTAATTTTGCATTGAAGTGCCGATAATTCGAAACGATAATATAAAACCCCCGTTTTTAACGAAATTTTGAGAATATGCTTTTATCACATTTCAAGAAGTATAGTTTAAAATTTTTGGCGTAATATGCATTCCAAAAAAAAATACCCCAATAATAGACACGTTTAAATCAAGTCATAAAAGTGTCTGTCACGCACAAACATAATGCCCATGAATCTTAGAACCAGTCATATTTCAAACTTTTTGTAAGCAAAATACCGAAAACATGGTATTTTGAACGTTAACAGTCAAAACAGTTTATGGCCTGTACGGTTAAATTCGGGGGTTGTAAAATAATAAAATATTTTGCTACCTGCCCTTAAATCATATCTAAATAGGGGTGGATGAGGGTTAATTTTCGTAGACATTGCCTGAGAATTTTTATTCTATTGATTGTAGTGATTTTTCGGCACGGATCTATCGTGAGAACGTATTTATGCTTTGCTCGCCTTTCGAGGGTTTTATTATTATCTTTTTTTACCGGCAAAAAGGTCTTTTGGTGGTAAAGGAAGGCATTTTTTAAGACTTTTTTTTATGTTCTTGGTCTTCTTTATTTTTTATGAGGAATTTAAAAATATGGGAGTTTCCTATAGAAAAAATAGTACTGGTTTTTAAAATTGCAAGAATCTTTGGTTTACTCGTGTACGAGTTTCTAACTGGTTGCTGCTTATTGTCTCTGTGAATTGATTTGTTCGGGTTTGTTCAAAAACAAGAAGTTAAATGTAAGCAACCACTCGATCCAGTAAATGCGCAAAATCCAAACCCACAATTCCGTACCAGTGCGCAGATTGTTCTGACTGTTGCAAATCAGTTGGTAATCGATACATTTTCCTCTACGAACATTGAACAAATCTAATTATATTTTAGACCTGCCTATGACAAAATTCTTAGCTTCACCCTGTATAACGGTCATATATTCTCAGCGTTTCACCATATGCGACAGCAAAATCACCCCAAGTTACACAGCGAATCCGTACCACCCATATTATTTGATCACTTTATACATATGTATGTTTTAAATCTACCCTCTCTCGCCGTTATTGTAGTTTCATGTGTGTATTTTCACCCCCTCTGGTTGCTCATATTTCCCCTCATGAAGTAATACTATTAGACATCCCGAGTATGGGATGTATGATTTAGTGTTATTGATTTTTCAGTATGAAAACTTAAAAACGCGTGTAATCGCCAGTTAAACATCGGATTAAACGGCGATTCGGGATTGTCTTGAAAGCAAAACGGGAAAACGCAATTTTTAAATTAAACCTTTGATCGTTTGACTGAGCCCCCCCCCCCCCCCCTCTCTCTCTGTAAAATGCACAACATCTTTTCGGGTAGAGTGGGAGTACAAATTTTCTTTACCTGTATCCCTAATTTTCTCTTTAATTCAAAATAAAATTAAATTAATATGTATTTATTTTCGAGCAGACCCTGCACCCATTTATTGCGGTTTTTGGGACCTACACACTGGGGGTTTAATCAGGTAGTTGATTTATTGGCATCTACTCCTACCACGAAGGCTGCAAATTCCCGAACGTTCCCGTTCACAATAATTATTGACTGCAAGCGAGATATTAATGGTGGAAAGTTTTCAAATTAACAACCTGTATACATTAAACCACGGTATCGTTTCCAAGAGTGTTCAGTTTCTCCAACACTTAAAATGTGACAGGCAGTTAAATGATTTATGATAAAACAACATCCAATTTTCCAAAAAGTAGCTTCTAACAAGTTAACACCTTCTTAACGGTCATAATTCTTAAGAAACAAAAATACACACATAACCAATATTTCTTCGAGTAAACTACCCTTGTACAATTACAAAGAAGCCTATTTTGACACAGGGTGGTTTGTACTTAACCCCCGCTGGCCTTTATGAAAAGTTCTTTTGATCGTCCGGAGATGTATGGCCCTCCTTGTTTGCGTAAAGTAAGTAGTAAAGGATAGCCGAAAGGCCGAAATATGTTTTCATGAGCCGTGGAGAAACGTTTCAAAATAGAAGATCGGCATTTTTACTTTACCACTAAAAGGGGGGTGGGAAACGGTCTCTTCTCGGAAATCTAGGTAAAGATTTTGGGAGGTTTAATTCACATTAAGAGAGCAAGATGTTCCGAGATGCACGTGCGAAGAATGGGAATTTGGTACAGCTGGTTCGTTTTTTTCAATTTGTGTTCTGTTGTAAAATTCTGTTAAAATTGAAATAATTTCCCAAAGATTTTACAATACGTACATAAAATTCGTTGTTTTTCAGTGTTTGTCTGTCAAATTTAAGTATTGTTTGTAGAAAAAATAGTATTTCTTAACTCAACATAACTCACATAACTTTTTGAGTCGCGTCCGTCGTTGTTTGTTTTTCCTAACCAAGACATATCAACCGATCAGCTGTTAGAATGAAAACATAAACGGACAGAAGATACAAAGTTAGAAATACCGGATCCATGGTTAGTGTTGTGATCGCTCGAGCGAAAAGCCGCTTGAGTACTCCATTACTGAAATAACCGACATGGCTCGATTATTGAAAAAACCGCACGAGTTATAAATTCGAGCGAAAATCGTCGCTTGTTACTTATTACCTTTCACTCGATACCCGAGCTTCGCGCGCCACCCTAAATGTGCCGATTGGCGACGTTCGAGTTTGACGCTCAGAAGGCTGACACGACATACGTCTTTGCTAAAGGCACAAACGAGAAGGTGCATACAAAAAGTATGCCAAATCCCTTAGTGGAGTCATCGCGACATGGGTTTCGTTTTGACTGGGACTAGCTAGCCAGCGGCGATTGTAAATTCTTAAAAAATTAAAAGGATACAATTTTTAAAAAAATCAGAATCAACTGTTCTTCCTTAATAAAAACTCTACACTAAACTTCTAAAACTTACAAAAACAACCCCTGATGTTTTATCAACATATTCTTCTTAGTCATAAAAATTTCAAATGATTAATCGCTCGAGCGATTCACTCGATTATTAAAATCGCTCGAGTATCAAGTACTCGATTATTAAAATAATCGGTTTTTCCCAACACTATACATGGTTGTTTCAAGCCGATGTTACACGCAGTTAAAAAGCAAAAAGAAATTATGAATCCAAGAGAAGAAATTATTAAAAAAAGTTATTTTTGATTTATTCAAATAACGTCTGTTCAGATTGTGTGGGACTGCTAAGAGATGGCGCTGCGCGCTGTATTTTCTAGACTACCGTTGATAATACAGCGTGATGATAGGTATATACACCTACCCTGTACTGACGAGAACAAAACATTTCGAAACCGGTCTGTAGGTGGTTACATCCTATCAATGGAAAAGGCTTCCTTTTCTTGGTAGTACCATTCAATCTGAAATAGTATTTTGAAGTGCTAGTGTGTACACTAAATGCGCCCTTATTGGTATTTGATATTAAAAATTAAATAAAGTTGTGTAAAGGAGGGCTATAAAAGGGTGGGGAGTTAAGAATTATACACTAGTCCAAAGTCGCTATGAGATAATAGTTAAGTATAATTAATTATCGAGCCAATTTTTTTTTGTCTCGTCATCATTATCATTTTTATTTTGGGGTTTTATTTAACCACGAAAAACAACGGTTTACATCTATCGCCCCACAGAATGTGTCGGTTTGTTCAAAAATAGAAATATGTTTTCAATAACAGTCGAAATTTTATCATTGTTTGTAGTAAATATAAGTGGATGATTCATTTAAATAACATTACCCGCGATTTTTTATGATTAATGCTTTGTCAAAGGGAGTGTCAATTTTTTTCTATACGGCTTCTAACGATTATATGGTTACAAAAGCGGTAAAGTGAGAGTCTATGGGAACTTCCTAAATCTTCGGTTTTGATGGTGCACATATGGAGACCTATGAGTCCGTGGTGGACAAGTAGTGCAACGAGATCATTAACAGGTGTTCAGTTTCTTCAATTTTGGTATGGAACACCAAATTACAGTCGCTGGTTCGAATGCGGACAAGAACGTTATCAAATCAGTAATCTCATTTAATCAGCTAGAATAAAAACTTAACCGTCATATGTCGCTTTTATACATTTGTTCTTTTATGTATTATGTAAACTACAATGGAGAAAAAATCCCACAGTATCGCTCTCTGCAAACAAAAAACTGCGACCAGAGTTAACGTTAAAAACCAACTAAATACAATAAAGGAACAATGGGTCACATGCTATGGGGTCCAAAAGTTTACCAACGAGATTGGGTGTGGAGAGTTTGTACAAATCGCCCCTCATTATAATAGAAATACCAAAAAGAGACAGAAAAACCTACCTTAGTGAAAGGCTACTTATCCGAATTCAAGAAAATGTTGACTTTGATATGATTTTAAGGTGAACAACTTTAAACTTGACAATCTTGAGGTGGCATTATTACTTCGACAGTTCTTATACAGGGTGTTATGGAAATGACGTATTATATTTAAATGAGCGAGTCTGTGGGTGTCCTAGAGAAGCGCTACTTATTTTATTTTATTTTTAATTGACCGTTTTAGAAGTAGGGTAACAAACACTCTTACTCACAGGTCAGTCCGCGCCACTATAAAACATTTCGCCCAGAGCCAATGGCAATGTTGCCAAACTTAATGTAAAAGTGAAATTCCATATAAAATTATAAAAATAAATTATTTTCTACCTACTTGTATTTATCTTTATACCTAAAGAGCGAGGAAATTCAGGCACAAACATCAATTTTTTATTTTTCCTGGAAACACTTTATGTACACACAGTAATAGTGAAACAGATAGTTAGCCTTTGAAAGTACAATAATACAGATTATTAGATTTTATTACACGCGACGAAATTTGACGTCCAGAAGAAACGAGTCAATAAAAACAATATTCAAAGATTATTTATGGACGGGCAAGATACACGCATAAACCGAAAAAACAGCGGATTGCTGAGAGTGTGTTGGTGATCGACGAGACACAACGTATCCGGCCGCTGGTTGTCTTCAACTAACAGACCGCAAGCGTGCGGCGCTATATGAAACTACTTCGCTCAGACGATGTAAGACGTCAAGAGGTCATTGGCATTTGACCTAGTGACGTACGTGGCTATTACTATTCCATATGTTTTTTCGGGTTGTTTAAAACATAGTCCGTCGTAAATGTTCTTCAATTAATTGTACAAAAAGGTATTAGAGAATGGAAAAGTGTTTAAATGATTTTATTTTGTCTAAAGAGTTTAAGGTGTACATATGACAACACCGGCCAGAATTCCTTGATTGCTTACATGTATCGCAGTGCCACACAGGTGTTTTTCTGGTTTGACGTCAGGTCACTTTTACCGCTGAATGAATTGAAAGCGCCATTTATGGGTATTTTTCTTCAATTTGTCTTTATCTCAGGAATTGCCGGTTTAAATATAATACGTCATTTCCATAACACCCTGTATAGTCTTTTAACCCGATAAATCCATTATGAACAATTCGATTGACCTTTAACAATAAATTATTTTAATTTGTCGCGTCCGCATATCTCACAAAACTGCAGTGTCCGTACTCTAAAAATATATGATCGTTGGCCGCAACAATGAGACCAAATCATTTTTATTCAAAAAATTCGTGGGGAAGGACTATGAGAAAAAGTTCGCTTTTTCATTTGCTTAAACCGGTGGGTAAAGCCCGGCTACACAATTGATTTTGGAGGGCGATTGTCAATTGTCAACGCGTATAGGGAGCTAGCAATAAGGGATAAAGGAGCCCTTCGTACAGGGTGACTAAATTTAAACAGGCATTAAGACAAATAAGCATTTTAAAATTAAATGAATTGATGAATGAATGAATGAATCATGTGTCATCAATCGATTTTCAAAGTAGTAATTGTATTTTTTGTTTTGACGAAAAAACACTATTGTCAACGCTGTCATATCAAATATAAAACCCCCTCTGTTAACAAATTGTATCTTTTCAATATCTTCCGTTTTTGTTGCACGATAACAACCGATTTGACACTTTTACAACTGTTATATAAAAGGGTTATATAGAGATATCAGTGTAGACCTAAATATTTGATAATCAATATCTAATAGAATACGTCTCATTCCGAGAAAATACTAATTTATTAATATTGAAATGGTAGCGCTAACAGTGGCGTGTGCAATAATATATTTATTACGATTTCTGATAAGAGTATGGGAATCGAAAATGTTTTAATTTGACGCGAACTACCTTACATACATTGACAAACACATGTCCCCTTTATTATGTTGATTCAGTTGATTTATGTTATATTTATTACATCTTCTTAAGTCCTCATAGTTAGAGAGACGGTGACTATAGGGGGTCCGTGAAGTGGAATATCAGTAATTTGGTTTTTCGTGGAGTTTAGGTGGCCCTCTACAACTTTTATATCAGATAGGAAATTCTCAATAAATTCAAAATTATATCGAGCCATGTCTGAAAATGAATTTACAGCATCTGCGTGACCCCAAACTCACGGAAAACACGTTTTCTAACAAGTCAACCCTTGCATATATACTTTTCCGAGCGTTTCAAAAATGGAAAAATAATAAAGTCTCAAGAGACATGGGTCGAAGTGGGCCCTATTGTCACCGTCTCTCTAACTATCAATATTTCAGCAGCAAACTTGGACCCAACGGAGGAGTTATTCCTTCATTTGAACCTGATTATACTAAAAAATGTGTACATATTGGGCAATTAGAGATTCAAATAATACACTCGGAACCGCCCAGGCTATTCGAATAATTGAAGTCGTTATACTTTCACTTTTGAAATGCCCAATGCCGATTTAGGACGTACATTTGTTGGTATACAAATACGATCGTCTCAAATGTGTATAATAATAATTCTAGAATCTAGAGGTTAAATATGCTTACCCATGCCCTCTATAATTGGTCTGTCCTCCGTAGCCGCTGTTCGATTGACTTTTGGCAAAGGCCCCTTGGGGGCCCGGGCCCCCTGCCCCTGCGTACGCCCCGTGGGGGCCCGACTGCGTGGACGTGGTGACTCCCCACACGGTGGTCACGACGGACAACTGCTGCTGGGTGCTGAGTCCACCCGGCGACCAATCCCTGTAACGAAAGAAAATAGTTAGTCTCCTCCTTACTGTCCAGATTTGAGCTTGTCGATTTTTTATCTTTAATGTTATGGATCTGATAGCTAGGCAAGCAAAAGGGTGTTATTTAACTGGTTAGCAAAATATTCGTATTTTTGCGGACAGAAAAATGTAATCGGTCAGCCAAAATGGCTAGTTGGTCAGCAACTTATGGACAGCAAACATTTCTGAATCGTGCCCTTTTGTAGTCGATTTCCTTTTGTATTCGGCAAAAGAAAACGCAAGAAAGTTACATAAATTTGACAGTGCCCTGGGACCTCTGAAGTAAGCTGCTTCTAGACATGTTTGTTTCTAATGACCAATTGTAAACTCTTGCTGACCAAGTAGTCATTTCGCAGCTCGACTGTTAATTACGGCAAACCATTTAATTACTTCTCCAAGCAAAATAGCTTATTATTGGATGTCCATGAAGCAGGTGGATTTAAAGAAGTCCTGTAGCGTATGATTTTTCTTTTATTTGGTCTGTCCATCTTTCCAAAGGATGAAATAATTTTGGAAATGGAAATGTTAGGACTGGATTTGTGTTCTATTACACTGGGAAACAAATTTCAACTTTTTTTTTGTTTCCTGAACAAAACCTATTTTTTTGGATTCAACTGTACCCAAGTAACTAAAAAATACCTATTAAAGATTTTAGTTGGCTCGCAAAAAAAAAATCTCAATTATTTGTTACAAAATTTTAATTCATAGGCATATACAATGGACATACAAAATACAGATAACAATATATTGTTGGTTCAACAAAAGCAACTAAATAGCACATTTTTATCATTGAATCCAAAGTTTAGACACTCATTTTGCGCTTCTTAGCTTGCCTTTTGAAAGCAGCCTCTGGGGCATCTCTCGTAATAGTCCAGCAGTAGTCGGCTAACATCTCACAGTTCCATTTTCCCTGATATCTTCTTTCCATGTTCGAAATATCCTGGTGGAACCTCTCACCGTGTTCGTCACTTACAGCACCACAATTTTCCGGAAAGTAATCCAGATGAGAATCCAGGAAATGAATTTTCAACGACATATTACACCCTAGGTTTTGGTAACACAAAAGAAGTTGGGCAACCAGGTCTTTATAATTTTCTGCTTTTATGTTTCCCAAGAAATTTTTTGCAACCATTTTAAAGGCATCCCAAGCGTCTTTTTCCTTGCCTTCAAGTATGGAATCGAATTGCGCATCTCCGAAAAGTTTCCTAATCTGGGGACCCACAAATATTCCCTCTTTAATTTTAGCGTCACTGATTCTAGGGAACTTTTCTTTTAAATAACTAAAAGCACGGCCTTCTTTGTCCATTGCCTTCACAAAATTTTTCATAAGTCCCAATTTTATATGAAGTGGCGGTAGTAAAATCTTTTCTGGGACAACTAATGGCGCGCTGGTCACATTTTTCTTTCCTGGCTCAAAAGACTCTCTCGGTGGCCAAATTTTCTTTCTGTAGTGATCCGATCGTGCTCGACTGTCCCATTCGCAGAGGAAGCAGCAGTATTTGGTATAACCTAGCTGCATTCCAAGCAAGATCGCCACAACTTTTAAATCCCCACAAATTTGCCATTTATATCTTTCATATTGTATGGTCTCAAGTAACAATTTCAAATTGCTATATGTTTCTTTCATATGGACTGCATGACCAATTGGGACTGAAGGCAATTTGTTTCCATTATGGAGTAACACAGCTTTAAGACTTACTTTTGAGGAATCAATGAAAAGTCTCCAGTCTTTTGGATCATAGTCCAGATTTAAAGCTGCCATTAATCCCTCAATGTCCCTACAGGCTACCAAATTGTTATCCATGTTAAAAAATGGTGTTAGGTTTTTCTGACGGCTTCGGTACACAGAAACTTTTACTTCATCTTCAAGTAAATTCCATTGTTGCAATCGAGAGGCCAATAGTTCTGCTTTTGTCTTGGGCAGTTCCAAATCCCTTATAAGGTCACTTAATTCACTTTGACTTATTTTGTGAGGCTTTTTACTTGGAAGTTCACAGACAAAATCGGAGTCTTGCGAGGTTGATGGGCCGGCGACATTTTCCGGTACACTACCGTTTGAATCCTCTTGATCATCATCAGAATGAAGGGTATATTCCTGAGGTGGATTAGGTATAGGCAACTCGTCACTATGAGGCACCGGGCGTATGGCGGATTGTAAATTTGGATACTGTATCGCAGACCTTTTTTTCTCTGAAAAGCCTTTTTTGATGGGAGGTGTCAAACAAAAGTAACAGTCAGTAACGTGGTCTTTCGGTTCTCGCCAGATCATAGGAACAGCGAAGGGCATCTTACGGTTTTTTCCACTTAGCCAGCCGCGAATGTTGGACGCACATTTGTAGCAGCAAATATGGGGAGCCCAATTTTTATCCTGGTCTCCAACTTTGCAGCCAAAATACAAGTGGTAAGCCTTTTTTATTAAAGGGCTAAGCGTACGTTTTTGTTTCACAAAAGTCATTTCACCACATATATAACAAAAATGATTCGGCTTATTTACACAAACTCGCGACATGTTGCTCAAAACTCTCTAATTTCTCAAATACGAACAGGTCTCGATCAACTGGTGGTTGAAATACAACTAACTAACAATTTAGGATTTATATTATATGTATTTAAACCCCTTATAAAGTACACCTGTTATAATAAATCCAGGTATTTCTCATTTAATGGTGAAATTTTCCCATATATTAAGGGCAGGTAGGTAAATTATCATAATTGGGATGGATCTATAAAACCGGAGCCAACTGAGCCTTTTGCAAGACAGATTGTTAATTAGTATAATAAAATAAGTAAGATTTTGCTATTTTGGTCTCGGAAACATTTTTGCTGTTCCCCAGTGTTATTATCGAAGGTCTATTTGTCCCTGATGTTTAAAATGGATTGTTGCTATTGGCAACCCCGCAAACTAACTGAAAGGTGTATAAATAGCGAGCAAAGCAATTTGCTATTGGATGAACGAGTTCTTAAATTAGTACATAGGCAGTAGTCGGCAGCACCAAAGCTTAATTAATTTGTCATTTTTTTTTTAATTGCTTAAACAACGATAAACAAGTTTTTCTTGGTGTTTTTTTAAGAGTTATTGACAGATCTGTTCGGACGAAAACATATTAGACCGGTCGAAAAAAAACTAGACCTAATGGGTTCAAGTTTGAGATTATTTTACATATTTATTACACAGACTTGTATAATTGCGAGATTAAAGAGCATAGAATTCGTAGCTGGACGCAGGCTGTTGACTCAAAACATTCGTCAATTTTGGAAAATTTTTTAAATTTTAGGCAACAGTTTTGATAACTAAGGTTATTTTCAAATTTGATCCAAAAAAACCATTTTCTATATAAAAATACCCTCCTCTAACAATGCAGACATTAATGCTAATAAAAACGCTCATGAATGGACGATAAGTGATTTATTACGTGGTACAGACCTGATTTAACGTCCGTAGAGATTATTGTTGCTAAGTGAATAAGTAAACATTAAAAAAAACATACGGTTCACCGAGAATGTTGGTACTGTAATTTAAACGGTGATTTTACAGGCATTTCTTGAGCGGCGTTGCCAGATTTACAGACTTCTGAAGGACGACCATGTCGTTCGGTTATTTTTTGATATATCGTAAACGGGATCAACAATCGCCATATCGCCCAATTGGATTTTATTATCGAAATTTATAAACGGCTTGGATTCAATACAATTTTATTTAGTTTTCGAATATAAGTGGATATTTTGAAAAAAAAAAATAGCAATGTCTGTTAAGTACTTATACAGGGCGTTCCTTAATAACGTGCTAATATTTCAGAGTGTATGAACGCATCATCTTGCTACAGGGTTTTTAATTTTTCTTTGTTTAAGGCTGGTATTAGACTATAAAAGATATTTGACAAAGATCTTTTATAAAAGATATTTTATAAAATATTTGACAGTGTAATATCAGTTCTTTTATAAAACATTTATTTTATAAAAGATATTTTATAAAAGAAATAACAGACGATTATCTTTGATAAAAGATTTTACAGTTGATTGTTAGTAACGATAGTAACCTTATTTTCTGACAATAAGGCATATATTTGACATTGACTGCGACTGTTATTTAAATACCATGGCGGAAAAGAAGTTTGTCTGGTGCATTTCTACAATAAAATTGTTAATTTCGGAGTATGAAGGTACAAAATTATCAACACCCAAGGGCGGATCCAGAATTCGGTTTGGGGGGGGGGGTCAAAAAAAGGAAAAGTTGCGTAAAGTAATACCCTGCTGCGCTTGTCAAACCGGAATATATGATATTTTTCGTGTTAAATTGATGGGTTGGGGGACGGGGTCATGACCCCCCCCCCCTGGATCCACGTTTGTCAACACCCGGATTATAAAAACCGAAATAAACGACTAGATATAGTAGTGTATATATAAATTTGCGAAGTTATAACGGCATTCAAAGGTGGATGCAAGGTGGAGGATATACTAGCATTACTCTCTGTTGTTGCCAGAAATCGAAGGTCGAACAACGCGTTCCTCAGCGCTGAATTCCTCAAATGTATTCTGTCGGGATATTAATGGTGCTATCTTTAAAACAATAAACTTAAATGTTCATTCACGTCCATTCCTAAATAGTTTTTATAACTCCTAATATCTTCAGATTGTAACTTCCGAAGAAGATTGTGGTGGACACAGGGCCTTACCCAAAGTCGCCCGGTTCTTTTTTTGTTGTTGTGTAAGCGAATGCAGGTCTTTAATTCATTTTTAATTGTAAACATGTGGCAAGTTCCTTCAAAACTAGACAAAGTTCTTTGACAGTGTAATACTAATAAAAACTTTTATAAAAGAAATATTATCAAAGAAATGCTACAAAATATTTTATAAAAGATCTTTGTCAAATATATTTGATAGTCTAATACCGGCCTAACAGTTATTTTTTAATGAGAAGTAATTAAATGGTTTGCCGTTATTAACAGTTGAGCTGCGAAATGATTACTTGGCCAGCAAGATTTTACAATTGGTCAGTAGAAGAAAACATGTCTAGAAGCAGTTTACTTCAGAGGTCCAGGGCACTGTCAATTTATGTAACTTTCTTGTGTTTTCTTTTGCCGAATACAGAAGGTGTGGTGGGGGCGGGTTTTCACTTGTTTTCCCAGGGCACTGTCACGGTTCAGAAATGTTTGCTGTCAATAAGTTGCCGACCAACTAGCCATTTCGGCTGACCGATTACATTTTTCTGTTCGCAAAAATAAGAATATTTTGCTAACCAGTTAAATGATTTTTAATATCTCCGATAGTACTTTAGATATTATTTAAAATTTTGGTATGTGTTAATAGGATATAAAGCCACATATTTTAGTTCAAAAAGTTATTCTATCGATCGACCAGTGGCGTTCTTGCAAAGATGTCATCCGATTTTACAAAAAAAATCAGTACGCCACTGCTATTTTTCATGGGATTAGCCTGGTCAATTCTACATTAAAACGACCTCGTGCATTTCTCTAGTCGGACGCGCACCCTTCTTCATTAAAACGATTAAATTCAAAGCGAAACTGGAGTTTAATGCCTTTGATGGGGTTGCCAACTCTTAAAGAGATGTGGCGTTTGTGATTGTACTGTTTAGTCCAAGACCTACCCAAACATGCTAATAGAAATAAATGTTGATCAACTTCCGATTACTACCTGTAATTATTATGATGCTTTGGTTGTTTATATGATAATGCGGTAATGAATAATTTATGTACTTATATGGGAAATATAAATAAATCAAGTTTATAACAGTCTGTCGGTTTGTGCACATAGCAAATT
The DNA here is from genome assembly GCA_963991005.1 of Barypeithes pellucidus. Lineage (NCBI taxonomy): Eukaryota > Metazoa > Arthropoda > Insecta > Coleoptera > Curculionidae > Barypeithes > Barypeithes pellucidus. The sequence continues at coordinate 13,123,295 of OZ022565.1, read as the reverse complement.
TTTGACCCATCATTCATTGCGCTGCCTAAAGTAAACTACAGGGTGTCCGTGGATGGACACAAATGGATTTAATTTTTAATTTGTCAACTGCTTGTAAACAAATTAAGATTTGTGATTACGAAATTTAGTATTTGTATACAGATGTCAAAATGTTAAATAATATTGATTTTACCTATGAGTAATTATTTTGTTCATACTAGAAAAGTTGGGGGCTTTCTCGTTGAATACAATTTTTTTAAATAAAATGCCATTTTACTTCCTACCTACTTAAAGAAAATAGAAAAAAATAGAAAATTATAATACTGCCTACAAAAATAAATTTTCTTTAAATCTTGAATTATGACGAAAATGGCAATTTTAACGGACATTTCCTAATGGCGTTTTTCTTAAACGAAAAATTAAAGTAGGTAAATCAATATTTTTTAAATTTTGACCTCCTGTGTACACATACTATAACTAAACTTTTTTTTTTATAAATAATGACTTTTTGTCGAGAAAGTGGAAATTAGGTCCATTTGTGATATATGGATTAGTAAATAATCCGGATTATTCAAGCAAGACAGTTTTTTTTTAATTGAAAAACGAAACATTTAATACCAAACAACTAGAAAATAGTACATAAACAAAAATTATTTAAAACAGAAGCATACTTATTAAATTTTATATTATTTTGTGAAGTAATTTTTGTTTGCTTGAATTTCAACAAATCCTGATCAGAAAGTACACAATGAGAGTTGAAATGTTTGGCCGAATTATTGAAGAATCCGGTATAACGAAGGTTCGGATTATCGAGTATAGTTAACTAATAAAACGACTTCATTTGAATTCACTAATTTCACTAGTTCTTTGGAAAACATTTAAAAAATAAAATACATTCTTTATCTAAGTCGCAAGTACCACACCACAATATTTAAATGGTACCTAATCATTTTTGCTGTCATTTCATTACCAAAATATTTCCACAGCTCACGGAGTCAATAAACTATAAATGATCATTAATATTGACACTACAAATCGAGCTACAAACTTTTTAAAAATATTTGGCCTTATTTTATACCTTATCAGTTAATTCTTAATTTGAAAAAATAGGCTTGAAAATGTTGTGAAGTCCCTTTAATTTTTTTAACGTGTTTATAGTTAGGAAATTTGTAGAAAGTATAATAAAATAATAACAAATAAAATAATATAATAACTAAAAGTTATATGTATGTAGTTTGATAAATTCGTCATCCAATTTAAAATGCCAGTACTGTGACAGTGTTTGTTGAAATCACTCGATTATAATGACAATATAAGTGCTAATGATTTTATTATGTATTTACTTTTTTATATTTGTTTACATTGTCGTTTGTCGATAATATTGAGCTACCTGCAGTTCTTATTGTTTTTTAAACGATTGATTTTGAATTGTTGACCTCTATGTCTAGAGTCGAGAACAAATAAGCACGATACTAATTACTGGGATAATTTAAAATTAATCATGCAAAAAACCTGTTGGGCCAATAATTATCCTTATTTTTAAACCAAATAAATAATCCAAGGGGTTGTTCGGGTGCATTTTATTCGGGATCAATTTGTATCCAAGTAGTCCAAAAAGTCACTAAAATCATCCAGCATGGAAAATTATTGTTTTCGGTCAGAAAAGTCACTTTAAAGTCACAGTTAATATCCATATCTTGTATAACCACTACAAAATCCATGTAAACATCCAAATGATGAGCGATAACAATGTCACTTGTCATTTTAAAGCTTGAAAACTTTTCATTTATTACAAGCTTGTAGAGTACTTTGCACTTGATTCGAAAAACTTAATGTTTGCACTTTGTTTTTTTAATTAATCGCACTGTTATCACTTCGTTTTGTAATTGTAATTTGTTAATTACAATTCTAAAGTTTAATTTTCACAATTTTTGTCCGTTGTTTTAAGTTCCATCACCGTTCTGGAGTATTTTGTCCAAAAACACACGAATCGTTCGTCATTCGGCACTAGGGTCACCACAAGTTAATCCATTTTTGGTGCAAATTGTCACTTAATAACGCCACTTCACAGTTTGATGTTCCAGTGTCAATAACCTCGCAACTTAAACTGGAAATTATTACAGCTGATGCGCCCCGAATGTCACTATTTTTGGAAATACATTGTTTATATCGCAGTTCAAAAACTTCTGTCTTTGTTCAACATATCTGACCCCTTGGATTTATAATAAATAAATTAGCATTTTTTTTACAGAAAACAGGCGTTTTTTAATAAACAATGAGAAATTTTAATACATAAGTCGATTTAAAACAATGCAACTGTTATCAGTTAACAATTGAAAAAGTTGTAAAGTAAGTTAAAAAAAAAACACCTATAATCTTTCAGAGTATTACCTATAGGAAGTATATCCCAGCATTTGAGAGAACACATAAAGGAGAAATTGTTTTTATCTCCACTTTCCAAGTTTCCTAATATTGCCGGTTCAGGTCCAAAAAAACACAAGAATATCCTTTTAAAAACAATTGGCTATCATGCCCTTCGGGTTAGTACAAGTCGGGCAGAAATCCCAGCGAACCGTGGCCAGTTAAAAATCACAAAGTCCTTTTTGGCATAATCGCAAACTTTGACACTTTTTGAAATTAGAGCGCGAATTTCAAAACTTCAATCGGTTCGCGCGACGTCCGTCTCTTTACTTTCCAACGACGCTTTTCTGATCTCGCATATGCGTTCGACACGGCCCTCCGACGAATACTTCAACTCGCAAGAAATATTTAACTGATTCAAAAAAATGTCCTTTACTTAATCTTTATTTTCATCCAATAGTGTCACTTGTACTGACTCCTGTACAGCGTTGCGACGTGATCGAAGCGCGTCGCGTAACTGAGTTTGAGCGTTCGAACGAAGGCTTTCGAAGCACCTTTACAATGTGTTTCTGGCTTCACGTAAGCGCATTGGAATAAATGGTGGGGGCGATGTAGGGGAATAGTGACCCGAGTTGATGGCTTTTATCCGCTCGGTACCGTGAGCCACAATATCGGTTGCGGCGCGCGGTGTTGCCGAATTGATCTGCCGCGAATTCCCTGTAGAGTGGACAGACTCTGATTGAGGTAAATATTGCAGGTCATTAAAACGGGACAAATCGGTAACGGAGGGATTTCCTAAACGGTGCTGCTTTGCTTGTTTTTACTGTTGCAATCCAGTGACAAAACGTCTTGTAGCCACGCCTATGTTTCTGTTTCAACAACTTAAGTCAGGATTCATCTAAGGGCTGGTAGTTCAGGAACTCAACCTTACCCTTATTTTGATCCTGCCGTCAACCTGAATTGCCAATATGTATGTAAATGCTACTGTCTGAATTGTTATAGTCAACGATGGAAGAAAAGGATATAAATGGATGTGAAGGCGGCATCCAGTATATAAAGAAACCCCTGAAACCGACTTGGCTAAATGCAGCATGGAAATGAATTTAAGGCTCCAGAGGTACCCGAACTGGATGCAACAGAAGATATAAAAGTTTATTTCGAGAATGATAAACTAGAGGATTGAAGAGATTCTATCATTGTCATTAACCAAGAAAATTCACGCAATACGAATATTAACTCTATAATCTACTACTGTAGCCAAAACTATTTGGACACAACTGGGAAATGCTAATGATGATATCAGCGGAATTCTGATCTGAGGATGTAAATAGGATTGACGAAATGGAGTACGTGGTGATTTCAGAGCTGGTAATCTGCGATATTTCTTTCGTGTAATGTAATATTGATTGTTATTGACGTCGACTGTATTCGTTTTGGAATTGAGGCTGAATTTGAAAACATGCTAGTGAGAAGTCTAGCTAGAAGCCGACGTTCTTTGGTCCAATGTTTCCATTGGATCGCAATATAGTTTTTATCAAGAAGATAATGCGCAAAGGCAAAATAGATATATTAATGAATTCATCAAGAATTACCGCCCGTCTTGCAAACATAATGAACATTGCAAAGACTCTCAATTATACCGTATCGGTTAAACGCTACACAAACTTGATCCACAGTCAAATTGTACGGGAGACAGGGACAGCGATGGTGAACGTGGATTTCGAACGAGTGAGACGGCAGAACGTGTGTAAAATGTGTGTGCCACGGCTACCCACCCACGGCACAGATCGAGGCTTTGTTATGCGATCAGGGACGGCGTTTACATTATAATATCAATTAGATGTGTAAATAGAACTATGTAAGATATAATTTCAGTTACGTTTTATTTATATGGTAATGTATTGGGCGGGGTTGTGGTATGTTCCTTTGGTTTTTCTTTTATTTAGTCCGCTGGGTGTTGGTATAGCATGTAGCGTTGTTGCTCGAGGAACAACACATACTTGTATACATTAACTGGAGCGTCAGTTTTAGATGTATGCTCTTCCCCTTGCGGGCGGAGAAGCTATTCTTTAAAGATTCAGCTAGGGCGTTAAAGATATTGAGACATGGTTAGTAAAAGTCGCAAAAGATATACGATTGTCATGGACACTTCGATTGAAACGATGTACTTCATGTTGAATGACAAGGCAACACATTTTTTACTAATGGATCCCTTATTTGATTACCAGTTCTAAAAAGACCACGAGTTAGTGCTAGTCTAGGAATGCCTTGGTCGCAGCTACTGAGAGGAACTTAGTCACAATGAGGTGAAAGGAAATCCCATCGCTGACAAAGAAAACTATCTACCGCAATTTCATAACACCAAACCAACGCTAGGTTTAACGGTATCAAATAGCTCTGAGGTACTTAATAATCTGCTCCTTCATCCACAAAGAGATCCATGCATCATTGGATGACTTAATGCAATGGGTTAACTGTAGCCTAAGAATAACCTTTAAACCTCCAAGATTTAATATCTGTATTATAATAATCCGAGTAATTCCTCTGGATTTTCATTGTTCCTTCATCTTGATTGTCTATTGTCTATATTGCGGTATTGAAAAAGTTAACAAGGACAACAAAAACTACTCCCGTGAGATATTAGGAAAACAGTAGTTTTGGAAAGGCAAACAGCTGTCCTAACAATAGTTGGTTGTAGGGAATCCTATCCCGCACCCAAACTTTAATCCCGTAAACCTACCAATTGAGCCAATCGATCCCGCGGATCCGCGGGATTTGCTGGATAGCAAACAATGAATTGCGGTATTTTTGGTCGACGCGTCGGGGATTCCCCGCCATGCTGGGCTATTGAAAGTACGTTAAACAGAACAGTTTTCTTGCGTACGTGCGCAAGTAAAGGCGTTGTTCTACTAGTGTCTAGTTCTACTAGTGACATTTATCATGTGGTTGAATATAATACATGGAATTTAAACGGCAATCACAAAAATAAGTGTCAGTTTAGTTTACAAAGACCATAAAGGTTCTAGTTTAGTTTGGAATTATTTTTTAAAGTCTGAAGATGGTCTTACAGTTAAATGTAAGTTATTCCCTAGCACAGAGGTGTCCAAACTACGGCCCGCGGGCCAAACCCGGCCCGGCAGGCGATTTTATCCGGCCCGCCAAGGATTTTGAAAAATTTCGTAAAATATAAATGTAGCGTGGCGCGTCGGTATTAGATCTCGCGCAGATGAAGAGCGCATTCGGTTAGAATGAGCACGGTATCACGCTCGAAAAAGTACAGTCTGGTATTGTTATATCTGTAATTTACTATAAAAAATAAAATTCAATGCTGCTTTACTTGTAATAAGGTTTTTTAATTCACATATTTACGATGCTTGGCCCCCGCTAATGAATTTAAATACCAAACTGGCCCTCGCAGCAAAAAGTTTGGACGCCTCTGCCCTAGCATTATCAAAATCTCTGCTCGTTCCACCAAAGAGGTCTTCACACCCACTTACCAACAAAGCATAATATTAATTTGAAAGTCCAGAGCAGCAGCGGTAGTGTTGATATTGATAAAGTAACACAGCAAATGGAAGCTAGTACCAGCAGTTCGAGTAGTTCTTTTAGTTCTATTGCTAAGCGCTCAGATGTTAGTGGTTCTTCTGTGCTACCTAAGAAAATGAAAATTACAGATTTTTTTTCGTCTGAGAAAAAAGTTTCGATGGAAGAAAGAGTGTCTCGAATGTAGCTAACGATGGTATACCCTTTGGAAAGTTTATCACATCGACTGATATGCGCCAACTATTCGACTCAGAGGGCCACAAATTGTGTAAAATCTATTCCGCCGACGAGTGTCGAAGCTGAACGTGCGTTTTCAGCCGCAGGATACATGTGCAATAAAATAAGATCAAATCTAAAAGATGAAACATTAAACATGTTATCTTTTCTCCGAAAATACTTTCAAAACCAATGGAATATGTATCCGTTAAACTAGTCGTACTATTGTATTGTACCAATATGCAATAAATATTTTCCTGGTATTCTACTCTGTTTCTAATTGCATAAAACAACTTTTTATTAACATACAGCACCCACATCGAATGCCGCACGTTTAATCCCGCAATGTCAATCCCGCGAAATCACCGCGGGATCCCGCATAATCACCGCGGGATCCCGCATTTGCGGCATCCAGCATTCGCGGGATTGGTTTCCCTAGTTGGTTGGTTATGCAGTTCAGTACTCTGCTTCCGTAGTTGTTTTAGGTATACGTGCGCTTTTCTTGGCAGTGAAACATGTACTCCGAAGATTCGAATAAGACTTTATGATCCCAATAATTTTATCCCAACGTCAAGATAAAATGGTTTATTGTTAGCTTTAATCGTTTACGTTAATATCCTTAGTTTACCCTAAAACTCCCTTCAGAATGTGATACTCAGAGGACACCGGAAAGTAGTATCGTAGGATTGAACCTTCTCTGTCTTTATTTTCCACGACTTTTCTCCATAGCCGTATCTCCGTCGGACACACACAAAAGCTGTCTTATTTGTCGTGTTTCATATGGATTGTTTCGAAGAGCAGCCGAACAGCTTTGAGCTTTCGGGTCGTCCTGGTTGAAGGCAAACTTTGTATAACTTTGTTTAAGTGGCTCGGATGGTCTTTGTCACTTATTCTGGTGTTAAATTAGGTGCTTTTAATCGGGTTTTTAACGTTTCGTTTTTAGCTTAAACGTATACAGGGTGTTATGGAAATGACGTATTATATTTAAACCGGCAATTCCTGAGATAAAGACAAATTGAAGAAAAATAGCCATAAATGGAGCTTTCAATTCATTCAGCGGTAAAAGTGACCTGACGTCAAACCAGAAAAACACCTGTGTGGCATGTAAACAATCAAGGAATTCTGGCCGGTGTTGTCATATGTACACCTTAAACTCTTTAGACAAAATAAAATAATTTAAACACTTCCATTCTGTAATACCTTTTTGTACAATTAATTGAAGAATATTTACGACGGGCTATGTTTTAAACAACCCTAAACAACATATGGAATAGTATTAAATAAGTTTGAAATAGGCACGTACGTCACTAGATCAAATGCCAATGACCTCTTGACGCCTTACATCTGCTGTGTTCATATAGCGTCGCACGCTTGCGGGCTGTTAGTTGAAGACCAACCAGCGGCCGATCACCAACACACTCAGCAATCCGCTCTGTTTTTTCGGTTTACGCGTGTATCTTGCCCGTCCATAAATAATCTTTGATTAATGTTTTTATTGACGCGTTTCTTCTGGACGTCAAGTTTCGTCGCGTGTAGTAAAATCTAATAATCTATTATTGTATTTAAAAGCTAACTATCGGTTCTGTTTCACTATTCCTGTGTGTACATAAAGTGTTTCCAGGAGTGTTCCCATGAAAAAGAAAAAAACTGATTGTGTTTGTGCCTGGATTTCCTCGCTCTTTAGGTATAAAGATAAATACAAGTAGGTAGAAAATAATTTATTTTTATAATTTTATATGGAATTTCAGTTTTACATTAAGTTTGGCAACATTGCCGTTGGGTCTGGGTGAAATGTTGTACAGTAGCGCGGACTGACCTGTGAGTAAGAGTGTTTGTTACCCCACTTTTAAAACGGTCGATTTAAAATAATAGAGTATGTAGCGCTTCTCTAGGACACCCAAGGAGTCACCCATTTAAATATAATACGTCATTTCCATAACATTATCTATGACGTTATTAGGCTTTTTAATGATGAAGTTATATCTCAATGAAATGATTTCTAGTTATATCGTTTGTTTTTTAAGCACGCCTGGTGAAAATTAGTTCGTAAGACTTTTCTGGAGCCGACGTTATCAGTTAATCAAGCGTTGATCTGTCTTGTATACTTTAAAATATCAACCACGCTTCCGTATTACGTTTTTTGCCGTTCTCAAACACAAATTTTCAACGCTCTCTTAAGGGACAGCAAAAAGTGCAGGTAAAACCTAAATGTCTTTGTTAAACTCTAATTTTATTGACATAAACTGCCTTCAACGGTGATCATTTTTCAAGTGAACCATTGTTAATCTTCAGGTAATTCAGGGTTTAAGCAGCGTAAGCGACTTTTGTGACACCGGCAGTTGAAATTGAAATTATGGAGTCTACAACCGCATGTATTGTTGACTAGAGCTGTCCAAGTCGTTTTATAAATACGTTACTTAAAATTAAGCAGGTGGTCTACTCATTGCCGAGCTGCCCCAAAACCACCAGAGTCTACTATCATTGTCTAATAGTAGAAGCTGTTGCGAGATGCGACACAAAACAGTCAATTTGAGATTGGTACGCAGTGTAGGGAGGGACAAGCAGCAAGCAGCTTTTAGATGAGGTACGATACATACTCGACCAAACAAAGGAGTATCTGGTCTACTATCCTCTATACATGACTCCCTATCAAGACGACTCGGTGTCTTGCGAGATCTTTACCATTTAAAAAATATATCCCCTATACAGGGTGTTCCTTAATGACGTGCTAATATTTCAGGGTGCGATTCCTTAGGTCATTTTATAAAGAAAAGTTCATATGAACATATGACCGCAACGGCTTAAATTTTTTGCTACAGGGTGTTGAATTTTTATTTTTTACATGGTTATTTTTTAATATCTCCGAAAGTACTTTAGATATTATTTTCAATTTTGGTGTGTGTTAATAGGATATAGAACCACAAATTTTAGTTAGAAAAGATATTTAATTGTTCCACCAGTGACGTCCCTGCAAACATATCCTATGATATTTTTTACAAAAAAGATGGTACAACACTGATATTTTTCCATGTGGATACTTTTTCTGAGTAGCCTAGTTAATTCTACATGCAAACGGTCTCTTGAGTTTTTCTCGTCAGACGCACCGTTCTTGATTAAAACCACTAAATTCATATTGAAACTCATTATTATTAACATTGATAAAATAATTAATGATAAATTTTGTTTTATAAAAATTGTTGGAAATGGCCACCTTCACCTAAAAGGCCTTCCGCCCATCTTTGCATCGAATTGCCCACTCCAACAATTTTTATGAAACAAAATTTATCATTAATTATTTTATCAATGTTAATAATAATGAGTTTCAATATGAATGTAGTGGTTTTAATCAAGAACGGGTGCGTCTGACGAGAAAAACTGAAGAGACCGTTTTCATGTGGAATTGACCAAGCTAATCAGAAAAAATATCCACATGGAAAAATGTCAGTGGCGTACCATGTTTCTTGTAAAAAATATCAGAGGACATGTTTGCAGGGACGCCACTGGTGGAACAAAGGAATCACACCCTGAAATATTAGCACGTCATTAAGGAACACCTGTATATAAATAATATGTCTACGATGGAAGTCTATTTCAGTGATTTTACCCAACTCTGGATTTTCTCTAAATCTAATGCTCGTTGGCTTTAACTACTTCGCCAACAGTTGTTGATTTTAAAAGATGTGGTCTATTAGGACTTAGAGACGCGGTAAAATAGCTACAGTATACAGGGGGGCCCTTTGTTTGGCTGGCGATTATCAATTCGTTTATTTCCTCGTTTTTTTTGGCTGTCTTTGTTTGACTTAATGAATTCTAAATCCCCCTTGTGAGAAAGTACGGTTGACTAATATAAGCTAGTTTTTTTTGTGGTTTAAAGGTATATAAAGTCAAGTTGTTAAATATCAAAGGGATAATTAGATTGTGAAATCAGAAACGTTCCTACTCTGTGTACATATCCGTCGTTAGTCTGCTGGAATTGCCCTTCATAAATAGAAAAATTATTTTTAATACAGGGTGTTCCGGTTTGTTTGGATTCCTTTTACGAAGAAAAGTTCATGATCCGCAAGAAATTTTCTTTTTAAATCGTTATTTATTAATCTCTACTAGAGTACTGTAGGTCCTTCATCTGGAGGACGCCATCCTTGTGGAACGACCTTCTAAATTAATTTAATTGATGAAAGTTAAAATGGAATATGTCTAGTATTGTTTACAAAATAAGAATCAATGAAACATTATACAGGGTGTCCGCTAATTAATGGGACATGGAAAAACCACAGACTCCTTACGTAAAAATATTAGGATTTAATTATACTTACCTATATCCGAAAGTTGATATTAACTGAGATACAGGGTGTTAAAGGTAAAACTTCATTTTTGTTTTGCTCTAATAACTTTGACAGAAACCAACGGTTTGTTACAAACTTTGGCAATTATGGTTTTTTTAGGACGAGAAACTGATTTTTTGGTGAAATTTTAATGTACAATGTCGGTATTTTTTGCTCATTCATTAGGTCATAACTTTTTTGTGCCTCAGTGTATTTAAGTTTTTAATGAAAATAATACTTTTTTCATATTCATTACGTAAAAAAGGTATATCATTTCAGGTCGCCCAGAGTTACCGTTTCGGAGATATTTACATTTAAATTGTTTAGTGCTTTAGCTCAGGCGAGCAAATAATATTTTGTTACTTCTTTACCAATTAACTTTTACATGACAATCAATGTTCTAGTAATGGTAATTGGGAATGATAAATACAACATTAATTTGTATTATTCTTTAACTTACTTTAATTAAAATAACTTTGACCCTAGAAAATATCGCGTCGAAAGAAACCAACAGCAACTTCATGTCTAAATTTCATTTGTTTTCTCATAGGTTACTTTGAGAAAAAATTTTGTTTGCAAATTAATAGTAATTGGGCAGGTTGCACTAAACAATTTAAATGCAAATATCTCCGAAAGGGTAACTCTGGGCGACCTGAAATTAGTATACCTTTTTTACGTAATAAATATGAGAAAAGTAATACTTTCATTAAAAACTTAAATACACTGAGGCACAAAAAAGTTATGACCTAATAAATGTGCCACAAATGCCGCAGACAGCGCCTCCTACATTGTACATTACAATTTCATCAAAAAATCAGTTTATCGTCCTAAAAAAACCATAATTGCCAAATTTTTTAACAAGCCGTTGGTTTCTGTCAAAGTTATTAGAGAAAAACAAAAATGAAGTTTTAACTTTAACACCCTGTATCTCAGCTAATATCAACTTCGGATATAGCTAAGTAGAATTAAATCCTAATATTTGTACGTAAGGAGTATGTGGTTTTTCCATGTCCCATTAATTAGCGGACACCCTGTATAAATGAGACCTCGATTTTCGTTCATGAATTTTTGGTCCTCTTAATGAAGATAATAATTTTTGATTCAATTCACAAAATCTAGAAAAATATGCCTTCAAATTACTCTTAGCCTGCTTGGTAACGATAAAGGAATCGTTAAACATGACCGAATTAATGCGTAACGGTGTTACAAGCTCCTGACATTTAGGTCATTGTGTACCTATAATTTTGTTATCGTATACCGTTTAGCAAGCTGTCTAATATTATGTCTTATAGAGAAAATACTACAGTCCATACAGTCATTCCACAATGCACGATATGGTATAGAGCCAAAATAAGTAAATCAATAGCTTACTAAACAATTTATGAACAACCCTCAAATAGTGTGTAAGAGGGTAGACATAGATATTTTGACTGCGTTTACACCATTCGTAAAAAACGTAACATTGAGTATCAAGTATTTATAGTGAGAGCTTTTTCGAGGGCTTGCGATGTCCCCAAAAAAAAAAGAAATATACTCTGCAAGCAAAGGGGAAAAATTAATTTTTCTGTACCATAATCTGCTTGTTGTAAAAAATACCTTTTTTCCAATTCCAGAAAATTAATTAATTTTTTTCCGTCAAATTATGCTAAATAATTTAATAAGGAAATTGGATCGAGGTTGACGTAATCTTTCAATATGCATCATCAGCAAAAATTATGAGAACGGCTTTACGGGCTTCGACGGCAAGAGATTAGATGGTTTAAGAATGACGCAATGTAGCGTTGGGAAGGATGAAATAAAAAATTGTTTTAGAAGTCAGTCGGTTTTCTGGTATCCCCAGAACCGCGCTGACTCGCGATTTTATAATTTTTTTCAAAACGGAGGCCGCAATGGTGAATACAGGTTTCAGTGTACCCAAGTATTCCGAGAACAGTCAGCCGCGGATTTTTCCCTGAGAAAATTTTTATCTTCGTTTACTCGTGTTTCCGGTGAGTTTAAATAATACTGGACTGTCTTCAACACTCGTATGTTTCAGTACGAGTATAAATAATGCTGAAATATCTTCAAAATTACCCGATTTGACATCAAAAGTAAGTTTTAAAATATCTTAAGTTGGTACTAGTAGTCACTACCGCAAGTTATAATTTTTTTTTGGAAATTATTAGGGTAGTTGAGATCCCTTTAGTTGGGAACAAAATGCTAGCTTAGGTTTATTTTATATTGTAAATAATGAAAATAAATCTGAATTTAAACAGAGTACGTGAGAGATGAATGATAGGTTGGTTGAAACAATTGAATGATAGTTCAGGTTAATTCTGATTGTATATAAATTGTAAATAATTAACTACGAGTACTTCGGGTCGCGTTACTCAACTGACGAAAGGGCTAACCCCGTAAAATAACCCTTAATGACAACAGCAAAATTAAATAAGTAAAAGCCCTCCGTGTTCAATATAATAACTTGCATTGTTATTGTATTCATTGGACATGCCCGAGCCAATACACCAATAAGTATAGCTTGAACAAAAGTTAGGCCTCCGTCCTACGTTCAAACAACTATACTTCAAATTAAAATCAGTCATTTACTCTTAGACAAAATTCTTGCCCTAATTTCTTCATGCTGGTGGACTGCTGACAGCTTCCAGTTGGCGGGGAAAGGATAGTGGACCCACCTAAGACCGACAGACCCTGTCGTCGGCTGGCATCCCTGACAAACAACAAATCGAGCGAAAAAATCGTATTCAAAAAAAAAAGCGTCCGTAAAACTAATTAAGTAGGAATGTCTTCGGTTGCGATGACTTTTTCATTAATCGTTAAGACTGGCGGCATTACTGATAGTGTCGACCAGTTCTTATATTAAAAATTTAAATAATTCGAATGTTGAGTTGAGATTGGCATTAATAAATAATTCCTGGGTGGGGATACACCTTCTGGATGGAAGCCAAAAAGGAGACAAAATTAAAATTCTTAAATTGCCGTCTAGCTAATAATCGATTCACATTAAATTCAAATTAAACTTAAGGGGTTACGTACGCCACTCTTACGACCTACCCTTAAAATCTTAAATGGTAAAATCCGTTAAAATCCTTACAATTCGGCGACATGCTTATTATTAATAACAAATATTAGGGTTACATAGTATTTATTAATTACGTAATTTGTTTCAAAGTTTGTGTTTTTTTAGTTTCGTTAATAAACCAGCTCGGCTGTGTCGCTGTGGTTCAGTTTATAATTTCTACAACACTTTTTTTAAAATTCAGTTCTGGCCGGATCATGTACAAAATGGGGCCGAATCCGATACAAAATGCGGCCGAACCGGATATTAAAAAATGTGGTTGGATTCGCCGGATACCGGATACAGAACGCTTAGAATACAGAAAAATGTATTTGGGTTATCTCGCGGTGTAAATCCGCGCAACGTTCCAGGCGTAAGAGACCCCTAAGTGAAGGGTGGAATGGTGGAATATCACTCCGATTATGGTGGTGCGGCCATGGAATAATGGCGTTGATATAAATAGCAGCCGTTCGGCCTAATTTAATGGGCCTCGAAGTTAAATAATAAATTAATCCCGAATTTGTTTTGAAGAAATTAAAAGAATTGGTTATTTAGTTGTTTTATTGATTAATTGGTTTATATTGTGGGATAATAGCCTTAATTAATAGACATAAGGGTTAATTTAACGGAAATGTAGTGGTTTATGATCGTAATATTTGTTTACGGTGTGCATAGCTTGTTGCAGGGGCGTAGCTGTTACTATGTAGCAGATGAGTTGAGGGGATTCCTTCAAGGGCGTCCTTTAAAATGAGATTTCGGAGATATTAAAAAATATCCATTTAAAATATAAAAATTCATCACCCTGTAGCAAAAAATTTAAGCCGTTGCGGACATACGTTCATATCAACTTTTCGTTATAAAATTACCTAACGAATCACACCCTGAAATATTAGCACGTCATTAAGGAACATCCTGTATAAAAGTTTTTAGAAATTAAACGAAGAATATTGGAGAGTCCTTTTTTGTCATATATGTATTTTTAAATCATTTATTTTTTAAATAAGCAACAATATATTTACTTTCCAATATTCTTTAAATAATTCTAAACAAAAATGTTACTTTTTGACCGACTTGGGAGTAGAATGTTTCTCCAAAATGTAAAATTTTCCATGGATTTTGATCTCTTTTTAGAACGTTTTGTTTTAAATATAGCATCCGGTTTCGGTCCGGAATCCGGCTAAAAATGATGTTGTCGGTTCCTGTATACGGCATTTTCAAAAAGTGGACCGGTGGCACCACTAGTTCTATTCTATCATGATTTTATTGGCAAATTTTGGGAGCAAACAATTATTGTATTCGGCTGGGTATAATAATATACCTTTGATCTCGGAAAGCATATTATTATTTTACGTAAAATTCGTAATTGAAAATGATTTATCGAAGAAGATTTCGTAACGAGTCCCATTTACCGATTAAAAATTGTCTGTTACCGTGATAACATTGTTTGTGCAAATTGTTGTGTGTGGTTTGTTGCGCAGAAGGGCCCCCGCATCACTCTAAATAGGTCTTTTATTGCAAATGTAGGCTTCTGAAATTGCAAGCACCTTGTATTATTCTCATAATATTTCAAATGCCCACCAAATGACCTCTAATAAACCCCATTGTATGGCTTTGTATTACCAGTTGTTGTAGTCTTATTCAACAACCAATCGCATCGATAACTAAAGCGTATAACACGCGGTTTATTAATTTTTTGTTCTTTTCTCACATCTGTTACAAGAGCTTGCCTTGTCCCTGTCACTAAGCATACACACCACCCGTTAGGGGGTTACTACGTCCACGAGGCTTGAATTATATACAGGGTTATAACGATTGACTGACTGCTACTGAATATAACAGCACCAGATTGAAAGCCATTTTTTATTAAATTTTAAACTATGATAAATATGTGAAGCATGTGGTTACAACCATATATACTTCCGCAATTTCAGATAAGTTAGAAAGAAGGTGACTTTAAAAAATGGCAACGCTGTAAGCTGCGCGTATACTGGCAGGTGTTTGTGATTTTTTGGGATCATAAAAATAAGTTATCTATGGATGCTGTTTTACTAAAAAAAAAAACGCGTGACTTTTGTACATTTCGAGGAAAAGCTTTAATACATATTGCTTATTATGCTGCAAATGCAAGTGTTCTCACCTTAATCATTTTATTTATGGTAAATGTGAGGTGAAGGCATTGTTAACTTGTCGCTTGGTTCTATCTAAAGAAACCAATATGTACTTATATTTTAAAATTAGAAAATTATATAAACAGGTTAAACTAGAAAACATAACCTCAACAATCTCACTTAGCGCCGAAATATTAATTCGGGGTTAGAATAGTCGAGTTACACCGCACACAGAGACCACAACCATTGTAGATAGCTAATAAATAGCCCTAATTAGTTCTGCTTCGAAAACATACTAAATTTTTATCCAAAAACGCAGCTCAACAACACTGTAGATAGCGTGAATGAATTATGACAAATTCCTAAATTTCTGGTTCACCTGTGGTAAAAACGCAAATAAAGGCGGGTACAGACCGAAATGAAGAGTTCGCGAGCTGTTCAAGAACAGCTCCCGAACTGAACCTGATCAGCTCGCGAACGTATCGTCCAGACCAGAAGAGGTTCAGTCCTGTGTTCAGTTCGGCCGAGTTCGTTGAGTGTTCGAAATAATAAAAAATATTTAATCCTCCATTTTTTATTACAAATTGAAATAATTAAATAAAAAAATGTCATCGCTGGAAAGCGACGAAGATAGCGATCTAATAATTGCTTGTACAGCCTATTTTTTAGTAAAACAAAATATCGAGTCGAAAAAAACAAAAAGTAAGACCAGGCGATGGTGGCAAAGAAGTTTATTTCAAAATCGCTTAAGATATGGTGGAATTCCTTTGCTTAGAGATTTACAAATGGAGGACCAAAGTTTATTTCGAAATTTTAGCCGTATGTCTGTAGCAGATTTTGAAAAACTCTTGGTTCTAGTAGAACCAATAATATCAAAACAAGATACAAATTATCGGAAGTGTATTTCATCCAGGGAAAGATTGGCTTTGACTTTGCGATTTTTGGCAACAGGAGATTCCTATACAATGTTTTCATATGCGTCTTTTTTTAGATGTCTCTTTTTATAATCTTTGTGCCTGGAATTCCACAAATTCTCATGCCGGCGATATTCTTCTATCAACTACACAATTTCGTCCTCTGGCCAGTCCATGTTTAATTAAAAAACTACTATAATATTCTCGATAATATATATTAAAATCTATATATCTAATAATAAGAACAACGCGTATTTTTTATTAATATGGACCAAAATAAACTACTGCCGAACAGCCAACGTCCACAAACGTCGCAAACAAACCCTTTGATCTACCGACTCGACTCGGAACCCTGAACGAACTGCCGAGCTGCTCTAGAGCTGTTCGCGAACACGCGTATACACCAAGCTCGGGAAATGTTCGAGAACTATTCGAGAGCAGCTCGCGAACTTGGTCTGTACCCTGCTTAAGGCGTTGCCACAGTTATTTCCCTAAAACTGCGTTAGCTCAGGCAAGCAAATAATTTTTTTTTCTAGTAGTTTAAGTAAAGTTACTTAAACTCAACTTATATAAACATTTTTCTTTTTTCCTTACAGTTTAGACAATGTCATGAGTGTCTTCTAATGTCCTTGTATTTTCCACTGAAGATGAAGGTTTGAACCTTCGAAACATGCATGTTTTTTAATTTTGTCATTAAATCAGTGGAGCAGATTATGAGTTTATTTACCTACAAATAATATTTTGTTCCTTCTTACCAATTCACTTTTGCATGATAATTAATGGTCTAGTAATGGTAATTGGGAATAATAAATACAACAATTGGATTGTTCTTTAACTTACTTTAATTGAAATAGCTTTGACCCTAGAAAATATCGTGTCGAAAGAAACCAACATCACTGAAAACACAAACTTACGAGCAACTGCATCTCTAAATTTTATTTGAATAATTGGGCAGGGTGCACTAAACAATTTAAATGCAAATATCTCCGAAACGGTAACTCTGGGCGACCTAAACTTAATATACCTTTTTTACGTAATAAATATGAGAAAAGTATTATTTTCATTAAAAACTTAAATACACTGACGCACAAGAAAGTTATGACCTAATAAATGTGCAAATAATGCCGCAGACAGCGCGACACCTACATTGTACATTAAAATTTCACAAAAAAAATGAATTTCTCGTTCGAAAAAACCTATATTGCCAAATTTTGTAAAAAAACGTTAGTTTCCTGCAAAGTTATTAGAGAAAAACAACAATGAAGTTTTAACTTTAACACCCTGTATCACAGTTAATATCAGGTTTCGGATATAGTTAAGTATAATTAAATCCTAATATTTTTACGTAAGGAGTCTGTGGTTTTTCCATGTACCATTAATTAGCGGGCACCCTGTATATACAGGGTGTCCCATAACTAATGGTACACATTAAAACTGCAGATTCCTTGTGTAAAAATACTGCGATTTGGCCATACTTAGTTTAGTTCAATAGCTGGTAATAACCGAGATACAGGGTGTCCAAGTAAAAATTTAATTTTCAATTTTCCTAAATAACTTATTTCTGAATCAATATTTTTGCACAAAATTTTGTGACTAGGGTTTTTTTGGGGAAAGGAATTTGAATTTGTTAATAATTTTGATGTAGATTATCGGGGGGCGCTGTCTGCGGTACTCTGGATACATAAAAAGAAATGTAACTTTTTTGTGCCTTAGTATAATTATGTTTTTATCAAAAATATCAGTTTTTTAAGCAATAATGGTATACTTTGTAAATGTCGCTCCGACTAACCGTTTTCGATGAATGAAGGCACTTGGAAACCTCGTTTCTGTCAAAGTTTATTTTCATTTGTCAGCATTGTGGGTGTTTTTAAAGAGTTTTTGAAGATACTGTTATCAAAAATTAAACTAAAAATGCTCCACTATTACGTTTTGGACGCAAGGATCCTGTTTGTCCCAGTCTGTCTTATAGGCTCCTAAAAATTTTAAAATCTGGCTGCCTTTTATTTGGATACATTTCCAAATATCGCCGATGTGCCCCGCGTCTGTTAAAATTTTCTTGTGCGTATAAACATACCATGTCTCGCATTTCTCCGTTAGAAAACAGTTATGTCGCGGCATTTTTAGTTTCATTTTTGATAACAGTATCTTCAAAAATTCCTTAAAAACACCCACAATGCTGACAAATGAAAATAAACTTTGACAGAAATGAGGTTTCAAAGTGCTTTCATTGTATTTGTTTTTACCAAAGCCTACTGTGACATATTTCACATTTACAAATCAAAATTTAAACGGGCGCATTAGAGAATGTAATTGAAAATATCTCAAAAACGGTTAGTCGGAGCGACATTTACAAAGTATACCTTTATTGCTTAAAAATGACGGAAAAACTGATATTTTTAATAAAAATATAATTATACTAGGCACAAAAAAGTTACATTTCTTTTTATGTATCCAGAGTACCGCAGAGAGCGCCTCCTATAATCTACATCAAAATTATTAACAAATTCAAGTTCCTTTCCCCAAAAAAACCCTAGTCACAAAGTTTTGTGCAAAAATATTGAATCAGAAATAAGTTATTTAGAAAAATTGAAAATTAAATTTTTACTTGGACACCTTGTATCTCGGTTATTACCAGCTATTGAACTAAACTAAGTATAGCCAAATCGCAGTATTTTCACCCAAGGAATCTGCAGTTTTCCTGTGTACCATTAGTTATGGGACACCCTGTATATTATATAGTAAGGAACAAATTAATTTATTAGCCTTTTATCGCATATAAAACATGCCGAAAACATTATTTCATTACAAGCCATCAACGAAAATTTCTCAACCGTTTAAGAGCGAAGCGTTTATCGTTTAAACACGGGGTTATAAAAGAGCTAAAATTTTATACCCACTAACTTCGAAATCAGTACAAAGGGCCCTGACACAAAGAATCGGTCCCGGCGCCCGTGACAGAGGGTCGACAATATTTATGAAATTTCCCGTCAACTGTACCCGATGCTAGTCGACCCCTAAATTTGCTGATGAATCGACTCCCGTCAAATTATGGGGTTTGGGGGTGATTACGGTATTTGTTTCTGCATTATTTTGGCGATCCGAGGAAGAGGTCGATGACAAATTTGGCATGAGTGACTTCTAAGTAAACTGCGATCGTATGGTATGCCCAGTCGATTCAGTGCATGGTTGTCTAGCTTTCTTAAGGACCGCTCTCTGCAAGTGGCGATTGATGGATTTCTCTCAGACACCTTCACCATCAATGCCGGTGTTCCTCAAGGGTCTATATTGTCTCCCACTCTCTTCTTACTCTACATTAACGACTTTCTAGTGACAACGAAAAATCCGATATTTAGTTTTGCTGACGATAGCACACTTATCTCATCTTTCTCTTTGAATGCGCAAACATCGGCTGCCGACGCACATCTTCGCGGACAGCATGAAGTATCACGCCTCAACAAAGACCTGGAAGAAATTTTGGCTTGGGGTGACAGTAACCAAGTCGAATTTAACGCTAAAAAAACCCAGGCATCAGTTTTCTCTAAAAAGGTTAACATTACAGAACCGGAAATAGTCATGGCCGGACACGCAATCCCACTGGCTTCATCTATTAATTTGCTGGGCGTCAATCTGGGAGGAAATATGTCTTGGCATAACCACGTTGTGGCAATCGCCAAGATAGCTTCTCAGAAGCTTGGGGTACTCTTCCGAACCAGAAAGTTGTACACACCTCAACAACTTTTGACACTGTACAAAGCCCAGATTCGACCATCACTAGAATACTGCTCTCATGTCTGGAGCTCTGCACCCAAATATACTCTTCGGCTACTGGATTCCATCGAAAGGCGGGCTATTCGTCTGATCGGAGACCACGAGCTGACTAAGAACCTCGACAGCCTAGAACATCGAAGACAGGTTTGGGATTGGATATTTTTACAGATATTTTCATGGAAGGTGCTCAGCTGACCTTGCCCTCTTAATTCCGCCCAGAGCGACGAATAGAAGAAATACACGACGAACCACTGCCGCCCATCCATATGTGGTTAAGCTTAGTACTCCTCGAACTTCATTATTTAAGAATTCTTTCATCTGGAGGACTTCATCCTTCCCGAGGTCGTTTTTCCTAACGAATATAACCTCCAACGATTCAAAACCAACGTGAATCGCCTTTTGCGCACACGCACCACTCCCAGAGTGCCCTAAAGGATTTGTGGTTTAAGTAATATACAGCAGGGGTTATGGAAATGACTGATTATATTTAAATCGGCAAATCCTGAGATGAAAATAAATTGAAGAAAAATAACCTTAAATGGCGCTTTGAATTATTGTACGAAATATACACTTTATATGAAATCTGAGAATTTACGTGGCCGCTACTGAGGACGTTCGCAATCAATAGTTTATTGAGGCGGTATTGTCATATTATATTGCAACACAAAATTGTAAACGCACGTGTTCAGTTTTTTACAGCAAGACGTCTTTGGCCCGCGTTAAAAAATCGGGTAATGCTACAACTAACAAAATGTTTAAAATTCGTATACATTAAGCACGTGGAACCCTCGACTGCGTCATTCCACCCTCGAGTCTCGAAACATACTGAAGTAACGATAGTCGCCAGCGGCAGGTATCCAAGCAAGGGCGAAACTTGCGGTGTGATCTGATGAAGCCCTTGGTGCAAGAAGGTGTTAACTCACTTTTTTTGTAATTTTTGATTTTCATTGCAAAAAGGTGTTAACTGGGCTCCCTATCTGATGGTATACTTTTTAGGCGCTAGATGGCACTGGTTTCGTCGGTACAAAGAATCATAAAAGTGTTATCTCTTTTAAATTAATATTTTCTTCGTGCACGAAAGTGTTAATTCATTCATTTTATGCATAAAGGTGTTAACTTCGAAGATAACACCTTTTTGCATTACAGTTTCTATTTTATTTACGTTTAGACACGTTTAGTTGTAAACGGTTGTTCGGTATTGTTAGTGTTTCTAGTGTTTTTCCATTAAAATAAAAGGTAAGGTATGTTTATATTTAGGAGTAAATAACAGCAGAAGAACGCACAGAAAAACGTCTGTGTGGGGAAAAGTGTCGGCTAAAATGCGAATGTCGGTTTTCTAACGAAACGCGGATTCGTTTGTTTCAAGAATATTACTCGTTAGAGTTGAATCAAAAAAACACCTATTTGTTTGGAGTTATGGAACCCTTCGGTGTTAAGCAGCCGTCTGGAGTCCGCAAGCATCGCCAAAAGTCTTTTAAATATTTTTTTACAGTAGAAGGAGAACGTCAGCAAGTCTGTAAGCAAGCCGATATGTCAATGTTAAGCGTTGGTCGTAAAAAGATGGATTTAATCAGGAATCAAATATCTGGGGGTAGATCAGCTCCTAAGTTAGATGAAAAAGGCCGTCATCATAATAGACCTAATGCTACACCTGAAGAAGCACGTAATTTGGTGCATAACCACATCAAATCTTTCCCCAGTGAAATGTCTCATTATTCGAGACATAAAAATCCTAATCGCCTCTATCTTTCTCCATGGCTATCTGTTAATAAAATGTATATCCTGTATGTAGAGCAATGTATTAACGAGAATGTTACTCCAGTATCTAACACTACTTACAGAATATTTTTGTCACCGACTTTAATTTTGGCTTTGGCTCACCGAAAACAGATACTTGTAAAGTATGTGATGTGGGAACCAATAAGGAACATATTGCAAAATTTAAAAAAGCTTTTGAGGAACAAAAAAAAACGATCGAAAAATTGCTAAGAATAATGAAAACACCGTATATTTGACCTTTGATCTACAAAAAACACTTCCTTTGCCAAAAATTTCAACGAGCAAAGCATTTTATTTAAGACAAGTCTGGCTGTATAATTTGGGGATTCATTCAATTTCTACACAGCAGCAAAATGGGAGAGGGTATTTTCATATCTGGACAGAAGACCAAGGGTCTCGTGGACCTGAAGAAGTTGGTAGTTCAATTTTAGCTTATCTCGAGAACATGAAAATAAATAACATAGCTTTTGATAATCTGATTGCATGTAGTGATTCGGCTGGAGGTCAAAACAAAAATTTTTTCATTGTTTGTTTATGGCATTATTTGATAATCACTGGTGTTTTTAAGAAAATTGACCATAAATTTCCGGAAGTAGGGCACACGTTTATGGACTCGGATAGAGATTTTGCTGCTGTAGAAAAGGCGATCAGAAAACAACA
This sequence comes from Barypeithes pellucidus, assembly GCA_963991005.1. NCBI lineage: Eukaryota > Metazoa > Arthropoda > Insecta > Coleoptera > Curculionidae > Barypeithes > Barypeithes pellucidus. Next base: position 13,100,590 of record OZ022565.1, on the reverse strand, counting down.
AAATGTTTACACAGTAGATCAATATATGTCAATCATGACAGAAGCAAGAAAAAAAACTCCTTTTAATATTACTTGAATGGCCGATAAATTTGTAGACATTAAAGAACTGCCCAGAAAATTAGGACTTATCGATAGAAAGAAGAACGAAAAAAATGAAAAAGTTTTATTTAGGGATGTCAGGTGGATACAGATTGAAGAGTTTGGTAAAACCAAATACAGATACTCCTTTGACGAGGCTGAAGAATGGAGCACTGTTGACATAAAAAAGAGCAGAAAAATCGATAGAAACCAAGAAAATGACACGATTTTAGTAACTATAGATAAAAGTCGCAATTGCAGTTAAAAATATGATAATATTCAGGAACAAATTCCATTCATTCCAGAAAACTTCAGAAGGTTCTACCACAACCTCAAACGAGATGAAATTTAAATTTCAATGTTAAATGTTTGGTATAATAATTATTTTAATAAATATGTTTCTTAATAACACTTTTTTGGTGTATATAATTTACTTCAACTACTAAAACAAATTTTGAAAAAAGGTGTTAACTCAAAATTTTTATGTTTTTTTCTTGATTTCTGAGAGCCAATGCTATTTTACAAAAAAAAGCACATACTACAAGATTTTTAAATGTATTTTAATGTAATATGATTTACCAAAATAAATAAAATGCCTTTTATACAAAAGCTCCAATTGCTAAAAGTTAAATCAATTTTTCTCAAAACTATAAATTTTGAGTTAACACCTTTTTGCACCAAGGGCTTCGATGGGTAAAAAGGGTTTCTACCTTAATATTTAGATATTCGATTAAAAAAAAAGTATGTAGACTTTCTCTAGGACACCCTAGGAGTCACCCATTTAAATATAATAAGTCATTTCCATAAGACCCTGTTATCCGATTTTCAAGTTTGACCTCTATATATTTCTATTTCGTCTATGAGGGGCGAATGTTGCTCTCCTGATGGCTTCATATATTGTTCTTTAATATCGCCTGCTGTGTTTCTAATACGTCCAATTACTGCATCCCGAGTGTCGACCTATACTTTGTAAACTTCATTTTTGAATCCCAATCCCATAAATAAAAATCTAGTGGCATGAGGTTTGGAGATCTTGGAGACCAATCAATGGGACCACCGCGACCAATCCAAAGCCCTGGAAACCTTTCGTCCAACTGTTCCTCGACCTGATGGGCGAGATGTGCGGGAAGAAAGACATATTAAGGAATTTTCAACTATTGTTCTAATGATGTTAGGGCCCCGTGGTCGGGCCCCAAGTGTTCCATTATAAATGCGGCGCTGCATCAGCTAGTTATCATATATTCTTACGTCGTTGTGCGCTCATAGAGGTGTAAATTTCGTTATAGAATATTTAATTTTAAATAGGTAATCGTTTCCATAAATTTCACCTCGTCATTCTATCTGTTCTGCGTTTTACATCAATTTTAAAACAATATCGTTACAAAGCAATTCCGTTTACACTCTTCGTAAGTTGTTTCAGTAAATATAATCTGGCTTCTCGCTAATTTCTATAAGAGATTATGAGATATATTTAGACTTGGTTTAAATATTTACATGTTGCCCACACTTTTGACGCTTTTTGTACGTTTTCTGTCCGACTCGGTCGGCGTGAGTGCTGGTTGGTAATTTTATTAGATATTGAGAGCAGAAACGAACGAAGGTTCAAACAAAGCAGTGGCGTGCGTTTGAACGGCTGAAGGGTATATTTTATCTAAAATAAATATGATTTCCCCGGATACGCTTGGCTTTATACTTGGCCTTAGACAGACACAATCTATTACCCGAACAAACCCTTAATATATCCAATAAATAATATGAAAAGAGACTTCAATTATTTTAGTGAAGGCGGACGCTTTTGAAGAATATTTGCAGCCTTTGTTGGTTAACCTCCAGGGAGGGGGCAGGTGTTACCCTTAAAATCTTAAATGGAGGCGCATTTTAAAGGTCGTTTCAATCTTTTTCCAATAATACCAGAATTTACTATTTTTTAAGTTATTTTAAGTTAAGTTGTTGTTGTTGAATTTAGAAATTACACAATTAGCTTTTAGAAATTACATATTTTTACACGTTTTTAATCACACACTCTCATAACGGATACATCTAATAAGCGGACATCTCTATTAAGCGGATATTTTTTCATAGTCCGGAACTAGGTATATGAAATTCCATGAAAATCAACCTCTCTTGGGCGGACTCTCCCGCGGGCAGGCTGTTTTCATACAAAGAGTGCGAGAACCCTCCTTTAAACGGACAAAAAAAATTTAAAAGTATTTGAGAGACCCTGCAAAAACTCTCTGAAGACAGACCGGCCACTGTGCGTGGCAGAGCGAAAGGACTTCGTCGAATGAAAATATGTGTGATTCCCCGACATCAGTCCGCCGATTATTTGTGAGTTGTAAGGTTAAAATCGTAAACAATGGCAGAAAAATGTCGCGTTTTTAGTCTGAAAGAGAATATTGATGTTGTGGAAGTTTGTAATTTGATAACAATGATTTGGGCGAGTTCATTAACATTGATAGCAATAGCAATTCCAACCGATTATGTAGCCCAAACTGAAACCACATCACTATCTAACGACTGTGATGAAGAAGTTGAATGCAGTAATCAAACAAATGTCACCAATTATCAACAAGCCATTAGTATGGTAAAGGAATTATAATAGTATGCAAAGAATAGAGGTTACTCTACAGCAATGGAATTGTTATCAGACTTCGAATTACAGTTTCTAGATTGCAAGTATAAAACGCAAACACGTCAAACTACGTTATTAGATTTTTTTTTAGTACTACATCCTAACTAAAACTAGTGTATTTTTGTTATGTTATGTTTATTTGTATATTCTTCTTCTTCTTCTTCTCGGCCTTCACTTGTCCACTGCTGAACGTAGGCCTCTTCCATATTTCTCCATGCTTCTCTGTCTTGTGCTGTCCTGAACCAGTCTCTCCCCGCCACCTTCTTGACATCGTCAATCCATCTCTTCTGTGGCCTACCAATATTCCTCTTTGTAGTTCTAGGTCTCCATTTGATTACTTTACTGGTCCATTTATTTGATTCTATGTATATACATAGTAATAATTTTGCATTTACATATTACCTAATAACAAATTTCCCATGGGCGGACACCTCTATTAGGCGGGCACGTTTAGACGGTCCCGTAGGTGTCCGCCCAAGAGAGGTTTCACTGTATATGTTTTTTGGGGTGCTGAATCCGAATCTGGGGGTTTGTTAACAACATTTCGTGATGCAACATTAAAAGAAATGCAAAAAATATAAAAAAAGTCTTATTTTTTGGGCCTTTTTTGATCAGCGGCGGCTCCTCCATTAGGTCATTGGGTCAATGACCTCCCTATAAAAATTTAGGAAATAAAACTTTTTTTTAAATTAGAATTTACTACAAATGTACCTACTATAATAATTTACCTATAATATTTGAAACGCCCCCGTAAACGCAAACGTGTAGTGCGATTCAAAAACGGGCTGGAGCCAGTAATTGACCACGATAGCTTAAATGGAAACGAATTTAGCCGAGCTCTGACGATTCCGGCAAGCGGGAGAAACATACGCGAAGTTTACCGCCGCTGGGTCAACAGCCCGGTTTATTGAAAATCTGAATAAGATGTACCTATGAACCTATGTCGTCTCATCATTAGTAATTATTAAATGCTTGGAAAAGAGATGGCAGGTTCCAGGTTGGACGTAGGTCGTAGGTCGCGCAACATTTTCATTTAGTCTACATTAATTTTGGTTGTAATAATTTGTCTTAATACGAATAGAAAAACCATTTATAAATAGTATTGCTAATTTTAATGAGCGTGTTATAACTCATTTTGCAAATGTTAAAGACCGAAGGGTTGATCTAAAATTTAAAATAGTTTAAAAAAAAAATTTTTTCTATATTGTTATCAACTCCAAGCTAATTCGATGCCGTTTTTAGTATCGAACTGAGCTTGTCTCGAAATCATTTTTTTTCTTTTTTAAAGGTTGGTAATTTGAGGTCATATATTTTATGTTTGTTTGCAGAAATAATTTCTAAAGTAACGTCACACCTGTCAAGTTTACTTTCTTTGTAAAGCTGAACACAGCACTACAATATTTTACAAATTTAAAGCTTTGCAATTTCCGTTAACTCAGGAGGATTAAAATCATCTTGGTTCATATTGTTTAATTATTTAAGAAAATTTTCAGTTTTGCGAAAAAATGATAGACATGGATAATTTATCAAATGCTATAAAATCATAATTTGATAGTACATATTACCAACATAAAATTTTCACATAAATATTTACGAAAGTTATATAAGTATAGCATGTATTTTTTTAATATGGATTTTTCTTATTAAGAAAACTTAAAATAGAAAAAATAGTACCTATAAAGTACTTGTACTTTAATATACTATTCTTGTATCGCATATAGCGTAATGACCCCCCAATGAGATTGACCACGAGCCGCCACTGTTTTTGATAATAATTCCGAAACCGTCAACTTTTCGTAAATAACCGCGACAACCTTTTAATAATAAATTCGAAGTTATGGAGTATAAATATGTCAATTATCAACTATCGCTCGAGCCCGGAGGGTTGGTCGAAGAAAAAAATTTAAATAATATAATTTGTAGGAAATTTTATTTAGTTATAAGAAAAAAAGCGCCAAAAAACGAGACTTTTTTGGATTTGTTAGCGAAACTCAAATTCGGATTCAGCACCCCAAGAAACATGTAGAATTGAAAAAAATCAAAACTACCCCACAACTTTCCTGGTAACAACCCGATTTAACTTGAGTATTACAGGTACTGTTGGGCTGTGATGTGTAAAAAAAATGTCTACACAACTGAAAGTAATATTTATTATGTGGCTTTGATGTATTTGCCAAAAAAGGTCAACAAAACTGAATAGCAACACACTTAGGTGCTGAATTCAAATTACTGCACACACCTTGTGCTGCACAAAAATTAAACAAGGCAATGAAAATGCACGCAAATCGTTACACGCTAATTGGCAACACTGATTAATTGTTGCCAGTTGAATGGTGAATGATCAATCTGTTTCATTTTCTAAACAATTTAAGAGAAATATCAACATTTTACCATTCGCGTGTGAAAGCCCAGAAATTGTTCTCTGTGTCTTGTATATTTATAAAATCTTACGTATGGTATTTAGGGGGTTTTTGTTCAGTTAGAAATGTGGTAGTTTCGCGCCGGAATTTGTTATCAGTTTATAGATCCGTTTATTGTGTTTTTTCTTAATTATTTTATAAAGTAACATTTTTCGATTAGGCTATATTATACAGGAGTAAATAAAACTGTTGTTTTTCATCGTAATTTCAAAATACCCTGTAGGAAAATTGAGGAGGATAATTTTATTTACATACTGTTTCTTGTAATCTTTGATGTATTCTAACCATGTCGATTTTTGATTCATTCCATTATCTCATTTCTGCTGCGAGCTGCAAAATTTTAAATGAAACGCTGATTCGAAGCCTATTTTCATTAAGAAAAACAAACACTCGGTATATCATAAAGTTAATTAACAAAAACAATTTTAATATCGTATATTTCCTCCTCTCACAGCAATGACAGCTTGCAGTCTTCGTGATATCGAACAAATAAGGTTACTTATCCTGTCTTGAGGGATAGCCTGTTATTCTTCGGTCAGCACCAGTCGTAAGTCTTGCAAGGTTTAGGTTGTACAGGACGACGACGAACGGATCTGTTAAGTTGATCCCAAAGATGTTCGATTGGGTTGAGATGCGGGCCATTCCAATCTTGGAAGTCCAACTTCATCCAGATATTCGTTCACTACATGTGCAAGGTGAGGTCTAGCATTATCATGCATTAGTGCAAATTGGTTCCCAATGAAAGAAGCAAATGGAACAACAACTTCTTGGAGGATTTCCTCAATGTGACGGTGGGCGATTAGAGCTCAACAAAAACAAGATTGGTGCGTGCTTCGGTAGATATAAACATGACATACATTTTCTAAAAATGTCATCGTTTCATTTAAAATTTTGCAGCTCGCAGCAGGAATGAGATAATGGAATGAATCAAGAAACGAAATGCCTAGAATACATTAAAGATGACAAGAAACAGTATGTAATTAAAATTATCCACCTCAGTTTTTTCCTACAGAGTGTTTTGAAATTACGATAAAAAACAACAGTTTGATTTACTCCTGTATAATATAACCTAATCGAAAAATGTTACTTTATATTGGCGTATCGTGTTCCTCGACCAAAAATAAACATCTCTTGTCCGAAATTTTTTTTTATTCGGGCCCATCCTTCACCAATATTCACCATGAGAAAGACAAAATCAGAACCGTGCGAAAATCAAGTTTTATCCCGGAAATACTCTTTTTCTCTGTCCTGTACTAAAAAATGCCCGTGGAAAAAGTTGTTTGTATCCCACGGGCATTTTTTAGTACAAGACAGAGAAAAAGAAGTATTTCCGGAATAAAACTTGATTTTCGCACGGTTCTGATTTTGTCTCTCTCATGGTGATTATTGGCGAAGGATGGAAGGAATATTGGTGAAGGATGGAAGGATTATTGGTGAAGGATGGGATAAAAAAAAATTTCGGACAAAAAATGTTTATTTTTGGTCGGAGAACACGATACGCCAATATAAAATATAGGGTTCCATTTGAAAATCGTAACTTACCCCCACCCACGCCCGGGGGTTGAGGGGGTGAGGGGTGGTTTAAATTGCAATCTATTCCTCCTTCAATACCAAACAACTTTTTCCCCAGACATTTTCCGCTGCAATGCGATTCACCGGAGTTATTCCGGGGTACCGACCTTTTTTCAACACCGTGTATATGTTTAAAAAAAAATTTCTCTTAGTTTGTTTCGAACATTATAATATTTGGTTGTTTCGGAATGCTAAATGCAACTCTGCCACTGGTTAAATACCAATCGAATAAGTTTTATAACACTTACGTCTCACTTAGAATATAATACAACCTTGTTATTGCGGAATGAGCGCGATTTTTAAAGAAAGCGATTTATACTATTTTTACTTTCTATTGGATTAATTCTAGGTATTATTCTTATCTAAACTATTTCTACCTGACATTAGCTCTCGGTAAGATTGTTATTAAAACAATATAAATTATGAAAAACATCCTCATTTCTTGCGTTGTTACCGTTGGCGTTCATAGAAAAATACATCTAAATCACCGCCTTTTATCCTGTTAGGCTGGATTCACACGGCAACCCATTGCAACTTTTTTTACATTATTCGGTGGGTATTCGGTGGACGTCTTCAACCGTATACGGTTATTTGCAGTGCAAACGATGTGTGGACGTTTTTATGTTAAATGTGTAACAAATTCGTCCGTCACCATTGGGATTTCGGAAACGGTAAGAGATACGAAGTCAGTTAAATAGTATGCCGCAAAAAAAATCAAAAATAAGTACAGGGTGTCCCACTTTCGACACTTTTATAGGGTTTGTTCGTGCTATTGTTCGTGCTAATTGTTAGTGCTATCAAAAAAGTAATGCAGGTGTCATGTGCTCTTTTTGGGTCAAACTGAATATGGTAAAATCAAAATTTGAAAATTTTCGATCTCTTAAGAGATACGGGGGAAAATTAAAAAATTGATAATTTCAAAATTACCCTATATTTTCTTAGTTAAAAGATTTACAGAAGAATGTTTTATATAGAAGCTTCTTTATATTAATTATTGTTGAATAATCTGCCATTTTCAGAATAAGTATACAGGGTCAGGTAAAAAAGTTATCGGACCTAACCCCATTTTTTCTAAATGGAACACCCTGTATATTTTAATCTAAAAAGATAGCATTTTAAATTGTCGTTTCAAACATATAACACATATTGGTTTCCTAGGCGATTTATTTAAACTTTATTACTTTGAAACGAAATAAAAGATTCAGATTAAGGTAAAAAATAACGGGAATCATCGCGAATGTTCAGGTTTTCCTTTTGTCCTTAAATGGTTGTCGTCTTTCTGGATAGGGAACAAAATATAAATTTTGCGCCATTTCTTCGTTTTTTCACCTTCAATATAAACTGATATCATATCAAATTTTTCGAAATGTTGATGTCATTTTCACAGATGAATATGCAAATATGAAATTGACGTTAAATGTTAATAACAACTAGAATGTGAACATAGTTGTCTCTAGGATATTAGATGTTTCATGGTCTACTGTGGTTTAAAGGAATAAAGTTTAATAAATCGCCTAGGAAACCAAGATCATCCATGGTGTCTTATATATTAGAAAAGAGAATTTAAAATAGTATCTTTTTAAATTAAAATATAGGGTGTTCCATTTAAAAAAAATGAGGTTTGGTCCGATAACTTTTTTGCCTCACCCCGTATACTTATTCTGAAAACGGCAGATTATTAAAAAATCATTATAAAGAAACTTTTGTATTAAACATTTTTCTGTATCTCTTTTAACTAAGAAAATATAGGGTAATTTTAAAATTGACAATTTTTTGATTTTCCCCCGTATCTCTTAAGAGATCGAAAATTTTCAAATTTTGATATTATCATTTTAAGTGTGATCCAAAAAAGAGTACATGACACCTACATTACTTTTTTGATAGCACTAACAATTACGGAGATACCCTATAAAAGTGTAAAAGTTTTCCCTGACTTTGTTCGAAGAGATGTCCAAAACTTAATTATTGCACTTTCCCATTGCTACTTTTTATTCTACACAATATGGCATTGTCAGATCTTTAGTTTCATCTTTGGGTCACCATAACCGGTTTTTTTAAAAATGGTTGTTGATGATGGTGGCCCAAAGACGAAACGTCGCATTAAGAATCTGATGATGCTATCTTATAGAGAATAAAATGTAGCAATGAGTATTTTTTGACATGTCTTCGAACAAAGTCGGGAAAAAACCGAATCGAAAAGTTTTTGATTTTTCCAAATATTGTGGAAGCCCCGCATTTATTTTTGATGTTTTTGCGGCATATTATTGGGCCAATAATTACGCAACTTTGCTCCAATTTAACCGACTTAGTATCTCTTACCGTTCCCGATAACCCAATGGTGAAGGGCAAATTTGTTACACCCTGTTCGGTAAGATGAATCCTGGCAAAAAAAACATGTGGTTTGTTGCCATGCGAATCCAGCTTTATAAGCAGTTTAGACTGGAGTAGATTGATTATAAATTAAGTTTTTGTTTGGCCGTAGTACTGTTATGTAACGTTTACCACATGAACCAATCATGGTATTCATTAATAATGGTGAGTATTCGTTCAAAGTTTGACTAGGTATTCATTTGTATCTTTTGTAACCCTGCAATAAAAGTGATTTAATTTACCAAGAACATCAATAAAATAATTATCTATGGGACAATACCAATCATTATGATAAAGATTTCTCCGAAATTTGTTATTCAAAATATTTGACCCTTGTTACCAGTAATTGCCTTTCTACCCTTATTACCTGAAAAGTTGGCATTTTTAGTAAGGAATTTTAGTTACATTGGCCTCCATAAACTTTCTAATGACGAAAATTGTTGTTCTTTGAATATCGACCTCAAAATTGGCAATAGATAAGGAACTTTGACCGTCATCATCGAGAAGTCATCAAAAATTAACCAGTGTTATCAAAATGTTAGGTCTTGGGAAATCCGTATTTCAGGTATAAGATTTCTGGCAAATTATCTAGAGCGCAGAAACTTCAGAAGACAGATATTTTGACCACAGTCTGACTACCGAATTTAAATGGCTCTGCCGTTTTTTTGCAGTTTGGTCTGACCAAAAACAACGGGGTTTGCTCGTGATTCTCTACTTCAAATGGCCGTGCATTTGCTCTTTTTTTATTATCAAGCATCTTTTAAGGCACTGTCGCAGTGGTGTGAATCGTTGGAGGCTATATTCGTTTGGAAACACGACCTCCTCCGACGAAGACATTCTGAAATAATGAAGTTCGAGGAGCATTAATCTGAACCACATATGGATGGGCGGCAGTGGTTCATCGTGTATATATGCTATTCGCCGCTCTGGGCGGAATTAAGGGGGCAATGTCAGCCCAGCACTTTCCATGAAAATATCTGTAAAAGAAAGTCAAATCCCCAACCTGTCTTCGATGTTCTAGGCTGTCGAGGTTCTTCGTCAGCTCGTGGTACAGTACGGAAGTGGATGGGAGACAATATGGACCTTTAAGGAACCCTTAGACTTTTTTTATACTGTTATATGTCCCAAGGCGTTCTGAATTTGACTAAGAAATACTTTTATGTTATTTGGAAGAGGAAGTAACATAATTTGACAATCTTAAATCGTTACATTTAATCGTACAATGTCACTGGGACCTGATCATTAAAAATGAAGTTTTCAACCGATAAAGGCGATAAAAGAACAATCGTAATTCAAATTGCTCTCCGCATTTTTTTTACCATTAAAATTAGTTATCGATTTGCGCTGTTGCCGGTCCGACTGTGTCGTAACCTATTATCTCTCTCGCATGAAATGAGTCAAGGTGTTAAACAAAAAAATTTCGGGAGTTTCTCCCGAAATAACTATGGAAATGACCTGCCAATATTTCGTTTCTATATATTCGGGCTATTTTAGTGGCTGTACGAAAACATATACAGGATGTTACATAATGATTGTACTTATTTTAAAGGATGATTCCTGCAACAATTTTAAATCGAAAAGTTCATATACACGTATGTCCTTAAATGCGTTCCTTTCATATACAGAGTGTTAAAGTTTCTATTGTCTTTTTGGTTTTTATCACAAATCTCGAAACCACTATGACGCTAAATTTTAGTATATACTATTATGATATAAAGTTCGTTTTAAATTTAATCAAAGGACATACGTGTATATGAACTTTTCGATTTGATGGATCCAGGAATCATCCATTAAAATCAGTGCATATAATTAAGTAACACCCTGTAATAAAATACTAGTACCAACTAAAAAAATTATTTTCTGCTTTCGATGCTTATAAGTATATTATAATACGCCTTATAGTATAAAGGTAACATACTGGGATCCATGTCGTCCACCTATAGCCCGCTATGGGAGATGGCGCGGGCCTACTGAGTTTGCGCAGTAGGATGGAAATTTTATCGATCGCGTCAGAGCCGGCCCGACATTATTTGTTTGTTGTTATTCGTCGCCATCTTTGGTTCTGGAAGCTTTTTCAAATTACAGAATAAAAAGTGGTTCATCCAGTATATTAGTGCTTATAAACTTTCATTGCCTAACAACAATTTTTGTGAAGGAGTTTTTAATTTGGGGTGATTCGATTCGCCGTTTGGTAGGTTTGTGGCTTGTTTTGTTTAAGATGAAAGGATACTGTGTCATGTGCATGGTGCTTTTTTGCAAAAGTCGTGGATCAATACCAGGTATAAAGTATTTCAGGTATGTACATATATACGAAAATGTTTTGTTTATCACATTATCCGATCTTCGGAACCGAATTTCACTAAAAAGCTTGTAAAAAAGAAGAGAGGGTCACTCGTATACAATATAATATATATGTGGTCACTACCTAACCTTAAAATTAATGTATTATTAATTTGGTGCTTTAGTAGCTGATAATAATTCCCAAAATAGTCAATATAGTCATTCATTCTTAATTTTTGGTTTAGAAAAAAGTGAGGTTAAGAAACATACAACGTCGGATGGAAGTTAAAATAAAGCTCATCGTGTCGATTGTTACAAATATTCGGACGGACTTTGGCACCAAGAGTTTACACCAATCAGGGCACCGTCGGATCATCATATCGTCAGAAATCGTATGCATGGAACGCCGTCTTAAATCGAACTAATCGAAATTTTGATTGCAATATTTTTCCTAACTAACCAGTGAAATTTACATTAAGAAAGTTGAAATCCGGCCCTGTCGAATGTTTACTTTCACAAGGAAATTTCCGAACTGCGCAAACTCACAACGCCCCCTTCGATGCCCATAGCGGGGACATAATTGCAGATGGTATTAGTAATACGCTATTGTGGTAGCGTCGCGACGCTCAGGTCGACAATCAGCGGCGGTCTGCGTAAAACCGCGTCACGCAACTCATGTAGTTCAACAAGGGAATAGTTTCGGAGAAAAATACAGTAACAAGATGGTATTAAAAAAAACTAAACCTGCATTTCATAATTTATTCCACAAATCCCAAAGACTTAAGCCACTTCCAATTTTACCGTGCAATAAATAAAATAAAGTGATGTAATATACTTAGCTTTACGCAAAACGAGGAATTTATTTATTTCCGTTTAAAATAACAAACCGTTTAACGGCTTTTAACAAAATAATAAATTCGGGCGATTTTATTATGTATTTTTAAGCGGCCCGAGCTGTGGAAAAACCTGCAACACAAAGAAACTATATTTTTAGACGTTCCCAAGATATATTTCTCTAATTTTGAAATAGTACATCAAAATGAAATGCCCCTCTTTGCATATCTCGGTTAGTTAGTTATTTTTAAACGACACAGGGAGGCGATTGCTGAGATCTATCGAAAATCAAAACAAAATTTGTATAGTATCGCTGGAGCTAATTGACATAGGGTTACAAAAGGGAATATTTAATATGTCGTCCTGACTACAAAGTCCACGGATTCTTTGATGGCACCCGTCCAAATAATAATTTGAAAATGTCGATATAAAATTTCTTAAGGTGCATTTACACATGCATGGATTTAGTGGCGCCAATAAAAACTGGCGCACCGGTAAATAAAATTAGCAAGTGTAAATAAACGTCGACTTGCATAAAAATTTATTTTTGCATCCTTCTGAAATCACTGGCGCCAGTGATGCCAGATTCGTACAGAAAATCAAGACTTGCAAGTGTAAAAAAGAGCATTTACACATGAATGGATTTAGTGGCGCCAGTGGTCGCACGATTTCTATCTGCACGCCAGTTGAATCGCTTATTTGAGAAACCCCACATGTCCAAAAATCAAAATCTTGAGAAAAGCTGAAAAAACTGTTTTATTTTAAAACAGTATAAAAATCCCTAAAAGCAAGTAGCTCAATATAAAGTATGGGTACTTGCTGTAAAGTTTGTAGCGAAAACGAAATAAAAAATCTTCTGGTCTTGTGAGAAAAAAATTAAAATGGCGGACATGTGGGGTTTCTAGAATAAACACACACATTTTTTTTTTTAATAGTTTATTAGATCAAAATAATAGGAAATACAATAAAAAAAAAACTAAAAACTAATAATAAACATACGCAACGCACCTTGCGCAACGCAAGTCGTTATTTGTTACGTGACGTTAGGAGCCGTTTATTCGAGAAACACCACATGTCCTGTGGACTTGTGGGGTTTCTCAAATAAATATATATTTTAAACTAGCGCTGAAAGCGTTATATGGGTTGGACATGTGCGATTTCTCTTTAAAAATATGCGTCTATTTTTGAATATATTGTTAAGCTAAAAAAGTCGAAATGTCAAATTTATGGACATGTGGGGTTTCTCAAATAAGCGATTCAGTTAAGGTTTACATTTTGTTAAGAAAGCAAAAATAAGTGGCACGCCAGTTTCATTTTTAAAGTGTTTTTTCACAGTGCGCACTATTTCGAGTGAACTTTCCGAAGCCTGTAAAATAGTCGCTGAACTTTTAGTGGAAAGAAAGATAAAAGAAATACCGAAAAAGAAACTACGAAAGGTCTGGATTAAACCATGGATTGATCGTCGACCTGCTTTGGGCGCTTCTTCAAAACTTCTAGTAGAACTCGCAGCAGAGGATCCTGCAAGCTATAAAAACCATCTTCTACCAACCAACTAGATAAACTACAATCAACAAACCTTAGAAGCGGAACCTAGACGAAAAATGGCGAGACTTGTTTACACTTGCAAGTTTTGATTTTCTGCGCGAATTTGTCACCACTGGCGCCAGTGAGCTCAGAAGGATGCTGACTTTTTTGATCTATGCATGCAAAAATAAATTTTTATTCAAGTCGCTGTTTATTTACACTTGCTAAATTTATTTACTGGCGCGCCAGTCGTTATTGGCGCCACTAAATCCATGCATGTGTAAATGCACCTTTATGCTCTAAAAAATATTTACCTGAAATATGATCAGACAAATTCAAAACAAGCCACGAACATTTTAAACTGTTCTATGGATGTGCGCATTAGTAAATTCTTCTGATACGTCATGTTTTCAAAATAAAAAAATCCAAGGATATTATATTTCAATTTTTTTTACATTATTTACAGTAATAATAATGATGTAACATAAATTATTTTTAATTTTCAAAAACGCATCATTTTTAAACAAAACGTGCCATTTAAATTCGTTATCGTTATCACATTATTAGGGGCTATGAAATGATATTGGATAACTTTTGCAATTGTTTAAATTAAACAAAACGTTTTAAAAGCCGATTAGAGTATAAATTCAACAATAAAAACAAATGTATTTTCAATAAGGTGTTTGTTTGCCTTGAAGATACATTTTTTAGTCCGAAACGCCTAATAAATAAATAATAGGTGTGATATATCGGTGGATTCAGAATATAAAGTGGCGTTCGGAAAGCATAAACTGTTACTACTATTTAAAAAAACAACATTGATGATGGTTGCGAAAAACGAAACGTCGGATTTAAAAATTCAATTATCTTATAGAGAAGAAAAAGTGGCAATGAGAAGTCAAATTTATTTTCACATATCTTTTTTTTTTATGAATAAATCACAAGCACTATAGGAAAAATCCTTTAGGGCACTCTGGGAGTGGTGCGTGTGCCAATAAAGCGATTCACGTTGGTCTTGAATCGTTACTTGTAGAACGAACAAACCCGTACTTTACTAAAAACAGTCTTCCTCTGCATTTGAAATTTCATCCATGCTTTCAGACTCATCAGAAGCATTATCAGCATCCCAAATAATTTCGTCTATAACTTGTTCTGTCTCATAAGATTCAAAAATAATTTTTTCCGTGTGTTCAATACATTTCCGCCATTCTTCTTTGCCCAATATTCCTAATCGATAGTTTTATCCCTTGGGATAAATCAAAGGTTTTAGAATGGAGTCTAACCCTTTTATATGGTCTGTCCAATTGCTCTTCACTCTTTGTTCGAAGTCTTCTTAAGGTCTTATCTGAAATACCGCAAGCATCAGACGTTCGTTTTTGCACTGCCAAAACAGACACTAACGGGCCCAAGTTATCTTTTTCTAAAGTAAAATAACATTCCACTTGTAATACCAAACGGCGTTCACCTGGAGATAAACACCTTCTAGGCGTTGGGTCAACTTGCTGAACATTTTCCATTACTTTGCTTTATATAACTGCTTTTAATTCACACACAATAATGAGAAACAAACTAAAAGCATAACTACTTATTTAAAATAGAACATACCATCCTGCACTTGAGCAAATTTTAATTATTTCTTGGAAAATAGTGATTATTATGTAGATTTAACTATAATGACGCCAAAATCACTAAATTCTAGGAAAAAGTACCTGAGAACATATTTACCTTATTGACGCAAAATCTTTTTCATTTGATAAATACAAAAAACTATGAGCGACAAATAAACTAGATAAAAATATTTATCGCGGTACATAATTCTAAGTTTTGTTTTGGAACCGCTGATTTTGCTCAGCCGACTACAGTGAACCAGTGGAATGTTCGGTACGATCAAATATAGCGAAGGTATTGTTAACTTAACCGTCTTATTGTTTAACAACTTCTTCATAAAACTAACAGACTTTAATTGCCTTATTTATGTTGTGTATTTTTCGCCAATAGAATGTACAGTATTGTACATTAATTGTACTGACAAATTTGCGAGAAAATCAAACCGAACAACGCTTTTCAAAAATCACCTCCTAACCTATTTTTAATGTTCCAAAAATATTTTCTGCCGACACAAAAATAAATTTAATGCAGAATCTGTAATTTTCGGTATGTGTTGATGCTCGAATAAAGATTTTGAAAATATTTGTAAATTAGTGGGATGTACAGGGTGGACGGGCGTCGCGACGCCAGCTAGTAAACTATTTCGATGTTTGCAAAAACCGGACCGGCGACAATCTTTTCGGGGTCAACGGTTCGCGTTTGTAAATAAACAGGCTTTTGTGGGTCGAGAGTCTCTGAAATATTGAGTTTTGCTAGGAGGACTGATATGTTTATAAAATACCGGGCCTAGAGAGATTAAATGACTATAGTTCGTACATATATTTTTTTTGTTTAACTTACTGTTATCGAGTAATTTTGATTTAAAACACATTTACTAATTAATCACACGCCTTTAGGGATAGGATTTAGTTTTTATTGAATTGTTTTTGAGGATTTTTATCAAAAGCGCGACCGACAATTCGATCGTCATCCGTGCGGTCCTGTCACATCCATTATATTGGCAATACGAACGTTCCAAAATACAAAAAGTGTCCCCGCTATGGGAGATGGCGTGGTACTATTGAGTTTGCGCAGTGGGGTGGAAATTTTATCGATCGCGTCAGAGCCGGCCCGATATTATTTTTTGTTGTTATTCGTTGCCATCTTTGGTTCTGGATGCTTTTTCAAATTACAGAATAAGAAGTGGTTCATCCACATTGTTGTCGGCATATTAGGGCTTATAAACTTTGTATGAAATCAGCCTGTCCGCGTCCGCCCAAAGGATAGTCCGCCCAAGAGAGGTTCATTTTCATGGAATTTCATATACCTAGTTCCGGACTATGAAAAAATGTCCGCTTAATAGAGATGTCCGCTTACTAGAGGTGTCCGTTATGAGAGGTTTCACTGTATTGTGAACCTGCTTACCTCGGGGCCCAATTTACATGTATCCTCGGGGGGAGCAAAGTGAAGGAAACCCTGTAGCAACGTTAATGCCGGAACCCTTTGGAACGATCAAAAAGCAGTGCTTTAATGCACATTTTACCATATACGGTTAGATAAACATTTATTTATCTAACCCAAATTGTTAAGTAAAACTACCAAATGAAATAACCTAATTATTAATATAAAAGGGACGAAATGGGACTACATGTCGTATTTATTGAAAAACAAAACTGATTATCTGGAGTGTATCATGTCAGCGCAAACACGGCAGGGTCGCCCCTTAATGAAAAGGCCCACGATCGATCCGATCGGCCACCCCCGATTTTGACGCAATAGTGTATATAGTAGTCGCTGGGCTAGATTAGATTAAAACATATATCACGTATGCAGTGGCGGAACATTAGGAATATTCGGTAATTAGTGAGGCATACTTGTAAAATTACTGACTACTCAGCTTGTTAATACGATCGTGGGCCATTTTACCACTTTCTGTAATTTTACCGCAATCTTGCAGGTAAAGATTGTTTCATGAAAAATGGATATAACTTAATGACTGCAGTAAAAGTACCTGGGGCCATCCCATTATTTATGACCGTTTGTTATTATTAAGTGGAAAGGACCGGCTTGTAATAATTATAATTAAATATAGGCACATCAGGTAGGTTAGGTTGATTAATTTATATTTAAATATCTTTTTGTGGTAAAATTTGTTAGTTTTTGAGGAATGGTTCAAGAATTGTCTTTTACCAAACATTCCTCAGAATAGCGTGATAGTAATGGATAATGCGAGCTATCACAGTCGCCAATTACATAAAGCTCCAAGCTCAAATAATACAAAATTGGAGATTCAGAACTACATGGCGGCGAATGATATATATTTTGAAGAAAGTTATAAAAAAAGTGATCTTTTAGAAGTTTTAAAGACATTTTGTATAAAAAAAGTATATGTTTGTGACACATTGGCAGAAGAAATTGGACATACAGTGCTACGGCTCCCACCCTATTATTGCATTTTTAACCCCATAGAGCATATGTGGCACCAGTTAAAATCACTGGTTAGGTCTGAAAATATTTCTCCGACTTTAAGTTCTAGTGTTGTAGAATTAATACGAAAATGCTTTAATGATATTCCCCCAGGTAGTTGGAAAAATTCAGTCCGTCACGTAATAACTATAGAAAATTCGTATATTAGTCTGGATCGTATAATTAATCCAATTACAATTAGTTTTGATGAGGATAGCGATAGCGAAACAGAATGACATTATAAATGTAAATAAATATGACTAGTAATATTTAAAAAAAATGTTATTTCATTTGATTACATCAATATACTTGTTTTCCTTAGTTCGTCCCTTCATACTTCACTTGTTTATTGCCAAGCTCTTATCGACACAATGGGACCGGCCCAGGAAATCATTAAGTCGTATCCAATTTTCGTGAAACGTACTGTAAATTTAAAGTAGTACTATACAACGTGTTCAAGATAAGGAGGGCCTGTACACGGATCTCGGAAACCGTAAGAGATACGAAGTCGGTTAAATAGAGGTAAAGTTGCGCATTTACGTACCTAATAATATGCCGTTTAGAAAATTTTAAAATTCCTAGTAGTTCCGGAGATATCCGGAAAAAAATGAAATTCGGAGAAATCGTTTTATTGTTTTTCTGGGTTTCTTTGAGATCGAATTCTAAAGTAAATTGCACTTTTACATTGCCACTTTTTCCGCTCTATCTAACAGCGTTAATTCTTTTGTAATCCGACGAGTCGTCTCAGAATTTTAAAACTTTCTAAACGGCATATTATTAGGCACGTAAATGCGCAACTTTACCTCCATTTAACCGACTTCGTATCTCTTACGGTTTCCGAGATCCCTGTACTGGCGCTCCTTATCTTGGACACGTTGTATACTACGCTTTAGTATTAGTGTTGGTAATTACCGAGATAATGTTATTAATTCCGACTACCTCCTGTCCTGCGTAAACATACGACAATTATAGTCTTTTAACTTTAACATTTTTGTATTTTTCACTGTATATTTTCTGTAAAATTGGGCGACAATTCAGTAATTTTAATCTTACAGGGGTACCTGCTATACAGCTATGTAAATTTACTGTTCCATAGTAATTGTCGACAATAACCTAGAATAATTTTTACGGTACGTCACTGGATTAGATTATATTCCATCCTTTTCCAACCCATTTTGATGAGCAGTTGAACGGGCGAGTTTCCATTCGTCCTGGCTCACGCAAACCATATAATCTGATAAATTAATAATGATACCAATAGGTGAAAACCCGGTTATGAAATGAAATAGTTTTAGAAAATACAAAATTTGACGATTTAAGTATAGACATTAATGGAATTAAACATCGCGGAGCAGTCAGAAATAATTACAAACTGCCCGAGACGTGCGCAGTTGATTTAAGTTCTGCACAGAAGGAAAATCAGCGACCGCCGACCGAAAACTCGGTGTTCGTAGAGCAAAATGTATCGATTCAACTGATTTGCAACTGTCAGAATAATCTTGATACGGAATTGTGGGTTTGGATGGTGTGAATTTCTATGAAAATCTTAATAGTATATTAAGTTTCATAAGACATTATCTTAGAGCACGCGTTTAATTTAAAAAAGGACCCGCGAAGCGGGGAGTTTTCTAAAGTACAAGCGCTCTAATTGTCTTATGAACCGTGTGTTTTATAATACTTTTTCTAATTTGGGTCTTTAAAGTCTGAAAACCTTTAAAAAATATAGTAGATTTTTTCCATTTGAATTAATATTTTCTTTTTGGGTTGGCAATACTTTTACAATTTAATAAAACGTTACAAGTTTCAAATATGACATGATAGAAACAATTGAACACAACAAAGCTTCTTCCCATCCGTCATAATTAAAAATAAATATATTATTAAAGTTGATAAAAAAGAGTCGGGGAGAAAGTTGTACTCCGTCAGAAATACGAGATGTTGCAGAAAATAATCTAGAAAAACTTTTAAAAAGAATATGCAAAACTTTGAGTTATGGTGCGAGCAGAACAAGTTCAAAATATTGAACAAAATAATAAATAATACTATTGAACAAAATATTGTGGCGACACAGAATCTGACAGGAATAACAATTAATGCCCAGTAAATATGTATATTTATAATGTAATGTATAATACTACTATATTGGATTAAAAATAAAAATAGTACTTTATTGAATAAAACTTTAGAAATAGAGCATAAACTGGAAGATGTTTCTATTATTTTTAGGTTATGTTGTTTTATAGTTGTGACTAGAAATTAGTTGACGGACACCGTCAGCATGTTATATATTTCCTAGTATAGGTATTTCGAATAAATATCTAGTAAAAATGATCTATTTGCAAGGTTAAAGGTTAGTATTTTAAAGTTTTCTATAAAAATTTTTTGTCGAATCCATAATGCCTAGAAAACTAATTTCAACGAAATCGAGGTAGGCCTAAAATTCGAACACTACATGCTGCCCACAAAAGTTCAGTTCCATAAAGTGGCAGGTTATTCATTTTTTTTGCATTTCATAATGTAGCCGTTATGAAACCCAAACAGAAATATGTCATTATGCACTTTGGAATAACCACGAGAAAAATACTGTCGAAAATAATATCGACAATGATTCTCAACCAGCCCCAGTCGCTATGTATCGAGGAAGTAGTGAACTTTTTAATTAAATCCTCGTTCCATTTAAAGTTACGGAAAAATCAATGGCTACTAAAACTCTTCGGGGCCCTTAAAATGTTTTTTTCGCTGTGACCTACTTAGATTAAAATCTTGTATACGGAAAGTCAGAATTGGTACGCGCAATAAAAATAGAAATTTAGAATTTAGGGTTACGAATAAACGGGTGTCATATTTTGATATAGGTGTTCGGCTCATATGCGGTGAATTTTTTATTATATGCGTTAAGGAACACTGTACCACTTATATATAAACAGTATATTGCTAGTACCATCTGCAATTATATCCCCGCTATGGGCATCGAAGGGGGCGTTGTGAGTTTGCGCGGTTCGGAAATTTCCTTGTGAAAGTAAACATTCGCAGGACCGTGTTTCAACTTTTTTAATGTAAATTTCACTGGTTAGTTAGGAAAAATATTGCAATCAAAATTTCGATTAGTTCGATTTAAGACGGCGTTCCATGCATACGATTTCTGACGATATGATGATCCTACGATGCTCTGATTGGTGTGAACTTTTGGTCCCAAATTCCGTCCGAATATTTGTAACAATCGACACGATGAGGTTTATTTTAACTTTCATCCGACGTCGTATGTTTCTTAACCTCATTTTTTTTAAACCAAAAATTAAGAAGAATTACTAATGCACCAAATTAAAAATGAATTTGAATTTTAAGGTTAGGTAGTGACCACATATATATTATATTGTATACGAGTGACACTCTCTTCTTTTTTGCAAGCTTTTTAGTGAAATTCGATTTCGAAGATCGGATAATGTGATAAGCAAAATATTCTCGTATATATATGTACATACCTGAAATACTTTATACCTGGTATTCATCCACGACTTTTTCAAAAAAGCACCATCCACTTGGGTCCTTTCATCTTAAACAAAACAAGCCACTAACCTACCAAACAGCGAATCGAATCACCACAAATTAAAAACTCCATTACAAAAATTGTTGTTAGGTAATGAAAGTATATAAAGCACTAATATACCGACAACAATGTGGATAAACCAATTTTTATTCTGTAATTTGAAAAAGCATCCAGAACCAAAGATGGCGACGAATAACAACAAACAAATAATGTCGGGTCGGCTCTGACGCGATCGATAAAAGTTCCACCCTACTGCGCACACTCGATAGGCCCGCGCCGTCTCCCATAGCGGGGACACTTTTTGTGTTTTGGAACATTCGTATTGGCAATATACTGTTTATATATATGTATGTATGTGCATTGTACGCGTATTTATTACACAAGAATCACAAGAAACAGTAATAGTGGTATGATGGCGTTTCTTTGCTGAATTCAGAAGTGGGACGTACTCTTTCCTATTATTTTAAAAGTACTTTCAGACCTTGCAAGCATGTTGAACAGTTGTTTAACGATTAATAAATTTGTGTGCTTTATATTATATGAAGGAAAATTGCATAGATACTTTATGTATTAAAAAAACCCACTGGGTACAAATTGTTAATTTATGACATTAAAATAAATAACTATTTCTCAATAACGCACGGACACCGATACTATTATTTACTATAAAGCAAAAGGTGGTTCACCTTGTGATGCAATTTTATTCGTGTAAAAAAATGGACATTAGATATTGTACCACCTTATTATTTTATTATGATGGTTATTTGAATTTGCTCTTGCTTTTAAGAAATAATTGAAGCACGTGAAAGCGACATATCTTACGTTACGTAACTCGTTAAATAAAATTAATGAATACTGGTGGAAACAAAGGTAACAAATACCCGGTGTCCTACTTAAGAATACACTGGAATATCCGAAACTATACGATGTGTTTTCCAAGATTTTTCAAAATACCCTGTATTGCTAACTAACCGCGATCCTATGGAATGCCCAGTCGATTCTGCGCATGGTTGTCCAGCTTCCTTAAGAGTTGCGTTTAATCACGGGTTGCCAAGCAGGCACTATTTTATGCGAACGTTTAGCCAAATTTACTTAATTGTTTTCAAATCTATAACTGGATTCGTAAAGTTAAAGGATTGGAAAACGGTATGAAAAAATTGCTTTTAAAAATATAATGTTATAAGAATAATAATAACAATTTTAAATAGAACAATTTTCAAATTTTTGTCACAGATCTTCCTGAAACTTGTTGACATCCCATGGGCATGTCAGACAATCTAAATATCAATAAATTAACTAAAAATCTTTATTATTAACGGCTAAAACTTCGCGAAAATAAATATTGATCAGCTGATGACTCTCATCTCTTTCTAACCTGCCAAAAAGCGGCATATTTTTTAATTAAATTGATGCACATAGATGGCTCTGATTGCTAATTTGGGATTGTTTGGGATCCTCATCTTAAGGGTCGCTCTCTGCAAGTGACGATTGACAGATTTCTCTCAGATCCGTTCACCATGCAGGTGTTTCTAATGGGTCAGTATTGTCTCTCACGCTCTTCTTACTCTACATTAACGACCTTCTAGTGAAAACCAAAAAAAAAACAATATATGTATGGCTTCACTCTTGTCTCATCTTTTAATTCTCAAACATCGGCTGCCGATGCACATTTTCGAAGACGGCATGGCAGCACGGCTAAACAAGGACCAGGAAGAAATTTTGTCTTGAGGTAGTAACGGTCACCAAGACGAATTTAATGCTAAGAAAACCCGTGCAGCAGTTTTCTCTAAGGTTAACATTTTAGAACCGGATATATGGCAGGACACGCAATTCCACAACAAAGCATACCATTCGACTACTGGATTTCATCGAAAGGAGAATCATTCGTCTGGTCGCGGACCACGAGCTACCCAAGATCATCAGCCCAGAAGATGTCGGCCACCAAGTCGATTTAATGCTAAGAAAACCCGGGCAGCCGGATATAGTCATGGCAGGACATGCAATTCTACAACAGAGCATACCATTCGGCTACTGCATTCCATCGAAAGGAGGGCCATTCGTCTGATCGGAGACCACGAGCTGACTAAGAACCTCGACAGCCTAGAACATCGAAGACAGATATGTCCATGCTTCCATTACATTGCTCTCTAATAGATATCTAAATAATTATCAAAAGTCATCTCTTAGATAATTAGTTGTTTATTATCAACACAATTAATTTTAAGTTTCCAGTTTTTAAAGTTTAATTCAACATAACTTTGCGCGCCCTAAACTACCCCTAAAATCTACAAAATCAACCTAGTTAAATCTATACTGCCGTTGTCAAACGATGGGGATACCGTGCGAATAATCTCATTGCTTGCTATCTGAATAGTAGACGAAGACATATTCTTGTTAAGTGACCTCTGGCACTTAATCCTCGGATTCTGGAGTTTTGTATTTTATACCATTCCATTTCGAAAAGCAGACGATTTAGTGACAATATTCTCACGAATATGAGTTATTGAAATACCCAGGTTTGAAAATAATTCTTTGTTAGACAAGATATTGAAATGCAAAGACATTTTCTTCTTACAGCATTAAGTTGCGCGTTTCTTAACAAAAGAAACGTCCAACATTTATCCCTAAACTACAGTTATCGACCGGACTATACCATCCTGACTCGCTCGCTCTTTTCTCTCAGGATGGCAGGACTTGCCATCAGAATTTCAGTTTAGTCCTGGCGAGGCATTAATAAACTTCTTATCCTTGAATCTGCTTCATGCGCTTTATCCTTTGTAAGGGCCGATTGCGCATGAGCCACGGGTGAAAAGGACGATGCGAAGGATCTTTTTGATTTACCTTTCGTGTTACGCTGGGGGGTAAGAAAAATTTTAAGGGGAGGTTTACATTCATTTGGGAGTTTTTGCAAAACACCATGATGAAAAAAAGCGAGTGTTTTTCAATCTATACGGATAAGAAATTATCTCAAAATCCAGCATCTCACTTCAGCTTTGTGCTCTAATAGCCCCAAAAGTAATATGGATAAGGGAATTAAACGTTGTGGTGTAGTGTGAACTGGGCTTACGAACTCCCTCGCTTCAAAACTCCGCCGACTCGTAACTTTTCCGTCTTTGTTTTTCTTGGGATTTCTTTATTTTTCTTTCGATCGGCTTCCTTCGTAATTGCGCCGGAATGCATGGATACTCCTAATCTCGACTAAGTGGCAACTTTGTGGTTTTAATTTAGCTTAGAGTTGTTACAAGGGAGGGTGGGAAATATGGATGGGTTTAATAGATAGGAGAAATATATGGATTGGTTTTGATAGATAAGTGGAAAATATGGATGGGTTTCATAGATAGGAGAAATATATGGATTGGTTTTGATAGATAAGTGGAAAATATGGATGGGTTTCATAGATAGGAGAAATATATGGATTGGTTTTGATAGATAAGTGGAAAATATGGATGGGTTTCATAGATAGGAGAAATATATGGATTGGTTTTAATAGATAAGTGGAAAATATGGATGAGTTTCATAGATAGGAGAAAAATACGGATTGGTTTTAATAGATATGTGAAAAATATGGATGGGTTTCATAGATAGGAGAAATATATGGATTGGTTTTGATAGATAAGTGGAAAATATGGATTGGTTTCATAGATAGGAGAAATATATGGATTGGTTTTGATAGATAAGTGGAAAATATGGATGGGTTTCATAGATAGGAGAAATATATGGATTGGTTTTGATAGATAAGTGGAAAATATGGATGGGTTTCATAGATAGGAGAAATATATGGATTGGTTTTGATAGATAAGTGGAAAATATGGATGGGTTTCATAGATAGGAGAGAAATATGGATTGGTTTTAATAGATATGTGAAAAATATGGATGGGTTTCATAGATAGGAGAAATATATGGATTGGTTTTGATAGATAAGTGGAAAATATGGATTGGTTTCATAGATAGGAGAAATATATGGATTGGTTTTGATAGATAAGTGGAAAATATGGATGGGTTTCATAGATAGGAGAAATATATGGATTGGTTTTGATAGATAAGTGGAAAATATGGATGGGTTTCATAGATAGGAGAAATATATGGATTGGTTTTGATAGATAAGTGGAAAATATGGATGGGTTTCATAGATAGGAGAGAAATATGGATTGGTTTTAATAGATAAGTGGAAAATATGGATGAGTTTCATAGATAGGAGAAAAATACGGATTGGTTTTAATAGATATGTGAAAAATATGGATGGGTTTCATAGATAGGAGAAAAATATGGATTTGTTAATAGATGATGGGGATAGTAGTGGAATATATATATATATATGCATAAATTATAAGAGTTGAATAAGTTAGAGATTAAAACTTTTAATTATTAATTTTTTGTTAAAATATACCATTGTTTGGGTTTGTTGATTGTAACTATTATTTTTTCATTAAAATATACCATTGTTTCGGAGTTTACTCTGCTCTGCAAGTTTAAAATGAACCAACCCCTTGCAACTGTTTAAGACAATGCCCTCTCCCCCCAAACCAAAATTCTGGCAACGCTATTGCCTACATAAACTCAATACCTTCTCATCGTTCAACAGTCGAGTAAAAATAATAGAAATCACTTAACTCGAAAGCGCGAAGTAAGGTTAGCGTATCCATAAATCCAGTGCTTTAATCAGCCATTGCCAGATTGGCTTATCTTTCAGTGCTCCATCAAAGAACTAACTTTTATATTGGCCCGAACTTTTTGTTTACTCTCTCGCTTGGCTGTGGCTCCGCGATCGGGCGAAAAGTTCAATGATATTCCCGTATAGTTTGTTTACAGATAGATGCTTGTATAATTTATTCTAACTTTGGTTAGATAACTAATCGTTTTTTCAATAGAATGACTTTCAGTCTTGTTTTGATCAACAATTTTTTTTATGTTCCCTGTTTTGTGGACTTTAGTTCTTTATTTTTATCAGAATTCTTACTAGTACGACTCGCAAGTTCTAGTTGATTCATTATAAGAATTTGTTATTTTTATACAACCCTTACACGTAAACAACCTATGATTTCAGGTCTTTCAAGTTTTTTTGCCACTCACCACTGTCTTGTATGACTCCGTTCTTTATTTTTCGCACTCGTTTCACTAGGTTTACTTCCAAGTTTTTATTTGGTCGACTACAAAAATGTGATACTTCTCAAGTCACGATTGCATTTTTCTCGAACGGACTATATTGCATTATCCACAGAATGTTATTTCCATTCCCTATTCCCAGTTATGTCCTCTTTCTCTTTTCACGGTTTTCCCGCTCTGGCAGAAAAGTGAAGAAGAATCGAATCGGAAATAGCAAAAAGAAAGAGGAATAAATAGGGATCTTTCGCAATTTTCAGAATTCTTCGCCTTCTATTTACATGGAAATCGTAACGCATACAGGAACCATGGAACAAATTTTCATTTATTACCTTCACTACATACTAATAAACAGTCATGTGTTGCTTAATATGCTCACCATGTTCCGTGGGACCACTATCTGGGTAAACCATCTAGGGTAACATATTTTTGTGGTCATAATCCACAAATTACCATATTTCTAGGGATTATAAACCAGGGTACTTCTTGGCACTAAAGTCCGTTTTGTTGCAGTTGATAGCTCATATCGAGGGTTGAAGCCATAAAACAACCGTAAACCATAGGCGTTGCCAATAGTAATTACCTTATTTAATAAGAAAATTGGCCTCTGTCCATTGTTAAGTAGGATTAGGGTTAAAGTAGGTACAACAGGGGTAATTAATTTACCTATTTTTGCCTGCTTTAGGATGTTATTACGCCATTTGATGTGCGTTTGTCAAACTATGTATTTAGTTGTATTTAGATACTGCATTATCTCAAAGTTGAATTATTTCCTATACTTGTAACAATGGCTTCAAGTTTTTCGCCAACGTGTCTTCGTCAAATTAGCAAGAGTGCATATTCTCTCCGAGAAAAGACATTAATATTAAACGTGCATGATGCTCTAGTGTACCAGAAACCTGCAAGTGATGTTCGTAGCATCATTGCAGAGTGTGCCAATATGGTAGGAGTTGGAGAGGCTACTATATATAGGTTCTTGCGTGAAAGAAAATCTAAGAACCTCAGTGAGCCAAAACAACTCCCAGGAAAGAAACCGTTAGAAATTGACAATTTCATTAAAAATGGTATTAGAAGAAAAGTACATAGTTTTTATTTTGCCAAGGAAATACCAACTATAGACAAAATTTTACAAGCCATTAACTACGACGAGGACTTACCACAGCTATCACGAACGAAACTATGGAAAATACTTCATGATATGAACTTTCGATGGGAGAAGCAAAACAGAAAATCTTTTCTTATTGATAGAGCAGATATTATTTGCTGGAGACGTCAATACTTAAGGTCCATCCGAAAATACCGCAGCGAAGGCAAAAACATTTTCTATTTGGATGAAACTTGGCTGAACGAAGGGCACACCGTATCTAAAGTTTGGCAAGATAAAAATGTCCTAAGTTCTCGACAAGCTGTCATGGAAGGCTGGTCAACAGGACTTAGACCACCATCTGGAAAGGGACGCAGACTTATTATAACTCATATAGGAAGTTCAAATGGCTTTTTGGATCAAGGATTATTACAATTCCAGTCGAATTCTACTAAAGACTATCATGAAGAAATAACTGCTGATGTTTTCGAGGAATATTTTAAGCAAATGATAGAATACATTCCCGCTAATTCTGTAATAGTGATGGATAATGCCAGCTATCACTCTAGGCTAAAAGAGAATCTTCCCACAACTTCATGGAAAAAGGCGGAAATCGTAAACTGGTTACAACGAAAGGAATTGAGTTACGATAATACCATGGTAAAAAAAGAACTTTTGGATATTGTTAGGCTACATAAATCACAGTATAAAAAGTATGTTATTGACGAGATGGCAAGAGATCGAGGTATTATAGTGCTCCGTTTACCACCTTACCATTGTGAGCTAAATCCTATCGAATTAATATTGGCTCAAGTAAAAGGATATGTTGCTAGAAATAACAAAACTTTTAAAATGCAAGAAGTGCGACACCTCTTGCTTCATTCTTTAGCAAATGTGTCATCAGAAAATTGGCAAAACGCCATAAAACATGCTATAGTAGAGGAACAAAAAATGTGGGAACTTGACAACGTAATTGACACAACTATGGAAATTGAGCCTTTAGTAATAAGCGTAGGACATGATGACTCTTCAGATTCTTCTGAGGACCATTTTATCGAGTTATAATTATTGAAATTGTCAATATTTTTTGATCTGTAAATAAATTAGTTTTCTTGTAAATAAATTCATAAAATCTATTACATTTAAATAAAATAATAAGCGGTTACATTAAAAACCCAACTCTCCGACCATGATGGGCCGTTTTAATCATTATCCTTTCATTTCATTTTATGGCTCTATTGTTACTTTATCTGTTACCCGGTGGAATAGGTCAAAATTTCTTCATCTTTATGCTAGATGTACGTAAAAAGACCATTTTATAGGTAAAATATTTTAGGCCACCGGGCCCTTGTTTTGAATCTTTAATGAGGGTATCGAGCTATCAACGGCAACGAAACAGACTTTAGGTGATGTTCTACTTTTCACTATACCTGAGTGTGCTGTCTAGGTTGTAGCATATACTTGAAATCGCGTTCCGAAAATGGAAGTAATTGGAACAATGGGACTAAACCACGAAGGCTGCACATAATCTTTTTAAAAACGCTCCATTTTTTAAAAATCTCAGGGGCCCCGAATCGGCCTCTGGGATATCAAAACCAGGCAACGAAAACAATATTAGATAGATGGTCCAAAAAACAACACCTATATCGATGGCTAATACACGCACAGACCGCAATTGGAAAACCATCGAAGATACTATCTAACAGGTGATGGGTCTGCTAACAGGCCACTGTTACTTGCGGATACACCTTCAACGGATAGGTATAAACAATGGATCAAATTGAATGCAGACTCTGCGGGGAAGAGGATGAAACTGCCTTCCACATAATATACCGCTGCGAAGCGCTCTCGCAGAAGACATAATATCTCTGGGAACATACAACGTGGAGACAGCCTCCCGCATGACAAGCTTGGTAGAAGGTTACTGGACCTCATAGAAGGAACAAACATTTTCTAACAAGATCGGGGTACACAATAAGCCGGAAGGTTGCAGTGATAGAAGTTCGGGGCCTTACACCCGACCAACCACAATCAAATTGACTCCCTGAATTGTCTAAGCTGGATAAAACGACCATCTACAACCGAAAATAAGGATGTTTCCAGATCTAAACGCTGTATTTTTAACGGGGCATTATGTGTCATCCGGCGTAAACTCTCCAACAATGTGAAAATACATAGAATAAAAGGAGACGACGGCAGTAATGGAATGGCAGAGGTCCATCCCGTTAAATTTAGCGTCTCGCCAAAGCGTTTCAACCAGAAAATTCTAAACAAATGTCTCGTCACTACTACAGCCCACAACAGACGGAGTGGGAGTAAGCAATTAAAATATACGAGTATATTCTTTACTATTGCGGGTGTTTCTGTCTCTTGAAATACGAACCAAATTAATCAGCCCTTCCTTTCACATTTCCGTCATTTATTTTAACTTCGATGTTTAGTTCTACTCGACTTCTACCGACGCCATTTGGTTGTTGCACGGAAAAAACACGAATTTTGTTTTTACATGGGCAAATAGTCACGAACCGGCCTGAGGCATGTGCAGTTGATTTAAAGCGTTCACAGAAGCAAAATCTGTGGCCGCTGATCAAAAATTCGATGTTCGTAGAGCAAAATGTATCGATTTGCAACTGATTTACAACTGGTACGGAATTGTGGGTTTCGATTCGTGTTATTTTCTTTAGTTTCGGCATGTTTTCCATTATTCTTTAAATATCTATTCCAAAACGAAAGGCTAACTCTAAACAAAGCCGAAATGAGCAAGAATAAGAACACTTTTAGGTTGAGTTAAGTAGTGAATTCTCAGATTTCAATGATTTGATGAAGGTTTGGTATTTCTACCCGTTCAAAGACAACGAAATTTACAACCGATTGGAACCGGTATTATTTTTGTTTGGATTTCTCACTATCTTTGCTTTCCTTACTACTACTTTGCTGCTCCAAGGACCAGTATGTAAGAAATAGTGACCTCCATCGGGACCTGGGCAGTGAAACTGTGAACATAGAGATTAAGAAGATTGACAAGAGCCATGAAGAGAGACTTCATCCACATGTGAATGTAGAAGCAGTCGAGCTCTTAGATAACATAGGAGTAGTGTGAACACTCAACAAACGGGTAAGATCGTTTGAGTGATAGTAATAATAAGAGCAGAACTAGTATAGTGTACACGTTAAAGCTGTGTAAAATGGTCTTTGTCGAGTTGTGTGGGGGAGTTGTCTGCTCCCAATTAATTTTTAAAAAGTACGTATTACGCGAATTGTGACCAAATTTCCCGAGTATTTTCGAGTTTATCGGCGATTACGGAATATATTCTTCGTCTGACATGATCTCATCGATCGGTTTTTTTCCAAAGCAGATCTTTAATAAAAGTTTCTTAAGACTTGTATAATTAGTCCATTAAGGGTAGCTATATCCCTCCCTTAATCGGCAATTCGTCCCGAGAAATTAAAATTAGCATACAAAACTGTCGGGGCGATCGTTTCACCTCATCCGCTGAAATTTAATTAAGGTTTGGACCCCCGATAGACCGTCCCAAGCAGGGGCGTACGGATGATTTTTTTTTATAGAGGATAGTTGCCGGTGACATAACGTTTCTGATTCTCCCAAAATATTCTATTTTGTGTTAGACAATCTTCTATTTTGTGTCCGACAATCTTCTATTTTGTGTTAGACAATCTTCTATTTTGTGTTAGACAATCTTATATTTTGTGTTGGACAATCTTCTATTTTGTGTCCGACAATCTTCTACTTTGTGTCCGACAAAATTCTATTTTGTGTTAGATAATCTTCTATTTTGTGTTAGACAATCTTCTATTTTGTTTCCGATGATCTTCTATTTTGTGTCCGACAATCTTCTATTTTGTGTTGGACAATCTTCTATTTTGTGTTAGACAATATTCTATTTTATGTTAGACAATCTTCTATTTTGTGTCCGACAATATTCTATTTTGTGTTAGATAATATTCTATTTTATGTTAGACAATCTTCTATTTTGTGTCCGACAATCTTCTACTTTGTGTCCGACAAAATTCTATTTTGTGTTAGATAATCTTCTATTTTGTGTTAGACAATCTTCTATTTTTTTATTTCCGATGATCTTCTATTTTGTGTCCGACAATCTTCTATGTTGTGTTGGACAATCTTCTATTTTGTGTTAGACAATATTCTATTTTATGTTAGACAATCTTCTATTTTGTGTTCGACAATCTTCTATTTTGTTTCCGATGATCTTCTATTTTGTGTCCGGCAATCTTCTATTTTGTGTTGGACAATCTTCTATTTTGTGTCCGACAATCTTCCTTCTATTTTGTGTTAGACAATCTTCTATTTTGTGTTAGACAATCTTCTATTTTGTGTTAGACAATCTTTTATTTTGTGTCCGACAATCTTCTATTTTGTGTTAGATAATCTTCTATTTTGTGTTAGACAATCTTCTATTTTGTGTTAGACAATCTTCTATTTTGTGTTAGACAATCTTCTATTTTGTGTTAGACAATCTTCTATTTTGTGTTAGACAATCTTTTATTTTGTGTCCGACAATCTTCTATTTTGTGTTAGATAATCTTCTATTTTGTGTTAGACAATCTTCTATTTTGTGTCCGACAATCTTCTATTTTGTGTCCGACAATGTTCTATTTTGTGTTCGACAATCTTCTAATTTCTCCATGAAAACGGTCCCTCGTGTTTTTCTCAATTCTGGCGGTTTTCGGATATAGATACAGGATGTCCCGAATAAAATAAAATGCATTTTACAGTGGTTTTATTAACCATAGGAAATACAAAAATGATCAAAAATTTTACATTCTCATTGTCAATTTTTCTCCTCTATAAGATAATTTAATTAAATAGTCAATCCAACGTTTGGTTCATACAAACTAGGTTGCAGAAACCATCGTATATGATTAATGGCATGAAGCTCCGCGTCCGTTTATTTAAAGTCTTCAAATTAATTTTGCCATTTATTCGCGGTGAAAGATTTAAATCCTTCTCAGTTCTCTACCAACAAGGATAACGATGTTATTTGTTTGTTTCACGTCTCGAGGTCTATTTCCGTGAAGTTAAGAACATTCACTACCTCATGTCGTTTCGTAAAGAGTTTGCAAGGTGAACCCGCTTCGCCCGCGTTCAGTCCTATCTTTCTTCATATTGGTCTCGAAACGGCGACGTCAAGAAGATCGTTTTTTCGATTCTCGTCAATATCGCAGTGATGGGCAAAATTGAGTGACAGGATTGTCTAACCATCAGATAAAAACAGTAAGACGGATGGTATTGGTTGCATTACCGTTACACTCCGTTGAGGGAGGTGAATATTTTCATAACGGAATCAAATTCGTTTATCCAGAATTACAAGGATTACAAGAGATTGTTTCTGTAAACATCAGAATTGTATTATCGGCACCATGGAACCCCTGCACATTTCGCTTATCAGGTCAAGTAACATTTGGGCGAAGCGCTTCCAGGGTTTCGGATTGGTCGCGGTGGTTCCGTTAGTTGACCTCCAAGGTCTCCAGACCTCACACCACTAGACTTTTATTTATGGGGCTGGTTCAATAATGAAGTTGACACAGTAAAAGTCGACACTCGGGTCGACGTATTAGAAACACTATACAGCCGATATTAAAGACATCCGGAGAGCAACAGGCGCCCTTCGTAGACGAACATTCATTAATCGAGCGCTGTAATTAAAAAATTGTTAATACAGTAACGGACACCTCTAATAAGCGGACATCTCTATTAAGCGGACATTTTTTCATACTCCGAAACTAGGTATATGAAATTCCATGAAAATCAACCTCTCTTGGGCGGACGCGGACAGGCTGTTTTCATACAAAGGTGCGAAAAAAGTATTTGGGAGACGAATAAGTACGGTGCAAAAACTCTCTGAAGACAGACCGGCAACCAATCGCATATACATGGCAGCGCGAAAGGACTTCGCCGAATGAAAGTATGTGTGATTCCCCGACAGCAGTCCGCCGTTTATTTGTGAGTTGTAAGGTTAAAATCGTAAACAATGGCACAAAAATGTCGCGTTTTGAGTCTGAATGAGAATATTGATGTTGTGGAAGTTTGTAATTTGATATCAATAATTTGGGCGGGTTCATTAACATTGATAGCAATGTTTTATCAATGTTAATATGTCACTATTTGACGACTCTGATGAAGAAGTTGAATGGAGTAATCAAACAAATGTCACCAATTATCAACAAGCCATTAGTATGGTAAAGGAAGTATAAGAGTATGCAAAGAATAGAGGTGACTCTACAGCAATGGAATTGTTATCAGACTTGGAATTACATTTTCTAGATTGCAAGTATAAAACGCAAACACGTCAAACTACGTTATTAGATTTTTTTAGTACTACATCCTAACTAAAACTAGATTATTTTTGTTATGTTATGTTAATTTGTACATACATATACATAGTAATAATTTTGCATTTACATATTACCTAATAACAAATTTGCCATGGGCGGACACCTCTATTAGGCGGACACATTTAGACGGTCCCGTAGGTGTCCGCCTAAGGGAGGTTTTACTCTATATGAAACGTCCTCTTTTTCTTTAGTGGCACATGAGATATTGAAAAATTTTTTCAAAAAGTTCTTTACTCTGATTTCATAGGATTTTTTTTTAAAATGCCTTGGCATTACTGTTAACACATTTTGACACAAATGTGTTAACCTAGTCCCATTAATAATTTGTTCATGGTTATTCTTTTCTTACCGAACGAACGAACAAACCCCCTCCCCCTAAAAAACTCATTTTATGGTCACTGCTACTCTATTTATTGCAGAAAGTCACAAACTTTTGTTTTATAATTCAATAGAGCATTTTTAAAATGCCATTTATTTTATTTCGAAATTATTAAAATATTATAGAAACCTATAGATGGCATATTTATATCCCTATTTATGCAATAAATAGTAGAAACGCCATTATCATTAAAATTAAAATGGAATAAAACAAAGAGCATCGAAAATTGGTAAATATTTTCATTTTTATTCATTTGTTCAAATGGCAAATTATATTAATATTAATGATTTATCAATTTTTAGGTCTGGTGTTTTCATATTTTATTTATTGTATTACCGCGCTTTTAGCTACAGGGTGTCAATTTGAAAACTCCCCTCCCTTAAAATCGCGTTTGCAGCACATATAAACCATTATATTGCCAATAGGAACGTTCCAAAATACAAAAAGTGTCCGCGCTATGGGAGATGGCGTGATACTATTGAGTTTGCGCAGTAGGGTCGAAATTTGTTTGTTGTTATTCGTCGCCATCTTTGGTTCTGGATGCTTTTTCATTCATTTTCACATTGTTGTCGGTATATTAGTGCTTATAAACTTTCATTACCTAACAACAATTTTTGTAAATAAGTTTTTATGTTGTGGTGATTCGATTCGCTGTTTGGTAGGTTAGTGGCTTGTTTGGTTTAAGATGACAGGACACAAGTGCATGGTGCTTTTTTGCAAAAGTCGTGGATCAATACCAGCTTTAAAGTATTTCAGGTATCTACATATACAGTGAGGACGTAAAGTAAGGAATAAATTCATTATCTCGCAAACTACAATTTTTTAAAAAAATCGCTCGGACCCTTCGATTTTGTTTTTCGAACGCGCATATTCTGACATAAAATGTAGATATACAGGGTGTTGCAAATAAGAGTGACATATTTCGCAATGAATCAAGACTTGCATTGATTCATGCACGCTGAGGAAAACCTGTAGTCAGCATGCGTGAAGCGCAAGAAAAGTCGAGTAGGCTTTGGAGTTATGATGCAAGAACCAAAAGAATTAATGCCAATAGTTACTGTTATTGTCAGTTTTATGCGTATTTTCCTAACGTTTTACTAGTTTTCAAAAGACTCATTTCGTTTTTTCATAACTAAATTAAATTAAAATGCGGCTCACTGAGAAACAGCGCATAGAGGTTTTGATGATGATGGGCTACGGTGATAGGGTTAGAACACAGCAAGAAACTTGTGAGTTATTTAATCAAAAATACCCCAATCGTCCGCCAATATCACAATCAACAGTAAGCAAAATTGAGTACAAGTTTAGGCAATTCGGTCATGTAAGAGATGTGCCTAGATTTGGTCGTCCTCAAGTTGATGAAAATCAACAATTAGAAGTCTTACTGGCAGTTCAAGATAACCAGCATGTGGTGTCTAGGCAGGTAGCAAGTGACGTGGATATTGGAAAAACAACAGTTCTTAAAATACTGCATACAAATAAATACCATCCTTATAAAATGCAACTTCTCCAAGAACTTTTGGAAAGGGACTTTGAGAGGCGCCTTGAATTTTGTGAGCGTTTACAGGATATGTGTTTCGTAAACAGAAATTTTGTAAAAAAATATAATTTTTTCCGATGAGTCCACATTTTGCTTGAATGGTGACGTAAATACCCAAAATTATCGATATTGGTCCGATGTAAATCCACACTGGATGAGGGAAGGACACACACAATTTAATCAAAAGATCAATGTGTGGGCTGGCGTTGTCGATGACATTGTTATAGGGCCTTTCTTTTTTGACGGAAATTTAACAGGCGAGAGATACTTGAGTTTTTTAGAACAAGAACTTGTTCCAGCCCAGGCCACCCTTTTTCCTGAGTTAGAACGTCCCGATTTGCCACATCATAATATCTGGTTGCAACAAGATGGTGCTCCCCCACATTTCGCTGTGGGAGTTCGTACATATTTGGACGATACTTTTCCAAACAGGTGGATTGGAAGAGGTGGTTTTATTGAGTGGCCGCCAAGGTCACCCGATTTAACACCGAACAAACCCACTCGACTTTTTTTTATGGGGATACCTTAAGGGAAAAGTATTCAAAAGCCAGCCTGCAAATTTAGATGATTTAGAAGATCGCATCCGGCAAGAAATTCGGCAAATTACACCCCAAATGGTTCGAAATGTTCAGCGAGAATTTGTAGATCGGTTAGGCTATTGTCGGTCAACTGACAATGGCCTAACCGAAGACACTTCGAACATTTACTTTAGAAAAATTATTTTTAAGTTCACCTAACTGTTTTTTTCGATAAATAAGACATTTTTAAAATAATTTTATTCTTTGTTTTCTCCATGACTTTTTCCACTTTTCAAATTTTGAATGAGAATAACTCCAAAACGCTTGGGCTAAGGTATAGCACATGCTACATGAAAAATGTTTAGGATTTTCCGAAGAATCCGTACATGCAATAATATACAGTGGGTTCTATTTAAGAAAAAAAAAAATTTTGTGTCACTCTTATTTGCAACACCCTGTATATCTACATTTTATGTCAGAATATACGCGTTCGAAAAACAAAATCGAAGGATCCGAGCGATTTTTTTAAAAAATTGTAGTTTGCGAGATAATGAATTTATTCCTTACTTTACGTCCTCACTGTATACATGTGTGGTTTGCAGTAACTAATATTAAAAATCGAGAAGACACGTCACTTTTATTGTGAAGGGGGACTATTTTAAAGAGTATTTGCTGCCTTCGTGGTTTAACCCCCTGGGAGGGATCGATGTTACCCTTAAAGCCTTAAATGGGAGGGGGTCAAGTGGCGCATCATCCGTTCCAATATAACCATGATTTATTAATTTTTAATACTAATACATTAAAATTTGTAGACGGTTGCTCTGTCCCTGGTAAAGAATTGTGGAAAAGGTGTTACCTAGAGTGACTACCAATGGACCCCTAATCATTGTAAGAAAAGAGCCAGCACAATATATTTTTTTAAATAATAACCTAAAAACCATAAATCTCTTTTCCATCAGTTTTCGATTCTTCTTCTTCTCTTATGGTATTATTGGAAAAAGAGATTTAAACAGCCTTTACAATGATGTACCACGTGACCTCCCCATCCCATTTAAGATTTTAAGGGTAATATTAACAATATAGCTGTATAAATTTAATTACTGAATCAACCCATAAATAAAAACTACTGTTAATAAATTTCTATCCAAGCGTGGGTATATTTTAAGGCTACCATTCACTAATACGATAACTAGATAGAGTGTTTAAAACCACTCTAACCGACTATAAATAATTTGAAATTGTTGTATACAGACGATCGGTTACAGGTACACCCGATTAACCATCGATACGATCAGCGAAAACGAATTCGTATTTATGGAGACGGCGCACGGAAAAAAATCGTTTTCGATTAATTACCGCGACTTTCAGTCTTTCTATCTAGTGTTGAACTAACCTTAGATATTAGAGTGAGTATAATGTACCGTTAAATTAATATCCAATATCCTTTGGCTTTAAATACCGGGTGTTGCTTAATTTCGTGTTAATATTTCATAGTGTGAATCCTTAAGAGCTGCGTTTAATCACAAGTTGCCAAGCAGGCACTGTTTTATGCGAACGTTTAGCCAAATATACTTAGTTTTTCTCTAATCTAAAACTGGATTCGAAAAGTTAAAGGATTGGAAAACGGTAAATTGCGTTAAAAAATATAATATTAAAAGAATAATAATTACAATTTCAAATATGAACAATTTTCAAATTTTTATCATAAATCTTCCTGAAACTTGTTGATACCCCAGTCGACATGTCAGACAATCTAAATATCAATAAATTAACTAAAAAACTTTACTATTAACGGCTAAAACTTCACGACAAGAAATATTGATCAGCCGATGGCTCTCTTCTCTTTATAACCTGCCAAAAAGCAGCAAATTTTTTAATTAAATTGTTGCAACATAGATGGCTCTGATTGCTAATTTGGGACTGTTTGGTATCCTCATCTTAAGTCGTTATATGAAGAAAATTGAATATAAACAAATGTCTGCAACTGTCGTTATTTATTAATATCTCCTTATCTAAGTACTTTAGAT
The DNA here is from genome assembly GCA_963991005.1 of Barypeithes pellucidus. NCBI lineage: Eukaryota > Metazoa > Arthropoda > Insecta > Coleoptera > Curculionidae > Barypeithes > Barypeithes pellucidus. The sequence continues at coordinate 13,062,257 of OZ022565.1, read as the reverse complement.
ATTATTTACGATTTTGATACGACAACGCTGATAAAAACTGACCACTTGTTCGTTCGGGTTTACAATTCCTTGTGTTGCAAAACATTTTTCGTCGTCATTTTCGTAAAAAAATTTATATGAAAAGGTATGAAGAAGTGTTAAAATTTTAATATTTTTTCCTGAAGCGTTTGACGTGTACATATGGCAACACCGTCCAACATTCTCCGACGTATTTTGAGACTTGACCTAGGACAATTGTTTGTGTACATCTGTAGCAGTGCCGTCCACGTGGTTTTTCGGGTTTGACCTAAGGTGGCTTATCTCGCTTATGATTTCAAAGTGCCATTTATGGTTATCTTTATGCAATTCTTTTTCATCTCAGGATTTCTTTTGAACGTTTGGTATCGTATTTCAAGAAATACTGTACTTTATCTCCATTTACGAAATCGTTGAACGAACTAATACCCCGACTAGCAGGCGATACTATCAGGGATTACCAAGCACATTTCACAGCCAATTTCTTAACCTTATAAAAACACGTTAACGACGTTTAAGTAGACAAATTAACAGCCTTTAAATTATTAAACTGCTTAAATGGTTCTTAATTTAATTAAACAATTTTTTATACAGGGTGTTTTCTTATGATGTGCTAATATTTCTGAGGGTGATTCCTTAGGTCATTCAATGAAGGAAAGTGTTGATATGGAATATAGGTGCGCAATGGATTACATTTTTTGCTTGTATACAGGGTGTCGAATTTTTTTCTGCGTACTTTAGATATTATTTCAATTTTCGTATGTGTTAATGATATGGTATATGAAGCTGCATATTTTGGTTAGAAAAGATCCACCAGTGGCGTCCCTGCAAACATGTTTGATATTTTTTACAATAAAGATGGTGCGCCACTGATATTTTTCCATGTGGATAATTTTTCTGATTAGCCTGGTCAATTTTACACGAAAACGGTCTCTTGAGTTTTTCTCGTCAGACTCACCGTTCTTGTTTAAAACCACTAAATTCATTCATTAAAACTCATTATTATTAACATTGATAAAATAATTAATGATAAATTTTCTTTTATAAAAATTGTTGGAGTGGGCAATTCGATGCGAAAACATTGACATATGGAATATCCACATGGAAAAATATCAGTGGCGTACCATATTTTTTGTAAAAAATATCAAAGGACATGTTTGCAGGGACGCCACTGGTGGAAAAATTTAATAACTTTTCTAACTAAAATTTGTGGTTCTATATCCTATTAACACATACCAAAATTGAAAATAATATCTAAAGTATTTTCGGAGGAGGTTAAAAAGAGGCCATCTCTAGTATGCCGCGCCGAGCGCGCATTTGGGAAAATGAAAATTTTTCTCCAATCCCTCCTCATAGCTGATAAAAAAAATTAACAAATTAAATGCGGCCTGATCCCCGTAGCTCGATTAATAAACTGCTTATTAGCATTTATGTAATATTTTTTTCCTCCCCGAACAAACCCCCATTACTCCCCTCCTAATTGCCCCACCAAACCCAGCCTCCGGCCCATCAAAGTCCTCGGTGTCACCCGTTGATTCGCGAAAAATTGATGCCCCACCTCCGCCCCTTCTCGAGATGAATTAATTAAATTTTATTGTTTTTTGCAGTTAAAAATCGCGATAATTCGCGAACTCATTGAGATATCGGGATCAGGTTTGTTCGAGCTTACGCGCTCTGTAAAACTCTTCAATTTTGCCCTTCACATTTTTTTTGTATCATCAAAACCTGCTGAGTTATTTTCCATTTCCCGTTGTAGGTTAGACTTACTGGGCGTGCCCCCTCCCCCTACATGCGGCGCCCCCTACAAATCATATCGGAATGTCGAGGGGATTCTACTGTATCGATTGGGGAAAAAAAATTACTGGATTTCGTCAAGGGATTTTCGTAAACCGGAATGACTCCACTATTAATACATACCTACCAATATGTATGGACAAATTATTATTTCCCAGACCACCCGATGATACCTTATACAATAAGGGCGTATTGTTGTCTGTGCAGCAGCACTTTAAAATACTAATTCAGATTGAATGGTATGCTACCAAAAAAAGGAAGTCTTTTCCATTGATAGGATGTCACCACCTGCAGACCGGTTCGAAATCAAAAATAAAAAGTCTACTTATTTTTCGCCCTTATTGTATAAGGTATCATCGGGCGGTCTGGGAAATAATAATTTTTCCATACATTGGTATTTGAAAATGTATCATTACAGGTTGATGCTTCATTAATACTTGGTATAAATTAAAAAAAAACATGTTTTTGTTATCTGGTTGATTTGCAAATCGTATGAAAAAAAAGCTGGAGAACGTCTGGAAATGAAAACTGTAAACAAAAATATTTTCCTTGAAAGTATCGTAAACACACATATAAAAGGTTATTCGTTTTTATCTATTCCTTATTTTATGTCGCATAAATAATAAATCATTGACACGAACAATGCTTGCAAATAAGAAATTTACTATAGTTAAAATATCAGATTGTTAATACAAATTCCGTAAAACAAAAAAGTTTTTAATAATTATTATAAAAATATTTAGTAAACCATTTATGTATCTATATGAAAAGTCTTTGTAAAATTTACGAGAATCTTTTGTAAAATTTACTAAAATCTTTTGTAAAATTTACTATCTTTTGTAGTATTTACTGAAATCTTTTATAAACATTTTGACACGCGCGGTCTCCCAAAAGGGCCCCCATCCAAATGGTAAGCTCACGTTGCGTCCTTTGACTTCCTCGATCGATGGTATATTCCCTATATAAGTTCTCCGCGCATTGTTTGTTATGAAGATCGAAATCCCATTGGTATGATTTAAGCTTTTTTCTCTACAATATTATTTTGGTACGGATTATTAATGGAAAATGTTATTAATACTATGTTTTATAGGAAGTCTTTTTTTCCATGCATTACAGAATATATACACTCGCCGGCACAAAATTCCGCCACCCTGATATTTTGGTCCAGTTTGATATTTTATAACTTGTTTATTTTTTATGCGATTTTCATGATTTTGTTATCCGTTTTGTAGATCCATTTATTGTGTTTTTCCTTAATTATTTTATAAAGTAACATTTTTCGATTAGGCTATACTATACAGGAGTAAATCAAACTGTTGTTTTTTGTCGTAATTTCAATACACCCTGTACGAAAATTAAGGTGGATAATTTTATTTACGTACTGTTTCTTGTAATCTTTGATGTAGTCTAAACATTTCCTTTTTTGATTCATTGCATTATCTCATTTCTGCTGCGAACTGAAAAATGTTAAATGAACCAATGTTATTTGTAGAATATGTATGTCCAGTTTCCGGTTAAAAATTATCGACGTTGGCTAAGTGCGTGATTATTGGGACAAAATATTTGACAGTGACAATATTCTTATGTACTATTCACTGATGATCCAGGGTTTGTTTAAGGTCGCCGGGTGGTCGTGAGCGGGTATATAGACGTAGAACTGAGAGATATGCTGACTGCATCATATCAGAACGAATCTCACAACTTGGCGGTTCAGTCATGATTTGGGCGGGTATTTCTACCGAAGCACGCACCAATTTTGTATTTGTTGAAAATGGAGCTTTAACCGCCCACCGTTACATTGAGGAAATCCTCCAAGAAGTTGTTGTTCCATTTGCTTCTTTCATTGGGAACCAATTTACATTAATGCATGATAATGCTAGACCTCACGTTGCACATGTAGTGAGCGAATATCTGGATGAAGTTGGACTTTCAAGATTGGAATGGCCCGCATGTACCCCGGATCTCAACCCAATCGAACATCTTTGGGATCAACTTAAAAGGGCCGTTCGTCGTCATCATGTACAACCACAAACCTTGCAAGACTTACGACTGGCGCTGCCCGAAGAATATCAGGCTATCCCTCAAGAGAGGATAAGTAACATTCGATGCCACGATGCTGCGAGAGGAGGAAGTACACGATATTAAAATTGTTTTTGTGAATTAACTTTATGATATACCTAGTGTTTGTTTTTCTTAATAAAATAGGCTTCAATCAGCGTTTCATTTAAAATTTTGCAGTTCGCAGCAGGAATGAGATAATGGAATGAATCAAAAAACCAAATGTTTAGAATACATCAAAGATTACAAGAAACAGTATGTAAATAAAATTATCCACCTCAATTTTCCCACAGGGTGTTTTGAAATTATTGCAACAGTTTGATTTACTCCTGTATAATATAGCCTAATCGAAAAATTTTACTTTATAAAACAATTAAGGAATAAAATCATGAAAATCGCATAAAAAATAAAAAAGTTATAAAATATGAAACTCGACCAAAACTTCAGGGTGGCGGAATTTGGTACTGGCGAGTTTATTACTAGATTAGTTACAGTGGTACCCTTAAAACTATTAATTTATCGTTCGCGAAATATAATTAACTATTATAATAATGAAAAGAAGCAACCGTACAAACCTAAATTAAGAAAAAATATATTTTATTACTTTGTATGACGGATATTTTTATGGTTGCTTATAATCGATCTACTTTCCTTTAATTAAAGTTTAAGAAGTCATATCGGAATTTGCTATTAGAAATGTTACGGTAGATGATAGTTCAGCCGTGGGCAGAAGGGAACCGTATGTCTGTCGCGGATTTTTTCGAAAATGATTCCATCTCGATATAGTGTGCGAGTAAAGGCCAATTTATAAACTTGATGGTGGCGACGATAACATAACCTGTTTTTCTCGGCATTTCTATATTGTTATGTGATTATATTAATTTTGGTGTTTATGTGATCTGAATGATACTATCAACACTTATCAACAGTACACTTTAAAATGGTTAATAAGATGGTATAAAGTAAAATAATATTTACTAAATATCACGTGACAGGCAAACACGATTTTGATTGGCTGTGGAAACTTACTACGAACGTTGTTACGATCGTCCACCGTCAAAAGATACAATTGGTTTATGTCGGCCGTCACCCACCGTCAAACTGCACCGTCATTGTCAAATATAAATGGTCTTATGCATTTCAACATGTTTAAGCTGTAACGTCACCGTCAAACAGCACCGTCAATCGTCAACGTCAAGTTTATAAATCCAGCTTAATACACTCGCCAACGTCAATTAATTGTCGAATGGTCAAAATTCCACATCCTAATTAATCAGCTGTTATTTCGTTAATAATGAACCAATTTTAATAATTTTTGTTTTAACTAATCGAATGCAGTTTCTAGAGTTTAGGGCGGTTTTACGAGTTTACGTCCTGATATGTCTAATTGTACAGGGTCGTGCATAAAATCTAGATTCATATAAATTTTCTTAATTCATTTTTTAAACTACACCTATTAGCATGATACAATTACTAAAGGTAAGATATCTAACCGTTTCAATTTCGTCTGAGGCGCGCAGTGACGTCACAGGGAGAGTGATTTTAAAATTTCTTATGAAGATTTATGCGGTGTTAGCGTCTCGCGTGTAATAAAATCTAATAATCTGTAGTACAATCTGTATTATTGTATTTTCAAAAGCTAACTATCGGTTCTGTTTCACTATTACTGTGTGCACATAAAGTGTTTCCAGGAGTGTTCCCATGAAAAAGAAAAAAAACTGATTGTGTTTGTGCCTGGATTTCCTCGCTCTTTAGGTATAAGGATAAATACAAGTAGGTATAAAATAATTTATTTTTAAAATTTTATATGGAATTTCAGTTTTACATTAAGTTTGGCAACATTGTCATTGGGCCTGGGTAAGAGTGTTTATTACCCCACTTTTAAAACGGTCGATTTAAAAGAAATAAAATACGTAGCGCTTCTATAGGACACCCAAGGAGTCACCCATTTAAATATAATACGTCATTTCCATAACACCCTGTATAATACAGAGTGGTATAGTTTTTGCAGAATTATATCGTTGATCTCTTGACTGCAATAAAACCGCATTATCCAAATAAGGAAATCCCTAATTTTAAAACCTTTTCGAGCAGAGCCGGACCAGGTATACAAATTCAATTTATACCTATGCCTGATGCATATATAAATACAAAGTGATTTTTAATAATTTTAATCTTTAGTGGTTTTCCGGCGAGTAATTTTCAGTTAGGTATTAGTGGTAGAATGTGGCGTCCTTGGAATTGTGCTGATAGGGGGGCATCTTCAAGTGTCGGGAATGGAGACTTTAATATTTAACAGCTGTTAAACAATTTAGAGAAGAAAATCGTCCAATTATTTACCTTGACGAAACATGGTTCGATACCCATGACACTCCAAGGAAAGGTTGGGATGATTGTTCCAAAAAATGTCAAACCAAGGCACCATCAAATAAAGGCAAAAGAATCACAATATTACATGCTGGTTCAGAGAACGGGTTTGTTCCAAATTGTCTGTTGCTTTCAGCTAAAAACATCGCAGATTCTTCTTTAGATTACCATCAAGATAACGACGCACAACTTTTTGAAGATTGGTTTAAACATAAACTCCTTAAAAATATACCTGAAAATATCGTCATTGTAATGGACAATGCTAGTTATCATAGTCGGCAAGCAAAAATCATTACCAATTCTAATAATACAAAAGCAGAAATTCCAAAATTTTATAATTGAAAATGATTTATATTTTGAAGAAACTTACAAAAAACTGCTAGAAGTATTAAAAGCTTTTAAAATAAATAAGGAATAGGAGTGTGACAAACTTGCAGCAGAAAATGGACATACAGGGTTGCGTCTTCCTCCGTACTATTGTATATTCAATCCTATTGAGCTAATATGGCACCAATTAAAATCCAATATTAGGAGAAATAATATTTCTCCTACATTAAATGCATCTGTAGTAGAATTAATTAAAAACGAAGTAAGAAAAATTTCTGCAAACAGCTGGAAAAACTGTGTACAGCATGTACTTAAGGTGGAAAATTCTTACAATTGTATGATTACAAATGTTCAACCCTTAATTATAAGTTTAGGCTTAGATGGAGATAGTGATAGTGATACAGAGTTAAATTTTGAATAAATTATCAATAGTTTCTTAGAATTTAATTAATTTTTATTGTACTTGTTATCCTAATAGTTATACTTTTAAATTATATTATTTTCAATTATCATTAATTGTTATCATTATTTTACATGTATTATAGATACCTGAAACTAAAAATACCTATCTATTTATTTTAAATTATAAAAGTAAATCATGTGGTGTGGTATACATTCTCAAACCGGCCCTGATTCCATTTATTGAGCTTTGAAGAGGTTGAGGTGTATACAATAGGGTTTAATCAGGTAGTTTATTTATGGCAGTAAGAGTCAACGGTATAATTCTGCAACAACTATACGCAATTATCTACTCAATTAATTCATTTACTTAACATTATAAATAAAAAATCATTAGATACATAATCCGTACCTAGATTTTATTTTGTTAATCATTCAGAAACATCCTGTATATGTTTCCTTTAAAAACTTATCTTCTCCGCAGAGGTATTTGAGCTAAACGGCGCCTTTTCTAACTACTTGGTTCAATCGATCGAATGGTACAGAACTGAAACTAAAAATTACTCCAAATACTTGTCAACTGTCGCGTTATAATGTAAACTTTCAAATTCCTAAACAGCAAAATATTGTCACAGTCGTTACGTAGAACAATATAAAACAGTTTATGTTAATTTTCACTTATATTGAATGCTGGCTGCATGTGGGAGAAATCGGTCGCAAGCCAATTTCTTGGGTTGGCTCATACACTTCCTTTTGAAGAAAATTATTAGATAACAGCTTTCTTTTGTAAACGCTTTGTATCGGTCGAACTTTCTATATTGTTTAGTGGATTTGCATTTCTTGCAATTAGACCAGATCTCTTAAAATAGGGTTTCACATTAACATAAATTAAATTTCGTAATGTTTTGATGATATATACTTTTGATGCGGACCTCTTCGTTCAATTCAAATCGTGCGGGTCGCGATCTTATAGTTGGTTGCCGCTTTTTGTCTCTGTCGACTGTCAAATCAGAAATTTCACTTAAATGACCACCAAGCCAAAAAATTGACAATCGTTACACGTCCGTCAAAGGTTGTTTAATAACGCTAGACCTCCGGAAAATGATGCATCATTATTTTACAGCCCTTGTTCAACATTAGATTAGATTAGATTAGATTATACTGGAGCTGGTCGTCCGACCTTGTCCACCGCGACCTTTTCAGATCTATTGTGGAGACTCCGTTTGATTAGAGTATCTTGTCTAGCCCTGCCTTTTTTATTAGACTCATTAGTTTTGACAGTGGCTCCTGCATATAGTTGGATGCATTTGGCTTTTCTTCGCCTAAACATAGGAATCTTAGTCTTGTCAGGCCTTCACATTGGCATAAGACATGGACTGGCGTTTCCTCTTCTTCTTCACAGAATCTGCATAGGGTTGCTTCTTCTGTTCGGTTAATGATGTTCATGTGCCTTCTTAGTCGGCAATGTCCTGTAAGTAGACCTACTATGATTCTTACTGTCGGCCTTTTTTGGCTTAGTAGATCTGCTGTGAATTTGGCTAATGGTCCTTTAATGAACTGTTTAGCCTGTCTCATTCCTGGTTGATTAGTCCACCATGAATTGGATTGGTCTTCCAGCCATTGTTTAATGGCTGCATTCTTTAATGCTTTCGCACAGCCCCCAAACGGTTCAGGGCCTATCATGGCCATGTTCGAGCCTTTACGGGCTAATTCGTCGGCCTTCTCATTGCCCTGGTGACCGTCGTGGCCTGGTACCCATGCCAAGGTCACTTTATTATGACTACTTAGCTCTGTTAGATCTTTTATGCAGTTCTCCACTAGTCTTGATTTGACTTCGGGGGAGCCGATTGCCTTTAAGGCAGCTTGGCTGTCTGAATATATGGCAATGGATTTGCCTGATATATGTGTTCAACATTATATTAGCCAGAAGAATTTCTAAGTGTTGGTGACGTGGTCTGGTGAAAATCGCCAATTCTAGGTATAAATGAAGCCCACAGCGCTAAATGACAGTGATAAGTTGTTAATTTCTGCTTTCTTTAAGGCCGAAACAACATTAGATAGATGGTCGAAAAACAACGGGATGCTAACCCTGATGCGGCCCTAGCTGAAACAGGTGATGGGTCTGCTAACAGTCCTCTGCCACCTGCGAAAACACCTTCAGAGGCGAAGAGGATGAGACCTCCTCACACATAATATACCGCTGCATAGCGCTGTCTCGTAGAAGGCAAAATACCTTCGGGAACATACAACGTGGTGATAACCTTCCACATGACAAGCTTGGTAGAAGGTTACTGGACTTCATAGAAGGAACAAACATCCCCCGCCTTTAACCAACCAACCAACCAAAACCGATTCGTACTATGCTTGCTCACCCTGTAATTTTGAATCATGGCTGCATCAGCCGATATTATAATTTTTAACGCATATGCATCAAAAGTCCTGAAATGTCCACATTTATGATTTTTTTATTTCAAATTTGATTTTTGATAATACAAAATCGGTTGGTTTTGATACAGTTCTATAAGCCAAGTGACGGAGCCTTTGCTCCAGATAAATCTTCCCCTTTTCGCACCCGTATTCAAATAAGCAATTCCCAAAAGCAGCAGGAAAACTGATTGATTTCTTGTTTATTCTAGCCTTTCGTTTTGGAATATTGAAAAGTGTGACAGTTGAAAATCGGTTGGTAATCGATAGATTTTGCTCTACGAACATCAATTTTTGGTCAGCGGTCCAAGGAGGAGACAATTGATTTTTCTTGTTCTAAAATCATTCTATCTATGCAAATTCCACAGGCAAAGGACAACCCGAACAAACCCTTGAAAGAGGTTGCAAAGATCTTTGGCCTCTAAAATTGCCTAAATTGCGTTATGTTGCTCCTGCATTCAAGAGATGCTATGACTGTGCCATGTAATATCTAAATACGTAAAAAAAAGTAACAACAATTAAGGGAACTGGGTCATTGCGTGGCCGTTCTGGAAGACCGGGTTTCCTGTTCACTGTTTTATTCTTAAAGCCGTATTAGAGTCGGCAATTTTTTCTCTTGCGCCGGCAATTATAATTGCACGTATTCATGCGCAGCCGTTCCCGATCAGCTGGAGCATTGTCAACGGTCAGAACAGCAGTTGGTACTGTCGAAATCCCTAAAATACCCCCAGAATTAGAGATGGGCCAACCTGTTCGTTTTTATTACCAGTTAAAGCGGCTACTGCTATTTACAAATAGGAGGTCAAAAAAGTTGCTACGAATTAGCAGTCCATAAGCTTAATAAAGAATGTGAACTGCTAATTTAAGTACCAGTGGGTTTAAATAATGGCCATTAGCTGTTCATACCTGCTTCGACCAAATAATAAACTGTTAAAAATAACAGAATAATCCATCTCTACCCAATTGCACCGGCAATGGCAATTAAGATGGCGCGTGCCCTATTTCTGGCAATGAGAGACAGCTAATCGGGAACGGTGTACTGCGCGTGAATCCGTGCAATTTTATTTGCCAGAAGAGTAGAATTGCCGACTGTAATACGGATTCCATTCGCGCATTGCGCCCGCAATGCGAGCATATTTGGGCCAGCTGATCGAGGACGGTGTACTGCGCATGAATCCGTGCAATTATAATTGCCATTGCTGGCGCAACAAAAATTCCCGGCTCTAATACGGCCTTTACTAGTCTGAAGCGACAACTTGCCATAAAAATAAAAAAAAAATAGAAGATAAAAAAAAAAATTACAATAATGTTAAAAAGTTTTTCATCACAAATTAATGTTTCTTTCTCCTATTTTTTAGAGGCACATTATTAATTTAACGTAAATTTCCTTTACGTTACCTATCACAATTTACAGAAAATGACACGGGTACGTGTCCCGTGTGAAACGTTGTAATTGTCTTCAATTGTTTGGTTAGTAAATCAATAATTACATACCCGACCCCGCCTTTAACCAACCAACCAAATCAATAATTAGCCAACCGGGCTACTTTGACTGTGAGAAAAACAGTTCTGCTAATGTCGTCTATGTCACAGTCAAAGTTTTCCGGTTAATTAATTCTCGATTAAAATATTTATGCAGCGCGACATCCACATACCTTCCATTAGGCTCTTAAATTAGGCGGTGATCTTGCAGTTTTGCAGTTCTATTTTTATCTCTTTCTATTTTGATTTTAATTACCGTGCATGTTTTGCGCTTTTTGAAAAATTTATAATCATAACCGACTGAAAATACATTTTTGGCAACTACTGTGGGAAATTCTGATACGTCTGGATTTCGGAAAATTACTGTTTTATTTTAATTGCAGATACGAGGAATTTTTCGATTTTCAAATTAATACGTGGAGCGGGTGGAACAGGTTTGTTCGGGTTTGTTCGCTGATTTGCAACAGTCAGCAGGATTCTGCTCGATCGACTGTTTGATCGCCAGAACTGAGCAAGAATTACTTGTTGTGTTGTAACAGTTGAAGATTTGACATTTATAGGAGTTCACAGAGACAAAAGGCAGCAACCAGTTAGAAATTGGTCCGCAAACGAAGATGCGCAGAACGAAATTTGCAACCGGTTGGAAATTTCCCTGTGTAAACGAACCTCCTTGGTATGTTAGAAATAATGACCTCCGTCGGGACCACATATATATATAAGAAGTATATTGCCAATACGAACGTTCCAAAATACAAAAAGTGTCCCCGCTATGGGAGATGGCGCGGGCCTATTGACTTTTCGCAGTAGGGTGGAAATTTTATCGATCGCGTCAGAGCCGGCCCGACATTATTTGTTCGCCATCGTTGGTTCTGGATGCTTTTTCAAATTACAGAATAAAAAGTGGTTCATCCACATTGTTGTCGGCATATTAGTGCTTATAAACTTTCATTACCTAACAACAATTTTTGAAAAGGAGTTTTTAATTTGTGGTGATTCGATTCGCTATTTGGTAGGTTAGTGGCTTGTTTTGTTTAAGATGAAAGGACACAAGTGCATGGTGCTTTTTTGCAAAAGTCGTGGATCTATACCAGGTATAAAGTATTTCAGGTATCTACTTATATACTAAAATATTTTGCTTATCACATTTTCCGATCTTCCGAACCGAATTTCACTAAAAAGCTTGGTTAAAAAAGAAGAGAGGGTCATTCGTATACAATATAAATGTGGTCACTACCTAACCTTAAAATTAATGCATTTTTAATTTGATGCATTAGTAGCTGATAGACATTCCCAAAATAGTTAATATTATAGTAATTCATCGTGTCGATTGTTACAAATATTCGGACGGAATTTGGCACCAAAAGTTTACACCAATCAGTGCACCGTCGGATCATCATATCGTCACAAATCGTATGCATGGAACGCCGTCTTAAATCGAACTAATCGAAATTTTGATTGCAATATTGTTCCTAACTAACCCGTGAAAGTTACCGAACTTCGCAAACTCACTATCACCCCTTCGATGCCCATAGCGGGGACATAATTGCAGATGGTATTAGCATACTGTCTATATATATATATGTGCAGTGGCGGTTCTTCCACAGGAGCACATGCGAACGTGCACCCCCAAAACAAAACGAATAAAAAATATTAATTTATATTCATATCAAAACGAAAAAAAAAAATAGGGACACTGCCTCGAAATCTGTAATTTTACAGTACATAATTATAAGTTACGTTTCCGCACTTGATCGGTATAAATTCATAACAGTACTATGCTATATTGTTTTATTTTTATAACTGATACGCGTTTAACAGTAAACTATGGATGTTCAGTTGTATTACGGATTCTTTAATTTGCCAACGATTTAGCAATAATTACTTTGTGTGGCAAGTATGCGTAAAATATGAGATATATCATTCACAATCGGCGGTGCACAAGAGGTAAACCGATGGCTTTGCTCTTAACGGCACATCGAAGCACTGTTGCCAATATGTATTTGTACACGCATATTATCCAAAAGTAGTAGAAGGTTGGCGATTGCCTATTTCAGCCCCTCGAATGGCCGGAACCAAGTGATGCCGTGGTTATCGCATTTTCCATTTTTTCCGAGCCTCCACGCGTCACCCCTTGATAGCGGGCAGTTTACCTGCGTCGCAAATGCGATTAGAATCGTTTTTTTATGATCAAATACAAGCACTATAGGAAAAACGACTAGTGTTGGGAAAAACCGATGATTTTAATAATCGAGTGAATCGCTGGAGTATATATTTTGTTAACCATATTGTTCGTTTTGTTATTTTTCATTAACAATTTCTATTATTATTTTTTTAATATTTACAATCGGAGACCTAAACTACGCCGCTGGCTAGCCAGTTAAAAGAAAACTTTACAAAATCCATGTCGCGATGACTCCGCTAAGGGATTCGGCATACCTTTTTATATGCACCTTCTCGTTTATGTGCCTTTAAAGTCTATAGCTATGCGGTATCGGTAAGGGGGAAGCGATATCTTTTAAAACATGGCCGAGTCATGGACGTGCTATTATTATCTTAATAATGTAATAATATATATTTTTTCATAGCATGAATATATTTGTATCACCAGTGCAATATATTAGGCCTTTTCATTAATATTCCTCGCTTATTTTGGCATTTTCGCCAATAAAATCCATTTGATTTCAACATGCACCTCAAAGTTTCACGATAAATTGGAAAGTTTATGTCACTTCTCAGCTGTTGTAGCAACTTTTTTAAGGTTGGAAATACTTTTAGTTCCAAACAAAACTTTTGTATTGTTCTCCTAACAATGCCAAAGTCGAAGCCTTCGATTTTTTCGACAGCAGAGAGACGGTCCCTTTTTGACAGGAGATTACAACAATTGATTCAGGTTATTTTCTTCCTTTCAGTATCTTCTTTGTGCATGTTTTTTACTGCACCCACGCTTACTCCCGTATACATTGCGAGCCTTTCTAGCTTCCGCTTAAGTGGCAATTTAAATGTATTAATTTGTGATTCCTCTTCACACACCCTGTACACATTGGCAATCACTTCGCGGGTTTGACTATGAAGGGTTTTACCAGGGTATATTCATTCATTATCACAGTTTTAAAACAAACCCTATCACTACGCAACTGGATGAAGCATATTGGACATCGCCGAACAAGCACGCTGGCACTATAGGCGTGTCATCTGGCGCGTGACGTCATCCTCTGTCTGGGATATAACCTATCAAATTAGCTCTAGCCACCAGTTACCCATGGATACCGTTGATATTGTACCATGTTGCCCTATTTTTAGATTAGAAGTACTTTAATGAAAAAATATTTTATTTTGCATTTAAATATTAAAATAAATAGTATGAAAAGAAAGTTTTAAGAACATTGAAACTATAATAGAATATTAGTTTCTTATATACTTATGGCAATTTACTTTAAATGGGTAAATTTAATTTTAGGGTTTACTTGGTAACATGTTATTAAATTAAAATTTAATATATGTGTCAACATTGTTATCCCAAGAAATTTTTTTGCCGCATTCCTTTTGTAGCTACAGTTAAAGTTGTCGACCTGTATGTCGTGTACCAGTTTACATGAAGTGTTGTAAAAATTATCTTTACACGAGTAAAAGGCATAGATAAGACGGATTCATGGGATTTCGATTGTCATAACAAATAATAGGTGGAGAACTTAGCAGGAAAGATACCATCGATCGATGAAGTCAAGCGGCGGAATGCGGGGACACAACTTAGATGGGTGACCCACCGTTTGGGAATACCATGTGTCAAAATTTTTACAAACGATTTTAGTGAATTTTACAAAAGATTTTATTAAATTTTAGTAGTAAATCTTACAAAAACTATAAAAATACTAAGTATTCTTGAAATTTTTACTAAAAATTTTGCACCAAATGCACCTTCTCGTTTATGTGCCTTTAAGAAAGACGTATGTCGTGTACCTGCTCAGCGTCAAACTCGAACGTCGCCAATCGGATAGCGCGGCGCGACCGAAGGTCGTGTATCAAGTGACAGGCGATATTTTTCGGTTTTTCGCCTGAATTTATAACTAGAGTATTTCCTATCGAGCAAAAAATTGTTCGAATATACGAGCAGTTTTTTAACTCGATCACACTACAGCGGTATATTTCCGTCGGCGTCAAGCGAAGCTCGGGTATCGAGTGAAAGATACTAAGTGACGAGCGACGGTTTTCGCCTGAATAGATAACTCGAGCGGTTTTTTTAATAATCGAGCGATGTCGGTTATTTCAATAATCGAGTGATCAAGCGGTTTTTCTCTCGAGCGATCACAACACTAAAAACGACACTCTGCTAGTTTTGAGGGTGCGAATAAAGCGATGCACGTTGGTTTTGAATCGTTGGGGGTTATATTCGTTGGGAAACACGACCTTAGGAAGGTCGTTCCACAAGAATCCAGGTGGAAGAATTCTTACAGAATGATGTTCGAGGAGGACTAAGCTGAACCATCTATAACAGAGAGTCAAAACACCAACCTGTCTTCGATATTCAAAGCTATCGAGATTCTTGGCCAGCTCGCCGTCTCCGATCGGACGAATGACTCTATATTTATCTTTCCTCTGAGACTACCTCACATTAATGCTGTACATGTTATTGAGATCAGCTGGCCACGTGATACTTCGTTGTTTAGTATACCTTATTCACCGCTATAGTCTGTTTCGTTGCCGTTGATAGCTCGATACCCTCATTAAAGATTCAAAACAAGGGCCCGGTGGCCTAAAATATTTTACCTATAAAATGGTCTTTTTACGTACATCTAGCATAAAGATGAAGAAATTTTGACCTATTCCACCGGGTAACAGATAAAGTAACAATAGAGCCATAAAATGAAATGAAAGGATAATGATTAAAACGGCCCATCATGGTCGGAGAGTTGGGTTTTTAATGTAACCGCTTATTATTTTATTTAAATGTAATAGATTTTATGATTTTATGAATTTATTTACAAGAAAACTAATTTATTTACAGATCAAAAAATATTGACAATTTCAATAATTATAACTCGATAAAATGGTCCTCAGAAGAATCTGAAGAGTCATCATGTCCTACGCTTATTACTAAAGGCTCAATTTCCATAGTTGTGTCAATTACGTTGTCAAGTTCCCACATTTTTTGTTCCTCTACTATAGCATGTTTTATGGCGTTTTGCCAATTTTCTGATGACACATTTGCTAAAGAATGAAGCAAGAGGTGTCGCACTTCTTGCATTTTAAAAGTTTTGTTATTTCTAGCAACATATCCTTTTACTTGAGCCCATATTAATTCGATAGGATTTAGCTCACAATGGTAAGGTGGTAAACGGCGCACTATAACACCTCGATCTCTTGCCAT
The DNA here is from genome assembly GCA_963991005.1 of Barypeithes pellucidus. Taxonomy (NCBI): domain Eukaryota; kingdom Metazoa; phylum Arthropoda; class Insecta; order Coleoptera; family Curculionidae; genus Barypeithes; species Barypeithes pellucidus. The sequence goes on along the minus strand of OZ022565.1, from coordinate 13,046,026 downwards.
CTCGTCAATAACATACTTTTTATACTGTGATTTATGTAGCCTAACAATATCCAAAAGTTCTTTTTTTACCATGGTATTATCGTAACTCAATTCCTTTCGTTGTAACCAGTTTACGATTTCCGCCTTTTTCCATGAAGTTGTGGGAAGATTCTCTTTTAGCCTAGAGTGATAGCTGGCATTATCCATCACTATTACAGAATTAGCGGGAATGTATTCTATCATTTGCTTAAAATATTCCTCGAAAACATCAGCAGTCATTTCTTCATGATAGTCTTTAGTAGAATTCGACTGGAATTGTAATAATCCTTGATCCAAAAAGCCATTTGAACTTCCTATATGAGTTATAATAAGTCTGCGTCCCTTTCCAGATGGTGGTCTAAGTCCTGTTGACCAGCCTTCCATGACAGCTTGTCGAGAACTTAGGACATTTTTATCTTGCCAAACTTTAGATACGGTGTGCCCTTCGTTCAGCCAAGTTTCATCCAAATAGAAAATGTTTTTGCCTTCGCTGCGGTATTTTCGGATATACCTTAAGTATTGACGTCTCCAGCAAATAATATCTGCTCTATCAATAAGAAAAGATTTTCTGTTTTGCTTCTCCCATCGAAAGTTCATATCATGAAGTATTTTCCATAGTTTCGTTCGTGATAGCTGTGGTAAGTCCTCGTCGTAGTTAATGGCTTGTAAAATTTTGTCTATAGTTGGTATTTCCTTGGCAAAATAAAAACTATGTACTTTTCTTCTAATACCATTTTTAATGAAATTGTCAATTTCTAACGGTTTCTTTCCTGGGAGTGGTTTTGGCTCACTGAGGTTCTTAGATTTTCTTTCACGCAAGAACCTATATATAGTAGCCTCTCCAACTCCTACCATATTGGCACACTCTGCAATGATGCTACGAACATCACTTGCAGGTTTCTGGTACACTAGAGCATCATGCACGTTTAATATTAATGTCTTTTCTCGGAGAGAATATGCACTCTTGCTAATTTGACGAAGACACGTTGGCGAAAAACTTGAAGCCATTGTTACAAGTATAGGAAATAATTCAACTTTGAGATAATGCAGTATCTAAATACAACTAAATACATAGTTTGACAAACGCACATCAAATGGCGTAATAACATCCTAAAGCAGGCAAAAATAGGTAAATTAATTACCCCTGTTGTACCTACTTTAACCCTAATCCTACTTAACAATGGACAGAGGCCAATTTTCTTATTAAATAAGGTAATTACTATTGGCAACGCCTATGGTTTACGGTTGTTTTATGGCTTCAACCCTCGATATGAGCTATCAACTGCAACAAAACGGACCTTAGAATCCTCTATATCTAGTTAATTATATAATTTATACCGCTCGCTGTCTCGTAAATATCTTCGGGAATATACAACGTGGTGACAACCTCCCACATGACAAGCTTGGTAGAAGGTTACTGGACTTCATAGAAGGCACAAACATCGTCTAACAAGATCGGGGTACACAATAAGCCGGAAGGCTGCAGTGATAGAAGTTCGGGCCTTTAAACCGACCCCCGCCTTTAACCCACCAACCAACCAATTATATCAGAATTCCTTCATCTGGAGAACTTCATCATTGTGGAATGATCTACCTGAAGTCGTGTTTCCCACCGAATATAACCTCCAACGCTTCAAGACAAACGTGAATCGCTTTATTCGCGCCACTCCTAGAGTTCCTTAAAGGACTTTTCCGATAGTTGCTAGTCTTTGATCATAAAAAAAAGAAATGTACACAGTAGCGTAACCAGATCCTAGTTTTTTTTGGGAGGGGCACAACGGAAGTTACTTTCGTAAATATAAGATTACAAATAGGTGGTATACCTACATATACACATACGTATGTATAACGTGGTAGGCACGTACCCCCAATACCCCACCTGGTTACGCTACTGAATGTACATCTTCGAATCATCTAGGTCGTCTTTTCGAACGGTGGATATTTCGACACCATCCCATGGTCGCCGTGGAACAACGGCAACGTCGCACGGTACCATCGTTTCTTCGGCCGGCTAACGGGGCCGCCGGTACGATCGTGTCACTTTGTCAGATTTGCACTGATTACTTTTTGTTGGTAAAAATCCAAGTCGAACGTAAACGCGGTACTATCGCAAAGAGAAAGGTCAGTTCTACTACAGCATAAACAGTTTAGTTACCTAATTTCTAAATTAAACATAGTAGATATTCATATGCGTAGCTACCGATGGGCAAAAGGAGGTACTTGTCTGCCCTTGGAGACCAAAAATAAGCGTTATATCAAAGCTACGGAATTTTTATGATTAAATTTCCAAGTATCAAGATGAAGTTTTTGAAAAATTCTATCTAGGAGTCTCCTAAATGCAAGTTGTGCACGGGAAAAGTCTATAGTAAAGATTTTATTGTAGAATTTGCTATAAAATATGGTATTAATTACATTTTTTTAGTAATCTGTACCAAAATATTATTTTAAACATAATTTATAAAAAACTGTAGTTAGGATTTCTAATAAATCTAGTAAAATCAAGTAAATACTAAAATACAGGGTGTTATGGAAATGACGTATTACTATATTTAAACCGGCAATTCCCGAGATAAAGACAAATTGAAGAAAAATAGCCATAAATGGCGCTTTCAATTCATTCAGCGGTAAAAGTGACCTGACGTCAAACCAAAAAAACACCTGTGTGGCACCGCGATACATGTAAGCAATCAAGGAATTCTGGCCGGGGTTGTCATATTATGTTGGTACACATTAAACTCTTTAGACAAAATAAAATAATTTAAACACTTTTCCATTCTGTAATACCCTTTCGTACAATTAATTGAAGAACATTTACGGCGGACTATGTTTTAAACAACCCGAAAAAACATATGGAATAGTAATAGCCACGTAAGTCGCTAGGTCAAATGCTAATGACCTCTTGACGCCTTACATCGGCTGAGCGAAGTAGTTTCATATAGTGCCGCACGCTTGCGTCTGTTAGTTGAAGATCAACCAGCGGCCGGATACGTTATGTCTCGTCGATTACGAACACACTCTCAGCAATCCGCTCTGTTTTTTCGCTTTACGCGTGTATCTTGCCCGTCCATAAATAATCTTTGAATATTGTTTTTATTGACGCGTTTCTTCTGGACGCGTGTAATAAAATCTAATAATCTGTAGTATAATCTGTATTATTGTATTTTTAAAAGCTAACTATCGGTTCTGTTTCACTATTACTGTGTGTACATAAAGTGTTTCCAGGAGTGTTCCCATGAAAAAGAAAAAAAAACTGATTGTGTTTGTGCCTGGATTTCTTCGCTCTTTAGGTATAAGGATAAATACAAGTAGGTAGAAAATGATTTATTTTTATAATTTTATATGGAATTTCACTTTTACATTAAGTTTGGCAACATTGCCATTGGCTCTGGGTGAAATGTTGTACAGTAGCGCGGACTGACCTGTGAGTAAGAGTGTTTGTTGCCCCACTTTTTAAACGGTCGATTTAAAAAAATTAAATATGTAGCGCTTCTCTAGGACACCCAAGGAGTTCATTTAAATATAATACATCATTTCCATAACACCCTGTATATTGTAAATGTTACAACGAATGTATTTGCACGGAACAAACACTATAGTAACATTATTATTACAGTAAAGATTTTGTTGTACGATTTCCAATAAAATATTGTAATAATTACAAAATTACAAAAAAAGTATAGTTGGAATTTCCAATAAATTTAGTAAATCAAGTAATTGCTAAAATACATTGAAACCTCTCTTAGGCGGACACCTACACGACCGTCTAAATGTGTCCGCCTAATAGAGGTGTCCGCCCATGCGAAATTTGTTATTAGGTAATATGTAAATGCAAAATTATTACTATGTATTATGTATGTACAAATAAACATAACATAACAAAAATACACTAGTTTTAGTTAGGATGTAGTAGTACTAAAAAAATCTAATAACGTAGTTTGACGTGTTTCCGTTTTATACTTGCAATCTAGAAAATGCAATTCCAAGTCTGATAACAATTCCATTGCTGTAGAATCACCTCTATTCTTTGCATACTCTCATAATTCCTTTACCATACTAATGACTTGTTGATCATTGGTGACATTTGTTTGATTACTGCATTCAACTTCTTCATCAGTCGTCAGATGGTGATGTGGTTTCAGTTTGGACTACCTAATCGGTAGGAATGGGGTCACTATCATCTTCTAATAGCACATTGCTATCAATGTTAATGAACTCGCCCAAATCATTGTTATCAAATTACAAACTTCCACAACATCAATATTCTCTTTCAGACTCAAAACGCGACATTTTTGTGCCATTGTTTACGATTTTAACCTTACAACTCACAAATAAACGGCGGACTGCTGACGGGGAATCACACATACTTTCATTCGGCGAAATGCTTTCGCGCTGCCACGCATAGTTGCCGGTCTGTCCTCAGAGAGTTTTTGCACCGTACTTATTCGTCTCCCAAATACTTTAAAATTTTTTTTGTCCGTTTAAAGGAGGGTTCTCGCACTCTTTGTATGAAAACAGCCTGCCCGCGGGAGAGTCCACCCAAGAGAGGTTGATTTTCATGGAATTTCATATACCTAGTTCCGGACTATGAAAAAATGTCCGCTTTATATTGTAAATTTTACAACGAATGTATGGTGAAAATAATTTATTTATAACTTCAGTAGTTAAATATTTTAAAATGTATGGTACGTTTCACTGGCTATTATTTAAGTATTTTTTATTGTAAAAACGACCAGTTTACATGAAGTGTTGTAAAAATTATTTTTACACGAATAAAACGCATAGATGAGGCGGATTCATGGGATTTCGATTGTCATAACAAATAATAGGTGGAGAACTTAGCAGTAAACATACCATCGATCGATGCAGTCAAGCGGCGGAATGCGGGGACACAACTTAGATGGGTGACCCACCGTTGTGTCAAAATTTTTACAAAAGATTTTAGCAAATTTTACAAAAGATTTTATTAAATTTTAGTAATAAATCTTACAAAAACTATAAAAATACTAAGTATTTTGTAATTTTTACTAAAAATTTTGCCCTAATTTAATGGCAGTTCTTTATAAAAGTTATTCCAGTTACATAATAGAGCGATTAATTATCGCTAGTTTTAATATTTTAATACTAAATTTAACTAAGTTTTTCTTTCAGTGTTTAATAAAGAGCATCTCCACAACTTTGTACCTCCATACGTATGTTAGTCCTAGGAAAAAGTAAAAACATTCCATTATTCGGTAAGGAACTTCAATATTAATTTTTATATTCTTTTACCGTATCACGACGTCAAACAATTTTTTTATAGTCATCGCCGAACCTTTCCATTGCGATAAAAAACGATTTATCTGTGACGAAACTGAAAAATTACAGCGCCGCACCATTGTTATCGACATTATTAACATAATTTTATTAGTAAAACAATTTTATCTTTAAGCTCGTGTTTGCATTCGCCTTTAATATTGGCAGACAATATTGGTATATCCTTTGTTTTAACGAATTTTTATCACCTTTGTTATCGCGCTTGTTGATTTCGCAATGAATATTTTTATTACGGGAAAGAGAAATGAACACATTTCGGATGAAACGGAGTTGATTATTATATTAATTATCTGTTTTATTTAGTCAGTTAGAAAATACTAAGATTCAGCTTCGTTTCGGTTCGCTAATCAGTTTTGTTAGGCATCGCATACTTTACCAATAACGATAATTCAAATCTTATAATTTCCTGCAACCACTTTTTCTTATCGATAACAGTTCCTATATTTTTCTAGTTTAGTTCCGGTAGGCAACGAACAAACCACGATCCTCAGTCATATGCTGTGTCGATGACGATTGTGGCCATCAAGTCTCATTATTTATACAGCGTGTTATGGAAATGACGTATTATACTTGAATGGTGACTCCTTGGGTGTCTTAGAGAAGCCCTACATATTTTATTTTTTTTAAATCGACCTTTTTAAAAGTGGGGTAACAAACACTCTTACTCACAGGTCAGTCCGCGCTACTGTACAACATTTCACCCAGACCCAATGGCAATGTTGCCAAACTTAATGTAAAACTGAAATTCCATATAAAATTATAAAAATAAATTATTTTCTACCTACTTGTATTTATCCTTATACCTAAAGAGCGAGGAAATACAGGCACAAACATAATCGGTTTTTTCTTTTTCATGGGAACACTCCTGGAAACACTTTATATACACACAGTAATAGTGAAACAGAACCGATAGTTAGCTTGTGAAAATACAATAATACAGATTATACTACAGATTATTAGATTTTATTACACGCGACGAAATTTGACGTCCAGAAGAAATGCGTCAATAAAAACAATATTCAAAGATTATTTATGGACGGGCAAGATACACGCGTAAACCGAAAAACAGAGCGGATTGCTGAGAGTGTATTGGTGATCGACGAGATATAACGTATCCGGCCGCTGGTTGGTCTTCAACTAACAGACGCAAGCGTGTGGCGCTATATGAAACTACTTCGCTCAGCCGATGTAAGGCGTCAAGAGGTCATTGGCATTTGACCTAGTGACGTACGTGGCTATTACTATTCCATATGTTTTTTTGGGTTGTTTAAAACATAGTCCGTCGTAAATGTTCTTTTCTTCAATTAATTGTACAAAAAGGGGATTACAGAATGGAAAAGTGTTTAAATTATTTTATTTTGTCTAAAGAGTTTAAGGTGTACATATGACAACACCGGACAGAATTCCTTGATTGCTTACATGTATCGCAGTGCCACACAGGTGTTTTTCTGGTTTGACGTTAGGTCACTTTTACCGCTGAATGAATTGAAAGCGCCATTTATGGCTATTTTTCTTCAATTTGTCTTTATCTCAGGAATTGCCGGTTTAAATATAATACGTCATTTCCATAACACCCTGTATATCCTGTCGCATATCAAGAACAAATTTAATATTATGATTTTGCGCAACATTAGATTCTTCTTTATCTACAACAATTATTATTGGAAAGCCATCATTTTCCGCAACTGTCTTATCTCTAAAAAGTCGGATGTCTCGTGCAACGCAAGGCCCGACAATCGAGGTTAAGTTGTAGGTCCCTGGGTTGAAGAACTTTAGACCACACCAGTAGGTATATAAGGTAACGGCCCCGTTAACAAACATGTTGATTTCGTTTACAATCAATATATTTTCTGGATTCTGCAATCGTTCTTAATTAGTGTTGGGAAGAACCGATGATTTTAATAATCGAGTACTTGATACTCGAGCGATTTCAATAATCGAGTGAATCTGTTCGAATATACGAGCAGTTTTTTAACTCGATCACACTACAGCGGTATATTTCCGCCGGCGTCAAGCGAAGCTCGGGTATCGCGTGAAAGATAATAAGTGACGTGCGACGGTTTTCGCCTGAATAGATAACTCGAGCGGTTTTTTTAATAATCGAGCGATGTCGGTTATTTCAATAATCGAGTGATCAAGCGTTTAACACTTAAGTATTTCCTATCGGGCGAAAAACTGCTCGAATATACGTCGGCGTCAAGCGAAGCTGAAAGGTAATAAGTAACAAGCGACGAATTTCGCTTGAACTTATAACTAGAGCGGTTTTTTTTAATAATCCAACGATGTCGGTTATTTCAATAATCGAGTACTCGAGCGATCACAACACTACTCTTTATACAATAATAATAATAATGCTTTTTGCTCAGATATTTAATGAAGAAAATATATTTTTTTAATCAGCCAGTATCCTGGTGGTATTTTTCCTTATATTATTTCATCGCTTCAATGTCACATATCTGCGCATTCGAAATTATCAAAAATAAAAAGGATTAAAGTAAAACACACAATGGCCCCAGATCTGATGTCGAGAGCGTAAACCAAAACCTAATAATAAGCTGCTTCCGATAAGCGTGTTTTTAATAAATATTTCGCTCTTGGTGATTTACGTAAAGCCGAATGATTTTGCATTTATGGAATTGTTTATAAATAGATTGGCGAGCGATAAGAATTATTCAAGGTTAATTAATATAATATATTATTATACGTATTATATTTTCAAAATTGAGCAAAATTTGAAGGCAAAAAAATTATTAAAATACAGAGTGTTATGGAAATGACGTATTATATTTAAACCGGCAATTCCTGAGATGAAAACAAATTGAAGAAAAATATCCAAAAATGGTGCTTTAATTTAATATGCCCTGTACATGACCTTATGTCAAACCAAAAATGACCACGTGGCGCCCCTGTTCGGAAGGTAAACACAACAACATATGCCAGTGAATCTTGAACAGTGTTGTCATATCTTCAGGGTAAACTCTTTAGAAAGTCAATAACCGTTTGACAGATTTCAAGTTGTTTATTTTTCAGGGTACATTATTATAAACTTTTACGTTCAGTTCTCTGGGAAACAATCTCTGATTTATAAACTTGAACTGACCCGATCGAACCGCCGTGGAGTTTATAAATGGTCAGGTATGTTCTCATTTGTACAATTCGAACGACACCCGTCAGATCTGGATAACTTAAAAGTTTATAAATGCCACTTACCCTTTAGAAAATTAAATTGCAATTTTATTTACCTTTTCGGACTTACTTAAAACCAACTTAATTTATAAAAAACACCAAATACTCACATCACAAAATCACATTAGTTTTCACGTCTACACATCTAAGTACCATTCAATCTGAATTAGTATTTTAAAGTGCTACTGTGTAGATAAAAATACGCCCTTATTGTCTGGGAAATAATGTATTTAACATCTAAAAATTTTAAAAATAAATAACACGTTGGTTCTCTCGATCGATATCGGCCGGCTTCTTTAAACAGCTGATTATGGACAATCGGGCTAATATTTAAAAATACAGCCACTTTCGATGTTTTATAAGCGACTATCATAAATTGCCGAATTTCCTTCTATAATATTACTTTCCTGTATAATTATAGTCTCGGAAATGGCAACCGCGCTGGCTCTACTAGCGGAGACTTCTCGGAAAGAAAGTTCGACTGGTCCCAAGGTGGACCAGACCATTCATTTCAAAGGGTAGTTCCTGTCAATTGTTAACATAATTGTTTCATTTTATCTTTAGTAAAGGGTTAATGGCCCTTAGAAATTAGCGTTTTTATTATTTCTATTGCGAAATGATTAAGTACTCTTGTTCTATGTGTGTTATTGTAAAGTGTAATTATTCGTTAGTGTTGGGGTTTAGTGATAAGCTTATTATGCACTCTCACACTATCATCAGGACACATGATGAGCATAAGGTTTTTCCCATAGAAAAAAGGACTGAAAGTGTCTGTGCCCTGGATTCCTTAATCGCGTCCTGGATTTACTTTCTAAGTAAGCTAAATATTTATTTTTATAAGAAATTAAGGTTTTACACTTTTAAACATTTTGGCAACATTGTGCCTGAATGATCAGGTGATTACCCAGCTGGGCAATGTAATATGTTCATATATGAATGTGCCGAGGAGTTGTGTGTGGGTTTAGGGGTGAATTACCCCACTTTTTAAACGTTCGGTTTAAAAAAAAATATGTAGCGCTTCTCCAGGACACCCCAGGAGTCACCCATTTAAATATAATACGTTATTTCCATAACACCCTGTATAATAGGTTCGTTAGCAGAGCAGTCGGAAATAGTTAGACACTCCCCGCCATAAAACCAAAATCTTTGATCGCTGTGTAAATGTATCGATTGCCCACTAATTTACAACCGTCAGAATAATCCTGGTAGTGGTACGGAATTGTGGGTTTGGACTGCGCATGTTTACTTTAGACTTGTTGTTTTCACCGACTCGTTTCATTTTCTTCAGTTTCGGCATGTTTTGGTTAAACCTACTTTCGATTATTCTTTAAATATCCATTTCAAAATGAAAGGCAAGCTCGAAACAAAACAGAAATGAGCAAGATTAAGACTACTTGTAGGGTAAATTAAGAAAATTATCAGTCGTCTGTCAAATAGATGAAGGGTTGTCATTTGTAGGTACCCGTTAAGCGACAAAAAGCAGCAACCAGTTAAAATTCCATCCACATCCGAGCATGCGCAGAACGAATTTTGCAATTGGTTGAAACTAACTTATTAATAATATTTTTTTAATAAAATTGATGGATTTGACAAATCGAACTTTGGATTATAACTGCGGTATATCGCTGATAACCCAAAAATAATATGGCGATAAGAATTATTATCTATATTTTAGCCTTTGATTGGGGATTAATAGGCAATAGCAAAAATCCGTTTCGGCGGCCGATTGAAAACAATATACAATGTTACAATGTTTTTCAGTATATTTTGCCAGTCATTAAAATACAGAGTCGCCTATACAAATCCAAAAAAGGCAAAAAAATTACTTGTCTGCGTCAAGTGTTTATGGTGAAATACTCACATATATATAAACAGTACCTATATTGCTAATACCATCTGCAATTATGTCCCCGCTATGGTCATCGAAGGGGGCGTTGTGAGTTTGCGCAATTCGGAATTTTCCTTGTGAAAGTAAGCATTGGATTTCAACTTTTTTAATGTAAATTTCACTGGTTAGTTAGGAAAAACATTGCAATCAAAATTTCGATTAGTTCGATTTAAGACAGCGTTCCATGCATACGATTTGTGACGATATGATGATCCGACGGTACCCTGATTGGTGTAAACTTTTGGTGCCAAATTCCGTCCGAATATATAACAATCGACACGATGAGCTTTATTTTAACTTTCATTAGACATCGTATGTTTCTTAACCCCGCATTTTTCTAAACCAAAAATTAAGAATGAATGACTATATTGACTATTTTGGGAATTATTATCAGCTACTAATGCACCAAATTAAAAATATATTAATTTTAAGGTTAGGTAGTGACCACATATATATTATATTGTATACGAGTGACACTCTCTTCTTTTTTTTTACAAGCTTTTTAGTGAAATTCGGTTCCGAAGATCGGATAAAGTGATATGCAAAATATTTTCATATATATGTACATACCTGAAATACTTTATAATTATCTGGTATTGATCCACGCAAAAAGCACCATGCACTTGTGTCCTTTCATCTTAAACAAAACAAGCCACTAACCTACCAAATAGCGAATCGAATCACCACAAATTAAAAACTCCTTTACAAAAATTGTTGTTAAGTAATGAAAGTTTATAAGCACTAATATACCGACAACAATGTGGATGAACCACTTTTTATTCTGTAATTTGAATAAGCATCCAGAACCAAAGATGGCGACGAATAAGAACAAACAAATAATGTCGGGCCGGCTCTGGCACGATCGATAAAATTTCCACCCTACTGCGCAAACTGAATAGGCCCGCGCCATCCCCCATAGCGGGGACACTTTTTGTATTTTGGAACGTTCGTATTGGCAATATACTGTTTATATCGATACATGCATCGAATAACATTATTGTAAGTGACATTTTGACCAATCTCAGAGTTCAAAATAAATTTCAATGTTTAAAACCTAAAATTTGGTTTTAAGCTTAATTTTTTTTTTAAATGCCTCTTTTATCCCGTTTGTGTCTGATTATTTTGGTATGTTGCCTGTAGTATCATGGAAAAATATATACCGAAACTTTTATGTCTTCTCCCCTAAGAATACGATTTGTCAGTTACAATGTTATTCGATGCATGTATCGATATATATGTGGGCCGAACCGGATATGAGGCAAGAAGACTCCAGTTTCTGTTCCAACTGCATCACTAATTATAATCTTGTAATTATGAAAAGCCTAAAAGTTTTGTATGTAACCTTTTTTGCTATACTCGTATAGCTGTTTTACTTTAGGAAATAACCGACAGTTTCCGTACGTACCACCCACCCTGTATATATTATTAATGAGAATTTATGCATGTTTTTCATTAATTTTATCACACTTTCTGCTTATCAGTGGATTAACTGGGGTACATTTTTGTCGCCGTGACGCGTTTGGTAATTCCAAGATCTTGAGATACATCGTTTATTTTTAATCAAAAGATTTGGTTTGTTTTAACTTAAATACATAATGGATTTTGTAGAGGACTCCATAAAGCATTTAAAGCTAAGAAAAAAATTTGTGCCGTGACGTCATTTCACCCAGACCGGCGGCGATTGGCTCATCTATTCGACTGTAAACCACAAACAGGATATTTTTTGGCTATTTGTGTCGAAATTCCGTTTTCTATTTGGGTTTCATAATGGCTACATTATGAAATGCAAAAAAATTGAATAACCTGTCACTTTATGAAACAGATTTTATTTGTTTTTATGTTGGCAGCAAGTAGGGTTCGAATTTTAGGCTTACTTTGATTTCGTTGAAATTAGTTTCCGTGACATTATGGAATCGACAAAAATTTTTTATAGAAAACTATAAAATACTAACCTTTAACCTTGCAAATAGATCATTTATACTAGATATTTATCTGAAATACCTATACTCGGAAATATATAACATGCTGACGGTGTCAGTTAACTAATTTCACAACTATAAAACAACATAACCTAAAAATAATAGAAATATTTTCCAGTTTATGCTCTATTTCTATAGTTTTATTCAATAAAGTACTATTTTTATTTTTAATTTAATATAGTATTATACATATTACTTTATATATACATATTTATGGTTACTGTAGACATTTCCTGGGCATTAATTGTCATTAGTCCTGTCAGATTCTGTGTCGACACAATATTTTGTTCAATAGTGTTATTTATTATTTTGTTCAATATTTTGAAATTTGTTCTGCTCGCACCATACCTCACAGTTTTGCATATACTTTTTAAAAGTTTTTCTAGATTATTTTCTGCAACTTCTCGTATTTCTGACGGAGTACAACTTTCTTCCTGACTAATTTTTATTAACTTTACTAATATATTTATTTTTAATTATGACTGATGGGAGGAAGCTTTGTTGGGTTCAATTGTTTCTATCATGGCATATTTGATACTTGTAACATTTTATTAAATTGTAAAGGTATTGCCAACCCAAAAAGGAAATATTAATTCAACTGGAAAAAATCTACTTTATTTTCTAAGTTTTTCAGACTTTAAACACCCAAATAGAAAAAATATTATAAATTACATGGTTCATAAGACAATTAGAGCACTTGTACTTTAGAAAACTCTCCGCTTCGCGGGTCGTTTCCTAAATTAAACGCGTGCTCTAAGATAATGTCTTATGAAACTTGTATCTTAATATACCATTTTCGTTTCGTTAATTTATTAACTAAAAAATATAAAACTCGTGGCAATCGACCGACATACCTATTTTCTAATTTAATTGTAGCAATACGTACAGGGTACTAATATTAAAAATTGGAAGCGAAATATTAAGGGTGGTTTTCATATTGACACCCTGTATAGATGACTCTATTTGTCAATTTCATACTCCCATCTTAAAACGTTTCATTTGGGATAATATGTACGACGGACGCCCGTGTGCTGTTTAATTTAAAATAATAAAAACGTAAGATTAGTAAAAACATACTTATCGCAGATTAAAAACATTGTGTAAAACAAAGGTCGCGCTTTGTTGCGTGTAGGTGCTAATTGAAAAAATGAATGTTAAATTCGTAGTTAATTTTAGTTAGACGATTTATTTGGCACGTTTACGTTTATGTCACAATTTTAAATAATATTCCGAACCAATCAACGGCAAGCATAACTCTTACGAAATCGACTCTTATCGCCTACATCGCATTTGTTCATAGTCCGTTTGACGCGGTGACTCGAAATGTGGCATTCTTTTACAAACCGCACTCTTTTTATAGTATTAAGGCCGTATTAGACTAGGCAATTTTTTCTCTTGCGCCGGCAATTATAATGGCACGTATTCATGCGCAGTAAACCGTTCTCGATCAGCTGGAGCATTGTCAACGGTCAGAACAGCAGTTGGTACTGTCGAAATCCCTAAAATACCCCCAGAATTAGAGATGGGCAAACCTGTTCGCTTTGATTGCCAGTTAAAGCAGCTACTGCTATTTACAAATAGGAGGTGCAAAAAGTTGCTGAATTAGCAGTCCATAAGTTTAATAAAGAATGTAAACTGCTAATTTAAGTACCAGTGGGTTTAAATGGCCATTAGCTGTTCATACCTGCTTCGACCAAATAATAAACAGTTAAAAATAACAGAACAATCCATGTCTATCCAATTGCGCCGGCAAGGGCAATTAAAATGGCGCCTGCCCCATTTCTGGTAATGGTACTGCGCATGAGTCCTTGTATTATAATTGCCATTGCTGGCGCCACAAAAATTCCCGACTGTAATACGGCTTTTAGAGTCGGCAATTTCTGTCTCTTGCGCCTGCAATGGCAATTATAATTGCACGTATTCATGCGCACGAAATCGTTCTCGATCAGCTGGCCCAATACTGCTCGGCGCAATGCGAGAATGGAATCCGTATTACATTCGGCAATTCTATTCTTCTGGCAATTAAAATTGCACGGATTCATGCGCAGTACACCGTTCTCGATCGGCTGCGTCGCATTGCCAGAAATTTTAATTGCCATTGCCGCTGCAAGTCTGGGTAGAGATGGATTATCCTGATATTTTTAACTGTTTATTAGTTGGTCGAAGCAGCTATGAACAGCTGAATGGCTATTTAAACTAACTGGTACTTAAATTAGCAGTTCACATTCTTTATTAACGTCGCAACTTTTTTGAGCTGTTATGTGTAAGTAGCAGTAGCTGCTTTAACTGGTAATCAAAAGGAACAGGTTTGCCCATATCTAGTTCTGGGGATATTTTAGGGATTTCGACACTACCAACTGCTATTCTAACTGTTGGCAATGCGCCAGCTGATCGAGAACGGTTTAGTGCGCATGAATACGTGCAATTATAATTGCCATTGCGCGCGCACGAGAAGAATTGCCGACTCTAATACGTCTTTTAGCCTTTAGACATTTTAAAATTATCCGACATTTTTTATACATACCTACATAAAATTAGTTTTTGAATTTCAGGATTTCGCTGAAAAAGTGTGGATATTTGGTACAATAAACTTTTTTCAGTAAAATCCTGAAACACGTGTCGACTAATTGTGTATTATACAGGGTGTCCGCTAATTAATGGGACATGGAAAAACCATGCACATACTCCTTGCGTAAAAATAGTAGGATTTAATACTACTTACTTATATCCGGAAGTTGATATTAACTGAGATACAGGGTGCTAAAGTTAAACCTTAATTTTTGTTTCTCTCTAATAACTTTGCAGGAATCCAACGTTTTTTTACAAAATTTGGCAATTATGGTTTTTTTTTAGAACGAAAAATTGATTTTTTTTTTAGGAAATTTTAATGTACAATGTATTAGGCGCTGTCTGCGGCTTTATTTGCACATTTATTTTTTGTGCCTCAGTGTATTTAAGTTTTTAATGAAAATAATACTTTTCTCATATTTATTACGTAAGAAAGGTATACTAAGTTTAGGTCGCCCAGAATTACCGTCTCGGAGATATTTGCATTTAAATTGTTTAGTGCACCCTGCCCAATTATTATTAATTAGCAAACAAATTTTGTTTCTTAAAGTAACCTATGAGAAATCAAATAAAATTTAGAAATGCAGTTGCTATGGAAGAGAAAATGTTTCGTTTTTGAGTTTACCGTAAGTTTGTGTTTTCATTGCTGTTGGTTTCTTTCGACACAATATTTTCTAGGGTCAAAGTTATTTTATTAAAAGTAAATTAAAGAACAATCCAATTGTTGTATTTATTATTCCCAATTACCATTACTAGAACATTAATTATCATGTAAAAGTGAATTGGTAAGAAGTAACAAAATATTATTTGCTTGCCTGAGCTAGCGCCCTAAACAATTTAAATGCAAATATCTCCGAAACGGTAACTCTAGGCGCCCTCACCTTAGCATACCTTTTTTACGTAATAAACATGAGAAAAGTGTTATTTTCATTAAAAACTTAAATACACTGAGGCACAAAAAATAAATGTGCAAATAAAGCCGCAGACAGCGCCGCCTACATTGCACATTAAAATTTCATAAAAAAAATCAATTTCTCGTCCTAAAAAAACCATAATTGCCAAATTTTGTAAAAAAACGTTGGTTTCCTGCAAAGGTATTAGAGGAAAAACAACAATGAAGTTTTAACTTTAACACCCTGTATCTCAGTTAATATCAACTTTCGGATATAGGTAAGTATAATTAAATCCTAATATGTTTACGTAAGGAGTCTTGTGTTTTTTCCATGTCCCCTTAATTTGCGGACACCCTGTATAAATTGTAAACAATTTTCGGGCGATTCTAAAATGCGACGGTTAAAAGTAAAAAGTGTGCGGTTTGTAAGAGAATGACCCATATAGTAGAAGTCTGTGCCGCTTTCCCTTATATTTATAGTAAAAAGACCACATAATTAAATTATTAAAAATTTATATTCAAATTAAATATGGCATTTACGATATAATAAGTCGTGTTTAGACTCGTTACTATCACCCATCAGCCTCTTAAGAGGATTTTTTAAAAAATATCCCGGCTAAAAATACAACCGCACATAATTATCGAAACCCTAAAGCTATTAGTTATATCCCCCTTAACATGACATCTAGCCCCCGCTACACCCAGTTTAAAAATAAATAATTGTAACAAATAAGTTTCGAGACTATAAATATCTTAAAATTCCTGTAACGTCTATTTGTGGAGAAACATTCAGACAGACGTTTAGAGGGTACCGGATAAAAATAGGCCCTATTTTTTTACCTATTTTTACATGTGCCTTAATAGGGAGGATGTTAGAGGGCTAATTTTAACAGTGCACGCGGAAATAACACTTGCACGAAAGCGACTAAGTAAACATTTTATTTGTCATTAAGAATCGCCATATAAAAATATTAAATTGGCAATAATTCAAAAACAACAAATTTTCGAAATTGAGAACCTTATAAAGGGTTTACCAATAAGAACGATATGATTTTAAAATGAAATAAAATTAAAATTATTTCAGATACAACCAAACTTTTTGTACAGGGTGTTATGGAAATTACGTATTAATTGGTGACTCCTTGGGTATCCTAGAGAAGCGCTACATATTTTTATTTCTTTTAAATTGACCGTTTAAAAAGTGGGGTGACAAACACTCTTACTCAGTCAGTCCGCGCTACTGTACTATATTTCACCCAGAGCCAATGGCAATGTTGCCAAACTTAATGTAAAACTGAAATTCCATATAAAATTATAAAAATAAATTATTTTCTACCTACTTGTATTTATCCTTATACCTAAAGAGCGAGGAAATCCAGGCACAAACACAATCAGTTTTTTTTCTTTTTCATAGCAACACTCCTGGAAACACTTTATGTACACACAGTAATAGTGAAACAGAACCGATAGTTAACTTCTGAAAATAGAATAATACAGATTATACTATAGATTATTAGATTTTATTACACGCGACGAAATTTGACGTCCAGGAGAAACGCGTCAATAGAAACAATATTCAAAGATTATTTATGGCCGGGCAAGATACACGTGTAAACCAGAAAAACAGAGCGGATTGCCGAGAGTGCGTTGGTGATCGACGAGACACAACGTATCCGGCCGCTGGTTGGTCTTCAACTAACAGACGCAAGCGTGCGGCGCCATATGAAACTACTTCGCTCAGCCGATGTAAGGCGTTAAGAGGTCATTGGCATTTGACCTAGTGACGTACGTGGCTATTACTATTCGAATTTTCGGAAAAAGACATAGCATTTTTAGTACACCCAATATAAATCGAAAATTCAATTTTTATCATAAACAGCGAAAACTATGACATTGTCAGGGAACCAACCTACAATACAAAAAACAATCATTCAAATCGGATCATAAATTCAGAAAAAAAATAGCATCAAAAATATGGGAAATTTATGATGTTGCGTTAATTTTGTCCAGGAGTTTATTAATGGAAACCCCTTACCAAAGTTACCACCCTTATTTTTAATGCTAAATAGAAAATAATTTTAAAATTTGGGGGTTCCATTTCCAAATGTTGATTTTTTGCAGCTTTCTCAATTTCATTCTTATTCTTATCGTTTGAAGAATTTTTTATAATACCTTGATAACTATTAATACTATAGGGTGTTAATAGTTATCAATATTTTGTAAAAAATCTTTTAAATCAGTTCAACAAGGAATCCAACCCAAATCAAATAATAAAGGCTTCCTTAAAGGAAAAATTAATAATTATTTTAAGGTCTGCAAACGTCATTTTTGACATGAAAGCTTAAATATGTCAAACACGTTTAGACTTAGTTATAGGACATGATATATAGACGACGACACTAAAAACCACCGAAACCCCGGAAACATTCGGCATCTTTCGGAGATCCGAATCCGGAGAGCTGGCGCGGGCCTTTTGAATGGTAATGTTTGACAACTTGCACGTTTCGAAGGATCGGATCTTTGATTAGGAAAGGATCGGATGCTTGGCGCACAGCTCGTGAACAATACCTAACCTAACATTTATAACCCTTTGCCGCCCTTTTTTAGAGTTTTTTTGTTTGATCGCTGTGTTACCACACGTGATTCTTGAATCTCTTTGCTTTCTGATTTATTTTGTGAAAAATATTGTGTTTATCTACTTTTGCAATCATCAAGCATGGAAGCCCAACAGAACAATACGTGCCCGTTCTGCAATTTGGAGGTTTCTTGTGTTTCAGCAAAGAACAGACATGTAAAAAATGTTCATAACCAACAGCATAATTCCGATACTAAGAAATCGCATATTATTTGCCCATTGTGTATTGGAACTGAGTTAATCTGTGGAACTTATAATAAACTAGAAACGCATTTAGAGGTAAGTCACAAAATAAAATTACAAATGCAAACACATAATTTTTTTAGCAAAGAAGATTATAAACAATGGTATGAAGAACAAAAAATTCAGACGACCTATGCAGCGGCCAGGACAAAACGATATAATGATCATGTGGAAAAATCCTACACTTGCAATCGTAGTAATTCATTTGGTAAAAATATAGAATGCACCTTTAATGTTGCCTTATTTTATAACATATTTCTATTATCCGTAGGGTATGTCAGCAAATACTCTAAACGAATGGAGAAGTGTATTCTAAAAATTAAGCTATATTTTTTTATAAGGTGTATGGGGCAAATTAGTTTGGTGATGGAACAAGAAAATAGATCAGCAGTTCATAAAAGGAAATTAGAAAAGCAAGAATTCTTTCCAGCAAAGAGAAAGAAATAATATTGGTTAAGGGTTTTTATTTTGTATGGTGACAGGACTGGATTTTGTATTTTATAATTAAAAAATTACTTATTGTAGTTGCGTAGTATGGTTTAGGATTTTTTTAGATGTTAGCTATGCTTATTGTGTTGTACCTTTTGTAAATTGTAAAAATAATGCAGGATAATAAGGAATTTGAAAAAAAAATCCCTCTTAAGTTTCTTGCAGTTTCTTCTTACGGGTTGTAATCGAAGCTGCGGATTTCTGAAAACTACGTAAGTTTAAATAAAGTACTATATTATTATGTATGTTTTTTATTTTGTTAGTCATTGTAATGTAGTTTTAGTGGTTTCAGCAGTATCATAAGTTTAATTGTGTGCATGAATTTGCTTTGCTACATATATTGGTTGGCCATATTGTTCCCCCATCCTGACTTTTTGACCGACAATAAAGAAACAGTTCAAAATATCCCGTGTTTTATTTCAGTTAAATAAAGGTGACTCGAGTACACCACATATTTAATAAAGGGTGGCATTTAATAACTAATTTTCAGGGCATATTTTATCAAAAAGAAGTTTTAATATTTTTTGTCCAATATTTCATGACAAGCAATATATATGTATCAAAATATAAATGAAGATTTTAACGTAATTTGGTACACGGTATTGTTCACGAGCTGTGCGCCAGGCAACCGATCCTCCGAAACGTGCAAGTTGTCAAGCATCACCATTCAAAATGCCCGCCAGCTTTCCGGATTCGGATCTCCGAAAGATGCCGAATGTTTCCGGGGTTTCCGTGGTTTTTAGTGTCGTCTCATGATATATGTATGGAATCTGCTTAGAATCTTGCATATAATCCAAAAACATAATAATACAGTGAAACCTCTCATAACGTACACCTCTAATAAGCGGACATCTCCATTATTAAGCGGATATTTTTTCATAGTCCGGAACTAGGTATATGAAATTCCATGAAAATCAACCACTCTTGGGCGGACTCTCCTTTGGACGGACGCGGACAGGCTGTTTTCATACAAAGAGTGCGAAAACCCTCCTTTAAACGGCCCAAAAATATTTCAAAGTATTTGGGAGACGAATAAGTACGGTTCAAAAACTCTCTGAAGACAGACCGGCAACGAATCGCGTATGCGTGGCAGAGCGAAATGACTTCGCCGAATGAAAGTATGTGCGATTCCCCGACAGCAGTCCGCCGTTTATTTGTAAGGTTAAATCGTAAACAATGGCACAAAAATGTCGCGTTTTGAGTCTGAAAGAGAATATTGATGTTGTGAAAGGTTGTAATTTGATAACAATGATTTGGGCGAGTTCATTAACATTGATAGCAATGTGCTATTAGAGGATGATAATGACCCCATTCCTACCGATTATGTAGTCCAAACTGAAGTCACATCACTATCTGAAGACTCTGATGAAGAAGTTGAATGCAGTAATCAAACAAATGTCACCAATTATCAACAAGCCATTAGTATGGTAAAGGAATTATAAGAGTATGCAAAGAATAGAGGTGACTCTACAGCAATGGAATTGTTATCAGACTTGGAATTACATTTTCTAGATTGCAAGTATAAAACGCAAACACGTCAAACTACGTTATTAGATTTTTTAGTACTATTACCTAATAACAAATTTTCCATGGGCGGACACCTCTATTAGGCGAACACATTTGGACGGTCCCGTAGATACCCGCCTACGGGAGGTTTCGCTGTATATGGGGTGTTCCATTTATAAATCGGATCGGATTTATTCCCGGTGCGACACCCTGTATACTCACTTAATACGTAACATACTAACGTAAGAAAACATTTCTACCAGCGTCAATTAGAGCCCCGGATGATTTTCTTTAAAATTAACTACGAGCTATAAACATTTTTAGATTAATATACATACTTCATCATAACAATGACAATACGAACAAAAAAAATTCAATTATTTTTACGTCGTCGATGAATACCCTTGACTGACACATACCTGATCAACGTGAACGTCTGTAAAAATTCCTTTATTTCCATTAATTATTTTGTAATCACACAGTAATAGTACATTACGTATCAAGGGCCGAAAAGAGGCTTTTACGACGCCCCAGAAATATGTACCGTATTTCTTTTACAAGTGCTCCGAAGCTTTGATGTCAAATAAATAAAGAAATTCTTCAGACAGTTTTCCTGTCTACATGACATGAAAACACTCGCGCATGGAGAATGTAAATATCTATTTATTATTTTTGACAAATAGGCTCGGTTGCCTAGTGGTATAGCGTACGCCTTGTGATCTGAGAGTCACGGGTTCAAATCCCGCACTCGGCATCTTTGGTTTTATTTATTTTTTTACAAGTGCCCGGGTCTTTGATGCCAAATAAATAAAGAAATTCCTCAGACAGTTTTCCTGTCTACATGACATGAAAACACTCGCGCATGGAGAATGTAAATATCCATTTATTATTTTTGACAAATAGGCTCGGTGGCCTAGTGGTATAGCGTACGCCTTGTGATCTGAGAGTCGCGAGTTCAAATCCCGCACTCGTTATCTCTGGTTTTATTTATTTTTCTACAAGTGCCCGAGTTTTTGAGGCCATATAAATAAAGAAATTCTTCAGACATTTTTCTAAAACATCTTTGAAAAATTAACTGCCAATTTAATTTATATATAATCCGCTATTTATTATCGCTTGTAGTATGGCTCGGTGGGTAGAGTGTCCGCCTGGCGATCTGAGGGTCGCGGGTTTAAATCCCGCACCGATAATTCCGGTTTTATTTATTTATGAGCACATGGCGACTCGAAGCGGGCGGGAAAAATCTTTCCAGTATATTAAAGTCGTTTTTAGCTCTCATCTAAAGGAATATATTGAATATTAAAGAACCGTGTGTCACAGACGAATTGCAACTTCGCTCTGTTTATCGTCGACAGAAATTTGAATTTCGCTTGAATAAACAAACTTTTTGGAACAGGTAATAGTGGTCCGAACACATCGAAAATTGCTGGGACTTCAGTGCAGGGCCCCTGATTTGATTAATTAGAAAATGGTTGAGATAACATTGTCTACCAGCTGAGCGTCAATCTGGGAGGAAATATGTCTTGGCATAACCACGTTGTGGCAATCGCCAAGATAGCTTCTCAGAAACTTGGTGTACTCTTCCGAACCAGAAAGTTGTACACACCTCAACAACTTTTGACACTGTACAAAGCCCAGATTCGACCATCACTAGAGTACTGCTATCATGTCTGGAGCTCTGCACCCAAACATACTCTTCGGCTACTGGATTCCATTCGTCTGATCGGAGACCACGAGCTGACGAAGAACCTCGACAGCCTAGAACATTGAAGACAGGTTGAGGATTTGACTCTCTTTTACAGTTATTTTCATCGCCCAGGGCGACGAATAGCAGAAATACACGACGAACCACTGCCGCCCATCCATATGTGATTAAGCTTAGTACTCCTCGAACTTCATTATTTAAGAATTCTTTCATCTGGAGGACTTCATCCTTGTGGAGCGACCTTCCCGAGGTCGTTTTTCCCAACGAATATAACCTCCAACGATTCAAAACCAACGTGAATCGCTTTTTGCGCACACGCACCACTCCCAGAGTGCCCTAAAGGATTTTTCCTATAGTGCTTGTGTTTGAGCTTAAAAAAAAACGATTATTAAAATCATCGGTTTTTTCCACCACTAATCTTACGATTCTCTAGTCAAGCACACCGTTCTTGATTACAACAAGTTAGAAAATATTATTATTCAGACTGAAAAACTGAGAGGTATTTTGAGTTTTAAGTAATATGTTCACACCTGCTTAATTTTAATTGCCGGACAAAATTAAAATATTAATTGAATTATCTATTTCCTAGCAAATCTGACAACATGTGAATATCCATTTACTCCAAACATTTAGTCGATTAATAGGATCACTTCCGCCTCTATTTTGTTTCACGGCATTAAACAGAGATGAAAATATAATATGCGATTGATTTGGACACGCCTCCGCAGACATTCGCCAGACACATGGCACTGCCATGCTCCAGACACGCTTTGATTTTTGACCAGCGACCGCGCGTTGTGGATGGTACACGTATAGTATAATTAATAGGGCAAATAGTAAAAAAAATGATTTTCCATATGGAAAAGACGCTTTGCATAAACTTTTAAAACCCAATGGGTTTTATTTTCGCAAATGCCAAAATAAACGAAAATTGTTGGTTGAAAAACCAAATATTTTACATATGAGATATAGGTATGTGGTATTAGGAGATTTGACCTTTTTGAACTTGCAAAATTGCACAAGCCTCGAGGTGATAAAAAGCTATGTCATCATAAAACAGGCTGGCCATATTCCCCTTATAACTCCCCCCTACATGTGTGAGCTAAACCCAATTGAGTTGGCATGGGCTCAAGTCAAAAGGTACATACGGAACCTAAACACATCAGGGGATTTCAGTTTAACCAAACTGAAAGAGGTCTTAGATGAGTCCATAAGCTTACACCATCTGACTGGGAGAAATTTTGCCAGCATGTTATTAGTATTGAAAATAAATTTTAGGAGACAGATTACATGATGGAAGAAAGAACCCATCATAATTACACTCGGCAATGATGACATTGAGTCCGACTCTGAAGATAGTGAGTCTGATAGTGAAGACGATAACGACATAGAGTAGAGATCAATGATTATATCGTTTTTTTTTTTGTTATTTTATACCTACTTTATGATGTTGAAATTTGGGAGTTACTCAGAAATAAATTGTTGCATTCCTGTTTCTCCCAATACTTTTCGTTCTTATTATTTTAACATTTAGTACCTACTTACTCCTTTATATTCACAAAAAAATTAACATTTTAATATTTTTATATTTAATTTTACAATATAAGCACGACCATGGATTGTCCTTGCGGCCTGTTACCTTCCCTTCCCCTTACGGATACCGCGTAGCCGCAGATCCAAACGACAAGCTATACATCTTAGGAATATATATTAGCATGCCATTAGGAGCACCCTGTATGATAAAAAAAAATAAATTGCCCAAGAATATTGTGTCAATACTTTCGGTAAGGGATGAAATGCAATGTGATCCCGCCGCCTTATGATTTGGAGAAAATCGTTTATACGCAACGATTGTTTTCAATAGTCCGTTTGCAAATTTAGACGAGGCTCTCTTGAAATCCACCTACTTTGCATCAGATTTCGAACAGGAAATCATTGAACCGTAGTAAATGTAGGTACGTACGATAGTTTATTGAAATTAGCGTTTGTTTTAAAAAACAAGAAATTACAACGAATGAGGTTATCTCATTGACACACTTTTTCGCGGCCAGAATTTTGCCGCTTTTGCTCGTCGGCGCTACTTGTCCAATGCCAGAGATTTCTTTTCAGTTTTTCTAATATCAAGAACGGATTGTATTATTTGAGCGGCGACGGCGGCGGTAGTCCTGGAGCGTTCAAGGATTTTTTTAGACAGACATAATATTCGGTTTGTACGATTAACAATGGTATTAGGAACTTACTTATTATTATTCTTTGCGGCAAATACTCGGATTTATTAAAATGAATTTATTGTTGTCAGGGTTTCAGGCGTTACGTACATAAATAAATATGCAAACATAAAAATTAATTGTTATATTGGGTTCCATACTTCCCAAGGTACTATACGGGGTGTTATTTAAGCGTGTGATTGTTTAGATCATTTTATGAAGAAGAATTCACATGAACAAGAACATATATTTTAGTTATGTTATGTTGTTGATCCACCACAGTGGCGCAGCCCCCCCCCCCATACGTGTCCTCTGATATTGTTTTCCATGTAGGTATTTTTCTAATTAGCCTGATCGATTCTACATGAAAACGGTATCTTACGTAGTGTTGTGATCGCTTGAGCGAAAAACCCCTCGAGTTCTCGATTATTGAAATAGCCGACATCGCTCGATTATTAAAAAAACTGCTCGAGTTCTAAATTCAAGCGAAAATCGTCGCTTGTTCCTTATTCACTCGATACCCGAGCTTCGCTTGACGCCGACCGAAATGTGCTGCTTGGTAGTGTGATCGCTCGAGGTAAAAACTGCTCGTATATTCGAGCAGTTTTTCGCTCGATAGGAAATACTACTCCAGTTATAAATTCCAGCGAAAAATCGTCGACTTGCCAGCGGCGATTGTAAATTTGTAAAAAATTAAAGGATGTAATTTTTTAAAAATCAGAATCAACTGATCTTCCTTAATAAAAACTCTAGAGTAAACTTCTAAAACCCGAACAAAAACAACCCCTGGTGTTTTATCAACACATTCTTCTTAGTCATAAAAATTTCAAGTGATTAATCGCTCGAGCGATTCACTCGATTATTAAAATCGCTCGAGTATCAAGTACTCGTACTCGTCTCTCCGACTCTCTTCTTACTCTACATTAACGACCTTCTAGCACAATTATCTCATCTTTCTCTTTGAATGCACAAACATCGGCTGCCGACGCACATCTTCGCAGACAGCATGAAGTATGACGCCTCAACAAAGACCTGGAAGAAATTTTGGCTTGGGGTGACAGTAACCAAGTCGAATTTAACGCTAAAAACCCAGGCAGCAATTTTCTCTAAGAAGGTTAACATTACAGAACCGGATATAGTCATGGACGGACACGCAATCCCACTGGCTTCATCTATTAATTTGCTGGGCGTCAATCTGGGAGGAAATATGGCTTGGCATAACCACGTTGTGGCAATCGCCAAGATAGCTTCTCAGAAACTTGGTGTACTCTTTCGAACCAGAAAGTTGTACACACCTCAACAACTTTTGACACTGTTCAAAGCCCAGATTCGACCATCACTAGAGTACTGCTCTCATGTCTGGAGCTCTGGACCCAAACATACTCTTCGGCTACTGGATTCCATCGAAAGGAGGGCCATTCATCTGATTGGAGACCACGAGCTGACGAAGAACCTCGATAGCCTAGAACATCGAAGACAGGTTGGGGATTTGACTCTATTTTACATATATTTTCATGGCTCACCTTCTTAATTCCGCCCAGAGCGGCGAATAGCAGAATTACACGTAGAACCACTGCAGCCCACTCCTCGAACTTCATTACTTGAGAATTCGTTCATCTGGAGGACTTCATCCTTATGGAACGACCTTCCCGAGGTCCTGTGTGTGTCAAGGCATCCATTCCTGAGATATGTACATCTTAGGAAATATATTAGCATGCCATTAGGAACACCCTGTACGATAAATTATTTACAATACCGGATATAATACGAGAAAGAACATGAATGTATAACTGGTCCGGAGCCTCTCTACTCTCCCCTACGTACATAACAATCTTATTATTGCATAAAATATTTTATTAGGTGTTGTTATCCCTGGTGGTAATTACTTTGATTACAATTGCCTGAATTTCACATAATAATAATATTAATAATCCAAGTAGAGGAAGCACGGCCATGTTCATTTTGTCAATTTTTAGTGCATACGGTGCAATAAGCAAATAACAATATAATATTTTTAATAAATATTACCGGGGGCAATCGAAAAGTGATATATGAAACGATGAAATAGAATAGTCCCATTTGTAGATGATTTTAGTAACATAGTAAATCAAAAAGTACCAAGTTGGCGTCCCATCCAATTCCCTTTGTTTATTTTAAACACCCTTTCATGTATTTCTCCCTTATAGGGACATCATCGGACCTCACATACAAACAAAAAATTACAATAAAAACATTAGAAACATGTAATACACTGTTTGATATACTAACCTTTAATATAAACTTTTTGTGCCACCCGTCGCAATTCAAAAACAAGGAACATTGACAGTGGGGCCAGAAAACGAGAACTGTCAAAAAATACAGAAAGTGTCAGTTGAGATTTCAAAAGTAAAGACTAGATTTTCCACATCTATAAAATACAGTCCGCTTTCCCGAAGAATTATTTAAAGAAGACTCGTGCGCAAACCGGCGTCATCATTTTGGTCCTTCGAGCCGGATACGGCAACCTCTTACAAAATTAGTGGTTAATTGGATTACGAGGTTACAGTTAATAACAAGTGACCGAAGGTTGCGCCAATTAACCAATTGAAGGAGAGGAGATGATGTTCCAGGTGGGGCTTTTTCAAATTTCTGAATGTAAATAAGTCAATTCGGACTGTTTTAAAAGCCAAGAGGTCTTCGATTGATGTAACAAAGTCGCCGTAGTAATTTCCCCGTATTTTCCGTAAAAAAAGTAATAATTTGTAATTTTTGTAGGTTTGTTCCTCAGGCGATATTGTCCTGTGGTCGATTGAGCGCAGCGACAAAGATACAGGGTAAGCGAATTAAATTTTATTAAACTTGAATGCATTGTGAAGGTTACTTTGGTAATACGTTAACAAAATTATAATGTACAACGTGTACAAAATATGGAGGGCCAGTACAGGGATCTCGGAAACCGTAATAGATACGAAGTCGGTTAAATGCAGGTAAAGTTGCGCATTTACGTGCCTAATAATATGCCGTTTAGAAAGTTTTCAAATTCCGAGTAGTTCCGTAGATATCCGGAAAAAACTAAATTGAGACTTAAAATGGTATAGTAAGTAATAATGCAAATTTGGGGCATTTTATAGTCAGAAGGCTAAGTATGGTTTTATGGCAGTCAAAAGATCGACGGTGTAATGTATACTCCGCCAATGTAAGTTTGTACTACCCGCCGTGTAGTCCGGATTTAGCTTCGTCTGGTTTCTTTTATTCAGAAATTTGCAGAAGCACTTCATACGGGCGATGCCTTATTAACAGAGGGGGAGAAACCTTTTTTAGTTGCCCTCGTATATAGGTTTCTAATTTTGATGCAGTGGTATTATAACACGTGTATTATTATATTTATTATAACCATGATAGATATACACGTTGCGTAACACAACATATCGAATAAAGGGTTACTCTTATGCATCTAAATACATGATGGTGTTAGTTTAGGATTTCTTATCGGACTGCTTTGACAATTAAGGAGACGAAGCTGTTTCTACATACACTGTAAATCGGTACGCTCCAACGTGTAAAATTTGCAAGAGCGATATGTTACTCCTAACTGCAATGAACACCAGCACTATAGGCAAAATCATTTAAGGCACTCTGGGAGTGGTGCGTGTGCGAATAAAGTGATTCTCGTTGGTTTTGAATAGTTGGAGGTTATGTTCGTTGGGAAACACGATGTCAGGAAGGTCGTATCACAAGGATGACGTCCTCCAGATGAAAGAGATGTTTTAAATAATAATTTGGAACCCAATATATACAAGGAGAAGGTCCTGCCAGTCATTCCATTAAGGTTTGTGCAGAAAATAAAGACTGAATGATTGTGCCAAAGATAATTAACTGAGTCATACAAGTAAAGGTTGCGCAAGAATTAGAGAACTGAGCGATACCAGTAAGGATCGTGCCAAAAGTAAAGAACGAAGAGTCATGGCGGTGGGGGTTGAATAAGGAACAAAGACTTCAGAGTCGTACAAGTGGGAATTGTAAAAACAATTAAAAGTGGTCATACAAGTAAGGGTTGTTCAAGAAATAAGGAGATGACATCACACAAATTGGCTGGCAAGAAATTCAACAAAATAGTCATACAAATAAATGTTACGGCCTTGATGCTCCGAGGTGTATGTTGTTGGCAAATTGTGCACTTACACCTTCACCATCAATGCCGGTGTTCCTCAAGGGTCCATATTGTCTTCCACCCTCTTGTCCTCCTAGTGAAAACTAAAAATCTGATATTTAGCTTTGCTGACGATAGCACACTTGTCTCATCTGTGTCCTTGAATGCACAAACATCAGCTGCCGAGGCACATCTTCGCGGACAGCATGAAGTATCACGCATCAACAAGGACCTGGAAGATATTTTGGCTTGAGGCTGAGAATTTAACGCTAAGAAAACACAGGCAGCAGTTTTCTCTGAAAAGGTTAACATTGCAGAACCGGATATAGTCATTGCAGGACACACAATGCCACTGGCTTAATCTATTAATTTGCTGGGCGTCAATCTGGGAGAAAATATGTCTTGGCATAACCACGTTGTGGCAGTCGCCAAGATAGCTTCTCAGAAACTTGGTGTACTCTTCCGAACCAGAAAGTTATACACACCTCGATAACTTTTGATACTATACAAAGCCCAGATTCGACCATCATTAGAGTACTGCTCTCATGTCTGGAGCTCTGCACCCAAACATACTCTTCGGCTACTGGATTCCATCGAGAGGAGGGCCATTCGTGCGATCAGCGACCACGAGCTGACGAGGAGCCTCGGTAGCCTAGAACATCGAAGACAGGTTGGGGATTTGACTCTTTTACAGATATTTTCATGGAAAGTGCTCGGATGACCTTGCCCTCTTAATTCCGCCCAGAGCCATCCATATGTGGTTAAGCTTAGTAATCCTCGAACTCATTATTTAAGAATTCTTTCATCTGGAAGACTTCATCCATATGGAACGACCTTCCCGATGTCGTTTTCCCAACAAATATAACCTCCAATGATTCAAAACCCACGTGAATCGCTTTATCCACACATGCACGCACCACTCCCAGAGGGCCTTAAAGGATTTTTCCTATAGTGCTTGTGTTTGATCATAAAAAAAAATTATGGGAAACATCAAATTCTTTCCGTGTATATTCTGCTTCAGCGATAATTTCCATTGTATTTTTTTATCACAGTTAAATCTGAACCCGATAAATACACGATATAACCTGGATGGCGCTTGCGGTAACAGTTTAAACAAATACACATTTTCGATAAGGACACGAGTTTACGAAATATCTCGGTAAATATTTTGTTTTTGTAGGTCTTGTTACACCACATTATACGCTTTATATTTCAGCGTGTTTCTTCTTTTATATAAACTCGGAATGGTCTTTATGCCATTCATAATGAAACAAACAGTTCAAAGTTATTGAATACTAGAAGTTCTATATTAAATTCAATCGCTATAGGTACTAAAACAATGTTTCAATAAGATTCATCTGGAACATCAACTGGGTCATAATTTAATTACTCTACAAAATTATCACAGAAATGACAACATTACGCAACATTAAATAATAATTGGGTCGATGCAAAGAGAGAGAGAGAGGAACATTAGATTTGCTAATTTATAAATGGGTTTCCGCGAATGTTATCTTCATCATATCAACAAAACTAATAAATTGAGGTGGAACACTGGAAGCTACGTCATTTCAAATACGCCTTTGTCTGCAACGTATCTACTTCGGACATCCAGAAAATCATGTCTTACCCAAAAACAATCGAGTAAAGAAAAATGGCAACCCCCTGTTATCTATACAGGGTGTTCCCACGCTTCCAGTAAATAATATTAAGAATCGGAAAGACACTACAATTTTATTGTGAAGGAAAAAGTATTTGCAGCCTTCGCGGTTTAATCCCCTGGAAGAAGTACCTAGATGTTATCCTTAAAATCTTAAATAGGAAGGTGGTCAAGTGGTACATCATTTTAAAGGTTTAAATCTCGTTCCCGGTTCCAATGGGAAGTTTTCAAATTGTATAATAGTAAAGTAATAGAAATTTGAGGAAAGTGTTTCCACATTGCAAGAAAATGATCAACGAACAACTCATGGTAAAAGAACTCGTGTTTTTTTGGTTAAAGAATGTAGTCGGAAAAATGTATTTCTATTGTCGTTGCTATAATTTATTTATTGGGGTCGTAATCGTATTGAATAATGATAAAGAGTTATATTTTTAGCAATCAATGTTAAATAATAATTACGTCTGATACTGAAATCCAGGAAATTATCAATAAAATATAAATAACATGCATTTGATAAGACAGCCGTTAGAATTACCATTTCGGTCGTGGATTTGCAACTTGTACCCATTTTAAATATAGAAATTATGCAGGGTTGATAAGGAAATACAAATGCAGGGCCGGAACAAGTATTTTTTTTCTATGATCAAGCACAAACACAATAGAAAAAATCCTTTAATACACTCTTGGATTGGCCCGTGTGTGTTTGTGTTGGTTTTGACTCGTTGGAGGTTATATTCGTTGGAAAACACGACCTCGGGAAGGTCGTTCCATAAGGATGACGTCCTCCAGATAAAAGAATTCTTAATCAATTAAGTTCGGGGAGTACTAAGCTTAAGCACACATGGATGAGCGGCAGTGGTTCGTCGTGTATTTCTGCTATTCGCCGCTCTGAGCGGAATTAAGAGGGCAAGGTCAGCCGAGCATTTTCCATGGAAATATCTGTAAAAGAGAGTCAAATCACCAACCTGTCTTCGATGTTCTAGGCTGTCGAGGTTCTTGTGCAGCTGCTGAACCAAACAAATGACTCTCCTTTCGATGGAATCCAGTAGGCGAAGAGTATGCTTGGATGCACAGTAGGGGTGCCAGTCCCGAAGGTTCGTTCCAATCCCGGAATTTTCGGAATAAGGAGGATCTAATCCCGGGATTCCGGGACTAATCCCAAAAAAGTATAACCTGCTGACGAGAAGCATCGTTCTGTTTCTACACTTAAACCCTCAAAATAAGGGATTAAAATAACATTGAATCCCTAAGGGATAAATATTTAATCCTTGAGGGGGATTAAAAAAATTTAATCCCTCAAAACTAAATAATATTATTTTGTAAATTATATATATGTTCAGGTTTTTATTTAATTTATCCCGTAATTTGAGGGCATAATCCCGGGATTATCGAGATTGATATGTCATCAAGATCCCGGGATTGGCACCCCTACTGTAGAGCGCCAAACACGAGAGCAGTATTCTAGTGTGTAGAGTTGTAGAGTGTCAAAAGTTGGTAATGGCAATTGACAAATAATTTAAACCCCTTGGGGTCGGTTTTTCAGTATATTAGGCTTTCCTTGCTGTTGTCAGAATCTGATTGCTAACTCTACAGTA
Organism: Barypeithes pellucidus; assembly: GCA_963991005.1. Classification (NCBI taxonomy): domain Eukaryota; kingdom Metazoa; phylum Arthropoda; class Insecta; order Coleoptera; family Curculionidae; genus Barypeithes; species Barypeithes pellucidus. Next base: position 13,014,013 of record OZ022565.1, on the reverse strand, counting down.
CACTGGAAAACCCGCCATATAGGTAACAGCAGGGAATTTTTTCCAGTTAGCTCCATAAATGTCGGTACCCCAGTGATTATCGTTTTATTAAGGCACCTTTTAAGTCCTTAACAAGACGAAGAAATACAGAAGAAATAAAGATAAAGAACCCGAGTGGAATGAAGAAGATTCCGTGAAAGAAGAAGCGAAGGTAAACGAATCCCGGGGAATGTGTGTAGGTACTCGGATCGGCGCGTATTAGCCGCGCGCTCGACAGTTGAACATCGATTTATAACAGTGACAATTGATTTACGGCGTCGAAAGCCATTGGCTGCTCTCAAAGATACACTATTATTGCTGACGAAAACGAATTTTTGGAGTACCTAAGTCAACATCTGTCTCGAGGTGAGAGCAACCAGTGAACAGCTAAAGAAAAAGAAATTTTGAATTCCTTAAAATATTTTAAGTTCAGTTTACATTAGTATAATAGCTGGCCTTTTCTCATGAACAGAATTACAACTAGTGTTGTGGTCGCTCGAGTACTCGATTATTGAAATAACCGACATCGCTCGATTATTAAAAAACCGCTCGAGTTATCTATTCAGGCGAAAACCGTCGCTGGTCACTTATTATCTTTCACTCGATACCCCCAGCTTTGCTTGACGCCGACGTATATTCGAGCAGTTTTTCGCTCGATAGAAAATACGCTAGTTATAAATTCAGGCTAATAATCGAATCGTTGCCTTTCACTTGATACCAGATCTTCGCGCGCCACCCGAAATGTGCCGATTGGCGACGTTCGAGTCTGACGCTGTTAAAGGCATATAAACGAGAAGGTGCATATAAAAGCGTACGCCAAATCCCTTAGTGGAGTCATCGCGACATGTGTTTCGTTTCGACTGGGACTGGCTAGCCAGCGGCGATTGTAAATTCTTAAAAAATTAAGGGATATCATTTTTTTCAAAATCAGAATCAACTGTTTGTTCTTCCTTAATAAAAACTCTAGACTAAACTTCTAAAACTTACAAAAACAACCCCTGGAGTTTTATCAACACATTCTTCTTAGTCATAAAAATTTCAAATGATTAATCGCTCGAGCGATTCATTCGATTATTAAAATCGCTCGAGTATCAAGTACTCGATTACTAAAATCATCGGTTTTCCCAACATTTTACTAGAATGGGCGTTTTCATACTTACCGACACGATGCCGATGGACGGCAAATCTCGTTGAAATCTGTGTGAGTTCGTGAAAAGTAAAAAATTGCGATATTTAAGTATGATATGGTTCCTCAAATACAACGTTTCTCAAACTGGGGTCCACGGACCCCTTGAGGGTCCGCGAGCAATTACTTAGGGGTCCGCAAACCGCCGCAAGTGGAAATAGAATGTGACAAAATCAAAATATCGAAATCGACTTAATGCCGAACCAGACATAGTATAAGGCTACAGCTTTCTTCAAAATACATATAAGGCTACAGCTTTCTTCAAAAGACATATGTGGCTACAGTTTTCTTCAAAAGACATATAGGCTACAGCTATCTTCAAAAGGCATATAAGGCTACAGCATTCTTCTAAAGACATACAAGGCTACAGCTTTCTTCAATAGACATATAAGGCTACAGCTTTCTTCAAAATACATATATGGCTACAGTTTTCTTCAAAAGACATATAAGGCTACAGCTTTATTCAAAAGACATATAAGGCTACAGCATTCTTCTAAAGACATATAAGGCTACAGCTATCGTCAAAAGACATATAAGGTTACATCTATCTTCAAAAGACATATAAGGCTACAGCATTCTTCTAAAGACATATAAGGCTACAGCTTTCTTCAAAGGACATATAAGGCTACAGCTTTCTTCAAAAGACATATAAGGCTACAGCATCCTTCTAAAGACATATAAGGCTACATCTTTCTTCAAAAGACATATAAGGCTACAGGATTCTTCAAAAGAGATATATGGCTACAGTTTTCTTCAAAAGACATATAAGGCTACAGCTTTCTTCAAAAGACATATAAGGGTACAGCTTTCTTCAAATCAAGCCCAACATAAGTAGCTGTGTGGAAGTAGAAAGCAGTACCAGTGATATATTATTCAGATTATTGCTTATTAATGCTTAATGATTTGTTAAAAAGAATAAGATTCGAATAAAAAGTATTTTTAACTAAATTAGTTGGGCATGACTTCTTCTCCTAAAGCTAATTCTGTAGTAATGCAGGATGGGCGGCAGGGGGATCCACAACAAAATTCTATAATCCAAAGAGGTCCGCGGTCAAAAATAATAATAATAATAATAAACGCCTTTATTCATAATAAAACAAAAATATATATCGCCCAATACCATGGCTCAAATTGATATTTTACAACTAAACTAGTCAACCCTAGTGGACGTTGAGGGGAGTGAAAGCTCTGAAACAAACGAATAAATCTTGGTCGTCCGAGTTATTTCGGACAAACTAACCTAAGTTCTTTATCTCTATTCCTCGTATTTCGTTAGCGAGATACAAATAGCCCGACCGGTTTGTTGCCGCATGTGTGTGTGTGTGTGTGTGTGTGTGTGTGTTGGGACTAAATATTGGTTTTGTGTGCGTTAAACAGAGTATCGATATTCGTTGCTATATGGCTAATTTATAAAATTACATCGTGATAATAATTAAACGAAAATTGATGAATAAAATTTAATTAAATATTATTTTTCAGGCGGTCCTTTGGACGTTTATGTATAAATAACGGATCATTTTAAATATTAAATAATATATAATATCGCGGAATATAAAGATTAATTTGCAGAGAGATGCGCGCTTTTGATTACAGTTTTGCAACATTAACGGGATAGCGGTTTTTGATATAACTCCCGCTTCCTCGACATGTAGTAACGAATGCTACAGACAACTTATCAGATGATATACTTTAGTTGCTGTACAGGCCCTTATTTATTGGGAAAATTAATTTGGTTACTATTGTTGTGAATACATATACAGGGTGTTCCTTAATGACGTGCTAATATTTCAGGGTGTGATTCCTTAGGTTATTTTATAAAGAAAAGTTCATATGAACATATGTCCGCAACGGCTTAAATTTTTTGCTACAGGGTGTTGAATTTTTATTTTTTTAAAATGGTTATCTTTTAATATATCCGAAAGTACTTTAGATATTATTTTCAATGTTGGTATGTGTTAATAGTACCACAAATTTTAGTTAGACAAGTTTTTCAATTATGCCACCAGTGGCGTCCCTGCAAACATGTCCTTTGATGATATTTTTTACAAAAAAGATGGTACCCCATTGACATTTTTCCACGTGGATATTTTTTCTGATTAGCCTGGTCAATTCTACATGAAAACGGTCTCTTGAGCTTTTCTCGTCAGACGCACCGTTCTTGATTACAACCACCAAATTCATATTGAAAATCATTATTATTAACATTGATAAAATCGGCGCTCGTGGTGCAATGGTCAGTGCAGCGGCCTTGTACCGTGGCGACCCGGGTTCGTTCCCCGGCTCATACAAGCGTCGACGTTAAAATTTGGAATTTGGTTTTAAGCAAGTTGCACCGTCCTTCGGAAGGGACGTTAAATTGTGGGTCCCGTGTCCATGGATGTTGGGCACGTTAAAGAACCCTACCCTCGACAAAGAGGGATTCGGCAAAATTCCCAGATAGGGTGTGACAAATTCCCTGGCGTCGGTGATTGGCCTTAGTCGCGGAAAATAGACTGACGGAAAAAATTTAAAAAAATAAAAAAAAAAAAAACATTGATAAAATAATTAATGATAAATTTTGTTTTATAAAAATTGTTGGAAATGGCCACTTTCACTTAAAAGGCATGCTTCCGCCCGTCTTCGCGTCGTATTGCCCACTTGAAGGTGGACTATTTAAGAAATAACTTTAGCTCTTTGAGTTTCGAGCAAAAAATTGAAGTGGAGAATGCGGGAACACCTAAACCAGAAATTAATTTAACGCAGACCACAAAGGGTAAATCTAGGGTCTTATTAGAAAGTTTAACAATTAAATATATGAAAAAAAATTTATTGAAGGTATTCCAAACTTAATGAAGCTGTTTATTGGTCAATTTTCTACAATTAAGAACCGAAGAATGGACTTTACGTTTAAGCACTATTGTGTATGGTCGATAAATGTTGTGTATTTCGATAAATGATACTCGATATGATTTTGAACCATTTTATTTAAGGATTTAAACTAAAAAACACTGAAAATATGAAGAATGCCAACTTGTCAGTCTCGTGGCTCGATTCGTTCTCGTCATAAAACAGTTAACTATTGGTCTCGTCTTGGTTGCTCCAAAATGATGTAGCCGTAGACGGATGGCGTAGTGGTATTAGACATCATTCGGTTTTCTTGATAACTCGTAGATGGCGGTAGTAGTATTGGACATCATTCGGGTTTCTTGATAGCTCGTAGATGGCTTTAATAGTATTAGTAGTGACTGTATATATATTGTTACGAGGGTTGCATGCGACGACGTTGAGATTCGACAGCTATAGACACTAAGAAAACCTTTCTTATTTTCCAAAAGTTGTTTTACCTAACGCATTTTCTTATTTCTTCTTTTCTTTCTACATTTAAAACGCCTAGAAAGTAACTGTTTGGTCGTTACACAAAAATAAAATTTTTAAAATAATTTCACCATACTTGTGAACCCCTCTGTCATAGGTCACGAGCCGCCACTGGTAAAGAGCCGTTTTTGGGCCAAACCCACCGAGGAAGCTTTTTTTCTAATATACGGGCTTTCAAACTCGTACCTTTCTGCCTCGGGATTCCTAAATTGTGTGTAAATATTCCATCAGACATTGCATTTAAAAAATATCCGTATATATCTTATTGTCTCACAACAGATACAATTTACAACAAACAACGTTAATAGATGCATCAGTCAGTGTGTCAATGCCATCCCCGTCGAATGTCAGAGTCATGTGACACAGTTTGCGACCTTGACCCGCTGCAATCGTTTTTAATTGAATCGATTAGTTTTATTTTCGTACGAAAATATTGTTTTTTCAGTTTATGATTGCGCGGGATATCAGATAAAAAGTATATTTGATAGTTACTTATAGTTTATAATAAAATATATCTAGTTCATTATTGTGTGTTTGTTGCCTAGTTACAGGCTACGTAATTATATCTACAGGGATTTTTGAATTTAAACGCTTCAATCCTGATATTCTGAAAACAAATTACAGAAAAATATTATCAACCCCATTTAAATATAATAAACAACACCCTGTATAATACCCGCACAGACCATTATAATTATTATGCTGAAGAAACCTCGTTAGGTACGTCATAAAGAAGCTAGAGATCGAAACGTGAAGTTAATGGAAGAAACGTCAAGTTACTACACGTACTGTTAAAGTTGAACGTAGCTAATGTCAAAAACAAGACCTGTCTTGACAAAAAATTAAGCTGCCGAGCCTATTCCATGGTTGGTTGGTTAAAGGCGGGGGTCGGTTTAAAGGCCCGAACTTCAAATCACTGCAGCCTTGCGGCTTATTGTGTATCCCGATCTTGTTAGAAGATGTTTGTTCCTTCTATGAGGTCCAGTAACCTTCTACCAAACTTGTCATGTGGGAGGCTGTCACCACGTTGTATGTTCCCGAAGATATTTTGTCTTCTACGAGACAGCGCTACGCAGCGGCATATTATGTGTGAGGCGGTTTCATCCTCTTCGCCGCAGACTCTACATTCAATGGATCCCTTGTTTATCGCTATCCGTTGAAGGTGTTTTCGCAAGTGACAGTGGCCTGTTAGCAGACCCATCACTTGTTTCAACTGGGGCCGCGTCAGGGTTAGCATCCCATTCGATAGTATTTTTGACCAGGTAACTCTTGCCATCGAGATAGGTGTTGTTTTTTCGACCATCTATCTAATGTTGATATTCCAAAGGTCGGTTCGGGGCCCCTGAGACTTTGAGCAGATCCGGCTCTCGCTAGATCATCCGCTTTTTCATTTCCTAATATCCCGGAGTGACCAGGGACCAACAAGAGTTCCACCTTTTCCCCCCTGGCCGCCAGTACTTTTAGGTTGGTATGGCACTCCAGTGTAAGTTTTGAAGTAAACCGACTGGAGTTCAGAGCCTTAAGAGCAGCTTGGCTGTCCGAAAGGATGTAAATCTTTTGGTCGTGGTAGCCCTTTTCAAGATTTTTGTAGTACACATGCTTGTATGGCATGAACTTCCGCTTGGTATACTGTGGCGTAGGTCCCCAGAGGAATGCTCATGTCCATCCTGGGCCTTTCCCTAAATATACCTGCGCCCACACCTTTGGCGGTTTTTGATCCATCGGTGTACCAAACTAGACCCTTGTCAAACGACGGGGATGCACTGTTTGTCCATTTATCAAAGTTCCAGTCAATCTTGAAAGGCTTTGTGAAGTCGTAATCATACGATCAGTTTGCATATCCAAGAGCTCATCGTTGCTTTTGTGTGTCCAATCCACCATTCCCCATTGGTGATCATCCTTGAGGCGCTACAGTTAGCCTCCATTCTGATGTGTATGTCTAGGGGTATTAGTACCAGTATGACTTCCATTGCTGCAGTGGGGGTACTTTTCATCGCCCCACTGATGCACATTGTCAACAGACCGTAGTATAGATGATTCCGAGGCAAATTTAATATATGTGTCCGCCACTGAATACCGGATACTTTTGACGTTTCAGTTTTGGTCTTGACGTAACTAATATAATTTTTTTTTGACGTTTCGACCGCGATATTCTTTATGACGATCTGCTTTCGTCAAACTATGGCACATAAATTTTTTAAGCTTGTTTCCTCAGTCGTAGATAAAATAGTATACAAAAAGTTCTGTCGAGTTACTTCGATTGAAACACATAACTTTAGGCGCTAAGCTCTAAGATGAACGATTTAAGTGGCGTAGAAACAAGCATACAATTTCGGAAATAAATTGTTGATAATATTAATAAGGCTGTTATTTTTTAAAATATTTTTTTTGTTTACGCTTATGACGCCAACAAGGTTATCAGAACTAAAATTAATTTTCAAAAATATATCAAGGCATACGTGACACGCGCTATCTTAATTCCCGTTACAATTACATTTAAAGTTGTTAATTCCAGGGGCGTACAGAGTTGTTAGGTATAGGAAATAATTGTAAAAATGACCGATTACTTGCAATCAATCAAACTGTTAGTTTATTTTTGTAGCTGCTTACAGCGCGGACACATTTTGGCTCGCTTAAGAGATACGGGGGAAAGTCAAAAAATTGAGAATTTCAAAATTACCATACCTATATTTTCTTAGTTAAAAGAGATACAGAAAAATGTTTCATACAGAAGTTTATTTATAATGATTGTTGAAAAATCGGCCGTTCTCACAATAAGTATACGGGGTCAGGTAAGAAAGTTATTGCACCTAACCTCATTTTTTTTAAATGGAACACCCTGTATATTTTAATATAAAATATATCATTTTAAATTCTCTTTACAAATATATACACACCATGCATGATATTGGTTTCCTAGACGATTTATTTAAACTTTATTACTTTAAACCACAGTAGGCCATGAAACAAAAGCTAATATTCTAGAGACAACTATCTTGATATTCTAGTTGTTATTAACATTTAACGTCAATTTCATTTTTACATATTCATTTGTGAAAATGACTTATCAACATTTTGAAAAATTTGATACGATATCTATCATCCATTAGTGGTGGAATACTATCGATGGCACTATCGATACTATCGATAGTTTGTTACTATCGAAAACTATCGATTGTTTTAAGTAATCATCGATAGTTTAAACTCGCATGTTATTAGTATTTCTTAAATCTAAGTTCACGGAATTCGATTTAAAAAACTTAAATAAAAAATAAACCAAATTCAGCACTAGATCATAAATCTGTTTTAAAGGTTGTCTCTTTTTTAATCACATACGCACCCTACTTGCTGTTGGTGCTGCCATCTATTGCTTTATGAACAAATTAAAGAAAAATCCTACAGGGAAACCCCGGCCCGGATCTATTAATTCAGTATTATGTGTGCTTTTTTGTTGTAGTGTACTACGTTTCGCTGTCTTCCATAATTTTGATTAATTTAATTAAAATTTAAAAAATGAGTAAACGCGGGAAGTCATACGTTTGGGAGTATTTTATAAAAAGTGTATGTCAACCATAAGGTCCATAAGTAAAATGTATTACTCAACAACTCTACCACGTATCAAGGTTTGTATAGTTTCGATAGTACTATCGATACTATCGATAGTAACTCTTTAGACTATCGGAAACTATCGATAGGGCTGACTATCGATAGTATTCCACCACTATCATCCATGGTGTGTTATAAATTTGAAAAGAGAGTGTAAAATGCTATATTTTTAGATTAAAATATACAGGGTGTTCCATTTAAAAAAGTGAGGTTAGGTCCGATAACGTTCTTACCTGTCCCCGTATACTTATTCTGAAAACGGAATATTATTCAACAATCATTACAAATTAAACTTCTGTATAAAACATTTATCTGTATCTATTTTAACTAAGAAAATATAGGGTAATTTAGAAATTGTAATTTTTTTGATTTTACCCCGTATCTCTTAAGCGCCCTAACAATAACGGAGATACCCTATAAAAGTGTGGAAAATGGCACACCCTGTACTATGAACATGGCGCTCTTAGAATGAAAGCAAACGTGAATGGTGCCTCAGCTAATTGTCACATTCATAATACGCCATATAGCGGTAAAAATTAAATGGACCCTATTTTTCAAACTTCAATATCACCAGGAGAATTATTTTTTAGAGGGAGGTCGCGCAAAAAAGTTTCTAGAAATGAATGGAACCGTTTACCCTTATATCATTTACCCCCTAAAAAAGCCTGCGTACGCACCTAACTAATGCCATATCTAACCTTAATCCTGCTTTGATAAAAATTGTTTTTGCATTAGAATAAATGTTTTGCTAATTTGTTTTTAATTTAATGGCGGTATAGATGGTTTCAATTAACGTTTTAAAGGGCTAAAAAGAATAAGGTTTAACTTGTTAGCTGGCAGGTTTATCATTGTAATTATGATTCGTTGCGAGCTTGCGAATATTTTTGGCGGAATTTCTTTTTTTTTTAAAAGCTGTACCCAAATAAATAATTGATTTAATTTTGTAAAAATATACAGGGTGTCCCAGAATATGTGGACAATCTCCCAGGTTAAACATAACAGGAGAAGTTCATATAATTTCTTCTTCCTACGCAACCAATGCAAGAAACCATATTGAACAAAAATATATTTTTTCGAAAACAGTTCATTTTATCGACATTGATCAAGAGTACCTTTTTTTCAACTAAAGGTTTGAGTATCCAAAAAAAATATTATTGTCGTTCCTTCATCATACAGGGTGTACGAAAAAAGCATTTTTGTGTTACGTCTAGTCCGTCCCTGTCAAACTTAATAAGCCAAATGTGTTTAAAAGGGCGAATTTCAAGGAGACTGATCTAGTAAACATTATACTAAAAAATTATTAAACCACAGTACACAAATTATTTAAAAAAACAACGATTTCTAGGGACGTCCGTTATGGGCCCGTATCCCCCCCCCCCCATGGGGGGGTTTGATGGCGTAGGAAGAAAAATGTATATGAACTTCTCGTATTATTTTTTAAGTGTTCTATCTGAGCCCAGGAGATTGCCCACATATTCTGGGACACCCTGTATAATAAATTTTGATTAATAAAGATTATTCGAAATGGCCCCTTTACTTAAGACATTGTCAATAGGCCATCCATCATCGTCATCACCCTGTATGCATTCTAAAATTTTCTTGGCAGATTGCTATTACTGCCAAAGGTGTTCGCTTGTTTTTCCGTTACACAACAACCTGCCAGTTTCAGCCCAATCCTTTACTGCGTATATAGAAAAATTCGTAAAAAAAGTTATAATTTCCATAATTCTTTAGCAGTTTTGTCGACTGCTTGTGAAGTAATTAGCGTTAAACGTAGTTGTTAAAGTACACGTAATTGCCTGCTAATGAGTTAAAGACTGGTGTCTAACAGACAATATGTTATCACTTGTCATATTTATCTGCGTACTGTTCAAATTATTCAAATCGTACTGAATAGATCCGAAAATAAATGTTGGGAATTTTTGAGTAATGTACGCATATATATATATTTTTAATACTATTCTTCTGAATAGAACAGAGGAAATCTAGCAATATAGATACAGTGATCGATAAAGAAAATAACGATACCTGTAGGTATTACTAGAACAGGCACAGTCACCAAACGGGTAATTAAGTATATATACTTTACGCTTCTTGTCCACAAGAAACCTCAACGAATATACATCATACATCTCCTTGGGAATACTTCGACATATGTTGCCGCAGAGCCTCTCAATACATGGGGATCCCTTCTTTCGGCCGCTGTCCACGAGACAATGTTGTCAACTAAAGTCCCCAAGAACCAGATTGTTGACTGATAAATGGGTTCTCAAACACAGTCACATTGCCGAATCCTTTGGTCCAAGGCGTCCCTTTACTTATCCGGATCAATATCAGTTCTTTCAAGAGTCACTGTCTGCACCACCGAGTTCTCTACTTAAATCAGGGGGGCTCACCTTCGACCAGTTACCGTCAGGCACCCTTAAACAGCACAGGTACAGCCACAGTCCATTGGGGTTTCGCGGATATGTCGTATCAAGGTCTAAATCAGCGTTTCTCAACCTTTAAGAGATGGCGGACCATTAACGCAAAACTTGGACTCCTCAGGGACCACGAATGAAGGGGTTGCGTGGTGGGAAAGAGAATCAAGGCTCGCCGAGACCACGCCAGGACCACGCCAAATGTTGCAGTCTGGATGTACCCAGTGTCTTCTTGTGGACCACCTGGAAGTTGGTCACGGACCACCGGCTGAGAAACGCTGGTCTAAATGAATATACAATATGTTCGTCCTGGAGTGCAAGAAAGATCAACTTGGAGCCTACGATAACGATCAAAAATGGCAAATAGAAACGATTGTGGTATTACATTAACGTTGGATACCTCAGAAAACCTTATCTGGCAATGACCAATCTCGATATGATTCAAATGTCAGGTAGCGTATTTCAGATAATTCAAGTTATTTTCCAACCTGCTACTGTCATTTCAAATAAAGCCGATTACGTCACTCAATTTATACATACAACGTTGTTTGGACAGCAATTCACAACAACAATTTCGTTTATTTCTGCTGAAAGGCATCGATTAAAGAGATAAAACAAAGTCATAACGTAGTATTTGCCTAAATGGTTAGTAGGCAGTTGCGAACAGTTACTTCATTAGATTATTGATCGGTTATCGGCGAAATTGTCCGGGCTCGGGTCTCGCGATGACGGATTAAGGAAGTAGACGTTAAGGGATTCGTGTTGTAGGAGAGTTTTTGCGAACGGGCATAAAAGCAGAAACATTGGAGGCATTCCGAGCTATACTATATCCAACGAACAAATAGATATGCGGCGTATATCTTCTGTGCATTACAGGAGCGTCGTATGTTTCTTATTCATTGCTAAGGGTGTCCGACAAGGATGCGTCCTCTCTCCGATACATTTTAACATATATGTTGAGAAGATCTTTCAGTTGGCGTTGGACAATGTGGATGCTGGAATAAAGGTTAACGGCAGGGCCATCAACAACATCCGATTCGCAGATGACGCTGCAGTTTTGGCTGATAAGTCTTGAAGATCTACTGGGCAGAATTGCCGAGGCTGGCGAACGCTATGCATTGTGAATCAATATCACAAAAACAGAAACGATGATCATCAGTAGACAAGAACATAACAACTTCAATCTCACAGTCAATGGTGAAATAATCGAAAGAAAGAAAATTTCTTGGGTTAACACTGTTGTCACATATATTAAATTTTAATTTAATAACATGTTACCAAGTAAACCCTAAAATTAAATTTACCCATTTAAAGTAAATTGTTATAAGTATATAAGAAACTAATATTCTATTATAGTTTCAATGTTCTTAAAACTTTCTTTTCATACTATTTATTTTAATATTTAAATGCAAAATAAAATATTCTTTTATTAAAATAGTTCTAATCGAATAATAGGAGAACATGGTGCAATATCAACGGTAACCATGGGTAACCGGTGGCTAGAGCTAATTTGATCGGTTATATCCCAGACACGCCTATTGTGCCAGCGTGGTTATTCGGCGATGTCCAATGTGCTTCATCCTTATGCGTCTTGATAGGGTTTGTTTTAAAACTGTGATAATGAATGAATATACCCTGGTAAAACCCTTCATAGTCAAACCCGTGAAGGGATTGCCAATGTGTACAGGGTGTGTGAAGAGGAATCACAAATTAATACATTTAAATTGTCACTTAAGCGAAAGCTAGAAAGGGTCGTAATGTATATGGGAGTAAGCGTGGGTGCAGTAAAAAACATTCACAAGGAAGATACTGAAAGGAAAGAAAACAACCCGGATCAATTGTTGTCATCTCTTGTAAAAAAGGGCCTGTCTCTCTGCTGTCGGAAAAATCGAAGGCTTTGGCATTGTTAGGAGGACAATACAAAGGTTTTATTTGGAACTAAAAGTGGTTCCAACCTTAAAAAAGTTGCTACAACAGCTGAAAAGTGACATAAACTCTCCGTTTTCCCGTAAAACTTTGAAGTGCACGTTGAAATCAAATGGATTTTATTGGCGAAATGCCAAAATAAGCGAAAAATATTAATGGAAAGGTCTAATATATTGCACTGGTGGTACAAATATATTCATGCCATGAAAAAATATATATTATTACATTATTAAGATAATGATAGCACGCCCATGACTCGGCCATGTTTTAAAAGATATTGCTTCCCCCTTACGGATACCGCGTAGCTATAGACTCGCTTGTCGAGCTGTACCAGATGCGGGATCTATATTTCGCCGGGCTGAAAACAACACTCTAGTCATTTTATGATGGACAAAGGTCCCCTACGTGCAAATGATGCACAGGTGACTAGAAGAAGAAGATTTTTAAAAAATGCATAAAAGTTATATAATCAACAAATATGCAGTTTATACCTTTTCAAAAATCTAATAAAGTTCCGGTCGACCCTTAATGCAACTCTGCACAAACATTATAACCTTTATAGGTTATGTGATATTGTTGTGCCGCCCTTCATTTGTTCGTTGGATATAGTCACGTGTAGATACGAACTAGAATATGCTGTCAAGAGAAAACAATAACTAGAGATATGTTTTTAGCATATTCTCTACCACATTTTCGAATTTAGTAGAAAGGAACTCTAGAGGAACAAAATACATAAAGATTTGCTTTTTTGTGTGTAGATCTATCATATTATCTCACCACATAAATTAAGTTAACAACAAGGCAGCGGTTATTGCAACAATTCCCTAGTTGTATTTACGTGACGAGAACTATGCAGTCATATTCAGTGTGTCCGTTACGACCATGAGAACTGTGGCATTCTCAACCAGATGCAGTTAGATGAAAATTGGAATCGCTTATTTAAAGATGACAAAAAACGGTTCTTGGATAGCTTGAAGGGGCACAACTAGTTTGTGCTTGAGAGTTCCGTCATTAAAAGCCCCGTTTTTTTTCTACGAAATATTATAATGAGGGACATAATGGTATATTTATTTACTTAAGAAAAATTTATTACAACCCTAGGTCACGATAATTAAAATTGACCATTGCGACGTGCTACGAGAACGAGTATGTGTTCTTCTAATTGGTGAACCTTGTACAAAAAATATCTAAGCAAAGAAGCGAACTCTTGTGACAAGTACCTCAGTTGATACTTTGTTCCCTTGTGGTCATCACGCACGTCGGGAAGATCCACTCGTTCCCTCTACCGCTCTACCGGGTGGTCATTAAGTTGAACATAGGAAATCCCATTTAATTTTTGAGGTGGCTAAATATTGGCTCCCCTCTACATTTTATAGAAAAACTTGCATTCAAACTTCTTGAAGAGGCCGACATGGTAAACACGTGTGTCGAGTTTGTGGATACATTTTGATGAACCAATCCTAAGCTATTCAATTAAACTTGATGGTAATACCAAGTTCAGGCAATGAAGTATCACGCCTCAACAAAGACCTGGAAGAAATTTTGGCTTGGGGTGACAGTAACGAAGTCGAATTTAACGCTAAAAGAACCTAGGCAGCAGTTTTCTCCAAAAAAGGTTAATATTACACGCAATCCCACTGGCTTCATCTATTAATTTGCTGGGCGTCAATCTGGGAGGAAATATGTCTGGACATAACCCACCTTGTGGCAATCGCCAAGATAGCTTCTCGGAAACTTGGTGTACTCTTCCGTACCAGAAAGTTGTACACACCTCAACAACTCTTGACACTACAAAGCCCAGATTCGACCATCTGGAGCTCTGCACCCGAACATACCCTTCGGCTACTGGATTCTATCGAAAGAAGGGCCATTCGTCTGATTGGAGACCACGAGCTGACGAAGAACCCAAACATACTCTTCGGCTACTGGATTCCATCGAAAGGAGGGCTATTCGTCTGATCGGAGATCACGAGCTGACGAAGAACCTCGACAGCCTAGAACATCGAAGACAGGTTGGGGATTTGACTCACTTTTACAGATATTTTCATGGAAGGTGCTCGGCTGACCTTGCCCTGTTAATTCCGCCCAGAGCGACGAATAGCAGAAATACACGACGAACCACTGCCGCCCATCCATATGTGGTTAGGCTTAGTACTCCTCGAACTTCATTATTTAAGAATTCTTTCATCTGGAGGACTACATCCTTGTGGAACGACCTTCCCGAGGTTTTTCCATACATTGGTACTGTAGGAAAAATGTATGGTGCCCCTGGGTAACAATTAGGATTTGTCGCTTAGTGCTACTAAAACAATTAATGAAGTGTTTTTTCCTATTAGAGAAAATGTTAATTATCACGGTCGTAAGATTTAAAATTCAATAACGGACTATTAAAAATTAAAAATGCGGTGTCATTAGCGGATAACCCGAGATAATTTTAGAAAACATTGTCTTCATTTATGATGACGGTCGTTCTTTATTTTTAGCACCACTCTTACTTGTATGACTGCCGGCTCTTTATTTTGTACCACTTTTACTTCTAGATTTCGTTATTTGCTGCATCCTCTCACTTTCATAACTCTCAGTTCTTAATTTTCCTCACAACCCTTATTCCTCCCTTACATGGAAAAATAGTATAGTGAAATTATTATAGTAAATATTTTATTGTACGATTTCCTATAAAATATAGTATTAATTACATTTTTCCAAAGGTACAGATCCCATAATCCATTAATAAAACTCTTGGAAAGTGAAGCTGTGATTGTGTGAAATGTTATGGAAAATCAGTAATGGGTGGAAGACAGAACGAACTGCATGTTTGTTGGCTGAATGGCAACAATGTTGAAGTCTGGTTATATCAGATAGTTCAGGGGTCGGCAACCTGCGGCTCGCGAGCCACATGCGGCTCTTTGGATGTGAAGCTGCGGCTCTTTAGTTCCATACGCAAATATTATTTATATTATCGAAAAAAAAAACATTAAAAATTCGTTCTGGATCGATTAACGAGGATTAGGCACCGATTCTATCTCTCAGCCACTTGTACTCGCTTTTCACCGCACCCCTCCCCCGTGACACGCGTCGTTACTGTCGTCAGTCCTTCGAAAGCTCTCGAATGACGCCGTCGTCGGATGTTTCTCTATAGGTTTTAATTCGTTCTCGACGCAAGACAATTTGGCGTCTTCACCAGTGCTTTGGCTGTGCCCAGGGGTCGGCAACCTGCGGCTCTTCCGATGTCAAGTTGTGTCTCTTTCGATATCAAATTGCGGCCGTTACTGGCTCTTTAAAAACTGAGAAATTGTGTAAATTATAATTTTTGGCTCTTCCGTCTCAAAAGGTTGCCGACCCCTCAGATAGTTAAATATTAAAACATACTTATCCATGAAAAGATAAATCCTTATTTAAATGATCCACTCTTTTACAAACTACACATGATTGTTTATAATAAAAACGATTTTTCACCAATAACACTGGGAAACAAATTTCAACTTTTTTTTTGTTTCCTGAACAAAACCTATTTTTTTGGATTCAACTGTACCCAAGTAACTAAAAAATACCTATTAAAGATTTTAGTTGGCTCGCAAAAAAAAAATCTCAATTATTTGTTACAAAATTTTAATTCGTAGGCATATACAATGGACATACAAAATACAGATAACAATATATTGTTGGTTCAACAAGCAACTAAATAGCACATTTTTATCATTGAATCCAAAGTTTAGACACTCATTTTGCACTTCTTAGCTTGCCTTTTGAAAGCAGCCTCTGGGGCATCTCTCGTAATAGTCCAGCAGTAGTCGGCAACATCTCACAGTTCCATTTTCCCTGATATCTTCTTTCCATGTTCGAAATATCCTGGTGGAACCTCTCACCGTGTTCGTCACTTACAGCACCACAATTTTCCGGAAAGTAATCCAGATGAGAATCCAGGAAATGAATTTTCAACGACATATTACACCCTAGGTTTTGGTAACACAAAAGAAGTTGGGCAACCAGGTCTTTATAATTTTCTGCTTTTATGTTTCCCAAGAAATTTTTTGCAACCATTTTAAAGGCATCCCAAGCGTCTTTTTCCTTGCCTTCAAGTATGGAATCGAATTGCGCATCTCCGAAAAGTTTCCTAATCTGGGGACCCACAAATATTCCCTCTTTAATTTTAGCGTCACTGATTCTAGGGAACTTTTCTTTTAAATAACTAAAAGCACGGCCTTCTTTGTCCATTGCCTTCACAAAATTTTTCATAAGTCCCAATTTTATATGAAGTGGCGGTAGTAAAATCTTTTCTGGGGCAACTAATGGCGCGCTGGTCACATTTTTCTTTCCTGGCTCAAAAGACTCTCTCGGTGGCCAAATTTTCTTTCTGTAGTGATCCGATCGTGCTCGACTGTCCCATTCGCAGAGGAAGCAGCAGTATTTGGTATAACCTAGCTGCATTCCAAGCAAGATCGCCACAACTTTTAAATCCCCACAAATTTGCCATTTATATCTTTCATATTGTATGGTCTCAAGTAACAATTTCAAATTGCTATATGTTTCTTTCATATGGACTGCATGACCAATTGGGACTGAAGGCAATTTGTTTCCATTATGGAGTAACACAGCTTTAAGACTTACTTTTGAGGAATCAATGAAAAGTCTCCAGTCTTTTGGATCATAGTCCAGATTTAAAGCTGCCATTAATCCCTCAATGTCCCTACAGGCTACCAAATTGTTATCCATGTTAAAAAATGGTGTTAGGTTTTTCTGACGGCTTCGGTACACAGAAACTTTTACTTCATCTTCAAGTAAATTCCATTGTTGCAATCGAGAGGCCAATAGTTCTGCTTTTGTCTTGGGCAGTTCCAAATCCCTTATAAGGTCACTTAATTCACTTTGACTTATTTTGTGAGGCTTTTTACTTGGAAGTTCACAGACAAAATCGGAGTCTTGCGAGGTTGATGGGCCGGCGACATTTTCCGGTACACTACCGTTTGAATCCTCTTGATCATCATCAGAATGAAGGGTATATTCCTGAGGTGGATTAGGTATAGGCAACTCGTCACTATGAGGCACCGGGCGTATGGCGGATTGTAAATTTGGATACTGTATCGCAGACCTTTTTTTCTCTGAAAAGCCTTTTTTGATGGGAGGTGTCAAACAAAAGTAACAGTCAGTAACGTGGTCTTTCGGTTCTCGCCAGATCATAGGAACAGCGAAGGGCATCTTACGGTTTTTTCCACTTAGCCAGCCGCGAATGTTGGACGCACATTTGTAGCAGCAGATATGGGGAGCCCAATTTTTATCCTGGTCTCCAACTTTGCAGCCAAAATACAAGTGGTAAGCCTTTTTTATTAAAGGGCTAAGCGTACGTTTTTGTTTCACAAAAGTCATTTCACCACATATATAACAAAAATGATCCGGCTTATTTACACAAACTCGCGACATGTTGCTCAAAACTCTCTAATTTCTCAAATACGAACAGCTCTCGATCAACTGGTGGTTGAAATACAACTAACTAACAATTTAGGATTTATATTATATGTATTTAAACCCCTTATAAAGTACACCTGTTATAATAAATCCAGGTATTTCTCATTTAATGGTGAAATTTTCCCATATATTAAGGGCAGGTAGGTAAATTATCATAATTGGGATGGATCTATAAAACCGGAGCCAACTGAGCCTTTTGCAAGACAGATTGTTAATTAGTATAATAAAATAAGTAAGATTTTGCTATTTTGGTCTCGGAAACATTTTTGCTGTTCCCCAGTGTAATCACAAAAAAACACAAATCAACCACAATATATAAACAATCCGTTAGATCACAGCGCCAACGTTGTAATGTTTACGAGAGTAGTAGTATTCATTCATATTTTAGCTCCTGGATCGTAGCGCAGTAGTAAAATAGAAATAGATGTTGCCAGAGTGCAGTTGGATTAGTTCAAGATTCGTTTGATACTTTTAAGTATAATAATATTTTTTTAAAGAATCTTTCTTCATCGTCTTTTCACAGTTTATAGTAAAATAAGTATTTTAAGAGCAATTGCGAATTAATCTTAAACCAGTTGTAATTGCCAAATTAACAAATTTTTAATTGGGATTTTGCAAGATACCTTTGCGATAAATTTGTCAATCTGGCTATGTTGCAATAATGACCGAAAGAGGTGGGAAAGACTGTTTGTATAAGAATAGATGGCTTCAATCAGATGCAAGGTATTCCTGATATTTCGATCCTTACAACAGATGCTAGGTGGAGAACTCATACATATTATTTTTGTAGTAAATTTAATTAAGTTTTTCTTTCCATGTAATGTATTTATTAAGTTGGAAGTCTCCGCCTCACCTTTGCCTATTGTAACTTTATTGACAATAGTTGTATTTTTATTATTATTATTTTCCGCACCAAAACGTCGACAACACATGTCAGACCGACGCGATGGTGATGCTTGAAACCTTCGAAATCATTATCGTAAAATATTCTATGAAAAAAAAAGTTTCGTGAAAATGGCACAAGCCCCCGTTTACCGTCAGAAGCCAAAGATAATTTGTTCCTTCGCGTGCTTGCTTGCAACAAAAGGTGAACGATTGAATTAATTCGTAAAGTCATCGTGCTTGTTTAAGCACAAACGAGTGTTTACAGAATTTTTCAGGCGTGTCGCTTACCGACAACTATAATATGTATACTATACTAATTTAGGTAAATCTCTGTAGGATCATTGTATTAAGGTCCCTTTTTATAATTATACAGGGTGTCCGCTAATTAATGGAACATGGAAAAACCACAGACTCCTTACGTAAAAATATTAGGATTTAATTATACTTACCTACATATCCGAAAGTTGATATTAACTGAGATACAGGGTGTTAAAGTTAAAACTTCATTTTTGTTTTTCTCTAATAACTTTGAGAGAAACTAACGTTTTTTTACAAAATTTGGCAATTTAAGTTTTTTACAGTACGAGAAATTGATTTTTTATGAAATTTTAATATCTGCGGCATTATTTGCACATTTATTAGGTCATAACATGTTGTTCCTCAGTGTATTTAAGTTTTTAATGAAAATAATACTTTTCTCATATTTATTACGTAAAAAAATGGTATACTAAGTTCAGGTCGCCCAGAGTTATCGTTTCGGAGATATTTGCATTTAAATTGTTTAGTGCGTTAGCTCGGACAAGCAAATAATATTTTGTTACTTCTTACCAATTCACTTTTACATGCTAATTAATGTTCTAGTAATGGTAATTGGGAATAATAAATGCAACAATTTGATTGTTCTTTAACTTACTTTAATTAAAATAACTTTTACCCTAGAAACCAACAGCAATGAACGCACAAACGTACGATAAACTCAAAAATGAAACGTTTGCTGTTTCAAGCAACTCCATCTCTAAATGTTATTTATTTCCTCGTAGGTTACTTTAAGAAGAAAATTTTGTTTGCAAATTAATAAAAATTGGGCAGGGTGCACTAAACAATTTAAATGCAAATATCTCCGAAGCGGTAACTCTGGGCGACCTCAACTTAGTATACCTTTCTTACGTAATAAATATGAGAAAAGTATTATTTTCATTAAAAACTTAAATACACTGAGGCACAAAAAATAAATGTGGAAATAAAGCCGCAGACAGCGCCGCCTACATTGTACATTAAAATTTCATAAAAAAAAAATCAATTTCTCGTCCTAAAAAATCCATAATTGCCAAATTTTGTAAAAAAACGTTGGTTTCCTGCAAGGTTATTAGCGAAAAACAAAAATAAAGTTTGAACTTTAACACCCTGTATCTCAGTTAATATCAACTTTCGGATATAGGTAAGTATAATTAAATCCCCTATTATTCTTACGTAAGAAGTCTGTGGTTTTTCCTGTACCATTAATTAGCGGACACCCTGTATAAATGCCTATAACGTTTTTAGTAATTTTTTACAATACAATTTAGCTGTTACTCAATACAATCTGGTCAGTTGTCATTATAAATTAGGGACATATTTTTGATGTGCATCTGTCAGACCTGTTTTTTACACGAAGAACTAAGTTAAATTTACTATAACAATAATAAAACTAACCATAATCTATAATTTAGTCTAAATTTTTAGTAATAATTACAAAAATATTTAGCAACACATTTGTATGAAAAGATTTTCTAAGATTTATTAAAATATTTTGTAAAATTTACTAAAGCCTCTTGTACCAACTTTGAAACACGCGGTCTCCCAAGCGGTCACCGATCCAAGTGGTAACCTCTCGTTGCGTTGCTTCACTTCTTCGACCGATGGTATGTTCCCTGTATAAGTTCTCTACCCATTATTTGTTACGAGGATCGAAGTCCCATTACTCCCTTGCATCTGATTTAAGCCTTCTAATGTTGTAAAAAGCATTTAAAACAGTTGTACTAAATTTATTAGAAATTGCTATACTTTATTAGAAATGATGCGTATTATCTACAATAATATTTTGGTACGGATTGTTAATAAATATTTTATAGGAAATCGTTCAATAAAATATTTACTAGTCTTTTTTTCGTGTAGAAACCGATACTATTTAATTTCTTCAGGGATATTTTGTAAAGGATTTTTAAATTTTGTAGGTTTGCTTCTGGAACGATGGTCGATTGAATGCGGCGGCTCGGGTAAGTGATTAAAATTGTAAAGGGTCCGCCAGATAACTTTTTTTTTTGAAAATGCTATAAAAAAAAACTACTGAATATTTTCTCAAATTTCTTTTTTTATTTGAAAGTACAATCCTTCCGGTTAATAATGAAAAATAATTTCATTCAAATGGCTGCCTCGGCTGGCCATGCAGTAGCCTACACGATCGGTCCAATTTTTAAGCACATTATCGATTGTGTGCAGCTATATTTCACCAATGGCTTCACGAATATTGTCCTTTAAAGCGTCAATTGTCTCTGGCTTGTCGGCGTAACACTTATCTTTGACGGCACCCCACAAATAATAGTCCAACGGTGTCAAATCGCAGCTCCGAGGTGGCCAAACGACATCAGCTCTGCGGCTGAAAATGCGATCTTCAAAAACAGGGCGCAAAACATCGAGTGTAGCTTCGGCTGTGTGGCACGTAGCGCCGTCCTGTTGAAACCAAATGTTGCCAATATCCTCCTCTTCAATTTTTGTGAACAAAAATTCGTTCAACATGGCCCGATAACGATCGCCATTGACTGTAACGGCCACTCCTTGCTCATTTTCGAAGAAAAATGGCCCAATTATGCCTCTGGACCAAAATCCGCACCAAACAGTGACTCGTTTTGGGTGCGTCGGCTTTTCAATGTATGCGTGCGGGTTTTCTGTGCCCCAAATGCGACAATTTTGTCTGTTTACATACCCGCCAAGATCAAAATGAGCTTCATCTGAAAATATGATTTTCTCTCATCTTCTGTAAGTCGATCGCAGGCCCACTTAGCGAAGCCAAAACGCATTGGATGGTCAGTTGGCTTCAACTCCTGGACCAATTGGACTTTGTATGGCGTCATACCAAGGTCTTTATGCAAAATTCGTCTCAATGATGTCTCCGAAATGTTCAATTGTTGAGAACGACGGTGAATTGATGTTGATGGCGCTTCACGCACACTTTCTGCCACAGCAGCAATATTCTCGGGTGTACGCACTGTTTTTGGCTTTTCACGCTTTGGTTTATCGATGAGGATGCCAGTTTCTTTCACTTTTTTCACGAGATAACGAACATACGGAGCTGACGGTGCTTCTCTTCTTCCAAAATCCGTACGCAATTTTCGCACACATTCTGCAACATTACCATGATTTTCAAAGTAATGTCGCAATATTTCCCAGCGTAGCTCAAGCGTATACACAACCATATTCGTTCAGCGGAAGGATAAAACGAATTATCTGTCAAATCAGACATGAGCTAAGTGTTAACATTCACGAAATAAACACTAGCTGAAAAAAAAAACGTTAGATGGCGGACCCTTTATTAAAGTGTTATAAAACTTACTGAGCATCTGAACAAAAAGCAATAACACGACTGCTACACCCCGTTAACTCTAATGTCTACGACATTCCTTCAATCTCCTTATAAGTAACTAAACTATGTCTGGCGTCGCGTTTATAAATACCTTCGCAAAGTGCTATAAAAAAAAACCGTTACGTCACTGTGCATTATATATTTTTTAGATTCGGCCTTGACTTAAGACATTTTTAAATTGTTGGCCAATAATCCGAGTGAAAGAGGTAAACTATTATCGCATACCGTTGCTTTTTGTTCTAGATAAGATTTTACGTTTTTGTATCCGTTTACACGGGATCCTTGTACTTATACAGTGCGTTCCAGATATATATTTATAATACCAATAAAAATAGTTACAATAGGAACAATAATGGCTCTGGTGGCTCCGCGGTCAAGGCGGCAGTCACTAGGAACTCTAGAGGGAGAGTTCGTAGGTTCAAACCCCCCACGGCCGGTAAACCGATTCGCGCTCGGTGGATTTTAGTGATATAAGTCACTGCGTTACTCCCCGGGCGTGATGCAAAATACCAGGCCGGATGAGATCGGATATCTGCCCAATCGGTAGGTCATTCGGTAATGCCGGAAGCGAAGGGTTGATACCGCTTAGGGGAGCATCGTACGACCAAGGATCGTAGTTCGGAGTCCACGTGAAGCTGTAGGGCCCCGCGGAAATGGCCCTATCAGGCGAGCGAAAAGGAAAAAAATGAGGGAACCCTTTTTTTAAAAACATTTTTAAACGGGTACGCGTGTTTATTGATCTGCTTTCATGTCACAATAAGGCCGTACGGCATCGTTAGCGCCCTAGGGCATTTTAGCGCCTTAAGGAATCTTGAGTGCCCTAATGGATTTTTGCCGTCTTAGGGCATTTTAGTGCCCTAGGAAATCATTCGGCAGTGCGAGAAGCGAAGGGTTGATACCGCTTAGGGGAGCAGCGTCTGACGAAGGATCGTGGTTTGGAGGCCACGTTAAGCTGTAGGGCCCCTCGGAAATGGCCCTATGAGGCGAGCGAAAGGGAAAAATATTATAAAAAAAGAGGGAACCCTTACCATTTTTAAACGGGTACGCGTGTTTATTGATCTGCTTTCATGTCACAATAAGGCCGTACGGCATCGTTAGCGCCCTAGGGCATTTTAAGCGCCTTAAGGAATCTTGAGCGCCCATTTTTGCCGCCTTAGGGCATTTTAGTGCCCTAGGAAATCATTCGGCAGTGCGAGAAGTGCCGGGTTGATACCGCTTAGGGGAGCAGCGTCTGTCAAAGGATCGTGGTTCGGAGTCCACGTTAAGCTGGAGGGTCCCTCGGAAATGGCCCTATCAGGCGAGAGAAAAGGAAAAATATTATAAAAAGAGGGAACTCTTACAATTTTAAAACATTTTTAAACGGGTATGCGTGTTTATTGATCTGC
Organism: Barypeithes pellucidus; assembly: GCA_963991005.1. Taxonomy (NCBI): domain Eukaryota; kingdom Metazoa; phylum Arthropoda; class Insecta; order Coleoptera; family Curculionidae; genus Barypeithes; species Barypeithes pellucidus. Next base: position 12,990,151 of record OZ022565.1, on the reverse strand, counting down.
TTTCCTGTCACAATAAGGCCGTACGGCATCGTTAGCGCCCTAGGGCATTTATGCGCCTTAAGGAATCTTGAGCACCCTAATGGATATTTGCCGCCTTTGGGCATTTTAGTGCCCTAGGAAATTTGTTGATTGTCTTTGTAGATCAACCAATCGTGCGTCATTTTACAGCTATGATTGTAATGCTTCCGGGTTTCGACAAGTACAGTTACCGTTGTACTATTTGCGTCATATAGTTTTTATTTTTGTCGATAAATATTTTGTAATTTTTCCAGTACATCCGTTAATTATCCAGGCGATCAACGTAAAATATACTATATACTTCAAGTTACAAAACGCTTTAGTAACAGATCATTTTACAGAATTTCGTGTATACCATCACAGGAAAATGCAAGTGGATTTTACAGGGAATTACAGGATTTAGAATATAATATGTTCGTTTCCCATCGTCAATTTATCATTAATTGACGAACAAAACTAATAAATATTTCTTTTACGTGAAATAGAAAAAAAAATCAGTTATGTAACAACAAAGCCCTCTCTCTCTGTCTATCATTGACAATAATCGCGTAATAAGCACATTGTTCGCCTGAAAAGTCTCACCGATGTTACCGACCCAAGTAGCGTACCCGGAGGCACCCTATTGTGCTTATCGGCGCCATCTTGAATCGCTGTAGAGCGTAACTCGGTAGAAAGATGGGAAAATATACGCATCATATGTAAAAGGCGGTAAGTTTAGAACTACCGGGTAACATAAGGGTCAAGAAACTGGAGCTTGTTCATTAAGAAATTGAGCACTCTGAGCACGAGAAAAGTTTTCTCCTTGAAAATGAGAAACCATTTTAAGGGCGGAATATGAAATAAAGGCAATATTTATTTTTTTTCCTCGGGTTCCTCGATTATTATTATTTTTTTGACCTATCGATCGCCTACTGATTTGCAACCGTCAGAATAATCATTTGTACCCGTTCACAGAGACAAAAAGCAGCAACCAGTTAGAAACGAACCAACCTAATATTAGGTACAATTACTATTAAATAGAAAGCGCTAACGACTCGGGTGAAAATATCGCCAATCGTCTGATTTCTTCTTCGGCTTTTATCTATCTCAAACACATCCGATTACATAATCCAAATGCGTTTCTTGTATATCGTTCTCGAATCGAACAATTAAAAATATTTTTGTGTGACGATCCGGGGGACGTATTCTTGATTCGAGAGCATATTGATGTCTATGCCAACAGTGCGAACAAACCGGCTCTGAAAATTAGTATAATTTTTTCTTTGTCGTTTTCTGTTAATTCGGTCGGAGTAGGACTAGTTTGTCTCTTAAGCGTTCGTTAAAATAGCTTCCTTTTTATAAGGTGGAAGCTAAGGTAGAGAGACAAACGGAATAGTCATTTCTGTTCCGTCATTAAGGCATCGGTGTCCCTGCACTGAGGGCGGCGTCGTCAAAAAAAAAACTTCTTAAATTTGCGACACGCATAAGTTTCTCGAAAAACCGCAGGTTGAGAGAAATATGGCATTACTCAAATACTCAATAAGTTATTTCGTTATAGACATTTGCGCCCGAAATAACTTAATTCAAAATATTCGTTTTTACGGTTTTATTCCTTTATAGACGTAATAAGTAACGGTTATTAGGATTATAAGTCAGGGTTCATAAAAATATTCAAAGTCCATAAAATATCTTAAGTTGATATATTTAAGGCAAAGCTAGGATTCGCGTGTAGGGTCTTAGAAGACAGTCAGGTTGGTTAATTCCCTCTTAGTAGAGGACCATTGCTAGCTTAGGTTCATTTTTTTATTGTAAAGAAATTAAAATTAATTAATCGAAAATCGCCCCGGTCGTGAGACTCGACATACGTAAGACTAACCCATAAATAACCCTCAAGACAAAAGACTTAAAATTAAATAAAGAAAATATACCCTCCGTGTTCAAAATAACAGAATAGCATTGCTGTTGTATTTAATTGGACGCGCCCGAGCCAATAGATACCATTAAAAGTAATAGTTAGAACATCAATTAGGCATTATCCTACGTTCAACTAACTATACTTTTAAATTAAAATCATTCATTCCTTCTTCAGACAAAATTCTTGCCCTCATCTTCATCTTAATTGGTGGACTGCTGACGACTTCCTGTTAGCGGGGAAAGGTGGTGGGCCCACTAAGACCGACAGACCCCCTGTCGGCTGGCATCCCTGACGAAACAAAAATCGAAAACTCGAAAAATGGCGGAAAACGTCAACAACGCACATACCAATTCTAGCATTCACTCTCATGACCTCTGCAGGACTGTCGACCTAACCGGTAGTGTCGACCAGTACCTGGAGGCTTTGTTACTTTAGAAATAGAGCATAAACTGGAAGATATTTTTATTATTTTTAGGTTATGTTGTTTTATAGTTGTGACTAGAAATTAGTTGACGGACACCGTCAGCATGTTATATATTTCCGAGTATAGGTATTTCAGATAAATATCTAGTAAAAATGATCTATTTGCAAGGTTAAAGCTTAGTACTTTAAGGTTTTCTATTAAAAATTTTTTGTCGAATCCATCATGATTAGAAAACTAATGTCAACGAAATCGAAGTAGCCCTACTTGCTGCCAACATAAAAAAATAAAATTTCAGTTTCATAAAGTGGCAGGTTGTTCAACTTTTTTGCATTTCATAATGTAGCCATTATGAAACCCAAATAGAAAAAGCATTTTTCTTCTATTATCTTCGAGTTAACCGCTCGAGCCAATTCTCCAATAAATTAACATTTTCACGAATAGCATTCTGAATTATATGAACGCGTATAAGTGTGTACGAGCGTCTTACTTACAAACAGTAAGAGAAATTACTAGAAATCAACCAGGAAAGTGCAGGTGAAATTGTAACACGCATCTGTAAAAGGAAAGCGTCGGCCAACACTTTATTCATTTTTTTTATGGTTTTTTTTTCAATGAATTTTTAGACTTGCATATTATACGCACTTAACGAAATAGACACACCAGCTTTTTTACGCATGGAAACCGTTTTAGGAACAAACGATTTAAAAGCTTAAGCTATTATTGGGTGTAACAAATCCATGTTCCGTTTATCACTTGACCGTAAAATCACGTAATTTATTTGCAGAACTGCTAAATAATTTAGAATCGAGATTCCGAAATATTTGTTAATGCCAAGGACGTAACAATGCGAAAAAAAATCAACTCTTGGATAGGTCACGACGTTTCTTTAATTTTTACCCTCGAATCGATCAGATTGAGAACACACATATTGCCAGTTGAAGGTCTGAATTTGTTGCTATTGCTATTTTTTTCTGTGTTTTTTATTTTTTATAATCAAACACAAACACTATAGGAAAAATCCTTTAGGGCACTCTGGGGTGGTGCGTGTGCGCAACAAGCGATTCACGTTGGTTTTGAATCGTTGGAGGTTATGTTTGTTGGGGAAAACGACCTCGGGAAGGTCGTTCCATAAGAATGAAGTCCTCCAGATGAAATAATTCTTAAAAAAATGAAGTTCGGGGAGTACTAAGCTTAACCACATATTCTATTCGCCGCTCTGGGCGAAATTAAGAGGGCAAGGTCAGCCGAGCACTTTCCATGAAAATATTTGTAAAAGAGAGTCAAATCCCCAACCTGTCTTCGATGTTCTAGGCTGTCGAGGTTCTTCGTCAGCTCGTGGTCTCCGATCAGACGAATGGCACTCCTTTCGATGGAATCCAGTAGCCGAAGAGTATGTTTGGGTGCAGAGCTCCAGACATGAGAGCAGGACTCTGTGATGGTCGAATCTGTGCTTTGTATAGTGCCAAAAGTTGTTGAGATGTGAACAACTTTTTGGTTCGGACGAGTACACCAAGTTTCTGAGAAGCTATCTTGGCGATTGCCACAACGTGGTTATGCCAAGACATATTTCCTCCCAGATTGACACCCAGCAAATTGATAGATGAAGCCAGTGGGATGGGATGACTAAAACTGCTGCCTGGTTTTTGTTTGCGTTAAATTCGACTTGGTTACTGTCACTCCAAGCCAAAATTTCTTCCAGGTCTTTGTTGAGGCGTTTCATGCTGTCTGCGAAGATGCGCGTCGGCAGTCGATGTTTGTGCATTCAAAGAGAAAGATGAGATAAGTGTGCTATCGTCAGAACTAAATATCGGGTTTTTCGTTTTCACTAGAAGGTCGTTAAGCTAGAGTAAGAAGAGAGTGGGAGACAATATGGACCCTTGAGGAACACCGACATTGATGGTGAAGGTGTCTGAGAGAAATCCGTCAATTGCCACTTGCAGAGAGCGGTCCTTAAGAAAGCTAGACAACCATGCACAGAATCGACTGGGCATATCATAGGATCGCAGTTTACTTAGAAGTCCCTCATGCCAAACACGATCAAAGGCTTTAGAAATATCCAGTGCAATAGCACTCCCCTTGATGTTCGATTACGTTGTTCTAAAGATTGGTGACATATGATAGAAGATCTCCAGTCGATCTGGACTTCCGAAAACCATATTGATGATCGCTGATAATGTTGAAGCCTTCCAGATACTTTAAAAGATGTTGGTTAATAGCTTTCTCCATTACTTTTGATATAATTGAAAGTAATGCGACTGGTCGATAGTTGCTAGGCAGGGTTCTCTTACCTTTCTTTGGTATAGGCTGGACTCGCGCCGTCTTCCAGCACGATGGAAATATTCCTTGTTTGTAGGATAAGTTAAAAAGTCTGCAAAGCACTGGTGTTGGCGCAACAAATATAAATATACAAGGTATCAATGTGACTTCCCACCGTTAATATCTCGCTTTCATTAAATAATATTAAAAATCGGTATAGTTTTCTTTAAGCTGCTTTGACGGCTCAAGATGATTGTAAACTCTCCGTCGTCTGTCACAAACCCACTATACTAGGCAACGAAATGCATACGCTACTCCTCCTCAACTTTAGTAATTCGAGAATTAAAATAATAAAAAATTATCCTCTTGTCTGCATGTGACCTCGCCTTTCTCGGTATTTTCATTGATTCGAGAAAAAAGACCGTAACCGGTCTTTCTGAGCAAAGTGGAAAGCCCAGTGGCGGTGTATATGTATAATCGGACGTTAGTTTTAAAATTTTTTCCTTAAATTAAGATTACATGTACCCGGATCAAGCTAGCTGCATTAAATACCAAAATCGTTCAGTTTTTCCTTTAAGGCAAACACGTCATTAGGGAATCCAATCCCGCACCCAAACTTTAATCCCGCAAACCTGCGGGATTGAGCCCATCGATCTCGCGGATCAGCGGGATTTGCGGGATAGCAAACAATGAACTGCGGTATTTTTGGTCGACGCGTCGGGGTTCCCCCGCCATGCTGGGCTCTTGATAATACGCTAAACAGAACAGTTTTCTTGCGTACGTGCGTACGTTATTCCACTAGTATCTAGTGACATTTATCAAGTGGCTGAATATAATACATGGAATTTAAACAGCAATCACAAAAATGAGTGTCAGTGTAGTTTACAAAGACAATAAAGGTTCAAGTTTAGTTTAGAAGTATTATTTAGAATCTGAAGATGGTCTTACAGCTAAATGTAAGTTATGTCTTAGCATTATCAAAATCTCTGCTCGTTCCAGCAAAGGTCTTCACGCCCACTTAGAAACAAAGCATAATATTAATTTGAAAGTCTAGAGCAGCAGCGGTAGTGTTGATATTGATAAAATAACACAGGAAATTAATGCTAGTACCAGCAGTTCGAGTAGTTCGTTTAGTTCTATTGCTAGCAAACCCGCTAAGATGTTAGTGGTTCTTCTGTGCTACCTAAGAAAATTTAAATTACGGATTTTCTTTCATCTAAGAAAAAAGTTTCGATGGAAGAAAGAGTGTCTCGAATGGTAGCTAAAGATGGTATACCCTTTGGAAAGTTTATCACATCGACCGATATGCGCCAACTATTTGAATTAGGGCCACAAATTGTGTAAAATCTATTCCGCCGACAAGTGTCGAAGCTGAACGTGCGTTTTCAGCCGCAGGATACATGTGCGATAAAATAAGATCAAATCTAAAAGATGAAACATTAAACATGTTATCTTTTCTCCGAAAATACTTTCGAAATCAATGTAACATGTAACCGTTAAACTAGTCGTACTATTGTATTGTACCTATATGCAATAAATATGTTCCTGCTACTCTACTCTGTTTCTAATTGCATAAAACAACTTTTTATTAACATACAGCACCCACATCGAGTCCCGCAAATCCCGCGAATCTCGCACGTTTAATCCCGCATTTGCGGGATGGGATTCCCTACACGTCATATAAATTTTACTGGTACAATAATTATATTTCCTATTATATCCAGTGGTGTTTATGCTCTTCTTGTTAGTGGTTCTGGTCGATTTCGTGCAAAATAAAAGGGAAGTAAAGTAAACTACGTAATGTACGAATTTTGCTAACCAACTGGAAGCTAAGATTGATGCCCGGATTGGACAGTTGGAGGCAAAATTTGACAAATTATGGGATAGTTTAAATAATATTAAGGATAATGTTGCCAATAACATAAAGGCCATTTGGTGATGGTTAGTACGCTTACTAATTGTAAATTGTAAGTAATGTTTTCGAGAATTGTGTACATTGCATAGATATAATCTTTCATCCTACCGACTGCGCCAGTTAAGTCACTTAGTTCGTTATTTTAAATACGTATTTACAAAATAATACCCTTTAAATAATCTTAATCTTTTAATAGTTGATGTTATCTGAGTGAATTAAGTGAAAGTAAAGGTTTACATTTAGGGTTTATGATAGATAATATGGAGAAATGACATCATTAAGGGACGATAATTAGTTACATATCAATATATCTTATAATTATCGTCAGTTAAAATTTAATGAATGAACACAAGATTTTTTCGCATAACGATGGCTCTCCAGGATTAAATCCGCCACTGGTAGAGCTAACTTCACATCGGATCTCTTCGATCTCTCGCCTTTTCTCCTTCTCGGATCTCCATCTCTTCCGATATTCGTGCGAAGCGCGGCAGAGTAATATACTGTAAATAAAACCCACAGCGCGTCTGCATTTACACCCACCGTGTTGTTAAGTCGTCTAAAATATGGCCCGAGAGAAGTTTTCTTACAGTTTGGAGGAGTTTTCCGACTTCTTGCGATTATGTTTTAATTTTTAATGATTATCCCTGGTATATGTATGAGACGTCCCTTTTGGAGAAAACGAGTCACTATTAATTGTTATCAGATACTTAATGAAGATGTTCTCTGGATATTCACGAGGGTGTGACAAGTAAAAAAAATTAAAACACACCACATAAGAGAACTATAAAACTGGCAACACTCATTCGCGCTCGGCGTGCCGCGTGTCCATGTGAAACGATAATACAGGGTGTTATGGAAATGACGTATTATATTTAAACCGGCAATTCCTAAGATAAAGACAAATTCAAGAAAAATAGCCATAAATGGCGCTTTCAATTCATTCAACGGTTAAAGTGACCTGGCGTCAAACCAGAAAAACACCTGTGTGGCACTGCGATACATGTAAGCAATCAAGGAATTCTGGCCGGTGTTGTCATATGTACACCTTAAACCCTTTAGACAAAATAAAATAATTTAAACGCTTTTCCATTCTGTAATACCTTTTTGTACAATTAATTGAAGAACATTTACGACGGACTATGTTTTAAACAACCCGAAAAAACATATGGAATAGTAATAGCCACGTACGTGACTAGGTCAAAAAACAATGACCTCTTGACGCCTTACATCGGCTGAGCGAAGTAGTTTTATATAGCGCCGCACGCTTGAGTCTGTTAGTTGAAGACCAACCAGCGGCCGGATATGTTGTGTCTCGTCGATCACCAACACACTCTCAGCAATCCGCTCTGTTTTTTCGGTTTACGCGTGTATCTTGCCCGTCCATAAATAATCTTTGAATATTGTTTTTATTGACGCGTTTCTAATAATCTGTAGTATAATCTGTATTATTGTATTTTCAAAAGCTAACTATCGGTTCTGTTTCACTATTACTGTGTGTACATAAAGTGTTTCCAGGAGTGTTCCCATGAAAAAGAAAAAAAAAACTGATTGTGTTTGTGCCTGGATTTCCTCGCTCTTTAGGTATAACGATAAATACAAGTCGGTAGAAAATAATTTATTTTTATAATTTTATATGGAATTTCAATTTTACATTAAGTTTGGCAACATTGCCATTGGCTCTGGGTGAAATGTTGTACAGTAGCGCGAACTGACCTGTGAGTAAGAGTGTTTATTACCCCACTTTTAAAACGGTCGATTTAAAAAAAATAAAATATGTAGCGCTTCTCTAGGACACCCAAGGAGTCACCCATTTAAATATAATACGTCATTTCCATAACACCCTGTATAATACATTCAGACAAATGAAAATGCGATGAAATCTTTCCCAAGTTAGTCGGCGGTGTTTTTCGTTCCGTCAAACCGATTGTTCAAAAATTCACCTTATGTAACGCGGGTTGGTTTCCTCTGAACGTCTAATTGGACGCGAGATTGTATGTTATCGTTTTTTTTTATCTATTTTCTTAAATGCACGCCTGGAGCAACGATAAAAATATAAAGCATTTAAGCAACGGTTGCTTGTGAAACGGTAAGGAAGTACCTCAATGCGTGAGTGAGTTCTTTATCACTAGGAAAATTTCAAATTAATTTTTAACTCTGTTTAAGTAAGGGGGCTCTAGCTACATGACTTTAATATGATGCATGATGATCTGTAAATAGGCGAAATTCGGGTGTGCCATCTGTTATGAAACTCGAAAATGAAGAAGTATCTAACGCTCTTAATATCAGTAATTTGTTTGGAACATACGTAAAAAGTGTATTTGAAGACTCCGATAACGGCAAATATAATAATTATAATCAATATAAAAACTGTAATCAAAATCAGCTTCAACTGAATGACGTAATGACTGGTATTAGAGGGTTGGATCCAAGAAAGGGTACAGGACATGATGGCATGCAGTATTTGTAAAAAACTGTGAACGATGACTCGCAACTCCTCCGGATACCTGGAGATTGTCCACTATTATTTCCAATTATAGACCAATAAATAAAATTTGTGTTTTTGCGAAACTTCTCGAAAAATTAGTGTATAAATAAATACCTTTTCCAATTAGTCAGAGAACAAACTATTTCTGAACAATGTGGTTTCTTTTCAGGAAGATCAATCTAAAGTAATCTTTTAACTTACACAGAAGATATTAAAGTAAATCTTGATAAGCGCACTCAAATAGATTCAATCTACACCGACTTCAGTAAAGCGTTTGATAAAGTTAATCATCTAATTATTCTGAATAAACTTGTGTAGATGGCCCTTTTTTAACTTGGATTCATTCCTATCTCAGAAACCGCAAATTTAAAGTTATCATAAATGGGTTTACTTCTAATACATTCTCTGCCACATCAGGTGTTCCGCAGGGTTCCCATTTGGGACCATTGATACTCATTATATATATTAACGATATCAATAAATGTTTTCTTAATTGTAAATTCTTACTATATGCGGATGATTTTTATAGACAAATTAGAACTTGATTGTGTGCTTATTCAAGAATTGTAAGCGCAATAGCTTATTTCTTAATATAAAAAAATGCTGTATAATCCCTTTTACTTGGACGTGACCCTATATCATTTACTTACTCCATCAGCAATTCTGAGCTGAATCGAGTTTCTGAAGTGAAGGATTTGGGAGTAATTTTTGACGGTAAGCTGATCTTCGATAGCCATATTAATTCATTAGTTTATAAGACCTTTCGAATGTTAGGATTTATTAATAGGCAAGCAAGATATTTCAAAAATTCAAAATCATATTTAGCTTTATATTATGCTTTTGTGCATAGCAGATTGAATTTTGCTTTGATTGTTTGGAACCCTTTCTATTCAGTTTATATAAATAGATTAGAATCAGTACAGAATAAATATAAGGACTCTCTCAGTCAAAGCAAACCTTGATAACTATCATCGTAGTTTTATAAGACATCATTTTAGAATTATTACTTTGGGAAATGGAAGGAAACTGTCGGACGTTATGTTCTTGAGTAAAATTCCTTGTAATAAGGTTGATTCACCTGATTTGTTGACTAAAGTTACTTTTAATGTTTCTCCTCGTCAATTTAGATCTGGTACTATCTTCAGTATACCCTTTAGATACACAAATAATGCTCAGTATTTCCCTTTATGCAGAATGATGAGATTATCAAACTTATATTGTTGCAATCTTGATATTGATTTTTTAAGTGGATACTGTATTGGGCCTTGCCTGTTTGTTATCCTGAATAAATAAATAAATAAGTAATGATGAAAAATGCTTTAAATACATAAATTTTCTTTTCCGTAACACTAAAAAACGACTCGCCGTCATTAAACGTAGGAAGAATCGGTAAAATACGATCTCTTAATTTTCCACAGGCGCAATTTGTTGCCTAAGTAATTGGCATGGAGATAAGAGGCGAGTAAAGGAATGCACAACGGAGCCCGATGGTTATAAATACATAAACTGCGGTATGCGGCAATGCAGAACAGAGACAGGCTTATTCGTGCTTGTTATTTGGTTGTTTCCCTTGAAAGATGCACTTTATACCGGGAGGTTTAATCAACATACTCATTTGTAGTAACTATTTTATTATCGGAGTTTGTTGCGGGCGCCAATGAATTGCATGAACAAAACTAGGTCTATAAATCCAGAACGGGTCATTTTGACGCATATAAACGCTGCCATAAGGTCAGCAGAAGCACCAGCTACAATCCTGCATGGGTATTTTTCTTCTTCGTTTAAAAATCTACAACAAAAACCGTTTCCTAGTGTTTTTACAACTCGGCTATAAATCCAAGTCATTAACCCTATATCCGAATGCGTTTAAAAACGCTGCACCGATATAAAACCGAAACAAAGCAGGTCGGTGTGAAGTAGCTCCGCTATGGGATAATTTTAAATTTCAAATCTGACATCTCGGGTAACAGTTCCCTATGTTTATTTGACTATTTGTATTTTATGAATTTATCTCATGAGCTCAGTGGCGTGTGCGACAATCAATAGAGAACCCTAATTTTGTACGGTTGGCATAAGCGGTAAGATAAGCGGTAGATAATTCGGATTTTAGGGTTTTTCGAGTAATTTTAACGCCCTGATAGGCGTTTTGATTTTATTATAGGTACCTAAACATTCTACAGGTCGACAAGTGGAACTGTGTCTCCAACGTATCGGTGGGGGGAAAGCAATATCGTTTACAACATGGTCTGTATGTCCATTTTCAGCTGCAAGTTTGTCACACTCGTATTCCTTATTTATTTTAAAAGCTTTTAATACTTCTAGCAGTTCTCGTTTTTTGTTTCTTCAAAATATAAATCACTTTCAATCATAAAATTTTGAATTTCGGCATTTGTATTATTAGAATTGGGAATGATTTTTGCTTGCCGGATAACTAGCATTGTCCATTACAATGACGCTATTTTCAGGTATATTTTTAAGGAGTTTATGTTTAAACCAATCTTCAAAAAGTTGTGCGTCGGTATCTTGATGGTAATCTAAATAAGAGTCTGCTATGTTTTTAGCTGACTGCAAACAATTTGGAACAAACCCCTTCTCTGAACCAGCATGTAATATTGTGATTCTTTTTCCTTTATTTGATGGTGCCTTGGTTTGAGATTTTTTGGAAGAATCATCCCAACCTTTTCTTGGAGTGTCATGGGCCATGTTTCGTCAAAGTAAATAATTGGACGATTTTCTTCTCTAAATTGTTTAACAGCTGTTAAATATTTAAGTCTCCATTCCCGTAAACGTTGAGATTCCATTAATGTTTGTCTTTTATCAATGCTTCGGTATTTAAAACCCATTTTCCTAAGGCTTGAAAGGCTACAAGAGATATTTGTTTCGTCTTTAATCAGCCGCTCTTTGAAGGAAATCAAAGTGGGTACAGTTTGTGCCTCATACATTTGGTAAATCTTTCTTCTTAATAAATCCATGTCATTTTCGTCAATGCTTCTAAATGTGCCAGAATCACTCCGAGTTTTTGTCAAAGTAGACTTCTCTGCTAAAGCATCCATCGAATTCAAATTTCTACTCAACAACGATTGATACACATTTTTAATTATTAGTTTGGCATCGGTAGATAAATGCTTTCTTTTAAAAATGACACTTGAAGATGCCCCCCTATCAGCACAATTCCAATGACGCCACATTCTACCACTAATAAGCCTAACTAAAAATTACTCGCCGGAAAACCACTAAAGATTAAAATTATTAAAAATCACTTTGTATTTATATATGCATCAGGCATAGGTATAAATTGAATTTGTATACCTGGTCCGGCTCTGCTCGAAAAGGTTTTAAAATTTGCTATTTCCTTATTTATTTTATGGTCGAAGGGATAATGCGATTTTATTGCAGTCAAAGGATCAACGGTATAATTCTGCAAATACTATACTATTATTATTATTTTAATGTTGGAAAATAAATTTAAGTTTAGGACTATTCGCTCGTAAACCTCCACTCTAATCAAAAACTTGCACTCTTTTTGTTTTGTCAAAATTTGTTAAAAAAATACGGTGTTGCCATTTAATAAAATAAGTCTTTAAAATAGCGCCCAATCTGGCAACAATGCGTTTATTTTCCCACGCTTTTTACTTAGTTGAACTAATTCCTAAAACTTTGCTTCAGAAACTATAGGTCTATCTGTTCAAATAAAAAAGTTAGCCTATGTCAAGTTTTAAGAAATTAACCGTATAGTGACAACATTGTTAACACCAGAATTTTTGTTTTGTCCGCATTCCTTTCGTAGCTACAGATAAATTTGTCGACCTCTACTGTTACACGTTTCGACTAGTGTTGTGATCGCTCGAGCGAAAAACCGCTTGAGTACTCGATTATTGAAATAACCGACATCGCTCGAATATTAAAAAAACCGCTCGAGTTATAAATTCGAGCGAAAATCGTCGCTTGTTACTTATTACCTTTCACTCGATACCCGAGCTTCTCTTGACGCCGACGTATATTCGAGCAGTTTTTCGCTCGATAGGAAATACTCTAGTTATAAATTCAGGTGAAAAATCGAATCATGCCGTTCACTTGAAACCCAAACTTCGCGCGCCACCCGAAATGTGCCGATTAGTGACGTTCGAGTTTGACGCTCAGAAGACTGACACGACATTCGTTTTTGTTACAGGCACATGAACGAGAAGGTGGATACAAAAAAATATGCCTATTCCCTTAGTGGATTAATCGCGACATTTTTGTTTTGACTGAGACTGGCTAGCCATTAAAGCATGTATTTTTAAAAAAATAATAATCAACTATTCTTCCTTAATAAAAACTCTAGACTAAACTTTTAAAACTTACATAAACAACCCCTGGTGTTTTATCATCACATTCTTCTTAGTCATAAAAATTTTCAGTAATTAATCGCTTTCACGCGATTCACTCGATTATTAAAATCGCTCGAGTATCAAGTACTCGATTAATATAATCATCGGTTTTTCCCAACACTACTTTCGACCATTCGGGGAAAAAGTCGAGCGACGGAATGCGAGGATACAAATTGGATGGATGACCGCTTGGGAATACCACGTGTCAAAATTTTTACAAAAGATTTTAGTAATTTTACAAAAACTATATAAACGGTTTATTAAATATTTTTACTGAAAATTTTGCTATAATTTTATGTCAGTTCTTAATAAAAGTTACTCCAGCCATAAATTATGGTTAATTTTACCATTTTTATGGTAAATTTGAGTTTTTCCACCCTTGTATGCTTCTCGTTGCAACTCTATTGAAAAAAAATATACTCATTACCTCCTAAGGAACAAGACGATACGCCAATGATTGGGCGTAAAACACGGCCACGCCATAGCATTTCCCACTGATGTAAATATCACATAAAAATGTCACTAATTGTCTGGCTTTGGGAGCATTTTTCGAAAGTCAGTTTGTTTATAAAACAATAAACTAACAGTCAAGAGGTCTATCATTAGAAGGAGTTTTAGCATTATTCAATTAGGTTTCCTCGTCACCTTAAATTCGAACAATTCCATTCTTTAGTTCGGGGCTTCTGAAAGTTTTTTGTATAACAAAAGATCCGTCAAATATCTAAATTTTTATGGCACAAGCAACGGACATCTGTGCTGATTGGTTCCAATATTATATTTAAAAAAACTACCTATTGCCTTACGCTCTTACAACCGCTCTCTAATCTAATGCATTCGTTTTTTATGCATTTGATCTTTCGAAAATACATGCAGACATATTTAGACAGGCAGATTTACATTGGTGCGATGAAAATAAGATATTTCTTTGGGCAAACAAAAGAAATACCTACGCTTAGTCTGTCCCAAATTAAAAAATATACAATTCCGTGTGCGTATGTTTTTTTTCTGGACATATTTATTAGATTAAAAATTAGAGGTGCTTTTGTTCGGTTTAGGTTTTTTGAACCGGGTAAAGTGTTTGCTCTCAGCTGCGTAGACGACTTAACTGGGGGTTTTTATAAGGTTCGTTCGCCAGAGCATTCGGAAATAGTTTCCTTAGAAACTGCCCCGGGGCATGCGCGGTTGGTTGAAAACGTATCGACTGTCACCTGATTTGCAACCGTCAGGATAATCCGCTTATTAGTACGGGAATTGTGTGTTTGGATTCTGTGCATTTACTGTTTATTTTCGACTTGTTGATTTTACCGATTCGTTCTATTTTTTTTTTAGTTCTGACATGTTTTGACTCAACTTACTTACTTATTCTTTAAATATCCATTCCAAAACTAAAGGCTACGACGCACATCTTCGCAGACAGCATGAAGTATCACGCCTCAACAAAGACCTGGAAGAAATTTTGGCTTGGGGTGACAGTAAACAAGTCGAATTTAACGCTAAAAAACCCAGGCTTCTCTAAAAGGTTAACATTACAGAACCGGATGTAGCCATGGCAGGACACGCAATCCCACTGGCTTCATCTATTAATTTGCTGGGCGTCAATCTGGGAGTAAATATGTCTCCGCATAACCACGTTGAGTCAATCGCTAAGATAGCTTCTCAGAAACTTGGTATACTCTTCCGAACCAGAAAGGTGTACACACCTCAACAACTTTTGACACTGTACAAAGCGCATATTCGACCATCACTAGAGTACTGCTCTCATGTCTGGAGCTCTGCACCCAAACATACTCTTCGGCTACTGGATTCCATCAAAAGGAGGGTCATTCGTCTGATCGGAGACAACGAGCTGACGAGGAGCCTCGACAGCCTAGAGCAGGGGTCGGCAACCTGCGGCTCGCGAGCCACATGCGGCTCTTTGGATGTGAAGCTGCGGCTCTTTAGTTCCATACGCAAATATTATTTATTTTATCGAAAAAAAAATATTAAAAATTCGTTCTGAATCGATTAACGAGGATTAGGCACCGATTCTATCTCTCAGCCACTTGTACTCGCTTTTCACCGCACCCCTCCCCCGTGACACGCGACGTTACTGTCGCCAGTCCGTCGAAAGCTCTCGAATGCCGCCGTCGTCGGATATTTTGATGTAGGTTTTAATTTGTTTTCGTCGCAAGACAATTTGGCGTCTTCACCGGTTCTTTGGCTGTGACCAGGGGTCGGCAACCTACGGCTTGCGAGCCGCTTGCGGCTCTTTCGATGTCAAGTTGTGTCTCTTTCGATATCAAATTGCGGCCGTTAGTGGCTCTTTAAAAACTGAGAAATTGTGTAAATTATAACTTTTCGCTCTTCCGTCTCAAAAGGTTGCCGACCCCTGGCCTAGAGCATCGAAAACAGGTTGGGGATTTGACTCTCTTTTACAGATATTTCGATGGAAAATGCTCGGCTGACCTTGCCGTCTTAATTCCGCCCAGAGCGGCGAATAGCAGAAATACACTGCCGCCCATCCATATCTGGTTAAGCTTAATAATCCTCAAACTTCATTATTGAAGAATTATTTCATCTGGAGGACATCATCTTTATGGAACGACCTTCCCGAGGTCGCTTTTCCCAACGAATATAACTTCCAACGATTCAAAACCAACGTGAATCGCTTTTTTCGCACACTCACCAGTCCCAGAGTGCCTTAAAGGATTTTAACACTGTAGGTTAAGTTAAGGAGTAAATTCTCACATTTGACCGTTTGGCGGTTGTATCCGTTCACAGCGACAAAAAGCAGCAACCAGTTAGAACTCGTCCACAATCGAATAAGCGCAGCACGAAATTTGCAATCGGTTAAATAGTTTTTGAATTTTTGCTCTATCCTGACAGACCAGAAAAATAGAGGATGGAAGAAGATTATTTTTTCGTTATGATTTGTCATTCGATTTTCTTTATCTGTTTCTGCCTTAATACAAACAATACGAATCCATAATTGAATGATAAAACTGAATGTAGGTTGGCTATAAATAATAAAAATTCATCTCAAACGACGATGAGAAAGTATCAGTGCAAGACCTCGAGTTGTGGACTGGTAACAAGATTTTTAAAATAATAATTATTGGTGTCATTGTAAGTCAAAGAAACGCTGAGTTCTGCATTCTTATTTTATGTGGGTCATATAATGCGACGGTGTGTAGTTTACAGCTTTTTACATACCGAATGTTATTGTTTTCGTAAACCTATTTGCAACATCCTTTGACATTGAACGGCGAGGTTCGGTTTTTAGAGTTACGATTCTAATATAACAAAATTGGTCGTATACGGTCGGACTGCAGTATAATTTTATCCCAGTCAGACACCAAGTAATATTTTAAGAGCAAAAAATCGCCATTAAATCATTTGATCAGCATAAAAAGATTTTGCTTGCAATAAATAAAAATCGGGCTACAACACTTGTTCTGCAAAAAATGCTACAAACTGTCAACAATTTAACCGATATCAGTCCGCTTGTAATATCATGTGTTCGCTTAATTAACAGTCGAGCTGCGAAATGATTACTTGGTCAGCAAGATTTTACAATTGGTCAGTAGAAAAAAACATGTCTAGAAGCAGTTTACTTCTGAGGTTTGCATATTAAAAGAATGGTTATCAATATAAATCATTGGATTGCGTTTGTTTTGAATAATAGGCAAAGTTCGTTATTGTGGGCGGAGCGAAAGCAGTCGCGTGATACGAGTAGCTAATTGCGTGCGTGTGTTTTCATTCGGTGTAGCTAGAGATGTAAAGGTAATATTACCGAGGTAATGTTACCGTAATATTACGTAATATTACCGCAAGATCGGTAACATTGGAAATATTGTTTTTTTTTTTTCCATAAGCCAAATCCAGTTGAACAAAACGGGGCGATACATCTCTTTAAAATTGCCGGTGAAAACAAGATGGGGTTCCTTTGTTTCTTGTATAAAAAGCTTTTTGGAGACTAAACATTCATTAAAAAGTTTAGCAGTTGATGATAGCCCAGATATTTCTGATGTTCTTTCATCAAATACAGTAAGACTTCTTCTTCAAAACGAATTTTGGTTGCAAATAGAAGCAACTTATGACTTGTTCCAGCCAATGTCTAAGTGGATAACGATTTTTGAAGCTAACGGGCCAACAATCTCAAAAGAGTTTATCTGCTTTTTTGAAATAAGGTCTATATTACGTGACAAAGTATCAAATTTATCTATTACTATGTTTGAAAACCAGAAAATGTGTTCAATTCTTGAAAAACGAGAAAATATATGTTTAAAACCCGTTCATCTTGCTGCTTACCTATTAGAACCAAGTCAACGCGGCGAGAAGTTAACTGAAGCTGAAATTTTAATTGCAACGGAGTTCATCTATGAAACTGCAAGGCGTCATCCAAAGTATTCTTCACAAGTAGATCTTATTATGGAAGCACTCGCACAGTACAAAATTAGAGGTAATATTTTTGCTAAGGAATTCGTCATTTCCAGCGAAAAATCTATGTCTGGATCTGTTTGGTGGGCAGGAATTTGCTCTAGTTCTAAAATATGTAGGTTAGCTGTAGACATTTTAAATTTACCATCGTCAACAGCCGCAACCGAAAGAACCTTTAGTACTTATGGATTTATTCATCGGCAAAAAAGAAACAGACTAACCGTGGAGAGGGCCGGAAAACTAACTTATATTGCCCATAATTATAATTTACTAAATGAAGAAGATCATTCGAGAATAGTAGAAGATACTGAGGAAGAAATAGAAAAAGAAGATATCGGTTTCGAAGTTATAGACTTGACTCAATTAACGAAAGAGAAAGAAGAATCAGATGACGAGGTTGGGGATGATGATGAGGATGATTTACCATTATCCACTCTATTACGTAGTCCATTCTGACTCTGACTAGTTTAAAAAACGTTCTTATTGTTTTTCGTAATGTTTTTACAGTTTTGAAATAAAAAAAACTAGTATTACTTAAAAAGCTGTTTTTTTTATAAATTACCAATGTTACCAATGTTACCGTAATATTACCGGTAATATTACCGATTTTTAAATTACCGGTAATTTTACATCTCTAGGTGTAGCAGTCAAGGCCCAAAAGGTAGCGGGGGCGGGTTTTCACTTGTTTTCCCAGGACACTGTCAATTTATGTAACTTTCTTGTGTTTTCTTTTGCCGAATACAGAAGGAATCCCATTGCCAAAGTGTCCAAATTTCAATATTATGTTTAAAATTATTCGAGAGAAATCACACCTTTCAGCGCATTGCTTTGGTTGTTTTTTGCTTAATGTCTCATAATAAGATGACGGACGCCATCCCAGTACCCCCTAGAACACGGGTCGGCAACCTTTTGAGACGGAAGAGACAAAAGTTATAATTTACACAATTTCTCAGTTTTTAAAGAGACACTAACGGCCGCAATTTGATATCGAAAGAGACACAACATGACATGAAAGAGCCGATTGCGGCTCGCGAGCCGTAGATGGCCGACCCCTGGTAACAGCCAAAGCACTGGTGAAGACGCCAAATTGTCTTGCGTCGAAAACGAATTAAAACCTACATAGGAAGATCCGATGACGGCGTCATTCGAGAGCTTTCGACGGACTGACGACAGTAACGACGCTTGTCACGGGGGAGGGGTGCGGTGAAAACCGAGTACAAGTGGCTGAGAGATAGAATCGGTGCCTAATCCTCGTTAATCGATTCAGAACGAATTTTTAATGTTTTTTTTTTTTCGATAAAATAAATAATATTTGCGTATGGAACTAAAGAGCCGCAGCTTCACATCCAAAGAGCCGCATGTGGCTCGCGAGCGGTAGGTTGCCGACCCCTGCCCTAGAAGAAAGTTATCTACGGCACTGACTCGGTGCTTGAATGGAATTAGTATTAGTACATACATTGTTGCTTCAGATAACGGTCGTGACGTGCAATATTTTCATTTTTCGCAATACAAATAAAAATACGATAGGAAAAATAGCGATAATAGTATAAAAATACGTGTATTTTTTAAGCCGAAAGAACAAAATAGTTAATAATTACTAAATAACGAAGTTCTTCCCCGCTGGGGATCCTTACAAAATGGGCTTTCACTTACAAAGTAATAAAATAATTAATCTTAAATATGCCGATACCGATTATGGGCAAATATCGTCATCATATGATCGTCGATAATATAATGTGTGAACGAATACTTGTCAATCGTAACGAATTTCCAATCTCCAAAAATCGGAACTCGATGAATTTTAATATATCATTGAATCAGACATATAAGTGATCGGTGCTTCGTAAATACAGCCTTAAAAAATAGAAAACAACATAGTTGCATCATGGCTATTATTGTTTTGAGAAATATCATTGGGAGTGTACCGAGCTGGCGATGTTAATTTGCTTAATTTCATTGAATTTGTGTCGAATTAGATAAAGACAGCCTATCGTCCCGGCAGGCAAAGCCTTGTACAATACATACACACGTTAATTTCGTATTATCCTTAATTAATTGATTGAACAATAAAAAACGCTTTATCTTTTTTTTTAAATGATTTAGAACTAAATTTTTTAAATTACCACAAAGTCCAGTGATGGTGAATACCAATTTTTATTTATTTAGTTAGTAGGCCCGAAAAACCAGTCAAAAATCGTATTAAACAGAATTGCACGTGCTCGGAAATGCCAACCCAAATATTTTACCACGAGACGTCATATTGGAACAAGAACTTGAAAAAATCCAAATCATTACTAATCAATTACAAGGATATTAGATCATTGTATCAATAAAACAATAGTATGTGTCACTTTTCTCATTAACACCAATTGTCGCACCTTCTGATTTTAACTCTGATTTAATCTGTATTGATTTATTATCATTGCATATGGATACATCATCTATGTACATATATCATTTATGATATTCCAACCAACTTTTATTACAAAAATTTTCTTAGAGAGCCAATATTTTATACTTTAAGTTGTAGAAATTGTCCCTGACAACGTTCTTACACCGATTAAATAACCCCAGATTTCTAACATAAAAGGAATAGGAATTATTAACCCTAGGCCAAGGTAAGAGAACCCTGCCTAACAACTATCGACTAATCGCATTGCTTTCAGTTATACCAAAAGTATTGGAGAAAGCTATTAACCAACATCTTCTAAAGTACCTGGGAGGCTTCAACATTATCAGCGATCATCAATATGGTTTTCGGAAGTCCAGATCAACTGGGGATCTTCTAGCATATATCACCTATCTTTGGAACAACGCAGTCGAACATCATGGGGAGTCTCGGGCTGTTGCACTGGATATTTCTAAAGCCTTTGATCGTGTTTGGCATGAGGGACTTCTAAGTAAACTGCGATCCTATGGTATGCCAAGTCGATTCTGTGCATGGTTGTCTAGCTTTCTTAAGGACCGCTCTCTGTAAGTGGCGATTGACGGATATCTCTCATACACCTTCACCATCATTGCCGGTGTTCCTCAAGGGTCCATATTGTCTCCCACTCTCTTCTTACTCTACATTAATGACCTTCTAGGGAAAACGAAAAATCCGATATTTAGTTTTGCTGACGATAGCACACTTATTTCATCTTTCTCTTGGAATGCACAAACATCGACTGCCGACGCACATCTTCGCAGACAGCATGAAGTATCACGCCTCAATAAAGACCTGGAAGAAATTTTGGCTTGGGGTGACAGTAACCAAGTCGAATTTAACGCGAAAAAAATCCAGGCAGTAGTTTTCTCTAAAAAGGTTAACATTACAGAACCGGATATAGTCATGGACGGACACGCAATCCCGCTGGCTTCATCTATTCATTTGCTGGGCGTCAATCTGGACATAACCACGTTGTGGCAATCGCCAAGATAGCTTATCAGAAACTTGGTGTACTCTTCCGAGCCAGAAAGTTGTACACACCCCAACAACTTTTGACACTATACAAAGCCCAGATTCGACCATCACTAGAGTACTGCTCTCATGTCTGGAGCTCTGCACCCAAACATACTATTCGGCTACTGGATTCCATCGAAGGGAGGGCCATTCGTCTGATTGGAGACCACGAGCTGACGAAGAACCTCGACAGCCTAGAACATCGAAGACAGGTTGGGGATTTGACTCTCTTTTACAGATATTTTCATGGAAAGTGGTCAGCTGACCTTCCCTGTTAATTCCGCCCAGAGCGGCGAATAGCAGAAATACACGACTAATCACTGCCGCCTATCCATATGTGGTTAAGCTTAGTACTCCTCGAACTTCATTATTTTAGAATTCTTTCATCTGGAGGACTTCATCCTTATGGAACGACCTCCCCGAGGTCGTTTTTCCCAACGAGTATAACCTCCAACGATGCGCACACGCACCACTCCCAGAGTGCCCTAAAGGATTTTTCCTATAGTGCTTGTGTTTGATCATAAAAAAAGCAGTTATACTATACTGCAAAACAGGTTACAGCTATTTTAAAAAACTTCTATGAAACAGTTTTATGATTTTTTTTGTAGAATCATTCTTACAGCATAATATTCTATAAATGTATTACGAGGGACCCGGGACTTATTCAATCTGTCCATGTATGTTTGTCTAGCTGGCGTTTGACGGGTTTCTCCCAGACACCTTCATCAATGCTGGGCCCCTCAAGAGTCCATATTGTCTCCCACCCTCTTCTTACTCTACAATAACGACCTAGTGAAACCTAGTCAACCAGAAATATATATGTAATTGTTGTAATAGCCATAGATTCTCGACCTATTTAGAACAAATTAGGACTCGTCGTGTAAGAGGTTTATTTTCATCATAGTTAAAGGAACATTGGCATGATCGCCATGAGATATGTTACCATCATGTTTACTAACAGTATTTATCTCTTTTCGGCTAAAGACAAAGAAGAATCCCACAAACCATCGAAAAGATCAGAAAACAAATATGTCTTAATGATATTTCTCACATTCTTTCAAGTAGCCCATTCAAAGAATAAGTGTGTGAACCACAAGAGTCAAGGTATTAATTTATTCTTTCATGGTCTGATAGGTCAAATAATAGAAAAATTTAACTCTTTGAAGTTTGAAGCCACCTACACCAGTAGAAATGGTGAGGCATTTTTCTAAAATCGATATATCGATCGATTTTTTCCAAGAAAATTTTTCTCTGTTTATTTGAATAACAATCTAGGTCTTGTATTTATTAATAATGGCCTTTAGTCACATATACATTTGATCTGCTCATCATCGGATCTGTTGCAACCTTAGGGAATGATTTCTGCACGTTATTCGATGCGAGTGGTTACTCCGTGTAGCTCTAGTGTACTTGTTTCTACTATTTCGACAATAAAGAATACACTTTCAACAATTAATATGATATCATATCGACTCTTCATCCCATCCTTACCATTTAAACAATTTATATTGTTTCTGAATCGTCTTAAAGCCTAAGAACAATACAATCGAAAATAAAATACACAAGGAAAAAAATGCTCGCCCTGTATACGAGCGAGGCAATTAAAGATGTTAATAAGGCGTAGACACAAAGGTTTTGTTTCATGGGAAGTCCCACAGGAAAAGAATTCCTCGGATATGGGGTGTTTGTTTTGATTATGGGAATTTTTACCATAATGATAGAGGTAGTCTCTAAGGTCGCGGCCTTTTGATGAGAAACGATTATGAGATATTGGCTTCGAAACTGAACATTTATTTTAAAAGGCGTCTTTTTTTAAATGCCCTATTTTGGCTTCGAAACGAACAAACCCAAGGAATTATATATGGACGTCAAATTTCAGCTCCCTATGTCAAAGTATCAGTAAGAAAGGGAGCTTTGAAGACGATCAGACATAAGCCGAAGTGAATCCTTTATTTAGTTTGTTCCAATTTTAATATGGAACACTAGAAATAACGTTTGAGTGCAAATCAATCGGAAAATCAAAAAGAAAATAATAAAATATGCATTTTCTCCCTTAGTTGTTTTCCACGGACATGTTTTCTTTGTCTAGACGTATTTCCTAATATTTCGTTTTGTTTATGTATGTGAATTGCATCGAAAACAACATCGGTATGAATAACCTTCGAGTTTTATGGCTTATGCTGTTGTTTTTTCTTTCTAAAACTATGGATTTGAATAAAAGTATTTTCCGATTCATGGCAATGGAATCCGTTTATGTTTTCATCGTATAAACTTTAAGTCTCCCCATAATTCATTCATCGCAAATATTTCTTGTTTTACCACCCGCTAGGGTAGTATTTACTGTACTAGACCGGTAAAGTTGACTAATGTGCTTATTATTATTATGATTAAAGACTTTTACATCGGCTCTGGTGGCTTCGCGGTCACTGGGAACTCTAGTACAGGAGTTCGTAGGTTCAAACCCAACGGCCTGTAAATCAATTCGTATTCGGTGGATTTTAGTGATATAAGTCATGGCGTTACTTTTTTTTTGATCAAACACAAGCACTATAGAAAAAAACCTTTAGGATACTCTGGGAGTGGTGCGTGTGCGCAAAAAGCGATTCACGTTGGTTTTGAATCGTTGGAGGTTATATTCGTTGGGAAAAATCGACCTCGGGAAGGTCGTTCCATAAGGACGAAGTCATCCAGATGAAAGAATTCTTAAATAATTAAGTTCGAGGAGTACTAAGCTTAACCACATATGGGTGTATTTCTGATATTCGCCGCTCTGGGCGGAATTAAGAGGGCAAGGTCAGCAGAGCACTTTCCATGAAAATATCTATAAAATAGACTCAAATCCCCAACCTGTCTTCGATGTTGTAGGCTGTCGAGGTTATTCGTCAGCTCGTGGTCTCCGATCAGACGAATGGCCCTCCTTTCGATGGAATCCAGTAGCCCAAGAGTATCTTTGGGTGCAGAGCTCCAGACATGAGAGCAGTACTCTAGTGATGATGAATCTGGGCTTTGTATAGTGTCAAAAATTGTTGAGGTGTGTACAACTTTCTGGTTCGGAAGAGGACACCAAGTTTCTGAGAAGCTATCTTGGCGATTGCCACAACGTGGTTATGCCAAGACATATTTCCTCCCAGATTGACGCCCGGCAAATTAATAGATGAAGCCAGTGGGATTGCGTGTCCATCCATGACTATATCCAGTTCTGTAATGTTAACCTTTTTAGAGAAAACTGCTGCCTGTGTTTTTTTAGCGTTAAATTCGACTTGGTTACTGTCACCCCAAGCCAGAATTTCTTCCAGGTCTTTGTTGAGGTGTGATACTTCATGCTATCTGCGAAGATGTGCGTCGGCAGCCGATGTTTGTGCATTCAAAGAGAAAGATGATATAAGTGTGCTATTATCAGCAAAACTAACTATCGGGTTTTTGGTTTTCACTAGAAGGTCGTTAATGTAGAGTAAGAAGAGAGTGGGAGACAATGTGGACCCTACTGTTTTGTTGTTGTTTTAGTGTTGTAAATATATTTTTACAAGAATAACAGGCATAAATTTCGGGATTTGTCGTTTATCGTAACAAATAATAGGAAAACACCATCGATCGGTGAAGTCAAGCAACGTTAGGCACGGATAGTACTTGGATGGGTGACCCCTTGGGAATATTATTAAATTTTACAAAAACTTTTCATATAAATAGGTTTACTAAATATTTTTGTAATTTTTACTAAAAGTTTAAGTTAAAATTTTTCCATAATTTAATGGCAGTTTTTAATCAAAGTTATTCCAGTCGCATATTTTAGGGCCATAAGTTATGATTAGTTTTACTATTTTTATAGTAAATTTAACTTTAAAAGTTTTTCTTTCCGTGTATAATTTATGGGTTGTCGTCATCACGTTTTCCGTGAGACACTAAAACTACACGTACTTAATAGTGTTTTAATTAATAAAACTCATTAGTTAACCATAAAGCATTACTAAAAGAATGACGGCGGCGGCGTTTCATTGACCTCGCTGAAATCCTTTACAGTTTATAAAGTTATTTATGAATTACTTGGAGATTTACCATGTTATTTAACGTTAGCGGTACCTGCGGAAATTGCCGAATCGAAACTCCTTGGACGTCGCTAAAACGTACTATATTCCTTTCCTTATTCCTCCTTACGTATTGAACGTGTGTTAGACGTTAAAAGCAATGGGTCCGTATTCTAGTCAAGAAGATAAAAAAATTCGTTACGTCAAGATAAAATAGTCAAGAATAGTGATTCCACCGGATCTGGCGAATGTGGCCTTCTTTTTCAATATCCGGCGGATTTTGTACCTTACCTGAATTTAAGAAATGCGTTGTAGAAATAGACTCACAGCGACACAGTAGAGCTGTTTTATTTAACAAAACTAAGATAAAAGTAGAACACAAACTCACAAACAAATAATGACATAATTAATAAATAATATGTAACACATTAATATACAGGGTGTTATGGAAATGACGTATTATATTTAAACCGGCAATTCCTGAGATGAAAACAAATTGAAAAAAAATATCCAAAAATGGTGCTTTAATTTAATATGCCCTGTACATGACCTTATGTCAAACCAGAAATTACCACGTGTGCCCCTGTTCGGAAGGTAAACACAGCAACATATGCAGTGAATCTTGAACAGTGTTGTCATATCTTCTGGGTAAACTCTTTAGAAGGTCAATAACTGTTTGACAGATTTCAAGTTGTTTATTTTTCAGGGTACATTATTATAAACTTTTACGTTCAGTTCGCTGGGAAACGATCTCTGATTTATAAACTTGAACTGACTCGGACGAACCGCCGCGGAGTTTATAAATGGTCAGGTATGTTCTCATTTGTTCAATTCGAACGACACCCATCAGATCTGGACAACTTAAAAGCCATTACCCTTTTAAAAAAAAATGCAATTTTTTTTAGCTTTTCAGACTTATTTAAAACCAACTTAATTTATAAAAAACACCAAGTACTCACATCACAAAATCACATTAGTTTTCGCGTCACAACACATCTCAGTACCGTTCAATCTGAATTAGGATTTTAAAGTGCTACTGTGTAGACAAAAATACACCCATATTGTCTGGGAAATAATGTATTTAACATCTAAAAATTTTAAAAATAAAAACACGTTGGTTCTCTCGCTCGATATCGGCCGGTTTCTTTAAACAGCTGATTGTGGACAATCGGGCTAATATTTAAAAATACAGCGTTGCCACTTTCGATGTTTTATAAGCGACTATCATAAATTGTCGAATTTCCTTCTATAATATTACTTTCCTGTATAGTCTCGGAAATGGCAACCGCGCTGGCTCTATAGCGGAGAGTTCTCGGAACCCACACTATCATCAGGACACGTGATGAGCATAAAGTTTTTCCCATAGAAAAAAGAAC
The DNA here is from genome assembly GCA_963991005.1 of Barypeithes pellucidus. NCBI lineage: Eukaryota > Metazoa > Arthropoda > Insecta > Coleoptera > Curculionidae > Barypeithes > Barypeithes pellucidus. The sequence goes on along the minus strand of OZ022565.1, from coordinate 12,963,530 downwards.
TGAAAGTGTCTGTGCCCTGGATTCCTTAATCGCGTCCTGGATTTACTTTCTAAGTAAGCTAAATATTTACTTTTATAAGAAACTAAAGTTTTACACTTTTAAACATTTTGGCAACATTGTGCCCGAACATCTGTTGATTACCCACCTGAGCAATGTAATATGTTCATATATGAATGGCCGAGGAGTTGTGTGTGGGTTTAGGGGTGAATTACCCCACTTTTTAAACGTTCGATTTAAAAAAAATAAAATATGTAGCGCTTCTCTAGGACACCCAAGGAGTCACCCATTTAAATATAATACGTCATTTCCATAACACCCTGTATAAGTTTTTTTTTTGGTTTTTTTAATAAAAATCCAAAATTTTCTATGTATGATTTGACTTCCTTTTCCCATCTACCATTTCCTGGGGATTAAATAAAACTGCAAATATTTTTTTAAAATGTCCGTCCCACGTGCCTTTCTGATTTCATATTTTATTTACTGAAAGCGAAAGGTGGGAACTTTTCAAATTTACATAATATTTATATACAGGGTACACCAAGTAAAAAATGGATTTTTCATTATTTTGTTTCTATGAATCCATTCCACAGACAACTATATATTGAAGATATGTATAGGAACACTTAATATCATTAGATAGAAAATTCGATCATCCATTAGCAAAACATATCAAATACAGGGTGTCCCATTTAGAAAAAAGAAGACTTTTGCAATAATTCCGGCGCACCGTTCTTGATTAAAACCACTACATTCATATTGAAACTCATTATTATTAACATTGATAAAGTAATTAATGATAAATTTTGTTTTATAAAAATTGTTGGAAATGGCCACATTCACTTAAAAGGCATGCTTCCGCCCGTCTTCGTATCGAATTGCCCACTCCAACAATTTTTATAAAACAAAATGTATCATTAATTATTTTATCAATGTTAATAATAATGGATTTCAATATGAATTTAGTGGTTTTAATCAAGAACGGTGCATCTGACGAAAAAAACTCAAGATACCGTTTTCATGTAGAATTGACCAGGCTAAACAGAAAACATATTCACGTGGAAAGATGTTAGTGGCGTACCATTTTTTTTTTGTAAAAAATATCAGAGGATATGTTTGCAGGGACGCCACTGGTGGAACAAATGAATAACTTTTCTAACTAAAATTTGTGGTTCTATATCCTATTAACACATACCAAAATTGAAAATAATATCTAAAGTACTTTCGGAGATATTAAAAAATAACATTTAAAAAATAAAAATTTAGCAAAAAATTTAAGCCGTTGCGAACATGTATTCATATGAACTTTTCTTTATAAAATGACCTAAGGAATCGCACCCTGAAATATTAGCACGTCATTAAGGGGACACCCTGTATATGTATTTTTTGACTAAAATGATTTTTCATTAACTCGTTAATAGTATATAAATGTATCCTTTGTTGGCTTCCGTGCCTCACGTCACCTTGGCTGCAAATCTCAATTAAATAAAAAGGCCAAAAATTCATTTAAAAAAAATGAATTATCGAACGGTAATTAGCTATTAACATTAATTACGGCAAAATGCGGAATTATCGATGCTTTTTGCGCTGTTGTATTTGCATGAACATCACATACATAGATAGATAGATAGGCAAAATTACGAAGGATTCTAGAGCACAGCTTAAATAATAATGTTACAGTTTTTTTTAGTAATGCTTATCGTGCAATAATTAAGGATTTTACGTCCTTTACATTACCTGGATAATTAGGAATATGCTGGTGAAATTAAGGAAGATGTATCGGTAACAATAAAAATGACATATTATGATAAAATAGGAACAGGAAACGTGTTCTCCCTAAAGGTGCGTATAAATATGGCGAGACGAGCCTGAGCCGCGCTTTGGTCGAGCTTTTTTCTAACGAACCTGCTGCTTTCGAATTTTTTCCTTTTCACATGGCGAGTCCGCGTCAAAGGAGGTATAGCTTGTCGTTTGTATCTGTGGCTACGCGGTATCCGTAAGGGGGAAGGAAGCCAAGAGGTGATAGTGACAATCCATGGGCGTACTACTAGTATTTTAAAATGAAATATAAAAATACCAAAAATCTATAAAACAATGTTGTTTATAAACTAAAAGTAAACAAGCAGAATTTTTTTATAAAGAATGCGTTTTGGTCGTAAAATCAATAATAAAAATTTTTCCCCTTTGCACACTGTATATATTTGACGATAGGCCTTAATAAATTCATGTTTTCTTTTTAATTCGGTATTTAATTTGATAATCGTAACTGTACCACAGTATTTTGTTATACAGGGTGGCCCATCGAAAACAGTCCAGCAAGGTTTACGGCTGTGTACATGAAAATTAAAAAAAACCTCGGAAACTTGTGTTTTCAGGGGGACACGTTTCACTATTAATTTCATCCCTGTAACGTCAAGCCCCCTAGCGGAGGCGGCTGCTGCCCTTATTTTTTCAAATGGGAGTGGGTATGTTGTGATACATCTTTTTACACGGCATGAAATTCTCTTTAAAATGGCGCTTTGTTTTGTAAATTTGAGCTACGCGCGTAAAGAGAATTTAATGCCCTTTAAAAAGATATATCACAACATACCCATTCCCATTTGAAAAAACAAGGGCAGTAGCCGCCCCCGCTGGGGGGGGGGGGGGGGGGGGGGGTTGAGGTTACAGGGATGAAATTAATAGTGAAACGTATCCCTCTGAAAACACAAGTTTACGGGTTCGAGGTTTTTTTTTAATTTTCACGTACAAAGCCGTCAACCTTGCTAGACTGTTTTCGACCCTGTATATATATATGAATGAAATTTACATACCTGTTATAAACTCTAGATCGAACTTTTCGATAAAGCGTCTTATTACACTAAAGTGAAATTTTAATTTGTCTCTAACTGATAAACGATACATTTTCTTGACGAGAGACGATAACAGCTTTTCAGGATTATTTGCTTTCCGTACTCATCTTCCTTGTGATTTTTTTAATCACGCGAATACCAGCTCCTGTATACATCTAAACCCTGTCCAATTTTCATTTTAACGGTAAATTAAATGCATTATTTCTGGCTTCCTCATCACAAGCATTATAAAAATTAGCAATAATTTCCCGAGATTGGCCACGCAAAGTTTTTCGACGAATATATGCCATTGCAATAAAGAAAACGGAATTTTTTTTTTTTACTATTTGCGGTATTTAGTTATATAATACACATAACCTCCACCGCTCGCTGCCGCTGGTCAAAAATCATAGCGTGTCTGGCGCATAGCAGTGCCATGTGTCTGGCATATGTCTGCGGAGGCGTATCCAAATCAATCGTATATTATATTTTTGTCTCTGTTTAATGCTGTGAAATAAAATAGAGGCGGAAGTGATCCTATTAATCGACTAAATGTTTGGAGTAAAAGCATATTCACATGTTGTCAGATTTTCTAATAAATAGATAATTCAATTAATATTTTAATTTCTTCCGGTAATTAAAATTAGTGAGGTGTGAACATATTAATTAAAACTCCAAATACCTCTGTTTTTCAGTCCGAATAATAATAAGTTCTAACTTTTTAACTATTAGATTAAATTCTGTGTTCGTAGGAGGTGTAAATAATAAATTTCATAAAACTTATTAGATTTTTGGTAAGTAATTTGTCAACATCGATAATATCTCGTCTGCATGGTTTAAATAGTTTTGGCGCCCTCGCCACAGGACGAAACAACAAGCTTGTAGGACCATGTCTGTCGACGAGGAACATACGTTTGTTATAATAATAATAATAATAATAATAATAGACGTTTATTTAGCCCTCTCTCGGCTATTCTCTCTGGCCACAGGAACTACCCTTTGAAATATGAACACCTCAATAAGGAACACGCTGTATACCCGATTTATTTATATTTGCATCAAACTCTACCAATATTGTGTAAAGAGAATATTATAATGACAAGGACGCGATTAATGCAGTTATTCTAGAGTTAATTTTTTAGAAAGCATCAGTAGGGTGTGATCGACATAGGAGAATTAATTATATAAAAGCTTCGAAATGTCATGGAGAAGTTTCAGTGGTTTTTTTTTCCTTATTTGCATATCGGCCGACTACTTTTTTTACTTTGGGGAAAACGAACCAACATTGAGGCCGGGATTTTTATTTGCAGGCATTTTCGTTGGCTTTGATGCGAAACTGTAGCGAATAAAAAAACGATGCACATTTTCATTTAAAAACTTACTTATTTAAAAGTATAACAGCTACACGCTAATTTTGAGCACTACGCAATAGGGGAGGAAATAAAGGTTTCTTTTTTTGTCGAGCGTTTGACGCCAACGGTAACGAATATCCTAAATCGTAAACTGAATTTTTCAAACTTTTTATCTGTTTTTGGGTCATGCTAGAACGAGCCGTTCGTAGGTCCACTGATCGGTGGATTTTAGCGGTATAAGTCATGGCGTTACTGTCCGGCGTCATTTAAAAAATAGGAAAGACTGACAAATGTATCTTCCCCTATTTACACCGGTAACCAGGTAGGATCACATATCCATATACAGGGTGTAACTAAATAAGTGTAAAACATTTAAGGGGGTGATTCCTCATCGAAAAAAAGATAGGATCTTTCATATAAAGAAACTTCATTGGAGCATCCCTTGTTAAGATACAGCCCCTTAGAGGGGGTACATAAAATTTATAAATAAACGAAACTAATTTATTAATAACAAAACATACAACATCTAGAAATCATAGTAAATGTTCAATATGTCTACCTTCAGACATTACGCATGCGTCTAGACGTCGGCGCATTGAGCAACGTATTCGCGCGTTTTATGGCGATATGTATCTTGTTCGTAAAATAATTTTTTGCTGCGAACTGGTTTATTTTGAGCAAAACACTCAAGAGACATTTTTTGTTTAGAATGAAACAGGCTACCGGAAATAAATATTTTTAATTTAGATGGTAAACAAATAATAAGACAAAAACTTATATTGGAAATAAATTTTAGGGGTTGCGTTTTCCACCCTTACAACCATGGGGTAAACCAAATAAATTACTGGCTAAGTGTCTTTTTGGTAGTAGAAAATGTCAGGTTAATTTCAATATTGTAACTTTTTTAGTGCTTGTGAAAAAATTGTTAAACACATTTTATGTACCCCCTTTAAGGGGCTGTATCTTAACAAGGGATGCTCCAATGAAGTTTCTTTATATGAAAGATCCTATCTTTTTTTCGATGAGGAATCACCCCCTTAAATGTTTTACACTTATTTAGTTACACCCTGTATAAACGGTATATTGCTAGTACCATCTGCAATTAATTATGTCCCCGCTATGACATCGAAGGGGGCGTTGTGAGTTTGCGCGGTTCGGAAATTTCCTTGTGAATTCGACAGGACCGGATTTCAACTTTTTTAATGTAAATTTCACTGATTAGGAAAAATATTGCAATTAAAATTTCGATTAGTTCGATTTAAGACAGCGTTCCATGCATACGATTTCTGACGATATGATGATTCGACGGTGCCCTGCTTGGTGTAACCTTTTGGTGCCAAATTCCGTCCGAATATTTGTAACAATCGACACGATGACCTTTATTTTAACTTTCATCCGACGTCGTATGTTTGTTTCTTAACCTCGCTTTTTTCTAAACCAAAAATTAAGAATGAATGACTATATTGACTATTTTGGGAATTATTATGAGCTTCTAATGCACCAAATTAAAAATACATTAATTTTAAGGTTAGGTAGTGACCACATATATATTATATTGTATACGAGTGACACCCTCTTCTTTTTTTACGAGCTTTTTAGTGAAATTCGGTTCCGAAGAGCGGATAATGTGACAAGTAAAATATTTTCGTATATACAGGGTGTTATGGAAATGGCGTATTATATTTAAACCGGCAATTCCTGAGATAAAGACAAATTGAAGAAAAATACCCATAAATGGCGCTTTCAATTCATTCAGCGGTAAAAGTGACCTGACGTCAAACCAGAAAAATACCTGTGTGGCACTGCCATACATGTAAGCAATCAAGGAATTCTGGCCGGTGTTGTCATATGTACACATTAAACTCTTTAGACAAAATAAAATAATTTAAACACTTTTCCATTCTGTAATACTTTTTTGTACAATTAATTGAAGAACATTTACGACGGACTATGTTTTAAACAACCCGAAAAAACATATAGAATAGTATTAAATAAGTTTGAAATAGGCACGTACGTTACTAGGTCAAATGCCAATGACCTCTTGACGCCTTACATCGGCTGAGCGAAGTAGTTTCATATAGCGCCGCACGCTTGCGGTCTGTTAGTTGAAGACCAACCAGCGGGCGGTTACGTTGTGTCTCTTCGATCACCAACACACTCTCAGCAATCCGCTCTGTTTTTTCGGTTTACGCGTGTATCTTGCCCGTGCATAAATAATCTTTGAATATTGTTTTTATTGACGCGTTTCTCCTGGACGTCAAATTTCGTCGCGTGTAATAAAATCTAATAATCTATAGCATAATCTGTATTATTGTATTTTCAGAAGCTAACTATCGGTTCTGTTTCACTATTACTGTGTGTACGTGAAAGATAATGAAAGTTTATAAGCACTAATATACCGACAACAATGTTGATGAACCACCTTTTATTCTGTAATTTGAAAAAGCATCCAGAACCAAAGATGGCGACGAATAACAACAAACAAATAATGTCGGGCCGGCTCTGAGGCGATCGATAAAATTTCCACCCTACTGCGCCAACTCAATAGGCCCGCGCCATCTCCTATAGCGGGGACACTTTTTGTATTTTGGAACGTTTGTATTGGCAATATACCGTTTATATACTATATCTAGTGGAGGACGGTACGCACGTCCAATCGGTAGGCCATACCCCATTGCGAAAAATCACGAGGTGATAGCCCTTGGGGGAGCAGCGTTTGACCGATGATAGTGGTTCGGCGCCCGCGTTAAACTGTAAGTTCTCTCGGGAGTGGCCATATCAGGCGAGCAAAGAGGAAAAAAATCGAGAAAATGAAATTGAATTTATTATTAATTTTCCCAATCTACTCAAGAATGCCACTCCCAATTTTTTTTACCAAACTAATAATACTTTTTCCATTCTGTCTTATTAACTGTTGAATTTTATATTTATGACCTTTGAAGTTACATAATATTTAAACAGTGTTATTTTACGTACATATGTCATGGAAACCAAATGAAAAACAATAATTTTGATTCTCACGCACATTTACAAGCTCGGTAACAAACAAATTAGCAAATTAGAAAAATTGTTGGAATATATGTTTTCCGCGTATACGAGAGTCGGTGAAATTTTTAACGTTTTTATGAATATGTATGTATTTTAGGTAGTTATGCTTTAAAAAAAAGTGGGTTTGTGTTTTCTTCGATATTTTTTAATCTCACACACACACACACACAAGGTCTGAAGATTTTCTTTGCTCAATATAGTATAGTTTTGTAGATTGCAGATTCTTCAGCCTCTCGGTTAGTCCAGGGATTCTCCGAGTCGAGCTGCGAAATGATTACTTGGTCAGCAAGATTTTACAATTGGCCAGTAGAAGAAAACATTTCTAAAAGCCGTTTACGTCAGAGGTCCTAGGGCACTGTCAATTTATGTATCTTTCTTGTGTGTTCTTTTGCCGAATACAGAAGGAAATCGGCTGCAAAAGGTGTAGCGAGGGCGGGTTTTCACTTGTTTTCCCAGGGCACTGTCACGATTCAGAAATGATTGCTGTCCATAAGTTGCTGACCAACTAGCCATTTTGGCTGACCGATTACATTTTTCTGTTCGCAAAAATAAGAATATTTTGCTAACCAGTTATTAATGATACCTACCCTTTTTTAAATAGGGTGTTTTAAAAAGTATACAGGGTGTCCGGGAACATGTGGGAAATCTCCCGGATATGAAGAAAATACGTGAAAAGAATACTATAGGTTCATATAAACTTTCGTATCGGCCTCCTCTTCGGAGATATGGGCTCCCAAAGAGCACCAATGGAATCAAGTTTTTTACACATAATTATTGAACCACCTGGTATATTTCAATTATTTTTTAATATGATGTATACCAGGTAAGACCCGTCAAATTACTACCCAAGAAACTGTTGTGAATTACTCACAGCTGCAGGGACGGACTAGCTGTAACACTCATGGGCCCATTTTTTTTACGCCCTGTATGATGAGAACATTGGACAATGTTTTTTACATACCTTTAACTATTGGCTAAAAATTAAGTACTCTTCATTCATGTCGCTAATCCTAACCGTTTTCGGAAAAACGTAATTTTATTTACACCAGTCCCCTAAATTCTCACGGGTTAAATATGAAAAAGCGGAATTTTGAAGGTTGAACATTTGATCGGAACAAAGATGTATCTTTTACTGAAATACGCCAAATACATGCTGTATATGAAATGCCGTTTTTTTCGAAAACGGTTAGGATTAGCGACATGAATGGAGAGTACTTAATTTTTAGCCAATAGTTCAAGGTATGTAAAAAACATTGTCCAAAGTTCTCATCATACAGGGCGCAAAAAAAATGGGCCCATGAGTGTTACAGCTAGTCCGTCCCTGCAGCTGTGAGTAATTCACAACAGTTTCTTGGGTAGTAATTTGCCGGGCTTTACCTGGTATACATCGTATTAAAAAATAATTGAAATATACCAGGTGGTTCAATAATTATGTGTAAAAAACTTGATTCAATTGGTGCTCTTTGGGAGCCCATATCTCCGAAGAGGAGGCCGATACGAAAGAAGTTTATATGAACCTATAGTATTCTTTTCACGTGTTTTCTTCATATCCGGGGATTTCCCACATGTTCCCGGACACCCTGTATATTTCTGGTATTATATAATAAATTCTCAATCAAATTTTTTAAGTTAAAACTACTTTAGATGTACAAGATGCACTTGCAATTAGATTAATAATGCAATTATGCACCTAATGGTACATTCAAATACTGGGTGTTCCATTTAAAAAAAAAATTGAGAAAGACCCCTAAAATGGGATCCTCCCTCGTATTTCGTAAGTAAAATTCTAAAACACTGTTTAATAATATAACCAATTTTATGTCATACTTATGCGATATAATTTGACAGTCTTTGGTAATTTGCTGACGACATACAAAAATTTAATTTAATATATATTTCTACCACAGATAATAATATTGAATTTAATATGGTCAACTAATTTATAAAGGATAATAAAAATGCTTGTCTCAAAGTGCAATCGTAAAAAGCTCTGTCGTGAAAATTCCGAAGGTAACCGATTACATGTGCCATTTTACTTAATTTTATGATTTTTAACATAAGTATCGTTTTGTTAAGCAATAATTAAATTTTGTATTTGTATTGTATTTTGCTATTATTTTTTAATCGGAATTGTTACGCGCAATTTGCACAAAAGTTAAATGAAACAAATTATGGCTAATGTTGTTCGATTATTAAGTTTTTTTTATGATCAAACACTATTTTTTGGGAGTGGTGCGTGTGCGCAAAAAGCGATTCACGTTGGTTTTGAATCGTTGGAGGTTATATTCGTTGGGAAAAACGACCTCGGGAAGGTCGTTCCACAAGGAAGTAGTCCTCCAGATGAAAGAATTCTTAAATAATGAAGTTCGAGGAGTATTAAGCTTAACCACATATGGATGGGCGGTAGTGGTTTGTCGTGTATTTCTGCTATTCGTCGCTCTGGGCGGAATTAAGAGGGCAAGGTCAGCCGAGCACCTTCCATGAAAATATCTGTAAAAGAGAGTCAAATCCCCAACCTGTCTTCGATGTTCTAGGCTGTCGAGGTTCTTCGTCAGCTCGTGGTCTCCTATCAAACGAATAGCCCTCTTTCCGATGGACTATAAGAAACATCCTCTAAGGCACCGTGGGAGTGGTGCGTGTGCGAATAAATCGAGTCACACTTCGCTTGAATGGTTGTAGGTTATATTCGTTAGGGAAACACGACCCCAGAAAGGTCTCATGTCATCCAGATGAAAGAATTCTTATATAATGAAGTTCAAGGGAGTACTAAGCTGAACCACATATGGATGGGCGGCAGTGGTTCGTCGTGTATTTCTGCTATTCGTCGCTCTAGGTGGAACTAAGAGGGCAAGGCCAGTCAAACGTTTGCCATGGATATACAGTGATACCTCCAGATACGAGTTTAATTCGTTCCGTAACCTTGCTCGTATCTCAAATCAATTTTCCCAATTCGAATTAATTGAAACGCCATTAATCCGTTCCAGCCCCAAAAATGCTACCTCCAATTGTTTTTGTTACGTGTTTTTGAATAAGAAAAATGTATTTATAAATGACAAATATTGTGTAAAAACATAATAACTTACACACAACTTAAATGCTACTGTATGCTTAATATTACTCACTGCTTATCTCTGCACTGGTCTTTGCCTTTTTCGCCGGATTCAAAAAAAAACTGTCCAAGGAGGTTTGTTTCTTCCTCCATTTCAGAATGACCCTCCTTTCGATGAAATCCAGTAGCCGAAGAGTATGTTTGGGTGCAGAGCTCCGTGAGAGCAGTACTCTAGTGATGGTCGAATCTGGGCTTCGTATAGTATCAAAAGTTGTTGAGGTGTGTAAAACTATTTGGTCCGGAAGAGAACACCAAGTTTATGTGAAGCTACCTTGGCGATTGTCACAACGTGGTTATGCCAAGACATATTTCTGCCCCAATTGACGCCCAGCAAATTAATGAAGTCGATGAAGTCAGTGGAATTGCGTGTCCTGCCATGACTATATCCGGCCCTGCGATGTTAACCTTGTTGGAGAAAACTGCTGCCTGGGTTTTCACAACATTAAATTCGACTTGGTTACTGTCACCCCCAAGCTAAAATTTCTTCCAGGTCTTAGTTGAGGCGTGATATTTCCTTTATGCTGCCTGCGAACGTACGTGTCGGCTGTTGATGATCTAGTCGATGATTTGTCTGATTACTACAACTGTTCTCTAACTGTCCAGTTCAGTCTGTTTTTTTTAAATTCTGGTTTGATACAAGCGTGTGATTGGATGATTGTAATTGTGAAGAAGGTTTATCATCCTATGACCTTAAATAACCCACAAATTCTATTCCATACTAAACTTCTATTATTTTATGAATAAATCATTATTTAATAATCGCCCACTTTCCAAGTAAGACCTCAATGACGTATTGAGTAATAACAATTTTTGTAACAAACTTAGTATTTATTAAACAAACTAAACCTTGGTATCGTCGTTATTTTATCCTCGATGGATTAGATTAACACGTTCTGAAAAATAGAGGAGTCTTAGTGGAGTTTTCGAGGTTAGAACGTTATTTTAATTCATAGATTTTCCTAAACATTGATTTATCACGCCAAAATTCTGTATATTTTAGATTTATGGTGCTCTTACAATTATTACATGATAAGTAGGTGCTGAAGATAGGCACTGTGAAGAATCTTAGAGATAGACCCCTAAAACCATCCCCCATGCAGCGACGCATATGTCTAATGAGATGTCAAATAAGTGCGCGTGCGCTGACCGTCTGTCGTTCGCTGATACGATGAGGCGCGATGCAACAAACCCGAACAACCCCCCCCCCCCCCTATATAAAAATAAAATTGTAAAACCATTTTTCTTTCTTAGAGTGGATATTCTCTTGGATTTCGATTGTAGCGTTTGTGTTAAAAGATTTTGTCCTTCTGTGTATAATATGGATAACTCGATAATAGCTCGTCTAACTTTGCCGTGCAAAAATTATTTATCTGAACTGATTGCTTAGCCATGCCGATTTTAATTGCGCTGTTTCGTCATAGTCAAATATTAGATTTTTCCGTCTAAGTGTACCAGTAACCTATATTAGAAATTTCCAAAGATTTTGTTTTAGTTTGTGTATGGTATTATAAAAATAAACAGACTAATACGAACTTAAATAGCTGGTAACTAAGTCGTGCAAAAAAAACTTGTTGGTCTAGGATCGTATAAATCGTAAATTTCTGTATATTTTTTAATAATTATACACAAAGGGATCTAAATAGGGAATCCAATCCCGCACCCAAACTTTAATCTCGCAAACCCGCGGGATTTATGAGCTGCGGTATTTTTGGTCGACGCGTCGGGGATTCCCCGCCATGCTGGGCTACTGAAAATACGTTAAACAGAACGGTTTTCTTGCGTACGTGCGAAAGTAAGAGCGTTATTCTGATAGTATCTAGTGACATTTATCAAGTGGTTGAATATAATACATGGAATTTAAACAGCAATCACAAAAATAAGTGTCTGTGTAGTTTACAAAGACAATAAAGGTTCAAGTTTAGTTTGAAATTATTTTTTAAAGTCTGAAGATGGTCTTACAGCTAAATGTAAGCTATGCCCTAGCAATATCAAAATCTCTGCTCGTTCCACCAAAAGTCTCCACACCCACTTACAAAAAAAGCATAATATTAATTTGAAAGTCCAGAGCAGCAGCGGTAGTGTTGATATTGATAAAATAACACAGGGAATGAAAGCTAGTACCAGCAGTTCGAGTAGTTCGTTTAGTTCTATTGCTAAGCGCTCAGATGTTACTGGTTCTCCTGTGCTACCTAAGAAAATGAAAATTACAGATTTTTTTTCATCTGAGAAAAAGTTTCGATGGAGGAAAGAGTGTCTCGAATGGTAGCTAAAGATGGTATATCCTTATATAACTATTCGAATCAGAGGGCCACAAATTGTGTAAAATCTATTCGCCGACAAGTGTCGAAGCTGAACGTGCGTTTTCAGCCGCAGGATACATGTGCACTAAAATAAGATCAAATCTAAAAGATGTAACATTAAACATGTTATCTTTTCTCCGAAAATACTTTCAAAATCAATGTAACATGTAACCGTTAAACTAGTCGTACTATTGTATTGTACCTATATGCAATAAATATTTTCCTGCTACTCTACTCTGTTTCTAATTGCATAAAACAACTTTTTATTAACATACAGCATCCACATCGAGTCTCGCAAATCCCGCGAAATCACCGCGGGATCCAGCATTTGCGGGATTGGATTCCCTAGATCTAAATAATATTTTCTACTTATATGTCTAGGAATATCCTAATTTTTTATCCTGTTAGTGATATACAGTACAACAAACCAAAATTTTGTATAGTTGAAAGTTACAGTACAAGGACTCAACAAAGAACTAAAAATACTGCGGAACAAGAAAATATTCCTTTGGAAAGTATTGAAAACCAAAATCGATCAACAAATAAGATTGAGCAAGCAGTAGGCTGCTCTCAGACTACAGTTTGGACAACCTTAAATTCCATCCCTATAAAATAATGACAATAGCAACTTCATGTTGATGGCTGTGATCGGCTACTAGAATTTTGCGATTGTTTTTGGAGAAAAAGCTGCAACAACCACATTTTCAAAATTTCGAAATTATTGCTTCTTTTATGTAAACGGTTTGGTAAACCGGCAAAATTACAGATATTGGTCTGATAATAATCCTTGTTGGGCTGAAGATAGGCGGGAACAGATCAATCCTTAAGTTAACAACAGAGTGATAGGTCCTGTTTTCATGGAAGGGAATTTAACGGGTGCAAGGTACTTGACATTGTTACGAAACCAGTTAGAAAACTTTATTGATGAGCTTCCTCTAAACGACAGAAGAATAATGTATTTTCAGCAAGATGGTGCACCACCCCATTTTAGTTTAGAAGTTAGAGCTGAAGTTTGATGACCTGCTGCCTGAGCTTTGGATTGCAAGAAGAGGACCAGTCGAATGGCCGCCCAGATCTCCCGATCTGATTCCTTTAAACTTTGTTTTCTAGGAACATCTGAAAAATAAAGTTTATGTTAACGTTCCTGCGTCATTTGATGAATTAAAACTAGCCATACAACGGGAAATTCAAAACATAACCCCTCAAATGTTACATAACTTTAACGTATTTGTTCCTGCAGAACCCAACAAGGATATCAGTTCGAACATTTTTTTTAAATGAATGAATTCTTTTAATGTTGGTAAATAAATTTCAGGACTATTCGCTCGTAAATCGCCACTCTAATCAAAAACTTCAACTCTTTTTGTTTTGTCAAAATTTGTTTAAAAAAATGCGGTGTTGCCATTTAAGAAAATAAATCTTATAAATAAGTAGCGCCCAATCTGGCAACAAGGCGTTTATTTTTTCCACACATTTTACTCAGTCGAACTAATTCCTAAAACTTTGCTTCAGGAACTATACGTATATCTTTTCAAATAAAAAGGTTAGCCTATGTCTAGTTTTAAAAAAACACCCTGTATAATATACTTAAATTAATAAACTGTGTGTCAATTAGAAAACGTCCCCCCTCTCGCTTTCAGTAAATAATCTTAGACAAAATACATAAATCTTGCAGTTCGTCTGATTCGTTTGATTGGAGACCACGAGCTGACGAAGAACCTCGACAGCCTACAAAAAGGAAGACAGGTTGGGGATTTGACTCTGTCTTACAGATATTTTCATGGAAAGTGCTCGGCTGACCTTGCCCTCTTAATTCCGCCCAGAGCGGCGAATAGCAGAAATACACGACGAACCACTGCCGCCCATCCATAAAAAAAAAGTTAAGTCAATTACTTTATTAGCGATGATCCATGTAGCAGGAATGATATATAAAACAACTTGTAAAAAATACCTATGATTTAATTAAGCCGTATTCCCAAAACCGTAATTGAAATAACAAAAAATCAATTCCCCAAAATGGAACGAATATACTACATATTTCAAAGCTTTTTATTCACATAAATCGAAACAAAAAGGGCGAAAAGTAATAACTTTTATCCCCGGCCATCAGACACCGCCGTCGAAAAGACAAAAGGGCAAAAAACGTAACTCCGCTTAAATTCAAACAAACTTTGCCCCACCCCCGCCCACGGATGCCACCCTTTCTTACCCGCCACCAAACGGGCGGCAGATTTACAATTCATGAAGCACCACTGTTTTTTGTCAACGAGCCTGTATAGTGGGGAGGGAGTAAATGTCCAGACAAACTAGAATATTTATATAAAAAACAATGAATAGCAAACTTTACATTTGCACCGACGTTTCATTCCCACTTGATTTGAGTTTGTCTTATGAAAAAAAATACTATCGATTTTTAAAAAAGGTGGATGTGCACACGCGACAATCTGCCACAACAAACATCAATAAAATATTGAATATTTTTATACGGGACTATCTATATATATTTTTATAACATCGCTTGACCCACTGCTTTATATTCCTCCTTATCCCAAGTTTCTCCAGGGATTAAAGCTTGTTGGTTCTTCTCCAAAATCGCGTCATCATTTATGCATAGCTGGAAATACGGCAACTATGGAGAGGAGGCATCTTGAGCGCGCAACCGCGCGTTTCTCCGGTATAACACAAGATCTAAATAATTTATTACGTGTGTGTCTGCCACTGCTCTACCGATGTCCGCCCGTTAACGCTAAAGTCAAAATATTAATCTTGTCGGGGTAATTCACCGATAGTGGACCGTCTAATTTGTACTTGGGGAGTTTTTGTGAACACATTACCGTTGTTAACTAATTGGTTCTCTTGTCCATCGATTTTTACCAATTCTGACCTGGATGATTGTTTAATACTATTAACAATAACAGATCTAAATAGCTCTGATTGCCACTTTTAAGTCCGGCAAGGTCAAATAATGGAATTTTTTGGATTATATAAATAAATATGTGTTAATTAATGCAAGGTTTTGTATTTACAGTATCTTTTAATTGGTCCCATAGATCCGTGTATGACATGATGGTTCACATAAATACTGAGAGTTCGTCCACTTTTTTCCGGGATTACTTGTGGGTTTTCAACACGGATTCAGCCAAGCTGTTGAATTCTCCAATAGGATCTTTATATCCTACATCCCTTTTATATCTGATTCATTTAGGTAATAGCCTCATGATTATGCTATTGTCATCAGGTGAAGATCTATTCTCAGAATTCAAACAAAACAATTCCACAATTAATGGTATTTAATAAGGATCTTCGTAGGTATATGCTAAGTCACGAAGAAATACTTCATCGTGTCATATGTGATCGTGGAGGTAATCCAGTTCCTAGACATGCAAAGCCGAAGAGTATGTTTGGGTGCAGAGTTCCCGACATGAGAGCAGTACTCTAGTGATGGTCGAATCTGGGCTTTGTATAGTGTCAAAAGTTGTTGAGGTGTGGACAACTTTCTGGTTCGGAAGAGTACACCAAGTTTTTCAGAAGCTATCTTGTCGATTGCCACAACGTGGCTATGCCAAGACATATTTCCTCCCAGATTGACGCCCAGCAAATTAATGGATGAAGCCAGTGGGATTGCGTGTCCGTCCATGACTATATCCGGTTCTGTAACCTTTTTAAAGAAAACTGCAGCCTGGGTTTTTTTTCGTTAAATTCGACTTGGTCACTGTCACCCCAAGCCAAAATTTCTTCTAGATCTTTGTTGAGGCGTAATACTTCATGCTGCTTGCGAAGATGTGCATCGGCAGCCGATGTTTGTGCATTCAAAGAGAAAGATGAGATAAGTGTGCTATCGTTAGCAAAGCTAAATATCGGATTTTTAGTTTTCACTAGAAGGTCGTTAATGTAGAGTAAGAAGAGAGTGGGTGACAATATGGACCCTTGAGGAACACCGGCATTGACGGCGAAGGTGTCTGAGAGAAATCCGTCAATCGCCACTTGCAGAGAGCGGTCCTTAAGAACAGTCCAAACAAACCCAACAAGGAGTGTAAGCTTTCGTGCCATAAAGTTCCAGTTATGTATTCTAGTTGGGATGCTTCCTCTAAAAAAGTCGTAGCAATTTTATTTCTTTATTACGTTCGCGTATTGTGCACTCCTAGCTTTTATTATTAACAGATATGTTTGGCCAGATGGGTGCATTTCTTTCTCGGTCAGCACCATCGTCGGTCTATGTCATATGTGATCGTGGAGGTAATCCAGACATGCAATTGAAAACTGTCTTGCGCGACGATTGGTTACCCAGAGAGTAATTTCGTAATTAATGATTTTAATCTACCCATCATTCAGTACGAGTAGATTGTAATGATAATCTGATATACTTAGAGAATATAATATCTTGTTTAACAGAGAAGTGCATGATGCTTATTGTTTCTGCTCAATTAATACCAATAAGCAATGTAAAAACTCTAAATTAACCCATCTCACCTAGCTTATTGTTTCGAAATGTATTTCCTGTTTTTATTAAAATCCTGCCAAAGGTTATTTTTATCCTTGGCAGACAAAATACATCCCGAAAATAAGAGCACTGATTATTTTTTTGTTTATTAATTGTAAACCAAACACCGATAGTGTTGAGAATTGTCGTGATGTTACATTTTATATTGTTAGTCTTTATAGCAATAATTCCATGCTGTTAAAGTATAATAATTCCATACTGTTGAAGTATGTACATATTATACATATAAACTACTGGACAAAATTAACGCAACATTATAAATTTCCCATATTTTTTATGCTATTTTTATTCTGAATTTATGATCCGATTTGAATGATTTTTTTGCATTGTAGGTTGGTTCCTTGACAATGTCATAGTTTTCGCTGTTTATGATAAAAATTTAATTCTCGATTTATACTGGGTTTACTAAAAATGCTATGCTTTTTTTCGAAAATTCGTATCACCCTGTGGAGTATATTAGCAACCGAAGCATATTGCAGTTGACATTAAACGGTAGATCCATCTTTCCCCAACATTTTCTTTTTTTGGTTTAGTTCATTATCTCTGTTATTAAAGGAGATACACCGTTTTATAGCGTAACATGTTTTTAGAGACTTTAATATTCAACACATTCATTGTTAAATGTTTTCAAGTAGGTTTCAAGATTAAAATACTCGTCGGGGAACTGGGCATACGAAACGAACGTTTAATAAGCAGTTTCCGAACAGTTTTTATCAGTATGGCGAATTTTATTTGACCTTTGTAACTTTAAAACACAATATCTGCCGACGCATCGCTTGCAATATCAGAAAAAGTCCATAGTCTACTTGAAAACATTTAACAATGAATGTGTTGAAATTAAAGTTTATAAAAACATGTTACGCTATAAAACGGTGTATCTCCTTTAATAACAGAGATAATGAAGTAAACCAAGAAAGAAAATGTTGGGGAAAGATGGACCTACCGTTTAATGTCAACTGCAATATGATTCGGTTGCTAATATACTCCACAGGGTGATGCGAATTTTCGGAAAAAACATAGCATTTTTAGTACACCCAGTATAAATCGAAAATAAAATTTTTATCATAAACAGCGAAAACTATGACATTGTCAAGGAACCAACCTACAATGCAAAAATATCATTCAAATCGGATCATAAATTCAGAAAAAAAAAGATAGAAAATATGGCATTATAATATTAAATTAATTAAATATGGTATTATGTTGCGTTAATTTTGTCCAGGAGTTTATATTACCAGGTAATTTTCTATATAGTGAGCTATGAATTTTGTAACGCAACTAACATTTCCTTAAATTGTCATTATGTTCACACAATCCGGCAACAGAGCTCTGCGACGGTGTCGCATGGTCCTTGAATCACGTCGACCGTACTCCCCTACATCGTCCCCACTCTTCTATCGACTCTCGTCCCATCTCTTTTCCAATTTATCGTCCTTTTCTCGTCCACGCGCGTCGCATTACGATTTCATTGTGAAATTATGTGTTACTTATTGCTCTCGGGGCAGGCAGGAGCGTATCGCTCGGAGTGCACTCGAAAGGTGCACCGAATTAATTTACGAAGAAATGTGCGCTCCGTTAAAAGCGCACGTGACAGACACGTTAAGCGCATTTTGATTGCTTAAAAATGAATGCTGAATTAATTGGGTTTAATTATATTTTAAATTATTGTTGTTTTTATGCTCGTTCGGTGTGGACGTAAGCTGTAAATTCTTTCACACTTGTATATCAACATGCATTAAGTCAATAGCCCGTATATAATTAAAATCATGTCAAGGCTAAACGATAATGTGTTGTGTCCGAGATGTTGCTATTTTGCTAGGGCTAGATGAGTTATTAAAAGGATCACATCCACATTTCCATCTATTTTTAATTTAAATGTATTAATATATTATAAATGGTATGACATCTTAGCGATCAGCGATTGACTAGCGCACGCACAACAGGTTGTAGGTGAAGCAACAGGTTTGGTCAGTTCCTTGTAACACAGTATACCAGTAAAGTTTGATGGACACCAACCAGACCATAAGATTATGCCATTTGGTGATGTCCCTACAAAAAAAAACCTTATATGAATGCAGTCGAATGAATGTAAAACAGTTGGGATGGGAGGCAAAGTTGTTGGGTTGTGTCAAGGGAGATTTGAAGGACCCTATTTGGCTAATTATTCTTAGGATCATTACCAAAGGATGCATTCTTGTCTTCCCTATTTTTTATAGAACCTTCATCTTTTGAGGGTAGTCGGAGTTTTATTAATTTTGTACGAATAAAGGGGAAGTTTCCTCGTGTGATAGTAATTTTTTATGTCAGGTTATATATAAATGTATAAATATTTATGCTTTAAAAGTTAATTCGTGTTGTGTTTATAAACGGATTTAGCATGCAACTGAGCACAGCATTATTTATACGCTTATTAAGATCAAGAATGTTAAGCCCCGTCTTGAAAATTATATAATATTTTGTTACTAGAGTTCTAGGCCTACAATAGTCTACATACATATTGCAGAAGATTAAGGTAATTTTAGATGATAAAAGTTATCGAAAGCGACCAAGGTCCTGACTCGTTACTAATCTTTACGGAATTGATGATTACATTGATTTGACAATGTGGATTTTTATTTTTTTTATGATCAAACACAAGAACTATAGGAAAAATCCTCTAGGGCACTCTGGGAGTGGTGCGTGTGCTGTGCTGCTATTCGCCGCTCTGGGCGGGATTAAGAGGTCAGGTCAGCCGAGCACTTTCCATGAAAATATCTGTAAAAGAGAGTCAAATCCCCGACCTGTCTTCGATGTTCTAGGCTGTCGAGGTTCTTCGTCAGCTCGTGGTCTCCAATCAGACGAATGGCCCTCCTCTCGATGGAATCCAGCATGGTTGGGTGCAGAGCTCCAGACATGAGAGCAGTACTCTAGTGATGGTCGAATCTGGGCTTTATATAGTGTCAAAAGTTGTTGAGGTGTGGACAACTTTCTGGTTCGGAAGAGTACACCAAGTTTTTCAGAAGCTATCTTGGCGATTGCCACAACGTGGTTATGCCAAGACATATTTCCTCCCAGATTGACGCCCAGCAAACTAATAGATGATGCCAGTGGGATTGCGTGCCCGTCCATGACTATATCAGGTTCTGTAATGTTAACCTTCTTGGAGAAAACTACTGCCTGGGTTTTTCTTGCGTTAAAATCGACTTGGTTACTGTCACCCCAAGCCAAAATTTCTTCCAGGTCTTTGTTGAGGCGTGATACTTCATGCTGTCTGCGAAGATGTGCGTCGGCAGCCGATGTTTGTGCATTGAAAGAGAAAGATGAGATAAGTGTGCTATCGTTCTCAAAGCTAAATATCGGATTTTTAGTTTTCACTAGAAGGTCGTTAATGTAGATTAAGAAGAGAGTGGGAGACAATATGGACCCTTGAGGAACACCGGCATTGATGGTGAAGGTGTCTGAGAGAAATCCGTCAATCGCCACTTGCAGTGAGCGATCCTTAAGAACAGCCCGAACAAACCCAACAAGGAGGGTAAGCGTTTGTGCCATAAAGTTCCAGTTATGTATTCTCGTTGGGATGCTTCGTCTAAAAAAGTCGTAGCAATTTTATTTCTTTATTACGTTCGCGTAAATTGTGCACTCCTAGCTTTTATTATTAACAGATATGTTTGGCCCGATGGGTGCATTTCTTTCTCGGTCAGCACCATCGTCGGTCTATTAAATTTCACCTAACCTATCCCAATTTTAGCCTTGCAATCTGGCAAAGGTTCCAAGAAGCCGCTCGCGATTTACCCCGAACTAATAGCTACTTTATAACCTCTAATTAATTTAAAGATCGTCTGCTCGTCCTAAAATTAACATAAGAAAGAATTTTAGCCCAAAGAAGAATCATCGTCTCTGTCTGGGTATGTCTTGAGAAAATAATAATTTCGACCGGGCACACGAGGTCGTTCCGCTGGGGCCCTTTTCTCCGAATCGCTCGTCGTCGATTGATTTGGGTCCTCTTCTTGGCTTTGTCCGTCCGTCAGCCGGCATGGCCCCGGGGCAGGCCCGATTCGGCCCCGTTTAAGGCCGTTTTGTCCCCCGCTCCGTCGCCGCCACTTATCCATCGCATTCCGGCGGCGGCGTTGCCGGTAACAAACAGTTTACGCATTCATTAGTGATCCACACTGCTTTGCCGCCACGCCACCTATCCCAACCGGAGCAGCTTTTGTTGGAAACGAACGATGTAAAACGCCTCGTGCACCAGCGGTAGCGGGAATCGAAGAGTGATTGTTTCCTGATTTACTTTTCGAAAATCAAAACATGTTTACAATACAGGGTGTTATGGAAATGACGTATTATATTTAAACCGGCAGTTCCTGAGATAAAGACAAATTGAAGCAAAATAGCCATAAATGTCGCTTTCAATTCATTCAGCGGTAAAAGTGGCCTGACGTCAAACCAGAAAAACACCTGTGTGGCACTGCGATACATGTAAGCAATCAAGGAATTCTGGCCGGTGTTGTCATATGTACACCTAAAACTCTTTAGACAAAATAAAATAATTTAAACACTTTTCCATTCTGTAACACCTTTTTGTAAAATTAATTGAAGAACATTTACGACGGACTATGTTTTAAACAACCCGAAAAAAACATATGGAATAGTAATAGCCACGTACGTCACTAGACCAAATGCCAATGACATCTTGACGCCTTACATCGGCTGAGCGAAGTAGTTTCATATAGCGCCGCACGCTTGCGTCTGTTAGTTGACGACCAACCAGCGGCCGGATACGTTGTGTCTCGTCGATCACCAACACACCCTCAGCAAGCCGCTCTGTTTTTTCTGTTTACGCGTGTATCCTGCCCGTCCATAAATAATATTTGAATATTGTTTTTATTGACGCGTTTCTTCTGGCCGTCAAATTTCGTCGCGTGTAATAAAATCTAATAATTTGTAGTATAATCTGTATTATTGTATTTTCAAACGCTAACTATCGGTTCTGTTTCACTATTACTTCGTGTATATAAAGCGTTTCCAGGAGTGTTCCCATGAAAAAAAACTTTGTGTTTGTGCCTGGATTTCCTCGCTCTTTAGGTATAAGGATAAATACAAGTAGGTAGAAAATCATTTATTTCTATAATTTTATATGGAATTTCAGTTTTACACATTGCCATTGGCTCTGGGTGAAATGTTGTACAGTAGCGCGGACTGACCTGTGAGTAAGAGTGTTTGTTACCCCACTTTTAAAACGGTCGATTTAAAAGAAATAAAATATGTAGCGCCTCTCGAGGACACCCAAGGAGTCACCCATTTAAATATAATACGTCATTTACATAACACCCTGAATATTCTAAGCATTATCCAATCTGGCTGGTGTGCTTTTGGATGGTGGTACATATTTATATTCTTGAATCGCTTTAAACAGAAATTACTAGAAAACGTAAAATGCACTCAATATATGGCAATACTGGAATATTCTCATATGAGTCAACAAGCAATAAATATTAGCTTAAATTGAATATGATAAACAAAAGATCAATATTGAAAGACCTGCATCCTTCTTAACAATATAATCATATTCGTAGCATGCATTTAAATTGCGTGATCATTAGTGCCATTGGCGAAAAATGCGTTATAATTCAATTGATAACCAAGTTACACATAAAGTGACTAAATGTGTAGAGAGAGGACCAACGCTAGAGAGAAAAGAGAGCTCTTGTCGTCAGAGATATGATTCGTCGCTGGTACGGCAATAGAGAGCTGCGAGACGCCAACAATGCAAGTCGCGTCAATATGGCAACAATCAACCGAACGGCGCATATTGCAACACCTTCCTTTGTTGAAACGCTGACGGCGTACAGGGTGGACTCCGTGGGTCTCCTAGTGAGAACCTACATCTAAATCGACGGTATAGAAACGTAGATGAGAACCCATAAAAGCATACCACATGAGGCGACGCCAAAGACATATGTGTTTACAGTGTAATGTAGGTTAATCACTTATATGGCAATGTTGCTAATTAGCTGAGCGTGCGCCGATCTTTGCATCGAGACGTGATGGAACTTCCCCCCCACGTCTCTTCTCGGCTCGATATAGATCGAAGGTAGAGAAAACAGTGCCTATAGAAACTGCGTCAAAGCAACTTACACGTCGATGCGGTAGACTGGTTCCCTTTAAATCGCAAATATATTCGTTGTGAACGTTTAAGATGCTTTGCCTCAATAAATATAGGCATTACTAGGTATCAGTTGAACAACCCAGATATAAATTCCTGCGTCGTACCGATCACTATTGAAAAGTTCTGTTTTGAAATAATTTGCTTCCATGTGCACTAGATTTGAAATTTGTGTACTATTATTTATCTCGTTTCCGAAAAATTAATTTCTTGAAATTGTCGAAAGAATTGTTGAGGTAACGGGAATATTTTAATGTTACAAACGAGAATATATAAGAATATATATATATACAGGGTGTCCGGGAACATGTGGGAAATCTCCCGGATATGAAGAAAATACGTGAAAAGAATACTATAGGTTCATATAAACTTCTTTCGTATCGGCCTCCTCTTCGGAGATATGGGCTCCCAAAGAGCACCAATGGAATCAAGTTTTTTACACGTAATTATTGAACCACCTGGTATATTTCAATTATTTTTTAATATGATGTATACCAGGTAAGACCCGTCAAATTACTATTCAAGAAACTGTTGTGAATTACTCACAGCTGCAGGGACGGACTAGCTGCAACACTCATGGGCCCATTTTTTTCACGCCCTGTATGATGAGAACTTTGGACAATGTTTTTTACATACCTTTAACTATTGGCTAAAAATTAAGTACTCTTCATTCATGTCGCTAATCCTAACCGTTTTCGAAAAAACGGCATTTCATATACATCATGTGCTTCGGGTATTTCAATAAAAGATACATCTTTGTTCCGATCCAATGTTCAACCTTCAAGATTCCGCTTTTTCATATTTAGCCCATGAGCAGTTAGGGGACTCAGTGTAAATAAAATTACGTTTTCTCGAAAACGGTTAGGATTAGCGACATGAATGAAGAGTATTTAATTTTTAGCCAATAGTTAAAGGTATGTAAAAAACATTGTCCAAAGTTCTCATCATACAGGGCGTAAAAAAAATGGGCCCATGAGTGTTACAGCTAGTCCGTCCCTGCAGCTGTGAGTAATTCACAACAGTTTCTTGGGTAGTAATTTGACGGGTCTTACCTGGTATACATCATATTAAAAAATAATTGAAATATACCAGGTGGTTCAATAATTATGTGTAAAAAACTTGATTCCATTGGTGCTCTTTGGGAGCCCATATCTCCGAAGAGGAGGCCGATACGAAAGAAGTTTATATGAACCTATAGTATTCTTTTCACGTGTTTTCTTCATATCCGGGAGATTTCCCACATGTTCCCGGACACCCTGTATATAATATATATAAGTTACGGGAATAAACAATATTCCTAATCGATAGTTTTATCCCTTGGGATAAATCAAAGGTTTTAGAATGGAGTCGAACCCTTTTATATGGTCTGTCCAATTCCTCTTCACTCTTTGTTCGAAGTCTTCTTAAGGTCTTATCTGAAATGCCGCAAGCATCAGACGTTCGCTTTTGCACTGCCAAAACAGACACTAACGGGCCCGAGTTATCTTTTTCTAAAGTAAAATAACGTTCCACTTTTAACACCAAACGGCGTTCACCTGGAGATAAACCCCTTCTAGGCGTTGAGTCACCTTGCTGAACATTTTCCATAACTTTGCTTTATAACTGCTTTTAATTCACACACAATAATGAGAAACAAGCTAAAAGCAAAAAGCATAACTACTTATTCAAAATAGAACATACCATCTTGCAATTGAGCAAATTTTAATTATTTCTTGGAAAATAGTGTTATTATATAGATTTAACTGTAATGATCCCGAAATAACTAAATTCTAGGGGAAAGTATCTGAGAACGTCTTTAACTTATTGACGCAAAATCTTTTTCATTTGATAAATAAAAAAAAAACTATGAGTGAAAAATAAACTAGATAAAAATATTTATCTCGGTTACATAATTCTAAGATAATTTTGTTTTGGAACCGCTGATTTTGCTCAGCCGACTACAGTGAACCAGTGGAATGTTCGGTACGATCAAGTATAGCGAGGGTATTGTTAACTTACCCGTCTTACTGTTTAACAACCTTGAATGATTTAATCCGATATCGGACTTCATAAAACGAACAGACTTTAATAAAGCAGTAAGAAGCTAAATTAGGAAATTATTTTTTCAACGGATTTTAATTTTTCCCTATGCTTACTTTTGTAAGCATTACGTCGCTTGATTTAAAAAGTAAAAACAACTTATCGTGGGTATCTCGATACTTGGTGTGAGGTCCCGACGTTAAATCTTTGTTTTATCCGGGAGATGCATAATTGTAATAGCAATATCACGTCGAATAGGTTGGTGTTATTGGCCTCGCCGCGAAGGAATCCCGAGAAAAACGATTTATACCAAGAGCTAAGTGTATAATGAAACAGGTTTTGAGAGATATAGATATCGCGCGACGATGTGATGTTTACATTGTCCCGGTTGCGTTATGATTATGAATAGAAATTATAAGCTTAAGTTTCGATGGAGAAATGTCGACGCTGTCAATTTTTGGAAAGTGTAACAATAAATATATAAATTGATCCAGAAACGCCTTCCCAACCAAAATGTCATTCTTTATGAACGTAAGAATAATCTTACAATACAATACAATACAATACTTTATTTCTTTTCTTTATCAACAAATATCAAAATTCAATTGTCAAGTTTACAATAATATAATTTAATCAAAGGATCTTAAACTAGAAATTACTTAAATTATTTTAAGACATCATAATTAAAGAGGGAGAAACCGGAAAAAAAGCACCTAGATGACTGAACATCTGTATGTGCTTAGAAAACAGGAATGATATAAAAAAAAAACAAGAACAAACTCTATACAAAAAAAGACCTAGGTTAGTTCGAACAGACAACAGGAAACCTGTTAGCATCTAAAAAAGTGACATAAAGACTTCCATATTGTCAAAAATAAATCTCCGACATTTTATCTTAAACAATCTACACTCTTTATGTGTAACGGTAGAAGATTAAAGATTTTTGGCGCCAAACAATTGACAAACCTGAGATTAACATTAGTGTTACTATTCGGTATGATAATTTTCCTATTAGCCTTGCCTCTAGTATGATACGGATGGAAAATGTAATTTTTCAGTTTATGATTTTTATAAACAAAAGAATATACTTCAATGACATACAAAGCTCGAACATTAAATACTTCCCCCGTGTAAAGAAGTTGTGTTGAAAAACGTTTATGTTTCTTATAAAGTACCTTAAGAATATAATTTTGTGCCAAATTTAAGGGTTTTAGGGCATTATTGTAAAGACCACCCCACACAACTATGCCATACCTTATTAAGGACTCGACAATAGCTTTGTAAACTGCAATTAGAAGTTTCTTACCCAAGATTTCTCTTAGGATATAGAACTTGTAAATTAGCTTTCTTACACTTTCTGCCAAGTGAAGAACATGCTGGTCCCACTTTAAGTGTTTGTCAACAGTTATTCCCAAATATCTTGTCGATGGAACTTCATTAATTAAGTCATCCAAATTATCAATTTTAATATGTTCAAAATCAGGGCGATTAGCCTCATTTAAGGAAAAGGAGATATAGTTTGTTTTCTTAACGTTGAGGGATAATTTAAAAGTATCAAGCCAATTTTTTATTTTATAAATTCCATTAATTGTATTATGTTTTACCTCGTGCCAGGTTTTTTCAGAAAAAATTGCAGCTGTGTCATCAGCATATGATATTATGGATCCATTATTTAAGTTCAATTTAGTTAAGGAGTTTATGTATAAAATGAAAAGAATTGGGCCCAGTACGGTACCTTGTGGTATGCCTATTTTAACATCCAGAGGATCACTCAAGATATTGTCAATTTTAACAAACTGGTTTCTATCCTTTAGGTAGCTTTGAAATACAACAAATACGTGCGTGTAAAACCGTTACCATAAACCATACCCTTGCTAAACCAACCACATAAGTAAAACCATAAAAGTTATGTAACAGCATTTAGGATACAATAACAACCAAATTATACAGCAAAAAAGTTTACAGCATCATTTTGCTGTATATTGTAAGCTCTATTGATGTTCTTATATCCTAATATAATATTCTAACTATTTCACTTTAATAAAACAGTGCCAGGAACCTTTATACGACAAATTAACAAATCGAGACTGTTATAAACAACGGTATTGTAAACTACAGATCCCATAATTCATTCATAAAACTCTTGGAAAGTTTAGCTGTGATTGTGTGAAATGTTATTGAAAATCGGTAATGGGTGGAAGAGAGAACTACATGGTTGTTGGCTGAATGGCAACAATGTTCAAGTCTGGTTATATTAGATGGTTAAATATTAAAACATAACCATACTTACCGATGACTAGATAAATCCTTCATTACATGATCCACTCTTTTACAAACTACACATGAATGCACCATTATTGTTTATAATAAAGACGATTTATCACAAAGAAGCACAAATCAACCAAAATAGATAAACAATCAGTTAGATCACAGCGCCAACGTTGTAATGTTTACGAGATTTCATAGATTCGTTCATATTTCGGCTCCTGGATCGTAGCGCACATGAAGGGCAGTAGTAAAATAGAAATAGATGTTGCCAGAGTGCAGTTGGATTAGTTTAAGATTCGTTTGATACTATAGTATAATAATATTTTTTTAAAGAATCTCTCATCGCCTTCTCACCGTTTATAGTAAAATTATTGGAAAATAAATGTATTTTAAGAGCAATTGCGGATTAACCTTAAACCAGTTGTAATTGTCAAATTAACAAATTTTGTTTTGGAATTTTGCAAGATACCTTTGCGATAACTATGCCAATCTGGCTATGCTGCAATAATGATCGAAAAAGGTGAGAAAGACTGTTTGCATTCGTTGGGTAGGCTAGAAATTTACATTTTTCTATCTGTAGTTTGTAATATCTTTGGTTATAAAGTGAAGTCTGCTAGGAGGGTAATAACCATTGCAGACTTCGACCCGAACAAACTGTCCAGACATACTTCTAATTCATAAACAGACAGGTAGTTTTTGCTCAGACATACTGTATCAAATGTTGCTATTCACTCTTGTTAGATGTACTTTAATTATATTATTCATAGACTTTAAAATTAACTGGCTCTAAATTTATACAAACTAGGTACATGAAATCTCTAATAATAGTTTTAATTCCAAACAAGTTCTGGTTTTTCTAATAAAAAAAAGGTATTAGCTGGCATGTCGAGATTATGCACTTGTAGCTTGAAAACGTTCCACTTAGTTAATCCGCGACCAGAATACTGCAAGCAGGCAAATTGCTTCTAAAGCTTCCCATGCAGCGTAAGATTATATTTAAACTGGTCTTGAGTTGGCAATAGAATGAAATGATTTTTTTTCAGTTGCAGATGAGCGGTCGGAGTCCATATCCACGTGTATACATGAATTCATGAACGGACCCGTAATCCTGTTTAATTGATTAAAACTTTTAAGCCGTACTTTAGATGAGCAAATTCGAAGAGTATGATTAATATCAATCGATTTTCGAGTTCTTGAGTATATCAAGTTCGCATCCATTGATATTGTAATTCGGAGCCCATACTCGCGAAAGAACCCTTATTAAATATAAAGTCCCGATAAATTGACGAAAAACTTTTAATCCGTGTTTTAGATGAGCAAATTCGAAGAGTATGATTACCACCAATCGATTGTTGAGTTCTTCGGTAACAGTGCTCAAGTTCGCATCCATTGATATTGTAATTCGGAGCCCATACTCGCGAAAGAACCCTTATTAAATATAAAGTCCCGATAAATTGACGAAAAACTTTTAATCCGTGTTTTAGATGAGCAAATTCGAAGAGTATGATTACCACCAATCGATTGTTGAGTTCTTCGGTAACAGTGCTCAAGTTCGCATCCATTGATATTGTAATTCGGAGCCCATATCCATGTAATACGTACATGAACTCGCGAAAGAACCCTTATTGAATATAAAGTCCCGATAAATTGACGAAAAACTTTGAATCCGTGTTTTAGATGAACAAATTCGAGGAGTATGATTAGTACCAATCGATTGTTGAGTTCTTCGGTAACAGTGCTCAAGTTCGCATCCATTGATATTGTAATTCGGAGCCCATATCCATGTAATACGTACATGAACTCGCGAAAGAACCCTTATTGAATATAAAGTCCCGATAAATTGACGCAAAACTTTGAATCCGTGTTTTAGATGAGCAAATTCGAGGAGTATGATTACTACCAATCGATTGTTGAGTTCTTCGGTAACAGTGCTCAAGTTCGCATCCACTGATATTGTAATTCGGAGCCCATATCCATCTAATAAGTACATGAACTCGCGAGAGAACGCTTATTGAATATAAAGTCCCGATGAATTGACGAAGAACTTTTAATCCGTGTTTTAGATGAGCAAATTCGAAGGGTATGATTACTACCAATCGATTATTGAGTTCTTCGGTAACAGTGCTCAAGTTCGCATCCACTGATATTGTAATTCGGAGCCCATATACATCTAATAAGTACATGAACTCGCGAAAGAACCCTTATTGAATATACAATCCCGATGAATTAATGAAAAACTTTTATCTTTAGGAAAGACAGCTATGACCGGCACCTATCGATTGTTGAGTTCTTCGGTAACAGTGCTCAAGTTCTCATCTACATGAACTCACGGACGAGCGCTTACGGAATATAGAGCAAGCCTACTGTCTTGCAGAGATACTGGTATGATTAGTACCGATCGCTAGCTGATTCAACGACAGAGCGTATATTAACGTATATTTATTACATATCGGTCGGAACCCAAATGGTTATAAGGATTCATGGCAATCGTGGCGGATATTAGTCCAATAGATTGACAGAAAACAGTTTCCGGTTGCGTGTAGATAGTAGCTTCTAGAGTGACATGTATACTGTTAATACAGATCGATTGCCCAGTTCCTCGGTAACGGTACTCAAGTTTGCATCTACCATTAACCATGTCAAGGTTCGGCACCCAAACTGTCCGATATCAGTCTTTATAAAGTAAATTCCATAATTTGTTGTTATTGTAGTTATTGTCAATTTTCAGTTTTCACTAATTACAAGGAATATATTTTCCCAGCATACTAAACAATTCCCCTTGTATAAACCTGGGAATGCCATCATAACCAGAAAAACTGACGGCTCGCGCTAAGTCCACACAAGATCGTTTTAACAAGAGAAAAAAGGACGAACCTCGAATAATTCAACAAGATGAAAAGGGACGAGGTATGGACTTATTAACAAGAAAAACAAGGAAGTAGAAACAAAAGCGAAACGGTGGATGCACGAGACAAGCAAAGCGGCGATCGAACGAAGAGCGAGAAAAGAATGAAAGGACGTTAACACTCCTCTGTTTCTATCTCTTTTCTGCTTGTGTGCGCTTGTTTCGTTCCTGTAGCGGTTTGGGTTAAGTACAACTTTATTAAAGGTTGCCATAGACGTCGGCAAATGTATTTCGGGCCTTATACTGAGAGATTTGAATGAGAAAAATGTACATTGTTCAATTTATACAGGGTGAGCAACACAATTTTTCGTGTGGTATGGAATGGGCCATAGTTATTTAATTGGCCCTTTCATTTTTGGAGAATCGCCTCGCCAGAAAGCACACTTTCCAGAGCTTCGGATTGGTCATGGTGGTCCTATTAGGTTGGCCTCAAAGATCTCCAGACCTCACACCACTAGACTTTTGATTATGTGGCTGGTTCAAAAGGTTATATTCGTTGGGAAACACGACCTCGGGAAGGTCGTTCCATAATGATGACGTCCTCCATATGAAAGAATTCTTAAATAATGAAGTTCGAGGAGTACTAATCTTAACCACATATGGATGGGCGGCAGTGGTTCGTCGTGTATTTCTGCTATTCACCGCTCTTAGCGGAATTAAGAGGGCAAGGTCAGCCGAGCATTTTCCATGGAAATAGCTGTAAAAGAGAGTCAAATCACCAACCTGTCTTCGATGTTCCAGGCTGTCGAGGCTCTTTATCAGCTCGTGGTCTCCGATCAGACGAATGGGATCTAGTAGCCGAAGAGTATGTTTAGGTGCAAAGCTCCAGACATGAGAGCAGTACTCTAGTGATGGTCGAATCTGGTCTTTGTATAGTGTCAAAAGTTGTTGAGGTGTGTACAACTTTTTGGTCCGGAAGAGTACACCAAGGTTCTGTGAGTCTACCTTGGCGATTGCCCAACGTGGTTATGCCAAGACATATTTCCTCCCAGATTGACGCTCAGCAAATTAATAGATGAAGCCAGTGGGATTGCGTGTCCTGCCATGACTATATCCGCTTCTTTAATGTTAACCTCTTTAAAGAAAACTGCTGCCTGGGTTTTCTTAGCGTTAAATTCGACTTGGTTACTGTCACTCCAAGCCAAAATTTCTTTCAGGTCTTTGTTGAGTATTTAATATTAATCTAGATAAGCTACAATAAATTATTCATAAGCCTTACAATAATTATTCATTTCATATAAATATCTTGGACTATGCATTGTACTTAATTTTAATATTTTCTACAAAATAATCGAGTATTTTGAACACCCTGTATATCTTAAGGTCGTCCCCTAATATGCCCTATAAAAATCACTACCTCTTCCACGAGTTAAATTTCACATGTCTCGGTTTAAGAATCGCTACGTTGCCAATTTATTTCGTAATTTATATGATTATGAAAATGAGTAGAAAGAGTTGAGCATAGTTGCCAGAATAAAATAAACCCTATGCTAAAGGACTTTTCAGCCTTCTTGAAGATATTGAGGCGTGCATTTCCATAACTAACTAGATCCATTTTTTACTAAAATTGAGAAAATGGCGAAAATCCCCCCTTTAACAACTTTGACACATACCTATATAATGTTACTGTACCAAAACTAATTTCTTCCGATAATTCTACGATATCAAAAAAATAGTACATTTCCAAAACTCACTACATCCTTCATAAAAACTGTTACAAAAGTGTGTACATCCACCGCTGTAAGTTCTGTTTCAAAACTGCATAGATCCAATATTATTATGTTATTCATTGCATGCTACGGTTTCAAAACTTGTTAGATCCCGTTCATGTGCATTAGGCCTGGTTACTGTTGACGTATGCGTATGAATTACGTTAGAAGTTGTTTAAACGTGAAGCAGTCTTGTTGTCAGTTGTTTTGAGTACTTTGTGGTTTAAAAAATAAAATTAAGATATTTTTAACCATGGAAAGAGTTCCTACCTTATCGGCGCCTGGAAAGGGCAGAAAAAGGATGAGAGATGAATCCCAGTGGCAAAAAAACAAGAAAAAAATAGAACGGTAAGAACGAACATTTATACCATTGGCGTTCCATATAAAATTAAATAATTTTTTAGGCACAGATCAAAGAATCCTCCAGAAAAACCACAGTGTAAGCATAGTAAGACGTTTTCTTGTCCAACTTTAACCATGCAAGATGTAAGAAAATTCCATCAAGCGTTTTATGCGAATAAATCAAAAACTGAGCAAGATAACTTTATTTTAAACCATACATCGCAGTGTGCACCAAAACGACATCGCCCATCAAAGGGCAAGAAAACTAACACTGTTTCTGTTTCCTACTTTATAAAAACTAATAGAGGAATGGAACAAATTTGCAGCAAAGCCTTTTTGACCATACTGCAAATATCAAGATTCTGAGGCAAATGTTGCTTCAGATGAGGGAAATGTTGCTCCAGATGAGTTAAATATTACAGAAGATGAGGACTTACAAAATTTAAAATATTTTACTTTCTGGATTTGGTTTTTGGTTAAATGACAATTTGTAATTTTGTTTTAAAAGTTAAGTTGAATAAACACTATTTTTCCATCCTAAAGTTTTTTTTTACCTCCCTAACCATTCAGGTAATTTTCCAAAACTGTCTAAATCCGCAATATCTTTCCAAAACTAGTTTAATCCTACTTTGTTTTTCAAATAACTCAGCAAAATATTCTCTAATATTTTTTTCATGACCGTCAGCTAGTTTTAATTGATGACCTAAAAATAACACACCAATCACACAAACCTATTTGATTTCCCAACAAAGTTATCAGAAAAGTTGGATTTTCTCGAAATCACTTCCGATGGAATTAAAAAGTTTTGGAAATGCACGCCTCATATGTATATTGCTCTACGGATTTTTTTGGTTTTATTAGGATTGTTTCAATTCCTTCAACTTGATTCATGTTTTTTAATGTATTTTTGCTTTGTTAAATTTAAAGCATGGCCTTGCCATTATCAGCTATGTAAAATAACGGTCCTGCTAGCTTACATAGAATCCCTTGCAATATTACATGGAAGATATTTAAAAGATTACATACTAAACGGTTTAAAAATACACAGTTGTCATCATCATTTTCAAGTCTTGTGTGTTATTTTAATAATTCAATTTTTTCCTTGGATATCCAATCCATATTAGGAATGTATTCCTAATTGCTCTGACCAATGAAAGAACTTGACAACCCCGTACATATAGTCTCCGCATCAGCAGGAGTCAGCGACCTGTGTGAGAACGATCCTGCCAAGAGCAATCCTGCCACCGCTAAAAGCTCAGGCTGCCTGCTGAATGCTTCGGATCGCTGAAAGCTCTCGATACCGCGATGCGATTGTTTAATTCGCAGGAATAGAAAGGAATAGTTTAATAGGATTTGCTGACAATAGTTAAATAACTGTACGTTTAAATACGAGTTTTATAAGACAGTGTTTTAGAGCACGCGTTTACTAGGGGAAAAGCGAAGCAAGGAAGTGGGACGTTTTCTAGACCCCAAACACTGTACGCATGTTATAAAACGTGTCCTTAAGCTGAATTTCAAAAAGCAACAAGGTTTTCCTCGAGTATTGGGAACAAGAAAAATTTTTAAAAAAATAAAGTTAATAGTAGAAATTGGAGAGACCCAGAAATTTTTTTGCCCGCATTTCTTCCGTAAGTACAGATAAAATTGTCGACCTGTACAGGGTAGAATATATTACATTGTATAAATAGAGTTGGGATACCCAACACCCATAATGTCTTATTTTAAAGTAGAAACAACAACAAATACAAACTGCAGGAAAGTTTAAACTTCATCCAAAACTTAAACACCTGAAAACATTTCAATGCCAATGTCCTAGTCTGATTCTTCAGCTTCAGAGAAATCGTTTAATTAACTTTATTAACTCACCATAAAAAGATCACAAACACACAAAAAATCGTAATACGCTTAGTATAAAAAGAATGGTAACGCGAAGCGCATGTTTTGGCTGGTGAATTTTTTTCTGGGATTTACCGAAATGCATTTTTAATCCTAATAATTTAAAAGTCGTATATGCAATACTTATATTTAATAAAAATAAAACAAGTCTAGCAATTAAAACACCTCCTTTATAGTTTATAAGAAAATATAAATTTTTCCTAAAATTTCTTTTATTTTGTTCATTTTTTTTTGGGAAAAAAACACCGACACTCAACTTTTCCGGAAATTGTAAATCTTTGGTTCGATCTCGGGAAGGCATTTAATTTGCTTCTATAGATTCTTTACTTAAAAATCTAATAATCTTATTTTAAATATTTATTAAAACTTATTATACATAATGAAGGTATATGATAATTTTCCAATGATATATCAATAATTGGATGTCAAAGAGATCAAAGATTAGAGTTAACCCAACAGCTAAAATGTTGTGGCACCGTTAGATAATTAAAATCAAAATAGACAAATTTATTATGTGGCTTAGACGATTAATTATAATAATTAATGCAATAAAATACATTGTTAATTAAATATGTATATTGTAAGGATATATATTAACTTTATTGTTAAGTTATCAATTTTTTTTATCATTAACTGATTCATAACATCAATATCTATATAATTTATAATTATTTGAGGATGTTTGTTAAAAAAAATAATCAACTGCATGGAATTGTTATAAAATAATAATCATTTTGTGAATATTTAAGGGTAATTGATTTGTTAATAATATAAAAAATAGGGAAAAAATCTTTTTGGACTTACTTTATATCTACTACGATAGGGGATTTTTAGAAAATGTCCATTTTTGTTATGGAATTGGATTTGTTTATGGGCCAATAAAAGGACGCATAAGCTATCCAAGATGGTGACCCGTAATTCACAGTATAAGCGATATTTCCGTAAAAGAGTTTAGACTATAAATTGAATAATACTTTTTAACCGCAGGGGTACAAACTTTCACAGAGAAGCAGTGGCGGTTCTTCCACAGGAGCACATGCGCACGTGCACCCCTAAAACGAATAAAAAAATATTAATTTATATGCATTTAATATTATTTATCGTATAAAGTCCGACCCTTCCTAACATTTTATCACAACGTCAAATCAAATTGTATTTAGGCGGCTCTCACCATGGCGCCATCCGGCCGGCGCGCCAGTCGTTTGATTGATGACGAGAAATGGTCGCATATGCGCTCAAATAGGCGGGACATAATGCAGTTTCTCTTTAGTATCAGGTGGCGGGGGATATGGCGTGGATGTTTCAATATTTTAATATTACATATTTATTAAGTTAATATGAATAGTTTGGCGGTGTACTATTTAAAAAATAACATAGCTCTTTGAGTTTAGAGCAAAAAGTTGAAACGAAGAATGCGGGAAGACCTAAACCCGAAATTAATTTAACGCAGACCATAAAGGGTAAATTTAGGGACTTTATTAGACTTTATTTAAGAATGAAATATACGAAAAAAAATAACTGGATTTGTGGCTGCAGCACAACAAACCATTTGTTGTTCCTGTTTGTTGTTTGGGCGCGGCGTGGCGGAGTCTGCCTGGACAAAAAATGGAATAGAAAATAATCTTCAGAGCATATTTTCTGCCATCTTTACACTTTTACAAATAATTGTTACCATACGAATGACCACGGCCGAAGGTGAACAATGTTTTTCAACATTAAAACGAATAAAAACATTTTTGCGAAGTTCTATGAATGAACAGCCCTAGCAATGCTATCTATTGAAAAAAAATGTATAGATGGTATTCCAAACTTTAATGAGACTGTTATTGATCAATTTTCTACAATTAAGAACCGAAGAATGGACTTTACGTTTAAGCACTATTGTGTAGGGTCGATAAATGTTGTGTATTTCGATAAATAATACTCGATATGATTTTAAACCATTTTATTTAAGGATCTAAACTAAAAAAACACTGAAAATATGAAGAATGCCAACTTGTCAGTCTCGTGGCTCGATTCGTTCTCGTCATAAAACAGTTAACTGTTGTACTCGTCTTGGTTGCACCTAATGACGTAGCCGTAGATGGAGTAGTGGTATTAGACATCATTCGATTTTCTTGATAACTCCTAGATGGCGGTAGTAGTATTGGATATTATTCGGTTTCCTTGATAGCTCGTAGATGGCTTTCGTAGTATAAGTAGTGGACTGTATAAATATTGTTACGAGGGTTGCATGCGACGACGTTAAGATCCGACAGCTATACACACTAAAGGCCTTATTACACTCGGGAATTTTTATGGCGCCAGCTGGCAATTATAATTCAAGGATTCAGGCGCAGTACACCGTTCTCCGTACTACAGTCGGAAATTCTACTCTTCTGACAATTAAAATGACACGGATTCATGCGCAGTACACCGTTCCCGAACAGCTGTCTCTCATTACCAGAAATGGGGCACGCGCCATTTTAATTGCCCTTGCCGGCGCAATTGGGTAGACATGGATTATTCTATTATTTTTAACTGTTTATTATTTGGCCGAACCAGGTAGGAACAGGTAATGTCCATTTAAACCCACTGGTACTTAAATTAGCAGTTTACATTCTTTATTAAACTTATGGACTGCTAATTCAGAAACTTTTTGCACCTCCTATTTGTAAATAGCAGTAGCTGCTTTAACTGGTAATCAAAACGAACAGGTTTGCACATCTCTAATTCTGGGGATATTTTAGGGATTTCGACAGTACCCACTGCTGTTCTGACCGTTGACAATACTCCAGCTGATCGAAAACGGTTTACTGCGCATGAATACGTGCCATTATAATTGCCGGCGCAAGAGAAAAAATTTCCTAGTCTAATACGGCCTTAAGAAAACCTTTCTTATTTTCCAAAAGTTGTATTTCCTTGTGAAAATTTAAAAAAATATGTTTTACCTAACGCATTTTCTTATTGCTTTTTTTTTCTTTCTTACGTTTAAAGCACCGAAGAATATAATTACCTATTTGGTCATTACAGAAAAATAAAATTTTTCAAATAATTCATGTTACTTGTGACCCCCCTCAATCATAGGTCACGAGCCGCCACTGCAGAGAAGGTATAAAGATTGTTAGTAGATAGGCTATGTCGGTTCTAGAACAAATAATGGGAGTTTTACATGGTATTTCTTATGGGAAAATTTACGGTTCGAGTTGCATTTTTATGACCATCATACCCAAACCAGCGGTTCAGTGGTTTATTATGGCGGTTCAGCGGATCAGCCGAACCAACCCTATTTGTTCTAGAACCGGCATAGCCTATCTACTATTGTTAAAAAAAACTATCCAGGATGTTATTTTGTGTATTATTTAAAAGCGCCCCTTTTCACAATAAAGTGGACTTGTCTCTCCGATTTTTAATATAATTTTAGGGTGGGACGTTTTCACCCCGTATAAGGTGGTCCACTACGTACACGAATACTTGGATGTTTACTTTAAATGAAAATAAATTGTACATGATCAATGATTATTTTTAAACAAGCACGTCTTGCTCGAAATACCTTAGCACGTTATTAAATCAAAAATATTTAAAAATAAAGTAAAAACCAGATCGATATTACGCGTTATACTTAGCAACCGTGTTTTTAATTTATATTGAAACGGTTAAAAATAAATCGTGAGTGTTTAGAAAATAGGGAGACTATGTCCTCGGCCGGGTTTCTGTTTCCATCCATTTTAATGACCTTAAGGGGATAGTTACCGTTTTGGAACTATTTTGGATCATTTAGGTAAATTCCTATTTTTGTTTGCCCAGTCCAATTTGAACGTTTTCGTATGAGGAGCGAGGGGAGAAAAATGCTAGAAAACGTCTTACCATAGGCGTGCACAAACAATAATTTATTAAGTGGACAATAAATAAATACTCTGTTGATTCCACAATTAGATTCTACCTGAAATTAATTATACGTTGTAAATATTTGCCACCATTTTCTGTGCGTTTTAACGGTGCTACGAAGATCGGAGCTACATAAAGAAATAAAATCATAATAATATACAGGATGTTATAGAAATGACTTATTATATTTAAATGGGTGACTCCTAGGGTGTCCTACATACTTTTTTTTTAATCGAATATCTAAATACTAAGGTAAACACCCTTTTTACCCACATACTGTCGCGCCGTTCCATCTGGATTCAGTTAGCAACAATGTGGATCACTAGAGTATACTAACAGTGTTGTCAGATCACACCGCATGTCTCGCCCTTGCTTGGATACCTGCCGCGCGCGACTGTCGTTGCTTCAGTATGTTTCGAGACTCGGGGTGAAATGACGCTGTTCGAGGGTTCCACGTGCTTGATGTATACGAATTTTAAACGTTTTGTTAGTTGTAGCATTACCCGATTTTTTTTCTGTTGTGAAATAATTCATAATAAGAAATATTGTGATGTGATTACAAATTTGTATGATATTACCTATTGTTGGTTCTGTTGCAAAACATACTTTTTGTGTTTTATTTTTTTATGGAATTTAATTATAAAACGGATTATAAGATCGAGGGTAAGAGAGTATGTATCTTAAAATTGTAGTTTTTTTTTTCTAAAAATTTTGAAAAAGCGGGTCAAAGACGTCATGTTGTCAAAAACTGAACACGTGCGTCTACAATTCTGTGTTGCAATATGACAACACCGCCTCAATAGCCATTATGAAACCCAAATAGAAAAAATTCATTATGTTACTGGTAAGCTTAGTTAGGCAGCAGAGCCTAATTATTTTTCTCGCGTCCCTTCCGATGCTCAGAAACGGGTGGGGCATACAATACCGTTTCGGTCATAGATCTATAACGTTCCGAAAGCCCGCAGCATGTCCCTATTTAGCGGTTTAAAAATAAAATGGGAATGTTTAGAAACAATTGAGGTGGCGGGAACCGCAGTACATCTGTTTTACAAAGTTAGGCTCTTAATTTTACAAGCCTTTTATACATTTACATACAATTTTGATCGTGGAATTTGAAAACTTTTCATAATTAAGTAATCAAATAGAATATGAAATTTGGTTTGGAGTTTATGCGAACTTTTTAGATATTGGCTTATTTAAAGGCTTGCAAAATTACAATTTACCGAGTGTTATGTAAACGGGTGACTCCTTTGGTGTCCTTAGGAAAAAGCTACACAAACAGGTTGTTATTTGACAGCCATACTAATCGACCATTTTTTAAATTTTTTTATGATCAAACACAAGCACTATAGGAAAAATCCTTTCAGG
Source organism: Barypeithes pellucidus (assembly GCA_963991005.1). Classification (NCBI taxonomy): domain Eukaryota; kingdom Metazoa; phylum Arthropoda; class Insecta; order Coleoptera; family Curculionidae; genus Barypeithes; species Barypeithes pellucidus. The sequence continues at coordinate 12,923,879 of OZ022565.1, read as the reverse complement.
CACTCTGGGAGTGATGCGTGTCCGCAAAACGCGATTCACGTTGGTTTTGAATCGTTGGAGGTTATATTAGTTGGGAAAAACGACCTCGGGAAGGTCGTTCCGTAAGGATGAAGTCCTCCAGATAAAAGAATTCTTAAATGATGAAGTTCGAGGAGTGCTAAGCTAAACCAGATATGAATGGGCGGCAGTGGTTCGTCGTGTATTTCTGCTATTCGCCACTCTGGGCGGAATTAAGAGGGCAAGGTCAGCCGAGCACTTTCCATGAAAATATCTGTAAAAGAGAGTCAAATTCCCAACCTGTCTTCGATGTTCTAGGCTGTCGAGGTTCTTCATCAGCTCGTGGTCTCCAATCAGACGAATGGCCCTCCTTTCGATGGAATCCAGTAGCTGAAGAGTATGTTTGGGTGCAGAGCTCCCGACATGAGAGCAGTACTCTAGTGATGGTTGACTCTGGGAAAGTTGTTGAGGTGTGTACAACTTTCTGGTTCGGAAGAGTACACCAAGATTGCCACAACGTCGTTATGCCTAGACACACTTCCTCCCAGATTGACGCCCAGCAAATTAATAGATGAAGCCAGTGTGATTGCATGTCCGTCCATGACTATATCCGGTTCTGTAATGTTAACCTTTTTAGAGAAAACTGCTGCCTGGGTTTTTTTAGCGTTAAATTCGACTTGGTTACTGTCACCCCAAGCCAAAATTTCTTCGAGGTTATTTAAAGACATCTGATCTTATTGATAAGAATTTTTTACGATCAAACAGCACTATAGGAAAAATCCTTTACCAATAAAGCGATTCACGTTGGTTTTGAATCGTTGGAGGTTTAAACAATGAAGTTTGAAGGATACTAAGCTGAACCAGTTATGACAAGACATATTTCCTCCCAGATTGACGGCTAGCAAATTAATAGACGAAGCCAATGGATTTGCGTGTCCTGCCATGGCTATATCCGGTTTTACACTGTTAGCCATTTCAGAGGCAGCTGCTGCCTGGATTTTCTTAGCATTAAATTCGAGTTGGTTACTATCACTTCAATACTGGAAGAACCAGGTCTTTGTTGAGGCGTGATGCTTCATGCTGCCTGCGAGGATGTGCGCTCGGCGGCCGATGAGAATTGAGAATTCAAAAGTAAAACATGTGTGTTCGACTCAACTATTCTATAAATTCTACCATTGTATAAATCAGCGGCCTAATAAAATACCAAGCGGCCAATAAATTTTAACCAATTACATAATTTCTCAGGTATAAATAAAATATGTCCTACTGTTTGTGAAACATGGCCTGTTACCTGCCAAAGGCGAATAGACGAATGGCCATACAGTAAACCTGTTGACATTGGTTTTAAAAACGGCCATTAATAAAAATTCGGTGATTTGTTAGAATGAATAATTATGAAACTCGGACTTTTGTTTGTGGCGAAGTTCGTTTTATTTATATATCGGTTGAACGGATGATTTTTTAATACGCATTCGCATATACGGAGTCGGAATAAGTTCGCACGCGCACTTTTTGCAACTCCTCGTTGCGCAACTATTTTGCCTACACGGAAAGAATAACTTAGTTACATTTACTATACAAATAGGAAAACTGGACTGACGTTTATTAGGAACTGCCATTAAATTTTCAGTAACAACTACAAAAATATTTGGTAATCCATTTATATGAAAAGTTTTTGTAAAATTTACAAAAATCTTCATTAAACTTGGTCACAATAAAAAATACTTCTTCTATTTGGGTTTCATAATAGCTACATTATGAAATGCAAAAAAAAAAATTGAATAACCTGCCACTTTATGAAACTGAAATTTTATTTCCGAGAACTCTCCGCTACTAGAGCCAGCGCGGTTGCCATTTCCGAGACTATAAGTATACAGGAAAGTAATATTATAGAAGGAAATTCGGCAATTTATGATAATCGCTTATAAAACATCGAAAGTGGCAACGCTGTATTTTTAAATATTAGCACGATTGTCCAAAATCAGCTGTTTATAGAAGCCGGCCGATATCGATCGAGAGAACCAACATGTTATTTGTTTTTATAATTTTTTGATGTTAAATACATTATTTCCCAGACAATAAGGGCGTATTTTTGTCTACACAGTAGCACTTTAAAATACTAATTCAGATTGAACGGTACTTAGATGTGTGACGTGAAAACTAATGTGATTTTGTGATGTGAGTACTTGGTGTTTTTTATAAATTAAGTTGGTTTTAAATAAGTCCTAAAGGGTAAGTGGCATTTATAAACTTTTAAGTTGTCCAGATCTGACGGGTGTCGTTCGAATTGAACAAATGAGAACATACCTGACCATTTATAAACTCCGCGGCGGTTCGTTGTTCGAGTCAGTTCAAGTTTATAAATGAGAGATTGTTTCCCAGCGAACTGAACGTAAAAGTTTATAATAATGTAACCTGAAAAATAAACAACTTGAAATCTGTCAAACGGTTATTGACTTTCTAAAGAGTTTACCCTGAAGATATGACAATACTGTTCAAGATTCACTGCCATATGTTGCTGTGTTTACCTTCCGAACAGGGGCACCACGTGGTAATTTTTGGTTTGACATAAGGTCATGTATAGGGCATATTAAATTAAAGTACCATTTTTGGATATTTGTCTTCAATTTGTTTTCATCTCAGGAATTGCCGGTTTAAATATAATACGTCATTTCCATAACACCCTGTATATACATATTTATAGTTATTGTAGACATTTCCTGGGCATTAATTGTTATTCCTGTCAGATGCTGTGTCGACACAATATTTTGTTCAATAGTATTATTTTGTTCAATATTTTTAACTTTGTTCTGCTCGCACCATAACTCAAAGTTTTGCAAATTCTCTAAGTTTTTTAGATTATTTTCTGCAATTTCTCGTATTTCTGACGAAGTACAACTTTCTTCCTGACCCATTTTATCAACTTTAAATACATTTATGTTTAATTATGACGGATGGGAAGAAGCTTTGTTGTGTTCTATTGTTTCTATCATGGCATATTGTTTAATTATGACGGATGGGAAGAAGCTTTGTTGTGTTCTATTGTTTCTATCATGGCATATTTGATACTTTGATAACATTTTATTAAATTGTAAAAGTATTGCCAACCCAAACAGAAAATATTAATTCAAATGGAAAAAATCTACTATATTTTTTAAAGTTTTTCAGACTTTAAAGACCCAAGTAGAAGAAGTATTATAAAATACACGGTTCATAAGACAATTAGAGCACTTGTACTTTAGAAAACTCCCCGCTTCGCGGGTCGTTTCCTAAATTAAGCGCGTGTTCTAAAATAATGTCTTATGAAACTTGTATCTTAATATACTATAAATAACAGCCAGTGAAATGCACCATACATTTTAAAATATTTAATTCGTGGACTTATGAATAAATTATATTCCCTATACATACGTTGTAAAATTTACAATATATTTTAGTAATTACTTGATTTTACTAAATTTATTAGAAATTCTAACGATACTTTTTCAGGAATTATGTGTATAATGTATCCGTCAATTTCAGACAATGTTGCAACGGTTGTAAGTTTTTAAAGACAATCATATTACACACCTCGTTTTACAATCACAAATAACCTAAACCACATACATTTAATAAGGATTGTGGCCGTCGGTCCGTCGTATTAATTATAGCTTTACCTTCACCAATCTCTCGTTGCATCAGTGCCATTTCTATTAATGTCTTCGCCGTGGCTGTCATAATATTGCGCGTTGCCAAGTTGTGTTAAAGATACCGCCATTCAAATCGTAGCTGACACATACAGGTAGACGAGTGGATCTGTGTCTCTGACGTATCGGTAAGGGGGGGGGTAAGCGATATCGCAATACACCATGGTCCAGTCATATGCGTGCTATTATTATTTTAAATAATGTAGGGGTAATAAAAATAGGAAATTCTTCAGTAATTGCATTTTATGTTTGAAGGTAGGTAACTATTTTTATCAAGGTTTAAAAAATTACTTTTTACAGTTTTTCAACATGGAAAAAACCAGCTGCATGATTAATGGTGATTTTTCAGTTTTGGTCGTATTAATGTACCTTTCTAGCTTTCGCTTAACTGGCAATTTAAATATATTAATTTGTGATTCCTCTCCACACAGACTTCACTGACCAGGAGTATACTCATTCATTATCACAAAGTTCAAAATTTTAATATAACACCCTAAAACAGTTATTTATAAAACACAATACAATAACTATTGCCCTTTCTATGACTACGCAACTGAGTGGGTACGTCCATCAAATATCGGACATCGCCGAACAAGCCCGTGGGCCCATCGGGTGTCACACGAGACGCATGCGCTCTCAACTCTCTGAGATATAACCTATCAAATTAGCTGTAGCTACCTGTAACCATTGACAACGCACGATGTTGCCATATTTTTAGATTAAAAGTAATTTAATCAAAAAAATATATTATTTTGCATTTAAATATCAAAATAAACAATGTGAAAAGAGAGTTTTAATAATATTGAAACTATAATATAATATTGGTTTCTTATGTACCTTTTACAATTTATTTTAAATGCGTAAATGTAATTTTAGGGTTTTGTCGGTAGGATATTATTAAATTAAAATTTAATATATGTGACAACATTGTTAACCCCAGAAATTTTATTGCCCGAATTCATTTCATAGCGACAGATAAACTTAATCCAACCGGCCGTAAAAGCAGCGGAGCCGGCAACGTACCCTGCGCCGTACCGTGGCAGTAAAATTTGTGACCGTCAAGCCTAAGGCGAAAGCTTCCTTTTCCAGCGGCAGAAAATCTAGGACAAAAGTCTTCTTTCCTCATTATTAGAAACGTGACCATTTTACGATATTACGCTCCGGTATTATGTAGAAAATGAGAATAAAAATGAAATTTATACGCCTGGTTATTAGTTCTTATGAGTAAGTAGCTCAACCGAAGTATTTTACGGATATAAACTGGGCAGCTATTTTTTGTTTGTGCGACTTTAAAAAAAAAACGCACATCTCAAGTCATCTTTACATACAGGGTGTTAATTGATTATGTGCAGTAATTTTAAGAGACAAGCTTCTTTGGGTGATTGTAAGACGAAAAGTTCATATAAACATGGGTCTGCAAATGTCTCGTTTTCAAGATACAGGGTGTTAAAAAAAATTTTTAATCGGGTTTTCGTAATTATCTTAAATATCCTTTTGTCAATATTGTTGAAATTTGGCAGCTTTATTTGTAGTATTAAGGGGCTAATTTAGCCGTAAGTAGATTAAATTTATTGAGTCCAGTGGCGTCCCGGGCGGTACCTTAACGAATATTATTGGGGGAAAAAGGTAAGCCTCTGGTTTTTTTTTTAATTTTTTATATTTTTCTCGAATTAAAATTGATATTGAAAACGAAGCATTTGCGGACCCATATTTATATTAGAATCACCCAAAGAATCGTCTCTTAAAATTCCTGCACATACTTAATGAACACCCTGTATACTGGGCGTCCCCGATAAGAATACAATCTACAGGGATCTCTTGAAACATAACATACAGAAATTATCAAATGTGATAAAAGGTATTTAGAAGAAATGGTAATTATTTTGTTACCTGGCGATACTTTTGAGCCGATGTCTAACCCAGATATATCTCTAATTGGTTTAGTTTAAAAAATAAATTAAATTCAATTTTTATGTAAGTTATGTACATTTTAGGAAATTTACCAAATACAAAAAAATTATATAATCAATCCGTTAGATCAAAGCGCCAACGTTGTAATGTTTACGAGATTAGTATTCATTGCTATCTTTGGGGTCCGAATCATAGTAAAATAGAAATAGACGTTACCAGAGTGCAGTTGGATTAGTTCACGATTCATTTGATACTAATAATATTTTTTTCGCCTCCTTCTCACAGTTTATAGTAAAATTATTGGAAAATACATGTATTTTAAGAGCAATTGCGGATTAACCTTAAACCATTTGTAATTAACAAATTAACGAATTTTTAATTGGGATTTTGCAAGATACCTTTGCGATAAATATGTCAATCTGGCTATGCTGCAATAATGACCGAAAGAGGTGGGAAAGGCTGTTTGCAGTCGTTGCGTAGGCTACAAATGTACATTTTTCTATCTGTAGTTTGTAATATCTTTGATGCATCTATCTATCTATCTATCAGTTTAAAAAAATTATTAAAATTGGTTCATTATTAACGAAATAACACCTTATTAATTAGGATGTGAATTTTTGAATATTCTCTAATTAATTGGCTTAGCGTATATGTGATATGTTTAAAAACCAGTTGAAAGATGATTATTTCATTTAAAATCATGTAATATCATTAAATTGTTAGTCACAAATTGTAACATTGTTGTTATTTTGTCTCTAGCCAGTCATCGTATATTTACAAAAATATACGTATGAACATGACTTTCTTAATATTAATATTAAATAATGTATTTTTTTTTCACTAGAAAAAAATATTCTTTTATTTACAACCATGCATGTAATAATGACATTTCATCTATCTTTGAATGGTGGGAAGTTCACGCTTTTTTACTTTTACTTTCCACCCGGGTGTAAAAGACTCACTTTCCACCCGAGTGGAAAGTAAATTATTTTTTTGTAATTTTTTTAAAAATCGATATCTCAAAATAATTTGCGAACACACTTTTTTAAAAATGCTAATAGCTTTGCGTGTTTATATATGTCTACTTTTTCCCTAATTGATAGAGTGGTCCTCAGCATTGAATATTGTGACCAATTCGTTGATATCTTCTTTGTCTTGGCATTTTCACTGAAATAAGCTAGTAACGCCGACTCAGAACCAGGATTTTGAACTTTGTTTCCCGTACACCATTCTTTCAAACAGTTATATGCCTTGTCATATCTCGGGCGGCTTTTAGTTGGCAGAAGATCTTCTTCTATTATTTTTGCAGCTTCCCGAATTTCTGGTGGAGTAGCAGCAAAATTAAATTCCTCATCTGATAGCATTTTTCTATTGTTAAAATAATATATTGTTTAGTAACATGGAAACCATATTCAAAAAGTGATATTTGCCATCTTGATATGTGTATTATTACCTAAGTTATTTTACCACCTGCGGTTATTTGAAATATCTGTCTAGTTTTTCAATGGAAAAGTCAAAATGGCATTTATCTTTTATTAATAATTTTATTTCAAAATAATAAGAAGTGGATGTTAGATGTGGTCGTAAATAAAATAGTATGCAAACCTCGGGGAAAAGTTTCATTTCCTTCTCGCCGCTTCCGGCTTCGATTAACTACCACACTTTAAAAAATGCATTGTATCTAAGACTAATTTTATCTTGCTGTTAAAGTTTTAGCTTATGTAAAAAAATAATTTTTACTTAGCAAACCAAATTTTCGTTTTAACTGAATTACGATGATAAGATGATCTAGTTAACAGAACTAACTCTTATTTTTAACTACTTCTTAGTTAACATAACTACATTATCATGTTGAAACCAACACTTTTTATTAATTAGCTCCCTATACTAATTTACTTAGTTATTGTTATTGGCCAGATATAGTAGTAATAAGTAGGTACGATGTGAGACCTGACGTCACACCAACTGCCGCCAATTGCTGCTAGGAGATGGCGCTGCGCGCCGTTGATAATACGGCGTGAAGTATTAGATGTACACCTTCATTGTACTGACGAGAACTAAAGAGTTCAATACCGGTCTGCAGGTGGTTACATCCTATCAATGGAAAAGGCTTCCTTTTCTTGGTAGTACCATTCAATCTGAAATGGTATTTTAAAGTGCTACTGTATAGACTAAATACGCCCTTATTGTATAAGGTACCATCGGGTGGTCTGGAAAAATAATAATTTTTCCATACATTGGTATTTAATATTTCTTTGCTCTTTTTAACAATAAAATAGGTAATAATTAACAAACACAGTTGTTGAAACAACAGTATGATGTTGCTCCTAATAACTAACTATATTGGTTACCGTACGAATATTTATTCTTTCGGGTACTAGAAGTACTTTGTTGACTTAAAAAGAGTTATTAGTGACTTCAACTAGAATAATCGTAGCAATAAAATTTGGCCTTCGATACTAAATTTCCTCTTATCGCCAATTTCACTAAATTTTCTTGTTATTGAGACTAAGATCTTGGTATCCTAAACTAGACCATTTTTTAGTGTGCACCGACTCTCTCGACAGGAATGAAACACTTTCCACCTCGATACGTAATATACTATTCTTTTTCGTCGAAGATTTTCAAATTCTTCTCATTTATCTTTTACCAAACGCTTGAAAAAAAATGTTCCCATGTAGTTAGCTTTGGAAGGTTCTTCGATGTGATCGAATGACCGTTATTCGAAGCATATGAATCGCTTAATCAAATTAAAAGCATAATTTATTAAACTCTTGATAAATATATCACCATTACCGCGAAACCTTCGCCCAATTAGGATTGGCCGCAAAAGAACCGCTAGATTTTCGAAGACATCTCAAGGATGTCACCACGATTATGCGTAGAAACATATTTGAAATATTAATTTTTGTGAATTTCTCGAGACTTTTTGCAAACACGCGAATCAATTTTTTAACCGCGAAGATCTTCGAAACGGTACGTACGGATGTTTCGTATGAATTGGTAGACGCTTTTCTTCCCGGCGATCCCAAAAGGTCTCTTTAGAAGCACGTCAATTTCGCGTAATTTACGTTTAAACAATTAATCAGCGGAATTGCAAAAAGTTTCTATTTATCATACTAATGTCCGCAAACTTGGAATATAATTTATCAGGTGTTCTGGTGCCATAAATTATTTCTACGAAAATTTGTTTATTTTATATTAGAATATATTTGCATATATTTGGATGAATATAGCCGGGCCAGACATAGACTAACCTACTGAAGTTGAGATATTGAGTTCTCTAGATTAGAATAAAAAACATTATGCTTATGCGGACTTTTTTGGAGCTTCTACACAGGTATTTGAAACACCATATTACGCATAAGACAAGAAATTTGAAATATTTTTGGAAAATGGCACCATTTGGGACTTATACAGGGTGATTGATGGTGGATGGCCTATTAGACGTTTATGGAGAACTAGTCATCGGATCACTTTGAAAATTTGGGAGCTTAGAGAAACGGACATGATCTCTCTTTAAAAAATATTTTTAGCCATGCAGTGTTGCCGTTTCTACTTGAAAGTATTAGCAACTTTGATAATTTAAACGGAACACCCTGTGTATTATTTTTGTTTTAGAATCCTTATTAAATTCTTAATAACTTACCTTAATATTTTGCTACACCTATTTGTTATAGTTCTCGAGATAATAATTAATTTCACTTTTTTTTCCGGAAAACATGTCATACAAAAAGTGATGATATTTTTAAACTCTGACAAATTAAAGCACTGAAATTTGGTATGGAGTCAGGTTATATCTAGAGGTCTCTCACCCTCTTTCCAAATATTAGTTATAATAGTACAGGGTGTTTCAAAATACAAATATTTTGATGCTTTGGAAAAATGGTAAATAGTGAAATTGTCTATCTTTCTATGTATAATGTTATTATACCGATCTTGAACAGTTTTTGACTTATGAGCATTTATTTAGCAACATTAATTATTACAGATAATAATCGCACTTTTTAGACCAATTTGGCAAGTGGCCTATGGAAATTGTTTTGTAATGGTTGACATTTTGCAAAAAATATCTAATTACTTATTAATTATTTAAATATTTTTAAAACAAACTTTAAAAGATGTCTGCTTCTATAAGCTCTCAAGTTTTCAAAGTGATCCGATGACTAATTCTCCATAAACGTCTAATAGGCCATCGACCGTCAATCACCCTGTATACATGGGCCTTCGCCATTGGGATTTCAGGAGTTGGGGCAAAGTTACGTAATTATGGGCCCAATAATATGTCGGAAAAAAATCTAAAATAAATACACGAGCTTCCAAAAATATGTGAAAATATCAGCACCCATTTATTGCGGTTTGAAGATGCTGGGACCTACACGATGGGATTTAATCAGGTAGTCGGTTTATTTCCGTTAAATATGAACGTTATTAAGTAAACTTTACTACATGTACATATATACTATTAACTAAATTTTAATATTGCATCTAGGAAACTCGATTGACTTCTATGGTCGAACGTTTTGTGCTAATAAGATAGCAATTTTTTTTATAGGCTGTGTTTAACATATTTAAATAAGTTCGTACGAATTTAATTAGAAAACCGATCCGTCTGACCAAATGTTTCAATGAATATCGATCTACACTAGTGGTTTGACTACTTCATGACGGTATTAATTTTTTTTTCAAATTGCGACAAGGTGATTTTTTCAGCCGTGGTTTTTATACTTATACAGGGTAATAATTAAAAAACCGTTTTTTCTATTTTACGCAAGGAAACTATGTAAAATCTCTCCTCACATGGCATGCGCTTCTGAAATTTTATTGGTACCTACACGGAAAGAAAAGCTTACGTAAATTTACTATAAAAACGATGACTGTAATAACTTTTATTAAGAAATGTCATTAAATTATAGCAAAATTTTAACCTAAATTTTTAGTATTACACTAATATGGAGTAAACCTAACCATTTATACCTTTTGGGCAGTGGCGGTTCTTCCACAGGAGCACATGCGCACGTGCACCCCCAAAACAAAATGAATAAAAAATATTAATTTATATTTATTGAATATTATTTATCGTATAAAGTCCGACCCTCCCTAATATTTTATCGTACCGTCAAACTTAAAGAGTCCGACCCTACCTAATATTTTATCATCCCGTCAAACCAAACTGTATAGATCCGGCAACCGTGCCTCGGTCGAGGTAAATGACGATTATGACGAGACTTGCTCGCACGTGCGAATAAGTAGTGCAGTTTCTCTGTAGTAAGAGGTGGCGGGTGGCAGCGGGGGATAGTGGGGCTATGGCGATTTAACATGGAAAAGGCGCACAGTTAGAAATTCGAGCGTGTATGTTTTAATACATATTTTAATATTATATATTTATTAAGTTACAATGAATAGTTGACGGTGGACTATTTAAGAAATAACTCTATCTCTTTGAGTTTGGAGCAAAAAATTGAAGTGAAGAATGCGGGAACACCTAAACCCGAAATTAATTTAACGCAGACCACAAAGGGTAAATCTAGGGACTTTATTAGAAAGTTTAAAAATGAAATATATAAAAAAAAATTTATAGAGGGTATTCCAAACTTAATGAGGCTGTTATTGATCAATTTTCTACAATTAAGAACCGAAGAATGGACTTTACGTTTAAGCACTGTTGTGTAGGGTCGATAAATGTTGTGTATTTCGATAAATCATACTCGATATGATTTTAAACCATTTTATTTAAAGATTTAAACTAAAAAACACTGAAAATATGAAGAATGCCAATTTGTTAGTCTCGTGGCTTGATTCGTTCTCGTCATAAAACAGTTAACTATTGTTCTCGTCTTGGTTGCGCCTAATGACGTAGCCGTAGATGGCATAGTGGTATTAGACATCATTCGGTTTTCTTGATAACTCGTAGATGGCGGTACTAGTATTAGACATCATTCGGTTTTCTTGATTGCTCGTAGATGGCTTTAGCAGTATTAGTAGTGGACTGTATAAATATTGTTACGAGGGTTGCATGCGACGACGTTAAGATCCGACAGCTATACATACACACTAAGAAAACCTTTCTTATTTTCCAAAAGTTGTATTTCCTTGTGTAAAATTTAAAAATAAATAAAAATATGTTTTACCTAACGCATTTTCTTATTACTCTTTTTCTTTCTACATCTAAAACGCCTAGAAAAATTTCACCATACTTTTGAACCCCCTCTATCATAGGTAACGAGCCGCCACTGCTTTTGGGAACAGTTTTTGTAAAATTTATTAGATATAGTCCCAAGCGGCCACCCATCCAAGTGGTAACCTTGCCTCGCTTGACTTCTTCGAACGATGGTTTATTCGCTGTATGAGTTCTCCACCTATCATCTGTTATAAAGATCGAAAATCCACGGATCGTTGCATCTGATTTAGGCCTTTTATTCTTGTAAAAAATCATTTTTACAGGAGTTCTTCTAAACTTGGTAATTTTTACAATAAGAGCGCTCATTTTGATTGACATCGGCAAATAATTCCTAATTTTACTAGTTCATCCATTAATTATTGTCATTCGCACTGTAAAATGTGCTTAATTTTGTAAAACACGTAAAATAAAATAATTTTACAACATTTTGTAAATGTACTAAAATAGCACTTAATTATTTGTATCAATTGGGACGATTTTACGATATGTACATCACAGAAAACTAAAGTGACCGACATGCTTGACTAAAAAACGTTTTGTGTGAACAAGAGGCACTAAAAATTAAAATTTTACAGTTCATAAATTTCAATTCCCGCTGAACATAAGAAAAAATCCAATAAATAACCAAAACAGACTTAATAGTCTTTTATTTTAAAATAAATTCGATTAATAAGTCCGCGAGTGTCACAATAAGTTGGCAGTCCGGAGATTTACGAGGCGTTAGGAAAGTGACAGCGACACACAAATAATTATTTGTCTAATAGTATGGGATCGTGTAGAGTGTCATAGGCCGGGGAAACATATTTTTTGTCATCACGTATACACGCAAATTTACAATCTTACTCCGTTAATAAATTAAATTGATCGCAAATATTTTGAAAACGGGGTAAATGATACAATTTGCACAAGGTTTGATATCCAGTCGTATTTAAATGTCTTATGAATTTGATAGTAAGTCGAATGAAAGAATAATATCATGGTATTTAAGTATATATATATATATTTTTTATGTTCAAACACAAGCACTATAGGAAAAATCCTTTAGGGCACTCTGGGAGTGGTGCGTGTGCGCAAAAAGCGTTTCACGTTGGTTTTGAATCGTTGGAGGTTATATTCGTTGGGAAAAACGACCTCGGGAAGGTCGTTCCACAAGGATGTAGTCCTCCAGATGAATGAATTCTTAAATAATGAAGTTCGAGGAGTACTAAGCTTAACCACATATGGATGGGCGGCAGTGGTTCGTCGTGTATTTCTGCTATTCGTCGCTCTGAGCGGAATTAAGAGGGCAAGGTCAGCCGAGCACCTTCCATGGAAATATCGTCTTCGATGTTCTAGGCTGTCGAGGTTCTTCGTGAGCTTCATGAAATTACAACATAGATTAAAGGTACGTTAAACAAATAAAAGTATGACAAAACTTGCATTGAAACATCCGTTGAAATCATATGGGAACCATGGGAAGCGTGCACATAATGATGTCATTTCCTGCGCTATATCATACCTTGTTGTGTAACAGCCCATCAACAATCAAGCTATACAGCAAAAAATGCCTTTTAAAAAAACGTTTGTAAAACATACGACCCTATGGTATGCCCGGTCGATTATGTGCATGGTTGTCTAGCTTTCTTAAGGACCGATCTCTGCAATTGACGGATTTCTCTCAGACACCTTCACCATCAATGCCGGTGTTCCTCAAGGGCCCATATTGTCTCCCACTCTCTTCTTACTCTACATTAACGACCTTCTAGTGAAAACGAAAAACCCGATATTTAGTTTTGCTGATGATAGCACACTTATCTGATTTTCTCTTTGAATGCACAAACATCGGCTGCCGACGCACATCTTCGCAGACAGCATGAAGTATCACGCCTCAACAAAGACCTGAAAGAAATTTTGGCTTGGGGTGACAGTAACCAAGTCGAATTTAACACTAAAAAAACCAGGCAGCAGTTTTCACTAAAAAGGTTCACATTATAGAACCGGATATAGTCATGGACGGACACGCAATCCCAGTGGCTTCATCTATTAATTTGCTGGGCGTCAATCTGGGAGGAAATATGTCTTGGCATAACCACGTTGTGGCAATCGCCAAGATATCTTCTCAGAAACTTGGTGTACTCTTCCGAACCAAAAAGTTGTACACACCTCAACAACTTTTGACACTATACAAAGCCCAGATTCGACCATCACTAGAGTACTGCTCTCATGTCTGGAGCTCTGCACTCAAACATACTCTTCGGCTACTGCACGTGAATCGCTTTTTGCGCACACGCACCACTCCCAGAGTGCCCTAAAGGATTTTTCCTATAGTGCTTGTGTTTGATCATAAAATAACAAAAATACATATAATTTAGTCGTTGACCCTAAAAACAAAAACGTATCACAGGAGACTTATAGAACAAATTTACAATTCGGTAGCTTTTATATAATTGCTATAAATCGAATTTGTAACTAACCTTAAGGTTTATAAGGACAGTCTGCTAGTTGAGAAGTGCGCGGAGGTTCAAGGAGGAGGGTATGTTGAAAAATAAAATTATCTTTTCGTTCCATTATTAGGAAGTCTAGTGTTTTTAAATCGGTTCCATCGGATGCTGGACTAAAATAATAAATTATTATAATAAATATAATAGGAAACCGCCGGCCGTTTAACGAATACGCCTATTTCAAATCGCTTAATTTCAGCCGACTTTAACGACTTTATTAAGTTGACTTTATATGTAGCAATGTGTTGCTTACCCAGATTTTTACATTTATTGTGGCTTTTTAAGTGTTCTAAAGGACAATGGTGTCACTGGGCGTCGGTCCGAACCTTCAACTGTCAAATCTGAGAATAGTATATTAAGATACAAGTTTCATAAGACATTATCTTAGAGCACGCGATTAATTTAGAAAACGACCCGCGAAGCGGGGAGTTTTCTAAAGTACAAGTGCTCTAATTGTCTTATGAACCGTGTATTTTATAATACTTTTTCTATTTGGGTCTTTAAAGTCTGAAAAACTTTAAAAAATAGTTGATTTTTTTCCATTTGAATTAATATTTTCTTTTTGGGTTTGCAATACTTTTACAATTTCATAAAATGTTACAAGTATCAAATATGCGATGATAGAAACAATTGAACACAACAAAGCTTCTTCCCATCCGTCATAATTAAAAATAAATATATTATTAAAGTTAATAAAAATGAGTCAGGAAGAAAGTTGTACTCTGCCAGAAATACGAGAAATTGCAGAAAATAATCTAGAAAAACTTTTAAAAAGAATATGCAAAACTTTGAGTTATGGTGCGGAGCAGAACAATGTTCAAAATATTGAACAAAATAACAAATAATACTATTGACACAATATTTATTGTATCGACACAGAATCTGACAGGAATAACAATTAATGCCCAGGAAATGTCTATAGAGTAACTATAAATATGTATATATAAAGTAATATGTATAATACTATATTGAAATAAAAATAGTACTTTATTGAATAAAACTTTAGAAATAGAGCATAAACTGGAAGCTATTTCTATTATTTTTAGGTTATGTTGTTTTATAGTTGTGACTAGAAATTAGTTGACGGACACCGTCAGCATGTTATATATTTCCGAGTATAGGTATTTCAGATAAATATCTAGTAAAAATTAACTATTTGCAAGGTTAAAGGTTAGTATTTTAAAGTTTTCTATAAAAAATTGTTGTCGAATCCATAATGCCAAGAAAACTAATTTCAACGAAATCAAAGTAAGCCTAAAATTCGAACCCTACTTGCTGCCAACATAAAAAAATTAAATTTCAGTTTCATAAAGTGGCAGGTTATTAAATTTTTTTGCATTTCATAATGTAGCCATTATGAAACCGAAATAGAAAAATTACTTTAATGTTGTGGTCATTATTGAAATAACCGACATCGCTTGATTAGTGAAAAACTGCTCGAGTTATAAATTCAAGCGAAAATCGTCGCTTGTTACTTATTATCTTTGACGCTCAGAAGGCCGACACGACACAATATCGACCAAAGGATATTTAAGAAATTTACGAAAACCCGTTAAAAAAATTTTTTTAGCACCCTGTATCTTGAAAACGAAGCATTTGCGGACCCATGTTTATATGAACTTTTCGTCTTAGAATCACCCAGAGAATCTTAAAATTACTGCACATACTTAATTGACACCCTGTATAGAAACGGAAGCTATACACTTCATACTTACTATAAGATATTTTGCTAATTAGTCTTATAAATCCCGTGTGCCTATGACAAATCGGAATAATATTTTCATTTACTCGACCGATTAATTTTTAGCACGCGTTATAAATACATCTAATCCTAAATTATCAGCTGCTTTTAACTTCGGGCTTATATTAATGTCCGACGCGTATAAGTCTATTTTCTAATAACCGGTGATCTATTTTCTGTTTTGTTGCGTGTTAAAAATTCAAAATGGTCGCGCGAATAAGAGGTTGCGGTTTGATCAGATTTTATACCAATACATTAAATTGGGGAATTTTAGGAACAATCGGTATCTTTTTCCAAAATTTGTATTTTACTATTTCTTTCGCCGATTACTTAAAAAATTTTTAAACCCTCCCCAATCAATAAATTAACTAAAAAACTTTATTATTAACGGCTAAAACTTCACGAAAAGAAATATTGATCAGCCGATGACTCTCGTCTCTTTCTAACATGCCAATAAGCGGCATATTTTTAAATTAAATTGATGCAACATAGATGGCACAACAATTTGGGATTGTTTGGGATCCTCATCTTAAAGAACTTATCCGCAAATAAGCTCCTTATTGAAAATATTCTACACTCCCCGACAATAAATTCCGGACAAAGATAACACTGGTCAACACATAATTTGGTGCCGTCAATTTGTTTCTAGGTAATTTGGGTCTGCTAAACCAAAAAATAACTCAGATTTGCTCCATTAGATCGTTTTCAAAAACTAGGGCCATAAGCTATATTTTCGAGATTAAGGGTATTTTATATCGCATAATTCTATATGTCTATATGTATTACTACTGTCACCAAAAAAACAACTTAGGAATGGAAGAAAAATGTTTATTGTACACCACAACATATACAAAAATCATCTGTCAATAACAATAACAATATTTACTTAAGTTATTAATTTAAATTAACGTAATTTTGGTACTTGGATAAAGAAGATTCTTTTCATTTAGTCTGAAGGCTTGTGACTCTTTTGGGAGATTTAAGTCTCTGACGACAAGGTCACTTAAAGCGTTCGGGACTTGTTAAATCTCCTGCAAAATCGCTGTCCTCTTTTTCAAATCGGTCACTCTGCTGCTCGTGAGATGACGTTTCGATTGCATCCTCTGGTAACGTAGGCAGGCTGCTATATATTGGAATTGGTATTTCCTCATAATGATGAACAGGTCTTCTTGTTGACTCCAGGTTAGGATAGTTCCTAACTCCTAAATAACAATCGTCAAGGTGGCTTTTTTGTTCCCTCCATACCATCGGACCACCAAACTTTAAGCACTTTCTTTGTCCATTGTCGCAGGTGTTCGACACAGGTTTTGCATATAACATGAGGAGCCCAGGGTTTATCTTGGTCTCCTAAGTGAACACCAAAATAGGCCAAATAAGCTTTTTTCACCAAGTCCCAAATCACTCTTCTACTTTCTTTTAAAATGTACTCGCCACATATGTAGCAAAAAACGTCCGAATGGTTTACGCAAATACGCCTACATGTAGGCGCCATGTTTTAATACGATTTTGCAAAAAACACACTCTTGCAATGAAACTCAAGTTTCAACTACATTTTGCAAATAGATGCAGGCAATTGAATGATAGAAAAGTTTTGGACTTGCATTGTCTTTATTTGTTATATATCACAACGTTTCAACTGGTAAGTATCTCCAGTCGTCTTCAGGTGAATACTAAATAAGAAAAGTAACTACAGTTCTATTTATACTAGCTATGTGCACTGAAGCATAATTGAGATGGGTGCAGTCGTGTGTTCAGTTTTGCGCGATATTAGTAATTCTAAACTTACATCTACTTAACAAAGGTTTCCAGATATTTCTTAAATCTAACGAAGGTTTACTAAAACAGCCAGGGTTCTGGTGTATGGTAGCAGCTTCCTTGAACTTCCTCTTCCTCCAGTGTGGTTCTTTGAGCAGGATTTCGGCTTCTGTCCACCTGATGTGATGGCCGTGAGTCCAGGCATGGTCAGCTGCACCTGATTTTTCCGTTTCTCCTTTTTGACTGTTGTTTCTGTGTTCTTTAATCCTTGTTTCCAGTGGCCGTCGTGTTTCCCCAATATACGATCGGCCACATTCGCAGGGGATCTGGTAGACGCAGTTTTTTCTATCTTTCTAGCTGGTTTCGTCTTTGTTAGATGGCTTCTTAAGTTGTCTCTCGAGCTGAATACCGTTCTGATGTTGTATCGTTGCCCTAGTCTTCTAATTCTCTCGGATATTCCTTTGACATATGGAACGTTGAGTATTGGTTGAGCCTCTTTTGTCTATCCTTTTGGTATATTTGGCCGAGTCGACAATGCAAGTCCAAAACTTTTCTATCATTCAAGAAACACCATTGTCTACAACCTTCAAACAGACACATACAGGCAATATTCCGCATATGGGGATTATATATGTAGGTACTAATACCCTAGGACACAAGCCAAGTTAACGAATTAATTTATGAGGCTTACGGTATACAATTTCATTCTCTTTTATTGTCTTCTAATGTATATTTTGTGCTAATTGCAAATACGAAAATAAGAAATTTGCAGGTGCAAAAGAATTCAAGGAAAAATTATTTCTTATCTGTAATAATTATATGGCCTTTTACCAATATAAGATTAGGTATTTCCAGTGATGTCTTGATCATCAGGCAGGAACAAAAGATTCACCCTTAATTTCTTAACGCCCTATGGAAAAATTGAACGGCAGAATTTAACTACCTTGTGTTTTGTTTTGAAGTATGACCTTGACTTAACACAATGTTTTTTGGTCCACGTCATTATCTGCTTTTTAAAAGAGGATACACATTTTTACAATAATAACAAACATGATGACGTTGCAGGACTTTTGTCTCATTTTATCATTTCTGTATGATTAACGAGATCCCTGCAGAGTCCATTCTTATCTGGGACACCCTGTATATAACTCTTCCTCCATGTATTCCGTATCGCAAATAGGTAAACCTTGTTTTAGTTACGGTACGGATTCCCCATGAACTTTGCTGCGAAAATTCGCTATTGTTTCGCGATGAAGTTGGCCGTTTATAAATAATTTATAGGCCAAAACCTCCAACCAGGAAACTTGGCTAGCTGCATGCATGCTCCTAACTGTTTATTAAAACTCTATCCAGAAAAATAACTTTATTCATGTTGCCGACAAGTTATATTTGAAAATAGAGCCTTCAAGATAGATAAGTAAAGAAATTGTTTAAAGAAACATACGAACGTTCCAAATTAGAAAAAGTGTCCCCGCTATAGGAGATGGCTTGGCACCATTGAGTTTGCGCAGTAGGGTGGAAATTTTATCGATCGCGTCAGAGCCGGCCCGACATTATTTGTTTGTTGTTATTCGTCGCCATCTTTGGTTCTGGATGCTTTTTCAAATTACAGAATAAAAAGTGGTTCATCCACATTGTTGTCGGTATATTAGTGCTTATAAACTTTCATTACCTAACAACAATTTTTGTGAAGGAGTTTTTAATTTGTGGTGATTCGATTCGCTGTTTGGTAGGTTAGTGACTTGTTTTGTTTAAGATGAAAGGACACAAGTGCATGGTGCTGTTTTGCAAAAGTCGTGGTTCAATACCAGGTATAAAGTATTTCAGGTATGTACACATATACGAAAATATCTTGCTTATCACATTATCCGATCTTCGGAACCGAATTTCACTAAAAAGCTTGTAAAAAAAGAAGAGAGTGTCACTCGTATACAATATAATATATATGTGGTCACTACCTAATCTTAAAATAATGTATATTTAATTTGGTGCATTAGTACCTGATAATAATTCAGAAATTAGTCAATATAGTCATTCATTTTTAATTTTTGGTTTAGAAAGAAGTGAGGTTAAGAAACATACGACGTTGGATGAAAGTTAAAATAAAGCTTATCGTGTCGATTGTTACAAATATTCGGACGGAATTTGGCACCAAAAGTTTGCACCAATCAGGGCACCGTCGGATCATCATATCGTCAGAAATCTTATGCATGGAACGCTGTCTTAAATCGAACTAATCGAAATTTTGATTGCAATATTTTTCCTAACTGACCAGTGAAATTTACATTAAAAAAAAGTTGAAATCCGGTCCTGTCGAATGTTTACTTTCACAAGGAAATTTCCGAACTGCGCAAACTCACAACGCCCCCGTCGATGCCCATAGCGGGGACATAATTGCAGATGGCATTAGCATTATAATGTGAACCTAATACGCAAGTATTATTTTCCCAGTAACAAGTTGCTATGAAAGATTTTTATTCTTTATAATGAGATCAATAAGCCTCTGGTGGCTCCGTGGTTAAAGCGGCAGTCGCTGTGAACTCTCGGATGAGAGTTCTTAGGTTCAACCCCACGACCGGTTCGCACTAGGTGGATTTTAATGGTATAAGTCATGACGTTACTGTCCGGCGTCACTCTCCAATCGGTAGTTCATACCTCAACGCGAAAACTCAAGGCTTGATAGCGCTTGGGCTATAGCAGCGTATGATCGTGGTTCGGAGCACACGTTAAGCTGCGGGATCCCTCGAGAATGGCCCCCATCAGGCAAACGATAATAATATCAAAGAATTTAACAACTATTTTTAAAACTGATCAGAAATAGTTTCCTGGATAGTTAAACAGTTATAAGGTGTAATAACTCAAATTGATTTAATTTGGTACATACGGTCGAAAGACACTTGTAGTCTTCCAAATGGTATTTATAGTTGAAATGGCTAGAAATGCAAACAAATAGAGATTTCACATGAAGATACAAAGGAATTCGTGAGTGAGACCGCGGCCATTTAGTTTAAGTAGGAATGAGCACTTACGGTAAGTCATGAATCGACTTTTATTGTTGATATCGATAAAGCTAATCACACTCAAACTGTAAAAGTTTTCGAAGATTGTCTACTCGAGTCCGTTTGTTACTGTTTGTACGTAAGTTTATTTATCCCTATTTTGTAGCTCTCAACATCATCAATCCGCAATAAATGGGTGCATGGTCGGCTTGAAAATATAGTTATTTACATATTGATACTTAAAATGGTATATTAATTACTGATGCCGTTAAATACAATTTGTACTCCGGCCTTGCCTGGTCAGAAGGATAATTAAAGTTTTTATGACAGTTCTCGCTGATTTTGGCGCAGAACGTGTTTCTTTAACAACAAACTTCTTAAGCGAACGCAAATTGTGAACGGCGGCATTAAATATCGATTCGAATAACTCATCCCTAGTATCCGTGACTTGTTCGTCAGAGGATTGAACTCGTACTTGCGCCGATGTTTTGACCCCGCTTAAATTCTTCTTGTTATTGCTTCTTGTGTCTTTATGCTTCTCAAACCTTAAATTAACTCTTAAAATGTATTACGTCACAATACGGGAAAATAACTGAATATTTTGTTAATAAAATGAGGAACGATGTCGCTGTCGGTTTTTTTTTTCATGGAGTTTTGTGGCTCTATTATACAGGGCGTCTCCGATTAAGTCGACACTATCGCTAACTCCGTTATTATTAGAGCTACGATGTAGTACCACCACATATATACAGGGTGTTATGGAAATGACGTATTATATTTAAACCGGCAATTCCTGACATAAAGACAAATTGAAGAAAAATAGCCATAAATGGCGCTTTCAATTCATTCAGTGGAAAAAGTGACCTGACGTCAAACTAGGAAAACACCTGTGTGGCACTGCGATACATGTAAGCAATCAAGGAATTCTGGCCGGTGTTGTCATATGTACACCTTAATCTCTTTAGACAAAATAAAATAATTTAAACACTTTTCCATTCTGTAATACCTTTTTGTACAATTAATTGAAGAACATTTACGACGGACTATGTTTTAAACAACCCGAAAAATCATATGGAATAGTAATAGCCACGTACGTCACTAGGTCAAATGCCAATGACCTCTTGACGCCTTACATAGGCTGTGTTCATATAGCGCCGCACGCTTGCGTCTGTTAGTTGAAGACCAACCAGCGGCCGGATACGTTGTGTCTCGTCGATCACCAACACACTCTCAGCAATCCGCTCTGTTTTTTCGGTTTACGCGTGTATCTTGCCCGTCCATAAATAATCTTTGAATATTGTTTTTATTGACGCGCTTCTTCTGGACGTCAAATTATTCGCGTGTAATAAAATCTAATAATCTGTATTATTGTATTTTCAAAAGCTAACTATCGGTTCTGTTTCACTATTACTGTGTGTACATAAAGTGTTTCCAGGAGTGTTCCCATGAAAAAGAAAAAAAACTGATTGTGTTTGTGCCTGGATTTCCTCGCTCTTTAGGTATAAGGATAAATACAATAGGTAGAAAATAATTTATTTTTATAATTTTATATGGAATTTCAGTTTTACATTAAGTTTGGCAACATTGTCATTGGCTCTGGGTGAAGTGTTGTACAGTAGCGCGGACTGACCTGTGAGTAAGAGTATTTATTACCCCACTTTTAAAACGGTCGATTTAAAAAAAATAAAATATTTAGCGCTTGTCAAGAACACCCAAGGAGTCACCCATTTAAATATAATACGTCATTTCCATAACACCCTGTATAAACAGTATATTGCTAATACCATCTGCAATTATGTCCCCGCTATGGACATCGAAGAGGGCGCAGTTCGGAAATTTCCTTGTGAAAGTAAACAGGACCGGGTTTGTTCTGTAAATTTCACTGGTTAGTTAGGAAAAATATTGCAATCAACATTTCGATTAGTTCGATTTAACACAGCGTTCCATGTATACGATTTCTGACGATATGATGATCCGACGGTGCCCTGACTGGTGTAAACTTTTGGTGCCAAATTCCGTCCGAATATTTGTAACAATCGACACGATGAACTTTATTTTAATTTTCATCCGACGTCGTACGTTTCTTAACAAATAATTCAACAAATAATGTCGGGCCGGCTCTGACGCGATCGATAAAATTTCCACCCTACTGCGCAAACTCAATAGGCCCGCGCCATCTCCCATAGCGGGGACACTTTTTGTATTTTGGAACGTTCGTATAGGCAATATAAGTATATTGCCTATACGAATATATTGTATATGTGAGTGCCACCGATGCGTAGCGCAATTTTATCAGTATAAAGATTATCGAATAAATATTTTAAAAATTATATAAACGATTGTGTAATATCTTAAATAAAGACCTGTTCCTCATACCTACATTTTAAACATTTCTAAATATACATGACTGGGCCATGTTGTTATTTTACCTTGACTTTGCCAGACTAACGATTATACGTATGTACTAAATATGGAAATAAATATTTCGCCGACTTAAAAAAAGAGACAAAGCTACGGCAAATTATTTCGCAAATCATTAAAACATATCTCTGTTCATCATAATAAATAGAATTATCCAAATAATATATTTTTGTTACCTACTGCTTAATGACATTTGATATTCAATTTTATGATGTATGCCTGCAGCACTTTTTGTTATAATTAGTCGGAAGTTCACGTCCAAGGCCAAAGATAATTAATAATTATTATATATTACCTTATTAGTATAGATATTTGTAATATGTGACGCGTTGTCTGTTGTCGGTTAGTTATCAATACCGTCAAAAAAATCGATACTTGGTTTAATAATTTTATTTATATAGCACCTTCGTTCTATATATTATTATTGTGCTTTCGTGCGACTTAATAACTGTATACATTTTGTCACCACACATTTTTGCTTCTAAAAATCATTTTAAAATGATGATGCAGTTAATTTCGAAATAGATGATTTATCACCAATTTATCAGCCACATCATGTCTTATTTCACCCTGCCTTTCTAATATCTTGTAATAATTTTTCTAGTGTGCTGCCGTATATTTTATTACAAAATGTGTCGTCATATTACTAGATACTAACGTTTGGTAAATTTAACGATAAAATTGCCACAAGGGCTATAAAAATGGTATTGAAATGACGATGCAATCAATCTCGAGATACATGATTTCTCAACTACATCGTGTCTTATTTCACCTTGCCTTCCTAATATAGTACAACAATTTTCCTAGTGTGCTTTTACCTTAAGATTACGTACGTTCTACTACAAAACGTGTTGTTATCACAACTAGATACTGATGTTTGGTAAATTTCCCGGTAAAGTTGTCACAACGGCTGTAAAAATGGTATTGAAATGGCGATGCACTCAATCTCGAAATAGATGATTTCTCGACTACATCGTGTCTAATTTCACCCTGCCTTCCTAATATAGTGTAATAATTTTCCTAGTGTGCTTTTACCTTAAAATTACATATGTTCTACTACAAAACGTGTTGTGATATTACTAGATACTAACGTTTGGTAAATTTCCCGGTAAAGTTGTCACAACGGCTGTAAAAATGGTATTGAAATGACGATGCACTCAATCTCGAAATAGATGATTTCTCGACTACATCGTGTCTAATTTCACCCTGCCTTCCTAATATAGTGTAATAATTTTCCTAGTGTGCTTTTACCTTAAAATTACATATGTTCTACTACAAAACGTGTTGTGATATTACTAGATACTAACGTTTGGTAAATTTCCCGGTAAAATTGGCACAACGGCTGTAAAAATCTTATTGAAATGACGATGCACTCAATCTCGAAATAGATGATTTCTCAACTACATCGTGTCTAATTTCACCCTGCCTTCCTAATAGAGTGTAATAATTTTCCTAGTGTGCTTTTACCTTAAAATTACATATGTTCTACTACAAAATGTGTTGTGATATTACTAGATACTAACGTTTGGTAAATTTCCCGGTAAAATTGGCACAACGGCTGTAAAAATGGTATTGAAATGACGATGCACTCAATCTCGAAATAGATGATTTCTCAACTACATCGTGTCTTATTTCACCCTGCCTTCCTAATATAGTGTAATAATTTTCCTAGTGTGCTTTTACCTTAAAATTACAAATGTTCTACTACAAAATGTGTTTTGATCTTACTAGATACTAACGTTTGGTAAATTTACCGATAAAATCTATAACTTCACTTAATAATTACTGTAAAATAGCTGCCATCGATAAAATATTTAATAAAATTTGCTAGATAAATTATCTGCAGCAACATTTAACAAAATATATAAACAAGGAAACCCCCAATTAACCTATAAGTAACGCGTGAAGCATTGAACAACAATCGACTTTCATTCTATTGAAAACTTCAATTTAATTTCTAATTGTTCACGATCTGAGGAATTTCACTTACAATCGCACACCATTATGTAAGCGGTTTGCTCAAACCGTTTCGTAAATAAATAATAAGGACTTTTGCAATAAATAGTTGTTAGGTATGAGAACAATATTCGACGAATCTTGTAGAAACAATGTAAATTATCTGTAATTTCTATGGTTTACAGCAAATATTGCTGTCGCTTGTAGTGTCTTTTTGACGGCAGAGCGTGAATCGCCAGCGTATTGTAGACGTGAAAATAATGGAAACAAAATAAAACGTCCTTATTTGGACGAGGGGTTCCCAGGGCTTGGGATTGGTCACGGCGCTCTTATTAGCTGGCCTCCATGATCCCCAGACCTGATACCCATTGTTTATGGGGCTGGTTGAAAAATGAAGTTTACAAAATAAAAGTCTGTTTGCACTAATTCGACGTATTAGAACTACTGCAGCCGATATTAAAGAGATACCCGAAGTAGCAGCAGCAATCAGGAGAGCAATAGGCGCCCGTCGTAGGCAAAGCAGAAAATATTTAGAGGTTAATGGCGATATTTTTGAATGTGTATTAACATAACGCTGATTAAAAAAAATGTTAATATATGAATTTTTGTTTATTTGTAATTAAGTGGATTCCGGTGTACCTCTTAACGAGTTTTCTTCCCAAGCGTTTATATGTGTTTTAGGAGAAAAATGTTCAAGTAAAAATGACTTTGTAATGCAGTTAAAATTGGAGGAAAGTATATATTTTTTTGTTTCGAAAGATTTTTAGATTTAATTTTATTTACTGTTCCATGTAAAAAGAAATTATGGACTTTCCGCCAGTTATTAATAAAATTTAGACATCTTCTGTTCGATATTTAAAAAAAAAATACATCGTTTTCATAAAAAGAGAAAACTCCGTTTTTCAGTGCTAAAAATTGAAATTTAGACCCCGATCACGTTCGGTCTCTTTCTTCCGATTATCGTTGTCTCTATCGGCGTACCGATTATGGGCGAGCGCTCTACATATTATTCGAACTGCAAGGAAGGAGCCAATCCTACACAGCGCGAAATGAACACGGGTCAATCGGAGATTTCGACTAACTCCGGCATGCTCTTAAACTTGATAACAAATTAAAATCGGATGAGATATGAGATTTTTACATTATTGTCACTTGTTCAATACACTGCTGGTGTTGAATCCGTTCCTCCCGGCTCACCCTGTTTAAGAGGATGGATCCCATCACCTGTTGACAATTTCAACCTAATTTAATATCATTTACCCCAATAGATATGTATCTACTGCGGACGGGTAATCATCAGGGTTGTTAATGTCGAAGAAAAATTGAATTTACTACATTGTTACATTTGCTACGTCGCAAACGTAGTAAATGTGGACGGACATGCAATCCCACTGGCTTCATCTATTAATTTGCTGGACGTCAATCTGGGAGGAAATATGTCTTGCATAACCACATTGCGGCAACCGCCAAGATAGCTTCGCAGAAACTTGGTGTACTCTTCCAAACCGAAAAGTTGTACACACCTCAACAACTTTTGACACTGTACAAAGCCCAGATTCGTCCATCACTAGAGTACTGCTCTCATATCTGGAGCTCTGCACCCAAACATACTCTTCGGCTACTGGATTCCATCGAATGGAGGGCCATTCGTCTGATTGGAGACCACGAGCTGACGAAGAACCTCGACAGCCTAGAACATCGAAGACAGGTTGGGGATTTGACTCTCTTCTACAGATATTTTCATGGTAAGTGCTCGGCTGACCTTGCCCTCTTAATTCCGCCCAGAGCGGCGACTAGCAGAAATACACGACGAACCACTGCCGCCCATCCATATGTGGTTAAGCTTAGTACTCCTCGAACTTCATTATTTAAGAATTGTATGAATTAAGAATGTTTTAAATGTAATTATTGTTTTGATTGGCTGAAAGTTTCAAAAATACATAATCTCAACTTTATTATTATAAATTTGATGTTTAAGTTGGAAATTCGAGTGGAAAAGTAGAAAATAGTAGTTTTTGGTAATTGTTCTTCTGTTGCTTTTTGCTCTACGATTTGATCTAATTAAAAATATTCTAAAACTTAAAGGTGAAAGTAGTAAATGTAGCAAATGTAGTAGATGTATACAGGGTGTCCGGGAACATGTGGGAAATCTCCCGGATATGAAGAAAACACGTGAAAAGAATACTATAGGTTCATATAAACTTCTTTCGTATCGGCCTCCTCTTCGGAGATATGGGCTCCCAAAGAGCACGAATGGAATCAAGTTTTTTACACATAATTATTGAACCACCTGGTATATTTCAATTATTTTTTAATATGATGTATACCAGGTAAGACCCGTCAAATTACTACCCAAGAAACTGTTGTGAATTAGTCACAGCTGCAGGGACGGACTAGCTGTAACACTCATGGGCCCATTTTTTTACGCCCTGTATGATGAGAACTTTGGACAATGTTTTTTACATACCTTTAACTATTGGCTAAAAGTTAAGTACTCTTCATTCATGTCGCTAATTCTAACCGTTTTCGGAAAAACGGTATTTTAATTATATCATGTATTTGGCGTATTTCAATAAAAGATACATCTTTGTTCCGATCAAATATTCAACCTTTAAAATTAAGCTTTTTCATATTTAACCCGTGAGAAGTTATAGGACTCAGTGTGAATAAAATGACGTTTTCTCGAAAACGGTTAGGATTAGCGACATGAATGAAGAGTACTTAATTTTTAGCCAATAGTTAAAGGTATGTAAAAAACATTGTCCAAAGTTCTCATCATACAGGGCGTAAAAAAAATGGGCCCATGAGTGTTACAGCTAGTCCGTCCCTGCAGCTGTGAGTAATTCACAACAGTTTCTTGGGTAGCAATTTGACGGATCTTACCTGGTATACATCATATTAAAAAATAATTGAAATATACCAGGTGGTTCAATAATTATGTGTAAAAAACTTGATTCCATTGGTGCTCTTTGGGAGCCCATATCTCCGAAGAGGAGGCCGATACGAAAGAAGTTTATATGACCCTATAGTATTCTTTTCACGTGTTTTCTTCATATCCGGGAGATTTCCCACATGTTCCCGGACACCCTGTATAGTAAGAGCATGTAGCAAGTTACATTTACTATCGTAGTAAATTACGTACTAAATATTACATTAACTACTTTAACAACCCTGGCAATCATACAAATTTTTTACAAGTAAACATGGGTTAACAACAAAACATAATTAACATTTTCCAACGATTTAAAATTAAAAGTCGCATGTCGAGGAAATTTTCCATTCGACGATATGTTCGCATGTCAACCAGCTAGTAAACTATTTAAAGATTTAAAATCCGCGCTGGGTGTACGTTTCTAAAATGAAATTTAATATTGGCATAACTATAACCAGGAAAGAGGACGAAGGCCTACACGTGTATGACATCATGGTATTTATTAGGTTCGTTCGAGGAGCAGTCGGAAATTATTAGGAATAGAGATCGACCGATATGATTTTTTGTGGCCGATACCGATATCGGCCGATACCGATATACTCATAGCCGATATCGGCCGATACCGATATATCGGCCATAAAATTTTGTCGTAATTTGTTTGCTTTATAAATGAGGTAAAAGTGATTTATAATGATATACTGTTACCGTTACATGGATTAACCATAAAATCACTAAAAAAAATGCAGAGCAAATTCAATATTTTGTGAAATCACCTAACGGAATAAAAATAAATACGGTAATTCCCCGAATTCAACAAAGCCCGGCCATTCGGTTCGAGAAGAGCAACCGTAATTCGGCGGCGCGGCGTTCGCTCGGTCGGGGAATACCAGAATTTCCGAATACGGTTGGAAACAGTAAGTAAATAAAACTCGTAGTATTGCTCTGATTTTTCACAATTAAATTATCTCGAGAAAGCTGAAGGAGCTGACTTTTCAGGGGTGCAGAGTACCAAAAATGAGCTTAAAGACTCCTTGATTAAGAGATGCAAAGCATGCTTCACTGATAGAAACCTTCTTTTTGCCACTTTATTGGACCCAAGGTTCAAGACATCTTTCTTTGATAATGATTTATCTCAAGGAACCTTTACAGATTTAAAAAAAGAACTTTTAAAAATTAATGGTCAAAATTCAGACTTGCTGGAAGATAATGAAGGAGAATCTGAAGTAAGCGACGATGATGTTCCTTTAGCGAAAATCGCAAAAAAATCACACGAGGTAAACCAACAAATTCAGGAAAATGTCCCGGGCTCAATTTCTCATAGTTTATTTTGGAATAGTTTTGATGAACTTACTGGTTTGACGACAAGTAAATCAGTGTCATATAAGAGAAGTACTGATGATATGATGAATAAAATTGATGATGGGATTGAATTGTATAAGAAATTAGAAAATATATCAAGAAATGAAGATCCTTTGACTTGGTGGGCGCAAAAAAAAGACATTTTTCCATTGATGTATAAAGTTGCAATAATATATTTAGCGTCGTCGCCAAGTAGTGTTGCTAGTGAACAGCTATTTTCTTCAGCC
The DNA here is from genome assembly GCA_963991005.1 of Barypeithes pellucidus. Taxonomy (NCBI): domain Eukaryota; kingdom Metazoa; phylum Arthropoda; class Insecta; order Coleoptera; family Curculionidae; genus Barypeithes; species Barypeithes pellucidus. The sequence continues at coordinate 12,894,234 of OZ022565.1, read as the reverse complement.
GGAAATGTTTATGAAAGCGCAAGAAATCGTCTAACTCCGGAAAGAGCAGAAAGCCTAATTCTGTTACATTACAACTTGCCAAAACTTAACTTTAAATATTAATTTGTTTAATTTAGTGTGTTACCTACTTTACTTCTACATTTTTAATGACTTTTTTGTTAAATTTTCAATAAGAATAAATTTGTTTGTTTGTTGTTTGATTTTTATTTAGTATTTCTGTATTAATTTCTTTAAAAAAAGGCTTAGCAACTGAAATATTAAGCAATTTTAATTTTTTTAGGCCGATACCGATATAGGCCGATATCGTGGTTACATATCGGCCGATACCGATATCGGCCAAGAAGGCCGATATGGCCGATATACCGATACCGATATCGGTATCGGTCGATCCCTAATTAGGAACAGTCCTAGGCGTGCGCAGTTGGTTTAAAGTGTTCACGGAAGCAAAATCTGTGACCGCTGACCAAAAATCCGGTATACGTAGAGCGAAATGTATCGATTAGCAATTGATTTGCAACCGTCGGAATAATCCGCGTACTGGTACGGAACTGTGTCTTTGGATTCTGCACATTGAATAAGGTTATTTATAGGTTAAGTTACGTTAATTCTCAGATTTGACAGTTGAAGGTTTGGAATTGGTACCCGTTCACAGAGACAAAAAGCAGCAACCAGTCAGAGACTCGTACACAACCGAACATGCGCTGAACGAAATTTGCAACTGGTTCAGTGGCGGCTCGTGACCTATGATAGAGGGGGTTCACAAGTATGGTGAAATTTTTCTAGGCGTTTTAACTGTAGAAAGAAAAAAAGTAATAAGAAAATGCGTTAGGTAAAACATATTTTTATTTATTTTTTAATTTTACACAAGGAAATTCAATTTTTGGAAAATAAGAAAGGTTTTCTCAGCTTTAGGATCTTAACGTCGTCGCATGCAACCCTCGTAACAATATTTATACAGTCCCACTACTAATGCTACTAAAGCCATCTACGAGCTATCAACAAAAACCGAATGATGTCTAATACCACTACGCCATCTACGGGCTGCGTCATTAGGCGCAACCAAGACGAGAACAATAGTTAACTGTTTTATGACGAGAACGAATCGAGCCACGAGACTGACAAGTTGGCATTCTTCATATTTTCATTGTTTTTAGTTTAAATCCTTAAATAAAATGGTTTGAAATCATATGGAGTATCATTTATCGAAATACACAACATTTATCGACCCTACACAATAGTGCTTAAACGTAAAGTCAATTCTTCGGTTCTTAATTGTAGAAAATTGATCAATAACAGCCTCATTAAGTTTGGAATACCCACTATAAATTTTTTTTCATATATTTCATTTTTAAACTTTCTAATAAAGTCCCTAGATTTACCATTTGTGGTCTGCGTTAAATTAATTTCGGGTTTAGGTGTTCCCGCATTATTCACTTCAATTTTTTGCTCCAAACTCAAAGAGCTAACGTTATTTCTTAAATAGCCCACCGTCAACTATTCATTTTAACTTAATAATTATATAATATTAAAACATACACGCCCGAATTTCTAACTAGATGCACGAACAGACAACAGCAGCGCGGTGCACACAAAAACTATGCGCCTTTTCCATGTTAAATCGCCATAGCCCCGCTATCCCCCGCTGCCACCCGCCACCTGTTACTACAGAGAAACTGCACTACTTAATTCATCATGATAGGAAAAACAGGCCAAAACAGCCGAAAATTGAGCAGCTACAGGCCAATCAGTCTTTTGTCTAACATAAGCAAGATAGTGGAACGGTTAATTTCGGGTAGGCTTTCAGCCTTTGTCGAAACTAACAACTGTCTACCAGTGGAGCAATTCGGCTTTAGAGCTAACTTGTGCACAGTAAGGCAAACGACAAGACTGGCCTCTAACATAATCAATGGATTCAATAGACGGAGGGACACAGGAGTCGTCCTATTTGATATCAGTAAGGCTTTTGATAAAGTATGGCATAACGGCTTAATTGTCAAAATGATCAGGATGGGAGTACCAAACTATATAATAAAGCTTATAGCCTCCTATCTTGAAAACCGATCTTTTAAAACATATGTTGAAGAACATTATTCAACATCTAAAATAATCAGGGCCGGAGTCCCACAAGGTTCGGCAATAGCACCCCTACTTTTCAATATCTTTACTTCAGATATCCCAACGCATCCGTCTAGTGAAGAATACATATACGCAGACGACACAGCGATAGCAACAACGGCAAGAGACCCGAAAGAAATAATGCTGAAGCTAAAACAAAACATCATCACTCTGGAAAAATGGCTCAGCAAATGGAAAATAAAAATCAATCCAGACAAGACCCAGGCAATTTACTTTACCAAGAACTGTTCAAGGTTCAGAAGACCGGAAGGCAGAGTCACTGTTGGAAACAAACTGATCGACTGGAGCCCGAGCGTAAAATACTTGGGACTTCATTTCGACAAACGCCTCAATTGGAAAGTAAATACAGCCAAAATACTGAAGAAAGCCAATGCACAACTTGGCGCTATATACCCGATGCTTAACAAAAGAAGCAAGTTAAGCACTAAGACGAAAGTCACGATGTACAAGGTGTTCATCAGGCCGCTGCTATCATACGGGGCAGCGTCATGGTGCACACTGAATAGACCTGACTTAAAGAAGATACAAGTAATGCAGAACAAGGTACTTAAAATAATACTGAATACACCTAGATACACTAGAAATGACATTATACACCGAGATCTCCAAATTGATACAATTTCGGAGTTTCTCGACAAACTAATCATAAAATATCATACTAAGGCGAATCTGACCAATAACGAGAAGATAGCCGTATCGCACATTCCTAAACTACCACACCACAAACACAAAATGCCTAAAGACTGGATCACTCACTAAAATCCAAACTCAAAATTATTTAAGAACTTGTTCTTCATACAATCACACTATACACAAAACACTACACGACTATTGTAAAAATACACCGCCTACCACACACCTACCGCCAACATGTTAGGAGCCCTTATATCTTGCTCATTTGATTAAATTCAAATTAGAAAGATACTAGAGCTGACACCAAACATCATCAACAACGCCTAAAGACTTAACCCAAAAATCATACTTATGATAGACAAAAATAACACGTCGAAGTGAAAGGAGTTAAAGGCTTTATACCTGACTCAGACGGTGAGTTTAGTCGGTCGGCTCGCCTCTCAGAGGCGGATCTTTTCCCTCAGAAAAGATGATGTTGATGGAGGTATAATCCCCACAAGTTGCTAAACCCGACACTACCTTGCAGCCGCGTCTGTAAGGTGTCTGTGTGCAGATTCTCATTGGATGTCCCAAAAAAAAAAAAAAAAATGCACTACTTAATCGCACGTGCGAGCAAGTCTCGTCATAATCGTCATTTACCTCGACCGAGGCACGGTTGCCGTATCTATACAGTTTGATTTGACGGGATGATAAACTATTAGGGAGGGTCGGACTTTTTTATGTTGACGGTACGATAAAATATTAGGGAGGGTCGGACTTTATACGATAAATAATATTCAATGAATATAAATTAATATTTTTTATTCGTTTTGTTTTGGGGGTGCACGTGCGCATGTGCTCCTGTGGAAGAACCGCCACTGAACTGGTTGGAAATATCGCTCTATGAACGAACCTATTATAGACGGGGTTAAATCAAAAACTGTTGACGCTCAAATATGTACCGCATAAAATCGGTTAAAAGCAAAATAATTTAATAACCCTCATTCCCTAAATATCCGGAGCCTCGTCGCAGCCTTGAAGGTCCTATTATTTGATAATATCCATTATCTGATACGATCCTATTAATAAATTACGTTATTTTAATTGACATTGAAATACCGTTTACATTTTCTAGAAATATATTTACTTATCCGATTAAATGACTGTTTAAACTAAACACAAGAGAGGTAAAGAAGAGTTCAATGCGTCAAACAACTCGAGAGAACAAGGTGCCATACCGTGCAGGCGGGCACTCGTAGGCGCGTAAATCGTCCAATATTTTCCATATACATATCAGGTCTGAGAAAAGAGAGGTCAAACCAAACGAGAAATGCCCGAGACATTCAAGAATCCCTGTTGTTAAAATTGGGTTTTAACGGCCCGCATGATGGGATCCTTATATAGAAGAAATCTTTCTCGCAACACAGCAAAACGAACAGGCGTTTTAGTGTGTATCTACAACGGTGCGCCGCACATCGCCCTGCACCTCTCCTCGCCTATAGCCTGGCTTAGTGTGTGTCCACCAGGGCGTACCGCAGTTCGCCCTGCACCTCTCGTCGCGTATAGCCTGGCTTAGTGTGTGTCTACCAGGGCGTAGCGCACTTCGCCCTGCACCTCTCCTCGCCTATAGCCTGGCTTAGTGTGTGTCACCAGGGCGCACCGCTCTTCGCCCTGCACCTCTCCTCGCCTACAACCTAGCTTAGTGTGGGTCCACCAGGGCGTACCGCACTTCGCCCTGCACCTCTCCTCGCCTACATCCTGGCTTAGTGTGTGTCCACCAGGGCGTACCGCATTTCTTCGAATTTAACGCTAAAGGCAGCAGTCTTCTCAAAAGGTTGACATTACAGAACCGGATATAGTCATGGACGGACACGCAATCCCACTGGCTTCATCTATTAATTTGCTGGGCGTCAATCTAGGAGGAAATAATATAATATATCTATTTACTTCGCCTAAGCCAGGTGCGAGGCGAGGGTGAGTAGTATTGCGATCGCTCGAGTACTCGATTATTGGAAAAACTACTCGATTAATACGTATGTGTAAATGATTTTCGTGCAGTTTGTACGTTCCCGTTCTTCTTATTCTTGTTGTGGCAGCCTTGTGACGCCCCGGGGCTGAATGGGTCAACAATCGGTTGCCTCCTGGCCACCAACAACCGGCACCGACCGATGGTACTCATTCATTGTCCTGTATTCTTGTTGGTACTACTTTGTTCGGGATCGAATAAGAAGATTAGGCCCTTAGTCACCATTTAAAAGGTATTTTTAACCATTGCGCGCTGTGCCATTATTGATAATAATGTTGACAGTTTTTCTTACCTGACGAGTGGTGATGGTAATGTGGCTTACAAGTCGAGGAATTATAAGTAGTGATGCCTGCGGATCCAGATGCGGCCTTCTTTTTTAATATCCGGTTCCTGTCGGAACTGAATTTAAAAAAATATTTTGTGGAAATTATGAACAGAACCGGAACGACACAGTAGAGCTGTTTTATTTAACGGAACTAAATTAAAACCAAAGCTCTGGAACAAGTGACATAATTAATATATAGGGTGTTGAAAAAAGATCGGTACCCCGGAATAACTCCGGTGCATCGCATTGCAGCGGAAAATGTCTGGGGAAAAAGTTGTTTGGTTTTGAAGGAGGAATAGTTTGCAATTTAAACCACCCCCTACCCCCTGAGCGCGGGTGGGGGCGTATTGTTTTCTCCGAACCAAAATTAACATCTTTTGTCCGAAAAATTTTTTTATTTGGGCCCATCCTTCACCAAACATCGGCTGCCGATGCACATCTTCGCAGACAGCATGAAGTATCACGCCTCAACAAAGACCTGGAAGAAATTTTGGCTTGGGGTGACAGTAACCAAGTCGAATTTAACGCTAAAAAACCCAGGCAGCAGTTTTCTCTAAAAAGGTTAACATTACAGAACCGGAAATAGTCATGGCCGGACACGCAATCCCACTGGCTTCATCTATCAGTTTGCTGGGCGTCAATCTGGGAGGAAATATGTCTTGGCATAACCACGTTGTGGCAATCGCCAAGATAGCTTCTCAGAAGCCTGGGGCACTCTTCCGAACCAGAAAGTTGTACACACCTCAACAACTTTTGACACTATACAAAGCCCAGATTCAACCATCACTAGAATACTGCTCTCATGTCTGGAGCTCTGCACCCAAACATATTCTTCGGCTACTGGATTCCATCGAAAGGAGGGCTATTCGTCTGATCGGAGACCACGAGCTGACGAAGAACCTCGACAGCCTAGAACATCGAAGACAGGTTGGGGATTTGACTCTCTTTTACAGATATTTTCATGGAAGGTGCTCGGTTGACCTTGCCCTCTTAATTCCGCCCATAGCGACGAATAGCAGAAATACACGACGAACCACTGCCGCCCATCCATATGTGGTTAAGCTTAGTACTCCTCGAACTTCATTATTTAAGAATTCTTTCATATGGAGGACTTCATCCTTGTGGAAGGACCTTCCCGAGGTCGTTTTTCCCAACGAATATATCCAACGATTCAAAACCAACGTGAATCGCTTTTTGCGCACACGCACCACTCCCAGAGTGCCCTAAAGGATTTTTCCTACAGTGCTTGTGTTTGATCATAAAAAAAAAATTAAAAAAAAAAATAATCACGGGCATTTTTTAGTACAAGACAGAGAAAAAGAGTATTTCCGGGATAAAACTTGAATTTCGCACGTTTTTAGTTTGTCTTTCTCGTGGTGATTATTGGTGAAGGTTGGGCCGCAATAAAAAAATTTTCGGACAAAAGATGTTTATTTTTGGTCGGAGATCACGATACGCCAATAAAAAATATGGGGTTCCATTTGAAATTCTTAACTTACCCCCGCCTGCGCCCGGGGGTTGAGGGGGTAGGGGTGGTTTAAATTGCAAACTATTCCTCCTTCAAAACCAAACAACTTTTTCCCCAGACATTTTCCGCTGCAATGCGATGCACCGGAGTTATTCCGGGGTACCGACCTTTTTTCAAACACGGTGTACAATGTAATTATTAATTCAGTCAGATTATGGCGCAGAAAAAATTGCTTCTCCCCGTTGCTTGCAGAAAGTCTATTTCTTGTAGACATCGTCGCGCCCGGCCTTGCTAAAAAAAAATCTTTCACACTTTTGCTGACTTTTTGATAAAAATGGAAAATATTCCTCGTGATTTTTCCACGCTTAATCTCTTTTAGAACGTTCTGTTGACCGGATGCAGTTACGGTCCGGGATCCGGCAAGAAATTCTGATGTTGCTTCCGGTATCCGGAATTTTCAAACAGTGGATCTGGTGGCATCCCTCATTATTATAAACGTCGAAGTATAATATAACTCCGTCACCCGACCCAACTAATTTTCATAGACTACAATGTTTCATTGATTAGAGAAGTGCATCCATAGGAAACCATAAATATCAATTTTATGGGTTGTGTAACGAAAACATAACCCATATGAATATAGGAAGAAAAAGGGAATAGCAGTCTGGTCTGACGACGCGTACTTGCACGGACCTTTCTTTATTAATTGCCTTTTTGCCATTTACGTATTACCTTTTGTTTATAATATTTGCTATTATACTCATCAGTAGTTTACAGAAGTATTTTGCGATTATGTATATTTTTTCCGCCACAATATCGCAGTGAAAAAAAGAACATTATTCCGAGAAATTGTTTTCTGTCCTTGTTTATTTATTCACTGTTTATTATTTATTTTATTTATTAATTGCCTACTCTACGTACTCTTCGATCTGAGCATATCAAGTTGGATTTATTACTAATGAACCAATAAATAATTTCTTAACGTCGCTGGCTTTTATAAAGTGCCGCTTCTCGCATTTAATGGAAATAACTTACATAAATTAGGTACGATAATATACACAATGATGGCGCGTCCTTCCTTTATATCGAGGTTGTAGCCAATACTTTTTAATGTCGATGCGTTTTAGACACATTTTATTAACCGGTAGGGGAAATATGAATATGTCGAGTTTACTGCTGAGGTGACTTGGCCCCTGCCAACGAATTGGAAAGGGTATCACCCCGGAGTGACTGCCTATGGACTCCTAATCGTTCTACTAAATGAGGAGTCAACGCAATAATGCAACGATTTTAAGAATACCAAATAAATGTGTTTAGATTCAGAATAATTTACAGAATACTCTCAGTTAGTCAAACTGTACACCTACTACTACTAATGTACACCTACCCTGTACTGACGAGAACAAATAAGTTCGAAACCGGTCTACAGGTGGTTGCATCCTATCAATGGAGCCGCGTCAAAATCGACGGGGATTACAGCGAAGCATTCTATATTAACAGAGGCCTAAAACAGGGGGATGCGCTGTCGCCAATACTATTTAACCTTGCTCTAGAAAAAGCGGTGAGAACAGCATCAGTGAGGGCAGAGATCTTTGGTCCAGGTGGCCCCAAACTTATTTTGGCCTACGCGGATGACATGGGTGCAGTGGGAGAGAGTACGGTCAGTGTGAAGGAGAACTTTATAAAGATTGAAAAAGAAGCCCAGAGAATAGGTCTACGAATAAATGAAGGAAAGACCCAATACATGCATGTGTCCCGTAACCCCGCGCGAGACAGAGTCAGGCAGAACATCACAATGGACGACTATAATTTCGAACATGTGCAAACCTTTAAGTACCTAAGGGCAGTGATAACGGCAGACAATAATATGCAGGAAGAGATTAAACAGCGAATCACACAAGCAAACAAATGTTCATTTGCAGTACAAGCCCTGCTCAAATCAAAATTCAGCACAAGAAAAGCCAAAACCGTAATCTATCAAACAATAATACGACAAGTAGCAACATACGCCAGTGAAACATGGACACTGACAGTTCGCGACACAGAACTTCTAAGACGGTTTGAGAGAAAAATCCTGCGCATGATATATGGCCCCGTACGTGACCCTGAAACCGGCCATTATAGAATGAGAAGCAATGCTGAGCTTGCCCACATATATCAAAGCCCCGACATTATTCAGGAGATAAAGTCCGGCAGACTAAGATGGGCAGGGCACTTGCAAAGAAGCCAAAACGATCGCCTAATAAAACGGGTATGGGAGGAAGCACCGGCAGGGAGAAGACCTAGGCTCAGATGGAGAGACAACGTCAATAAAGATCTGGCTATCCTTGGAGTAGACCAGCAGGAATGGAGGGAGATGACCCATGACCGTTCCAGGTGGAGGCAGATAGTCAAGGCAGCCAAGACCCACCCTGGGTTGTAGTGCTACGGAGTAAGTAAGTAAGTAATGGAGAAGGCTTCCTTTTCTTGGTAGTAAAGATTGTTTCAAGAAAAATGGATACGACTTAATGATTTCCTGGGTCGGTCCCATGGTGTCGACAAGAGCTTTGCAATAAACAAGTGAAGTATGAAGGGACGGACTAAGGAAAATAAGTAATGATAATGTAATCAAATGAAATAACATTTTTTTTAAATATTACTAGTCATATTTATTTACATTTATAATGTCATTCTATAGATAGTTCTGTTTCGCTATCGCTATCCTCATCAAAATTAATTATAATTGGATTAATTATACGATCCAGACTAATATACGAATTTTCTACAGTTACTACGTGACGGACTGAATTTTTCCAACTACCTGGGGGAATACCATTAAAGCATTTTCGTATTAATTCTACAACACTAGAACTTAAAGTCGGAGAAATATTTTCAGACCTAACCAGTGATTTTAACTGGTGCCACATATGCTCTATGGCAGTCTATGGGGTTAAAAATGCAATAATAGGGTGGGAGCCGTAGCACTGTATGTCCAATTTCTTCTGCCAATGTGTCACAAACATATACTTATTTTATACAAAATGTCCTTAAAACTTCTAAATGATCACTTTTTTTTATAACTTTCTTCAAAATATATATCATTCGCCGCCATGTAGTTCTGAATCTCCAATTTTGTATTATTTCAGCTTGAAGCTTTATGTAATGGCGACTGTGATAGCTCGCATTGTCCATTACTATCACGCTATTCTGAGGAATGTTTGGTAAAAGACAATTCTTGAACCATTCCTCAAAAAGTTCGGCCGTTGTATCTTCATGGTAGTCCACACAAGAGTCTTTAATGTTTTTTGCAGAAAGCCACAAGGCATTTGGAACCCAACCGTTTTCTGACCCAGCATGTAAAATGCTTATTCTTTTTCCTTTATTTGACGGAGCTTTTGTTTTACACTTATCGGAAGAATCAGACCAGCCTTTGGATGGTGTTTCATGCGTGTCAAACCAAGTCTCGTCGAGGTAAATTATAGGACGGTTTTCAGAACGGGATTTCCTTACAGATGTTATATACTCATGACGCCATTTTTGTAAACGGTGGGATTCCATGAGTACTTGCCTTTTGTCAATTTTGCGGTATCTGAATCCCATTTCCGACAAAACTCTCCAAAGGCTAGTGCGGCTACAACTTATTTGGGTTTCATCATTGGTGAGCCGTTGCTTCAGAGAATCTAATGTAGGTACGCGTTGCTCTTCGTACATGGTGTAGATATTTCGCCTTATCAAGTCTTTGTCGCTTTCGTCGAAACATTTGGTGAAACCGGCATCTTTACGCTTCTTTCTAGATTTAATGGGATTTGACGCGATTCTTTTCACTGTAGTCAGAGGTATCTTAGTCAAATCAGACGTTTCAGTCGCAGCAGCACTAGCATAAAGTCCTCTGTTGAGTAAAGAAGTATATACTCTTTTTACAATTTCCCTAGCATCGAGAGATAAATGCATTTTCTTCACTGCAACACTAGAAGAAGCACCATCAATGTTTTTCCATGGACGCCACATACTGTTGTTTTATACGTTTGGTAAAATAATATCGGTAATACAACTAAACTCTTCCAGCAAGAAATAAAAACTAACAAATTTTACCACAAAAAGATATTTAAATATAAATTAAGCAACCTAACCTACCTGATGTGCCTATATTTAATTATAATTATTACAATCCGACCCTTTCCTCATAATAATAACAAACGGTCATAAATAATGGGATGGCCCCAGGTACTTTTAATGCAGTCATTAAGTTATATCCATTTTTCGTGGAACAAACTTTACCTGTCTCATTTTTACACCACTTTTTCTGTGTCTCACATTTACACCACTTGCTCCTACCTATAGAAAATAACACTTGGTCCCAAAAAAATAAATAAACCATTCATAACTTTACAATGTTTCCGGAAAAGCATCGAATCACTTAAGTGACCCCAGAGGTCAAAAGCTTTTAGTCACCACCAAACAGAAATGGATTAAGACATAATTTACGATATTTTTTAGGAATTCTTTGAAGTACGTCGATAAATTTTAACCTAATACGGCTGTGTTTATGTAAGATTTAACATTTGTTTATAAATAGTTTAATAAACATATGCATTGCTGAGAAAGGAATTTTATATAGCTAATAGTTTTATGCGAGTTATAAAGTTTATAACAAGTAAATGTCCTTAAAATTAAAAACATATAAACATGAAATTAGTATCGTACACGGTGAATCACCAATATATTATTAACCTTTTTTTAATTTAATGAATATATGTTTTAAATTACCACACTTTGAGTGTTCTACGGATTTTACTGCATCAACCAACCAACCAGCTTCTTTGTTTAGGGCTATCAACAAACAGGTTTCTCGCGGTATGTCTTTTCTGCATCTTCCCAGTTTCCATATTCGCGTCTCGGTCCGTCCTTATTTAAAGCATTTAACCGTGAAGTGCTGCTATCTCTTCCTATTTTCTTACTGCCGATTGTCGGTAAGTTGATGAAAAAGGACGATCTTGTTGGGGCATTTTCAGAGATGATGGAAAAGATTTAAGCCAGGGTTGGGCTCGACTAAAATAACTGATTATTTATTGGAAATTGTGTTAAACCATTTCGTTTGTTGTAGGGTTTCAGTAATGTCGTGGGTATGGATTGTCGTTAGGTTCTATAAAAAAACAATTGATTAAAATACGCTGACGGCCGCTCCGATATTTCGTCATCCCGGTAGCAGTTGACCAGCATCATTAAAATAGGAACGAGAATTTTAAGCTGGTACCTACTTTTTTCGGCAAGAGTGGAACTCGAGGATTTCATCGATGCAACCTGAGCGGTCCGACGTTGTTTAGGTGGCATTTTCCCCCTTTCGGACTCAAGGAGGGGGGTTGCCTCCATAAATTCCCGGAGACTGTCTCATCTGCGGACGGTTCTATTCTGTACAGGGTGTCCATTTGTGGGTAGTTTTACGGGGTATCTCCGTTATTAGTAAAGATAGAACGATGTGGTTTTCGCAGCACTGTGCTACTTTTTTGTCAAACAGAAGATGCCGTAATCAGAATTTTTCTAGGCCGCCTTCTTGTTCATTGTGGGACACCCCCCATATCTCGGTTACCCCGTAACGTATCAAAAAGAAATAAAATGTTCTTTTTGTAGTTTTTTACGTAGAATCCAGTGACGTACTCAGATTTTCTCTACATTCAATAGTTTTCAAGGAAAATAAACAAATTTGCTTTTTTTAAATGGGTCACCCTATATGTTTTTTAATAATATAATTTAGTTTGTAACAAGCTTCTCAAAAATATATAATACTTTATTTTTAGTCTTAGTATTAGGCCCGAAATATACGTTTTTGAAAAATATACCATTTTTTTTAGTAGGCCATGACGGATATTAAAAAAAATACTGGTGTAATTAAATATTAGTACGTCACTGGATTCTACGTAAAAAACTACAAAAAGAACATTTTATTTGTTTTTGATACGTTATGGGGTAACTGAGATATGGGGGGGGGGGGTGTCCCAAAATGCACAATTCTCAAAAGCATCCCGTATATCAAAAACAAGGCGGCCTAGAAAAATTCTGATTACGGCATCTTCTGTTTGACAAAAAAGTAGCACAGTGCTGCGAAAACCGCATCCTTCTATCTTTACTAATAACGGAGATACCCCGTAAAACTACCAAAAAATGGACACCCTGCACAGAATAGAACCGTCCGCAGATGAGACAGCCTCCGGGAATTTATGGAGGCAACCCCCTTCCTTGAGTCCGAAAGGGGGAAAATGCCACCGAAACAACGTCGAACCGCTCAGGTTGCATCGATGAAATCTTCGAGTTCCACTTACTCTTGCCGCTGCTGTTTGACAAAAAAGTAGCACAGTGCTGCGAAAACCGCATCCTTCTATCTTTACTAATAATGGAAATACCCCGTAAAACTACCCAAAAATGGACACTCTGTACGTTGGAGGAAAATTCGGTAAAGTGTAAGTTGAAATTTCTTAAGGTAGATTTTAGTTACGGATCCGTGCTTCCGCTATCTTTACAATATCCGGGTTATATAACATCTCTTTAGTGTTATATAATACTAGCAAAACCAAATTCATGATCATCAGTAGGACCAACGTTCAGAACTCAAGGATTCTTGTAAATGGTGAAGACATTGAGCGAGTTGCGAAATTTAAATATTTGAGGTGTACACTAAACGAAGACTGGGACCCAGAGCAAGAAATAAAATGCAGAATAGAATAAGCAAGAACAACATTCCTAAAGCTTCGGAAGTTCTTCATAGATAGGAAGCGGAGTTTCAATATCAGATACAGAATGGTTAGGTGCTATGTCTGGTCGGTTCTCTTATACGGAGTAGAGGCATGGACCTTAAAATCTACTTCAATAAACAAAATTGAAGCATTCGAAATGTGGACTCTGCTTAGAATGCTTAGAATATCATGGATTGATCACGTAAGAAATGAAGAAGTACTCCAATCGTGAACTTTTTGAAGCCATAAGAAAAAGAAAAATATCGTACCTAGGACATATTATACGTGGGGAACGTTATGAGTTTCAACATCTTATCCTGCAGGGCAAAATTGAAGGAGGAAAAAGGGGGTTAGGGAGAAAGAAATTATCCTGGTTGAGAAACAGTCGACAATTCGATACCGGACTTCCAAACACTCCAAAGCGGTGCAACGAACAGACAAATTTGATGAGCATGAAAGGATGGACACCTACGCAGGAACCTGCATGGCACCTTAAGAAGAAGAGAAAATGTTCGATTCGTGTGCCAAACTATCATACGGGCGGAAAGGTAAACTTTATTTAAGGAACCTACCGGAGTTTGCCTAATCGGATATAATTTTTAAAGATCAATAGGAACAAGCTATTATGAAAATAACAGCAATTTTGAAGTCCTCTACTGTATTTTAAACGTCCGAGAAGATAATGGTATTACCTACCACTGGTAGACGTATCAAACGACCAGAAACTGGTGCATCGGCCTCTCTTCAAGAGATTCTCTTGCCTGGCAATTATGTTTTCACGAATCGATTACCTACTATTATTTATTAAGCAGACCGGATTATTAATTTTTTCCGTATGCCCGGTAATAATTTTCTCGCGTTGATTAAGGGGGCTGGATTTCGATGATTGTTACGATATTGAAGTTTTTCACCTGCTTTTGACGGAAGCAAAGTATTTGGTACGATTTTAAAGAGCTAACTTCTTCGTAGAAGAATTTAAGATTGCTCTGAGAACTCTAATGTTGACACCTTTCTAATTGGTTCGTCCTCATTGCCTTTTTAGAAGCAATATGAAGTTTGTCGCCTAACCAGCCCTGTGACTGATAATAGTGAGATTGATGGGTGCAAGTGGATTTATATCGGGTAATGGAATCGTTGAATTGAACAATCTCTAGGTAGTTTTTGAGATTGCTGAATGTTGGCTCCCCTGTATGTTTTATAGAGAAACTGCATTATAACTTCTTGAAGATGCCGGGTTTGTTCGGTAAACCCATGTGCCGATTTTGAGTACATTCTGGCCAATCCTAAGCTATTCAATCAAACGTGATGGCAAAACACGAAACTCTCATAGTTCAGGTAATACAGCAAGCACCAGCAAATAATTTCTGTGACGCTATTGCCAAATATTGACGTAAAGCGGAACATAGCGAATAATGAAAATATTGTCACTGCCACCAATTTTCGTCTTGTTAATGTCAATTTTTTTTTATGATCAAACATAAGCACTATAGGAAGAATCCTTTAGGGCACTCTGGGAGTGGTGCGTGTGCGAATAAAGCGATTCACGTTGGTTTTGAATCGTTGGAGGTTATATTCGTTGGGAAGACCTCGGGAAGGTCGTTCTATAAGGATGTGGTTCGTCGTGTACTTCTGCTATTCGCCGCTCTGGGCGAAATTAAGAGGGCAAGGAAAGCCGAGCACTTTCCATGAAAATATCTGTAAAAGAGAGTCAAATCCCCAACCTGTCTTCGATGTTCTAGGCTGACGAGGTTCTTCGTCAGCTCGTGGTCTCCGATCAGACGAATGGCCCTCCTTGCGATAGAATCCAATAGCCGAAGAGTATTTTTGGGTGCAGAGCTCCAGACATGAGAGCAGTACTCTAATGATGGTCGAATCTGGTCCTTGTATAGTGTCAAAAGTTGCTGAGGTGTGTACAACTTGCGTGTTGGTGGTATTTGGTGGTGGTTGCTGTAATACCTGACCTATATGAGAGTTTCGTGGATTCGCCATCGCATTTAATTGAATAGCTTACGATTGACTGGCCAAAATGTATTCAAACTCAGCACATGGGTTTACCGTGTCGGCCTCTTCAGGAAGTTACAATGCAGTTTATCTACAAAATATACAGGGGAGCCAATATTCAGCCACCGATATAATTCGCATAAAGTATGCCGGTACCTTACGATCTTGCTTTTACCGAAATTTCTTTTCCATTCACATCACATTTATTTAATGCTGGTTCTAGGTACCTTTTTCGACAAAACATGTGAAATAATATGATACTTTTAAGAATTTAAAACTTTACTTAATTATAATATAAGTAATTGATGCATGACTTCAGCTTGGGCTACGTTTCGTATACTTTCATTTATATCTTAACCTGAACTGTCACCGACCGAACGAACATTTTCGTAACAATACGAGATCGTTTAAAAATATATAATAATTAATTAGATGCCAATTTCACACAAAGTGAAACATTCTTTATAGACAATCGATTTAAATAAACTAGTTACGTCACGAGATATCTCATCTATGAAAGTATGCATTAGAACCGAAAGTTGCGATTGCGTCCAAATGATATAATCACCGATCATTGATTGGTTCGGTTGCGATTATGCGATTAAATAAGCATTTTTATACTTCCTATATTTGGTGGTTTTTATATGGGAAAGTTAACATAATCAGTCAAGTGTGAGGTGAGTCTGTGTCTCATTAGATTTCATACCTGCACAGAAGAAAGATCTCTATTTAAGATCCGTCGCGGGCTTGCAACATTTATTGCGCAACCATTTTGTTTCGTAATCATGATCCATTGCATTGGGGGGTAGGTTTATTAAAACCGTGTTACAGTCGACAATAACAGTTGAAAGGAGGCATGCGCAGTAAGCTGTTCGCGATCAGCGGTCTTCGGGTTATGTGCCAGCTGATCCCGAACAATTTAGATTGGGAATTTCTCAATGAGAATGTTCCAGTACACGATAAATCTTTTTCCATGTCACCTCTGTGCAGAAATGGCATTTTAGGCATAATAGGTCGGCTTAAGAGTTCTAATTCTTGTGGCAATGACGGTATCTCTAATAACATTTTAAAAAGATGTGAAGATTATTATAGCGGATACTCTCACTTATTTAATTAATGAGCAGAGTTTCTTCCCGGACTCTTTAAAATTGGCAACTGTTATACCTTTGTTTAAAAAGCGAGATGCTAACAATTTTGAACATTATCGTGGAATAGTATTCCTAAAATCTACGAACTGGTAATCAAGGATCAACTTTCTTCTTTTTTTTACAACAATAGTTCAATCAACGTCTCAACATGGTTTTACATTGAATAAGAGCACTGAAGCAGCTTTATGTGATTTTCAGCGAATAATAGTGGAGTCTCTTGATAGGAAGATGTCCGTGCTAGGGATGTTTATAGACTTTTCACGTGCTTTTGACTGACTGCACTACTTTTAGCTAAACTTTGTCGTTATGGTGTTAGAGGGAAACCGTTGGATTATATAAGATCACACCTACGCAATAGAATGCAATATGTAAGCGTAAATGGCGTCACGAGTAGTTGCAGGACGATATAAAAGGGAGTTCCGCAGGGCTCCATTCTTGGACCATTTTTTGTTTCTGGTATTTGCCAACGACCTGATAAGTTTTATTATCAAAATTGCGGAAAATGTATACTTGGTCGTGTATGCTGATGATGCGAATATTCTGATTGTCAGGGATAATATTATTTCTCTGATACCTGTTGCGGAAATGGTATACACAAGAATTCTTTTTTGGTCTGAAAAAAATAAGCTTAATTTGAACAGGGATAAGAGTACAGTTGTGAATTTTTCATTGAGGTCGACTGACATTGATTTTGCTCTTCGTGACGAATCTGGATTGACTGTGAGATTGTCTGAAACGGCAAAGTTGCTGGGTGTAACTTTTGATAACAATCTTAAATGGCTACCACAAATCGAGGGGCTTTTCTCACGATTGCGCAGCTGTTGCTACGCCCTTAATTTCTTGCGACTGTACTGTAGTCAAAAAGTGCTCTTAACCCTTTATTTTGCCAATGTTCACTCTCGAATTAGGTATGGTATTCTCAATTGGGGGAGGAGTACTAGTGTATGTAGAGTCTTCATTTTGCAAAATATGCTGTTCGCGTGGTTACAGGACTGTCATGTCGGGAAGCTTTTAAAAGATTGAGAATTTTGACGGTCGCAGGCATTTACATTTGCGAAGTATGTGCTTCGTTTACCGTAACAAAGCATATTTTCGGGGCTTCAGATCTAATCATAATCATGATACTAGACTGAAAACTCTCTTATTACCTGAAAACCACAGATCTGCCAAATATCAAAAATATATATTTTTACAGGCTGTCAATTTTTCAATAAATTAAATGCTGAAATTAGAGATGTCGTTAATTTAAATGTATTTAGAAGAAGGTTGAAGGAGTTTTTGTTGGAGGTAAACTGTTATTCCTTACAGGAATTTTCTTAAGGCTTGTGCCAAACATGATTAACAAAATTTATTAAATTTTTTTTTCTCTTTCTGTATTTAGTTTCATATCATACAGTTTTGAATTGTATCTAGTTTTAACTTTACTTTTGACGTTTCCTTATTATTGTCATGTCTCTTGTCTAGTGCTGTTAAATTGAAGAAATAAAAGATATTGAAATTTTGAAAAAAATTTTGAAATTGAAGGGGTACCAAGCCACTTAGAGCTATTTTCGAGTAATTACACTTTTTGATATCTTAATTACATCCTGAAATCACATTTGCAAAGGTAACACAGCATAAATTTTAAATCATTATACGGATAATATATACTTGCTATTACAGTGAAATGAAAATAGGAAAAATATTTCAGGGAGAAAAAAAAATTAAAAACATGTTCCTTGTAATCAGTTTCAACAAATTTATTTTTAACGGTGGCTTAGTTCTACTTAAATCATAAAAAATCTCGTTTTTGTGGCATCTTGCCTCGAAAATAGATGGAAAAGGACAAAATTTAAAAAGGGATTTTTCTATTTGGGTTTCAATGGCTACATTATGAAATGCAAAAAATTGAACAACCTGCCACTTTATGAAACTGAAATTTTGTTTTTTTATGTTGGTAGCAAGTAGGGTTCGAATTTTAGGCTTACTTCGATTTCGTTGAAATTAGTTTTCTTGGCTTTATGGATTCGACAGAAATTTTTTAGGGAAAACTTTAAAATACTAACCTTTAACCTTGCAAATAGATCATTTTTACTAGATATTTATGCGAAATACCTATACTCGGAAATATATAACATGCTGAAATGGTGTCCGTCAACTAATTTCTAGTCACAACTATAACACAACATAACCTAAAAATAATAGAAATATGTTCCAGTTTATGTACCATAACTCAAAGTTTTGCATATACTTTAAGGATTTCTAGATTATTTTCTGCAATTACTCGTATTTCTGACGGAGTACAACTTTCTTCCTGACGCATTTTTATTAACTTCAATAATATATTTATTTTTAATTATGACGGATGGGAAGAACCTTTGTTGTGTTCAATTGTTTCTATCATGGCATATTTGATACTTGTAACATTTTATTAAATTGTAAAAGTATTGTCAACCCAAAAAGAAAATATTAATTCAAATGGAAAAAAATCTACTATATTTTAAAACATACTCTTCGGCTACTGGTTCCATCGAAAGAAGGGCTATTCGTCTGTTCGGAGACCACGAGCTAACGAAGAACCTCGACAGACTAGAACATCGAAGACAGGTTGGGGATTTGACTCTCTTTTACACATATTTTCATGGAAGGTGCTTGGCTGAACTTGCCCTCTTAATTCCGCCCAGAGCGGCGAATAGCAGAAATACACGACGAACCGCTGCCGCCCATCCATATGTGGTTAAGCTTAGTACTCCTCGAACTTCATTATTTAAGAATTCTTTCATCTGGAGGACTTCATCCTTGTGGAACGACCTTCCCGAGGTCGTTTTTCCCAACGAATATAAACTCCAACGATTCAAAACCAACGTGAATCGCTTTTTGCGCACACGCACCATTCCCAGAGTGCCCTAAAGGATTTTTCCTATAGTGGTTGAGTTTGATCATATAAAAAAAAATTAGAGCACTTGTACTTGTACTTTAGGGTCGTTTTCTAACTTAAACGCGTGCTCTAAGATAATGTCTTATGAAACTTAGCAATTTAGATAAAAATAAATCTGTGGGTTATTCTCTTCTTTAAATTGATATATCCATGTTTAGATCGAATTTTAAGAAAATCTGGCTTGTTACCCTCTTCCCCCGAGCCCTTCAATTTACTGTGAATGCCTCTTTTCAACTTTTGCAAGATTAGAAGAAAACTTGTTTCGATTTTACATGTTTCATAATAGAGTTTGTTCGTGTTCAAACAATCTGTAACTGATAAGCAATTTTTTAACACTTTTAAGTTAGTAATTTGACCATCAATAGCATATCAATCTAAAATTAATACGACAACCATAAATTTAAACAATTATAAAGTCATAAAATTTCGTTAATCATACGACCGGTATACAAATACATATTATCTTGTCCATCGACGATTCAATGTCAAAATGTCGACACGCATAGGAGACACACGTGTGCCAAAAATTACTCTGCATACATTCATAATCATAAACAAATACTTTTATTATGTAATAGTGTACCTTGTTTGTTTAATTATGATCTTTTATAATAACTAATAAGTAATTGGTAGTGGTAATCAAAGGTGGCAATAAAATATTTTAACAGTTGCCTGTAAATATGACAGTAATAAAAGTGGCCGGTATTATTAAAGTAGATCGCAATATACAAAGTAATTTAATTGCAAAGTAGGCAGAATATGAATATTATTCTGAGGATACATGCTATTTTTCGGGAAAATTTTTAAGAGATCAGAAGTGGGATATGAACGTTTTCCATTTTCACAAGTCCATTCGACTGCAGTAAATTGCACTAAGGACTTAGTATATCTCAAAATCAAGTGGTATTGGTGATTTTGAGCCTTCATTGTTTGTTTGTTTGTTTATTTCTCTAACAAACATTGAAATGAAAGCCATATTAGGGATAGTTGTTATTATTATATTTTGGTTTTAAAAATATGTTTACGTGCAGGGCAAAATACGGGGTTTGGCTGTAAATATACAGGGCATTGCGTAGTGACGTGTTCCTAGTGACTGCCACTTTAATCACTGAGCCACCAGAGCCGTTGCAAAAATGTTAGTTGTATAGTTCCTGAGGTATAGTTTTTGCAGAATTATATCGTTGATCTCTTGACTGCAATAAAACCTCATTATCTATTCGACCGTAAAATAAATAAGGAAATTCCAAATTTTAAAACCTTTTCGAGCAGAGCCGGACCAGGTATACAAATTCAATTTATACCTATGCCTGATGCATATATAAATACAAAGTGATTTTTAATAATTTTAATCTTTAGTGGTTTTCCGGCGAGTAATTTTTAGTTAGGCTTATTAGTGGTAGAATGTGGCGTCCTTGGAATTGTGCTGATAGGGGGGCATCTTCAAGTGTCGGGAATGGGGACTTAAATATTTAACAGCTGGTTCGATACCCATGACACTCCAAGAAAAGGTTAGGATGATTCTTCCAAAAAATGTCAAACCAAGGCACCATCAAATAAAGGCAAAAGAATCACAATATGACATGCTGGTTCAGAGAACGGGTTTGTTCCAAATTGTCTGTTGCTTTCAGCTAAAAACATAGCAGATTATTCTTTAGATTACCATCAAGATACCGACGCACAACTTTTTGAAGATTGGTTTAAACATAAACGCCTTAAAAATATACCTGAAAATAGCGTCATTGTAATGGACAATGCTAGTTATCATAGTCGGCAAGCAAAATTCATTCCTAATTCTAATAATACAAAAGCAGAAATTCAAAATTGTATGATTGAAAATGATTTATATTTTGAAGAAACTTATAAAAAACGATAACTGGTAGAAGTATTAAAAGCTTTTAAAATAAATAAGGAATACGAGTGTGACAAACTTGCAGCAGAAAATGGACATACAGTGTTGCGTCTTCCTCCGTACTATTGCATATTCAATCCTATTGAGCTAATATGGCACCAATTAAAATCCAATATTAGGAGAAATAATATTTCTCCTACATTAAATGCATCTGTAGTAGAATTCATTAAAAACGAAGTAAGAAAAAAATCTGCAGACAGCTGGAAAAACTGTGTACAGCATGTACTTAAGGTGGAAAATTCTTACGATTGTATGATTACAAATGTTCAACCCTTAATTATAAGTTTAGGCTTAGATGAAGATAGTGATACAGAGTTAAATTTTGAATAAATAATCAATAATCAGGTAGTTCATTTATGGCAGTAAGAATCAACGGTATAATTATGCAACAACTATAGCTTAATATGTATGTCTATAATAATAGATGGACACTTTTTTAACGGTAAAAAAAATGGTACACACAGTACTGTAGCAGAAAAATGAATATATTCGCATATATAAAAACATTTTTATTAACTACTTTAGCAAACAAAACAAAGGTTATAACAAATATCGTTGAAAATTGATGTAATTATCATATTGTAATTTAGCTCGTAGCGGGGGTATCTATTGTATTTGTGTAAAACACAAAACGTAGTACCGATACCAACGGAAACGGGCAACAATAAAGTTAGGTTTGTTTTACAAAGATTTCTAATAATTTTGGTTTTAATTATACAGTTGCGCCTAATTAAATATTTATGTTGCAATATTAGCTGTTGTAAAAAGTCTTGTAAAGCGCGACTGAAAATACCTAGTCGGAATTACGTGATTTAAAAAAATCTTATTTTTCAAAATAATACTTTTTTTAAATTTTCCAATATGTCATCCATCCAAGTGGTAACCTTGCGTTGCGTTGCTTGACTGTATAAGTTCTACATCCATTATTTGTTACGATCGAAATCCCAGGGATCCGATGCATCTGATCTAAGCCTTTTATTTTTGTAAAGAAGCATTTTTACGATACTGCGTTTAAACTTGATCATTTTTACAATAAAAATACTTAAATAATAGTCAGTGAAATTAATTATTTTCACTTACATTCGTTGTAAAATTTAAAATATATTTTAGTATTTACTGATTGTACTAAATTTATTAGAAATACTAAGTACATGTATTTTTTTTATAAATACTATAATATAAAATTATATTTAACATTTATTTTTTAACGTTTTTAACATTTTAACATTTTTCATATATAATATAATATAATGAATAGCAAAAACCAACAATAGACACCTAGGTGCAAAACACCCGAACACACCCGAAATCTAAAATTAGGCATATGTACAGGGTGACAATTTAAAAACTTGAAATGGCCATATATTAGAAACGAAAAACTGAAGAAAAAAACGCAAAAAACAGTTTCTATAAAACGAAGGGGGAACAAAAAGAAGCGTATTAGCCCACCCCTATCTGCAACCCCTTGGACAAGGTGAGATAAACCCTTAAAATCTTAAATAGAAAGGGGGGTCGAGTGACACATCATTTTGAAGCTCTTGAAAAATGCTTTCCAATGGTACCATAGAAAGGTACATTTCAGGAAATTCTTCTCTGTTTATTAAGGAAAACAATAAATGAAAAGACAATTTTGAAATTTTTTATTATTAGTTAATTAAATGTTCAAAATGATTTCCGTTGTTTTGAAGACAATAATAAAGCCTACTTTCAAATTCTTCACGTACATTTGCAAAGGTTTCTCTGGATATAGCACGGCATTCCTGAACTATTCTATGCTGAAGTTGCTCTAGTGACTCAGGTTGCGTTTTAAAAACCACAGATTTTAGGTGACCCCACAAAAAGAAGTCAACAGGTGTTAGGTCCGGGGATCTAGGTGGCCATTCAACAGGACCTCTTCTTCCAATCCACTTAAGATAAGAAGTGCTGCTTTTCGTTTAAACTGAACCGAAAGTTAACTGTTCTTAAAATAATAATACTAGTAGAAGTTACCTTTAAGGTAAATTCTGTGATAATAAAATGCGAATATTTATAAACAGTTTTTTTTTTTCGACAAAAAAAAATAGCAAATAAACCAAAACGAAATACCGAGGCTTAAACTATTTAGAATTCTTAAGAGATATCTCTTAATATGCAAGGATATTGGTAGCAATCATTTTGAACATTTAATTAACTAAAAAAAAATTCAAAATTGTCTTTTCATTTATTGTTTTCCTTAATAAACAGAGAAGAATTTCCTGAAATGTACCTTTCTATGGTACCATTGGAAAGCATTTTTCAAGAGCTTCAAAATGATGTATCACCCCCTTTCTATTTAAGATTTTAAGGGTTTATCTCACCCTGTCCAAGGGGTTGCAGATAGGGGTGGGCTAATACGCTTGTTTTTGTTCCCCCTTCATTTTATAGAAACTGTTTTTTGCGTTTTTTTCTTCAGTTTTTCGTTTCTAATATATGGCCATTTCAAGTTTTTAAATTGTCACCCTGTATATTATTATTTTGTATTTTTATTTATATTATCTATATTATAATTCTATGTGGCACACGTTACTGAAACATTCCCACAATCCTTATTGATTTAGTGAATTACTGAAAAAGCATTGAAAACTTTTCTGTATTCCGATAAACATACTGATTACACTTTTTACTAAAAGTTTTTATATTTTTAATTGGTTTTATATTATCTGGGAGTTAATTTAATGATTTTGGTGCTAAATAACTCATAGACTTTTTATTGGCGGTTGTTAAATTTTTTGGTAATTTAAATTTGTTATTAGATTTAGTCCTTGTTTCGGTCTTACACCGATCAACAAAATTACATATACTGGTAATATATAAAGTTCTGATAATTACAGTATCCTCAGAAAACAATAAATTTGTTGGAAATCTTTTATTTTTTTTAATATAATTTTAAGAATATATTTTTGTGTTATATTTAGCTAAGTACTGTGCCAGTCAATTATTCCCTATCGTATTAGCCACTCCACAAATGCTTTATAAACCATCACCAATGTTTTCTCATTTAGAAATTCCCTTAATATATAAAATTTGTGTATGAGTGTACGTATTTTATTAGAAACGTAGTCAATATGTGGACTCCACTTCATAAATTGGTCCACCAGCACACCAAGATATTTTGTGTGGGTTACTTCAGCAATTCTATCATTACCGATAGTAATATCTGTAAAATTTTGATGACCAGCCCTTGTTAATGAAAAGGCTATGTAAATTGTTTTATTTAGATTAATTGATAGTTTATAAGTTTCCAACCAACTCTTAACCAATTTGAAACCTTCTATTGTCTTATTTTTAACTTCTTCCCAATCTTTACCAGTCAATATTATAGACATATCGTCAGCATACGATATAACTGCACCTCATATATTTTCTGTTAAAAGACCATTAAGATAAATGATGAAGAGGATCGGGCCCAAAACCGTTCCCTGAGGAACACCAATTTTGATCACCCGTCTCTCACTCAATGTATTATTGATTTTAACCATTTGCGGTCTTTCTTGCAGATATTTTTTTACTTAATTGAGTACAACTCCTCTTACGCCCTAGTGTGATAACACAGTTAAAAGCTGGTTGTGCGGCACCGTATCAAAGGCTTTAGCCCGATTATTATACAATAATATTTTGATACGGATTAATAATAAAAAATATAATTAATACTATATTTTATATGAAATCTTACAATAAAACATTTACCATAATAATTTTACTATAGCCTTTTTCCGTCCAAGACACCTAAATGTAGATAATTTTAAAATATTCTAGAGCTTAATCCAATAATACATAATCAAGAAATCGATATATCGAATAATCGGAATGCATGTATTTATTTTAACTCTTCGCTCCCCAATCACATAAAATACAATAGTATTTATACCGCATAAACTTTAAAATGACAATATGACATAAGCGGAAGATTTCGGTACACCTAATTGCGTCATATCGCTCGCGGTTCATTTACCCAGAAAGTTGCCATCTTTAAAAGCTCTGTATATTTTTAATAATAATTAATTAAATATATAAGAGGACGTATTTGTGTTTATTAATAAAGTCTGATTAAAATCGTTTATAACACTGGGCAGTAATACGTACAAAAAAATTAATTATACTCAAAGAGTCAAATACAGTGAAACCTCTCTTAGGCGGACACATACGGGACCGTCTAAATGTGTCCGCCTAATAGAGGTGTCCGCCCATGGGAAATTTGTTATTAGGTAATATGTAAATGCAAAATTATTACTATGTATATGTATGTACAAATAAACATAACATAACAAAAATACACTAGTTTTAGTTAGGATGTAGTACTAAAAAAATCTAATAACGTAGTTTGACGTGTTTGCGTTTTAAACTTGCAATCTAGAAACTGTAATTCCAAGTCTGATAACAATTCCATTGCTGTAGAGTCACCTCTATTCTTTGCACACTCTTATAATTCCTTTACCATACTAATGGCTTGTTGATAATTGGTGACATTTGTTTGATTACTGCATTCAACTTCTTCATCAGAGTCGTCAGATAATGATGTGGTTGTTTGGACTACATAATCGGTAGGGAATGGGGGTCACTATCATCTTCTAATAGCACATTGCTATCAATGTTAATGAACTCGCCCAAATCATTGTTATCAAATTACAAACTTTCACAACATCAATATTCTCTTTCAGGCTCAAAACGCGCCATTTTTGTGCCATTGTTTACGATTTTAACCTTACAACTCACAAATAAACGGCGGACTGCTGTCGGGGAATCACACATACTTTCGCGCTGCCACGCATACGCGATTGGTTGCCGTTCTGTTTTCAGAGAGTTTTTGCACCGTACTTATTCGTCTCCCAAATACTTTTAAAATTTTTTTGTTCGTTTGAAGAAGGGTTTTCGCACTCTTTGTATGAAAACAGCCTGTCCGCGTCCGCCCAAAGGAGAGTCCGCCCAAGAGAGGTTGATTTTCATGGAATTTCATATACCAAGTTCCGGACTATGAAAAAATGTCCGCTTAATCCGTTATGAGAGGTTTCACTGTAATTTTGAAAAAATTGTTTGTTCGACTGTCAACTGGTACACATACCAAACCTTACGCTGTGAAATTTGGGAATTGACTTCTTAACTTACCCCACAACTATGCTTATCTTCGCGCTCTACTGTGATTAGAGCTAATCTTTTCTTTTGGAAAGGACATTTAGAAAATAATAGAAACTAAGTTTAACCAAAACATGCCAAATCCAAAGAGAATATAACGAATCGGCTGAAACAACAAGTCTAAAGTAAAAAAGCAGCTGATTGAGCAAATGCGTAGAATCAAAACTCACAATTCCGTACCACTACGCGGATTATTCTCATGGTTGCAAATCAGTCGGCAATCGATACATTTTGCTCAACGAATACCGAATTTTTGATCACCGGTTACATATTTTGCTTCCGTGAACACTTTAAACCGATTCGTTCGGTTTTGACTATTTCTCACTACTCTGCGAACAAACCTATTAAAATCCAAGGCAGGTATAAGAACGACGCAGTCGATTTCGTTTATTTATAGTCGCCCGGTCTCAGAAAATAATAATTGGTATTCGGATAACGTATTCATTTGTAAATTATTGTGATTTTCGATTCAAGGATAATATCATTTTACTAATTTGCTTCCGGTTCGCCTTTTCGATCATTGTTTTCAGCGAAATCATAAACATTTTATACTTGATCTAAAGGTCAGTTTTATTGTTGGAAGTTTAGTATTATCTTGTGCATGTCATTATTGGGAAAGATCTCGGAACGCTGGTGTTTAATTATTAACTAACTGTACCAGTGACGGCTGACTGAAAAATGCTAAAAGAATTTAGTAGCCTTAAGATGAGGATCTCAAATTAGCAATCAGAACCATCTATGACAGGGTGATAGTAACCATGTCGAATTTAACGCTAAAAATACCCAGGCAGCAGTTTTCTCTAAAAAGGTTAACATTACAGAACCGGATATAGTCACGGCCGGACACGCAATCCCACTGGCTTCATCTATTAATTTGCTGGGCGTCAATCTGGGAGGAAATATGTCTTGGCATAACCACGTTGTGGCAATCGCCAAGATCGCGTCTCAGAAGCTTGGGATACTCTTCCGAACCAGAAAGTTGTACACACCTTAACAACTTTTGACACTATACAAAGCCCAGATTCGACCATCACTAGATTACTGCTCTCATATCTGGAGCTCTGCACCCAAACATACTCTTCGGCCACGGGATTCCATCGAAAGGAGGACCATTCGTCTGATTGAAGACCACGAGCTGACGAAGAACCTCGACATCCTAGAACATCGAAGACAGGTTGGGGATTTGACTCTCTTTTACAGATATTTTCATGGGAAGTTCTCGGCTCACCTTGCCTTCTTAATTCCGCCCGGCGAATATATGTGGTTAAGCTTAGTACTCCTCGAACTTCATTATTTAAGAATTCTTTCATCTGGAGGACTTCATCCTTGTGGAACGACCTTTCCAAGGTCGTTTTTCCCAACGAATATAACCTTCAACGATTCAAAACCAACGTGAATCGCTTTTTGCGCACACGCACCACTCCCAGAGTGCCCTAAAGGATTTTTCCTATAGTGCTTATGTTTGATCATAAAATTGTTTATCAGTCGCCATTGCGCATGACATCCGACGATCAGCTTTGTGTACATGCGCGAGGTCATAAACTTGCCAGTTATGCTTTTAAAGTTTGGCTATCCATACGCTCTAAAAAATGCATTGGTATCTAAGACTAATTTTATCTTGCTGTTTTAGCTTATGCAAAAGTGTTTTCTAGTTAGCAAACCAAATTTTCGTTTTAACTGAATTACGATGAATAAGATGATCTAGTTAACAGAACTAACTCTTATTTTTTAACTACTTCTTAGTTAACATAACTACATTATGATGTTGCTCCTAATAACTAACTATATTGGTTACCGTAAGAATATTTATTCTTTCTGGTACTAGAAGTACTTGGTTGACTTAAAAAGAGTTATTAGTGACTCCAACTAGAATAATCGTAGCAATAAAATTTGGCCTTCGATACTAAATTTCCTCTTATCACCATTTTCACTACATTTTCTTGTTATTGAGACTAAGATCTTGGTATCCTAAACTAGACCATTTTTTAGAGTGTAGAGATAATAGGTCCGTGTTAGTACTTCTTTATTTACTCGATTGAAAATGATTACCTAGACAATTATTTACAAAATATATATTTTTGATTTTTTTAAATCGTGTATAGTACCTTCTCTCCATTTAATTCTGTACTTTCTCTAAGCAAGTCGTTTTCGCAATAACCGTGTCACTATAATAAACGTATCGTTTATTTTATAAAGAAAATATAGTGATAGAGGTCACAAAGTTGGTGTATTTATCAAGAAGCAAGTGTATTATGTTGGGCGAAAACGGCTTATTGTAGATATTTTTGCTCAATCTGAGGATTGGACGTTTTAAAGCGACCAGAGACCGACGTTTCATTCAAACAAACAGCTAAACGTGGAATTGTACAATTACGAAATGACCAAAGCATTGGTCGATAGAAATTCAACATTATAAAAAATCTGAAAAAGTTAGTTGGAACCATATTTTATTTAAATTTGTTCAAAGTCAACTTATAGAAGCATTTAAATCGTTAAATTATCTAGTTGTATACATTATATACACTGCGTTAACTAAACTTTACAACTAAACAATAAGTTTTTCACTAGATACATAATTAGCTAGGTAAGTCGTGTGGACCGAATCAAAATGACAGTTATTTTATCTTTTCGAAGCGGCAAAGTTTGGATTATGGCAAAGTTTTGGCGTTTATTGGTCATACAATACCACAGGCTTTCTAGAAGCTGGCAAACACCAGAAAATAATTTCCTTTGACGCTTTGCCAAAAATTAACGTAAAACTAACAGAACGAATAATGAAACTATTGTCACTGTCAATATCAAAATATAATTTGCTGGCCCTTGCTGTATTGCCTGAACTATGAGAGTTTCGTGGTTTTGCCATCACATTTAATTGAATAGCTTAGGATTGGCTCACTAAAATGTATTCAAACTCGGCACATGGGTTTACCATGTCGGCCTCTCCAAAAAGTTATAATGCACTTTTTCTATAAACTACAGGGGAGCCAATATTGAGCCACCGCAAAAATGCCATGGGATTTCCAATGTTCTACTGAACGAGGCATCACCCGGTATAATATAGTTACAGTATGTTGCTATGAAAAATTATACAGTACATACATAAAAAAAAATAAACAATAATATGCAAAAACTCTCGAAGCAATTACATCCAAACATAATTTGCTTACAATTAGGAAGTGATACTTCTATTTAGAAACTGTATCAGATTAACGTTATTGACTTGTGACATTTAAATTAAACGAATTATTTGTCAGGCACTTATACAATAATTTACAGTATGCATTTATTTTAGCAGACGACATTTCTACCTGAAAATTAATTAAAAGCTACTTTTCAAATAGAACTAATCATTTCTACAGTTTTAGTTCATTAGCTTAAGCGCCTGCAAATTAATTGTCAACTGGTAGAACACCCCAAGTGAGTAATGGTAAAAAATAGAAGTTATACAAGCAAAGATTGTGCAAAATCTAAAGAAATGAAAGTAATCTACACGGAAAAACACTATAGGAAAGAATTTAATGGCTACATTATGAAATGCAAAAAAATTGAATAACCTGCCACTTTATGAAACTGAAATTTTATTTTTTTATGTTGTCAGCAAGTATGGTTCGAATTTTAGGCTTACTTTGATTTCGTTGAAATTAATTTTCTTGGTATTATGGATTCGACATAATTTTTTTATAGAAAACTTTAAAATACTAACCTTTAACCTTGCAAATAGATCATTTTTACTAGATATTTTTCTGCAATACCTATACATACTCGGAAATATATAACATGCTGACGGTGTCCGTCAACTAATTTCCAGTCACAACTATAAAACAACATAACCTAAAAATAATAGAAATATCTTCCAGTTTATGCTCTAGTTCTAAAGTTTTACTCAATAAAGTACTGTTTTTATTTTTAATTCAATATAGTATTATACATATTACTTTATATATACGTATTTATAGTTACTGTAGACATTTCCTGGGCATTAATTGTTATTCCTGTCAGATTCTGTGTCGACACAATATTTTGTTCAATAGTATTATTTATTAATAATATTATTTATTATTGTTCAAGTGTTTGAACTTTGTTCTGCTCGCACCATAACTCAATGTTTGGCATATTCTTTTGAAAAGTTTTTGTAGATTATTTTCTGCAATTTCTCGTATTTCTAACGGAGTACGCCGTTCTTCCTGACTCATTTTTATGAACTTTAATAATATATTTATTTTTAATTATGACGGATGGGAAGAAGGTTTGTTATGTTCAATTGTTTCTATAATGACATATTTGATACTTGTAACACTTTATTAAATTGTAAAAGTATTGCCAACCCAAAAAGAAAATATTAATTGAAATGGAAAAAATCTACTATATTTTTAAAAGTTTTTCAGACAGAACAAACCCAAATTAAAGAAGTATTATAAAATACGCGGTTCATAAGATAATTAGAGCACTTGTACTTTAGAAAACTCTTCTAAGTTAAACGCGTGCTCTAAGATAATGTCTTAGGAAACTTGTATCTTAATATACTATTGTTGGCTTTCAGTGTTTGTGTGTTAAATTTAAGTATTGTTTGTGGAAGAAATAGTAATTGTTATCTCAATATAGTAAGACTGCCAAGTCTGCCGTAAACTGGATAAAAACATAGACTTTTTAGTCACACGTCCGTCGATCGTTTGTTTTTCCCAACCCAGCATCTAGAATGAAGAAAGAGATAGAAGATGAAAAGGGATGGGGATTCTACAGATTAGAATTTCTAATAAAATTAGTACAATCAAGGCAAATGCTAAAATATATTTTAAATATTGTTAGTGAAAATAATTATTTATAATTCCAGTAGTTAAATATTTTAAAATTTATTGGACATTTCACTGAATAATATTTCAGTATTTTTTATTGCATAAATGACCAAGTTGAAATGAAGTGTTGCAAAAATGCTTTTTTACAAAAATAAATTAGATGCAACGGATCACTGGAATTTCGATCTTCGTGGTCGCTTGGGAATATAACGTGCGAATCTTCAAAATTTTACAAATGCGTTTAGTAAATTTTACTCTTTCAGTAATTTTACAAAAAATTTTGTAATTATTACTAAATATTTGGGTTAAAATGTTGCTCGAATTCAATGGCATTTCTTCATAAAAGTCAGATAGCCAGCCATAAATTATGGTTAGTTTTAGTGTTTTTATAGTAATTTTTCTTTTCGTGTACAAGTACACATACTTATTAAAAATGTTTGTTTTTTTCCTTAAATAAAACGTTTATAATTTAAATAAAATAAGCATCAATATTAAGGATCCATCACCATACGTGGAACACTTCATCGGTCTCGCACAGCAAAATATAGATGCTAAATCGTTATCGAGTAAACGCGCGAATAAAAAAATCCAATGGTAATGGGCTCTTAAGAGTCTCAAGGCATTGCCTGACATCCGTAAAGTACACTGAGGTTATTCTACCATGTCCAAAGTTTTAAAAGGTCTTTCGTAATAATTTAATCACTTATTGTCTCGTTCTATGACCGATCAGCCATATCGACTACCTTTACTCATATATTTACAGTGGCGTGCCGAAGCCGTATTTGGATATGGAAAAATTGAATCTTCCACGCCTAGTTTACTCGTAAAAGGCCCGATTAGTGGAAATAAAGCGACATGCGAAAAGAATTTTGATTGAAAATACTCCTACACTGAAAGAAATAGTTTACGTAATTTATTATTTTAATACATCTCGATGCGGTTATTGACCTGCTGCCTTCGTGTTGTATAAGATAGGTATTTGGGTTTCAAAATTGGAATAAAAGTTTTACGGTATAAAAATGTCGCATAATTGCATGATAAAAATGTGCATAATTTTATTTCTTCATATTATCTCGGCGATTTTTGTTGCAAACATTTTTACAGAAGTAGTCAGGACCTGCGATTAAAATGCTTTTAAGCTTACGAGGTTCGGGTTAAACAAGACCGACCCTTCCAATAGAAAAATGCACACACACGATCACATGATGATGTAATTTGTCGGTAATTTTAATATTCATTATGGCGCCATGGTGTGTAACTAATGTTCCAAGCGTTCTAGGGATATGACGCTCTTAACATTAGCTAGGCGTCGCGTCAGTCTGGGAGCAATATGTCGTGGTATAACCAGGTTGTGGCAATCGCCATGGCAGGTTCACCATGGGTGTACATTTCTTTACCAAAAAGTTGTATACACCTCAATAACTTTTTGCACTCTACACAAGTCCAGATTCGTCCAATACTAGAATACTGCTCTCATGTCTGGAGCTCTGTACCCAAGCACACTCTTCGTCCACTGGATTCGGAGATGTCGGACTGACCAATAACTTCGACAGCCTAGAATATCGAAGACAGCTTAGTGATTTGACTCTTTTACAGAGTTCGAATGATTCACAACTAACATGAATAGCTTTGTTCGCACACGCACTACTGCTAGAGTGTCTTAAGGAATTTTGTCTAATGATAGTATTTGATCATAAAAAAAAGTAATATTACACACTAAAAAAAAAAAAATACTTAGTTTAAAATAGATAGGAAACTCTAGTTAACAATTCAAGCGAAAAAACGAAAATCGTTGCCTTTCACTTGATACCCGATTTTCGCTCGACGCCGCGCGCCACCCGAAATGTGCCGATTGGTGACGTTGACGCTAAGAAGGCTGACACCACATACGTCTTTGTTAAAGGCACATAAACGAGAAGTGCATACAAAAATGTATGCGAAATCCCTTAGTGGATTCATCGCGACATGGGTTTTGTCTTGACTGGGCCTGTCTAGCCAGCGGCGATTGTAAATTTTTAAAAAATTATAAGATATAATTTTTTTTTAAATCAGAATTCTTCCCTAATAAAAACTCTAAACTAAACTTCTAAAACGTACAAAAATAACCCTTGGTGTTTTATCAACTCATTCTTCTTAATCATAAAAATTTCAAGTGATTAATCGCTCGAGCGATTCACTCGATTATTAAAATCGCTCGAAACAGTAAATATAATACTCAAATAGGATAAATCTTACCCAAGGAAAGTAATTAA
The DNA here is from genome assembly GCA_963991005.1 of Barypeithes pellucidus. Taxonomy (NCBI): domain Eukaryota; kingdom Metazoa; phylum Arthropoda; class Insecta; order Coleoptera; family Curculionidae; genus Barypeithes; species Barypeithes pellucidus. The sequence goes on along the minus strand of OZ022565.1, from coordinate 12,860,792 downwards.
ATGGTTTGCCGTTATTAACAGTCGAGCTGCGAAATGATTACTTGGTCAGCAAGAGTTTACAATTGGTCAGTAGAAACAAACATGTCTAGAAGCAGTTTACGTCAGAGGTCCCAGGGCACTGTCAATTTATGTAACTTTCTTATGTTTTCTTTTGCCAAATACAGAAGGAAATCGGCTACAAAACGTGTAGCGGGGGCGGGTTTTCACTTGTTTTCCCAGGGTACTGTCACGATTCAGAAATGTTGCTGACCAACTAATCATTTTGGCTGGCCGATTACATTTTCTTTTCGCAAAAATAAGAATATTTTGCTAACCAGTTAAATGATACCCTTTGAAAAATTAATTCCTTGCTTCGAAATTAAGTGAACTTGGAAATTTTGCGTAAGATAGAAGATACGTATTTCTTTTTTTGTATGTACCAAAATTGGCAAAATATAATCACGTCAGTTGACGTTTGATATGGTACAGTGCTAATCATACTATTTCAACCACCAGTTCAATACATCCCATCTTCCCATGCCTTCCATCTTCTATCATAATGCTTTGTCCGTTACATTCCACAAAGTACCGTCACTGCTCTGTATTCGCCGAAAAAAACGCAACGGAAAAAATCAAATTGTCTCGCGCTGATCTCGGCTCGCATATGGTCATCGTCCAGCTGCCGGCCACTTCTTATACCAAGTGATTTGCTGTCACCAAAGAAGGTGATTCGTCGTCAAGGCCGAACTGGTCGTGGGTGACTGAAGAAAACTGGTTGTTCCCTGACCATCATACGGAATTACATGGAAATCGGAAGAATTTTTACCGATTGTATTGGTGCCCGTCAATATTTAAATTTCGGTGTTCCAGCAGCGAGAACTTGTTTTTATGTAATATCAAGGTGTTCACTTATATCGTTGATTGCTTTGTGTTTTTTCGATACAAGGTAAAAAGTTATTTTAATGCAAAATTTTGGCGGTGGTGTGAAGGAAGCATATTTGCAATAAATTTTTTGGTAATAATCAAGGACAATGTCAATCGTATGAACTACAAGGATTTTTATCAGTAGAGGATTAGATTGCAGAAACCCTATTATAGTAATAGTATACACCATTTTGAAAGTAGAAAGAAAACTTTTACCTTAAAATGATGAGAATTTTACAACAAAACTCCACGTTGGATGTTTCTGAAGGTCTTAAGTCTTCTGCAAGACAGCGCTATGCAGCAGTGTATTATATGGGAGGGACTTTTATCCGCCGCAGAGTCTGCATTCAATGGATCCATTGCAGATTCATATTCGTTGAAGGACTTGAAGGTGTTTTCTTAAGTGACAGCGACCAGTCATCTGGCCTGTCAGCATCCCATTCGATAGTATCTTCGATTTTTTCCAATTGCCCGTGCGTGTATTTCATCAGGTGAACCTTGCCATCGAGAAAGATTTTGTTATTGCGACCATCTATCTAATGTTGTTTTCGTTGCCTGCTTTGATATCCCAAAGGCTGGTTCAGGGCCTCTGAGACTTTGAGCGGATCCGGCTCTCTCATTACCTAATATCCCAGAGTGACCAGGGACCCACAAGAGTTCCACCTTGTTCCCCGTGGCAGCCAGTTCTTTTCTTTTAGGTTATTATGGTACTCCAGTGTGAGTTTTGAAGTAAACCGATTGGAATTCAGAGCCTTAAGAACAGCTTGGCTGTCCGACAAGATGTATATCTGTTGGTCGTGGTGGCCCTTCTCAAGATTTTGTAGTACGCATGCTCGTATGCCATGAACTTCCGCTTGGTATACTGTGGCGTAGTTCGCCAGGGATGCTTATGTCCATCCTGGGCCTTTCCCCAAATACATCTACGCCCACGCCGTTGGCAGATTTTGATCCATCGGTGTACCGAACTAGACCCTTGTCAAACGACGGGGGTGCACTATTGGTCCATTTATCAGAGCCCCAGTCGATCTTGAATGGCTTTGTGAAATGGTAGATCGCGCCCTCGTACGATCGGTTATCAGCCACATAAACAAAAGTCTAGTGGTTTGAGCTCTGGAGATCTTGGAGGCCAACCAATATACTCGACAACAAGTCAAAATTTGAACCATTTACGAGAACGGTATCGACATATTTTTTAATTACGCTATAACTTAAAAACAAATGAAAATCGGATCAGGACATATATGAGTTTTTTACGTTACTTTCACGTATGCAATACGCTCCTTATTTTATTTATTGTTCTCTGGAACCACCTGTAAGAAATCAGTTATCCGTCGTAAATAAAAAATAAACCACATCTACATACATAAACGACAACGAACCACAGAACCAGTTTGTTCTTCTGATTATTTCCAGTGTATATCGGTTGAAATAAGAACTGAAAAGAAGCGGGTTGGTATATCAGGCAGGTGACGGACGCTCGGTAGTCTGTAATCAGCGGTGGCGGCAACGATCGGCCGCAAAAAGCTGGAAAAATAAAAGTAAAGCCCAAAGCTCGGCGGTCGGAGAACGGAGAGCTTTCGTTGGCAGAGCTTTCAGCAGATATAGAGCGAGTGGTCGATGGGACGGGCGTCAATTGCGCCAGCCTCATTTCTAGATTGCTTTTAACGACTAAATTCATTAAAATATATGTACCGATCTACTCCATCGATTGTTGTATCATTTGCAAAATAGTTATTTTTAATAATAGATACTATTTGGCGAGTTATGTTTATCAAAAACATTTTGACAATAAAGTTTCCTGTTAAGGTGGACAATTTGAACATCCATAATAATATGACTGATCCCGAAGCCGAACGTACATTTTGTCTGATATAATAAAACTAACATTGGGCCCAGGGCGGAGCCCTAAAGGCCGTATTAGAGTCGGCAATTTTTGTGTTTTGCGCCTGCAATGGCAATTAAAATTGCACGGATTCATGCGCAGTACACCGTTCTCGATCAGCTGTCTCGCATTGCCAGAAATGGGACAAGCGCCATTTTAATTGACTTTGCCGGTGCGATTCTGGGTAGAGATGGATTATTCTGTTATTTTTAACTGTTTATTAGTTGGTCGAAGCAGCTATTTAAACCAACTGTTACTTAAATTAACAGTTCACATTCTTTATTAAGCATATGTACTGCTAATTCGTCGCATCTTTATTAGCCTGTTTTTGTAAGTAGCAGTAGCTGCTGTAACTGGTAATCAAAAGGAACAGGTTTGCCCATTTCTAGTTCTGTGGATATTTTAGGGATTTCGACAGTACCAACTGTTGTTCTGACTTTTGACAATGCGCCAGCTGATCGAGAACGGCTTAGTGCGCATGAGTACGTGCAATTATAATTGCCATTGCACGCGCAGATTTCTGTTAAGGCCGTATTAGACTCGGCAATTTTTTCTCTTGCGCCGGCAATTATAACGGCACGTATTCATGCGCAGTAAACCGTTTTCGATCAGCTGGAGCATTGTCAACGGTCAGAACAGCAGTGGGTACTGTCGAAATCCCTAAAATATCCCCAGAATTAGAGATGGGCAAACCTGTTCATTTCGATTACCAGTGAAAGCAGCTACTGCTATTTACAAATAGGAGGTGCAAAAAGTTGCTGAATTAGCAGTCCATAAGCTTAATAAAGAATGTAAACTGCTAATTTAAGTACCAGTGGGTTTAAATGGCCATTACCTGTTCATACCTGGTTCGGCCAAATAATAAACAGTTAAAAATAACAGAATAATCCATGTCTACCCAATTGCGCCGGCAAGGGCAATTAAAATGGCGCCTGCCCCATTTCTGGTAATGAGAGATAGCTGATCGGGAACAGTGTACTGCGCATGAATCCGTGTCATTTTAATTGTCAGAAGAGTATAATTTCTGACTGTAGTACGGAGAACGGTGTACTACGCCTGAATCCTTGAATTATAATTGCCATTGCTGGCGCCATAAAAATTCCCAAGTGTAATACGGCCTTAATACGACTTTAAGAAAGATTTCTGTTAGGGTATAAAGTTGATAATAATGTAATTAATCGTCTTGTCATTAAAGATAATTTTTTTATGATCCAACATTAGCACTATAAGAAAAATTCTTTAAGGGAGTGGTGGGGTTGTGCCAATATAGCGATTCGCGTTGGTTTTGAATCGTTGGAGGTTTGTAGATACGACGTCAGGAAGGTCGTTCCACATATGTCCTCCAGGCCATAAGCCTTATGTTATTTAGAACTCGGAAGGATTTTATAGAAGAACCCGAGAGCGCATTGGCATTTTTGGACGCAAAGTATTATTTTCTATGTTACTTTTACACGGAAACTTCCGCCAAACTATATAAGAACTAAAATAAAAGATACGCGCTCACCAATCTACCTGAAATGTGTCTCAAGAAAAATCGAATAAATCGAGTCTTCATTTTTTACGGGTCGACGAGTTCGTATTTTTGGTGGATGTCGAATATGCATTACTTTGCGACGAATTAATACGCGATGGTAACTTTCTTCAGCTTGACGACCCACTATATAGTCCGGCTATGGCTCTATCGGACGTCATTTTATTAAAAAATTTGAAAAATCGCCTTTGGGACGTGACCAAGTCTTTTGTTTCATTGCGAGACATTATTTTTAGTTCTCTTTGTATATTTTAAATGTATAAACATTTAAGGCACCCTCGAAGTGGAGCGTGAGTCAATAAAGTGATTCGCGTTGGTTTTGAATGATTGGAGGTTTATTCGTTGGGAAACACGACGTCAGGCAGGTCGTTGTTCCACAAGGATAACATCCTCCAGATGAATGAATTCTCAAATAATAAAGTTCGAGGAGTACAAAGCTGAACCACATTTGGATGGACGACAGTGGTTCGTCTTGTATGGCACCGCCCACCTGTCTTCGTTCTAGGCTGTCGAGGTTCTCAATTATAAAGCCGGCTCCAGGATCTATAGTTTTTTTCTATACTACTTTCATATATATTCTTGAATCCTGCACAAACTCTAAAAGCAATAAACTCATTGATTCCGTCCTTGATTGTGATCCAAATGTGTGTAAACTTTTACAAAAATCGACCTGCTCTATCGAAAACAAGGCTTTTCTGTCAATAAAGACGCCTTTTTTGTCTCGGTTTTATTTTGTCTGACTGTGGAGGTCTGTTCGAGGGTTTCGATGTTTTTTATGTTGACTTAACAAGTTGTTATTGGTTTTTGAACGGGTCCAAGTGGGTTAACCGTGCTTGTGATGATGAATTTTTACCGCCATATTAATAAGATGGATCCTATACCTACCTGATCTTTGTTGTATCCACCATACACCCTGTATTTTCCTAAATTAATAATCATGCAACACAACTAAAAGCTTAAAACTTAAATCTCAGGAAGCTCACGTTTTCCAATAATTACCTTCTTTCAAATTACTATTTTTCTATCTTGAATAATCAATAAGATGAGGATCTCATTATTAATTCCATGATGCATTTTTCCCTAATAGTATACTTTCTAAAGTTTTGTTTTAACGACTCTTATTCAAAATAAACAGTTTATTTGTCACGTATGAATGTCCCATTCACACGTTCAAGCTTCTTAATAAAACTGATTGGCCCAACGCAGGATTAATCATTATTCTTTTTCACTTAGTTCGACTCTATACTCAAACGTCTCTTGTCTATTTTTTTGTTCTTATTTTTGTTAATTATAAATAGACATGAAATAAACATCTTAACGACAATACGACTTACTAGTGACAGTTTTTGCAAATAAACCAGTATCCCAACATAAAATTGGCGCAGTTCGGTAAGGGTGTGCAGAAATCCACAATTCTGCAACAAGTCACGGTTTGTGTCGGGAAAGGCAACTGATAACCAAACAAATCGGCGAGTCTCAACTCCTTAGACTTCGGGACCAGTTCGCAACACGGGGAAGATCTTCAGCCAAGGCAAGCAGATCAATAATCCGAGAAGACGAACAATTTGCAAGGACCACTAGAGTAAGTCGTACTTTTCCTTTCTTTTTCCTATCCCACCATTTATAATTTTTGCTGATAAAGTTCTCTACATATTTTTATATCTTATTTTTGTTTCTCTTTTTGATATTTTTTCTTTTTCGTTTCGACACTTGTACCTCTACTTTGTACTTTAATTTTTATATATACATAATTATAAAAGAAAAATGGCAACTTCGTCAACCAGTACTGCAAATAGTACAACTAATATATTAACTGATAATAATGACCGTACCCCTGCTACTCCAGCAGAAGTTATTTACAAATTATCATTTTTGTGTTCACTAATTTCAAAATCTTTTGATGGCACTCGCACAGAGTTACACGAATTTATTTCAAATTGTAATAATGCGTTTCGATTTGCAAATGATCAACAAAAGGATGCATTAATAGCATTTGTAATTTCTAAAATCACGGGTAGCGCTAAAGCACAATTAAGGGATAAAACTATTCAAAGTTGGGCTCAATTAAAAGGGTTGTTGTTACAATTATATTCAGACAAAAAACACTATACTCAATTAATGGAAGAACTTAACACCATTAGACAGAACACTAACGAGACAGTAAATTCTTTTTATAATAGAGTAGATAAACTTTGCACACGTTTATTGAATTGTCTAACATGTCAAAACGAAAACGAACGTGTAGGACGAGTCGAAACTATTAAAGAATTGTCATTACAAAGATTTATTTTGCATAGCAATCCCGATATCTCTAGATTTTTACGAGCCAAAGAACTAAAAACCTTATCCGATGCTTTTAATTCTGCTATTGAAGAAGAAAGAGCACTTCAAATTTCAAAATCTAGCTCATCTTCTTCTTCTTCTTATACACACAAATATTGTAATCACTGCAAAACGAAAAGCCACTTTACGAAAGATTGTTTTAAGAAAAGAAATGTACCAAAGGAAGTTCATTTTAATAAACCATTTTCGAATGACACCAAAGGTCATAAAGTTTGTAATTATTGTAAGAAACAAGGGCATATTATTTCAGAATGTTTTAAAAGGAAACGAAACAACGAAAATAAAAATAATTCTAATAATTCTGGTAACACTCTACACGAGGGGTTAAATCGCGTAAAATTAAACGAAGTAACGTCCGGGAACAGCGTCGTTTCCACGGACTGGGAATAAACGAATCCGACGTTCAATCACAAAATTCGCGAAATAAAAATATCTTTACACTCCACAAGCGTGACCTTAATAGTAAATACGACTCTCGCTCTGTTTATTCACCGCGTGGATCTAATGCAAAGGTTTCAAATAAATTCTCTAAAGAAACTTGTCAAAATTTTGCGAATCTAAACTCTTTAAAAGAATATAAAATATATCTAAATAATAATGATAAAAATCCTTATCTGGAATGTCATTGTCAAAATAATTCGTTTAAATTTCTAATTGATACTGGAGCATCAGTATCTCTCCTAAAAAATCAAGAAAAATTAAATAATCTCGTTTATAATCTGAATACAAACGATAAAATTACTTTAACAGGCCTAAGTGCCAACGCACCTGTCGAGACATCAGGTAGCTGTATTTTAAATTTAAATTTCTCCTCTCAAAAACTCTCCGCTAAATTTCATTTAGTGACCGAAAATCATAATTTGCCACACGATGGTATCTTAGGTAACGATTTTCTTTTATCAAACGGAGCCGTGATAAATTTAAATAAGTCACAATTGTTTCTTGCATCTCTCGAAACACCGATTAAACTATTTTGTAAAAATGAAAATAGTTCTAAAGCTTTTACATTAGAGCCCCGATCAGAAACTGTCATTGAAGTTGATATTTTAAACCAAAATATAACCGAAGGCATCTGTCCTCAAATAAATATCGCGGAAGGCGTATATTTAGCAAAGTCTCTTGTAAAAGTAAATAATGGTAAAGCTTTAACGACCATCTTAAATACTGCAAATAGAAAATTAAGAATTAATAAAATACAATTAGAGCTCGAACCATTTCTAGAGAATACTTCTCGAATTTTAAATTATAATGAAAATAATTCAATTAATATTCAAGACAGGCTTAAACTCTTACACGAGAACTTACGCCTGACTCATTTAAATTCTGAGGAAAAACGGTCAGTCCTTAATATATGTGACGAATATAATGATATATTTTTGTTACCGCATGATAAATTAACATGTACAGAAGTCCTTAAACACGAAATTAGAGTAACTGATAACACACCGATCTCTTCTAAAATATATCGATTCCCAGAAGTTCATAAAAAAGAACTAGATAAACAAATTAATAAAATGCTTAAACAGGGTATTATCAGAAACTCGGTTTCCCCATACAATAGCCCTCTCTGGATTGTTCCGAAGAAACGGGATGCATCTGGAGAACAAAAATGGCGCATTGTAGTAGATTTTCGCAAATTAAATAACGTGACGGTAGGTGACTCATTCCCCCTTCCAAACATTGAGGATATCCTCGATCAACTAGGGCACTCAAAATATTTCACCACCTTAGATTTAGCATCAGGTTTTCACCAACTCCAAATGCACAAGGATGATGTTTGCAAAACGGCTTTCTCCACTCCTTCAGGGCATTACGAATATTTAAGAATGCCTTTCGGATTAAAGAATGCCCCTAGTACTTTCCAAAGGTTGATGACAATCGCCCTTTCTGGTCTTCAGGGTCTTCAATGCTTCACCTATTTGGACGATGTTGTTATTTTTGCTAGTTCTTTGGAGGAACACTCCGATAAACTCCGTAATGTCTTTGATCGTTTGAGAACAAATTCTCTCCTCCTTCAACCTGATAAGTGCGAATTTATGCATCAAGAAGTTGCTTACTTGGGTCATGTCATTAGCGATAAAGGAATATCGCCTAACCCTGATAAAATAAAGGCAATTAAAAATTACCCAACTCCTCAAAATCCAAAACAAATCAAACAATTTCTTGGCCTCATTGGCTACTATCGTCGTTTTATAAAAGACTTCTCGAAATTTGCAAAACCACTTACTTCCCTATTAAAAAAGGATGTACCTTTTATTTGGAATAAAGAACAAGACTCTTCTCTTGACTATTTTAAAGACATCCTTACGAAGGAGCCCATCCTTCAATATCCTGTTTTTTCTGAAGATTTCCTGCTGACGACCGACGCATCTAACTATGCAATCGGCGCAATCCTTTCACAGGGAGAAATTGGCAAAGACCTCCCTATTGCATACGCATCACGCACCCTGAATAAAGCTGAATGTAATTACTCCACAATTGAACGAGAGCTACTAGCCATTGTGTGGGCTGTCCAACACTTCCGCCCATATCTTTATGGTAGAAAATTCACTATTCTTACTGACCATCGACCGTTAACCTGGCTCTTCAATTGCAAAGATCCCAGTAGTCGTCTTATTCGTTGGAGACTAAAGCTCGAGGAATATTCCTATGAGATTCGTTACAAACCGGGTAGAATTAATTCAAACGTTGATGCTCTTTCTAGAAACCCAATACAATTAAACTCGTTAATAAAAAATGAAAAATATTCAGAACGATATAGCGAATTTATTAAGTATCATTACGAGAATCAAAGTATTCCCGACATAAAAATAATCAAAGATAACTTATTTTCTAAATTTCCTAACGCTTTAATTTATTCGAAAGATCTTGACGATAATAATATGTATTCTGAAAATCTATCAGTACTTTATGACTTCACTAGTCTACAAGGTGATCAAATAGAACAGTATGATTCTCTTCTATTAAACTTTGAGAATAAAACTACTTTCCTTTTGATCGCAAAATTAAACCATTTCGACAAATTAACATATAATGATTTATTCCATTCTTTGTTAAATCTAAGAAATTCTTTACAACAAAATAAAATAACCGAGATATATCTAAAAAACCCAGTGGAAGAAATTCCGCATCTAAAACAAAATATGTTTAATGAAATGTTAGAATTTTTGTTCTCGAAAACAAATATAACAATTATATTAGTAAATAGACCACGTTTTATGCCCAAAACTCGCGAAGAAATAAAACAAATTTTTAGAGATAACCACGAATCTTCTCTAGCCGGTCATGCAGGCTTCTTACGAACTTATAAACGCATAAAAGAAAACTATAAATGGCCTAACATGAAAGGCGACATAAAATATTTTTTAAAACTATGTCAATCGTGTCAAAGAAATAAACACGAAAATAAAGCCGCACGCGCACCTATGGAGATTACTACTACAAGCGAACGCCCCTTCCAAAGGTTAGCATTAGATGTAGTAGGTCCTTTAGATCTAACAGAAAACGGTAATAAATTTATAATTACTATGCAAGACGATCTTACAAAATATTCTTATGCAGTTCCCGTCCCTAACCATGAAGCGAAAACAATCGCAAATGAATTAGTGAAATTTATTACTATATTTGGAATTCCAGAAAGCATCTTATCAGATCAGGGCACAGATTTTACATCAAACACAATAAAAGAAGTAAATAAACTTTTCAAAATAAAACACATTCTCTCAAGTCCTTATCATCCACAAACTAATGGAGCATTAGAAAGATCACATCTTACTTTAAAAGAATACCTAAAACACTACATTAACGAAAAACATACCGATTGGGACGAATACGTTCCATTAGCCATGTTTACCTATAATACTCATTTTCACAAATCTACAAATTTCAAACCTCATGAGCTCTTATTCGGACACAAAATTGTTATACCTAATACTTTAAACGCTAAACCAGAATTCAAATACACTTATGACGATTATCACTCCAATTTAAAACTAAAGTTACAAAAATCCTTTGAAATTGCAAGGGACAATATTCTTAAATCAAAAGAAACCTCAAAGGTTAATTACGATAAGAAAATAAACATTTATAAATATAAAGTTGGCGATCAAGTTTTAATTCAAAATAAAAATCTTAAACCAGGCATTAGCAAAAAGTTGCAACCAACCTATAAAGGACCTTATAAAATATTAAAAGTTTTTCCAAATCAAACTGTTAAATTGCAAATAAAAAGAAATAAATCCGCAGTTTATCATCATAACTTACTTAAGCCGTTCTTTTCAGATGACGATGATACTGACAACCATCATACTCTTGACTAACCTATTGACCTCTACCTATGCAAATGATTTACCATACCACATTAATCCCATCGATAGCAAAACAGGTATTTTCTTCCATCACATTGGACAAGTAAAAATATCACACGATTATTTTACACTTTTATCTTATACTAATATTAGTATCTACGAAACAAAACTAAAACTCATTCATAATATCTATAAAAAATCTACTCCTTTATGTAACAATAAAAATTTAACTTTTCAAAGTAAATTTTTATGTAAAGAACGCGTTGAATTATTTCAAAATTCACAGAACACTTTAAACGAAAAATTTGATTCTTTAAGTCACTTAACAGGACACGGAATACAATTAGATGCTAAGCGCTCTAAAAGAGGGTTATTCGACGGAGTTTCATATGCATTTAAATGGCTTTTTGGCACACCTGACGCAGAAGACGCGAAATATTATAATGATGCAATCGAATCTATTGCACAACAAAACCGCGATATGCAAATATTAGTTAAACAACAAATTCATATAATCTCCGATGCAATTTCAGACTATAACAAAAGCGCACAAGCTCTTCGTTTAAACGAACAAAAGTTGAACGATAACATAATTAAATTTAATAAATTTTCTGAAGGTACAGTAACCACTATAAATTCTCTTACTTATTTACAAACTATTGTCGATCATTTTAATTTATTATCTCATCTCATAAATGAACTAAATGAAGAATTTGACGTAATTATATCATCTATATTATTTTCAAAACAAAATGTTTTGCACCCATCTATTATTACGCCTAGACATTTATTAAATGAACTTTCAAAAATTAGAATTAATGCCAATTTCGAATTTCCAATAAACAATAACAACATTGAAAATGCTTATAAATATTTCGAAATTTGTGAACTTTCAGTAATTTACGTGAACAAAATTTTAATTTATGCAATAAAAATTCCTTTAGTTACAAATGAACTTTATCAACTGTATAATCTTATTCCACTTCCTATACAGTCCTTTAACACTACCATATACTCATATATAAATCCTTCTTTTCCTTACCTCTTGTTAAGTACGACACGAACATTTTATGGGCACCTTAAAGACCTATCATCCTGTAAGAAGTCACCGCCCTCCGATTATATCTGCTCGCACGTGACCATTCACCTAGTCAAGGAGAGACCTACCTGCGAGACCGATTTGAAATTACGACAACCGCAAAGTATACCTAAAAGCTGTACGACGAAGACAATCAAATCCGAAATTGAAATATGGCACCCATTGTCGCCAAATCAATGGTTGTATATCCTAACTGAACCAGTGGCGGGTACAGTTAGCTGCGATGATTCCACGCCTGTGCTGGATTTCGTACTACACGGCACCGGACTTTTCACCTTAAAAGCAAAATGCAAATGTTATACTCTGTCTACGTTATTGGTAGCCACATCAAATTTGTCTGCCAATTATAGCAATTTCATCCCATCAGTCGATATAACTAACGACGACTGTTGCGTCCAGGAACAAAAGTTTTTACAAAGTGAAAAAATGGACACCATCAAGCTTAACAATCTTAATCTAAACGAACTTCGTCATGCACAACATAAATTACAACAATTCGACGACCAGCTTCGACAAAACATTAATCAACCCTTTATAGTTCATCACTCTAAATGGTACAATGTATTCTTGGGAATAATAGCAACCGCCATCCTAATTATCTTATTCTGTTGCGGATGCTGTCGATGTTGTCACTGGAGACGTTTCCCATGGTTGAGACGACTTTTCAACTCTGATCGATGCCAATACCTAGTTTGTATAAACAGTCATAACACCATAAGTAACAATGACGTACACTCCATGGATTGGGAGCCTCAGCAAACTTTACGCAGACTCACCTCCAATGATGTATTCTCCAACCTTCAAATGGACGTTGTATCGCTGAATGAACCAGATTCACAAAACGGCGATCCAAAAACTTCAAAGGACAGACGCAAAGAACGGAAAATGTTCAAAATTTAAAAAACTTTTCTATCTTATCCGATTTATTTTATTAATATGAATAACTTTGGTTAATTATTATTATTACAATGCTTTTGTATTTTATATCATACATACTCTATATATATTTACACTATACTTTATAAAATATAATTTTATCATATTTTAATTAATATTGAATAATTAGGAACAAAATATCTTACGTTTAGAATCTAGATCGCTAACAACGATTATTTCATCTATCTATATTTAAATACCTAGGATAAATATTTACAAATATTTAAGTTATTATTGTATTATAATATGCGAAACTGTATTAATTTTACAGATATAATATATCTTAAGGGTTAAATATTTAAGAGAAAAGACAGAGACAATTTGCAAATTAATATTCATATGTCAACTTTTACTTAACTTATTGGAACAAACAGTTTTATGTTTTGATAGCGTGATTGCACCCTTATCAAAACACTTAACGAGGGAGGATTGTTGTATCCACCATACACCCTGTATTTTCCTAAATTAATAATCATGCAACACAACTAAAAGCTTAAAACTTAAATCTCAGGAAGCTCACGTTTTCCAATAATTACCTTCTTTCAAATTACTATTTTTCTATCTTGAATAATCAATAAGATGAGGATCTCATTATTAATTCCATGATGCATTTTTCCCTAATAGTATACTTTCTAAAGTTTTGTTTTAACGACTCTTATTCAAAATAAACAGTTTATTTGTCACGTATGAATGTCCCATTCACACGTTCAAGCTTCTTAATAAAACTGATTGGCCCAACGCAGGATTAATCATTATTCTTTTTCACTTAGTTCGACTCTATACTCAAACGTCTCTTGTCTATTTTTTTGTTCTTATTTTTGTTAATTATAAATAGACATGAAATAAACATCTTAACGACAATACGACTTACTAGTGACAGTTTTTGCAAATAAACCAGTATCCCAACATCTTAAAGAAACAATCGTAAGTGAATCCTCGCACAGTACCTTTTGACTTCTTTATTTGTTATACAATATTTTTATTGTTCACTGTATGAAAGGGAAAATCTACATTAAAATTTGTAATATTACTGTCACTACAATAATTCTGTCAAATTGATTATCGTAAGCGCTCTCTTAAAATTATCATGACAAGTATAGTTGTTGCAGAATTATACCGTTGATTCTTACTGCCAAAAATAAACTACCTGATTAAACCCTATTGTATACGCCTCAACCTCTTCAAAGCTCAATAAATGGGATCCGGGCCGGCTTGAAAATGTATACCACGTATACCACGATTTATTTTTATAATTTAAAATAAATAGATAGGTATTTTTAGTTTTAGGTACGTATAATAAATGTAAAATAATGATAACAATTAATGATAATTGAAAATAATATAATTTAAAAGTATAACTATTAGGATAACAAGTACAATACAAATTAATTAAATTCTAAGAAATTATTGATAATTTATTCAAAATTTAACTCTGTATCACTATCACTATCTTCATGTAAGCCTAAACTTATAATTAAGGGTTGAACATTTGTAATCATACAATTGTAAGAATTTTCCACCTTAAGTCCAGTCCAGCTGTCTGCAGAAATTTTTCTTACTTCGTTTTTAATTAATTCTACTACAGATGCATTTAATGTAGGAGAAATATTATTTCTCCTAATATTGGATTTTAATTGGTGCCATATTAGCTTTTTTATTTTTTAGCGATTTTCTTCTCTAATTTGTTTATTTGTTTAACAGCTGTTAAATATTTAAGTCTCCATTCCCATAAACGTTGAGATTCCATTAATGTTTGTCTTTTATCAATGCTTCGGTATTTAAAACCCATTTTACGCAATATTTTCCTAAGGGTTGAAAGGCTACAAGAGATATTTGTTTCGTTTTTAATCAGCCGCTCTTTGAGGGAAATCAAAGTGGGTACAGTTTGTGCCTCATACATTTGGTAAATCTTTCTTCTTAATAAATGTCATTTTCGTCAATGCTTCCAAATGTGCCAGAATCACTCCGATTTTTCCTAGGATTAACAGGTTTAAGTACTATATCGCTTACCGAAGATAAAGGAGTTTTTGTCAAAGTAGACGTATCTGCTAAAGCATCCATCGAATTAAAATTTCTACTCAACAACGATTGATACACATTTTTAATTATTAGTTTGGCATTGGTATAGATAAATACTTTCTTTTAAAAATGACACTTGAAGATGCCCTCCTATCAGCACAATTCCAAGGACGCCACATTCTACTACTAATAAGCCTAACTAAAAATTACTCGCCGGAAAACCACTAAAGATTAAAATTATTAAAAATCACTTTATATTTATATCAGGCATAGGTATAAATTGAATTTGTATACCTGGTCCGGCTCTGCTCGAAAAGGTTTTAAAATTTGGGATTTCCTTATTTATTTTATGGTCGAAGGGATAATGTGGTTTTATTGCAGTCAAACGATCAACGGTATAATTCTGCAAATACTAATACCTTCAGCGATAACACTGAACAATAACAAGAATGCATATAAAACTGTAAATAAATATAAATAAATCAACTAAATCTTACTATTTTAGGTGTGCTAAAACCGAAAATAAACTTTTTTTTTTAATATTAGTTCACGTGTAAGAGATACGTGACGTCGTGTGCCCCTAAGGACTAAACGGATAAAAGGACACTTGTTTATCTCCATTTTTATTGTTTTCCTGAGGACGGTACTATAATAAGGGAAAATGAACCAGTAGTACTTGCTCAGTCGGCATTGTGTCCTCTCGTGAGGGATCTAGAACTTTTAGAAGACGATGTCTCTGTAAGTGTTTTTCGTAAACGCCATAAAGGCCTATCACCCTTTTTTGACATGGAAAATATCTTGGGTTTCTGCAATAACATTGGCGGTTTATTGGCGGCTTTAAATATAAACTATAAACCAGTGGAATGGAGATTGTTCATAGATAGTTCAACATTGAGTTTAAAGGCAGTACTATTGCATATTGGCAATATTCTTCCGTCTATTCCTTTCGGATATGCAGTTCACATGAAAGAATCATACGATAATATGAAGATCCTATTGACAACCATAAAATATGATGAGCACCAATGGCAGATATGTGGCGACTTAAAGGTTGTTGCATTGTTACTTTGGTTGCAGCTAGGCTACACCAAGTTTTGTTGTTTTTTATGTGAATGGGACAATCGGACAAGGTCACTTCATTACAATAGCCAATATTGGTCCGTTCGCCAATCATTAGATCCAGGGCAAAAGAATTTGCATCATATGCCATTGGTAGACTCCAAAACGATTTTGTTACCACCTCTGCATATCAAATTGGGCCTAATGAAAAACTTTGTTAAGGGCCAGCATTTTCCGAGGCTAAGTGAAGCAAAAATTAAAGAAGGTATAAGGCCACACATTCGAAATATTCTGAAATACGAACACTTTGACAGCACTGACTTTCGCCTTTCTGGTTACTAATTTCTTGGGAAATAAAAAGCTGACAATTTACGTTACTCTTGTTGAAAATATGCTGTCGTCGTATCAAAAAATGGGTTGTAATATGTCTCTAAAGATCAATTTCCTACACTCCTAACTGAACTTTCCTGACAACTGCGGAGCTGTAAGTGATGAGCACGACGAACGATTCCATCAGGATATATCATCAATGGAGAACAGGTACCAGGGAAACTGGAATGCTTCCATGGTTGCCGACTACTATTTGCTTGTTAGAGATGCTCCAGAAACAATTCACAAAAGAATAGCCAAACGACAGCGCATTTAGTGACTCTAAAAGTGTAAAATTATCTAGTTTTTATTATTTTGTTTATGATAAAATAAAAAAAACTTTTTTTTGAAAACGACAACTAACTTTTTAATTTCATTATCATTTTTGTATTTAGCATCCCAAAATTAACAAGAAAAATGCCATTTTGATACAATATACAACCAATAACCTAAAATTTGTTGTCTAGTGTAATTGCTTCATTTTCTTCATGTGAAATATGTTTTGTCATAACCACGTTGTGGCAATCGCCAAGATAGCTTCTCAGAAACTTGGTGTACTCTTCCGAGCCAGAAAGTTGTACACACCTCAACAACTTTTGACACTATACAAAGCCCAGATTCGACCATCACTAGAGTACTGCTCTCATGTCTGGAGCTTTGCACCCAAACATACTCGTCGGCTACTGGATTCCATCGAAAGGAGGGCCATTCGTCTGATTGGAGACCACGAGCTGACAAAGAACCTCGACAGCCTAGAACATCGAAGACAGGTTGGGGATTTGACTCTCTTTTACAGATATTTTCATGGAAAGAGCTCGGCTGACCTTTCCCTCTTAATTCAGCCCAGAGCGGCGAATATCAGAAATACACGACGAACCACTGCCGTCCATCCACATGTGGTTAAGCTTAGTACTCCTCGAACTTCATTATTTAAGAATTCTTTCATCTGGAGGACTTCATCCTTATGGAACGACCTTCCCCAGGTAATTTTTCCCAACGAATATAACCTCAAACGATTCAAACCCGAACAAACACGCACCACTCCCAGAGTGTGCCCTAAAGGATTTTTCCTATAGTGCTTGTGTTTGATCATAAAAAAAATATATTTGCACTAACCTCAAATTTACTGTAAATAAAGTAAAAATAAGAACTTAGAAACGGCAATAAAATTTTTGACAAGAAATTTCAGCGTTCCTCGACTGTATTCTTCATTGTGTATTTGTCAAGCTTTCGAGTAACCACCGCAGGAATATGATAATAATGGGTTATAAAATTGTTTACGCCTCCGTTGTTTGTTCACAAAATAGAAAATACACACGGATTTACGTATTTGTATGTACAAAACAACCCGCCTTCTTTGGTTTTAAAATCAATACCATCCGTGGGAATCGGTCTGATCTTGGTGCGTTACACCTACTTTTATTAAGGTTATACGCTACGCCATGCTGGCGACGACTACAAAAGATACGCAATAAAAATGCATATAAGTTTGTTACATTTACCATCAATTTCATTTTTGTTCCATAATTACTTCGGTGACCATCTTTTCGGTCAGAGTCGGAATACGAACTTTATTTACCTGCAATTATGATACATTCATAAAACACCATTTATTTACAATCATGCTCAGTTCTACAGTTTCATATAAGAAGTTGGCTTTCAAAAATGACAACGCTGTAGATAATTTCGATCTAACATTAGTCATAATAAATAGGTTACGTTGTAGGTTTTTTTTACAGAAATTCCGATAATATAAAGAAATAATCCATATTTTTGCAATATTTACTTAAAATATAGAATTACTTACACTACTGCGTTACCTAAAAAAAAAGACAACCTCATTATTCTCACTTACCGACGAAATATCAATCCGGGGTTAGAATAGTCGAATTTCTTACACACCACGCACTGACTAACCATTGTAGATAGCTAATAAATAGCTTTATATAGTTGTAGTTCGAAAAAACACACAAAATTAATCCAGAAACACAATGGATCACAAACAATCACAAAAGCAGCAGCGAATAAGCGCTAACAACACTGCCGAGCAGAAATTAATGAGAATAGTAAAGTCAGGGTCATTTTTTTTTCTCTAGCAGGTAAAAATGACCATACAGCGTTGCCACAGTGATTGCTCTGCAATTTGATCTTGGGATATATACAGGGTGATATGGAAATGACGTATTATATTTAAATGGGTGACTCCTTGGGTACTCCTTAATGTAAAACTGAAATTCTATAAAATTATAAAAATAAATTATTTTCTACCTACTTGTATTTATCCTTATACCTAAAGAGCGAGGAAATCCAGGCACAAACACAATCAGTTTTTTTTTTCAAGGGAACACTCCTGGAAACACTTTATGTACACACAGCAATAGTGAAACAGAACCGATAGTTAGCTTTTGAAAATACAATAATACAGATTATACTGCAGATTATTAGATTTTATTACACGCGAGAAATTTGACGTCCAAAAGAAACGCGTCAATAGAAACAATATTCAAAGATTATTTATGGACGGGCTAGATACACGCCTAAACCGAAAAAACAGAGCGGATTTATAAGAGTGTGTTGGTGATCGACGAGACACAACGTATCCGGCCGCTGGTTGGTCTTCAACTAACAGACGCAAGCGTGCGGCGCTATATGAAACTACTTCGCTCAGATGATGTAAGGCGTCAAGAGGTCATTGGCATTTGACCTAGTGACATATTACTATTCTATATGCTTTTTCGGGTTGTTTAAAACATAGTCCGTTCTAAATGTTCTTCAATTAATTGTACAAAAAGTTATAAGAGAATGGAAAAGTGCTTAAATTATTTTATTTTGTCTAAAGAGTTTAAGGTGTGCATATGACAACACCGGCCAGAATTCCTTAATTGCTTACATGTATCGCAGTGCCACACGGGTGTTTTTCTGGTTTGACGTCAGGTCACTTTTACCGCTGAATGAATTGAAAGCGCCATTTATGGCTATTTTTCTTCAATTTGTCTTTATCTCAGGAATTGCCGGTTTAAATATAATACGTCATTTCCATAACACCCTGTATAAATAACTTTATGAGTAGAAAATTTAAAAATACACACATATTTAGTACAATTCATATTATACTTTTAGGTTTCAAACGCAGACGGTAGATTTAGGACTTTCAGTACAAACTTGGCATCATTGATTACTGGTTAAAATTTTGTATGATTCTGACAGTTTTACACAATTATGTTAATTTTAATATTTGGTTTTGGTTTTCCGCGTTTTTCAAGCTGACCCTGCACCCATTTACTGAGGTTTAAAGATTTAGGGGTAGACACAATGGGATTAATCAGGTTGTTGATTTATTGCAGTAAAATTCAAAAATATATCTTGAACCACACTATATACAAACGGCTCAGGTGACTCCGTGGTTAAAGCGGCAGTCACTGGGAGTTCTAAGGACTGTAGTTCGGAGCCCACGTTAAACCCCCTCGGGCGAACGAAAATTGAATTGAAATTGAAAAATTGACACTATAATTTTCAGCAATGATTGTAGTTACACAATATACAATAAAATATAAATGACTTATAGGAATCTTGGTTCAAAGGTAGTTTTATATGATTTGTTTCTTAACTGTGTACATTACTATAAACAATTCATTTTATTTTTATTATTTTTCGTACCTGCCTCGTACATCATCGATGCGAAATCTATTCTGCGTTCGCCAATAAAACAATAAAGTCTGAAAGCCATGCCGTAGTCGAGTCGCTCCGAAAATATTTGCTCAGCCTAATAACCCAGTGAAACTGGAAAATTCCCCCCACCATTTCCCACCCGATTTTCGCTTCTCTATCTGATATGGAGGTGAGAGGAACAGGGATGATAATAAACTTTTATACGCAACAGGGGCGTAACTGTTACCTATTAAATTAGTGGAATACAGAACAATTACAGAAGTTTAGTCCTGTTGCGTATACCGTGAATCTGGTGATTCGCTACTAATCAAATGTCGCACAAACGCAAAATACTATACCTCATAGATAATTTCAGTACTTCGAATCCATTGGTATAATATCTATGGATCATTCTTGACCACTGTGTACCCCTAAGGCTGATTCCGGCTCTCGACGACCCCTTTTGTTTGAGCAGCATCGGTTGTCTAAGAAACAATACCGGATGCTGCCGTTCAGTTGAACAGAGGACATCCCATATAATTTTTCAGGTTGTTGAATATTGCCTACCCTGTACAGTTTATAGAAAAACTGCATTGTAACTATTTGAAGAGCCCGCCATGATAAACCCATGTGCCGAGTTTCAATACATTTTGTTCGGCCAATTATAATCTATTCAATTAAACATGATGGCAGAACCACGAACAATCATACTTCAGGTCATACAAGCATTGACAAAACCAGAATTAGTGTTATTGACAATATGTTCGTTATGTTGAGCTTTACGTCACTTTTGGCATTAGCGTCATAGAAATTGTTTGGTTTTATCATCACGCCTAATTGATTAACTTAAGATTGGTTAACTAAAATGTATTCAAACTGGCATATGGTTTTCCATGTCTGCCTCTTCAAGAAGTTAAATAAGCGAAAGGAATATGCAATTGCCCAAACTGTTCGAAAAATGTACTGTAATTATCCAGAGTGAGGTCAGTTGTACTTAGAGTAGTTTAATATCCTCAACATCACCTTCTTGGAACCGCATTACAATTGTTTGAATCAGACTCTTCAGTCCAATTAATAAAATTGTTACTGCTCTACATAAAATCACCTACTCTATACGTGCCAACAGTAACCACTTCAACGGCCATATAGAGAGCGGAGGTGAAGAGAGGTCGTCGAGTGGTCTTATAATCCTCAGTTAACGATCTCCTCTCTGCCACTGCTTAACCGACGACGACGGCAATAAGGGATGAAAATCCAAAATAACGAAAAGGCATTCGGGATAAAACTGAGCGTGCGCTGGATCCGATTCAGGGGCAGGGCCAGATAATTATTAGTTTAAGGCTGCAGGGGAAACGTGCCAGATAAAGCAATTAAGTAATTGATAAACAACCCCATCGCAGAAGCGTAGGGTTTGCAACAACTAGGGCCTACGATGGCGATGGGAATTTATTGTCAACAATAACAATAAAGCGATACGCTCGTTTATATGTATACGTACGGTAGCTAATATATTTCTAATGTCGGCATATGTATGTAATTTACGAGTAACAATTTCGTGTTCTCAACAAATATATCTGGTTGGTTCGTTACAAGTTGGAGATTATGTATGTATGTATCTATTTAAGAAATAAAAAGTCTATGCTTGTCAGGTGGTATTAATATCAAATACCAATATGGAAAATTATTATTTCCCAGACCACCCGATGATCCTTATACAATAAGGGCATATTTTTGTCTACACGGTAGCACTGTAAAATACTATTTCAGATTGAATGGTACTACCAAGAAAAGGAAGCCCTCTCCATTGATAGGATGCAACCACCTGCAGACCGGTTTCGAACTTATTTGTTCTCGTCAGCACAGGGTAGGTGTACATACCCATCATCAGAGAGGACTTTACCTTAACGCCGTACTATCGACGGGAACAAATAAGTTCGAAACCGGTCTGCAGGTGGTTACATCCTATCAATGGAGAGGGCTTCCTTTTCTTGGTAGTACACTGAGAAAAAATTCGAATACCTGGTATAAAAAATATTATATTAGTTATTGGATTTCCACATACCTATTTGGACAGCGCGACAGTTGGCTACTGTAATAATCTCGCTTTTCTAAACTGTGGTTATAATGGCAATAACTTACTTCTAATAGTAGTTATAATCGATAATAGTTGGAGGTACTAATTATATTACAGCAGCGGTTATTCGTTTTATACCCAATATAAAGATATTTTAATAACAGTTAGTGGCTGGATTGTAAGTATTATAATACTGATACTAGTGACTCGGTATACCGTTTATGAGAATTTCTAACACCAGTGATAATATAGAATAATACTGAATATCATACTGTTTCTTTGCACATTAAAGATAGCCCGAACAAACCCAATATATGAAAGATTCTAATACCTATTACAATAATCTTCTAATAATGTATATTACACTATATCTGATATACTAAGTGGCCATAGGCGTAACTAGAGGGGGGGCCAGGTGGGCCGTGCCCACCCCAGATTGCTCTGGTGCCCACCCCAGTGTTTCCGAAGTTCGAAGCCATACATACGTAATAGTGACACTTGCCATTACAATCCTACTAGACTAGGGGCCAGGCCCCCCCTACAAAATCATTCTAGTTACGCCAATGTAAGTGGCCCACTTAAACAAGAATATATTGCATATATAAGCATCGGGTACTTTTTACACTAATATTAATATTCTATATTATAACAAAGAAACGATATATTGTATATATTACGAATATTATGCTGAATTTTAAATATGCCTGTATTATAAGCGCGGGGAACTGATTTGCTAAACGTCTAAGCATGGCCAATTCCGAATATAAGAAATGTTTAAATAAGCGAGATTGTTACCGATAGAAAATATTTTTATAATGATTATGATTACTCGAATAGTGTTAAGCGAAAATTTTGCTGCCGATGCGATTTAGGGATTTACAAACTTTCTAATGGTTTAATTATTCTCAGTGTAGAAACAAAAAAAATGAATCCAGAGGGTTTGCAGTGGTTTTTGTAGTTTTTATTTGGTTTTAAAAAATATCTCAATACCATCAGCTCTCATTATGCAGATATTTGCGATATCGCCATCACGACTGCAGCAAAATGACCGACCCTGATTAAAATTTGTCGGCGAATTTCTAACAGGCTCACAAGTACGCTGATTAATTGTGGTTGCTGTATTTCGAAGTGAAATGGTCAGTAACAGTTAGAACTGGGCACTATCTTACGAACAAATCCAAGAACTACACTGATTAATGATTTAAATATTTATTGCGTTCTATTACTTAGTAAAAATACGTTATAGATTAAGTGGGTTTATTTTAGAAATTTTAAATTTTTTTAGTTGAGATTTAGATAAATATTCTTCCCGTCTTACCAATCTTGTACTATGAAATTAGATCTTTTTGTTTGTAAGTTCCGTTGAACAATTGATTAAGTGCTCTAAGGGCCGATATTGAATGTTGCCTTAAGATAGATCTTAGCTAGCAAAGTAGCCTTAACATTATGGTAAACCTTAAAAGAATAAATGATGGTTAGTTTCATTATTTTTATAGTAAAGTTAAAAGTTGTTCTTTCGGTGCATGTTATTGTCGAGGACATAAAGGCCGTATTACACTTGGGAATTTTTATGGCGCCAGCAATGGCAATTATAATTCAAGGATTCAGGCGCAGTACACCGTTCTCCGTACTACAGTCAGAAATTCTACTCTTCTGACAATTAAAATGACACGGATTCATGCGCAGTACACTGTTCCCGATCAGCTGTCTCTCATTACCAGAAATGGAGCAGGCGCCATTTTAATTGCCCTTGCCGGCGCAATTGGGTAGACATGGATTATTCTGTTATTTTTAACTGTTTATTATTTGGCCGAACCAGGTATGAACAGGTAATGGCCATTTAAACCCACTGGTACTTAAATTAGCAGTTTACATTCTTTATTAAACTTATGAACTGCTAATTCAGCAACTTTTTGCACCTCCTATTTGTAAATAGCAGTAGCTGCTTTAACTGGTAATCAAAACGAACAGGTTTGCACATCTCTAATTCTGGGGATATTTTAGGGATTTCGACAGTACCCACTGCTGTTCTGACCGTTGACAATGCTCCAGCTGATCGAAAACGGTTTACTGCGCATGAATACGTGCCATTATAATTGCCGGCGCAAGAGAAAAAATTGCCTAGTCTAATACGGCCTTTAGATGCATTTTTTTTTTTTGATAATCAAACACAAGCACTATAGAAATAGTATATTACGTACCGAGGTGGAAAGTGTTCTTTTCCTGTCGAGAGAGTCGGTAGTTCTGTCTAGTTAAATCTCGAGACAGTAAAGAAACTTTTCACCGAGGTTTGTATACTATTTTATTTACAACCACATCTAGCATCCACTTCTTATTATCTTGAATTAAAATTATTAATAGAAGATACATGTCATTTTGACTTTTCCAGGGAAAAATAAGACAGATATTTCAAATAACCGCAGGTGGTAAAATAACGTAGGTAATAATACACATCAAGATGGCAAATATAATTTTTTGAATATGGTTTCCATGTCACTAAACAATATATTATTTTAACAACAGAAAAATGATGAATGATCAGATGAGGAATTTGATTTTGCTGCTACTCCACCAGAAATTCGAGAAGCAGCAAAAATAGTAGAAGAAGATCTTCTGCCAACTAAAAGCCGCCCGAGATATGACAAGGCAATATAACTGTTTCAAAGAATGGTGTACGGGAAACAAAGTTCAAAATCCTGGTTCTGAGTCGGCGCTACTAGCTTATTTCAGTGAAAATGCCAAGACAAAGAAGATATCAACGATTTGATTTTGCTGCTACTCCACCAGAAATTCGAGAAGCAGCAAAAATAGTAGAAGAAGATCTTCTGCCAACTAAAAGCCGCCCGACATATGACAAGGCAATATAACTGTTTCAAAGAATGGTGTACGGGAAACAAAGTTCAAGATCCTGGTTCTGAGTCGGCGCTACTAGCTTATTTCAGTGAAAATGCCAAGACAATATCAACGATTTGGTCACAATATTTAATGCTGAGGACCACTCTATCAATTAGGGAAAAAGTAGACATATCTAAACACGCAAAGCTATTAGCAATTTAAAAACGCAAACCACAGGATACAAGCCGAAAAAATCAAACACACTGTATGTTGGTGTGTTCGTATATTATTTTGAGATATCAATTTAAAAAAAAAATAAAAAAATAAAAATTTACTTTCCACCCGGGTGGAAAGAAAAAGTAACAAAACGTCAAAGATAGATGAAATATCATTATTACATGCATGCTTGTAAATAAAATCCTTTAAAGCACTCTGGGAGTGGTGCGTGTGCGCAAAAAGCGATTCACGTTGAATTTTGACTATTGAAACATAAAATCCAAAGCTTATAATTGCCCGGAGCAGCCAATATATCGCACGAAATATACCAACTTCTCGGAATCGCTAAACAAAACACTAAAAGTATTTTATCGTTTTATTACTATCATTTCCCGGCATGTCCAATAATTCTCCGATTTTCCCGATTCCAGCTTTTCCAGGATTTAATTAAAGTTCTGCCGTGTTTATCTCCGGGCGCCATTTTCGCCCACTCGCGACATTTCAATGTTGCCAATTTTATTTATACATTATTCCATACGCCCAGTGCGTAATGGACAGACGACGTCACGGTCCCTTTTTTCTGACGTCATAACGATAAAAGGTTGTTACTTGTGGAATGAATACCATTTTATACGAGGGAGAGTATTATTTCATGTATTTATTAAATATTATACAGGGTATTATGGAAATGACGTATTATACTTAAACCGGCAATTCCTGAGATAAAGACAAATTGAAGAAAAATACCCATAAATGGCGCTTTCAATTCATTCGGCGGTAAAAGTGACCTGACGTCAAACCAGAAAAACACCTGTGTGGCACTGCGATACATGTAAGCAATCAGGGAATTCTGGCCGGTGTTGTCATATGTACACCTTAAACTCTTTATTTAGACAAAATGAAATAATTTAAACACTTTTCTATTCTGTAATACCTTCTTGTACAATTAATTGAAGAACATTTACGACGGACTATGTTTTAAACAACCCGAAAAAACATATGGAATAGTAATAGCCACGTACGTCACTAGGTCAAATGCCAATGACCTCTTGACGCCTTACATCGTTTGAGCGGAGTAGTTTCATATAGCGCCGCACGCTTGCGGTCTGTTAGTTGAAGACCAACCAGCGGCCGGATACGTTGTGTCTCGTCAATCACCAACACACTCTCAGCAATCCGTTCTGTTTTTTCGGTTTACGCATGTATCTTGCCCGTCCATAAATAATCTTTGAATATTGTTTTTAGTGACGCGTTTCTTCTGGACGTCAAATTTCGTCGCGTGTAATAAAATCTAATAATCTGTAGTATAATCTGTATTATTGTATTTTCAAAAGCTAACTATCGGTTCTGTTTCACTATTACTGTGTGTACTTACATAAAGTGTTTCCAGAAGTGTTCCCATGAAAAAGAAAAAAAACTGATTGTGTTTGTACCTGGATTTCCTCGCTCTTTAGGTATAAAGATAAATACAAGTAGGTAGAAAATAATTTATTTTTATAATTTTATATGGCTCTGGGTGACCTGTTAGTAAGAGTGTTTGTTACCCCACTTTTAAAACGATCGATTTAAAAAAATAAAATATATAGCGCTTCTCTAGAACACCCAAGGAGTCACCCATTTAAATATAATACGCCATTTCCATAATACCCTGTATTATTTTAGCGCAATTGAAGTATTTGGCAATTCCTATGAAATTTTGCGAATATTATGTAAATCCTAAAAGCCGTATTACAGTCGGCAAGTCTTTTTGCAATTGCAATAAACTTGAAGGAATGCCTGCGCATTAAGGCGCTAGCAAAGATATCCAGATCTCACACCACTAGACTTGTTAATGGTGCTGGTTCAAAAATGAAGTTTTCTACAAGGAAAAAGTCGACACTCAGGAGCAAATATTGACGAAAGGTTTCTAGGGCTTTGGATTGGTCGCGGTGGCCTATTAGTTGGCCACCAAGATCTCCAGGTCTCACACCAGTAGACATGTTAATGATGCTGGTTCAAAAATGAAGTTTTTTACAAGGTAAAAATCGACACTGGGGATGCAGGTCGAGCAACACATGAACGAAAGGGTTCCAGAGCTTTGGATTGGTTGCGGTGGCCTCCAAGATCTCCAGATCTCGCACACCACTAGACTTGTTGCTGGTGCAAAAATGAAGTTTTCACAAGGACCCACCCTGTATATTTCTGATCAGCTTCGGGTCGCGCCGCATCAATAAGCGGAATGTTTTGTTTGGACGGTTTTGTAGTTATGCGGTTTAAATCCCACCAATATCCAGCACATTTCTACTAAATCAGCTATCTACCCACTCGACCCTCCCTCGTAACCAAAAAAACCGTCGGTGGCATCACACTTTATTACGTACATTTTCGTTCAGTCCTTTTGCCACTTATCCTTTTTGGGATCTTCGGTGTAGGCGAAACGCCACGAGTGGGATGCCCGCGTTCCCGTGGGATCCGGCCGTATAACGAAACAGGAATAAAAGTAACGTCGATGTTCGTAGGAACTGGAGGAGATGTAGGAAAAATCGAAAAAATTGATGAAGATTTTTATTCTTAAACTTAATAAAAGTTTTAACGGAATTTTATAGTTTTTTTCAGTATTTTTCAATTGATTTTCACTTCTTCTAAAGCAGCTTCTTGACTAGTAAACCTTGTTATTCCTTGAACCGGAGAAACAAGAGTAAAATCAGGAACCAAGAGATGAAGCATGGGCTTCTATTATTATTTGAATAATCGAAGATTATATTGCTTTGGCCCTTTCATTTTGGAGAATCGCCTCATTTTTTACAAAAATGATTTACAAGGAGTAGTGTTGGGAAAAACCGATGATTTTAATAATCGAGTACTTGATACTCGAGCGATTTTAATAATCGAGTTAATCGCTCGAGTGAATCGCCTGAAATTCCAATTTACCAAGCGATCACGTCACCGACTGCTTAACGGGCTGCCTAGCCCTTTACATGTGATCAGGTCGGGTATTTAGCAGGCACGTAACTACGGGTGGGCACAGGTTTAGCTAAAAAATTATAATGTCACCAAAAAAATTCCAGAAATTTATTTATTTGTGAATAATGAATTTTTACCACGTGTCTCGATACCAAACAAAAAACTGCAAAAAATCACACAAATATGTATTTATTGTTCGGGTTTATTATTGTGCGTTTTTAACCCGAACAAAAAGTATTACCAAGAGTTATTTTTCTTCACATCTTTCTCAATCTACGAGCATAAAATAAGTAGATATTTAAAATAGCTTGTCAAATTCTTCCACTTTAAATTATCAGGTGCCCACTGTGTGCACTTCAAAAATTTAGGCTTCGTTACGCGACTGGCAAAATAAGAAAATTGGTTATTATTTTTTTAAATTCATGTACTCATGTATTCATAGTTACCCAAAAATTCCTGTTTAAATTTAAGAATGCTTTCTTTTAATTACCAAAAAATTTGTCGATACCTATGTTTTGTTAACTATTTTGCCCGTTTTCTTATTTTCCATTAACATTTTCTATAATGTATGTTATTTTTGAGAAGTCTTCTTGAGTTTAATAATATAAAGTTCCTGTTTAGATTTAAAAATGTTTACTATAAGATTACCAACGAATTTTTCTATATATTTTGTTAACCATTTTGTTCGTTTTGTTATTTTTCATTAACAATTTCTATTATTATGTTATTTTTGAGAAGTTTTCTTGTCTTTATAGTAATTAAAAATTTTAAAATTATATCCTTTAATTTTTTAATATTATAATCGGAGACCTAAACTACTCCACTGGCTAGCCAGTTAAAACAAAACTTTACCAAATCATGTCGTGATGACTCCGCTAAGGGATTCAGCATACTTTTTTATATGCACCTTCTCGTTTATGTGCCTTTAAGAAAGACGTATGCCGTGTACTTGCTCAGCGTCAATCTCGAACGTCGCCAATCGGATCGCGCGGCGCTTAGACCGGAGGTCGTCTATCAGATAACCGGCGATATTTTTCGGTTTTTCGCCTGATTTTTAACTAGAGTATTTCCTATCGAGCGAAAAACTGTTTGAATATACGAGCAGTTTTTTAATTCGATCACGCTACAGCGGTAAATTCCGTCGGCGGCAAGCGAAGCGCGGGTATCGAGTGAAAGATAATAAGTTACGGGCGACGGTTTTCGCCTGAATAGATAATTCGAGCGGTTTTTTTAATAATCGAGCGATGTCGGTTATTTCAATAATCGAGTGATCAAGAGGTTTTTCACATCACAACACTAACACAAGGAGTACTAGAGGATGTTCCTGTAAACATCAGAATGGAATTGCGCGAAATATCAGCACACTTCGCATATCAACTCGAGCAACATCTGGACGAAAGATTTCCAGAGGCTTAGGATTGGTCGCTGTGGTCCCATTAGTTGGCCTCGAAGATCTCCAGACCTCACACCACTAGACTTTTCTTTATGGAGCTAGTTAAAAAATGTTTATCAGGATACACTAATTCGTGTATTAGCAGCCGATATTAAAGAACGATATGGAGCAATCACAAGAGCAACTGGCGCCATTCACAAAAAATCCCCAGTGTCTTGTGTGAAGTGTGTGTACAAATCTCATGATAAGATCTTCTGTTTCTAAGGAATTGTGCTCTGTTAGAGACGGACGGATCGAACAACACCGAATTAGCCACAACTGTTGTCGTTTTCCTATTTTGGAACACAATTTACCTAAAAACGTACAATAAATTTAAATAAGCCATTTTAGTAAATCAACGAGTTTAGTCTTAAAAATAAAGCCTCCATTTTTCAGTTCATTGCCTCTAAACCGACAACATGCTTCCATATTCATAAAAACCATAAAACCCGTAAAAAGCTGAAAACGCGGCGAGCCATAACCCCCATTTTACCCCATAGAGAGTGAACTTTCACCCCCTTAAAACAGCCTAATAACACATAACATAAAGTTATAAGCATTGGGAAGTTTTGGCACTCGATTAACGGGATCCTTTAAACGTAAAAACCTTTACGCTGATTAGCGTTGGACAATAGATTTTCGGCGCGCTCGAAAGACAAGCGCCGGCTCCAAAATATGACATGTATGTGTATAAAATTATATGGATAATTTCGGAACTTTTTGCGTTTAAACGACATTAGCGGTAAGTGCTAGGAGTCCCTAGTATCGTTACACCCGTTAACCCCGGGAGTTTTGGGAACGTTAATATTTTTTGGACGACTGAGTTTTATGTATTCGATGGTTGGCGAAGTCTTTAAAATGGGCCGAATTGTAGAAGGAGTTGACAAGCTGTTCATTGCTGTCTGATGAATTGTTTCGTATAAATACAGTGTGTCAATAATTTGCAAACAGCCTTCGTGGTTTAACCACCTGGAAATTTTAAATGGAA
Source organism: Barypeithes pellucidus (assembly GCA_963991005.1). NCBI lineage: Eukaryota > Metazoa > Arthropoda > Insecta > Coleoptera > Curculionidae > Barypeithes > Barypeithes pellucidus. The sequence continues at coordinate 12,830,208 of OZ022565.1, read as the reverse complement.
AGGGGGGGGGGCACGTGGCATATCCACATATAAAATATAACCATCATATTGCCAATACGAACGTTCCAAAATACAAAAAGTGTCCACGCTATGGGAGATGGCGTGGTAATTTTATCGATCGCGTCAGAGCCGGCCCGACATTATTTGTTTGTTGTTATTCGTCGCCATCTTTGGTTCTGAATGCTTTTTCAAATTTCAGAATAGAAAATGGTTCATCCACATTGTTGTCGGTATGTTAGTGCTTATAAACTTTCATTACCTAACAACAATTTTTGTAAAGGAGTTTTTAATTTGTGATGATTCGATTCGCTGTTTGGTAGGTTAGTGTCTCGTTTTGTTTAAGATGAAAGGACACAAGTTCATGGTGGTTTTTTGCAAAAGTGGTGGATCAATACCAGGTATAAAGTATTTCAGGTATGTTGGTACATATATATGAACATATTTTGCTTATCACATTATCACTAAATTTCACTAAGAAGCTTGTAAAAAAAGAAGATAGTGTCACTCGTATACAATATATATGTGGTCACTACCTAACCTTAAAATTAATGTATTTTTAATTTGGTGCATCAGTAGCTGATAATAATTCCCAAAATAGTCAATATAGTCATTCATTCTTAATTTTTGGTTTAGGAAAAATTGAGGTTAAGAAACATATTGCGTCGAATGAAAATTAAAATAAAGCTCATCGTGTCGATTGTTACAAATATTCGGACGGAATTTGGCACCAAAAGTTTACACCAATCAGGGCACCGTCGGATCATCATATCGTCAGAAATCGTATGCATGGAACGCCGTCTTAAATCGAACTAATCGAAATTTTAATTGCAATATTTTTCCTAACTAACCAGTGAAATTTACATTAAAAAAGTTGAAATCCGGTCCTGTCGAATGTTTACTTTCACAAGGAAATTTCCGAACCCCGCAAACTCACTACTACCCCTTCGATGCCCATAGCGGGGACATAATTGCAGATGGTATTAGCAATATAATGGTTATGTATATGTGGGAACATCATTTTAAGGTCTTTTAAATCTTTTTTCAATACTGCCCTAGTTAATTATTTTTTGTGTAGCAGTTTCCAAAAAATCTGAAAATGGAAATTTTTAGACGGTGGTTAGAGTGAGTTACACCAGGGGTTCCCAAAATTTTTCAGTTCCCGGTGTCCTTACAGGTTTAGTATGAGCTAGCTAGGCGCTCACACTTTAAGAACTCCTGAATTACATTGCATCAATTACATATACGTACTTAATTTCACTTTTTGTTAAAGATGCATTGAATAATATAATGACAGCCGAAATATTAAGAGATAAATAGACCTCGTATGCTTATATTTAATGTCGATTGCGACAAAAGAAAAGTGAAACCTGCCATACAAAAAAAAAATATTAGTGTCATTTATAACTAGGTGTGGGTGCAACATATTGTGAGCAATCGTACATTACATAATAGTACAACTGGTATCTATTATTGAATAAAACCTGACTAGGTACTATTCTTTCCGTCTTTGGCAATTTCGCAGTTTCATTATTGGTATTTAGAACAATGCATGTGTTAAAGTTAAATATACACTTGTATTTGCAAAGGAGGCTATGGTGTGCGATTTGAAACGAACAAACCCGATCAAACTATGGAAGACTCTCGTACAATATGTATTGGTCATGGTCATGGGAACCTACTAAACAAGATTGCCTTAGGAACAGTTAAAGATTGTTTCACGAAAAATGGATATAACTTAATGACCGCAGTAAAAGTACCTGGGCCATCCCATTTATTTATGACCGTTTGTTATTATTATGTGGAAAGGACCGGATTGTAATAATTATAATTAAATATAGGCACATCAGGTAGGTTAGGTTGCTTAATTTATATTTAAATATCTTTTTGTGGTAAAATTTGTTAGTTTTTGAGGAATGGTTCAAGAATTGTCTTTTACCAAACATTCCTCAGAATAGCGTGATAGTAATGGACAATGCGAGCTATCACAGTCGCCAATTACATAAAGCTCCAAGCTCAAATAATACCAAATTGGAGATTCGGAACTACATGGCGGCGAATGATATATATTTTGAAGAAAGTTAAAAAAAAGTCCGTCATGTAATAACTGTAGAAAATTCGTATATTAGTCTGGATCGTATAATTAATCCAATTATATTTAATTTTGATGAGGATAGTTATAACGAAACAGAACTATCTATAGAATGACATTATAAATGTAAATAAATATGACTAGTAATATTTTTAAAAAATGTTATTTCATTTGATTACATTAATATAATCATATCATTACTTGTTTCCCTTAGTCCGTCCCTTCATACTTCACTTGTTTATTGCCAAGCTCTTGTCGACACAATGGGACCGACCCCGGAAATCATTAAGTCGTATCCATTTTTCGTGAAACAATCTTTACTATGGAGACTGTATCAGCTCCTATTACCTTAGTAACGGCTGGAACTAAATAAACCAGTAACTACAAAGAAATGAAGCATTCCTTAGAGATTTTAGGAATCTTAATGGCTTAATCTCGGTCAAACCGATATATCTGGTTTGACAGTTAAATCAGCAGTTTTATGAAAGATCCATATAATAATACAGTCATGTTTACTTAAAGTTGTACACAGAAAAAAACAGTTCCTCGCCCCGTTTCACTTATGTCAAAACTCTTACGTCGCTCTTTTCGAAAATAAACTTTTTACAAATCTACTAATTAGGTTGACAATCTTTGTTCCCTCCTTATCTGACTTTGACCGCCCTATAACATTTTCACGGGCGCGAGAGAAACGGGTATATAACCGACGTGGGGGAAAGGGCATGTAATCTCAACGAGATCGATACGGCCTTTTGGCGGGACTTGATATAAAGTTTATACAGTTTGAGTTCCAAGAACGGAATCCGCAAAGTTGCTCCCGAATAATTAGGCCGATTATGGTGGTTCAGGCCAGAATATCTATTTTTTTTTGTTAAGTTTTTGCTCTTCCTTAAAATGGAATCACTTTGGTGTCCGTGTGCAGTTGGGCATAGCCTATAGTTACTTATAACTAAAGCCCGGGAAAACGATTTAAAAATGTATCCTTAACCATATGCTTAAAATATGCAATGATATGCTTTAAATGTGCCTTGATATGCTTAAAATATGCAATCATATGCTTAAAATATGCAATGATATGCTTTAAATATGCCAAGATATGCTTAAAATATTCAAGAAGATGCGTAAAATATGCAAACATATGCAAGAAGATGCTTAAAACATGCAAGCATGTGCTTAAAATCTGCAAGAATGTTTAAAATATGTAAATTTAATTTACTGACTTAGGTACATTGCAGCAATCTTTAAACGTACCAATCCAGTAAACTACTCGCCTGTATACCTGGGTATGGGCGAAATGGGGTACCTTCCTTAATGACCTGGATAGTGTGTGTTTAGTTCTAAGAATAATATCTATTAATCTCGATAAAGGAGAAACAGGGATTAAAATTGCAGTCAACTTGACAGAATATGCAAATAAACCGGTACTAACAATATCAACTCAAAAATATATAAATATATTATCATAGTCGAAATTAGTTTAGACAGCATTTTCTTCGTGGAATTTTTAATTGACGTAACTCCTTTTAGTACTTGTACGACAGCTACTTGTAGACTAATGTCATTCACACGCATTCCTGCCAAACAAAAAATCGTATTTTGCCGTTACAAAGTGAATTACCGTCCTTATGGCAAAAAACACGTTTTAATTATAATACACTTAAAAATGTTTTCAAAGAAAATTACCTTAATTAATCCTCTTTCTTTTATGCCAATTTCACTTCTCGGAAATATAAATACAGCCCTTTATTTATATTCAGTCGCAGGGACGTGCCCGAGAGGTTAAATAGCAAAAACAATATTTTAGATTACATACATTGTCAGTTTAAATAGCATCTATATGTATATATACAGGGTGTTCCTTAATGACGTGCTAATATTTCAGGGTGTGATTCCTTAGGGTCATTTTATAAAGAAAAGTTCATATGAACAATATGTCCGCAACGGCTTAAATTTTTTGCTACAGGTTGTTGTACTACTTATATTATATTAAATGTTTTATGTGTTAATAGGATATAGAACCACAAATTTTAGTAAGAAAAGTTCAATTGTTCCACCAGTGGCGTCCCGGCAAACATGTCCTCTGATATTTTTTACAAAAAAAATGGTACGCCACTGACATTTTTCCATGTGGGCATTTTTTTTTATTAGCCCGGTCAATTCGACATGAGAACGGTCTCTTAAGTTTTTCTCGGCAGACACACCGTTCTTGATTAAAACCACTAAATTCATATTGAAACTCATTATTATTAACATTGATAAAATAATTAATGATAAATTTTGTTTTATAAAAATTATTGGAGTGGGCAATTCGATGCGAAGACGGGCGTGCCGTGAAGGTAGCCATTTCCAACAATTTTTATGAAACAAAATTTATCATTAATTATTTTATCAATGTTAATAATAATGAGTTTCAATATTAATTTAGTGGTTTTAATCAAGAACGGTGCATCTGACGAGAAAAACTCAAGAGACCGTTTTCATGTCGAATTGACCAGGCTATCAAAAAAAATATCCACATGGAAAAATGTCAGTGGCGTAGCATCTTTTTAAAAAATATCAGAGGACATGTTTACAGCACCCTGTAGCAAAAAATTTAAGCCGTTGAGGACATATGTTCGTATGATCTTTTCTTTATAAAATGACCTAAGGAATCACACCCTGAAATATTAGCACATCATTAAGGAACACCCTGTATATAGGGTGTCCGGAAAAAGGGGTCAATCTGTAAACCATATAGTCTTTGAGCCAAAATATATGACTTGAAAAATGCTATTTTTCATTTCAGATCTCCGTGTTGGTCAAAAATTGATTTCTTAAAATAAATCCGCTTGTAATTAGGGATAGTAAGTAGATCGACAAAGCAATATCATAAATCTGTAATAGATAATAAAATCACGTAATTTTAAATGCAAATAATAATAATTTTAAACTAAATTAAATCTGATTTAAATTAATAACCTTTTAGAATAAAAAAGGGAACGCATAAATCGTAATTATTCGTTAATTTTATGTAAAGTAGAATGTGAGGACGAAACACACTATATTCATACTCTGGCATGCATAAATACATTAATTATCTGTTCTGAGGTGAAAACTTAATGAAAAAATTGTTTTAATTCTTTTTGCTTCTGTTTATGGTCGGTACGCTCATGCCTTTTATTTATATCTAATTCAAACCTTCTCCTTTAATTCGTCCCTAAAATTAACTTCTCAAACCTCCACTCCATTCGCCTTTTAGCCAAATCTTTTACGCTGTGTTGCCAGACTTATTGCTCACCTAAGTCCTGGAAAACTTTAGGAAAATACCGACGTTGGTGTATATGTAGGGGCATAGATTTTTAACTGAAAATTATATGTATATTCGTGAACTTCTGTTCGTCCTTAAAGTAATTTATTCCCTGTCGTCTCCAAAATGACCTTCGCCAGCTTATGTCCTATTTTATATTATTTCCTCGCAGTCTTCGCAACTTTGAACCATTTATTCCACAATTTCCCGATGTTTTCCGGCCACACGTCTTAATGGTCCAAGTTTGGACTTCGGTAGACGGACGGCTTCCAAATAGAAATTTTCCACTGATACGATCTGTTATTTAGCCGAGTTATTTGCGGCAACAATGAAACTGGAAAATGAAGTTGGAAGTTTTCAACTCCGGAAGTTTCAGGTTCGAGTTTAAAGATTATTTTCTTGGGATTCTTGTAATAAGTAGAAAAAAGTATGATGGGAACCCGTTATAGGTCTGTTATCTGATAGTTGAGTTGTTATATCGTCTCTAGGATGAAACTACGTCCAATATTGATTACTAATATCTGTAGGTTATTGTTGAAATTATTTTTCTATTCCTTATTTTATTTAATATGCATTTTAAGACATTAGTAAGGCTTATGCCTTATATACAAGAAGGAGAAAATGAGAGTCATACAAGTAAGGGTTGTGCAAAAAGTAAAGAATAGAGTCCTCCAAGTAAGGGTGCAAAAAGTAAATAACTGGGAGTCATACGAGTAAGGGTGGTGCAAAAATACGGAATCATACATGTAAGGTTTGTGCTAGAAATATATAACAGAGGGTCATTCCGGTACGGGCTTGGCAAAAATAAGAAACAGGTAGGGTTGAACAAACGTACAGATCTGTGAGTCATGCAAGTAATGGTTGTCCAAAAGTAAAGAACAGAGAGGGATTGAACTAAGGTTTGTGCAAAAGGTAAAGAACTGAGAGCGATCGAACTAAGGCTTGTACAAAAAGTAAATAACTAGGAGCGATAGAACTATGGATTGTGCAGCAAGTAAAGACTGTGAGTCATACAAGTAAGGGTTGTGCAAGAGTTAATTAATCGATAGTCACACGTGTAAGGTTGTGCAAGAAGTAAAGAATAGAGTCATACAAGTAAGGGTGCAAAAAGTAAATAACTGGGAGTCATACGAGTAAGGGTTGTGCAAAAATATGGAACTGAGAATCATACATGTAAGGGCTGTGCAAGGAACATATTATAACCGAGGGTCATTCAGGTACGGGCGATGCAAAAATAAGAAACAGGAAGGGTTGAACAAACGTACAGATATGTGAGCCATATAAGTAAGGGTTGTCCCAAAGGTAAAGAGCCATATAAGTAAGGGTTGTCCCAAAGGTAAAGAACAGAGAGGGATTGAACTAAGGGTTGTGCAAAAGGTAAAGAACTGAGAGCGATCGAACTAAGGCTTGTACAAAAAGTAAATAACTAGGAGCGATAGAACTATGGATTGTGCAACAAGTAAAGACTGTGAGTCATACAAGTAAGGGTTGTGCAAGAGTTAATTAATCGATAGTCACACGTGTAAGGTTGTGCAAGAAGTAAAGAATAGAGTCATACAAGTAAGGGTGCAAAAAGTAAATAACTGGGAGTCATACGAGTAAGGGTTGTGCAAAAATATGGAACTGAGAATCATACATGTAAGGGCTGTGCAAGGAACATATAACCGAGGGTCATTCAGGTACGGGCGATGCAAAAATAAGAAACAGGAAGGGTTGAACAAACGTACAGATATGTGAGCCATATAAGTAAGGGTTGTCCCAAAGGTAAAGAGCCATATAAGTAAGGGTTGTCCCAAAGGTAAAGAGCCATATAAGTAAGGGTTGTCCCAAAGGTAAAGAACAGAGAGGGATTGAACTAAGGGTTGTGCAAAAGGTAAAGAACTGAGAGCGATCGAACTAATGGTTGTACAAAAAGTAACGAACTGAGAGCGATTGAACTATGGATTGTGCAAGAAGAAAAGACTGCGAGTTATACAAATGAGGGTTGTGCAAAAGGTAAAGGACTGAGAGCGATCGAACTAAGGCTTGTACAAAAAGCAAAGAACTGAGAGCGATAGAACTATGGACTGTGTAAGAAGTAAAGACTGTGAGTCATACAAGTAAGGGTTGTGCAAAAGGTAAAGGACTGAGAGCGATCGAACTAAGGCTTGTACAAAAAAATTAAGAACTGAGAGCGATAGAACTATGGATTGTGCAAGAAGTAAAGACTGTGAGACATACAAGTAAGGGTTGTGTGAAAGGTAAAGACTCGATAGTCATATGTGTAAGGGTTGTGCAAGAAATAAAGAATAGGGTCATGCAAGTAAAGGTGCAAAAAGTAAAGAATAATTAAGGGTTGTGCAAAAATACTGAACTGAGAGTCATACAATCAAAAGTTCTGCAATAAGTTAATAAACTAAGGGCTCTGTAAGAAATCGGGATCTGTTAGTCATATAAGTAAGAGTTGTGTGTTACGTTGTGTTTACTGTAAGGACGACTTCTGGTAGCGGAATGAAAAGTTCCCTCGGATTGACGTCATTGGTAGTTTGAGGTTAGAAAATGTCGCTTGTTATTTTAACGTTTTAATGAGTTTTTTATAGTACAACAGTAGTTATTATTATTATTTATAAATAAATAAATAATTACTTAAGCGTTAATCTAATTTAAGGGCAAACTGACGAGACAGAAAAATTGTATCTAACAATTCAAGAGCCTGACTGTTTTAGTTCAACCACATAAACTAAACAAATACAACCTCAAACGTGATGGCACGTTTTGAATTGGCCGACAGCCAATAGTGTTTCTCGGAAACGTCACCACCCGCCGGCATGGCACTGGAGTCGTCTGGTAAATTCCCAAAAAGGACTTTTAAAAATTAAATATTGATACAAATTTATATTGCCGCATTCTCTATAACGGCCGTTATATAAACTATAAATTGAGTCAATTTATTAAACTAACTTGAACTCGAGTAAAACAGTTGAAGATCGCCGCCCACTCGAAAATACCATTTTGTCGCAGGGCCGTCATGAATATCTTAAAGAGAAAGCATCACATCTTCCCCTCCCACACGCTTATGTTTCTTGCTAGCATCTACGTCGTGACGGTCGGAATATTTTGCGTTGCCAAGATGTGTGAAAAATTTAGAGATTTAGTGATATTTATTGGTGTAATAATGGAACCTACATTATACAGCAATATTGATCTGTAAGTTTTGTGCTGTATAGCGTGCTTGTTAATATTTCCTTCACAATTTCCATGTGGTAAATCGGGGGTTTTTGCACTAGATCTCTTGTAAGTGTGGTTGTAAGAACGTTTATACAGGGTGTTCCTTAATGACGTGCTAATATTTCAGGGTGTGATTCCTTAGGTCATTTTATAAAGAAAAGTTTATATGAACATACGTCCGTAGCGGCTTAAATTTTTTGCTACAGGGTGTTGAATTTTGTTGTTGTTGAGATATTCAATTTTGGTGTGTGTTAATAGGATATAGAACCACAAATTTTAGTTATTCGATTGTTCCACCATTGGCGTCCCTGCAAACATGTCCTTTGATATTTTTTACAAAAAAGATGGTACGCCACTGACGTTCTTCCATGTGGATATTTTTTATGATTAACCTGATCAATTCTACATAATAACGGTCTCTTGAGTTTTTCTCGTCAGACGCCGCGTTCTTGATTAAAACCATTAAATTCATATTGAAACTCATTATTATTAACATTGATAAAATAATTAATGATAAATTTTGTTTTATAAAAATTGTTGGAGTGGGCAATTCGATGCGAAGACGGGCGGAAGCCTTTTAAGTGAAGGTAGCCATTTCCAACAATTTTTATAAAACAAAAATTTATGGTTAATTATTTTATTAATGTTAATATTAATGAGTTTCAATATGAATTTAGTGGTTTTAATCAATAACGGTGCGCGTCTGACGAGAAAAACGCAAGAGGCCGTTTTCAGGTAATTGACCAGGCTAATCAGAAAAATATCCACGTGGAAAAATGTCAGTGGCTTACCATCTTTCTTGTAAATAATATCAGAGGACATGCTTGCAGGGACGCCACTGGTTTAACAATTGAATCACTTTTCTAACTAAAACGTGTGGTTCTATATCCTATTAACACATACCAAAATTTAAACGAATATCTAAAGTACTTTCGGAAATAACAATTTAAAAAATAAAAATTCAACACCCTGTAGCAAAAAATTTAAGCCGTTGCGGACATATGTTCATATGAACTTTTCTTTATAAAATGACCTAAGGAATCACACCCTGAAGTATTAGCACGTCATTACGGAACACCCTGTATAGCCTGAAGCTGAAGATATATATATGTATACAGAGTGTCCTCTACAGTGATACGGAGATGATCAAATTAGACAAAAGTTGCTCATTAGTTCTCCGATGCGATCCAAGGGTAATAGCAGTGGAGCTGGCAACGTAGCGTATCGGGAGAATTTGTGACGATCGTGCTTTAGACGATAGAATGCTTCTTTCTCTAGAAATTCCTGCGAGATGGGCGCATAACCGCGGTGATTTATTAAGATTAACGGAGACACGTGTTACGTAATATTAAAAACACTTCCTGTCGTCCGAATGCGCCGTGCGACTAGGAAAAGTCTATTTAATTTATCACCTAAATTGTTTTTTTCATTTTTTGAGAAATTATAAGTAAAGGGTTTTCAAATAATAACGATATGATTTTGAAACGATATGGAAGCCATGGTAATAAAGTTATACCTGTCATTAGTTGTCATTCATGTTCAGTATACTCTAACAATTTATTATGGCTAAATACGCACTTCAAGAACGTTGGGTTATTATCCAAAAATTTTACGAAAATAGGCGTTCTTTGTGAACACTTATCGCTCACTTCGCGAGAACTTTGGTCCAAGTAATCGCCCTTCTTTTCTTTGCTTGCCATTCGTCGCATCGTTGAGAAATTTCAAAATAATTTTACTCTTCACGATGTAAAAATACCAGCAAGACGTCGAAATGCCAGAATTGTTGAAAATGTTGCTGCTGTAAGAGAAAGTGTTGCAGAGGATCCAAATTTGTCGATTCCTCGTCGTGCTCAACAGTTAGGGCTTAAAAACACGACAACTTGACGGATTTTGCAAAAAGATTTGAAATTACATCCCTATAAAATTGTTTTGACTCAAGAACTTAAGCCACTGGACCATCGTAGGCGCCCAGAATTTGCTGCTTGAAGTTTAGAACAGATCCTAATTTTGCAAAAAAAATTATCTTTTCAGATGAAGCTCATTTTTGGTTAAGTGGATAAATGTCAACAAGCAAAATTGCCGTTTTTTGTGCGAAAACAATCCACAACAGATTCACGAGAAGCCCTTGTATCCGCTAAAAGTAACTGTATGGTGTGGTTTATTGTATGGTGGCATCATCGGACCATCTTTTTTCCAAAATGAGACAGGAGATTCAGTTACAGTGAATGGTGAACGACACCGACACATGTTAAGAAATTTTTTGTGGCCAAATTTAGATGCACTTGATTTGGAGGATATGTGGTTCCAGCAAGACGGTGCCACATGTCACACTGGTCATGAAACTATCGACGTATTGCAAGAAAAGTTTGATGAATGGATAATATCACTGACCCCCAAGAAGCTGTGATTTAACTCCTTTAGATTACTTCTTGTGGGGCTATTTGAAATCTAAGGTCTATGAAAACAGACCACAAGCACTTGACACATTAAGATTGAACATTGAACACTACATTCGTCAGATCACGCCCGATTTATTGTACAAAACCAACGAAAATTGGGTTCGTCGAATTGGCTCCTGTAGACGAACTCGAGGTGGACATTTAAACGATGTGTTATTCAAAACATAAATGTTATCGACTGCACTTTAATATAATATAAAAAGTTTAGTTGTATCTGAAATAATTTTAATTTTATTTCATTTTAAATCATATCGTTTTCGAGATTATTTTATTTTTTTGAAATTTTGCAGTCGACTACTGCTTCTATTAAACCGACCCCGGCTATATTAAACTCCACCCCGATAAAAATCATTCGACGTAACATTAAACCGTTTTATAACGATCTCTACGAAAATTTTCAGTGTTTAATGAGGGCCACTCCGGTTGCCATTCATGAAATTTAAGAAGTTTCTTTTGTAAATTGCGTGTGGCCTTGTCCGCATTTTAGCCGAAGTGGGTGGCATCGATACTGATTAGATAGTGTCAACGGAAAGAGGGGTTTTTCGTTACCGGTCCGGCCAGTGAGATATGTTGTATTTTTTACACACAATTTCATATTTTTTATTTATACATTGAAACCTCTAATAAGCGGACATCTCTATTAAGCGGACATTTTTTCATAGTCCGGGACTAGGTATATGAAATTCCATAAAAATCAACCTCTGTTGGGCGGACGCGGACAGGCTGTTTTCATACAAAGAGTGCGAAAACCCTTCTTTTAAACGGTCAACAATTTTTTTTTAAGTATTTGGGAGATGTCGCGTTTTGAGTCTGAAAGCGAATATTGATGTTGTGGAAGTTTGTAATTTGATAACAATGATTTGGGCGAGTTCATTAACATTTATAGCAATGTGCTATTAGAAGATGATAGTAACCCCATTCCTATCGATTATGTAGCCCAAACTGAAACCACATCACTATCCGACGACTCTGATGAAGAAGTTGAATGCAGTAATCAAACAAATGTCACCAATTATCAACAAGCCATTAGTATGGTAAAGGAATTACAAGAGTATGCAAAGAATAGAGGTGACTCTACAGCAATGGAATTGTTATCAGACTTGGAATTACATTTTCTAGATTGCAAGTATAAAACTCAAACACGTCAAAGTACGTTATTAGATTTTTTTTGAACTACATCCTAACTAAAATTAGTGTATTTTTGTTATGTTATGTTTATTTGTTCATAGTAATAATTTTGCATTTACATATTACCTAATAACAAATTTCCCATGGGCGGACACCTCTATTAGGCGGACACATTTAGACGGTCCCGTAGGTGTCCGCCTAAGAGAGGTTTCACTGTATTAATTTTATACAGGAAATTAAACTATACTTAATTTCAGAGACATTTTCGCTTCCGCAAGATACGAAGAAATCATGATTTTTTTTGACAATAATCAATGATCTTCAGCCTACAGCCTTCGCGGTTTAACGCCCTGGGATGGGTAATTTTTTTTTGGGCAGTACTTTCTAAGAAATCGCGTTCCAAAGTAATTAGAACTTTTTGGCGGTAACTTTTCCCCTGATAAATAATTGGAAAAGAAATCCCTAATTATTCTACAAATCCTATTGTCTCTTCCCCTCAAGCAAATCTCTATTCAGTCCATTAAAAGCTATATTTGGTCCGAAACACCAACAATTGTGTTAAAACGGTTCAGGAACTGGATTGGAACTCAAAATTTGTTAATTTTATTTCCTAATAGTCCAAGCGGTAACTGACAGTAGCAGCATCGGGAGTGGGGGAAAGATTTTACCCATTTATGGTGCCGTTTAAGGACCGCTCTTTGCAAGTGGCTGCTAACGATAGCACACTTATCTCATCTTTCTCTTTGAATGCACAAACATCGGATGCCGACGCACATCTTCGCAGACAGCATGAAGTATCACGCCTCAACAAAGACCTGGAAGAAATTTTGGCTTGGGGTGACAGTAACCAAGTCGAATTCAACGCTAGAAACCCAGGCAGCAGTTTTCTCTAAAAAGGTTAACATTACAGAACCGGATATAGTCATGGACGGACACGCAACCCCACTGGCTTCATCTATTAATTTGCTGGGCGTCAATCTGGGAGGAAATATGTCTTGGCATAACCACGTTGTGACAATCGCCAAGATACCTTCTCAGAAACTTGGTGTACTCTTCCGAACCAGACCTCAACAACTTTTGACACTATACAAAGCACAGATTCGACCATCATTAGAGTACTGCTTTCATGTCTGGAGCTCTGCTCCCAAACATGCTCTTCGGCTACTGGATTTCATCGAAAGCAGGACCATTCGTCTGATTGGAGACCACGAGCTGACGAAGAACCTCGAGAGCTTAGAATATCGAGGACGGGTTGGGGATTTGACTCTCTTTACAGATATTTTCATGTGTGCTCGGCTGACCTTGCCCTCTTAATTAAGCCCAGAGCGGCGAATAGCAGAAATACAAGACAAAACACTGCCGCCCATCCATATGTGGTTAAGCTTAGTACTCCTCGAACTCCATTCTTTCATCTGGAGGACTTCATCCTCATGGAACGACCTTCCCGAGGTCGTTTTTGTCGTGCTTGTGTTTGATCATTAAAAATAAAAGCGTTTTGGAAATGTGTTTAAAGGACTTGCCACAGTAATATGTGGCATGTCTAGAACCAAATTCTAGAAAAGGAATTACACTATTCGGTAAATGGAAAAATAGATTTGCAGGTTGAATTTAAAAAAATTATAAAAAAAAATTGCAATTGCAAATGAACCGAAAGACGATACAGACAGCCAAAAGAAGAACGCTGACGGAGAAATATTCATATATAATAAATATTTAATAACTGTTTAAACTGAGGCACAAGACAAGTCATCGAAAAAATAATTCGATATTATTTTGATCAAAGCTTAATACGGTATGTTAACCTGATCGTTTAATCAGACGATCATGGTGCGGCGGAGCGGTTCAATGGCTTCGGTGCTTGCCTTTTAATAAATCACATTCTTCAGCTCCGCAAGTGGATGTCGATTACTGGGGAACGTTGCCAGATCGTACAGGGAATCGTTAGGCTTGATAAACATAAAATGAAATAGTTTTTCTGCTGGGCAGTCCCATCTAGCAACAGACTGCCCTTATGAGATTTGGTTACGAGAGATTTATGATTTATAACAGGTTTATGGACGCTCTTGAGTTGCAAATTTGTTGATTGGAGATTTCCTGAAAAAAGAAAGCTATTAACCAACATCTTCTAAAGTACCTGGAAGGCTTCAACATTATCAGCGATCATCAATATGGTTTTCGGAAGTCTAGATCAACTGGAGATCTTCTAGCCTATGTCACCCATCTTTGGAACAACGCAATCGAACATCATGGGGAGTCTCGGGCTGTTGCATTGGATATTTCTAAAGCTTTTGATCGTGTTTGGCATGAGGGACTTCTAAGTAAACTGCGATCCTATGGTATGCCCTAGTCGATTCTGTGCATGGTTGTCTAGCTTTCTTAAGGACCGCTCTCTGCAAGTGGCGATTGACGGATTTCTCTCAGACACCTTCACAATCAATGCCGGTGTTCCTCAAGGGTCCATATTGTCTCCCACTCTCTTCTTACTCTACATTAACGACCTTCTAGTGAAAACTAAAAATCCGATATTTAGTTTTGCTAACGATAACACACTTATCTCATCTTTCTCTTTGAATGCACAAACATCGGCTGCCGACGCACATCTTCGCAGACAGCATCAAGTATCACGCCTCAACAAAGACCTGGAAGAAATTTTGGCTTGGGGTGACAGTAACCAAGTCGAATTTAACGCTAAAAAAACCCAGGCAGCAGTTTTCTCTAAAAGGGTTAACATTACAGAACCGGATATAGTTATGGCAGGACACGCAATCCCACTGGCTTCATCTATTTATTTGCTGGACGTCAATCTGGGAGGAAATATGTCTTGGCATAACCACGTTGTGTCAATCGCCAAGATAGCTTCTCAGAAACTTCGTGTACTCTTCCAGAAAGTTGTACACACCTCAACAACTTTTGACACTATACAAAGCCCAGATTCGACCATCACTAGAGTACTGCTCTCATGTCTGGAGCTCTGCACCCAAACATACTCTTCGGCTACTGGATTCCATCGAAAGGAGGGTCATTCGTCTGATTGGAGACCACGAGCTGACGAAGAACCTCGACAGCCTAGAACATCGACGACAGGTTGGGGATTTGACTCTCTTTTACAGATATTTTCATGGTAAGTGCTCGGCTGACCTTGCCTTCTTAATTCCGCCCAGAGCGGCGAATAGCAGAAATACACGACGAAGCACTGCCGCCCATCCATATGTGGTTAAGCTTAGTACTCCTCGAACTTCATTATTTAAGAATTCTTTCATCTATAGGACTTCATCCTTATGGAACGACCTTCCCGAGCTCGTTTTTCCCAACGAATATAACCTCCAACGATTCAAAACCAACGTGAATCGCTTTTTGCGCACACGCACCACTCCCAGAGTGCCCTAAAGGATTTTTCCTATAGTGCTTGTGTTTGATCATAAAAAAAATCCTGTGATACAATTTCATCTTTAAGGTCAAATGCCTACAATATTGCGCTGTAAGTTGTTGTGTGTTTAATAATAATTTTATTCGAGTCCATGAAAGTTTAGAATTTACAGTTCTAATGGAACAAATAGATATAATATTATATACATGAAAGATATAGGCATTTATATGATTACTATTACCAATGCATGCTATGGCAATTGTACATACCTACATACATTTTTTACTGTGTACTATTTATATAAAGTTGTGCTTTTCATTTCAATTTGTTAAACTTAAATGCCAAATTTCCTGCTAGTTTTTTTTTTCAACAACTTTTTTCAGTAACATTTAATACATGTTTAACAAGTTTGACAACGAAGCTCGTAATGCCCTGTAGCGGAGTGCCATACTCCTTTTTTTCTCATTATACAGAGTGATATTAATAATGAGGAACCAGTTCTGTTCACACACGATACGACGACGGTAACTGAACAAAATTCTTTCATAAAACAAAGAGGTCTTTCGAGTATAGAAACATGTAGAATGATTTCTTAATTACATAAATAGAATAAAGATTATCGCTCGAGGTAAAATGATAGTAGATTGTTCTACAAGTAAAGAAAAGTGACAGTTTTCCATTGAGTGGAATAAATAAATTTCCACGAGATTGAGAACTCACTTTTCTTACGCGTTGAACACTGTTTTTTCGTATTTTTAATTTAAAAGTATTATATACAGGGTGTCCGGGAACATGTGGGAAATCTCCCGGATATGAAGAAAACACGTGAAAAGAATACTATAGGTTCATATAAACTTCTTTCGTATCGTATCTTCGGAGATATGGGCTCCCAACGAGCACCAATGGAATCAAGTTTTTTACACATAATTATTGAACCACCTGGTATATTTCAATTATTTTTTAATATGATGTATACCAGGTAAGACCCGTCAAATTACTACCCAAGAAACTGTTGTGAATTACTCGCAGCTGCAGGGACGGACTAGCTGTAACCCTCATGGGCCCATTTTTTACGCCCTGTATGATGAGAACTTTGGACAATGTTTTTTACATACCTTTAACTATTGGCTAAAAATTAAGTACTCTTCATTCATGTCGCTAATCCTAACCGTTTTCGAAAAAACGGCATTTCATATACATCATGTGCTTCGGGTATTTCAATAAAAGATACATCTTTGTTCCGATCCAATGTTCAACCTTCAAGATTCCGCTTTTTCATATTTAGCCCATGAGCAGTTAGGGGACTCAGTGTAAATAAAATGACGTTTTCTCGAAAACGGTTAGAATTAGCGACATGAATTTAGCCAATAGTTAAAGGTATGTAAAAAACATTGTCCAAAGTTCTCATCATACAGGGCGTAAAAAAAATGGGCCCATGAGTGTTACAGCTAGTCCGTCCCTGCAGCTGTGAGTAATTCACAACAGTTTCTTGGGTAGTAATTTGACGGGTCTTACCTGGTATACATCATATTAAAAAATAATTGAAATATACCAGGTGGTTCAATAATTATGTGTAAAACACTTAATTCCATTGGTGCGCTTTGGGAGCCCATATCTCCGAAGAGGAGGCCGATACGAAAGAAGTATATATGAACCTATAGTATTCTTTTCACGTGTTTTCTTTATATCCGGGAGATTTCCCACATGTTCCCGGACACCCTGTATAATCACCATAGATTATTATAGTTCCCCCCCCCCCCCCCCCCCCCCCTCGTACACTATATCCATCGGATAGACATCTGTCAGAAATGAATCATATAGTTTAATCAAGTCTGGAAGTGAATGTGATAATAACAAAACATCATAACGACTAGCAAATAAAGTGTTGCTAAGTAGAAAACTGTTGCGACCAATAAAAGTAGTAGTTTTCTTCACGATTTTCTCTCTAAAGTATGCTTTTTTCCACTAGAAATATGAGAAAACTGCATTTTCCTGTACGGTAATTGTTATCGTTGATTGGTTAATGAGAGATAACATTGTTAACCAAGTACACGAAAAATGGTGTACTTGCACGAAAGCAAAAATTGCAATAAATCAATTACCTGTCTAAACCCCATTGTGTCGGTCCCAACATCTTTATTTTGAATTAAAGTGGTATAATAACTAGGGATGCTGAGCTCCGGATCTGTTCCAAAAGTGTTGAGGCATTTTATGGTCATAGGGCTTTGTGACAGTCAAAAGATCAACGGTATAATGTAAACTTTACTTGTGCTCTCGTTTCTACCAACTTCCATGGTCCAATTTGACAAAACTAGACACTGTATCAACAGATCAATGACTTAACCTGAGTAATTGTTGCTAAATCATTGTGTCCGATCGTGAGTCGTGATGTTTACAAGGATGTTGCTCAATCGGCGGAAAAATCGACCCACGATTTGCTTTGTACCGTTAAAATCGTAAGAATAACTAGACGCTATAATATGTATGAAACGATGAAATACCAAAATGAGGATCAGTGTAATGACTTCATGAAATAGAAAATAAGATCGCTGAAGTATTAAGGAATATTGAAATGGCAGAAGGCTGTAATAAAATTAAGTATAGTACTTGGTGTTCCTTAATGATGTGCTAATATTTGAGAATGTGAATCCTTGGTCATTTTATCAAGTAAAGTTCATACGAACATATGTCCACAACAATTTCTTGCTCCAGGAGTTTTCTTATTTTGTACTCTAGATATTGTTTACAATTTTGGTGTGTGTCAATAGCAGTGGCGGCTCGTGACCTATGATAGAGGGGGTTCACAAGTATGGTGAAATTATTTTTATAATTTTATTTTTTTGTAACGACCAAGCAATTACTTTCTAGGCGTTTTAATTGTAGAAAGAAAAAAAGTAGTAAGAAAATGCGTTAGGTAAAACATATTTTTATTTATTTTTTAATTTTACACAAGGAAATACAACTTTTGGAAAATATGAAAGGTTTTCTTAGTGTGTATAGCTGTCGGATCTTAACGTCGTCGCATGCAACCCTCGTATCAATATTACAGTCCACTACTAATACTACTAAAGCCATCTACGAGCTATCAAGAAAACCGAATGATGCCCGATACTACTACCGCCATCTACGAGTTATCAAGAAAACCGAATGAAGTCTAATACCACTACGCCATCTACGGCTACGTTATTAGGCGCAATCAAGACGAGAACAATAGTTAACTGTTTTATGACGAGAACGAATCGAGCCACGAGACTGACAAGTTGGCGTTCTTCATATTTTCAGTGTTTTTTTTAGTTTAAATCCTTAAATAAAATGTTTTAAAATCATATCGAGTATCATTTATCGAAATACACAACATTTATCTACCCTACACAATAGTGCTTAAACGTAAAGTCCATTCTTCGGTTCTTAATTGTAGAAAATTGATCAATAACAGCCTCATTAAGTTTGGAATACCCTCTATAAATTTTTTTTCATATATTTCATTTTTAAACTTTCTAATAAAGTCCCTAGATTTACCATTTGTGGTCTGCGTTAAATTAATTTCGGGTTTAGGTGTTCCCGCATTCTTCACTTCAATTTTTGCTCCAAACTCAAAGAGCTAAACTTATTTCTTAAATAGTCCACCGTCAACTATTCATTTTAACTTAATAAATATATAATATTAAAATATTAAAACGTACACGCTCGAATTTCTAACTAGATGCACGAACAGACAACAGCGCGGTGCACACAAAAACTGTGCGCCTTTTCCATGTTAAATCGCCATAGCCCCGCTATCACCCGCTGCCACCCGCCACCTGTTACTACAGAGAAACTGCACTACTTAATCGCACGTGCGAGCAAGTCTCGTCATTTACCTCGACCGAGGCACGGTTGCCGGATCTATACAGCTTTGTTTGACGGGATGATAAAATATTAGGGAGGGTCGGACTTTTTTAGTTTGACGATACGATAAAATATTAGGGGGGTCGGACTTTATACGATAAATAATATTCAATCAATATAAATTAATATTTTTTATTCGTTTTGTTTTGGGGGCGCACGTGCGCATGTGCTCCTGTGGAAGAACCGCCACTGGTTAATAGAATACAAAACCACATATTTTAGTTAGAGGAGTTATACTATCGATCCACCATTGGCGTCCCTGCAAACATGACCTCTGATAGTGGTACGCCCCTGATATTTTTCCATGTGGTTTCTGATTAGCCTGGTCAATTCTACATGCAAATGGTCACTTGCGTTTCCCGTCAGACCGTTCTCGAATCCAACAATTAGATTCAAATTGAATCTAATTAGAAATTGTCGGAAATCTACAGAATATGAGGCTGGTGAATTTAACAAAGCCAAATTTTCTTTTGTGCGTCTAAATTCGTAAGAAAACTGAACAGTTTTAGCACGGTGGCGCGGCGTTTCCTTCGAACATTTTCACCGTGGAAAAGGAAAAATGTCGGAGCCGGGAAACAGATTGAAAGAGCGGAAAATCGGTCTGGGAGACGGATGGATCAGCGAGGGAAATGTGAAAATTCGATGAGAGAGAAAGTTTGAACTTAGGGAGATCGCAAAACAGCTACCTGTTCTACAGGAAGGGAAATTATCCTGTTCCCAAGAGTTTGTGGTGTGGTGATCACTTGAATCGAACGTGTTTTATTTTCCTGAGAATTTCAGTGAATTGTAATCAAAATATATTCAAGCTCGGCACATGGGTTGACCATGCCGGCCTCTTCAAGAACTTATAATGCAGTTTTTCTATAAAATGTACAGAAGAACCAATATCAGCCATGGGATTGAGCTTTGTTTTTATGAATCAGATTTAAAGGTTTTTGTGTGCGTACTCTAATTATAGAACTTTAGAGGCCAAATTGGGACACTGAAAACGAGAATTGGAAAGCAAGCCATGATAGAAATGGGCCGGGCACCCTTAGAAGCTATATATGCGTATGTTCGGCAACGAGGGTTCAAAATAAAGGAATAAGCGAATCAAGGGAAGATTTCCGTCCTTTCGGGGAAACAGGGGTTAAAATGAAAGATTTAACTAGGACGCCATAGGTGATACAGTACGGTTATTCAGGTGACGCTGGAATAATATCGACTGAAGAGTTACCAAATATAAAATAAGAAACTATGTCGTCTGCCATTTAACAAACTTACGTAGAGTGGACGGCAAACCGGGCCTTTCTAGACGGCAATCAAAAGAAATACTTAGTATTATCTACTGTTAAACAAACTAACCACACTACGTGGTGTTTGAATGACGGCTGACTTATATAAAAGTAAAAGTAAATGACTTCTTTTATCGGTAATTAAACTTTCTTTCAGCAGAATCGTTTACGGTGAATTATGTCGTCTAGACCGAGAGCTCAAAAAAAAAGTATTGTTAGCTATGTTAAGTAAATATACCATTGCGTATAGGTCTGTCGAGCTACGGTCACGTCAGTGTCCGATTAGACATTTGGAGGTTGATGATTTTAACTTCTTTAAAGTTGTTGCCTTTTTCTGTGAAGACAACAAGACGCTAGAAGAATGGAACATCCACGGGGGTGTCCACCTTATCTATAATCCGGAAGTTGCATATCGAAACTGGATAACGTGCAAATCATTCCCAAGGCTTCCTGGGACTCTGATTAATGGCCATGCCAACCATCCAATAAAAAGGCAATACAACAAGGTATACCTTAAATAGAATCCCTCATAGTTGGCTGCTGCTGGTGGATTTTCGAATCTAGAAATATCACTTTTGACACTCTACAAAGCTCAGAATCGACCATCACTAGAATACTGCTCTCATGTCTAGAGCTCTGCTACCCGAGGATCCTCAGAACACCCTGGCACTATTCGCAGACGACACCTCAATAATCACCACCTCTGGGAACCTAGGCTACATCGCAACCAGACTCCAGAGGCACATCAACAGGATAACCAGCTGGATGGACAAGTGGAAAATACGTATAAACCCACAGAAATCACAGGCCGTTATATTTTCAAAATCTAGACAAACCACAGTTAGAACACTAATAATCAAGAATACCACAATACAGTGAAAAAATAGCGTAAAATACCTAGGACTACAATTTGACAGGAAACTAATATGGAGGGACCACCTAGCAGCAACCCTAACCAAAGCAAACAGGCTACTTCACACATACTACCCACTATTAAACAGGAAAAGCAAGCTGAACTTAAGAAACAAGACAACATTATACAAAGTCTGCATAAGACCAGCATTATTGTATGCAGCGCCATCATGGTCAACTCTATGAAAGACAGGAAAAAGCAGGATCTAAACTTTCCAGAACAAAATACTAAGGATGATCGCAAACGCCCCATGGTTCGTTCGAAACACCACACTCCACAGAGACCTCAATAATCCAAACATCAACGAATTCATAGACGAAACAACAACAAAGTACTTTTTGACAGCCTAAAACCCATATAAACCCACTTATTCAGCATTCCCATACAATAAACAGGAACAGTGAAACCAAATTCCCGATTCCCGGACATTGAGGAAGCCAATGAAATTCCTCGCACAACCCACCTAGAAAACCAAATACGGGCTAAAAACCCAGGAAGAAAACAACTAAAAGGAGTAACAGGCCCAGCCTAACTCGGGAAATCCATTGATGATCTTAGGAGCTCTGCACCCAAACATATACTCTTCGGCTACTGGATTCTATCGAAAGGAAGGCCATTCGTCTGATCGGAGAACACGAGCTGACGAAGAACCTCGATAGCCTACCTAGAACAACGAAGACAGGTTGGGGATTTAACTCTCTTTTACAAGTACGATTGACATTGCCCGCTTAATTCCACTTAGAGCGTCGACTAGCATAAATACACGACGAATCACTGCCGCCCATCTGTGGTTCAGCCTAGTACTCCCCGAACTTCATTGTTTAACAATTCCTTCATCTGGACGACGTCGTTCTTGTGGAACGACCTCCCTTAGGTCGTTTTTCCCAACGAATATAACATCCAACGATTCAAAATCAACGTGAAATGCTTTATTCGTCACGACGCACCACTTCCAGAGCACCTTAAAGGATTTTTCTTACAGTGTTAGTGTTTGATCATAGTATTTAAGTGATCTTTAAACCCCAGCCTCAATTTCTAGATTTATAGAAGGACGTAGATGATGTGTCAAGAAGGTAAACTTGAGAAATAGCACTGTCGTCGTTTCTACAGTCAGCGCCTGGAACGGAACAATTGATTTACTTATATGTATATCTATTTCTAATGAAGATGTACATATTAAACATGTTCATAATCCTAACAATTTATGTTCCGACAAGTGTATTACCATGTGGGCCGTCATTCTTTACCAAAACGGTTGAGCGGCTAATGTTACACAACATGGTAAGAGGCACTTTGTGGAAGAATATAATTCAATTTGGTGAAGAGAAAAGACGGGTTGGGCGAGGGCAGATTATACGCCCATGCCTAATCGCAAATTGCCGTGGAAAGATCGATGTTGTACGACTTGTACCGGGACTATTAAACAAAAAATTGTAAAAGGCAAAAATTATGGATTTACTTACCACACAATTATATCGGAATTATAATCACTCTAAAAAATGGTCTAGTTTAGGATACCAAGATCTTAGTCTCAATAACAAGAAAATTTAGTGAAATAGGCGATAAGAGGAAATTTAGTTTCGAAGGCCAAATTTTATTGCTACGATAATTCTAGTTGAAGTCACTAATCACTATTTTTAAGTCAACCAAGTACTTCTAGTACCCGAAAGAATAAATATTCTTACGGTAACCAATACAGTTAGTTATTAGGAGCAACAACATATTGTTGTTTCGACAATTGTGTTTGCTAATTATTGCCTATTTTATTGTTAAAAAAAGAACAAAGAAATATTAAATACCAATAATATGTGGAAAAATTATTATTTTCCAGACCACCCGATGATACCTTTTACAATAAGGGCGTATTTAGTCTACACAGTTAGTAGCACTTTAAATACCATTTCAGATTGAATGGTACTACCCAGGAAAGGAAGCCTTTTCTATTGATAGGATGTAACCACCTGCAGACCGGTATCGAACTCTTTAGTTCTCGTCAGTACAGTGAAGGTGTACATCTAACACTTCACGCCGTATTATCAACGGTAGTCGAGTAAATACAGCGCGCAGCGCCATCTCCTAGCAGCAAATGGCGTCAGTTGGTGTGACGTCAGGTCTCACATCGTACCTACTTATTACTGCTATATCTGGCCAATAACAATAACTAAGTAAATTAGTATAGGGAGCTAGGTAATAAAAAAGTGTTGGTTTCAACATGATAATGTTGTTATGTTAACTAAGAAGTAGTTAAAAATAAGAGTTAGTTCTGTTAACTAATCATGTGTGTCATCTTATTCATCGTAATTCAGTTAAAACGAAAATTTCTCTTGCTAACTAAAAATTACTTTTATATAAGCTAAAACTTTAACAGCAAGATAAAATTAGTCTTCGATACCAATGCATTTTTTAGAGTCAATGACTATTGAGATAAGTTTTTTAATTGGAAAAGTGGATTCTAGGCCTTGTGAAGACCTTTTGAAGATCTTTTTCCCAAATTCTATCTCGTCTTAGTCCACGTGGCAAATATTTTCACTGTAAAATCGTCCGTAAATGTTGTACAAATGTAACAACATAGATAATTGTGGACAAATAATTTACATTAAAATCCCCTTAACCCCTTTTTGCATTAGATTTATAAGCAACTATGGAATTCGTGTGCACCGTACCGAAATGACGGTTATTTTAGGCTTTGGTCGATTTGCAATCGCCCAGTTCCTAGTTTGGTTGTTTGGAGACGACCAAAACCAGAAATTGAATGAAACTTCGAGCTTTGCGTCCAACATATGTAATATTCCTACGGAAATGTAAAACCCACTTTAGCCCTATCTTTTAAAAGAAAAATAGGTTTAATTGTATTCCATTTTCAAACAGCAAACTGTAAATACTTACATTTTTCAACAACACCGATTCTCCTCATCATGCTTGCACTTTTTTTTGAGTAGACATCGTATGTTGTTGTACCTGCCCATGATTTATATACACTAGATCAGGTATAAATCTACAGGTAGCAGATGTATGATTTGTGATCTCACGACGATAGAAAAATATTTACGAGGAGACGTTTTTCTGTTGACCGTTCTTTCTCTTAGAAAGGAATCCTACTTTGTGATACGTTCTCGGATTCTTATTTCTAGTCAGTTAATGCTTATCTTCCATTATTTGACCCATTAAAAAAAATCCATACGAAAATAACAAATACACTAACAAAATAACGAATTTACCAACATCAGCACAATAATCTGTTAAGTTGTCTGTCTGCAAAAATGACGTGGCACGTGGGCGTCGAGTAAACAAAACGGCAAATAAGTTGGGGTAGGCAATGGAGAGTGACGGGTCGCTTAATTGGGCGTCAATCTTACTTACATCAGGACTGGATATACACAGGAAAAAATCTCGAGCCAAGATCTCCAGTGGCCTGAAAAATAATTACTTGTATTGAGATTATTACATCGACACATGCTCTTGAGACATTAATTATAATAACACCGAAAAAGATAATTTTGGAGCAGTCATTTTAAAAAAGAAACATGTCTTTAAATGGTTCCGACTCATCAATCAGTCTGTTGCTTTGTCCGGGCCATGTTGGGTTTGGAAATTTCAAAAGAAAAAATGGACAAACACGAACCTGGGCTTTCAAAGATCGTCGCTCATCTTCCATGGATGTGGAGAACCATCCGCCAAAGGACGTGAAGTTCGCTTTAATCCTACATTGCACAACTTTACATCGACTTTGCATCTTCGACAATATCACTACTCTCAGTAATCAATCAGAAATACCCACGTCATGACGATCTCACTGCGTATGAGAAAATTTGATGTTAAGGATCATCAACTCCTCAGTTTTAGTTCCGTTACGTTTACATTGTTAGAGCCTCTTGCATGTTTATAAATTGTTTCCGAACAAGGAATTGATCCGCACTCCGAATCGGACCTAACAGAACCTGATTAGTGATTCAGAATGAACTATCACATAATAAAGTCATAATAAACCATTCTTGAGATCACATAATAAGATAGATGTGAAAAGGGTATAGAGAACCGACATATTTTACCAGACCTATCTAAAGAAAGAAATGCTGTAAAAGTCGTTTGCTTCATAATATACACGTCGCATATCATATCATCTTTATGATTGTGAGATACCGAAGAACTACGTTCGCGAGTTTCAATTTTTTAACTACAAATCTACGCGAGTACCAGGTCACCAGGATAGTAAACACAAATGTATATACGGAGTCACGCGCACCTATATTTGCACAAGTTTTCGGTCAACGTGGGGTGTGGTATGGTCCATAGTTATTCAATTTGCCCTTTCGGAGAATCATCTCACGGAAATGCAATTGTTTTATCAACACGAAAGGTATCCAGGGCGTTGGACTGGTCGCGGTGGTTCTATTAGTTAGCCTCCAAGATCTCCAGACCTCGCACTACTAGACTTTTGTTTATGGGGGCTGGTTCGGGTTCAAAAATGCGAGGTCACAAAGTACACTTATTCGACGTATTAGAAATAGTGCAGCCGATATTAAAGATAGACGTGAAGCAATCAGGAGAGCAATCGGCGTCCTTCGTAGACAAAGCAGAAAATGTTTAGAGGTCAGTGACGATATTTTTGAACATTTATTAAAAGAAGTAATTGGAAATCGGATGAAAAATATGGTCAATTTAGATACGTCCTTCCCGACTCACCCTCTATAGGAAAATTGCGCTGGACGGAAAGTTACATATTTATAGTGAAACATAGAGTGCGCTCCAAAATTAAAATCCACGACCAAATTATTAGTGTTGGGAAAAACCGATGATTTTAATAATCGAGTACTTGATACTCGAGCGATTTTAATAATCGAGTGAATCGCTTGAAATTGCAATTCACCGACTGCTCCACCAGCAGCTTAGCCGTTTACATGTGATCAGGTAGGGTATTTAGCAGGCACGTAACTACGGGTGGGCACAGATTTCGCTAAAAAATTGTAGTAGCCACCAAAAAAATTCCAGAAATTTATTTATTTGTGGATAATAAATTTTTACCACGTGTCTCGATACCAAACAAAAAAACTGCAGAAAATCACCCAAATATGTATTTATTGTTCGGGTTTATTATTGTGCTTTCTTAACCCGAACAAAATGTATTACCAAGAGTTATTTTTCTTCACATCTTTCTCAATCTACGAGCATAAAATAAGTAGATATTGAAAATAGCTTGTCAAATTCTTTCACTTTAAATTATCAGGTGCCCACTGTGTGCCCTTCAAAAATTTAGGCTTAGTTACGCGACTGGCAAAATAAGAAAATTGGTTATTATTTTTTTAAATTCATGTTTATAGTTATCAAAAAGTTACTGTTTAAATTTAAGAATGTTTACTTTTGGTTACCAAAAAATTTGTCGATACCTATGTTTTGTTAACTATTTTGCTCGTTTTCTTATTTTCCATTAACATTTTCTATAATGTATGTTATTTTTAAGAAGTCTTCTTGAGTTTAATAATAAAAAGTTCCTGTTTAGATTTAAAAATGTTTACTATAAGATTACCAACGAATTTTTCTATATATATTGTTAGCCATTTTGTTCGTTTTGCTATTTTTCATTAACAATTTCTATTATTATGTTATTTTTGAGAAGTTTTCTCGAGTTTATAGTAAATAAAAATTTTAAAATGATATCCTTTAATTTTTTAATATTTACAATCGGAGAACTAAACTACGCCGCTGGCTAGCCAGTTAAAACAAAACTTTACCAAACTCATGTCGCGATGACTAAGCTAAGGGATTTGGCATCCTTTTTTATATGCACCTTCTTGTTTATGTGTCTTTAAGAAAGACCTATGTCGTGTACCTGCTCAGTGTCAAACTCGAACGTCGTCAATCGGATGGCTCGGCGCGTAGACCAAGGTCTCGTATCAAGTGACAGGCGATATTTTTCCGGTTTTCGCCTGAATTTATAACTAGAGTATTTCCTATCGAGCGAAAAACTGTTCGAATATACGAGCAGTTTTTTTTAACTCGATCACACTACAGCGGTACATTTCCGCCGGTGTCAAGCGAAGCTCGGGTATCGAGTGAAAGATAATAAGTGGCGAGCGACGGTTTTCGCCTGAATAGATAACTCGAGCGGTTTTTTTAATAATCGAGCGATGTCGGTTATTTCAATAATCGAGTAATCAAGCGGTTTTTCGCTCGAGCAATCACAACACTACAAATTGTGTTTTTTGTTGTTTTAAAAATTTAGGTATCGGCAGGAATTTCATTCTCGTGATATTTTATGTATTTTAATTCTGAATTCTCTTAATCCATCCATATTTTTTCACTCCAAACGATAATCTCACTTTTGTGCGCCTCTGTATGTTAACAAGTGAGCAAGAAGCAGTGAGTTGAACCATCGGATCAATAATAAGAAAGAGACACAGCGGAGAGTAAAGGCACATTCACGAAGATCACTGCATAACTCAAGCTGTTGTTTTTCCAGACTGGTTACAGATATTTCAATCGAAGGAGAAATAGATGGGGGCAGAGAAGATTACCGATATATTACAAGCACGTAAAGAAATATGGAGAAATGATGTGGATTGATTTTAATTCAGAATTGCAGAAACTTAGTGTACTTTTCCGGACCAATGTCTTGGCATAACCACGTTGTGGCAATCGCCAAGATAGTTTCACAGAAACTTGATGTAATCTTCCGAACCAAAAAGCTGTATACACCCCAACAACACAACGACACTCTTACAAAGCCCAGATTCGACCATCACTAGAGTACTGCTCACCCAAGCATACTCTTCGGCTACTGGATTCCATCGAAAGGAGAGCCATTCGTCTGATCGGAGACCACGAGCTGACGAAGAACCTCGACAGCCTAGAACATCGACGACAGGTTGGAGATTTGACTCTCTTTTACAGATACTTCCATGGCAAATGTTGGAGTGGCATTGCCAGAGCAACGAATAGCAGAAATACACGACGAACCACTGCCGCCCATCCTTATGTGGGTGGGCTTAGTCTCCTCGAACTTCTTTGTTTAAGAATTCCTTCATCTGGAGAAAGCCATCCTTGTGGAACGACCTGCCTGATGTCGTGGTTCCCAACGAACATAACCTCCAATGTGAATCGATTTATTCGCACAAGCATATCACTTCCGGAGTGCCTTAATGGATTTTCCTATGATGCTAGTTCGGGTTCGTATTCGTCATGACATATCTTGCGAAAGGTCTCTTGCTAAAATGACATTAGTAGGCTTATACCAAATTTCGGTCAGCTAGATATAAAAAAAAAACCTTCCCACCAGGCTCGACAATATAAGAATAAGTTTCTCTGTCATACTGACGCTATTTCTAATTTCTGATTTAGCTACATTTTAGTTATTTTTCCGTTGGAAAATGTAAGCTTTCTTTGTTCGCGTCTGTACTTGCCCATACTTCCTTGGCTAACTGTCTGCTCCGCCTAAGTTTGTCTCGATGTTCGACGAACATCTCTCGTAGGAGTTGGCGCGAAGTTCTCACGTGATATAAATGACAAAAGGTCATCTGTACTTCTTTAAGAAAATTAAAAGAAGAAGAATAAAGCAATAATGGAGATGGACATAATATTTATTATAATTAGTTTTTTCTTTGCTGGCCTGAGCCAATACGGTCGATTGTCGCGGGTATTGTTTATCGTTCGTAACTTATGTACAATTTGTTTTTCTATTTGGGTTTCATAATGGCTACATTATGAAATGCAAAAAAAATTGAAAACCTGCCACTTTATGAAACTGAAATTTTATTTTTTTTACATTGGCAGCAAGTAAGGTTCGAATTTTAGGATTACTTCGATTTCGTTGAAATTAGTTTTCTAAACATTATGAATTCGACAAAAAAATTTTATAGAAAACCTTAAAATACTAACCTTTAACCTTGCAAATAGATAATTTTTACTAGATATTTATCTGAAATACCTATACTCGGAAATATATAACATGCTGACGGTGTCCGTAAACTAATTTCTAGTCACAACTATAAAACAACATAACCTAAAAATAATAGAAACATCTTCCAGTTTATGCTCTATTTCTAAAGTTTTATTCAATAAAGTACTATTTTTATTTTTAATTCAATATAGTATTATACATATTACTTTATATATACGTATTTGTAGTTACTGTAGACATTTGCTGGGCATTAATTGTTATTCCTGTCAGATTCTGTGTCGACGCAATATTTTGTTCAATAGTATTATTTCTTATTTTGATCAATATTTTGAACTTTGTTCTGCTCGCACCATAACTCACAGTTTTGCATATTCTTTTTAAAAGTTTTTCTAGATTATTTTCCGCAATATCTCCTATTTCTGACTGAGTACAACTTTCTTTCTGACTCATTTTTATCAACTTTAATAATATATTTATTTTTAATTATGACGGATGGGAAGA
Source organism: Barypeithes pellucidus (assembly GCA_963991005.1). Lineage (NCBI taxonomy): Eukaryota > Metazoa > Arthropoda > Insecta > Coleoptera > Curculionidae > Barypeithes > Barypeithes pellucidus. The sequence goes on along the minus strand of OZ022565.1, from coordinate 12,800,202 downwards.
AGCTTTGTTGTGTTCAATTGTTTCTATCATGGCATATTTGATACTTGTAACATTTTATTAAATTGTAAAAGTATTGCCAACCCAAAAAGAAAATATTAGTTCAAATGGAAAAAATCTACTATATTTTTTTAAGTTTTTCAGACTTTAAAGGCCCAAATAGAACAAGTATTATAAAATACACGGGTCATAAGACAATTAGAGCACTTGTACTTTAGAAAACTCCCCGCTTCGCGGGTCGTTTTCTAAGTTAAACTCGTGCTCTAAGATAATGTCTTATGAAACTTGTATCTTAATATACTATTCTATGTTCGTTTATTTCGCATGTCTCTTCGTTTTCGAAATACAGGGTGATTTGATCTGAACAAAAGTCAAATAAATTGATGCAAATGTTCTCCATGAGCCAGTAAACACCCACGTACACGACGCGACGTGCTAAAAAAACGTGTTGAAAAATTTCGGGATTGGCGCGAATCCTACTCTTTTACCCCGATCGCCGCAAATGAATTAATTGTAAAATTTAAAATTGACCCAAAGTAAAGTGCTCTAATCCTTTATGTTTAACAAATATCATTAGAATATCGTTTGGCATTAATTAATAAAAGGAAAAATACAATATTTTTTTTTACACCCTGTATTTCGAAAACGAAGCGAAATGCGAAAAACTTTTATACCACATTTTCGTCTTAAAATATGGTGAGGATTCACCTCCTTAATTTTTTCATAGAGGTTAAGAAATACCCTGTATAAATACAAGAAATAAAGATATAGAAATTTGTCGGATTGAGAATACTAATTATTATCATTATAATAAAATGGAAAATAATTTTTGCATAACAAAAACGAAGGTATTTTCAAATCGCAAGACGAAATACCTAAGCATTTTAATATTCTGTATTGTATTGTTGAAGAAATTGCCCTGAATAATGAAACTTTATCAAACTTTCCTCGGATATTTGGTAATTTAAATAATAATAATAATTATAATATACTTCATATGCGAGCTTAATGTAGTGTGTATGTAAATGTAGCATGTTTATTATTTTAAAGATGTTATGAGGTTAGTGTCCTAACTAGAGAAGAATATTTGCTACAGGGCGTTGAAAATTCTTTTATTCGTTATTGTTTAATATCTCCAAAGTTTAGATATTATTTTCAATTTTGGTATTTGTTAATAGGATATAGCACCGCGCAGTGAAAACTAAAAATCCGATATTTAGCTTTACTGACGATAGCACACTTGTCTCATCTTTCTCTTTGAATGCACAAACATCGGATGCCGACGCACATCTTCGCCGACAGCATGACGTATCACGGCTCAACAAAGACCTGAAATTTAACGCTAAGAAAATCCAGGCAGTAGTTTTCTCTAAAAAGGTAACCATTGCAGAACCGGATATAGTCATGGCAGGACACGCAATCCCACTGGCTTCATCTATTAATTTGCTGGGCGTCAATCTGGGAGGAAATATGTCTCGGCATAACCACGTTGTGGCAATCGCCAAGATAGTTTCACAGAAACTTGGTGTACTCTTCCGAACCAGAAAGTTGTACACACCTCAACAACTTTTGACACTATACAAAGCCCAGATTCGACCATCACTAGAGTACTGCTCTCATGTCTGGAGCTCTGCTCCCAAACATACTCTTCGGCTACTGGATTCCATCGAAAGGAGGGCCATTCGTCTGATTGGAGACCACGAGCTGACAAAGAGCCTCGACAGCCTGGAATATCGAAGACAGGTTGGTGATTTGACTCTCTTTTACAGATATTTCAATAGAAAATGCTCGGCTGACCTTGTCCTCTTAATTCCGCCCAGAGCGGAGAAAAACTCGAGACCGTTTTCATGTAGAATTGACCAAGCTAATCAGAAAAAATATCCACATGGAAAAATGTCAGTTGCGTACCATCTTTTTGTAAAAAATTTCAGGGGACATGTTTGCAGGGACGCCAATGGTGGAACAATTGAATAACTTTTCTAACTAAAATGTGTGGCTCTAATTGAAAATAATATCTAAAGTACTTTCGAAGATACTAAAAAATAACCATTTAAATAATAAAAATTCAACATCCTGTAGCCAAAAATGTAAGCGGTTGCGGACATATTATGTTCTTTATAAAATGACCTAAGGAATCACACCCTGAAATATTAGCACGTCATTAAGGAACACCCTGTATAGCCGTCGTCTACTAATGGCCTTATAATTTTTGCAATTATTCTGCGAAAACTCTTCTAAGTATTAATATCACGACTTGATGTTTTTAAGTGTGTTAACAAAACTTTTAATTAATTATTATTTAGGATTACGCTCGAGTCGTGAGAGATTGGTAAAGAAAATTAATGAAATTTATACTGTGTTGTGGAATAAGAGGTGTTCTTTTATTTTATAAAGAGAAATTGGTACAAATTGTTTAAAATTTATTTGTTTCGAGCGGAAGAACAAATAGGTAGGGCAAATAAACGTTGTTTTAGAAAAAAATCCTGTTGATACAGGTGATTATTTTTTTAAATGCATGCTGCCGCGCGAAAATATTCGCAACTTATCGAGAATATTAGCGAATTTATTAATAATTTCTTTAAGCCCGTCTAGAGAAGACAACAAGCAAAATAAATTCTTATCGGGAACCTCATAAAAAAAGTATATTTTCTTACAACAACAAACAACGACATCTGCTTTGAATATCCAAAAATAAAAATAAATATATCGGATATACGAATGGATATACAGGGTGTTATGATATTTAACGCCCGAAAATCCCGAGAGGAAACCAAATTGAAGAAAAATACCACCTTAATCACCGTATGTCAGGAGTTCCTAAAGTGTGCGCCGTGGAAGGTAACCAGAGGCGCCAAGAGGCGCTCTTGTTTTCTCCTCTACTATACTGCTCGACAACCGAGTCTATAGCTACGCGGTATCCGTAAGGGGAAAGCAATATCTTTTAAAACATGGCCGAGTCATGGGCGTGCTATTATTATCTTAATAATGTAATAATATATATTTTTTCATAGCATGAATATATTTGTATCACCAGTGCAATATATTAGGCCTTTCCATTAATATTTTTCGCTGATTTTGGCATTTTCGCCAATAAAATCCATTTGATTTCAACATGCACTTCAAAGTTTCACGGGAAAACGGAGAGTTTGTATCACTTCTCAGCTGTTGTAGCAACTTTTTTAATTTTAAGGTTGAAACCACTTTTACTTCCAAATAAAACTATTGTTTTCTTTTTTTTGTTTTTTTATAATCAAAGACAAGCACTATAGGAAAAATCCTTTAGGGCACTCTGGGAGTGGTGCGTGTGCGCAAAAAGCGATTCACGTTGGTTTTGAATCGATGGAGGTTATATTCGTTGGGAAAAACGACCTCGGGAGGAAGGTCGTTCCATAAGGATGAAGTCCTCCAGATGAAACAATTCTTAAATAATGAAGTTCGAGGAGTACTAAGCTTAACCACATATGGATGGGCGGCAGTAGTTCATCGTGTATTTCTGCTAATCACCGCTCTGGGCGGAATTAAGAGGGCAAGGTCAGCTGAGCACTTTCCATCAAAATATCTGTAAAAGAGAGTCAAATCCCCAACCTGTCTTCGATGTTCTAGGCTGTCGAGGTTCTTCGTCAGCTCGTGGTCTCCAATCAGACGAATGGCCCTCCTTTCGATGGAATCCAGTAGCCGAAGAGTATGTTTGGGTGCAGAGCTCAATACATGAGAGCAGTACTCTAGTGATGGTCGAATCTGGGCTTTGTGCAATGCAAAAGTTGTTGAGGTGTGTACAACTTTCTGGTTCGGAAGAGTACACCAAGTTTCTGAGAAGCTGTCTTGGCGATTGCCACACGTGGCTATGCCAAGACATATTATTAATATATGAAGCCAGTATAAATTAATAGATGAAGCCAGTGGGATTGCGTGTCCGTCCATGACTATATCCGGTTCTGAAATGTTAACCTTTTTAGAGAAAAGTGCTGTAGTCAATTTTGAATTTCTTCTAGAATTTCAAAAAACACGATGGTTATTTGCAAAATTATTAACAATTAAATTAACGTACAGTTTCATATAATATTTCGTTTTTTTTTTTAAATATTCAGTATTTAAAGGCCACCAGCAATAAGAAGCTAAGTTAAAAAAATTAAATTTCACTTTCATATTAGGGCGAATACTTTTCCGGTTCCCTCGGGAAAATTTTCGATAAGATCTTATGTATTTTGCGGTAATACTTACGAAAAAATGATGACAAACGTTACAAGTGTATTAAGCGCCTCGCTGTATGTTTAAAGTAATTAAACAAATGTGTTTTCACCGTGTTAATTTGCACTAAACATCGAGCTCGCCCAGTCGAATCACTGAGAACGTTGGCCATGTTCCAGGATTACATTTGATAGTTGTCGTTCTGTTTCTAGGAGCTGATATATAGACGGCACATTCTTCGACATTCGCCCTGGGAGCATTAAGAATGGATCGAGTCTCTAATACAGGGAGATCGGACCCCCACCCCTGCCCATGTTGGTGATAATGAAGTTTCTCAGGTATGGCGCCAACACCATCATATTTTACACATCATTATTGGTTTTCCGACGTATCTCCCCCCCCCCCCCCCCCCCCGTAAACGTAGTCTGTGTACGCCACTGGGCAAGTCAGAAACATAAGTAAAATCGACCTTCTTATCAGATCAATATCTAATTGCCGTAAATCACCTGTTTACTTAATACATTACGTGAGATAAGGAGGATGTTCCTACTCCGAAACGTAATATTGGAACTTAGTCGTTAACGTGACATTTTCGGGATCTTTAACTCTGGTCGAAAACTTATGACGATCTGTAACAATTTGTTAATGAGCCGAGGAGATATTTTTGACAAATCCCGAATAATTAAGTCAAGACAGTTGTTTTAATCGCCTGTCGTTAATCATTCGAAGATTTTAACTCTAGAGTTGCCAAAGCGATATTAAATTTTAACATAGGCGCGCCGATATCGCTATACAGAGTGGGCCAAATTGAAGCAAACATTTTTTTTTCTTTTGGTAGTTTACTCCGGGTTGTGCCTGTTAGTGTTTTTTTATGATCAAACACAAGCGCTATAGGAAAAATCCTTTAGGGCACTCCAGGAGTGGTGCGTGTGCAAATAAAGCGATTCACGTTGGTTTTGAATCGTTGGAGGTTATATTCGTTTGTGAAAAACGACCTCGGGAAGGTCGTTCCATAAGGATGAAGTTCTCCAGATGAAAGAATTCTTAAATAATGAAGTTCGAGGAGTACTAAGCTTAACCACATATGGATGGGCGGCAGTGGTTCGTCGTGTATTTCTGCTATTCACCGCTCTGGTCGGAATTAAGAGGGCAAAGTCAGCCGATCACTTTCCATGAATATCTGTAAAAGAGAGTCAAATCCCAACCTGTCTTCGATGTTCTAGGCTGTCGAGGTTCTTCGTCAGCTCGTGGTCTCCGATCAGAGGAATGGCCCGATGGAATCCAGTAGCCGAGGAGTATGTTTGGGTGCAGAGCTCCAGACATGAGTGCATCTGGGCTTTTTATAGTGTCAAAATTTGATGAGGTGTGCACAACTTTTTGGTTCGGAAGAGTACACCAAGTTTCTGAGAAGCTATCTTCCCGAATAATACCTATAATACTTGCAGCGTCAGATAATGACAGTCTGACGTGACATCGCTTCTGGTTATTTAATTTGCATAGGTTGGTATAAATTCCAGGACCGTACCTAAAAACAGTCCATTGATATGGTAAAGTTGAGTTTTTGGAAATTAAAACAAAGATGTATTATCTTTCAGTTGAATCTGTTTTATATTTTTTATTTCGTACTTTGCTAGTTTACATCATCCGCTGTTCACTGAGTGGGAGGACCGCGGGCTCGCTATCCACCTCCTACACCTGGAAAAAAGCTTAAATAAACCCTTGCAAAGCTCTAAAAATAGTGAACTTAGATAAACAGTTTATTACCCACTATATAAACCACTGCACTTGGATTCTGACCAAGTACATATTCTCTTGCAGGTTCATTTGGTAGAGATAGCGATTTTAAACTATTAAAAATATCATGCAGATATTTCTTATGTTCCCAGTCAACCAAACTGTCCACATTCAATTCAAGTGTTACTATTTACTGACGTTTACTAAACACACGCAAGGGGCATGGGGGTCATATTGGATTTTTCATTATTTTGTTTCTATGAATCCATTCCACAGTCAACAAAAATATATTTTTTTAAGTTAATTTTTAAATTTCGCTATAAGTCCGAAAATATTGAAGATAGGTATAGGAATACCTAATATCATTAGATAGAAAATTCTATTCGATCCGATCCTCCATTAGCAAAGCATATCTCCCTCAGAAATATTGTTCTGGAGACGCACTGTATAAAACTAATTAAATACTGTTCAAAATTATAAAATTTCGATGGTCTTGTGAAACTACAAAATTTCAGCTTTCTAACTGTGACCGCTAAAAAGATGTGATTTTCTTTTCAGGTCCCGATACGACGTTAAAACATCACAAACTTATTTATAATTCAAAAACTCTTAAAGATAGGTATATGATATTATACAGAAAACTGTTCTAGATTTTTACCTAGATTCCAAAAAAATATAATATATAGTGTAATTAATTTAAAATTCCGAAGTTGCTACCACTTTCGGTATCATCCGGCAACATCGCATCATTCAAAATATTTTATAAACGCAGAAACAGCGAAATTTTCAAAATAAAATCTCATTTAGTTCTAAAGATTTTTCTAATAGGCCACTTTACTTGGAGTACCCTGTATACCGGTTTGACTAACGCGTCAGGATATTACTTTTCGTAGCTTTTTCTTATATGACCCCCCCCCACCACCACCACCAAGCGAAGTTTGACCCCCCCTCCAAATCGAAATTCTGGATCCGCCCTTGCACACACAACTCAATATATTAATAACGAAATAAACGATACTAAAACGATGAAAATACACTTTCAAAACTTATTAGCACCAACTAAACTGTAAAAACACAACACATGAGCTTAGTGCATCTCACCAGAAAATCGAGGAATTTTATTGAATTTCCCAAGCAGCTGATCGATGCCATATTGCTGGTGTCAACTGTCGCAAAACGATAGAATCGCTGGAATATCTATACAGGTTGTCAATTTGAAAACTTCCCACCCTTACAATCTCGCTTCCGAAATTATTTTTAACTCGGAAAGACGTCAATTTTATTCTGAGGGGGAGCCTTCGAGGTTTGGCCCCCCTGGGAGGGATGTTACCCTTAATATCTTAAGTCGGCAATCGGCTTAAATCCAGTTGCACATCAGTTTCCAAGAAATCGCTCGAAAAATGGACGTAATTAGGTACAACTTACCTGCACCGAGATTTATGGTTTTTAGGTTATTATTTAAAAAAACTGTTATTGTTGTATGAAACAATTTTAACATAAAAATCGAAAAATCTCCTTAAATACATGGCTGATCCCATCGGGGGCGTTTGTTTCTTATGATACCGATTGTGTGGTCAGCTAATAAATTAAAAACTAATTATTAATAAGGAGCACGTGTCAAGTTTTGTCAAATGGCGCAGTATTCTAAAGTTAATACCTAATGTTTATTTTTAACGTCAATTATGTTTATAAGTTTCAGCCAGTGGCAGCGTTTGCGGAATAATTTTCGTACATTATTTCTTTAAAAAAAATTGTAAACATTACCAGTATAGATGCAAAATAGTAAGACAAGAATCCGCGAATAGGAAAAATAAATACATACGGGGGAAATTTTCTTCCTTACCATGAAACACAAGAATCGTGGTTTTTTAATTTTGTTTTCCGCATTTTTTTCCTCTTTGTTCGCCTAATATTATATATATTCCCGAGCAAACCCTTCTTCCCATTTAAGATTTTAAGGGTTACGTCTACCCCTCCGTCTTTAGGAATTTTAATATTTTTTTATGATCAAACACAAGCACTATAGGAAAAGTCCTTTAGGGCACTCTGGGAGTGGTGCGTGTGCGCAAAAAGCGATTCACGTTGGTTTTGAATCGTTGGAGGTTATATTCGTTGGTTCCATAAGGATGAAGTCCTTCAGATGAAATAATTCTTAAATAATGAAGTTCGAGGAGTACTAAGCTTAACCACATATGTATGGGCGGCAGTGGTTCGTCGTGTATTTCTGCCATTCGTCGCTCTGGGCGGAATTAAGAGGGCAAGGTCAGCCGAGCACCTTCCATGAAAATATCTGTAAAAGAGAGTCAAATCCCCAACCTGTCTTCGATGTTCTATGCTGTCGAGGTTCTTCGTCAGCTCGTGGTCTCCAATCAGACGAATGGCCCTCCTTTCGATGGAATCCAGTAGCCGAAGTGTATGTTTGGGTGCAGAACTCCAGACATGAGAGCAGTACTCTAGTGATGGTCGAATCTGGGCTTTGTATAGTGTCAAAAGTTGTTGAGGTGTGTACAACTTTCTGGTTCGGAAGAGTACGCCAAGCTTCTGAGAAGCTATCTTGGCGATTGCCACAACGTGGTTATGCCAAGACATATTTCCCCCCAGATTGACGCTCAGCAAATTGATAGATGAAGCCAGTGGGATTGCGTGTCCGTCCATGACTATATCCGGTTCTGTAATGTTAGATGATGATTTACGCCTATCACAGCTAGCTGCGCCTATTTCAACTAGCCTCTCCTCTCTCTCCGATCTACTTGGCGCATAAACAAATACATTTGTTAAATTAAATATCATCCTGAAGAGTATTTATCAGTGGAAGAGCATAAATCAGTGTTATTGAACAGACAACATTGCCGTTCCAAGACACGACGCTGGCCGGGCTATGGATAGCCAAACTCTAAAAGCAAATGTGGCAAATTTATGACCACGCGCATGTTAACAAAGCTGCTCGTCAGATGGCACGCGCAATGCCGACTGGTAAAGTATTTACCTTAACCGGCGAACAGGACCGTACTTCGCCCTTATTGAAAATGATTACACGGCAATATTTTGACACATCAGCACCTACTTTACTGGGAAATAAACAATTTATTTTCTCGCATAAAAGAAGGCCTTGTGACCATCACCGAAGAGCCACTTTTAGAATTAATTTTGATATTATTTTTAATATCGTTACATCGATACGACTGATTTCGGTTCTGGACGGTCGTCGTTGCTTGGCAACGAAACCGGCACCAATACCGGCGGGGTTGCCTGTATGACGGCGACAACATTGTGCGCAAGACAACTGACGAGCAACCTTTAGAAATATGACCGGTAAACCGTGCGCACCAACCCATAAGATTTTACTTTATTGCATTAAAACTAAGCGATAAAATTAATTGAGATTGTAGATAGTGGAGGAAATACTTTCAAAAATGACCGTAGAACCGTGTTTTTTCAATTAAGACGTTATTTACACTTTTCGAAGCTATATTCAAAATTTTAACAAATTCTATCCGATAGTTTTCTTGTAGTTTACCACACATCTTCACCTTAACGGAGGTCACTGATAAGTGCTCTTAAATAATAATAATAATCTAGAGAATTTCAAAGCAACGCTGGCAATGGCTCACTTTTCCGTACGATATGACATTGAAATTTCATACATCACTCGTCGTCAGCGTTTCATAAACAATATATCAAGTATAAACAAAATTATAATTAATATTATCTCTGTATTGTAAGCTAATCGGGTATAATTGATTTCATGTTCACAATGAAAGAGGGAACGCTTTATTGCAGTCGAGCGATTAGTAGCAAATGAATTATAGGCAACAAGCAAATTTTCGTCGCCGTGGTTTTGTTCATATTTTCTACAGCACACTTTTTAAAATCAGTTCCTGCCGGATCCGGCACAATCCCTGCCGAACTGGATGTTAGAAACTGTTAACTGCAAAAATCACAGACAATAATATTTTTTTAATTCATTGAAGTGGTTTTGAGAGTTTTATTGCTGTAAAATCATCTTGGCTAACTTTCCTGTATCTCTCACATATATATAAACAGTATATTGCCAATACGAACGTTCTAAAATACAAAAAGTGTCCCCGCTATGGGTGATGGCGCGGGCCTATTGAGTTTGCGCAGTAGGGTGGAAATTCTATCGATCGCGTTAGAGCCAGCCCGATATTATTTGTTTGTTGTTATTCGTCGCCATCTTTGGTTCTGGATGCTTTTCCAAATTACAGAATAAAAAGTGGTTCATCCACATTGTTGTCGGTATATTAGTGCTTATACACTTTCTTTACCTAACGACAATTTTTGTAAAGGAGTTTTTAATTTGTGGTGATTCGATTCGCTGTTTGGTAGGTTAGTGGCTTGTTTTGTTTAAGATGAAAGGACACAAGTGTATGGTGGTTTTTGCAACAGTCGTGGATCAATACCAGGTATGAAGTATTTGACGTACATATATACGAAAATATTTTGCTTATCACATTATCCGATCTTCGGAACCGAATTTCACTAAAAAGCTTGTAAGAAAAGAAGAGAGTGTCACTCGTATACAATATAATATACAGGGTGTCCGGGAACATGTGGGAAATCTCCCGGATATGAAGAAAACACGCGAAAAGAATACTATAGGTTCATATAAACTTCTTTCGTATCGGCCTCCTCTTCGGAGATATGGGCTCCTAAAGAGCACCAATGGGATCAAGTTTTTTACACATAATTATTGAACCACCTGGTATATTTCAATTATTTTTTAATATGATGTATACCAGGTAAGACCCGTCAAATTACTACCCAAGAAACTGTTGTGAATTACTCACAGCTGCAGGGGCGGACTAGCTGTAACACTCATGGGCCCATTTTTTTTACGCCCTGTATGAACTTTGGACAATGTTTTTTACATACCTTCAACTATTGGCTAAAAATTAAGTACTCTTCATTCATGTCGCTAATCCTAACCGTTTTCGAGAAAACGTCATTTTATTTACACTGAGTCCCCTAACTGCTCATGGGCTAAATATGAAAAAGCGGAATCTTGAAGGATGAACATTGGATCGGAACAAAGATGTATCTTTTATTGAAATACCCGAAGCACATGATGTATATGAAATGCCGTTTTTTCGAAAACGGTTAGGATTAGCGACATGAATGAAGAGTACTTAATTTTTAGCCAATAGTTAAAGGTATGTAAAAAACATTGTCCAAAGTTCTCATCATACAGGGCGTAAAAAAAATGGGCCCATGAGTGTTACAGCTACTCCGTCCCTGCAGCTGTGAGTAATTCACAACAGTTTCTTGGGTAGTAATTTGACGGGTCTTACCTGGTATACATCATATTAAAAAATAATTGAAATATACCAGGTGGTTCAATAATTATGTGTAAAAAACTTGATTCCATTGGTGCTCGTTGGGAGCCCATATCTCCGAAGATACGATACGAAAGAAGTTTATATGAACCTATAGTATTCTTTTCACGTGTTTTCTTCATATCCGGGAGATTTCCCACATGTTCCCGGACACCCTGTATATGTGGTCACTACCTAACCTTAAAATTAATTTATTTTTAATTTGGTGCATTAGTAGCTGATAATAATTCCCAAAATAGTCAATATAGTCATTCATTCTTAATTTTTGGTTTACAAAAAAGCGAGGTTGAGAAACATACGACGTCGGATGAAAGTTAAAATAAAGCTCATCGTGTCGATTGTTACAAATATTCGGACGGAATTTGGCACCAAAAGTTTCATCATAGCGTCAGAAATCGTATGCATGGAACACCGTCTTAAATCGAACTAACCGAAATTTTGTAGGCAATATTTTTCCTAACTAACCAGTGACATTTACATTAAAAAAGTTGAAATCCGGTCCTGTCGAATTTCACAAGAAAATTTTCGAACTGCGCAAACTCGCAACGCCCCCTTCGATGCCCGTAGCGGGCACATAATTGCAAATGGTATTAGCAATATACTGTTTACATATACCTATGTGGTATCTCTTGCTGAATTCTAGTGAAAAAATAATCCAGAACCCGTTCAATGGAACTTTTTTTCTATAGCTAGTGATTCATTATCCTCATGTCTATTATTTATGTATTCATTGTGAACGAGCCACTTCTAATTAAATCTAGATGATCATGGCGGTCGACCTGACTCCGATACGCTTTTGTTTTCCCTTTTTTAGCGAATTTTTAAACGAATATCGCGGCCGGCCATGAAAGCGCGCAGAAATCTTTATTACCGACCTTTTGCATGGAATAATAAACACAATTTAATATCAACTAATGTGCGGCGGGATATACAATAACAAATAACATAATTATTTGGCATCGGATGGATGAATCCGTTTCTTATTATGTCGCTGTTTTTTTTTATTATCTATAATTACCGAGCAGTAATTGCAGCGTTGAGAACTGAATGCATGGGTTGCATAAAAGAACAGTGTATATTTTTAAGCGCTGGTGACGGTGAGAAAAAGTGCACTTTTCCAGACGCAAACCAGGATCTGATATGACTTTCCGTTCGAGTTATAAATTCAAGGTAAAATAGTCGCTTATTACCTTTCACTCGATACTCGAGCTTCGCTTGACGCCGACGTATATTCGAGCCGTTTTTCGCTCGATAGGAAATACTCTAGTTATAAATTCAGGTGAAAAATCGAATCGTTGCCTTTCACTTGATACCCGATCATCGCGCGCCACCCGAAATGTGCCGATTGGCGACGTTCGAGTTTGACGCTTAGAAGGCTGACACGACATACGTCTTTGTTAAAGGCACATAAGCGAGTAGGTGCCTTTATAGTATATAGTATATATTATAGTATGCCAAATCCCTTAGTGGATTCATCGCGACATGGGTTTTGTTTTGACTGGGACTGGCTAGCCAGCGGCGATTGTAATTTAAAAAAAAATCAGCATCAACTGTTCTTCCTTAATAAAAACTATAGACTGAACTTCTAAAACGTACAAAAACAACCCCTGGTGTTTTATCAACACTTTCTTCTTAGTCATAAAAATTTCAAGTGATTAATCGCTCGAGCGATTCACTCGATTATTAAAATCGTTCGAGTATCAAGTACTCGCTTATTAAAATCATCGTTTTTTCCCAACACTAATCATTATTATTCAATTTGTGTGTTGGCAAGAAAAAATATACCGTCTACAATTTTATAAAACATGATTCCATATACGCTCATGCTTCTTTATATGCAAATTTTAACATTTCATTGTTTTCAGGTAAAAATTTCCATTTTGTTATGATTCATAACGTGTTTTAATTGATTTTAATAGCGTTTTTATACCGTGTAATTTGGTAGCTGGCCGCACCCTTGATTTGGCTTAATTGCGCTTTGAACGGATTACTTTTCATTGTTTATAAACACTAAAAATAACAATCGCCTATAATATTTCGTAAACTGTGTATAAAAAAATTAGTTTATACAGGGTGTTATGGAAATGACGTATTATATTTAAATGGGTGATTCCTTCGGTGCCCTAGAGAAGCGCTACATATTTTATTTTTTTAAATCGACCGTTTTAAAAGTGGGATAACAAACACTCTTACTTACAGGTCAGTCCGCGCTACTGTACAACATTTCACCCAGACCCAATGGCAATGTTGCCAAATTTAATATAAAACTGAAATTCCATATAAAATTTTAAAAATAAATTATTTTCTACCTACTTGTATTTATCATTATACCTAAAGAGCGAGGTAATCCAGGCACAAATACTTGAGTGTGACAGGGAAATGCAGCGATATCGATGAGTTTTCCAGGAGAACCGGAAATAATCAGTTTTTTTTCTTTTTCATACTCCTGGAAACACTTTATGTACACACAGTAATAGTGAAACAGAACCGATAGTTAGCTTTTGAAAATACAATAATACAGATTATACTACAGATTATTAGATTTTATTACACGCAACGAAATTTGACATTCAAGAAGAAATGCGTCAATAAAAACAATATTCAAAGATTATTTATGGACGGGCAAGATACACGCGTAAACCGAAAAAACAGAGCGGATTGCTGAGAGTGTGTTGGTGATCGACGAGACACAACGTATCCGGCCGCTGGTTGGTCTTCAACAAGCCCGCAAGCGTTTGGCGCTATATGAACACAGCCGATGTGAGGCGTCAAGAGGTCATTGACATTTGACCTAGTGACGTACGTGCTTATTTCAAATTTATTTAATACTATTCCATATATTTTTTCGGGTTGTTTAAAACATAGTCCGTCGTAAATGTTCTTCAATTAATTGTACAAAAAGATATTATAGAATGGAAAAGTGTTTAAATTATTTTATTTTGTCTAAAGAGTTTAAGGTGTACATATGACAACACCGGCCAGAATTCCTTGATTGCTTACATGTATCGCAGTGCCACACAGGGGTTTTTCTGGTTTGACGTCAGGTCACTTTTACCGCTGAATGAATTGAAGGCGCCATTTATGGGTATTTTCTTCAATTTGTCTTTATCTCAGGAATGGCCGGTTTAAATATAATACGTCATTTCCATAACACCCTGTATAATTTGATAATTTTATATTTTATTATTTGTATTTTGAATATCGTTCGTTATACAAGAAAAACCTTTGCAGCAATAAATCAATTACCTATTTAAATTCCATTGTGTAGTTCCCAACATATTCAAACAGCAATAAATGGGTGCAGGATCTTCTTGAAAATATATTGATTTATTTTTATTTTGAATTAAAGAGACATCTGCTTAAAATGGTATAATAATTAGGGATGCAGTTAAATGAAATTTATACTCCGTTCTGCTCGCAAAGATTTGGGCCATTTTATGGTCAGAATGATAATTAGGACTTTATGACATTAAAAAAATCATAATAGGTATAATAATGTAAACTCTTACAAATTAAATCTTTCTTATACCATAGAGAATTTGTACATTATACAAATAGTGTTGGCAGTTCTATTGGCAAAAAGTGAAAAATTACACACTACGCATCTTTCATTAGCCAAAAAGAAAAAAGCGATAAATGCATACCGTGCATCAAAATAGCAAAAATTTTCCTCATATTAAAATATTTTTTCCACGCAAACCTGAATTTAATTTTTCGTTTCATCAAAACTCATTATTCAGAATGTTCGCAAACAACTGATTTTATCGGACCCATCAACAGACTTTTCGTTTATACGGCTTCATGCACTTGATTTTTATTAAAATTTTTATTAAAAACATTTATTCATATGTTGCAACATGTTGTCGTGACTTGACAGCTCCACAAACAAATATTGGATCAATTAATGATGGAATTAGTTGGTTAAAAATTAAAATTCAGTCTTCTCTTGCACACAATTATATTAATTTAATCGCTTACCTGTTTCGACCCTTCATATACGCTCTTCATCAGAACCATGTCACAATGGATTGTGTTTTTAACTGGCGTTGGATTAAAACTTTTTAGTTAGGGCTATTTCTTATGAACAATTTACCTTTTTCTGGCCCCAACTGTACCTACACACCGGGAAAATTTGGAAAATCTCCCGGATATAAAGAAAACATGTGAAAAGAGTACTACAAGTTCATATAAACTTTTTTCGATTAGGCCTCCTCTTCGGAGATATTGGCTCCCAAAGAGTTTTTTACACATAATTATTGAATCACCGTGTATATTTTTTTTTATATGATGTATACCAGGTAAGATCCTTCAGATTACTATCCAATGTGTAAAAAAACTAGATTCCATTGCAGCTCTTTGGGAGCCCAGGAGGCCTATACGAAAAAAGTTTATATGAACTTGTAGTATAGTTGTTGCAGAATTATACCGTTGATTCTTACTGCCATAAATAAACTACCTGATTAAACCCTATTGTATACGCCTGAACCTCTTCAAAGCTCAATAAATGGGATCAGGGCCGGCTTGAAAATGTATACCACACCACATGATTTATTTTTATAATTTAAAATAAATAGATAAGTATTTTTAGTTTTAGGTACCTATAATAAATGTAAAATAATGGTAACAATTAATGATAATTGAAAATAATATAATTTAAAAGTATAACACTATTAGGATAACAAGTACAATAAAAATTAATTCAACTCTAAGAAACTATTGATAATTTATTCAAAATTTAACTCTGTATCACTATCACTATCTTCATCTAAGCCTAAACTTATAATTAAGGGTTGAACATTTGAAGGGCTTATTGTAAGAATGTGATAAGCCACAAAAAGTTAAACTAGAGATATTCAGCTTGAAGTGTTAAAGGCGCCCTGAAAAATCTATATTTCCAATTTTCGTGCTAAAACCACCTTAGTATTAATCAACTAATTTGAATAAAGCATTTTGACTAAAGAAGTTAAAAAAACACACATCTGGTTTAGGGAAAAAACATTTTTTTAATGGAAACGTGTGGCTTGTCATATTATTGCAAACACAAAATTGTTACATTTTAATAAGTACTAACAACTATTGATGAACTACAAAAAGAAAGAAAATTTCAGTTAAGCTCTTCATCGACGATCTCTGTCATTTCTTCTGGATCACCATTGGTCGTTTTTAAGTTAATGTAAAATGGGTGATGGATAGGCGGTATGTATTTAAGTAAGGACATGACATTTTTAACTTTTTTTTCTGCAAGTTTAATCGATTCCCCATATTTTTTCTTAAGATTGCTTAAGGATGTAAGATTTGGCCTGCCTTTTCTTTTTATAATAACTTGTTTAAAATGCCCGTTAACCGAATGTTTTATGTAAAATGATTGTGTGTCATCAGCTCTAAATTGAAATGAATATACTTTTGCAAAATCCAAATTTTCACCACATGCAGTACGAGTGGGTTTAGTTAGGCCAGTTAAAATTGATTCAAATGTAAAAAAATCGTCTTGTTCCATAACTGTTACTACAAAAGGGTTTTTAGTATTGCTTTCGCGTATTATCTTATACCATCCTTCTGGTGAGTATACTTCCGGTGCATATTTCCGATGACGCTTCTCAATGAGCGCAAAATCACGATCTGAGGGAAGATGTGTATGACCGCTAACCAAAAAGTGATGTGTTATGGTATTAAAATTTCCTTCCTTGATCAACTGTTGCCACAAAGACACCAAAAGCCAATTCTTATTTTGACCAGGACAGTTATCGGTAAATATGACAAGATGTTCTATGTCTGTTTTGGTGCGTAGAAATTTTAGTAAAATAGATGCAATTTCATCCGCTCCTCTCTTTGCTTTATCCTCCGTCCATAAGTACATATACCCTTGTCCGTTTGTACAGTCATGAACACCCAAATTATACAGCCACACCTTCCTGCAATAAAAAGCAGGACCTGTAGTAAGTTTTGGAATTGGCATGGCTTGTTGGAGGTCGAAAGATAAAACACACTTTTTTTTGTTTGTCAGGGAGTCTTCAATTTCATGCTTTAATAAACTTTGCATGGCTTTAGCTCTGATTTTGTGAAGATTTAATTCGGTATTTAGTTTTTCAATTTCTGACTGGTTCTTCGAGTTTATTGCAGTGTCAAGTTTTATTGTCGTTTCATCACAAGTCTTGCACGTATCAGACTTAGGGAGCTTAAAACCTATATTAAATTCTGTACAGAAAATTTTTCTGTATGCGTTCTCCTTAACTGGATTTAGTTGATGCTCGTTACACCAAGGAAGATAATATTCTTTATAAAGTCGGGCAATTGTCATATCGCAATTTAAGTACACCTTTCCAAGGTTATCTGTCCTACTATAATGGCTTTGGTATTTGGGCATCATGTTTATGTGGTCCCTAACAGACTGCTTTTGTTCGTCACTTAACTGATTTCGCCTATTGTGATGCCTTCCTCTTTGATCCTTATTTACTACTATGGAGCCTTGTATTTTCTGTGATACAATGTGGTTAATTCTTCCACGTGAAGAATGTAGGCCATGCACACTCATAAATTCAGATTTGCATATCTTCACACTTTCAGAATTTACGTTAACTGTGTAGATAGCATTACATTTCCTGCTCGATTCTTGCTTTTTTTGCTTTTTTTTATAGCTTCTTTTTTTCGGAACCACTTGTATACATCCGAAAAGGTAACTATTTTGCAAATCATATGATCCCAGGTCCCAAAAGCTGTTGAATATTATTTTGTGTGTTTCCTGCAGCTTCTCTCTACACTTATTTTTACACCTACATGGTGATCCTAGTTCACGCGCTTTTATTTCTTTTTTTGTGACATCGCTTAGGTATCCTTGCCCCAAATTTCGCCTTGCCTTCCTTTTGTTTCGAGCATATCCTTCTGTATTCTTTGGCCTCCAACGGCCCTTAGGAGTCTTTTCTGGTGTCGGCTCATTAAATCTGCATATTTTCACTGGAACTGCCCCATCTTCAGTGTCTGACCAATTTTCGTTCTGAAAAGAAAATGCAATAACATGATATGCCACAATTTAGTTTAAAATAATAGTCTCTTGCTAGAACGTGATATGCCACAAAAACAAAATCTGTCGTTACCTCACCATTCTGGTCATTTTCCTCTTCATCACTCGGTACATAATCTTTATCGGCTATGCTGTCATCACATGAGGTAGTTGAATCACTACTATAGCCACTATTTTCACTAATATTCAATAAAACACTCGCACGATATTCTCTTATGGCCGCCATTTTTATGTGGCTTGTCACACTATACCCAAATATTTCGGCCAATACAGTTATTGCAAGAAGATGATCCAGCTACTACTGGCGCCATCTTTCAAAGAATAGCTATACTATTTCTTCTGTGGCTACTCATGTTATTGCACAGCCCAACCTCGACAAGAACTGAGTTTTGAAAATAACGTGGCTTGTCATGTTCTTACAATAAGCCCTTCATTTGTAATCATACAATTGCAAGAATTTTCCACCTTAAGTACATGCTGTACATAGTTTTTCCAGCTGTCTGCAGAAATTTTTCTTACTTCGTTTTTAACTAATTCTACTACAGATGCATTTAATGTAGGAGAAATATTATTTCTCCTAATATTGGATTTTAATTGGTGCCATATTAGCTCAATAGGATTGAATATACAATAGTACGGAGGAAGACGCAACACTCTATGTCCATTTTCTGCTGCAAGTTTGTCACACTCGTATTCCTTATTTATTTTAAAAGCTTTTAATACTTCTAGCAGTTCTCGTTTTTTGTAAGTTTCCTCAAAATATAAATCATTTTCAGTCATAAAATTTTGAATTTCTGCTTTTATATTATTAGAATTGGGAATGATTTTTGCTTGCCGACTATGATAACTAGCATTATCCATTACAATGACGCTATTTTCAGGTATATTTTTAAGGAGTTTATGTTTAAATCAATCTTCAAAAAGTTGTGCGTCGGTATCTTGATGGTAATCTAAAGAAGAATCTGTTATGTTTTTTAGCTGAAAGCAACAGACAATTTGGAATAAACCCGTTCTCTGAACCAGCATGTAATATTGTGATTCTTTTGCCTTTATTTGATGGTGCCGTGGTTTGACATTTTTTGGAAGAATCATCCCAACCTTTTCTTGGAGTGTTATGGGTATCGAACCATGTTTCGTCAAGGTAAATAATTGGACGATTTTCTTCTCTAAATTGTTTAACAGCTGTTAAATATTTAAGTCTCCATTCCCGACACTTGAAGATGATTGAAGAGCACAATTCCAAGGACGCCTCATTCTACCACTAATAAGCCTAACTAAAAATGACTCGCCGGAAATCCACTAAAGATTAAAATTATTAAAAATCACTTTGTATTTATATATGCATCAGGCATAGGTATAAATTGAATTTGTATACCTGGTCCGGCTCTGCTCGAAAAGGTTTTAAAATTTGGGAGTTCCTTATTTATTTTATGGTCGAATGGAAAATGAGGTTTTATTGCAGTAAAAAGATCAACGATATAATTCTGCAAAAACTATATCCTTGTTTTTTTCATATCTGGGAGATTTCCCACATTTTCCTGGACACCCTGTATAGGTTTTCCATATAACCAGAAAAAAAGTTTCATCCCTTCATAACGAACAAACAGAAATGGAATACGTATAACGTGGTATAATATGTTATACGAATAGTTTCACCAGGTCCAATCTTCCGATAATTAGTGGCAAATGTCCCGGTGTGGCAGGTGCGGGGCACCTGGGGGGGACCAGCTGAGTCGGCCGAGTGGCACGCGCGCCGTCCGTCGAATCCCATCTGCTTGGGCCATTTGCCGAAGACCTCGAGGAAGCAGCCCGCAGAGGATGCCACTGGTGGCTTCGACCATCGACGCCTGATGGTGCGATGTCTGTTGTCCTTTACATGTACTCCGATGGTTTTAAATTGTTTTGTGAAAACGTGTAATGGAACAATTATGTAATCTTAATTTTATTTTATAAAAAATGAAAATTTAATTTTTAATTTATATAATCCTATTTACACCGCAGAAGGTATACCGGGTGATGCATCTTTAAGTTGAACATAGGAAATTCCGTGTAATTTTTGAGGTGGCGGAATATTGACTCCCGTATACATTTTATAAAAAAGTACATTATAGCGTCTTGAACAGGCCGACATAGTGAACACATGTTGCGAGTTTGAATACATTTTGGTGTAAGTTATTCAATTAAACGTGGCAAAACTACGAGACTCTCATAGTTCAGGTAATACCACCTAGAGCGATGAACCACTGCCGCCCATTCATATGTGGTTCAGCTCAGTACCCCTCGAACTTCATCGTGTAACAATTCTATCATCTGTGGGACGTTATCCTTGTGGAACGAGCTTCTAGAGATCGTGTTCCCCAACGAATGTAACCTCCCAATGATTCAAAACAACATGATTCGCTTTGTTCGCACTCGCACCATTCCCAGAGTATTTGATCCTAAAAAAATAACTGCTATATGAAACCGATCGAAATTTTAAAGAGAAGTAAAGTAATTAAATGGTTTGCCGTTATTAACAGTCGAGCTGCGAAATGATTACTTGGTCAGCAAGAGTTTACAATTGGTCAGTAGAAACGAACATGTCTAGAAGCAGTTTACTTCAGAGGTCCCAGGGCACTGTCTTATGTAACTTTCTTGTGTTTTCTTTTGCCGAATACAGAAGGAAATCGGCTACAAAAGGTGTAGCCGGGGCGGGTTTTCACTTGTTTTTCCAGGGCACTGTCACGGTTCAGAAATGTTTGCTGTCCACAAGTTGCTGACCAACTAGCCATTTTGGCTGACCGAAAATACGAAATACAGGACCGTATCCCAAAATTTCCTGATGTTCCGTATATCAGAAAAACGGACCGTATTGAAAAAAAGAAAGGTGATAATGGCCCTTCGAAGACGACTCGTCGGATTACAAAAGAATTAACGCTGTTAGATAGAGCGGAAAAAGTGGCAATGTAAAAGTGCAATTTACTTTAGAATTCGATCTAAAAAAAAACCAGGAAACAAAAAAACGATTTTTCAGAATTTCGTTTTTTTCCGGATATCTCCGGAACTACTCGGAATTTTAAAACTTTCTAAACGGCATATTATTAGGCACGTAAATGCGGAGCTTTACCTCTAGTTAACCGACTTCGTATCTCTTACGCTTTCCGAGATCCCTGTACTGGCCCTCCTTATCTTGGACACGTTGTATATTTCTGAAAAATGTTGATATAATATTTGGAGAATTTTTAATGCTGGAATTAACATAATACTATTTATAAGTACCCTAAATTAGTCCCCGACACAGTATACAAAGCCGGGGGCCAAACTTCAAATTTACCTAAAGTTTCTTGACTTGTTCTCCAGGATTCCTCCCTAATTCCGTGTTCCGGGAGAGCCGGCTCCGGGTCTCTAGGCCCTCCGGTCTAATCTGCATGTAAATTGGCTAATGTTTGGTTACGGCAACCGTATATAACCATCTTTACGGGATTTATTGACGCCTGTCGCTTTATTCGGGAATAGCGCGCCTTGCTTAAAATTACCCTGAATTTAAAGTTCATTGTTTTACACACTTTGGAAATTATTTCCGAGAGGGTCTGAAAAAGTTACCTGTCGATGGTGGAAATACGTATAGCCGTATTTCAATTTTTAACGAAAACGAGTTAGATATGTTGGAAGTGCTTTATCATGAGGAAATGGTACTGATACTGTTAAATCGTACCATCTTTGTTACCGCTCGAAACCAATGTAAGCTAACAATAGATCAAAGCAAAGAAGCCCATCACGTGAGGATCAAAAACAAACTTCTGGACAGTCCAAACGGATCAAGGTCCTTTTGGTCAGTCGCTAAGGCCGTCAGCCAAAATTTCACCAAATCAACTATTCCACCTCTAACACGTCCCGATGGTACAATAGCATCCACAGCCGGAGACAAAGCAAACTCACTTGCTGAACTATTTTCTTCGCATTCCCCGGTAGATTTCCAGGGAAGGACACCACCCGACATTCCTGCAGTTCAATCCGAAATGACCGAAATCGTGTTCCGTCAGCGTCCCGTCAAACGAATCCTGAAAGGACTCGACGTCAAAAAGCTACTGGTCCAGACGAAATTCCTATTATAGTTCTCAAGAGATGCGCCCATGAACTAACACCAGTATTTTGTACACTTTTCAACTTATCCTACAAAAAAGGAATATTTCCATCTTGCTGGAAGCCGGCGCGAGTCCAGCCTATTCCAAAGAAAGGTAAGAGAACCCTGTCTAACAACTATCGACCAGTCGCGTTGCTTTCAGTTATATCAAAAGTAATGGAGAAAGCTATTAACCAACATCTTCTAAAGTACCTGGAAGGCTTCAACATTATCAGCGATCATCAATATGGTTTTCGGAAGTCCAGATTAACTGGAGATCTTCTAGCCTATGTCACTCATATTTGGAACAACGCAATCGAACATCATGGGGAGTCTCGGGCTGTTGCACTGGATATTTCTAAAGGTTTTGATCGTGTGTAGCATGAGGGAGGGGCTTCTAAGTAAACTGCGATCCTTTGGTATGCCCAGTCGTTTCTGTGCATGGTTGTCTAGCTTTCTTAAGGGCCGCTCTCTGCAAGTGGCGATTGACGGATTTCTCTCAGACACCTTCACCATCAATGCCGGTGTTCCTCAAGGGTCCATATTGTCTCCCACTCTCTTCTTACTGTACATTAACGACCTTCTAGTGAAAACTAAAAATCCGATATTTAGTTTTGCTGACGATAGCACACTTATCTCATCTTTATCTTTGAATGCGCAAACATCGGCTGCCGACGCACATCTTCGCAGCCAGCATGAAGTATCACGCCTCAACAAAGACCTGGAGGAAATTTTTTCTTGGGGTGACAGTAACCAAGTCGAATTTAACGCTAAAAAACCCAGGCAGCAGTTTTCTCTAAGAAGATTAACATTACAGAACCGGATATAGTCATGGCCGGACACGCAATCCCACTGGCTTCATCTTTTAATTTTCTGGGCGTCAATCTGGGAGGAAATATGTCTTGGCATAACCACCAATCGCCAAGATAGCTTCTCAGAAGCTTGGGGTAATCTTCCGTACCAGAAAGTCGTACATACCTCAACAACTTTTGACACTATACAAAGCCCAGATTCGATCATCACTAGAGCACTGCTCTCATATCTGGAGCTCTGCACCCAAACATACTCTTTGGCTACTGGATTCCATCGAATGGAGGGCTATTCGTGTGATCGGAGACCACGAGCTGACGAAGAACCTCGACAGCCTAGAACATCGAAGACAGATTGGGGATTTGACTCTCTTTTACAGATATTTTCATGGAAGGTGCTCGGCTGACCCTGCACTCTTAATTCCGCCCAGAGCGACGAATAACAGAAATACACAACGAACCACTGCCGCCCATCCATATGTGGTTAAGCTCCCGAGGTCGTTTTTCCCAACGAATATAACCTCCAACAATTTAAAACCAACGTGAATCGCTTTTTGCGCACACGCACCACTCCCACAGTGCCCTAAAGGATTGTTCCTATAGTACTTGTATTTGATCATAAAAAAAAATACCAGCGGTGTCCAAATTTCAGCTTAAATAACACTTCGTTATAATAAATCGAGATGCGCCTTTGCGTATTCCCACCGTCGCTGTAGGTTTACCTTCTGCAGATTTTAAAATTCTTGCTAATTATGACGGAAAATGTTTTACAATCTCTATTATTTTTTATTTTCCATGGAACGTCTTTTGTGCATCAAATTCGCCAGGACAGTGGACAGCTTTCGGTCAAGCACGTCCGCAGCGCTTTCAAAGCTCAAACTCAACGCAGGAGTCCTTTGTTTACATGCCGCGTTGTCACATTTCGATTAAATCAAAAAGAACTCTGACAAGGTTCATATTCTATCGCATAGAAATTAAGAAGCCGTATGGCTGATGTTGGTGCTAAATCTCTGTCTAGGACCGTTTTTTTTTATATGCCCCGAAAACTTTTCGGATAATGTCAGTTTTGTATAAAGAAGATTAACTGATTAGCATAGATTTGTGCAGCTTTCTAATATTATAAGGCAGGTCTGGCACCGCCGCATCAAACTTTTTCGTCGAATACGGAAGCAAAATGGAATTTTAAAAGCGGCATTTTCGGCGTTGGAGAAATATTTTCGACGCCGCACAGTGGGTAACCGGGAAATTTGACCTAGAAAAGAAAATTGTTTGATTTGTTCCATGGAAATGGTAAAAATATACCCTGTGTAATCATATTTAAGGACTGTTTGCTGCCTGTAGCTATAAATTGGTACAAGGGACATATTATACTATAAATAGACGGGTCCCAGTACTGACCCCTGGGGTACACCGCTTGTACGGTTCAGAAACCGGTTGCCCTATTCTCGATTCTCGATTGTGCGTTGAGTAAGGAAGCTCGTGATCCAATTTTATAAACTTCCTCACACTCCTAAATGTCCCGACAAGACAGAGGTTTTAAAGGAGACCTTAAAAGGGTATCAAATACCCCTTTAAGGTCCGGGTAGATAACATCGGTCGGTTTGTTTTAACCACCTTTAGGCCAGTCAACCAAACCAGACAAGAAATTAGGCTGCTGCTCAGATATACATCCTTGGTCCAGGAAAAACTGCTTCGATTCCAACTATTTGCTTAAACAGTGATCTGTTGGGGGATTATACTAGAATTTAGAGATATTCTCGTTTATTTACAGAACTGTTTTTTCTATCATTGTTAAGCTGACTCTTGGATTTGGTAAGCCTGGTAATTCTCGATAGTTCTCCCTTAACTGTGTCCACTTGTGTTGCTCTATCAAAGAAATGATCTTAATGACCATGTTGGCAAAAAATCACCTTTAATAATAATTGGTTCTCGTCTTCGTTCCGTTTAGTGTTTAGCTTTCTTTTAGAAATTCCTTTTTCTATTTATGTTACAGACATAAAATTAATTTTTCTGAAAATATAAAATCTCTAATGGGCGCTCTTCGATAATTTATTAATATATTAATTAAATGTACTAAAAGAAAGGCTATCACCTCGTAAACCGTTTAAGAATCCCGCAAGTAGTTCGCTGTAAATAGAGTGTAAATCGGCCATCACACTATTGTTTTATTAGATTTGATTTTGCTACGATCTATATAGTAGAGGATGTTTACGTACAGCTGCGAGAACATTTTTGTGAATGCTTGTATACATACCATTACCTCCAGAAATGTATTACGAAAAAAAATATCTTTTAAAACTCTCACTTAAATATTTCCGAAATTACTGAAATCTTTTTAATTAAATTACAATTTTGATATACAGGGTGTTCCTTAATGATGTGCCAATGTTTTACGGTGTGATTGCTTAGGTCATTTTATAAAGAAAAGTTCATATGAACATAATATGTCCGCAACGGCTTAAATTTTTTGCTACAGGGTGTTGAATTTCTATTTTTTAAATGGTTATTTTTTAATATCTCCGAAAGTACTTTAGATATTATTTTCAATTTTAGTGTGTGTTAATAGGATTTATAACCACACATTTTAGGTAGAAAAGTTATTCAATTGTTCCATCAGTGGCGCCCCTGCAAACATGCCCTCTGATATTTTTTACAGAAAAGATGGTACGTCACTGACATTTTTCCATGTGGATGATAAATTTTGTTTTATAAAAATTGTTGGAAATGGCCTGCTTCACTTAAAAAGCATGCTTCCGTCCGTCTTCGCATCGAATTGCCCACTCCAACAATTTTTATAAAACAAAATTTATCATTTATTATTTTATCAATGTTAATAGTAATGAGTTTCAATATTAATTTCGTGGTTTTAATCAAGAACGGTGCATCTAATGACAAAACCTCAAGAGACCGTTTTCATGTAGAATTGACCAGGCTAATCAGAAAAAATATGCACATGGAAAAATGTCAGTGGCGTACCATCCTTTTTGTAAAAAATATCAGAGGACATGATTGCAGGTACGCCACTGGTGGAACAATTGAATAACTTTTCTAACTAAAATGTGTGGTTCTATATCCTATTAACACATACCAAAATTGAAAATAATATCTAAAGTACTTTCGGAGATATTTAAAAATAACCATTTAAAGGAATCACACCCTGAAATATTAGCACGTCATTAAGGAACACCCTGTATACGCGTTTTGCTCCAAAGACCGTTTTTGTACAGCAGTCTCGATTCTTATTTTGATTGCATTTTTTATGTCATTGATTTTATTGTACGATATTTCTCTTTTTTTAAATTATCAAACACCACCAAAAACCCTTTAAGGCACTGTGGCAGTGGTGTGTATGCGATTAAAGCGATTCACGTTGGTTTTGAATCGTTGGAGGTTATATTCGTTGTTATAACACACCTCAGGAAGGTCGCACCGCAAGGAGGCCGTCCTCCAGATGAAGGAATTCCCATCATACGAATGACTATCTATTCATGGGAATCCAGTAGCCGAAGAGCATGCTTGGGTGCCAGAGCTCTAGACATGGGAGCAATATTTTAGCGATGGACGAATCTGGGTTTTGTTCAATGTCAAAAGTTCTTGAGATATATCTACAACTTTTCGGTCCGGATATCTTGCAACTGTAGCCGAACGAACTTTAGCATTTTACCGATGTGAACGGCAAATTACACATAGAAAAAGTAAGAATGGATATTATTGTAGAAAGCTTGATGCCGTAATACTTAAAACGTATTATTTATTTCGTTTGATTTAATCAAGTGGTTACTTTCTTTAATAAGTGTACTATTGGGTATACTGAAATACTGTATATTGTAGGAAACATTTCACAGTTCTTAATCGGGCAATTTTTAATTCGGATTTTCAAGCTCATTCGGATTTCTTGTTAGATATTGCATTGGTTTGGCCATCATAGGCGCACGCAACAAAATATGTCTTTCTGGAGCACAAAAAAAAATGTCAAGAATATTTGTGACATAACACACACACTTTCTTAAAGTCTGTTTCGTTGCCGTTGATAGCTCGATACCCTCATTAAAGATTCAAAACAAGGGCCCGGTGGCCTAAAATATTTTACCTATAAAATGGTCTTTTTACGTACATCTAGCATAAAGATGAAGACATTTTGACCTATTCCACCGGGTAACAGATAAAGTAACAATAGAGCCATAAAATGAAATGAAAGGATAATGATTAAAACGGCCCATCATGGTCGGAGAGTTGGGTTTTTAATGTAACCGCTTATTATTTTATTTAAATGTAATAGATTTTATGATTTTATGAATTTATTTACAAGAAAACTAATTTATTTACAGATCAAAAAATATTGACTATTTCAATAATTATAACTCGATAAAATGGTCCTCAGAAGAATCTGAAGAGTCATCATGTCCTACGCTTATTACTAAAGGCTCAAATTCCATAGTTGTGTCAATTACGTTGTCAAGTTCCCACATTTTTTGTTCCTCTACTATAGCATGTTTTATGGCGTTTTGCCAATTTTCTGATGACACATTTGCTAAAGAATGAAGCAAGAGGTGTCGCACTTCTTGCATTTTAAAAGTTTTGTTATTTCTAGCAACATATCCTTTTACTTGAGCCCATATTAATTCGATAGGATTTAGCTCACAATGGTAAGGTGGTAAACGGAGCACTATAATACCTCGATCTCTTGCCATCTCGTCAATAACATACTTTTTATACTGTGATTTATGTAGCCTAACAATATCCAAAAGTTCTTTTTTTACCATGGCATTATCGTAACTCAATTCCTTTCGTTGTAACCAGTTTACGATTTCCGCCTTTTTCCATGAAGTTGTGGGAAGATTCTCTTTTAGCCTAGAGTGATAGCTGGCATTATCCATCACTATTACAGAATTAGCGGGAATGTATTCTATCATTTGCTTAAAATATTCCTCGAAAACATCAGCAGTCATTTCTTCATGATAGTCTTTAGTAGAATTCGACTGGAATTGTAATAATCCTTGATCCAAAAAGCCATTTGAACTTCCTATATGAGTTATAATAAGTCTGCGTCCCTTTCCAGATGGTGGTCTAAGTCCTGTTGACCAGCCTTCCATGACAGCTTGTCGAGAACTTAGGACATTTTTATCTTGCCAAACTTTAGATACGGTGTGCCCTTCGTTCAGCCAAGTTTCATCCAAATAGAAAATGTTTTTGCCTTCGCTGCGGTATTTTCGGATGGACCTTAAGTATTGACGTCTCCAGCAAATAATATCTGCTCTATCAATAAGAAAAGATTTTCTGTTTTGCTTCTCCCATCGAAAGTTCATATCATGAAGTATTTTCCATAGTTTCGTTCGTGATAGCTGTGGTAAGTCCTCGTCGTAGTTAATGGCTTGTAAAATTTTGTCTATAGTTGGTATTTCCTTGGCAAAATAAAAACTATGTACTTTTCTTCTAATACCATTTTTAATGAAATTGTCAATTTCTAACGGTTTCTTTCCTGGGAGTAGTTTTGGCTCACTGAGGTTCTTAGATTTTCTTTCACGCAAGAACCTATATATAGTAGCCTCTCCAACTCACTTGCAGGTTTCTGGTACACTAGAGCATCATGCACGTTTAATATTAATGTCTTTTCTCGGAGAGAATATGCACTCTTGCTAATTTGACGAAGACACGTTGGCGAAAAACTTGAAGCCATTGTTACAAGTATAGGAAATAATTCAACTTTGAGATAATGCAGTATCTAAATACAACTAAATACATAGTTTGACAAACGCACATCAAATGGCGTAATAACATCCTAAAGCAGGCAAAAATAGGTAAATTAATTACCCCTGTTGTACCTACTTTAACCCTAATCCTACTTAACAATGGACAGAGGCCAATTTTATTATTAAATAAGGTAATTACTATTGGCAACGCCTATGGTTTACGGTTGTTTTATGGCTTCAACCCTCGATATGAGCTATCAACTGCAACAAAACGGACTTTAGGAATTCCGTGAACAACTTCCCAGAAAAACAATCGGCGAGCTCTGAAAATTAGTACTATTTTTCTTTGTCGTTTTCTATTAATTAGACAAATACATTACGCCGCTAGCGAGCGTTCGTTTTATAAAGCCCTTATTGGAACGGCCGTCTTACTTACCCGATTTCACGTTTGACACTACCGGATTAACAACACTGTAATATTTGTCGTTATTGTTACATAAAAATTCTTAGATGTTTTGCAGTGTTTGTGTGTTAAATTTAAGTATTGTTTGTGGAAAAAATGATAATTCTTAACTCAATATGGTAAGACTGTGCCAAGTCTGCCATAAACTGGATAAAAAAAAAATTTAGTCACGTCCGTCAATTGATTGTTTGTTTTTCCTAACCAAGGCATATCAAACCTATGCTGGCAACAGACAAAATATAAAAAGAGATGGGGATTCTACATACACATTTGTTGTGTCTATTTTCGTAATAATAGGCGTAACATTGAGATGCAATCAGATAGAATTAACCAATCAAGGGACCGTCATACTTCAAGCATTCTATTTAGTAGCCAGGCAACACACACGGCGTTTTCTTGCAGGATTAATCTTGCCGAGTAAATTGACATCTCGCTGGTGCATTCCCCGCGCTGTCCGTGACTTGCGATCGAAAATATATAATAACTACCGATCTAATAGAGGTGCCACTTTTTCGTAAAATGTGTTTTTCAGATAAGAGGTTAAAGAACAAAACTGTATTTTTTTAAATTAATTTAAGGTGGAGTGCGAGCATGTTAAAAGTATTTAAACAATTAAATTGTTATTATTTTGCATTTGTTCTCAATGACAATTTTTGTTAATACACTTCGAAAGCTAACATAACAAAGTGTTAAATAAAAAAAAGACCGACATTGATACGATCAGTACAGAGTGTCCCATTTTCAACACTTTTATAGGGTATCTCCGTAACTGTTAGTGCTATCAAAAAAATACTGTAGGTATCATGTGCTCTTTTTGGATCAAACTTCATCATCAAATGATAAAATCAAAATTTGAAAATTTTCGCTCGCTTAAGAGATACGGGGGAAAATCAAGAAACAGACAATTTAAAAATTACCCTATATTATCTTAGTTAAAAGAGATACAGAAAAATGATTTATACAAAAGTTGCTTTATAATAATCTGCCGTATGGAATGGAACACCCTGTATATTTTAATCTAAAAAGAAAGCATTTTAAACTTTCTTTTCAAATTTATAACACACCATGGATGATATTGGTTTTCTAGGCGATTTATTTAAACTGTATTACTTTAAACCACAGTAGGCCATGACACAAAAGCTAATATCCTAGAGACAACTATGTTGAGATTCTAGTTGTTATTAACATTAACGTCAATTTACTTTTTACTTATTCATTTGTGAAAATGACTTATCAACATTTTGAAAAATTTGATATGACGTCTATCATCCATGGTGTGTTATACATTTGAAAAGAATGATTAAAATGCTCTCTTTTTAGATTAAAATATACAGGATGTTTCATTTAAAAAAGTGAGGTTAGGTCCGATAACTTTCTTACCTGACCCCGTATACTTATTCTGAAAACGGCAGATTATTCAACAATCATTATAAAGAAACTTTTGTATAAAACATTTTTCTGTATCTCTTTTAGCTAAGAAAATATAGGGTAATTTTGAAATTGTAAATTTTTTTTATTTTCCCCCATATCTCTTAAGCGAGCGAAAATTTTCTAATTTTGATTTTACCATTTTAAGTTAGTTCGAACAAACCCAAAAAGAGTACATAACACCTACATACATGACCTTTTTGATAGCACTAACAATAACGGAGATAACCTATAAAATTGTCGAAAACGGGTTTGTTCGT
Organism: Barypeithes pellucidus; assembly: GCA_963991005.1. Taxonomy (NCBI): domain Eukaryota; kingdom Metazoa; phylum Arthropoda; class Insecta; order Coleoptera; family Curculionidae; genus Barypeithes; species Barypeithes pellucidus. Next base: position 12,769,159 of record OZ022565.1, on the reverse strand, counting down.
ACAAGAAGAGATATTAAATTAAATTTATCAAAAAAAGATATTAAATTAAATTATCAAAAATCCATGCGTGGATATTTTGGAAAATAAGTTTTTTTAAGCAAAATACGTGCCAATGAGTTGTTGCAAAACAAAATCTGAAAGTGTCTGTTTGAAGGTTGTAGACAATGGTGTTTCTTGAATAATAGAGAAGTTTTGGACTTGCATTGTCTTTATTTGTTATATATCACAACGTTTCAACTGGTAAGTATCTCCAGTCGTCTTCAGGTGTAGAAAGAGCAATCACCATTTGCAACTCAAATGAAGCACTCAAAACAGAAATTGACCACATCAAGACCGACCTCAACAAAAATGGCTATCCCACGAAATTAGTTGATAAAATTTTGGAAAATCGTAAGACTCGGCCAAATTCACCAAAAGGAGAGACAAAAGAGGCTCAACCAATACTCAACATTCCATATGTCAAAGAAATATCCGAGAGAATTAGAAGACTAGGACAACCATACAACATCAGAACGGTATTCAGCTCGAGAGACACCTAAGAAGCCATCTAACGAAGACGAAACCAACTAGCCAGAAAGATAGGAAAAACTGTGTCTACCAGATCCCCTGCGAATGTGGCCGATCGTATATTGGGGAAACACTACGGCCACTGGAAACAAGGATTAAAGAACACATAAACAACACTCAAAAAGGAAAAACGGAAAAATCTGGTGCAGCTGACCATGCCTGGACACACGGCCATCACATCAGGTGGACAGAAGCCGAAATCCTGCTCAAAGAACCACACTGGAGGAAGAGGAAGTTCAAGGAAGCTGCTACCATACACCAGAACCCTGGCTGTTTTAGTAAACCTTCATTAGATTTAAGAAATATCTGGAAGCCCTTGTTAAGTAGATGTAAGCTTAGAATTACTAATATCGCGCAAAACTGAACGCACGACTGCACCCAGCTCAACTAGCTTCAGTGCACATAGCTAGTATAAATAGACCTGTAGTTACTTTTCTTATTTAGTATTCACCTGAAGACGACTGGAGATACTTACCAGTTGAAACGTTGTGATATATAACAAATAAAGACAATGCAAGTCCAAAACTTCTCTATTATTCAAAATCTGGAAGGTTCTAAAATGTCAAGGTTAAAAAGTCTACGGTATGTAAAAGAATGATCCCAAATTCAGAAGATTTAGGACTGCCACTGACCAATGGTTACTCAATATAATAATATACCTGTAATTATTGTGGGAGCATTAACGTGTATACCTACTACTTTTAAAAAATCATTAAGATCTATTCTTATAAAAAAAAACTGTTTAAAAATTCAATACGTGACCGCCATTGATCTAGATAACCGGACGGACTATTTATTTTTCATAATGATAGAAATTACACTACGGCCGGTACCATAATGTAATGCAGCCCACTTAAACAAAATACCAAGTCAGTCGGTTGTCCTTATTTGGTGTTTGCAGACACTTAGTAGCTGAGGGCAACCATTAGCGTAACGTATTTATTAGAGACCGTTCTGTTCTGTGCGAGAAACGTCAAACTCACTTTGAAATTTCGCAGGCAGAATGAAGAATCACGCCTCAACAAAGACCTGAAGGAAATTTTGTCGAATTTAATGCTATAAGAAAACCCAGGAAGCGGTTTTCTCTGAAATGGTTAACACAACAGAACCGGATGAAGTCATGGCAGGACACCCAATTCCACTGATTTCGTTTATTATTGGTTGGTGATTTTTCACAGCAAGTCCAAAAAACTAGACTACAGCATTTAGTGAAAGCCAAACTCTAAACGCAAAAGTGGCAAATTTATGGCCTCGCGCATGTAAACACAGCTGCTCGTCAGATGTCATTTGCAATGTCACCTTAACAGGCGAACAGGACCGTACTTCGCCCTTAATGAAAATGATTACACGGCAATAATTTGGCACATCAAGACCTTCTTTACTGAGAAATAAACAATCAATTTACTCGCATAAAAGAAGACCTTGTGGCCATGACTGAAAAGCCACTTTTACAATTGATTTTGATATCTATTATCCACGTATCGATAGACCAAACCGATACCAATACGGCGGGGTTGCCTATATGACGGCGACGACCGTGTGCGCAAGACAACCAACGAGCAACCTTTAAAAATATAACCGGAAAACCGTGCGCAAAAACTCATTTTTTCACTCATAAAATTTAACCTTTTACTGCGCAACCCATAAATTGTACGTATCCATAGTTATAGGTCGGTGGTCAAATTTGGTTGACATTAAAAGGAAAAAGGGTTGTGCCAACGGAAAATGCTATTATACTCTCAAATAGACTTCGATGTGCACAAGATGATCATGTTCATTTCTTTTTAGCATCTTGATAAGGGCGACAGGCAATAATAATTTAAAAAATAAAATTGTTTGGTGAACATAAATCCGGTGATCATCTAGGCACGTCACTGTAATATGCAGAAGAAAAGTAAAAGGAGGCAGTAATGTAAGCAAATAATGAGCACATAATATATTATTGCCGTTACCATAATTAAATAAATATAAACACACGGGCGCGTGCTTTATAAAATCTATATACCTTCACTTTTATGGGATTTTTGTCCATATACAGAAGGGCATTAGAAAAAAAATGCAAATATATTTGTTGCAATTTTATTACGTTCCCAGTATGACTTACTGTTTTTAGCGTTAACGGAAATTGAAGAAACTTACCGGATTAACTCGGTTTACGGCTGTCCGTGTCTCAGCCTGTACGTTACAGCCGTTCTCTTATAGACCGTTGTACTTAGAGGCCTGAAATTTGACATACTTTTAAGTAGGAAAGGACCAAACGATGCTGACCAAACTTGTGCCTGGTTGATTCATAAATAACGCCCATGCAAGTGACATATCTGAAAAAACAATCGAAAACCATGCAGTTCTTGAAATATCTTCGTTATGGTCATATGACGATTTCCTTTTTTTCTCTTCATGATACAAAACAGACTTATAAATCAGAAGAATGGTTATTACAGCACTAAAACGTCATACGATAATGTGCCGGGAGTTTTTGCATGATCACGATGTGATTTAAATTTTTACAAGGAGACCATACACGTAGAACATAATAAAAAAGTCTAAGACAACTCCTACCCTAGAGTATAATATACAGGGTAACCATAAACGGCGCTTTGAATTATTAAGCGAAATTATACACTTTATATGAAATCTGAAAATTTATATGGCCGCTACTGACGACGGTCGGTGTTGTCATATCTACACGGCAAACTCTTTAGAAAACAAATTATAATTTTAATAATTTTTCATTCTTTTGCAAGACAAATAATGCTAATATTACACACAAATCTCAAATTCGCCACAACTCACAATCTCTCCCATAAGTTCACAAATAGAAGCTATTCACATGGAAAGAATACACGGGAAAACTGTTTTAATTTTGGTCCTTTTTTCTCGCTTAGATTTATTTATTTAACTAATTTAAAAAACACACACTTTAAATACAATTCTTTCAATTTAAGAATGCCATTTTATCTACGAACGAACGAAATGGTACGTGCAAAACTCGGAATAGAGATGGGCAATATTTGACAGTTTGATATTTCACGGTCACGGTAATTGAATCCTAATAATAGGCGTTACGGGACGGACTAAGATCGCTAAAATGCATTTCTTATGGTGATAAACGAGATTCTTCTCTGAATTGAATAAAATGATAGTAGTGATATATCCATCAATTAAGGTAAGGGATAATACTGCGACTGTACTTGAGAAGCTCAAAAAATTAAATTAGTAAGCTCTACTCCAAATGACAAGACCGACGAAGATTTAATTTTCTTTCTCACACGGGCATCTCTCCATCTCTTTCACACAATCCACTGGGCGCCGGGGCAACGTAAGTCTAGGCGTACAAGCGTGCGTCTTGCAAGTGTCAGTATTAGAAGATACGCGTTAGAAAACGGTCGGTTCTGTTGCTTACCACTTACACTCTCGGCTATCCGCTTTGTTTTCAGAAGGTACGAGTATAATAATTGTTTTTTAATGAATTTCGGGCTACGCGTCCAAACTTTGTATATAATTTTACATTGTTTTTATTGACGAACCTAAAACGAGTGGTTTGTTTTGGACGTTTGACTTGATGGAATGTTTCGAGCATAAAGTGTTTCCGGGAGTGTTTCCGGGAGTGTTCCCATGAAAAAGAAAGAAAACTGATTGTGTTTGCGCGTGGATTTCCTCGCCCTTTAGGTATAAAGATAAATACAAGTAGGTAGATAAATAATTTATTTTTATAAGGAATTAATTAATTAATTAATTGCATTAAGTTTGGCAACATTCCACGTAACACCTGTTTTCTGACATGCCGCCCCAGGGTGACGTATTACAGTGACGCAGGATGAGCTGTGGGTTTATGGGGCTGGACCCACTTTTAAAGCGGCCGATTTAAAAATATAGCGCTTCTCTTGGACATCCAAGGAGTCACCCATTTAAATATAATAGGTAATTTCCATAACACCCTGTATTCCGATCATCCGCAGGATTTGCAAAAACCAAAAGAGACAGTATTTCAGTAGATTTCTCTAGAAACTACGTCTTGACCATCATAGGCCAATTTGAAATAAAATGCAATAAATTGATATTGTACGGGATTTATATGGTTATATTTATCTATAACCGAGCAATGGGCTCAAAACGGAACCATGTGGGACACCATATTATATTACTTCTTATTTAGAACGCTCAGAATTATATTGAGCACCAAATATGAGGTCACTGGCGCTATATCGACGGTATATTAATAGTAAATACATATATATATTTATGTAGTTTATTATGGAAATGCGTTCTTAGCGGTTTTTCGTAATAGAAATGCGAACACTCTTGATCATAAAAATTTCGTATCTCCTCGAACTTCAGGTAGGTAGGATGGTTTTATATTGTCCGTCGCTAATTTGACTGAAATTTGAAGGAATCAAAAAGACCGACCGAGGATTCTTTGAATTGAAAAAAGGTCCTAAAAAATGGTTTTAAAAAGTAACACAAAGGTTTTTGTGTGGGGGAATAAAATAAAAGCTTTATAAGATCGTATGTATTAAAAAGAACACGAAACTGTATCCTGGGATAAAAAAGAATACATCACACCTGCACGCTAAATATATTAAGTTAATTAATAAAATATAAATTTTTCTGAGTAATAAATTCGTTCGTTGCCTATATTAGGGGCGGTTAGTGAACAGGAAGGCGGTTTAAAGTCCAATAGACTATAGATAGATAAAAATGCGCCGTAGGCGAAATTACGAATTGTGTCATGCAACCACATATATATAACCATTATATTGCCAATAATAAATGTCCCCGCTATGCAAGATGGCCTGGACTATTGAGTTTGCGCAGTAGGGTGGAAATTTTATCGATCGCGTCAGAGCCGGCCCAATATTATTTGTTTGTTGTTATTCGTCGCCATCTTTGGTTTTGGATGCTTTTTCAAATTACAGAATAAAAAGTGGTTCATCCACATTGTTATCGGTATATTAGTGCTTATAAACTTTCATTACCTAACAACAATTTTTGTAAAGGAGTTTTTAATTTGTGGTGATTCGCTGTTTGATAGTTTAGTGGCTTGTTTTGCTTAAGATGAAAGGACACAAGGGCATGGTGCTTTTTTGCAAAAGTCGTGGATCAATACCAGGTATAAAGTATTTCAGGTATGTACATATATACGAAAATATTTTTCACTAAAAAGCTTATAAGAAAAGAAGAGAGTGTCACTCGTATACAATATAATATATATGTTGTCACCACCTAACCTTAAAATTAATGTATTTTTAATTTGGTGCATTAGTAGCTGATAATATTTCCCAAAATAGTCAATATAGTCATTAATTCTTAATTTTTGGTTTAGAAAAAAGTGAGGTTAAGAAACATACGACGTCGGATGAAAGTTAAAATAAAGCTCATCGTGTCGATTGTTACAAATATTCGGACGGAATTTGGCTACAAAAGTTTACACCAATCAGGGCACCGTCGGATCATCATATCGTCAGAAATCGTATGCATGGAACGCTGTCTTAAATCGAACTAATCGAAATTTTGATTGCAATATTTTTCCTAACTAACCAGTGAAATTTACATTAAAAAAGTTGAAATCCGGTCCTGTCGAATGTTTACTTTTACAAGGAAATTTCCGAACTGCGCAAACTCACTATTACCCCTTCGAAGCCCATAGCGGGGACATAATTGCAGATGGTATTAGCAATATAATGGTTATCCGTATATATGTGCATGCAACTTGATTGCAGTTTTTACTTGATCCGGAAAAACGTATTGTTGTTTTATTTTTGGAGAAAATAATGGGGGGGGGGAGGGGATGTCACTTATTAAAGCAATCCAGATACGCCACTGTCTGAAAAGAAATGGTAGTTCCATTTCTAGATTCAAGTTCTTCGTTTTTTCAGAAATTACATTAAAAAATTTCATATTCACTATAAGGAAATGCATAAATAAAAAATAAAACAGTTCTTACTAATGAAGAAACTGAATCTTGTTCGTGCGTTTAATTAAGTTGTCAGTCATAACACCTTTTAAATCATTAATATAACCTTTCGTATTGTATATGTTATGATCATTACTTCCAATATCCTTTCTTAAAATAATTGTATTCCTTTTCAGTAGCATTGGTATATCCTCTTTTACTTCCTGATGTTAATACGTTTCCTCTATTTGGTTGTCTGGCTTAAACACGACAACAATATATAATATTTCAACTTAATCTTGACTCCATTTACTTCGTATTAGGTATTGTAATGATGTTCCGTAACAAAATCGGAATTATGCTCTACGAGCACCGCATTTTCGTTCAGCGGTCACAGATTTTGCACACTTTACCAATTGCGCATGTCTCGCGCAGTTGACTGCTCTACGACGAACGAACCCATGAGCTTCGTTCGTAGAAGCAAATTGTCAAGCGATTACCAATTGACTGACAAATGACAGAAACCTAACCTAATAAAAATATTTTTAACAACGATTAAAAAAATAGGCATTTGTTGTAGGGTCTTTGGGGGTCCTTTTGGGGCGCCTATGTTTTTAAATACACCCTTTGTCGTATTGTTTTTTCTTATTCCACATTCACACAAAAATTAATAAACTTAAAAGGAACTTTTTATTTTAAAACCGACATTTACAGGCTTTGTGATTTGATTTCTTTTTTGATAGTCTATGCTTTGTCATCTATGTTCGCCATTACGGACTCGCTCTCGCTCTCAAGCGAGTTGACAGTTAGACGAAGAACCGCGACAGCCTAGAACATCGAAGACAGGTTGGGGATTTGACTCTTTTACAGATATTTTCATGGAAAGTGCTCGACTGACCTTGCCCTCTTAATTCCGCCCAGAGCGGCGAATAGCAGAAATACACGACGAACCACTGCCGCTCATCCATATGTGGTTAAGCTTAGTACTCCTCGAACTTCATTATTTAAGAATTCTTTCATCTGGAAGACTTCATCCTTATGGAACGACCTTCCCGAGGTCGTTTTTCCCAACGAATATAACCTCCAACGATTCAAATCCTACAATCGCTTTTTGCACACACGCACCACTCCCAGAGTGCCCTAAAGGATTTTTCCTATAGTGGTTGTGATTGATCATAAAAAAAGCCGATCCATAATCAACAGATTTTCTCGCCACGGTTTGGGATTTGACGTGTGCGAACGCTTTTTGACGCACGCGCATGCGCCGTCAGTTCACCCCACGGTTTCTGACCGCTGCGATGAACGTTTTCCCCTTGTCCTAAATTAAGCCTTTAAAATAAAATTCTAACATTAATGTTATTCCTCTGCCAATGTAAACTCGGTCACATGTAAGATATAGGATATTTTTCCTATAGAAACAGGTAAACGTGATCGAGTAACATATACATACATATCAATGTGCATGTGTATCCTTATAATTTTCTATAATTGGACACGTTTTGCGTCTCCAAACAGGATGTCCTTGACAGTTAAAAAAATATATATGGAATTTGTACCTATATTTCGCTTAAATTTTAGATTTTATTTGTTCAGAAATAATAGAAATTTCCACACATATTTTAAAACAGCTTTGTTAATCTGTAGTGCAGGTTTGTTCTTTACCAAAAAGTAATCAATATATTTCGACCAAAGATATTACAAGCTACAGATGGAAAAAATGTACATTTATAGCCTACGCAACGACTGCAAACAGTCTTTCCCACCTCTTTCGATCATTATTGCAGCATAGCCAGATTGACATATTTATCGGAAAGGTATCTTGCAAAATCCCAAGTAAAAATTTGCTAATTTCACAATTGCAACTGGCTTGCTCTTAAAATAAATTTATTTCCTAATAATTTTACTATAAACTGTGAAAAGGCGATCAGAGATTCTTTAAAAATATATTATTTTACTTTAAAGTATCAAACGAATCTTGAACTAACTCCAACTACACTCTGGCAACATCTAGTATTTTACTACTGCGCTACGATTCAGAAGCCAAAATATGAATGAATACTAATATCGTAAACATTACAACATTGGCGCTATGTTCTAAGGGATTGTTTATATATATTGGTTGATTTGTGTTTTTTCTGTGATTATTGGTGAAAAATCGTCTTTATTATACAGGGTATACCAACTAAAGTGGCCTATTAGAAGTATCTCGAGAACTAAATGAGATTTTATTTGGAAAATTTGGCTGTGGCTATAAGAGATAGTTTTCTACGTTTATAAAATAGTTTGGATGGTGGGGTGTTGCCGAATCATACCGAAAGTGGTAGAAACTTCGGAATTTTTATAATTTTATATTATAATAGTTACATAGAAGATAAAACAGATTCTAATTATTCCAACCATTTAACAGAAAAACAACATAATTTTGATACAAATTTTAAAATCTTATATACTGAAAATAAAGGCATAAAACTTAATCTGTTAGAATTCATGGAAATAAATAAACTTAAAAGTACCGATATTTTACTGAATGATCAAATAGATCTTAACAATTGTCCTTTGTTAAATTTATTCCACTAATCTATAAAATAATTTATATAATCACTTTATTGACCATTTGGAAAATCCCACTGTTACTATTACATCCCCTACACCATCTTTGTACCTGTAATAATATTTTAAGATTGTACACTTTGTTAGATACAGAAAAATATTCATTCATTCTCAATCTGAAGAAGCTACAGTGATAGCGAAACACGTCATTTTTAAGAATATAGTGGAAAAGAAATATAACGTAGTTTTATTGTTTCTCATAATATTAGTTATGGATTTCCACCAAGTATCGGCTGAATCAATTAATTTGGAAAAATGTCAATGGCGATGGCTTTGTTTGTAAAAAATATCACGGACACGTTTGCAAGGATGCCACTGGTGAATCGATAGAATAACTAAATTATCTGGTCTTATAACGTATTAACACATACCAAATCTGAAAATAATATCTACAGTATCTTCGGAGATATTAAAAAATAACGTTTGGAAAAAGTACCTATTTAAAAAATAATTCAAAATGTTGCAGACATAATGGCCAGACTCTGAAATATTAGCACGCCATTTAGGGACACCCTGTATAAGTGTTTTTTATTTTTTTATTAAATCGACTTAAAGGTCTAATAAAATGGTATTTTTCAACTTCCTGTGTATCAACCGTTCTTAGGATGGCACCATATGGCTAAAGGTCGCACACACATAGTCACAAAAAATGTACCAGTGAATGCACGGTTGTCCTACACCCCCTAAATAGTAACAAGTTATTCCCACGGATTGTTGAATGAATGAAGGTTCTCACGAGCCAGGATGCAGTGAAGAGCTCGAGTAGACGGCGTTGCCAAGTTTTCGATTAATTAGTTTTAGTCGTTTCATATGTCTGGTGTCCTTAAGGCGTGAGGACCAGAAATCGTGAATAGATGGGGGGGTTTGAACATTTCCAATTTAATTTGACGCGCGCGGTGACGTCGTTGCGTGAGTTATAATGGCTTATGGAGATTCACATTGTTGTTAGCGCTTTTAAAAGGTAATAAATGGTTTTATACAATTATATATCAAAAGTATTTTAAAATATTAGGACATTTATTTTAATTAATAAACCAATACCACTAATAGTTAGAGAGACGGTGACAATAGGGGGTCCGTGAAGTGGAATATCAGTAATTTGGTTTTTCGTGGAGTTTAGGTCCCTCTCTACAACTTTATATCTGATGAAATGCCGTAGAGCGTTGCTGAGAGGCGCTGTACCGCTTTAGATAGGAAATTCTCAATAAATTCAAAATTATTTCGAGCCACGTCTGAAAATAAATTTACAGCATCTGCGTGATGTGATCCCAAAGTCATGGGAAACACATTTTCTGACAAGTCAACCCTTGCCTATACTTTTCCGAGCGTGTCAAATAAAAATGAATGGAAAAATTATAAAGTCTCAAGTGGTCCAACTGGGCTAAATCGATTTGTATTCACATTTTCTGATAAAAAGAATATTGCGAATCATTTTTCATGTCATACAACTGAACGATAGCTGCCTTCCGGTGTGTCTGCGTAATATTGCCAGAATTCCGCCTAGCTAGGTGCGATTCTTCTGAAAAAAATTTTTTTCACAATATTTGGGTGTCAAGGAATGTAGTGTGACAATTTTCTGACATGTCACGATCGTTTTCCGAATTTCTTCCGAGGAGATTTTTTTAAAATTCCAATAATGAAATGGCGAGACCTGGAACGACAAAAATTTTTTCACATAATCTTTAACATATAATGTTCCATTCTAGAAAGTTTCAACTTCAAATTCGCTTTTTATATTTTTTTTTTTAATTTTTATTTTTTTTTACGCGCTCGGAAAAGTATATGTAAGGGTTGACTTGTCAGAAAATGTGTTTCCGTGACTTTGGGGTCACGCAGATGCTGTATATTAATTTTCAGACTTGGCTCGATATAATTTTGAATTTATTGAGAATTTCCTAGCGGTACAGCGCCTCTCACCAACGCTCTACGGCATTTCATCAGATATAAAAAGTTTTTTCTTTTTTTAAAAAAAAATTTTCATTATGTTTACCTTAGAATAAAATAAACTTTAGTTTTCACCCTTTATTTTATATACTTGAATTTTTTACATATTCAAAAAAGTTTTTCTTTTCCTGCTTGGCTAGTTACTTCAATGTCATAGGTACACCCCTTTTGATGTTTTACTTTCCACTGAAGATGAAGGCTTAAGCCTTCGAAACATGTTTGGTTTATAGTTTTATTTATTTCTATTAAACTAGTGGAGCAGACTATGAGTTTCTTTACCTCCTTATAACTTCACTCCACTTTGAGATGGACTACTTCAAGAAAATAGATATAAAAGTTGTAGAGTGGGACCTAAACTCCACGAAAAAAAAACAAATTACTGATATTTCACTTCACGGACCCCCTATTGTCACACTATAAAATAAGTATGAATTCCGGTTTTTATTATTCCATTGGCGTTTTTTGAACCGAACATCGACAAATATTTCCTTGAACCTTCGCATGCATCGTCCCTTTGACAACCTCGCACTTTCAGCTGGTTTTAAACTGAAGGGCACGCCGGAAGGAAGCGGAAGCTCGCGACGACGGGCCGGTGCATCGGGTGTTAAGTAACAGCCCATTGTAGGTTTGTTTAACGCTTAACGATTTAACAGTGTGGTATGCCTGCCTACCTACCTAATCATTATTACTACCGACCGGGGTTGTTTTGGTTGTGAGACGGTAGCTGTCTTATGTACCGAGGAGGGTCACGGTCCTGAGCTTAGATATTAATATTACCGGTCATATTGCTAAGGAGTTCGTACTTTTTAATAAGCTTATACAGGGTGTCCAATTTACGAAATACTTCTAATTTTCTTAGGACTTTTATTGGTTGAATGTTTATTATGAAGAGCGAGGGAAGAAAAATCTATAAAAGCCATGCTAGAAAGCGTCTTACCATAGGCGTGCTCAAATAATAATTTATTAAGGGGGAAATACATAAATACTCTGTTGATTCCGCAGGATTATTCCTGAAAATTCAAAATTATAGTTTTTTCCTCGAAATTTTCTTATTGTCTGACCATTCGTGAATGGCCACCAAAGGCATACTTCCTTGCGAACAAACCCGTCTTCGCATTGAATTGCCCATTTAAACGATTTTCGGAAAAATAGTATGTTTACCTCGTAGGAGAAGCCACATTCCTGGACTCTGTGTTGCTATCTTCACAGTCATCCAGAAATGTTAGGCATTTCCTACTCGGTAAACAATGTACTATTTTTTTTATAAACGAAAATTTTAATTTCTTGTCTCATTTTAACAGCAATCTAGATCAGTCACCAACTGACGCTCTCTCGGAACAAACCCGCTAGATAGCTAGAGATTTATTATGAATACTGTAAATGCGGGTAAAGTCTGTTCGTTTTATGAAGTCCGATATCGGATTAAATCATTAAAGGTTGTTAAACAGTAAGACGGTTAAGTTAACAATACCTTCGCTATAGTCGAACATTCCACTGGTTCACTGTAGTCGGCTGAGCAAAATCAGCGGTTCCAAAACAAAATTATCTTAGAATTATGTACCGAGATAAATATTTTTATCTAGTTTATTTTTACTCATAGTTTTGTTTATTATTTATCAAATGAAAAAGATTTTGCGTCAAAGATGTTCTCAGGTACTTTTTCCTAGAATTTAGTTATTTTGGGAATATTATAGTTAAATCTATATAATAATCACTATTTTCCAAGAAATAATTACACATTTCAATTGCAGGATGGTATGTTCTATTTTAAATAAGTAGTTATGCTTTTTGCTTTTAGTTTGTTTCTCATTATTGTGTGTGAATTAAAAAGTTATAAAGCAAAGTTATGGAACATGTTCAACATGGTGACCCAACGCCTAGAAGGTGTTTATCTCCAGGTGAACGCCGTTTGGTATTTGCAAGTAGAACGTTATTTTACTTTAGAAACAGATACCTCGGGCCCGTTAGTGTCTGTTTTGGCAATACAGAAATGAACGTCTGATGCTTGCGGCATTTCAGATAAGACCTTAAGAAGACTTCGAACAAAGAGTGAAGAGCAATTGGACAGACCATATAAAAGGGTTCGACTCCATTCTAAATCCTTTGATTTATCCCAAGGGATAAAACTATCGATTAGGAATATTGTTTATGATATGTATAAAGCCAAGGAATATGTTGCTCTCAATGCTATTCTTGAGATAAAGAAGAAAGAACTTTGCGATATTGGAACTACCAGTTTGTCCATCATTTTAAAAGAGCTGGGCTTCAAATACAAAAAAACGAACAATGGAAAAGTGCTTTGCGAGCTATCCAATAACGTTTCAAAAAGATGGCGACATCGGTTCTCTTTAGAACCAAAACTTTATAAAACAAGAATTCGCAAAACTAATTTGCCTAAATACTATAAAAGCTAAGCAATCATTATTTTTCTTTGCCTAAACTAATTTTTTATTTAAATGATTTTATTTAGAAAATACCTAAAATATAATTTATTGTTTGAGAGCCACCGACTACCCGGCTCGAGAGGTTTTATTGCTTAGCGGCTTCATACACCGTACCGACTTTAGCTACTGATTCTCTTAAGACGAATCTTTAAATTAATTTTTACTAACCGCAGCTTATCTGTGCTGTTTCGCTCACTAATGCGCTAAGAATATTAATGCACGCTTCTTCGTTTATATCAAGAACTGCAATTACTGTAAATTACTGTAAATGTATTTACTCAGTGGTAATTAAATTCAAATTTATTCACTTCATTCATACCGAATACGAATTAACATAAGTATAGTGAGGGAACTTAATCATTACTGAATTAGGAGAATTAAATAATTTCGAATTATTGTTAAAATATCAGTTTGCAATTTATTTGACATAATTCTTTAATTTTCGAAAATTTTCAGTTAAATTTGCACTAGGCACAGTTCCATTAGGAAGGAGGGCCTTTTGCCAGGGAAATAGTCACACCAATTTATACCATAAATACATATTAGTGCAATTTATTCAACATAGTATATTTGAAATAAAATTCTATATGTAGGAACTCCATGATAAACAATCAATGGCTGCCGGCGGCGCTTGGCGACGCCAGCGCGGCCGTCTCGGCGCTGAAGACGCCGACGCTCTACAATACCTGTTACCGCCAAGCGGCTTTCGATAGAAATTGGCGCCAAAAGTAAAAAAAAAATCCAGTGGAAAATTATAGGTTATAACCTAGTCGTGTCTGTCTGTGTCATTAAGGGGGGTGGAAGTTAGAAATTTGCGTGAAATGTCTTAACAAATAATGTACTTATACATACAGTGAGGACGTAAAGTAAGGAATAAATTCATTATCTCGCAAGCAGTTGGCGACAAACTACAAGTTTTTAAAAAAATCGCTCGGACCCTTCGATTTTGTTTTTCGAACGCGCATATTCTGACATAAAATGTAGATGTACAGGGTGTTGCAAATAAGAGTGACACAAAAAATTTTTTTTTCTTAAATAGAACCCACTGTATATTATTGCATGTACGGATTCTTCGGAAAATCCTAAACATTTTTCATGTAGCATGTGCTATACCTTAGCCCAAGCGTTTTGGAGTTATTCTCATTCAAAATTTGAAAATCAGATTTTTCGCAATCAATCAAGACTTGCATTGATTCATGCACGCTGAGGAAAACCTGTAGTCAGCATGCGTGAAGCGCAAGAAAAGTCAAGTAGGCTTTGGAGTTATGATGCAAGAACCAAAAGAATTAATGTCAATAGTTACTGTTATTGTCAGTTTTATGTGTATTTTCCTAACGTTTTACTGGTTTTCAAAAGACTCATTTCGTTTTTTCATAACTAAATTAAATTAAAATGCGGCTCACTGAGAAACAGCGCATAGAGGTTTTGATGATGATGGGCTACGCTGATAGGGTTAGAACACAGCAAGAAACTTGTGAGTTATTTAATCAAAAATACCCCAATCGTCCGCCAATATAACAATCAACAGTAAGCAAAATTGAGTACAAGTTTTGAAGTTTAGGCAATTCGGTCATGTAAGAGATGTCCCTAGATTTGGTCGTCCTCAAGTTGATGAAAATCAACAATTAGAAGTCTTACTGGCAGTTCAAGATAACCAGCATGTGGTGTCTAGGCAGGTAGCAAGTGACGTGGATATTGGAAAAACAACAGTTCTTAAAATACTGCATACAAATAAATACCATCCTTATAAAATGCAAGTTCTCCAAGAACTTTTGGAAAGGGACTTTGAGAGGCGCCTTGAATACTGTGAGCGTTTACAGGATATGTGTTTCGTAAACAGAAATTTTGTAAAAAATATAATTTTTTCCGATGAGTCCACATTTTGCTTGAATGGTGACGTAAATACCCAAAATTATCGATATTGGTCCGATGTAAATCCACACTGGATGAGGGAAGGACACACACAATTTAATCAAAAGATCAATGTGTGGGCTGGCGTTGTCGATGGCATTGTTATAGGGCCTTTCTTTTTTGACGGAAATTTAACAGGCTAGAGATACTTAAGTATTTTAGAACAAGAACTTGTTCCAGCCCTGGCCACCCTTTTTCCTGAGTTAGAACGTCCCGATTTGCCACATCATAATATCTGGTTGCAACAAGATGGTGCTCCCCCACATTTCGGTGTGGGAGTTCGTACATATTTGGACGATACTTTTCCAAACAGGTGGATTGGAAGAGGTGGTTTTATTGAGTGGCCGCCAAGGTCACTCGATTTAACACCACTCGACTTTTTTTTATGGCGATACCTTAAGGGAAAAGTATTCAAAAGGCAGCCTGCAAATTTAGATGATTTAAAAGATCGCACCCGGCAAGAAATTCGGCAAATTACATCCCAAATGGTTCGAAATGTTCAGCGAGAATTTGTAGATCGGTTAGGCTATTGTCAGTTGACCAACGGAAGACACTTCGAACATTTACTTTAGAAAAATTATTTTTAA
Organism: Barypeithes pellucidus; assembly: GCA_963991005.1. Classification (NCBI taxonomy): domain Eukaryota; kingdom Metazoa; phylum Arthropoda; class Insecta; order Coleoptera; family Curculionidae; genus Barypeithes; species Barypeithes pellucidus. Next base: position 12,753,203 of record OZ022565.1, on the reverse strand, counting down.
GTTCACCTAACTGTTTTTTCGATAAATAAGACATTTTTAAAATAATTTTATTCTTTGTTTTCTCCATGACTTTTTCCACTTTTAAAATTTTGAATGAGAATAACTCGAAAACGCTTGGGCTAAGGTATAGCACATGCTACATGAAAAATGTTTAGGATTTTCCGAAGAATCCGTACATGCAATAATATACAGTGGGTTCTATTTAAGAAAAAAAAATTTTGTGTCACTCTTATTTGCAACACCCTGTAGAATAGAATATGCGCGTTCGAAAAACAAGTTCGAAGGGTCCGAGCGATTTTTTTAAAAAATTATAATTTGCGAGATAATGAATTTATTCCTTACTTTACGTCCTCACTGTATGTATAGTCTCACGAGCGCTAATATTATCGTATTTTTTAATATACTTAAAGCATATTTTCACGCTGTTTTCGGTTTTCTCAACGCAAAAGGTCATCAATTTCTTGTGTGAATTCCAGACCATAACGCCTGTTGTCTTGATTGACTGCGTCAAAACAAAACGAAGGAGTTTTAATTTACAAGGTATTACCATACGTCGATGCAGCGGAGCGTATGAACAGGGTGGCGTAACATCATCTTCCGTTCGGGTCTTGGGCAATTAGGGATTTTTATTTGAATAAGTGTTCTTGCATCAGGTGTCTGTACTTGAATATATTTTATAACAATACCTAATTGTTTTAAAATTATTACTAGTTATATACAGGGTGGTCTCATATAGATGGAAATAACGGCGTAACTTCATCTTCCGTTTGGGGTCTTGGGCAATTAGGGATATTTATTTAAATAAGTGCCTTGCATCAGGTGTCTGTATTTGAATGTTTTATAACAAGTTTCATTACATCATCGTCCATTTGGGTCTTTGTTAATTGAGGATTTTCATTTAGATAAGCGCTTTGAAAGATAATATCATTCCGGAGCAGATGTCGGCCTCCTACAAGATGACCAGAGGATATAAAGTGAAACCACTAACTGGATGAACATGGCAGATGATATGCCAAGATGGAATAGACTACAGGATGCTTATGCCCAACAGTGGACGCCGATGGCTACTTGATGATGATGATGAAGACGATGAAGTGCGTTGAACCAGTTCTCTGATCTGGGTTTGGTCTAACCACGTTGTGGCAATCGCCAAGTTAGCTTCTCAGAAACTTGGTGTACTGTTCCGAACCAAAAAGTTGTACACACCTCAACAACTTTTGACACTATACAAAGCCCAGATTCGACCATCACTAGAGTACTGCTCTGGAGCTCTGCACCCAAACATACTCTTCGGCTAGTGGATTCCATCGAAAGGAGGGCCATTCGTCTGATCGGAGACCACGAGCTGACGAAGAACCTCGACAGCCTAGAACATCGAAGACAGGTTGGGGATTTGACTCTCTTTTACAGATATTTTCATGGAAAGTACTCCGCTGACCTTGCCCTCTTAATTCCGCCCAGAGCGGCGAATATGTGGTTCAGCTTAGTACTCCTCGAACTTCTTTAATTAAGAATTATTTGATCTGGAGGACTTCATCCTTATGGAACGAGCTTCCCGAGGTCCTGTTTCCCATAACCTCCAGAGATTCAAAACCAACGTGAATCGCTTTTTGCGCACACGCACCACTACCAGAGTGCCCTAAAGGATTTTTCTTATATAGTGCTTGTGTTTGATCATAAAAAATAGCCGATACCGCTGAATAGTTCAAAGTTTTGTCTGCATAATATATTCATCTAGTTAGGCCTTAATAAAAAAAAAAATTTCTAAACATCCTTCTGAATTGCTATTGAATCTAGCATATAATTTTATTGTAGTTCTAACTGACACTAATTGTAGTAGTAACGTCGTCCATTTAATATATATGTTATCAAAAACTTTTAGAATATACACCGAAGGGCATGTACATCAGACGTACATATTGCACGAGCTAGCACAGTAGCAGCGAACTAACTAGGGAAAGGAAAATACCGGAGTCTTGTGGGAGGACGATATCTTATGACAGGTACTACTTTAAACAGTTTATATACCAAACCGAGTGGGAAGTTAAATACAGCATATTCAGTAAATAGTTCGCAACTACGATAATTTACATGTTAAAACTGTCAAACGGTGGCGGACTTAGTTTTTGCAAATTATAGATCGGTATGATCCGGAATGTATTATTCAATCATTTAATGAAATGGGAGTACGGTAAAAATGCTCGGCCGTGAATTTATAATGACTTGCGGTTTTTATTAATCTCCATTTTATTATTCTGCAGTCAAAAACACGTGTGTGGATCGTGTCGTCGTAAATTCTCAGCCCAATGAGGTAATTAATAGAAATATGGAGGCTTTTTTGATGTCGGGTTATTTAGACGCACCCGTTCGATTTGCAGAGTTGTTTAAGAAAATGGCGAACATCTTTTCTTTTTATTTCCTCGTCCTCTTGTATGGCGCAGCTTCGGCTCGTTGTTCTGGTGCCTCTTACTTAGTGGAGAACTCGGTGGTGCAGACATTGATTGATTCAGGTACAGATGCATGTCGCTTTGAACTAAAATTTTGTGCAATGGAGATATTGTCGTGTGGAGAGGACACGTCTGATGGTACTGATCCGAATAATTTCAGGGGCTTTGCGACATGATCCTTCGAAGTCAATCGAAGTACAATTTGAAATGACAAAAACTACCTTTTTATTCCATCCTCCAACCCACATAGATAAAATTAAAATTAATCTTCCATTGCTTTAAATTACAAACTCCGAGAAATAAATAAGTAATTAGGCATTTTACCCGAATTTTATCAAAAATTGTTATTGCCCAAACTCAGGCCACAATATTGCGATTGATCGCACTTCAGGGAAATCCGGGAAATGGCAAGTTTCGTGCGGGATACCGTCTAATACATTTTGGATGAAATGGCCAAGGACACGAAACGGCCGTATTTGGGGAAATAGCGGGCATGGAGAAGGGCAAAGGACGAGAGACAGCGTGTGTCTCTGTGTGTATATCCTGAATTAAATGAACCGGCCTAAATATTTTTTTGTATGCCCCACAAATGCGTTGTTAAGGCTGAATTCATTTGCTACAGGGTTTGGATTACATTTTTTTAAAAATTAAATTAAATAAATAAAATACGTCGACGGTTGGCTTTTTACTCAGAGATAAAATCCCAGAACAACAAATAAGGGAAATTAGCTGACGTTGTACAACGCAAAGCAACCCTAAAATGGAAGAGAGGAAGAGGTCGGCCGCCAGAAGATGGTCATCAGGCGATATAAAGAGGAACCAGATTAACTGGATGACTATAGCAGAGGATAGACTAAGATGGAATAGAATACCGGAGGCCTACAGCCAGCAGTAGACCCGATCCGATAGCTGTTTCATGACGTTGATTGTAAATTAAAATAAAAGTTTTTTGTTTATTAGAATAAACCCGAACAAACATTGAACTAATATAGTCTCTTATTTTCTTCGCGTCCACTGTCTCCTCTTCAACGTCTTCTTCATATTCACCGACGCCTTCTTTTCTTCTGCAACCCATTTTCTGGCACTGGCTCTCTCAGTGAGTAATTATCTACTCATTCTACACTTTTAGTCGTGTATATTATTCCTTTTCTCCACCCCATATATTTATTGAAGCAAATGCTAAGAGTAATTGTCTAGCACACTGAGTCATTCACTTTCCATTCCCATCAGTCACCGAAGTATCGTTTTTTATTTTCCGTTCCCCGCGTACCCCGCCTCACACGCAACGGGCACATTCTAAACGATAGAATAAATCTAATCGGCCCAGTGTGTAACGTTTAGAGCGTTCCCAAATGAACAACAGATAATCCATGTTGATGGGTGAATATCGACAATGGTCAATTATGTTTTATTCGCCCTCTCATATTGTTGCGTGGCAATTTTAAATCAAAACGGGGTGAGACACGCGTTATTTTGAGGGTGGAAGAAGGAAATCGAGGATTAGGGAGTTTGTACACTGCACGGAAGTATCGTAGCTTTATTAAAACAATAACTAAGGGATATAGCTGTGAATGTGTGTTGCTGCCTTTTTCATTTAAATACCCAGGGAGGTCAAAAATGATGACATCCCTTGACCAGGTAGACAATGACGGAACCGTCTTTCTGTGGTTTAGAAAAAAGATAACCAGCACCCTATTTCCAAATATGCAATATTGCAGGATGTCATGGTGATGCACATTCCATTTTCTACGAAACTAGGTGTATAGTTCACGGCTTTAAGTGAATTTACCTTAATAAAATTACTTCCTACTAGATGGGGCCGCCGCATATTCAGTTGTTATGTCCTGAAAATTACTAATGAATATGTGGTTTCGTAGTTTCTGAAGCGGTCCATTTGCCTGTAGATGTGAGATGTCCATTATTAATTCAATCAAATTATTCTCATTGTTTGAATAAGATACACCATCTTTCTAGATTATTTGTTGTGTAAGTCTCTTCTGGCATTCAATGTGATAATTTTTCTTGCTGATTGATTTCCCTTCGAGAAACCGGAGGATGATAGATACAGCAAACATTTCATCATCATCATCATAAAACAGCCCCTAGCGTCCACTGCTGAACGTAGGCCTCTCTTAGTGTACGGCTTCGTGTCTGGCTCTCCCTTCCAGGATGCGCTTTAACCACCTTCCATCCGATGTTCTTGCTAGATGGCCAGCCCAATTCCACTTCAGGTTTGCGATTCGTTCTATCACATCCGTAACGCCCGTTCTATGACGTATAGTCGCGTTAAGCACCTTATCCTTCCTAGATAAGCCCAACATTGATAGCTCCATAGACCTCTGAGCGACGCGCAGTTTGTTCACGGTTTTCCTGCTAAGCGTCAACGTCTTTGCTCCATATGTCAGTACAGACAGAATACACTGATCGAATGCTTTCCTTTTGAGACATATAGGTATGTTTGTTTTGAAGACGTCTTTAAGCCTACCAAATGCTGCACATGCTAAGTCTGTTCTTCTTTTCAGCTCACAGATTTGGTTATATCTACCAATTTGTACCTCATGCCTCAAGTATTTATAGGAGCAAATATTTACATGCGTACAAATAAAATTTTGTCATGCCAGTTAACCTTTTTAACGCTTGAAAATTGTCACCCCCCTGTTGCGATATATTTTCCTTTCTTTTATGTATGTCATAATGAATTCCCCCATATCCCCAATTTTTATTGTTTTACGATGTCAAAAACGATTATTTTTATTACGCCGTTGACCTCGACAAAACTCTTTTCGTACGGCCACGTGCTTCAATATTCGTTCAACGAAAGGAGGTCGAGTTTCATCGTGGAGGCAAATCCCCCCCTTCGGTGTGACGCGCGGAAAAGCTTTGTTTTGTTAACGGAATAAAACGATGACGTAATTTTGTCTTGGGCCTTTTGCGTGTCGTTTTTTATTTCATTTTATGTGAACGGAGGAATCGTTCTTGGCGTGTTCCTGCTTTCATCGGGGAAGTTTAGGTATCAAATTGACCAATCTGAACTCCTAATAAATTGGGATGAGTGAAAAAAGATTATAGCAAACACAGTCACCCGCTCGAGATTTTTTTACTTTATATTAAGGTCTGGAAACTTGTTATTAAAACTTTATGTACTAGTAGTAGTAACCAACGTACGTGATAAAATAACTTATTAAACGAAACCTATCACTTTACAAGCATATGTGTATCTAAATAAGCAAACATTAAAAGCCAGTCAGTGTATCTATTAACTATTACTTAACAACACACCCATGATTTCGATCCTATTTAATAAATTACTCAATTTTCTACCCGCTCAATTAATTAAAGTAGTTATAAACTAGTTATTATCAACATACATTTAACAAATTATCGCCAGTTGAGAAGATTTTAATCCCCCATATACTGTTTGGTCGTCTGAAAGTCGAAGTACTTCAAGTATTAATTTAAAACAATGTTGGGGACACAATGGATCGAGGTAACGAGCACTGAAGTATGGAGTCATAAAAATCGATGACAAATGTCGTTGTGGCAAACTGACGGTTATTTGGGTTTTGTGCCTGCTAAAAGTTGCTGTCCATCAGTTAAGGATTAATTACCATCTTCCTCTCCCACCCCTGTGTCCGCCCTTGATTCGAGAGATGGCTAGCCTACCCAATCAACATTTCAAAAAGGGTATCATTTAACTGGTTAGCAAAATATTCTTATTAGCCTTGACTGCTATACCGAATGAAAATACACGCACGCAATTAGCTACTCGTGTCACGCGACTGCTTTCGCTCCGCCCACAATAACGAACTTTGCCGATTATTCAAAACAAACGCAATCCAATGATTTATATTGATAACCATTCTTTTAATATGCAAACCTCTGAAGTAAACTGCTTCTAGACATGTTTTTTTCTACTGGCCAATTGAAAAATCTTGCTGACCAAGTAATCATTTCGCAGCTCGACTGTTAATTAAGCGAACACATGATATTACAAGCGAACTGATATCGGTTAAATTGTTGACAGTTTGTAGCTTTTTTTTGAAGAACAAGTGTTGCAGCCTGATTTTTATTTATTGCAAGCAAAATCTTTTTATGCTGATCAGCTTGAAGCTGAATCAATTGTCTCTGAGAACCATTAAAAGAGATCTTTAAGTGTAAAAACCTTAGATGATAAATCTATCTATAAAGGTACTACTTAGTATGATGTTTAAGAATATTTTACACGTTAAAATTAGTACTCCATATCTCGGAAATCGACGGCCTTAATCGGGAGTAGTAAGCAAAGTGGAGAGAACAAAGCAGTCTGGCTTCGGTAATCAACCCTGAGGAATTGGGGATTCACTTAACGGGCGGGTCAGGGTATGTATAGCGGTGGCATAGAGCAGCTATACACTCTCTTAAGTAACGCAGGGGCGTATTTGGGGCGCGAATTAATAAAATTTAACTGTTATTTATAGGAAAGTAATTTAAAGAAATTGCATAGAGGATTAATTTAATTAAAGGATTCGTTACTTTTCTATAGTAAAGAGGAATAAGAGAAGGCGTGTGGTTGTAAATTTTTAGCTCATTTCCTATCAAGTGTAAACAATTTACTCTAGAATCTCTGTCTTGACTTAGAATTTTAATAAAAATAAATACTGATATATTGAACAAATCGGACCAAAGATCAACATTGTATAGTCGACACGTCAGACGATTGATATGATCAACAACTCAGGCGAAACATAAACATTGTATAGTCAACAACTCAGACGAAAGATAAATATTGTATAGTCAACAACTCAGGCGAAAGATAGTCGACAAGTCAGACAAAAGATAAACATTGTATAGTCAACAACTCAGGCGAAAGATAGTCGACAAGTCAGACAAAAGATAAACATTGTACAGTCAACAACTCACACGAAAGATCAACATTGTATAGTCAACACCTCAGACGAAAGATTAACATCGCGTAATCGACAAATCAGACCAAAGATAAACATTGTATGGTCAACAACTCACACGAAAGATCAACATTGTATAGTTAACAACTCAGACGAAAGATAAATATTGTATAGTCAACAACGCAGGCGAAAGATAGTCGACAACTCAGACGAAAAATAAACATTTATAGTCAACAACTCATACGAGAGATAAATATTGTGTAGTCAACAACTCAGACGAAAGATAAATATTGTATAGTCAACAACTCAGGCGAAAGATAGTCGACAAGTCAGACAAAAGATAAACATTGTATAGTCAACAACTCAGGCGAAAGATAGTCGACAAGTCAGACAAAAGATAAACATTGTACAGTCAACAACTCACACGAAAGATCAACATTGTATAGTCAACACCTCAGACGAAAGATTAACATCGCGTAATCGACAAGTCAGACCAAAAATAAACATTGTATGGTCAACAACTCACACGAAAGATCAACATTGTATAGTCAACAACTCAGACGAAAGATTAACATCACGTAATCGACAAGTCAGACCAAAGATAAACATTGTATGGTCAACAACTCGCACGAAAGATCAACATTGTATAGTCAACAACTCACACGAAAGATAAATATTGTATAGTCAACAACTCAGACGAAAGATAGTCGACAAGTCAGACGGAAGATAAACATTGTATAGTCAACACCTCACACGAAAGATCAACATTGTATAGGCAACAACTCAGACGAAAGATAAATGATCCATTCATGAAGCAGCATTTGTTTTGCTAGCACTATTGGAATCGCATGCAAGTAAATTCCCCTCTATTGAGTCAAAAATATAAAGATGTGACGCGTGGTGGAAAAGGAGTGACTACCACTTTCGAAGTCCATTTGATGTTCTATTGCATCATACCATATTCGAAGCAGCCGAAATATTGCAAGGAGATGTTCTTCTGTATACCAAGATCGCCATAAATAATGTAAATATATTTTTGATTACTAAGATCCTGACCTGCGTCCAGGAAAATCCGCTATCCGTATTGCCCCACATACGAACTCCCTTTATTTGTTAACAAATGAACTAAGTACATATATGCATCGAACAATCTAGACAGTTTTATGCGGTTCGTTTCGTCATAGGCCTATGGCCGAAATGTCATTTACGAACACGTCGTGTGATTGTCTTTTTCATTTACGCTAACATTCGACAGAGACGGAATACATGATCCGAGCGCACGAAAGTTTTTCCAGAAAGACTTATCGATTAATATCTGTTTATTCTGTAGGGTGGCAAATATTATGAGCTTTTATTTGAGGTTTATTATTCCAGTCGAGTTTTATGTGATAAATGGAGTAATATATATAAAATAGAAATCGATAATTTAATTGATTTATAATAGACAAGAGTACAATACAGGGTGTTATGGTTTATTATGTTTAAATTAAAATAACGGGTAAAATTGAAAACGTCGCTGCCGACAGACGTCTATTGACGTTTGTTTACAAATTTTCAATAGTGCACTCGCCTTTTTGATGACAATGACATGAGGTCATTTTTCTCTCTTTTAAGGACATCAATTTTAATGACTTTTTGGGCAAATCATATTGAATTTGTCAAACGTCTAAGAAAAAGTGGTGTGACAACACGCAAACAGACACCAAAATGACTTTATAAGTGTTCCGTATTTCAAAGTTTCAAAGCGGTTATGTAAATGAATAATTACTTTATTATTATCTTATAATTACTGTTTACTATTTTCAAAACCAAAATATGCCGCTGTTAACAAGCCGAAAATATCTCAGGATGTCTGAGAAAACTAATTTTACCTAAAAGGAAGGAAATGGTCGCGCTACTTATACTTCTGGCATCAACAGCCTCTAAAACGATTTATTATTAGCCGGTAAGCCGGTATATTTATTATGTCGTGCGTTTTTCCCACGTTAACACTATAATTTTAACGTTGCCCATGACGTTAAGATAACTTCAATTTATTGGTACACTGGGTTTGTTCGTTTTCAGTCACTTAAGATGAGGATGCAGGAATGATCGACATAGCCAGGTATCCCTTATTTCTAAAAGAAACTGCAAGAATTAAGCAGATATATCATCCATAATGACACGTAATTTACAGCAAAAATAGTATATTACGTACCGAGGTGGAAAGTGTTTCATTCCTGTCGAGAGAGTCGGTAAATCTCGAGAGAGTAATGAAACTTTTCACCGAGGTTTGTATACTATTTTATTTACAACCACATCTAACATCCACTTATTATTTTGAATTAAAATTATTATTAATAAAAGATAAATGTCATTTGGACGTTTCTATTGAGAAATTAGACAGAAATTTCAAATAACCGCAGGTGGTAAAATAACGTAGGTACTAATACACATCAAGATGGCAAATATCATTTTATTAATATGGTTTCCATGTCACTAAACAATATATTATTTTAACAACAGAAAAATGAGGAATTTGATTTTGCTGCTACTCCACCAGAAATTCGAGAAGCAGCAAAAATAGTAGAAGAAGATCTTTTGCCAACTAACTGTTTCAAAGAATGGTGTACGGGTAACAAAGTTCAAAATCCTGGTTCTGAGTCGGCGCTACTAGCTTATTTCAGTGAAAATGCCAAGACAAAGAAGACATCGACGATTTGGTCACAATATTCAATGCTGAGGACCACTCTACCAATTAGGGAAAGAGTAGACATATCGAAACACGCAAAACTATTAGCATTTTTAAAAAGTGTGTTCGTATATTATTTGAGATATCGATTTTTAAAAAAATTACAAAAAAATTATTTACTTTCCACCCGGGTGGAAAGTAAAAGTAAAAAACGTCAACATTCCACCTTTAAAAGATAGATGAAATGTCATTATTACATGCATGGTTATAAATAATAGATATTTATATTATAAGAATCATAATAACGATCATTATGGTACTAGCCGAGAGTATTATTGAACGAGGCGTCAGCCGAGTCTAATAACACGAGGTGTACCATAATGATTGTTTATGATCCGAATTTCATACAATATTTTATATTCCGACGATTTTTGTGTTTTTTTTTATGAATTTTAAGTTTTCGTCAGTAAACTAATAGCTTGATTTTAATAAAACCAGGTAACTATAGAAATATTTGGTTGTATTGTCATTGTCAGAATTGAATTTTTAATTTTAACGTTTATATAATATAATATGGATAATTTGCCATCAGAAATCGAAGAATTGGCCAATAAAGCAGTTGTTGGTTTGTTGCCCGAAAAGCCTAAAGGCATAGATGAAAAAACTTATGCCAATTACAAAACTTGGTGTTCCCAGAAAAAGGTTGTCAATATCATACACGAAACGATACTTTTGGCATATTTCAAGGAAGAATTTTTGCGTCTATTTTTCATTATAGTACTCAGTCCTATAATGAAATCATTATAGTACTCAGTCCTATAAAGTATGTCATTATGACACTGAAAATGAAATCCATAATAATGTCATTATGACACGTCGGAATATAAACATATTTATATTCCGACTTGTCAAATGATATTATTATGGATTTCATTTTCAGTGTCAATATGACATACTTTATATGACTGAGTACTATAATGATTTCATTATAGGACCGAGTACTATAATGAAGCTTCTTCCTTGAAATATGCCAAAAGTACCTTTTCTTGTACGATATTGACAACCTTTTTCTGGGAACACCAAGTTTTGTACTTGGCATGTTTTTTCATATATGCCTTTAGACTTTTCGGGCAACAAACCAATAACTGCTTTATTGGCCAATTCTTCGATTTCTGATGGCAAATTATCCATATTATATTATCTAAACGTTAAAATTAAAAATTCAATTCTGACAATAACAATACAAACAAATATTTCTATAGTTACCTGGTTTTATTAAAATCAAGCTATTCGTTTACTGACGAAAACTTAAAATTCATCAAAAAATCGTCGGAATATAAAATATTGTATGAAATTCGGATCATAAACAATCATTATGGTACATGCCGGGTTATTAGACTCGGCTGACGCCTCGTCCACTCACGGCTAGTACCATAATGCTCGTTATTATGATCCTTATAACATAAATATCTATTATGGCCCCTAAAACAAAGCAAGCATACGATGCATCGAAATTTTGTTTAATAGATTCTTTTTGGACCGATTGATAGTTCCCATAAAAGAATATATGTTTCTTCGTATCGTTTCGACATATCGAAAACTCCACCAATCAGTTTCCAAGCCATAGGGTAACATTTTTAGAAATAATTTAAAATAACTTCTCACTCATGTCTGTCTTTTGAAATCTTCGAGCTTTCAAGAACAACAAACCCGAAGATTTTTAGTCGATTAGTCATTTGTCTGGCGTTATTAACCGTCACTGACTGAAAATATCGTTGTGTCCTGTTTATTTGGTCTTGTGAGTTATTTTTGAGTCGTATTGCTTTTCTGCGAATATGTATGTCTTGTATGGATAAACGAGAATAAACCTAGCAAACGAATAAATCGACTATAATAGTTATTTCCATGTTACATTAAGTCTTATAGTAGGAACGAACGGGCGCTATTTACTGTTGTTTTCAATAGAACAACTAGTTTTAGTTTTAGAAAGCTGGCTCGTTATCATGGTGATAATACTGTCATGCCTTTTTCTAAAGTACTTGGAAGGCCGTAATATTATCAACGATCATCAATATGGATTTCGTCCAGATCAACAGCAGACTTTCCAGCCTATGTCACCCATGTTTAGAGGAACGCATTACTGGACGCCGAAATTTAAACGTCAAACTATTACAGTGTCTGAGTAACAGTAGACGGAACAATTCCATAACTGTCACAAGAGTACTCTCAACACTCCTGTGAAACCAGATATTGTCCGAGTGGTGACCAGTGACGGTTCTTCCACAGGAGCACATGCGCACGTGCACCCCCAAAACGAATAAAAAATATTAATTTGAAACTTGCTCGCACGTGCGATTAAGTAGTGCAGTTTCTCTGTAGTAACAAGTGGCGAGTGGCAGCGGGGGATAGCGGAGCTATGGCGATTTAACATGGAAAAGGCGCACAGTTTTTGTGTGCACCTTTGTCGGTTCGTGCATCTAGTTAGACATTCGAGCGTGTATGTTTTAATATTATATATTTATTAAGTTAAAATGAATAGTTGACGGTGGACTATTTAAGAAATAACTTTAGCTCTTTGAGTTTGGGGCAAAAAATTGAAATGAAGAATGCGGGAACACCTAATCCCGAAATTTAACGCATACCGCAAAGGGTAAATCTAGGGACTTTATTAGAAAGTTTAAAAATGAAATATATGAAAATAAATTTATAGAGGATATTCCAAACTTAATGAGGCTGTTATTGATCAATTTTCTACAATTAAGAACCGAAAGATGGACTTTACGTTTAAGCACTATTGTGTAGCGTCGATAAATGTTGTGTATTTCGATAAATGACACTCGATATGATTTTAAACCATTTTATTTAAGGATTTAAACTAAAAAACACTGAGAATATGAAGAATGCCAACTTGTCAGTCTCGTGGCTCGATTCGTTCTCGTCATAAAACAGTTAACTATTGTTCTCGTCTTGGTTGCGCCCAATGACATAGCCGTAGATGGCGTAGTGGTATTAGACATCATTCGGTTTTCTTGATAACACGTAGATGGCGGTAGTAGTATTGGACATCATTCGGTTTTCTTGATAGCTCGTAGATGGCTTTAATAATATTAGTAGACTGTATAAATATTGTTACGAGGGTTGCATGCGACGACGTTAAGATCCGACAGCTATACACACTAAGAGAACCTTCCTTATTTTCCAAAAGTTGTATTTCCTTGTTATGTAAAATTAAAAAATAAATAAAAATATGTTTTACCTAACACATTTTCTTATTATTTTTTTTCTTTCTACATTTAAAGCGCCTAGAAAGTAATTGTTTGGTCGTTACACAAAAATAACATTTTAAAAATAATTTCACCATACTTGTGAACCCCCTCTATCGTAGGTCACGAGCCGCCACTGGTGGTGACGCGACATTGCATTAGGTACTACCAAGTTAGATATCTATACGGTGATATTTACTGTCATGACCTATCCTAGTTGCAGTCATTAAAACTGCCATCGTTGAAACAAGCCTTTACGGTATTTCAAATGGCTTTACGTCTTTTGAACTAGCTGTGACCACATATATATAACCATTATATTGCTAATACCATCTGAAATTATGTCCCCGCTATGGACCTCGAACGGGTAATAGTGAGTTTGCGCAGTTCGGAAATTTCCTTGTGAAAATAAACATTCGACAGGACCGGATTTCAACTTTTTTAATGCAACTTTCACTGGTTAGTTCGATTTAAGCGTTCCATGCATACGATTTCTGACGATATGATGTCCGACGGTGCACTGCTTGGTGTAAACTTTTGGTGCCAAATTCCGTCAGAATATTTGTAACAATCGACACGATGAGCTTTATTTTAACTTTCATCCGACGTCGTATGTTTCTTAACCTCACTTTTTTCTAAACCAAAAATTAAGAATGAATGACTATATCGACTATTTTGGGAATTATCAGCTACTAATGCAACAAATTAAAAATACATTAATTTTAAGGTTAGGTAGTGATCACATATAATATATTGTATACGAGTGACACTCCCTCTTTTTTTTTACAAGCTTTTTAGTGAAATTCGGTTCCGACGATCGGATCATGTGATAAGCAAAATATTTTCGTATATATTATGTACCTACATACCTGAAATACTCTATACCTGGTATTGATCCACAACTTTTGCAAAAAAGCACCATGCACTTGTGTCCTTTCATCTTAAACAAAACAAGTTACTAACCTAACAAACAGCGAATTGAATCACCACAAATTAAAAACTCCTTTACAAAAATTGTTGTTAGGTAATGAAAGTTTATAAGCACTAACATACCGACAACAATATGGATGAACCACTTTTTTTCTGTAATTTGAAAAAGCATACCAAAGGTGGCGATGAATAACAAAATCAAATAATGTCGGGCCGGCTCTGACGCGATCGATAAAATTTCCACCCTACTGCGCAAACTCAATGGTGCCAAGCGATATTCCATAGCGGGGACACTTTTTGTAATTTGGAACGTTCGTATTGGCAATATAATGGTTATATATATGTGGCTGTGACGGACTGATTGACTTTCCACAACACTACCTTCAATAATCGCACGTACAACACAAATACGAATCTTCCCTCGGAATTATTACTACGTACTTATTACGCTAGACGACTTATAAAAAAATCCTCATAATATTCCAAATACTCTACGTAGGTGGTACAGTATATCTTATCACGAGGACACCCACTGTGAGTTTGTACAATAAAACAATTTAGAAACAATAATTGACACTATAAGCTCGAAAGGAAATTACTTATTTTGTTTACAAACGTACTTGAGACATAAAGGTGGCAGATACGTAGAGTACTGAAATTGATGCAGGTTATGTTATAGTCACACTACGAAACATTGATTCATTTAAAGATAGGTCTGGTTAAGGTGGACTTTTACCTGTACATGGGTAATGTGATGACAAGATACAGAACCATTATTCAGCATTCATACACAAAAGAAAACACAATAAAGTTACCTAAATTGACAGTGCCCTGGGAAAACAAGTGAAAACCCGCCCCCGCTACACCTTTTGGGCCTTGACTGCTACACCGAATGAAAACATACGCACGCAGTTAGCTACTCGTATCACGCGCCTGCTTTCGCTCCGCCCAATAACGAACTTTGCCGATTGTTCAAAACAAACGCAATCCAATGATTTATATTGCTAACCATTCTTTTAATATGCAAACCTCTGATGTAAACTGCTTCTAGACATGTTTTTTTCTACTGACCAATTGTAAAATCTTGCTGACCAAGTAATCATTTCGCAGCTCGTTTGTTAATTAAGCGAACACATGATATTACAAGCGGACTGATATCGGTTAAATTGTTGACAGTTTGTAGCATTTTTTGCAGCACTAGTGTTGCAGCCCGATTTTTATTTATTGCAAGCAAAATCTTTTTATGCTGATCAAATGATTTAATGGCTATTTTTTGCTGCGAACCAATTTTAATAACGGCAAACCAAGTGTCCGATAATGGAGACTTAAATATTAAACAGCTGTTAAACAATTTAGAGAAGAAAATCGTCCAATTATTTACCTTGACGAAACATGGTTCGATACCCATGACACTCCAAGAAAAGGTTGGGATGATTCTTCCAAAAAAATGTCAAACTAAGACACCATCAAATAAAGGCAAAAGAATCACAATATTACATGCTGGTTCATAGAACGGGTTTGTTCCAAATTGTCTGTTTCTTTCAGCTAAAAACATAGCAGCTTCTTCTTTAGATTACCATCAAGATACCGACGCACAACTTTTTGAAGATTGGTTTAATCATAAACTCCTTAGAAATATACCTGAAAATGGCGTCATTGTAATGGACAATGCTAGTTATCATAGTCGGCAAGCAAAAATCATTCCCAATTCTAATAATACAAATGCCGAAATTCAAAATTTTATGATTGAAAGTGATTTATATTTTGAAGAAACTTGCAAAAAACGAGAACTGCTAGAAGTATTAAAAGCTTTTAAAATAAATAAGGAATACGAGTGTGACAAACTTGCAGCAGAAAGTATTGCGTCTTCCTCCGTACTATTATATATTCAATCTTATTGAGCTAATATGGCACCAATTAAAATCCAATATTAGGAGAAATAATATTTCTCCTACATTAAATGCATCTGTAGTAGAATTAATTAAAAACGAAGTAAGAAAAATTTCTGCAGACAGCTGGAAAAACTGTGTACAGCATGTACTTAAGGTGGAAAATTCTTACAATTGTATGATTACAAATGTTCAACCCTTAATTATAAGTTTAGGCTGAGATGAAGATAGTGATAGTGATACAGCGGTAAATTTTGAATAAATTATCAATAGTTTCTTAGAATTTAATTAATTTTTATTGTACTTGTTATCCTAATAGTTATACTTTTAAATTATATTATTTTCAATTATCTTTAATTGTTATCATCATTTTACTATTATAGGTATCTAAAACTAAAAATACCTATCTATTTATTTTAAATTATAAAAATAAATCATGTGGTGTGGTATACATTTTCAAGCCGGCCCTGATCCCATTTATTGAGCTTTGAAGAGGTTCAGGCGTATACAATAGGGTTTAATCAGGTAGTTTATTTATGGCAGTAAGAACCAACGGTATAACTCTGCAACAACTATAACTCTACGATCGTATTTTCCGCCAATACACCCACGCGCTGTTGCCACATTTGGCGAAAATAATTAACGCCGATAAACGTCTTAATTATTGTGTCTGTAGACCGCAACAACTTTATCGTGGCTTTGTTCTTTGGAACGGTTATTGATACTGTAAAAAATTGACGCTTAGACGGCGTAGGCAGTCCCAATGTTATTCATTCACAGCTTGAGTTAAATATTAAATTTAATTTGATTAAAGTAAAATAAAAAATAATTACTACAATGAAGTTGCCGAATTATACACCTACCGTCTTGACCATATCCGTTTTATTGCGATCGAGGTGACTCGATTATTAGAAGGAAACTTTTTGGAAAAAGATTAGGTCATACGGAGTAGCCCAGTTGAGTTCATCAAACGTAGTCCAGTGGCAACTGGATGGATGTTGAAGCGGATGACTAAAGGAAGAGAAAGATAAAGTAAAGGATAAAAAGGAGAATGGGGAAGTGAAAAAGAAGAGGAGAAAGAAGAAAGGGACAATGCGATGAAAAAGGAAAACCAATTCAGATAGGAAAACATACAGGGTGTTATGGAAATGACGTATTATATTTAAATTGGCAATTCCTGAGATGAAAACAAATTGAAGAAAAATATCCAAAAATGGTGCTTTAATTTAATATGCCCTGTACATGACCTTATGTCAAACCAAAAATTACCACGTGGTGCCCCTGTTCGGAAGGTAAACACAGCCACATATTATGGCAGTGAATCTTGAACAGTGTTGTCATATCTTCAGGGTAAACTCTTTAGAAAGTCAATAACCGCTTGACAGATTTCAAGTTGATTATTTTTCAGGGTACATTATTATATACTTTTACGTTCAGTTCGATGGGAAACAATCTCTGATTTATAAACTTGAACGAACCGTCGCGGAGTTTATAAATGGTCAGGTATGTTCTCATTTGTTCAATTCGAACGACACCCGTCAGATCTGGACAACTTAAAAGTTTATAAATTGCACTTACCTTTTAGAAATAAATAAAATGCTATTTTATTTACCTTTTCGGACTTATTTAAAACCAACTTAATTTATAAAAAACACCAAGTACTCACATCACAAAATCACATTAGTTTTCGCGTCACAACACATCTAAGTACCATTCAATCTGAATTAGTATTTTAAAGTGCTACTGTGTAGACAAAAATACACCCTTATTGTCTGGGAAATAATGTATTTAACATCTAAAAATTTTAAAAATAAATAACACGTTGGTTCTCTCGATCGATATCGGTCGGCTTCTTTAAACAGCTGATTGTGGACAATCGGGCTAATATTTAAAAATACAGCGTTGCCACTTTCGATGTTTTATAAATAAATTGCGGAATTTCCTTCTATAATATTACTTTCCTGTATAATTATAGTCTCGGAAATGGCAACCGCGCTGGCTCTAGTAGCGGAGAGTTCTCGGAAAGAAAGTTCGACGAGTGGTCCGAAGATGGACTAGACCATTATTTCAAAGGGTAGTTCCTGTCAATTGTTAACATAATTGTTTCATTTTATCTTTAGTAAAGGGTTAATGGCCCATCGAAATTAGCGTTTTTATTATTTCTATTGCGAGATGATTAAGTGCCCTTGTTCTATGTGTGTTATTGTAAAGTGTAATTATGCGTTAGTGTTGGATTTTAGTGATAAGCTTATTATGCACTCCCACACTATCATCAGGACACGTGATGAGCATAAAGTTTTTCCCATGGAAAAAAAAACTGAAAGTGTCTGTGCCCTGGATTCCTTAATCGCGTCCTGGATTTACTTTCTAAGTAAGCTAAATATTTATTTTTATAAGAAACTAGAGTTTTACACTTTTAAACATTTTGACGACATTGTGCTTGAACATCTGTTGATTAATCAGCTGGGCAATGTAATATGTTCATATATGAATGTGCCGAGGAGTTGTGTGTGGGTTTAGGGGTGAATTACCCCACTTTTTAAACGTTCGATTTAAAAAAAAAATTATGTAGCGCTTCTCTAGGACACCCCCAGGAGTCACCCATTTAAATATAATACGTAATTTCCATAACACCCTGTATCTAACTAGGCTTATCTGTGAGAAAATTTAGAAACAATGCAAAGAGTTCAGATAATTCTCGAGCAGAACTGGTATATATTTATTTATAAACCATTATGACAAAATTAAGTAAATAAAGCACGATATCATTAATCGTAAACGCACTGATTAACGTGTTAAAATTTGCTTGGCCTTGATTAAGGTTAAACTGGCGCCGCAACTAGGCAGACCGTGCCTCCTCCGGGTCGTATTGCTTCTTCTTGGCCATGTAAATGAAAATTAGGAGTTTCTAAAAAAAATTAATCAAAAAATGTTCCCGTGAACTTGCAGAATGGGCCATTTTCTTTGCTTTGACAACTTATATCCACGATATAAAATATAACTTCTTATTTCACCTTTAACCACGCAAATCCGCAAATACCATTTTAATCCTACGTCTCAATTTGATGACGTTCTCGAGTCGCGAGGGTCACCCAACCAGCCTTTATCATCGAGCAAGCCGTGAAGTAGTTGTGCCGAATGACGTCAGCAAACCCGGGGAAACCACGTGCTGTTCGCAAGGTTCTTGTGTTTGCGTTGCGAACATGCGCGCCGTCGCCACCGTGCGGATGGCGTGTTCGATGATTTTGCTGTTGTGTGGAAGCAGACTTACTATGGTGGCAACAGGCCTCATTGTCCGTCTTCTTAGTAAGATTATCGATCCTACGGAATCTTAATCGAGGTTGGTTTTGGTCGTCGTCGTCTTTCGATGTCAAGTTGTGTCTCTTTCGATATCAAATTGCGGCCGTTAGTGGCTCTTTAAAAACTGAGAAATTGTGTAAATTATAACTTTTGGCTCTTCCGTCTCAAAAGGTCAGTAAAATCCCAGAACCGGTGCCAAGTGGTCCAAATGGTGGTTGATTTAAAACGTGGTTCTTGGTGAAGAACGAAGCAAGACTGCACCACCAGGTGGACATTGGAAGTTATCCCCGATGTAGGAGGAGCATATTGGTGAGTATGCCTGAAGGTCACCGCTCATACGCAATAGAATCCAGTCGAAAGTGTATAAACTCAATGCCACGCTACAAGTAGGGTGTTTAGCGGATTTACCCCTCAAACGCCATCACATGTAGCTCGGCTCAAAGGTCGCCCGAGCTTTAACTAAGTCTCTAGCTAATGGAAGCCTGGTCGTCAAAGTTGATACGAACCATTACATACCATGAGGACACAATAAAGGGGATTTATTTGTAAGTGACAGAAGAAGGAGAAAGTAAGGTGGGTGCTCGAAGTCTGGCTGGGGATGTCTTTGGTAACCCACCACTACTACCCGGTACTGCCGGTACCGAAGCTAATGAGTAATCTGTATCACGATGAGCGAAGAAGAGAAGAAAAGGAAATCTCTTGGTTGCTTAAAGCGTAACATTACCAACATTGAAGCCAGTATACAAATACTACGGTAGTACGAATGAGACTCCGAGGATTGTTTGTCTCGAACTGTAAACATTGGCGATCCTAATCCTCCTAATTCATAGAACTCTGGAGAACAGAGGTCTAGCTACCGCTGAGCAGGTGTATTAATGATACAGGGCGCCCGAGCTACAGGAGCCTCAATTCTGGTTATTTTTCGAAAAAAGAGCCCCTTGGAGAATACAGGGCCCACTCAGGGCTAGCTACACCACTGTTGTAGAACTATACAAATGAAAGTGGATGTACATTTCAGATTGCTACATTCGAATCTTGATCTTGGCTTTATTTTTCCTGTATTTGCAGGATTGCAAAAAATCTCCGGCCTGGACGGAAAGTATCTGGCTCGCGATCCGTTCCCAACATACGCTGCGTTGCCCCAGACAGTCCGTGCCGGTGCCGGTGTAATTTAACCTCGAATTTTTTTTCCATGTAGAAACTACGCCTAAATGTCCCAAAAATCGAAAAATCTATGCCGTTTCACGCGTGAATTGGACGAGAAATTGATTGAACTAGTGTCAAAGAACGAGGTACTTTATGACACTTATCACAAGTACTACAAAGATTTAAATGTTAGAGACGACGTGTGGTTAGCCATTTCTTCGATAGTGGGAAAGACCGGTAAGTTCTTTGCAACGTTGTCAAATCGTTTAGAATTTCTTCGGTTTGACTTCGGTTGATTGATTTTTTTTTAGTAAGAGTAGGTGATTGTGTTATTTTAAGATCTTGTTGTGCATGCGAGAGGAAGAGATTACTAATTTTGGCTCATTTTTTGCCCTCATTAAAAGTAAATATAGCTGGACTATATTTCGAATGATGCCTGGGAAAAACCATTGTACAATGTTGCCAAAATGGGCAGGATATACGTTGAAATTTCTGTTAGTTGATTTTGGGGTAGAGAAGAAATATCAGAAATACCAACGGCTTCTACTGTTCTTTTGTTTTTAGTTCAAGATTGCAAAACACGATGGCGCAGTCTCAGGGATCTTTATCACAGAAAGAAAAAGGACCAAAAAATGGGCAAGAAAATTCGTTCGCCATGGGAATACATGGACGCCATGGCATTTTTGGAGGAATTTACAACGGAAAAAAAGTGAGAAACGCGCGCATTTTTTGAAAAAGTTTTTGCATTAATTTGTTTTCTAGGGCATCTCAAGGGGACGCATCGGACGACGAAGACATGAAGATCGACATAAAACAAGAATTCGATGCAGACGTTGCGACTAGCAGCACCAATCATAATGGCGGCCCGGAAGAGCCCAGCGGTCCGCCCAAAAAGGTGAGAATCGAAGAATACCACCATAGCACTTACGACAACACCGCCATCTTACATTTGCTAAGAGAAATTCGAGATCTGGCCAAGGCGCGCGAAAGCCCTATCGCTACTTTTTTCGAAAGTATGGCGAAAACTGTGATGCAATTTCCCCCCGCCCAGGCGGCCGAGGTGAAATTAAAAGTATGTCAAATTGTGACAGAAATGGAGTGTAAAATTTTGGAGGAGACCGGGAATTATCCAGATAATTTAGAGAACTTCGCTTAAAAATGATTGGCTTCCGCCAGTCGGTGATCATATTCTAATTTATTTTATGGGCTTAATTATTGTTTTCTCAAACAAAAAATGGTGCACGAGGAACTGCTTTTGACACGATAGATGACCCATCTTACGTCACAGTCTATCCTTGTGTGCGTACAATTTAAAATATGAAGAAAACATATTTTTTAGTTACCTGGTATTATAGGATTAGTAGTAGATTTCTTTACATATTAAATTTTGGCATGTGATATTAACGGGCGATTCTCTAACGAAATCTACACCGACGTGGAAATGTGACAACTAACTTGACGTACCTGTCACGTTTACATTTATTATCGTAGCCTTACAGCGATGTAAAATCGGTTACAGAATCGCACCAATAAAATAGGAATTTGGAAACTAAAAGGAGTGGTAAAACAATGTGATAAAGGAATTTATTTGGTGATAGTTGAAAAATTAGTTTTAAGCTAAAAAGAATAGAACGTATTTCGTCTGGAAGACTCACATTTAAATTCGTCGTTATACAGGGTGTCCCATAACTAATGGTACACAGGAAAACTGCAGATTCCTTGGGTAAAAATACTGCGACTGGTGTCCAAGTAAAAATTTAATTTTCAATTTTCCTAAATAACTTATTTCTGAATCAATATTTTTGCACGAAATTTTGTGACTAAGGTTTTTTGGGGGAAAGGAATTTGAATTTGTTAATAATTTTGATGTAGATTGTAGGGGGGCCCTCTTTGCGGTACTCTGGATACAGAAAAAGAAGTGTAACTTTCTTGGGCCTTAGTATAATTATATTTTTATTAAAAATATCAGTTTTTCCGTCATTTTTAAGCAATAAAGGTATACTTTGTAAATATCGCTCCGACTAACCGTTTTCGAGATATTTTCAATTACCATTTCTAATGCGCCCGTTTAAATTTTGATTTGTAAATGTGAATTTTGTCACAGTAGGCTTTGGTAAAAACAAATACAATGAAAGCACTTTGGAACCTATATTCTGTCAAAGTTTATTTTCATTTGTCAGCATTGTGGGTGTTTTTAAGGAGTTTTTGAAGATACTGTTATCAAAAATTAAACTAAAAATGCCGCGACATAACTGTTTTCTAACGGAGAATGCGAGACATGGTATGTTTATACGCACAAGAAAATTTTAACAGACCTTGCGTCCAAAACGTAATAGTGGAGGATCCTATTTCTCCCAGTCTGTCGTATAGGCTTCTAAAGATTTTAAAATCTGGCTGCCTTCTATTTGGATACATTTCCAAATACCGCGTCTGTTAAAATTTTCTTGTGCGTATAAACATACCATGTCTCGCATTTCTCCGTTAGAAAACAGTTTGTCGCGGCATTTTTAGTTTAATTTTTGATAACAGTATCTTCAAAAACTCCTTAAAAACACCCACAATGCTGACAAATGAAAATAAACTTTGACAGAAATGAGGTTTCAAAGTGCTTTCATTGTATTTGTTTTTACCAAAGCTTACTGTGACAAATTTCACATTTACAAATCAAAATTTTAGACGGGCGCATTAGAAATTGTAATTGAAAATATCTCGAAAACGGTTAGTCGGAGCGATATTTACAAAGTATACCTTTATTGCTTAAAAATGACGGAAAAACTGATATTTTTAATAAAAATATAATTATACTAAGGCCCAAGAACGTTACACTTCTTTTTATGTATCCAGAGTACCGCAGAGAGCGCCCCTATAATCTACATCAAAATTATTAACAAATTCAAATTCCTTTCCCCAAAAAAACCCTAGTCACAAAATTGTGTGCAAAAATATTGATTCAGAAATAAGTTATTTAGGAAAATTGAAAATTAAATTTTTACTTGGACACCCTGTATCTCGGTTATTACCAGTTATTGAACTAAACTAAGTATGGTCAAATCGCAGTATTTTTACTCAAGGAATCTGCAGTTTTCCTGTGTACCATTAGTTATGGGACACCATGTATACGTTCACTTCCAGAAAAGTGGACGAAATGCCGCGATTGCATTGGTGTAGTTAATCGCACAAAAAGTATTCGCATGAAGATGACTGGGAATACTGATCGATCGAAACGTTGTGGCTTGTGATATAAAAAAGACACTGTTAAGTAATTGATTTAATCTGTAAGAAATTAGTATTTATTTATCGATACATTGTACGAATTGTTTAGTTGTAGAAGGACCTGTTTCCTACACCAATGCTTCTGTAGAGTTAACCATATCAATAGTAGGTTCGATCGCAGAGCGTAAGTCCCAATCGGTTGCAAATTTAGTTCTGCGCATGTTCGATTGTCGACTGGTTGCTGCTTTTTGTCTCTGTGAACGGGTACACATTCCAAACTTTCAACTCCGAGAATTGACATCTTAACTTAACCTACAAGTATTCTTATTCATGCTCATTTTTGCTTTGTTTCGAGCTGGACCTTTCGTTTTGGAATGGATATAATGGAAAGTAAGCCAAAACTAAAGAAAATAAGAAGACGAATCGGTGAAAACAACAAGTCCAAAGGAAATAACCCACAATTCCGTACCAGTACGTACGATTATTCTGACGGTTGCAAATCACTTGACAGTCCATACACTTTGCTCTGCGAACGAACCTAATAAATAAACATTTTCTGTTACAAAATGTATTTCGGAATGTGATAAAGGAAAATTTTCGGTGATATTCGTTGTTTAATATAACATGGTTTCCAAAACCAAAATTATTTTGGCGTCTAGACTCTAAATATTGAATTTTTGTACATAAATGATGTTTAAAACAGATGTTTGGTGTTTTATTGGGCTCAATTGACCTATGTATTGAATTATCTAATAATGTTTTTGTTTATCAGACGCGGACCCGCATTATTATCTATTAATCAATTGAATCTATTAATTAAATGGAATTATGAATAATAGGTTTTCGTTTGGGAAATTTCGTACATGTGAATGTTAAACGTGAACGGGCGGGAGCGATACATAGATTCAATTAATTATCTCTTATTCTTGTAATTAAAATAACGGCAAAAATGTTATTAACATTTTTACGTATTCTTCGCATCACTGAACAAAAAGGTTGTGTGTGATTGGTCGGATATGATCAAATGTTAGTCTTCGTTGTCTGTATACAGGGTGTCCCATAATATATGGGTCATAGAGCAACTGGGGATACTAAACATCAGCTCTTCAGGTATTATTTTCACTTCTGGTATATGAGGATATAAAACCACCTATGTTAGTTAGAAAGGTTATTCTATCGATCGACCGGAGGCGTTCCAGCAAACATGTCCTCTAATATATTTTACAAAAGAGCGTGATCTTTTTCCGTGTGGATTTTTCTGATTAGCCTGGTCAATTCTACATGAAAACGATCTCTTGTGTTTTTTGTCAAACGCACCATTCTTGATTAAAGCAATTAAATTTAATATTGGGTATCATTTAACTGGTTAGCAAAATATTCTTATTTTGACGAAGAAACATGTAATCGGGCAGCCAAAATGGCTAGTTGGTCGGCAACTTATGGACAGCAAACATTTCTGAATCGGTCAGTAATTAATGTCATACTAGAGTGCTCTAAATTATTTTGGTACGCAAATTAAATATATAAGCTGCTATGAGCGATCCACTTTTAATCAGATATTGGTAAGCAATCAGCGGGTAAGCAAAATATTTAATTTTGGTCATCAAAAAAAAAAGCAATAAAACGTGAAATAGTGACAGTGCCATGGGAAAACAAGTGAAAACCCGCCCCCGCTACACCTTTTGTAGCTGATTTCCTTCTGTATTCGGCAAAAGAAAACACAAGAAAGTTACATAAATTGACAGTGCCCTGGGAAAACAAGTGAAAACTGCCACACCGAATGAAAACACACGCACGCAATTAGCTACTCGTATCACGCGACTGCTTTCGCTCCGCCCACAATAACGAACTTTGCCGCTTATTCAAAACAAACGCAATCCAATGATTTATATTGATAACCATTCTTTTAATATGCAATCCTCTGAAGTAAACTGCTTCTAGACATGTTTTTTCTACTGACCAATTGTAAAATCTTGCTGACCAAGTAATCATTTCGCAGCTCGACTGTTAATTAAGCGAACACAAGATACCACAAGCGGACTGAGATCGGTTAAATTGTTGACAGTTTGTAGCATTTTTTGCAGAACAAGTGTTGCAGCCCGATTTTTATTTATTGCAAGCAAAATCTTTTTACGCTGATCAAATGATTAATGGCTATTTTTTCTGCGAACCAATTTTAATAACGGCAAACCATTTAGTTACTTTTTCTTTAATATTTATGGTTATACATATTGATAATAACGAATTCTGTTTTAATAAACTTTTCCGGGAATTAATTCACTTAACTAGTGTTGTGATCGCTCGAGCGAAAAACCGCTCGAGTATTCGATTATTGAAAAAACCGAGATCGCTCGATTATTAAAAAAAACCGCTCGAGTTATAAATTCAAGCGAAAATCGTCGCTTGTTACTTATTACCTTTCACTCGATACCCGAGCTTCGCTTGACGCGGACGTATATTCGAGCAGTTTATCGCTCGATAGGAAATACTACTCTTTATAAATTCAGGCGAAAAGTTGAATCGTTGATTCACTTGATACCCGATCTTCGCTCGCCACCCGAAATGTGCCGATTGGCGACGTTCGAGCTTGACGCTCAGAAGGCTGACACGACATACGTCTTTCTTAAAGGCACATAGACGAGATGGTGCATATAAAAAGTATGCCAAATCCCTTACTGGATTCATCACAACATGGATTTTGTTTTGACTGGGACTGGCTAGCCAGCGGCGATTGTAAATTCTTAAAAAAAGGATGTACAGTGAAACCTCTCATAACGGACATCTCTAATAAGCGGATCTCTATTAAGCGGACATTTTCTCATAGCCGAACTAAGAACTAGGTATATGAAATTTCATGAAGATCAACCTCTCTTTGGCGGACTCTCCTTTGGGCGGACGCGGACAGGCTGTTTTCATACAAAACCCTCGTTTAAACGGCCAAAAAAATTTTAAAAGTATTTGGGAGACGAATAAGTACGGTGCAAAAACTCTCTGAAGACACACCGGCAACTATGCCTGGCGAAAGGACTTCGCCGAATGAAAGTATGTGTGATTCCCCGACAGCAGTCCGCCGTTTATTTGTGAGTTGTAAGGTTAAAATCGTAAACAATGGCAGAAAAATGTCGCGTTTTGAGTCTGAAGGAGAATATTGATGTTGTGAAAGTTTGTAATTTGATAACAATGATTTGGGCGAGTTCATTAACATTGATAGCAATGTGCTATTAGAAGATGATAGTGACCCCATTCCTACCGATTATGTAGCCCAAACTGGAACCACATTACTATCTGACGACTCTGATGAAGAAGTTGAATGCAGTAATCAAACAAATGTCACCAATTATCAACAAGCCATTAGTATGGTAAAGGAATTATAAGAGTATGCAACGAATGTGACTCTACCGCAATGGAATTGTTATCAGACAGAAGTTTTAAAACGCAAACACGTCAAACTACGTTATTAGATTTTTTTAGCACTACATCCTAA
Source organism: Barypeithes pellucidus (assembly GCA_963991005.1). Lineage (NCBI taxonomy): Eukaryota > Metazoa > Arthropoda > Insecta > Coleoptera > Curculionidae > Barypeithes > Barypeithes pellucidus. The sequence goes on along the minus strand of OZ022565.1, from coordinate 12,725,977 downwards.
CTAAAACTAGTGTATTTTTGTTATGTTATGTTTATTTGTACATACATATACATAGTAATAATTTTGCTTTTACATATTACCTAATACCAAATTTCCCATAGGCGGGCAAACCCGAACAAACCCACCCAAGAGAGGTTTCACTGTAATTTTTTTTTAATTCAGAATCAACTGTTCTTCCTTAATAAAAACTCTAGACTGAACTTCTAAAACGTACAAAAACAACCCCTGGTGTTTTATCAACACTTTCTTCTTAGTCATAAAAATTTCAAGTGATTAATCGCTCGAGCGATTCACTCGATTATACAACTCCATGTATATTTTTCCCATATAGAAGGATGTGATTAATAAGTGATAATCATTTAAGTGATTATCACTTGGTGGTCACATTGTTGTAATTGTCATTTTTTGACAAATTACTTCAGAAGTAATTTCTGTCAGTTCTTGTCATGGTCTGCGAACTTCAAATGGGGTTGTTGACCTGTATATTTGCTCAACATTAGTTCTGCCGTTTTCGTAATGGCGCTCCGATCGCTCTTTTGTCTTTTTATAGCAGGAATCTATTATCATCATGCCATCTTCGCATGACTGCGCTTCACTATTGGTCAATAGATGGAGCATCACTTTTTTCATTGTTGATCCACCATCCGGGCGGACATTCGAATTTTACCGCTGTCGGTATGTCAGTTTGAGACGCGCATTAAATTCGTATTTTTTGCTAAAATATTCCACGGTTTACAGTCGCACATAGTCATTTTAACTTGTCTTTGTGTATATTAGTGTAATTTAGATTTGTATCCGATTTGAAATCGTTGTACACTGAGCCTTGACTCACTTCATTTTGACCAAAAACTTTCGTGAGTACTTTTATTTTATTTTAAAAGGTAAGTTGAAAATTATATTATAACATTTTTAGTAAATTGGAAGAATACTATTAATTTGTCCCTTGGGAGTGTTTTGGTTGAGAAAAACTTCACATTTTCACATTAATTTGCGTGTGAATAGTTCTAGCACTATGTTGTGCTTGACGCTACGTGACGCTCTATTATCAGCTAGTATCATGCTAAAAAGTAACATTCCGCACTTTTTTCTTGTTACTGTTAGTGTATTGTAAGTGCTCTATAGTTATTTTTTTTTATATTTTAGGATGTAAACTGGTTAAAAATATGCCTTACTGTTGTGTCAGTAGCTGTTATAAAAGTTATGAATCGAAACATTGCTTTCCTGACCCAGCCAAAAACAGACTTCTTTTGGACAAGTGGGTGTCGTTGTGTGGAAACCGTCGTTTAGTTCGTGAAATTACTCCATCAAAAATTTATAATAGTTGCAGAGTTTGTTCCATTCATTTTCTGCCTGAAGATTTTGGACCAAATCTTAGACTTAAGAAAGGAGTATTACCATCAATAAATCTACCAGGTATATTAAATCGTTTATTTTAAAATAACTCGACCAACTTATTAAGTAGGATGAGGCAGTAGAAATGAGCCGATTCTGTGTATTGTACACATAAAAATAACACATATAATAAATAATCCGTTCATTCATGAAAATCTTGTATATATTTTTTTAAGTAACTTAAATTTAAATATTTCATGAAGCTTATTAATTAGTCCCCTCAATCCCCCTACTTTGATACCATAGCATAGCCACAACTATTGACTGTTTCAGCTTCTATACACCCAATTTTCGAAAATATTACTGATTATCCAATAGCTAACGTGACCTTCCTACCTACTTCTGCTAGTGCTGAAGAGGTATTACCTGTTCTACCGGGTCAAACGTTAATTGAATATACAAAACAGGAGGTGGATCCCTGTACTACTAAGCAGGGGATCTCAATAGAGATGGATATTGTCCCATTAGATACTGAAGAACATGAACATATCGGTACTTCCTCGAAAGTACATATTATGACAACCCCCAAAAGTAAGTTAAGTTGCATAAAATAATTTTAATTTATACGGTGGGTATCCCGCTCTGTGTTTAATACTAAAAGCAACTTTTTATGCTAAAAAATTATTATAGATTATAGAGTAAGTATATGTACGTCGCTAATATAAATTAAAGAACGTTTAACAATAAAATATGAGAATATTGTTGAAGGCAGAACAGACTGAAATCATTTTTGTTATTTGCATTTTAGAATATATATTTTTTTAGAACGTTCTTCACTCTTAGCAGAAGTGAATGTGGGCCAAATTAAAGACTTAAGTCCTCTATCAAAGGGCTATCCAGTTTAAGAGGCAGGCAGAAAGATTAAAGAAAGGTGGTGTATTGACAAGAAGAAAACTTCGAATGATTGAAAAACTAACCAGTCCTGCAGTGTTCAGAAAGTTCTCTCAAGCATGGATAGAATTAAAGCTAGGCTTTTTCAGAGTCAGTTAGACAATATCGAGAAGAAGCCGAAAGGACGACGATACACCCTTGAGGACAAGGTTATTGGTTAACGGTAATAAAACTGCTGAACAGAATCCCGATACGCCCAGGACTACATACCGAAGTGTTCACTATTTTGAAAGCGGAAGTCAAAAATTTTTCAAATGTTCTCGATAAACATTGTATTTTAATGTTTGACGAAATTAATATTCAACCACAGGTTCAACCCAATATAAAAGAAGGAACTGTGGAAGGTTTTGATTTATTTATACCACTTAAAGATATTTTAACTTAATCTGAGGGGTCAGTTTGTGACTCGTCCATACAAATATATTAATATTGACAAATTTATGAACCATTGGATGCTTTTTCTTTTTAAAATCAAGCAAAGCATATTTCTATCCATATTTTGAAAGCAAGAGATATAATATATTTGTAATTAACAGGTGAACTAGGAAATCCAAGATTTCGATTTTGTTTCCTGATTTCTCCTTTTTTTTCTTGCTTTTAAAATACGTTCATAAATAAGCTATTTGCCTGATTTTTGAATAAAATCAAGGGTGCATATTATTCCAAGAATCTGGCGAAGGCGCTAGTAAAATACCCTCAAAAGCAGCGCCATCTCGTCGAGAGTTTCTTAAATTTAATTTGAACTACAGGTTTCTAATATGGAAATGGTGTAATATAACTGCCGTCGCCGATAGATGGCTTACCAATATTAACAGGTTTGTTAACATGGAAGTGTCCATTCTATTAACAAACATAAATATACATATGGTTCTTGTTACAAAATGGCAAAAGAAAGATTTGGTAAAATTTTGTTGTCTAAAGTCGACGATGCTATTAAAAATGTGAAGCCCAAAAATACCGAGCGTTCCGACAAATATGTATGGAAGCAGTTTACTGAGTTTTGCCTTGCGCGAAGTTTCGAAATTGAGAAAATGTCAACAGACAAGGATTTGTGCAACATTTTAAAAGACTGGGCATATAATATGCGAAAATCCGACGGAAGCGATTATAAAGAAGGTGTGGTCAAGCTTTTATGGAACAAAACGGCCAAAATGCTCCAGGAACTATATTTTGAAAAATATAATCGCCACATAGATCCATTCAATGACATGGTTTTTCAAAGCGCCCGTTTTGCCCGTAATGCAAAACGAAAAGAGTTGCAGGCGGTACCTGGTGCACGAAAGGAGAGTTCCACGGGTTTGACGAGACAGGAAATAGAAAAAATGGCCTTTAGTTTGGATGAAAATACCCCAGATGGGCTTCAACGGAAATTTTTCCACATAGCTGCATCCGAACTAGCATGGAGGGGAAATGAAGCAGTTTTTTTGCTATTGGAATATTTTAAGGAGGAAAAATATAATAACGGGTCTAGTACCGGTCGTCTGGAATACAACCCAATATTTTCTAAAACGGCGCAAGGAGGAGCAAGTCGAACATGCGAAAGTAAGTGGCTTGTAAAAAATCTTGTGAATCCGGATTTATGTCCAATACGGTTATATTTTAAGCTAATGTCCAAAAGAGGCGAAAACATTAAAACTAATCGATTCTTTTTGACGGTCAATCAGAAATGGAAACAGAATGATAATTTCCCATGGTTTAAGAATTGTCCAGCAGGTATTAACATTATAAGAAACTGGATAAAAATGGGAGCAATCAACATCGGCCTAGATACGAAAAATAAAAAGATTACGAATCACTCTAATAGAGCTTCAACAGTAAGTGCCCTTAGCAGTTCAGGTGCTAATCTCCAGGAAGTTATCAAAATAACGGGCCATAGTTCTATAAATTCTGTTACTCCCTATCTCCAGCTCAGCGAGCAGCATCATCTGAAGATTTTGTCGCAAATGAGAGCCGAAAATACATCGTCATCTACTTCTGATGCTGAAGCCCAATTTCAAACACCTCCACAACTAAATTTTAATAATCATGTAGATTTTTTATGTAAAAAATTAGGTAAAAAAATAGGTTTTTTTCGTCGAGTGTCTCCTTGCCTGTCTCAGTGGACAAAAATGCTTGTATTTAACACAATTGTCTTGCCACATTTTAATTACTGCTCTTCTTTGATGATTTCATGTACCAAAGAAAATTTAGAAAGGCTACAAGTGCAACAAAATAAAGCAATGAGAATTGTGTTAAACTGTGATAGGTATACTCCAATAAGAGGCATGTTAGCAGCATTAAATTGGCTATCCGTTGAGCAATGCATTAGACAGGCAAATTTAATATTAATATACAAAATAGAGCATAATCAGTTACCTGCATATTTGAATCTTTTTTTGGAAAGGAGATCAGGGTTTCATGGACATAATATTCGTTCCAGACAGAACTATCATATACCTTCCGTTAAAACAACGAGCTTACAAAAAACACTTTTTTATGAGGGCATTTGCCTGTACAATGCTTTGCCTGGCGAAATCAAGGGTGCACCTAGTTTAAATATTTTTTAGCGAAGACTGTTTGGTTATTTAACTGATGGTTAATAATATGTATTGTGAATACTGTGTATATGTATATGATTAGCCAAGTGCTAAATAAAGAAATATATTATTATTATTATATGATAATAATTTATCCAATAGTTCAAGTTTTAACTATAATAATTGTAATTTCGTAATTAACAATAATTACTGTAATAAAAATGTTTAACTCAGAAAGATATATGTACTTTATTTCGTTGTATAATCCTTTGAATACAACTCGATGTTTCGGTATTACCGACACATCTTGTGGTATTACATTCGATTATTAAAATCATCGATTTTTCCCAACCCTACACTTAACCATAACAATAGCATTAACTAGGACAAAGCCGAGTCAAAAAAAATGTATGAACCGTTCAAATTTTCCAAAAAATACGTTTCTTGTTATGAGTAAGACGTACCTAATACACTGACAAACTAAATACATAGATCCAGTTATTATTTGCAGCCCTATATTTTTATTAAACCGATCGATCCCTGTCAGAATTAACCGTTGGTTAACAGTAACCTATTGAGGGCTATTGAATGAAAACATCAATAACGACCCTTACCAAATAATAAAGAATGAGAAAGGACCTGCCTTTTTTTACCAGTCCGTTGTGTTTTTGTCGGCTATATGGGGCGGAAATTGGTAAAGAAAAGATTTACAAAAGGCAAGCCGGATCGAAATTAAACGCAGAACCGTCTAACAACGTATGAATGAACGTCGTATCGACATTTTTTTTTAGTTGTAAGCTTACTAACGTGATGAATTCGTTTTTTTCACCGTTGTGAAATAATTTGTTTCCATGTGCTTCAGATTTCGAATTTGTCGCGTTATACAGGGTGTTTCCTAACCTCTCTGAAAAAATAAAGGAGGTGACCTTATTTTAAGACGAAAATGCGGTATAAAAGTTTTTCGCATGTCGCTTCGTTTTCGAAATACAGGGTGTTAAAAAAAATAATGTATATTTCATTTTATTAATTAATGCCGATGATTTGATAATGCACATGATTTAAAAACTTTTAATAATGAACTCATATGAGCAAAAGTCAAATAAATTGCTGCAAATGTTCTCCATGAGCCAGTAATCACCGAATCACCCATGTACACGACGTACTAAATTGTCTCTTACATGTTGGAAAATTTCGGGACTGGCGCGAATCGTATTAAAACCATCAATAATACCCAGTCGAAGGGCTTCTTCAGTTTCAATAGGAGTAGTATAAGCGAGTTGCTTAAGGTGACCCCAGAAATAAAAATCCAATGGATTTTATGATATAATTTGACGATAAAAATGCGAAAATAACTAAAAAATTAAGGTACTCTTTTGCCCTGATCCCCGCAAATGAATTAATTGTAAAAATGACCCAAAGTGAAGTCTCTAATCCTTTATGTTTAACAAATATCATCCGTCTTAAAATAAGGTGAGGATTTACCTCCTTCATTTTGTCAGAGACGTTAGGAAACACCCTGTATACAGGGTGTTCCTTAATGACGTGCCAATATTTCAAGGTGTGATTCCTTTGGTCATTTTAAAAAGAAAAGTTCATATGAACATATGTACGCAATGGCTTAATTTTTTTGCTACAGGGTGTTGAATTTTTATATTTTAAATGGTTATTTTTAAATATCTCCGAAGGTACAGTTCTGTTCATTAAAAACCCGTACAAGTCTTATAATTAGTTTCTCTATTATTTAAGCTATTTAGAACAGGCTTTTGTGACTGATTATTATTGTTAGGTTATCATTTATGTTAAAGGTTAGATTATGCCAAAAATGCAAATTTGGATTATAATATGAAGTAAATAAAAGAAAAACGTAACAGAAACTAAAATTATATTAAACAAGAATTATAAAAGATTTAAAAAATTAATATTTGGTCATTGAACCTTCTTTTTCGATCACCTGTGATAATCTATTAGGCATAGAGTTTATTAAATTTCTTGCAATATTTTCTTTAAGTTCTTCCCAGCATTGATGTATAATTTCCCACAATTCATTAGAATTATGAGGAAAAAAATTCCTATGATAGATTTTCTTTACGATTATAGCCCATACATTTTCTATCGGATTAATATCCGGACTGATAGAAGGCCAAGGTAACACTTCTACATTATTGTTGTGAAACCAGTCCTTCACAACATTTGCAGTATGCACTGGGCAATTATCCTGCTGATAAATAAAAGAATTATTTGGATAAATGGAGCGAACAGATGGAAGCATAATATGTTCTAGAACTGACGATAATTTTCAGCATTGAACCTTCCCTCCAATTTCCAGCATACCCCAAGCCCATAGTAACTTATCCAACCCCATACATTGACAGAAAAGCGCCCTGGTCTAAAAGCAAGATCACTGATATACCGCTCTTCAAATCTTGTTCGGTCTGGTCGATACACTCGAATTGATCCATTGTATGTAGATTGGAAAGTCTTTTCATCCGTGAATATTGCCCTATTCAAAATTGAGGTTCGCGATATATATAATTTAATGCAAACAGTAACCGCGATTGCTTTCGTTCTTCTGTTAGTTTAATTTTTTTCGCGGCCACGCGGTTTCTTAATTCTGATTTATTGACTCTTCTACTGGCCGTAGGTCGAGAGCCAGGAAATCCTGTGGCATTCATAGCTTGCCTCACCATTTGAAAGGGATTATCTCTTAAGTGGCCTAGAAACAAAGCATCTTCTTCAAGACTGGAAATTCTAGGACCTCCAGAACCCTCTCGTCGGTAGAATGACCCTTCTTGTTGCCAGCGCTTCTTAATTTCTTGGATTGTGCTCTTATTTCTGCCATATAATTGTGCTATGGAACGAATTGACCATCCGTCTTGGATTCTTGCTACTATTTGTGCCTTCTCTACAATAGTTAATTGACGAGGCATTTTAAATGTTTGACTTTTAGACGTCTAACAGCAATTGCCACCATGCAATTTTAAAAGTGTATGCCAAAAATAAAAACGAACGACTTACACCGGGACAAATTAGATGTTGGTATGTGTTAATAGGATATAGAACCACAAATTGTACCCGCGAAGCGGGTCGTTTCTAAATTAAGCGCGTGCTCTAAGATAATGTCTTATGAAACTTGTATCTTAATATACTATTATGTGTCTTTCTGATTTTTGATATGATTTACTGGAAGCTAGATATTAAGGGTGGGAAGTGTTCAAATTAGCACCCTGTATAATAAAGCAGTTTCATAACACCCTGTATACGATAGAGGTTTCCGTATAGGTCTTGCAGGTGATTGAAAAAGTTTTTATGTCTATATCAATATTTGCCCAACCAATTAAACGATCGTCTACAAAGCATTTTCAATTTTATAGTAAAAACTATAAATATCTACACTAAAACAAACATTAGTATTATTTTTAGTCGGGATTTTTGGACTTACGTACTAAACGAAGGCGCCCGCCTTGAAAATTATTTCGGAAAATCAAAATAAACATTCGCTGGAATGAAATTTAAACGGTTGCGTATTTTTCAAAGTTTGATGTTATTTTAAAAAGGGGGCATAAGAAAATTTAATGAAGAAATAGTACATTGTTTGGGTTTGTCCGCTCACCTTCGGCTCGGTCGGCCATCTCCGCATCTCGTCCGTAAAAGCATCTTTTCGGCCCTTGATACGTAATGTCAAGCGCGGATCCAGGGGGAGGGTCGTGGGGGTCATGACCCCCCCAAACCATCAATTTAACACGAAAAATACCATATATACCGGTTTGACTAACGCGGCAGACCCCCCCCCCCCCCCCAACCGAAGTTCTGGATCTGCCCTTGCGTAATGTACTATTCCTTACAGTAAGGAAATGCATATTTCCTAAGAGTTATTTTCCGTTGCCTAACAACGATTAAGTGTAGGGAAATATTGACTTTTTCTTTCAAAAATGTTATCAAAAATGTCAATATTTCCGAACGATTTTTGAAATCCGATTTTATTTTTATTTTTCCGTCCCGCGGCCACTAAAACCAACCAACACATTTATGCACTCGGACCTGTGCCTTAAGCATCTGCCCGAAAAAAAGAAATCGTTATACGCGATAAGGATATTCATATAAATGTCGACAAAAGATGGGCATGTTTGCACCTGTGGGGGCTACCTTCTGCCCATTGTGATATGACCCCTTAAACACCATAAAATAATAACTTCAAAATTGTTTTACGCTGATGATACTTTCTTTACAACAGGTGTATCGTTACGAAAGTGCGCGGGTTTTTTTGGTGGTTTTATGGTAATGGTAACCATGGTAGGGTATCTCGATTATCAGGGGCGTATCAGCTGTTTTTATTCGTTATTGAATACATGCTAAAAAATAAAGATATTACAAACTACAGATAGAAAAATGTACATTTCTAGCCTACGCAACGAATACAAACGGTCTTTCCCACCTCTTTCGGCCATTATTGCAGCATAGCCAGATTGACATATTTATCGCAAAAGTATCTTGCAAAATCCCAATTAACTATTTGTTAATTTGACAATTACAACTGTTTACCCGCAATTGCTCTTAAAATAAATTTATTTTCCAATAACTTTACTATATACTCTGAGAAGGCGAAACGAATCTTGAACTAATCCAACTGCACTCTGGCAACATCTATTTCTATTTTACAACTGCGCTACATGTGCGCTACGATTCGGACCCAAAATATGAATGAATACTAATCTCGGTAAACATTACAACGTTGGCGCTTTGATTTAACGGATTGCTTATACAGGGTGTTCCTTAATGACGTGCTGATATTTCAGGGTGTGATTCCTTACCAGTGGCGTCCCTGCAAACATGTCCTATGCTATTTTTTACAAAAAAGATGGTACCCCACTGACATTTTTCCATGTGGATATTTTTCTGATTAGCCTGGTAATTTCTACATGAAAACGGTCTCTTGAGTTTTTCATATTGAAACTCATTATTATTAACATTGAGAAAATAATTGATGATACATTTTGTTTTATAAAAATTGTTGGAGTGGGCAATTCGATGCGAAGACGGGCGGAAGCGTGCCTTTTAAGTGAAGGTGGCCATTTCCAACAATTTTTATAAAACACAATTTATCATTAATTATTTTGAATTTAGTGGTTTTAATCAAGAACGTCTGACGAGAAAAACTCAAGAGACCGTTTTTATGTGGAATTGACCAGGTTAATCAGAAAAATATCCACATGGAAAAATGTCAGTGGCGTACCATCTTTCTTGTAAAAAATATCATAGGGCCTGTTTGTAGGAACGCCACTGGTGGAACAATTGAATAACTTTTCGAACCAAAATTTGTGGTTCTATATCCTACTAACACATACCAAAATTGAAAACAATAACTAAAGTACTTTCGGAGATATTAAAAATAACCATTTAAAAAATAAAAACTCAACACCCTGTAGCAAGAAATTTAAGCCGTTGCGGACATATGTTCATATGAACTTTTCTTTATAAAATTACCTAAGGAATCATACCCTGAAATATTAGCACGTCATTAAGGAACACCCTGTATATTTTGGTTGATTTGTATTTTTTTTGTGATTATTGGTGAAAAATTGTCTTTATTCAATCATGGTGCATTCATGTGTGGTTTGTAAAAGAGTGGATCATTTCAATAAGGATTTATCTTTTCATCGATAAGTATGGTTATGTTTTAATATTTAACCAACTGATATAGCCAGACTTCAACATTGATGCCATTCAGCCAACAAACACGTAGTTGTTCTCTCTTCCACCCGTTACTGATATTCAATAACATTTCACACAATCACAGCTTCACTTTCCAAGAGTTTTATGAATGGATCATGGAATCTGTAGTTTACAAAACCTTTGCTGAAAAACAATAATAACAGTTACTTGTTTCAGGATATACGCATCGCCTACTAAATTTTATTTTGTTTCGAACGGCTTAACCAGAGGTTTATAATTAGCCAATTTTGACGTCGTAAAATCTAAAGTTTTCGCAACTATTTCAAGCGGGATTTAATGGCATATAAAGAAGATTTAATAGAGAAAAATTATGGCTCTTATGTCACCCGCTTTTTATTACTTTAGTCTGGTTAAGTGCTCGATTTACTATTTAGTAAAACTAATAAGTACATTTGAAGTAATTAGTTATTTAAACTCGAGAATAGCGCAGAATCTAAATCCACAATACCCTACCGGTTGCAAATCAATCGGCAATCGATACTTTTTACTCTACGAGCACCGAATTCTTGGTCAGCAGTACACATATTTGGCTTCTGTGAACATTTGAAAGCAACTGCGCATGCCTCGGGCAGATTGCAACTATCTCCGACTGCTCAACGAACGAAACTATTATATCAAGAGAATATCTGGCCTTAAAAAAGTAGACTACTTCCGGTCGCCTCTCGCTTCCGTAGCCGATATTTTATTCTAAATGAAAACTTGAAAGCAAACAAGTGTATAAAATATTATTTCGTCCCGAGAACCGACCCCTTATTGTCGCTTGACGTTAAGGGTGGAAAATGATTTGTGGCCCTTGGAAAATAACGCGTAGGACGGCGGCGGGATCTTCATCCCTTTTGTGATGAGTAACCCCACTTAGGATCGTGTCGGATCTTGGGGGTAAATTACCAATAATATGACAAAGCAACTAGAGAAAATTTGTAGTGAATCATTGCGTGCATGGCCCTTTTCGGGATTATAATGGGAAAATCTTGGCAACAACGGTAAACAATACATAGAAAATTATTGGGGATGCAGAAGTATATAAGTACTTTAATACCCTCGTTGACCTGGATACTATTATAAAGTTATAGGTAACGATATTTCTTTGGAGAGGCTTGAGAGAAAATGATATTACGGGCAATTTGCAATAGCTTACTTCACCCTTTAAGAGGATGGGCAAACTTACCCCAATGACTTGGTAGTTTGATTTTTTTTGGCGATGGAAAACCCTTTATGGGCACCGAGTACTTGTTCTATCTTTCCTCAGTAGTGTGGTAGTCCTTATACCCACTAAAACCCACCCTCGATGTTCACCCAGATGCGCTTCACGGAACCATCATAATTGACATCTCCGAAGGCAACATGTGACCTTTTCTTCCTCCTCTCTATCTCCTGTTTCATTCTTCTTTTTTTTATAATCAAACACAAGCCCTATAGCAATAATCCTTTAGGGCACTCTGGGAGTGGTGCATGTGCGCAAAAAGCGATTCACGTTGGTTTTGAATCATTAGAGGTTATATTCGTTAGTAAACACGACCTCGGGAAGGTCGTCCATAAGGATGAAGTCAAATTTCCAACCTGTCTTCGATGTTCTAGGCTGTCGAGGTTCTTAGTCAGCTCGTGGTCTCCAATCAGACGAATGGCCCTCCTTTCGATGGAATCTAGTAGCCGAAGAGTATGTTTGGGTGTAGAGCTCCAGACATGAGAGCAGTACTCTAGTGATGGTCGAATCTGGGCTTTGTATAGTGTCAAAAGTTGTTGAGGTGTGCACAACTTTCTGGTTCGGAAGAGTACACCAAGTTTCTGAGAAGCTATCTTGGCGATTGCCACAACTGGTTATGCCAGCACATACTTCCTCCTAGATTGACGCCCAGCAAATTAATAGATGAAGCCAGTGGAATTGCGTGTCCGTCCATGACTATATCCGGTTCTGTAATGTTAACCTTTAGAGAAAACTGCTGCCTGGGGTTTTTAGCGTTAAATTCGACTTGGTTACTGTCACCCCAAGCCAAAATTTCTTCCAGGTCTTTGTTGAGGCCTGATACTTCATGCTGCCTGCGAAGATGTGCGTCGGCAGCCGATGTTTGTGCATTCAAAAAGAAAGATGTGTGCTATCATCAGCAAAACTAAATATCGGATTTTTCGTTTTCACTAGAAGGTCGTTAATGTAGAGTAAGAAGAGAGTGGGAGACAATGTGGAACCTTGAGGAACACCGGCATTGATGGTGAATGTGTCTGAGAGAAATCCGTCAATCGCCACTTGCAGAGAGCGGTCCTTAAGGAAGCTAGACAACCATGCAGAGAATCGACTGGGCATACCATAGGATCGCAGTTTACTTAGAAGTCTCTCATGCCAAACACGATCAAAGGCTTTAGAATTGTGTCATATTACCCATATTTTCTGCTTTAGGTCTGATTTTGCATTTCGCCCTCTCTGTTCTGCTTATTCCTTTCTTCGCGTTCCTCAGTTTCTAGTATCGTTTTCAGCAATTTTTGGATTTCGTTCCAGTTTTCCCTTGAGAAAACCATAATGTCTACTATGTTGTCCGGTGTTATTTCAGTGCTTACTCTGGTTTCCGTATCTTCCCTTAACTCCCTCCATCGTTTGCAAGTGAAGATTGTGTGTTGCGGTGTGTCAGCCACAGTGCAAATTGTACAGTTTTCTTCCGTGTCTTTTCCAACACGCTTTGCATATATCCTATACATCCCGTATCTAGAGATAGCCTGGGTAACCTTTCTATGCTCACATTTAATCTATTTGTTGATGTCAGGGAATATTCTTTTGGTCCATTGACCCTTAGATAAATTGTTGTTCCATCTCTCCTGCCATTTCTTCAACGTTCTGTCCTTTACTTCCATGTACGTCTCTTCTGGTCACCGTTTATACATTTCCTTTCTCCTGCCATCAAGTCTATGGGGGGTATGCCTGCGATGTTGGTAGTTTGATTAGAGGCGTGTTTAATCCAAATCAAGTTGGTATAACAAGGATCAGAGGTAGCAAGCAAAAGAGGCCTTTTGGAACCTCCTAAAGATGGAGTAAAAGCTGTAAAATTGTAAAAGTGATATTTTGTTGTCCGGATACTCCATATATACCACCCAGGGCAATATATTTTGTTCTTTTTTTTTTCTCGGAATTTTTTAAGAGGACGAGATGACTTGATGGAAGTGAATGATCACTCCGAGGTTCAAGAATAGGGTTTCAGGCGTTTTTAGGAGAAAGGAATAAGCACTTCTGTCGATATCATCATTCTCGTAAGTCACGAATAGAGGTCCTGGACGGACTTAAGTATATAAGGAGCCACAGGAGGATTTAATGGTGCAGATAGACACTTATATTAGTGATCTGATGGATTGACGTGCTCGCTGTAAAGGACGAAGCAATTACCAAAACCGCACATCTGGTAAACAATGTTGGTAGCGAACCTTAGTAAAACTGTAGATCGCTTCTCGCTGATAGTCGAAGCATAGTTTCCTTTGCTAGTGCCACCAAGTATTCTTCTGTTCCCACTTACCAAATTTTCTCGTTCCCACACGACATGTTGTGTTATCGATAGAGGAACGATCAATGTTATATCTTTATTCGCTCAGTAGATTATGATATTCCGAAATCGTTTAATGCGAAGAACAAATGTTCGAAAAGGCCATGCCTCATCCGATATGTAAATCAAATAAAAGTCGGCGGACTGTGCGCGAAAACGAAAAAGGGGTTGTGAGATAATTGTTTTTCTGGATAAAGGGGCGCTAAATGGAGATGATGGGGAATAGACTGTTTGGATTTGAAGTCGTTGATATAGAATGGAAGGGATGTTAAATAAATGACGTTGTTACGTGCATGCTGGTGTAAAGAAGTTACGGAGTTTTCGGGGTGTTTGTTCTGGTTTGTTCGTTGTAATAGCTGATTTTAACCATGCTAATCGACACTGTTTGTGTGATTCATTCCGTTTCTCCAATTTTAATATCTAGTAAATCTTCATACTTATTTCGTAAACCCTATAATCAATGCGTATTTTTTTCGCATACTTTCCAAAAGTGTTTTTAAATTTTGTTATATTTTCTATTAATTTATTTTGCGTCAAATTTGCATCGACTGATTCCCCCCCAAAGCTATTATTTTCGAAGGCAAAACAGATTTATTTACAACCATAATGAAATCGTGATTTGATTAGTCGCCCCCCCTTTTCAGATGTTATTGGTGAAATTTCATTTCCCGAAGAGCTTAGGGGTAACTAGACAATTATTTCATATCATTAAAATCGCAGGGGAATAGGAAAAATGATTTAAAATGTTGAAATATGAACTGAAACTCTTGACTTGACTTAACTTAACCGATTCTTATTCTTGCTCATTTCGGCTTTGTTTTAGCTAGCCTCTCGTTTTGGAATTAATGTTAAAGAATAATGGAAAGTAACCTTTTTTTATGATCAAACACAAGCACTATAGGAAAACTCCTTTAGGGCACTCTGGGAGTGGTGCGTGTGCGCAAAAAGAGATTCACGTTGGCTTTAAATCGTTGGAGGTTATATTCGTTGGGAAAAACGACCTCGGGAAGATCGTTCTATAAGGATGAAGTCCTCCAGATGAAAGAATTCTTAAATAATGAAGTTCGAGTACTAAGCTTAACCACATATGGATGGGCGGCAGTGGTTCGTCGTGTATTTCTGCTATTCGCCGCTCTGGGCGGAATTAAGAGGGCAAGGTCAGCCGAGCACTTTCCATGAAAATATCTGTAAAAGAGAGTCAAATCCCCAACCTGTCTTCGATGTTCTAGGCTGTCGAGGTTCTTCGTCAGCTCGTGGTCTCCAATTAGACGAATGGCCCTCCTTTCGATGGAATCCAGTAACCGAAGAGTATGTTTGGGTGTGGAGCTCCAGACATGAGAGCAGTACTCTAGTGATGGTCGAATCAATTCAGGTGGAAATCAATACACTTTTTGAATAAAATGATCAGTAGGTCAATATAACTAGAAGTTAGGAGTGTTTATTCCGAATTACCAAAATAAGATATACCAATTTAGAAGCTTTATGCCTCTTTGTTAAATTTGATCGTGTGTGTGGTGTAATTTTGATGTTCTGAAGAGTGACAATTTTTTCCCCTGCACTATTAACTAGTGTTGTGATCGCTCGAGCGAAAAACCGTTTGAGTACTCGATTATTGAAATAACCGACATCGCTTAATTATTAAAAAAACCGTTCGAGTTATAAAATCAAGCGAAAATCGTCGCTTGTTACTTATTACCTTTCACTCGATACCCCAGCTTCGCTTGACGCCGACGTATATTCGAGCAGTTTTTCGCTCGATAGAAAATACTCTAGTTATAAATTCAGGCGAAAAATCGAATCGTTTCACTTGCCGCCGATTGGCGACGTTCGAGTTTGACAGTCAGATGGCTGACACGACATACGTCTTTCTTAAAGGCACATAAACGAGAAGGTGCATACAAAAAAGTATGTCAAATCCCTTAGCGAATTCATCGCGACATGGGGTTTTGTTCTGACTGGGACTGGCTAGCCAACGGCAATTGTAAATTCTTAAATAATTTAAGGATATAATTCTTCCTTAATAAAAACTCTAGACTAAACCTAAAACTTACAAAAACAACCCCTGGTGTTCTATCAACACATTCTTCTTAGTCATAAAAATTTCAAGTGATTAATCGCTCGAGCGAATCACTCGATTATTAAAATCGCTCGAGTATCAAGTACTCGAATATTAAAATCATCGGTTTTTCCCAACACTACTATTAACCTATAAAAATACCTTTTGCAATCATGCAAGACCAGAAGCAATAACAACTATTAAAATATATCAGCACTAATCCCTGAAAATAAAACTAAAACCATCTTCTAGAATGTAATACAAGACGGGAATACAAGATCCCTCCCGGTTATTGTCATCAATTTATGCGGGACCAAAACGGGCATCTCGTGCCCGTTCCCAGTCTAACCACGTGTCCCATATTTCACCGCCAAGTCACCCCTCACGTCAACAGCCCGATTTTCAGTTGTTTTGCGGCATTGCCACATTTGGTATATGCTTAATTTTTCCCTATATATATGAGCTAACGATATTTAAAACGTTTTTGTTCATCCCCTGTTGTGATAGTCCTTAATGGGTAAACCACAAGCCGGCCCTCTCCTTCTTGCTGAGAAGTATATAGATTGATCCACCATCGAATATTTGGTAATGTGACGAGGGCATTCGACATACTACTCTATCATTTATAGTCAGTCATATATGTAGTTATTTCTAAGTCCCGCGCATGATTCTTGTGTACCTGACAAATACTGAAATAAATACAGCACTCATTTATATCGAAACGCAGCACCCAATAAACACATCCCACTTCTGATCTAACAACGGCAACGACGCTTTGCCCTCGACCCATCCCGACGGCACCCGAAATCGCCCGTGGGATAATAGCAGGATAATAAATAAAAAAATATCCTTCTTTTCGGGCAGCTTGGCTCGTGCATGTGTATGTATGTGGCCAGATTGACTCCCAGTTGCCCCGGCAACTAAGCCGATCGATAGCCGGAAAGGATCGAACGGGCACGAAGCTGATGGGATTGAGATAGTCGGGGAACCGATGTACTCGACGGAAATGTTAATTTTCGATAAAGGACGATGGTAATTGATAATTGGGGGGGTCACTGATCGGAATGCGACTTAGTTTTTCCAACATCCGACCTTGTCCGGATGATTGAAACTTGTGCTGTAATTCGAAAGGGATCTTTTTTGTTCGTGAATGGAAATATGTCTTGAGAGCCCTGATTACAAGAAATAATTTTACCGATGGCATTTGTAAAGGCAATGTCGCAGCACAGTGCACCGTTTTAATGTGAAAAGGGGACAAGAACAAAAAGTCAAAAGGCGAAAAAAAAATGGGAAAAGAGCTACGACGGTCCCCAAAAAGTCACACACACCTGATGATGAAACAAAAGGAAACAAAAGACTGTGCAGCAACGATTTTTATTCCATCGAAAAAAAAAAGTCCTCTTCAAATTTCAGTACAAAATGGAGTAAATAAGTCCGACGAAGCTAAATCGAGACTATACGACGGTGGTCCAAGTGAAAAAATTTACAATTGCGGAACATGGGCTTGACTTTGGTTGCTTAGACATTGATAAGCGACCAGTGAGTAAGTAGCTGTAATAGTGACATGAGAATAGCGACCCAGTCGTTGAAACTTGGCCACCCGTTGACGACACCTCCAGATCCTATGTTTGAAGAGATCTAGATGAACCGATTGTCAAGGTTTCAACTACTACAACAATTACACCAAAGTTTCTGGAAGAAGTGCTCGTGTTTCTACCTGTCCGAACTTCAGAAACGACATTAGGTAATTCAAATGTTGAAGTAGGTAGATTGGTGGTTATGATGAATGACAACCTTCCTCCATGCAAATGGATTCTCGGAAGGATAACTGAAGTACATCCTGGAGAAGATGGCCAAGTGCGTGTAGTGACAATCAAAACGATAAATGCAAGCGAGCCATTTCAAAAATATGTCCCCTACCATTAAATGACAATGAGTGTTTTTAAGACAAGAACGAAATTACAATGTTTTTGCTTTGAACCTATCGTTCAAAAGGGGGGAGTATGTTAAAATTTAAAATAAATATATGATATGAACTTAATTAGTCAAAGCTTCTAACAACAATGGGACCGCGCCTAGCAACGACGACGTGAGAAGACAACAAGACAGCAGCAAGGGAAACTGTCATAGACCACTAGATTGAAGAGGTGGGGCAACACCTGACCATAGAATTTGCTCAAAATTACAATTGACGGCACATAATAGTCTATTAAAATAGTTTCCTATTTGTACGTTTGAACAGATATTGATAATTATGCAGGCTAATGTACAAAACACTACAATAACTAAACTTAACAACTAAACAATAACTTTTTGACACTAGATACATAAATAGCTAGGAAATTCGTTGTAGTCCGAACCGAAATTATATTTATTTTAAGGTTTACCTATGATTAACCAAGAATATCCACCATTACTACCTTTATTTTAACATGTAGTATCGTCTCTCAAAGTATCCTGATGCAATATCCGAACACTCTGTATATACAACGTGTCCAAGATAAGGAAAGCCAGTACAGGGATCACGGAAACCGTAAGAGATACGAAGTCGGTTAAATGGAGGTAAAGTTGCGCATTTACGTGCCTAATAATATGCCGTTTAGAAAGTTTTATAATTCCGAGTAGTTCCGGTGATATCCGGAAAAAACAAAATTCTGAAAAATCGTTTTATTGTTTTCCTGGGTTTTTTTGAGATCGAATTCTAAAGTAAATTGCACTTTTGCATTGCCACTTTTTCCGCTCTATCTAACAGCGTTAATTGTTTTGTAATCCGATGAGTCGTCTTCGAAGGGTCATTATCAACTTTATTTTTTTAAATACGGTCCTGTTTTCCTGATATTGGAATTTGAGAGCTTTTTTCTCCCGAATGCAACGATGTATGACACATTGTGGTTTAATGACGTTTCGAGGGTTTTTTGAACCACAATAGGAAATTTTGGGATACGGTCCTGTATTGCTCCTAATTTTATAAATAATATCTCTTAAGTAAGCTCTAAATTTTTTACTTATGTTGGACTAGTTCAATAAATAACAAATAATTTAATAATAAACCACAAATAAGTGAACAAAAATTTTTCCAAAACAGTAATAAAACGAACAACGAAACAAGGAACTGCATAATCAGGTGTTCAAAATGATGTCCGTTATTCTCTAAGCACAAATAACATCTTCTAACTGCCACATAACAGTTTTTTTGAGATAAAATAAAACATGCAATAGAAGATCAAACTTTCAGCATTTGTAAATTTATGTTCCATATTTTCTGGAAAATAGAAAACCTCTTAAAACGCTCTCAAACGATCACACTGGGAATGTCAAGTGAAACAAATCACGCGTCACCATCTTAATTTTTTTGTTTCAAGCGCCTACTTTTCTTTTAAATCCCGAATCAACAGAAGTTTGAAATAATGTTTCTGTATTTGGTTCACTTATTTGTGGTTTATTATTAAATTATTTGTTATTTAGTCCAACATAAGTAAAAATTTAGAGCTTACTTATGGGATAGTATTTATAAAATTAGGAGCAATACAGGACCGTATCCCAAAATTTCCTGATGTTGTCCAAAAAACCCTCGAAACGTCATTAAACCACAATGTGTCATACATCGTTGCATTCGACAGGAAAAAAGCTATCAAATTGCAATATCAGAAAAACAGGACCGTATTTAAAAAAGAAAGTTGATAATGGCCCTTCGAAGACGACTCGTCGGATTACAAAACAATTAACGCTGTTAGATAGAGCGGAAAAAGTGGCAATGCAAAAGTGCAATTTACTTTAGAATTCGATCTCAAAAAACCCCAGGAAAACAATAAAACGATTTTTCAGAAGTTCGGGTTTTTCCGGATATCTCCGGAACTACTCGGAATTCTACAACTTTCTAAACGGCATATTATTAGGCACGTAAATGCGCAACTTTACCTCCATTTAACCGACTTCGTATCTCTTACGGTTTCCGAGATCCCTGTACTGGCCCTCCTTATCTTGGACACGTTGTATTAAATGGTAGCTTTTTGCCTTTGTATCCACAGATCGCGACACTGTGCACCGCATATTCTAAACGTCCTCGGGACAGTATCAATATTGTGCCGCTGCGAACTGGCACCGTGAATTACATAATTAAGTATTGATTGGTTCGGCTAAAACAATATATCTACTCCCACTATTTACATTGTTAACGCTAATGAAAACGCTATGACATACAGTGTGGGAGATAAACAGTTTAATGAAATGGAGAAATTCGATGGTAATTATTCCCGATTTGGTTTCGAAGATAAGGTCAACCGAATATCTGTCGGTTTCATTAGGAGAAGCGACCATTAAGCTAACAAGAACGATATCGATAACATTCCGATTGGTTGGTCGTTTAGGTATTTTTGATAGAGACAACTTAAGGTATGGTTTTGGTAGAACTGCTGGCAGTAACGTCTGGCCGCGACGTCCGCCAGGCGTTCTACCGAAACCATACCTCTACGGAGCTCGTTTTTGAAATTATCCATTTTTTAATTGCTAGCAGTGGCGGTTCTTCCACAGGAGCACATGCGCTCGTGCACCCCCAAAACAAAACGAATAAAAAATATTAATTTATGTTCATTGAATATTATTTATCGTATAAAGTCTATATATTTTATCGTGCCGTCAAACTAAAAAAGTCCTACGCTCCCTAATATTTTATCATCCCGTCAAACCAAACTTATACATCCGGCAACCGTGCCTAGGTCGAGGTAAATCACGATTATGACGAGACTTGCTCGCACGTGCGATTAAGTACTGCAGTTACTCTGTAGTAACAGGTGGCGGGTGGCAGCGGGGGATAACGGGGCTATGGCGATTTAACATGGAAAAGGCACAGTTTTTGTGTGCACCGCGCTGTTCTGTTCGTGCATCTAGTTAGAAATTCGAGCGTGTATGTTTTAATATTTTAATATTGTATATTTATTAAGTTAAAATGAATAGTTGACGGTGGACTATTTAAGAAATAACTTTAGCTCTTTGAGTTTGGAGCAAGAAATTGAAGTGAAGAATGCGGGAACACCTAAACTCGAAATGAATTTAACGCAGGCCACAAAGGGTAAATCTAGGGACTTTATTAGAAAGTTTAAAAATGAAATATATGAAAAAAAATTTATAGAGGGTATTCCAAACTTAATGAGGCTGTTATTGATCAATTTTCTACAATTAAGAACCGAATAATGGACTTTACGTTTAAGCACTATTGTGTAGGGTCGATAAATGTTGTGTATTTCGATACTCGATACTCGATATGATTTTAAACCATTTTATTTAAGGATTTAAACTAAAAAACACTGAAAATATGAAGAATGCTAACTTGTCAGTCTCGTGGCTCGATTCGTTCTCGTCATAAAACAGTTAACTATTGTTCTCGTCTTGGTTGCACCTAATAACGTAGCCGTAGACATCATTCGATTTTCTTGATAACTCGTAGATGGCGGTAGTAGTATTGGACATCATTCGGTTTTCTTGATAGCTCGTAGATGGCTTTAGTAGTATTAGTAGTGGACTGTATAAATATTGTTACGAGGGTGGCATGCGACGACGTTAAGATCCGACAGCTATACATACTAAGAAAACCTTTCTTATTTTCCAAAAGTTGTATTTCCTTGTGTAAAATTAAATATAAATAAAAATATGTTTCACCTAACGCATTTTCTTATTCCTTTTTTCTTTCTACATTTAAAACGCCTAGAAAGTAATTGTTTGGTCGTTACACAAAAATAATATTTTAAAAATAATTTCACCATACTTGTGAACCCCTCTATCATAGGTCACGAGCCGCCACTGCCTCTAGGTAGGACACCCAAGGACTCACCCATTAAGAGCAATGGAGAATATTCAGGGCGAACTTCTCTAAACAGGCGAAACTTCCCTAAAACAATTTTGTGTTTTCGTTTCAGCAATTATACGTATTATGATTGTAAAGGCGCTTTTTGATAAGCCTAAGTCCTCACCCAGACGAAAACGATTAACTGATACTACTAAACATTTAGAACCCCAAAAACAATCCTTAAATAAATGAAACGTTAATTAAAGAATGGACGTTATCAAATAATTTACGATAAAATATTTGATTAGTCATCTGTATAATAATTAAATCGGCTATAAATATTTTAATTTTTACTATAATTTATATCGACTTAGCCCACCATCGAAATGTAGAGAGTAGTATTAATGTTTATGAATGGTCTTTAATACCTTTGTTAGTCCAATATGGGCATTCGAGTGTTTACACGGTTTGTATTTGGGTAATTTATATAAAAGCTTACGATTTTAGTTCCATTCAAATTAAATCACTTTGTTGGCTCTAGTGCTTCTCTCAACAGGTTTTAAATAAATATTAACATACGTATAATTACTAATTAGATTCCAGGGCCGTATCCATGTTATGCAATAGTCACCCTCACATAAAAAATGAGTTTACTACGTGTTTACAAGCAAAACTACTTAATATACAGGGTGGTTGATTAGTGCGAAGAAGTCAAATATCTCCGTTGTTCTTAAAAATATCGAAATTTATTAAATACAAAGGTTCTAGGATATATAAAAGCGCACATTTTAAAAATATTTTTGGATATACAGGATGCTCCAAATAAACGGGGCATCATATAAGTAATTTTTTTTAAATAGTACCCCCATTTCATTTTGTCTCATCGAATTCGGCATAAAATTCTACATAAGATATACTATTTTACTTTGGTGATTTATACGACGTTGCCAGATTATTCAATTTTTCCTAAAATTTTCTCGAAAAACATCAAATCAAAAAAATTATTTTAAAATATTACTAATTTAAACTAAAAAAGAAATTTTTTATTTTTTATAAACCTTAGAGGTGTCCGAATAATTTTACAAAAAAAGATGCAGCAATATCGTATACAGGGTGTTTTTTTACATCGGTACAAATGTAGCAATCTTTAGATAAATATTACTCGATTTTTTCAAATGGACCCCCCTGTATGTCAGTATGTAAGTTTACAGATAATTCCAACCAAAACGTAACTTTTTTTTGAAATTTTATGTTTTATTTAAAAAATTTAAAAATATCTGCACTTTCAATAAGTTGGCCATGAGTTGAACAAAAAAAATAATAAACTAAATAAAAAAAACTATAACAAGTGTTCAATATGACCTCCATTACCATCTAAACAGGTCTCTACGCGTTCTTGAAATGATCTACTAACTTCATTTAATACATTGTTGTTGATATTCCGAGAAACTTGTGTAATGCGGTTCTTCATATTCTCTTTTGTGGTTGGAGGCACTTTATACACTTCATCTTTGACGTATCCCCACAAAAAGAACTCCATTTTTGTTAAATCTGGAGATCGAGGTGGCCATTGAAATGGTCCACCTCTACCTATCCATCTATTAGGAAATTCATTGTTTAAATGTTCATGGATTGCGGCCTTATGGTGGACAGGAGCTCCATCATGCAAATACCACATTCTGTCTTTTACAAAATTTGGCAAATTATTTAACAAGCGCGGTAACTCATTTTGCAAAAAATCCAAATAGACTTGTCCAGTTACTCGTGTTTCAAAAAAATAAGGACCAATGACATAATTTCCAACTATTCCACCCCACGCATTTAGTGACCATCTAGTTTGACTGTGAGTTCTAATAAAATATGGGTTGACGGTTGCATAATAATGGAAATTATGCCTATTGACATTTCCATTTTTATGAAATGTAGCTTCGTCAACGAACAATACATAATTAAAAAAATACCTGTCTTGGTGTATTTTTTGTTGAGCCCATTCACAGAAAGTAGCTCCGGTTCCATAGTCCCGATCGTTCAGCTCTTGCATCAGTTGAATGTTATATGGGTGCATTTTATTTTTAGTCAAAATATTTTGGACAGCCCAACGTTTTACATCTGTTTCATTGGAAATTGTTCTTTGGGAGATATGGGGATTTTCAGTTACTTTCAGCACCACGGTTAATTTATTTTCATCTGTATTAACACTTTTAGTTCTTTCAGTTTTTTCATATTTCATATTTTCATCATAAAAATAGAAAATCAGGTGTGTATAAACTAAAATGTAAAGATTGTCCGCAAACATACATTGGCCAAACAGGGAGACATTTTGGAAAAAGTTTACAAGAACATTATAAAAGTTACGTAAAAGATAAAACAGATTCTAATTATTCCAACCATTTAAAAGAAAAACAACATAATTTTGATTCAAATTTTAAAATCTTACATACTGAAAATAAAGGCATAAAACTTAATCGGTTAGAATCCATGGAAATAAATAAACTTAAAAATACCGATGTTTTACTGAATGATCAAATAGACCTTAACAATTCTTCTTTGTTAAATTTAGTTCACTAATCCGCTATTACATGTAAAAATAAATCTATAAAATAATTTATACAGTGTGTACATAAAGTAAGGAACAAATTCATTATCTAGGAATCTAAAAATATTTCGGAAAAATCCTCGGACACGTGTATAATAATTTTTAATGGCGCATTTTTTCCCATACAAACTTAATATACAAGGTGGCTCATGTAGTAGATATGATATTATCGACGATTTTTTTTAAATGGGAACCCCTATATTTTAGTTCAGATCTGTAATCTCCAAGAACATAACACACTTAGGGCCTAAAATTCATAGTTTCGTTACTACAGGGTAAAATAAATAATTTTATTTAAGATATTTTTAATTTAAAAAAATGTAAAAAAATTAAATAAGCTATTTAATTAAGTGTTGAAATTGTCCTCCTTCTGCTGCCTGACAGTACCCCAAGCGATCAATAAATTCTTGTTGGACTTTTCTTATGGTTTCTTCTGAAATGTTCCTGCATTCTGTTGTTATTCGATTTTTTAAATCTTCAATATTGGCAGGTCTGACTTTATAAACAACATTTTTCAGGTGACCCCACAAGAAAAAGTCCAGTGGTGTAAGGTCTGGAGACCTAGGCGGCCATTCAACAGGCCCACGTCTTCCAATCCACTTGTTCGGAAAAACTTGGTTTATGTAATGGCGCACTACTGCTGCATAATGTGGAGGTGCGCCGTCTTATTGGTACCACAAATTTTCATCTAGAATTCCTGGATTATTTCTACTAGGGTATAAGTTAACTAGCGTAGGGATAAGAAAGTTCTGAAGAAAATGAATAATAATAATTTTGTTTTTCACAATACCAGCCCAAACATTAATTTTTTGAGGATATTGAGTATGGTGCTCACGCATCCACCTGGGATTTTCTTTTGCCCAGTATCTACAGTTTTGCCGGTTCACTTCTCCATTTAATTTAAAGGTAGATTCATCCGAAGATAGGATATTTTCAACAAACAAAGGATCTATAAGTTACATCTTTCCATTAATATTTGACAAAACTCCATCCTACGATCTGGATCATCTTCATTCAACTCATGAACCAATCGGATTTTAAACGGGTGCCATTTTTCTACCGTCAATAGGTTATGAACGGTCATAGCAGCCGCCCCATGATCAATGCTAATCTGGCGGACGCTGTTGTGGGGATCTTCTTCCATAGCCAATAAAATATCTAATTTCTTATCATCCGGAATAGTTGGACGGCCTTTTCTGGGAATATCTTCCACTGAACCCGTTTCCCGAAATTTTATTTCAAGTTTACTCACAGTTGATCTAGTAATTGGTCTTGCTGGATACTTAGTGTTAAACAAAATGCAAACTTCTTGTTGAGCACGGATCCTATCACCATATCCAATCATCATAAGAATGTCTATTCTTTGTGTTAAAGATAAACGCATAGTAACTCAATATGTTTTAAAATAAAATTTATTACTTCTAATAAACTTACTAGAAAAATACAATGTAATGACAATGACATTATCTAAATACCATAGTTACATAACAGCAAATAAGCCTACTTGAGAAAAAACATAAGTAACAGCAAATGATGGTGCGTCCATTAATTACGTAATGCTTTCAGGTAAAATTGGGTGATGGCGGAAGGGATTGAGCCAAATGTCACGAAATCTTTTATTGGGGGAAGGGGGGTTGAAAAATCGCTAAAAACGCCTCACGTAATTAATTGATGCCTCCCAAGCCAAAAAAAAATATCTTAAATAAAATTATTTGTTTTACTCTGTAGTAACGAAACTATGAATTTTAGGCCCTAAGTGTGTTATGTTTTTGAAATGAGCTGTTCTTGGAGATTACAGATCTGAACCTTCTGACCATCAGCATTGTTTACATGCGCGAGGCCATAAATTTGCCACTTTTGCTTTTAAAGTTTGGCTATCCATAAATATAGGTCCGTGAGCATAACTGATGGATACTTTTTGATTGTAACCGCTTCCTGTACGGTGTATTGCCCCGACCTCCCCTACTTGATTGCAGCAACACTGAACCATAAATCTTCTTGGCAGCAGGTAATAGTCTTTTTACCCAAAGCATTTTCATTCTCTCGGGTAAAATAACTAAAACAAAAATATAATACCTACGGGTAGTGCATTTCAGACTTATATGCAAAAACTGTATAATATTTATCCTGCTTGCTCGTAATTATCATCGGCCATTTAAAGCGTCCTGCGTAATTCCATTTTGCCTTGTTGCTCGCTTGTTCCGACCAACTCTGTCTACTAAAGAGTTTTCGGGCTTCCTTTCACTACGAAAGTTCAAACGGTATTTTGCCACAATTTTTTTTTACGTTAAGACAAACATTTAGAGAAAACTGGAAAACTTTCGATGAAGAACAGTTCTACAATATCTTCAAATATGCTTAACCCGGGCTCAGCGGCTCGTGATCTTTCTCTTGCCAAGTCTCGTGGTAATGGTACACGGAAGGCTCGTGATCTTTCTCTTGCCAAGTCTCGTGGTAATGGTACACGGAAAGAAAAACTTAGATAAATTTACTATAAAAATAGTTATAGTCGAAATTATTTAAAAAGACAGAAACCCCAATAAAACGTGCAACAGAGAACGCTACAGGGTATTCTTTGTTTTCATGCAAATCAAAAGCAAGAATAAATTAAAGTAAATGTCCAGTTGACGCCTTTCAAAAACAGTAAAATAATAAAGTCTTAGTGTTCTATCTTTTACCATGTACCCAATCGTGTACCTAAGGAAGAGAGACCTAATGTAATATGAGGGTGTATTTTGTATGCTGATGGGTATCTGTGGTCAGATCCGGAATGTATTATTTCAGAATCGTTTAATTGTGGTTAATTGTTTTACTATTTGTAGCAATTAGGGTTTGAGTGCGTTCTCCATAACATTGATATTTTTGCTTCTTATCAGCTTTTCTGGTTGAAGCATTTGTCTCACTAATCTTACAGGTTGCTGCAGTGCATTTCACAGCTAAAATTGGCTGAAAGCTATTTTCTGTTTCATTTTGAAAATACTCCAAAACTTTTAAACTAGTTTTCCGTGTCTCAGTGTTGAACATTGTGCACCAAATATTGTAGTCTAAATCTAATGTCGAATAAACCCCAAAATTCCTCGGCCGTACCTGCAATTTTGGGGTACCTGGAAAAGGTTCTTTGTTCCGCTTTAATTTCTCATACCTGATGAAGATAGACGATTGAGGGTTGGTACTTGTTGATTTCATGTCTATCATTTGTTTAGAAGAAAGAAAGAAGATTAGACCCTATAGCGTTCTCCCCCCCAAACCATCAATTTAATACGAAATATACCATATATACCGGCTTGACTAACGCGGCAGGGTATTACTTTTCGTAATTTTTCCATGCCTGACCCCCCCCCCCCCCCCAAACGAAATTTGACCCCCCAAAACCGAAGTTCTGGATCCGCCCTTGGTTTCTGCCTTTTTAAATAATTTCTACTATAAATTAACCATAATTTATAATTCTATATGACTGGAAAAACTTTTAAATGTGCCCAACATCGCTTGACTTCGGTGATCGATTTTCTCGTTTCCTCTTAAGATCCCCGCCCTATTCTCCTAACGAAAACGAGTTCTGATTGATCTGTTGCATCTGATTTAAGCTCTTCAGTCTTGTAAAAAAGCATTTTTACAACATTTTATTTTAACTTGGTCATTTTTACAATAAAAAATACATAGTCGTCAGTAAAATGTACCATACATTTAAAAATATTTAACTACTGGAGTTATAAATAAATTATTTTCACTTACATTCGTTGTAAAATTTACAATATATTTTATTTTATTTTATTAAGTGGATTCCGGAAAAAATGTTCAAGGAAAAAAAACTTTGTAATGCAACTAAAATTGAAGGAGAGTATCTATTTTTTTCAAATACCAATGTATGGAAAAATTATTATTATTGTTATTATTTAAATTATTAAAATTATTATTTTTGATCTATTTTTTTTGTTTCGGAAGATTTCTAGATTTAATTTTATTTACTTTTCCATGTGGAAAGAAATTATGGACTTTTCTTCAATTATTAATAAAACGTCTTAAAACATCTTTTGTTCGACCTTATTTTAAGGGCTGCGTTTAATCACAGGTTGCCAAGCAGGCACTATTTTATGCGAACGTTTAGCCAAATATACTTAGTTTTTTTCTAATCTAAAACTGGATTCGTAAAGTTAAAGGATTGGAAAAGGCTATGATAAAATTGCTTTAAAAAATATAATGTTATAAGAATAATAATAACAATTTCAAATATGAACAATTTTCAAATTTTTGTCACAGATCTTCCTGAAACTTGTTGATACCCCAATCGACATGTCAGGCAATCTAAATATCAATAAATTAACTAAAAAACTTTATTATTAACGGCTAAAACTTCACGAAATGAAATATTGATCAGCTGATGACTCTCGTCTCTTTCTAACATGCCAAAAAGAGGCATATTTTTTAATTAAATTTATGCAACATAGATGGCTCCGATTGCTAATTTGGGATTGTTTGGGATCCTCATCTTGAGAAAAATGCAGCGTTTTCATAAAAAGAGAAAACTTGTTTTCAGTGCTAAAAATTGTTTATCGTTATTTTTGTTGGCGTACCGATCACGGGCGCAGGTTCGACGTATTGTTCTAACGGCAAGGGAAGTTCCGATTCTCCTCCTTCCTACATAGCGCAAAATGAACAAGATTTTTAGATATTATTTGCTGCTAAATTGTTTAGAAAACATTATTGGTCACATTTTAACACAAATTTAATAGAAAATAGTGATTCTTCGATAAGAACAGACTAACGCTGAAATCTGACTGAAACTGACAATCAACAATTTGGTTTAAAGTAGACTAAGGGCCGTATTAGACTAGGCAATTTTTTCTCTTGCGCCGGCAATTATAACGGCACGTATTCATGCGCAGTAAACCGTTTTCGATCAGCTGGAGCATTGTCAACGGTCAGAACAGCAGTGGGTACTGTCGAAATCCCTAAAATATCTCCAGAATTAGAGATGTGCAAACCTGTTCGTTTTGATCACCAGTTAAAGCAGCTACTGCTATTTATAAATAGGAGGTGCAAAAAGTTGCTGAATTAGCAGTCCATAAGTTTAATAAAGAATGTAAACTGCTAATTTAAGGACCAGTGGGTTTAAATGGCCATTACCTGTTCATACCTGGTTCGGCCAAATAATAAACATTTAAAAATAACAGAATAATCCATGTCGGTGTACTGCGCATGAATCCGTGTCATTTTAATTGTCAGAAGAGTAGAATTTCTGACTGTAGTACGGAGAACGGTGTACTGCGCACGAATCCTTGAATTATAATTGCCATTGCTGGCGCCATAAAAATTCCCAAGTGTAATAAGGCCTTTACGGTTACAGAGCGGTGTCATTTTAATAATGGTGGAGTTATGAAATAAAATATATGAATTATAATTTTTAACGTAAACCGTAAAATATATCAGAACTCTCCTGCGATAACTGTTTATTTATTTCCTCTATGCTTCGCTATTCTAACGAGAAAACCCAAAACAAAGGATTTTAATAAGATAATGGACACTCTTTACAACCGTTTTTACTACGGGTCCATAAAAATGTATAGTAAAGCCGACCGCAGTTTACTTTTTGTTAGGGTTAGTTTCATCGTATATGTGAGACAATATACAGAACCCTGTAATTGGTCATTTTTATTAACTTTTAATAAAACTAATATCTAACTGTGTTGTGCCAAAATACGACAAGATTTGCTTATAATTGAGCGCTCGACGGGGACCATAGTCCCAAAAATACCTGTTTAACATTATTTGTTGTTTGAGACTACTAAGAGATGGCGCTTCGGGTAGTATTCTGTCTACTTGGGTTCATAATATAGTAGTATAATAATATATTAAGATACAAGTTTCATAAGACATTATCTTAGAGCAGGCTTAGGTTAAAGGTTAGTATTTTAAAGTTTTCTATAAAAAATTGTTGTCGAATCCATAATGCCTCGAAAACTAATTTCAACGAAATCGAAGTAAGCCTAAAATTCGAACCCTACTTGCTGCCTTCATTTTTCCAATTCAATAGACCAAAACAAATACACGCGACGAGCACACATTGTCGCATTAAGAACCATTTGAAGCATTGAATAGACCTGAAATAATAGCCTACTGAACTAACTGAGCCACGACCCTGTTAGAAATGCCAGTATGTGAAGTTTTATCGACGCTTGACCAATAGCAATGAGTTTATGCATCGAGCATGTGGCTATCACGAGCTGATGTTTGTTTATGCTCCTCAATTGGTAAAATGAATAGGGTATAGATCCAATTTGACAGCATTATCGAAGGTATCTGTGTTTGACCCAAATTTCAAACCAACCAATCGAATGAAGATATACTATGGGCGAGCGACAGATATTTTCATGCGAAAAAAAAGTAACGGCGACAACTGACTGTCCAGCTGATGAAGATGAATTCGAATATTTTGCATCCCTGATTTGCCGATCGTGCGACAAAATTTTGAAGAATACGTGATTCCTGACATGAAATTTTTTTTTGGTAAACTAGACCAATGTATAAGCACTAGTGCGTCAAAGAATATAAAAATAGTTACTCGCACATCGATAATTATATAATTAAAAGCCCCCCATTTTTTAATTAATGCTGAAAACAACAATTTGTTATTGATCTAAATTTAAATATAGACATAAACAAGTAACCACTTTTAGAAAACGGTACAGCATCGGTATGTTCTCTCTATTTCGAACTAATGAACACGGTATTTATGATATTCTTTGACCTGGTTTCTATATCGAAATAAGAAATTGCTCTGAGGACACGTTTACACATCAGTTATAATAGATTTTGAACCAAATATTAATTTTGTCTTAGAAATTTTAACCTCAATAGACCGGTCAAATAAGATAGTAATGGTTATAATTGTTTTTCACATATCTTGCTCACATAACAACGGTACTTGAAAGTTACACACGTGTGCGAGACCGCAATGGAATACATTGCAAACTTTGGTATTTCTTTATCCACAATTTAAAAAATTTCGTCTAATTCAGGGGCGCCATGGGGAGTCGCCAGGAGCGGCCCCATATGAACGTATCAAAGATATTATAAACTACAGATAGAAAAATGTACATGTCTAGCCTACGCAACGAATACAAACAGTCTTTCTCACCTCTTTCGGTCATTATTGCAGCATAGCCAGATTGTCATATTTACCGCAAAGGTATCTTCCAAGATCCCAATTAAAAATTTGTTAATTTGACAATTACAACTGGTTTACGGTTAATTAGCAATTGCTCTTAAAATACATTTATTTCCCAATAATTTTACTATAAACTGTGAAATGGCGATGAGAGATTCTTTAAAACAATATTATTATGTAGTATTTGCAGAATTATACCGTTGATCTTTTGACTGCAATAAAACCTCATTATCCCTTCGACCATAAAATAAATAAGGAAATCCCAAATTTTAAAACCTTTTCGAGCAGAGCCGGACCAGGTATACAAAGTGATTTTTAATATTTTGAATCTTTAGTGGTTTTCCAGCGAGTAATTTTTAGTTAGGCTTATTAGTGGTAGAATGTGGCGTCCTTGGAATTGTGCTGATAGGGGGGCATCGTCAAGTGTCATTTTTACAAGAAAGCATTTATCTACCGATGCCAAACTAATAATTAAAAATGTATATCAATCGTTGTTGAGTAGAAATTTTAATTCGATAGATGCTTTAGCAGAGACGTTTTTACTTTGACAAAAACTCCTTTATCTTCGGTAAGAGACATAGTACTTAAACCTGTTAATCCTAGAAAAAATCGGAGTGATTCTGGCACATTTAGAAGCATTGACGAAAATGACATGGATTTATTAAGAAGAAAGATTTACCAAATGTATGAGGCACAAACTGTACCCACTTTGATTTCGGTCAAAGAGCGGCTGATTAAAGACGAAACAAATATCTCTTGTAGCCTTTCAAGCATTAGGAAAATATTGCGTAAAATGGGTTTTAAATACCGAAGCATTGATGAAAGACAAACATTAATGGAATCTCAACGTTTACGGGAATGGAGACTTATTAACAGCTGTTAAACAATTTAGAGAAGAAAATCGTCCAATTATTTACCTTGGCGAAACCATGGTTCGATACCCATGACACTCCAAGAGAAGGTTGGGATGATTCTTCCAAAAAATGTCAAAACAAGGCACCATCAAATAAAGGCAAAAGAATCACAATATTACATGCTGGTTCAGAGAATGGGTTTGTTCCAAATTGTCTGTTGCTTTCAGCTAAAAACATAGCAGATTCTTCTTTAGATTACCATCAACATACCGCCGCACAACTTTTTGAAGATTGGTTTAAACATAAACTCCTTAAAAATATACCTGAAAATAGCGTCATTGTAATGGACAATGCTAGTTATCATAGTTGGCAAGCAAAAATCATTCCCAATTCTAATAATACAAAAGCAGAAATTCAAAATTTTATGATTGAAAATGATTTATATTTTGAAGAAACTTACAAAAAGCGAGAACTGCTAGAAGTATTAAAAGCTTTTAAAAAAAATAAGGAATACGAGTGTGACAAACTTGCAGCCGAAAATGGACATACAGTGTTGTGTCTTCCTCCGTACTATTGTATATTCAATCCTATTGAGCTAATATGGCACCAATTAAAATCCATTATTAGGAGAAATAATATTTCTCCTACATTAAATGCATCTGTAGTAGAATTAATTAAAAACCAAGTAAGAAAAATTTCTGCAGACAGCTGAAAAAACTGTGTACAGCATGTACTTAAGGTGGAAAATTCTTACAATTGTATGATTACAAATGTTCAACCCTTAATTATAAGTTTAGGCTTAGATGAAGATAGTGATAGTGATACAGAGTTAAATTTTGAATAAATTATCAATAGTTTCTTAGAATTTAATTAATTTTTATTGTACTTGTTATCCTAATAGTTATACTTTTAAATTATATTATTTTCAATTATCATTAATTGTTATCATTATTTTACATTTATTATAGGTACCTAAAACTAAAAATACCTATCTATTTATTTTAAATTATAAAAATAAATCATGTGGTGTGGTATACATTTTCAAGCCGGCCCTGATCCCATTTATTGAGCTTTGAAGAGGTTCAGGCGTATACAATAGGGTTTAATCAGGTAGTTTATTTATGGCAGTAAGGGTCAACGGTATAATTCTGCAACAACTATATCTACTTATAAAAGGGAGTTAAGGTACTAATAAGGCCGTGTGAGTATGTTTATGGGACATTTTTAAACTCTTATCTTTTATTTACAAAAGGCGTATATCCTCCGATGACTAAGATAAATATCTTTCAATCGCTTCAGTAGTTTTATTAACGTAGGAACGGCATTTTTATTCAAATTCACTAATAATTTCAGATTAATTTCGAGATTACATTGTTAATATTCAGTTGTACAACAAGGGGACTTTGGAATGTGTTGATTAGGTTAGATTTATAACCAACAGGTAATAAAACACGGCAAAATATCGGTAGTGAAAGAAATAATAATAACCCCGAAATTTTATGGATGCTATAACATTATTTCTGTTTTCCGCCTAAATATTTTATTTAAGAGGTTCTAATTTTTTTTGATAAATTGTTCCCCCAATTTTTCTAAAAACGAAATTCATGTTAATAATAATGAGTTTCAGTTTGAATTTAATTGTTTTAATCGCGAGGCCGTTTTCATGTAGAATGTAAAAATAATAGATCGTCTAGGAAACCAATATCATCCATGGTGTGTTATATATTTGAAAGGAGAATTTAAAATAGTATCTTTTTAGATTAAAATATACAGGGTGTTCCATTTTAAAAAAATGAGATTAGGTCCGATAACTTTTTTACCTGACCCCGTATACTTATTCTGAAAACGGCAGATTATTCAACAATCAATATAAAGAAACTTCTGTATAAAACATTTTTCTGTATCTCTTTTAACTAATAAAATATAGGGGGTAATTTTGAAATTGTCAATATTTTGATTTTCCGCCGTATCTCTTAAGCGAGAGAAAATTTTCAAATTTTGAATTTACCGTTTTAAGTTTGACCCAAAAAGAGCACATGGCACCTACATTACATTTTTGATAGCACTAACAATTACGGAGATACCCTATAAAAGAGTCGAAAATGGGACACCTGTACTGATAACATTGTGAGGACCGACTCAGAAAACGTTTTATTATTAGCATATTTCGATGATTTAACATAAAAGGAAATATGAAGCCGTAGAAAAAGTATATTACACAACTCGAGTAGTAAGCCTATTACACACTGTTTCGAGTACGCGTAAGTTTCGAAATCATGTGTAATCGGCTTCTTACCGCTCTTGGTATCTAATATACTATTACAGGGTTACCAAACTCACGACATAAATGAAAGATAATGTTTTCGTCTTAAAATTAATTAAGTTCTCATGCATTATTTCTTATCTGGACAGTTATTCTTTAATACACATACAAGATTCCCGCAAACTTAGTTTTTCTTTATCCACGAGCGTTTTAAATCTGGATTTCACCTTTAATCTCAAACTCCGAGAGTTTTAAACTCGACGCCATTTAATCTACTCCTACTCGGGCTTTCAAAAGTTATTATTAGTAAAGTCGGAGTTATCGCAATTTAAAAAGTTCAAAGTTCGCATTATTTATACCCACCGATATGACTTCGTGTTTCGTGTATTGTTCCCGACGTGTCTTGTGTTGAAATGCCACGGCGTGTAGACGCTGTGGGAGTTTTAACTCGACACAAATGCAAAATAAACTAAAATTTTAAAACGAAATTTACATATTTTAGATCACAACCCCAGTGAAAAATAATCAGCGAGACATAACACATTTTTTATTCAAATTCGGTTGAATGGCAATAAAACGCTATTGTTTAGAAGTATGCTTGTCTTAAGAATATAATGGTTTTCTTACACGAAATCGATCATTATGAGCAGAGAGAGAGAGAGAGAATTAACTTATCGCCTATGGAGAATGCTATGGACGTTTTTTCTTCTATTTGCTTTGTAAATTATCTCGGATACGTGGGCTATTCCAAGGCTATAAAACCTCCTCCCCTCGTACAGCCTGCGTATATATTCGTTTCTTGCAACGCACCAGTGGCGGTTCTTCCACAGGAGCACATGCGCACGTGCACCCCCAAAACGAATAAAAAAATATTAATTTGTATTCATTGAATATTATTTATCGTATAAAGTCCGACCCTCCCTAGTATTTTATCGTACTGTCAACCAAACTGTATATTATAGGCTCTCGATCCGGCAACCGTGCCTCGCTCGGTCGAGGTTAATGACGATTATGACTAGACTTGCTCGCATGTGCGAATAAGTAGGCGGGGCATAATGCAGTTTCTCTGTAGTAACAGGTGGCGGGAGACAGCGGGGGATAGCGGGGCTATGGCGATTTAATATTTAACATCGTGAATCTAGTTAGAAATTCAAGCGTGTATGTTTTAATATTTTAATATTATATATTTATTAAGTTAAAATGAATAGTTTGACGGTGGACTATTTAAAAAATAACTTTAGCTCTTTGAGTTTGGAGCAAAAAATTGAAGTGAAGAATGCGGGAAGACCTAAACCCGAAATTAATTTAACGCAGACCACAAAGGGTAACTTTAGGGACTTTATTAGAAAGTTTAAAAATTAAATATATGAAAATAAAATTTATAGAGGGTATTCCAAACTTTAATGAGGCTGTTATTGATCAATTTTCTACAATTAAGAAACGAAGAACGGATTTTACGTTTAAGCACTATACACACCAAGAAATCTTTCTTTTTTTCCAAAAGTTGTATTTGCTTGTGTAAAATTAAAACATAAATAAAAATATGTTTTACCTAACGCATTTTCTTATTACTTCTTTTCTTTCTACATTTAAAACGCCTAGAAAGTAATTGTTTGGTCGTTAAACAAAAATAAAATTTTAAAAATAATTTCACCATACTTGTGAATCATAGGTCACGAGCCGCCACTGCAACGTACACTTCTTTCGCTCTAAGCAGGGCCGTAACAACGAATTATGTTCAAAGGCATATGGAATATTTACTTAATGAATCGATTCTTTAACGAATATGACTCTACCTACCTCAAAACTAAAGAACCGCTACTGATGAATACAAAACATAAACAACACACCTTACCGCATTGTTTTCGCTAGAATTTACTGTAAATTATTAACCAAATTTGGTTCTCAAAATTTTTCGCCTTTGGCAATCTCGCCTACGGCGGGCTTTTCTCTACCCACCAGTACGGAAAGCAAGGGCCCTGGCTCTAAGCTCCTTATCCATTTCTCTTTGTTTACTCCTGCAAGATGTGTGGAGCTCTCCTCAAAAGACTAAGAATGATTTTTCTACATTTCCCGTGGTGGTTTAGACACACTGTTCACTAATTTGTGCATTCTTCACGTGAAAGAATTAAATCACAAGAAACTTAAGAGGATGCCCGGAGTCAGTCGAACTCTTCGACTTGACCCCTGTTCGTTTCACGCTTTGAAGGCACCAGGCGAATTGGATCTTCCCTTGCAGTTAGAAGAATACGTCGAGCGTCCGCCCGTAATCGGTACGCCGACAGAAACAACGATAATCGGAAGAAAGAGACTGCACTTGATCGGGGTCTATACTTCAATTTTCTACGCTGAAAAACGTAGCTTTCGCTTCCTATGAAGACGGTACATTTAAAAAAAAAAAATTTTTAGGCGAAAAATGTCTAAATTTTGTTATCAACTCGAGGAAAGTCCATCGTTTTTTTTTTATATGGAGCAGTAAAAAAAATTAAATCTAAAAATCTTCCGAAACAAAAAAATATAGACTTTCCGCGAGTTCTAGTTCTATTACAAAGTTTTTTTTCCTTTGCCATTTTTTTGCTAAAACAGGAATAAACGCTTGAGAAGAAAACTCGTACATCGATTGGCGGACGGAGAGAGACTCCCCTACTAGATAAATTAGAATGCGACAGTTTTAATGTATGTAGTTTTGATTAAAATAAACTTAATTTTTAAAAGCGTTTAAATTAATTGTAAATTATTAAAAAAAAACATTTTTATGTAAAATACGTCGAAAACTCTCTATAATCGGCGTCGGCTTCTATTCCGGTGGAAAAACAGGGCTATCGCGTGCTGGTTAAGTGTTAATTAAGCAGAAACGCGCGGTTTATAAATAATTCATACGCGCCTTTGCCATCTCTGTGACTTTTTACGAAATTTTAAAAGCAATGGGATTTAATTTTTTTTTTTAGGTATGAATGCTTCCCAGGGGCGGCGGGGAAGCGTACATGCCAAATTTCCATCACATATAATCGTATTTAAGAGGCAAACCTCTTGTTGTTGATTCTTTCGCGACCCATACTCGTATAACTCCCAGTTATTTATTTTTCACAACGTTGTTTCTGTATACAGTGTGTACATAAAGTAAGGAACAAATTCATTATCTAGGAATCTAAAAATATTTCGGAAAAATCCTCGGACACGTGTATAATAATTTTTAATGGCGCATTTTTTTCCCATACAAACTTGCTCATGTAGCAGATATGACATTATCGACGATTTTTGGGAACCCCTATATTTTAGTTCAGATCTGTAATCTCCAAGAACAGCTGATTTCAAAAACATAACACACTTAGGGCCTAAAATTCATAGTTTCGTTACTACAGGGTAAAACAAATAGTTTTATTTAAGATATTTTTAATTTAAAAAAATGTAAAAAAATTAAATAAGCTATTTAATTAAGTGTTGAAATTGTCCTCCTTCTGCTGCCTGACAGTACCCCAAGCGATCAATAAATTCTTGTTGGACTTTTCTTATGGTTTCTTCTGAAATGTTCCTGCATTCTGTTGTTATTCGATTTTTTAAATCTTCAATATTGGCAGGTCTGACTTTATAAACAACATTTTTCAGGTGACCCCACAAGAAAGAGTTCAGTGGTGTAAGGTCTGGAGACCTAGGCGACCATTCAACAGGCCCACGTCTTCCAATCCACTTGTTCGGAAAAACTTGGTTTATGTAATGGCGCACTACTGCTGCATAATGTGGAGGTGCGCCGTCTTATTGGTACCACAAATTTTCATCAAGAATTTCTGGATTATTTCTACTAGGGTATAAGTTAACTAGCGTAGGGATAAGAAAGTTCTGAAGAAAATGAAGATAATTTAGCCCGTTTACATTGTTGTCAAAAAAATATGGCCCAATAATTTTGTTTTTCACAATACCAGCCCAAACATTAATTTTTTGAGGATATTGAGTATGGTGCTCACGCATCCACCTGGGATTTTCTTTTGCCCAGTATCTACAGTTTTGCCGGTTCACTTCTCCATTTAATTTAAAGGTAGATTCATCCGAAAATAGGATATTTTCAACAAACAAAGGATCTAAGTTACATCTTTCCATTAATATTTGACAAAACTCCATCCTACGATCTGGATCATCTTCATTCAACTCATGAACCAATCGGATTTTAAACGGGTGCCATTTTTCTACCGTCAATAGGTTATGAACGGTCATAGCAGCTGCCCCATGATCAATGCTAATCTGGCGGACGCTGTTGTGGGGATCTTCTTCCATAGCCAATAAAATATTTAATTTCTTATCATCCGGAATAGTTGGACGGCCTTTTCTGGGAATATCTTCCACTGAACCCGTTTCCCGAAATTTTATTTCAAGTTTACTCACAGTTGATCTAGTAATTGGTCTTGCTGGATACTTAGTGTTAAACAAAATGCAAACTTCTTGTTGAGTACGGATCCTATCACCATATCCAATCATCATAAGAATTTCTATTCTTTGTGTTAAAGATAAACGCATAGTAACTCAATATGTTTTAAAATAAAATTTATTACTTCTAATAAACTTACTAGAAAAAAATGTAATGACAATGACATTATCTAAATACCATAGTTACATAACAGCAAATAAGCCTACTTGAGAAAAAACATAAGTAACAGAAAATGATGGTGCGTCCATTAATTACGTAAGGCTTTCAGGTAAAATTGGGTGATGGCGGAAGGGATTGAGCCAAATGTCACGAAATCTTTTATTGGGGGAAGGGGGGTTGAAAAATCGCTAAAAACGCCTCACGTAATTAATTGATGCCTCCCAAGCCTGTAGTAACGAAACTATGAATTTTAGGCCCTAAGTGTGTTATGTTTTTGAAATCAGCGGTTCTTGGAGATTACAGATCTGAACTAAAATATAGGGGTTCCCATTTAAAAAAATCGTCGATAATGTCATATCTACTACATGAGCCACCTTGTATATTAAGTTTGTATGGGAACAAAATGCGCCATTAGAAATTATTATACACGTGTCCGAGGATTTTTCCGAAATATTTTTAGATTCCTATATAATGAATTTGTTCCTTACTTTATGTACACATTGTATGCTCGCCTGCACAAAATTCCGCCACCCTGCAATTTTGATCAAATTATTTTATACCTTTTTATTTTTTATGCGATTTTCATGATTTTATTATCAGTTTATAGACCCATTTATTGCGTTTTTCCTTAATTATTTTATAAAGCAACATTTTTCGATTAGGCTATATTATACAAGAGTAAATCAAACTGTTGTTTTTTGTCGTAATTTCAAAACACCCTGTAGGAAAATTGAGGTGGATAATTTTATTTACATACTGATTCTGGTAATCTTTGATGTACTCTAAACATTTCGTTTTTGATTCATTCCATTATTTCATGTCTGCTGCGAGCTGCAAAATTTGAAATAAAACGCTGATTTGAAGCTTATTTTTATTAAGATAAACAAACACTAGGTGTATCAAAAAGTTAATTAACAGAAACAATTTTAATATCGTGTATTTCCACCTTTCACAGTAATGACAGCTTGCAGTCTTCGTGATATCGGACGAATAAGGTTACTTATCCTTTCTTGATATTCTTCGGTCACCGCCAGTCGTAAGTCTTGCAAGGGTTGTGGTTGTACAGGACGACGACGAACGACCCTTTTAAGTTGATCCCAAAGATCTTCGATTGGGTTGAGATCCTGGCTACATGCGGGCCATTCCAATCTTGGAAATCCAACTACATCAAGATATTCGCTCACTACATGTACCACGTGAGGTCTAGCATTATCATGCATTAATGTAAATTGGTTCCCAATGGATCATTTTTAACCGAAAGCTCGACATACATTTTATAAAAATAACATCGTTTCATCGTTCAAATTTTGAACCTAGCAGCAGAATTGAAATATTGGAATGAATCAAAAAACGAAATGTTTATCCACCCAATTTTCCTACAGGGTCTTTTGAAATTAAGACAAAAAACAACAGTTTGATTTACTCCTCGAACATCATGGGGAGTCTCGGGTTGTTGCACTGGATATTTCTAAAGCTTTTGATCGTGTTTGGCATGAGGGGCTTCTAAGTAAACTGCGATCCTACTGTATGCCCAGTCGATTCTGTGCATGGTTGTCTAGCTTTCTTAAGGGCCGCTCTCTGCAAGTGGCGATTGACGGATTTCTCTCAGACACCTTCACCATCAATGCCGGTGTTCCTCAAGGGTCCATATTGTCTCCCACTCTCTTCTTACTCTACATTAACGACCTTCTAGTGAAAACTAAAAATCCGATATTTAGTTTTGCTGACGATAGCACACTTATCTCATCTTTCTCTTTGAATGCGCAAACATCGGCTGCCTACGCACATCTTCGCAGACAGCATGAAGTGTCCCGCCTCAACAAAGACCTGGAAGAAATTTTGGCTTGGGGTGACAGTAACCAAGTCGAATTTAACTCTAAAAAAAACCCAGGCAGCAGTTTTCTCTAAAACGGTTAACATTACAGAACCGGAAATAGTCATGGCCGGACACGCAATCCCTCTGGCTTTATCTATTAATTTGCTGGGCGTCAATCTGGGAGGAAATATGTCTTGGCATAACCACGTTGTGGCAATCGCCAAGATAGCTTTTCAGAAGCTTGGGGTACTCTTCCGAACCAGAAAGTTGTACACACCTCAACAACTTTTGACACTATACAAAGCCCAGATTCGACCATCACTAGAATACTGCTCTCATGTCTGGAGCTCTGCACCCCAACATACTCTTCGGCTGCTGGATTCCATCAAAAGGAGTGCTATTCGTCTGATCGGAGACCACGAGCTGACGAAGAACCTCGACAGCCTAGAACATCGAAGACAGGTTGGGGATTTGACTCTCTTTTACAGATATTTTCATAGAAGGTGCTCGGCAGACCGTGCCCTCTTAATTCCGCCCAGGGCGACGAATAGCAGAAATACACGACAAGCCACTGCCGCCCAGCCATATGTGGTTAAGCTTAGTACTCCTCGAACTTCATTATTTAAGAATTCTTTCATCTGGAGGACTACATCCTTCCCGAGGTCGTTTTTCCCAACGAATATAACCTCCAACGATTCAAAACCAACGTGAATCGCTTTTTGCGCACACACACCACTCCCAGAGTGCCCTAAAGGATTTTTCCTATAGTGCTTGTGTTTGATCATAAAAAAAAAAAAAAAAAAAAAAGAAATAATAGCTCTGCAATAGAGACCCTTAGCATTAATATGTTTAATTACAACAGTTTTCCGAACAATATAGATAACGCGGTTTTTACTATCTTTTTTGAACAGTTAGTGAGGTGAAACTAACGTACAAATTATTGTACAAAGAGCGGTAATAGGAATCATAATGTTCGTTTGCAGAGCAATTGTTTTAAAGAGTTCACAAAAGCTAAATCTGTGACCGGGTACCGAAAAACATCTGAATAATCCGCATACTGGTACGCAATCGCATAAAAAATTTTTTACAGGCAACTTTCAGGCCGTATCCTATAATTTACTAAAATACTACTATTTGCCTGCAGAAACGATTATAATTTGCGAAATATATGTTACCGCCTACATTAGAATGCAAATTTTAAAAGTTTTCTTTTAGATTATAGCTGCAGTATTCAAATTTGAATTTAAAAATGTATCGCCGGTCACGTGTCCCCAGTCAATAATTTCTTACTTTACCCTTTTATATTTCACGTCATTTCACGTCAAGTTACTTTTATATATAAATAATTTACACTCCTACACTACAATTTGTATTGAAAAAATAATGTTCAAAGATCAAGTTTAGTTTCTCTAACGCAATTATTAACCAGCAGTTCCGTCCCCGCAGCTGTATGTATCGCCGGTCACGGCAGAAATTGCTTATAAATAACGCCACTAGAGGTCCGCCTAACATGACGGTATGCGTTTGAATTTGTGTAAAGCGTGCTCCTGTTTAAGTAAGTTCCCTATTATGTTTATTTAGATATCAACTAGAACATTGCCTACTTTTTACCAGGCGTATGTTTGTATGTTGTATCGCCGGTCACGGGGTTAACTCGGACCTAGTAGTCTTCATTAAGGGAAAAATACTCCACGAAGTCATTCTCTCGAGTACAGATACTCATTTCAGCCTAAAAAAGTTTAAGAAATAGCTTGTATTAGCTGTTATCCACAAATTTGTGCATTTTTGTATCGCCGGTCACAGTAACACCGGTCACGCATAAAAATGTTACCGGAGATAAATTGATGTGACGGTTTGTTATCCGAAGCTATATACAATGTTTTTTTATTAATCATTTATAAACCATTAAGGAAAAATATATTTTGATGTGCAAATTTCGTTTACACCTTAGGTAGATTAAAAATATGACTAATTTTCTCAGTATTAACATTCTATAAGGAACATTAAGCCAATATAAGACAAGGCTGTTATAAATAATAGGAAAATGGTTATAGTGACTGATTAAAATAACTCGGTTCCAAATATTGGCGTTATATGATTCAGAAGAGTAAAATTAGCCATGTGACGGGCGTTAAATTATTAACAAATCGATGCTATAGACCAAGATCTTTGTGACGATGATCGTTTGCGCGGACATAGTATATAATTCCTCTAATTAGATACTATAAGAAACCTATTAAAAAATTAACAGGTGTTTTTGAGTTTATATATTTTTAAAATCCAATTTACTGAAAGTTGCCTGTAAAAAATTTTTTCACCCAATCGAGGGTTTGAATTCTGCCCATTAGCTCCATTGGCAGAAATGAGCAAGAACAAGAGTACGTGTAGGTTAAGAAGTCAATTCTCAAATTTGTCCGTTCACCCGTTCACAAAGACAAAAAGTAGCAACCGCGTTCACAACCGAACATGCTCACAACCAAACTTTCAACCGGTTGGTTGAAATAATGATATAATAGTTTAACTGCTAGAGACGTCTATTATTTTTGCATACAACCGACAACTTCA
Source organism: Barypeithes pellucidus (assembly GCA_963991005.1). Taxonomy (NCBI): domain Eukaryota; kingdom Metazoa; phylum Arthropoda; class Insecta; order Coleoptera; family Curculionidae; genus Barypeithes; species Barypeithes pellucidus. The sequence continues at coordinate 12,682,251 of OZ022565.1, read as the reverse complement.
TATTCATAAATATGATTTATCGTGTGAATGTTTTTAATTGATATTTATTGCTTCTAATTGAAATATTGGTGTCTATTTATTTATTTATTTAGCCGCTTCATTTATATGCAAATATTATGCATAAATCAAATATCTTATAAGCCGAATGAAATAAAGGACTTTATTGTATTGTGACGGTTCGATTGCGATGGATATCTGGTTTTTTTCCGAGTAGTAAATCTTTTGCATGTATTTAATAGTACATTACATAACGAGTAGTGTAAACAGACTATTACGCACGAAGGGAACAGCTAATCCTATGAGGGCGTAATCGCATTACATATAGTACCATACTTTACCTACGATACTATTTATTTAAACTAAAAAGATTTATCTTTAATATTTTTTTTAACGATATTTCTTAGCAAACTGTTTAATTGTTATCATCGTTTTTAATAAACGAGAAGGTGCATATAAAAAAGTATGCGAAATCCCTTAGCGGAGTCATCGCGACATGGGTTTTGTTAAGTTTTGTTTTAACTGGCTAGCCAGCGGCGTAGTTTAGGTCTCCGATTGTAAATATTAAAAAATTAAAGGATATAATTTTTAAATTTTTATTTACTATAAACTCAAGAAAACTTTTCAGAAGGGCACACAGCGGACACCTGATAATTTAAAGTGGAAGAATTTGACAAGCCATTTTAAATATCTACTTATTTTATGTTCGTAGATTGAGAAAGATGTGAAGAAAAATAACTCTTGGTAATACTTTTTGTTTTAAAAAAGCAGAAGAATAAGCCCGATCAATAAATACATATTTGGGTGATTTTTTGCAGTTTTTGTTGGTACCGAGACACGTGGTAAAAATTCATTATTCACAAATAAATAAATTTCTGGAATTTTTTTGATGGCTACTACAATTCTTTAGCTAAACCTGTGCCCACCCGTAGTTACGTGCCTGCTAAATACCCTACCTGATCACATGTAAACGGCTAGGCTGCCGGTCGAGCAGTCGGTGACGTCATCGCTTGGTGAATTGGAATTTCAAGAGATTCACCCGATTATTAAAATCGCTCGAGTATCAAGTACTCGATTATTAAAATCATCGGTTTTTCCCAACATTAATTTCAAATATGACTTATCAACATGCCAGCAATCTAAATATCAATAAATTAACTAAAAAACTTTATTATTAACGACTAAAACTTCACGAAAAGAAATATTAATCAGCTGATCTCTTTCTCTCTCTTTCTAACCTGCCAAAAGCGGCATATTTTGTAGTTGAATTTTTGCAACTTAGAGGGCTCTGATTGCCCATTTGAGACTGTTTGGGATTCTCATCTTAATTTTTCTCAAGTGATCACCCTGTGCCGTATGGTACTATGTAACGTAATCTTTCTTAATCCTGTATACGATAAAAAATATGTACAGAATATTAACGTAAAAACTACGATCGCAATTTATAAATATTGCACGATTGTCACAATAAGTTTTCGTTCAAAATTTTTATTAAAAATAATTACGAATTCCGCGATGTGCCATCGTAAATTGGCATTAAATAGCGTTATTCAAACGCGGAAACGTCGCCGCTATTCGCTCGATACCTCAGACCATATTCTCTCTATCGGGTTTGTCCTTCCTGAATACGAAGCTTCATAGGCTAAGTCCAGGCCGGAAATTAAATAGAAATTATTTTGGTATTCCGTACAAAAATTCAAAAACTTACGGCTTATATAGGGTGTGCGGTTTATTTTACCAATTCGAGAGCTTAAACGAACATCAGCGCGTGATAGCCACATGCTCGATGCCTAAACTCATTGCTATTGGTCAAACGGTGATACAACTGGTGTTCAGTGTTGGCTATTATTTCAGGTCTACTGTTCGTCGCGTGTATTCGTTTTGGTCTACTGAATTGCGAAAATGAATAGACTATACAGGGGGTTATGGAAATGACTTATTATATTTTTTTTTTGAGAAAACAATCTTTATTTTGAAACAATAATGTACATTTACCTGAATACTATACTCTAATCAGTGCCTGATAGCACTGGCCTCGAGCATCAATAAGTAATAAATTCACAATGCTGGACGTATCCTATTAATTAGGATCTCTAAATACAATTTCACTCGTTTAACAAATTGACATAATTTTCTAAGATCTCTAATGTCCTATTGCACAATAAGATGTTTATATTACATCCCTGGTTATTTCTTAAAACTTTATACACTAATTTTACCTGTTCTATATTCTAGAAGCGTCTCCAATTTTGGTATTTTCAACTCTCTATATAAAGTTTCTGAACTTGTCAACCAATTATAATTAAAGAGAACCTTTAATACTTTATTTTGGAGTACTGGGACTGAAAAAATAGGGTATCCTAGAGAAAGATACTTAAGAACCCACCACACAGTTAAATTAAAAAAGGGTGTTTAATATCTTTTTGGTATGTTTCTTGTATGCCTGAGGTGACTTTGACGAAGCCTTAGCCCTGATGATGGCCTTTTAGAGGCCGAAAGCGCTAGGCGTTTGGTAGAATTATATTACGCTGAATACAAGTTAGACGTTTTGTTTTATTTATATGACAAAATCAGCGTACAACCGACCCCCTCCCCCCATCTTATGTCTACATACTTTTTTTTTAAATCGAATATCTAAATACTAAGGTAAAAACCCTTTTTACCCACGTACTGTCGCGCCGTTCCATCTGGATTCACTTAGCAACAATGTGGGTCACTAGAGTATACTAACAGTGTTAGCAGATCACACCGCATGCATTGCCCTTGCTTGGGTACCTGCCGCGCGCGACTATCGTTGCTTCAGTATGTTTCGTGACTAGGGGGTGGAATGACGCTGTCGAGGTTGGATCTTTGTTTTTGTGTTTTATACAATTTTAAGGTACATACTCTCTTACCTTCGATCTTATAATCCGTTTTATAATTAAATTCCATAAAAAAAATAAAACACAAAAAGTATGTTTTGCAACAGAACCAACAATAGGTAATATCACACAAATTTGAAATCACATCACAATATTTCTTATTATGAATTATTTCACAACAATCGGGTAATGCTACAACTAACAAAACGTTTAAATTTCGTATACATCAAGCACGTGGAACCCTCGACAGCGTTAATCCATGCCCGAGTCTCGAAACATACTGAAACAACGATAGTCGCGCGCGGCAGGTATCCAAGCAAGGGCGAACCATGCGGTATGATCTGACAACACTGTTAGTATATTCTAGTGACCCACATTGTTGCTAACTGAATCCAGATGGAACGGCGCGACAGTATATGGGTAAAAAGGGTGTTTACCTTAGTATTTAGATATTCGATTAAGAAGAAAAGTATGTAGACTTTCTCTAGGATACCCTAGGAGTCACCCATTTCAATATAATAACTCATTTCCATAACACCCTGTATAATGGAACGAGAAAGCACGACCATCTCCTATTTATTTGACGTACCTGTACCTTCAATCGTAGGCCCTGTTATCTAATTCTAATACCATAATATGCAATCACTAACAATATACCTACTTGGTTATGGAGATTTACTTCGCGAAACGTGCTCTTGCCATTGCTGCGACTATGCCAACTTCATGACAAACGTGTCGGATACCGGAGCGGGGGAGTGCGGAAAGTAAAGTTAGTTTAGCTGACGTGTAAACATTTCCGACACCGGTGAGAACTTAGGCGAATTGTTTAGGTTGGTATTAGGCAAGGATATTACAAACTACAGATGGAAAAGTGTACATTTCTAGCCTACGCAACGAATGCAAACAGTCTTTCCCACCTCTTTCGGTCATTATTGCAGCATAGCCAGATTGACGTATTTATCGCAAAGGTATGTTGCAAAATCCCAATTAAAAATTTGTTGATTTGGCAATTACAACTGGTTTAAGATTAATCCGCGATTGCTCTTAAAATAAATTAATTTTCCAATAATTTTACTATAAACTGTGAAAAGGCAATGAAGCAGAGATTCTTTAAAATAATATTATACTTAAAAGTTTCAAACGAATCTTGAACTAATCCAACTGCACTCTGGCAACATCTATTTTATTTTACAACTGCGCTACCATTCGGACCCAAAAGATGAATGACTTACTAATCTCGTAAACATTGCGACGTTGGGGCTTTGATCTAACGGATTGATTATATATTTTGGTTGATTTGTGTTTTTTTTTGTGATTATTGGTGAAAAATCGTCTTTATTATAAATAATCATGGCGTATCATCATTTAAATAAAGATTTATCTTTTCATCTGATATAACCAGACTGCAACATTGTTGCCATTCAGCCAACAAACATGTAGTTCTCTCTTCCACCCATTACTGATTTTCAATACCATTTCACACAATCACAGCTTTACTTTCCGAGCGTTTTACGAATGGGTTATGGGATCTGTAGTTTACAATACCTTTGGCACTAGGTTAGTTCGCCGGTTGCAAATTTCGTTCTGCGCATGTCCGGTTGTGGACGTGTTTCTAACTGGTTGCCTTATGTCTCTGTGAACGGGTATAAATGCTAAACATTCAACTCTCAAACATGAGAATTGACTTCTTAACTTAACCTACATGCCGTAACTAAAGAAAATAAGACGAATCGATAAAAATAACAAGCAAAACAGTCAATCGACCAAATACGCTGAATTCAAACCCACAATTCCTTACCAGTACTCGGATTATTCTGGCGGTTGCAAGTCAGTTGACAATCGATACATTTGCTCTACGAACACCGAATCTTTGGTCAGCGGTCATAGACTTTGCTTCTGTGAACACTTTAAATCAACTGCGCATGCCTTGAACACGGCCGAACCTATCGGTGCTTCAATTCAAAATATTAATAATTTTTTAAAGGTTATGTTAGCTTCTACATTTTTGTTTTCATTCATGTTCAAAAAAATTACCGGAAATCTCGACTAAAACCCGACAATAATCGGCGTGTTTTTTTGTAACACATTCCTAACGTTCCGTTTAGCGAGACCGCCCAGAGTATGTAACGTTTTTTCACTAAAACGGTTTTCGAAATCGTCGAGCTTCTTACGAGGTTTCTCCATTTTTTTCGTTGAAGGTAATGAAAATGTTCGACGCCATGTTGCCAGCTATAGCGTTTTACCGTAGAAGAGAAATATTTTCATTGTTTATTCCATTCCTCTTATTCCTTAAAGCCGTATTAGAGTCGGCAATTCTTCTCTTGCGCCTGCAATGGCAATTATAATTGCACGTATTCATGCGCAGTAAACCGTTCTCGATCAGCTGGCGCATTGCCAACAGTCAGATCAGCCGTTGGTATTGTCGAAATCCCTAAAATATCCCCAGAATTAGAGATGGGCAAACCCGTTCGTTTTGATTACAAGTTAAAGCAGCTACTGCTAGTTACACATAGCAGCTCCAAAAAGTTGCGCCGAATTAGCCGTACATATGCTTAATAAAGAATGTGAACTGCTAATTTAAGTACCAGTTAGTTTAAATAGCCATTAGCTGTTCATGGCTGCTTCAACCAAATAATAAACAGTTAAAAATAACAGAACAATCCATCTCTACCCAGACTTGCAGCGGCGATGGCAATTGAAATGGCGCACGACCCATTTCTGGCAATGCAATACTAATTGCGCGGGCTGATCGAGAACGGTGTACTGCGCATGAATACGTGCAATTATAATTGCCATTGCAGGCGGAAGAGAAAAAATTGCCGACTTTTTAAATACATACCCTTGAAACGGGGAAGGAATATACGTAAAGATTGTTTCACGAAAAATGGATACGACTTAATGATTTCCTGGGTTCCAAGAGCTTGGCAATAAACAAGTGAAGTATGAAGGGACGGACTAAGGAAAACAAGTAGTGATATGATTATATTAATGTAATCAAATGAAATAACATTTTTTTAAATATTACTAGTCATATTTATTTACATTTATAATGTCATTCTATAGATAGTTCTATTTCGCTATCGCTATCCTCATCAAAATTAATTATAATTGGATTAATTATACGATCCAGACTAATATACGAATTTTCTACAGTTATTACGTGACGGACTGAATTTTTGCAACTACCTGGGGGAATATCATTAAAGCATTTTCGTATTAATTCTACAACACTAGAACTTAAAGTCTGACAAATATTTTCAGACCTAACCACTGATTTTAATTGGTGCCACATATGCTCTATGGGGTTAAAAATGCAATAATAGGGTGTCACAAACATATACTTTTTTTATACAAAATGTCTTTAAAACTTCTAAAAGATCACTTTTTTTTTATAACTTTCTTCGAAATATATATCTGAATCTCCAATTTTGTATTATTTGAGCTTGGAGCTTTATGTAATTGGTGACAGTGATAGCTCGCATTGTCCATTACTATCACGCTATTCTGAGGAATGTTTGGTAAAAGACAATTCTTGAACCATTCCTCAAAAACTAACAAATTTTACCACAAAAAGATATTTAAATATAAATTAAGCAACCTAACCTACCTGATGTGCCTATATTTAATTATAATTATTACAATCCGGTCCTTTCCACATAATAATAACAAACGGTCATAAATAATGGGATGGCCACAGGTACTTTTATTGCAGTCATTAAGTTATATCCATTTTTCGTGAAACAATCTTTAACAGTGTATGTAATAGTACGATTCAAATCGAGATTATATAGATCAAATAAGTCAAAGCCACGTCAGCTGTTAATGGAGGTGATTAACATTCATAGAGGCCGTAGATAAAAAAAAAACTTACCATGCTACGTTTCACAATCTTTATTCAGCTTCCTGACAAGTGTTTCGGCCTGCTCAGGTCAAAGGAAAAGGCATAAAGACTCGTGTGAGGAGTCTGAAGAATCGCTTATAAATCGATCGGCTCTCCTGAATGCAACCCATGCTTACACTTCGTAGTGCGATTTAATTGACATCGTTAAATAAATTGAGAACGGTCACCTGATCAACCTGGAATTTACAGGAGTTAGCTGCAGTACCCGTCAAAATATCAGTTTAATTTTCTATCAAATTTCATGTGTGACGTTGTGGCAACGTTGCCGAAGAGCCAAGTCGTTGCATGATTTTTTCGATACGAAACCAGCTCTGAAAGAATATTTACGGTCGTTCAGAGTAAGATAGAGTACGTAATGTCACTTTATGCTTATAGCGAATAATGTTCTCTTTTGCGATGCGACTGTTTTTTTACTCGTCGGTTTGCATGGTGCTGTCGTTTATAATGGGACGAGTTTACTTGCTCTGTTCGGGAAATTGTAAATTGCTCCGCTTCCTTTGATCTGTAGGTTCGTTTGAAGAGCTAAATGTATGTAAAAAACTAGATAGATGTTTTTTCACCTTTACGGTTTCCGTGGTTATACAGGGTGTTCCTTAATGACGTGCTAATATTTCACGGTATGATTCCTTAGATCATTTTATAAAGAAAAGTTCATATGAACATATGTCCGCAACGGCTTAAATTTTTTGCTACAGAGTGTCGAATTTTTATTTTTTAAATGGTTAATTTTTAATATCTCCGAAAGTACTTTAGATATTATTTTCAAATCTGGTATGTGTTAATAGGAAATAGAAGCACAAACTTTAGTGAGAAAAGTTATTCAATTGTTCCACTAGTGGCGTTCCTGCAAACATGTCCTCTCATATTTTTTACAATAAACATGGTACGCCACTGACATTTTTCCATGTAGATATTTTTTTGATTAGCCTGGTCAATTCTACACGAAAACGGTCTCTTCATTTTTTCTCGTCAGACGCATCGTTCTTGATTAAAACAATTAGATTCAAATTGCTTCATTTAGCAGTATTGACGAATAATTTTTTCATTTCATTTTTTCTGCGAGGAGGTATTACCTACATTTAATTAATTGTTCGCGACTATTTGCATGCGGTTTATCCTAATCGTTGGAGAGGTCGTGGAGGACCGCAGCAATGGCCAGCAAGATCCCCCGATCTCAATAGTTTAGATTTCTTTTTATGGGGTCATCTTAAAACTCTGGTGTATAAAACTCCCATTAACACTTTAGAAGATTTAAGTGAGCGAATAAGTTACCTCGTGTGAAACAGAAGGAATACTCTGGGAATATTTGAACGAGTGGGCAATTCGATGCGAAGACGGGCGGAAGCATGCCTTTTATGTGGAGGTGGCCATTTCCAACAATTTTTATGAAACAAAATGTATCATTAATTATTTTATCAATGTTAATAATAATGAGAGTTTCAATATGAATTTAGTGGTTTTATTCAAGAATATGAGAAAAACTCAAGAAACCGTTTTCATGTAGAATTGACCAGGCTAATCAGAAAAATATCCACATGGAAAATATCAGTGGCATACCATCTTTTTTGTAAAAAATATCAGAGGACATGTTTGCAGGGACGCCACTGGTGGAACAATTGAATAACTTTTCTAACTAAAATTTGTGGTTCCATATCCTATTAACCCATACCAAAATTGAAAATAATATCTAAAGCACTTTCGGAGATATTAAAAAATAACCATTTAAAAAATAAAAATTCAACACCCTGTAGCAAGAAATTTAAGCCGTTGCGGGTTTCATATGAAAGTTCATATGAACTTTTCTTTATGAAATGACCTAAGGAATCACACCCTGAAATATTAGCACGTCATTAAGGAACACCCTGTATTTGCTCCTATTGGGATTACCAAAACTCGACGCCCCTGAATTGTTGCTGTGTGGAAGTAGAAAGCAGTACCATCCATCGTACTAAGAACATTTGCTGCAGCCAGCGATATTCAGCTGATTGCTTATTAATGCGTTTTGATTTGTTAGAAGGAATAACATTCGAATAAAAATTATTCTTATATGAGTTAATTTATTAGGCATGACATCCTGCCCTAGAATAAGTTTGAGAAACGCGCTGCTTTAGATCATTAGTCCATCTTGTTGGTAACGAACAAGGGGTGAACTCAAAGTCACGGTCTCATCAATAGTTTTAACATACTCCCCCCCCCCCCCCCCCACCCTCCCCCCCCCCACCTTAAATTAATTATAAAGAAATAACGGTTTGCTCTTTATCCTGTTATCTGCAAAACCTATTTAGGGGAAAGTGGCACCTCTATTAGATCGGTAGTTATTAAATTATTTTCGATCGCAAGTCACGCAAAGCGTGAAGAGAAGCGCGTAGAGATGACAAAACCGCTACTACTACGAAATTTATGAGACCGTGACTTTGAGTTCACCCCTTGTTAGTTACCAACCAGGTCTTTTGGAGAAAATGGACTTTTTCTTTCATCTTGTTGATGGTAGGCCTCTATTTTGGATTTCATTAAATTAAAGCAACAATCGGCAACTTCAAGAGATATATTTTAATACGGCGGAGAATTTCCGTTCGTCCGCTCCTTATATCTAACAACGACAAGTTACCCGAGGCAAATTTACGAGGGTCCGCAGCGCGGTCTATTGCGCGGTGGCAACACGTGAAACTATTCATATTTATTGCTCTTTTCCCACGGCCAAGTCTTTTTCATTTTTTGCGATCCGTATTTGTTCTTTTTCATCGATCGATATGTTTCTCGTATCTGCATAATTTGTTGTATCGATTAACTGGAACAGTGGCAATTATAATGGGATTCCAATGTTTGGTTGATTTTTTTAATACGAGCGTTTATTTATTATTTTTAATGTACTCGATGCAATGCACTTGATTTTTATAGAATTTCGATGCTGCGAGGCTGGAAGACATTTTCCAGGGCATTGAGCTCGATATCTGGACCTTTCGTTGGATGAAGTTTAAGTCCAAAGAACAGTGTAACTGAGTCAGCCAAGTCGACGTTCGAAAACACAAAAACAATAAATCATTTTCACGGAAACATCTTCATAATTCTAATGGAGATTTTTTCTCAATTTGTTTGGCATAACGAAAACAACATCCTCCAATGAAATTTCGAAGTCCTAACGATAGATTTATCTTAATAATATCGATTTCTTTCTCACGAATTTCATTGAATTGAATGCTGATGGCGAACTTTCAAATACTTTTGCATGCTTAAATTCGGTCATGTGTGGATTTCTATTCTTTGTAGGTGCTTTAATTGAATTATCTGTTGATGTTGATGGATAGTCGACGTAAGAAACAAGAAATCCAGGTGATGGTTTGGAATTACATACTGTTGTTTTGTTCCAGCCATGTTGTAGCAGTCAGTTCATCGTTGTTTTCACCACTTTCACATCTGCTGTTATTATCACTTATCTCTAAATTACCAGGAACCCACCAGACAGCGGATTCGTAACACTGCTTCTTTTAAGCTGCTTTTAAAAGAAAGGAGTATGCGTGACTTGCGATCGAAAATAATTGAATAACTACCGATCTAATAGAGGTGCCAGTTTCCCCTAAAATAGGTTTTGCAGATAACAGAATAAAGAGCAAAACGGTATTTTTTTAAAATTAATTTAAGAGGGAGGGGGTATGTTAAAACTATTTAAACAATTAAATTGTTATTATTTTGCAATTGTTCACACTGACAATATTTTTTTAATATACTTTAAAAATTAACATAACTAAGAGTTAAATGAAAAAAGACAACAGACATTGACACGATCAATACAACTGGAGATATTAAATATCAAGTATACAGGGTGTTCCTTAATGACGTGCTAATATTTCATGTTGTGATTCCTTAGGTCATTTTATAAAGAAAAGTTCATATGAACTACAGAGTGTCGAATTTTTATTTTTTAAATAGTTATTTTTTAATATCTCCGAAAGTACTTTAGATATTATTTTCAATTTTGGTATGAGTTAATAGGATATAGAACCACGAATTTTAGTTAGAAAAGTTATTCAATTGTTCCACCAGTGGCGTCCCTGCAAACATGCCCTGTGATATTTTTTACAAGAAAGATGGTATGCCACTGATATTTTTCCATGTTGATATTTTTTCTGATTAGCCGGGTCAATTCTACATGAAAACGGTCTCTTGAGTTTTTGTCGTCAGACGCACCCGTTCTTGATTAAAACCACTGAAATTCATTTTGCAACTCATTATTATTAACATTGATAAAATGATTAATAATAAATTTTGTTTTATAAAAATTGTTGGAAATGGACACCTTCACTTAAAAGGTATGGTTTCGCTCGTCTTCGCATCGAATTGCCCACTCCAAAAATATCCACATGGGAAAATGTCAGTGGTGTACCATCTTTTTTGTAAAAAATATCAGAGGACATGTTTGCAGGGACGCCACTGGTGGAACAATTGAATAACTTTCTAACTAAACTTCGTGGTTCTATATCCTATGAACACATACCAAAATTGAAAATAATATCTAAAGTACTTTCGGAGTTATTTAAAAATAACCACTTTAAATATAAAAATTCAACACCCTGTAGCAAAAAATTTAAGCCGTTGCGGGTATATATTCATATGAACTTTTCTTTATAAAATGACCTAAGGAATCACACCTTGAAATATTAGCACCTCATTAAGGAATTAAGGTATATTAAATTAAATATTAAATATCAAGTATGAGAAGGTCCATCAAATTATCAAAAATTCATGTGTAGATATTTTGAAAAATAATTTTTTTTCAGAAAATCCTTGTAAAAAAAATTCGAACGATTCTAAAATGTCAATGTTAAAAGTATGCGGTTTTTAAAATAATGATGTGTTCTTCATACAAAATACTGAAGAAAAACAATAGCACCGGGCCTGTAAATATGCAATAAGCTTTCAAGGTATCTGTACATTCTAAGACACCCAATAATTACCGATTTAGTAATTTAATAAATGATCAAGACTGGAATTTTTTTCTATTTTAAAAGGTCAATTCCACTACGCGGGAGAAACAATCAAACGGTGTCGAAACCGCTCGATTATGTCATTCAATCAGTGAGAAATATGTCAAATATGGAGTTGTAACAATGACATCAATATTTGCTGGCTTTACGATCAATTATTCACTGATCACGTTTATTGTTGTTTGAGGTTAATAATTTACTGCGGATTGCAAAAGTTATGTTTTCTGCTTCTGGGCGATATGGATTTAAGGGGAATAGTGGCATTTGTGAGACAATACAAAGATTAATAATGTGGGAGAGATTAGAAAAGAAACAAAGTATGAACTTAGGTCCAGGTCCATGGCCACCAGGTGGTAGAGCAGTTCATAACATTAATCTGGTAATATTTAGTGATACCACCAGATCCTCTTTTTGAAAATGCCGGAACCAAGGCTAACGTTTTTGTCCTGATCCCGGACCGGATATGAAGAAAACAAGCCCAGATTCGACCATCACTGGAGTACTGCTCTCATGTCTGGAGCTCTGCACCCAAACATACTCTTCGACTACTGGATTCCATCGAAAGGAGGGCCATTCGTCTGATTGGAGACCACGAGCTGACGAAGAACCTCGACAGCCTGGAACATCGAAGACAGGTTGGGGATTTGACTCTCTTTTACAGATATTTTCACGGAAGGTGCTCAGCTGACCTTGCCCTCTTAATTCCGCCCAGAGCGATGAATAGCAGAAACACACGACGAACCACTGCCGCCCGTCCATGTGTGGTTAAGCTTAGTACTCCTCGAACTTCCTTATTTAAGAATTCTTTCATCTGGAGGACTTCATCCTTGTGGAACGACCTTCCCGAGGTCGTTTTTCCCAACGAATATAACCTCCAACGATTCAAAACCAACGTGAATCGCTTTTTGCGCATACGTACCACTCCCAGAGTGCCCTAAAGGATTTTTCCTATAGTGCCTGTGTTTGATCATAAAAAAAAACGCAATTTTTTCATAGCGTTTTCCAATCCTTTAACTTTACGAATCCAGTTTTAGAATAGAAAAAAATTAAGTATATTTAGCTAAACGTTCGAATAAAATAGTGACTGCTTGGCAACCTGTGATTAGACACAGCTCTTTAATAGATCAGTTCTACTGTGTCGCTGTAGTTATGTTCATAATTACTACAACACATTTTTTTAAATTCTGTTCCGTCCGGATTCCGGTAATATTTATTATAAATGATTCCATTGAACTTACCCTGTACAACAAAATATTCGTCATTTTCCCATCATATAAGAAAGAGAATATAATCAAATAATAATAATAATGACTAGTGACCTTAACCTTTTGTGTGATAATACTGTGTTCCCGAATAGATGTTTTTGTGGCAAAATAATTTTATACCTAAAAAGAAATAAAAACGAAGGGAAACCAATAAAGATCTACGAGTCGTTCCCGTCGAATAAAGGGCCGAAATCGATAGATAAAAGGGCAAGTTTATTTAATACAAAGGAAAGGGAAATAGTGATGTGGGAAGGTATGTTATAGCCCGGTTCAAAAATCAATATATCTAACAATCATTATTATTAGAGGAAAACAATTGATTAAGTGCATCGAAATTTCTGAACCAGAAAGACATCATGCATTGTCATATTGCAGGCAACTGGTTCCTGTGCTCTACCGGTGTCATGGCAGGTTGTCGAGAATACCTATGCCCCCCTCCTCGAACAAACTAAAATATTCAGTAATGTTGAGAGTCACCCACTTAAAGATGCTGATGCTCAGCCCGATAGAAACGCAGGAAACACTGAACCAAAGGATCAGGTGGCGATAATAGCGTATTGTGAAGACGAGACAAGCCTGCTACTGATCCCGATGAATTGAGTGTCTCAACGGCAACATCCTGTAAAGAAATGAGGTCGCCGTTTTCGAGGCCATTGATGGGCAAGGCCGATTTGTGCCTGTTGGTAAGTAATTTCCAGTAAGGGACTCGACGTCAAAAAACCTACTGGTCCAGACGAAATTCCTATTATAGTTCTCAAGAGATGCGCCGATGAACTAACACCAGTATTTTGTAGACTTTTCAACTTATCCTACAAACAAGGAATATTTCCATCTTGCTGGGAGACGGCGCGAGTCCAGCCTATTCCAAAGAAAGATAAGAGAACCCTGCCTAACAACTATCGACCAGTCGCGTTGCTTTCAGTTATATCAAAAGTAATGGAGAAAGCTAGTAACCAACATCTTCTAAAGTACCTGGAAGGCTACAACATTATCAGCGATCATCAATATGGTTTTCGGAAGTCCAGATCAACTGGAGATCTTCTAGCCTAGGTCACCCATATTTGGAACAACGCAATCGAACACCATGGGGAGTCTTGTGCTGTTGCACTGGATATTTCTAAAGCTTTTGATCGTGTTTGGCATGAGGGGCTTCTAAGTAAACTGCGATCCTATGGTATGCCTAGTCGATTCTGTGCATGGTTGTCTAGCTTTCTTGTCACTCTCTGCAAGTGGCGATTGACGGATTTCTCTTAGACACCTTCACCGTCAATGCCGTTGTTCCTCAAGGGTCCATATTGTCTCCCACTCTCTTCTTACTCTACATTAACGACCTTCTAGTGAAAACTAAAAATCCGATATTTAGTTTTGCTGACGATAGCACACTTATCTCATCTTTCTCTTTGAGTGCGCAAACATCGGCTGCCGACGCACATCTTCGCAGACAGCATGAAGTATCACGCCTCAACAAAGACCTGGAAGAAAGTTTGGCTTGGGGTGACAGTAACCAAGTCGAATTTAACTCTAAAAAAACCCAGGCAGCAGTTTTCTCTAAAAAGGGTAACATTGCAGAACCGGATATAGTCATGGCCGGACACGCAATCCCACTGGCTTCATCTATTAATTTGCTGGGCGTCAATCTGGGAGGAAATATGTCTTGGCATAACCACGTTGTGGCAATCGCCAAGATAGCTTCTCAGAAGCTTGGGGTACTATTCCGAACCAGAAAGTTGTACACACCTCAACAACTTTTGACACTATACAAAGACCATCACTAGAGTACTGCTCTCATGTCTGGAGCTCTGCACCCAAACATACTCTTCGGCTACTGGATTCCATCGAAAGGAGGGCTATTCGACTGATCGGAGATCATGAGCTGACGAAGAACCTTGACAGCCCAGAACATCGAAGACAGGTTGGGGATTTGACTCTCTTTTACAGATATTTTCATGGAAGGTGCTCTGCTGACCTTGCCCTCTTAATTCCGCCGAGAGAGACGAATAGCAGAAATACACGACGAACCACTGCCGCCCATTCATATGTGGTTAGGCTTACTACTCCTCGAACTTCATTATTTAAGAATTCTTTCATCTGGAGGACTTCGTCCTTGTGGAACGACCTTCCCGAGGTCGTTTTTCCCAACGAATATAAGCTCCAACGATTCAAAACCAACGTGAATCGCTTTTTGCGCACACGCACCACTCCCAGAGTGCCCTAAAGGATTTTTCCTATAGTGCTTGTGTTTGATCATAAAAAACAAAAAAATTAATTGTTTTGAAAAAGCCTCGCGGAAAATAGGTCTTCTGGCTGGCCAGACCTAAAATAGAGTTAAAACCTCCCTTTTTCATGCATCTGGAAAGGTATTTGACAAGGAATCCTTGCTTGATTATCATACCTTGTATGTGTATCATGGGTATTCACTTCAATAAACATGTTATTAAGTTTTGAAGTGACCACCTAATTGGTAAATTTTTCAGGTTCTCTATAAATAGTAGCTCGTTATCGCAAGCTCTGTGGTAATCGAGTTGGCGGTGTCGTCTACGTAATAAAACAGTAGAAGATCGAGATGCAAGTGGAAAACAAGGCGCACTACGACGACTGTTCGCTCGGTCGGTGGGAAGAAAATTTCGTTTTCGCGTTGATAGGTTAACGGGCTCTGGTACGATAAACGCTAAAGCTCATTAGAGAGAAGGAACCGAGAGACAGCAATGGATAATGGATATGCCAGTGTTAGACAATATCATCCTGGTACACGTTTGCCGGAAGGGTTATGGGCAAATTTACATTAAATTTTTTTTTTATGATCAAACACAAGCACTATAGGAAAAATCCTTTAGGGCACTCTGGGAGTAGTGCGTGTGCCAATAAAGCGATTCACGTTGGTTTTGAATTGGAGTTGGAGGTTATATTCGTTGGGAAGGACGACCTCAGGAAGGTCGTGCCATAAGGATGAAGTCCTCCAGATGAAAGAATCCTTAAATAATGAAGTTCGAGGAGTACAAAGCTTAACCACATATGGATGGGCGGCAGTGGTTCGTCGTGTATTTCTGCTATTCGCCGCTCCGGGCGGAATGAAGCGGGCAAGGTCAGCCGAGCACTTTCCATGAAAATATCTGTAAAAGAGAGTCAAATCCCTAACATGTCTTCGATGTTCTAGGCTGTCGAGGTTCTTCGTCAGCTCGTGGTCTCCGATCAGACGAATGGTCCTTCTTTCCATGGAATCCAGTAGCCGAAGAGTATGCTTGGGTGCAGAGCTCCAGACATGAGAGCAGTACTCTAGTGATGGTTGAATCTGGGCATTGTATAGTTAAAAGTTGTTGAGGTGTGTACAACTTTTTGGTTCGGAGGAGTACACCAAGTTTCTGAGAAGCTATATTGACGATTCCCACAACGTGGTTATGCCAAGACATATTTCCTCCCAGTCTGACGCCCAGCATATTAATAGATGAAGCCAGTGGGATTGCGTGTCCTGCCATGACTATATCCGGTTCCGTGATGTTAACCTTTTTAGAGAAAACCAAAGGCAATTTTCCATCGCTAAGATGTATCATTTGATGTATTTTCCCAAAACAAGATCACTGAATATTAAAGGTATACTTTTTAATGGTAACTCAGAAATTCTATTGTTCAATTGTCGATATCGGTACCATTTACGGTAAGCTTTGTTGCGCGAAAATTTATTAAAACAAGTGAGGGCATGATGTGTCACGGCTGTTGTGATCTCGAAACGTGAGGAATGCAGTTGGTTGATGCGGCGAGTCTGTAATAAACCGTCTACGTATTGTTTCCTATATTCAAAATAAAACGTTAGTCAACCCAAGAAACAACCGTACGGACTGGAAATTAATTATTATTACCCTTGTGACTACACTCGCCGGCACAAAATTCCGCCACCCACAAATTTTGGTCAAGTTTGATATTTTATAACATTGTTATTTTTTATGCGATTTTCATGATTTTGGTCATCAGTTTGTAGATCCTCTTATTGTGTTTTTCCTTAATTATTTCATAAAGTAAGATTTTTCGATTAGGCTATATTATACAGGAGTAAATCAAACTGTTGTGTTTATCGTAATTTCAAAATACCCTGTAGGAAAATTGAGGGGGATAATTTTATTTACATACTGTTTCTGGTAATCTTTGATGTATTCTAAAATGCAAAATGCAAAATTTGAAATGAAACGCTGATTTGAAGCCTATTTTTATTAAGAAAAACACACACTAGGTATATTGTAAATAAATTTATTTATTTATTTATTATTTATTTATCATAAAGTTAATTAATAAAAACAATTTTAATATCGTGTATTTCCTCCTCTCGCAGCAATGACAGCTTGCAGTCTTCGTGACATCGAATGAATAAGGTTACTTATCTGATATTCTTCGGTCAGCGCCAGCCGTAAGCCTTGCAAGGTTTGTTCGGACGACGATGAACTTTTAAGTTGATCCCAAAGATGTTCGATTGGGTTGAGATCCGGGCTACATGCGGGCCATTCCCATCTTGAACGTCAAATTTCATCCAGATATTCGCTCACTACATGTGCAACGTGAGGTCTAGCATTATCATTCATTAATGTAAATTGGTTCCCAATGAAAGGAGCAAATGGAACAACAACTTCTTGGAGGATTTCCTCAATGTAACGGTGGGCGGTTGGAGCTCAACACATACCAAGATTGGTGCGTGCTTCGGTAGAAATAACATACATTTTCTAAAAATAACATCGTTTCATTTAAAATTTTGCAGCTCGCAGCAGAAATGAGATAATGGAATGAATCAAAAATCGAAATGTTTAGAATACATCAAAGATGACAAGAAACAGTATGTAAATAGAATTATGCACCTCAATTTTCCTACGATAAAAAACAACAGCTTGATTTTCTCCTGTATAATCAGGGTTCGAAAATATCATGATATTTATATAAATATCATATCACATGATATATATCCGATATATATCGGATATATATCCGATATATATCCATATACAATCATGTTTAAAATTTATTTTCTTAATTAAAAAACGGTATTGTTTCTTGCACAAACTATATTTTAACACAAACTCATTAACAAAAACCTATATTCTATATATCTCTCTCTCTAATTAAGCAGAAAAAACAAAAATCATTATTAAAAATATTAAAATAAACAGATTTTAGTATTATTTGATTAACATTAATATTTCAACACAATCACAAAATTAAAACTTATATTGTAAACAAAAAAACTTTTTATTCTAACATTTGCTCATAACTCCAATTAGGTAAAAAGAAAAGAATTAAAAACAAACAGATGTTAACATTATTTTATTAACATTGATATTGGTATATCGTCCTCATCTGATGAATCATCATTATCATCAATATCAATAATGTTATTCTTAGTGACCATAACTTCAGAATCTTCCGATTATGCTGGTTCCCATGCCCAATCAAGGTTGGTTTTCTTTTTGTCTGTATTTTGGTTCATATACTTGAACATAAAAACCAGCTTACTGGCTTTTTGGTTTCCTAAGCGGTTTCGTAAATCTGATTGAACCAAACCGAAAGAAGAAAAGGCCCTTTCAATCCCAGCTGTAGAGGCCACTGCAGTGTGTAACTGTTCACATAATTTCAAAAAAGCGTCCTTGTCTGGCCAGTCTGAGTCCAATACAGGGATCGATTTCCACCACGTTACTGGTGGAGTAAGTCTAAAATGATCTCCAAAAAAGTACTTTGGAAATGGGCTAACTTGTGATATAAGAGACATCACAAATGGAACAATTATTCAAATATTCAAAAGCCTCTCCTTTTTGAATAGCTGTTAAATGTCGTCCCAAAAATCGATGATCAATAATATTTGCTAGATAATGCATTGCCCCAAGTGCCATATTTTTTCTTTTAAAGAAACTTTTTTTCACCAAACAAATCGTCGCGTACCTGGGAATACCGAAGTCGGCGGCGTCGGCGCGGTGATGCTTGCGCGGTAGCCAAGTGAATACCTACAGTAATTATAATTTTGCACAGTGGCGTATTGAGACATTTTCGGATGTTTAGAATGGTGAAAAACATTTTTAATTTA
This sequence comes from Barypeithes pellucidus, assembly GCA_963991005.1. Lineage (NCBI taxonomy): Eukaryota > Metazoa > Arthropoda > Insecta > Coleoptera > Curculionidae > Barypeithes > Barypeithes pellucidus. Next base: position 12,663,190 of record OZ022565.1, on the reverse strand, counting down.
ATAAATGAAATTGTCGAATATATCGGATATATATCAAGTTATAAATATCATGATATATATCGTGATATATATCATGATATATATCACTTGATATATATCCTCCGAACCCTGTGTATAATATAGCCTAATCGAAAAATGTTACCTTATTATAAAATAATTAAGGAAAAACACAATAAATTGTACTACAAACTGAGAACAAAATCATGAAAATTACATAAAAAAATAAAAAAGTTATAAAATATCAAACTTTCATGGTGGCGGAATGTTGTGCCGGCGATTATATCAGGGGTGTCAAGTTGTCAAACTGACACCCTGCATTTATTGTAGTGAGACGTGTAAATTACCGCTCTCCCGGTAATTTACCTCGACCTGGCAACGCGCGAGATTGTGCCCGTTCGGATTTGTTGGTCTGTCATGACGGAGACGCTAATATAATGTCGAGGTTTATATATATGATCTGATAAGAATCGACGCATACCTAATGACAGGATCGTTGGCTGGTTAGTTGGCTACCATCTTGCTTATTATGCCCACCTTACCCACCTACGCAATTTTGTTAAGAATATTTTTTCCCGACGAAGAGACTCATGACACATTTTACTGCAATGTGAATGATAATCATTATTATAAGGTTTCTTTCTGAGTATCCGTTGTATTCTTCTGCAAGCTAATAATATGAAGAAACGAACAAATATATAGTTTGCGTAAGAAAAATTTGCATAAAAACATTGTGCCACTCGTAAAACCAACAAAATCTTAAATGTGTTATTTCAGCACGTGTAGAATTACGTAACGAAACACTAAACAGGCTAGTTCAACTCGCACTTGACCACCTTATAATTTTATACCACTTAATTAACAAAACTGAACACTGGCGCCATCTCTGCGCTTCTCCGCAAATCAACCTACGGTAACTCCCAATAGACCACTTGTAAATTGTTCTTAAGAGTATTTATCAGGAGTCATTGTTTATTGAACAATGAGATAACATCGCCATTGCAAAACACAAATAGCCGGCGCGCTGGCCGGATGTATCGAGGGAGTAGGAGACGTTTTCCTTATTCTTCTGCCTTTGATCACCCGAAGCGTTGCCAAATCGCTTTAGATAGTTGCGATTTTAGATATTTTTCCTGAAAACCTCGGTGTGACAGTTTTTTGTATTAAAACTAAACTATGGAATTGATTGAGATTATTGACAGTGCATGCACAATACTTTCAAAAATGACTCTATAACCATATTTTTTCGATTTAAACGTTATTTACCGTTTTGAAAAAAATTCTTTGTCGAAAAATTCAAGATAATGTAGTCATGTAGTACCCACATATATATAAACAGTATATTGCCAATACGAACGTTCCAACATACAAAAAGCGTCCCCGCTATGAGAGATGTCGCGGGCCTATTGAGTTTGCGCAGTAGGGTGGACATTTTATCGATCGCGTCAGAGCCGGCCCGACATTATTTGGTTGTTGTTATTCGTCGCCATCTTTGGTTCTGGATGCTTTTTCAAATTACAGACTAAAAAGTGGTTCATCCACATTGTTGTCGGTATACTAGTGCTAATAAACGTTCATTACCTAACAACAATTTTTGTGAAGGAGTTCTTACTTTGTGGTGATTCGCTGTTTGATAGGTTAGTTGCTTGTTTTGTTTAAGATGAAGGGACACAAGTGCATGGTGCTTTTTTGCAAAAGTCGTGCATCAATACCAGGTATAGTATTTCAGGTATGTACATATATACGAAAATATTTTGTTTAGCACATTTCACTAAAAAGCTTGTAAACAAAAAAGAGTGTCACTCATATACAATATAATATATATGTGGCCACTACCTAACCTTAAAATTAATGTATTTTTAATTTGGTGCATTAGTAGCAGATAATAATTCCCAAAATAGTCAATATAGTCGTCATTCATTCTTAATTTTTGGTTTAGAAAAAAGTGAGTCGCGTCGATTGTTACAAATATTCGGACGGAATTTGGCACCAAAAGTTTACACCAATCAGGGCACCGTCGGATCATCATATCGTCAGAAATCGTATGCATGGAACGCCGTCTTAAATCGAACCGAAATTTTGATTGCAATATTTTTCCTAACTAACCAGTGAAATTTACATTAAAAAAGTTGAAATCCGGCCCTGTCGAATGTTTACTTTCACAAGGAAATTTTCGAACTGCGCAAGCTCACAACGCCCCTTTCGATGCCCATAGCGGGGACATAATTGCAGATGTTATTAGCAACTGTTTATATATAATATGTGGTAGTACCATATTTCGAAGCTAAATTTAAAATTTTAAGAAATTCTTATCCAATAGCTTTCTTGTAGCTTGTCACACCTTTTTACCTTACCTGGAAGTCACTGTGCTCTTAAATATTGAGAATCAAACTTGATTGCTATTTAAGTAGGTGAATTCGGGACAAACCCGAACAAACGCAAAAATTAATAATTCCTCTGCCGAATTACGTAAAGGAACCCTGGAATAAACCAAATCACCTTGATATTATAATTTTTTTATATGTATGTCGTTTGTTGTCATGTTATCCCTATAAGGATAACTGTCACGGATGTTCCGGTTCAGGGCAATTGACTGATGCCCTTTTCAAGGAAGACCCGCTTTTCAGGAGTGCCTTTCGGCAAAAAGGGACGGCAGCTGCCGAGTGGGTGACGAGCGGATAATTTAGGGTAGCCACCCTCTCGCTGCAAGATTCGCTTTTTCAGCATTGCCGTAGCAAGGAATGGGCGGTTTAGGAAAAAAATATTTTTACTATTAGTTTCGTTCGCGGAGCAGTCAGAAATAGTTATAGAGCAAAATGTATCGATAGCCAACTGATTTGCCATCGTCAGAATAATCCGGTTGTTGGTAAGGAATTGTGGCTTTGGATTCTGCGGGTGGTTGCGTATATGAACGTGGATCGTGGTTCGTGACCCACGCTAAGTAAACCATATTTTTCTCCGGAAATGAATCGCCCCAGCCAGCGATCGAATATGGAAGACATTGTGTTTTTTTTTATACACTCGCCGCCGGCACAAAATTCCGCCACTCTGCAATTTTGGTCAAGTTTGATATTTTTTAACTTTTATTTTTTATGCGATTTTCATGATTTTATTATCAGTTTGTAGATCCATTTATTGTATTTTTCCTTAATTATTTTATAAAGTAGTAACATTTTTCGATTAGACTAAATTATACAGGAGTAAATCAAACTGTTATTTTTTTACTTAATTTCAAAACACCCTCTAGGTAAATTGAGGTGGATAATTTTATTTACATACTGTTTCTTGTAATCTTTGATGTATTCTAAACATTTCGTTTTTTGATTCATTCCATAATTTCAATTCTGCTGCTAGCTGCAAAATTTTAAATGAAACGATGTTATTTTTAAAAAATGCATGTCCAGCTTTCGGTTAAAAATTATCGACGTTGGCTAAGTACGCGATTATTGTGACAGAATATTTGACAGTGACAATATTCTTACGTACTATTCACTAATGAATCCAGGGTTTGTTTAAGGTCGCCGGATGGTCGTGAGCGGGTATACATACGTAGAAATGAAAGATATACTGACGGCATCATATCAGAATCAATCTCATATCATGGCGGTTCATGATTTCGGTCGGTATTTCTACCGAAGCACGCACCAATCTTGTATTTGTTGAAAATGGAGTTCTAAACGCCCACCGTTAGGTTGAGAAAATCCTCCAAGAAGTTGTTGTTCCATTTGCTCCTTTCATTGGGAACCAATTTACATTAATGCATGATAATGCTAGACCTCACGTTGCACATGTAGTGAGCGAATATCTGGATGAAATTGGACGTTCAAGATGGGAATGGCCCTCATGTAGCCCGGATCCCACTCGAACCACTCGAAACGCAATCGAACATCTTTGGGATCAACTTAAAAGTTCGTCGTCGTCCGAACAAACCTTGCAAGACTTACAACTGGCGCTGACCGAAGAATAACAGCCTATCCCTCAAGAATGATTACTCATTCGATGCCACGAATGCTGCAAATTTTGCAGCTCGCAGCAGAAATGAGATAATGGAATGAATCAAAAAACGAAATGTTTAGAATACATCAAAGATTACCAGAAACAGCATGTAAATAAAATTATGTACCTCAATTTTCCTACAGGGTATTTTGAAAAACAACAGTTTGGTGTACTCCTGTATAATATAGCCTAATCCAAAAATGTTACTTTCTGAAATAATTAAGGAAAAGACAAACTACAAACTGATAACAAAATCATGAAAATCGCATAAAAAATAAATAAGTTATCAAACTTGACCAAAATTTCAGAGTGGCGGAATTTTCTATCGGCGAGTGTATTAAAACTAATTTCTCTAGTTTCTTTCGTTACGCCGCTGGTTTTTTGTATAATATTCTTCCGATATCGGATACTTATCAGCGCGTTGTTAGCCCTCTACGCCCGCCCTTTATTTCACCACACGTTTAACCCCGACTTTATCTGGCGGATATGTTTGTTAAGCTACGCTTAACTCAGTTTATCGAAGCTTTATTTGGATTCTTATTAAGATTTTATTGGTATTTAAACTGTCGGTTAAGTTCGTCGGGATTAAGTGTGATTTCTGGAATTATTTTTTTACTTAGCCGGGATTTTGCGGTTTTAAAGGTGATTTGAAAAAACGTTAAAAGATTGACGAATTTTTTTGGAAATTGTCTTTTCCGTTTTTTTTAGGAAACATTATAATTTTAACAATTTTTTTATTCATTTATGAACAAATATGATTCCAGAAACCCGAGGGCGAAAGATGTTTTGCAAAACAAATAATGGTAATATGACACACAAATCTCAAATTCGTCACAAGCACAGGAAAATAAATAGGTCAAACGTCATTGACCTTTCTATTATTTTTCAAACTCTTTAAAAAAAATGCAATTTTATTTAAGACAAATGCTCTCTTACCTTTACTTATTTAAATACAATTATTAGTTTCATAATTTCACAGAAACCACACAGAATCTAAGTTTTAGGAAAAAACCTCTCACATAACCTCACAAATAGCAGCTATTCACATGGAAAGAATACAAGGGGAAAACTGTATTAATTTTGGTCCTTTTTTCTCGCTTAGATTTATTTATTTAACTAATTTAAAAAACACACACTTTAAATACAATTCTTTCAATTTAAGAATGACATTTTATCTACGAACGAACGAAATGGTACGTGCAAAACTCGGAATAGATATGGACAATATTTGACAGTTTAATATTTCACGGTCACGGTAATTGAATCCTAATAATAGGCGATACGGGACGGACTAAGATCGCTTAAATGCATTTCTGATGGTAATAAACGAGATTCTTCGCTGAATTAAATAAAATGATAATGATAATAAAGTGATATATCCATCAATTAAGGTAAGGGATAATACTGCGACTGTACTTGAGAAGCTCAAAAAATTAAATTAGCTCAGCTCTACTCCAAATGACAAGACCGACGAAGATTTAATTTTCTTTCTTACACTGCCATCTCTCCATCTCTTTCACACAATCCACTGGGCGCCGAGGTAACGTAAGTCTAGGCGTACAAGCGTGCGTCTTGCAACTGTCAGTATTAGAAGATACGCGTTAGAATACGGTCGGTTCGGTTGCTTCCATTTACGCTCTCGGCTATCCGCTTTGTTTTCAGAAAGTACGCATATAAAAATTGTAACGAATCTCGGACTACGCGTCCAAACTTTGCAACATTCCACGTAACACCTGTTTTCTGAAATGCCACCACAGGGTGACGTATTACAGTGAAGCAGGATGAGCTGTGGGTTTTGGGGCTGGACCCCAGTTTTAAAACGGTCGATTTAAAAAAAAATATGTAGCGCTTCTCTAGGACACCCAAGGAGTCACCCATTTATATATAATTTCTCTTTGTCATTTTCTGTTAATTGGACAAAGACATTAAGTAGCCTTCGGGTTTGTTCGCGTTCGAAACGTACTTCTTATAAAGCCCTTATTGGAACGGCCGTCTTACATACTTGCTCTCACCTGCTACCAGATTAACAACTATCATATTTCTCGTTATTGTTAAATAACATTCTTTGTTGTTTTGCGGTGTTTGTGTGTTAAATTTAAGTATTGTTTGTAGACAAAATAGTTATTCTTAACTCAATATGATAAGACTGTGCCCAAATCTGCCGTAAACGGGATAAAAATATAGACTTTTGAGCCACGTCCGTCGATTGTTTGTTTTGAAGATAAAAAGAGATGGGGATTCTACAGATAGAATCGATCTTTTTTGTTGTTTATGGTGACGTGTGCAAAGCAGATATAAATGCCTGGTCCATGTTTGTTTCAAGTCGATGAATTTAAGTAACTATTGGCAAGAGAGAGTCGGAAATCATAGAGAGTTTTTTCCGATACTTCCAAATACATCACGTCCCCTTGCTAATGTCATTTTTTATTTTCTAAAAGACCTGGCCGGCCCTAAAATGTCCAGGGTCGGAGGATATATTGATTAAATGTCATCGTTTGGATTTGCCAAGTGGCCAAATACCGGCGGCAGAGCGGTCCGGTTCGGAACGTAACAGACATGACATATCTGTGTGTATCACTTTGCCGTGAAAAGGGTCTACTCGGCACGACGATATAGGGACGATTGTAGTTAAATTAATTAAATTTATACCGGGTGTTGCTTAGGTGTCGATGTCGTAGAGAAAGTTTACCGTCAATAAACTTGGGTAAAATCATCTAAAATCATTGCACATGTGGCTACGCCATGGGCATATGTATTGTTTGCCTATTGGTTTCTGAACGTTTCTGTATGAAAAGGAAGAGGAGAGAAATATATAAAAACCATGCTTGAATGCGTGTTACCATGGGCGTGCTTAAACAAATGTCGCCTAATTGAGAAAAAGACACGAACGGAAGCGGAACGTACGTACATTATACCATGATATGAGTGGAATACGTAGCCCTAAACGTCCGCCCGTTTTGCGCTTAATAAATGATAGGTAACTCTAAACGTTCTCCTTATCTGCGCGTTTCACGTAAGACTTTTTTGATTACCCCCGTATAACCAAGTTTCTCCTTAAGTTTTATTTCAATTTAATTTAATCAGATTATTAAGTAGACGGCTATTTTTTGGAAATTAAATTTGTCTCCATTTTTGATTTCTATCCAGAGGTGAATTCCCCACCCAGGAATTATTTACTTGGAGCCAATCTAACTTTCTTAATCATTAAATTTTGAATATATGTGTGATGGTCGACACTATCAGTAATGTCGCCAGTCTTGATATTCAATGAAAAATTCATCATAATTTAGAGACGCTCCTCCTACTTAAAGTATTTTCGAACGCAATTTTCTCTCTCGATTATGGTTTTTCGAATTGAATAGGTGTTTTTGGCAGGGATGCCAGGCAATTAATGCAATTGCCGACTTGACACGCACGTGTCAGTCGGTCTTGTGTGGGCCCCACCATCCTTTCCCCGCTAACTGGAAGCTGTGAGGAGTCCACCAGAGCAATTGAAGAGATAAGGGCAAATTTGTCATGAGAAAGAATGAATGATTTTAATTTAAAAGTATAGTTAGTTGAACGTAGGAACGAGGCCTAACTGATGTTCAGACCATACTTTTGATTGTATTGGCTCGGGCGCGTCCCATGAATATAATAACAATGCACATTATTATATTGGAACACGGAGGGCTAGATTTATTTAATTTTAAGTCTTTGTCTCGAGGGTTGATTTAAGGGTTAGTCCTTTCGTATGTCGAGTAACGCGACCCGAAGTACTCGTAGTTAATTATTTACAATTTATGTACAATCAGAATTAACCTGAACTATCATTCAATTGTTTCAATCAACCTATCATTCATCTGTCACGTACTCTGTTTAGATTTAGATTTATTTTCATCATTTACAATATAAAATAAACCTAAGGTAGCATTTTGTTCCCAACTAAAGGGATCTCAACTACCCTAATAATTTCCAAAAAAATTATAACTTGCGGTAGTGACCACTAATACTAACTTAAGATATTTTAACACTTACTTTTGATGTCACAATCGGGTAATAAGATATCGCAGCATTATTTATACTCCCACGGACAGCTACGAGTTTTCGTAAATCAATTTTAGTTGTTATTTAGACTCGCACTAAAATTCACGAGATATTTCAGAGTTCTTTATACTCGTACTGAAACATACGAGTGTTTGAAGAGATTCCACACGGAAACTACGAGTGTTTAATGACAGTCCAGTATTTTTTAAACTCGTCGGAAACACGAGTAGGCGAAGATAAAAAATTTTCTCAGGGAAAATCCGCGGTTGACTATTCTCGGAATTCTTGATGTAAAAACAGGCTGAAACCTGTAGTCCATTCATTAATTTTCTGGAATTGGAAAAAAGGTATTTTTCTGATTCATCACGTAATTTATAGAAATGCCGCCCGTATAATAAACAAGCACAAACTTATATCCTCGCGTTTCACGCCACTGTAGTGACAAATTCCTGTGCGTTTAACGGTGCCAACCGAAGCTATGAAGAGCGGGACTACATAAGAAATAAAATTTAATATATCATCATCTATCACGTTTGTCTAGATGGATTTGATACCACTATCCAATACATCATATTAAGATTTGTTATATTACTGATAAGTTTATAAGTTTAATTGTTCTAATTGAAAATTACATTTCTGTTATCGATTGTTACAAAACAACTAACGGCGCATAGACTAATTTTTTGATTTTGATAGTTTACTTTATTTGTAATGTGAACCTGAACTAACCCCCCACATCTGACACCCTTAATCCAGTAACTTACTGCAGCTTTTTCCCCTTCTCTCGCACTCTAACATTTGCTCTTTTTCTCTTGCCAGTGCACATCAAACAATCGACCTTTGGAACATTTTACGTGGAGGACCAGAGAGAGGACGTGGAGGACCAGAGACGTAGGACTGCGTCCCCTATATTACCCGCAGAACGCTACGAAACTTAACCATGTAAGTGGCAAGCTTGTGTTGCAATTGAGGGAACAAACCACTACCGGGCGCTGTAGGCGAGGGTGGTGGACAGTAGCTTCTCAATTAGGTCGAATATATATGCATGCCTTTCTGCATATTATGTATGTACATAATTTGACCAATTACGTGTGGGTTGGTACACAGTAATACGTAGATCTATGATCTGGGAAATTAAATATTATTACATCGCCCAGCCCAGCCCCAAATTTATCCTTTCGGGCAGACCCGGAGTATAAATTTAATTTACCGGCATCTTTAATTATTATACAAATCTTTTTAGTTCAAAAAAAATCAATATGTAGATAGCTATATTTTCAAGCACCCGTTTATTGCGGATTGAAGACGTTGGGATCTACACAAGGGGGTTTAATCAGGTGGTTGATTTATTAGAGTAAACTAAATACAGTACTATACAGTATTTAAATGCCAATATGGAAAATTATTATTTCCAGACCACCCAATGATCCTTATACAATAAAAGCGTATTTTTGTCTACACAGTAGCACTTTAAAATACTATTTCAGATTGAATGGTACTACCAAGAAAAGGAAGCCCTCTCCATTGATAGGATGCAACCGCCTGTAGACCGGTTTCGAACTTATTTGTTCTCATCAGTATAGGGTAGGTGTACATACCCATCATCAGAGAGGACTTTTAACTTAACGCCGTACTATCGACGGTAGTCGACAAAATATAGTGCGCAGCGCCATCTCCTAGTAGTCCCACACAATCTGAACAGACGTTATTTGGTTAAATCAAATTTTAAAAATCCATCTAAGAAATAAAAAGTCTATGCTTGTCAGGTGGTATTAATATCAAATACCAATATGGAAAATTATTATTTCCAGACCACCCGATGATGAAGCAATTGAGGCGTTAAGTTAAAAGTCCTCTCTGATGATGGGTATGTACACCTACCCTGTACTGACGAGAACAAATAAGTTCGAAACCGGTCTACAGGTAGTTGCATCCTATCAATGGAGAGAGCTTCCTTTTCTTGGTAGTACCAGTCAATCTGAAATAGTATTTTAATGTGCTACTGTGCCTTATAAACAAACCATCCTGTATAGTCCAGATAACTAATCAAGGATATACAGGGTGTTCCTTAATCACGTGCTAATATTTCAGGATGTGATTCCTTAGGTCATTTTACAAAGAAAAGTTCATATGAACATGTCCGCAACGGATTCAATTTTTTTGCTACAGGGTGTTAATTTTGGTATGTGTTAATAGGATATAGAACCACACATTTTAGTTAGAAAAGTTATTCAATTGTTCCACCAGTGGCGTCCCTGCAAACATGTCCTCTGATATTTTTTACAAAAAAGATGGCACGCCACTGACTTTTTTCCATGTGAATATTTTTTCTGATTAGCCTGGTCAATTCTACATGAAAACGGTATCTTGAGTTTTTCGCGTCAGACGCACCGTTCTTGATTAAAACCACTAAATTCATATTGAAACTCGCTATTATTCACATTGATAAAATAATTAATGATAAATTTTGTTTTATAAAAATGGTTGGAGTGGACAATTCGATGCGAAGATGGGCGGAAGCATGCCTTTTAAGTGAAGGTGGCCATTTCCAACAATTTTTATAAAACAAAATTTATCATTAATTATTTTATCAATGTGAATAATAGTGAGTTTCAATATGAATAGTGGTTTTAATCAAGAACGGTGCGTCTGACGCGAAAAACTCAAGAGACCGTTTTTATGTAGAATTGACCAGACTAATCAGTGACGTACCATCTTTTTTGTAAAAAATATCGGAGGACATGTTTGCACGGACGTCACTGGTGGAACAATTGAATAACTTTTCTAACTAAAATTTGTGGTTCTATATCCTATTAACACATACCAAAATTGAAAATAATATCTAAAGTACTTTCGGAGATATTAAAAAATAATAATTCAACACCCTGTAGCAAAAAATTGAAGCCGTTGCGAACGTATGTTCATATGAACTTTTCTTTATAAAATGATCTGCGGAATCACATCCTGAAATAGTAGCACGTCATTAAGGAACACCCTATATACAAAATAAACTCCCGTCGTTGCGGGGGCAAAGTAGAAAAGGTACGGTAACGTGAAGGCGACTTTGTGCCCCCAAAGGGGTAACTCCAACGGAGGAGGTTAATGGCCACACTGCATTAAGCGAATAACTTCGCCTTATGGCTCAAAACTCCACGAACTCTCGGGAAGTTCGGGTTACTTGAGGGAATGGACGGGAGGGGAGCAGGCAATGGTGGGACAGAGATGGATATTGTAACGTATAATATTAAAAAGGTGTAAGGGAAATTTGAAGAAATGTTTTAGCCCATGTAGGTCCCGTCGAGAATCGCCCTAGCAGACCAACGACGTGGAAAAGTTGAGAAAAAAGATCTCTTTTTAAAATACATATTAACACGTCATTCTCACTTTCAGGCTCGGTTCGACACTGCTCGTGCACCAGCGTGTACTGAGCACACCTCATTTCCTTGCAAAATAATTACATCTACCTTAAAATATATAAAGCTTATTATTCGTTAAAATTAATTAAATGGTATAGCACAGGTTATATGGCGTGACACGTGCCCATTTGTTTTGTTTACACAGCTCGCGCTCGTTTGTCCAAATACGGATTAGATATAAATATATAGCAACAGAGTAGATTGTGGACGATTATGCGAGTAAAATGTTAGTAATGAAAAATATGTACTTGATTTCACTCAAAACGTGACCCGAAGTTAGTTTTTTTCTAGTTATATTATAGCGAGCCTCTGACGAGCCTGCCACGAGCCTCGCAACGATTGATTTTCTGTCGGTTTTATCTGTCAAAGGGATTTGGCGCGCAAAGGAAAAAGTTCGACAGAGGCTCGCGCCAGGCTCGTTGCAGGTTCGTTTAAAAAAAGCTCGACCGAAGCGCGGCTCAGGCGCGTCTCGCGCTCGTCTCGCCATATTTATAAGCACCTTTAAATCGTGGACAATAAAAGTCAAACCAATCCAATTGGAACACTTTTATTAAACTTGAATTCTAAGAAATTTACACATGCAGTTGTAAAATGTAAAAAAGTTATGGTTTTTTATTCTTTGCCAAACGCACTTAACGTATTTCTTAAAATGACGTTTACGTTTAAGTTATTGCTTCCAACTCAATACGGACCTGGAATTTTTTCTCTATATCTCGGAAGAGGTTCCTGCTTTGCAATTCATCGATAATTAGAGTTTCTGATATTTCGATGCTTAATGGCAGATACGCTTGATACGGTTCTGTCCTTTAGTATTTGTAGTAGTAACATATCAGATCTCAACTAGCGTATATATACTGTGTCCAAGATAAGGAGGGGCAGTACAGGGATCTCGGAAACCGTAAGAGATACGAAGTCTGTTAAATGGAGGTAAAGTTGCGCATTTACGTGCCTAATATTATGCCGTTTAGAAAGTTTTAAAATTCCGAGTAGTTCCGGAGATATCCGGAAAAAAGCGAAATTCTGAAAAATCGTTTTATTGTTTTCCTGGGTTTTTTTGAGATCGAATTCTAAAGTAAATTGCACTTTTTCATTGCCATTTTTTCCGCTTCATCTAACAGCGTTAATTGTTTTGTAATCCGACGACTCGTCTTCGAAGGGCCATTATCAACTTTCTTTTTTTAAATACGGTCCTGTTTTCCTGATATTGGAATTTGAGAGCTTTTTTTCTTCCGAATGCAACGATGTATGACACATTGTGGTTTAATGACGTTTCGAGGGTTTTTTGATGAACATCAAGAAATTATGGGATACGGGCCTGTATTTTTCCTAATTTTATAAATAATATCTCATAAGTAAGCTAAATTTTTACTTATGATGGACTAGTTCAATAAATAACAAATAATTTAATAATAAACCACAAATAAGTGAACAAAAAAAAACATTCAAGACAGAAATAAAACGCACAACGAAAAAAGTAAGGAACTACATAATCAGGTGTTGTGAAACACCTTGACTAGCACATTCGCCTGATATGACACCGTTACATTTTTTCCTCTGGGGGTATGTCGAAAATTATGTTTATAAGCACAACTTCGAAACAGAAAACGAACTTAGGAGGTTGGTGCTTGATGCCTTTCAAAGTATTATGCCAGAAATGTTGTCAAATGGTTTAGAATCGACGTGCTTAGAAAATGTAAAAGTGTAATTTACTTTAGAATTCGATCTCAAAAACCCAGGAAAAAAATAAAACGATTTTTCAGAATTTCGGATTTTCCGGATATCTCCGGAACTACTAGGAATTTTAAAACTTTCCAAACGGCATATTATTAGGCACGTAAATGCGCAACTTTCCCTCCATTTAACCGACTTCGTATCTCTTACGGTTTCCGAGATCCCTGTACTGGCCCTCCTTATCTTGGACACGGTGTATATAACAATTGATATTTATGACTTAAAATCGATTTCGAACCAATCCAATTCGAACAATTTTATTAAACTTGAATTCTAAGAAATTTCAACATGCAATTATGAAAACATCTAACTAATCCAAGTGTTGAAAATGACCACCATTATTTTGTAAGCACCGTAAATAATCTGTTTACTTTGATGTATATTTTAAAAAGATGCTAGAATTATACCCAAATTATTTCACTTGGATTTCAATTAAGAATAGCTGTGAATATGTTGTCGGTTACATTTTTTCGTAATGGGGGATAATAGGGGCCTAAAGGACCAATATGAGACAAATGAGTGGCGGTTCTTCCACAGGAGCACATGCGCACGTGCAGCCCCAAAACAAAACGAATAAAAAATATTAATTTATATTCATTGAATATTATTTATCGTATAAAGTCCGACCCTTCTTAATATTCTATCGTACCGTCAAACTAAAAAAGTCCGACCCTCCCTAATATTTTATCATCCCGTCAAACCAAACTGTATAGATCCGGCAACCGTGCCTCGGTCGAGGTAAATGACGATTATGACGAGACTTGCTCGCACGTGCGATTAAGTAGTGCAGTTTCTCTGTAGTAACAGGTGGCCACCCGCCACCTGTTACTACAGATATTATATATTTATTAAGTTAAAATGAATAGTTGACGGTGGACTATTTAAGAAATAACTTTAGCTCTTTGAGTTTGTAGCAAAAATTGAAGTGAAGAATGCGGGAACACCTAAACCCGAAATTAATTTAACGCAGACCACAAATGGTAAATCTAGGGACTTTATTAGAAAGTTTAAAAATGAAATATATGAAAAAAAAATTATAGAGGGTATTCCAAACTTAATGAGGCTGTTATTGATCAATTTTCTACAATTAAGAACCGAAGAATGGACTTTACGTTTAAGCACTATTGTGTAGGGTCGATAAATGTTGTGTATTTCGATAAATGATACTCGACATGATTTTAAACCATTTTATTTAAGGATTTAAACTAAAAACACTGAAAATATGAAGTCACTTCTTGTCAGTCTCGTGGATCGATTCGTTCTCGTCATAAAACAGTTAACTATTGTTCTCGTCTTGGTTGCACCTAATGACGTAGCCGTAGATGGCGTAGTGGTATTAGACATCATTCGGTTTTCTTGATAAGTCGTAGATGGCGGTAGTAGTATTGGACATCATTCGGTTTTCTTGCTAGCTCGTAGATGGCTTTAGTAGTATTAGTAGTGGACTGTATAAATATTGTTACGAGGGTTGCATGCGACGATGTTAAGATCCGATAGCTATACACACTAAGAAAACCTTTCTTATTTTTCAAAAGTTGTATTTCCTTGTGTAAAATTAAAAAATAAATAAAAATATATTTTACCTAACGCATTTTCTTATTACTTTTTTCTTTCTACATTTAAAACGCCTAAAAAGTAATTGTTTGGTCGTTACACAAAAATAACATTTTAAAAATAATTTCGCCATACTTGTGAACCCCCTCTATCATAGGTCACGAGCCGCCACTGATAGTGGCCCACCGTTTACCCCAATGTCCAAAAAGTGTTCAAGATCGTTTTTGGTGGACAATAAAAAAATATTATGCACAATTAACCGCTCAATCTGGCCGAGGGCGTATTTTTGAAGAAAATCGAAAAACTCGACCGGGCTTTTCTGGAAATTTGCCGCTATGCAAATGTAATAAGTCTAAAAGCTCGCCCGTTCTAATCTCGAATTCAGCACGCGTACCGGGTATAACATTTCACTGGTTTCGGGGAAAACTTCAATATCATAAGGGCAAAAAATGGCGGTTCGATTCCGTTTTTCAACGCCCTTAATGTGAGGAGCCGAGGTTTTCCTATGGAAATTTTCCTGGGGAATATTTCGAGACTGACATGTTGCTCCGGGTAAAGATTTCGCCTTAATGTCTTTCGAGTTCGGAAAATGTTTATGTCTTAAGATAGGCAACGATGGAATTTCAACCGGAACGTCGAGCGCTGCTCGTGAAAAAGTTTTTTTTTTAAATAAGTATGGATTAATGCAAAAAGTTGGTCCTTTTATTTTGGTCACGCAAACCATATTATTCTATTAAACCAAATTACTAACGTCACAAACCTATATTTCGTGCAAGGACGTGCACCTGAATTTTCATAATTGTTTCAGAAATAAATAGAAAAATCCTGGCATTTGATAGATGCCACGACCTTTTTGGTGTTTGTATTGAAGGCCATTGTTGTTCTACGATCGTTAAAAAACGTATTTTTTTAAGCAAATGAATGCATAAGATTGGTAATTTTTTAACGAGTTAAAAAAAAGTAATTTGGCGTTAAAGAAAGTGTAATTTTTTCACTTTTCTCTGAATGCTTATAATAAGTATGAAGTTGTCATGAAAACAGCAACCGCGTCGTTCGTTGTCTGGGCGACGGATTGTTATTGTTATCTTACAAATGTCAATAATATTTAAAAACATCAAAAACGCAAAGAAATAATTTCGATTCCGAAGAAGAAAACTCATTTGAATACGCTCCAGACGAAATAATTAATAAAGCCAATGAAGCCACACAAAATTTAATACCTGAAAAATCGAAGGAAGCTTACAAAAGGGAATATAATACGACCAAAACAAGTGAATAGTTTCAGCGAACGGGTAATGTTAACATATTTTCAAGAAAGATAAAACACAAGTTGCCATGACAACAGCCTCCGCGTCGTTCGTTGCCTGGGCGACACATTGTTATTGTTACCCTTCAAATGTCAATAATATTTGAAATCATCAAAGATGGAAAGGGTTAATTCCGATTTCGAAGGAGAATATTCATTTCAATGCGCTCCAGACGAAATAATTAATAAAGCCAATGAAGCAACACGAAATTTATTACCTGAGAAATCGAAAACGATGATACGCTATGGAACTTCACCCCCACGGGACAGTGCCGCTAGTTTTATGGTATTCTCTGTTAAGGAGGAAACGCAGTCTCCGACAACTTCGAGAGGGGGTATCAGACGCGTTCGTAGACCAAATTGTTATTATGGATTTGAGTTTGGCCTTTCCGATAAAAAAACAAACTTGTGAACGATGTATCTCTATAACCCTCGTAGCAGCTCTCTCGTAGCGTTGTTGTATCGATTGGGGGTGGCGGTGACTCCATTATGCTCCGTCCTCGTCCACTGTACTCGGAGCATTGATTACAACAAGCTGGCTACATTGTCGTAATGAAACCCATCAAAACACATTAATTATATTATTGTGGACAGGGCCGTATTTCGCGGTTTCTATCTAAAAAGAAATTAGGTAACCGTGCGGGAGATTGACTTAAATCTTGTAAAGTAAGCAGTGATGCCGGAACTGGATTTTAAAAAATGTGTTGTAGAAATTATGAACGGTAACGGCGACACACTAGAGCTTATTTAACGATAATAAGTTAAAAACAAAACCCAAACTCTGTAACAAATACGTAATAAATACTAAAGAGAAGTAATTAAATGGTTTGCCGTTATTAAAATGGATTCACAGCAAAAAATAGCCATTAAATCATTTGATCAGCATAAAAAGATTTTGCTTGCAATAAATAAATAAAAATCGGGCGGCAACACTTGTTCTGCAAAAAATGCTACAAACTGTCAACAATTGAACCGATATCAGTCCGCTTGTAATATCATGTGTTCGCTTAATTAACAGTCGAGCTGCGAAACGATTACTTGGTCAGCAAGATTTTACCATTGGTCATTAGAACAAAACATGTCTAGAAGCAGTTTTACTTCAGAGGTTTGCATATTAATAGAATGGTTATGGTTATCAATATAAATCATTGGATTGCGTTTGTTTTGAATAATCGGCAAAGTTCGTTATTGTGGGCGATACTGTCAATTTATGTAACTTTTTTGTGTTTTCGTTTGCCGAATACAGAAGGAAATCGCCTACAAAAGGTGTAGCGGGGGCGGGGTTTCACTTGTTTTCCCAGGGCACTGTGACTATTTCACGTTTTATTGCTTTTTTTTTTGATGACCAAGATTAAATATCTTGCTTACCAATATCTGATTAAAAGTGGATCGCTCATAGCAGCTTATATATTTAATTTGCGTACCAAAATAATTTAGCGCACTCTAGTATGACATTAATTCTTGACCGATTCAGAAATGTTTGCTGTCCTTAAGTTGCTGACCAACTAACCATTTTGGCTGACCGATTACATTTTTCTGTTCGCAAAAATAAGAATATTTTGCTAACCAGTTAAATGATACCCCATACTAAATAGCGTTGTTTTCAGATGCATTTTTCGGTTGGTCTGATCATTTATAAACTTTATCGTTACGGAACAAGCCCGAACAAAAACAGTATTTATTTAAATTTAGTAAATAAAATGTAAAAAACAATACCGGCGACAAGTATTTACTTACTTTCCATATTGCTGTCAAATCCGAGGCATTCAATTGCAATCACCGTTTCATGCAGATAGACTTTTTCGCAGTCTTTGAGAAAATGTTAAGATATCAAGGATTTATTGCAGAATTTCTTGCATAATTTCTCGACAGTCATGGCCTAAAATGTTTACTAAATGAGTAATAATATAAACATTGATTCTAAAATAGGTATTGTTACTTTATGATGTATTATGAATATAATATATGTATGTATTAAACACGGTACTACAATAACATTGTTATTAGAATATACATTAATCTATATTGACCACCCATAGTAGGTTAATAATAAAATAATCTTATTCTACAATAACATAATTTTTAAATAAACTTACTCAAAGAATAAATAGTTGTTTAGTGATATATTTAAACCAACTTTATGGGTGGTCGCCTATGTGATTCCGTACCCCACTGGCCTTCATTTTAAAATAAAGTTTCTATACAGGGTGTCCGCTAATTAATAGTACATGGAACAACCACATACTCCTTACGTAAAAATATTAGGATTTAATTATACTTACCTATATCCGAAAGTCTATATTAACCGAGATACAGGGTGTTAAAGTTAAATCTTCATTTTTGTTTCTCTCTAATAACTTTAAGAGAAACTAACGTTTTTTTTTAAATTTGGCAATATGTTTTTTTTAGGACGAAAAATTGATTTTTTTGTGAAATGTAGGGGGCGCTGTCGGCTACATTACTGTCACATTCATAAGGTCATAACTTTTTTGTGCCTCAGTGTATTTAAGTTTTTAATAAAAATAATACTTTTTTCATATTTATTACGTAAAAAGGGTATACTAAGTTCAGGTCGCCCAGAGTTACCGTTTCGGGAATATTTGCATTTAAGAGCTGCGTTTAATCACAGGTTGCCAAACAGGCAGTATAGAACAAACCCGAACAAATAGGCAGTATTTTATGCGAACGTTTAGCCAAATATACTTAGTTTTTTTCTAATCTAAAACTGGATTCGTAAAGTTAAAGGATTAAAAAAGCTATGAAAAAATTGCGTTAAAAAATATAATGTTATAAGAATGATAATAACAATTTCAAATATGAACAATTTTCAAATTTTTGTCACAGATCGTCCTGAAACTTGTTGATAACCCAATCGACTTGTCAGACAATCTAAATATCAGTGAATCAACTAAAAAACTTTATTATTAACGGCTAAAACTTCACGAAAAGAAATATTGATCGGCTGATGACTCTCGTCTCTTTCTAACCTGTCAAAAAGCGGCATATTTTTTAATTAAATTGATGCAACACAGATTGCTCTGATTGCTAATTTGGGATTGTTTGGGATCCTCCTCTTAAATTGTTTAGTGCGTTGGCTCAGGCAAGCAAATAATATTTTGTTACTTCTTACCAATTATAATATTTTGTTACTTCTTACCAATTAACTTTTATATGATAATTAATGTTCTAGTAATGGTAATTTTTGAATAATAAATACAACAATTGGATTGTTCTTTAACTTACTTTAATTAAAATAATTTTGACCCTAGAAAATATCGTGTCGAAAGAAACCAACAGCAATGAAAACACAAACTTACGATAAACTCAAAAATGAAACAGTTTCGGTTCCATAGCAACTGCATCTCTAAATTTTATTTGTTTTCTCATAGCAAATATCTACGAAACGGTAACTCTGGGCGATCTGAACTTAGTATACTTCTTTTACGTAATAATTATGAGAAAAGTATTATTTTCATTAAAAACTTAAATACACTGAGGCATAAAAAAGTTATGACCTAATAAATGTGCCAATAATGCACAGCGCCCCCTACATTGTACATTAAAATTTCCTAAAAAAATCAATTTCTCGTCCTAAAAAAACCATAATTGCCAAATTTTGTAAGAAAACGTTGGTTTCCTGAAAAGTTATTAGAGAAAACCAAAAATGAAGTTTTAACTTTAACACCCTGTATCTCAGTTAATATCAACTTTCGGATATAAGTAAGTAATATCTTTACGTAAGGTGTCTGTGGTTTTTCCATGTACCATTAATTAGCGGACACCCTGTATAATGCTGTAATTTGACAGCGAGGCAACTATTGCCGAGAATCTTCCAAATCGCCGTCTAAAAATTGATAGACCCAACGTTTGGAGACTTTCCTTATAATATTTGGTTAAGAGGCATTATTTTTTAATATTCTTACACAGCTAGCCGTATTAGTACAAAATAATATTCAGACCATGGTCGGGAAAAGGCGACATTGACTGGCATTTGGGTTTTTAACACCCGACTCTTTAAAATATCAACCAAATAATACAACAAAGACGAAATATAGAACGAAGAAAACGATACCAAATTTTAAATGTCAAATAAAGCCAAAAGTATTTTTCTTACAATATAGGTCACGTTACTGTCTACACAAAGATTTATTTTCATTTCCGTCGAACTTTTCCACTGAAATAACCATAACATGAAAATGTCAACGTATACATACCCCGAATAAGTGCAAAAAGCTTTCGTGCATGTACGAAAACAATGCCATGGCGGTTTATAAAAATTTAATTGGGACGAAATTATCATTAAATTGATATTATCGGTATCTTACATATTATGACGTAAACTTCGTCTGTAAATCGTAAATATATTGTAAATTTTATACAAATAAATAAGGTAAATTTCACATAATTTAACATTTATTTTTTAACATTTTTAATATACACGGTGTTGAAAAAAGGTCGGTACCCCGGAATAACTCCGGTGCATCGCATTGCAGCAAATGTCTGGGGAAAAAATTGTTTGGTTTTGAAGAAGGAATAGTTTGCAATTTAAACCACCCCCTACCCCCTCAACCCCCGGGCGCGGATGGGGGTAAGAACCGTGCGAAAATCAAGTTTTATCCCGGAAATACTCTTTTCTTTGTCTTGTACTAAAAAATGCCCGTGGAAAAAGTTGCTTGTATTCCACGGGCATTTTTTAGTATAAGAGTATAAAGTATTGAAAACTTTTCCGTATTCCGATAAACATACTGATTACACTTTTTACTAAAATCTTTTATATTTTTAATTGATTTTATGTTATCTGGGAGTAAATTTAATGATTTTGGTGCTAAGTAATCCATAAACTATTTATGGGCGATTGTTAAATTTTTTGGTAATTTAAATTGGGACTCCACTTCAGCAATTCTAACATTACCGATAGTAATATCTGTAAAATTGGGTTTGTTTTTAATGCATTTTAGAAATTTAAGCGAATCTTACTTTAAGGTCCTAAATAATCCGAAATACACCATATCACACTTATCTCGTCTTTTACTTTAAATTCTCAAACATCGGCTGCCGACGCACATCTTCGCAGGTAGCATGAGGTATCACGCCTCAATAAAGACCTGGAGGAGATTTTCTCTTGAGGTGACCAAGTCGAATTTAATGCTAAGAAAACCTAGGCAGCAGTTTCCTCTAAAAAGGTTAACATTGCAGAACCGGATCTAGTCATGGCAGAACACGCAATTTCACTGGCTTCGTCTATTAATTTGGGGACCCTGGGAGGAAATATGTCTTGGCATTACCACGTGTGGTAATCGCCAAGGCAGCTTCACAGAAACTCTGTATTCTTTTCTGAATCAAAACTTTGTAATCCCCTCAACAACTTTTGACACTACCAAACCCAGATTCGTCCATCACTAGAGTACAGCTCTCAGATCTGGAACTCTGCACCCAAGCATAGTCTTCGGCTACTGGACCGACTGATCAGAGATCACGAGCTAACCAAGAACCTCGACAGCCTAGAACATCGAAGACTGGTTGGTGATTTATGTCTCTTTTACAGAGGACGTCATCCTTGTGTTTCTCGACGAATATAACCTCCAATGATTCAAAAGCCACGTGCCTTAAAGGATTTTTCTTATAGTGCTAGTGTTTGAAGCAGTGATGCCAGAATGGTTCGTCGGGATATCCGTAGAATACTGGGGAAAGGGTGGGGGAAGGCTTTCAAAAATCCGTAAAAATCCGTTTTGTGTAGAAATAGTTAAACTTATCTAATTTCATGCAAAATTGTTCTAAAAAGGTATTATTTTTCGTTTACGTACTTTATTCATAAAAAATTATTGGATCAATCGATTGAAAGTTGCGTTGTTACTGGTTGTTCAGAAGTAGCTGCGCCATGAACCCTAGTAACCAATGCGAGTATATAGAGATATAGGGGTCCGTGATTCGAGCGAGATAAAAGATGACTTACTTTGGCAACTTTTTCGGAGGTGTTTTACACTCATCCGATTCGGAAGTCTGGTTCTCGCTGTTCTCGGTTTCGTAATTCATGTTGAAGTTCGAAATAGATTTGTAAAAAGTTACGACGAAGCCGCAACAGGATATTTTGAACGCAACGCTTCTAGCAAATAAAGCAGGTCGATGAAACAAGCGCGTTCAAAATAATATCATACGTCATACCAACCCCAAGAAAAAAATTGGTTACATCGTTGACCAACTTGAGAAATGAAAACGCCCATCATGCTGGCCATCATTCATACAGTAACAACTATTTACGGTAACAAAACTAGCTGAATCATGATAAAACATGCATTAAGATTCTTCCATATTCAAAAATCCGCAAAATTCCGTCCGAAGTCTGAAATCCGTCGAAAATCCGTTTATTTTTCTCAGGGTAGCAAAAATCCGTCAAAAACGGATTAATCCGTCAATCTGGTAACACTGGTTTGAAGGGGAATTAGAACTAAACAGAGCTACGCAAACACGCATGCGCGCAATTTAACCGATTGGATTGCATTCTGAGAGCAACCGGCAGGGGTGATAAACATAATTTTGGTCGAACGGTGCGCGACGGAAGGCCCTTGAATTAAATAAATGGCCTTGAGAAATTAAGAAATAATAATTTTATATTTTTATGCGTCACTTTTTTTTTTTTTTTTTTTATGATCAAACACAAGCACTATAGGAAAAATCCTTTAGGGCACTCTGGGAGTGGTGCGTGTGCGCAAAAAGCGATTCACGTTGGTTTTGAATCGTTGGAGGTTATATTTGTTGGGAAAAACGACCTCGGGAAGGTCGTTCCACAAGGATGAAGTCCTCCAGATGAACGTACTAAGCTTAACCACATATGGATGGGCGGCAGTATTTCGTCGTGTGTTTCTGCTATTCGTCGCTCTGGGCGGAATAAAGAGGGCAAGGTCAGCCGAGCACTTTCCATGAAAATATCTGTAAAAGAGAGTCAAATCCCCAACCTGTCTTCGATGTTCTAGGCTGTCGAGGTTCTTCGTCAGCTCGTGGTCTCCGATCAGACGAATAGCCCTCCTTTCGATGGAATCCAGTAGCCGAAGAGTATGTTTGGGTGCAGAGCTCCAGACATGAGAGCAGTATTCTAGTGATGGTCGAATCTGGGCTTTGTATAGTGTCAAAAGTTGTTGAGGTGTGTACAACTTTCTGGTTCGGAAGAGTACGCCAACCTTCTGAGAAGTTATCTTGGCGATTGCCACAACGTGGTTATGCCAAGACATATTTCCTCCCAGATTGACGCCCAGCAAATTAATAGATGAAGCCAGTGGGATTGCGTGTCCGGCCATTGCCACTGTGCAACCCTCCGGTACGGACGCCACTGAATGTACCCAAGAACTTTTTTTTTATCAGATCCTGTCGGTGTAATTTTCCACCGAAGCAAAACTACCAACCTATGATATAGATTTATCTGAATAATTAAAATACATGGGTGTGCGTGTTCCGACGTTAAGTACGTATTATACACACACAAATAACAAACGTCGATTTTCCGCAGAGTCGTAACTACAAGAGAAGTTAACGAGCGTTGGTCGTTGCCATTGTCTTTGGTCGTTGCTAAGCAATAATTTTTAATTCGACAAATCTTTCCACGATTTCTTGAGAAATTACAGCGAAAAATGTATTTTTCACTAACGACATAGACAAAGGTACACTAATTTTAAATCAAAAGCACATTTGAAACTGCAGAAAACATGTTGCGACACTCAAGGCCGCCAACAACGAGCCATCAGAATTCGCGGCAACGTGCACTGTCTCTGTTTCGATCGATTGAATCTAGTAGCGGTATAGACGTGTTACGCCGCGCATCGCGGCGATTGCTCGACGGCAAGCGATGATGTCAATAAAAGAAGGTCTTGTGGCCACTATTAGTTCACGTATCGATAGATTTTTAATATCGTTACATCCCTACGACTGATTTCAGTTCTGGACGGTCGTCGTTAGACGACACTAAAAACCACGGAAACCCCGGAAACATTCGGCATCTTTCGGAGATCCGAATCCGGAACGCTGGCGGGCCTTTTGAATGGTGATGTTTGACAACTTGCACGTTTCGAAGGATCGGATGCTTGGCGCACAGCTCGTGAACAATACCTAACCTAACATTTATAACTCTTTGCCGCCCTTTTTTAGAGTTTTTTGTTTGATCGCTGTGTTACCACACGTGATTCTTGAATCTCTTTACTTTCTGATTTATTTTGTGAAAAATATTGTGTTTATCTACTTTTGCAATCATCAAGCATGGAAGCCCAACAGAACAATACGTGCCCGTTCGGCAATTTGGAGGTTTCTTGTGTTTCAGCAAAGAACAGACATGTAAAAAATGTTCATAACCAACAGCATAATTCCGATACTAAGAAATCGCATATTATTTGCCCATTGTGTATTGGAACTGAGTTAATCTGTGGAACTTATAATAAACTAGAAACGCATTTAGAGGTAAGTCACAAAATAAAATTACAAATGCAAACACATAATTTTTTTAGCAAAGAAGATTATGAACAATGGTATGAAGAACAAAAAATTCAGACGACCTATGCAGCGGCCAGGACAAAACGATATAATGATCATGTGGAAAAATCATACACTTGCAATCGTAGTAATTCATTTGGTAAAAATATAGAATGCACCTTTAATGTTGCCTTATTTTATAACATATTTCTATTATCCGTAGGGTATGTCAGCAAATACTCTAAACGAATGGAGAAGTGTATTCTAAAAATTAAGCTATATTTTTTTATAAGGTGTATGGGGCAAATTATTTTGGTGATGGAACAAGAAAATAGATCAGCAGTTCATAAAAGGAAATTAGAAAAGCAAGAATTCTTTCCAGCAAAGAGAAAGAAATAATATTGGTTAAGGGGTTTTATTTTGTATGGTGACAGGGCTGAATTTTGTATTTTATAATTAAAAAATTAATTATTGTAGTTGCGTAGTATGGTTTAGGATTTTTTTAGATGTTAGCTATGCTTATATTGTGTTGTACCTTTTATAAATTGTAAAAATAATGCAGGATAATAAGGAATTTGAAAAAAACATCCCTCTTAATTAAGTTTCTTGCAGTTTCTTCTTACGCGTTGTAATCGAAGCTGCGGATTTCTGGAAACTATGTAAGTTTAAATAAAGTACTATATTATTATGTATGTTTTTTATTTTGTTAGTCATTATAATGTAGTTTTAGTGGTTTCTGCAGTATCATAAGTTTAATTGTGTGCATGAATTTGCTTTGCTACATAAATTGGTTGACCACATTGTTCCCCCATCCTGACTTTTTGACCGACAATAAAGAAACAGTTCAAAATACCCCTTGTTTTATTTCAGTTAAATAAAGGTGACTCGAGTACACCACATATTTAATAAAGGGTGGCATTTAATAACTAATTTTCAGGGCATATTTTATCAAAAAGAAGTTTTAATATTTTTTGTCCAATATTTCATGACTAGCAATAAATCAGTATATATGTATCAAAATATAAATGAAGATTTTAACGTAATTTGGTACACAATTAAACCATTTTACTAATATTAAAAACGATTCTAGTACCTCAAAATAAAGACGAGTCCAGAATTAAAACCTAATTTGCTACAAAGAAAGCAAAATAATCCACAAAACCTAAACAGAAATTTTAGATACTGAAGGGGCCTGAAGCGATAACATAATCTATTTTGAAGTCTACGACCAAAGAAAGTCGCAACCAACGGTATTGTTCACGCGCTGTGCGCCAGGCAACCACATATACAGGCAACCGATCCTCCGAAACGTGCAAGTTGTCAAGCATCACCATTCAAAATGCCCGCCAGCTTTCCGGATTCGGATCTCCGAAAGATGCCGAATGTTTCCGGGGTTTCCGTGGTTTTTAGTGTCGTCTGTCGTCGTTGGTTCGCAAGACAACTGACGAGCAACCTTTAAAAATATGACCGGAAAACCGTGCGCATCAACCCATTTTTTCACTCATAAAATTTAACTTTTTACTGCGCAACCCATTAATTGTACGTATCCATAGCTATGGGTCGGTGGTATTGCCTGACTCCCAACCAACTGCGCAAGTTAACAGATTGGTGGTATAGGAAAATGTTAAGGAAAGTTTTTAAGAAATTAATATGGATTCAAGGCGTTCCATTTAAATTATCAAAGTTCTAATATTTTCTAGTAGAAGCGACAGCACTGCACGGCTGAAAATATTTTTAAAAGAGAGAGCATGTTTACTTATACAGGGTGTTCATTTGAAAACTTCCCACCACGGATTTATCGAAACCCACTGATTAAAAGAAAAAACGCCGAGACACGTCAAAAGATTTGCCAAATGGGACAACTTTTTTAACTAAAAACTACTTCACCCCCTTTTACCCTTTGGCCCCCGGGGTCATCCCCTTAAAAATTTGAAATGACAAGGGGTAGCAAGTAATAGCTTGTTTGAAAGGTCTTTCAAAGTGCTTTATTTTGACGTTTGATTTTTTTAAATTGGTCGATTCGTTTTCGATAAAATTAGAAAAATCTTTATTTATCTTAATTTGTTCAGATAGAAAAAAAAGCAGTCGAAAATATCACTTTTTATTTCAATAAGTGTTCAAAATGTTGCCCGTTATTGGCCAAACAATGATATAGGCGATTTTCAAATTCCTGACGGACATTTTCAAAAACATGTTGTGGGAGATCATGGCAGCTTTCGGTGATGCGTTGACGAAGTTCATCCAAACTGTTAGGTTGGGGAGTGAACACAATAGTTTTCAAATGGCCTCATAGAAAAAAGTCTAATGGCGTCAAGTCAGGAGATCTAGCAGGCCATTCTATAGGCCCTCTTCGCCCTATTCATTTATCTGGAAACTCGTCGTCTAGCCATTGCCGAACCGGAAGAACATAGTGAGGAGGAGCGCCGTCTTGCTGGAAATATATTTCAGCCTCATCAAGTATAGGGTTTCCATCGTCTTCGATTTGGTTTTCAATGGTTTCAGTGATAAGCGGATTGATGGTATTTTCCAACATATCTAAATAAATGCCTCCATTTAAATTCCCATTAATAAACAATGGCCCAATCACTTTGTTTCCTAAAATGCCTGCCCATAAATTAATTTTTTGGGGGTACTGAGTATGCCCTTCTACAAAATATGGTATAAATAGGTAACTATAATTAAATCCTAATATTTTTACGTAAGGAGTCTGTGGTTTTTCCATGTACCATTAATTAGCGGACACTCTGTATACATACATTATCGGCTCCCCCTTGTATTAAAACTTCAATTATAATATGTCGTCAATTAATTATGATAACCACGTCGACCGGTGGTATATTAAACAATTGCCGACTAATACCCGGCATATTTCAGGTAGCAAATGTATTCGACCATCGGGTTGCAAATTTCCAATTAATTAGTCGAGTTACATATAGCGCTAATTATGCAGCTGATAAACAATAGAACATCGGCTAGTGTATCGGACGTCTGCTAATGTATGTGTACGTCCCTCATCCGTGATTCCATATTGGAATAATTGGAATTGAATTTGTGTACCGGGTGACTTAAGAAATGCCTTTGACCAGTGGTGGCTCGTACCGTAGCAATACATCCATTGGTATACAGGATGTTATGGAAATGACGTATTATATTTAAACCAGCAATTCCTGAGATAAAGACAAATTGAAGAAAAATAGCCATGAATGGCGCTTTCAATTCATTCAGCGGTAAAAGTGACCTGACGTCAAACCAGAAAAACACCTGTGTGGCACTGCCATACATGTAAGCAATCAAGGAATTCTGGCCGGTGTTGTCATATGTACACCTTAAACTCTTTAGACAAAATAAAATAATTTAAATACTTTTCCATTCTGTAATACCTTTTTGTACAATTAATTGAAGAAATTTACGACGGACTATGTTTTAAACAACGCGAAAAAACATTTGGAATAGTAATAGCCACGTACGTCACTAGGTCAAATGCCAACGACCTCTTGACGCCTTACATCGGCTGAGCGAAATAGTTTCATATAGCGCCGCACGCTTGCGTCTGTTAGTTGAAGACCAACCAGCGGCCGGATACGTTGTGTCTCGTCGATCACCAACACACTCTCAGCGATCCGCTCTGTTTTTTCGGTTTACGCGTGTATCTTGCCCGTCCATAAATAATCTTTGAATGTTGTTTTTATTGACGCGTTTCTTCTGGACGTCAAATTTCGTCGCGTGTAATAAAATCTAATAATCTGTAGTATAATCTGTATTATTGTATTTTCAAAAGCTAACTATCGGTTCTGTTTCACTATTACTGTGTGTACATAAAGTGTTTCCAGGAGTGTTCCCATGAAAAACAAAAAAAACTGATTGTATAAGGATAAATACAGGTAGTAGAAAACCGACCGAACCTACTAGGGGTATTTTAATGAAGATGGTTCATTTAAGGAACAAAACGTCGGAAATCCAGTGAGTGTTGTATACCACTGAACGTACATTTCGGTTCTCTTTCATAATTTAAACAAAAAAATTCAGGACCGTATTTAAAAAAATTAAGCTGATGATGGTGACCCAAAGACGAAACGTCGCATGAAAGATCTGATACTGAAAATTTTAGATTTTTCCAAATATTTTCAAAATTTTTTAAAAACACTTATATGTATAAATAATATTTTAAAGTGTGGGTACAACTTGGGAATACGATGTATCAAACAAACCCGAAAACAATTCGAAAAATTCTGTGACGTTTAAATTAAGGTCCGCGATATTTACCTTTGGAATTTTCGTGTATTCATTATTGATGGATTTCATGTGGAAGCAGGAAAGTCCTGTGTTTACCTACTCATTTTGGCAGCACATTAAAAGTATAGTGTAGATGTTGTTATGCCCTCTGTCGTAAAAAATTTTATTGTCGGCTTTAAGTTATGTTTGTTTGAATGTTTTCCACAACGATAGATGTATGATTATCCTACAATGACTAACCGATGCAGAATTCGAAATTACCTCTCGTGCCATTAAAATTATAACTAAAATTAGAGCATCTATTATTAAATTGGGCGGTACAGAATCTATAAATTTTAATACATTGCTTAAGGCTGTTTTCTAGGGAAAATAACACATTTTCCAGATATTCTAGTATGTTTCAGATTGACACCACTGATATAACTTAAAAGATTTACAGTAATATCACAGACCTCTTATTTTGAATGTATTTTTGTTTTATGTTGATGATAAAGGATAACACAAGTAGGGAATCCATTCCCGCACCCAAACTTTAATCCCGCAAACCTGCGGGATTGTGCCCATCGATCCCGTGGATCCGCGGTATTTGCGGGATAGCAAACAATGAACTGCGGTATTTTTGGTCGACGCGTCGGGGATTCCCCGCCATGCTGGGCTATTGAAAAATACGTTAAACGGAACAGTTTTCTTGCGCACGTGCGAAAGTAAGGGCGTTATTCTACTAGTATCTAGCGACATTTATCAAGTGGTTGAATATAATACATGGAATTCAAACAACAATCACAAAAATGAGTGTCAGTGTAGTTTACAAAGACAATAAAGGTTCAAGTTTAGTTTGGAATTATTTTTTAAAGTCTGAAGATGGTCTTACAGCTAAATGTAAGTTATGCCCTGGCATTATCAAAATCTCTGCTCGTTCCACCAAAGGTCTTCACACCCACTTACAAACAAAGCATAATATTACTTTGAAAGTTCAGAGCAGCAGCGGTAGTGTTGATATTGATAAAATTACACAGGAAATGAATAGTACCAGCAGTTCGAGTAGTTCGTTTAGTTCTATTGCTAAGCGCTCAGATGTTAGTGGTTTTTCTGTGCTACCTAAGAAAATGAAAATTACAGATTTTTTTTCATCTGAGAAAAAGTTTCGATGGAGGAAAAGTGTCTCGAATGGTAGCTAAAGATGGTATACCCTTTGCAAAGTTTATCACATCGACCGATATGCGCCAACTATTCGAATCAGAGGGCCACAAATTGTGTAAAATCTATTCCGCCGACAATTGTTGAAGCTGAACGTGCGTTTTCAGCCGCAGGATATATGTGCAATAAAATAAGATCAAATTTAAAAGATGAAACATTAAACATGTTATCTTTTCCCCGAAAATACTTCCAAAATCAATGTAACATGTAACCGTTAAACTAGTCGTACTATTGTATTGTACCTATATGCAATAAATATGTTCCTGCTACTCTACTCTGTTTCTAATTGCATAAAACAACTTTTTATTAACATACAGCACCCACATCGAGTACCGCAAATCCCGCGAATCGCGCACGTTTAATCCCGCAATGTCAATCCCGCGAAAACACCGCGGGATCCAGCATTTGCGGGATTGGATTCCCTATACATAAGCAATGTTTTTCTTTGAAAATGAAATACAATTCCTGTGTATTAGACGGAAATGACAAAATTAAAATATCGACCTGTCATTATTGGCATTTATATTTTGTGTTTCGTGTGGTTCACAAATTTTTGAAGTTTCTAAACAAAAGTACTTTGCTATATTTCCCAGGTATGTTGACCATCTAAAGAGATGAGATGCCATACGAATCCACAAGGTTGTTAAGGCGTCTGGGTTACTATCCGCATTTCGTTTATCCCTCTACTACACATGCAAATGTTATCAAAATTCGAAGAAACCCACAAAAAAACCATGGGCTTAAAATAACCTTAAACCTCAAAAGATGGCGGATATGAGATATCGTTCCTTTAACCTTCTTTTAATTTTAAATATAATATACAACGGAAATAAACATAATTTTAACCTTCCCTGTATGATATGGAATCCATATTTCTATGGGGATTGAATCACATTTATATAACCATTATATTTCCAATACGAAGTGTCCCCGCTATGGAAGATGGCGTGGTACTATTGAGTTTGCGAGGTGGAAATTTTATCGATCGCGTCAGAGCCGGCCCGACATTATTTGTTTATTGTTATTCGTCGCCATCTTTGGTTCTGGATGCTTTTTCAAATTACAGAATAAAAAGTGGTTCATCCATATTGTTGTCGGTATATTAGTGCTTATAAACTTTCATTACCTAACAACAATTTTTGTGAAGGAGTTTTTAATTTGTGGTGATTCGCTGTTTGATAGGTTAGTGGCTTGTTTTGTTTAAGATGAAAGGACACAAGTGCATGGTGCTTTTTTGCAAAAGTCCTGGATCAATACCAGGTATAAAGTATTTTAGGTGTGTACATCATCAAAATTTCAAATTTCCATGATTTCGATTTCGGACCACGCATTTACAAGTATTTATTTTATGTCATGATTTTAGCAATATTAGACAATTGTGTGAGAGATAGGAATAGGACAGTTATAAGAAAATATTAGAGGTGATTCTAAAAACCGAATAATATTTGTGGTGTTCCATTTAAAATAATAAAGTTGCTACGATTTTTCGTTAGAAGCGGCAACGCCGCAATGCTGAAAATATTTTAGATCGATGCAGCAGGTGCGTTTCATGCGAACCAAATTTTAAAACGATCCTATTACGCGATTCCCATATACGTCTAACCTATCCTAGATTTGTTCCGCTGACAATATTATTTTCATCTGAAAGTACAGGCTTAATAAACACTTAAATAGAAGTTAAGAATACAGTCTATAGAATTTACACCAATCGAATAGGCTGCATGGCTCAGCTATTTATATTGAACTATCTATAACATCAAAATTGACGTGGAGCTCGAATGTATCAAAATAATATCGAGTTATTTTAAGTTTTGGTTTAATTTAAACCTAAACACGCGCTGGATAAATGAATATTACGCGTGAGTTGTAAGATTGGAAAACGTCGCTGTTACTGGAATGGGAATTATACGTAGTTGTGGGTGAAATGCGTGTTTTCAGACCCACATCGGAAAAATTATTAGTCCTGTTCAAATGGGATAAAGGAGATGGCAACGATCACAGTCCTGCAAGCAGGAACGAGTATTTTTTTATAAAGAAACGCAAAAGAACCAGTGGCGGCTCGTGACCTATGATAGAGGGGGTTCACAAGTATGGTGAAATTATTTTTAAAATTTTATTTTTGTGTAACGACCAAACAATTACTCTCTAGGCGTTTTGAATGTAGAAAGAAATGATGTCTAATACCACTACGCCATCTACGGCTACGTCATTAGGTGCAACTAAGTCGAGAACAATAGTTAACTGTTTTATGACGAGAACGAATCGAGCCACGAGACTGACAAGTTGGCATTCTTCATATTTTCAGTGTTTTTTAGTTTAAATCCCTAAATAAAATGGTTTAAATTCATATCGAAATACACAACATTTATCGACCCTACACAATAAGGCTTAAACGTAAAGTCCATTCTTCGGTTCTTAATTGTAGAAAATTGATCAATAACAGCCTCATTACGTTTGGAATACCCTCTATAATTTTTTTTCCATATATTTCATTTTTAAACTTTCTAATAAAGTCCCTACATTTACCCTTTTTGCTCCAAACTCAAAGAGCTAAAGTTATTTCTTAAATATTCCACCGTCAACTATTCATTTTAACTTATTAACTAATTAAACATACACGCTCGAATTTCTAACTAGATGCACGAACAGACAACAGCGCGGTGCACACAAAAACTGTGCGCCTTTTCCATGGTAAATCGCCATAGCCCCGCTATCCCCGCTGCCACCCGCCACCTGTTACTACAGAGAAACTGCACTACTTAATCGCACGTGCGAGCAAGTCTTGTCATAATCGTCATTTACCTCGACCTAGGCACGGTTGCCGGATCTATACAGTTTGGTTTGACTTGATGATCAAATATTAGGGAAGGTCGGACTTTTTTAGTTTGACGGTACGATAAAAATATTTATACGATAAATAATATTCAATGAATATAAATTAATATTTTTTATCCGTTTTGTTTTGGGGGTGCACGTGCGCATGTGCTCCTGTGGAAGAACCGCCACTGAAAAGAACTAGAGAATGAACTCGACGTCAAAAAGGCTTCTGGTCCAGACGAAATTCCTATTATAGTTGTCCGAAGATGCGCCGATGAACTCACACCAGTATTTTGTAGACTTTTCAACTTGTCCTATAAAAGCGGAAAATATTTCCATCCTGCTGGAAGACAGCGCGAATCCAGTCTATACCAAAGAAAGGTAAGAGAACCCTGCCAAACAACTATAGATCAGATGCCAGTAAGTAATGGAGAGAAGCAATTAACCAACAACTTCTAAAGTACCTGGAGGGGCATATGATTATCAGCGACCATCAATATGGCACTATAGTGCTCTCATGTCTGGAGCTCTGCATCCAAACATACTCTTCGGCTACTGGATTCCATCGAAAGGAGCGCCATTCGTCTGTTCGTAGACCACGAGTTGACCAAGAACCTCAACTCGACAGGCTAGAACGTGGAAGATGGATGGACTCTCTTTTACATATATTTCCATGGCAAATGTTCGGTTGACACTGGACGCGTAATTCCACCTAGAGCGATGAATAGCAGCCGCCCATTCATAGTATGTGGTTCACCCTAGTACCCCTCAAACATCATTGGAAGAACTCTTTCATCTGTCGTGTTTCCCAACGAATATAACCTCCAATGATTCAAAACCAGGCACTATTTTATGCGAACGTTTAGCCAAATATACTTAGTTTTTTTCTAATCTAAAACTGAATTCGTAAAGTTAAAGGATTGGAAAACGCTATGAAAAATGTTATATTAAAAAATATAATGTTCTAAGAATAATAATAACAATTTCAAATGTGAACAATTTTCAAATTTTTGTCACAGATCCTCCTGAAACTTGTTGATACCCCAATCGACATGTCAGACAATCTAAATATCAATAAATTAACTGAAAAGCTTTATTATTAACGTCTAAAGCCGCGTTCTCAGAGCTTCGACGTGTCGCAGCGACAGTCCCCCACTCCTTTTGTAGGGGGTGACGTCTGTCACTTGTCATTCGGGTGAAACCTAACCTTACAATAATTTGTTATTGTTTTTTAAATGAAAACAATTTGTTTTGTACAAATTTCGTTTTGAATAATTTATCATACTGATTGAGACTCTGATAATGAAAGCGGCGAAGCAATGACATTTTTGAATAATGTCTGGCAGTGTATTTTAATATGATTATTCTTCCAGATTAAAGAGCTAATTTCGTTAAAAAACGTTACAAGAAGCCAAAAAAACGGACTAAATTAACTAATTTGTGCATTTTAGAGCTCAAAATATAAATGTAATTAAAAACCGCCCAGTTTTATTCCTGTATTTTTTATCATAAACTTGAAATTGTAAAGTAGCACACGCATGCACTACATCGAGACTCTACTGTATTTAGGACTACAATGCACTAGAAAAACAAATACATTTACACATTAGGTAGTATTTATTAACCACTGTTAAGTAGGTAGGTAGGAGAACCATTTCATTCTAATATAATTTCATCCAATAAGGAAGTCTAAAAGCATAGTCATGCTCCTTCTGACAGTGTCTCCTCATCATTCATATTCCACATCCTAGGTCTCGTTGTACTAATTGTAATAAACAGGCTTTCGATAGCTTGGCTACTCACTAGCTTGTGTCTCCTCTATATCTTCAGTCCAAGCAGATACAAAGCCATCTTCGTGCAGAGCATACTTGCCCTTTGTAATCTGTATCTACAATAATCTAAAAATATTTATATTATAAGATTTAGGCATCTATAGCGCTACAAAACTAATTTTTAGATAACATTACGAAATTGCCAAAAGTAGGGCTAACAAAATACCTTGTGACCTTAAAAACAGTTTACAATTTTAATTCAAAATGATGTTTTACCAGTATTATTAACTCTTGCACATTCTTCTGCAGATAAACTTTATTCTAAATTCAGAACAGTGAAGAATTTCCACAGGAATATAATTTGAATTTGTGTCCACATCCATATTATGGTTTTCGCTTAACCTAAAATTTTATGTTTTAAACTTGAACTTATCACATTTCTTAATCTCTTCCGATTGCAGCAGGCCAATATTTACGTTTTTTAAGGGTGTGAGTATGTGGAATGCGGATGTTGGATTAAAATTTTCCCCTCTCGGAGGTTATAGGTTTGTTTTTTAAAAGATTTGTTCGACGACAGCGTCAAATTTGATTTTTATTTTCGTATTCTACTCCTCAAAATATGTATATATATAAAAATAATTTCCCTATATAAATATTTAATGAATATATATTACTTTAATATTCTGGTTAGTAAAAAATGAACCAATGTGATTAAAAAAACCAATGTAATTTAAAATTATTTAAATATTTTGTGGGATTTAGGTAGGTAATGATCAAATAAATTTTAAAAGCAAAAGTACATACTATTCACAATATTTTAGGACCAAATAATTAGTAATTACCTTTGTTCGGAAACAACGAAACTTATTTCGGAAAATTGAGGTTCAAATTTCAAAACAAAATAAAGAAATAATACTACAGCGCAGTGTTGCCAGGTATCTCGTGAAATGTCACCAGATCTGTTGATCTTTTTGTGATTTTATGAATAATCCGGTGGTCCATGAAAATCTTTTTAAAAAAGTCTGTTTTCTGGTGTTACCAGTTTCGTGTTGGGGGCGGTATATTTTATAAATCACAAAAAATCACCAGATCTGGTGAAATTTCACCAGATACCTGGCAACACCGCTAGATCAGCGTGGGGATGAGGGATAATGACGTTTTGGTGTCGCGGGCGACAGTACGTAGCTCTGAGAACGCGCCTTAAAACTTCACGAAAAGAAATATTGATCAGCTGATGACTCTCGTCTCTTTCTAACCTGCCAAAAAGCGGCATATTTTTTAATTAAATTGATGCAACATAGATGGCTCTGATTGCTAATTTGGTATTGTTTGGGATCCTCATCTTAACGGATTTTTCCTATAGTGCTTGTGTTTGATTATAAAAAAAGGCTACAGTAATGAGTGAACTCTTTACATGACTCCACTACAAATAAAAGTAGTTACATGTGACCCCTTGTTGCTATTGCTACATCGGGACCCGTCTCGCCCATCGATTTGGCAACACGGTTACTAATGTTGGCGTGAACTTACACAAGTTTTCATATTACACGCTCAACTTACATGGGTATTCTCGCTTCGATAGGTGACTTATTTTATTTAAATATAGAATTTTAAATTACTTTCGTCAAAATATTAGGAAAAATTAACATGTCTTATAGGACAAAGACGGGTTTTTATAATATCCAAGTCGCAATTGACAACGTAAAATACCGATAAAGAAACTCGTCTTCGTTTCGCTGTGAATGGCCCTAGTTAACTCGGGCGGTTGGCCCTTAGTCAAAGCCCGGCAACCCTTGGCAATGTGCACGGCGTGGACCTCGTATATCGGGAGTTGAATCGTACTGTTCACCTTCAGCTATTATTTATAAATTCCTGCAGCTCCATAAAGCAAATCTATTTAAATCTAGCGTGGTTTGTACACCATTCAAATTTACTTGTACCAGCTTTTCAATGCTTAACCGTTGCTTGGAGAAATAGGCGGTTAACCCCGGTATAGTAGTTTCCCTATCGAAATAAAGAGAGAGGAGAACGGGAGGGGAAGCGGCAACGCCGTAGGTAAGACAAGGATCAGTGCCACCGTAATTTATATGCAGTCTTTTGAGTGTGCATTTGCAAACGAGATGTTTGTACGCCGTTCAAATTGGCAACCATGAGCGTAGAGAAGGGGGAAAATAAATCAAATCTGTACATCGCATGAAATAGGTTATTTTTATTATAGGTACAGGGAGTCCCATTTTCGACACTTTTATAGGGTATCTCGGTAATTGTTAGTGCTATCAAAAAAGTAATGTAGGTGTCATATGCTCTATTTGGGTCAAACTTAAAATGGTAAAATCAAAATTTGAAAAACTTCGCTCGCTTAAGAGATACGTGGGAAACTTAAAAAATTGACAATTTCAAAATTACTGTATATTTTCTTAGTTAAAAGAGACATGGAAAAATGTTTTATGCAGAAGTTTCTTTATATTGATTGTTGAATAATCTGTCGTTTTCAGAATAAGTATACGGGGTCAGGTAAAAAAGTTATCGGACCTAACCTCATTTTTTTTTAATGGAACACCCTGTATATTTTATTATATTTAAAAGATACTATTTTAAATTCTCTTTTCAAATATATAACACACCATGGATGATATTGGTTTCCCAGGCGATTGATTTAAACTTTATTACTTTGAAACGAAATAAAAGATTCAGATTAAGGTATAAAATAACGGGAATCATCGCAAATGTTCGGAATATGTCCTTAAATGGTTATCGTCTTTCCGGATAGCGAACAAAATATACATTTTGAGCTCGTTTTTCCACTTTCAATATAAACTGATATCATATCAAATTTTTCAAAATGTTGATAGGTCATTTTCGCAAATGAATATGTAAAAATGAAATTGCCGTTAAATGTTAATAATAAATCTAGTTGTTTCTAGGATATTAACTTTTGCTTCATGGTCTACTGTGGTTTTAAAGTAATAAAGTTTAATAAATCGCCTAGGAAACCAATATCATCCATGGTGTGTTATATATTTGAAACGATAATTTAAGATAGTAGTATCTTTTTAGATTAAAATTACATTCCATTTAAAAAAAATGAGGTTAAGTCCGATAACTTTTTTACCTGACCCCGTATACTTATTCTGAAAACGGCAGATTATTCAACAATCTATATAAAGAAACTTCTGTATAAAACATTTTTCTGTATCTCTTTTAACTAAGAAAATATAGGGTAATTTTGAAATCATCAATTTTTTGATTTTCCCCCGTATCTTTTAAGCGAGCGAAAATTTCAAAAAAAAATATCATAGGACATGTCCACTAGTGGACCGATAAATAGTTGTTCTAGCTAAAATGTGTGGTTTTATATACTATTAACATATACCAGAATTGAAAATAATATCTAAAGTATTTTCGGAGAAAAATAACAATTTAAAATAAATGTCACACCCAGTAGCAAAAAATTACCTCTGGAATATAATCACGTCATTAATAAGGACACTCTGTATATTAGCTTCTTCCGGCAAACTACAAAAAAATGTCAACAATAAATAATTTCCGAAAGCCGAAAACAAATTTCAAGGCATTTTCGTGAAACAATAACAAATCATTTTTGTAATTTTATTTTTCCAGCTCTGGATAATATAAAAACAATATTACTAACAGGTTTCCCAGAAGATTTAAACCCCGAAAACCATACACTCATACATAAAGTCATTCTTTATTCCATTCCGGTTATAAAGTTTTGTTTTGTCTTCTTTCGACGGTGTTTCCGTATATTCTCGTCTCCTTTCAACCGTCGTTAGATTACTAGGCCCTTCCGCCTATCTATCCATTTTCTATCCTCCTCCGACACGTTTTCATGGAATTGGCCGCTTTTCCCCTAAATCTCCTTCCATATAGGATCTTTCTTTCTAGCACATGCTTTTAAACAGATTTTTCTTGTGCACGTTGATCTCTCTCTAAACCATTGTGTTTTGTTATACATTTGGAGCCGAGTTTCGTAAGTTTTTCGTCTCTTTCTGGCACATTTGGTCTGTTTTCCCCGAAAATGAACAGCGTTTTAGATGAGAGGAAATACCGATTTTGCTGAGAGTAAGGCCGTTGGTAAATTGCCCCGATGATTTAAAATGATATTATTTTTTTTATATAATATATTCCAATATAGGAAGTCAAATATCAGGGACGCCTCTGGTGGATCGATAGAATAACTTTTCCAACTGAAATATGTGGTTTTATATCTTATAAAGTCATCAAAATTGAAAATAATATATAAAGTACTTTCGGAGAAAGAATAACGATTAAAAGAAATGTCAACACCCCATAAAAAATTTAGTCATTTCATAAAATGATCTGAGGAATAACACTCTGAAATATTAGCAGGTCATTAAGGAACACCCTGTATATTATCAAAGAAAAATCATGTCTCCGGTTCCCTTGTTAGGCACAAATAAAGATATTAAAAACTACAGATGGAAAAATGTACATTTCTAGTCTACGCAACGACTGCTTTCCCACCCTTTCGGTCATTATTGCAGCATAGCCAGATTGACATATTT
This sequence comes from Barypeithes pellucidus, assembly GCA_963991005.1. NCBI lineage: Eukaryota > Metazoa > Arthropoda > Insecta > Coleoptera > Curculionidae > Barypeithes > Barypeithes pellucidus. The sequence continues at coordinate 12,624,144 of OZ022565.1, read as the reverse complement.
ATCGCAAAGGTGTCTTGCAAAATCCCAATTAAAAATTTGTTAATTTGGCAATTACAACTAGTTTAGGTTAATCCGCAATTGCTCTTAAAGTAAATTATTTTCCCAATAATTTTACTATAAACTGTGAAAAGGCGATGAGAGATTCTTTAAAAAAATATTATTATACTTAAAAGTATCTAACGAATCTTGAACTAATCCAACTGCACTCTGGCAACATCTATTTCTATTTTACAAATGCGCTACTATTCGGACCTAAAAAATAAGCAAAATATGAATAAATACTAATCTCGTAAACATTGATCTAACGGATTGTTATATATTTTGGTTGATTTGTGTTCTTTTTGCGATTATTTGTGAAAAATCGTCTTTATTATAAACAATCATGGTGCATTCATGTGTAGTTTGTAAAATAGTGGATCATTTAAATAATGATTTATCTTTTCATCGGTCGGTATGGTTATGTTTTAATATTTAATCATCTGATATAACCAGACTTCAACATTGTTGCATTCAGCCAACAAGCATGTAGTTCTAAATATTCCTGAACTGGTTTCTATATGCGATTTTCTTCAGTCTTTTCAAATGGACGCCAAAATGTAAGATTATTATGCTACAAAGGCATCTAAAAACTAACATAAGGCAGTATGGTGAAATTATTTTTAAAATTTTATTTTTGTGTAACGACCAAACAATTACTTTCTAGGCGTTTTAAATGTAGAAAGAAAAAAAGTAATAAGAAAATGCGTTAGGTAAAACATATTTTTATTTATTTTTTAATTTTACACAAGGAAATACAAGTTTTGGAAAATAAGAAAGGTTTTCTTAGTGTGTATAGCTGTCGGATCTTAACGTCGTCGCATGCAACCCTCGTAACAATATTTATACAGTCCACTACTAATACTACTAAAGCCATCTACGAGCTATCAAGAAAACCAAATGATATCCAATACTACTACCGCCATCTACGAGTTATCAAGAAAACCGAATAATGTCTAATACCACTACGCCATCTACGGCTACGTCATTAGGCGCAACCAAGACGAGAACAATAGTTAACTGAGACTGACAAGTTGGCATTCTTCATATTTTCAGTGTTTTTTAGTTTAAATCCTTAAATAAAATGATTTAAAATCATATCGAATATCATTTATCGAAATACACAACATTTATCGACCCTACACAATAGTGCTTAAACGTACAGTCCATTCTTCGGTTCTTAATTGTAGAAAATTGATCAATAACAGCCTCATTAAGTTTGGAATACCCTCTATAAATTTTTTTTCATATATTTCAATTTTAAACTTTCTAATAAAGTCCCTAGATTTACCCTTTGCGGTCTGCGTTAAATTAATTTCGGGTTTAGGTCTTCCCGCATTCTTCACTTACATTTTTTGCTCCAAACTCAAAGAGCTAAAGTTATTTCTTAAATAGTCCACCGTCAACTATTCATTTTAACTTAATAAATATATAATATTAAAATATTAAAACATACACAATCGAATTTCTAACTAGATGCACGAACAGTCAACAGGGTGCACACAAAAACTGTGCTCTTTTTCCATGTTAAATCGCCATAGCCCCGCTATCCCCCGCCAGCTGTTACTACAGAGAAACTGCACTACTTAATCGCACGTGCGAACAAGTCTCGTCATAATCGTCATTTACCTCGACCGAGGCACGGTTGCCGGATCTACACAGCTAGGTTTGACGGGATGATAAAATATTAGGGAGGGTCGGACTTCTTTAGTTTGACGGTACGATAAAATATTAGGGAGGGTCGGACTTTATACGATAAATAATATTCAATGAATATAAATTAATATTTTTTATTGGTTTTGTTTTGGGGGTGACGTGCGCATGCGCTCCTGTGGAAGAACCGCCACTGACATAAAGTAAAAACAACTTTTTAGTTCCACAAAAATCCCTGTTAAAAGATTTTTTTATTCACTTATATTGTTATATTAGTTTCTTAAATTGTTCCCTATAATGAGCCTTAAAGGCTCGTAACGAATAAAACAGTGGTAAATATTTAATAACTATAAAAACCATATTTTTCTCTTCACGTTTTCTTCGGTCATGTTAAAATATTATTAATGTTACGATAATTTCAAATCTGTACTTTGAAATTGGCCTGATTTAGACTATATCAGACCGCCGTATATCGCCGCGCTTTTCGTTTATCGTAGCTTCACTATAAACGCACCCTTACGTGACGGTTAATTGCTGCATGGACGACACTCGGGGTCGTGAACCCCCGCCCACTATTTCCTTGAAGGAGCACGCCGGACATCTAAAACAACATTTTCTTCGTTCTTAAGCAAGTTATTAAAATGTTCAAACCCAAAACACGCTTAATATCTGATACATTTATAATAAATTACCTTCAACCACGCTAAACTGCCTATTTCTCTCGACAGATTTTTCTTTCCCAACTTAAAAGAACCCCGGCATAATAATAAATTGACATATTCATTCCATCTGACTTATTACCTACTTTACTGCGTGTCCCTTTTCACCAAAACTGTGAAAACACTTTTTTGATTATTAAGGTGTTCGCATTGACCGAGAGAGAAATCTCAGGAACGTATCAATTGAAATAGCCTTAAAATTAATTTTGAAAAACGCCACTCGAAAAAAATACTTTTTAAATATTGGTAAAGTGAAAATTAATACAATTGCTTATGATTTTATTTTTAAAACAATCACACTGTTTACTAGCCTGTTGCTGCCTGTATGGTGTATAACATGATGACAATGACCGTTGGTTATTCGTACGATTAAATCATTCGCCTTCGGCTTATGCTGCACACTTACATAGTCGCGGTGAATACCATATTTAATATAATATACCACCTACTTCTCTTTCTACTGTACGGAACCCTTAAATTTCCAGCCCCCGAAAACCCAATTTACTCCGTGAAAATCCCTCCCTTATCACTCCAAATTGTCATTTCGGCCCTCCCACCGCTGCTCCTCCAAACTGTGGAGTCGCATCGTTACATCAGCGTTGTTACATCACGTGTCCCGCTTGCTTTGTTCCCCCCTATTTCTCCTCTACCCCTCGTTCGTACCCCTTCGAATACTGTATTGGCTGCGTTGCCGTATTTACTTTTTAAGTCGAATAAAAAAGCGGGGAATTTTTTTTTATGGGACCCAAGATTATTTCATTTCTACGTAACCACAACAATATTTGCGTCGCTATACGACTCGATACTTGTAGTTGCCATGTTCAACGATTTGTATGTTTTCTTCGCAAAACGACGGTTTTCCTTACAAAGGTGAAATTTGGCATACCTTAAAACTATCCAAATCCGAATAACGGTCTGTTATGCTCATTAGCAATTGAAATTATCAACAGCGCATGGCACAAAACACTTATCCCCAGGGCCAGTGGCGGCTCGTGGCCTATGATAGAGGGGGTTCACAAGTATGGTGAAATTATTTTTAAAATTTTATTTTTGTGTAACGACCAAACAATTACTTCCTAGGTGTTTTCAATGTAGAAAGAAAAGAACTAATAAGAAAATGCGTTACTCTAGTCCACTACTAATACTACTAAAGCCATCTACGAGCTATCAAGAAAACCGAATTATGTACTACTACAAATTTTGGAAAATAAGAAAGGTTTTCTTAGTGTGTATAGTGCTTAAACGTAAAGTCCGTTCTTCGGTTCTTAATTGTAGAAAATTGATCAATAACAGCCTCATTTAAGTTTATAATACCCTCTATAAATTTTTATTCATATATTTAATTTTTAAACTTTCTAATAAAGTCCCTAGATTTACCCTTTGTGGTCTGCGTTAAATTAATTTCGGATTTAGGTCTTCCCGCATTCTTCACTTCAATTTATTACTCCAAATTCAAAGAGCTAAAGTTATTTTTTAAATAGTCCACCGTCAAACTATTCATTTTAACTTAATAAATATATAATATTAAAATATTAAAACATACACGCTCGAAATTCTAACTAGATGCACGAACAGACAACGGCGCGGCGCACACTAAAATTGTGCGCCTTTCCCATGTTAAATCGCCTTAGCCCCGCTGTCTCCCGCCACCTGTTACTACAGAGAAACTGCATTATGCCCCGCCTACTTAATCGCACATGCGAGCAAGTCTCGTCATAATCGTCATTAACCTCGACCGAGGCACGGTTGTCGGATCGAGAGCCTAAAAAATACAGTTTGGTTGACGGTACGATAAAAATATTAGGGAGGGTCGGACTTTATACGATAATTGACGGTACGATAAAATATTAGGGAGGGTTGGACTTTATACGATAAATAATATTCAATGAATATAAATTAATATTTTTTTTATTCGTTTTGGGGGTGCACGTGCGCATGTGCTCCTGTGGAAGAAACGCCACTGACCAGGGCACGACTGTCACATGCCCGATTTGTCCTTATATTAAATACATTATTAGAATTTGGCAACGTCCCTCATTCTTAACCCATAAACCATTCATTTCACTTACCCCCGCCCTAACCCTATTTGTAATCAATATCCCTTCCGATCGGGTGGCTCCGCCTGCGGTCGGGCGCCATCGGAATGGCAAACGCTTTATCGTGGGATCAGGGAATCGGGATCGGGATGTCACAACGCGCAGAACATTTGTACTGGTTCTAGTACATTTAAGTCGAATATAGATCTTAAGAAAAACTGGACAACTCGAAATATACTTTTTAAAAAATCTTGTGAGTCGCCGTAGAGCCTGTTAATCCATCGAGATCAATATACGACGAGTCTTCTCTTCACAGGACACCATCCGCACCTCCCACCTGATAATTTGGTTCAGGGGGCGCCCTTCGGAACAGTATCAGATGCGCGTCCCGACGTGGACCACTGAATCGTTCGGTTTTCAAATATTTATCGGCATCATCAATCTGGTACTTTCTAGTACATTTTCCCGTTCCGCTTTAGTACGATGGCTCAAATCAAAACGGCAACACTGCAGGGATTCGGGATCGGGATGGCGTGAGAGGAGTTGAGAGTTACGACGGGTTATATGGGAGGGCGGAAGGGCAATAGTCAATTAGGCCGATGTGAATAATTAACAGGGACCTGATGATAGGTGAATAGAGTATGCCGTTAATTAAAATGAAGGTCCCTCGTAATCTGTGAGGTAAAAAGCGGGGTCTAAGGGAGGGAATTTTCTAAAATTATCGTAACGGGATTTAATCGACCTTTAAAATGATGTGCCACTTTAACCCCTTCCCATTTAAGATTTTAAGAGTAATATGGTCCCCTTTCGCAATAAAATTGACATGTTTTTTCTACTTTCAATATTACTTACTGGCAACCAGAAATTAAGGGTGGGAACTTTTCAAATTGACAGCCTGTATATTATGTTGTAGTACATTTTCCTCAAGTTCCATAGTTTATATCAGTCTGTTATTACTCCTGTCAATTATACATTGTCTGTTAAGAGCTGCTTTTAATCACAGGTTGCCAAGCAGGTACTATTTTATGCGAACGTTTAGCCAAATATACTCAATTTTTTTCTAATCTAAAACTGGATTCGTAAAGTTAATGGATTGGAAAACGCTATGAAAAAATTGCGTTAAAAAAAATAATGTTATAAGAATAATAATAACAATTTCAAATATGAACAATTTTCAAATTTTTGTCACAGATCTTCCTGAAACTTGTTGATACCCCAATCGACATGTCAGACAATCTAAATATCAATAAATTAACTAAAAAACTTTATTATTAACGGCTAAAACTTCACGAAAAGAAATATTGATCAGCTGATAACTCTCGTCTCTTTCTAACCTGCCAAAAAGCGGCATATTTTTTAATTAAATTGATGCAACATAGATGGCTCTGATTGATAATTATAATTTGGGATTGTTTGAGATCCTCATCTTAAACATTTTTGTAGCCTCCACACACAAACTTTCTTTATATTCGAAACGTTTTCATATATTTTTTCCTCGACTATAGAATATTATTATCAATGGAATATCGAATATCGTCTTTTATCTCTTTTTAGAGATTACTCGAAAAGAAAATGTTTATAAATGTAACATCCCCCAACGCCGACAAAGAAGTTCCGAAATAATAATAATAATAATAATAATAATAATAATCAAAGGGAAAAACATATTTTCCTTGAAAGAAAAGTGGAAAAACTTTTTTCCATAACAGTTTTGTTTCGGCATATTTGGCCCCTTTCCATAATTTAATATTTTATGAGGTTCAAATCCTCGACTCGGAAAAAAATTTAGACGACCGGGCAAAATGATATCCGGCTGAATAATTTCGTCGTTTTGTTCTTATTTTTTATAGGCGAAGGACGGGGTTTTTGCTTGGAAGGGTGTGCGAGACATTATTGAAATGGAGTTGTAAAAATGGGGCCCGTGTGGTGGTCTCCATTACATTTTTAGTTTCTAAAGGACAAGTTGGTATATTTATCTAATGGATAAAACACAGTGAAGTACGACAGAAATATAAGCAATTTTAAATCTAACCTGAAAACCCCCGTGGCACTTTACATTACAAGGCTCATCTCTCCTCAATACGTAAAAGAGGTTTCATAAACTAGAAAGGTAAGAAATGGTCACTTATTCAGAGTGATGGAGGTAAAGAATTTTTAATTAATATTAACCATTAACTTTTAAAACAAATTAAAATCGGATAAGGAGTTTTTGTCTTTATTTTTACATATACAATGCGCTCCCGACTCAATATGTACAGGATGTCATATTTTCGACACTTTTATAGGGTATCTCCGTTATGGTCAGTGCTATCAAAAAAATAATGTAGATGTCATGTGCTCTTAAAATGGTGAAATCAAAATTCGAAAATTTTCGCTCGCTTAAGAGATACGAGGGAAAATCAACAAATTGACAATTTCAAAATTACCCTATATTTTCTTAGTTAAAAGAGATACAGAAAAATGTTGTATACAGAAGTTTATTTATAATGATTGTTGAATAATCTGCCGTTTTCAGAATAAATATGCGGGGTCAGGTAAGTAATTTATCGGACCTAACCTCATTTTGGAACACCCTGTATATTTTAATCTAAAAAGCTAGCATTTTAAACTCTCTTTTCAAATTTATAACACACCATGGATGATAGATATCATATCAAATTTTTCAAAATGTTGATAAGTTTTTCTCACAAATGAATATGTAAAAATGAAATTGACGTTAAATGTTAATAACAACTAGAATGTCAACATAGTTGTCTCTAGGATATTAGCTTTTGTTTCATGGCCTACAGTGGTTTAAAGTAATAAAGTTTAAATAAATCGCCTAGGAAACCAATATTATCCATGGTGTGTTATATATTTGAAAATATAATTTAAAATGCAATCTTCTTAGATTAAAATATACAGGGTGCTCCATTTTAAAAAATGGGGTTATATCCGATAACTTTTTTACCTGACCGCGTATACTTATTCTAAATGCGGAGGATTATTCAAGAGTCATTATAAAGAAACTTTTGAATAAAACATTTTTTCTGTATCTCTTTTAACTACGAAAATATAGGGTAATTTTGAAATTGTAAATTTTTTGATTTTCCCCCGTATCTCTTAAGCGAGCAAACATTTTCAAATTTTGATTTTATCATTTTAAGTTTGACCCAAAAAGAGTACATGACACCTATATTACTTTTTTGATAGCACTAACAGTTACAAAGATACTCTATAAAAGTGTCGAAATTGGGTCACCCTGTACATACAGGGTGTTATGGAAATGACATTATATTTAAACCGGCAATTCCTGCGAAATACCCATAAATGGCGCTTTCAATTCATTCAGCGGTAAAAGTGACCTGACGTGAAACTAGAAAAACACCTGTGTGGCACTGCGATACATGTAAGCAATCAAGGAATTCTTGCCGGTGTTGTCATATGTACACCTTAAACTCTTTAGACAAAATAATTTAAACACTTTTCCATTCTGTAATACCTTTTTGTACAATTAATTGAAGAACATTTACGACGGACTATGTTTTAAACAACCCGAAAAACATATGGAATAGTATTAAATAAGTTTGAAATATGCACGTACGTCACTAGGTCAAATGCCAATGACCTCTTGACGCCTTACATCGGCTGTGTTCATATAGCGCCGCACGCTTGCGGGCTGTTAGTTGAAGACCAACCAGCGTCCGGATACGTTGTGTCTCGTCGATCACCAACACACTCTCAGCAATCTGCTCTGTTTTTTCGGTTTACGCGTGTATCTTGCCCGTCCATAAATAATCTTTGACTATTGTTTTTATTGACGCGTTTCTTCTGGACATCAAATTTCGTCGCGTGTAATTAAATTTAATAATCTGTAGTATAATCTGTATTATTGTATTTTCAAAAGCTAATTATCGGTTCTGTTTCACTTTTACTGTGTGTACATGAAGTGTTTCCAGGAGTGTTCCCATGAAAAAGAGAAAAACCTGATTGTGCTTGCGGCTGGATTTCCTCGCTCTTTAGGTATAAAGATAAATACAAGTAGGTAGAAAATAATTTATTTTTATAATTTTATATGGAATTTCAGTTTTACATTAAGTTTGGCAACATTGCCATTGGGTCTGGGTGAAATGTTGTACATTAGCGCGGACTGACCTGTGAGTAAGAGTGTTTGTTACCCCACTTTTAAAACGGTCGATTTAAAAAAAATAAAATATGTAGCGCTTCTCTAGGATACCCAACCCATAGCACCCTGTATATTTGAAAATATAATTTAAAATGCAATCTTCTTAGATTAAAATATACAGGGTGTTCCATTTAAAGAAATGGGGTTAGATCCGATAACTTTTTTACCTGACCGCATATACTTATTCTAAATACGGCAGATTATTCAAAAATCATTATGAAGAAACTTTTGTATAAAACATTTTTCTATCTCTTTTAACTAAGAAAATATAGGGTAATTTTGAAATTGTAAAGTAAAAATTTTCGAATTTTGATTTTATCATTTTCAGTTTGACCCAAAAAGAGTACATGACACCTACGGAGATACCCTATAAAAGTGTCGAAATTGGGACACCCTGTACATATATGTATGTATGTATGTATTTCGGAAACGGTAAGAGACACGAAGTCGGTTAAATTGGGGCACAGTTACGTAATTGGGGGCCCAATAATATGCCGCAAAAAAATCAAAAACAAATACAGAAGTGAGAATCAACTTGACGTGCGTCCTTTTGCCATAACCTCGTCTCTTGAGATACATATTTGCCTAAATATGATAAGAAGAGTAAAATTTCTCGCCTGAAACATAATATATTTGTTTCAATTATGTCTAATCTTAACTTAGGAAAATGTGTTTAGAGAAACGGTAATTTAGCGAATAATATTTATCGCCGCCAAACTCGATATTATTTCCTAAATATTACATCGCTATATCAATACAGAAAAGCAGACCGAGGTCAAAAAAATTGTCTGAAACCTTCTTTTTTTGTTATACAAACTCCATAAACGTATCGACCGAGCGACGGCGTCCCAAACTCCAACCTAAGCGCGGGCGGCCGCCCATTTCCCTTAAAGGGAGGAGCGGAGGGGCAAGGGACCAGAGGGGAGGGGGACGGGGCGTCGGGGCGCCTTGACTTGTTGGATTCCGACACACTTCTCGGTGTCGCACCGTATTATTGCTGTTTGCTAAAGCTGCATTTATTGGGACACTCGAAAGGACACTAGTAAATCTGGCCTATGGTCGTCTCATCAGTGTTCATGCAATGTAATTTTTTTCGAAATATTAACTACCATTATATTCTATATTGACGGATCCATCGGTCAAAGCTTTAAGATCTCGGAGATCCGGTTGCTTTAGGAGGAATTACAAATGTGTTTTTAATGGCGTGCAGTATATTTTTTCACAATAATTGTCCTTAAAATTCCAAATTGAACTGCCTAACCCTCGGTCCAAATTTCAGCTTTCTAGGTCGAGTGAGCAAGCGAGGACTATGGCTGATAGAGAGACAGTAAACCCGAACAACCAGGCACCGATTTTATTTCTGTTGTCTTGCGAAATTATCCAATTTTATTTGTATTTTATTTACGCTTTACTACATAGGGGTGATTGACTACGTCCCAACTGCATTTTATTAAAGATTTGTGCTCCCTCCCCTCCATGTTTCCCGCCCCCCGTTCTCACCCTGACACTTATAGCCGTGGAAAAGCCTTGAATTCAAACATTTTCATCAAGAACGTCTTATTTTTATTCACGTGTTCTCAAAATTTGAAAGAAGTCTGGAGCCGAGATTGATTAAAGGAAAAAGACGTCCTTTTGTCGTTTTTAGCGAAAAAGTTTGATTATACGTTGAAACGTCAAGCGCCCACGCGTTGTTGCGTTTTCAGAGACAAAGCTGATATGGAAAACTTTAAGTTTATGTTGATTTATGCAAAAGGGTATAGTCGATATTCTATCGTGTGATCGAAAAAAAAAAGAAAATGAACAAGTGTTGGCTGGATAGTACGGTGGACGGATCTACAGTAAAAATAAGGCCAACTGCAATGTATACAGATTTGAAGTAGTTTTAGCAATAATCTTATTTTAAGTTCTACTAAGAGAGAAAATATTGTTTCTAAAATTACTAACTGTTATTTAATTCGTAACGAGCGTTTAAAGCCCCTTACAGGTAAGGTTAAAGTGAGATTTTAAAGGGTGTTTTACTTAAAGATATGTACTTATTTTAATTGGTGGCGGTTCTTCCACAGGAGAACATGCGCACGTGCACACCCAAAACGATTAAAAAAATATTAATTTATATTCATTGAATATTATATATCGTATAAAGTCCGACCCTACCTAATATTTTATCGTACCGTCAACCAAACTGTATAATAGGCTCTCGATCCGGCAACCGTGCCTCGGTCGAGATTAATGACGATTATGACGAGACTTGCTCGCATGTGCGATTAAGTAGGCGGGGCATAATGCAGTTTCTCTGTAGGTGGCGGGAGATAGCGAGGCTATGGCGATTTAACATGGGAAAGGCGCACAATTTTAGTCTGCGCCGCGCCGTTGTCTGTTCGTGCATCTAGTTAGAAATTCGAGCGTGTATGTTTTAATATTTTAATATTATAAATATATTTATTAAGTTAAAATGAATAGTTTGACGGTGGACTATTCAAAAAATAACTTTAGCTCTTTGAGTTTGGAGCAAAAAATTGAAGTGAAGAATGTGGGAAGACCTAAACCCGAAATTAATTTAACGCAGACCACAAAGGGAAATCTAGGGACTTTAAAAATTAAATAAACTCCTGGACAATACTAACGCAACATCATAAATTTGCCATATCTTTTATGCTATTTTTTTTTTCTGAATTTATGATCCGATTTGAATGATTTTTTTTGCATTGTAGGTTGGTTCCTTGACAATGTCATAGTGTTCGTTGTTTATGATAAAAATTTAATTTTCGATTTATACTGGGTGTACTAAAAATGCTATGTTTTTTTCCGAAAATTCGCATCCCTCTGTGGAGTATTTTCGCAACCGAAACATATTGCAGTTAACATTAAACGGTAGGTCCATTTTTCCCCAACATTTTCTTTTTTGGTTCACTGCATTATCTCTGATATTAAAGGAGATACACCGTTTTACAGCGTAACATGTTTTTATAGACTTTAATATTCAACACATTCATTGTTAAATGTTTTCTAGTAGACTATGCACTTTTTCTGACATTGCAAGCGATGTGTCAGCAGATGTTGTGTTTTAAAGTTACAAAGGTCACATAAAATTCGCCATACTGATGAAAACTGTTCGAAAACTGCTTATTAAATGTTCGTTTCGTATGCCCAGTTGCCCGACTAGTATCTTAATCTTGAAACCTACTTGAAAACATTTAACAATGCATGTGTTGAATATTAAAGTCTATAAAACATGTTACGCTATAAAACGGTGTAACTCCTTTAATAACAGAGATAATGAAGTAAACCAAAAAAGAAAATGTTGAGGAAAGATGGACCTACCGTTTAATGTCGTTAAAATTTATGATGTTGCGTTAATTTTGTCGAGGAGTTTATATGAAAAAAAAATTATAGAGGGTATTCCGAACTTTAATGAGGCTGTTATTGATCAATTTTCTACAATTTAGAACCGAAGGACTTTACGTTTAAGCACTATAAACACTAAGATAACCTTTCTTATTTTCCAAAAGTTGTATTTCCTTGTGTAAAATGAAAAAAATAAATAAAAATATGTTTTACCTGACGCATTTTCTTATTACTTCTTTTCTTTCTACATTTTAAACGCCTAGAAAGTAATTGTTTGGTCGTTACACAAAAATAAAATTTTAAAAATAATTTCACCATACTTGTGAACTCTATCATAGGTCACGAGCCGCCACTGGTAAGGACATGGTAATCTTCCACTTAACACATCAATTGACCCTCAAATTAATTTTTTAAGGTTTATCATAGAGTTAAGCTTACCTTAGCCAACTTATCCAGTTTGTCTAACAAAAATATCTGTATTAAGATTTCTAATGCCATTAAAAATATTTTCTCGAATCAAAATCACACGGAATCGAAACAAATAAATAGTTCCCCGAGAAAATTAGTCCGCCTCCTGGAACTTTTGAATTTCTAATGTTTATCCTTGAAAGAATTTTTTTCGAATCCACACCATTAGCAGAAAAAATACAGCCTAAATTGCAATTAAAACGAACCTCAAAACGCGGCCCTCAATTCCCGCCGAGGGAGCCGGATCCTTTCCCTTATTTCAATCCAATTCCGTTATCCTGCCGGGATACTGGAAATTTTCCTCAGAATTAATGGCCATGGGGAGCGCAGGGTAACGGATCCTAAAAATCAAGAAAATCAGTATCATCAAGTTCGTGGGTTGATACGGATTGGTTAATCTGTTTTGGTTAAATTTGGGCGCCTTGGGCGAGGTTTGTTCCTTAAATACAGGGTATCCATTCGAAAACTTTACGGGCTTCCAGTGAATGATATTAAAAATCAGAAAGACAAGGCAATTTTATTGTGCGTTTCAAAAATTGAAATGCTTGTATATCACTTTTGTCGAGGGACAGTCTTCTTGTAACTTCTACTCTTTTAGGGCACTCTGGGAGTGGTGCGTGTGCCAATAAAGCGATTCACGTTGGTTTTGAATCATTGGAGGTTATATTCGTTAGGATCACGACCTCGGGAGGTCGTTCCATAAGGATGAAGTCCTCGAGATGAAAGAATTCTTAAATAATAAAGTTCGAGGAGTACTAAGCTTAACCATATATGGATGGGCAGCAGTGATTCGTCGTTTATTTCTGCTTTTCGCCGCTCTGGGCGGAATTAAGAGGGCAAGATCAGCCGAGCACTTTCCTTGAAAATATCTGGAAAAGAGTCAAATCCCCCCCGTCTAGGTTGTCGAGGTTGTTCGTCAGCTCGTGGTCTCCGATCAGACGAATCGCCCTCCTTTCGATGGAATCCAGTAGCCGAATGTTTGAGTGCAGAGCTCCAGATGTGAGAGCAGTACTCTAGTGATGGTCGAATCTGGGCTTTGTATAGTGTCAAAAGTTGTTGAGGTGTGTACAACTTTCTGGTTCGGAAGAGTACCCCAAGCTTCTGAGAAGCAATCTTGGCGATTGCCACAACGTGGTTACGCCAAGACATATTTCCTCCGAGATTGACGCCCAGCAAATTAATAGATGAAGCCAGTGGGATTGCGTGTCCGTCCATCACTATATCCGGTTCTGTAATGTTAACCTTTTTAGAGAAAACTGCCGCCTGGGTTTTTTTAGCGTTAAATTCGACTTGGTTACTGTCACTCCACTTCCACTCTTGTGGAAGTTGATATTTTCAAGGAAGTTAGGAGGAGCGTAAGGAACGGGATTAAATAAATCAAAATATGTTAAAAAAAAATAACATTTTATTAAATATAGAAATGGAGCGAATATCACAGAACTTACAAGAATAAAATCGCCGAACTCCTAAACCCTTTCAATATAAATATCACCAATAAGAGAGCTAAGTGTATCATTACCAATATACAATAAAATCAATTTGTGTACAACTATATTAATAAGTAACATTTCCAAGAAACTTTATTTTTTTTATTAATATTTAAAATTTTTAACATGAGAATGATGGCAGAACAGAAGACCATAACGGGGCACCGACCCTCGCCCATAGCCTTGTACCATAGCACCGCACAGCCTCGCTTGAGCTTCACACAGTAGTCCCTCGACATCGAGCTATAAACATGGACTGTGCGTTGTTATCTTCTTCCGATGAAGAAGATATTGTTTTAGACTCTAATATAATAAAGTGATACTTATATGCTTAAACAAAATTACCAGTTCATCCCATTAACGTAAAGCGAAGATTCAATGGAGAATTTTATCACCTTTATAATGATCTAACGAAATATTCCCAACGCTTTTTTGAACATAGGAGAATTATCATTACTCTTTCTTCCACTGTTATAGGTTGAGAATGGCAGTTCTTCCAATTTTTATTTATTCTCCTTTCACTGTTACTTACGATATAATCAATGGTATTTATATGCATTCTCATATACAGTGATACCTCAAGATACGAGTTTAATTCGTTTCGTAACCTTGCTCCCTATCCAAGGAGTTTTGTTTCTTCCTCCCTTTCAGAATGCTGCGGAAATGAGTGAGGCAAGTGTCATTAAATAGCTCCGATGCACCACCAGTTGCAACTTTTTCGAGGTGTTTCTTTTCCACGCACTGTGACACTCTCACATTCCCAAGATCTCTTTTATCTCACTTGTAGAGATCGCGTCGCAGCTGACCGTTCCTCGTATCTTAAATGTCGCTCGTATTTCAAAACAAAACTTCGCTCGCTCGACAGCTCGTATCTCAAATAACTCGTATGTAAGGGCACTTGTATCTCGAGGTACCACTGTATTCACAAAAGCGTTGGGGATGTTTCCTTAGATCTTTATAAAGGTGATAAAAATCTCCATAGAATCTTCATTTTGCGTTAATAGAATGCACTGGTAATCTTGATTTATGTTTAAACGTATACCACTTTGTTATATTAGCGTCTAAAATAATATCTTCTTCATCGGAAGAAGATGACAACGCACAGTCCATGTTTATATCTCGATGTCGAGAGACAAACTGATCGACGGGCAAGGCAATGGGCGAGGGTCGGTGCGCTGTTATGGCCACTACTGTGCGACGCTATGGTACCAGGCTATGGGCGGTGCGCCCTTATGGCCATACACCTACAATGGATGATAAACTTAAAATGTCGTTGTATGACAATTAGGGAGGCCGCATGCCTAAAATACAAATTTGGCGCCAGAAATGTAGCTCAGATGTGCGACCTGCCTTACTAAAGTAAGGTTATGATGAGTCCCGTAACCTAAGATTTAAAAGTAAACTATTTTCTTACCTACACCTATAAAATTTTTTAAAAAATGTGGTTGACATCAACAGTATGAAGTATACAACGTGTCCAAGAGAAGGAGGGTCAGTACATTGATCTGGGAAACCGTAAGAGATGCGAAGTCGGTTAAATGGAGGTAAAGTTGCGCATTTACGTGCCTAATAATATGCCGTTTAGAAAGTTTTTCAATTCCGAGTAGTTCCGGAGATATTCGGAAAAACCGAAATTCTGAAATATCGTTTTATTTTTTTCCTGGGTTTTTTGAGATTCTAAAATAAATTGCACCTTTTCATTGCCACTTTTTCCGCTCTATCTGACAGCGTTAATTGTTTTGAAATCCGACGAGTCGTCTTCGAAGGGCCATTATCAACTTTATTTTTTTAAATACGGTCCTGTTTTCCTGATATTCGAATTTGAGAGCTTTTTTCTTCCGAATGCAACGATGTATGACACATTGTGGTTTAATGACGTTTCGAGGGTTTTTTGAACAACATCAGGAAATTTTGGGATACGGTCCTGATTTTTCCTAATTTTATAAATAATATCTCATAAGTAAGCTATAAATTTTTAATTATGTTGGACTAGTTCAATAAATAACAAATAATTTAATAATAAACCACAAATAATTAAGTGAACAAAATACGCATTATTTCAAACTTCTGTTGATTCTGGATTTAAAAGAAAAGTAGGCGCTTGAAACAAAAAAATTAAGATGGTGACGCGTGATTTGTTTCACTTGATATTCCCATTGTGATCGTTTGAGAGCGTTTTCTATTTTTCAGAAAATATGGAGCATAAATTTACAAATGCTGAAAAGATTGATATTCTATCGCATGTTCTATTTTATCTCAAAAAAACTGTTATGTGGCAGTTAGAAGATGTTATTTGTGCTTAGAGAATAACGGAAATCATTTTGAACACCTGATTATGTAGTTTCTTACTTTTGTCGTTGTTCGTTTTATTACTGTTTTGGTATGATTTTTGTTCACTTATTTGTGGTTTATTATTAAATTATTTGTTATTTATTGAACTAGTCCAACATAATTAAAAATTTAGAGCATACTTATGAGATATTATTTATAAAATAAATATAAAACCGTATCCCAAAATTTCCTGATGTTGTTCAAAAAATCCTCGAAACGTCATTAAACCACAATGTGTCATACATCGTTGCATTCGGGAGAAAAAGCTCTCAAATTCCAATATCAGGAAAATAGGACAGTATTTAAAAAAAGGTCCTTCGAAGACTACTCGTCGGATTACAAAACAATTAACGCTGTTAGATAGAGCGGAAAAGTGGCAATGCAAAAGTGTAATTTACTTTAGAATTCGATCTCAAAAAAACCCAGGAAAACAATAAAACGATTTTTCAGAATTGCGTTTTTTCCGGATATTTCCGGAACTACTCGAAATCTTAAAACTTTCTAAACGGCATATTATTAGGCACGTAAATGCGCAACTTTACCTTCGTATCTCTTACGGTTTCCGAGATCCCTGTGCTGACCCTCCTTATCTCGGGCACGTTGTATATACAGGGTGTTCGGACAATGAATCAGGATACTTGGAAAGGCGATTCTACAAGTTAAAATAATGGTAGTAAATTATAAACCAAAAAGTCGAAAACTTAATACTTTTCGTCTTAAGGTATCTAATTTCAAATTTTTTTTTTAATATCTTCCGGTTAGTTTTTAAACTAAACTGGCACAGGGAAAGGGCTTAACGACATCCATCATTCCGCTATAAAAAATGTCTCTGCTGTGCCGCCGGAGGCCTCGTTTATCTGAAATTCAAATTTAATTTTTGGCGTATCTTTTTTGTTTCGACAGTTATTGGAAAAAAGTCATCTTAAAGACAGAATACTTAATAAAAAAGGTACACTTTGTTTAGGCGCAAAACTGGAACCAAAGTATTTGTTAGCCGTAAGATCATTTTATTGGACGCAAAAAAAAATATTTTGTTTTTGACTTTATGTTATACAACTGACTACCTTTGTTTTAACATGTAGAATCAGCTCTCCACCGATCTTGACGCGTTATGCGAATACCCTGTGTATTTTTTGTATTTATTTTCACAAATATTAGATTTTCCTTTGAAAGTAATAAGTTAACTCCGTATATTTAGATGATCCCTCGGACAGAAAAATTAGGCTTATTTACTCTGTACAATAGGTTCGTTATAACCACCCTAAAAATCGTACAATGTACGGTCACGCACATGCGTAGTAGTCGAAAGGCGTTCCAACCGACACAAAACGGTGTAGCTGGCGATCCCTTTGGTGTTCCAACCAAATTGTGATCGTTCGCAAACCAGTTCCTGAACGGTAAAAACGATACATGGCCAAGACCAGGAACCGCTTGTACTGACTTGCGCCCTAAGAATTTTAACCGTTGTTTTTGTATTCCTGGCATTCATGCAGTTCTTTTAGCCTTGTTTTGTAGGAGTTGTTGCTTAATATTTTGATTATTTAATTTATTCTTATTAAATTTGTATAATCCGGTTCCCAAACCTACAAGATATTCTTAACATTAAACGTTATTCTCTTTCATGATTATTAAATACAACAAAACGGAACGAAAAAAGATAATACTCAAGCTTAGACGAAGAAACCAAAACAACAAAAGTAGGGTTGTGATTTATGAATGTTATGATAATTAACTAATTACTAAACTTCTTTCCTAGAATCAGACAGGCGATCAGCTGAGATTTTTACACAGAATGGTCACAAAAACGTACCAACCTTGCCTCCCTTGTGCATCGGCAATAAACAGTGCAAAATTAACGCCTGCGCACAAAATCGATTCCAACAGTTTCGTGACGGTTCTAGAACGATACAAAAATAGGGTGTTGGAACAAACCTAATATAACCATTTTGATTGGACTCTTACACTAGATATACACGGGGTAACTAATAAAGCTTGCTCCTTATAATATAATAAATCAGAATTTTTCAATATAATCTAAAGTCCTTTTGCAGATTTTTGACGCGTATTTTTAAGGCCAACAGGGATCATTTTCATTGTTAGGCACCAACGTATATTATTTCGTGGCATTTTTCTTTAATTCGAATTATGTGATGATTTTTCTTTCATCCCATTTTCTTTACAATTGTTTTCCTTGTCGCTCTCGAAACCGTTTTCATCGTCCCTCTTTCTCGGCGGTCGTACCGGGCTCACGGTTGACGGTCCAGCTTCTAAGCTGTCTCGTAAGGTCTGATTTTGGTTGTATGTGGGGGAGTAACCCTGAACTACCCTGATACCTAAAAAGAATTATAATAGAAACAAAGGGCTTTAACCAAATCCATTAATCGAACAAGCCAGAGCATGAATTTTTTCAGAATTTAGTTGTTGACGTTTTGGTTTTTATTATTTAACCATCTGCAGAACAATAAACGTTTTTGTTTAATGGATGTAATTAATTGTTAAAGAGGATATATTTTCGAATCGTTTAGCTTTCAGTTTGCGTTAGTAGGTAGTAAATAACTATAACCATGCCAAATCGCAGTTCTCAGTGAAACCTCTCCTAACGGACACCTCTAATAAGCGGACATCTCTATTAAGCGGACATTTTTTTTCATAGTCCGGAACTAGGTATATGAAATTCCATGAAAATCGACCTCTCTCGGGCGGATTCTCCTTTGGGCGGACGTGGACAGGCTGTTTTCATACAAAGAGTGCAAAACCCTCCTTTAAACAGACACAATATTTTTAAAGTATTTGGGAGACGAATAAGTACGGTGCAAAATCTCTCTGAAAACAGACAGGCAACCAATCGCGTATGCGTGGCAGTGCGAAAGGAAAGTATGTGTCATTCCCCGACAGCAGTCCGCCGTTTATTTGTGAGTTGTAAGGTTAAAATCGTAAACAATGGCACAAAAATGTCGCGTTTTGAGTCTGAAAGAGAATATTGATGTTGTGGAAGTTTGCAATTTGATAACAATGATTTGGGCGAGTTCATTAACATTGATAGCAATATGCTATTAGAAGATGATAGTTACCCCATTCCTACCGATTATGTAGTCCAAACTGAAACCACATCTCTATTTGACGACTCTGATGAAGAAGTTGAATGCAGTAATCAAACAAATGTCACCAATTATCAACAAGCCATTATAGTCTATTCATTTCCAAGATAGACCGACCACAACAAACGCACGTGATCGGTGAAACTAACAGTGAACAGGGCAGTGCTTATAATATTATAATTATAATAAATTATGATCGCAATATCTATTGTTGAATACAATTTTGAAATATCGGAATGTAAATAAGTATAAATGCTAAAATATAAAATAAATTAATAAATACAGGGTTTCCGGAAAATACGTGTCGATGTACATTTTGTCAGAATTGTCAATTTATTGGAAACGAAAGAATCCGTGATCCAAATTGTCATTAAAAAATTCTGTTTACTGATGAAGCGAGCCGTACACGATCCGAATTCACCAACCTGTATTGACCAACCTGTATATCTTATTGATCCTATTGTGATGAAATTATTCGGATAAGTTTGAGGAGTTATCATCACCGCTTTAGTCTACTGTAATACCTAATTAGTTGTTCAACTTGTATCTCGATAATATTATCGAGTTCCGACATTCTAGTTTCTACTTTTTGTTGCACTAATACATTTTTTACTCTTCTCAGGTGTAATAGTTGCTAATGCACGGTCAAAAAGGTCTTTCATATCGACAAACTTATAGGTTGAATTATGTTTATCAACAAAAGTCTTTAAAATTACTTCGTTCACTTCAAAACTAAAATGATTTTTCTTGTGACGTTTCTTAGATGGACTCAAATGAATATACACTTGGGCAGTATCGGTGCTAGACATTCCTTTAACAAATATACTAAGGTAGGTATGTTAAGTAGCACTCACAACAACAATAACCAATAAAAAATTAAAGGACAAAAATAAAAATGGAATAATCACAACCAACGAACCAACACGAAATTTGGCCGCAATGACCAACAGACCGACTAATTTCCTGATTTCAACTCTGTAAAAATTATAAGCTCCGCCCCGTCCCACGTTCGCGCCATATCGCGATGCCATTCGCGGACAATCTGCACGGAAGTTTATTATTGGTGATCTTTCAATGCCGCCAAATAGTAAAACCATGAGATGTTCCTATTGTGAGGCAGACATTAGTGATCGCTCACCTTCTATCTCGTGCTGCGTTTGCCTATCCTGGTTTCATAAGGGATGCTCTGGGCTAACATCCAGGGAATTCAATAGACAATCGTCGATGTGGAAAAAATCGAGTGTAACTACTTGGACATGTGATGGATGTTCTGGTCTCGCACAATCTGTGAGTAGTGTGCCTACTACCAAGTGTGATTTAGTCCCTAATACTCCTCAGCCTAACACCCAATTGAATCGCACCACCCGTCAAACTCGTACTCGTCTCTCTATTGGTCCAGGATTTGACAGTGTGCCTCTCAGCGTTCACGACCCGAGTGATGGCCAAGCGTCTACCCAGAATTTAATACTTCTGAACGACAAGGTCTCACTTAATGACATTATGGAAAAACTATTACAAATTGAGTCTCAATATCATGTGCTGCTCACCAAATATGAAGAACAAATAAAAATAACATCGAAGCTACAATCTGAAATTGATGACCTAAGGAAACATCATTCGCTCGGTAACAATAGTAGCGTACCCAGCGCCTCAACTAATGAAGTTGTACGTGAATCTTTTCAGGAGCTAAGTGAAAGGCAACTACGTCAAAAAAATCTTATGATTTTTGGTGCATTAGAAGACGCTCCCTCCGAGGGGCACTCAAGACGTCAATTGGATACTATAACTGCTGTGGATATAGTGTCTAAAGCCTACTCGGAGGCCCGTGTTGAGAATATTAGGGTCTTCCGCGTTGGCCGTGAAAACAATTTAAGACCTAGACCAATTAAAGTGATACTGGATTCCGCTACTGATGTTAAAGCTATTGTCCGTCAGGCTAAGGAAGTAAAGAAAATTGGTGCCTACAAAAATATCTCTCTGGCCTATGATAGAACGCCCAAGCAGATTGAAGAATACAAACAATTAAAAACAACCTTGGACTCCCGTTTAGTGAATGGTGAAACTAATCTTAAGATTAAATATTTCAATGGTTTTCCTAAGATTATTAAAATTAAAGAAAATTTAAACTAATTAACTTGTCTAACAGTGCGGCACCATCCTCAAAACTAACAATATCCTGTTTATATCAAAATGTACGGGGACTTAATACGAAATCTATCGAATTTTACAAATCGGTTTGTGAAGCTGATCAAGATGTTATAGCAATTTCCGAGAGTTGGATCCAGGATGGTGTTTCTTCGAGCGAACTCTTCGATGGTCGATACACAGTATTCCGTTGTGACAGAGACTTGGCTGGTGTGGGTGTATCACGGGGTGGTGGAGTTATACTGGCTGTGAACAATAAACTTAAAGCAATTCAACTAGATTTTCAGGCCGTTCGCACCAATGTCATCAAAGTGGATATTGTGGGTTGCAGGGTGAGCGTTGACTTTGTCTCATTGCTCATACTAGTTGTCTACATACCGCCTAGTGCAACTCCTAACGACCTGACAACCTTCTTTGAATGTCTTGAATCACTCCACTACTTATATGATAGTAATATTGTCATCATGGGTGATTTCAACGTACCTGCACTCTACGGTAATAATGCCGACGACGCTAAATCCGAATCTCTCAACAATTTCCTTCACCTACTCGCCTTAGAGCAAGTAAACAAAATCCCAAACTCCTATGGTTCATTCCTAGATCTTGTTCTTTCCAATGTTATATGTGATGTCTCCGGCGAATCTTTCCCTCTAGTCAAAGAGGACAATTACCATCCTTGTCTAAGAATTAACCTATCCCTTCTATCCGGCCTTGATTCAGGTTTCCCTGTAAATCAATCTCAACTTAAGTATAATTTCAGGAGAGTAAATTATCCTCTGTTATATGACGTGATCTTGAATATGGATTGGTCAACTCTATATACCTCGTCTAATG
Organism: Barypeithes pellucidus; assembly: GCA_963991005.1. Lineage (NCBI taxonomy): Eukaryota > Metazoa > Arthropoda > Insecta > Coleoptera > Curculionidae > Barypeithes > Barypeithes pellucidus. Next base: position 12,601,827 of record OZ022565.1, on the reverse strand, counting down.
CTAATGAAGCTTGTGCCTGTTTCTATAAGTTACTGTATGAAGTTTTCGATGCTTACGTTCCGAGATCTGTCATCCACAAGAGATCATTTCCCTTATGGTTTACACCTGACATTATTAAAGAGACAAAGCGCAAACATAGACTTCTCAAAAAAATCAAAAAATCCTACTCGCTAGTGCTCCAGCAACAATATAGAGCACTCCGTGCTAGTATTAAGAGAAAGATCAATGTTGCCTATAAAGCCTACACCAATAAGGCCGAAACTTCTATATCCAACGATCCGAATAACTTCTGGTCCTTCATCAACTCAAAAAACAAAACCTGCGCTTTACCTGAGATATTCACTGACAACACCACCCAATACTCTAAGCCTAACGATATCGTAAATGCATTTGCAAACTTTTTCAAATCTGCTTATTCCACCCCTTCCAGGCAAGCTCTTTCACCACACTTATCTATGGAGAGCTCATCTATCTCCCTGGAACACCTTCCTGACGAACTAATCTTGAAGTCTCTAAAGAAATTAAAAAATAAGCCAACTCATGGGCCCGACAATGTGCCTAGTTTTCTTGTCAGAGACTGTGCCGCTCCCTTTCTTAAACCTCTATCTTTTATTTTTAACCTATCGCTTAAAACTAGTTCCTTTCCTGATGTATGGAAGGAAGCAAGGATTACCCCAGTACTTAAAAAAGGTAATGCCAGTGTGATATCCAATTACAGACCTATCTCTATATTGTCGGCCTTTGCCAAGGTCTTCGAGATGGCGGTTTATGAATGTACTTTCAATCAGGTAAAACTGCTTATCTCACCTCATCAACACGGTTTCTTCAATGCTCGTAGCACAGTGACTAACCTGGCTTGTTTTACCCAATTTGTTGGGCAGGCTATGGATGACCGCAAGCAAGTAGATGCGATATATACGGATTTCTCGAAGGCCTTTGACAGAGTTGACCACTCCATCCTGTTACATAAACTGGCCGGCTTGGGTTTTGTTAATAAATTTGTCTCTTTTCTTAACTCATATCTTAGGGATCGTGTACAATATGTGATGATTCGTGGTCATAAATCCTTTACTTTTTTAGCCTCGAGTGGTGCTCCGCAGGGTAGTAATTTGGCCCCCTTATTATTCCTCTTGTTTATCAATGACATAAGTGTAAATCTATCCAGCAAAGTACTACTATTCGCTGATGACTTGAAACTTTTCAGAATAATACTTGATATAACGGACTGTATATTGTTGCAAAGGGATTTGAACATTCTGGAGATGTGGTGTAAGACAAACAACCTGCCGCTAAATTTAAGTAAATGCTTCACTATGTCTTTTACGAACAAAGCCGATTACGTTTATTTTGATTACACTCTTGACAACACAACCATTGAGCACTGCGAAACGTTTAAAGACCTCGGGGTAGTTTTCGACAATAAGCTTTCCTTCTCCCACCACTTTAGGAGCATTCACAGCAGTGCGATGAAGGCCCTGGGATTTATCATACGGAATTCGACTGATTTCTCAAACACCAAAACCCTGAAAACCCTTTATTACAGTTTTGTGCGGTCTAAGTTGGAGTATGGTGGTGTTATTTGGCATCCGGTCTTTCATAAATATATTATTTTACTAGAGAACGTACAAAGAAAGTTTGTCAAGTTTATCGCCTATAGAGAAGATGGTATATATCCTACCCGGGGTACTAACCAGAATGCACTGTTGTCTAGATTCCAGATGCCATCGCTCCTTAACCGCAGATACCTCATGTTTATGCAGTTTTTGTATCGTATTTGCTGTTCGCTCATCGATTCCCCGGAGCTGCTGTCTTGTATTCTTTTCCATGTTCCTCTTCGTTCAGTTAGGCACCATCCCGTCTTTTATCTCCCAACTCCCTCCTCTAACTTTCTGATTAAAACACCTGTATACCAATCCATGTTGATTTTCAATAATACCCTTAATGACATTGATGTATTCGGTTTGTCCAATACCCAATTTACTAAACTTATAAAACATAAACTGTTACCTTGATGCAACCATTATTTTGTTCTCTTTTTTTTCTACTTTTTCCTATCTTTTGGATTTTTTGTTGCTTATGTATTTTTTTTTTCTTTTTATAGGTCATATTGTCTTGTAATTGGATTTTACTCTGTTAGACAATAAAGATTATTATTATTATTATTATTATTATATCGAACGGCCAATAAGAATACGCATGCGCGGAGGCTCCTCCTACTCACATGATGATCATGCGCAAACAGTGTTTATGCCTAGCCTATCTTGGAAATAAATAGACTTTAGTATGGTAAAGGAATTATAAGAGTTTGCAAAGAATACAGCAATGGAATTATTGTCAGACTTGGAATTACATTTTCTAGATTGCAAGTATAAAACGCAAACACGTCAAACTACGTTATTAAATTTTTTTAGTACTACATCCTAACTAAAAAAAATAATTAAAAAAATGAATTACTTGGAAACCTGTCCAAGTGTTTTTAAGGGAATGGGTATGTTCCTTTTCAGGCACAGAGATTATTTTGATATAGTTTCTGGGCATGAATACGGTACGAAATCAGCAGATGTTAGGTATCCCATACATAGACTAACACACAACGGAGAAATCTTCACAGTATATGTGCCTTAAGTTATATAATGCTTTGCCAGAAAATGTAAAACAAATTAATACAGAAAAACTATTTAAAAGAGAACTAAAGAAATTTCTGATAGATTTAGAGCCTTACAGTCTTAAAAATTTTTATGGAAGCTTGTGAACTGGGGACATGTATTAGTGTAATAGGGTTTTGTATTGAGTGTGACGTCATTTCATTGTTTGCTCTGTTGAAGTGTAACAAGTTGAAATAATAAGGATCAAACCCCTGGTAAAGAATTGGACAGGGTATCACAGGAGTAACTACCTAGGACCAATAATCTTTCTACTAGAAGAGAAATAATGTTTTCTTCAATAATAACCTAAAAACCATAAATCTCAATGCAGGTAAGTTCTCATGCAGAATTAACATGTGTGCGGGTGGGAAGTTATTAAATTGACATCGATAAAAGGCTATGCTAGTTCTTTGTAAGGGTTAAATTTTTTTTGCTTACCCTCTGTTGTATTGTCCATAGCAAGAACTAAACAAAGAATAAATGACACAAACAAGACAAGAAAAAAAATTAATGTGGCTAAAAAAAGATCCACCAACGCTAAATATCGCTTAGACTGTAAACCTAGGTATTACCTGCATGTTTCGCTGCACTCTTTGCAAGTCCTTTCGGCCGAAATATCTTGGTATTCTGGTAAGTGCAATAGACATTGCCCATCGTGTTGAATGAGCCTTCAGTAGTATCGGCAGCAGATGCGCCATATCTAAAAGCGACATTGACAACAGTAATTACAATCGATCTTTAAATGTTTAACTTTGACAATAAGATACTTACTTATGTTCCACCACCTTAACTGTATTATCCTTTAAACTTCTACCCAAAATACCAGCCGACGATTCCAAACCTCTGCAAATAAGAAAAAAACACATCATTCATTACCAATTTAAAAGAAAACACTAAAAATATAAACAATAAAAATTGTACCTATAAATAGTAGAGAACCCCTCGACAGCACCGGCAGCTACTGTCAATACACCCTTCATTTTTTCTGAAGCTTCTTGCTCAGACATATTGAACCCAGACGTCAACAGTTTGGTGCCCTGTTTTTGAATATGGGGGGCCAGGAATTGCCCTAAGCGCATGGTACCTTCTCCCACTTTGTCAGCTATAAAAATAACTCTATATTACATGTTAGCATATTATACTAAACAAACCTATACGCTGTCGGTTTCATTTATGCTTAGCTATTGGCGATTTTCACCAGACAGCGTCACCAACACTTAGAAATTCTTCTGGCTAATATAATGTTTATTAACACGGGCTGCAAAATAATTCCGCATCATTTTCTGGATGTCGACTCTAGGGTCCTTCAGCAACCTTTGACGGCACATAACGATAGCCCATTTTTTGGCTTGGTGGTCATTTTAGGTTTACTTATTTCTATGACATGAGTATATTTTCTTTTAGAGGAATTTAATATCAATATGAAAAAAATGTATAATATACAAAAATGTCAGAAAAAAAACACACTTTGTCGGTATTATCGCTTTTTTTAAATTTGACATGTAGTATATGACTTACCCACATAACCTGTCACTTTGACAGCTTTACTGGTAGCATTCTCAGCTATCCTGACTCCTTTCCTGACAGGTCTGGGTATGTCTGCAGCTTGTTCTGCTGGTGTCATGTTGTCTATCAGCTTCGGGGTGCTTTTATTCATCAGATCTCCCGCTTTTATAGCTCCTTTGATGAGGCCTTGAGACAGATACCACGCGCCTAGGCGTAATAAGCACGCATTATAATTAATTAATTTAATTTTTCTTAGCAATACCTGATTTGATCAAATTGTAACGTCAATATTGAAGAAGTCAAGTGTTTTGAGAGAGAACAAACTTGTATATCAGTCGGGGATTTATATGAAACGGATTCCCACTCTACAAGTATCAATTTCTAAGAATATACAGCCTGCCCTTTGGAATGTAAAAGACTATAAATAAATTTTCAATAGAGCTTACCACTGACAATCTTATTCGATATTCTAGTACTAGTGTCTTCTGTTTGTTCTATCCTCCTTCTTTTTTCCTCATATATTTCTTGCTCTGTCTCTTGGGTTATGATCCCGTGAAGAATACTTTCTAGTAGATCAAAAACCTCAGCATCTGCATCTGAGGGCAGTATTATTCCCACCGAGGATCCTAAAAATCAACCTCAAAGTTAAAATTAAATTTGTAAAGGTAAATGCTTAAAACTTTCGATTTATGAAACCAGATTTTACCTGCAACATCTGAATATACATTAGGCAGGATAAAAGCCCCGTAGTCTGTCCTGTAGCATGGAGATACCCCAGGTACTAAGGGATATATCCAGGAACCTATTTGTAGTATAGCTTTAGGAGCATTTGGTGCAGATCCTGGAATAAAAGAATAAAAATACATTTTTTATTAAGCACTAGGTACATATAGGATACTATATAGATACCTTCTACTAAGGAAATCTTTAAAAGTTGCGGTTCTTGTGTTGATGTAACATCTCCATTTGGGGATATGAAGTACAACCTGACGCCAGGGTGCATGTACACAACTTCTTCATGTAGGTGCTGATTGGGATCTATACTTAAGTCTTGTAGGGCTGTAGCAAGATCTTTGTAGGTTACTACAGGTTGTTGATGTGTAAATTCATCTAAGGAAATAATTAATAGAAAATAAATGTTTAGCCTCAGTAGGTAATGTTTAAAATCATATTGAGTATCATCGAAATACACAACATTTATCGACCCTACACAATAGTGCTTAAACGTAAAGTCCATTCTTCGGTTCTTAATTGTAGAAAATTGATCAACAACAGCCTCATTAAGTTTGGAATACCCTCTATAAATTTTTTTTCATATATTTCATTTTTAAACTTTCTAATAAAGTCCCTAGATTTACCCTTTGTGGTCTGTGTTAAATTAATTTCGGGTTTAGGTGTTCCCGCATTCTTCACTTCAATTTTTTGCTCCAAACTCAAAGAGCTAAAGTTATTTCTTAAATAGTCCACCGTCAACTGTTCATTTTAACTTAATAAATATGTAATATTAAAATATTAAAATATACACGCTCGAATTTCTAACTAGATGCACGAACAGACAACGCGGTGCACACAAAAACTGTGCGCCTTTTCCATGTTAAATCGCCATAGCCCCGCTATCCCCCGCCATTGGTTTGACGGGATGATGAAATATTAGGGAGGGTCGGACTTTATACGATAAATAAATTTCAATGAATATAAATTAATATTTTTTATTCGTTTTTTAACCGCCACTGTATGCAGGTACAGCTTACAAATTCCAAACACATCTCTTAAACACTTAATCACAAATTTAATTTAAATTATTATAAGTTTATGAAAGACATGGACATGGACTTACCACTAGAACTGGTAGAACTCATTGCTTCCGCATAGGAGGGAGGATCCTCAGGCAAAACTTGTTGAAACCCTGGGTCAGATTGTATACTGTTAATTCTCGTAAGAACTTCTGCTCTAGTTTTCTTGATTTTCTGTATCATAACACATGCCTTCTCCCATGTGACGTCTGGGTTTTCGGGGCACTCAACTTGGATCCTTAGGGCTTCGTCAATAAGTTTAATACCTTCTTTATACTTCTCTATTGCCTAAATACGATTTTAGAAAAAATATTATGTGGTATCAACCTACACTAATAATATTTAATAATATTATAGGTACATTATTTTATAACAAAATATGTGGGTTAAAAATATTTATTTATGAACCATGAACCATTCTTTTGTTAAAAATTCTTACTGTATAATTTCAATAAACCAATGACACAATAGCCTCATAAATAAATTTATTGGCTAAATAATATAGGAACTATTTTCAGTACATATATATAGGAACTCATTTTATTCCCAAAGTTCGAGAAATAATATAACAAATTTCTTAAAGCAATAAATAAAATTAGAATAACAATAAAATATTGTTTTAGACAAATAAATAATAAAATATGGTGCAATGCCTTCTCATATTAGCAATTGTAACAATTATTTAAAAAATAGCATTCCTACCTCCTGGGGCTTTTCTCTTTCCTCAAGTGAAATAGCTTGCTCAATAGCTTTAAAAGCTTCATCATGCTTAGTTTGGATACCCAAGTATGTACTGCTCCATGCCATGGAGCTTCCGTTGCCCATTTGTCTATTGACCAATTCAGTCGACATAAAATACACGATATAAATACTTCTTACTTTATTTATTTTAAATAACGTTGTAAATTATTCACCCAAGAATTGAGCAAGAATCTTTAAATTATTGCAAGAACTGGTAATTCAAGGTAACGTTTCGACCAAAAAAAACGCGTACTATGTATTCGTCACAGATTATTTTTATAATAGTTGGACTTTATACCCCTTTTTGAACTATAACATGTTATTCTGTATCTCAAGAGTAATTAAATTATACTATAACCACGTAAATAATCAATTAATTTTGAAAGTGTTGAACCTAAGCGATATCATAACACACACTGACACTTATTCTTTGCGCCAGCGTGGCATTAACTACCGAGTGGAAATCTGTTGCGTACCAACAGAAGCTGTGTCCAAGTACGTTTCATTACTTGGGATCTATGGAATGCTAATGTCCGAGCGCCATCGTTTTAGAGACAGTGCCAAGCGCTCTATTATTCCTCTGTGGTCCTATCAAAAAATATCGGCTGATGAAATAATTTGGTTATCTAAACATATTCTTAAATTAATTTGAAAATTACAATATTTTGGAATAATTCGCAAGTGCCTGGTTAAAGTTTAATCATTAAACAATGCCTACCATAGGAGTAAAAAGGGATTTGTTGTTTAAATCTTTAGGAAAAGTATACAGTAAGTAAACTTTTAGGTTATTTTCGTAAAGATTTTATTTCATGTTAAATAATTTGTATATTTTAGCTGATGAAGAGTTCCAGAAAGTATGTTTTGAATTCGGATTAGAATTAGACGAGGTCGTAAGTATCCATATACTAGTTTCATAATTTTGATATTGTGTAAAGCAGTTTGTTATATGATACATATGTATCTGTGTATACCTAAGAACGGATAACTAAACTGCGACTGTTAATTGTTAGGCAGAAAACTTAGTGCAAAAAGGGTTACTATCTATCTAAAGCATCTACAGCTACTTATAATTATACTTATTTTTTAAAGACTACAGAGAAGCAAATGATATCTAAAGAACAAGGAGAAGAGTCACAGCTAACTGAAGGAGCCTCTGAAGAAATAATTTATAGAATTGATATCCCCGCCAATAGATATGACTTGTTATGTCTTGAAGGATTAGTATTAGGACTACAAATATTTCAGGGAAAGTATGTATAAGTAATGTCGGTCTGGTTAACTACAGTGAGCCATAACATCTTCCGAAATATTATATTTTATTGTACTAAATATGGAATAACGATACCTGACCTATATATTTTTCTAGAATTCCTCAACCAAATTTTAAATCGCTAAAGCCTACAGAGGGCAATGTTCAAATGATGATAGTTAAACCGGATTTGGCAAAAATAAGACCTCACGTTGTATCTGCTATTTTAAGAAACCTTAACTTCACTAAAGACTCTTACAATAGTTTCATAGATTTGCAAGACAAGTTGCATCAAAACATTTGTCGTAAGCGAGCTTTGGTTGCCATAGGTATGTAATGAAATAATTTTTTACGATTTGTACCATGCATAAATTATTTTAATGTTTTAGGAACCCATGATTTGGATACCATCAAAGGTCCTTTTATATATGACGCAAAATCTCCAAAAGATATTAAATTTATCCCCCTTAATCAAACTAAGGAGTACACTGGTGAAGAAATCATGGACTTATATTCAGTGAGTCATTCATTATCTGTCTGTCTGACTCTTTTCTCAGAATCATTTATAAGCCATCATAAAACCTAGATTTATGAATAATAGAATTATTGTAAAATATTTTTAAAACATTTTACAGACTCATGCACAGCTTAAACAATATCTACCAATCATAAAGGACAGTCCCCTCTATCCTGTTATCACAGACAGCAATGGTGTAGTGCTCTCTCTCCCACCTATTATAAATGGAGATCATTCTAAAATTACTTTAAATACCAAGAATGTGCTTATTGAATGTACAGCTACTGATTTAACAAAGGTAATACTCTATACTTAATATTTGAAATATTTATACATATACAGAGTGTTCCTTAATGACGTGCTAATATTTCAAGGTGTAATTCCTTAGGTCATTTTATAAAGAAAAGTTCATATGAACATATGTCCGCAACGGCTTACATTTTTTGCTACAGGGTGTTGAATTTTTACTTTTTAAATGGTTATTTTTTAATATCTCCGAAAGTACTTTAGATATTATTTTCAATTTTGGTATGTGTTAATAGGATATAGAACCACAAATTTTAGTTAGCAAAGTTATTCAATTGTTCCACCAGTGGCGTCCCTGCAAACATGTCCTCCGATATTTTTTACATAAAAGATGGTATGCCACAGACATTTTTCCATGTGGATATCTTTTCTGATTGCCTGGTCAATTCTATATGAAAACGGTCTCTTGACTTTTTCTCGTCAGACGCACCGTTCTTGATTAAAACCACTAAATTCATATTGAAACTCATTATTATTAACATTGATAAAATAATTAATGATAAATTTTGTTTCATAAAAATTGTTAAATGGCCACCTTCACTTAAGAGGATGCTTCCACCAATTGTCCACCCCAACAATTTTAATAAAACAAAATTTATCATTAATTATTTTATCAATGTTAATAATAATGAGTTTCAATATGAATTTAGTGGTTTTAGTCAAGAACGGTGCGTCTGACGAGAAAAACTCAAGAGACCATTTTCATATAGAATTGACCATGCTAATCAGAAAAAATATCCACAAGGAAAAATGTCAGTGGAGTACCATCTTTTTTGTAAAAAATATGAGAGGACATGTTTGCAGGGACGCCACTGGTGGAATAATTGAATAACTTTTCTAACTACAATTTGTGGTTCTATATCCTATTAACACATACCAAAATTGAAGTACTTTCGGAGATATTAAAAAATACCCATTTAAAAAATAAAAATTCAACACCTGCAGCAAAAAATTTATGCCGTTGCGGACATATGTTTAAATGAACTTTTCTTTATACAAATGACCTAAATATTAACACATCGTTAAGGAACACACATAAAACGTAGATTCTAGATTAAGTTCAAGGATCGGTGTTAAAGTAGTTATAATTCCAATTATTTTTCTATTCTTTAAGGCCGAAGTAGTACTTGATACAATAGTGTGCATGTTTAGCCAATACTGTGCAGAACAATACGTAGCAGAAAACGTGGAAATACTGTATGCTGATGGAAAAACGCGTTTATATCCAGAATTAAAGTATAGAAATGAAGTAATTTCAGCTGAAAAGGCCACTAAGCTTATTGGCATAAGGTAATGTGGATGCTCTTATGGTTTTTATTATTTTATCTTTGCCTTTTTTAGTGAATCAGGTAAAAACATTGCCGGACTTCTATCAAGAATGTGTTTAAATTCGGAGCTACTGCCCAATGGAAAAGAGATAAAAGTGACAATTCCTCCTACGAGACATGACGTCATTCATGCATGTGATATCTATGAAGATGTGGGTATTGCATATGGATATAATAATATCAAAAGGTAGATAAGGAATATCCGCTAGAAACTATGTATTTACATTTCTACTAAGCATAATTCATATACAGTGAGTCCCACAAGAAATGTCTAAATTCATTTAAAATTCAGCGGTAAGTTTTTTCAAAAAACGCTCGTACCCGTCGATTTTGATTTTTTAATTTTTTTTTTGTGTGGTAATTACATGTATACGGGGTAGCTCAAAAATAAGTTACGACCATCAACTTCATTTTTTCAAATGAAAACATATATTTTTTATTTCATTTTTTAATTTCGCATTGAATTCTAAGCATGTTTCATGTACCATGTCCTATACATAAACTCAACAGTTATTGGAAAAATTAGGATTGAACATATCTATAAGTAAGACCTGTTTATTAAAAAAAACACAACAAAATCAAATTAAATGTTGAAAATGTGCGCCATTTACGGCTTGACAATATCCAAGACGATCAATAAACTCTCTTTGCACGTTTCCAACCATTTCCGGAGTTATGACACGCACTTCTCTTCGGATCCTTTCTTTCAGCTCCTGCATATTGTTTGGCCTGTTAACAAATACTTTTGATTTGAGGTAACCCCACAAAAAAAAGTCCAGCGGAGTTAGGTCTGGCGACCTAGCAGGCCATTCGATAGGTCCTCTCCTTCCAATCACTACACTTAGCCTCTATTCTACTCACCATCTTTTGACATATGGGAGGACGATCAGGATGGATTTCATTAAATAATTGGGCTGTTTCTATTTGAGTACGTGTTTTATCACCAAACCCAACCATGCATAGAATTTCAATTTTTTCCCGTTCCGTTAACTTCACCATTATTGTGAAAACCGCAACTTTGAAACTACGCTTGACAATAATTATACTTATTTGAAATAAAATTGTCATACAGTTTCTATGGAAATAAACGGTGACAGTGAGACAGTACACTCTTACTTATTATGGAGCCCAAAATGCCATATTGCCAGAAGATTTGATAGATCGTTGGATTCCCTAAATAATATGTTCAATCCTAATTTTTTCAATAACTGTTGAGTTTATGTATAGGACATGGTACATGAAACATGCTTAGAATTCAATGCAAAATTCAAAAATGAAATAAAAAATATATGTTTTCATTTGAAAAAATTAAGTTGATGGTCGTAACTTATTTTTGAGCTACCCTGTATACATGAAATTACCACAAAAAAAATTAAAAAATCAAAATCGACGGGTACGAGCGTTTTTTGAAAAAACTTACCGCTGAATTTTAAATGAATTTAGACATTTCTTCTGGGACTCACTGTATATAAAATTATTTATAGATTGTAATTTAAGTTTTTAGCTATAGTTTCCCTTTTTTAGAACATTACCGAACACTAATACAATCGGGGAGCAGTTTGCTGTAAATAAATTATCAGATTTATTGAGATATCCAATAGCTGAAGCTGGGTTCACAGAAGCTCTGACATTTACTTTGGTAAGTATTTTTGTCTGAATTTGCGTTAGGGATGTTCCTTAGCACAATACGTCTGAGTATAATTTGTATTCTTTTTATAGTGTTCTCGAGATGATATATCGACAAAACTGGGTATTGATTCCATCGACAAAGTACCCGCTGTTCACATTTCAAACCCCAAAACTTTAGAATTCCAAGTATGTAGGACTACGCTTGTACCGGGAATTTTGAAAACCATTGCGGCTAATAAAAAAATGCCGTTGCCGATTAAAATTTTCGAAGTTTCGGACGTTGTGCTTAAGGACCCGGATGCAGGTGAGAAAGAGAATAAGAAACGTTTTGTATTTTTTTTATTACAAATAATAAGCTCTGCCGGTTAATTGATGAAGTTACTGGTGAATATAGTAAGTTTTAGAAAAAGGCGATTCGCTCAGGTGTCGTATTTTTAATTAGCAACAATGCTTTCTAATGTTGGAATATTTTTTTGAAGAATAATAGAACCAAAATTAACCATAAACAGTGTAATTTACTCATGTTGTGTAAAATTTTGTTATTTTTAAATTTAAAACACAATAATTTATACCCTTAAGTCTGTTTTAATATTATTTCATATAAAAGTTGGTGAATAAAAAAGAATGCTTTCTATTTTACATAAAATCGTGCACTGATGATTTAAATTCAGGAATTTGTCTTTTTTAAAGGCTCGGAGTCATCAATTTGTATATTTAGTTACGCATTTGTTAAGGTAAAGTAAAACTTTGGCCTACACATAGGTGTCCCACTCCCAGGTGGGAGCAGGCCCGTAGCCAGGATTAGATTTTAGAGTGGGCAGTCAAAGTTTTAGAGGGGGCAAACTTGAAAATAATTTTTGTGATCAGATCACGTAAGATCAAGAGAAAAAAAAACATCGTTGATTTCAACATTGAATTAACTACCTATATAATTACAAAAAATAAAACTTAAACAAAACCAAAAAGCGCAACGTAGGTAAATACCTTTAATATAATTGAAGTTTTCTGTTCTTCCTTTCGTTAAATTTTTGTAAAAACACCTCAAAGTTTATGTTATTTGTTTGTTTACTCTCAAACGCTAAATATATCAGATTGGCCATTCTCTGCTGAGACTGAATCCCAAGAAATTACATAAATATACAACTATCATGGTTTTGCTAGAGTGGGCAACTTTTTCTGTCAGAGTGGGCATTGCCCACTCTGCCCCCCCCCCCCCCCCCCTGGCTACGGGCCTGGGTGGGAGGAATGACGTCATCTAAGATTTTTTTTAAATTTATTTTTAATTGTCGTTAACCGCTATTTCTAGAGGTACTTTTTATCATAGAGCCAATATACTGGGTGTTCCATTGAAAAAAATCCTAGAAGCCGTCATACAGGGTGTTATGGAAATGACGTATTATATATAAATGGGTGACTCCTGGGGTGTCCTAGAGTAGCGCTACATATTTTTTTTTTAAATCGAACTTTTAAAAAGTGGGGTAATTCGCCCCTAAACCCACCGGCCACTACTCGGCACATAGCTTTATACTCATCACGTACCCTGATGATAATGTGAAACTCCATAATGAGCTTATACCCACTAAACCCCATTCGGCCTCTTATTTCCAATCTCTCTGAACATTTGAACTAAATCACTTAAAGAAACACACAGACACCCATGAGTTTCAATTTAGTTTTTTGAAGATATGCACCTATTATCAGATTACACGCAAACACTTAAACAGCACCTAATTATTTCGCAATAGAAATTATAAAAACGCTGATTTCTATGGGCCATTAACCCTTTACTAAAGAAAAATTGAAGCAATTATGTTGACAGGAACTACCCTTTCAAATAAATGGTCTCATCCATGGTGCTTTCTTTGTGCGCATTCAGAGAACTAACTTGAGCTAGCGCGGTTGCCATTTCCGAGACTATAATTATACAGGAAAGTAATATTATAGAAGGAAATTCCGCAATTTATTTATAAAACATCGAAAGTGGCAACGCTGTATTTTTTAAATATTAACCCAGCCGGCGAAAGGGACAGGCAACCCGCTTGATCCATAATCAGCTGTTTAAAGAAGCCGGCCGATTTTCACACGCGTTATCGGTTTCCTACTGTTTTTACCAAGTTTCAAGCAGATTTGTGTGTTAATACTTAAACCCGAGTTTAAATTATTAAGTTATTTGTTATTTTAGCGACAGCAGTGCTCCAGCAGTTCAATATCGATCGACGGAACCAACGTGTTATTAATTTTTAGATGTTAAATACATTATTTCCCAGACCACTCAGACAATAAGGGCGTATTTTTGTCTACACGGTAGCACTTTAAAATACTAATTCAGATTGAATGGTACTTAGATGTGTTATGTGATTTTATTGTGCCGGGCCAGATCTCACGGGTGTCGTTCGAATTGAACAAATGAGAACATACCTGACCATTTAAAAACTCCGCGGCGGTTCGTTCGAGTCAGTCCAAGTTTATAAATCAGAGATTGTTTCCTAGCGAACTGAACTGAACGTAAAAGTTTATAATAATGTACCCTGAAAAATAAACAACTTGCAATCTGTCAAACGGTTATTGACTTTCTAAAGAGTTTACCCTCAAGATATGACAACACTGTTCAAGATTCAGTGACGTTTTTCGCCATATGTTACTTTGTTTACCTTCCTGACAGGGGCACCACGTGGTATTTTTGGTTTGACATAAGGCCATGTACAGGGCATATTAAATTTTTGGATATTTTTCTTCAATTTGTTTTCATCTCAGGAATTGCCGGTTTAAATATAATACGTAATTTCCATAACACCCTGTGTATCTCACCTGTCCATCTACCAATGTTTTATTCAATGCGCAACTAAAAATACTAATTGACGTGCACAAGTGTTAAAAGAAAACAAATCCCTCAATTTGTGCCAACACTGTATAAAGCTAGGCGCGGGCAAAAATATCCAAATTTTTAGTGCTTTATACCATATTTTCATTAATATTTTTTAGCTGGCTGGGCCAGTTTTGAAGGTTATTAGTGTTGTCAACCCTTTTTTTAATTATTCATTTATTTGAAAGGGAACTTAGCTTCACAAGATTTTTTACTATGAGATAATTTTCCTCCACGAGTATATTATTATTTTAAATGTTTTACATAAAGTTCCTCCACGTCGGATATACAAAAAGAAAAAACTCCGAAAACCATGGTTCACGGAGGCCTTATACGACCTAGTCGAAAAGAAAAACAAACTCTACTTCAAATTCAAAAAATCGGGCGAAGAATCCGATATCGCCGCATACAAAGAAATAAGAAATCTCGTAACAAAGACTGTAAAAATGGAAAAAAAGGCTTATGTGGAACAAATTACGGAGGAGGACTATTCTAGTAAGCTGAAAATATTTATTTTCGCTTGGTCTTGGTCTTTTCGTTCCTTTATTAACTTGGCTTTTTAATGAGATTTATTTATAGTTTTCCTTAATTTGCCTTGTAGATATTAGATTGTTCGGCTTGATGGCAAGGCAATCTAGTTTATTGTTCATGTTAATGAGGAGCACAAAATTCTAACTTTTAACCAACGGGAACTGTGTTCCAAGTCGCAGATTTCAAGGGAAATTTGTAAATTCTCCTTGAAAATAAAATAATGTGGTTAATTTTGGTTGGAATTTGATACTGTTTGTTTCCTGAACTCTGCCTGGCGGACTTTAAAGCCAAATCACGTCATCGCCGTCGTAAAAACAAAAAGACGCGACCGTGGTTTACTGACGCAGTCGCCATCATGGTACAAAAAAGAAAAACTTCAATCGAAATATAAAAATGAAATGAAAATCTCTCAGAATTAAAGGCATAGCATAAGCAAATCGATTAGATCGGAGACAGAGCACAGAGCAAACGCGGAAATATGTAGAATTAATCGTAAGGTTCTTGATGAGGACTTCTTAAGCCCTGGTTTTTATTACATTTCGTTACGAAATATTTCGGTGGATTGGAACGGAAAAGTTCGTCGTTGGTCATTTGGTCACATGTGTGGTTTTTACTCCAGTACAAGTGCGTGGTTAAAAATGGACGATATTAGTAGAAGTAGTATTTACAATGAGAACAAATATCATTTATTTATGTTGATTGACAAGTAGGGTTGGTTTTACGCAACATGAACTTACCTACCTGTTTTATTTGATCCAAATTCTACCGCTATTTTTTTCCAAATATTCTCCTTCATTTGTAGTCTTTAAAAGTTTTTAATTTTTTTGCATATCTGGATGGATTTTCTTTTACCCTCTATCTATCTACTTTTACTTTCTATCAACATCATCTTCTAAGGGCCAATTTTATAAAGTGATCTTAAGTCTTGGATTTAAATTAATACTTAAACGGAAGAATAATCAGGGGATTAACTTACAGGTAAATTATGACAATTTTATAATAGAGGCTTATATTTTCCACAGAGTAAGAGTAGGCTGCTAGGTTGTATTCTGCTTCTTTTTGAATAAAGGCTCTTTTCGCTGATACTATGGCCATAAAATAATAAAACTAAGTAAGAATACAAAATTTGAAAATTATATGCCTACTTTGATATTTTGCATTATTTTCAATTTCTTCAATATGGGGGATGGAATGAAAATAATGCAAATTATCAAAGTAGGCACTTTCAAATTTTATATTCTTACTCAGTTTTTCTTTCTGAACAACTTTTCTTAATAACATTTTGTTGTATCTCCTAGAAAAGAATAAGCAATAGCAAAAAAATAAGTTTTTGTAAATTTCCAAGGCATATACTTACTTGATTGTTCGAAACTAAAATTATGACTCAAATTAGTTTCAATTCAAGCAGGGCTCTACCCCAGAAGATGAATTTTGAACTCAAAAATTTTCAGTCTCATCTCGCACCTATTGATGCCTCGATCTGGGGACACACTCTATACTAATGTGCCGGTTTCTTCATCCTCGGAGCTCGGTTATTTTTATTGCTTGGTTAAATTTGATTTGTTACACATAAAGCATGTTATAAATGTTAAATTTAACCCAGGATGAAGAAACTGGCACTTATAACTAAATGTATTATAATATATTGTATAATATACTCACCGGTTTGTCGGACGCTCTAAAACATGATTTAGGAGGCCTAACAATTATTCCATAGAATTTTTTGAAATCCTAAACCTTTGTAAAAACTGAAAATCGGTTAAGGTATTTATGTAATTGGGACGTATCCGAAATATTTTGTCCCGCCTAGGCTGCTCAATAATATTTACAAAATCATCTTCGTCGTCCGTTAATAAATCATTAAAAATTTTAAAAATATCCATTTGGTGCAGCCAGAAACAATAAAAAACAAACTCAAATATTAGGGTTATAATACTTGTCTTAAATCGTATTGTTGAGTTTAAGCGGTACCCTTTCTACCGATTAACTTATTACCAGGATGGTTGCTCTTAAATCGAGCCTCGCTGTCAATCCTAGTTTATAAAATCACCGTTTTCAATAATCTGAGATTTAAACCGTACAGTGCGATTTAAACCCACTTTATAAAATTGGCCCTAAGGTACTAAACTCCGGCTTATGGTATTTTACACTCATAGTTAATAAAATAAAAATTCACAAAAATAATAGTCTGCAGCCGAAAAACTCCGTTCAAATCCAAAAGGTTGCATACCGACGAAATTTTGTCAACGAAAACAAACCCGCTTGACGTGTGTCATTATTAAGTGACACGGGTTATCGGTTCTTTGTTTTCAGCTATATCACTAGGCATACTAGGCTCTAGCCTACGGCCTCGTATTTAAAGGGGCCTCGAAAAGAACCAAAAAATAAAATAATTTAAAATAAAAATACTATTTTAAATTAACAAATTAAATTAGGTACCTCAAACTGGCAACAGGGCAAGAAAATCTAGGGTAGAATAAAGAATCGGCGTAACTAAACGCGCTCATTATTTTTACCAACTTTATTATTATTAACAAATCGGAATATACGATGTGCCTATTTTTGGTTATAGGGGTCCCTTATCACTTCAAAATTATCTATATATTATCTTATATATAATGTGCATAACTCTGTAGGTTATTTCGTAAATTACTTGGTTGCATATTATAAAATAGATATCTAACAAAGGGCCTCAACATCATGTTGAGTAAAACCAACCCTACTTGTAAATCAACAGACCTAAATTTCCCATTGCAAATACTACTTTAAAAACCTTGTATACCAATCGTTTTAATTTTAAGTACATAAAATAAAAAGGTTAAGATGGGGGGACATAATACGTGATCACCCTGTACAAATGAATCTACTAATATCGTCCATTTTTAACCACGCACTTGCACTGCAGTAAAAACCACACATATGACCAACGACGAACTTTTCCGTTCCAATCCACCGAAATATTTCGTAACGAAAAAGTTATGACGTACTTTTATTCTTTCCCCAGTCACACTGTAGATGTTGGTTAAATTGCATGACTTTTGATAGGTACATGTTTTTTGTGTGTACGTTACTCATCCTGACTTATCAATTTAACTCTTAACTCCATTAACTACATTTTTAGTTAGTTTTAGTTATGTGTTATGCTTTTTTCGCTGCGTAGCAACATTAATTGTTTTTTTTAGAGGTCGGAGCACATAACGAAAGAAGAATTTGTGCCGTCAATTGTAACAGAAACGCCGGATTTGAAGTAGTCCATGGATTATTAGATAGAATCATGTTGCTACTGGAAGTACCCTGGTCACTGGATAAAGGAAATGAGGGATATTACCTTAGGGCTGCAAATCGTAAGGATTTTTACTACATTATTGCGACTTTCCCCTCTGACAAATAAAAAATTAATTTTTTATATTAATATTAATTACATTTTTCTTACAGATCCATCCTATTTTCCCGGGCGTTGCGCCGAAATAATCTATAAAGGTTCACCCATTGGAAAAATCGGTGTACTCCATCCGGATGTTTTGAACAAATTTGAACTTAACAATCCTTGTTCTGCGCTGGAATTTAGTATTGAACCTTTCGTTTAAAATTAAGTCCCGTTTTTTAAGTATTATTTTAGTTTTTTTACATAAAACACAAGAAACCATCCATCATTCTTTTTACACTAAGTTTTGTGTGCTTGTTAAAAGAATAATCTGCAAAACAAACATTGGCTAGTATTTTGTAATGCCGAATAAAGCTTAATTAATATATTACAATATGTTTATTTAACCAAATTACTATCTAAACTTTTTTTCCTATAATACAGGATGTGTGCCGGATATGCATCAGGATCGTACTTGTTCGCTTCTATTGTATACGCTGTATACATCACTGATATTCCTTTGTGAGACTGCCTATAATATGCTGGGGGAAATTGTTGAAAGTAAGCCTAGCAGGGGCCTGTTTGTAATTTGGGTTGCAATATTGTAAAATAAATATGCACTGCCATCTAAGGGTCGGTAGATTTACCAAATTGATAGGTCATAATAACGTGCTTAAAAGTTAAAACATGTTATTGACTGTTATCTCTTTTGGTAATTTGCTTCGTTCAGTATTTTATATTGCACTTGTACTTGTACGCCATATTATACTTCAAACCTAATATTTTGAACTACATTTTTTCTAGAAGATCGAGAGGAATTTTATAGGGCTAGCTAGCTTCATCCCCTTTTAGCGTTTATTAGATGGTAAAAGACGTAGTCGTTGCAACCAATTATCCATTGGAATTTACAAATACCTTTTTCAATCGGCGAGCAGTGTATAATGTTAGTACCTATAGTTGCCTACAGACAGACAACGATAACCAATGTTTTTAGTATCGCCATCTAGCGAAGAAACGTGTTAATTTTGAAAAAATCAACATTTATTGTAAAAATAGTTTCAAATTCCTGAGAAAGATGACGCGACGGCGTGGGAACGAAAATACGGAACTCCGTTTTGTGTCGGCCATAGTAGAAAATGGCGACCGCGATGAATTTAATGTGAACCGAAGTGTACTTTAATTAGTGACGGTAAAGTGATTTTAGCTCGGATTTAGTAAGGAAAACGCGAAAAAGACAGTAGGATTGCGATGCAAATATGCAGAATGTACCGCAAGATACGGGCGCCGACGATTCGAAGTTAGAAAAAGTGAACGTTCAGCACGATATAGGGAACATTTCGTCGACTCCCCAATCGACGAACTCTACTCCGACCAAATCTGAAACGGAAACTTATTCGGAAAATCGTAGATTCATGTCGGAAACATCGGAAAGCGAAGAAGATTCAGTCTCAGAGGTAGGTTTTTGTTAAATTCCTCGCTTTCGCTTGTTTTTCCGCTTTAAAAATCGCCCCAGGCCTTGGTATCAATGAACTTATGGCAGAGAGACATCTTGTGGAATTTATTTGTGCACCTTCCATCGCTCACCCTTTACGTTTTTAGTGCGATTAGTCGTCCGATTCACGTTTTTTCTCCAAATTTGCTACTTATATAAGATTTCCTCGCGACGGAGTAGTCTATCGACCATTGTCGTGTCGTCTGAAATTCCGTTCCCCAGTCAATTTGGGTGATCCAGGTAACACGTCACATTGTTTTTTTTTGTTGTCCTAATCCGACTCATCCAGCCGGCGGCGATTCATTTTCCAGAGCCCGTTTCTTGGAACTTGAAACATCGCTTATTTCATTAAAAAAATTTCATGGGACTAGCAAAAATGGACGTCCGGTTGGTTCAATGTCGATCGTCTCCATGGTATAAGTAACAATAGGTATGATATCTAACCGTCCCAATTTCGTCTGCCGTGCGCATGGAGAGTAAGTTTTAAATCTCTTATGGAAGTTTACATTGCTGTCATCTTTTTTAACTCTTTTTTGAATGTATTAAAACGTTTTAAGCATGTAATGATATATGAAATGAAAGAATAATATATGACGAGTATTTACGTATATTAATTTCATAGAAATATAACCCACAAATACCACTAAAAAAAGAAAAGATATTAGACAAATTCTTCGCGCCATTTAAGCCGGCGACGATAGCCGAAGCGTGTTGCCAGACTTTTACAATTGTAATAGATCCACTACTATTTAACATTCTTGTTGTGGGGCTCCCCATATGAAATTTATGTTCAATCTGGAGGTGGTCCCCCATCTAATAGGAAAGTAACGACCTTTTTTTCGTACTATTATTACTCTGACGCCGTTTTAATTAAAAGTTTTTACGTTTAGTGGTATGTGAAATGAAAGAATAATATCATGGTATTTAGGAATATTTATTTCATGAACATACAACAAAGATTAAAGCTAAAATACGACCTAATTATCTTTCCGCTTACACAACTGTATCCATTTTAATTCTTTGTTTTTATCTTTAGGAAAGCGGAAAAACCTTATATTTCTATTAAATGTCTTTGCCTGGTTATCCATATCACAACCGAACATAGCGCACCTCATTTTATGAAAATTCAGATATTTTTTTTAATAAACACAAGACTATAAGAAAACGTTCTGGTAAACTTACAAAATGTCCACCAAAAACTACGGCAACCATGCAGCAGTGTTGCCAGAAATCCGTGATCGAAAGAAATAGAGTGCCGGTTCGAAACCTAGGAATAGTAAAAAACGGTGTCAGAGTAAAAAGAGTACGAAAAAAAAGGGTCGTTACTTTCCTATTAGATGAAATTTATGTTCAATCTGGAGGTGGTCCCTCCAGATTGAACATAAATTTCATATGGGGGGGGAGCCCCACAACAAGAATCTTAAATAGTAGTGGATCTATTACAATTGTAAAAGTCTGGCAACACTGTTTCAAAGCCAGCAGTGGTCGGCGAGCAGCTTTCGGCATGCTTCGGCTATCGTCGCCGGTACCATGGCCGGCCATATGGCCGGCTTAAATGGCGCGAAGAATTTGTCTAATATCTTTTCTTTTTTTAGTGGTATTTGTGGGTTATATTTCTATGAAATTAATATACGTAAATACTCGTCATATATTATTCTTTCATTTCATATATCATTACATGCTTAAAACGTTTTAATACATTCAAAAAAGAGTTAAAAAAGATGACAGCAATGTAAACTTCCATAAGAGATTTAAAACTTACTCGCCAAGCCACGTGATCATCTGCGTGCAATCATACCTATTGTTACTTATACCATGGATCGTCTCGATTTTTTGACGTTTCAACATCGCTTTATTTGCAATAATTCGCTATATAAATATACAAAACGATGTTGAAACTTTGCAAATACCGAAATTCGGTAGTTGATTCGTGCAATTCGCGAATTATTTCGCACTTAAAATCCCGCAGGCCATTGCCCATGATTGTTTTTTTTCCTGGTCTGTCAATGGTTGCCTGATTCCTTTCAGTCAAACCACAACCGTAAAGTTGGATGGTAAAATAGTTAAAAATGTCAAATGGGAGTTGCACCTTGTAATTTTTTCTAAGAATAACATTTTATTGATCTTTGAACTGTTAGTTTTTTTTTACTTTCACTGCTTATTGTTTTCTACTTGGCAGATTTTAATGAGCCACTTTGTGTTTTATACCTATAAGTATCTGATTGTGTTGTTGTACATATTTATTATTGGTAAGTAAAGAACCTTGATTATTTATACTTCTAATCTAATATCACATGACTAACATAAACGATTACCCCCTTTACCGAAGGTCATTAATAAAAAACTAAACATTTTACGCTCCCCTGCTTTTGTTGACAAATCAGTGTAATGGCATTTTGAACTGATTAACTTCAATGGCAAAATCAATCATGACAGTCCCAATCAATATTTGCACATGTCCAATTAAGGAGGTCAATCACATCACAATAATTTACAACATGGCTCGAAACTAAAAGTTAGGTTATGTTTTCTGGTAAATATTTCCTTTGTACTTAATTTATAATTATAAGTTGGGACAAATTAAGTCCCCACTGTGGGTGGTGGCATATTTTAAATACCTATTTCTTGTCCCTGCAATGGAATAATTGATATTTAAATTTAACCCTTGTCTGTAGCAGGTAGAATTCCTTTAACAGGTATCTTGAAGGATTATTATAAATAAAGTCACTCGAATTATATAAGGTAAAATTCCCTGGAAGCTGTGATTACAAGTGATTAACAAATAATGATTTAGAAGAAATTCTGAACAAAGTTTAGTTTAGTGGGGATAATGCATCCTTGAACTGATCATAGGAAATCCCATATAATTTTTGAGGTGGCTGAATATTGGTTCCCCTGTACATTTTGTAGAAGAACTGTATTGTAACTTCTCGAAGAGGTTGTCATGGTAACCCCATGTGCTGAGTTTGAATACATTTTGGTGAACCAATCCTAATCTGTTCAATTAAACGTTATGGCAAAGGCACGAAACTCTCATAGTTCAGTAAAAACCAGCAAATAATTTCTATGACCCTATGCCAAAAATTGACGTAAAGCAAACATAATGGAAATATGGACACTAGTCAAAATTTAATTTGCTGTATTACCGGAACTATGAGAGTTTTGTGGTTTTGCCATCACGTTTAATATTGATGAATAGCTTAGGATTGACTCACCAAAATGTATTGAAACTCCATACTTGGGTTTACCATGTCGACCGCTTCAAGAAGTTATAATGATTGCATGTTCCAGTATACATATAAGAGGTTATACGCAATGCTTATGGACTTAGGCACATTTTGATGGAACTTGCTTCCGATTACCATTTTCAAAGGCATGAGGAATCATTTTGTTGTTCATGTTATACAATTTAATAAAAAGGCTGAGGAGAGCTTTGAAAAAGTACCAAATAGTTTTGCAATTTTAGAATCGAAAAATATTTTCAAAATTGAAGAAGCTGAGATAGTTCACTTGCGATTCATTACAGATACAGTATTCTGATGTCAATGTCAATAAAAATATCGCCATTCAGTTTTTTAACGGTGTGTCTTTATTGAAAGATGTTTTAGTTTACTTTAAAAGTGTTAGAGATTTTACAAATTTGTTGCTATAATAATATAGTATTCTTGAAAGGGATCTTGGCGAGGTTATTTACTTTATTACAAATTAAAAATCATTAAAAACTATTTAAGAAATTTCAATAACCAAATGATTTGAATTTTAACAATTGTGCAAAAAGTAGCATCTACTATCGAAATAAAAAGTCACAAGTGTATACAGGATGTTCCTTAATGACGTGCTAATATTTCTGGGTGTCATTCCTTAGGTCATTTTATAAAGAAAAGTTCATATGAACATATGTCCGCAACGGCTTAAATTTTTTGCTAAAGGGTATTGAATTTTTATTTTTTAACTGGTTATTTTTTAATATCTCCGAAAGTACTTTAGATATTATTTTCAATATTGGTATGTGTTAATAGGATATAGAACCACCAATTTTAGGTAGAAAAGTTATTCAATTGTTCCACCAGTGGCGTCCCTGCAAACATGTCAATTGTTCCACTAGTGGCGTCCCTGCAAACATGTCCTCTGATATTTTTTACAAAATAGATCGTACGCCATTGACATTTTTCCATGTGGATATTTTTTCTGATTAGCCTGGTCAATTCTACATGAAAACAATCTCTTAGTTTTTCTTGATTAAAACCACTAAATTCATATTGAATCTCATTATTATTAACATTGATAAAATAATTAATGATAAATTTTGTTTTATAAAAATTGTAGGAAATGGCCACCTTCTTATAAGGCATGCTTCCGCCCATCTTCGCATCGAATTGTCCACTTCAACAATTTTTATAAAACAAAATTTATCATTAATTATTTTATCAATGTTAATAATAATTGGTTTCAATATAAATTTAGTGGTTTTAATAAAGAACGGTGCGTCTGACGAGAAAAACTCGAGACCGATTTCATGTAGAATTGACCAGGCTAAAAAAAATATCAACATGGAAAAATGTCAATGGCGTACCATCTTTTTTGTAAAAAAATATCAGAGGACATGTCTGCAAGGACGCCACTGATGGAACAATTGAATAACTTTTCTAACTAAAATTTGTGGTTCTATATCCTATTAACACATACCAAAATTGAAAATAATATCTAAAGTACTTACGGAGATATTAAAAAATAAAAATTCAACTGTAGCAAAAAATTTAAGCCGTTGCGGACATATGTTCATATGAACTTTTCTTTATAAAATGACCTAAGGAATCACACCCTGATTATTTTATTATCAGGAACATAATTAAGGAACACCCTGTATATTTTTAGAACGTCTTTTAAAACTTCGTCAAAAATATTTATCTGTCTACCACATTTTTACTGTGTTCAATTATTGCTTTAAATGAAATTTAGTAGGTAATGATTTGGATTTGGTCCAACTTGTTTTTATTCAGGTATTTATTTATTTTATGCCCAACTTAAATCTATGAATAAAATATGTCTATTAAAGCATCTATTATTTTTCTATGTGGGAACATGACCAGTAACGTAGCTCTTAAATACTGTTTATGACGAACAATATAAGTGGTTATGGAATTTTTTAGCAAAAGTTGGCTTTTAGACTGTGCCACCTGGATGATATACATACCATTTTGTAAACCACGCCATAGTAGTTAATCATAGAGTTTATATTTAATTTGATAATTAGTCAACTGTTATATTATAAATTAATTTACTCATAGATTTTTGTCAATTTATAATTGATCTATTTTTTTTCTATTAACGTAAAAAAATGGAAATTAGGACGCCGATATATCGCGTAAAGATTGTTTCACGAAAAATGGATACGACTTAATGATTTCCTGGGTCGGTCCCATTGTGTCGACAAGAGCTTGGCAATAAACAAGTGAAGTATGAAGGGACGGACTAAGGAAAACAAGTAATGATGTGATTATATTAATGTAATCAAATGAAATAACATTTTTTTTAAATATTACTAGTGATATTTATTTACATTTATAATGTCATTCTATAGATTGTTCTGTTTCGCTATCGCTATCCTCATCAAAATTAATTATAATTGGATTAATTATATGATCCAGACTAATATACGAATTTTCTACAGTTATTACGTGACGGACTGAATTTTTCCAACTACCTGGGGGAATATCATTAAAGCATTTTCGTATTAATTCTACAACACTAGAACTTAAAGTCGGAGAAATATTTTCAGACCTAACCAGTGATTTTAACTGGTGCCATATATGCTCTATGGGGTTAAAAATGCAATAATAGGGTGGGAGCCGTAGCACTGTATGTCCAATTTCTTCTGCCAATGTGTCACAAACATATACTTTTTTATACAAAATGTCTTTAAAACTTCTATAAGATCACTTTTTTTATAACTTTCTTCAAAATATATATCATTCGCCGCCATGTAGTTCTGAATCTCCAATTTTGTATTATTTGAGCTTGGAGCTTTATATAATTGGCGACTGTGATAGCTCGCATTGTTCATTACTATCACGCTATTCTGAGGAATGTTTGGTAAAAGACAATTCTTGAACCATTCCTCAAAAACTAACAAATTTTACCACAAAAAGATATTCAAATATAAATTAAGCAACCTAACCTACCTGATGTGCCTATATTTAATTATAATTATTACAATCCGGTCCTTTCCACATAATAATAACAAGCGGTCATAAATAATAGGATGGCCACAGGTACTTTTACTGCAGTCATTATCCATTTTTCGTGAAACAATCTTTACCTACTACAAATTTCCAGCGGCCTATCCGGCTTCAATAACTTATTAGGACGTATTCTAGAACAATTTCCCTTGTTCCTTCGTGGGCTCGCGACGATAAAAATACCCATAAAAAAGCCTTGATCTAAATAAAACATTAATGAAAGATTGTGAATTTAAAATTATCGCTCCAAAAGTGTGGACTAAAAAGGAAATAATGTAGGAAAAATAGGTGGCATAGGCGAATGACTAAGTTAATCACAGGTCACAAGGTTCTTCATTGGTGTGAAAATGATTTTTTAAGGTAATTTGTCGAGTGGCGACGCGGCAAGAGGCCGAGACCAGATTTAATTTTTCTGTAAAATCAATCAAAAGTTTGCATAATATTTGATTCCATAAACATATAATATTAATTAAATGTTTTTGTTTAATTCACACTAAGTATGGCTAAAAAAGAGTTCAATCTGATTCCCACTATAAGTTTAATTACCATACAGAACCCATTCAATAATAGTTTAGGCTGTGAGTGTTAATCACAACCAAGGGCGGATCCAGGGGGGATTATGGGGGTCATTTTGTTAATATTTTTAACATGCAGAAGGTTGAGTTTATTTGAATTATTCGATACCGATATAAAATGAGGTTACGCGTATACAGTGCGTCCATAAAGTCTTGCACAAATGATCGTTTGACATTTCAACTTGAAGAATTAATTATTGCAACGTTGTGCAAGACTTTATGGACGCACTGTATAAATACAAATGTCGAGGTCATTTTGTAGAATGACGCAAAGACTCATTGCACAGAAAAATATTCTCTGTCTATTCCAGGTTTATATTTCTTTGAATAAAAGAAATACATATTCGAATTAAGTTAGCACGATTGAGACAAGAGATTTAAATCTTATTCAAATTTTTTTTTAAATAGTTACTTGAGCTGAAGAAATCATGTAGTTTGTTCTATGTGTATGTTTTCACTTGCTACTCTTTACAACCCGCGACTGTACCTAATTTTATTCGCGAATCTATCTAGAAACATCAAAGGAAAGCAGAGTATAGATAGTCTAGTTCCCTTTTCTAAACGCGTTTGTAAGTGTGCATTTATCAAAGAATTAAAGAATAAAACGAAACCGGAAATGTTAACTATTAGTGTCCGCTACAAAATCAGAGCGCATTTTTTTGATAACCAGCGGCGGCACGTGGACTGTATATTATGGGAAAATTACTAAAATTATTCGTGTCATCCACTGTTTGAAAATGACAGAAACCGGAATCGGATCCTGTATTTACAACAAACCTTTTAAAAAGAGATCAAAACCCACGACTGGAAAAAACACGAAGAAAATTTTGCATTTTAATCGAACAAGGCAAAAAATACTTATCTTAAAGTCGGTACGGTTTATGAAGTCCGCTAAAGGCCGTATTACACTTGGGAATTTTTATGGCGCCAGCAATGGCAATTATAATTCAAGGATTCAGGCGCAGTACACCGTTCTCCGTACTACAGTCAGAAATTCTACTCTTCTGACAATTAAAATGACACGGATTCATGCGCAGTACACTGTTCCCGATCAGCTGTCTCTCATTACCAGAAATGGGGCAGGCGCCATTTTAATTGCCCTTGCCGGCGCAATTGGGTAGACATGGATTATTCTGTTATTTTTAACTGTTTATTATTTGGCCGAACCAGGTATGAACAGGTAATGGCCATTTAAACCCACTGGTACTTAAATTAGCAGTTTACATTCTTTATTAAACTTGTGGACTGCTAATTCAGCAACTTTTTGCACCTCCTATTTGTAAATAGCAGTAGCTGCTTTAACTGGTAATCAAAACGAACAGGTTTGCACATCTCTAAT
The DNA here is from genome assembly GCA_963991005.1 of Barypeithes pellucidus. Taxonomy (NCBI): domain Eukaryota; kingdom Metazoa; phylum Arthropoda; class Insecta; order Coleoptera; family Curculionidae; genus Barypeithes; species Barypeithes pellucidus. The sequence continues at coordinate 12,573,710 of OZ022565.1, read as the reverse complement.
TCTGGGGATATTTTAGGGTTTTCGACAGTACCCACTGCTGTTCTGACCGTTGACAATGCTCCAGCTGATCGAAATCGGTTTACTGCGCATGAATACGTGCCATTATAATTGCCGACGCAAGAGAAAAAATTGCCTAGTCTAATACGGCCTTAAGACGGCCGTTTAATCAAAGATCGCTAAGCAGGCACTACTTTTATCGGAGTTTTAGCCAAATATACTTAATTTTCTTCTAATCTAAAACATTATTTGTACAGTTAAAGGATTGGAGAAGGAAGTGAGAAAATAGCGTTAAAATACATAATGTAATAAGAATAATAATAACAATTAGAAATATGAATAATTTGCAACTTTTTGTCACAGATATTCCCGAAACTTGCTTAATGCCTAAATAAAATGTCAGACAATCTAAATATCAACAAATTAAATAAATACATTTATTAATAACGGCTAAAACTCCGATAAATAATAATAAAATAAATATTGATCAGCTGTTTACATAAACTGTCAATGATAACTTCGTTAGAGACGTAATTGTGTCGCAACCCAAGCACGTCTAAAGTTTGGACATTCTCTTCCAGGGTGCAACACTAGTTTTCATAAAAGATACCTGTAACATACCGCAGCAGAATAAAAGATACCTGTAATATAGGTACCGGCTAGCAGAACAAAATATCAGGAAGGGAGTTTTTGTTACAACGGTGTTCATACTCCCCTACATTCCTCAATGTAGGGGTATTTGTCTCCATTTTATAAACCTAATGTATTTTTGACCAAAGTATTTAACAGGGTTGCCGATATATCAGAAATTACTGGAAATTGTCAGGATTATCGGTCCGGTCAGTTATATCGGTCCGGTCAGTTATTTAGCCAGGAATGACAAATTACATAATGCTTCATATATTAATTGTCTCTTTTGTGTTAAAAACTATTAACACTACAATTTCTCCATTGTGGGCTTTCTATTTAATTAGGTTGTGCCATAACCATGGTCATTGGGAATTTAAAAAAAAATCTACCTATCACTGCACACATTAAATTGACATAATGAGTACAGTATATTTTTCAGACTTAAAAATATCTATTGCTAATAATTTTGGTTATTTAGCAAAAATATTTTTTCTGATTTTCGAACAAATCCCGTTTAGTATATTTTGTAAGTATTGACAGAAGACACAATTTGTTAATAATTTCTTGAGACGAGGTACATTTTATATCTAAACAATGGCATCGGGTATGACGTGCGAACTTTTACGAGTAGGGATTATGACGTACTTATTGGTAATAACACATAGGTAATAACTAAGGAAATTTAGCATTTTACCGCTTCCAAACCGATCGAATAATCTTCATGTAAAATTTTGTTATTTTGTTATCATGTTCCCGCGGCAACACTGTTTCAAACATCAAGAAATAGAACGCCACGCCGCGCCGGCGCCGGCCACATACAAATTAGTACAGAATTAGTAGTTATATGATCAAATTTATTTTATCACCACTGCTGAATACATGTAATTCCTAACTCGAAAACTGTTCACCTTATAATTTGTTTTAAATTAGTTGGTTCTAGTCCGATAAAATATTAAAATTATTGACCATACAGCCTAACAGTTTTTAAAGTTTTTGTTGCCACCGCATTTTGTCGTAGGCAGTGAGTGAGGAGTGATTTGTGATACTTGATTTTACATTTTAATAACATCTTACCTAACAAATGGCATCGGCGTGTCGATCGGCCTTTTACCAGTTAAAGTACTCATCGGTAATAGCTATGTAATAATTAAAGGAAGACAGCATTTTACCTGTCCAATCAGATCGGATTTATTGAGGCAAAAATAAGATATTATTTAGTTATCACGTTCCCAGCAAAACGGCAACACTGTTCCAAACATCAAGGAATATAACGTTGCGCCGGCATAGATCACGTGCTACGGTGAAAAGTCGCCAATCGTATACGAGGGTATTCACGGTCTACCTCTACGTAACGTTGCATCCGCACATGTGTATGATTGTCGAAGGAAATTTTAGGGTTTCTATCTATAAATCGTTTTCAATTATTGGTGTGTTTTATGTGGCGATTATAAGATAGTAGAAATAGGTATACCGTAATATTATTTTCGAGATTAGTCTTTTTTATTGATATTAAATTATGACGAGAAGTACTAGAAGAGATTAAAACGCAGCAAAGCTTCCAAAGCTGCTCGTATAAGCAGAAGAAATAAATGTTCTGTAAGTATTATTTGTGTTAGGTATTACACAAAAAAAGGTTTTTTGTATGTGTATTTTATTTTTCATTGCAATACCAATGTTAACATTTTAGTTCTTTATAAAATAATTTCAACAATTCTTATAAATTTTAGAAATAGGAGCATTGCAAATATAATAAAATACCCCTAGCCTACGTTCCCGTAATTAACTTTTTTTTTAATTTGCTATAATTTAAAAATGTAAACTCGATGATTTTTCTAAAAGTTTTAAGAAAGTGCTGACTTAAGAGTAAAATTTTATTTGTATTATTAAAATAAATTACTAGTACTGGCACTAAGTAGAATATACCTAAAATATACCTTTATTATCACAAGTACTTTTTATTAGGTCATTAATCGGCTACAGAAAAAGTAAAACACGATTACAGTTAAAATTCACTAGTCATAGTAGTCTACCGTACAAATATAAGAAAATAATAATTAATTTATCGAATTTTTAAATAATATGTTATGCTTTGAAATACAACAGAGCCTGTTAGAAAGTAATACCTAATGTGAATAGTAATAACCCTGAAAATGACATCACCTTTCCTTTAAACTCATTCCTTCTTACCCCCTCCCTTTTTTTAAAATGAATTTTTCTAAATTATGTTTTTTATTCCAAGAATATTAAATACGACTCAACACTTTTAACAAAAATTTGTTGTCGTTCGATTTCATCGATTACCGTCTAATTAATTGTTAACCGTATTTTTTAAAGTCTATTATGTTTATAAGTTCCAAGTCATGATATAGTCATAGCCAATAAAAATTTATATTTTTTATACTTATTTATTTCTTTTATTTCGACTTTACTGTATAACATTTATTTGACCACCATACCACCAACGTTTTCACATACACTCGTAGGCAAATAGTCCTTGTAAAAATTAAAACACAAATCCGAGCTTTCGTCGTTCAAAATAAAATAATTATGTTGCGCCATCTATTGCTAGACTTACTACATGAACTTGGAGGGATAACATTATGCGGAATAGTGATACCACAAACTAACTTGTTCAAAATTATATATGTGTTTGGTATAAAGACGATATAAAATATATTCATTATAATGCGCCGTTAACGCCATCGGTGGTTGCTATGGATTTAGGCTCATTAAACGGCCGTCTTAAGCAATAAAACCTCTCGAGCCGGTTAGTCGGTGGCTCTGAAACAATAAATTATATTTTAGGTATTTTCTAAATAAAAAAATAGTTTAGACGAAGAAAAATAATAATTTTTTAGCTTAGTATTTAGGCAAATTAGTTTTACGAATTCTTTTTTTATAAAGTTTTGATTCTAAAAAGAACCGATGTCGCCATCTTTTTGAAACATTATTGGATAGCTCGCAAAGCACTTTTCTGTTGTTCGTTTTTTTGTATTTGAAGCCCAGCTCTTTTAAAATGATGGACAAACTTAGTTCCAATATCGCAAAGTTCTTTCTTCTTTATCTTTTCAAGAATAGCTTTGAGGGTAACATATTCCTTGGCTTTATACATATCATAAAATCAAAGGCTTTAGAATGGAGTCGAACCCTTTTATATGGTCTGTTCAATTGCTCTTCACTCTTTGTTCGAAGTCTTCTTAAGGTCTTATCTGAAATGTCGCAAGCATCAGACGTTCGTTTCTGCACTGCCAAAACAGACACTAACGGGCCCGAGGTATCTTTTTCTAAAGTAAAATAACGTTCTACTTGCAAATACCAAACGGCGTTCACCTGGAGATAAACACCTTCTAGGCGTTGGGTCACCTTGTTGAACATTTTCCATAACTTTGCTTTATAACTGCTTTGAATTCACACACAATAATGAGAAACAAACTAAAAGCAAAAAGCATAACTACTTATTTAAAATAGAACATACCATCCTGCAATTGAGCAAATTTTAATTATTTCTCGGAAAATAGTGATTATTATATAGATTTAACTATAATGATCCCAAAATAACTAAATTCTAGGAAAGTACCTGAGAACATCTTCTAACTTATTGACGCAAAATCTTTTTCATTTGATAAATAAAAAAAACTATGAATGAAAAATAAACTAGATATAAAATATTGATCTCGGTACATAATTCTAAGACAATTTTGTTTCGGAACCGCTGATTTTGCTCAGCCGACTACAGTGAACCAGTGAAATGTTCGGTACGATCAAGTTTAGCGAAGGTATTGTTAACTTAACCGTCTTACTGTTTAACAACCTTTAATGATTTAATCCGATATCGGACTTCATAAAACGAACTTTATTAATTATGTAATTTGTTCCAGAGTTTGTATTATGTTTTATCTTAGTTTCGTTAAAAACATCTACTGTGTCACTGTGGTTCTGTTCATAATTTCTACAACACATTTTTTTACATTCAATTCCGGACGGGTTCAGTACAAAAGCCGACAGAACCGGATGTTAAAAAACAAGGTCGGATACATCCGGTTCCGGTGGCATCACTGGTTATAAGTTTGAAGTCTGCTTGATCTCTCTTTCGATTCCCCCGTCCTTTAAACCGTTTGTTGGTTTTATTAAAATCTAATACATCATATTTATTTATTGACTAACCGTCGGCATGCGTTAGGAATTAATTTATTTTAAATTAATACATTATTAAACAATCTCCGTACATTCCTAGCCCTGAGCGATTAACTAAAAATAATTGTAATTGTTGCATATTTTTGCACATTTTACCAAGCGTTATGGTGTTCGATGCGATGTATTTTTACTATAGCAACAAAATGTCAGTGTTTATTTACTCATTGTGTAAATAATTATTTTTATAAATATTATTTTTTGCGAGCAGATATAAAGAAACGGAATGGAAGGATATTAGTGGCGTATGGGAGTCGGACGAACATCGAAATATTTTCAGCAACTCACAGACGCCTCTATATTTAAATGAGATTAAGATTTTAAAGGGTAATTAATATCTCCTCCTCCCAAGAGGTGAAACCACAAAGGTTGTAAATATTCTTTAAAAACGTCTCCCTTGACAATAAAATTGTGATTGTGATTTTTCCTATTGAATTGACACAAAAATTACACTTTATTTGGTACTGAGGCAAAAATTAAATCGGTAGAAGGAATAGAAAAATTATAATAATACATAATTAGTAGGAAAATGGACGAAAACATTCCTTTTACATATGAAACCCGCAGTACTGATAATGACCGGACCAAACACACCCTAAAATTTAAAATATTCCCTAGACAAACATAGTAAAGTAAATTAGGCGCTGTAATCTTATTTTTACTTTACAAAGGTCGCCGTCCTTGTCTTATTTGTCCAGACTAGTTTAGCGATTAATTTGTGCTGTATTTTGACACTTTGAAAATTGCGCTGTATCTAAATATACAGGGTACTGACAATGGACCACGCGCACACACCAAATTTCAATTTAGTTCGACTTTATTTTATCGAACAAATCCAAAGAAACCCGCGTTTCAAACGATAAGCCAGAGAAAGTTAAAGAAATAAGAAAATTAGTTTCTAAAAAAAATTGCTGTGCTGTGCATTTGTATAATTATAGGTACCGATATAAAATAATTAGTAATTAGTTTGGTTGTGCAGGTTTTTTTTTTCTGCGACACTGACCCAAATAACGTTAAGTTTATAACAATATATGACCGCTAATTTTTTTTTTATTATCGCTACCTTTTGCTAGAACTGCAACCTTCAATTTTATTTTAATTACTTTTACCGGCTTGGTACTGCCTATATATTTGCACGGATGTAAAGTAAAATTGCCAGAAGACCTTTAGGGATTCTGAGAACTTTTGGCAGAAATGAGAGATTTCTTAATACCACTTCGCTTGCGTGAAGCCAACTGTTGAAGCCCGTATTAGAGTCGGCAATTTTTGTCTCTTGCGCCGGCAATGGCAATTATAATTGCACGTATTCATGCGCACTAAACAGTTCTCGATCAGCTGGCCCAATAATGCTCGCATTGCCGGCGCAGTGCGTGAATGGAATCCGTATTACAGTCGGCAATTAAAATTGCAAGGATTCATGCGCAGTACACCGTTCCCGATCAGCTGTCTCTCATTGCCAGAAATGGGGGCAAGCGCCATTTTAATTGCCATTGCCGGTGAAATTGGGTAGAGATGGATCATTCTGTTATTTTTAACTGTTTATTATTTGGTCGAAGCAGGTATGAACAGCTAATGGCCAATGGTACTTAAATTAGCAGTTCACATTCTTTATTAAACTTATGGACTGCTAATTCGTAGCAACTTTTTGCACCTCCTATTTGTAAATAGCAGTAGCTGCTTTAACTGGTAATTAAAACGAACAGGTTTGCCCATCTCTAATTCTGGGGGTATTTTAAGGATTTCGACAGTACCAACTGCTGTTCGGATCGTTGACAATGCTCCAGCTGATCGAGAACGATTTACTGCGCATGAATACGTGCCATTATAATTGCCGGCGCAAGAGAAAAAAATTGCCGACTCTAATACGGCTTTTAATATTCGTAATCTTGAAACATTTCTAAAATAGACATGGCACCGTATTTGAATCCGGCAAATGACTCATTAGCGGACACTACGTTGCTTTATAAGGCCGGGAAGTGATTTTAAAGATGTTCAAAATTGACCTTTAAGGATTAATTTGAATGTAAAAATTAAATAAGCGTCCCTGAAGTGCAGGTAAAATGTATTGCTATGGAAGTATAGTTGTTGCAGAATTATACCGTTGACTCTTACTGCCATAAATAAACTACCTGATTAAACCCTATTGTATACGCCTCAACCTCTTCAAAGCTCAATAAATGGGATCAGGGCCGGCTTGAAAATGTATACCACACCACATGATTTATTTTTATAATTTAAAATAAATAGATAGGTATTTTTAGTTTTAGGTACCTATAATAAATGTAAAATAATGATAACAATTAATGATAATTGAAAATAATATAATTTAAAAGTATAACTATTAGGATAACAAGTACAATAAAAATTAATTAAATTCTAAGAAACTATTGATAATTTATTCAAAATTTAACTCTGTATCACTATCACTATCTTCATCTAAGCCTAAACTTATAATTAAGGGTAGAACATTTGTAATCATACAATTGTAAGAATTTTCCACCTTAAGTACATGCTGTACACAGTTTTTCCAGCTGTCTGCAGAAATTTTTCTTACTTCGTTTTTAATTAATTCTACTACAGATGCATTTAATGTAGGATATATATTATTTCTCCTAATATTGGATTTTAATTGGTGCCATATTAGCTTAATAGGATTGAATATACAATAGTACGGAGGAAGACACAACACTGTATGTCCATTTTCTGCTGCAAGTTTGTCACACTCGTATTCCTTATTTATTTTAAAAGCTTTTAATACTTCTAGCAGTTCTCGTTTTTTTGTAAGTTTCTTCAAAATATAAATCATTTTCAGTCATAAAATTTTGAATTTCTGCTTTCGTATTATTAGAATTGGGAATGATTTTTGCTTGCCGGATAACTAGCATTGTCCATTACAATGATGCTATTTTCAGGTATATTTTTAAGGAGTTTATGTTTAAACCAATCTTCAAAAGGTTGTGCTTCGGTATCTTGATGGTAATCTAAAGAAGAATCTGCTATGTTTTTAGCTGAAAGCAACAGACAATTTGGTACAAACCCGTTCTCTGAACCAGCATGTAATATTGTGATTATTTTGCCTTTATTCGATGGTGCCTTGGTTTAACATTTTTTGGAAGAATCATCCCAACCTTTTCTTGGAGTGTCATGGGTATTTGAACCATGTTTGGTCAAAGTAAATAATTGGACGATTTTCTTCTCTAAATTGTTTAACAGCTGTTAAATATTTAAATCTCCATTCCCGTAAACGTTGAGATTCCATTAATGTTTGTCTTTTATCAATGCTTCCGTATTTAAAACCCATTTTACGCAATATTTTCCTAAGCCTTGAAAGGCTACAAGAGATATTTGTTTCGTCTTTAATCAGCCGCTCTTTGAGGGAAATCAAAGTGGGTACAGTTTGTGCCTCATACATTTGGTAAATCTTTCTTCTTAATAAATCCATGTCATTTTCGTCAATGCTTCTAAATGTGCCAGAATCACTCCGATTTTTTCTAGGATTAACAGGTTTAAGTACTATGTCTCTTACCGAAGATAAAGGAGTTTTTGTCAAAGTAGACGTCTCTGCTAAAGCACCATCGAATTAAAATTTCTACTCAACAACGATTGATACACATTTTTAATTATTAGTTTGGCATCGGTAGATAAATGCTTACTTTTAAAATGACACTTGAAGATGCCCCCCTATCAGCACAATTCCAAGGACGCCACATTCTACCACTAATACGCCTAACTAAAAATTACTCGCCGGAAAATTTCTAAAGATTAAAATTATTAAAAATCACTTTGTATTTATATATGCATCAGGCATAGGTATAAATTGAATTTGTATACCTGGTCCGGATCTGCTCGAAAAGGTTTTAAAATTTGGGAGTTCCTTATTTATTTTATTGTCGAAGGGATAAGGAGATTTTATTGCAGTCAAAAGATCAACGGTATAATTCTGCAAATACTATAAATGTGATAGTCCGTTTTCGCGTAAACGGCTGACGTTTGAAAAATGGCTTTATTCCACGGTGGTGTAATGGACTGTCCCCTGAAAAAAAAAAATGATAATCTAAAGTTATTGTATGTATAAAAACAATAAATAATGAGGAATTTAACCGTTTCCTTTATCGATTCAAGATATGAACTAAATTTAACTCATAACAACGCCCAAGTTGTTAAAAATTTAAGAAACCTCATGACCATTGACCTGGATATTGTAATACAACATTTATTTCACTTTGTGACGTCGCAATAGTTTTATGAATGCGTGATATATCACTCGCTCATTCTCCCGTTTTAACTAAGTGATATCATATCACAACTACAACTAAGAACGAATTGATTGTTATTAGAATTGTTTCTTTAGAAGGTCTGGTGTTTGGGTTTGTTCCGGTTTGTAATAACAAACTATTGCATTTGTTCGCGGAGCAGGCGGCAATAAACTCCTGGACAAAATTAACGCAACATCATAAATTTGCCATATTTTTGATGCTATTTTTTTTCTGAATTATGATCCGATTTGAATGATTTTTTTTTGCATTGTAGCTTGGTTCCTTGACAATGTCATAGTTTTCGCTGTTTATGATAAAAATGTAATTTTCGATTTATACTGGGAGTACTAAAAATGCTATGTTTTTTTCCGATAATTCGCATCACCCTGTGGAGTATATTAGCAACCGAAACATATTGCAGTTGACATTAGACGGTAGGTCCATCTTTCCCCAACATTTTATTTTTTGGTTTATTTCATTATCTCTGTTATTAAAGGAGATACACCGTTTTATAGCGTAACATGTTTTTATAGACTTTAATATTCAACACATTCATTGTTAAATGTTTTCAAGTAGACTATAGACTTTTTTCGGACATTGCAAGCGATGTGTCAGCAGATGTTGTGTTTTAAACTTACAAAGGTCAAATACAATTCGCCATACTGATAAAAACTGTTCGGAAACTGCTTATTAAACGTTCGTTTCGTATGCCCAGTTGCCCGACGACTATTTTAATCTTGAAACCTACTAGAAAACATTTAACAATGAATGTATTGAATGTTAAAGTCTATAAGAACATGTTAGGCTATAAAACGGTGTAACTCCTTTAATAACAGAGATAATGAAGTAAACCAAAAAAGGAAATGTTGGGAAAAGATGAACCTACCGTTTAATGTCAACTGCAATATGCTTGCATTGCTAATATACTCCACAGGGTGATACGAATTTTCGAAAAAAAACATAGCATTTTTAGTAAACCCAGTATAAATCGAAAATTTAATTTTTATCATAAACAGCGAAAACTATGACATTGTCAAGGAACCAACCTACAATGGAAAAAAAAATCATTCAAATCGGATCATAAATTCAGAAAAAAAATAGCATAAAAAATATGGGAAATTTATGATGTTGCGTTAATTTTGTCCAGGAGTTTAGTTACACAGGCATGCACATAATTCAATTCTCACATTTGACAGTTGAATGTGTGGCCTTTGTACTCTGTTCACACAGACAAAAAGCAGCGGCCAGTTACAATCTCCAGCTCCTGCTAGTTACAAGCCGGTGCCAAATTTCACACACCAAACGGTGTAAGTGTTCCATTTTCAATATTTTGACTAAAAAAATGATTTTTCAGAACTAAATGGATAATTAATTATTAAGGAATAAACCCACAGCTGGTTATTATGGTATTTACGTATTCCGAAACGACGTCATACAGAGCATATTTATGACGTCATAAACAATAATCAATCCTACTTAAATACTAGTAGTAAATGTCATTCATTCATGAAATACGTGTATGGTTAATGTACCATGACACGGCTACTAACTCCTGTTAAAAGTGCTGCTTCAGAACGCATTTATACAGTGTGTTTAACATTATGAATGGACGGGATTAACATTATGAAGATCGTAGATATAAAAAACTATCCTACTAAAGTCAAAAATTAGTCATCTAATACACTGAATGCTCATTAACTGAAAAACGAACTAACTAAGCGAACAAACCCGAACAAAATTATATTAAAAATAACGTCTTTAATATTACTATAAAGGTATGATGCATGTTCATTCTTTCCCCAGACCAACTGTATGTTTTTATTAATTTCGAAATGAAGTGCAAATCCAACTAATGTTACACCATATACAGGGTAGGGTGTTCCTTAATGACGTGCTAATAGTTCAGGGTGTGATTCCTTATGTCATTTTATAAAGAAAAGTTCATATGAATATATGTCCGCAACGGCTTAAATTTTTTGCTACAGGGTGTTGAATTTCTATTTTTTAAATGGTTATTTTTTAATATCTCCAAAAGTACTTTAGATATTATTTTCAATATTGGTATGTGTTAATAGGACATAGAACCACCAATTTTAGGTAGAAAATTTATTCAATTGTTCCACCAGTGGCGTCCCTGCAAACATGTCCTCTGATATTTTTACAAAAAATATGGTACGCCACTGACATTTTTCCATGTGGATATTTTTCTGATTAGCCTGGTTAATTCTACATGAAAACGGTCTCTTGAGTTTTTCTAGTCAGACTCGTTGATTAAAACCACTTAATTCATATTGAAACTCATTATTATTAACATTGATAAGATAATTAGTGATAAATTTTGTTTTATAAAAATTGTTAGCGTGGGCAATTCGAGGGGAAGGCAAGCGGAAGCACGCCTTTTAAGTGAAGGTGGCCATTTTTATGAAACAAAATTTATCATTAATTATTTTATCAATGTTAATAATAATGAGTTTCAATATGAATTAAGTGGTTTTAATCAACTAGTCTGACGAGAAAAACTCAAGAGACCGTTTTCATGTAGAATTGACCAGGCTAATCAGAAAAATATCTACATGGAAAAATGTCAGTGGCGTACCATCTTTTTTGTAAAAAATATCAGAGGACATGTTTGCAGGGACGCCACTGGTGGAACAATTGAATAACTTTTCTACCTAAAATTTGTGGTTCTATATCCTATTAACACCTACCAAAATTGAAAATAATATCTTTCGGAGATATTAAAAAATAACCATTTAAAAAATAAAAATTCAACACCCTGTAGTAGAGATGTAAAATTACCGGTAATTTAAAAATCGGTAATATTACCGGTAATATTACGCAATATTACGGTAACATTAATAATTTATAAAAAAACAGCTTTTTAAGTTATACAAGTTTTTTTTATTTCAAAACTGTGAAAACATTACGAAAAACAATAAGAACGTTTTTTTAAACTAGTCAGAGTCAGAATGGACTACGTAATAGAGTGGATAATGGTAAATCATCCTCATCATCATCCCCAACCTCGTCATCTGATTCTTCTTTCTCTTTCGTTAATTGAGTCAAGTCTATAACTTCGAAACCGATATCTTCTTTTTCTATTTCTTCCTCAGTATCTTCTACTATTCTCGAATGATCTTCTTCATTTAGTAAATTATAATTATGGGCAATATAAGTTAGTTTTCCGGCCCTCTCCACGGTTAGTCTGTTTCTTTTTTGCCGATGAATAAATCCATAAGTACTAAAGGTTCTTTCGGTTGCGGCTGTTGACGATGGTAAATTTAAAATGTCTACAGCTAACCTACATATTTTAGAACTAGAGCAAATTCCTGCCCACCAAACAGATCCAGACATAGATTTTTCGCTGGAAATGACGAATTCCTTAGCAAAAATATTACCTCTAATTTTGTACTGTGCGAGTGTTTCCATAATAAGATCTACTTGTGAAGAATACTTTGGATGACGCCTTGCAGTTTCATAGATGAACTCCGTTGCAATTAAATTTTCAGCTTCAGTTAACTTCTCGCCGCGTTGACTTGGTTCTAATAGGTAAGCAACAAGATGAACGGGTTTTAAACATTTATTTTCTCGTTTTTCAAGAATTGAACACATTTTCTGGTTTTCAAACATAGTAATAGATAAATTTGATACTTTGTCACGTAATATAGACCTTATTTCAAAAAAGCAGATAAACTCTTTTGAGATTGTTGGCCCGTTAGCTTCAAAAATCGTTATCCACTTAGACATTGGCTGGAACAAGTCATAAGTTGCTTCTATTTGCAACCAAAATTCGTTTTGAAGAAGAAGTCTTACTGTATTTGATGAAAGAACATCAGAAACATCTGGGCTATCATCAACTGCTAAACTTTTTAATGAATGTTATTGCCAACACTTTGAATAAGTAATAATAGGGGTCTGTGGGATTTTGCCAGAATTACCGTACTTTTGAGGTACGGTCCGGGCTTCAGACCGTAAACCGTACTTTGAGTGAAAATACCGTAAAAGTACGGTCAGGACCGTACTGTTGGCAACCCTGGGTATTCCCCGATAAATGAGAGTATGGAGCGGAAAAAAAAAAGAATATTTCCAATGTTACCGATCTTGCGGTAATATTACGTAATATTACCAAAATTACGGTAACATTACCTCGGTAATATTACCCTTTACATCTCTACCCTGTAGCAAAAAATTTAAGCCGTTGCGAGACATATGTTCATATGAACTTTTCTTTATAAAATGACCTAAGGAATCACACCCTGAAATATTAGCACGTCATTAAGGAACACCCTGTATAATGCAATCTCCATATGTAATACCTTACAGATAGATCTAAGCAGCTTCTGAGAAAATTATTTGGAAAGATAAGCTCGCGTCTTCTCCGACTTGTAAGGCCTATCCCATTAATACGCTTGTTTATAGTTCCTGTATTTTAAACAGATAACAAATTGATAAGGTTTTGTCTTTATGTTGCACTCCTTTCATGTAAAATGAACCTAGTGCATCATGTGACAACAACAGTTTAAGTTTAAATCGGATGGTATAAATATAACTAACCCACTCTGATCTGATACCTTCTCAATTAACTACAAATTAATTAATTTTTTTTCTATTACAGGTGGAGTCGTTTATGGTAGAGCAGGAGTTCGAAGACGAGCCGCAGGCCGAAGCAGCCAAATTTCTGCTTGGCCCCGACGAAGATCGCGCTGTGGACCCCGAGACGCAGGCTCGCCTCGAGGCTCTTCTCCAAGCCGCAGGTAAGCCGAAACGGATTTGTAGACGATGGAAGTTCTATGTCGATCTTGCAGAGTAATTGACATGCACAAAACGTGTTCTATTACCTACTGTACAAGGAAAAATAGCAAAATGTTTATAGTAAATGGCTTTACCGCAAAATACCTCCTGCAATAGTTGCATTGTAAAATGTTATTAATGATGTTTTGAAGTATTTGCTACTCTTGAAGTACAATGATGTTAAAAAACTATCTGAAATTTCCTGTTTTATCAAATTCTTTGACACGAGGACGACCTCACCGAGATTTTTTTTTAAATTTCGACTGTATTTCCAGGTATTGGCCAATTAGCAGCGAAAGACGGTAAAGCTCTCGGCGACCCCGAGGTACTACGTCGCCTCACCTCGAGCGTTTCTTGCGCCCTCGACGAAGCCGCCGCAGCCTTAACGCGTATGCGCAGCGATAACGCCGCAGCCGCCGCATCATCCACACAAGGTAACCTATTAGAAGAAATAATGTTATTTCTATTTTAAATTAATTCCGGTTCTTTGTTGTGCCAGGGGCATCGACCACCACAAGCACCCCCCGTCCGGCTACTCAAGGGGGCGGCGCGCAACCACCAGCGGAGAAGACGTCTCTCGTCGAGGCCTGCACCGACGGTGATGTCGGCACCGTGAAGAAGCTGCTGACGGAAGGGCGATCTGTACACGAGACCAGCGAGGAAGGAGAGAGTCTGCTTAGTTTAGCTTGTAGCGCGGGATACTTCGAATTGGCTCAGGTCAGATTTTTATTATTGCTTCTATTTTCTAAGTCGCCACGGGGCGGAAAAACTAACATTTTTCGCTCTAGGGTGATTTCCGTTACCACATGAAAGGATCATATTAATAAATTCATAAAAATATGATTTTCTTTTGTACATTTCCTTCGATATAGTCCATATTTCCGGGAAAAAACTAAATCACTATACTGGGTGGTCTGTAATGAATGCGCCGTAGAGTAACAACAGTTTCTACACATCGATACATGCGTCGAATAACATTGTAAGTGACATTTTAACCAATTTCAGAGTTCAAAATGAATTTCAATGTTTGAAACCTAAAATTTGGTTTTTTAGCTTAATTTTTTTTTAAAATGCCCCTTTCATCCCTTTTGTATCTGATTATTTTGGTATTTTGCCTGTAGTATCATGGTAAAGCAGGGTTGTTTCGTTTTAAACATTTTGTATAAAACAATTGTTTTAAACAATCGTTTGAGTTTAAAACAATGTTTTGTTAAAAATGTTTAAAACAGGTAAATTAAACACACGTTGTTGTTTTTTTAGTAAATTGATTATTTAACAGGAGTAAGTATACTTAATTTATGCAACAACTTGGTGTGAAAAATATTTATTGATAAATAGTAATAAAGGTACTTACGAAAACAGTAATTTCTATTCAAAGTAACAAAATAATGAAAGTACCTAATGAACATCATGCACAGAACTTTGGTATGTTCAAACAACTACAAATAAGTGTATAACCCATAAGAAAAAAAAATGAATAAGGTAATAATGTATAATAATCACTGATCGGAAGTGACATAGTTCTTTAAAAATTGTAACCAACTTAGCTGCTCTGACATTGCCTAGCTTATTGCGGAGTTTGGAATGAACTATACCATAAGAAGAAAAAAGTCTTTCTATGTTGGCGGACGAAGCAATAGCTGTATGTAGCTGTTGGACAAGTTCCATTGCTCTTGTATTTAAATGTTTAATAGACCGCCACCATGCTAATGGTTTTACATTTTCAAGTATCTGTTGAGAAAACATGTATGTCATAAATGGTGCACACCTAGCCTGAAAATTAACAATCGCTGGCATTGCCTCTGAATGGTAGGTGTCTACATATTCCATGGCAATTTCTAATTGCCTTTGAGTTAGTCTATCTCCCCTAAAACGATGATCAAGCAAGTTTGCTAAAAAATGAACTGGAGTTAGGGCCATCTCCAACCATTCTATAACCTTATTTACGTCACTCATTGAAAATTCCCCATTTGATTTTTTGTTTCCAAACGTCTCTAAAAGTTCGAGCCATATTTCTGTCGCTTCTCCTATCGTGTAAGTGTTTTTTTGAACTCTATCTAGAGCCATAGCAATGTATTTTACTTTTTTGTGATACTCCTGTGCATTAACTTTTAAATTAACGTCGGTAACTAATTTTATGATGTCGTTCTCAATAAGTATTCTGTTAGTACACACATCAAATAATATTGGCCAGTTTTTCAAATAAGTCTTCAAGCAGTCTGGAAGAAATTTTGGCTTAGGGTGACAGTAACCAAGTCGAATTTAACGCTAAAAAAACCCAGGCAGCAGTTTTCTCTAAAAAGGTTAACATTACAGAACCGGATATAGTCATGGACGGCCACGCAATCCTACGGGCTTCATCTATTAATTTGCTGGGCGTCAATCTGGGAGGAAATATGTCTTGGCATAACCACGTTGTGGCAATCGCCAAGATAGCCTCTCAGAAGCTTGGTGTACTCTTCCGAACCAGAAAGTTGTACACAGCTCAACAACTTTTGACACTATACAGAGCCCAGATTCGACCATCACTAGAGTACTGCTCTCATGTCTGGAGCTCTGCACCCAAACATACTCTTCCGCTACTGGATTCCATCGAAAGGAGGGCCATTCGTCTGATTGGAGACCACGAGCTGACGAAGAACCTCGACAGCCTAGAACATCGAAGGAAAGTTGGTGATTTGACTCTATTTTACAGATATTTTCATGGAATGTGCTCGGCTGACCTTGCCCTCTTAATTCCGCCCAGAGCGGCGAATATCAGAAATACACGACGAACCACTGCCGCCCATCCATATGTGGTTAAGCTTAGTACTCCTCGAACTTCATTATTTAAGAACTCTTTCATCTGGAGGACTTCATCATTGTGGAACGATCTTCCCGAGGTCGTTTTTCCCAACGAATATAACCTCCAACGATTCAAAACCAACGTGAATCGCTTTTTGCGCACACGCACCACTCCCAGAGTGCCCTAAAGGATTTTTCCTATAGTGCTTGTGTTTGATCATAAAAAAAAAAAAGTCTGGTAGTGTTCCAGCGAATATCCTGAGGTAATATGAGAGCGGACCCACCAGCTTCTTTAAATTTTGCGCTAGCGAAATGGACATTTCTAAAGTATTCACAAACTTTCTTTACGTTACTCTTGACTCCCAGCACTTCTAAATCATGAGCAAGTAAGTTGAATATATGAGCTGAACAACCATAAGTTATTATATCCTTTCGGTCTAATTGAAGAAAAAGGTTTTTCCTCATTTTAGTCATATTCGAAGCGTTGTCTGTTACTACACTGGTAACTTGACATTTATACTCTTGTTCCATTTTTGTATAGCTTTTTTCAGTAGTTGTCATAAATACTCCGATGTGTGGCTACGGACTCTATTAGATGCACCCGTTCACTTTCTATATCTGTGACACATATGCCTATTATAGGTTCATTATGGACGGTACTCCAACCGTCAAGGGCTAGACAAACTTTCTTCTGACACAAATTGTCTTTCATTGTTGTTTGTACCGTATCGAGCAAATTGTTGGAAACAACATTTCTGTTTGGTAATGAATATCCAGGACGTAGCAAGTTAATCAACAGTTTAAACTCACGATATTCTACTGTACGAAATGGTGTGTTCGTTGCATAAAAATATCTGGCTATTTGTATATCCATCTTTTTCTTGTCTGATTCGCCGTTCGCATAATAAAACTTGACATGCTGCTACTTGATACTGAACCAGTAGAAGTAGACGATTTCGAGAGCACCACAGCGTTCTATAATCTAACAAACTAAAGGCCGTATTACACTTGGGAATTTTTATGGCGCCAGCAATGGCAATTATAATTCAAGGATTCAGGCGCAGTACACCGTTCTCCGTACTACAGTCAGAAATTCTACTCTTCTGACAATTAAAATGACACGGATTCATGCGCAGTACACTGTTCCCGATCAGCTGTCTCTCATTACCAGAAATGGGGCAGGCGCCATTTTAATTGCCCTTGCCGGCGCAATTGGGTAGACATGGATTATTCTGTTATTTTTAACTGTTTATTATTTGGCCGAACCAGGTATGAACAGGTAATGGCCATTTAAACCCACTGGTACTTAAATTAGCAGTTTACATTCTTTATTAAACTTGTGGACTGCTAATTCAGCAACTTTTTGCACCTCCTATTTGTAAATAGCAGTAGCTGCTTTAACTGGTAATCAAAACGAACAGGTTTGCACATCTCTAATTCTGGGGATATTTTAGGGATTTCGACAGTACCCACTGCTGTTCTGACCATTGACAATGCTCCAGCTGATCGAAAACGGTTTACTGCGCATGAATACGTGCCATTATAATTGCCGGCGCAAGAGAAAAAATTGCCTAGTCTAATACGGCCTTAAGCATCTTGAGAATGTCATGATTCTCGGCAATAATCCTAAAATGAATAGAAAACATTCTGAGATGTCCACTAGGAAAGGAGTTTAAGTTATCTTTTAAAGTCTACTAAAAACATTGAAAACATGTTTTAAACTATGTTTTTAATAAGGATTTATTTGTTTAAAACATGAACTTTGAAAGCAAAAAAAAACATGATTAAAACAAAAAAAACACGTTTAAAACATAAAAAAACACTTGTTTTGTTTAAAATTAAAAAATACATGATTTTGTGCAACCCTGTGGTAAAGTAATATACCAGAACCTGTTATGTCTTCGCCTGTACAAACACAATTTGTCACTTATTAGATGCATGTATCGACATGAAAATGCATAATGATTCGAGCCAAACATTCCTTAGTAAAATGTTGAGTTCGAGATATATACATGAAAATTTGTAATTGGGGGTTTTGAGGGCGAGTAACATGAATCTAGTCCTGTTTTTCAAATAACTAGCAGAGGGCGCTAGTTACACCCTACTATTCCCCCCCCCCCCCCCCCCCAATTTTGCAGTTAACTTTATTGGAATTCTTGTTAACATTAATAATAGTATTCGAAAGAAAGAATGTAAAACCGCCAATTACAAATTTTCATGCCTATACCTCAAGCTTGAGCAATGAAAAAAAATCATTTAGAAATTGAACTTTAACACCCTGTATCTTATTAACGATCAATATTTTACTAAGGCATGTTTAGTTCAAACCAATTATTTTCACGTGTAGAATATGTGGTTACACTATAGCGCATACATTACAGATCACCCCGTATATTTCCTTAGTTCTGAATCGTTTTAGGAAGAATTTGATTAATTTTCTTCACAAATAAGATACATTTTATATGAAGAAATGGCTAAATGAATAATAGACGTAGAATTAATGTTGAGTTTAATTCCCTCGGGTCTGTTGGATTGTTATGACATAATTTTATTACATCTTTATTACTACAACTATTATAAAACCGTACACGCAATCGATTATGTAACTTAAATGACGCAAAAAAACCTAAAAAACTATTAAATTTAGTTTAATCAATATACATATTATATTCGTTACTAATAAACCAAGGATTCTTGATGGAGTAGATGTAGTTCCTCAAACTGTCCTTACAAACAATATAAAAAAACCCACCGACCTATAACTATGGATGCGTACAACTTATGGGGGTGTGCAGTAAAAAGTTAAATTTTATAAGGAAAAACATGGACTGGTGCGCACGGTTTTCCGGTCATATTTTTAAAGGTTGCTCGTCGTTTGTCTTGCACACAATGTTGTCGCCGTCATATAGGCAACCCCGCCGGTATTGGTGCCGGTTTGGTTGCCAACCAACGATGCGAACCAACGGCGACCGTCCAGAACCGAAATCAGTCGTAGGGATGTAACGACATTAAAAATCTATCGTTACGTTGACAATAGATATCAAAATTAATTCGAAAGGTGACTTTTCAGTGATGGCCACAAGGCATTCTATTATGCGAGAAAACAGATTGTTTATTTCCCAGTAAAGAAGGTATTGATGTGCCAAATATTTAGTGGAGTGTGTGAGTCGGAAAAAAGGCCGAAATCCGGTAGTCTTCTTGGACGCGGTGAGACTACTCCTAGAAAACGGGTGGAAGATCTTTTCCAGAGACGGAAAGCCGCTTCTTTCGCGTTTCACCCCTTTTGGGGGGGTGTTGGTCTGTTGCGGGGGTGGGTTGACGTCGAGGGTTATTGCTGAGGTCGGCATCGGTCTCAGCACCCTCGAAACCGGGTGTAACATGTATTCCCGGGCCCGAAAGGCGGCTCCTTAGCGTTTTGCCCCTTTTGGGGTGGTTTTTAACCCTTTTGGGTACTCCCCCGCCTAAAAAGCATTTTGCCCAGCACCATCGTGTTCAGCACCCTCGAAACTTGCAGGGGAAGTAGTCTCACCGTGCCCAAGAAGACTACCGTGTTCGTCCGACTCACACACTCCACTAACTGCCGTGTAATCATTTTCATTAAGGGCGAAGGACGCTCCTGTTCGCCGGTTAAGGTAAATAGTTTATCAGTCGACATTGCGCATGACATCTGACGATCAGCTCAAGGGCGGATCCAGAACTTCAGTTGGGGGGGGGGTTGGGATGACCCCCCTGGATTCGCGCTTGGAGCAGCTTTGTGTACATGCGAGTTCTTCTTTAACATCGGCTGGAGTATTTCTAATGCGACACGATTCTCCAAAATAAAAGGGCCCATTAAATAGCTGGACCGTACCATACCACACGTTTACTCGCTCTGTATATTGTCTAGGTATTTGCAAAGGTAATTCGTTCTTAGTCTAGTTGAACGCATAGAAATTTAAACTGCTGTACGTCATCTGCTGTGACCTAAATTGTAGTAAACCATTTTTTTTTAATACTTATCGGGATATTCTCTCTGTGACATCTGCGAAGTGGTAAGCAATATGTAAATGATTTGGAAATTTGAATAAATCCAAGAACTTCTTATGCATGCAGAGGGCTTAAGTGGTCTAGAGCCTAGACTTGCATTAATAAGGTCATGTTTATCCTATATTAGGAGGGTATTTTAGTAAACAACTAGACTTGTAGACTATTAAATATGACTCGCTATACAGGGTGTTATGGAAATGACGTATTATATTTAAATGGGTGACTCTTTGGGTGTCCTAGAGAAGCACTACATATTTTTTTTTAATCGACCGTTTTAAAAGTTGAGTAACATACACTCTTACCCACAGGTCAGTCCGCGCAACTGTACAACATTTCACCCAGAGCCAATGGCAATGTTGCCAAACTTAATGTAAAACTGAAATTCTCTTTCTACTTTTCTCTTTTCTACCTACTTGTATTTATCTTTATACCTAAAAAGCGATGAAATCCAGGCACAAACATAATCAGTTTTTTGTCTTTTTCATGGGAACACTCCTGGAAACACTTAATGTACACACAGTAATAGTGAAACAGAACCGATAGTTAGCTTGTGAAAATACAATAATACAGATTATTAGATTTTATTACACGCGACGAAATTTGACGTTCAGAAGATACGCGTCAATAAAAACAATATTCAAAGATTATTTATGGACAGGCATGATACACGCATAACCCGAAAAAACAGAGCGGATTGCTGAGAGTGCGTTGGTGATGGACGAGACACAACGTATCAGGCCGCTGGTTGGTGTTCAACTAACAGACGCAAGCGTGCGGCGCTATATGAAACTACTTCGCTCAGCCGATGTAAGGCGTCAAGAGGTGATTGGCATTTGACCTAGTGACGTACGTGGCTATTACTATTCCATATGTTTTTTCGGGTTGTTTAAAACATAGTCCGTCTTAAATGTTCTTCAATTATTAATTGTTTATTAAGGTGTACATATGACAACACCGGCCAGAATTCCTTGATTGCTTACATGTTTCGCAGTGCCACACAGGTGTTTTTCCGATTTGACGTCAGGTCACTTTTACCGCTGAATGAATTGAAAGCGCCATTTATGGCTATTTTTCTTCAATTTGTCTTTATCTCAGGAATTGCCGGTTTAAATATAATACGTCATGTCCATAACACCCTGTATTTAATTGAATAACTATGCCTCGTCTATCTGCAGTGTAGCGTTGAATATCAGTTGTCAGCGGTACAGAATCTTGAGATAGAAAGGACTGTACTATTACTGTGGCATGGATATTGAAAATCAGCTTTTAAAGTCATTTTTTTCGATTGAAATGCATACTGTTTTATTTTTCTATTCCAACAGCTTACGAATTTTCGAATGCTTAATATTATTGCAAATATTTTTAAAAATGAAGTCCAAGTCAAGTTTAGACAAATCGGGCTGTAGAAACTCGTGGATCCCTCTTAAAAATATCAATAAAACTAAAGGTAAATAAATCTCGATACCTAAAAGTTCATATGCCCGTTATCAGCGAAACAAAATCGTTATCAGCGCGGAGGAACACGCTACCGCCTGATAAACTTTTTATTGTGTGGCATTTCAATTAAAATTTTATATATTTATCACCGACATAGATAGTGTAGTGCAAAATTGTTGAAGTTTTACTAGGATACGATTCGCAGGAATATAGAAACTGTTAAGGGTATGTTTTTCAATAACTATAGGAGGGAAAGGTGTCGGTTAGCGTTTAAACAATAGTTCTTTGTGATAATTGATAATCCTGGGGAATATAGTTCTATCGGGATGGGCGGGCGACTTATGCGGAAAACATGTGCTTTTTAAGGTTAAAATTGCTGTTTGTTTTATAGAAACGCAAACGAATTAAAAGTATTACCTATTTAAGAAAATTTGAACCCCCTCATTCATTAAAGAATCTTAAATTTAGACCATTTAGTTGGGGGTCATCGTGTCATGGTTTTTATATGTCATAATATGATTTCGTTTTAATTTTGTCGTTGCTCATTTTTTTTTAGTGAAATACCTTTTTTTAATTTCAAAAACAACCAAGAAATGTATGTATACTTCAATATTTTGACTCGCACGATCAATATTATTGTCAATATCATCAATAATGAAAATGGCCTCATTTAAAGATCCGAACAAATTTTATATTAAAATATTGATATTAGTACTGACATTCAATTAACTTTAGACGATAATAAAAAATGTCGCTTATTATCTTTAGACTTGCGAAAAGCATTAGATACTGTGAATCACGAAATTTTATTACACAAAGTCTTTTCAATATTGGTATTAGAGGAAATATTTACAATTGGCTTAAAAATTCTTTATATAACAGAAAACAGTACGTTTATATTGACGATTGCTCAAGTTCCCAACGAAATATTACTTGCGGTGTTCCTCAGGATCAATTTTTGGGACCTACTTTATTCCTTATATATATATAAATTCAATTTCTAAGGTAAATCTAAAAGGTAATGTCAAATTGTTTGCGGATGATACCACAATTTTATATTTTGGCGAGTCTTTTTCCAATATTCAAAGTCATATTACTAATGATTTGAGAATTATACTTTCATGGCTGCAATCCTATAAACTTTCTTTAAACTTTGAAAAGTCATATTTCACGTTTATTTCTAAATGTGCAATTGGGAACAATATTTCACCAATAATTTTTAATGGAAACGGAATTAAGTAGGTATGCAAAATCCGTAAAATTTTTACGCTTATATATTAGACGAAAATTTAAATTGGAGAAAACATGTTGAAAACCTTCGAAAAAGCGTATCACCACTTATTGGAATATTATTTAAAATTCGAGGTTATATACCTTTAATACATTTAAAAAACATTTATTATTCATTAGTTTATTCAAGATTTCAATATTAAATATCAGTTTGGGGATCTGCATGTGCCACAATATTAAACCCTTTAAAAAGACTACAAGACAAAATTATAAAATGTATTCATAAACTAAATTTTTTGGAACCGACAACAATTTTATATAAACCAAGAGGATATCTAGATCGGAATAGTTTATATAAATTAAAAATCAGTATACAATTCATGCAATTAATAATCAAAATCAAAAATCTTGTATACAATTTGTAAAATCAACTGATATACACAATCATAATACCAGAAATATTAACCATTTAAAAGAAAAATCAAATTAAAATTTTTTCTGGAAAATATACAAATTACTTTAAAAAAAACCCTTTATAATCATTTTTATTTTAAATTTTTATATTGATTAATTACTTATTTATGTTCTATGTTATAATATTCCCTGTAATGGACTAAAATAGCTCGCTGGGAATTAAATAAACATTATAATTATTATTATTAAATTATACTAGACAGTTGACGTATTCCTACAGTTGTTTTTGTCATTTTCATTAATAGACAATAATTATTAAATTGGTAAGTCAAATCGGGCGATTAAAAAGTAAGCTGCCTTTAACCTCTTAAGATGAAACGCAGGTGTCAAATTCTGTCAATATGCCTTGACATTAATTTTTTTTGTGACAGCTTGTAAATAAGAATTTCTTGTCTTTTGAGTGATAGCTATCAGTTTCAAAAAGGAAAATCTCGATAAAGTTAATTGATTAAAAGCGAAAGGTGAGGTATTTTGAGAAATTCGCAGTAAACAAAGCTATAAATAAAAAGGTAGGTTTCCATACAAGTTTTATATTGTCAAAAAGCCCTTCGCATCGTACAACAGAGAATTTTATTATAAATTGTCCAAATAAAATTTGCGTTCTTTTACGATGATTCTTAAAACTTTTTAACTTAAAATTTATCGAATATTTTGTGGTAAAGATTGTTTCACGAAAAATGGATATAACTTAACGACTGCAGTAAAAGTACCGGATTGTAATAATTATAATTAAATATAGGCACATCAGGTAGGTTAGGTTGCTTAATTTATATTTAAATATCTTTTTGTGGTAAAATTTGTTAGTTTTTGAGGAATGGTTCAAGAATTGTCTTTTACCAAACATTCCTCAGAATAGCCTGATAGTAATGGACAATGCGAACTATCACAGTCGCCAATTACATAAAGCTCCAAGCTCAAATAATACAAATTGGAGATTCAGAACTACATGGCGGCGAATGATATATATTTTGAAGAAAGTTATAAAAAAAGTGATTTTTTAGAAGTTTTAAAGACATTTTGTATAAAAAAAGTATATGTTTGTGACACATTGGCAGAAGAAATTGGACATACAGTGCTACGGCTCCCACCCTATTATTGCATTTTTAACCCCATAGAGCATATGTGGCACCAGTTAAAATCACTGGTTAGGTCTGAAAATATTTATCCGACTTTAAGTTCTAGTGTTGTAGAATTAATACGAAAATGCTTTAATGATATTCCCCCAGGTAGTTGGAAAAATTCAGTCCGTCACATAAAAACTGTAGAAAATTCGTATATTAGTCTGGATCGTATAATTAATCCAATTATAATTAATTTTGATGAGGATAGCGATAGCGAAACAGAACTATCTATAGAATGACATTATAAATGTAAAAAAATATGACTAGTAATATTTAAAAAAAAAATGTTATTTCATTTGATTACATTAATATAATCATATCATTACTTGTTTTCCTTAGTCCGTCCCTTCATACTTCACTTGTTTATTGCCAAGCTCTTGTCGACACAATGGGACCGACCCAGGAAATCATTAAGTCCTATCCAATTTTCGTGAGACGTACTGTACGCTTATATTTTAAGTCCGGTAAGCTACTGGTTACAGTAGGATTTTACATGTTTACTGATACAGCGCCGCCAACGGAGGTGTAACGTAATTGTCTTTCTAAAGCCAGTACAACATATACAATTTTAACCAAAAAAATAATATGTTAGCTTTACCTTATTAACGACTTTTTTGGTTAAAATTGATTGTATCGAGGCGAAGCAGTACCTACACCACTGACTTGTGTAAAAATACTTTTTGAGATAAAAATGTGTGGATTTATATCATAATATCAAAATTTAGTGTAATATCTCGAACTGACTAGGAGATTTTTGATAAAAACCCCCCAAAAAAACTTAAAGCATTTTAGGATATATGGACTTAAATTGGTACGGGAATCGCCCATTGAAATAAGTACATATAATTAGGTAACACCCTGTATACTTGGATGATTGTTTTAAATAATACGTTTTTTTTATTTTAGGTTTTGCTGGCAATGCACGCCAACGTCGAAGACAGAGGCATTAAGGGGGAATGCACCCCGCTCATGGAAGCCGCTTCTGCCGGCCACTTAGACATCGTCAGGCTACTCGTTCATCATGGAGCCGACGTTAACGCCCAGTCCACCTCTGGTAAGTATTTTTTTTAATATTGATACTGATATTTTAAAAATAACATTCATCGACGAGGTGCGTTTTCCGATAACTTTCTTTGGATAATTATTTGTTTTTATGGTTTCCATTATGTTCAAGCTTTACATCTATTGCGGGAGAAATTGCCGATTCGGGGGGGGGGGGGGGGGTACTGCTCCCTAGTATCCCCCCTTTATCAACAGCGGTGAGTGAAAAAGTAATCGCCGCTGTTATTTGCACTTGGGCGGTCGGGGAATTACCGCAATGTTCACGTCCCTTCCGCATCTATACCAGTATATGACTTAAATCTATCTAGACAAATACCGATACAGTTAGTGATAAATTTTGTATATTTTCAGGAAACACCCCGTTAATGTATGCATGTGCTGGTGGCCACACTGAGGTAAGCATTAAGAAGTTTCGGTGTTCACGTCATTTTTGCCAATAATTCTGTTAAATCCAAACCTTGCCCATCTTCGAGAGAAGTGAAATAAGCCCAAAATGAATATTTTTGATTTACAAAACATGTTTACATGAACAAAATAAATACCAAAAAGTAAAACGTATGTTATTTGTCCGCGCAGGTCGTCAAATTCCTTCTCGAAAACGGCGCCAACGTCGAAGATCACAACGAGAACGGGCACACGCCCCTCATGGAGGCGGCTAGCGCCGGTCACGTGGGGCTCGCCAAAATACTGCTCATGCACGGAGCCGGAATCAACACGCACTCGAACGAGTTCAAGGAGTCAGCTCTCACGCTCGCTTGTTACAAAGGTGAGCGTGTGGCCATGTTGGTCCTGGTCTAGCACATTAATATACAAATTATTGCGTATAAGGACTCGCTACTAAATATATTTATTTTGACCAGGTCACCTAGACATGGTACGGTTCCTGTTGGAAGCGGGCGCCGACCAAGAGCATAAGACGGATGAGATGCACACCGCTCTCATGGAGGCGTCGATGGACGGCCACGTAGAAGTCGCCAGGCTGCTGCTAGATTCTGGGGCGCAGGTAAACAAAGTATAGAACCTTTTTCAATTCTTTATTATGTAGAGTAGTGTTAATAACTAGGTTAATAACGTCAACAATGTTTACTTTGGATAAAAAGATTTCTACGAAACCACTCTGAGAATTTATGATAAATATGCTGCTGTAATTGGTCCAGTGGTTCCCGAGATATAGCAGGATAAATTTACGCACTTAAACATGCATACAAGACAAAGTAATTTTTATTCTAAGTTGATATTTTATTCTCTCGAATTCAAATACAAATAATAAGAGAATAAAATATGAACTATACCATGACAATTGTTACGACAACACAGTATCTTCGTAGGTTGATAAAATCTTCGTTTTGCTTAATTAAAACAATGTTTTTAGTATAATACTGAGGTAGGTTTGGTAAGTTGTCTTTGTGTAAAGCTTTTGAATACATTTACACAGTTTACAAAGCTTATAGATGATTAGGATAATGTATGTAGGTTTTTGCAATTCAAACTACCTAATATAGATAACAAAATTCTTCGATACAAATCAATAAATCGGTTGAATTGCAATTAAAAGAAATTTATATAACTACCGTACAAAAATTAGCTAGTAAAATTTATATTATTGCTGTTAGTTACCTGCCGGTCTACACGTAGATCGCATTTAACAGTGTTTTCGTACAGGAAAGAATCTGGTACAATCGATAAATAAAGTTGTAGGTAATGATTGATTTTTATTCTTCGATCGAAAGGAAATAAAAAGTTTCTCTTAAAATAATACAGTAAAGTCTCTGTAGTGTGAACGTCCTATCCCTGCCTATTCTAAAACGTGAACGGTAAAAATCCCGTACCTTAAAACGTGAAAAACGCGTAGAGAATAAAAAAAAAATAAGAAAATAACATAATAAGCAGCGCCGGCTAGTTCTGGTTGTGCCATGGCACCAAAAAGAATCCAAACCATCTGAGTTTAACAAAAAAATACGGAACTTATATCAGAAAATGGTTTTGGTGTAAGTTTTTCAGCAAAATTTTATGGGATTGAGAAGTCTAGTGCGTGTTCTCTAAAAAATAAGAAAGAAAATATTAAATCAACGGTTGCTCATACATTTATTGATTCTGAATTCCCTAAAATGGAAAATTTTATTCAAATCGGTTGAGCTGAGGCTGAGAAGAAAAAATGTACAATAAAATCGACAAAAATATTCATCGGAAGAACGAATCGACAGCAAAAATATTAAATTAAAACCAATACAATCGGGCCACTATAAGATCTAAATATTCACCATTTTCCGCACTAGTGTTATTAACAATCGCTTCTCTTTTCAGGTGAACATGCCTACGGATAGCTTTGAATCACCACTAACCTTGGCGGCTTGCGGTGGACACGTAGACCTCGCCATGTTACTTATCGAGCGAGGGGCGAACATCGAGGAGGTGAACGACGAAGGTTACACGCCTCTCATGGAGGCGGCGAGGGAGGGTCATGAGGAAATGGTGCATCTACTTCTGGGGCAAGGTAGGCGGTATGATATAGCTAAATGTATGGAGAAAAGGAAAATTTTTAACGACTAGAAAATAAGGTGTATTAATGGATTTATTTTCTCTTTAGGCGCAAACATCAACGCTCAAACGGATGAAACTCAAGAAACCGCACTGACGCTGGCTTGCTGTGGGGGATTTACAGAGGTAAATTCATTCAACAAATATGCTTTATTCGAAGCAGGTTGAAATACATTCTATCTGTTTGGATAAATGTTTTAACTGAATATTTTTCAGGTGGCAGACATACTTCTTAAAGGAGGCGCAGACATCGAACTGGGCGCCTCGACGCCCCTCATGGAGGCGTCGCAAGAAGGCCACCTCGAACTGGTACGGTTTCTGCTGGAGTACGGCGCGAACGTGAACGCAGTCACGCAAACCAACGACACTGCGCTCACGTACGCGTGCGAGAACGGGCATACGGACGTGGCGGAATTATTGATCCAGGTATGTAATAAGCTTATAGTTGTCAATCACTAGTATGTTCTCGTGGAGAATATGCATTTTTTTAAATCGTATTTTATTTTCCAGTACGGCGCTGATATCGAACACGAATCCGAAGGCGGCAGGACGCCCTTGATGAAGGCTTGTCGCGCGGGGCACCTGTGCACGGTAAAGTTTCTCATCGACAAGGGGGCCAACGTCCGTAAGCAGACGACCAACAACGATCACACCCCGTTGTCATTGGCGTGCGCGGGTGGGCACTTACCCGTCGTCCAGCTCTTGTTAGAGAACAACGCCGACCCTAACCATAAGCTGAAGGTAGGAACAATATTGTTTTTTTTTGTGAGCTACCGATTGGACAAACTATAAAACATAATCGTCGAAAATTTAACCGTTACATTTTTCAGGACAACTCGACCATGTTAATCGAAGCGGCGAAAGGGGGGCACACCAACGTGGTCCAGCTCCTCCTCGACTATCCCCACTCCATGCTGCTCAATAGTCAGAATCAGCAGAGCTCGGCTGCCGCCACCGCGGCTACCAACCTCTCCATGTTGCCCGGGCAGGTGGGGAGTAGAAATTCTCCTTTGCCCGCTGGTGCAATGGCCCCCGCGATCGCGCCCAGTGGAACCTTTTTTCAACCACCTACAGGTAAGTGAATGAATTGTTTTACGTACTTTTTGTCTTTATTAAGTTTTTATTGCAAATAAAGGAAAACACCTTAACGCTTGAAATCTTTGCGTTTTAGCAGCTGTTCTGCAAGAGGTACCTGAAGCGGTACGCATAGTGCAGCAAGTGGATCTCAATAGTCCGCCGATAGAGGTCAATCCGAAGCAGCAAATCCAACAGACTACGCCGCGACAGACGAACGAGCAGCAGCAGAAGGGGAGGAAGATATTGGCGAAGAGCCGGTCTACGGGGGCCATGTTTGATGGTACGTATTCTTGACATAACATACTATTTTCGGTTCAAGCAGCTGTTTTTCATTTCCTTGTCATTATGCACGTTCTTATCCTTTCCAGGGACATTAACGTCAGCCGAAGCCCAACAGGTCCGGACCCCTCCCTTAAGCGATTTCGAGGAGGAAGTGATTTCCGCCACCGCAGCAATGGAGTTCCTTAACAAAGAAGACCCAAATAGTACCCTTATAGACTTTATCAAGAAGAGGAAGCAGTTCGGCAGCGATTCGGACGGCAACACGCAGAAGCAGCAGATTTTGGAAGAGCTACACGTAAGTGGATATTAACAGTTTTCTGAAATTGTACTTTAATAAACGAAATCGGTGTTTTTTTTCCTTTCTCATAGCGAGTAGAGAGAGAACTGCACGGCAAACAGCAACAGGCGCAGCAAGCTGCCCAGGCCGCTCAGCAGGCGGCCGCCCAACAACAGGCGGCTGCAGCGGCGGCTAGCCACAACCACGTGTTCCAGTACCAAATACCTCAGGACCAGTGCGTGCCGTCTGGCACGGCGCCTACGGCACTCGCGCCCGTGCTCAATTTCGATCTTGCGATCCAGCAGCAGAAACAGCAAGGTACGGTTTTATTTTTATAAATTATACAAGAAAAACCGATGCGGTAGGTGTGAAATATGCTGACGAGGCTTAGCCTCCGGTAGTTACGCCCCTGAAAACAATCATCAAATGATCCGACTCCTGAAAGAAAAATACCAAATTTAACAACATTTTGTCATGGTTCAAAAAGTTTACCTGAAATTCTCGGTTATAATTCCAAGAAGTTAGGATTTTTGAATCTATAATCACGATAATCTTAAACGACAACTTTTCAATTGCTTCCTAGGGCTCGGCTACAACAGTGTAGTCGGCGCGACGCAACCAAGCCAACTTCAAGTCCCGTTCTACGCAGGCATAGGCACGCCCCTGACGCCGTCGGCTGCGCCCCAATTCGCCACGCCCGCCAGCCAGGCTCAGCAACCGGCAGCGCCCGCCTTCTACTTCACCCCGATGCCGGCCAGTTCCCCGCAGGTGGGTGTGTCGCTGGGCGCGGCCGCGGCGACCGTCGCCAACGGGGGTGTAGTGACGTCGCCCGTGGCGCCTGGCCTGGGAACGCTCGTGCCCGCGTCCGCCATGACCGCGCAGCCCATCAAGTTTCAGAGCGTGGCGGAGGTTAGTCAGGTAAGTCCCTGGGTTTGTTTCGATTTCCGGAAATATATTTTTTGAAAATATTTCCGGAAATATTGGAAACGAATTTAAAAATAAGGAACTCAAAAAAGCAGAATATTTAATGAACAAATATAAAATATCAAAAGGTACAAAGAATAGTGTCAAATTTATTAAACAACAATTGCACATGAAGAGCAAGTCTGGCAAGGGGTATATATCTTCATATAAATGAATCAACCTAGCTCTTAGGCTTCCTTGCCTAACGAGACAAATTGAAGTCGAAAAGGACGCCAAAGGTTTGATAGACCAAAAGGTTTTGCATTTGTGCACTCAAAACGCGCCGCGGAGATTTGCGAAGAGCTTTGCACCTTTGCTTTTCCAAAAGGAATATCCCAAAGGAGTTTGTCCAGATTTGCAACAGAAATATCTGTCCTCTATCGTTTTATGGTTATTGTATCCGACTAGGGGACACTTTTTAAAACAAAAGGATATCTTTAACCCCAGTGCGATAGTCGAACTACTCGTTGTTCTCATCGGTTTAGGCCAGGAAGCCTAAGAGCTAGGTTAATTCATTTATTTGATTAATTTAGCAGAACAAGAAAGTGTTACTCAAATGCAGAGAGCAAAGTTTGCTCAAATTGCTCAAAATTCAAAGGCTGTGCTAGACTCGAGCTTTGCAGAGATTCACAGCTACATTCAACGATGATTTAAGCATTTTGTTGAACTTTTAGTATAAATCTTCATCGCTGATATCATTACCTTCAATATTATTGAGCATCAACGCCCTTCTTCATGCCAGTCAACTTCCTCTATCGATCTATTGACATTTTCTATTTATTTTTGGTCACAACAATAATTTTCTCTGCCTGCTGATAATCCTTTTCCATCCATCAAAAATGGAGTCTGATTAAAAATAAAAAAATTAAGTTTCTAATATTTTTTTCATTTCCAAAATGCGTTTAGGAAAGTCCAATATTTCCGTTTCCATGGAAATATTTCCATTTACAACACTAGACTTGAGTTAAGCTATGTTTAGTTTAAAATTAATTTGAAGGACCATAACATCAGTTTTTACATTCCCTAGAACACGGCAATCAACGATCGACCCAAAGTTAAACCTATCAAGAAGGAGGGAAAAAATATCAGGAAGCAACAGGCTCAGCAGCAAGCCGCCCAAACTGCCAGCAATCAAAACGCGGCCCAGTCGCAGCAGCAAGCTAGTCCCGCACCGCCCAAGACTTTCAACATTTTCGCCGACCAACAGGTAAATAAGTTTCGGCCCGCTCGAGATTGCTCGCTCTAAAATCCTTTTTTTTTTTAAGGTTCAAATGTTTCGGCAACTTCAAATGCCACAGCCGCAACAGCAAAGGAATGGTCAGGCGCAGCAGCAGACGGTGCAATTTCAAAAGGTAAATTATAATAATAACTCCAGATTCCACGCGACCTTTTTTTTTACAAATTTTAGTGCGACTTAAACACATTTTTTTCCTCTAGGTTGACGGCACTGCCCCGCCCGAACTTCTCAATGTGCAAGACTTAGACGTAACGTTCCTGAAAGACGACCAACAGGAGAGCCTTTTGACTGCCTCGATTTTACAACAATTTCACAACACCTCGATTCCGTTCATCAGGGCGGCTACGGTAGGATCACCGGTAAGTGCTTACCTAAAACAGTTTCTGTTAGAATACACAAGCCTCTAGTTCATATCGTCTAAAATTGTTTCTATTTTTTAGCAAAAAACACGCTTGGAAGTGTACGATCCCTCTCTACAAGACCCCAACTGCCAGAACAAAGTAACCAAACTAGAAATTACCGACAAGGACTTTCCTGACGATATGGTCCAGACGTTGGAAGTCCAACCCTACTCGAACACCCTGGACGAGACTATGATTGCGTCGCTGACGGCCGCGCAACAAGCCGATCTACAAGCGGCGGCGGCTGCAGCTGCCGCTGCAACCGGCAACACTGGTAAGATATTTATTTCTTAGATCCTAGGCCGGTCGCAAACACAGCCATTTGACAATGACATTGGTATAGTACAAGGAAGCATATTAGGGCCAATTCTCTTTATAATATTTGTCAACGATCTGGCGTGGATAACACAGATAATACGTATGAATATATAGTCAAATATGCGGATGATACTAACATTATTGTAAGTAGCCAGGAGGTTCAGGATCTTGTCGCAAGGGCGATCAATTTTTTCGCTGCCGTGACAGATTGGTTTACAAGAAATACACTTATTTTAAATAAAAATAAAACTAACATAATGCTATTTAGAACGAAACAGTCGACCACAGAAAAACCAACAACCATAGAACTAGAAGATACCAAAATAAATTTCTCGGATGATGTAAAATTTTTAGGTATCCATAATAATGAATTTTTTTGATTGGTCGTACCATAGAAATATCGTGGAAAAAATTAAATTCAATATGCTACAGTCTAAGGGTCATTGGCAGATATATGGGAGAAAAAACGCTTAGAATGCTATATTATGCAAATTTTGAGTCGGTTTTGAGATATGGTCTTCTGGGGAAAGCATGGCCTCGGCACAGGGCATTTTTGTGGTTCAAAAGCGAGTAGTAAGAACTTTAAGAAAGATGGAATACAGGCAAGCTGTAGAGGTGTGTTTAAAAATTTGGGCATAATGACTGTATACGCAATTTATATACTGGGTTGCCCAGAAGTCCGGAATAAAGCCTAACCTGTAACTTTTGGGGAAAACGCTCGTACACGTCAATTTAGTTTTATATATGCTCACATTTTGACGTTATCCGTTTGTTTTTTTATAGACATTTGTCAAAGATATAACAACATTTTTAAATAGAAACATACAGCTTGTGATACATCATTGGAAAGCTAATATCTCGTACAGTATGCTCATAAATTTTAGCGCGATTCTGTCGAGCTATTTTAAAATGCCGACTGTTAAAAGTTTTTAAAAAAATCTCTATTTAAATAAGCGGAAATGATAAATCATTGATGGTTTTTTTTACCTTTCAAGGTAAGAAATCTTATTATTTCACGTTCTGACATTTTGTGACATTGTGAACTTGTAAAATTAATTTAGGTATTTTCGAAGTATTATTTTACAATTAACTTTTAACAGTCGCCATTTTGAAATAGCTTTATAGAATCGCGCTAAAATTTATGAGCATACTGTACGAGATATTAGCTTTCAAATGATGTATCACAAGCTGTATGTTGCTATTTAAAAAAAAAAGATCGATGTCGTCATATCTTTGACAAATGTCTATAAAGAAACAAATGAATAGCGTCAACATGTGAGCATATATAAAACTAAATTGAGGGTTTTCCCCAAATTTACAGGTTAAGGCTATATTAATTTTGTTCCGGACTTCTGGGCATCCCTGTATATTTTTTTTTTTTTTTTTTTTTTTTTATGATCAAACACAAGCACTATAGGAAAAATCCTTTAGGGCACTCTGGGAGTGGTGCGTGTGCGCAAAAGGCGATTCACGTTGGTTTTGAATCGTTGGAGGTTATATTCGTTGGGAAAAACGACCTCGGGAAGGTCGTTCCACAAAGATGCAGTCCTCCAGATGAAAGAATTCTTAAATAATGAAGTTCGAGGAGTACTAAGCTTAACCACATATGGATGGGCGGCAGTGGTTCGTCGTGTATTTCTGCTAATCGTCGCTCTGGGCGGAATTAAGAGGGCAAGGTCAGCCGAGCACCTTCCATGAAAATATCTGTAAAAGAGAGTCAAATCCCCAACCTGTCTTCGATGTTCTAGGCTGTCGAGGTTCTTCGTCAGCTCGTGGTCTCCGATCAGACGACTAGCCCTCCTTTCGAAGGAATCCAGCAGCCGAAGAGTATGTTTGGGTGCAGAGCTCCAGACATGAGAGCAGTATTCTAGTGATGGTCGAATCTGGGCTTTGTATAGTGTCAAAAGTTGTTGAGGTGTGTACAACTTTCTGGTTCGGAAGAGTACCCCAAGCTTCTGAGAAGCTACCTTGGCGATTGCCACAACGTGGTTATGCCAAGACATATTTCCTCCGAGATTGACGCCCAGCAAATTAACAGCTGAAGCCAGTGGGATTGCGTGTCCGTCCATGACTATTTCCGGTTCTGTAATGTTAACCTTTTTAGAGAAAACTGCTGCCTGGGTCTTTTTAGCGTTAAATTCGACTTGGTTACTGTCACCCCAAGCCAAAATTTCTTCCAGGTCTTTGTTGAGGCGTGATACTTCATGCTGTCTGCGAAGATGTGCGTCGGCAGTCGAAGTTTGTGCATTCAAAGAGAACGATGAGATAAGTGTGCTATCGTCAGCAAAACTAAATATCGGATTTTTAGTTTTCACTAGAAGGTCGTTAATGTAGAGCAAGAAGAGAGTGGGAGACAATATGGACCCTTGAGGAACACCGGCATTGATGGTGAAGGTGTCTGAGAGAAATCCGTCAATCGCCACTTGCAGAGAGCGGTCCTTAAGAAAGCTAGACATCCATGCACAGAATCGACTGGGCATACCATAGGATCGCCGTTTACTTAGAAGCCCCTCATGCCAAACACGATCAAAAGCTTTAGAAATATCCAGTGCAACAACCCGAGACTCCCCATGATGTTCGATTGCGTTGTTCCAAATATGGGTGACATAGGCTAGAAGATCTCCAGTTGATCTGGACTTCCGAAAACCATATTGATGATCGCTGATAATGTTGAAGCCTTCCAGGTACTTTAGAAGATGTTGGTTAATAGCTTTCTCCATTACTTTTGATATAACTGAAAGCAATGCTACTGGTCGATAGTTGTTAGGCAGGGTTCTCTTACCTTTCTTTGGAATAGGCTGGACTCGAGCCGTCTTCCAGCAAGATGGAAATATCCCTTTTTGTAGGATAAGTTGAAAAGTCTACAAAATACTATATATGAATGTATGAATATGAATGTATTATGTTCTTCTTTAAGCATAAAGGAATGTTTAAGCTAACAGTGGCCCATGAGTATAAGACCAGAACAATGGATGTTCCTTAACCGATACACTGACTAAATTTGACAGAAAAATGTCCACACTACATGTGCTTGAAGTTCTTCCAATGCTTTACCAAATAAAATGAAACGGATAGATTCGCAAAATAGATTTAAGCTAGAAATTAAGAGACTGTTAATCGATTTAGAACCATATAACATTGCTGATTTTTGCGCATAGCTTAAGTGTTTGTTTTGACGTAATTTCCTTTATGCACGTTGTGCATGATTTGAAATAGAAACTATTTATTATTACTTGTGGTGGCCAAGAGGTCGTTATCATGTAGAATTGATCAGGTTAATCAGAAAAAATATCCCGGGTCATGTTTGCATATGGATATGGATCGATAGAAAATCTTTTCTAACAACTGTCAAAATCCTAAAGATATTTTCAATATATTTTTAACTAACGTTTTTACAGCCGATCTTTCCCGCGTGGAATACTTTGCGGTACCGGCGGGCGCGGGTACCCCCGGAACACCAGGACAGGTTCCCGTCCACGCCTTGTACCCCTACGAGCACTATTTGACGGCAGGCGGTATGCAAAAGGACCAGTGGGTTCAAGGGTTTCAGGCCGGTTATAGCTTAAAGCAGCAGCAGCTTGGTAAGTGTACAAAAACATGTTTGATTTTCGAATCTTAACCTCTAAATAATATATAAGCAACATCCTGATGCCGTGCGATATTTTTGTGTGCCAACGAAATAGTTTGCAGAACCTGAATGTGTGTCGCTTGGTATCGATAATAGGGATATATTGGCATTTCTTAGTTTATTTCATTCCGGTAACTGTATTCCAGCAGACTCGCTGACCGTCGCAGGCACGGTGACGCAACCAATCTCCACGCAGCAACAGACATTTGTAGCGTCGCAACCTCAGACGTGCCCCACTGCTCCGCAGCAGACCCAGCAGGTGGCCGCTTGCGGACACGTGACGCAAGGTAAATATTGCCCGTAGTTTTTTCAATTTTTCGCAAATCCCAAATTTTCAATCGATGTAATAATATAATACAACCGAGAATGATTTTAGGTACTCACATCTGTCAACCCTGTGGCCAACATCAACAGCAAAGTGTGACGGCGCAGCAGATTGTGCAACAAGTGACTAGCCAGCAGCAGGGCTCGAATCAAGTCCAGGCGGCCACGCAAACCCAGACGCAGACCGGCGGCGACGGGAAGAAGATTCAAAAAGTAAGGCGTTTGTCGTGTGTGTCAGTTTTTCTCTGTATTATATACACGGTGTCCCAGATAACAATGCCGTCTACAGGGACATACAGAAATGATTGAATTATGCGAAAGTTGCTCACTAGTGGAAGAAATTTGGAATTTTTACGGTTTCCTTCTTTTTCATTTCTAATTCTATTTGAAAAGATATGTGAAAATAAATTTTACATTCTCATTGCCAGTTTTTGTCCTCTATAAGATAGTTTAATAATTTTCAATCCGACGTTTCGTTTTTTCGCTACCATTATCAACGTGTTTTTTTTAAGGAGTAGTAATTTTTTATTTTATGCTTTATTGAATCCACTTAGTGTATGGCCACAACGGTGCACCGCACAGAGCCTTCGCCGATAGCCTGGTACCATAGCACCGCACAGTAGTGGCTATAACGGCGCACCGACCCTCGCTCATCGCCTTGACTATCGATCAGTTTGTCTCTCGACATCGAGATATAAACATGGACTGTGCGTTGTCATCTTCTTCCAATGAAGAAGATGTTATTTTAGACGCTAATATAACAAAGTGGCATATGTTTAAACAGAAATAAAGATTACCGGTGCATCCTATTAACGCAAAGCGGAGATTATATGAAGAATTTTATCACCTTTATAAGGATCTAAGGAAATATCCCCAACGCTTTTGTGAATATATGAGAATGCATATACTTTTGATTATATCGTAAGCAACAGCGAAAGGAGAATAAATAAAAATTGGAAGGACTGCCATTCTCAACCTATATCAGTGACAGAAAGAGTAATGATAATTCTCATATGTTCAAAAAAGCGTTGGGACTATTTCCTTAGATCATTATAAAGATGATGAAATTCTCATTAAGTCTTCGCTTTACGTTAATGGGATGAACTGGCAATTTTGATTTTTGTTAAGCATATAAGTACCATTTTGTTATATTAGAGTCTAAAACAATATCTTCTTCATTGGAAGAAGATAACAACGCACAATCCATGTTTATAGCTCGATGTGGAGGGACTACGGTGCGAAGCTCAAGCGAGGCTGTGCGGTGCTATGGTACAAGTCTCTGTGCGAGAGGCGGTGCGCCGTTATGGCCATCGACTTATATTCTCAATCCAATGATATAACCAAAGATCTTACAAACTCCAGATAGAATTGTTTACATTTGAAGTCGACGTAAGGACTGTAAACGTGCACTCCCCACCTTGCCGTTATGCTTGCAGCATAGCCAGATTGCCCTATTTATCGCTAAAGTATCTGCAAAATCCCAATTAAAAATTTGTTAATTTGGCAATTACAACTGGTTTAAGATTAATCCGCAATTGCTTTTAAAATAAATTTATTTCCCAATAATTTTAATATAAATTGTGAATAGGCCTTGAGAGATTTAGAAAAAAAATATTATTATTATACATAAAAGTTTGAAATAAACCGACTGCACTCTGACAACATCAAGTTAAAAGATAGTACGCTCGACGGCAAACGATCAAACTTTATCAATGGAAGAAGAATGCACTGTTGCTACTCGCTGCTAACCGCTTTTAAGGGAGTGTTTATATACTTGGTTGTTTTTATTTATTTTTTGTGAGTATTGGTGAAAAATCGTCTTTATTATAAACAATGATGGTGCATTCATGTATAGTTTGTAAAAGAGTGGATCATTTAAGCAAGGATTTATCTCTTTTTCGGTAAGTATGGTTATGTTTAATATGATTGTATTGATATGATTTCTGACTAACCATTGACGTTTAAAAGGTTATGGACCGGTCCGTGGTGCTAGTCCGGGCAAAAAGCAGTCGAGTTGGTTTATTTCTTAATATAAATCTTGCATTTACAAGATGGTTGAGTCTTGTGCGGCCATAAAATACTTCACTAGAAGATGCAATGGTGTTAAATTAAAATTTCACAGGTTAGTAAATATATTTAGAAATTTGATTTTGAGTTTGCATCACCCATTCCGTTTCTCCATCCTTGCTAATTGGCCACACCCAATGCATGTGAGCAGGTAATAAACTAAAGATAGATGATTATTTGATACCTTTAAGTATAATAATATTATTTTAAAGAATCATCCTTTTCACAGTTTATAGTAAAATTATTAGAAATAAACTTAATTTAAGAGCAATTGCGGATTAACCTTAAACCAGTTGTAATTGTCAAATTTACAAATTTTTAATTGGGATTTTGCAAGATGTCTTAGTGATAAATATGACAATCTGGCTAGAAATATACACTTTTATATCTGGAGAGTATCATCCAGTAATGAATACACCAAAAATATTGATGCTAAGCATAAATAGTTAAATCCATCCTTGGATACACTGTATATAAAAACTGGATCAATATTTCTATCTTTTTTATAAATATCCAATATTCGAAACTACACTTTTCGAATAGATAATATAGTTAAACGTAAAGAATCTCAAAGTAAATTTGGGCTTTTTGCCCAGACTAGCTCCGCTCCGAAACCATGAAGACCGATCCATAACCTTTTAAACGTTATTGGATTTAACCTTGTAAGATCTTTGATTTAACCAGACTTCAACATTGTTGCCATTAGCGAGACCAACATGTTTTGTCACTCTTCCACCCATTACTGATTTTCAATAACATTTCAAACAATCACAAACTCACTTTCCAACAGATTTATGAATGGAGTGTTGGCCACATATATATAACCATTATATTGCTAATACCATCTGAAATTATGTCCCCGCTATGGACCTCGAACGGGTAATAGTGAGTTTGCGCAGTTCGGAAATTTCCTTGTGAAAATAAATATTCGACAGGACCGGATTTCAACTTTTTTAATGCAAATTTCACTGGTTAGTTCGATTTAAGCGTTCCATGCATATGATTTCTGACGATATGATGTCCGACGGTGCACTGCTTGGTGTAAACTTTTGGTGCCAAATTCCGTCAGAATATTTGTAACAATCGACACGATGAGCTTTATTTTAACTTTCATCCGACGTCGTATGTTTCTTAACCTCACTTTTTTCTAAACCAAAAATTAAGAATGAATGACTATATTGGGAATTTTCAGCTACTAATGCAACAAATTAAAAATACATTAATTTTAAGGTTAGGTAGTGATCACATATATATTATATTGTATACGAGTGACACTCCCTCTTTTTTTTTACAAGCTTTTTAGTGAAATTCGGTTCCGACGATCGGATCATGTGATAAGCAAAATATTTTCGTATATATTATGTACCTACATACCTGAAATACTCTATACCTGGTATTGATCCACAACTTTTGCAAAAAAGCACCATGCACTTGTGTCCTTTCATCTTAAACAAAACAAGTTACTAACCTAACAAACAGCGAATTGAATCACCACAAATTAAAAACTCCTTTACAAAAATTGTTGTTAGGTAATGAAAGTTTATAAGCACTAACATACCGACAACAATATGGATGAACCACTTTTTATTCTGTAATTTGAAAAAGCATACCAAAAGGTGGCGATGAATAACAAAAACAAATAATGTCGGGCCGGCTCTGACGCGATCGATAAAATTTCCACCCTACTGCGCAAACTCAATGGTGCCAAGCGATATTCCATAGCGGGGACACTTTTTGTAATTTGGAACGTTCGTATTGGCAATATAATGGTTATATATATGTGGTGTTGGCCCTGTGGATATAACACACATAGTATTTGAATGATAGAAGAGTTTTGGACTTGCATTGTCTTTATTTGTTATAAATCACAACGTTTCAACTGGTAAGTATCTCCAGTCGTCTAGTCGTCAGTATTCACTTGAAGACGACTGGAGATACTTACCAGTTGAAACGTTGTGATTTATAACAAATAAAGACAATGCAAGACCAAAACTCTTCTATCGTTCAAGAAACACCATCGTCTACAACCTTCACACATAGTATTTATTAGACGTTTCGGACTACAAACAGTTATTTTCAAGGCAAATAAGCACCTTATTCAAAATATTTTTGTTTCTATTACTGTATTTAATATTTATACTCTAGTTTGCATTAAAAACTATTTTTTCATTCGTTTTCGAACACAAAAGAAATAATATATGAATATAAAGTGGCGTTCATAAAACATAAAGTAAAATTTTGCTACTATTTAAAAGACAAAGTTGATGATGGTTGCGAAAAAACGGAACGTCGGTTTAAAAATTAAATTATCTTAAAGAGGAGAATAAGTAGCAATGAGACTGTAACATTTATTTTCACATGTCTCTTCGAATAGAACAAGAAAACAAAAAGAACGAGATGGCAAAAATTCGATTTTGTCCAAATATTCGGAATTTTTAAAATTTGACGTTGAAGAATTCAATACACGTGTGTCCTATGGTTAACGTGTTCTCTGTGTACAGTGCTTTCTTATCTGGGACACCCTATATACACAGTGTGTAAAAAGTCCCGGAACAGTCAATTATTTCAAAAATGGTGCACAATATAAAAAAACTTTCTGTATAAAAGTTGTTGGTCTTAAAGAAATTTATTAAACTTAGATCCCTGTAATTATACAGGGTTGCCCAAAAAGTCGTGGTAACCGAAACTTCATTTTTTTTTAATGGAATGACCCTTTTTGATCACATTTTCTGATTCCTCTAAACATTCTAAACAATAATTATAGAACATGTCATATGGCTAAACCTATTAGTCTTAGAAATAATTTGAGTTGAAGGACATAAATGCGATAGGTACGATATTACCTTTTGCATTTTTATAAGCTGGTACTAGAATTTTTTGCGTCACTGTCAAAGTAAATTCTCAAAATGTCGCTCAGCGAAAGGGAACGTATAACTTTACTAATAATAAGAGGTTTTGGAGACCGACAAAGATCAGTTATCGAGACAAAGGAATTATTTAATACAACTTTTCCAAACCGAGAGCCTATATCAAAATCTACAGTTGTGAGAACAGTTCAAAGGTTCGAGGTAACCGGTTGTTGCAGAGATAAACTTCGTTCCGGAAGACCAAAGTCGGCAAGTAGTGATGAAAAAAAATTAGAGACATTACTTCATTTTGTTCAGAATCCACATTTGTCACTCAGAAAAGCTGCTACCCAAGTTGATGTTTGTTTTAAATCAATTGACAATATTTTAAAAACCAGTAATTTTCATCCCTATAAAATAACTCTTGTCCAGGAATTATCAGAAGACGATTTTG
Organism: Barypeithes pellucidus; assembly: GCA_963991005.1. Lineage (NCBI taxonomy): Eukaryota > Metazoa > Arthropoda > Insecta > Coleoptera > Curculionidae > Barypeithes > Barypeithes pellucidus. Next base: position 12,531,299 of record OZ022565.1, on the reverse strand, counting down.
ATCGTAGATTGGAATTTTGCGAAGTAATGATGCAAAAACATGAAGAAAATAACAAATTTTTTTAATCAAATAGTTTTTACGGATGAGGCAACATTCATGTTGAACGGGTCTCTCAATCGCCATAATTGTCGTTACTGGGCTGATCAGAATCCACATTGGATGAGAGAAACACATACTCAACACCCCCAGAAAGTAAATGTGTGGGCTGGAATTATTGGCAACAGATTAGTGGGGCCTTTCTTTATAGAGGGGAATTTGAATGCCGAAATGTATCTCCACATGCTGCAAAATGAAATTGTGCCAGCAATAAACAATGAAGTAGGACCACTATTACGCAATACGTGGTTTCAGCAGGATGGTGCTCCTCCTCATTTTGGGCTAGCTGTTAGAAATTATTTAAACAACACTTTTCCTAACCGCTGGATAGGACGAAGAGGCCCCATAGAATGGCCTGCTAGGTCGCCAGACTTGATTATTTTCTTTGGGGACACCTAAAAATAAAGTATTTGTGACAATACCTGCAGATCTGAATGAATTAAGAGGAAGAATTATTGAAGAATGTGCATCTATTAACCAAGAAACGTCATCGACAAATTTTATTATAACCTAGCCCATTGTCAAACTGTGGGAGGAGGACATTTTCAGCATTTAATTAAATAACGACTTACACTTTTATTTTTGTTCTTTTCAAGTTATTGTTAATTTTACTGCTTGTATTTAATAATTTAGTTGTTATTAAAATTTTGACACAACTTGAGTGAGGTTCATTTTACACGAGTTTAATGTTTTTCTTTTAATTTTAACGTAAAACATTTGAGCCGACTCGAAACAATGCAAAAGGTAATATCGTACCTATCGCATCCTTCAACTCAAATTATTTCTAAAACTAATAGGTTTAGCCATATGACATGTTCTATAATTGTTGTTTAGAATGTTTAGAGGAATCAGAAAATGTTATCAAAAAAGGGTCATTCCATTTAAAAAAAATGAAGTTTCGGTTACCACGACTTTTTGGGCAGCCCTGTATAATTACAGGGATCTAAGTTTAATAAATTTCTTTAAAACCAACAACTTTTATACAGAAAGTTTTTTTATATTGTGCACCATTTTTGAAATAATTGACTGTTCCGGGACTTTTTACACACTGTGTATATTCATAAAAGGAAAAACGCATTACACGCCCGTGGCTCTTACAGGTATCCGAAATCAAGTTCAAGAAAGGCCGCGTCATCAGACATCAGAACACTACTCAGAATAATTTCCAGCAGGAGCAGAACTACCAGATCGATCATAATTCGGCCATCACTCAGTACAGCGGCGCGAATCAGCGCCAGTGCGCCAATTCCATCATCTCGCCCTGCATGGACGTGGACTCGGAAACTGAGAGTAACCACGATACGGCCCTTACGTTGGCTTGCGCGGGCGGACACGAGGAGCTTGTCGAACTGCTTATCAGCCGGGGGGCTGATATTGAACACCGTGATAAGAAAGGTAGGATATTGCCGTGGTAATCTTGTCGTTCGTAATTGTCTCGTCATATTGCATTATTAATATTAATACCTTGTTTTTTAATAGGCTTTACCCCATTAATCCTTGCCGCAACCGCTGGCCACGAAAAGGTAGTCGAGATCCTCCTCAATCACAATGCAGACATTGAGGCGCAGTCCGAACGAACCAAGGATACGCCACTTAGCTTGGCGTGCAGCGGAGGCCGCTACGAAGTGGTCGAGCTACTCTTGACCCGCAACGCCAACAAGGAGCATAGGAACGTCTCCGATTACACCCCGCTCAGTCTCGCCGCCTCTGGAGGTTACGTGAACATTATTAAGCTTCTGTTGAGTCACGGAGCCGAGATAAATTCGCGTACCGGTTCGAAGCTGGGCATCTCGCCTCTGATGCTGGCGGCGATGAACGGTCACACGGCCGCCGTTAAGCTGCTGCTGGACATGGGCAGCGACATCAACGCGCAAATTGAAACCAACAGGAACACCGCTCTCACCCTAGCATGCTTTCAAGTAAGTCGTATAACTTAGGGTAATCGTGGACGGTTTTTTATTCGTGTTTATAATTTTCAGGGAAGGCATGAAGTGGTCAGCCTCCTATTAGACCGAAAGGCAAATGTCGAACACCGGGCCAAGACCGGGTTGACTCCGCTTATGGAAGCGGCTTCTGGTGGCTACGTGGATGTAGGTCGAGTTTTATTGGATAAAGGTAAGTTACTACTATCTATTTGTCTGTCTGTATCTGGGTTTTGTTTGGTTGTGTTTTGAGACCAATATACACACGGTGCTTTTCCAGGTGCTGACGTGAACGCCACTCCTGTTCCCTCTTCTAGAGACACCGCGTTGACCATCGCGGCCGATAAGGGTCACGTGCGATTCGTCGAGCTGCTTCTTTGTCGTGGAGCCCAAGTGGAAGTCAAAAACAAGAAAGGGAACTCGCCATTATGGCTGGCTGCCAATGGAGGTCATCTGCCCGTGGTCGAGTTGCTCTACAACGTCAGCGCGGACATCGATTCTCAAGATAACCGCAAGGTATCCTGTCTCATGGCCGCCTTTCGCAAAGGTCACGTCAAGGTGGTCAAGTGGATGGTCCATCACGTCACTCAGTTCCCTAGCGATCAAGAAATGATGCGCTACATAGCCACGATCAGCGATAAGGAACTTCTCGAGAAATGTCACGAGTGCGTGAAGATAATTCGTGCGGCCAAAGAGACGCAAGCCGCTCGGGCCAATAAGAACGCTTCGATACTCCTGGAGGAACTTGAATCTGAGAGGACGCGAGAGGAATCTAAGAGGCTTGCGGCTGCCAAACGGCGCGAGAGGAAGAAGAAGAAACGCCTTGAGAAGAAGGAACAGCACAAAAAGTTGCTGGAAGAGAACAAGAAGAACGAAAACTATGACGATAACGTTAAGAATGAGGAGAAAGAGGAAGCAGAGGATACTGTGCCCGAAGTCAATCAGAGCGTTACGAACGATAAGGAGGAAGGAGATAGCGGCATCGACGCTAACAGCCAGGGTAGTTGTTCCAGCAATGACATTAAAACCCCCAAGGAAAAGCGCAAGAACAAAAAGACCAAGAAGGGTAAGGAAAAAGAAATCGTCCTGAAAGAAGAGACCTTGCAGGGCAGCAAATCGAAAGCGAGCACTAGCAAAGCTTCCGACGTATACGAGTCGCGCGAAAAACCTGAAATTAAAGATAAGGAAAATAAGGAACCGAAAACGCCGACCAAGTCGAGTAGGAAGGCGAACTTGGCGGCTCCAGTTGAAAAGTCTCCCAAGTCGATCACGTTCGAAGCTACTACAAAATCGCCGGCAGATAGAGATGACTTTGAAGCGACCGGTAACGAGAATTACGTCACCCCTACCAAAACCAAGAAGTCCGTAGAGGAAAACCATAGTCCGCCGCAAAATTCTAAAGGTGCTAGTAGCATCAGTCCCAAGCAGTCTACTAAACGCGAGGAAGGATGGAAGGAGGTCGTCAGAAAGTCGTCGGTACAGACCGTATCCGAATCCGGCGTTAAAAAGGTTTCTGTACCCCTTAATGCCATCTCTCGAGTCATCGGCAGGGGCGGGAGCAATATTAACGCTATCAGGCAGTATACCGGCGCCCTTATCGAAGTAGAGAAACAGAGCAAAGGTCAGGGGGAACGGATCATTACGATTAAGGGAACGCTGGATATTACTAAGCAGGCGCATAACCTAATTACCACGCTTATTAAAGATCCCGATGTAGACATTATGTCGATCCTGCCAAAGACCTCCAAGACGGCTAGTACGACGACTACGCTGTGGGATAAAACTCAGATTGCTACCAAAAAGAATGCAGGAAAGCTAGCGACTGCCATTCAGTCTAGCAGTTTGATCACTATTCCGCACCCCAAGATAGTTCAGACTGTGGCTCCCACGATTCAACAGCCCATCACTAGATTCACTACCGCTTCTACTGTTAAGTATAGACAGGCCGCCCCCCTTATAACCTCCAGGGTAACGGCTCCGAGGTTGGTCGCCCAAGCGGAGAAGAATGCGCAAGCTCAGCAGCAGAACGTTATTAGGATGCCCACTTCCACTGCCCCCGCTAGCCGTTCCACTCCCGCCAAGATTATTACTACGTCGGCGAGTCAAACTTTTGCAGCCAAGCTAACGGAGACGGTATCCTCGAGTCAAGCAAACACCAACGTTAATCAAGCGACAGCCGTAGTTGCACATATGCACATAATCAAACCTAGGACCACGCTTGGAACTCCCGCGGTGTCCATGACGGGGCCGGTTTCCCCCCAACCGGCGGCCGTAGTGCCGGTTAACGTGCAGATTTCACCGAGTAAGAGCGCGAGACCTGCGCCGCCTGGATCGGCGCCTCCTTCGATGCAACACTTTCAAGCTCCCGCCGCCAGTAAACCTCAACAACAATCGTTGCAACAATCTTTCGGTAACGTAGTTCAAGCGAGTCATCCGCCTACGTCATCCACACCTATAAGCGAGGCGAATAATGGCGTTCAAGCGTCTGCGGCAAACATGCAGTCTACCATTCAACCACAGCAACAGCAGCAAGACGAGGTGTCTCATCTGCCGGTTCAGCCGACGTCAGAGTACACCCTGTTCTGTACCGGAGACTACTGGAACAGGCGGGAGCAGGAGCAGCAAAAAATACCTAATTTTGCGTCGGTAGCTGGCGGTGGGAACAACCAGTCCGCTGCCCAACACAAGTTTATCGATCAAGAACCTCCGCCACAAGTTGATGTGACCAAAGCGCCCGGATATCGCGGTGTTGCGGTGTGTTCCCCCGTCTCGTCCAAGACGAGCAGTAACAGCACTACCCCGCCAAACATGTCGGCGAGTAATACTTTCCCCACCTATCCGGAGCCGTCTAAGCCCCAGAATACGTTGCCTCCGATCGGTAGCCGACCTCAAGCGAATCAAAATAACCCCAACGATTTCATGAACTTTATGGATTTCAATAAGGCAGCCAACGCACTACCGAACCTGATGGGTTTGAATAATGAAGCTCAACTTTTACAAAACTTCAGTCCGATTCAGAGCCTGAATTTTTCGCAGCCTCAACCGCCCGTCAACATTCAGCAGTCCGCTAGTATGTCTCGGTTGAATCCAAAGGCCCCCGAATATTCTAGCTCGGTTTACAACTCGATGCAAAATAAGTCGACGCCTCAGATGTACAACGGTTTCCAGATGAACATGCAAAACAACATGTTCCCGGTGAAAGGAGGCATGGACAACAACCCTTACCATAGGGGCGGCGGTTTAGGGAACTCGTCGCAGAGTAGGTCGTGGATGGGCATGCCTCAACCCACTTTTAACCAGCAACAGAACGAGTTAATCAGTGGTTTGGCCGGTATGACTATTCAGAATCTGCAGGCGAAGGTTTACAGCGCCGAAGGAATGGAAAACGGAGCGGAATTAGCGGGAATCGTCAATAATTCACCGAATATGTCGCCCAATATGTCCGGAGCTCAGCACGGAATGCATCCAGATGCGGGTCATTTCGGCATGGAGGAGAGGAAGCCGCAACCGATCGGCACCGAGAGGGCCAGGAAGGCGTTCAGTAACCAGATGGATCAGAATTGGGCGATGAACGACAAGCAAGCCAAATGGGGCGGGAACGGGTTGGAATTTGGTATGAGACCGCCGGCCATGTATACCGAGGATACCTCCATGGATTTCGCTGTAAGTATGCTTTTAGATTAGAGTCTACAAATAATCCTTTGGAAGGGAATAAAGACATGTTGCGATTTTTAATGCGACAGAAATAGCGGACATAAAACTAAAAAAAAAATATTTCCAGCGGCCAATACAAATGGACAACTTTATGAACAATCCCGGCCCGTACTACAACCATCAGCAGCCGCCGATACCTAACTTGAGACAACACGATTACATACCGGACATGTCCAAACTGGATCTATCGTGGGATAATACCCGTCAGATGTCCGAGTTGCAAGACAAACAACATGTAAGTTCTAACTTAAAACCCCAATATATTTAGAAGACCTTTAGAATACCTCATTAAAATATGTCCCTTTCCTCCTGAAACACCCTGTACGTACCTGCAGGCTATGGCAAAAATTAATATAAGAACAGCATACACGTCTCCTCTTATATCAAATTCGAGTTCACTGTAAACCCGGTTTTACAAGTTCAACTGCTTCCAAGAGGGAATCAAATTTTAATTTGTTGTATTTTTTGCAACGCGCAATTTTTTATTGATTATTTGTTAAAGGCAATACCATTTAGATTAGTGTTGTGATCGCTCGAGCGAAAAACCGCTTGATCACTCGATTATTGAAATAATCGACATCGCTCGATTATTAAAAAAACCGCTCGAGTTATCTATTCAGGCGAAAACGGTCGCTCGTCACTTATTATCTTTCACTCGATACCCGAGCTTCGTTTGACGCCGACGGAAATGTACCGCTGTAGTGTGATCGAGTTAAAAAACTGTTCGTATATTCGAACAGTTTTTCGCTCGATAGGAAATACTCTAGTTATAAATTAAGGCAAAAAACCGAAAAATATCGCCGCTGGCGACGTTCGAGTTTGACGCTGAGCAGATACACGACATACGTCTTTCTTAAAGGCACATAAACGAGAAGGTGCATATAAAAAAAGTATGCCGAATCCCTTAGCGGAGTCATCGCGACATGCATTTTGTAAAGTTTCGTTTTAACTGGCTAGCCAGCGGAGTAGTTTAGGTCTCCGATTGTAAATATTAAGAAATTAAAGGATATAACTTTAAAATTTTTATTTACTATAAACTCGAGAAAACTTCTCAAAAATAACATAATAAATTGTTAATGAAAAATAACAAAACGAACAAAATGGTTAACAATATATATACAAAAATTCGTTGGTAATCTTATAGTAAACATTTTTAAATCTAAACGGGAACTTTTTATTATTAAACTCAAGAAGACTTCTAAAAAATAACATACATTATAGAAAATGTTAATGGAAAATAAGAAAACGAGCAAAATAGTTAACAAAACATAGGTATCGACAAATTTTTTGGCAACCAAAAGTAAACATTATTAAATTTAAACAGGAACTTTAGGTAACTATGAATACATGAGTACATGAATTTAAAGAAATAATAACCAATTTTCTTATTTTGCCAGTCGCGTAACTAAGCCTAAATTTTTGAAGGGCACACAGTGGGCACCTGATAATTTAAAGTGGAAGAATTTGACAAGTTATTTTAAATATATACTTATTTTCTGCTTGTAGATTGAGAAAGATGTGAAGAAAAAGAACTCTTGGTAATACTTTTTGTTCGAGTTTAAAAAGGACAATATTAAACCCGAACAATAAATACATATTTGGGTGATTTTTTCCAGTTTTTTTGGTATCGAGACACGTGGTAAAAATTCATTATTCACAAATAAATAAATTTCTGAATTTTTTTTGGTGGCTACTACAATTTTTTAGCTAAACCTGTGCCCACCCGTAGTTACGTGCCTGCTAAATACCCTACCTGATCACATGTAAACGGCTAGGCTGCCGTCGAGCAGTCGGTGACGTCATTGCTTGGCGAATTGGAATTTCAAGCGATTCACTCGATTATTAAAATCATCGGTTTTTCCCAACACTAATTTAGATGATATTCTTGCTATACTGCTATGTGGTTCTTATTCTTAATTGACCGAATAAGAAGAAAGTAATTTTGTATTTAACTTGGAAAAAATGGCCGAATATGGGGTTGTAAATTGAACATTATTCACATATTTTGTCATCTAACAACAGAAATGCTTTAGTAATATTTTAAATTTTATACTTGCTTTTACAGGGGTGGACAAATCAATGGAACAAGTAGAAGACACTCTAGAAGAGACCCAAAAACAGAAACTATAAGCGTCGTTTTTAAATTAAGTCCAAAAATGCGAAATTTAGCTTCTCTTTGTGATTTTTGGAATACAAGTAGTAAAGACTAGTTCTATAGTTATTTTATCTTTTTTTTTCTTCATTTTTGTTATGGTATAAGGTGATGCCGAGGCCCGGTATACAGGCCCTCGGCATTTATATTATTGAGATATATAGCCCCAAAAAACTGTACGCATTTTGATGTAAATAAAAACGTTCAGATTAATTAATCCCTAGTATATTTGCATGTTGATTTTTTACTCTTTTAGTTGACTTGCTCGGCTGAAGAAAATTTGGCGAGTAGATTTTCTCGGCAAGGTGTGTGAGTAGACTATTTCGATGCACCAGGCGATATTTTTTTATATCCGCCTAAGCGAGAGGATTCTTAATTCATTTCTCGTATCGCCGAGCAAGTCGGCCAAGCAATCCGCTTATAGTTTTCGAATTCAAGGTGGTAACTTTTTGATATTTCGTGGAATTTTCGAGAAGTAGGCTTTCGTCCCGCAAAGTTGCCATGTCGATGTGGAATTTAATTCTTAGTTGAGATAATGTATAACTTTATATTGTTACTTAAGTGGAGTTTATAAAATTTTTATTTATGTTTATATGGACTTTAAATAATGAATTTGCCAAACGCTGTTATACTATAAAGAATTTGTCCGCTTATATGTGTCGAGTTCTATGTACCTCCTATGGAACGACAGGTATTTGATGTTTATAATATTGGATTTTGATTGAATTGGAGATCGTGTGGAGTATGTTTGCACGATCTCTTGTCGAATATCGTTTTACATTAGTAAAGCTGGTGGTTTACCTTTTTACAAAAATTCATTAGGATCGCCGCTTTTACCAATGAAAAACGCGATTCGCCCTTTAGAAAACTGTTATTTTAAATTTTATTCCAAGGCTTTTTAATTTAAATTTTAACCAGTTATCGATGATGATTTTTGGATGTAAGAATCGCTGTAAGTGTACTCTTACTCAACCCAGTGTTAAATGCTACAGTAACATAGCAAAGTGACTTTAAAGGACCCAAGCTGGCTCGTTATATTGAGGTTAGACATTTAAAATGATATAAAATATACTAAACTATAATGATGTAAACAGTAGTAGTTGCATAAGCCGTAAAATATTGGTCCAGGGAAATTTTGGCATTAGGGACAAGTTACTCTTTCTTGTGATTGTTGTTCTCTAATCGAATATAATATATTCTAATTGATTTTTCTTTTTCCTACCGTGCGGTGCCGAGGCACTCTTTTGGGGGCCGCTGCTGCCCCCTTGTTATACTGTAGGGTTATTATTATAATACGGATTATTATGTAATATTGCTTGTACATGAAGACTTAAATATATCTTTATGCACTGTATTTGACTTTTATTTTATTACCTATATGCTAGGAAAAAGATTTCCTAGAATTATGAAAAATTACACAATCCGGCAACATGGGGGAAATCCTTAAAACGGGAAAGTTTTGCACAAGGACATTTTAAGTGATGTGGCAACGATGTGCTGAGTCAAAATGCATATTTTGGACTATTCCCTAAAATTTAGGAAATTTTATACGACTTGGCAACACTGTTCATCCGGAGTAATTTACCTCTTCGCGTTTCTGTACTCCTGATGCAAAATCCTGTTTCTAGTTTTATTTTCACGTTTTCGGTTTTATTTAGCCTAAAAGTTGCAAAATTAAGTTTACAGTACAGTGTTGCCAAATCGTGAAAAATTTCCTAATTTTTAGGGAAATCAGTCGTAACCTCCTCGCCACTTCTGTGCTCCTGATACTAAATTTCCCCAAAATTTAGGAAATTTTATACGACTTGGCAACACTGTTCATCCGGAGTAATTTACCTCTTCGCGTTTCTGTACTCCTGATGCAAAATCCTGTTTCTAGTTTTATTTTCACGTTTTCGGTTTTATTTAGCCTAAAAGTTGCAAAATTAAGTTTACAGTACAGTGTTGCCAAATCGTGAAAAATTTCCTAATTTTTAGGGAAATCAGTCGTAACCTCCTCGCCACTTCTGTGCTCCTGATACTAAATTTCCCTAAAATTTAGGAAATTTTATACGACTTGGCAACACTGTTCATCCGGAGTAATTTACCTCTTCGCGTTTCTGTACTCCTGATACAAAATCCTGTTTCTGGTTTTATTTTCACGTTTTCGTTTTATTTATCCAAAAATTGCAAAATTATTTTTACAGTACAGTGTTGCCAAATCGTGAAAAATTTCCTAATTTTTAGGGAAATCAGTCGTAACCTCCTCGCCACTTCTGTGCTCCTGATACTAAATTTCCCTAAAATTTAGGAAATTTTATACGACTTGGCAACACTGTTCATCCGGAGTAATTTACCTCTTCGCGTTTCTGTACTCCTGATACAAAATCCTGTTTCTAGTTTTATTTCACGTTTTCGCTTTATTTATCCAAAAACTGCAAAATTATTTTTACAGTACAGTGTTGCCAAATCGTGAAAAATTTCTTAATTTTTAGGGAAATCAGTCGTAACCTCCTCGCCACTTCTGTGCTCCTGATACTAAATGTCCCTAAAATTTAGGAAATTTTATACGACTTGGCAACACTGTTCATCCGGAGTAATTTACCTCTTCGCGTTTCTGTACTCCTGATACAAAATCCTGTTTCTAGTTTTATTTTCACGTTTTCGGTTTATTATTTATTGCAAAATTATTTTTTCAGTACAGTGTTGCCAAATCGTGAAAAAATTCCTAATTTTTAGGGAAATCAGTCGTAACCTCCTCGCCACTTCTGTGCTCCTGATACTAAATTTCCCTAAAATTTAGGAAATTTTATGCGATTTGGCAGCACTGCTTGCCTGTCTGGCGGTGTTGTCAGATTGTGCAAATTTTCCCTAATTTCGTAGAATTGCTCTAAGCGATGTTGCCAAATCGTTTTTTTTTTCTCTTCAGATTAGGGACGGATGGGAAATTAATAAAACGACGTTTTAAAGGTTAGCAAGGAGTATTTATTCATAGAAAAACATTTATTAGGACAAATAAGTCTTATATTTACGTAATAAATTCACTGAAAAAATGCACATTGAGTTTTATAGTCTGGAATTATTAACGGTACCATCTTAAAAACACATACTAAGGAGCTATTGAGAATCACTTGAGGAACTGCTACTCGAATCCGTGGACATAACTTCGACGTCCTCGTTTTCCTGTTTGTGGTTACGCGTGTCCATGGCAACGGTGCCCTGGCCGACGCTGATGTGCATCTCTCCCGACGGGTGCCAAGCGAATTGGTTTTGGTTTGCAGCAGGAATTTCTGAGAAAAAAAAACATTTCATTATTTTCGTGACACACAACATCATGCTGCCTTTATTATTGCATTCGATAGAATATACTGTTGTATCAATAAATACTGGGAAATATAGGTACAAATTTATATAAGTATAATAGAGTGAAGCTTTTTAAGTTAAAAGATTGCAAAGACTTTTAGTTATATCATTATCTAATTCTAACATCTTGGGGCTTCATATATTTTTAAAAACTTATTTTTATCATACAACCCTTCAGAAAAAAATTCTTAGGAGAGCAAAGTGAAACAAACCACAAACAGTATAAACTTAAAATTATATAATGAAAGAATCTTACCACCTGGATGACCAGCTCTATGTAAATCACTCATGGAATTTTGCTGTTGTACCATATTATGTCCATTTATGGGATCACTTAATCGACCCAATAACCCCAACCTCATTTCTATGTCAGTTGGATACGGTCTCCTCGGATCGCCCTGCTGCCAAGTTAGAGGGGCACAAATCGCATTAGAAGCACTGATTCTATTTACAAAGAAAAAGGATTATTTATAAATAATATAATGTTGAGGATTACAAAAGACAAGACTAGACAATGACATTTTTCTATATTACAAGGATTTTAAGTAATTTCCCTATAGTCATGGATACCATGCAACCCTCCATTATACTTCTTACAGAGTGTAAGTTAATGATAATTTATGCCTGACTTCAAAACAAGGAGACCGGTAAGTTAACTCACCTGTGGGCAAATTTAATTAATTCCTCAGATGAAACCGGCCTTTTTTTCGCTCTAGCGATACTCTGTAACTTTTGATTTGCTTGGTATATTGCAGTTGATAGAATTTGCTCGGCTTCCTTGAGCTGTTTCTGTAGATGGTTGATGTCTTGATCTTGTCGCTCTACTTCAGCTTTCAGTATGTCCATTTTCTTGTTTATCTGACCCTAAATAAGCAAAAATAAATCTCGACTTCAGAACAAGGTAATGTAAAATTTACCTGTTCTGTTGCCAATTTAAGGGTATCCTTGAGTTCATTGTCCTTTGCTACAAGCAGTTCAGTCAATTGGGCGTACTCAGGGCCAGAAAGCTTATTACTTTTTGGAGCTATAGCATTCTCGATAATTTCCCTGAACAAGAAATATTAATGTATAAATAGTTGTTAGTTAATTAAATAGCAAGTACCTACTTTGCAATGAGTTCCATATCATCAATAATGTAAAGAAGCTTCTCCTTAGTACTAATCTGTGAGGCCATTCTCGATATATTCTTATTTACACTGTTTTTCAAATAAACAATTCAGAAACCAAACAATTTTTAATTTGTGACGTTACCTAACCTAAACCACAGAAAATTCTAAGAGTTTTTTATCTGTCAACCATAGTCAGTTTCTTTTTTTGAGTTAATTAAAAAAAGATGCTCCTCTTCCTGTGCTAGTCCAGAGCTGCTCTAGACGGGAACCGATTGACCTACGGTGGCGACCCCTATAGCAAAAAGCAAGAACCAAAATACTTCTTTTTTCCTTCTATCATCAGGCTTTAATCTATAAGCAACATAGACGTTTCTTCTTTATAAATTTGATGGCAACTATATTTAGAGCATTAGACATAGTAAAATGATCTTGAAACTTACATATCTGGATTGCGAGCATGAATCCCCGACCCATAATGAGATGTGGCCGTCACGCTCCCAAAGGTAAACTTCTAATTTTATAATTCTTCAATAAACAAGGATTTTACACAGGATTTTCTAGTGTTAACAAATTCCGCTGTGTGTTTGCATTCACGGGTTTTTACATAACTGTTTTCGAAGAATCATTTATTGTTTAAGCCACTTAACCGAGCATCCTAGGTAGCGCCAATTTATCAGGAATATTAAAAAACGCATATTGACAAAAATTGAACATAGCGGAATTTGTAAGCGCCACAACGATATGTATAACTATTAAGGATACCTCCGCGTAGAACCAACACCACAATAAAAGTTTGGACAGACACTGGGCGCATTCAGGGAACTACAACGCTTGATTGCAGCGGTTGCCTGAATAGAATATATTTTGTCAATGCGCTATTCAAAGTGATAAAGCATACATATTCATACGCCGGACTGCTGGAAGCTTTGAGAAATTAATAAAGCAAGTTTTAAAAATATTTTATAGCAATAGGAAAATAACCTTGTTTGTGTAGATATAAATATCAAAAAATGGGTATTTTGACGGTCCTACAAGAGAGAAAAGAATAAAAAATACTCGCATTGGTCGCTTTATCTTATTCTAGAGCTTTATCCTTGGATATTTTACTTTATAAGATCAGTAATATTTGCTGCTAATCCGTTTTTGCTCGTCCTTTACAGGGTGTTCCTTAATGACGTGCTAATATTTCAGGGTGTGATTCCTTAGGTCATTTTATAAAGAAAAGTTCATATGAACATAAGTCCGCAACGGCTTAAATTTTTTGCTACAGGGTACAGGTTACAATTGAATTTTTATTTTTTTTATGGTTATTTTTTAATATCTCTGAAAGTACTTTAGATATTATTTCCAATTTTGGTATGTGTTGATAGGATATAGAACCACAAATTTTAGTTAGGAAAGTTATTCAATTGTTCCACCAGTGGCGTCCCTGCAAAAATGTACTCTGATATTCTTTACAAAAAAGATGGTACGCCACTGACATTTTTCCATATGGATATTTTTACTGATTAGCCTGGTCAATTATACATGAAAACGGTCTCTTGAGTTTTTCTCGTCAGACGCACCGTTCTTGATTAAAACCTCAAAATTCATATTGAAACTCGTTATTATTAACATTGATAAAATAATTAATTGTTTGTAAAAATTGTTGGAAATAGTAACCTTCACTTAAAAGGGATGTTTCCGCCCGTCGTTGCATCGAATTGCATACTCCAACAATTGTTACCAAAACAAAATTTATCATTAATTATTTTATCAATGTTAATAATAATGAGTTTCAATATGAATTTAGTGGTTTTAATCAAGAACGGTGCGTCTGACGCGAAAAACCAAGATACTGTTTACATGTAGAATTCATCAAGCTAATCAGAAAAAATATCCACATGGAAAAATGTCAGTAGCGTACCATCTTTTTTGTAAAAAATATCAGAGGACATGTTTGCAGGGACGCCACTGGTGGAACAATTGAATAACTTTTCTAGCTACAATTTGTGGTTCTATATCCTATTAACACATACCAAAATTGAAAATAATATCTAAAGTACTCTCGGAGATATTAAAAAATAACGATTTAAAAAATAAAAATTCAACACCCTGCAGCAAAAAATTTAAGCCGTTGCGGACATATATTCATATGAACTTTTCTTTATAAAATGACCTAAGGAATCACACCCTGAAATATTAGCACGTCATTAAGGAACACCCTGTATACTATATTTGTCAACCGTCAACAGTGCATTCAGTGAATTCAAGCGGACAAGCGATCCACCGCTACGAAGTACCTGAATGCGCCCACTATAAGTAGGTACTAAGCATCTGGGAAGCACACTCTCCCTGCCCAAAAAACTACCCATAAAATAAATTTTTCTACAAATATGTATTATACATACAATTTTAAAAATTAACAATTGATAACACAGAGATTTCTTCTTCAAGAGGCCACATTTTTACAATCGGTCGAAACACCGCCCCTCATCGACAAACAATATAACCTGTACACTAAAACTGCCATCGGAATAAAAAAAAATCTGAACTATAACAATCGAGTACGGTCCTTATCATTGGCCCACCCTGTCTTATACTCAGTCAAAAGTTTGCGTTACCCAATTAATGTTGCGCAAAGAATCACATTATCGCACGGTTAACTAGAAAACGCTTAAACACAACCAAACGATCAAATCTATACACTTTGTTTAGTTGTGTGCCACTGGAACTATTCGAACAAAAAAAAAAGTCTCGTGATGTTTAAAATTTGGGTTAGTTTTTCTCTTCTTTCTTTTCTTTGGGCTCTTCCGTCGGTTGTTCTTCTTGACTCTGCTGGCTGCTACTGCTTTCTCTTTCGGCAGCCATCTGTAAAAGAGGTTATATATTTAAGTTTTATTTTGCTATTTAAAGAAAGTACGCAGTCAATATGGAATTTCAAGATTATTTCAGATAGAGTTTCACATCATGGTACTTCAAGAGTAGCAAATACTTCAAAACATCATTAATTGACAACCCTGTAGTGAATATTGCGGTGTGAACATTCAAAATATTCACTTATTCCACCAGCTTCTCCACCAGTATTCTCTTTAATTTCGTTTCTTTAAATATTATTTATTAAAATAATAATTAAACAATGCTATCAACCATTAATACAGCTTACAGTGAACACTCATTCCACTTGGAGTAATCAGTAGAAACTACCCGGATTTCTTATTTTTGAGTATATTTTTTCTATATTTTTTCTCTTGCGCCGGCAATTATAATGGCACGTATTCATGCGCAGTAAACCGTTTTCGATCAGCTGGAGCATTGTCAACGGTCAGAACAGCAGTGGGTACTGTCAAAATCTCTAAAATATCCCCAGAATTAGAGATGGGCAAACCTGTTCGTTTTGATTACCAGTGAAAGCAGCTACTGCTATTTACAAATAGGAGGTGCAAAAAGTTGTTGAATTAGCAGTCCATAAGTTTAATAAAGAATGTGAACTGGTAATTTAAGTACCAGTGGGTTTAAATGGCCATTACTTTTTCATACCTGGTTCGGCCAAATAATAAACAGTTAAAAATAACAGAATAATCCATGTCTACCCAATTGCGCCGGCACTGGCAATTAAAATGGCGCGTGCCCCATTTCTGGTAATGAGAAACAGCTGATCGGGAACAGTGTACTGCGCATGAATCCGTGCCATTTTAATTGTCAGAAGAGTAGAATTTCTGACTGTAGTACGGAGAACGGTGTACTGCGCCTGAATCCTTGAATTATAATTGCCATTGCTGGCGCCATAAAAATTCCCGACTGTAATACGGCCTTATGGATTTTGTAGAAAAACGCCAGAAATTTTGCCCATTTGTAGATATACATGTCATGTTATTCATATAATTTCTATCGTTTTAAAATAAAGAAAGTAAGAGAGAGGATTGGTTTTATTTTAAAATAACATGAAATTTCAATGATAAAGTATTCTTAATATTTTTAAAAACTCGATGTTTTTCCGAATAGAAATCTGATTTAAAAACTGTGGATTCATTCAATGGCCTTGAGCAGATAAATTTGAAGAAATAATTTACTGGTCAATTTAATTGTAAATACATACAGGGTGTTCCTTAATGACGTCCAATATTTCAGGGTGTGTTTCCTTAGGTCATTTTATAAGAAAAAGTTCATATGAACATATGTCCGCAACGGCTTACATTTTCTGCTACACGGTGTTGAATTTTTATTTTTTAAATGATTATTTTTTAATATCTCCGAAAGTACTTTAGATATTATTTTCAATTTTGGTATGTGTTAATAGGATATAGAACCCCAAATTTTAGTTAGAAAAGTTATTGAATTGTTCCTGCAAACATGTCCTCTGATATTTTTTACAAAAAAGATGGTACGCCACTGACATTTTTCCATGTGGATATTTTTTCTGATTAGCCTGGGCAATTCTACATGAGAACGGTCTCTTGATTTTTTCTCGTCAGAGCACCGTTCTTGATCAAAACCACTAAATTCATAGTGAAACTCATGATTATTAACATTGATAAAATAATTAATGATAAATTTTGTTTTATAAAAATTGTTGGAAATAGCCATCTTTACTTAAAAGGCATACTTCCGCCCTTCTTCGTCTTCGCATCGAATTGCTCACTCCAACAATTGTTATGAAACAAAATTTATCATTAATTATTTTATCAGTTAATAATAATGAGTTTCAATATGAATTTAGTGGCTTTAACCAAGAACGGTGCGTCTGACGAGAAAAACTCAAGAGACCGTTTTCATGTAGAATTAACCAGGCTAATCAGAAAAAATACCCACATGGAAAAATGTTAGTGGTGCACCATCTTTTTGGTAAAAAATATCAAAGGACATGTGTGCAGGGACGCCACTGGTGGAACAATTGAATAACTTTTCTAACCAAAATTTGTGGTTCTATATCCTATTACTACATACCAAAATTGAAAATAATATCTAAAGTACTTTCGGAGATATTAAAAAATAACATTTAAAAAATAAAAATTTAGCAAAAAATTTAAGCCGTTGCGATATTCATATGAACTTTTATTTATAAAATGACATAAGGAATCACACCCTGAAATATTAGCACGTGATTAAGGAACACCCTATATATGGATATTCCGAAAATTCACAGTATCTTACTCGCTATGCAGTAGGTGAAATTCTAAGTACCTTTTTGTATGCCATTTCAAACAATTTCAAAGAACTCTTCTGCAATTCTGAGGTGGCCTTGCGGATTTCCTCCGGGTCAGTATCGTCCTTCTTCGCCAACAATTCCTTGACTTTCGTGAGTTCTTCTTTGAGTTTGTTGCATTCTTCATCTGGTAATTGTGCCTATAAAAATAGTTAAAATTAAAACAACAATTCTAAAGCACATTCCATTGTGAAGCTGCGCAAGCATAACAAATATGAATCACCTAAATTTACCTTATATTCTTCCATTTTAGTTTCCGTATCATGTACAATTCCTTCAGCTTGGTTGATGGCCTCCACCCTATCTCTCTTAACTTTGTCTGCTTGTGCATACTGTTCGGCATTCTTGACCATGTTTTCGATTTCGTCTTTGCTTAGACCTCCAGAAGACTGGATTATAACTGGAAATAGAAATATGTAAATATACAATAATATATAAATTGGTTTGTTATAATTAAAACACTGTTTTATAGGGTTCGCAATAGTAGTGATCGGCAGATACTGTGCTGTAACTATTCAATACAGATGTTGATATAAGGGAAAATTGTTAATAGTAGCAACGTTGTACAGCATCTTCCAAGGCAAATACTGGTATCGCCGATCACTAGTTGGCAATATCCCACATGTTACAGGTCAAGCTGATACTTACTTTGTTGTTCTTTTCCAGTTCCCTTATCCCTAGCCGATACATGTACAATACCATTAGCATCAATGTCAAAGGTAACCTCAATTTGGGGTACACCTCTTGGCGCAGGGGGAATACCAATCAGTGAGAATTGTCCTAGAAGCAATTAGGCAAAGAATTACAATTGCGTAGTACAAAATAAGTTAAATATTTTTGACTTAGCCGTACTGAGACAAACATTTTACTTTAATAAACTCCTGGACAAAATTAACGCAACATCATAAATTTGCCATATTTTTGACGCTTTTTTTTTTTCTGAATTTATGATCCGATTTGAATGATTTTTTTTTTGCATTGTAGGTTGGTTCCTTGACAATGTCATAGTTTTCGCTGCTTATGATAAAAATTTAATTTTCGATTTATACTGGGTGTACTAAAAATGCTATGTTTTTTTCCGAAAATTCGCATCACCCTGTGGAGTATATTAGCAACCGAAACATATTGCAGTTGACATTAAACGGTAGGTCCATTTTTCCTCAACATTCTCTTTTTTGTTTTACTTCATTATCTCTGTTATTAAAAGAGATACACCGTTTTATAGCGTAACATGTTTTTATAGACTTTAATATTAAACACATTCATTGTTAAATGTTTTCAAGTAGACTATGGACTTTTTCTGACATTGCAAGCGATATGTTGTATTTTAAAGTTACAAAGGTCAAATAAAATTCGCCATACTGATAAAAACTGTTCCGAAACTGCTTTTTAAACGTTCGTTTCGTATACCCAGTTACCCGACCAGAATTTTAATCTTCAAACCTACTTGAAAACATTTAACAATGAATGTGTTGAATATTAAAGTCTATAAAAACATGTTACGCTATAAAACGGTGTATCTCTTTTAATAACAGAGATAATGAAGTAAACCAAAAAAGAAAATATTGGGGAAAGCTGGATCTACCGTTTAATGTCAACTGCAATATGTTTCGGTTGCTAATATACTCCACAGGGTGATGCGAATTTTCGGAAAAAAACATAGCATTTTTAGTACACCCAGTATAAATCGAAAATTAAATTTTTATCATAAGCACTCAAAACTATGATATTGTCAAGGAACCAAGCTACAATACAAAAAAAAATCATTCAAATCGGATCATAAATTCAGAAAAAAAAATAGCACCAAAAATATGGTAAATTTATGATGTTGCGTTAATTTTGTCCAGGAGTTTATATTATCAACATTTTTACTCTATTTTTACCTAATATCTTATTGTTGGAAGCCATTTCACGTTCCCCTTGGAACACTTTGATTTCAACTTGGGTCTGACCATCGGCGGCGGTAGAGAAGACCTGCGATTTTTTGGTCGGAATGGTCGTATTTCTGTTAATAAGTCTGAAACAAATAAAAAAGTATAAACATTTTTATATATTATTGACTAGAGAGGCACTAGAAATTGCTTAGGAACCAATTTTTTAAGTAGGTGTACTATGTTTGTAGATTCTTCATGTTGTCGATTTGCATTTAATGTCATACACAACACAGTACAAAAGAAAATATTATATTTTTAGTAAAAAGCAAACCTAAAAATATATTCTTTCTAATTTGCAATAATGTTAATATTTTCATAATTAAAAACTGCCTGAAGAAATTTTATAAAAATGTTACACAATTTTCAAAAATTTAGAGTAATGCCCCCTAGAAATTGTTTTCCGGCTACTAGATTTGCCCCTGGAGAATCTGAAGGACTCAAAGTGATTTTATAAGTTTTTACCAATTTTGGGCACACCAAGATGAAGTATGAAGGAAGAAGTGAAAAACATCAACTAAATCACCGATTTAAAATTTTACCCACATTTAAAGATAATTTGAACATTTAAGGAACTTACCTAGTAAATACTCCGCCTAGAGTTTCAATACCCAAAGACAGTGGCGTTACATCAAGTAACAGGACATCGGTAACATCACCAGCTAACACACCACCTTGGACAGCTGCTCCTACGGCCACAGCTTCGTCTGGGTTAACAGCTCTACTGGGCTGTTTGCCAAAGATATCCTGCACTGTCGACTGCACTTTCGGCATTCTGGTCATGCCTAAAGTGATATTTAAGATATTATTTCTTTACAGTACCTCACTCAAAAAGATTTTTTTAAAATTAACAATAATTCATGAACGTACATAAATTATACATGAAATTCATTCATACAACATACCTCCGACCAATAAGACTTCACCAACTTCCGCCTTGCTGACCTCGGCGTCTTTTAAAGCCTTTTGACAAGGAGCAATAGTTCTCTTGATCAGATCGCCGACTAAACTCTCAAACTTTGATCTGAAAATTACCAATATTTGTAGTATTAGAAAAATGGACATGGCTTTTAAAACCTACCTCGATAATTTAATATTCATATGTTTGGGTCCAGCGGCGTCCATGGTCAAATATGGCAAATTAATGTCAGTTTGAATCCCAGAAGACAACTCAATCTTGGCCTTCTCGGCAGCTTCCTTTAGACGTTGCATGGCCATGGGGTCTTTTGTGACATCAATTCCCTAAAAGAAGACATAACGACTTATAAAGAAAATTTTTCCTGGTACATAAATAATTTTTACCTGCTCTTTTTTGAATTCTGATACCAAATGGTTAACAAGAATATTATCAAAATCTTCTCCTCCAAGAAACGTGTCACCATTGGTAGATTTTACTTCAAAGACGCCTTTTTGTATTTCCAATATGGATATATCAAATGTACCACCACCCAAATCATAGACTGCAATTCTGTTTGAAAAATAAGTAGGTTAGGCACAAAATAACTAAAATTAATTAAAAAAACTTACATTTTATCTTCAGTCTTATCCATTCCATAAGCGAGAGCTGCAGCAGTAGGCTCATTTATGACTCTCAGAACATTTAACCCTGAAATCTGACCAGCATCTTTTGTAGCCTGTCTCTGGGAGTCATTGAAGTATGCTGGTACAGTAATTACTGCATTTTTAATCTAAAAATAGATAAAAACTTCATATACAAAAATTAATAAGGTTTAAATAAAATATTACCTTGGTATTTAAGTAAGCCTCAGCTGTTTCTTTCATTTTAATCAATACAAAAGCGCCAATTTGACTAGGAGAATACATTTTACCATCTGTACCTTGCACCCAAGCATCACCGTTACTCGCTTTAACAATTTTGTATGATACGTTAGTCCTAAAATGCAATTTATCAAAAAAATTAGACACAACCTCAAAAACTTAATACTTACATGTCTTTTTTAACTTCTGCATCCTCGAATCGTCTTCCAATCAATCTTTTCGTAGCATAAAACGTATTGGCAGAATTTGTAACGGCTTGTCTTTTTGCAGGCATACCAACTAGACGTTCTGCATCTTTTGAAAATGCAACCACTGAAGGAGTTGTTCTGGAACCTTCAGAATTCTCTATGACTTTCGCCTGTTTACCTTCCATGACAGCCACGCAGGAATTTGTCGTTCCCAAGTCAATACCAATGACGGCCCCCCGGATAGCATCAGATCTACAAAATTACCAATTACAATAACTACTTATTTTTGAAGGAATTGTAACTTTATTAAAAATTGTACTTACTTGAAACGGCATTGGTCATATTTCGGGCTAAGACACGCGCTGGGGGTCAAATTCTGGAATAAAGGGGCAACGATTAAAGTGACGCAATGTCAAACCTAACCTACAAATTGTTTAAATGCTTTATTTCTAATTTCTCCATCAAAAGTATATTAAAGATGACTCCTTTGAATAAATAAAAGTATCAGAACTTTGTTAATAAAACAAATAAGCAAAGAAAAGCCTTTAATAAAAGTTATTTTTTTCAACTCACCGTGTTCAATAAATGGCTAAATTTCCGACTTGGTGTAACATTATGCGATATTTTCGAGCACTGAGAGGCTGCTTTGGTAAATACGCGAGCGGCAGACAACATTTCGTGCACTATTCTTTTATATTTTTCTATAAAATAAGGAAACTTTTAACTTTTTCACGTGCCTTCACAATTTTTTAACAAACCACAAAATGGTTTCCGGCGAAATGTGACAGAAATTGCGCAATCGATTTAAAGAAAGATCACTACGCGGCGCCACATGTCAATGTACAACCAATCAAGAAGCACACAAACCCCGGCCGATATAAATCATATTTCTGGAAAATTCTATTACACTTCACGGCGAGTTAAATATAATTGTTTAGTGATCTTTATCGCAAAACATAATTATATAACCTCATGAAGGTGTGATATATTGAAAAGCAATACACTAAACACTCTAAAACTTCAACAATTAATTTAACTATTAGTGCAATGTACTTAAGGCCTATATGATTCGAAGAAGATAAACACTCTAACCTAGCTTCTTAAGTTTTTAACCCAACTTTTTAACTCTATGGGGCATGGCAAAGAACTTGCAAAAATTAGTTAAAGTATGGAAAATTGATAAAATCGATTATGGAAAAGGCCTAAAACTTCAAAAGTATTTGTCCTCGATTCACGATAATTCCAAAAACACCGTCCAAAATACATTATTGTGCTTGGAGCACCCGCCTGTTTATACCGTAGGCATTCGTACCAAACAATACTCTTTACAACAAGAACTTGAATTAAAAAATACAGGTAACATTCGCTTCATTATCTTACATTGGTATTTAATTATATAAACCTTCAACTCAACTTAAAATAATTCAATTTTAGGCGCCGAATTTTACCGAACAGATCGGGGTGGTCTAATAACTTTCCACGGCCCCGGACAGCTTGTAGTATACCCAATTTTAAACTTAAAGCATTTTAAACCTAGTATTCGATGGTATGTCAATCAGATAGAAACCACAGTCATAGATTTATGCAGTAAGTTTGGTTTAAATGGCGAGACTTCACCACATACTGGTGTTTGGATACGAGATAACAAGGTAAAAACATAAATATTGTCTAAATACACTGACCTATTAGCTTGGACTACATATAGTACTTTACATTTTTTATTTTATTATAGTCCTATTAGATTTTGTTGTTAAAAGTTGCTTCAATCTATTATTTTTTACAGATATGTGCTATAGGGATCCATGGTAGTCGTTTTATAACTACCCATGGTCTAGCATTGAATTGCAACACAGATTTAACCTGGTATGATCATATTATCCCTTGTGGCATAGAGGGAAAAGGAGTGACGAGTCTGACCAAAGAATTACACAGAAACATTACTGTAGACCAAGTAATCCCCGAGTTTGTTGATAGTTTTTGTAGGACCTTTGAGTGTGATAGTGTAGAGATCGAGGAACTTGAATCTAAGTGCATTCTGGAGACTTTAGAAACCACAGATAAAGTTGAGAACAAATTGGTTAGCCATTGATTTCAAATCAAAACTTAAAATGGCTACTTTTACATTGAATAAGGCACTGCAAATATTTGACGAAATTACTGAAACTCCAACGAATTTCTTAAATGTAGATGAACAAGATTTAAATGCCATCAAATTAAATATTAAAGAGGTATACGATTTCTCTCAACAAGAGGACACTCGGCTCAAAAAAACGAGTTCCCTTCAGACATTGTTTGTACAAAACTTAGATTCTGAGCAGATTTGGCAGCAAGTTGAAATACAAAATGACAATGCTTTAAAAAGTTTTGTGAATAAAATAAGCGTATTACTTGTCGATAAAGGGAACTTGAAATTTAAAAATGTAGAAAGTGAACAAGATAGCAGTGATAGTGATGTAAAAAGTTTAGATAGTCTAGAAGATGATTCCCAACATTCAGGAGAAAATTCGGATATCGAGACAAAAGATAATGACAGTGGAGAGTCAAGCAGCGAGAATGAAAAAGAAACTACAACTAACACAAGTAAACAAGCAGATTCAATTGTAGATGACCAGTTTTTTAAGTTGTCGGAGATGGAAAACTTTCTAAAAATGGAGGAAAAAAAGTTGGACAATCCAGGTACTGCTGATGATTCCGAATCTGAAGAAAGTGAGGGAGAAGGAAGTGTAGATTTTTTTAAACAAGATGATGAGGCGCTCTTAGATGAGGATGAAGATCAATCGAAATTAGCACGGTTTAAGGACTATTTTGTAGCAAAAGATGAACCAATAAAAAAGCCAAAAACAAATAAATTCTTGGAAGAATTTCAAGAAAACAGTGATATCGAAAGCGATAAAGAAGAACCAAATACAGAGATAAAATCAAGCCTCAAACTTCGCCAAGAGCACTTAAAAAAGAAAATAGACAAATTGGAAGAGCAAGCAGTGTCCGAAAAACCTTGGCAGTTAAAAGGCGAAATCACCGCTGATGGCAGACCTCAAAATTCCTTACTTGAAGAAGTGGTAGGGTTTGATTTAACGTCAAGGCCTGCCCCTGTCATCACTGAACAAACATCCCTACAACTTGAAGATATAATACTTCAAAGGATAAAAGATAAGGTGTTTGACAGTGTAGAAAGAAAACGGAAGCCCATAGAAACACCATTGGAGTATAGAAAGAGGATTGTTTTAGATCAAGAAAAGAGCAAGCAATCGTTGACTCAAATATATGAGCAGGAATATGTCAAGCAGCAGGCAGACTTAGATCCAGCCAGCGCAGAAAGGGAGGAAGAAGAACCCAAACTGCACAGCGAAGTTAGAACTATGATGACGAGCGTATTTAGTAAACTAGATGCCCTATCTAACTTTCATTTCACTTCGAAACCCACTATACCGGAGCTTAAAATTATCAACCACTTACCGGCCATTAACATGGAAGAAGTTGCACCAGTTGCTGCTAGCGATGCGACACTACTGGCTCCCCAAGAAATTAAAAATAAAACTAAAAATGTCATAGGAAAAGGGGAGAGGACCAGTTCTGATAAAAAGCGAGAGAGACGAAAAAAGAAGTTAAAACAAAAAATTCATAGCCAATTGAAGATGAAGAAGGAAGATGCGGAAAAGGTAACCGCTAGGGCTAAGAAACAACCTGAATAAAAAGTGTTATAAAAAGAAGAGTAAGAGTATCTTTTTATAAAAACATTCAGATTCATGGTTTAAAGACAATCTTAAGACTGTAATAAGTTCAATGCTTGTAATTGTAAGTATATGAAATGTAAAAATAATTAAAATAAGTTTAATAACATAAGAAGTTAATTATGCTTAAATTTTAATATACTTGTATAAATTTTAACATTCGCATGTATTTATTTTTTTCATACAGTATCCTGGAAGCAGCATGCCAAGTAAGTTTTTTCTAACAATATAATCTAGATAAGCTAACATGGCGTCGCCACAAAAATATAAATCGATTGC
This sequence comes from Barypeithes pellucidus, assembly GCA_963991005.1. Classification (NCBI taxonomy): domain Eukaryota; kingdom Metazoa; phylum Arthropoda; class Insecta; order Coleoptera; family Curculionidae; genus Barypeithes; species Barypeithes pellucidus. The sequence continues at coordinate 12,505,871 of OZ022565.1, read as the reverse complement.
AGTGATTTTGAAAGTACTTTAAAATTTTTTCATTTACTCTAGATTACTTCACTTGTTTTTAAGCGATAAAAGGTTTGAAAAAGTATAACACCAAATTTCTATTAATTTTAATAGATACCTATGTCTCCTAAAAGTAAATACTTTACCTTCCCTAACGTAAGTGAATCACCTCTATTAATTCACATGATTGACAACAATCAGCAAAAATAGTAGAAGAAGATCTTCTGCCAACTAAAAGCCGACCGAGATATGATAAGGCATATAACTGTTTAAAAGAATGGTGTACGGGAAACAAAGTTCAAAATCCTGGTTATATAATATTCAATGCTTTAACATATCAGTGACTGCCTACAATAATGCCAATGTAAATAAGTAAAACAAAAACCATGTTAATTTTTTATAAATATCATTAGGTTTATTTTAAAAAATTTAAAAAAATTCATTGTCGTTAAATTTGTTCGGGTTTGTTCCACCTTCCAAAGATAGATAAAATGTCATTATTACATGCATGGTTGTAAATAAAACCTATTTACTTTTGCGAGACATACTAGGTACCTTTAAAATTAATAGAAATTATAGGTGTTACAGTCTTTTAAAACCTTGTATTACTTATAAACGAGTGAAGTAATCGAATTATGGTAAATGAGAAAAAGGCTTAAAATTTAAAGTACTTTTAAATGTACTTACTTTAGAAATCCCTGCATTCGATTTATATTTTTTGGGGTGTCGCATTGATGTTATCTGTAAAAATGCTAATTGATTCTGCCTAAAGACTTTAGAAAGTCAATAACCGTTTGACAGATTGCAAGTTGTTTATTTTTCAGGGTACATTATTATAAACTTTCACGTTCAGTTCGCTAGGAAACAATCTCCGATTTATAAACTTGAACTGACTCGAACGAACCGCCGCGGAGTTTTTAAATGGGTTTGTTCGGGTTTGTTCTCATTTGTTCAATTCGAACGACACCCGTCAGATCTGGACAACTTAAAATAAATAACACGGTGGTTCCGTCGATTGATTTTGAACTGCTAGGCTGGGGCACTGCCGTCGTGAAAAGAACAAGTGACTTAATAATTTAAACTCGGGTTTAAGTATTAACACACAAATCTGCTGGAAAATTGGTAAAAACAGTAGGAAACCGATAACGCGTGTGAAAATCGGCCGGCTTCTATAAACAGCTGATCATGGACAATAACGGGTTGCCTGTTCTTTTCGCCGGCTGGGGTTAATATTTAAAAATACAGCGTTGCCACTTTCGATGTTTTATAAATAAATTGCGGAATTTCCTTCTATAATACTACTTTCCTGTATAATTATAGTCTCGGAAATAGCAACCGCGCTAGCTCAAGTTAGTTCTCTGAATGTGCACAAAGAAAGCACTATGGACAAGTCCATTTATTTCAAAGGATAGTTCCTGTCAACATAATTGCTTCATTTTATCTTTAGTAAAGGGTTATAATGACCCATAGAAATGAGCATTGCGAAAGAATTAAGTGCTGTTTAGTGTTTGCGTGTAATCTGATAATAGGTGCATATCTTCAAAAAAACTAATTTGAAACTCGTCGGTGTCTGTGTGTTTCTTTAAGTGATTTAGTTCAAATGTTCCGAGAGATTGGAAATAAGAGGCCGAATGGGGTTTAGTGGGTATAAGCTTATTATGCAGTTCCACATTATCATCAGGGTACGTGATGAGCATAAAGCTTTTCCCATAGAAAAAAAAAACCTGAAGATGTCTGTGCCCTGGATTATTTGCTAGTGTACTGGCACCTGCATTCACTTCTATTTGGATACTAGGTAAACTAAATATTATTTTCATAAGAATCTAAAGTTTTACATTTTTTATACAGTTGGCAACATTGTTCCTGAACATCTGTTGATTACACAGCTTGGCAATGTAATATGATCATATATGAATGTGCCGAGTAGTGACCGGTGGGTTTAGGGGTGAATTACTCCACTTTTTAAACGTTCGATTTAAAAAAAATAAAATATGTAGCGCTTCTCTAGGACACCCCAGGAGTCACCCATTTAAATATAATACGTCATTTCCATAACACCCTATGTTACAGTAAAGTGGGAGATCGAGCGGATATTAACAATTACTAGTCAATGCTGATACTATCGGTGTCGCAAATTTACTGTGAGTGATTCAAATATGTTTATTAACTTTTACTAGTAATTATTAACATTTACTAACTTCTCACTTTTACTGTCACTTATATAAACAATAGAAAAACCGTCACACACGTACGAGAAATAAAGTTTTAATAAGATTATCTTATTCTCTGATTATGTACATTACTATTATAGTTCTATCATTTAGCGTTAGAAAAATCTTAACATTGGCAATGTATCACCTTTCCGAGGGCAAATCCAGGTAGTTGTATTCCTTGTAATAGTACTTTTAATATACCATCCTAAAAATATGTAAAAAAAATCATAAATAATAATATACAATAAGGTGTCCGGGAAAATGTGAGAAATCTCCCGGATATGAAGAAAACAACTGAAAAGATACTTTACAACATACAAGTTCCTATAAACTTTTTTCGTATAGGCCTCCTCTTCGGAGATATGGGCTCCCAAAGAGCTCCAATGGAATCAAGGTTTTTACACATAATTATTGAGCCACCAGGTATATTTAAATTTTTTTTTAATATGCTGTATACCAGGTAAGACCCTTCAAACAACTATTCAAGAAAGTTTTGTGAATTACTCACAGCTGCAGGGACAGACTAGCTGTGACAACCAGGCCCCATTTTTTTAACGTCCTGTATTATAAGAACTTTGGACAACGTTTTTTACATGCCTTTAACTATTGACTAAAAATTAAGTACTCCTCATTCATGTCGCTAATCCTAACCGTTCTCCAGAAAACGTAATTTTATTTAAGTACAGTAAGTCGCCTAACTTCTCAAGGGTTAAATGTGAAAAGGCGGAATTTTTAGGATCAACATTTCATAGGAAGAAAGATCTATCTCTTACCGAGATACGCCAAATACATGATGTAATTAAAATGACGGGGCGGGGGCCCAGGGCGCTTGGTTCCATGGGACCCCCTATATGATTTATTAATGTTACGCAGGTAGCCTGTGGGCTCTACGGGCACCGCGCGCGCGCGCCTGTATGATAATACGGCACTGAGCTTTCTAGGAAAAATCCTTTAAGGCACTTACCAGATTGCATAGCGGACTGAAAGTGTAAATAATTATATAGAAAAATGCAGCAATAAAAGCTATAGGAAACGCAGCAACGAACAGAATAATCAACCACAAGAGACCTCCTAAAACGTTGGCTCCCATTATTAACTTTTTTGTCGAATACTTTTAACGTTTTAACACTTCTAAAGGTAAATTGTCAAATTATTTTAATCGGGATGGTGCCACTGTTACCTGCAGTCTTACCCCGAGTTGAATTCATTGCAAGTTTATACAGGGTGTGTCAAAAAACATGTGCCATCGCTCTTATATGGTGATTCCTTATTTAATAATCGATTTGATCATCTTGATTGTTACATTTTTTTGTTTGGATTATGGCTACCACTCCCATGCGAGTATCTTCCTTACACAATATCCAGGAAATTGTATGCCTTTTAATAACCCGTCCGCCATTCCCTAAATAAAATAAAACCATAATAATTTGTTATTCTTCATTCAAATCAGCCCAAAAACTTACAACAGAAAAAAACATTGTTAATTTCCCGTTAATTTTAGAACCGCTAGTTCTAAAAACATCATTACGAAAAGTAATATCGAGAAATATCAAAAGCTATATTTTTTACATATACAGAGAGAGAGAAAATCGATTCTTATTGTACAGGGAGTCTCAAAAATGCGAAAACATAAAATATAACAAGAGTAAACAGTGATTTTACTACATTTACTTGGTTATTAATTACATTACTAAACATTAATAAAGATAAATAATAATAATAAATTTACAACGGACAAGGTATCACACACAAAAGTCATAGTTCAAAAACCCCATCCCCCATATTCAACACATTTTCCAACTGCTTCCTAATGTGATCAAAACTGGCTTGAATCTGGTGCAGGCGTGCAGGGGCACCCCCCATCTGGTTGAAAATACATTGCGTTGCGATAATCCAGGGGCAGCTCTTTTAGATGATCGCTAAAGAATGTATCTACTAATTGCAAATAGCTCGCTCTGTTTCAAGTAGCCTCGAAAAAATAAGGCCCAATGATACCGTAATATGAAATTGCACACCACACATTGGCTTTTTTAAAGTACTGACGTCTTGCGGGAATCCTAAATTCAGGATTCTCTTTACTCCAATATCTGACATGTTGAGAAGCAACAGTTCCGTTGGTTGAAAATGTTGATTCATCAGAAAACACTATAAGCTTGTGAAAATTTCTATTGACCATACCACCATATAACCATAAACAAAAATCTGGCCTTTTAGCTTCATCCCCAGTCACCAAGGTTTGGTTGAAATGAGGCTTGTAAGGGTAAATTGTATTATTTTTTAAAACTGTTTGAATGGTAGTTTTTTGAACCACCTCTAAATGCTTGGCTCTGTTTCTCAAGGAAATCAATGGATTTTCATTTACAGATTGCAATATCAAAACTGTACATACATCTTCCTCATTATATTGCTTCTTCTGTTTTTTAATGTCAATAACTGATCCTGTCCTTTCAAATTTTTTCACCAGTTTGTGTACACCAACTTTCGAAACGTACACGCCAGGAAATGTGCGTTGGAATTCCTCCACTACGTAGCGATAAGAGCACTGACCATTTCCATAACATTGCACTATAAAAACTCTTTGTTCAACGGTCAGCATTTTCAAGAATATTTATTTTGACACTGACACTAACAGCTACAAAAACAGGTAATAATGTACAGGTATAAGTCATAATAATATGAAAGTAGTAAAATGCGGACTTGCAAAAATGTTTAATTTTTTTTTTAATATCATAAATTCCAATTTCCTTCAGTAAGTTCGAAATCAGGGATAGGACTAAATTTGGAGCAAGTTTTTTATTTATCATTTCACGTTAAAAGGTCAAAAATCACTGTTTACTCTTGTTATATTTTATGTTTTTTGCATTTTTGAGACCTGTACAATAAGAATCAATTTTTTCATCGTAATTCCTATTTTTTCGACAAGCAGACTTTTTAATGAAGAATGACTTTTTTTTCGTATCTTTCAATTTTTCGTCCTCTTGTTCACTGCATCCGCGGACATACTGTATACATATGTACAAACATTAAAATAAGGGACTTTTTGATCACTATTTTTTATTAAACATATTTTAAACCCATCCTGTATGAATCTACGTTAATTTTTGTAAAAAAGCTGTTGCTTTACTATGGAAACCGATTTGTACCTTACTCTTTTCAAAGCCAGAACATTCACATCCTTACCTCGAATATCGGGCATATCTGACCAAGTGGGTAGCAAAAAATGTACCAAATAGAACTGATATACGCAATGGGAAATGCCAGCACGATAAAAACAGCCAGCCAAAAGATTGCCGCTAAAAAATTTGCCATATTCACTAGAATTTGGAAATAATTATAGAAATGATGTTTTTAAGTTTGTCAAATTTTGTACCGGTTGATTTTTAATGGTGCAAACACCTGCATTATACAAGGTAAGAAAATAAATACAGTTGAGCTCATGTAGATCAAATAAGACAGACAGACAGTCAGCAATGGACGTGATTAACATTATGAAGGTATAGGATAGGAGATATAAAAATGTCTTTATTGTATTACAGTCAAAATTGACGTTTTAAAATAGTAATTGATTAAACGTACACTTTTGATTATTCAATTCTACAGTATGTCCACGGATGGGGTTTACAAGAGGACAAATGGACTAAAAATTGAAAGATACGAAAAAAAGTCACTCTTAATAAACGTTTTTGCTTGTCTAAAAAATACGATTCATCATAAGAAACTTCAATTTTTTTATACAGGGTGGGTAAAAACCGCAAAAATGTTATTTTGCTTAAGAGTAAACATACTTTATTTTGAAAGATACGAAAAAAGTCACTCTTAATGAATGTGTTTTCTACACAACAAACCGAAGTAGAACAATTCATTAAAAGGTTTATTTCCCAAAAAGTATTCTCTGGCACACCTCTGACTGGTGAACCTCGTCTGCTTTTCTCAACGGAGATAAGTGACTACCGATGGCTTCCAGCAGTTGCAGGCAAAACACTCGGCAGTTAACGGCTGGTCGTGACTGTCAGACGTCGCGGCCTGACGCTACTGCCAGCAGTTCTACCGAAACCGTACCTTTAGGACTTTAGCATCAATTTGTTTCTTTAAGATTTACCAATTTATTTTTTGACCGCGCCTGTATAAATAGTGTAAGAGTCTCTAAAGTCTTAATATAAATTTAATTAGGTTAATCTTAGGTTTAAGGAGAAAAATACTAATTTATTAGTATCTTATCTGTTACTTAAAATAACCTCGCAAAATATTTCAGTTTAAATCATCTCGAAATGGATTAATCATACATTTTTCTCCATAAATTCCGTATCATAGGCAAAACCACAAGGGAAATATATATCTACATATGTACAGGTATTTTTCCCATTCTCATATATTACCCATACCCATGCTAGGCTGCTAATGGATGGCTCAACCCCCACAGCCACTAAACCGATTCGAACTAGGTGAATCTTAACGGTATAAGTCATATCGTTACTTTGGGGCGTCAATCCCTCCTCTGCAAGTATGACGTTCATGAGCGCTGCGCATGTCTCGACTTATTTTAATTCACAAATTTGAGAACTTAATTTGAGGGAACTCAATTTGCAAACGATAAGCAATTAAAAGGGGATAATTTATAAACAATAAAATTATCGAAACCTGGCAAAATATCCGTACTTAGTACCACTCGTATCCTGTATCGATAATCAGTCGGCAAAGTAAACTCAAGGCGCAGCAAAGTGTGACAAACGCATAAAATTGCTTTAAATACCTACCAGTAAAGTATCTACAACTACCGAAAAAGTATATTACCTTACATTTTACACCTTAACACCTTACATTCCAATTGCTGTGTAAATATTAGCTTACTGCTGTCAGTGAGGATCGTAATTGACTTAGTAAAACTCTAACTAGTTCTTCAAGATGCCTAATTGTTGTGGTGCACTGTTATGGTTGTTAATTTTGATTTTTCTCGCTTTCCCCGTCGCTGGTTTCTGCGCTTCTATTTACATTATTTTATATGCCTGTAGTGGTTGCTGTCCCGGTTGCGAAGTAAGTACTTTATTAAGCAACTTTTATTTTAAGTACAATCTGGTAAGAATTAATAGAAATTTGGCGTTCCCAGGACTCCGTCTTGGGGCCATTACTGTTGTTGTATGTTAACCATTTGTCTCCGAAGCAATAATATCTTTGTGGATGATATTACCATATTATTATGAACATGCTCACGAACTTTCAAAGATGATTTGGGACTTCTCTAAAAGTGGCGTATGGAAATTATCTTACACTAAATGTCCAAGACAAATTATAGTGTCAAAACGATCGGCAAACGGATTTTTTATCCCCTTTTTTCAGCCTCTACAGCTTCAAAGAAGCTCAACCCATTTGAATAAAATTTTCGGATGTTTAAACATAAAAGAAAGTCCAAGTGAATTCTGACCATATAAAGAGTATATTGCTAATACCATCTGCAATTATGTCCCCGCTATGGGCATCGAAGGGGGCGTTGTGAGTTTGCGCAGTTCGGAAAGTTCCTTGTGAAAGTAAACATTCGACAGGGCCGGATTTCAACTTTTTTAATGTAACTTTCACTGGTTAGTTAGGAAAAATATTGCAATCAAAATTTCGATTAGTTCGATTTAAGACGGCGTTCCATGCATACGATTTCTGACGATATGATGATCTGACGGTGCCATGATTGGTGTAAACTTTTGGTGCCAAATTCCGTCCGAATATTGTAACAATCGACACGATGAGTGTTATTTTAACTTTCATCCGACGTAGTATCTTAACCTCACTTTTTTTGTAAACCAAAAATTAAGAATGAATGACCATATTGACAATTTTGGGGAATTATTATCAGCTACTAATGCACCAAATTAAAAATACATTAATTTTAAGGTTAGGTAGTGACCACATATATATATTATATTGTATACGAGTGACACTATCTTCATTTTTTACAAGCTTTTTAGTGAAATTCGGTTCCGAAGATCGGATAATGTGATAAGCAAAATACTCTCGTATACATGTACATACCTGAACTACTTTATAGCTGGTATTGTACCACCACGACTTTTGCAAAAAAGCACCATGCACTTGTGTCCTTTCATCTTAAACAACACAAGCCACTAATAACCTACCAAACAGCGAATCGAATCACCACAACATAAAACTCCTTTACAAAAATTGTTGTTAGATAATGAAAGTTTATAAGCACTAATATACCGACAACAATGTGGATAAACCACTTTTTATTCTGTAATTTGAAAAAGCATCCAGAACCAAAGATGGCGACGAATAACCACAAACAAATAATGTCGGGCCGGCTCTGACGCGATTGATAAAATTTCCACCCTACGGCGCAAACTCAATAGGACCGCGCCATCTCCCATAGCGGGGACACTTTTTGTATTTTGCAACGTTCGTATTGGCAATATACTGTTTATATATATATATGTGTGATTCTGACTCGATATATTTTGCACGGTAACCTCATCATCAGATTAGTTCTTGTACTTTAATAAAAGAAATTCCGTAAAAATATTTATTTTAGATCCTAGACCTACCGTAGTACTGCGGTTTTATTCATATATATTATTTTTTTCAGGGCATCTGCGAAACTTTCTTAAAAGGAATCCAACTACCCGGATACGCAGTTCGAAAAATAGTCCGTTGTGAATGTTAACATGCTTTAAATGATGTGCTCTAGGCCCTAGGCCCGCCCTTAAAACCGTAACGTTCCAGCCATGTCTTGGCTTTATTATATATATTTTTTATAAAAATATATCTATGAATGTGATATTTATTACCTTTTTTTAAAGTTATAGAGGATGTCGTAATAGTTTCAGACGTTATTTATTTATTGTTCTCCTAGGATGACTTATTTCGTATAACTACTGCAGCGATGATAAATTAATACGTTTCAGTGTTATATAAATATAAATCAGAAATATTTGCGGTATTATGTAGTTACGGTGGAATATTTACGACAGCCTCCGACAATGTGTATTGTAAATAGGTCATTTTAATAAATACATTTCTAACAAATATAGAAATCTAATCACCTTATTTATTTTCCCAGTTATTAGAGGGATTTCCTTATCTCCGTAGTTAAACAATAGAATTCCGAAATAAGATGATCATGCTTGGAAAATAGAATCATTAGAAATGAAATGAATGGAAAATATTGCTCCGGCTACAACGAATTATTTTATTGGTGTATTTTGATACAATCAAAAATTAAATAGGTTTGACGTATTGAATTAAAATACAGGGTGTTCCGTTTCCCTATTAATTTACTAAAATGCTTTGTTTTAGTCGATGTCCATTACCAATTTTCAAGATAAATGGGTTTTATTTAAATTAACAATTAAATCCGATTAAGAAGTATTGTGGTTTCAAAACTTATATACAAGAATTAGAAAAGAAGAATGAAATCGTAAAAATTCTGTTTTGCCCAATTATGTTCAGAAATATTCAGACTTTTTGAAAGTGAAAAACATGATGTTGCAGAACACACTAGCATTTATGACCAGCAGTTGCTGGACTCCCTGTATACATGGTGTTATGGAAATGACGTATTATATTTAAATACTAAGGTAAAAATACTTTTTATCGACATACTGTCGCGCCGTTCCATCTGGATTCACTTAGCAACAATGTGGGTCACTAGAGTATACTAACCGTGTTGTCAGATCACACCGCGTGTCTCGCCCTTGCTTGAATACCGGCCGCGCGCCACTATCGTTGCTCACGTGCTTGACGTATACGAATTTTAAACTTTTTGTTAGTTGTAGCAGTACTCGATTTTTTTCTGTTGTGAAATAATTCATAATAATAAATGTTGTGATGTGATTTGAAATTTGTGTGATATTATCTACTGTTGAGCTGTTGAAAAACATACTTTTTGTGTTTTATTTTTTTTTGGAATTTAATTATAAAATTATTTAAAAATAAGATCGAAGGTAAGAGAAGAGTATGTATCTTAAAATTGTAGTTTTTTTTTTCTACAAAGTTTGAAAAAGAAGTGATATCGCGTGTCAAAGACGTCTTGTTGTCACAAACTGAACACGTGCGTTTAGAATTCTGTGTTGCAATATGACACCATCACCTATAATGCGCTAACCTCTTTTGAACCTCGAGACTACCTCAATAAACTATGAATGAGAAGGTCCCCAGGAGCGGGCACATAAATTTTGAGAAGTGTATACAGGGTGTTATGGAAATGACGTATTATATTTAAACCGGCAAATCCCGAGATGAAAATAAATTGAAGAAGAATAACCATAAATGGCGCTTTGAATTATTACGCGAATATACACTTTATATGAAATCTCAAAATTTACGTGGCCGCTCCTGAGGCCCTTCGCAATCAATATTTTATTGAGGCAGTCTCCAGGTTCAAAAGAGGTTAGCGCATTAGAGGCGATGTTGTCATATTGCATCACATAATTCTAAATGCACGTGTTCAGTTTTTGACAGCAAGACGCGCGCTATCACTTCTTTTTCAAACTTTTTAGAAACAAAAAAACTACAATTTTCAGGTACATACTCTCTTACCTTCGATCTTATTTTAAAATAATTCGTTTTATAATTTTATTCCATAAAAAAAATAAAACACAAAAAGTCTGTTTATCAACAGAACCAACAGTAGATAATATCACAAAAATTTGAAATCACATCACAACATTTATTATTATGAATTATTTCACAACAAAAAAAATAGGGCAATACAACTAACAAAACGTTTAAAATTCGTATACGTCAAGCACGTTCCACTCCCGAATCTCGAAACATACTGAAGTATGAAGTGGCCCGAGGCCGGTTTTCAAGCTACGGCGAGACACGCGGTGTGATCTGACAACACTGTTGGTATACTCTAGTGTCCCACATTGTTGCTAAGTGAATCCAGATGGAACGGCGCGACAGTACGTGGGTAAAAAGGGTTATTACCTTAGTATTTAGATATTCGATTTAAAAAAAAAGTATGTAGACTTTCTCTACGACACCCAAGGAGTCACCCATTTAAATATAATAAGTCATTTCCATAACACCCTGTATTTTGCTTAATAATTCAAAGCGCCGCCATTTATAGTTAGTTTTCTTCAATTTATTTTCATCTCAGGATTTGCCGGATTAAATATAATAAGCCATTTCCATAACACCCTGTATTTCGTCAACTGTCGAGAACTCCCGAACTATACCCGGCGAACCCTAAATTATAAAAATAAACGAGCTCCTATAAAACAATAAATATTTATTACATCTACAGCCCCTAAAATTCTACCATTAAAAATTACGACTTTAAATACTTAAAACTTTTCCGTTTACTAAAATGTTTTCGTTCTTTAGCGGCCAAATATTCCCTCCTACTCTGACTCGACCTCAAGTTGAGGATCAGGTTTATTTTATTTACTATTTCTTCGGCCACGTCTTTTTCCGCCTCGAAATCGTAATGCTTAAAACTGGGCGAAGACTGCAGGGGAGACGATAAACTAAAGGCTGAAAAAATATTTTTTAAAATTGTCTCGAATGAAAACATGCGTACTACTTACAATTTTCATATAGAGCGGCTCGCTCGGTGCTGCCAGCGCCGAATCCGCTCGAATACACCACCCTAAAAGTACTCTTATTGCCTCTGGCTTCGGTCTCCTCGCACCAAGCTATGCTGTCCATGGGATGGCTGACCGGTGCCTGTTTAACCAGCTGCAGCTTCGAGTTTTTTTGAGTAATCGGATCTATCTCTATTTTTTCACTGCTTATACCTTGAAATTGTTAAAACGTATGTTAATACAACCAGTTATTAAAGAGTAGAAAATTTCAAACATTTAAAGGCAACGGTATTTAGTGGAACCACAATAACATACCTAAGTGTACATCTATGTTCCACCACCAAAGTTTATTGGCAATATGCACGCGGTAAGACTTGTAAAGGGGCGCCTCCATAGCTTTGTTGTGGCCGTCCATGATCATCATATCGTTCTTAATCTGTATGAAATAAGAAATTATTTAACACCATTGCAAAAAAAATTTTGTGTTTTTTTTTCATTTAAGGCCGTATTAGACTAGGCAATTTTTTCTCTTGCGCCGGCAATTATAATGGCACGTATTCATGCGCAGTAAACCGTTTTCGATCAGCTGGAGCATTGTCAACGGTCAGAACAGCAGTGGGTACTGTCGAAATCCCTAAAATATCCCCAGAATTAGAGATGTGCAAACCTGTTCGTTTTGATTACCAGTTAAAGCAGCTACTGCTATTTACAAATAGGAGGTGCAAAAAGTTGCTGAATTAGCAGTCCATAAGTTTAATAAAGAATGTAAACTGCTAATTTAAGTACCAGTGGGTTTAAATGGCCATTACCTGTTCATACCTGGTTCGGCCAAATAATAAACAGTTAAAAATAACAGAATAATCCATGTCTACCCAATTGCGCCGGCAAGGGCAATTAAAATGGCGCCTGCCCCATTTCTGGTAATGAGAGACAGCTGATCGGGAACAGTGTACTGCGCATGAATCCGTGTCATTTTAATTGTCAGAAGAGTAGAATTTCTGACTGTAGTACGGAGAACGGTGTACTGCGCCTGAATCCTTGAATTATAATTGCCATTGCTGGAGCCATAAAAATTCCCGACTGTAATACGGCCTTTATTATAGTATTTGTTTCTAATCCTACCTGTTTCGTTTCTTCGGCCTTCGAGGAAGATGTAGTTCGTTTTTTGCCGCCGCCACTATCCGGTGACGATGGTATTTCGTCCGTCTGTTCGAAACTAACCGCTTTCGGAGGTTCCTTGTGTTCAACCAAACCTGGCGTTTGAAATAAAAATGTAGGTCAAAAAAAGAAAGAGTTATTTTCTTATATTAGGTGTTGGAATATGTACTTGATTCAAATTTTATAAAACAAACTTGAAGCTCCGCCACCCTGAAATTTTGGTCCAGTTTGATATTTTGTAACTTTTTTATTCTTTATGCGATTTTCATGATTTTGTTATCCGTTTGTAGATCAATTCATTGTGTTTTCCTTAATTATTTTATAAAGTAACATTTTTCGATTAGGCTATATTATACAGGAGTAAATCACTCTGTTGTTTTTTATCGTAATTTCAAAACACCCTGTAGGAAAATTGACTTGCATAATTTTATTTACATACTGTTTCTCGTCATCGTTGATGTATTCTAAACATTTCGCTTTTTGATTCATTCCATTATCTCATTTCTGCTGCGAGTTGCAAAATTTTAAATGAAACGATGTTATTTTTAGAAAATGTATGTCATTGGTATTTCTATCGAAGCACGCACCAATCTTGTATTTGTTGAGCTCTAACCTCTACATTGAGGAAATCCTCCAAGAAGATTGGAATGGCCCGCATGTAGCCCGGGTCTCAACCCAATCGAACATCTTTGGGATCAATTTAAAAGGACCGTTCGTTGTCGTCCTGTACAACCACAAACCTTGCAAGACTTACGAATGGGCTGACCGAAGAATATCGGGCTATTCCTCAAGAAAGGATAAGTAACCTTATTCATTCGATACCACGAAGATTGCAAGCTGTGATTGCGAGAGGAGGACATGCACGATATTAAAATTGTTTTTGTTAATTAACTTTATGATATACCTAGTGTTTGTTTTTCTTAATAAAAATAGGCTTCAAATCAAGCAGAAATGAGATAATGGAATGAATCCAGAATCAAAATGTTTAGAATGCGTCAAAGATTACAAGAAACAGTATGTAATTAAAATTATCCGTCTCAATTTTCCTACAGGGTGTTTTGAAATTATGAGAAAAAACAACAGTTTGTTTTACTCCTGTATAATATAGCCTAATCAAAAAATATGACTTTATAAAATAATTAACGAAAAACACAATAAACGGATCTACAAACTGATGACAAAATCATGAAAATCGCATAAAAAATAAAAAAGTTATAAAATATCAAACTTGACGAAAATTTGAGGGTAGAGGAATTTTGTGCTGGCGAGTGTATACAGGGTTTGTCGGGTTTTAATTAAGAACGGTGCGTCTGACGAGAAAAACTCAAGAGACCGTTTTCATGTAGAATTGACTAGGCTAATCAGAAAAAATATCCACATGGAAAAATATCAGTAGCGTACCACCTTTCTTGTAAAAAATATCATAGGACATGTTTGCAGGGACGCCACTGGTGGAACAATTGAATAACTTTTCTAACTAACATTTGTGGTTCTATATCCTATTAACACATACCAAAATTAAGAATAATATCTAAAGTACTTTCGGAGATAATAAAAACACTCTGTAGCAAAAAATTTAAGCTGTTGCGGACATATGTTCATATGAACTTCTCATTATAAAATGACCTAAGGAATCACACCCTGAAATATTAAGGAACACCCTGTATAAAAATTAGGTTGTTATAACTGTTCGTACCTAAACATGTAAATCCAAATTTGGCAACACACTCCTTAGGATCCAGATTAGGAAAATCACTATCAACTTCACCATCTTCTTCTGTAATATACAGCCCATAGTTCATCACAGGCTTCAGCGGATACTCGGCATGATTTGTACTACATTTCAGCAAAATTAAACCTATCAAGTCTTGTATTTTGGCAGTGGCAACACAGCATATACTTAGAGGATAGTTTCGTTGCTCCTCTGACAACATTGTTAGGTATATCCGATACTTTCTTGTGGGTATATTGATTTGACCAGATCCGTCAAATCTTGCATACTCCATGTAAGGGTTCATGGGCAGGTTGGTGAATTGCTGTATTAGAGATGAAAGGGCAGATTTCTTAGGACTTGTAGCTAAAATAATGATGAATAATTAAAAGGTATTTTATTATAAAGAGATAAAAATGTTACCTTCTACATTATCATGAGATTTCTGTTCCCCAACTTCTTTTATTACAAATAATTCATTGGTAATTTCAGTCTGTTTACTATCTCCATCAGAATTATGTCTCTTTGGCTCCCATTTTACATGTTTCATTCTTGCTGCCTTCCGTGAGTGATATTCGAGTTTCTCAAGTCTGGCAGCTGTCATGGAACGTTCTCTTATCCCAAAATCTGATTCCAGCTGAAGGTCGTATGAACCTACAATAAAAAACACTTAATAACATTATTAATAATATTTTCCTAGTATATATTACCTGTATCGTCGTCTTCCTCTTCATCGCTTTGTTCAGGATCAGGAAAAGGTTCTTTACTGAAAAATTTGTCCCTAACGAGCTTCGACTCACCAACCATAACAACCTCGCACATACCTAAAGAAAAAAAATTGCAAACCAAAGAGATGTGGCTAACTTACCTAGGTCAACTAATTTATTTTCCGAGTAATCCCTAGTTAAATATTCAGGCTCTCCAAAGCTTTTTTGGACTCATCAAATGAGCTAGTGTTACCCAGGGAAATTTAACCCCTCCTCTTTGCGAGTGATGCTGATTTAACAATATAATTACCTGTATCATCGGTAGATATAAATGAATTCCTTATATGGGATAATAGCCAATATTTGTTATCATATAAAGCCATTTTTACCCAGATCTTACTCGACCATCCACAAATATTTTATTTATTCTTTTAAAAAAATCCTAGTAAACAAACTCCACAAACAAGAGTACAATGACATTGCGAATCAGCTGTTCAAGTTCAGGATAGACGATATTATTGGCTCCTCGTCTGTGGCTAGGTAGTAAACGCCTGGAACATAAAAACAGTGAGGCGTGAGCTATCTTTGACAGTGACGTTCATAGATTAAAAGCTTGGAATTAAAAGAATTTGTTATAAATTAGTCATCAAATTATTAATTATTGAAGATAATTCTCTTGCAATTTACTCAAAAGGGCGTAAAAACTGAAAATGAATAGATTATTCGGAAAAGGTAAACCCAAAGAACCCGGACCAAGCATTTCCGACTGCATAACTGGGGTAAATATAACGTTTTGTTTTAACTAACTTTGTAATGACTAAAAGAAAATAGAATAATTACCTTTCAAAGTGAATTACTGGAATTTTATTTTGCTTTTCTAGGTAGACGCAAGAGCAGAGGGAGTAGAGAAGAAAGTTAATGCTTTAGAAAATGATTTACGTAAATTCCGAGATCAAATGTCGAAGATGCGTGAAGGGCCAGCTAAAAACGCTGTTAAGGCGAAAGCCCTGCGTATTCTCAAACAGAAGAAGTTATATGAGAATCAACTTGACAACTTAAGGTAACAAACTTCTTATTAATATATATTTTTGTTAAACTTATTCTCACCATTTAGGGGACAGTCTTTTAACATGGAACAAGCTAACTTTGCGGCTCAAACTCTTAAGGATACACAGACAACGGTGGTTGCCATGAAAGATGGAGTGAAAGCTATGAAAAGGGAATTCAAGAAAGTTAATATAGATGATATTGAAGTAAGTATCCCTAAGTTGTGATATAATAATCATCAACAAATCTATTTCTTCTATGTTTAATTTTAGGACGTTCAAGATGACCTGTCGGATATGCTTGAACAAGCCGATGAGGTCCAGGACGCTCTTGGAAGGTCATATAACACCCCAGAATTGGACGACGATGAGCTCGCAGCAGAGCTAGATGCATTGGGTATGATAATATAATGCAAGATATTTGGTTATGTTAGTTATTAATTTTTGTATATGTATATAGGTGATGAAATGGCCTTGGATGATGATCAGAGTTATCTGGATGATGTATTGAAAGCTCCCGAAGCTCCAAGTACAAAACCTGAAGCCGACACAAACAGGATAAATAAGGTAAAAACTTTAATGTTGATTTGTAGAGTTTCTATTTGAGTTTAACTGTTTTGTCATATAGAATTTACCAGGCTAATCACAAAATGCCTTATAGCAAAAAATTGAACCCTTTGCAGACATATGTCCATATTAACTTTCCTTCATAAAATGACCAATGACTCACAAAATGTTAGCACATCATTATTCCAATATTATTTTAGGATGGAGTCCAGGTGGATGAATTTGGCTTACCACAATTGCCTAGCAATCACTAATGCCTTTTAATTGTATAAACACAAGTATTGGTAACTATTATAGCATACTTACGCTAAAACCATAATGTATAAATATTTGCAAAAATTAATAATATGTGAGTGAGGCTCTGTTCATAAAAATTGTACACCTAATTTTTGCTTGTGTATGTATACTTATGTAATTCTTGTCAAAATATTTACCTTAATCTCTTGGGCATAACAACTGTCTTTAATCAACGATAGCTTATAGGGCTTGTACGTTTTCTTATAAATATAATTGTTGTTTGAGCAGCCAGTGTTAATGGTACTTTTATTAGTATTGGGAAGTGGTTATTATGATGATAAATGCTACCCATTTTATACCAACTTCATTGGTTTGAATTTCCAATTTTAAAATCGCCAAAACCTTTTTATATTTGAAGAATTTGCTGCTCAAGTACATGTAGTGGTAGGTCTGCTACTCCAAATACAATATTTAAAAAAATGTTTATAAAAAAATAAATACTTACTCGACCTTTAAAAACGCAGAATGTTATTTACTTTTATATTTTTGTTCTTAAGTTAATGATAGATTAAGTGTGGCCTTATATTCTATAGTGATTTTTAATGTAAATGCTATAAGCACAGGACCGGATTTATCCTTCTTCCCTCTCCTGGGCGGTAGTGAACTTGGTATGTCAAAAAAGGCCACTTTTTTTACACTATATAAATACGATAATTAGAAACTAGCAACAGTTTTTTTCCAAAAACCATTATTTTCTTAGATACTTAAATATCCACCTGTTCTATTGGCAAATTACATCATCAATTTTTCAAAGCAATAGTACGCAATAGTAATATGATATGACTTCTCACAAATTTGATTAGATTCCAGCTTATCAAATTAAATGATGAAGACAAGTTTCAGATATCCAGCCACCCCCCCACCCCCTTATTTTCCGCCCTGGGCGTTTCCCCATAAATACCCAGGGTTAAATCCAGTCCTATTTAACATAGTATGTAATTGTATTTTTTTTTGTATGATATTAAATGTTATATTAAAGTTGTATATTTTGAACCCACTAGTTTTGATACCTCTCCACTCTCTAAAATCCTAAATACAGGGTGTTATGGAAATGACGTATTATATTTAAATGGGTGACTCCTGGGGTGTCCTAGAGAAGCGCTACATATATTATTTTTTTTTTAAATCGAACGTTTAAAAAGGGGTAATTCACCCCTAAACCCACACACAACTCCTCGGCACATTCATATATGAACATATTACATTGCCCAGCTGGGTAATAAACAGATGTTCAGGAACAATGTTGCCAAAATGTTTAAAAGTGTAAAACTTTAGTTTCTTATAAAAATAAATATTTAGCTTACTTAGAAAGTAAATCCAGGACGCGATTAAGGAATCCAGGGCACAGACACTTTCAGTATTTTTTTCTATGGCAAAAACTTTATGCTCATCACGTGTCCTGATGATAGTGTGGGAGTGCATAATAAGCTTTTCACTAAACCCCAACACTAACGCATAATTACACTTTACAATAACACACATAGAACAAGAGCACTTAATCATTTGGCATAGAAATAATAAAAACGCTAATTTCTATGTGCCATTAACCCTTTACTAAAGATAAAATGAAACAATTATGTTAACAATTGACAGGAACTACCCTTTGAAATAATGGTCTAGTCCATCTTCGGACCAATCATCGAACTTTCTTTCCGAGAACTCTCCGCTACTAGAGCCAGTGCGGTTGCCATTTCCGAGACTATAATTATACAGGAAAGTAATATTATAGAAGGAAATTCGGCAATTTATGATAGTCGCTTATAAAACATCGAAAGTGACAACGCTGTATTTTTAAATATTAGCCCGATTGTCCACAATCAGCTGTTTAAAGAAGCCGGCCGATATCGATCGAGAGAACCAACGTGTTATTTATTTTTAAAATTTTTAGATGTTAAATACATTATTTCCCAGACAATAAAGGTGTATTTTTATCTACACAGGAGCACTTTAAAATACTAATTCAGATTGAACGGTACTTAGATGTGTTGTGACGCGAAAACTAATGTGATTTTGTGATGTGAGTACTTGGTGTTTTTTATAAAATAAGTTGGTTTTAAATAAGTCCGAAAAGGTAAATAAAATTGCATTTTTTTTTCTAAAGGGTGAGTGGCTTTTATAAACTTTTAGGATGTCCAGATCTGACGGATGTCGTTCGAATTGAACAAATGAGAACATACCTGACCATTTATAAACTCCGCGGCGGTTTATTCGAGTCAGTTCAAGTTTATAAATCAGAGATTGTTTCCCAGCAAACTGAACGTAAAAGTTTATAATAATGTACCCTGAAAAATAAACAACTTGAAATCTGTCAAACGGTTATTTACTTTCTAAAGAGTTTACCCTGCAGATATGACAACACTGTTCAAGATTCACTGCCATATGTTGCTGTGTTTACCTTCCGAACAGGGGCACCACGTTGTAATTTTTGGTCTGAAGGTCATGTACAGGGCATATTAAATTAAAGCACCATTTTTGGATATTTTTCTTCAATTTGTTTTCATCTCAGGAATTGCCGATTTAAATATAATACGTCATTTCCATAACACCCTGTCTGTGACTTTTCCGGTTAAACTATAAGAAGGTGTATATTTTGAACCTACTAGTTTTGATACCTCTCCACTCTTTAAAATCCTAAATATGTAACTTGTCCAGTTAAATTATAAGAAGGTGTTTTCCTAAAAATCAAAGGAAATCCAATAAAACCACACGCGTTCAACAATATCTCCCAAAAATAGAGATTTATTATTTGCAAAGAATATGTTACACATAATTACATTCATTTAAATTTTTTCTAACAAGAGATTCCTTATTTGAATAGTTTTATTTACATTATATGTATGTATAGCTACAGGCGAAGAAACCAAAGACTCGGGAAATAAGGTAATATGTGCTCTTGGCAGTTTTACACTAAAATGACGTCAAATATGGCCAATAAGTTTAATAATTTGTACTAGATAGATGTCTTTGGTTTTGTTAGTTTCAAGGGTTCCTATTGGCTGTCGTGTAATGACCACGACTTATCTTCCATACTGAGTATTATAGCTTGCTCTATTTTTTGATGTAGCCATAGCAAAAGTTCCTTTGGTCCTAAAATCTTGATTTGTTGATCTCCAGGTGCGTTTTCATTCTACAAAAATATAATTTTATAGAAAGAAGTCCCGCATTTCATCCCTTTTAGAGCAATTTAAGTGTTCTCAAAAACATAAAACTTGGTAACGGAGCTCGCGATGATATGGAGAATGTTTACTCTTTTTTATTTGATCCTACCTGTCTCAGATTTAAAATCAGTTCAACACAATTTATCTTCGGCAGAGAAATAATGTCATCCAAGTCGACCATCCATTCGACCTCCCAAGATCCCCACAGAGTGCATTTTGTGCTCCTTATCACATGCCTACAATTTAAAATAATCTAGTTAAATACTAGAATACAATAATACGTCGCCTACTCAGCATAATTTTACAGTTTAAAAATAAATATTTGTTAAAATTAGATTATTAACTGTAGAGTTAAAGTATTTTACGTAATTTGCCCACTGACTATATTCTTAATTAGTACTCTTCCTTGGGAACACAATAGCTTAAACAATATAGATTAACTGGTTGAATATGGGATGCCTAACGCGACAAATAAGAGCGTATACGCTTTTATGGACCCCGCCGTTCCTAGGGAAGCATTTCCTATTTCCTTGTTGGTATAGAGCGTACTCAAGGCTGACCAATCGCAAGCTCTTGCGCTACCAATCGTAAGAGGATATATAAATCACTTTAATTTATCGTAATGGCACTTTTTGTAGTAGCCAAGTCAACCGGTCTTTCTATATAATAAATCATTTTTAGTTTATTGCACTCTCTAAATCTAAAATACATACTCTAAGGACACGATGATCATAGATTTTCCTGTCCTATCTATAGCTACGTGTGCCCAATAGGTGTCATTGGAAAATCTTGAATTTCCAACTGTTTCCAGAAGATATTGACCCATCGATTCGTAAGAAGAAAATGGAGGTAAACCCTAAAAATGATATTTTATTCAAAAAATAAATACAGCTGGTATCGGACCTAAGTTACAATACAACTTTCTTAAATAAATTCCAGCCATTCAATAAGCAATAAACTCTTTGCCCACTTTTTCTTACAATGGAAAACGTTATTTATGATAATTTGTTTGACGCGCCCTTATACTAGGGGATTTACACAAACCACAGAGTAGTTTAATTATTATGGAATGATTCTTAGGTTGTCGACCTGTACATTCTTTGTGCAAGAAAATACAAAAAAAGAAGATTCCATGATGGCCGTTGCTTTGGCGGTTTTCACAGTTTTTATAAGTGTTATGCAAGAATTAGGTAACGTTATATAAGTACAAGTGAAGAAATTCATTAGAAGTGCATCTCAGCAACCCCTTAAGGTTTAGAGGCGGTTGGTGAAGAGCAACCTATCGTATTAGGATGCAGAAATATAATTTTATAAGGAGGCGCGCACCGTCTCGATGTGTATCGGTAAGTTCCAACATATCACATACTGTGTAATACTTACTAAAATATTTCTATATCTAATAAGTCTTTGATGAGTTTTTATCGGTTCCCCTAAAAGAGTTGCTCTTCGCAAAGCTTCCTTTGCTAACTCAACACTGTCAGATTTATCGTCGGGGTGCCTCATAATTAGGGAAAACAGGGCTTTTCCTGTTGTTTTAAAGAACATTTCTCCGTCGCATTGAATGCTTACTAAAATTATAAAGTAAAAAATATATAATTTCTGGTTTTAAATATAGTTAGAGAAGTATGAATAGAAAAATGAACAGTAGAACAAAGTCGAAAACACCCTCTTACCATTATGATTTTTAACAAATAATTGTGCAAGGGCTAGAGGTACTCCAACTCCAAAACTCTTCGCACTGTTAGCCACAATTCTTGGCAACATTTCAGCTCTGTCACCCCTCATATCACTTCCCCTTTTTCTACTATTCTTGACCTGTGCCATATCTATGTTTAAATTAGGAAATACATCTAAGATACACGTTTCTAGGGCCGCAGGGGACATCGTCACGTGACCAAGGAGACATTGGGATCCGTACAAGATAGCTGCAGCAGTGGTTGAAGTGTCTGGGTGATTGCTCTGAAAATATACATACATATATTGCGCTGTTCTTCATGTAAGTACCTACAACCTAATAATTTCACATGTTGCATTTTTAGATTTTCAGACTACAAATGCATGTGCCTGGATTTTACACAGAAAAGGTTTATTTATTGTTGCCAAACCTTATCTATGATTAAGGTCATGTTAATTTGTTCTAGTATGATAAAGAAAGGTAAACATAATTATAATACTTAATAATTACCTCTATTCCTGATTGTATAGCGAAGGTATTAACCAGTACTTGTAGACCAAGCACATGAGAATAGTACTGCTGCAAAAACTGACAGGCTATATGATCTGCCAAGTTTTCTAGGTTGCTAGACAGGCTCTGGTGGAGATTGACCCATTCTGTTGAAGTTATTCTACAAAAAAATTTTGTATTTATCTCGAGCCTCAACTCTCTACATGCATTTTATGGTCAGAGGGCTAAGTAGGTTTTTAGATATAGATCAATTATTGTTCTTACTTATGATGAACTCCTTCCATAGGCATATATGGCGCCATATTATAAGGAAACAGGTGATCAAGTATCTTGTTTAGAGTCATGGTGTCGCTTAGAAGACCCATCTGAACCCTGTTTGATATGTTCAATTGAATCCCAAAGCTTGATAGACTTAAGTGCTCTATGTGACATTGTTTTTGGGTCAAGTCAAATAATGTCATATCCTACAAAAATTATAACTAAAAATATTTGAAACTCTTAGAAAGTAAGCTGGAACCATATGCCATATGTTATTTAAATTAGTAATATATCTTATTCAAAGAGTAAATTTATAGAACCTTTTACGTTATCTACTTGTATGTTTTTATATTGCGTTCAAATTAACAGAATCGGTAGGCAAATGTACAAAACACTGCGATAACTAAACTAAATAACTAAACTATAACTTTTTGTACTAAATACATAAATATGTAGCTAGGGAATTGTCTTTGGTCGTTTTAAAACGTCCAAACCTAAGATTAAGCACAAATATCGACATTTGATCGCTAAAGAATATTTGGGCTGTAACCATACAGTACCTACAGTGCCTATCTTAAAACTTACATTACTTGCTCTAGTCGTTATACTTTTTCTTACAGCCGTTATATCGACGACATAAGCAGCTGCGCAGCTGTAATCCTTCCCAAACTTCTTATTCTCTTTCAATAGTACACAAACTTTTGTCCAGAAGTCGTTCTCGACGTTCAAGCTGACGTCACCAACGTCAATTTTGACATATCTATAGCTGTCAAAATCCCTCTCGACTTGTTTTGACACTTCCAGTTGGAAAAACGGATTGTTCACGTGTTTCTCTGTGTCTGTACGTATGGGTTGGAAAATTATGCAATTGCTTTGCTTGTTGTCTGCTTGAAGATAGTTTAAGCGCAAATCGAAATATTGAAATTTAGGAGATTTCCTGAAATGACAGTAGACCGCCGGCGAGTACGTTCGGCGCATTTCGGCGAAGAACGGCTTGAGCATGAACATCTTTTCGAAATCAATGTGCACGTAGTCCTTGATTTGGCATTTTTTGTGCGTGTTAGATCGTTTGTATTTATCTTCTATCCAGGAAGCTAGTTCTAGCGTTAATGTTTTCCATTTTTGTCCTACATTTACCTATAAGGTGATATAACATTTCTACATTAGCAAATAACATCTTTAATAACTGGAAATGCCTTCTATCAAGGCATCGGCAGTGTGTGTATTTTTTAAGTAACGTACCTCCCATATTGCCGGCGAATCGGAAATACACGCGTACATATGTTCCTTTTTATCGCTCTCCGACGTGAACAACGATAACCCCAATCCAGCTATCGAAATGACCGTTTCAAAAGTACAATGCTCATGAAAATGGGCCGTCAGAATATTTTCAAAGATTCTTTGTTCCTGCGTGAAGAGCAGAATTCTCTGGTGTCCTTCACTGAAACAATAATAATAATAAAGGCACGTTATTAATTGTATCATTGGTCTTCTACTTACATGAAACAAGCCCAATAAATAATAATTTTATCCTTCCTGATTTTTTTGTTCAGCGTGTTAGGCGTGCTACTGGAACTATCGGAATCCTCGCTAGACGATGATTCTTGTTGGCTGGTATTTGGCGTGACCGACTGAAATTTGATTTTTACTTCGCCGTATCTAAAAGAAATCATGTATATAGTGAAAGAACTATCTATATCGAAGCCATAGTTCTTTTATCCTCACCCATCTTTGGTAATGTCTAAAACGAATCCAGAACCCTTATTGTTATAAACATTCCAAACCAAAATCCTCGGTCGTGTAGGATCGTCCCAAGTATACATTAAGCTATTGTATGGACTCATCAGCGTAACCGGGCTCAAATCCTGTTGTTGTATTTTCAAAAATACGTCGGCGCAATAGTTGCGTATCAAAGCGGGACAATCCCCGGGCACGTAATCGTTGAATGAAATGTGGAATGGACCAGAAGTACCCCCCGTCACCTCTACTGTAATGGCAGTCTAAAACAGGAAGGAGGAAAATATCCTAAACCACGTACTACTTCAGAACGTGATTTCAATTGTCTAAAGTCAAATCAGTTGCCATTGTATAACAGATGTTTGATGGTACAATGATACAGAATTGGTATGATATTCATAATAGTTCTAACAAGTCATACTCTATCTATATTTACCCCTTTATCCATTCTTAAAACGGTTCTATGATGACAGGCGATAAAGAACACTTGAGTAATTAATTTACTCTCTCTATATTTCACATATATTTGCATTGAGGATGTCTCGGGCCAAAATATTAGGATTTGGCTGGGGTCTAGATCTATCCATAGATCTGTTTTTTCGTTGTACTCCATAAACCTAGAACGCACCAGATGTAGAATTTGCATCTTCCGCACAGCCATTAGGGTGTACAAACCTTAACGCTTTTTCTGTATTATTCCTCACCATAAAACTAGGCAGTATAGTCACGATTTTGGTCAGCCTCGGGCAAAAATTGCTCAAACTAGTGTTTAAGAAAAACATATACTTCTTCTTCCGCTCGTTATCCTTACAAATCACCAAACCTGTGGTTCCCGAACACTCGACGCCAAATTCATTGGACCAATTGGATTCGTACACTTTGACAGCAAGAGTTTGTTTGCAATGACGTTTGTAGGTGAACAGCAAGATGTCGTCGTTTGGACAATCGTGGGTAGTGTGCGAGGATGAAGCCTAAAATTGCATTATTTTTTTTATTGTAGTTTAAAATAATTAATCTTCGATAACAGCAGGACAACATACAGGGTGTTATGGAAATGACTTATTATATTTAAATGGGTAACTCCTAGGGAGTCCTAGAGAAAGTCTACATACTTTTTTTTTTAAATCGAATATCTAAATACTAAGGTAAAACCCTTTTTACCCACGCGCCGTTCCATCTGGATTCACTTAGAAACAATGTGGGTCACTAGAGTATACTAACAGTGTTGTCAGATCACACCGCGTGTCTCGCCCTTGGTTGAATACTGGCGGCGCGCCCTTCATACTTCAGTATGTTTCGAGACTGGGGAGTGGACCGACGTCGTGTCGAGGGCTCCACGTGCTTGACGTATACGAATTTTAAACGTTTTGTTAGTTGTATTGCCCGATTTTTTTTGTTGTGAAATAATTCATAATAAGAAATGTTGTGATGTGATTTCAAATATGTGTGATATTATCTACTCTTGATTCTGTTGAAAAACATACTTTCTGTGTTTTATTATTTTATGGAATTTAATTATAAAACGGATTATTTTAAAATAAGATCGAAGGTAAGAGAGTATGTACCTTAAAATTGTAGTTTTCTTTGTCTAAAAAGTTTGAAAAAGAAGTGATAACGCGCGTCAAAGACGTCTTGTTGTCAAAAACTGAACACTTGCGTTTAGAATTCTGTGTTGCAATATGACAACATCGCTATAATGCGCTAACCTCTTTTGAACCTCGAGACTGCCTCAATAAAATATTGATTGCGAAGAGCTTCAGGAGCGGCCACCTAAATTTTGAGATTTCATATAAAGTGTATATTTCGCTTAATAATTCAAAACGCCATTTATGGTTATTTTTCTTCAATTTATTTTCATCTCGGGATTTGCCGGTTTAAATATAATACGTCATTTCCATAACACCCTGTATACTCACTTTAACTTTTAGTGGCAATCCAGTTTTGTTCACAATCCAATATGGAGCGTAAAATATCAAATTACAACTTCCTTCTCTATCGCATTTCACGTTGACGGTCAAATCCTTGGTTTCGTCCTTTTGATCGGACGTCATCAACACGATTTTTTCGTCTAAATGCCCGGTAACGGTCACCTGACCTGTCCAAGCCAATGAATTGTACGTAATTTTTACAGATAGCTTCTGATCTTTCGATAGATCAAGCGAGTAGACGCTGCATTTTTCTCCTGGTTCTGCTTTGACTGACTAAAAGTTTCGATATCGTTTTTTGAAGGCAATTAAACAATCATAATAATATGGAATTTATATCCGATTTCGTACCTGATTTAATGTTAAATTTTCAACTTCCAAGCTATACGGTAAGAAGTTCTGCACCGTCAAAGGAGGCAACAATTTAATTACATAATTCGGTACTGAATGCGCTTGGAAATTTTTGACTTCCAAATTTCGTTTAAGCGTCACGCGCAGAGCAAAAATTTGTAACTTTGAACTGTTTTTTGGCTTGCAGATTAGATTGTAAGCTGTGTCCATTTCGGTCGCCATATCTTTCCACCATATCCCCGATTCCGTTGCATATTGTCCTCTAGAAATTTAATAGATGTATGAATATATTTAGCAGTAATCTTTATCCTAACTCTACTTACTCTGCATATGCAGGCTGTATAAACAGTTTGCAATGATAAGCAATATACAGTGGAACATTGTATTGTTCGTGTGCTTCTAATACAGCAATCCTCATTGTTGTTTCAAATGGATTGGTGACGTCTCCCACTGGCTCCACATTTATTTGTTGCAGTACTGATGGTTGATAGAGAATGTTTAGGGCAAAACATGTTTCATTGCGTATCTATAAACGTTTAAAAAATATCATACATTGAACTTTTTAAATGATATAGTAATTTTGACATGTTACGTACCTGTAATGGTGAACCGATAAGAATATCCCGTCCACTTCTCCCAATCGTATGCTTGGCAGCCAAATAATAACTCATCAAGGGACCTGGCCCGAGTTGCTGCAATTTGATAAGTTTTTCCCACTTTCTTTTTGAACAGTTGGTCTGAACGGAGAAGAAGTTAGGTACGTGTATTTTAACGAAGTGTTTGTTTATTTTATCGAATAATTCGGCAGTTGTTTCTTGTGGAAAATTCAAGCTGCATATTGTGGCAAAGTCGTAGCCTTGTTCGTAGTCGTGTTTCAATTCTAATTCTAGTTGCCTACAAATATTATAACTGACATAAAACGGTACATTAAGTTTAACAAAGTACAAACACTTACTCTTCTTCGAACGCTACGCTCTCTTGATAAACTAGATTTCTTGTTGGACTGTTTGGCGCTGAATCTTCATTTTCGTATTTTTTCTTGCTTATTAAAATATCTTCTTTAACTTTTTCGATTCCTTTTTCGTAAAGTTCTACCGTCGTGTGAGGTCCTATATCATTTGTGACGTTAATAGCCTTTCTGTCTTGTTTTACTGATATGATTTTGCTGGAATATTGAGCGACTAGCTCATTAAATACCTAAAGAATGCAACAGTATCTTACAGGAAGCGTTCGTATACGTTTTGGTCATTTTATCTGATAGTAGCTGAAGTATTAATGCATAAAATTGAGAAGCACAATTGATTTACCTTCAGAAACGATGGAGTCATCGTCAGTTCCAACTGATCTTTAGCATTTATAAGTAAATACAAGCACTTTTCAAACGACTGTTGTTCTTGGACGATTTCCTTGTGCTTCGCACCCTCAGAAATATCGTTTTCTTCCTCACTTGAATGATCACATTCGCTGTCGTCGTGTTCGTTCCAGTCTCCTTAAAAATAAATAATTTTCTGATGTTCTTAAAATGAATTACGATTCGATATAGAGGAAACAAAACGTTCTAAAATATACCGGTGAATAGATCCGATATTGCTGCTGCCAGTTTTTCCATGGCTCCTTCTTCGTTTTCGCTATCCGAATCGTCCAGAAAAGTACTTAAACTCGTTTTAACTCTTCGATTGTTGTTAAAATTAACAGTGTTGACGGGCTCCAAATACATCATGTCTTCTCCAGATTCTTCACTCTCGGTTGTGGTGTAAGATCTAGATATCTTTTGCGCCTTTGACACACTTGATGATTTTTTTGCGTCAGAGTTTTTTTCTGGAGGATTGTTAATGGTTACAGACTTGTCCTAAAAATGTCAGAATTAGCATGGATTGTTTACAATTCCTAGCTAATTGTTCTAACTTGTATTTGTAAATATGTTTGCTTCGTGCTATTAAAAAGTTAAATATCAGTTAATTCTGAACTTACTTGAAACACTCGCACTTGACAATCCCAAGGTCTGTACTCCCTTTCATCTCCGATGACGGGGTCTATGACGGGTTCCCAATTCTGTATATTTTCGTTAAAATAATTGAGCTGAATCGATACATCTCCTGTACAATTCAAAAGGTAGCTCCAGTCCAGTACTTGAATATCAATGGACGCTTTCAATAGCAGAACTTGTATTTGCTCCAGTTCAAAAATGAGGACTATTTCAAACTTTGGAATGGTGAAAATTTGATGTGCAATGTGGGTAGGTGGATGATTGGTTATTGGTTCTGGCTAAAACATATTTTTATAGTCAAATTTGGACGTCATACAAAATGAAAATGGGAATTGCTTACCAAAAACGACATTATTACCTTATTAATATATTGTCCCATCTTCTTGGGTTCCCAAAGATCTTCGGTCTCACTGTCTTTCTTACTAAGCTTCCTAAGTCCTTTTTTATCCAGTTCTACTTCAGGTATTTTAAAGTGTTCAACGATATCGTTTAGAATGTCATTTACTGAATGTATTACCTGAAAAAATGTTTTTAATGATATAGGGTTTGGCATAATTTCCAAATATTCTTACCTCGCTGCATAATTTAACATATACACCAGATACAGCCAACACAATCTTCTCAGCGTTATCTTCTACATTTCTGCAAAGCTCAATGTCACATTGCTTTAGTAACACATAGGGCTGATCGGAGTATTCATTAAGATCATAAAACAAACTGTGCAGCCCAGAGAACGATGTAACTAGATTGAGTCTGTTGCAATGTCTTGAAAAATCTATCATTATTTCGCTTTTGGTTATAAAATACCTTTAAAATAATAATGTTAGTATCTAAAATGAAAAGTGTATTTCGCCCACTACACCGTACCATGCCATGACCGGAAGCGGATCTATTCAGTCCTATGTACAAAGAATATTTTCGTCGGTACCATGTTAGCCATGGTGTGGTACGGTGTAAGGAGCGATTGTCCTTTATATATTCTGTCGTGTTTCTACGTTCTTCACGTTCAATCTTTTTTTTTAAATATTTTGTTTACCTTTTCTTATTGGAAGTTGTCTCCACTAGAAACATAAGTTCAGGCTTATGTACTCTTACAGATATCGTGAGGCTATTTGAAAAACTCTTTCGTTGATCGACGCCTTTCGTTTCACCCTCATAACCAGGATTAACTATTCCCAAATCTTGTATATCTTTTGGAATGCATTCTAGTACATACAGGGCTACCTAGAATGTATATTTACATTGTCAAATGCAACATTTGCTTTAATGTATTGCTGCTTACCTTTTCACAAAATGGTATAGATAGGGACAAGCACATCCTACCTACTATAACGTCAGCGGATCGGTCGCCATTTTTATTCTGATGGAAGTTAACATCTACTATAGGTGGTTTATTCACTGTTATGTTGCATATGTTGTTGTTCCGACCATCTTCAGCTGGTGAACTCAGTACGCTGCATATGGACAAAAATAAAAAAGAATAATCTCTTAAGGTAACACCAGAATTTTTTCTTACATTTTGCTATGGATATTAGCATCGGGTCCAATCTCCTCTATTAAAATTCTATCCACAGATAATTTCCCATCGGAACCTTGGTCTGTATAGATAATTAAGGAGGTATCTATATCATTTACCTCAAGCTTACATAAACCATGGTTTAAGTCCCTTATTGGCGAACTTAACAATTCGCCTGCGTCGAAGAAGAGGACCACTTTTATCTAAAAATGTTCAAGTTATTGTATTTATGTTTAGTATCTTGTATGTGTCCTTGTCCTTTCGTCGTTAAGTGATACTTTTATGTGAACCAGTAAATTCTCGTTTTTATTGGTTAAACCGTTAGTTGTAATTAATAAATACATACTTACCTCGTCAATTTTACATTTACCAACCAAGAACTTTTGCTTTGGTTCGCAGAAAAACGCTTCTAGTTCCCTGACGTTATCATCTTGATCAAATATCTCGGAAATCGGCGATCTGGAATAGTAAAACTATTATATACTTTGTCTTGGATCCTAAGCAGTACGTTGCAACGCCAGGTCATAAGTGCAGGCTAACATTTCGAGACACAAGTGTACACGTTGCTAAAAATGTCGCCAAGATCGAGAAACAATTTAAAGTGTTACGGTACTATAAACCTGACCAACAGATATCTATAAAAAAAAATTTAGATGTGAAATGTTTTTACAAAGAATAAAACCTTATTTGTTGAGGTAGTAAGTCTACGATTTTTGCTTCGCCAATATTGTCGGTATAAATAGCCATAATCATGGAGAGATCTTTTTGACCTAAGGTCACTTCGATTTTTTCCAAAACCGAGTCTATTTCCCAGTTTTTCTGTAAGGTTTTTAGGTTTGTGTATTTTTTTATGTCCATGTTAAGACAAATCGGTTCCATTAATGTTTCCTAAAAAATAAAAGAGGCCGGTTATTAAAATTTTTGTTCATAAACAACTTTGGACTCAATATAATTTACCTGCATCTCTAGTGTTGACGCTAGCGTCATGACGCCTCTGGTAACTGTAACATCTTTTAACTTAGCCAGAATGTTTTCAACTACTTCACAATCGGATTCTTTGAAAAAATTTTCTATTCTTAAATTTCCTGTAAAAAACATGTTTAAATGTATCGGGAAGTTTACAGATTTATTCTGCTTACCTGTATCGATAACTATAGCGTTTGGTGATGATGATTTCTGTGGTATCAGCAAAACCGGTCCGCAGACATTTATCGACAGACTGATTTTTGTATTATTTTTTAAAGTGTCCGTTGCTGATTTGACCGCTTTACGGATTACTTTCGCGTATTTTTCAAAAAATTCGATGGCGTCCAAATTCATTATAAATCGCTGAAAATGAAATGGTTTTTAAATGTATACAGGGTATTACGGAAATGACGTATTATATTTAAATGGATAACTCCTGGGGTGTCCTAGAGAAGCGCTACATATTTTATTTTTTTTAAATGGACCGCTTTAAAAGTGTGGTAACAAACCCTCTTACTCACAGGTCAGTCCGCGGTATTGTAAACATATAGCACCCAGGCCCAATGGCAATGTTGGCAAACTTAATTTAAAACTGAAATTCCATATAAAATTATAAAAATAAATTATTTATCTACCTACTTGTATTTATCTTTATACCTAAAGAGCGAGGAATTCCAGACACAAACACAATCAGTTTTTATTCTTTTTCATCGGAACACTCCTGGAAACACTTTATGTACACATAGTGATAGTGAAACAGAACCGATAGTTAGCTTTTAAAAATACAATAATACAGATTATAATACAGATTATACTACAGATTATTAGATTTTATTACACGCGACGAAATTTGACATCTAGAAGAAACAACCAGTCTTAAACTGAGCAAATTGGTTTCGTCAATAAAAACAATATTCAAAGATTATTTATGGACTGGCAAGATACACGCGTTAACCGAAATAACAGAGCGGATTGCTGTGACTGTGTTGGTTATCGACGAAATACAACGTATCCAGCTGCTGGTTGGTCTTCAACTAACAGCCCACAAGCGTGCGGCGCTAAACGAACACTTCGGCTCAGCCGTTTTCAGCCGTCAAGAGGTCATTGGCATTTGACCTAGTGACATACGTGCCTATTTCAAACTTATTTAATACTATTCTTTATGTTTGCTCTGGTTGTTTAAAACATTTTTTGTCGTAAAGTTTCTTAAATTAATTGTACAATAAGGTATTACAGAATGGGAAATTATTTATTTTGTCTAAGGAGTTTAAGGTGTACATATGACAACACCGGTCAAAGTTCGCTTTTTGTTTACATGTATCGCAGTGCCCCACAGGTTTTTCTGGTTTCACGTCAAGTTACTTTTACCGCTGAATGAATTGAAAGCGCCATTTATGGGTATTTTTTCAATTTGTCTTTATCTCAAGAATTGCCGGTTTAAATATAATGCGTCATTTCCATAACACCCTGTAATTACCTAATCGACAGATATTTAACTAATTTTAAACTTAATAAATAGCAGGAATGAAAAAATATTAATTATAATATATTTTACTGATCGCTTACCTGTAGCTGTACCATAAGTTTATACAAAAATATACAGTGTATTCTGCCAAGTTGAAACTTATAGCTCCCGTCAAAAGTTTCTTCGTAATTTTTACCTACAACTTCATGACTTTGTATATGAGATGCATTCCTCACATATTTTACTTCAAAAACCTTATCTTCATCGGTATATAACACCTACAATATATTATTATCAGTTGGTTCGGGTTTGTGATAAAACATCTTCTTTATTAACTAACATTTGTTTTTAGGTAAACCCTTACCTTTGAATACAACGTCACCTGAGACATGTGGTCAATATTTATACTGCTCAAAAAACTTCTAAAAACAAATCTTTCATTGGCTCTAAACAAGAAATCGACCTCCAAACCGGAAAGGTGTATATTTATAATATCAAAGTCAGAATCGCATACGGTAACATTCAGATCGCTCATTCGTGCAGACTGTGAGAATTTCACCGAACCCGGGGGTACGGGGGTACTGCTAGGTTTATGAAGGGTATTGTTGAGGCTGCGGAGGCAGTCCTTCATAAAGCTTTTAAGGTATTGCGACGTTTGGTTTTGGACCCTGAAAAAGACGGTTGTAAAAAACGTAGAAACCACATTTTGCTAATTAGACATGTATAACTTACTTATTTGCTACATATTTTGAATATTTTATGATTGTATGAACGGCTTCTTGATGTAACAGTAAGTGTATTGTTTCGAAATTTGCTACCAAAGATGTTTCGACTCCGTGAAAGTGAGACCAAAAATCTGGACATTTTGCACTAACCTAAAATAAAACCATCGTCCTCAAATAAAAAAGATTTAAAACCCATGATAATTACTTTAAGCACAAGTCAATATCTTAATCACTTACTTTTCTGTAAAGAACCGTTACTATATCGATATTGTTTGGCAACGGTGTAAAAATTAAATCTAAATATTGCCCGCTAGAGGTCGTGTGTAGCTTATCCGTCAGTAATACGCTACGAATTGACATTTGATAGGCTGGCCCAAACGTCATAAACGCTACGTCCATTGTGAATTGTGCCAGTCGTAGCAAGAGATATTGGCGGTCCGTTTTATCGCTAGATTTTGAAAATACTACTGAAAACTACAAAAAAATGTTATATTAATTTTAAAAATTCAAGGCCTTTTCAATGTCATGTCTTACCTCGCTAATTATGAAACCATATAAAACCTCAATGTTATTCGTTGGTGATATATTATCCTCTAACCCTGGTAGATCGACGGTTCGGGCCCATGCTTCATTCATGTTATTTTTAGGATCGTTGACTTCAACGCTTTTGCTAAAAATATCAAAATAAATTGAATTGAAAAATATATGTTTAATATACAGGGTTTTATGGAAATGACTTATTATATTTAAATGGGTTTGTTCGGACTCCTATGGTGTTCTAGAGAAAGTCTACATACTTTTTTTTTAAATCGAATATCTAAATACTAAGGTAAAAACCCTTTTTACCCATATACTGTCGCGCCGTTCCATCTGGATTCAGTTAGCAACAATGTGGGTCACTAGAGTATACTAACAGTGATGTCAGATCACACCGCATGTTTCGCCCTTGCTTGGATACCTGACGCGCGCGACTATCGTTCCTTCAGTATGTTTCGAGACTCGGAGGTGGAATGATGCTGTCGAGAGTTCCACGTGCTTGATGTATACGATTTTTAAACGTTTCGTTAGTTGTAGCAGTACCCGATTTTTTTTCTGTTGTGAAATAATTCATAATAAGAAATATTGTGATGTGATTTCAAATTTGTGTGATATTACCTATTGTTGGTTCTGTTGCAAAACATACTTTTTGTGTTTTATTTTTTTATGGAATTTAATTATAATACGGATTATAAGATCGAAGGCAAGAGAGTATGTACCTTAAAATTGTATTTTTTTTTCTAAAAAGTTTGAAAAAGAAGTGATAATGCGGGTCAAAGACGTCTTGTTGTCAAAAACTGAACACGTGCGTTTACAATTCTGTGTTGCAATATATGACAACACCGCCTCAATAAACTATTGATTGCGAATGTCCTCAGTAGCGACCCTGTAAATTTTCAGATTTGATATAAATTGTATATTTCGTACAATAATTCAAAGCGCTATTTAAAGGTTATTTTTCTTCAATTTATTTTCATCTCAGGATTTGCCGGTTTAAATATAATAAGTCACTTCCATAACACCCTGTATAGGGTGTTTCTATAACATGATAATATTTAAGGAGGTTATTCTTGGGTTCATTTTCAGAAAAAACCTCATATGATCATATGTGTCCCTAAACGGCTTAACTTTTGAGATAACGGGGGTGTAACAAATTATGAAAAAAACATGGTCCAAATGGTGAAAATCTTTAACTCAAAAGTTACGACGTTGAGGGCATATGTTCATATGAAGTTTTTTTCTGAAAATGGACCCAAGAATAACCTCCTCAAATATTGGCATGTTATTAAGAAACACCCTGTATAAGTAATAAATACATGAAAAGTTTTTATTACTGGTCGACCACCTTTATTAGTCAATACTATATGGTAAGTTTGATAAATAACTACTTACTTCTTAGAAATATGTTCTTGTCCGTTTATCAATTTGTGCTTTCTATATTTGTACGTATCAGATAAACCAACACTGTCCCGTATCCGTTTCAATCTCTTATTTGGGAAGTTCTCGCTGATTTTGTCTTTTATATAAATGTCAGGTTCCATCGCTTCAGTTATAACATTAATACGTATTTGGTCCACGTTAAAAAAATTAAGTAACAGTCCTATTTTCCTTTCGGAAATGTTGAATTTCAGAAAGTTTAGTATAATATTGAATTTTAACCTGAAAAAAGGAGACTGTTGTTGGTTAAAAATGGGGGATGTAATCCCTTGACGTATTTTTACGAAACTTGAAGGATAATTATAACTTACCTTGGTATAGTACTTAGATCCAAGGCGGATACCGCGTACACTGCATTGAAGCTTGTTTTTGGTACTACATGCATATCGGTATCTTTTTCTTTTCGTGCGTCTTTCCAATGATCGCTTTTATCACAAAATAATATTTGTAAATCTGTACAATCTGGAAATAATAAGTAACATTTGTGTAACTTTGTCGAATTCTATGGAATTTATTTCAAATTTAAACTTTTTTTTTATGATCAAACACAAGCACTATAGGGAAAATCCTTTAAAGGCACTCTGGGAGTGGCGCGTGTGCGCATAAAGCGATTCACGTTGGTTTTGAATCGTTGGAGGTTGTATTCGTTGGGAAAAACGACCTCGGGAAGGTCGTTCCATAAGGATATATGACGTCCTCCAGATGAAAGATGGGCTACAGTGGTTCGTCGTGTATTTCTGCTATTCGCCGCTCTGGGCGGAATTAAGAGGGCAAGATCAGCCGAACACTTTCCATAAAAATATCTGTAAAAGAGAGTCAAATCCCCAACCTGTCTTCGATGTTCTAGGCTGTCGAGGCTCTTCGTCAGCTCGTTGTCTCCGATCAGACTAATGTCCCTCCTTTTAATGGAATCCAGTAGCTGAAGAGTATGTTTTGGTGCAGAGCTCCAGACATGAGAGCAGTACTCTAGTGATGGGCTTTGTATAGTATCAAAAATTGTTGAGGTGTGTACAACTTTTTGGTTCGGAAGAGTACACCAAGTTTTTGAGAAGCTATCTTGGCGATTGTCACAACGTGGTTATGCCAAGACATATTTCCTTCCAGCAAATTAATAGATGAAGCCAGTGGGATTGGCTATATCCGGTTCTGTAATGTTAACCTTTGTAGAGAAAACTTCTGCCTGTTTTTTTTTAGCGTTAAATTCGACTTGGTTACTGTCACCCCGAGCCAAAATTTCTTCCAGGTCTTTGAGGTCTTGAGGAACACGGGCATTGATGGTGAAGGTGTCTGAGAGAAATCCGTCAATCGCCACTTGCAGAGAGCGGTCCTTAAGAAAGCTAGACAACCATGCACTGAATCGACTGGGCATACCATAGGAATCTCAGTTTACTTAGAAGCCCCTCATGCCAAACACGATCAAAAGCTTTAGAAATTTCCAGTGCAACCGCCCGAGACTCCCCATGATCTTCCATTGCGTTGTTCCAAAGATGGGTGACAAAATTTAAACTGGACCAAAGACGTAACTTTTATTTGTATTATAGATTTCTTACCTATATGAAGTTTTGAGTAAAGTTGTTCCTCCATCTCCATTTTTGTTGCGTTTTCAGATATTTCAGTCTCCTGACATATATCCGTCCTTATTAAATACTTTCCCAGATCGACTACCA
Organism: Barypeithes pellucidus; assembly: GCA_963991005.1. NCBI lineage: Eukaryota > Metazoa > Arthropoda > Insecta > Coleoptera > Curculionidae > Barypeithes > Barypeithes pellucidus. The sequence goes on along the minus strand of OZ022565.1, from coordinate 12,468,725 downwards.
ACAAATTTTCTTCTGAACTAAAAAAAAATAATCGCGGAAGTTATTTTTCGTGTACGTTCTATATGCTGTGCAGTACGATTTATTTACTTACACTATGCAAGAGCTGGATTCGGGTATCACAAAATACGGAATTTTTATATCCAAATTGAGATCCCACTTCTGAAACACTTTTTTACTCACTGAATTGTACAAAAAGGTGGGTACTTTTTTAAAGTATTTAAGCAGATTGGTTCTCTCCATGCTTTTGGCTGCTTGAAGAAATACTTCTATATCTTCGAAGCATTGCTAAAAAGGTAACGTAAATTTTGAAAGAAGATGCATTTAACGAGCAAGCCGAGCTTTATTTTTCAAACGTTACCTTATTATAAATACACTCGACGGAACTCAAAGTGGCTTGCAATCTATGAGAAAAGACATCGCCTTTTTTATTCTTCTCTAAATTTATTGTAAAGAAGAACGCAGGGCTATCTTTTAGATGTTCGGAGGAAACTATTGTTGTCAGGGTGTTATTAGGACCGTTTCCTTCAACTATGACTCCCTCGATTTTAAGCGAAGTCTTGTAAGTAGAATCCAAAAAGTTAGGCTTCACGGACAATATCGTTTGCGTTAAAGTAGCCACTAGAACTTCCTTCTTAGAGTTGGTAAGGGTTAGGTTGAAGTTTCCCAATTTGAAGTTGTAGGTGTGTGCTAAAAACAGACCACATATCAGGTATCTAAGAACTTGTACCATCTGAAAAGTTCCGTTATTATACAGGGTGTTCCTTAATGACGTGCTAATATTTCAGGGTGTGGTTCCTTAGGCTATTTTATAAAGAAAAGTTCATATGAACATATGTCCGCAACGGCTTAAATTTTTTGCTACAGAGTGTTGAGTTTTTATTTTTTAAATGGGTATTTTTTAATATCTCCGAAAGTACTTTAGATATTATTTTCAATTTGGGTATGTGTTAATAGAATATAGAACCACAAATTTTAGTTAGAGAAGTTATTCAATTGTTCCACCAGTGGCGTCCCTGCAAACTTGTCCTCTGATATTTTCTACAAAAAATATGATACGCCACTGGCATTTTTCCATGTGATTTTCTGATTAGCCCGGTCAATTCTACATGAAAACGGTCTCTTGAGTTTTTCTCGTCAGACGCACCTTTCTTGAGTAAAACGACTAAATTCATATTGGAAAAAATATTATTAACATTGATAAAATAATTAATGATAAATTTTGTTTTATAAAAATTGTTGGAGTGCGCAACTCGATGTAAAGACGGCGGAAACATGCCTTTTAAGGGAACGTGGCCATTTCCAACAATTTTTATAAAACAAAATGGATCATTAATTATTTTATCAATGTTAATAATAATGAGTTTCAATATGAATTTAGTGGGTTTAATCAAGAACAGCGCGTCTGACGAGAAGAACTCCAGAGACCGTTTTCATGTAGAATTGACCTGGCTAATCAGAAAAAATATCCACATGCAAAAATGTCAGTGGCGTACTATCTTTTTTGTAAAAAATATCAGGGGACATGCTTGCAGGGACGCCACTGGTGGAACAATTGAATGACTTTCCTAGCTCAAATTTGTGGCTCTATATTCTATTAACACATACGAAATTTGAAAATAATATCTAAAGTACTTTCGGAGATATTAAAAAATAACCATTTAAAAAATAAAAATTCAACACCCTGTAGCAAAAAAATTAAGCCGTTGCGGACATATGTTCATATGAACTTTTCTTTATAAAAAAACCTAAGGAATCACACCCTGTATAGAAGTAGATTTTTTACCTATTTTTCTAATTTTGTCTTCTTCTCCATCATAATAGCCAATTTTTTCACAAAGTACTATTTTTTCAGGCGACGGCAACATAGACCACAAGCTCCTCTCGCTTTGACTTTTTGATTGCATCTAAAACGAATTTGAAACATTACCAATAAAAAAATGTATTAAAGTTTTTTAAACTTGCTTACCAATAACCTTGTATGTTGCCTAGCGATAACAACATTGATAATGGATAAATTATCTTCGTGTTTTTGCAAATCCATCTTTAATTCGGTATCGTTTGGATTGGCTATGATCTGCTTATAAGTCTCTATATACTTCTTGTACTGACTCCGTATGGTTCTTATCCGGCTCCATGTTAGGGGGCGGACTCGTTGTTCCAGGGTAGCCCATAAAGCATATCTGAAGTAAAATTCCGATATATATGGAAGGGATATTGGAAATGAACCTGTCTAAAACTAAATACATGGAAAACCTTGTAATGAGCGATTGCACTATGTTGAACGGTACCCCAATAGAGCAGATTTCCTCTTATCAATATCTGGGTCATGACATAAAAGTAAATAGAGACAATCAAACACGCGAACTTAGCAGGAGAATTGGTTTAACCTTGTCTGCTTATGGAAAACTGAAGCACATCTTTACATCCAACATTCCCATATGCCTGAAACGCAAGGTTTTCGAGCAGTGTGTTCTCCAGGTTCTGACCTACGGTGCCGAGACACTAAACAATCTCGATATAAAATAAAAATAGCACAAAAGAAGATGGAAAGAGCGATGTTAGGAGAAGGGAATCCACTCCCGCACCCAAACTTTGATCCCGCAAACCTGGGCGAATCCGCGGGATTTGCGGGATAGCGAACAATGAACTGCGGTATCTTTGGTCGACGCGTCGGGGATTCCCCGCCATGCTGGGCTATTGAAAATACGTTAAACAGAACAGTTTTCTTGCGTACGTGCGAAAGTAAGGGCGTTATTCTACTAGTATCTAGTGACATTTTTCAAGTGGTTGAATATAATACATGGAATTTAAACAGAAATCACAAAAATGAGCGGCAGTGTAGTTGACAAAGACAATAAAGGTTCAAGGTTACTTTGGAATTATTTTTTAAAGTCTGAAGATGGTCTTACAGCTAAATGTAAGCTATGCCCTAGCATTATCAAGATCTCTGCTCGTCCCACAAAGGTCTTCACACCCACTTACAAACAAAGCATAATATTAATTTGAAAGTCCAGAGCAGCAGGGGTAGTGTTGATATTGATAAAAAAACACAGCAAATGGAAGCTAGTACCAGCAGTTCAAGTAGTTTGTTTAGTTCTATTGCTAAGCGCTCAGATGTTAGTGGTTCTTCTGTGCTACCTAAGAACATGAAAATTACAGATTTTTTTCATCTGACAAAAGAGAGGAAAGAGTATCTCGAACGATAGCTAAAGATGATATACCCTTTGGAAAGTTTATCACATCGACCGATATGCGCCAACTATTCGAATCAGACGGCCACAAATTGTGTAAAATCTATTCCGCCGACAAGTGTCGAAGCTGAACGTGCGTTTTCAGCCGCAGGATACATGTGCACTAAAATAAGATCAAATCTAAAAAGATGAAACATTAAACATGTTATCTTTTCTCCGAAAATACTTCCAAAATCAATGTAACATGTAACCGTTAAACTGGTCGTACTATTGTATTGTACCTAAATTGCATAAAACAACTTTTTATTAACATACAGCACCCACATCTGGTCCGGCCACGTAGCAAGAATGTCAAACGGGCGATGGACAAAAAGGATTGTTGAATGGAGACCAAGAGAGGAAGCGTACCGAAATCGAGGGCGACCACCAACTAGATGGATGGATGGCTTAAAGCAGATGGAGACAAACTGGATGCAAGCGGCCCAGGACCGAAGAAAATGGGCTATGCTACGGGAGTCCTACGTCCAACAGTGGACAAGATAGTGGCTGGATTATGATGACATCATCCTCTTATCTACAAATCCCATTTTACGAAAAAGTGGTACCTCTTTTAGTACGGAAATTATTAATTATTTTTGGTCACAAGTCACCAAGTGCGCGACGAAGAGAGGCAGACCTACGTTTTCTAACGATGCAAAGGATAGAAATATTACTAACCAACTAACTAACTTCATTAGTTACAATGTTAGGCCCTTTGACATGTTTTTTTATGAGAAATTCGTTTAATTTATTTTATCTCAGAACTCGAAAAATGCCAACTTATACATATACGATGAGAGGTTTAAAAACATTTTTTTACTTACTTCCACCAAACTTTTTGATTATCCATAATTTTCTCACTTGGTCGTTCCGACAAGAACTGCCATTTTATAAGCATTCTGTTGAAGTTATCCACGACCGCCATTATAGAGTCGTACTGCGTTTTTGACACTTGGAGATTGCAATCCTGAACGATAATCTCGGTGTTTATTTTCGAGACGTGGCCCGTTTTGGACTTTGCTATCGTCATTTTTATTTTTGACATCATCGGCTTAACAACTGGAAATGAAGAAATTCATTTAAGAGTCATTTCGTTTCCCTTAATCGGTTAATACAGTGAAACCTCTCTTAGGCAGACACCTACGGGACCGTCTAAATGTGTCCGCCTAATAGAGATGTCCGCCCATGGGAAATTTGTTATTAGGTAATATGTAAATGCAAAATCATTACTATGTATGTACAAATAAACATATCATAACAAAAATACACTAGTTTTAGTAATAACGTAGTTTGACGTGTTTGCGTTTTATACTTGCAAATCTAGAAAATGTAATTCCAAGTCTGATAACAATTCCATTGCTGTAGAGTCACCTCTATTCTTTGCATACTCTTATAATTCCTTTACCATACTAATGGCTTGTTGATAATTGTTGACATTTGTTTGATTATTGCATTCAACTTCTTCATCAGAGTCGTCAGATAGTGATGTGGTTTCAGTTTGGACTACATAATCGGTAGGAATGGGGTCACTATCATCTTCTAATAGCACATTGCTATCAATGTTAATGACCTCGCCCAAATCATTGTTATCAAATTACAAACTTCCACCACATCAATATTCTCTTTCAGACTCAAAAGGCGACATTTTTGTGCCATTGTTTACGATTTCAACCTTACATCTCACAAATAAACGGCGGACTGCTGTCGGGGAATCACACATACTTTCATTCGGCGAAGTCCTTTCGCGCTGCCACACATACGCGATTGGTTGCCGGTCTGTCTTCAGGAAGTTTTTGCACCGTACTTATTCGTTTCCCAAATACTTTAAAAAATTGTTTTTGTCTATTTAAATGAGGGTTTTCGCACTCTTTGTATGAAAACAGCCTGTCCGCGTCCGCCCAAAGGAGAGTCCGCCCGAGAGAGGTTGATTTTCATGGAATTCCATATACCTAGTTCCGGACTATGAAAAAATGTCCGCTTATTAGAAGTGTCCGTTATGAGAGGTTTCACTGTATTTCTATACTTACTGAATTTAAAGTTTTCTCCTTCAAACGCATAGGTTTGTAAGCTATGTACCATCGAGTTGCGCCATTGATAGTATTGAGCCGGCAATTCCCATTGTTTGGGCGACGTGCCCGTATTCCAGTAAGCCGACATGGCTTCTATTTTGATAAGATAGTAACCGGTTTCTGAGTTTGGATCGTATTGAGATTTTTTCCACTTGCTAAAAAAAAAATGCATGTTTTTTTTAGGAATTTAACTCAAAGATAGACTATCTATAAGTCTCACCTATTCGTAGTTTGGGCTGTGATCGAGCCGATGCATAATCCGGCAGCGATAGGCATAGACCAGCTGAATTCATCCTCATACCTGACGTGGACATTGGTGATATTAATTTGAATGTAATTCAAAATGTTGGATACCAAGTGCTCGGCGAACGCCGCAGGTCCTAAAATTGGGAAACCTTTTTGTCGAAACGCAAGATTCAAAAGTTTATTTACGTTCATAGTTTTTTTCTGTACTGCTTACCTCCTAAAATACCTCCTTCATACTCCAATATATCCAAGGTGCTCTTCTTGTAAGCTCTGAGTAGTTTTTTGTTTTTTTCAGGATCGTACGGGTCGTTTCTTACAATCGGATTGACCACAATGTGTACGTCCTCGATGTTGACAACGATCGGTTGATTCCAGAGTGCGGTCCATGGTATGTGGAGCCATATCTTTCCGATAGTGCCCGCTTTGACTTCTATAGGTAAGTTAACTTCATACTGAAATTAGTTTTAAATTAATGTCGAAGGCGTATGGGCCAGTGGCGGCTCGTGACCTATGATAGAAGGGGTTCACAAGTAGGGTGAATTATTTTTAAAATTTTATTTTTGTGTGACGACCAAACAATTACTTCTAGGCGTTTTAAATGTAGAAAGAATAGAAGTAATAAGAAAATGCGTTAAGTAAAACATATTTTTATTTCTTTTTTAATTTTACACAAGGAAATACAACTTTTGGAAAATAAGAAAGGTTTTCTTAGTGTGTATAGCTGTCTCGTAACAATATTTATACAGTCCACTACTTATACTACTAAAGCCATCTACGAGCTATCAAGAAAGCCGAATGATGTCCAATACTACTACCGCCATCTACGAGTTATCAACAAAACCGAATGATGTCTAATACCACTACGTCATCTACGGCTACGTCATTAGGCGCAACCAAGACGAAAACAATAGTTAACTGTTTTATGACGAGAACGAATCGAGCCACGAGACTGACAAGTTGGCATTCTTCATATGTTCAGTGTTTTTTAGTTTAAATCCTTAAATAAAATGGTTTAAAATCATATCGAGTATCATTTATCGAAATACACAACATTTATCGACCCTACACAATAGTGCTTAAACGTAAAGTCCATTTTTCGGTTCTTAATTGTAGAAAATTGATCAATAACAGCCTCATTAAGTTTGGAATACCTTCTATAAATTTAATAAAATAAAGTCCCTAGATTTACCCTTTGTGGTCTGCGATAAATTAATTTCGGGTTTAGGTGTTCCCGCATTCTTCACTTCAATTTCTTGCTCCAAACTCAAAGAGCTAAAGTTATTTCTTAAATAGTCCACCGTCAACTATTCATTTTAACTTAATAAATATATGATATTAAAATATTAAAACATACACGCTCGAATTTCTAACTAGATGCACGAACAGACAACAGCGCGGTGCACACAAAAACTGTGCGCCTTTTCCATGTTAAATCGCCATAGCCCCCGCTGCCACCCGCCACCTGTTACTACCGAGAAACTGCACTACTTAATCGCACGTGCGAGCAAGTCTCGTCATAATCGTCATTTACCTCGACCGAGGCACGGTTTCCGGATCTATACAGTTTGGTTTGACGGGATGATAAAATATTAGGGAGGGTCGGACTTTTTTAGTTTGACGGTACGATAAAATATTAGGGAGGGTCGGACTTTATACGATAAATAATATTCAATGAACATAAATTAATATTTTTTATTCGTTTTGTTTTGGGGGTGCACGTGCGCATGTGCTCCTGTGGAAGAACCGCCACTGATATGGGCCTATTCCACTAAGAGGAAGTTTGCACTGTTATAATCTGAGTATTGTACACCAAGGATTTAAAAAAGAACTTACGAGAGCCTCCGCCTTTAGCTTAAGATCTGTCAGCTGGACTTTTCCAGAGAATATGCCGACGTTTAGATTCTCCGTATCCAGGTCTTGCACATATTTTCCTAATAGCTGATTTAAAATCCTAGCTACTGCACCCTCCAACATCTGAAAAAAAGAGCTTATGACATTTCCTCAGCTTTGGAATTGTTTTAGTTTTACTAGGGGTTAAAAAAAACCCAAGGGACGAAATCACAAGATGTTAAGTCCCATGCCGTAGTGATCCAGCTGCTGCAAACCTGCGTTCTTACCCTTTAGATACCGCATGGTCATTGCAATATTAATCCGGAATTGGAATGTTTTCTTCCACTTATTTAGAAACTTCTAACCAGTTTTTATGGTGGAAGCATTTCACACGCGCCTCTAGTTACATGATAAAACGCATTTCATTTGGGATACTCTGTATGTTATTATAATCAATTGACCTTCTACTGGTTAACTTGAAACGTCGATAATCTAAAGCGTTAGCGATATTTGACTTTTTGACCAAAACCTAGTTCTTGCTGCATTGTTGTGACGTCAGATGAGGGCCAATATGGCCTCTTTTCGCCATCTGGCTCGACTCGAGCCAGATATATTTGTTCGATTATAAGCACGCAAATAATTATCCAAAATTGAAATTCGTAATATATTGTCACCATATTTTAAGATCATAACGCTAATAAAATAAACAATACATTATTACTAAGTATTTCCAGTACAACACAACAAAAATTATTTATTACGTACCTTGCCTGGACGTTTGAAAAACGTGATTTTTTTAATATGTAACTAAGTTTTATTGTGCGAAATTTCACATTTCTAGATTCTCGTCATTTTAATTATAAGTTTCCCGATGTCGGGGTTTAATATCGATTTTCCCCACCTGATTTTCCGCTGCCCTGGATGGAAGTTGTTCCCACACCGAGAACGTCGCGCCATCTTATGGGAAATATCGGTATCCAGAAAATGGAATCTGAATATACACTCGCCGGCATAAAATTCCGCCATCCTGAAATTTTGATCAAGTTTGATATTTTATAACTTTTTTATTTTTTATACGATTTTCGTGATTTTGTTATCAGTTTGTAGATCCATTTATTGCGTTTTTCCTTAATTATTTTATAAACTAACATTTTTCGATTAGGCTATATTATACAGGAGTAAATCAAACTGTTGTTTTTTGTCTTAATTTCAAAACACCTTGTAGGAAAATTAAGGTGGATAATTTTATTTACATACCGTTTCTTGCAATCTTTGATGTATTCTAAACATTTCGCTTTTTGGTTCAAACGATGTTATTTTTAGAAAATGTATGTCAAGCTTTCGGTTAAAAATTATCGACGTTGGCTAAGTACGCGATTATTGTGATAGAATATATTTGACAGTGACAATATTCTTATTATGTACTATTCACTGATGAATCCAGGGTATGTTTAAGGTCGCCGGGAAGTCGTGAGCAGGTATACATACGTATAAATGAAAGACTGCTGACTGAATCATATCAGAACGAATCTCACATCATGGCGGTTCATGATTTAGGCGGGTATTTCTACCGAACCACGCCATCTTATATTTGTTGAAAATGAAGCTCTAACCGCCTACCGTTATATTGAGGAAATCCTCCAAGAAGTTGTTGTTTCATTTGCTCCTTTCATTGGGAACCAATTTACATTAATGTATGATAATGCTAGACCTCACGTTGCACATGTAGTGAGCGAATATCTGGATGAAATTGGACTTCCAAGATTGGAATTGCCAGCATGTAGCCCGAATCTCAACCCAATCGAACATCTTTGGGATCAACTGGGCCGTTCGTCGTCTTCCTGTAGGTATAACCACAAACTTACAACTGGCGCTGACCGAAGAATATCAGGCTTCCCTCAAGAAAGCATAAGTAACCTTATTCATTCGATGCCACGAAGGCTGCAAGCTGTCATTACTGTAAGACGAGGAAATACACGATATTAAAATTGTTTTTGTTAATTAACTTTATGATATACCTAGTGTTTGTTTTTATTAATAAAAATCAGGGTTGTTTCGTTTTAAACGTTTTGTATAAAACAATTCTTTTAAACAATCGTTTGAGTTTAAAACAATGTTTTGTTAAAAATGTTTAAAACAGGTAAATTAAACACGCGTTGTTTTTTTTTTAGTAAATTGATTATTTAACAGGAGTATACTTAATTTATGCAACAACTTGGTGTGAAAATATTTATTGATAAATAGTAATAAAACTACTTACTAAAACAGTAATTTTGATTCAAATTAACAAAATAATAAAAGTTAGGTAACTAATGAACATCATGCACAGAACTTTGGTAGGTTTAGAAAACTACAAATAAGTGTATAACCCGTAAGAAAAAAAAAAGGAATAAGGTAAAAATGTATAATAATCACTGATCGGAAGTGACATCAGTTAGCGCCGTAAGTGGGTGCATTAGAATTTAGTTCTTTAAAAATTGTAACCAACTTATCTGCTCTGACATTGCCTAGCTTATTACGGAGTTTGGAACGAACTAACTAAGTGTTTCTATGTTGGCGGACGAAGCAATATCTCTATGTAGCTATATGGCATAAATGGTGCACATCTGCCTGAAAATTAACAATCGTTGGCATTGCCTCTGTTTGTAGATCCATTTATTGGGTTTGTTGAATGGTAGGTTTCTACATATTCCATGGCAATTTCTAATTGCCTTTGAGTCTATCTCCCCTAAAACGATTATCAAGAAAGTTTGCTAAAAAATGAACTGGAGTTCCATCTCTAAACGTTCTATAACCTTATTTACGTCACTCATTGAAAATTCCCCATTTGATTTCTTGTTTTCAAAAGTCTCCAATAGTTCGAACCATATTTCTGTCGCTCCTCCTATCATGCAAGTGTTTTTTTTCAACTCTATCTAGAGCCACAGCAATGTATTTTAATTTTTTGTGATACTCCTGTGAATTAACATTTAAATTAACGTCAGTAACTAATTTTATGATGTCGTTCTCAATAAGTATTCTGTTAGTACACACATCAAATAATATTGGCCAGTTTTTCAAATAACTCCAAGCACCTTACGTTACTCTCGACTCCCAGCACTTCTAAATCATAATAATAATAATTTCTACTGCACGAAATGGTGTGTTCGTCGCATATAAATATCTGGCTATTTGTATATCCATCTTTTTCTTGTCTGACTCGCTCGTTCGAATAATAAAATTTGACATGCTGCTACTTGATACTGAACCAGCAGAAGTAGACGATTTCGAGAGCACCACAGCGCCTAACAAACTAAGCATCTTGAGAATGTCATGATTCTCGGCAAAAATCCTAAATGTCGTAAAACTCTATGAATAGAAAACATTCTGAGATGTCCACTGGGAAAGGAGTTTAAGTTATCTTTTAAAGTCTACTAAAAACATTGAAAACATGTTTTAAACTATGTTTTTAATAAGGTTTTATTTGTTTAAAACATGAATTTTAAAAGCAAAAAAAAAAATGTTTAAAACAAAAAAAACTGTTTAAATCAAAAAAACACTTGTTTTGTTTAAAATTAAAAAATACATGATTCTTTGCAACCCTGATAAAAATAGGCTTCAAATCAGCGTTTCATTGAAAATTTTGCAGCTCGCAGCAGAAAGGAGATAATGGAATGAATCAAAAAACGAAATGTTTAGAATACATCAAAGATTACCAGAAACAGTATATAAATAAAATTATTCACCTCAATTTTCCTACAGGGTGTTTTGAAATTACGACAAAAACAACAGTTTGATTTACTCCTGTATAATATAGCCTAATCAAAAAAACCTTACTTTATAAAATACTTCAGGAAGAACACAATAAATGGATCTACAAGCTGATAACAAAATCATGAAAATCGCATAAAAAATACATAAGTTATAAAATATCAAACTTGACCAAAATTTCAGGGTGACGGAATTTTGTGCCGGCGAGTATACGGGGTGGCCCATCGAAAACAGTCCAGCAAGGTTTACGGCTGTGTACGTGAAAATTAAAAAAAAACCTCGGACCCGTAAACTTGTGTTTTCGGGGGGATACGTTTCACTATTAATTTCATCCCTGTAACCTTAACCCCCCTAGCGGGGGTGGCTACTGCCCTAGTTTTTTCATATGTGAATGGGTATGTTGTGATACATCTTTTTAAAGAGCATTAAATTCTCTTTAAAATGGCGCTTTGTTTTGTAAATTTGAGCTACGCGCCGCCGAGAAATTGCGTTTTAGAAAATGTAATTTTATTGAGTAATACTTACATGTTATCTTATTAAATGTTGAAAATGTCCGCCATTCACCTCCATACAATACTACAACAACTGTTCAAAGTGTTCTCGGACATGGTGAAGAACATCTGGTGTAATTTGTTGACAATGATTAGTAATGCGGTTCCGTAAATCTTCTAAGGATTCGGGTTGGGTGGCATAAATTTTGGATTTTAGATGTCCCCACAAAAAGAAATCAAGGGGAGATAAATCGGGCGTTCTCGATGGGCCACCCTGTATTTTGCTGCAAATATTTTATCTAATAGAAGTTTTAGTCTGAAACAATGAATCGTTTTGATTTATTTCCAAATCAAATCCCAACCGAAAGGGTTTGATCGAACAAACTGGGATAAATTAAACATGGTTTATGATTAACAATTTTTATTAAGTCTGCTGCAGCCTATATACTAACAAATTATAAAAAATAAATACATACATTTTTACAATATACACACATGATATATAAACGGAGAAATACTAGGTTCTATTTGGCTTATACCATTTTTTTAAAAATGCTTTGAATTATATGACCGATTTTATCGACCCTTTACTGATAATATACATAAAACTAATCTAGCTTACAAAAATATTACATTAATAGTATGTTATATCATAAGGATTAAAAGTGCATCATTGTTTTACGGGCATTTCAAAATTGCGACTAAAGAAAGCACTTTTAGTCCGTATAATAAAATATACAGGGTCCTGCAATAGTGTGTCAGGCTTCAATAGCTCCTATACAAATTAACTGAGGAATTTCATGCATATGCCAATTTATACTGTATTATAGGGTGCATTTCAGGAAAATATTTTTAAATATACAGGGTGGCCCAAAAATGTGTGGTAACATGGACACTAATACGAACCTAAATATGCAATAAAATACTGGGTGTCCCATTTAAAAAAATACAGCATTATTTTACCACACATGTTTGGGCCACCACTAAATGTATTTTCCTGAAATGCAATATAAATCGGCATATGAATGAAATTTCTAAGTTAATTCGTATATGAGCTATGGAAGCCTGACACACTTGCAGGACCCTGTATACTATTTTTTCTTCAACAAAAACAAAATTAATACATTTAGCAATGGTTTTGTTTCTTCTTCAAATAAAATAGTACAAAAAGGTGAATACTGGCTCCCCTGTACATTTTATAGAAAAACTGCATCATAGCTTCATGAAGAGGCCGATATAGTGAACCCATGTGCCGAGTTTGAATACATTTTGATGAGTCAATCCTAAGCTATTCCATTAAACTTGATGGCAAAACCACGAAACTCGCATAGTTCAACGGCAAACACCAGGCAAGTAATTTTTATTACGCTATTGCCAAAAATTGACGTAAAAATGAACTTAACGAATAATGAAAATATTGTCACTGACCCTAATTTTGGTTTTGTCAATGTTAAAATTTGATTTGCTGGTGTTTGCTGTTGTGTTACCTGAACTATGAGAGTTTCGTTGTTTTGCCATCACGTTTGATTGAATAGCTTAGGTTGGCTCACCAAAAGGTATTCAAACTCGGCATATGGGTTTACCATGTCGACTTCTTCAAGAAAAAATAGAGGAACTGTATGTTTTCAATAATTGTGAATTATACAATTTCAAGTTCAAGAATTAATAAATATGACAAAGTTGTATTTTTTCTAGTCCTAAAAATGTAATTTTTAAAAAGTCAATCCCAAAACGGTTTATGAAGAAAACCCGTTTGAGGAATTTAACGTGGTTTGGTCGTTAGGGTAGTCTATTTAAAATAATAATATAATCTTCAACACTTGAACACTCTGTATAATTATCGATAAACATAAGACGCGCCACTAGGGTTGCATTCAATTCTGGAGCTTTTTATTTCCCCGCACTATCGGACCACCCTGTATATGGTCCTACACAGAAGTAACATATATCACACATAACTTAAATTTATAAAACATTTTGGTAATAAACGCGATTCGAAACAAAAACCAATAAAATATTTGTTTTGATCATTTATTATATACAGGGTGTCCCAGAATATGTGGGCAATCTCCCGGGTGATCTATCTGAACCCGGGAGATTTTCCACATATTCTGGGACACCCTGTATAAATAACATATAATTTATATCAAGAGCTAGAGGGTAGAAAATTGTTGCCTTCCGTAAACGGTGATTTTATTGAATCATTTAGTGAGAAAATATAAATTTCCGAAAATTTGCACTATTTTTAAATTCTAGATAATTTATACACTACACTACGCATAGATAATTCAATTTCTTAAGTACTAAATACGTATAATTTACAAGTAAAGTTAAATTAAACATCTTAAACAAAAAGTCCGGTAAATTGGAGTCTTAATGTTCAATGGTACACCAATAACTTCTGTAAAAAATACATTGTTTATTCAAAATCCCGTTTTTTTTTCAAAATAAATGCCATGTCCGCATCGACTGATCATAATAAATAATACTTTGTGTTTCGTATCCGTGCGAAATGGTTACATTTTCTTATTTCGTTCAAATACTGCTGTTATTATTCGTATATTTCACAGAAAGTTGTTACAGGTAGTTTGTTGATAACGTCGGATCAATCTAATACATCAATCAGAAGATATAAAAAAAAAATTAATTGCAGCGTTGCCAGGTCTAGTGAAATTTCACTAGATCTAGTGATTTTTGTGTAATCTTTATCAAAATGACCCGTTCTAGTGATTTTTTTCAGTTTCAGAAGGTAATTAAATACAGTTTAATTTATTCAAACAACATTGTGTATAGTTAATTGTTGGAAACTCATTCCGATACTCAGTGCCATCTACCGCTAGTAGACACACTGTATATATTTTTTTAATATACTATATCTTGTTATCATCATTTATGTTAGAAACAAAATACTATGTTATAAGATTTATTCTTAATTAACGAACTTCCCCCTTCCCCCCTTTTTTAAAATTTTTAACCTAGTGAATTTTTAAAGCGCGATCTAGTGATTTTCCAAATTTTGACCTGGCATCACTGATGAATTGGTTATTCTGTATTTTAGACTTCATGAGCGTGATTCGTTTCTTTTAAATAAACTAACATTACAATAATCTGAATAGGAACAAAAAGTGGTTCTACCTAACTAGGCATAGCTTGCAATAATATAAATATAGCGTCAAAATCATGTCACCATTGTCCTCAACTTGTACAACTCGGTATTACTTCTAGAGATGCGATCGGAGCTGGATCCAGTATCTATTTAAAACGCTCGTCTATTAGCTTTAAGAACACGCACATCGGACAGTGTTCTTCTACAGCGTCAATGTATCCCAGATTTCATAATATCTTTGACAAGAAAACGCTACTTATAATACCACAAGCCATACTGTCTTAAACCAGCACTACGTATTGTGATTATTATTATTCTTTTTAATATCACCGTTGCTAGAGGGAGCACCCGGAACACTAGGACTCCTGATTGGCGTATTGTCCACAAGCGTGGCTGCCAGCGGCTGATTACCTGTTTCTGGCAGGAAAAGGACCGAAGCGCCCCCTACTATGCCGAACACCGACAGGACTAGAAGAGGCAGTGATGCGTGTATGGAAACCTAGAAAAAGTTTACAGGTTAACGACTTACTTTAAATTTGCCATTAAAATGGACGTGTGAAGGTGAAAAAGAAGAGACTTACAAACTCCCACAAATACGGCACTAGCATCAACGCGATACCAGCAGGAACGTTAGCAGCGCCCACCCCAATATTCCTGATGATGGTGGGATATAACTCGGCGGTGTACACGGGGATGATGGCGTTCGACGAGCTGATACAAAACTTGCTGCTCATCATGAAGGTCGTGATCAGCCATTGCAGATCGTTGGATATCCACGATACCGGTATGGCTAGACAGGCAAATATTCCTGACAGGGCGATTGTGATGGCCAACGGCCAACGACGGCCGCCTTTGATGAGGATGATGATGCTAATGGCGACGGCCGGAACTTCTACGATGCCCGCGAGGACCTAAAATAAGGTTAGATTTCGAGTTTTTCCAAAAATAAATATTGTCAGATAGATACAGGGTGTTATGGAAATGACGTATTATATTCAAACCGGCAATTCCTGAGATGAAAATAAATTGAAGAAAAATATCCAAAAAATGGCGCTTTAATTTAATATGCCCTGTACATGACCTGGCGTCAAACCAAAATTAAGCACGTGGTGACACTGGGAGAAAGATAAACAAAACAACAAATGCCGGAAAACGTCGGTGAATTTTGAGCAGTGTTGTCACTCTTTAGAAAGTCAATAACCGTTTGACAGATTGGAAGTTGTTTATTTTTCAGGGTACATTATTATAAACTTTTACGTTCAGTTCAGTTCGCTGGGAAACAATCTCTGATTTATAAACTTGAAGTGACTCGAACCAACCGCCGCGGCGTTTATAAATGGTCAGGTTTGTTCTCATTTGTCCAATTCGAACGACACTCGTCGGAACTGAACAACTTAAATGCCACTTTACCCTTTAGAAAAAAAACTGCAATTTAGTTACCTTTCCGGCCTTATTTAAAACCAACTTAATTTATAAAAAAACACCAAGTAGGCAATCCAAACAAAAACCGGCACAATAACCTCACAAAACACAAAAACAAAAGCACAAATTCACATTAGTTTTCGCGTAAATTTGTATGCACCTCATGAACACATCTAAGTACCATTCAATCTGAATTAGTATTTTAAAGTGCTACTGTGTAGACAAAAATACGCCCTTATTGTATAAAGTTTCATCCGCTGGTCTGGGAAATAATATAATTTTTTCATACATTCGTATTTAACATCTAAAAATTTATAATAACTACACGTTTCAGTCTGTTTCGGGTTTATTCGGTCGGTCGATCGATATTGGGTTATTTGGAAATATCTAAAAATACATCGTTGCCACTTTCGATGTTTTAAAAGATTATCTTCATAAATTGCGGAATTTCCTTCTGTAATATTACTGTCTTGTATAATTATTGTCTCGAAAATGGCAACCGCGTTATTTTTCCGAATATGTACGAAGCACTTGGCCCTTGGTTGGACTCGTCTATGTTAAGACTGAAGGGAAGGTCATGTTGTTGTCAACATAATTATTTCATCGTTCTTCATTAAAGGATTAAAAATTGTTTTAGGCGCATTGAAATTAGCGATTTTATTATTTCATTTCTGGCTTTCTATTGCGAAATAACTTGTATCCTATCTTCTGCGTGTGCTGTTGTTCTATGTGCACGATAGTGTAATTATGCGTTAGTGTTTAGTGCTTTTGTGTAATCTGATAATAGGTGCATATCTTCAAAAAAATTAATTTGAAACTCGTGGGTGTCTGTGTGTTTCTTTAAGCGATTTAGTGTAATTTGTTCTGTTTCACTATGTATTTTTTTCTCTCGACGATATGCCGGTTATGTTCAGAGATTGGAAATAAGAGACCGAATGGGGTTTAGTGGGTATAAGCTTATTATGCAGACCCACACTATCATCAGGGCACGTGATGAGCATAAACCTCTTCCCATAGAAAAAATAACTGAAGATGTCTGTGCCCTTGATTCCTTACTCGTGTCGGCGGCCTGGATTTAATTTCTAAGTAAGCTAAATATTTATTTTTATAAAAAACTAAAGTTTTACATTTTTACACAGTTGGCAACATTGCGCCGTAACATGTATTTATTACACAGCTGGGCACTGTAATATGATTAATGACCGCGGAGTCACCTGTGAGTAAGAGGGTGTGTTACCCCACTTTTTAAACGTTCGCTTTGAAAAAAAAATATGTAGCGCTTCTCTAGGCCACCCCAGGAGTCACCCATTTAAACATAATACGTCATTTCCATAACACCTTGTACACTTACAGAATTTAAATAAATATCCCCTCCAATGTTATTCAGGTTAAGGACCAGTCCATAGTAGACCAAATATACCACGAACCATATCAGGAAGAGGATTAAAGTTTTTTTCCTCATCGGGGCAGTTTTGAACAAATCCGGAACGCCAACGTCAACGGTTTTTTGTTGTGGTACTTTATGTACAATGGGCAGTTGCTTTTCCAAATTAGACGGTAACGTCTTGTTGTTGAATTTGGCGGCTTTTTCCAAAATAACGATCACTTCTTTGGTGCGGCCTAACGCTAGAAGCCATCGCGGCGATTCTGGCAGGAAGAACCTAAAAAAACAAATAATTAATCGAGCTCCATTACATACCACTTAAAACATTAAACCTACCAGCTGGTTAAGAATATCGCTCCTGGCAGTGACACTGCCAATTGTAGATGTCTCCAATCCCTCAACAAATAAGCCATTCCTGATATGGTGCAGTAGCCCAATGATACTGGGAACAGATACGATATCCCAGCGATTGTCCTCCAGTGACCACCCACCAGTTCAATGGCTAGTACGAAGCCGCTGAACACTACAGACACCGAGAAGAATCCCAGGAGACAGCGGAGAATGACGTAGAGTTCGAACCACGGGGCGAAAGCTATTGCCGTACCTGCAAAAGATAAACATCAATGTCAATCAATAATTATGCCGTTTAAGTCTGGTTATTCGTCACAGTTCCATAGAAGTTAATCTGATGGCTATACGGAATTACGGCAACCAAATCGAAGAAATTGCACCAACTCACTATTCATAAGTTATGATAGCACAGAAGATGGGTGATTTTATGCATTGGAATAGCTCACGCCCCACCGTCTTAAATTATTGATGGGCTACCGTCGCTACCAGTATGTGAATTGTGACGCGTTACTAGTCGGGCTAGATTAATTCATGATTCGAGCTATCAAAACTTGACATTTAAGTTGTTCTAGTTTACGATGGTGGCCGGAATAACTCACACTTTGGGCTGCCAGACTCCAAATTTTGGACTACCAGTACCTAAATTGTGGACTATTGGAACTCAAAATATTTCTTTGATTTAACGCCTGCATATTGTGGATTTCAATTGCCTTTTGGGTTTTCAAGATATGACATTTTTGTTGTAGGTATATTTAAAAAAAAAATCAAATGAATTATAGACAGGAGAGCATACTACGGCTAAGAAACCATGCGGACGAAGTGATGACGATTGTTTATAAACAATAATACAATTTGTATGCATCTCCCTTCTGTCCCTCCATGTTACGCCAACTGACCAAAATTATGCAAAACACAATTTTTCACGCACAGAGAACAAAGATGAAAAATCCCGCAAACGGCCAACAGGTGTCTATACGCGCGATCGAAGGAGAATTGACGACTAACAATGGAATGAACGGGGCTAAACCTGCACGAGCACGAATTCGGAACTTTCCGTGACCTTACGATCTTGCGTTTTACCCACGATATGGGGTTTTGGAGCACGTTTCCTGAATTATTCCAACTCAAAATAATTTACACATGACAATGAGTTAAAATAATGCACGTCCGGGTTAAAACGACACTTTATAATCAATTAGTAAGTTTTCCCAACCAAGAAACTGAGTTCAGGTAACTCATAAAATTGTTATAAAATGAGAAATTGTGGTGATCCCAAATATGTTTAAAATGTTGATAAAAAATCTCTTTCTGGGTTGAGGCGAACCAAAAGAACCTGAATTACTGTAACGTTTTTAAATAATTTGTGATAATTCGTAGGCTCAGTTAGAACAACATAGACAGGTGGGTTGAGGTAGCTCCAATTTTGTAACCCACGACATTGGTAATTGCATTTTTATCAGTGGTCGAATATTTCCCATGGAAACCAACCTGGTCTCGATGTTCAAGGCTGTCAAGAATCTTGTTCAGTTCGTGGTCTCCAATCAGACGAATGGTTCTCCTTTCGATGGCATGTGTTTTATTGGAGAAAGCTTAGCCACCAACCCGAGTTCTACTGAATTCTGATTAATCCAGCCATCTACAGCCGGAGTTTAGTGTAGTACTCTTAATTTATATGCGTATGCTTACCTAATGAGCACTGTACAAAAATCGAAACCAGCAACGTTCTCTTTCTTCCGTATTTATCCGAAATAATACCACCAACAAGACCCCCAACAGCTACACCGGCCAAAAACATCATCTCGGCCAAGTTGATCAACGTTTTCCTATCACAGACCAAATTAAATTGCGAGGTAATGGTTACACCTGAAATAACAGAGAAAATATTCTTATTGTTTTTCAAATTTCTAAATAAAATTAGTCTTAGTGGGATTTTAGAGGACATTTATTGTAATCATGGATGTTTGTGGTCAATACCCGGGAGTAATTTTGTTGACATATTACCATAGTAGTACCCATTGGCACGTATTGAACAAGAATAGCTTCTGCTGATAAAGAACGGTTTCTAGGTGACGGTAAGCAATTAACAGATGATTTAAGTAAGTGTAATCTTTTATATTATGATATAAAAACGCGTTGCTGCTCTTTGAATTTGCTTTCCTTTGAACTTTTGCCAACATTTCTTTTATCTTTCATATGGTATATAAAGTATCCCGTATGTTTTGAGTATATTTCAAAGTTGGTCCTACGTAGTATGGTTTATAATACATTTTAGATATTATTTGTACAGGGTGTGCCATTTTCGACACTTTTATAGGGTATCTCCGTAATTATTAGTGCTATCAAAAAAGTAATTTAGGTGTCATGTGCTCTTTTTGGGTCAAATTTAAAATGGTGAAATCAAAATTTGAAAATTTTCGCTCGCTTAAGAGATACGGGGGAAAATCACAAAATTGACAATTTCAAAATTACCCTATGTTTTCTTAGTTAAAAGAGATAGAGAAAACTTTTTTATACAGAACTTTCTTTATATTGATTGTTGAATAATCTGCCGTTTTCACAATACGTATACGGGGTCAGGTAAAAATGTTAACGGACCTAACCTCATTTTTTAAATGGAGCACCCTGTATATTTTAATCTAAAAATATATTAGTTTAAATTATACTTTCAAATATATAGCAAACCATGGATGATATTGGTATCCTAGGCGATTTATTTAAACTTTATTACTTTAAACCACAGTAGACCATGAAACAAAAGCTAATGTCCTAGAAAGAACTATGTTGACTATTAACATTTAACGTCAATTTCGTTTTTACATATACATTTGTGAAAATGACGTATCAACATTTTGAAAAATTTGATATGATATCAGTTTATATTGAAAGTGGAAAAAACGAAGAAATAGCGCAAAATTTATATTTTGTTCGCTATCCGGAAAGACGGTAACCATTGCGATGATTCCCGCTATATTATGACGAGATTTGCTCGCACGTGCCATTAAGTAGTGCAGTTTCTCTGTGGTAATAGGTGGCGTGGCAGCGGGGGATAGCGGGGCTATGGCGATTTAACATGGAAAAGGCGCACAGTTTTTGTCTGCACCGCGCTATTGTCTGTTCGTGCATCTAGTTAGAAATTCGAGCGTGTATGTATATTTATTAAGTTAAAATGAATAGTTGATGGTGGACTATTTAAGAAATAACTTTAGCTCTTTGAGTTTGGAGCAAAAAATTTAAGTGAGGAATGCGGGAACACCTAATCCCGAAATTAATTTAACGCAGACCACAAAGGGTAAATCTAGGGACTTTATTAGAAAGTTTAAAAATAAAATATATGAAAAAAATTTCATAGAGGGTGTTCCAAACTTAATGAGGCTGTTATTGATCAATTTTCTACAATTAAGAACCGAAGAATGGATTTTACGTTTAAGCACTATTGTGTAGGGTCGATAAATGTTGCGTATTTCGATAAATGATACTCGATATGATTTTAAACCATTTTATTTAAGGATTTAAACTAAAAAACACTGAAAATATGAAGAATGCCAACTTGTCAGTCTCGTGGCTCGATTCGTTCTGGTCATAAAACAGTTAACTATTGTTCTCGTCTTGGTTGCGCCTAATGACCTAGCCCATAGATGGCGTAGTGGTATTAGACATGACATCATTCGATTTTCTTGATAACTCGTAGATGGCGGTAGTAGTATTGGACATCATTCGGTTTTCTTGATAGTTCGTAGATGGCTTTCGTAGTATTAGTAGTGGACTGTATAAATATTGTTACGAGGGTTGCATGCGACGACGTTAAGATCCGACAGCTATACACACTAAGAAAACCTTTCTTATTTTCCAAAAGTTGTATTTCCTTGTGTAAAATTAAAAAATAACTAAAAATATGTTTTACCTAACGCATTTTCTTTCTACATTTAAAACGCCTAGAAAAATTTCATCATACTTGTGAACCCCCTCTATCATAGGTCACGAGCCGCCACTGGTAAGTAGTTCTTTCCCGTGAGGCGATTCTTCCAAATGAAGAGGCCAATTAAATAATTATGGATCATACCACGCTACGGTTCTCCAGACTCGCCTGTTGTTTTTTTTGTCACTATTTTATTTACCCATACGATATTCCGTGCATGCATGTGTTTTAAAGCGTAATCGACTTAAATTTTATAGACTCTGACGCATTGAAAGACTGGCACGCTTTTTATTTTCCAATGGACAAAGCTCGAACTATTTTAACATTATCGTAACAAAAGAATTATGAGAAACTCTAATAAAGGTAATAGATCTTAAGCGAAATTTTATTGCCAAATTTAATTTAGTGCCTAAACAATGTGATGAATAAATAACGACACTAGAGAAAAAATAGCTGACGAATTTTGAATAAGAAAAGGAGGTGTTATTGGTAACTTCACACCCGAAATGTTTTCTTATAAAGTCGGTGTTTGGACATCTATCTATATACAGGGTATATCCATGGTATAAATAACTAGAGGTATGAGTGCACGTGGAGGCGTGGCTTGCGACGTCAACGGGCGAGTGATTTTTAAATCTCTTATGAATATTTATACAGGGTGTTCCTTAATGACGTGCTAATATTTCAGGGTGTGAGTCCTTAGGTTATTTTATAAAGAAACGTTCATGTGAACATATGTCCGCAAAGGCTTAAATTTTTTGCTATAGGGTGTTGAATTTTTATTTTTTAATATCTCCGAAAGTACTTTAGATATTACTTTCAATTTTCGTATGTGTTAATAGGATATAGAACCACAAATTTTAGTTAGAAAAGTTATTCAATTGTTCCACCAGTGGCGTCCCTGCAAACATGTCCTCTGATATTTTTTACAAAAAGATTGTACGCCACTGACATTTTTCCATGTGGATATTTTTCTGATTAGAAATTTAAAAATTACTCGCCCGTTAACGCCACTGCGCGCATCAGACGAAATTGGGACGTTTTGATATCTTACCTTTAGACTTTGTATCATGGGGTATATCATATCATAAAACAAGTAAATTGAAAATATGTCAATTTCGAACCGATTAGGATTAGGTATGTGAAAAAAATGGACAAATGGCGATTAAATTAAAATAACTTACCCTGGCCATCGAATTCCCAATTAGTACACTTGACCATATCAGTAGAGTTGCTAACACACATATTGCTCGTATCGTTCGATATGAATTCGTTCACCCAACATGCGTCGCTACTTTGACACCGTCTCCATACAACTGGAGCCATGTCGTGAAATTGTGGAGGCCTCGAGCACCTAGAAAAATAACCATTTTAAGATAATACTTTTAAATTCCAGAATATTATAAAATTTTAAATTCCAGAATATTAAGTATATAAAAAAATTAAATTACAGGATATAATAAAAATTTTAAGTTTCAGAATATTACACATATAAAAAAATTCCAGAATATTATATATATATAAAAAATTCAATTCCAGAATATTATATACCATATATAAAATGAAATTCCAGAATATTATATTAAAAATATTTAAATTCCAGAATATTATATTAAAAATATTTAAATTCCAGAATATTATAAAAATAAATAAATTCCAGAATATAAAAAAGTAAATTCCGGAATATTATAAAAATTAAATTCCAGAATATTATAAAATTTTCTCACCAAAAATCGTGTTCTCTTGCGTGGAAAGTAGGAGCAAATATATGCCAGGTACACGGAATATTAACTAGTGATAAAATGAATGTAAGTATCAGTTGCCAGCTTCCATATTCGCCTATCGCATTCGAGATAATATCTTCTTCCTCTTCTTCCTCCTCTGAAGAATTTCTGCCATCCTCCGGCATTTCTGAGTAAGGAAAAATAATATTAATTGTATAATAATCATAAACACTACTTTAAGTAGATAAGACAAGTTACTTACAGTTACCTTAACCATGGGTTTCGTTAGAAAGCTTTATAGGGGTGGCAATGATAAAATGAGTAATTTCATAAACTTGAAAACCAGGACACCAGCGGTAGCAACAAGGGAAAAAGCTCGTTGCGAACGAAAGCGCCGCAGGCGAATGTATTTATGGACCACGTCCCACGACCAAACCCAAAATACACATCTAAATTTATTCCATAATTTATAGTAAATACGAGAAAAACCGGTCGGTAAGGTCAGTAAGGTGTTCTCATTATACTCAATTTAAAAAACGCGACATTTTTACTTAAGTTACAGCAGACGAACAAAAGTAATTTTTTTTTTCAAGAAGAGTTTTCCTTTTCCTGGCAATTTTTCAGTATTTTTAAAATGATCCCGATTTTACGAGCTATATACAAAAAGAGACAGCGGAAAACAAACCAAAAAATAACTCCATACCTATTTATTTTAAGTAACATTGATTTTTTTTTTTTTTAATTTATTTATACACACATTTGACTACATTGTATAGATGATTTTTTTTTTTATTAAAACTAATGTATATGTAAAATTCCAGATGGTCCTAGTTCTATAGGCATGTATGTTTGAACACTTGTATTGTGCTTGTAATAAAATATGCACTATTCTAACTAAAAATAAAATTTAAACCTAAGAAAATATAACTAAAATATTTAAGATATTATACAAACATATCTAATATCGACTAACGAAACTTAATTTTCTAATATATTTTTGAAATTTACGTAGTTTTGAACGATAAATTGTTTTGACATTTTGGAGAATAGTTTTAAATTCTTTATTTGTTTAATGTATAAGGGTAATAGATTGCAGGTTTAGTATGCTTATTTGTATTTTAACGGTATTCTACGGTTGTAATGCCAAATATGCAATAATTTCATCGTAAATTGCTTCAATGTCAAATAGTTCTTGCGGAAACAAATGTGAATAGGATTAAAAATTATTTTTGGTCAATAAAGCGAAAAAATTGAATCCACTGATGTCCGCAAATCTTAGGTTTTGTGATTATTTACTAATCACCAACTTAGTAAAGCTGCCATTTCTAATGTATTTTATAAATACCAACGCACTATGATATTCCGTGTCAAATATTTCTTGTCAGTGCATCCTAGATTACGTTAAATTGTATCAAGCCAGAATAATTAATACGGAATGATTAGGAAATAATCGCAAAACCTAAATTTTCATGTCAAATAACTGCAATTTCATATTTGAATATAACTTTTAATTCAAAATAACTTTTCTTCATAACATTCTTCTGTATTGTCAAAAATAAAGGTACGTTACTCTTGAGTAAAATTCGTAATTTCTGATACATCTCGTATATGACTGGGAAATTTTGATAACTGAAGGTTGCATTTCGAGTTTTAGACCATGCAGAACTTTTTATGAAGAATAACTTTTTTTCATAAAACCAATAATAAAAAAGTTTTCCATATGGTTCCAACTTAAGTAGACACCCTGTATAGCAGCTTCGGATCCGCTAAATTAGAATTTTTCTTCGTTTGGCTTAGCTTCGATTAAGAGAAGTATTTTTGAAGAAACAATATTCGACTATGCACCGCCTCGAATCAGTGGCGTAACTACCGGTGTTCCATGTGTTCCAAGCTCGGGGACCTGCAAGGCTGGGTCCTGGGAAATTTTAGAAAGCTGCACAAATTTTTGTGACCATCACCTTTGTGGTGTCGTGGATTACGGAAAATTCATGAAAAATCACATTTTTAGCAATTCAGATCTTTGGGGGCCATTCTCTTAAAAAATCACTCTTCAAGCAGTAGTTTTTCTGAAATTATTACAGCATGTTGTCTGTTGCTCACCATCCCAGTTATCGTCGCAAAAGCAGAAATATCATTTTCGAAATTAAAGATAATAAAAAAATTATCTTCAAGATTTTCTGACGTAGTTACGCCACTGCCTCGAATGTCAAATTTACTTTAGACTTTACTACTACTTTTTTTCCGCTAACGAAGTAAAAGATTACTGATGTATAATTTTGACATTGGATGACAACCACGCATGCTAAAAAGCCCGCTATGTTTAGGACGAGGGACGAACCAAATAATGTGGGACGAACGCCGATGCAATAGCAACTATCAAATTTAAGAAAAATAGAACAAACATACGAACTACCTACCTTTTCCGCGAACGAACTAAAAGTTTTTTGATGTGTTATTAAGTTATCAAATTCCAGGGGGGCTGCCCCCTCTTGCCCCTTATAAACGACCGTAACCAATTACTTAAATTTAAGGGGTTGATAGAGTACATATTTCGGGTTTGTTGACCTGAGAGAAGGCAATCATCAACAACATCAAAGCCGATTGCAGAACGTAAAATGTGACTCTGAGAATCATCATTTAATGTTTCCAAACCTTGATTTATGTAATCCATACTACCAATTTATGTAAAACTCTCCAAAAAACAATTTGTTAACTTAGTGTTATCTTTTTAATAAATAATATTGCGAAGAGATGGGTTTATTTTGTGTTATCAGAGATATTACCGAATAAGTATGTAAATATTTATTTATAACGAGATATTTTTTATATGCCAGATTATACGGGTGACTATTTCGAAATTATTATAAAACATTTCCCAAACCAGCTGCTGCTGTCTGCCATGACACTCAAATCACTCCTTACAGAACGACATTCAGACATACTATAGTCAACTGATTCCGCGGTTGGTTCTTTATGAAACATTTTTTAAATAATTTAATATTAAAAAAAGAAGAAATTTGCTTTTAAATGTTTCAATATATTGAGACCACAGATACAGTCATTCATATCAATTCTCAGCAGTCATGGAAAATAAAAATGTCACCCTTCCATAGCTTCACACACAGGCTGTTAAAGTTTCCTTTAAACTCAACAGACTATATACAGGAATCAAACAGCTGAAAATAACGGCTATAGGGAGTCTATAATAGATAACATGATTAAAAATAAAAAACGTAAAATACTTAAGAAACGTTTTTACAGTGCTAATGACCAAACACCCAAAACATTATAGATTTATAAATTATGTACCTACATTAAGTAATAAAGTCTCAAAAAAACTCAATAGCCTAGGTTGCAACACCGAACACGGTGGTGAATAAATGTAGTTTAGGATCTATGTTGGTGAATAACAAAGACAAAATAGGTAAACTCAAACAAATCTGGGGTATATAGGATTAAATGTAAGGATTGTGAAGCTGTCTATGTTGGGCAAACCGGTAGAAACATCAAGACATGATTAAAATAACATCGCAATTCTATTTTGAATAACATAAAAAATTCCGGAATCTCCACACACTGTATAGAAAACAACCATTTTATAGATATGGACAACATTAAACTGTTACATATCGAAAGAAAGGGCCAACGTTTAGATCTTCTAGAACAGTACAAAGCTAAAAAGTATATAAAATATAATCCCCTCACAACTAATGATCAACAAAATATCGTAAACATGCCGGTTATAGACAGATTTCTCAAGTCTACCTACACCAATCTGGGAAAACCCCTAATTCTTAGGCAATAAAATAGTTTATTAGTGACTGTAAAATATTTTTTAAGTTTAGTATTCATCTTGCAATGCTCTTGATAAAGGCCTAAAAAGCCGAAACATGCAGAGTAATCCTCTCAACATATTGAAACATTTAAAAGCAAATTTCTTCTTTTTTTTACATTAAACTATACTATAGTCATGTTATATCGTCGACAGATATTTTAGAAATAAGCTAGATATGGAACAAACCAAGAATTAAAAGAAATAAAAGCTGGAGGGCCACAGGGATGTGTAATGGTCTCTATCATTTACCTACTATGATTTAAAGAAAATATAAACAGCACTATGTCAGATTCGTACTATATATTTACGGATATAGCACGTTCGGTGATAGATATACTATGGCAATCCCGGTTCTTCCAATTAAATTCGTTGTACTTTATTTCCCTTATGTGGGTAAGCACAGTGCCGAGATGCCGAGGTACTGGAGCGTATTTCGTTGGTAAACCAATGGTTTCGTCACATCACAAAGTGTTTATTTATACGTCTAAGTCTCAGGTTCAATTTTCGATGGTATTTTTTATTTCTTTTAAATGTTCTGGTTTGTTTGTTTTGGGATTTACGGAAATGTTATATGGCATATGCCGTATGTGCTGGTATATTACTTCACACGGATTTTCCCGACTTAATTATTTTCTATAATTATTATCGTCACATGTAGTTTTTTATGCGCGGTTGGATTTTAATAACTTTCGGAAAACTAAGTTGTTTTTTCGAAAACAGGCGCCTCGGGAGAGTCATAGATTGGCATAGATCCAACGCTTTCAACGTTAAAAAATTCCAAGTGTGATGTAAACTGTGCGTGGATAATATATTGGTTGATTAAACTTTTACGATATCATATATTTCTGTAAGAAATTTGGTGTCCCCGAAATAAGTTTTATTTTGTTAAGTTGTCTTAGTTCGCACAAAATCTACACCACATAAAATAGTACAATATACAGGGTGTTATGGAAATGACGTATTATATTTAAACCGGCAATTCCTGAGATGAAAACAAATTGAAGAAAAATATCCAAAAATGGGGCTTTAATTTAATATGACCTTATGCCAAACCAAAAATTACCACGTGGTGCCCCTATCAGGAAGGTAAACATAGCAACATATGGCGAAAAACGTCACTGAATCTTGAACAGTGTTGTCATATCTTCAGGGTAAACTCTTTAGAAAATCAATGACCGTTTGACAAATTGCAAGTTGTTTATTTTTCAGGGTACATTATTATAAACTTTTACGTTCAGTTCAGTTCGCTAGGAAACAATCTCTGATTTATAAACTTGAACTGACTCGAACGAACAGCCGCGGAGTTTTAAAATGGTCAGGTATGTTCTCATTTGTTTAATTCGAACGACACCCGTCAGATCTGGACAACTTAAAAGTTTATAAATGCCACTTACCCTTAAGAAAAAAAATGTAATTTTATTTAGCTCTTCGGACTTATTTAAAACCAACTTAATTTTTAAAAAAACATCAAGTACCTAGGTAACTTGAACAAAAACAAACCGGCACAATAAAATCACATAACACATCTAAGTACCATTCAATCTCAATTAGTATTTTAAAGTGCTACTGTGTTGGCAAAAATACGCCCTTATTGTCTGAGTGGTCTGGGAAATAATGTATTTAACATCTACAAATTTTAAAAATAAATAACACGTTGGTTCCGTCGATCGATATTGAACTGCTGGGCTTAATAATTTAAACTCGGGTTTAAGTATTAACACACAAATCTGCTTGAAACTTGGTAAAAACAGTAGGAAACCCATAACGCTTGTGAAGATCGGCCGGCTTCTTTAAACAGCTGATTATGGACAATAAAGCGGGTTGCCTGTTCTTTTCGCTGGCTGGGGTTAATATTTATAAATACAGCGTTGCCACTTTCGATGTTTTATGAATAAATTGCGGATTTATTTCTATAATATTACTTTCATGTATAATTATAGTCTCGGAAATGGCAACCGCGCTAGCTCAAGTTAGTTCTCTGAATGTGCACAAAGAAAGCACCTTGGACGAGACCATTATTTCAAATGGTAGTTGAAATGTATGGATTAAAACTGGTTTTGCATTCGTTGGTTGATATCTGTGACGTTGCCAGATCTGCCGCTTGTCAGGCATTGACTAGGGTGCGCAGTAAAAAGTTAAATTTTATGAGTGAAAAAATAGGTTGGTGCGCACGCTTATATTTTTAAAGGTTGCTCGTCGGTTGTCTTGCGCACAACGTTGTCGCCGTCATATAGGCAACCCCATCGTATTGGTGTCGGTTTGGTTGCCAACTAGCGACGTGAATCAACGACAACCGTCCAGAACCGAAATCAGTCGTAGCGATGTAACGATATTAAAGAACTATGGATACGTGGACAATAGACATCAAAATTAATTCTAAAAGTGGCGCATTATGCGAAAAAATAGATTGTTTATTTCCCAATAAAGAAGGTCTGGATGTGCCAAAATATTGCCGTGTAATCATTTTCATTAAGGGCGAAGTACGGTCCTGTTCGTCGGTTAAGGTAAATAGTTTATCAGGGGGCATTGCTCATGACATCTGAGGGTCAGCCTTCTTTACATGCGCGAGGCCATATATTTGCCATTTTTGCATGTAGAGGTTGGCTATCCATAGATATAGGTCGGTAGGTGTAGGACTAGGTAGGACTAGTAATTATAACCTTTATAAAGAAAGAACTTGGTTCTATTATTTGGACTAAAAATATAAGGTCCATTTGGACGCACTACGTAAAATGCAAATTTAAACTAGTTGTAATACGGAAACATAATTTTATTCCGTCCAATTAAAAGCAATTAGGCGACAACAATAAATTATTGTATTTTAACATTGTAAAATTACGGCGAAACACCAACATAAGTAATAAGGAAACATTAGGTTTTCCGGTGCAAGCGGTTTGTCGGGAAAACGCAAGAAAAGTGCATATTGAGCTTTTTTTTTCGACTGTAGTTTTTTTTTGGGTAGGAATTCAAACAGTGGCGGATCAACACTGACATGACTCTGTTAAGTTTCTGAAAATTGTTTAAAGGCTGCCAATCTCGCAATACCACGCCAGAAATTCGATAAGTAATTATTGAGTAAGTCATTTGGAAGATATTTAGCCGGGTCCTCATTGCCAAAAAAAATCATAGATTTATTTAACCCACTTTTAGCACCATTATTATCATGCTTCCATCATCATGGATTAATAATAATAATAATAATAATAATAATAAACTTCTTTATTTCAGATTACATAAATACAATTATACAATCATACGATAAACGACGGCAAAGAAAAAAAAATAACTAATCTTAAAAACTATAGTTCAAGAAGTCATTCAGGCTATATGGCTCTAGCTCTAGCAGAAATATTTTTATTTTTTTTTTAAACAATGTTATACTACCAATATCTTTAAACCTGTTGTGCAAATCATTATACAATTTGATACACATATAATATGGGCTTTTTTCCGTTAGGGTTAGCCTATGTGCCGGATACCAAGTGTCTCGATGCCTAGTGCTATATTTGTGAATATTCGCATCTTGCTCAACAAATCTATCCATATTCTTAAACAGAAACATCCAACAATCAAATATATACAAACCGAAAACTGTCATAATCTTTAACCCCTTAAAACTACCCCTACATGTACTTCCAAAGTTTAACTTTCTGATAGCATGAACTATTCTTTTTTGAACAACAAAAACCTTCTGTACACCTGATGAATGAATAGTTAGAGAGACGGTGACAATAGGGGGTCCGTGAAGTGGAATATCAGTAATTTGGTTTTTCGTGGAGTTTAGGTCTCCCTCTACAACTTTGTTATCTGATGAAATGCCGTAGAGCGTTGCTGAGAGGCGCTGTACCGCTTTAGATAGGAAATTCTCAATAAATTCAAAATTATATCGAGCCATGTCTGAAAATTAATTTACAGCATCTGCGTGAACCCCAAAGTCACTGGAAACACATTTTCTGACAAGTCAACCAATGCATATACTTTTCCGAGCGTGTAAAAAAAATGAAAATAAAAAAAAAATAAAAAATGCGAATTTGAAACTTTCTAGAATGGAACATTATATGTTAAAGATTATGTGAAAAAAAATTTATCGATCCAGGTCTCGCCATTTCGCAATTTTTTTAAAATCTCCTCGGAGGAAATTCGGAAAACGATCGTGACATGTCAGAAAATTGTCACACTACATTCCTTGACACCCACATATTCTGGAAAAAAAATTTCAGACCAGTCGCACCTAGCTAGGTGGAATTCTGACAATATTACGCGGAGATACCGGAAGGCAGGTATCATTCAGTTGTATGACGGGATATTATATTCGCAATATTACCAAATTAAGCCTATTTTTCCATAAGGTGTGTATGATTTATTCAAATCTGATTAATTTTCTCCAATATAGAACATGTTTCTGGTAACTTTATATAATATATCAAAATGTTCGGAAAAGATGAGGGAATCAGATAAACCTAGAAATAATTCTCCAAGGGGAACATTTTAGAAAATATAGCAGAATAAACCAGACTTTTAATAACAAAAATTTTGAGAAAAAATACCGCATTTTCGCAATATTCTTTTTATCAGTAAATTGTTTACGAGTTATCTCCATGGGAATACAAATCGATTAAACCCACTTGGACCCATGTCACTTGAGACTTTATAATTTTTCCATTCATTTTTGTTTGACACGCTCGGAAAAGTATATGCAAGGGTTGACTTGTCAGAAAATGTGTTTCCCGTGACTTGGGGGGTCATGCAGATGCTGTAAATTCATTTTCAGAGAGGCTCGATATAATTTTGAATTTATTGAGAATTTCCTATCTAAAGCGGTACAGCGCCTCTCAGCAACGCTCTACGGCATTTCATCAGATAAAAAAAGTTGTAGAGGGGGACCTAAACTCCACGAAAAACCAAATTACTGATATCCAACTTCACGGACCCCCTATTGTCACCGTCTCTCTAACTATAAGGAATTTTTTTTTTAATGATCAAACACAAGCACTATAGGAAAAACCCTTTAGGGCACTCTGGGAGTGGTGCGTGTGCGCAAAAAGCGATTCACGTTGTTTTGAATCGTTAGAGGTTACATTCGTTGGGAAAAACGACCTCGGGAAGGTCGTTCCACAAGGATGAAGTCCTCCAGATGAAAGAATTCTTAAATAATGAAGTTCGAGGAGTACTAAGCTTAACCACATATGGATGGGCGGCAGTGGTTCAATGTGTAATTAAGTAAATAAAAATATTATAGCGGGCCTCGTATCGGGTGGCTGATATGCAACAACTACAGATAGTACCTATAATGCCATGCAATTTATGACCAAGACGCGTACTTTGTCTTTATTTCCTTAAACATATTTATAAACCAAAAAAACTGTTTTTTTTATCCAAGTCACTAATTCTGGTCATTATTTGGCAAACAACTTTTTATTATTACGACCACCACATTTCTGAATTGAAAAGTTACATGTGTATTCGAAACTAAACATGTGTTTCATATTAATTGTGTCAATCTATTCTATCTGCTTAGAAAGTTTTCGTTTAACTGCGTATATTTTCCAGTTCTCATTTATTTTTGTTAGGGTAATTTATCACATTTGGATTTGTTTATATAAAAAATGCTTAACGTGTCACACACAGCGTTCTTTATCTAATTTTACCATATTATGTCATTATCACTTAAAATGCCGACTATGCTTGAAATTTTTTTTTAAATTTCCCCTTTGTATATTTATAGGAAAATACTAATCCAGATTTAATGGTATGTACAGTGAAACCTCTCATAAAACAGACACCTCTAATAAGCGGACATCTCTATTAAGCGGACATTTTTCATAGTCCGGAACTAGGTATATGAAATTCCATGAAAATCAACCTCTCTTGGGCGGACGCGGACAGGCTGTTTTCATACAAAGAGTGCGAAAACCCTCCTTTAAATGGACAAAAAATTTTTTTTAAGTATTTGGGAGACGAATAAGTACGGTGCAAAATCTCCCTGAAGACAGACCGGCAACCAATCGCGCATGCGTGGCGGCTCGAAAGGACTTCGCCGAATGAAAGTATGTGTGATTCCCCGACAGCAGTCCGCCGCTTATTTGTGAGTTGTAAGGTTAAAATCGTAAACAATGGCACAAAAACGTCGCGTTTTGAGTCTGAAAGAGAATATTGATGTGATGGAAGTTTGTAATTTGATAACAATGATTTGGCGAGTTCATTAACATTGATAGCTATTAGAAGATGATAGTGACCCCATTCCTACCGATTATGTAGTCCAAACTGAAACCACATCACTATCTGACGACTCTGATGAAGAAGTTGAATGCAGTAATCAAACAAATGTCACCAATTATCAACAAGCCATTAGTATGTTAAAGGAATTACAAGAGTATGAAAAGAATAGAGGTGACTCTACAGCAATGGAATTGTTATCAGACTTAGAATTACATTTTCTAGATTGCAAGTATAAAACGCAAACACGTCAAACTACGTTATTAGATTTTTTTAGTACTACATCCTAACTAAAACTAGTGCATTTTTGTTATGTTATGTTTATTTGTACATACATATACAATATACATAGTAATAATTTTGCATTTACATATTACCTAATAACAAATTTCCCATGGGCGGACACCTCTATTAGGCGGAAACATTTAGATGGTCCCGTAGGTGTCCGCCTAAGAGAGGTTTCACTGTACTACCAACAAAAAGAAGCTCTTTCTATTGGTAGTCGGTTTTAAACTCTTTGGTTCTCATCAGTAGGTATTACAGGTGTCACCATCATAAAAATATTGTTAATAATACTATATTAACTCTAGGGGATAGATTATAATTTATAGCACTCTCTCACAAGTAGCCCCTTATAATTTGAGCAGAAACCATAGAAACTTCTGGACCTGGTACTCATTAGCGTAACTAGAATGATTTTGTAGGGGTGGGGGGGGGGGGTGGGCTGGCCCCTAGTCTAGTAGGATTTTAATGGCAAGTGTCACTATGACATATGTAGGGCTTCGAACTGCGGAAACACTGGGGTGGGCACGGGTTTGTTCGGGTTTGTTCGGCGATACGGGGCCGGCAGGGCTCACAATGGGGGAGGCCCCACCATCGAGAAGGGGGCCCACGCTAATTCGCATTGCTAATTTCCAATAAACCCGAATCTTATCGTCGAAACTAAATAGATAATAATAATAATAACCACTTGGTTACAAGCTTGTGATGTATAAGAGTTCGTACGAATCCCCAGAAGTGATGGAAACAACAGGATATTAGATAAAATTAAAATCGCATTTCCTTAAATCCACTCGAATTATATGAATAATATTATTCATCGTGAATTTCCTCTTGGCAGCAGGGAGCCGGCATAATTAGATTTGAGTTCCCCTAAATCTCTATTCAATTGTTTAAGGTTAAAGACCGATTAGGCCGCACCGCGACAGAGTGTTTTATTTAGATTTATTGTTTCAATGGCAGTTCCCAGTGACATCTCGTATTCGTGGTGCAATTGCAGTGTGCTTGTAGTTCTATGTTGGTTTCATACTATACAGGGTGTTACCTAATGATATGTGGTTATTTTAATGGATGATTCCTAGATTAATTTTAAGTCGGGAGAGTTCATATACATATATGTTTTAAAATACTTCGTTTTCGATGTTCATTTTACATCTTTGGCGATCTAGAGTACAGGACTAAGAAGGATTCTTCCCGTGCCCTTGTAATTTTCCATTGATTCTACACGGGAAAGATTTTTTACACAGCGCAAAAAATACAAAAATTTCTTTTGCCTTTTTCTGTATCACCTGAATTCTTCTAGATTGCCTGGTCAAGACCAATTATACCGGGTACGCAAACGAAGCGAGGACGGAAGATTAAATCGTTATCGAAGAACTTATCAACAATACTAAATCAGCGTGAGGTCGTGAATTAAAAGCGGCATGTTTTAAAAATATTTTACATTATACAGGGTGGCCCAAAAAAGTGCGACAGCATAAAGTTACAATTTTTTAAATGGGACACCCAGTATTTTATTGCATATTTAGGTTCGTATTGGTATCGTTTATAAGTGTCTAAAGTTTTATTTAATTTGGTCTTGTAGTTTCCGAGAAATAAATTAAAAACTAAAAAAAAGTTTTGCAGTCCTGAATAAAAAAATCAAAAAAAAAGCAATCCAGAACTATTTTTTTTAACCTTGGCATTGGGTGAAGTTTATGACAAGAGGTCTAGAGATACTATGAATCTAATTGCGTGTATCTATTTTATACAGGGTGTTCATAATAAGCTTTCAAAAACGCCACATTTTAAAATAATTTTTCTCAAGTTTTTCAAATGGAACACCCTGTATATTATTTGGCTATTTGACGTAGAATTAATAGACATTTTTTTTTTGTAATACAAGCATATAAGTTATATCCAGCCGTTTTCGAAATAATTGAAAATATCATAAATTATGTTGTTTAAATAAGAGTTTTTATTGGGAAATTTTGTTATAGGCGACTAGAGTAATAATTGTAAACTAAAGGAAATGTTTAAAATAGCTTCCTTTTACAATTTCTTGCACATTCACCCAGTATAAAAATCATATTTACCATTTCTAAAGTTGTAAAATTCGACATTTTGTGTGCAACTCGATTAAGAATAAAAAATAAAATTAAATAAATAAAAGTAGCAAAAATGTAGGCTTCTAAAATTTATAGCCAAATAACTAAAATACGGTAAACTCTAAGAGTTAAAGGAAGCTATTTTGAACATTTACTTTAGTTTACAATTATTAGCCTAGTTGCCTATATCAAAATTTCCCAATAAAAACTCTATTTAAACAACACAATATATGATATTTACAATTATTTCGAAAACGGCTGGATATAACTTATTTGCTTGTATTACAAAAAAAATTGTCTATGAATTCTACGTCAAATAGCCAAATAATATACAGGGTGTTCCATTTGAAAAACTTGAGAAAAATTATTTTAAAATGTGGCGTTTTTGAAAGCTTATTATGAACACACTGTATAAAATAGATAAACGCCATTAGATTCATAGTATCTCTACACGTCTTGTCATACAGTTCACCCAATGCCAAGGTTAAAAAAATAGTTCTGCATTGTTTTTTTTTGATTTTTTTATTCAGGACTGCAAAACTTATTTTTTTAGTTTTAAATTTATTTCTCCGAAACTACAAAACCGAATTAAATAAAATTTGAGACACTTATAAACGATACTAATACGAACCTAAATATGCAATAAAATACTGGGTGTCCCATTTAAGAAAATATAACTTTATGCTATCACACTTTTTTGGGACATCCTGTATAATGTAAAATATTTTTAAAACATGCCGCTTTTAATCCAAGACCTCAAGCTGTTTTAGTATTGTTGATAAGTTCTTCGATAACGATGTAATATTCCATCCCCGCTTCGTTTGCGGGCCCGGTATGAAGGCTCACGTGAGAATCCTTTAAGATCTGTCCACACAACGCGATCTTGCTCGCTCATTTGGTCTGGACGCGGCTTTAGCGCATGTTCGGTTGCTGAATTTTGTCTCTGTGAACGGGTGCAAATGCCGAAATTAAAAATTAATTATCTTCATGATCTAAAGAAAAGAATACCTTTAGATAAAGCGCAATTTGAAAGACAACCAATTAATTATTGTAATTTAAAACGCTTCATTAATCGAATTACGACAAGCATGTTTGTGAAACAGTAAATAAATTAAAATATCAATTATCATTACCTAATATTAATAATAATAATAATAATGCGATGCGTACTTTTACTTTTCCATTAAATTTCGATAATTGGAAACAATAACAGGCCAATCGTCGATGTAGAACCAGACTGGGTGCGT
Source organism: Barypeithes pellucidus (assembly GCA_963991005.1). NCBI lineage: Eukaryota > Metazoa > Arthropoda > Insecta > Coleoptera > Curculionidae > Barypeithes > Barypeithes pellucidus. The sequence goes on along the minus strand of OZ022565.1, from coordinate 12,431,542 downwards.
TTTTAAGGTAATTAAAATCCATCCTCGGGGTCGTCGCATGTAGGTAGGTCTTTGTCTTAATGAATGCATTAGAAAAGGCTGGAAACGTGCATACGCTTATGGTGCTTATTTTAAAAACGTTCGCATTATGTACATTTTTACACCTTTTTGGCTACATTAATTTAATTATTTTATAATGGAAGTGTGGAAATTCCTTTATTGTAAGGCCAGCACCATTGAATTCTTACTTCTTATCAGTATTTTTTAACATTTGCGAAAGCACTTTTGAAATTATTTTCAATATCTCTAATTAGCCCAGTCAATTCTACATGAAAACGGTCTCTTGCGTTTTTCTCGTCAGTTCTTGATTAAAAAATCAAAATACCAATCAGCTAATGGTTCACTTACGAAACGGCGCCATATATTCTAATTTTTATAATTTCCAATACACAAACTACCTTAACTTACGCAATAATCTCTCCTGTACAGCTGCATTATCGTCCTCCCTGTATATGCATATGTCCGCCATTTCGAATTTCAAACGCACTATCTACAAACAATGTTTATAACAACATTTGAACCGGTACAAGAGGCGGTAATTTTGCTTGCTTTCAATATAAACCCGAAGATTATCTTGCGTAGGCCGAAACGTCGAGTACCTGCATCACTATAGAAACATTCCCGGGGAATACGCAAGCTACATTGAGATCGGGTATTGAATACACACACCTCATCAGGTGGAAAGCCTGTATAAAGACGTCAAAGAAATTTAAATAACATTAAGAGTCATGTGTCAATGGTTGCTTTAAAAATTAATACCTATTTTATAACGAGTTTGTAATAAATATAATCCAATATCAATAGTAATAAGTATGAATTCAACGATATTATGTTAATTAACAGAATTTTAAATTTTGAAAAATGGAGGTGCGCGCGAAAATCTTGGGTATAACCAGACGTCAGCGTGTCAAGGTGCGTATAAATATGTCTAGACGAGCCGGAGAGGCGCCTGAGCCGCGCTTTTGTCGAGCTGTTTTTCAACGAACCTGTCACGAGCCTGCCGCGAGCCTCTTTCGAATTTTTTCCTTTCCGCATGGAAACTCGACATTTTTTCTTTGTAGCGTCTACAGATTTCTCGACGACTGACGCAACCTCATTCCACGTATCTACCCCTTTTAAAAAAATACCTTTAAATACCTACAAAGATATGCATTAAATACTCATAAATACCCCAAAAAAGTCCAATTTTTAGATAAATTCCCAAAAAATACTCTGCACTGGAACAATAAAATACCCCAGTGGTCCACCCATCGGATCCCACACGTTAGAAAATAATTTATAGGTCTCCACTAAATAATAATAATAATAATAATAAAGAACGTCTTTATTATTTAAGAAAAAGTACATCGCGATATTTACGCCTTTGGATCACTCTATATTCTATAAAAAGTGGTCGGTCTCGCTGCAAACAGAACTTTTTTACGAGCCAGCCAAAAACTCGGTCCACTAGAAGCGCCAAATCCCTTTGAGCTCGAGTTAAAACCGACAGAAAATGGATCGCTGCGAGCCTTCCTCGAGATGCTCGTGGCAGGTGCGTTCGAAGCTCGCAGTCCGTAACAATATGACGAACCAGGCCCCGTTGTTGGCGCGGCTCAGACCGAAGCTAGAACCCGTATAGTCCCGATTTGGGTCCGTCTGACTTCGTTTCATTCAGAAATGTGAAAAAGCATCTCAGCTGAGCTGACGGCCAGCAAACAATTATTTGGCTGTGGATTTTATCGACAATTGATTCATCAATCAAAATTTTTAAAATAGATAACTAACCATAAATAATATCTTATTAATAATAATGGTATTTTTATTAGGATTACTTATCGCTTTAATTTTAAGCTTTTTCGCCGAAAAAGCGAATAGAAGGGCGCGGTTATAGTAAAATAGATAACGAACGAGTAAAGTGCTTTGGAGGGGAGGCAAACATTTACCCTCACATGTGTAAATGATCTTTTGTGAAAATATTTAGATATACAGGGTGTTCCTTATTGACATGCTAATATTTCAGGGTGTGATTTATAACGAAAAGTTCATATGAACATATGTCCGCAACGGCTAAAATTTTTTGCTACAGGGTGTTGTATTTTTATTTTTTAAATGGTTATTTTTTAATAACTCCGAAAGTACTTTGGATATTAATTTCAATTTTGGTATGTGTTAATAGGATATAGAACCACAAATTTTAGTTAGAAAAGTTGTTCGATTGTTCCACCAGTGGCGTCCCTGCAAACATATCCTTTGATATTTTTTACCAAAAAGATGGTGCGCCACTAACATTTTTCCATGTGGATATTTTTTCTGATTAGTCAGGTCAATTCTACATGAAAACGGTCTCTTCGGTTTTTCTCGTCAGACGCACCGTTCTTGAGTAAAACCACTAAATTCATCATTATTATTAACATTGATAAAATAATTTATGATAAATTTTGTTTTATAATAATTGTTGGACTGGGCAATTCGATGCGAAGACGGGCGGAAGCATGCCTTTTAAGTGAAGGTGGCCATTTCCAACAACTTTTATAAAACTAAATTTATCATTAATTATTTTATCAATATTAATAATAATGAGTTTCAAAATGAATTTAGTGGTTTTTATCAAGAACGGTGCCGTCTGACGAGAAAAACTGAAGAGGCCGTTTTCATGTAGAATTGACCAGGCTAATCAGAAAAATGTCCGCATGGAAAAATGTTATAGGCGCACCATCTTTTTGGTAAAAAATATCAGAGGACATGTGTGCATGGACGCCACTGGTGGAACAATTGAATAACTTTTCTAACTAAACTTTGTGGTTTTATATCCTATTAATACATACCAAAATTGAAAATAATATCTAAATTACTTTCGGAAATATTAAAAAATAACCATTTAAAAAATAAAAATTCAACACCCTGTAGCAAAAAATGGAAGCCGTTGTGCACATATGTTCATATAAACTTTTCTTTTTAAAATGACCTAAGGAATCACACCCTGAAATATTAGGAACACCCTGTATAGAAATTTAATCGTTAAAATAAAGTACAGTCGAAAGTTTGTACAATCCGGCTATACAGCTTCCTTTACTGAATTGGATGATAGATTTTTGTCTTCACCTGTACATACCTGCTAATCAATCAATCGTTACTTGGGAATAACCTTCAGGAAGAATATGTAATTACGTCATAGTAATAATAATATTTGCCTTTGCTTTTTCCAATTCCTGAATAAAAATTAGTCGGACGAGCTGGTCCCCAGTGCAATACAATTTCTACTCGCGGAGGCTGGGTTGGACTTCGGCTGCTCTGTGAACTGGCCAATAGTCGTACGTGATTTTATTCGTCTTTTATAATGCGTGTGGGCAGTAAATAATATTAAAAATTGGATCACTTGCCCCCCACCTTCCCATTTAAGATTTCAAGGGTAACATATACCCCCTCCCAGCGCCAGCGGTTGAAAGCACTAGTCAAACTGACCGATTTTTCATTTTATTTACTGGCACCAAGATATTAAGGGTGGGAACGAACGTTAACAAACATAACTCGTTTTTACTTGCCCTCGTATATGTAAACATAATGTTGATAATACCATTTTTTTCATTCGGATTTATGCCGCGAGGTATCGAATAAAGATGCTACTGAAACGAATTCGAAAATATCAAATTTAATCGACAATTTCGGCAGCACGAATTTTTTCCTCTGGATATCACCCGAAACAAGCAAATTTACCAGCCCTTTAACTACCGCGATCATGGTCACTTACACCTCTCACTAAAATTTAAATAGAGCACTTCCACTGCACCGTTGCTAGTTCACAAGACTTAAACGATGTATGCTCGCCACTTTCGTACCTCGCATGGTTTTTAAACATGCAAATAAAGCGGTTCCAATATACGTAGAAACGCACACAAAAGAAAACCCACCTTACTTATAAGGAAAAGATCGAATAACCCAACCCAGGAAGAAATCAGTTTTTTCTTACACTCGAGGCGCGTGAAAGGAAAAAAAAAATTTTAAATTAAACTAATCGCGTTAGATGGAAGCGAAAAATTAAAATTATATATTTAGTTTATGTACTCGCGCCAGGAATTGATAATATTCAAGCATATTTATAATGTGCGATTGTTATCAGTAGCGTTTACTAAACGAAAATGTTATTATCTAAAAATTGTTTATGGTGTATCTATCGGTCGGTTACTTATCTGTGAAGTAATTAACTTTGATGAGTTGTTTGAGCGGTTTTTTTTTTGGTATTATTTGCACCGCACTTGAAATCGATGTGTGTGTGTGCGCGATCTGGTAGGCAAGTTCATGTACCGACTGATCTCATCGCTAACTAGAACCCTTTTTTTTTTTGGCACAAACTTGCAAAAAAATTGAAATATTTATTATTACTTTATAAGCTTCCTATTAATTTTGAGGTTGCGCAACGTACGAACCATCGCTGAAAGTCCGTCGAAATGTACTGCCTATACCAAACTGCTTTGGTTCTTTTTATCGTTTTTGGACCGACAGGTTTTGCGACTGTATCGTTGGTTTTAAGCAGGCCCTTAAGAGCAAATGGGATCGAAATAGTGTGTATTTTATGATTAAATTAATGAAAAATTTCGTGGTGTAAGATTCAATTTATTTTATTGGTAATTTAATAGAAGAGTAAATAAATCAATGGACGTTGTCGCCCACTACAGGTAAAATGACACAAACAACTCGATAACGAAATGTCGGATCTCGTCGGTTTTTCCAAGTACCTATAGATACTATTTGATTTTTCCGAGTATCATACATTTTTTGGCCATTATATCAGGACATGCAAAATAGGCCTATACAGAGTGTTCCTTAATGAAGATATTATATCCTCCACGGCTAAAATTTTTTTGAATGTTTTTAAAATATTGTTGACTACAGCAATTAATCAAAATGTTCAATACTTTTTCAATTAAAATGACAAAAATTCATATTTCTAAAATTAGTCGCGTCGGTACCGGTGGAAATTTCTAAAATCGTTTTAAAAAAGTCAATATTTTATCTACATCCTTATAATAGCGACAGATATATATGGAATGTAATAAATTGATTTCGAAAGTGATTTTTTCGTGTGATAACTTTGTGATTAATTGATTGCACTTATAAAGAAAAATTTATCATTCCTATCCGTGAATTACTTTATTTTACCCACTTATTATATTAATCATTATAAATACTAGGAATGTTTTAACCAGATTCCAAGCGTGCCAAGTAAATTTTACCAAATACCACATTCCTCCTAAACGCTGTTGACGAGAATGCGTCAAACCTTCGTTATTTGGATTGTTTGTCGGCTATAAGTGTAATTGGCACTTAAATTGTTAATTAGATCAACACTGTATTGCCCCTCCCAAGAATTACATCAATCAGTAAATAAGGATGAATAGCCCTCAAACTGTGAATTAGAGTATACCTCAAAATCGTATTGCCGGTCCAAGAATTAAATCAATCAGTATATTAGTAGAATTAGAACTTAAACTGCCAATTAGACATCAAAACCGTATTGCCCCTCCCAAGAATTACATCAATCAATAAATAAGGATAATTAGCTCTCAAACTGTCAATTAGATTATACCTCAAAATCGTATTGCCCGTCCAAGAATTAAAGCAATCAGTATATTAGTAGAATTAGCACTTAAACTGCCAATTAAATATCAAAACCGTATTGCCCCTCCTAAGAATTACATCAATCAGTAAATAAGGATAATTAGCTCTCAAACTGTCAATTAGATTATACCTCAAAATCGTATTGCCCGTCCAAGAATTAAATCAATCAGTATATTAGTAGAATTAGAACTTAAACTGCCAATTAAATATCAAAACCGTATTGCCCCTCCTAAGAATTACATCAATCAGTAAATAAGGATAATTAGCTCTCAAACTGTCAATTAGATTATACCTCAAAATCGTATTGCCCGTCCAAGAATTAAAGCAATCAGTATATTAGTAGAATTAGCACTTAAACTGCCAATTAAATATCAAAACCGTATTGCCCCTCCTAAGAATTACATCAATCAGTAAATAAGGATAATTAGCTCTCAAACTGTCAATTAGATTATACCTCAAAATCGTATTACCCGTCCAAGAATTAAATCAATCAGTATATTAGTAGAATTAGCACTTAAATGTCAATTAGACTTCAAAACCGTATTGCCCCTCCCAACAATTACATCAATCAGTAAATAAGGATAATTAGGTCTGAAACTGTCAATTAGAGTATACCTCAAAATCGTATTGCCCGTCAAAGAATTAAATCAATCAGTATCTAAGTAGAATTAGCACTTAAACTGTCAATTAGACATCAAAACCGTATTGCCCCTCCCAAGAATTACATCAAATCAGTAAATAAGGATAATTAGCCCTCAAACTGTCAATTAGAGTATACCTCAAAATCGTATTGCCCGTCCAAGAATTAAATCAATCAGTGTATTAGTAGAATTAGCACTTAAACTGCCAATTAGACATCAAAACCGTATTGCCCCTCCCAACAATTTTACATTAATCAGTAAATAAGGATATTTGGCCCTCAAACTGTCAATTAGAGTATACCTCAAAATCGCATTGCCGTCCAAGAATTAAATCAAGCAGTAAATAAGTATAATTAGCCCTCAAACTATCAATTAGAGTATACTTGAAGCCCTTATTGCCCGTTCAAGAATTAAATCAATCAGTCAGTAAGAATAATTAACCCACAAAATTTAGTCAGTATAAGTATAATTAACCCACAAACTGTCAATTAACTCGTATTTCCCGTCAAAGAAATAAATCAATCATTGAATAAGTATAATCAGCCCTCAAACTGTCAATTAGAATATATCTCAAAACCGTGTTGCTCGTGCAAGAATTAAGTTAGTCAGTGAATAACTGTCAAATAGGGATAGCTCAAAACCCTATTGCCCATCCCAAGAATTTTACATCAATCAGTAAATAAGTATAAGTAGCCCTCAAACTCGATTAGAATATATCTCAAAACTCTGTTGCTCGTGCAAGAATTAAATGAATCAATGCATAAGTATAATTAGCTCTCAAAGTGTCAATTAGATTATATCTCAAGACCGTATTCCCCGTCCAAGAATGAAGTTAGTCAGTGAATAAATATAATTAGCCCTCACACTGTCAATTAGGTATACCTCAAAGCCCTATTGCTAGTCCAATAATTAGATCAATCAGTAAATAAGTATAATTAGCCCTCCAACTATTAATTAGAGTATACCAGGAATTAACAAGAACTACCGAATCAATTAAGATGAAATTGATTTTCCAAATATGTAACATGTGATTTCTAAAAAGAATTCATATATATACTATATCGAAAAGTTGACGGAATACACTTAAAGTACGTTTCTTCCGTGCAATTTAAAAAGTGATGCATAAAAAACAAATAGAGGAATAAATTAATTATTCGTGAATGTGCTAATTCCAGTTAATTAAAATAGACACTGTAGTGTTTATTTTGGCAAATGAGTAAATTTATGGGAGCAGACCTTTTTAAGTACATTGTCAACTTGAACTTTACAACACGGTGTTGCCAATCCTACGAATATTTCGATGAATCTAGCGTTTTTTGTCACATTTTGACTTCGATATGTTTCTTAAACACGCACAATATTTTATTAAAAGTGACGTTTGATTCATTAAGTGCACACGCCATCTAGAAAGTAAGTGACTAGGTTTTTCTGTTGATTACGTACAGTGGCGGCTCGTGACCTATGATAGAGGGGGATCACTAGTATGGTGAAATTATTTTTAAAATTTTATTTTTGTGTAACGACCAAACAATTACTTTCTAGGCGTTTTAAGTGTAGAAAGAAAAAAAGTAATACGAAAATTCGTTAGGTAAAACATATTTTTATTTATTTTTTAATTTCACACAAGGAAATACAACTTTTGGAAAATAAGAAAGGTTTTCTTAGTGTGTGTAGCTGTCGGATCTTAACGTCGTCGCATGCGACCCTCGTAACAATATTTATACAGTCCACCACTAATACTACTAAAGCCATCTACGAGCTATCAAGAAAACCGAATGATGTCCAATACTACTACCGCCATCTACGAGTTATCAAGAAAACCGAATGATGTCTAATACCACTAGGCCATCTACGGCTACGTCATTAGGCGCAACCAAGACGAGAACAATAGTTAACTGTTTTATGACGAGAACGAATCGAGCCACGAGACTGACAAGTTGACATTCTTCATATTTTCAGTGTTTTTTAGTTTAAATCCTTAAATAAAATGGTTTAAAATCATATCGAGTATCATTTATCGAAATACACAACATTTATCTACCCTACACAATAGTGCTTAAACGTAAAGTCCATTCTTCGGTTCTTAATTGTAGAAGATTGATCAATAACAGCCTCATTAAGTTTGGAATAGCCTCTATAATTTTTTTTTCATATATTTCATTTTTAAACTTTCTAATAAAGTCCCTAGATTTACCCTTTGTGGTCTGCGTTAAATTAATTTCGGGTTTAGGTGTTCCCGCATTCTTCACTTCAATTTTTTGCCCCAAACTCAAAGAGCTAAAGTTATTTCTTAAATAGTCCACCGTCAACTATTCATTTTAACCTAATAAATATATAATATTAAAATATTAAAACATACACGCTCGAATTTTTAACTAGATGCACAAACAGACAACAGCGCGGCACACAAAAAAATCTGTGCACCTTTTCCATGTTAAAGCGCCATAGCCCCGCTAACCCCCGCTACCACCCGCCACCTGTTACTACATAGAAACTGCACTACTTAATCGCACGTGCGAGCAAGGCTCGTCATTTACCTCGAACGAGGCACGGTTGCCAGATCTATACAGTTTGGTTTGACGGGATGATACAATATTAGAGAGCGTCGGACTTTCTTAGTTTGACGGTACGATAAAACATTAGGGAGGATCGGACTTTATACGATAAATAATATTCAATGAATATAAATTAATATTTTTTATTCGTTTTGTTTTGGGGGTGCACGTGCGCATGTGACCCCCCCCCCCCCCCCCCACCCTGTACTGATGTACTACGGGTTTGTTTGTAATTTCGTTGTTTTTTTTTTGGGGGGGGGATCATACAAGGAGAAATATATGTTATTTTTCGTGTTCCATTGTTTGTTTGGGATCTCCCTGGAGCCAAGCTTGTACTGATGAGAATTAAAGAATTCGAAACCGGCAGGTACTTTGTTCGTGTTCATTTAATCTTGATTAATATTTACGTCAAATATGGTAACTTTTTGCTTCGTAGTTCACCCTGGAGAATATTTTTTAATATTTTAAACAAACGGTAAGAACAGATAAATGTGTTTTTTTCGATAGAAAAAAGGTTGATGTGGCAACAGCACGTGTACACTGTTATAAATAATTTAAATATCACAATTATTACTTTATTTATTTACACATTGCGTTTTTTTTCCTGTGAGCCGTAAAGAAAGGTTCTCGCACCCACAATCTTTCAAAAACAAAGTGTTATAAATATATTAAAATTTATATTTTAAGTAAATATACTTTGCAAAACAAATTTAAAAATAACGTTTAATGAAAACATTGCCTTGTGTTATCACAATAAAAGTAGTTTTCACAGACACAAATTATGATATCGATATCTTTATTGTATTGTTTCAACTCACACTCTAATGTCCTATCGAACGGCATCCTGATGCTAAATCTCTTTCCAATCATTGGTTTTGTGACCGCTCGAGCGAAAAACCGCTTGAGTACTCGATTATTCGAAATAACCGACATCGCTCGATTATTAAAAGAACTGCTCAAGTTATAAAGTCAAGCGAAAATCGTCGCTTGTTACTTATTACCTTTCACTCGATACCCGAGCTTCGCTTGACGCCGACGTATATTCGAGCAGTTTTTCGCTCGATAGGAAATACTCTAGTTATCAAATCAGGCGAAAAATCGAACCATTGCCTTTCACTTGATACCCGATCTTCGCGCTCCACCCGAAATGTGCCGATTGGCGACGTTCGAGTTACGCTCAGAAGGCTGACACGACATACGTCTTTCTTAAAGGCGCATAAACGAGAAGGTGCATATAAAAAAGTATGCCAAACCCCTTAGTGGATTCATCGCGACATGGGTTTTGTTTTGACTGGGACTGGCTAGCCAGCGGCGGCGATTGCAAATTCTTAAAAATTAAATAATATAAATTTTTTTAATCAGAATCAACTGTTCTTCCTTAATAAAGACTCTGGTGTTTTTTATCAACACATTTTTCTTAGTCATAAAAATTTCAAATGATTAATCGCTCGAGCGATTCACTCGATTATTAAAATCGCTCGAGTGTCAAGTACAGTGAAACCTCTCTTAGGCGGACACCTACGGGACCGTCTAAATGTGTCCGCCTAATAGAGGTGTCCGCCCATGGGAAATTTTTTATTAGGTAATATGGAAATGCAAAATTATTACTATGTATATGTATGTACAAATAAACATAACATAACAAAAATACACTAGTTTTAGTTAGGATGTAGTACTAAAAAATCTAATAACGTAATTTGACGTGTTTGCATTTCATACTTGCAATTTAGAAAATGTAATTCCAAGTCTGATAACAATTCCATTCACCTCTATTCTTTGCAGACTCTTATAATTCCTTTACCATACTAATGGCTTGTTGATAATTGGTGACATTTGTTTGATTACTGCATTCAACTTCTTCATCAGAGTCGTCAGATAGTGATGTGGTTTCAGTTTGGACTACATAATCGGTAATTACAAATTTCCACAACATCAATATTCTCTTTCAGACTCAAAACGCGACATTTTTGTGCCATTGTTTACGATTTTAACCTTACAACTCACAAATAAACGGCTGACTGTTATCGGGGAATCACACATATTTTCATTCGGTAAAGTCCTTTCGCGGTGCCGCGCATACGCGATTGGTTCCCGGTCCTGTCTTCAGAGAGTTTTTGCATCGTACTTATTCGCCTCCCAAATACTTTTAAAATTTTTTTGTCCGTTTAAAGGAGGGTTTGCCCAAAGGAGAGTCCGCCCCAGAGAGGTTTATTTTCATGGAATTTCATATACCTAATTCCGGACTATGAAAAAATGTCCGCTTAATAGAGATGTCCGCTTATTAGAGGTGTGTCCGTTATGAGAGGTTTCACGGTACTCGATTTTTTAAATCATCGGTTTTTCCCAACACCTGTTTTACCAACATCTTGTTGTTCAGCTGGTGTCATGGGTATCCCATGAAATTACCAGTCCGATTTACCAAAGCATGGCAAAAATAGGACTAAAGTGAGGGAATCGTACGAATTTGTCCCATCGACTATCGTTCATAAAAAATACTAATTTTTGTATACTTATTAAATAATTTATCCATTAAAGAAAGGCGAGCTTGCCATGTAATTGCAGCTTCCAGCTAATAAATATTATTCGTGTCATTGGAATTATTAATAACGCTTTAATGGTAATTATGAGCACTTGTTCTAATGACAGGTCGTTTTTAATATTAATAGATCGCCCGGTGCCATGCCGGTGCTTATTAATTGCGCCTATTTCGTTTAATAGTTTTTACGAAATTCCTTTTCTTTGATTGACGTTTCAGTGTCGCTATTTCTGTGAAAAATAACGTTTAACTGTACCGACCGGAACTGAATATTTGTAACCTTCCGGTTATGTCCGGTTCCTGACAGTTAATTCTCTCTCTATACACACTTTTATAGGGTATCTCCGTTATTATTAGTGCTATTGAAAAATAAATGCAGGTGTCATGTGCACTTCTGGGTCAAACTTAAAATGGTAAAATTAAAATTTGAAAATTTTCGCTCGCTTAAGAGATACGGGGGAAAAACAAAAAATTGACAATTTCAAAATTACCCTGTTTTTTCTTAGTTAAAAGAGAAACAGAAAAATGTTTAATGCATAAGTTTATTTATAATGATTGTTGAATAATCTACCGTTTTCAGAATAAGTATACGGGGTCAGGTAAGAAAGTTATCGGACCTAACCTCATTTTTTTAAATGGAGCACCCTGTATATTTTAATCTAAAAAGATTGGATTTAAACTCTCTTTTCAAAGTTATAACACACCATGGATGATAGATATCATCAAATTTTTCAAAATGTTGATAAGTATTTTTCACAAATGAATGTTTGAAAAATTAAATTGACGTTAAATGTTAATAACAACTAGAATGTCAACATAGTTGCCTCTAGGGTATTATCTTTTGTTTCATGGCCTACTTTGGTTTAAAGTAATAAAGTTTAATAAATCGCCTAGGAAACCAATATCATCCATGGTGTGTTATATATTTGAAAGGAGAATTTAAAATAGTATCTTTTTAGATTAAAATATACAGAGTGTTTCATTTAAAAAAATGAAGTTAGGTCCGATAACTTTTTTACCTGACCCCGTATACTTATTCTGAAAACGACAGATTATTCAACAATCAATATAAAGAAACTTCTGTATAAAACATTTTTCCATGTCTCGTTTAACTAAGAAAATATAGGGTAATTTAGAAATTGTCAATTTTTTGATTTTCCCCCGTATCTCTTAAACGAGCTAAAATTTTCAAATTTTGATTTTATCATTTTAAGTTTGGCCCAAAAAGAGTACATGACACCTACATTACTTTTTTGATAGCACTAACAGTTACGGAGATACCCTATAAAAATATCGAAAATAGGACACCCTGTACAGTAAAGTTTACAATATACCGTTGACCTTTACGGCAATAAACCTGATTAAAACCTATTGTGTAGGTCCGAACATCTTTAAACCGCAATAAATGGGTGCAGGGGACAGGGTACGCACTTCCCGATCGGTAGGTCATACCGCAATGCGTGAAGCCAAGGGTTGAGAGCTCCTGGAGGAGCAGCATATTACCGAGGATCGTGATTTGGAGCACGCGTTAATAATGAAGAGGAAAAAATTGAGAAAACAATCCTTTATCAAATAAATTTAAAGCGAAACTATTTATTATTCTAAGACATTAGATTATTTTACGTCACAGCAATTATGAAAAAAATAATATGTACGTATTGCCTACTAATATAACTATACAGGGTGTCCCATAACTAATGGTACACAAGAAAACTGCAGATTCCTTGGGTAAAAATACTGCGATTTGGCCATACTTAGTTTAGTTCAATAGCTGATAATAACCGAGATACAGGGTGTCCAAGTAAAAATTTAATTTTCAATTTTCCTAAATAACTTATTTCTGAATCAATATTTTTGCACAAAATTCTGTCACTAGGGATTTTTTGGGGAAAGGAATTTGAATTTGTTAATAATTTTGATGTAGATTATAGGGGGCGCTCTCTGCGGTACTCTGGATACATAAAAAGAAATGTAACTTTTTTGTGCCTTAGTCTAATTATATTTTTATTAAAAATATCAGTTTTTCCGTCATTTTTAAGCAATAAAGGTATACTTTGTAAATGTCGCTCCGACTAACCGTTTTCGAGATATTTTCAATTATAATTTCTAATACGCCCATTTAAATTTTGATTTGTAAATGTGAAATTTGTCACAGTAGGCTTTGGTAAAGACAAATGCAATGAAAGCGCTTTGAAACCTCATTTTGTCAAAGTTTATTTTCATTTGTCAGCATTGTGGGTGTTTTTAAGGAGTTTCTCAAGATACTGTTATCAAAAATTAAACTAAATATGCGGCGACATAACTGTTTTCTAACGGAGAAATGCGAGACATGGTATGTTTATACGCACAAGAAAATTTTAACAGACGCGGGGCACATCGGTGGTATTTGGTATGTAATGTATCCAAATAGAAGGCAGCCAGAATTTAAAATTCTTAGAAGCCTATACGACAGACGGGGAGAAACAGGATCCTTGCGTCCAAAACGTAATAGTGGAGGGTATTGTTTCTCCCACTCTGTCGTATAGGCTTCTAAATTTTTTAAAATCTGGCTGCCTTCTATTTGGATACATTTGCAAATACCGCCGATGTGCCCCGAGTCTGTAAAAATTTTCTTGTGCGTATAAACATACCATGTCTCGCATTTCTCCGTTAGAATACAGTTATGTCGCCGCATATTTAGTTTAATTTTTGATAACAGTATCTTCAAAAACTCCTTAAAAGCACCCACAATGCTGACAAATGAAAATAAACTTTGACAAAATGAGGTTTCAAAGCGCTTTCATTGCATTTGTCTTTACCAAAGCCTACTGTGACAAATTTCACATTTACAAATCAAAATTTAAATGGGCGTATTAGAAATTATAATTGAAAATATCTCGAAAACGGTTAGTCGAAGCGACATTTACAAAGTATACCTTTATTGCTTAAAAAATGACGGAAAAACTGATATTTTTAATAAAAATATAATTATACTAAGGCGCAAAATAGTTACACTTCTTTTTATGTATCCAGAGTACCGCAGAGAGCGCCCCCTATAATCTACATCTAAATTATTAACAAATTCAAATTCCTTTCCCCAAAAAACCCTAGTCACAAAATTTTGTGCAAAAATATTGATTCAGAAATAAGTTATTTAGGACAATTGAAAATTAAATTTTTACTTGGACACCCAGTATCTCGGTTATTACCAGCTATTGAACTAAACTAAGTATGGCCAAATCGCAGTATTTTTACCCAAGGAATCTGCAGTTTTCCTGTGTACCATTAGTTATGGGACACCCTGTATAGAGGACGTTACCACGTTCGTCATACAACGTCATTTTAAAGTTTTTATTGGTTCGACTAGTTTTATATTTAGAGTGTACGATGGTGACTGATCTCTGATTTTCGGAATTTGTTTATCGTCTTTTCCGTGCATTGTAAGACTAAAACTGAATAAATTATTCAGATATATGCTATGATCTCTTATTTGACACCTGTACAGGGTGTCCCATTGTTCGACACTTTTATAGGGTATCTTCGTAATTGTTAGTGCTATCAAAAAAGTAATGTAGGTGTCATGTGCTCTTTTTGGGTCAAACTTAAAATGGTAAAATCAAAATTCGAAAATTTTCGCTCGCTCAAGAGATACGGGGGAAAATCACAAAATTGACAATTTCAAAATTACCCTATATTTTCTGAGTTAAAAGAGATAGAGAAAACTTTTTTATACAGAAGTTTCTTTATATTGATTGTTGAATAATCTGCGGTTTTCAGAATAAGTATACGGGGTCAGGTAAAAAAGTTATCGGACCTAACCTCATTTTTTTAAATGTAACACCCTATATATTTTAATCTAAAAAGATACTATTTTAAATTATCCTTTCAAATATATAACACACCGTGGATGATATTGATATAATAATTTTTTTGATCCATTTTAAGTTTGACCCAAAAAGAGCACCTGACACCTACATTACTTTTTTGATAGCCCTTACAATGACGGAGATACCCTATAAAAGTGTCGAAATTGGGACACCCTGTACATATTTTAATCTCTGACACAACAGACCTGATTTTGGAAATAATTATCAACGCATTTCTGTTCTTTTAAATAGCTATAAATTTCATCAATATCGTTTTCCGCGATTCGATTTCATAGACACAGTTCCGCTCGATAGGGTTTCTTCGAATATTTGCAGAATTTGTGTTAAATTTGTAATCAATTTTTAATACTAGCATATTTTAATATCTAGAAGTTGTCGGCATTATCTGTGTATGTAAAGTCAAAGTTGTATTTAAACAAAATCAATTAAATCGGATCTTTGGACCTATTAATGAAACTAACGGTATTTAATAACTTGTGTTGTGTTTTTTCTCCAAACACAGAATGATTTCCATGTATTGACACGAAAAAAAAATATAAACACAAACATTTCAAGATATATTTGATTTCTACTTATAGTGCAGATCTAATCTTAAGCGAGAAAAACTGGAAGTAGTACCATGAATATCTACTCTTAGTTATAATTTTTTTTGCTTAAAGGGGGTTAACAACAAATGAAGTAAAAAATTATAATATATATACGCGTATCACGTATTAATCAGTTTTCTAGATATAGGACAACTGTGAACGACAACAATACAACTGGCTGACCTGAATTGATTTTTACCGATTAAAGGACATGGAGAATTTTCTTTTAATTGTTGTACCTTCACTTTTGACTGATCAAGACAACTATATTTGTATACAGGGTGACTGAAAAGAGCGACAAAAATCCCGAACAAACCCGACAAATAATAATTTGTATGTTCAAACACTTTCGGAATAAAACAGATAATAATTTGCGGAAACTGCTTTCAAGCGTCACTATACAGGGTGTTCCTTAATGACGTGCTAATATTTCAGGGTGTGATTCCTTAGGTCATTTTATAAAGAAAGGTTCATATGAACATATTTCCGCAATGGCATAATTTCTTTGCTACAGGGTGTGGTTATTTTTTAATATCTCCGAAAGTACTTTAGATATTATTTTCAATATTGGTATGTGTTAATAGGATATAGAACCACAAATTTTAGTTAGAAAAGTTATTCAATTGTTCCACCAGTGGCGTCCCTGCAAACATGTCCTTTGATATTTTTTACAAAAAAGATGGTACGCCACTGACATTTTTCCATGTGGATATTTTTTCTGATTAGCCTGGTCAATTCTACATGAATATGGTATCTTCAGTTTTTCTCGTCAGACGCACCGTTCTTGATTAAAACCACTAAGTTCATATGAAACTCATTATTAACAACATTGATAAAATATTTGTTTAATAAAAATTTTTGGAAATGGCCACCTTCACTTAAATGACTTCCGCTCGTCTTCGCATCGAGTTGCCCACTCCAACAATTTTTATGAAACAAAATTTATCAATAATTATTTTATCAATGTTAATAATAATGAGTTTCAATATGAATTTAGTGGTTTTAATCTAGAACGGAGCGTCTGACGAGAGAAACTCAAGATACCGTTTTCATATAGAATTGACCAGGCTAATCAGGAACAATATCCAAATGGAAAAATGTCAGTGGCGTATTATCTTTTTTGTAAAAAATACATGTTTGCAGGGACGCCACTGGTGGAACAATTGAACAACTTCTCTAACTAAAATTTGTGGTTCTATATCCTATTAACACATACCAAACTTGAAAATAATATCTAAAGTACTTTCGGAGATTTTAAAAAATAACCATTTAAAAAATAAAAATTCAACACCCTGTAGCAAAAGAAATAAACCGTTGCGGACATATGTTCATATGAACTTTTCTTTACAAAATGACCTAAGGAATCACACCCTGAAATATTAGCACGTCATTAAGGAACACCCTGTATACATATATACATTGTCTTGAAGAAAAAAAAAGCAATTATATTATTGCAAGTTTATGTAACTTGTTTTACAATAATTCTGAAATTACATCCGATGCAGTTACACGGTTCCAAAACTAGGTTAAATTAATTATAGTATACCTTTTGCCATTATTTCTTATTTAAATAATTTGCTTGTTGGGAAATAGGCGCGATTTTATACTAAATTTATTTTTAATAGTTTGATTTTCTTTATGGTTTAATAATTGCCGCGTTGTCTTGTTTAAAAAGATTAGATATCTGAATTTATAAAAATATTAGAAATTATTTAAAATCCAATCGGATGAAACGTACTATCTAAAGTTTGTTCAGATCTGTTCAATTACTAGTTATATACAGGGTGTCTATTTGAAAACTCATGGTATTATTGGAAAGATATTTAAACGGGTTTTAAAAAAATTAGTAATTGCACACAGTTTTTTTTGTTATACAGCGTGTATTAGCCAAATGGAATAAATTCAATAATAAATAAATGGGGACGTGTGAAAAAAAAAACGCTCGGACACGTCGATCGGTATTTCTCGTTTTTCAAAAACAACTTTTCATACAGGGTGTGTCATGTAACAGTGGCCGATACCAACTTTCTTATTTTAAATGCAACACCTTGTATATTATTCAATTTTTGGATCCCTGAGTAAATTTTAGACATATTTAATGTACCATATCCATCATTCGGAAATATTACTTGTTTTCAGATTAATTGCATTTCAGCGTTTCTTTTTACTCATATGAAATAAAATAGTATATTATGATACAAGTGTCATAAGACATTATCTTAGAGCACGCGTTTAATTTAGAAAACGACCGAGTTTTCTAAAGTACAAGTGCTCTAATTGTCTTATGAACTGTGTATTTTATAATACTTTTTCTATTTAGGTCTTCAAGTCTGAAAAACATAAAAATATAGTAGATTTTTTCCATTTGAATTAATACTTTCTTTTTGGGTTGGCAATACTTTTACAATTTAATCAAATGTTATAAGTATCAAATATGCCATGATAGAAACAAATGAACACAACAAAGCTTCTTCCCATCCGTCATAATTAAAAATAAATATATTACTAAAGTTAATAAAAATGAGTCGGGAAGAAAGTCGCACTCCGTCAGAAATACTAGAAATTGCAGAAAATAATCTAGACAAACTTTTAAAAAGGAATATGCAAAACTTTGAGTTATGGTGCGAGCAGAACAAAGTTCAAAATAATAAATAATTCTATTGAACAAAATATTGTGTCGACACAGAATCTGACAGGAATAACAACTAATGCCCAGGAAATATCTATATGTAATATATAAAGTAATATGTATAATACTAATTGAAATAAAAATAAAAATAGTACTTTATTGAATAAAACTTTAGAAATAGAGCATAAACTGGAAGATATTTCTATTATTTTTAGGTTATGTTGTTTCATAGTTTTGCCTAGAAATTAGTTGACGGACACCGTCAGCATGTTATATATTTCGGAGTATAGGTATTTCAGATAAATATCTAGTAAAAATGATCTATTTGCAAGGTTAAAGGTTAGTATTTTCAAGTGTTCTATAAAAAATTTCTGTCGAATCCATAATGCCTAGAAAGCTAATTTCAACGAAATCAAAGTAAGCCTAAAATTCGAACCCTACTTGCTGCCAACATAAAAAAAAATTCAGTTTCATAAAGTGGCAGGTTATTCAATTTTTTTACATTTCATAATGTAGCCATTATGAAACCCAAATAGAAAAAAAGTTATAAATAGTTTAAAACGCGTGACCTTAGCAAATTGTTGTATATTTGCATGACAGTAGTTGTCAGTGTTATAGTCGTTTGAATTTCGTTAACTGCATATTAGAAAAATGGCTTACTTAACAGAAATGCACAAAATAACAATTCTACAGATGATTGGTTATGGAGATAAAACACTGACACAAATGGAAGAAATAGAGATTTATTTTCTTGTAATGTCGAATAATCGATGAATGGCTAACATCGAATATTGGGCCTGCTTCTCGACTAGAAGTATGCCGGTTTTCCTCAAACTCAAGCATAATATCTAATTTTATATCATCACTTATTGCATTGGTACCTAATTTTTTTTATCTGCTTTACATATCCAAACTGACGAAACTGCTTTTCTATTTTACTAATTTTCCCTTGAGTTACAGGCGGCAAATTTGGAAATTTTTCATGAAATAAGCGAGCAACTTTCATTTGTGTCCGTGTTTTATCTCCATAACATCTGTAGAATTGTTATTTTGTGCATTTCTGTTAAATAAACCATTTTTCTGATATTCAGTTAACGAAATTCAAACTACTGTCATTTTTTTATCTCATATCAGTTAAAAAAACGATGAAATGCAATAAATCTGAAAACACTTAATATTTCCGAAACAGTTGAAGATCGGTATAGAATATTGTACATTGAATATGTCTAAAATTTTCTAAGGGATCCAAAAATTTAATAATATACATGGTGTTGCATTTAATTTAATACCAATCGACGTGTCCGAGGGTTTATCATAGAATTATTCCATTTGGCTGATACACTCTGTATTATAATAATTAGTTATTTATTATGTCGTTTTGTGGAAATGTTAGGTCGGAAGTACCTCGCCCCGAGTTGATCTATTTGTCTTGCTAAATGCACCGCTTCTATACGACCCAATAACCTCCAAGCGGACATAAGGCTATCTTCCGGTTAACCTCGTAGCGGCAAGGTATGCATACAAATTTTTCTAATTATTGTTGGTTTATAAACATTACGAGCAATTTTAATTGTTCAATAACCTTCCATCTACGATCGGACGTATAGTATTTGCAGAATTATACCGTTGATCTTTTGACTGCAATAAAACATCATTATCCCTTCGACCATAAAATAAATAAGGAAATCCCAAATTTATAAATAAGGAAATCCCAAATTTTAAAACCTTTTCGAGCAGAGCCGGACCAGGTATACAAATTCAATTTATACCTATGCCTGATGCATATATAAATACAATGTGATTTTTAATAATTTTAATCTTTAGTGGTTTTCCGGCGAGTAATTTTTAGTTAGGCTTATTAGTGGTAGAATGTGGCGTCATTGGAATTGTGCTGATAGGGGGGCATCTTCAAGTGTCATTTATAAAAGAAAGCATTTATCTACCGATGCCAAACTAATAATTAAAAATGTGTATCAATCGTTGTTGGGTAGAAATTTAAATTCGATGGATGCTTTAGCAGAGACGTCTACTTTGACAAAAACTCCTTTATCTTCGGTAAGAGACATAGTACTTAAACCTGTTAATCCTAGAAAAAATCGGAGTGATTCTGGCACATTTAGAAGCATTGACGAAAATGACATGGATTTATTAAGAAGAAAGATGTACCAAATGTATGAGGTACAAACTGTACCCACTTTGATTTCCCTCAAAGAGCGGCTGATTGAAGACGAAACAAATATCTCTTGTAGCCTTTCAAGCCTTAGGAAAATATTGCGTAAAATGGGGTTTAAATACCGAAGCATTGATAAAAGACAAACATTAATGGAATCTCAACGTTTACGGGAATGGAGACTTAAATATTTAACAGCTGTTAAACAATTTAGAGAAGAAAATCGTCCAATTATTTACCTTGGCGAAACATAGTTCGATACCCATGACACTCCAAGAAAAGGTTGGGATGATTCTTCCAAAAAAAGTCAAACCAAGGCACCATCAAATAAAGGCAAAAGAATCACAATATTACATGCTGGTTCAGAGAACGGGTTTGTTCCAATTTGTCTGTTGCTTTCAGCTAAAGACATAGCAGATTCTTCTTTAGATTATCATCAAGAAACTGTGTACAGCATGTACTTAGGTGGAAAATTCTTACATTTGTATGATTACAAATGTTCAACCCTTAATTATAAGTTTAGGCTTAGATGAAGATAGGGATAGTGATACAGAGTTAAATTTTGATTAAATTATCAATAGTTTCTTAGAATTTAATTAATTTTTATTGTACCTAATAGTTATACTTTTAAATTATATTATTTTCAATTATCATTAATTGTTATCATTATTTTACATTTATTATAGGTACCTAAAACTAAAAATACCTATCTATTTATTTTAAATTATAAAAATAAATCATGTGGTGTGGTATACATTTTCAAGCCGGCCCTGATCCCATTTACTGAGCTTTGAAGAGGTTCAGGCGTATACAATAGGGTTTAATCAGGTAGTTTATTTATGGCAGTAAGAGTCAACGGTATAATTCTGCAACAACTATACAGTAGTGGCCAAGAAAAGTGTACTTCTTCACAAGAAAAAGCATGCAACGACCAGTATGCATAATATCTGCAATCGAAATGTGGCTCAAGGACGTTCATTGACAGCACTGCAGCGTTTTACCTATCGATATGACGCTTGTTTCAGGAAACAACGCGCACCGTATAGTTCTTGAGATAAAATTATTAAGTTCAAGGAGGTCGTTTCGAAGAATAAATAAATAACATTATTAGTGAAGTGGGTGGTTAAGATGAATGTTTTTATTGCGGTTAATCTTGCGTCGACATGCAAAAGAATCGTTTCATTTTTCTAGGTGACATTGACACGAATTGACATATAATAATGCTCGGGAAGTACGAGGGGTGGATCGCGTTTTCAAGGTATGACCTTTGGATTCCGAGAACGGATTTAATTTGAAGGAAATATGGGGGTTTCTCGTTTGATATTATCGATGTTGAATAATATGTCGTGCTTTTGCATATAATGTGATACAATATAAAAAATTACTAGTCAAGTGCCAGTGTTTCCTGTTAAGTAACAAAGCGACCGCAGGTTGCAGACCAAGTGCAAACATTTTTTAATTCCGAAAAAATTCTGCTCAATCGACATGCAGGATAAATCAGGATTAACAGATCAAATTTCGGGGGCGTAGTAAAAATATATATCGCATGTTCTTAATTAATTAAAAAAATTAAGCCAATTTATCTATTATTATGATGTTACACACTTAAAATTATCATCTGTGATAACTTCTAAATAGTACGAACAGGAAACTATTTTAACAAATATTTGAAACTATGTAGTTGTGTAGGCGTGCTGATTGTCAAAATGGATATGTCTATGGTTCCATCAAACCGGAATATTTGTTTCTGTTTCCTCGCAAGATACAGTGAAACCTCTCTTAGGCGAACACCTACGGGACCTACTATATGTGTCCGCCTAATAGAGGTGTCCGCCCATGGGAAATTTGTTATTAGGTAATATGTAAATGCAAATTTATTACTATGTATATGTATGTACAAATAAACATAACATAACAAAAATACACTAGTTTTAGTTAGGATGTAGTACTAAAAAAATCTAATAACGTAGTTTGACGTGTTTGCGTTTTATACTTGCAATCTAGATAATGTAATTCCAAGTCTGATAACAATTCCATTGCTGTAGAGTCACCTCTATTCTTTGCATACTCTTATAAATGCTTTACCATACTAATGGCTTGTTGATAATTGGTGACATTTGTTTGATTCAACTTCTTCATCAGAGTCGTCAGATAGAGATGTGGTTTCAGTTTGGGCTACATAATCGGTAGGAATGGGGTCACTATCATCTTCTAATAGCACATTGCTATCAATGTTAATGAGCTCGCCCAAATCATTGTTATCAAATTAAAAACTTCCTCAACGAATTAGGATTAACCCTTAACATAAATGAGTCTGAAATTAGTTTAGTGTCAGAAATAAAATATTTGGGAGTCTTTTTGGATCCTCAGCTTATTTTTACGAATCACGTTGATTACCTTTGTAAGAAATTAGGGAAAAAAATTGGTTTTTTCTGTCGCGTTTCGGATTGTTTGTCCCAATGGGCCAAGACACTGGTTTATAATACAATCATTTTGCCTCACTTTAATTACTGTTGTTCTTTATTAATATCTTGTACTCAGGAAAATATACACAGGCTGCAGGTTCAGCAAAATAAGGTTATGCGAATTATTCTTAAATGCAACAGGTATATCCCGGTAAGAACTATGCTACAGAGGTTGAATTGGCTGTCTGTGGAACAGAACATTAGAAAGTCGAACTTAGTTTTAATATATAAAATTGAACATGAGCAGCTACCAATATATTTTAATGCTTTTCTTAAAAAAAGATCAAATTTTCATAGTTATGACATTCGCTCTAGGCAACATTATAACATTGAGTCAGTTAAGACCACATCTCTACAAAAATCGCTATTTTTCGAGGGAGTTCGTCTTTTTAATGACCTCCCGGAGGGCATTAAGGAAGCAAATGGGTTAAATGTTTTTAAAAGAAGATTGTTTCTTTATTTGAAGGATATGTAGAGTAGAGTAGGATTTATCATTTTTGTAACTGACATATAAACACTGTATTGTAACTTGTATTTTTTAGTAATAACTAGCCAAGTGCTAAATAAAGATTATTATTATTATTATTATTAACATCAATATTCTCATTCAGACTCAAAACGCGATATTTTTGTGTCATTGTTTACGACTTTAACCTTACAACTCACAAATAAACGGCGGACTGCTGTCGGGGAATCACACATACTTTCATTCGGCGAAATCCTTTCGCGATTGGTTGCCGGTCTGTCTTCAGAGAGTTTTTGCACCGTACTTATTCGTCTTCCAAATACTTAAAAAAAAATTTGGTCCGTTTAGAGGAGGGTTTTCGCACTCTTTGTATGAAAACAGCCTGTCCGCGTCCGCCCAAAGAAGAGTTCGCCCAAGAGAGGTTGATTTTTTGAGAAAAGTTTCTGATTTCTAACAAATAATTAATTATACAGGGTTATGAAAATGGCCTTTTATATTTAAACGGGTGACTCGTTTGGGTATCCTAGAAAACCACGCGATACTTTTAATGGGCAACACATATGGTGAAGTTTTTTCGCTCTCTAGCTTTTAAGCAGTGTTGTTAAAGGAGCTAATGTAACACTTACTACGTAATTTACCACCGCAGTGAATGTGATTTGCTTCACGCCCTTACTATGTATTTTGTTACATTCACTACATCATCACATTTCATTTTTAGATTATTTTTATTTAGATCAAACCGTAAAGCAAAAAACAAAAGAAGAACAATAACCAAAAATGACTATTTTCTACTTTTCCACTCCAATTTCCAACTTTTAACATCAGGGTATGTTGTGTTTTTGACAATTTCGGCCAATCGAAATAATAATTACATTTACTACATTTGTTGCGTTTGCGACGTAACGAATGTAACAATATGTAGTAAATTCAGTTTTTCTGCGACATTGACAATCCTGCTTATATAAGTTGATGATGATCTTTTGGCAGTATACCGCTCATTGAATTTTCTTCCAAATTAAACAATATACAAGGTGTCCCAGAATATGTGGGCAATCTCCCGGGTTCAGATAGAACACTTTAAAATAACAGGAGAAGTACCTATAAACTTTTCTACGGTCTCCCCTACGAAGATACGGGCCCATAACGGACGTCCCTGAAAATCGTTGTTTTTTAAATAATTTATTAAGCACTAGGTGTAATTTAATAATTTGTTAGTATAATGGTTACAAGATGAGTCTCCTTAAAATTCGCCCCTTTAAACACATTTGGCTTATTTAGTTTGCCAGGGACGGACTAGACGTAACAAAAAATGCTCTTTTTCTTGTACACCTTGTATGATGAAGGAACGACAATAATATTTTTTGATACTATAAACATGAAGCTGAAATAAGGTACTCTTGATCAATGTCGATAAAATGAACTGTTTTCGAGGAAAAAGATATTTTTGTTCAATATGATTTATATTCAGTATACATAAATTCCATTACTAAGTTAGTAGCTAATAAGACAAAGGAGAAAAACCGCAAATTTCAAGACACTACCATAAACTGCCACTGGCATAAATATTCATATTTAAATCGGAACATGTGAAAAAAACCATAACAACAATGAAGGAATTTTATGAACATAAAACAACAACTAATGCAACAAATCATATTGAACAAAAATATTTTTTTTCGAAAACAGTTCACTTTATCGACATTGATCAAGAGTACCTTTTTTTCAGCTTAAGGTTGAGAGTATCCAAAAATATTATTGTCGTTCCTTCATCATACAAGGTGTACAAAAAGAAACATTTTTGTGTTACGTCTAGTCCGTCCCTGGCAAACTAAATTAGCCAAATATGTTTAAATGGGCAAATTTTAACGAGACTTATCTACTAACCATTATACTAAAAAATTATTAAATTACACCTAGTACTTAATAAATTATTTAAAAAACAACGATTTCCAGGGACGTCCGTTATGGGCCCGTATCTCCGTAGGGGAGGCCGTAGGAGGAAAAATTTATACGAACTTCTCCTGTTATTTTTAAGTGTTCTATCTGAACCCGGGAGATTGACCACGAATTCTGGGACACCCTGTATATTGGTGTATAACCAACTCAATGTCACTTAGGAATGCCATGGATATTTGCTTATATCGACTTGATTATTCAGAATTCATGTTGATTTTAGCTTGGAATAGCATAACCAAAAAGTCGGAAGTTTTAAAAATGTTTTACCAATACCCGGTCGCTGAAACTCTTCACTTGTTTTTGGTCAAATGTAATGTAATATACATATTATATTTCTTCTTCTAAGCTTCTTTCGATTTTTCAGACAATTTTTGTGCTGCTTCATTGGCTTTATTGCGCTTTCTTCTTCGGAATGGGAATTATTTCGTTGATTTTTTCAAATATTATTGACATTTGTATGGTAACAATAACAATGCAGCGCTCAGGCAATGAACGACGCGGATGCTGTTTTCACGGCAATTTGATATTATAAGCGTTCAGAGGAAAGTGAAAAAATTACCAATTTTATGTATTCATTTGCGTAAAAAATATAGTTTTTATAACTATCTTGGACAAATAATTTTCAAGTCCCCGTAAGTGTTTTGTTTTGCATTAATATTTATCGAGAATTCGTATCGCAGATGATTTGACCCTGCATATCGAATTTAATTAATTTTTTTTTACTATTTTTATTGAAAACTAGCTGATAATGTATGATCCATTGTATTAAACTAAAAACAAATACGCCATTTATACGTCGTTAATGTAATAATAAAAAGAAACCTGTTGTTTAATTGATAATGATAACCGATACATTCAACACTGAACTAAATAATTATTTATATTATTAATTGAATTTATTCCGTCAGTTTCCATGAAATAAGTATTATTTACTATATTTACCCATAAAAAGCAAGGATTGTAGATTTAAACAAAAATAAAATGATTGATAACGCGATTGCTAAACGGCAATGAGGATAAAGGGTTTGTCAATCTTTGTATTGTGACGTTTGTTGATCGTTTGACGGCCATAGAACCCGAATTAGCCTTCTGACCATTTTAAGTAGGTGTTTTGATTATAAATAAAAATTAATTAATATGTATGAGTATATTTGTTACCTTCCGTATATATTACACACTTTTCCCTGGAATTGTTTATTTATTATTTCTAAGTGATCGGCCGATATAAATATCGGTTCATCTGTATTTTATCGGCTACATTTTGCCGATATATATCGGCATTTTTTAGTTGTATGAAGCTGTCACTTGCCATGTCAAAATTACTAATAATCATGCTAGGGCGCGCTAAAATTATACAAACGAAGATCATTTAAACGTGTTTATTATTTATGAAGAATGTGACAAAGTAATCACAAGAGATGTGACATAGTATATTACGTACCGAGGTGGAAAGTGTTTCATTCCTGTCGAGAGAGTCGGTAAATCTCGAGACAGTAATGGAACTTTTCACCGAGGTTTGTATACTATTTTATTGACAACCACATCTAACATCCATTCTTATTATTTTGAATTAGAATTATTAATAAAAGATAAATGTAATTTTGACTTTTCCATTGAAAAATTAGTCAGAAATTTCAAATAACCGCAGATGGTAAAATAGCGTAGGTAATAATACAAATCAAGATGGCAAATATCATTTTTTGACTATGGTTTTCATGTCACTAAATAATATATTATTTTGACAACGGAAAAATGCTCATCAGATGAGGAATTTGATTTTGCTGCTCCTCCACCAGAAATTCGAGAAGCAGCAAAAATAGTAGAAAAGATCTTCTGTCAACTAAAAGCCGCCCGAGATATGACAAGACATATAACTGTTTCAAAGAATGGTGTGCGGGAAACAAAGTTCAAAATCCTGGTTCTGAGTCGGCGCTACTAGCTTATTTCAATGAAAATGCCAAGACAAAGAAGATATCAACGATTTGGTCACAATATTCAATGCTGAGGACCACTCTATCAATTAGGGAAAAAGTAGGCATATCTAAACAAGCAAAGCTATTAGCATTTTTAAAAAAAGGGGTTTCCTATATTATTTTGAGTAATCGATTTTTAAAAAAAATTACAAAAAATAATTTACTTTCTACCCCGGTGGAAAGTAAAAGTAAAAAAACGTCAACTTTCCACCTTTCAAAGATAGATGAAATGCCATTATTACATGCATGGTTGTAAATAATAGTACATTACGTATCAAGGGCCGAAAAGAGGCTTTTACGGACGAGAGGCGAAGAGAAAACCGCACGAGGCCGGAAAAGCCTCCGACGGCCCGAGATATGTACCGTATTTTTTTTATAAGTGCTCCGAAGCTTTGATGCCAAATAAAAAAAGAAATTCTTCAGACAGTTTTCCTGTCTACATGACATGAAAGAAAACACTCGCGCATGGAGAATGTAAATAATATCTATTTATTATTTTTGACAAATAGGCTCGGTGGCCTAGTGGTAGCGTACGCCTTGTGATCTGAGAGTCGCGGGTTTAAATCCCTCACTCGGCATCTCTGGTTTTATTTATTTTTTTACAAGTGCCCGAGTCTTTGAGGCTATATAAATAAATAAATTCTTCAGACATTTTTCTAAAACATCTTTGAAAAATTAACTGCCAATTTAATTTCTATATAATCCGCTATTTATTATCGCTTGTAGTATGGCTCAGTGGGTAGAGTGAGTAGAGGGTCGCGGGTTCAAATCCCGCACCGACAATTCTGGTTTTATTTATTTATGAGCACATGGTGCCTCGAAACTTCGATACTTTCCCGCCCGCTCTCTTGGAAAACGCCACTTTCGGTGAAGAGAACAGGCATGAAAAGAGGCACTTTCGGGGCACATGTAAAAAAAATTTATTTCTTTGACATGTGTCTGTTTTTCAACGCCGTCATACTCAACTGGGAGTAACTGAACTTAAAATAAGCAGCAAAATCGCCTTATACAAATATTAAATTGGCAAAATTTCAAAAACTACAAATTTTCGGAATAGACAACCTTGTACAAACTTACCCTTATTTTTAATCCTACCGATACCGATTTAATATTTAATAATTTAAATATCGGTATCGGCAAAAAAAGCCGTGTCGGCCGATCACTAGTTATTTCTATGACACCGCATTTTTTTCATTAACTAGACGAATTGTAGGTTTCTACTCATTCAAGCGATATACTGGGAAAAAATTGCAAATTATTTAAAATAATTTAATACTGAATATTTTCTAGATTATTTTTGCACATTTACGTAAAAATATTGCGTTTGTAATACATATATAACGGTGCTGTTATTTATAAACGATATAATGATAAATGGGTACTAAAAGTAAGATTTTATGCAGCAGGAAATATGATTTCAGAATTATTCGTTTTCTACGTCGATTTTAAAATTGAAAATTGTTTTATCCCCGTGCCGCCAAAGTTGTTTATAAAATTAATATAAATATACAGGGTGTTCCTTAACGACGTGCTAATGTTTCAGAGTTTGATCCACTAGGATATTTTTTGAAGAAAATTTCATATCCCGGAATTTTTGTATTTTAAACGTTATTTTTTAATATCTCCGAAAGTACTTTAGATATTGCATTCAATTTTGGTATGTGTTGCCAGGATATAAAGCTAGATATTTTGGTTAGAAGGGTTATTGTATCGAATCACCAGTGGCGTCCCTGCAAGCATGAAGGAAGCCTCTGACATTTTTCCACGTGGATATTTTTCTGATTAGCCTGGTCAATTCTCCATCAAAACGCTCTCTTGCGTTATAAACACTGATAATGATTAATTTTGTGTTAATAAAACTTGTTAATTTTAATAATTATAGACGGTAATTTCCCGTCGATCGGTAAGAAGAACTCCCTAATAACCGAAATGTCTGGAAGTTGTTTTAAATGTTAGCAATTAAAATACTTTACTAGCAATTTAATTAATTGGGTGACTGTGAACTTTTCGCGTTAATTATTCGAAGATTTCGTTATTTTCATTTTTTTTTTATTAGCATGGGGCCAGAAACCAGACAGTTTACTATAAGAGTGTGTTAATTTGACGCTATTTTTTTATTTTAAATACATTATTTGAGAACATCGTGTGTAATTTCTCTATTTTTGACGTTGTCACAGAAATAAATCTCTATTTCTGGTACTAATTTAATAATTTGGGTTTATTCGGGCTTGTTATGATTTATTGCAAAATATTTTGAAAATAATATGCAGAAAATAGCAATTTTATTTTGGACCGATTAATATTGTGTCTTTGTTTTATAATAGAGAGCCGGTGACAATAGGGGGTCCGTGAAGTGGAATATCAGTAGTTTGGTTTTTCGTGGAGTTTAGGTCCCCCTCTACAACTTTTATATCTGATGAAATGCCGTAGAGAGTTGCTGAGAGGCGCTGTACCGCTTTAGATAGGAAATTCTCAATAAATCCAAAATTATATCGAGCAATGTCTGTAAATGAATTTATAGTATCTGCGGGACCCCAAAGTCACGAGAAACACATTTTCTGACAAGTCAACCCTTGCATATAAATATCAGAAGAATAGGCGGAATTCTGACAATATTACGCAGAGATACCGGAAGGCAGGTAACGTCCGGTTTTTTTTTATGATCAAACACAAGCACTATAGGAAAAATCCTTTAGGGCACTCTGGGAGTGGTGCGTATGCGCAAAAAGCGATTCACGTTGGTTTTGGATCGTTGGAGGTTATATTCGTTGGGAAAAACAACCTCGGGAAGGTCGTTCCATAAGGATGAAGTCCTCCAGATGAAAGAATTCTTAAATAATGAAGTTCGAGGAGTACTAAGCTTAACCACATATGGATGGGCGGCAGTGGTTCGTCGTGTGTTTCTGCTATTCACCGCTCTGGGCGGAATTAAGAGGGAAAGGTCAGCTGAGCACAAATCCCCAACCTGCCTTCGATGTTCTAGGCTGTCGAGGTTCTTCGTCAGCTCGTGGTCTCCAATCAGACAAACGGCCCTCCTTTCGATGGAATCCAGTAGCCGAAGAGTATGTTTGGGTGCAGAGCTCCAGACATGAGAGCAGTACTCTAGTGATGGCCGACTCTGGGCTTTGTATAGTGTCAAGAGTTGTATATATTCAATATTCAATCGCAATATTCTTTTTATCAGAAAATTGTTTACGAGTCATCCCCATGTGAATATAAATCGAATAAGCCCACTTGGACCCATGTCACTTGGGACTTTTTTCATTAATTTTTTTTTGACACGCTCGGAAAAGTATATGCAAGGGTTGACTTGTCAGAAAATGTGTTTCCCGTGACTTTGGGGGTCACGCAGATGCTGTAAATTCATTTTCAGACATGGCTCGATATAATTTTGAATTTATTGAGAATTTCCTATCTAAACCGGTACAGCGCCTCTTAGCAACGCTCTACGGCATTTCATCAGATATAAAAGTTGTAGAGGGGGACCTAAACTCCACGAAGAACCAAATTATTGATATTCCACTGCACGGACCCCCTATTGTCACCGTCTCTAACTATAATAATCCCGGTAATGACACACGCCGCCGTCGCTTGCCGCGCCTACCCGAACAAACCCGCGGCCTTATTGGAATACATTGCCTGATACCTACAAATCATAATATTTATAACTTGCAGTTTCGTTGTTTCAATAAAACAGTTTGTTTCCGGCTTTAATTAAAAAATGCTACGTTTATGGCTTTTATAAAAAGTTTTGTGTGCTGTATTGTTTGGTGTTGGTTGTATTTGAGATATAAGTTTATGTAATCTGAACAGTGACAAATGTATTAATGATAACCCATAGTCTGAATCACAATTATCACTATTTATTTTAATATTTTTTCGGCGATTTGGAAAACATTTTGTTATTTTTAGCAAACTCCAAACAATACAAATATATAAACGTTTCGAAGCTTTCTCTGAATATAATGATTATTATATAATAACAGCGATGATGGTTTTGTCAATTCGCCAAGTTGTGACAGTGACATTTAAATTGACAGCTCACTATTTAATACAATCATTCTTTATTACGACAAAACATATGAAAAGTTTGTATTTATCTGATTATCTGTTGGAGAGGCTAGTAGGTTGTAATCCTGAAATACACCTCAAATTCCCACAATTTATGTCGATTTTCCTGTAAAATGTTGTTAACAATTTTAACATGCTTTTTCTAAATAGTCATGCCCCTAATTTCAGTGATAGATTTTTTATATTTCATATTTTTTTCGTGTCTATTTTTTTATACAGGGTGTTCCTTAATGACGTGCTAATATTTCAGATTGTGTTATTCAATTGTTCCACCAGTGGCGTCCCTGCAAACATGCCCTCTGATATTTACAATAAAAGGATGATACGCCACTGACATTTTTCCACGCGGATATTTTTCTGATTAGCCTGGTCAATTCTACATGAAAACTGTCTCTTGAGGTTTTCTCGTCAGGCGCACTCGTTCTTGATTAAAACCACTAAATTCATATTGAAACTCATTATTAATAACATTGATAAAATAATTAATGATAAATTTTGTTTTATAAAAATTGTTGGAAATGACCACCTTGTTAAAAGGCATGTTTCCATCGAATTGCCCACTCCAACAATTTTTATAAAACAAAATTTATCATTAATTATTTTATCAATGTTAATAATAATGAGTTTCAATATGAATTTAGTGGTTTTAATCAAGAACGGTGCGTCTGACGAGAAAAACCCAAGAGACAGTTTTCATGTAGAATTGACCAGGCTAATCCACATGGAAAAATGTCAGCGGCGTACCATCTTTTTTGTAAAAAATATCAGAGGATATGTTTGCAAGGACGCCACTGGTGGAACAATTGAATAACTTTTCTAATTAAAATTTGTGGTTCTATATCCTATTAACATATACCAAAATTGAGAGTAATATCTAAAGTAGTTTCGTAGATATTAAAAAATAACAATTTAAAAAATAAAAATTCAACACCCTGTAGCAAAAAATTTAAGCCTAAGCAATCACACCCTGAAATATTAACACGTCATTAAGGAACACCCTGTATATTCGATCCTAAAAAGAATATAGTTTTCTATCGTCTGCAAAGGATTTTAAACTTTATCAAAATCAAAATAAATATTACTATAGAGTGTTAAGTTCGCCAAATTCTGACGGGGATAGAATGTAGATTGACAGCCCACTAATCGGTGTAGTTGCTGATGTTTCGTAAATATTTAAATTTCAACTCAAATCATGGTTTTAGTAATCGAATTTTTTACATTTGAGGATTTGAAAAAGTTAAAATTTTCTCGTTTCTAAATTTAAAACTTTCCATATCTCTTTGTATATTTTGTATATTTGTGTGAGGACAAAAAAATAGTAGTTAAGACTGTCGATGCAACCTTTTTTGGGCCACACCTGTACGATATTTGCAAATTTTTTAATAAAAATCATGTAACAGTAAAAATGTCTGAAAATAAAATAATATAAGTGTAATTTGATATCTAGTCGTAGTAATTAAAAGGGTTTTGATTGATCATCACATGAAACAATACAAGTTTTCCGGTAAATTAAAAAATATAAACTGCAAGCTGTAATTTGTTAGTAATGGCGCATTGTAATTGGTCAATTAAAGCGAAGAAAGGTGTGCAAAATAATTAAACTTTTGTTTTTTGTAATGCATTAATGTGTTTAGTAGTGATGCCCCGGATCTGGATCCAGTATCCGGCCGTTTTTTTTTAGTGTCCGGTTCTTCCGGATTTTGTACAGGGACCGGCCGGAAATAAACCACACAGAACACAGAGGAGCTGTGTTATTTAACGAAACCAAGATAAAAATAAAATACAGACTCTGGAACAAATGACATAATTAATAAATACTAAGTAACGCATTAATATTTATAATTAATAATTGGCAGATTATGGTGCAGAAAAATTTATTTTTCGCCGTTGCTGAAATAGTATATTACCTACCGAGGTGGAAAGTGTTTCATTCCTGTCGAGAGAGTCGGTAGTTAACTAAATCTCGAGACAGTAAAGAAACTTTTCACGGAGGTTTGTATACTATTTTATTTACAACCACATCTAACATCCACTTCTTATTATTTTGAATTAAAATTATTAATAGAAGATAAATGTCATTTTGACTTTTCCATTGAAAAATTAGACAGAAATTAGTTAGTAGGTAAAAATACACATCAAGATGGCAAAGATGGCAAATATCAGATGAGGAATTTGATTTTGCTGCTACTCCACCAGAAATGCGAGAAGCAGCAAAAATAGTAGAAGAAGATCTTCTGCCAACTAAAAGCCGCCCGAGATATGACAAGGCATACAGGGTGAATCACGACGAGCGTGCATTAGAACTTTATGGAGAACTACTGAATATATGTTCCTGAAACTTTGGGGATTTGGGTTTATCGATATGCTCTCTTTAACTAAAATATTGACATGTTTCTGTCATTTCCGGTTATACCGGAAGTAGCTGCCAACTTTCGTTTTTTAAATACAACATGGTAATTTTTATTACATTTTTCGATTAAGCATTAAATACTAAGCACATTTTATAGAAACTGTTTTTGTCAGACTCTATTAGTTTTAGAGATAACTGGACTTTTTGTAATTATTTGGCAAATGCATGACGATGAAATAATCCATATAATTTTTTAACCTTAGGGCTTGGACTAAAAATGTTTTCTCACCGAATAGCTAGAAGATCATCAAGTCTCAAAAACATTTCAAATTCGGCATACAATGTACAGGGTGGTCACAATTCAAGCCTCATTGTGAAAGAATTCAACCATTAAAAACTTTCTTATTTTAAATGGAACACCCTGTATATTTTTATTTAATTTGATGGCAAATTAGTTGTTCTTTATAAATAGTATTTACTGTCATATACCTATTACAAAGCGTTTTCTCAAAAAATTCAATTTTATTCCGAAAATACTATTTGTTCAAGTGTGTTATGAAAACAATTGTACTTAGGGGCTGTATACTGATGTCTATACGGAGGAAAAGTGATTGATTGCTTGAAAATACAATATTCTAAAGTACATATTTCTTAATAATTTATAAATAAAATGCAGTTGATTGTTTTAAATTTAATGGTTTAAATATTATTTTTTTAAAAATAGCAAGGAAACAAGTTTATAAACTTTAAATTCTTTAATTAAAAATGTGTTTGAAAATTATACCTAATATCTTTTGATTATATTTTTTAAATATGTTCGAAATGATTGCCATTTACTTCCAAGCATTTATGTATTCTTTTCATCATGTTATTTCTTGTAGCATTCCTAATTTCTTGTGAGAGATTGAAATGCTGCATTCACCCTTTCAATTACAGTTTCCTTCGTGGTGATGGGACGCGCGTAAAGTTTATCTTTAATGGTTCCCCAGATGAAAAGTCCAGTGGAGTTAAGTCTGGCGAACGAGCTGGCCAGTGGAAGGGACCTTGGTTTGCGATCCACTGGTCATGAAAAAGTCTGTTTAGGGCAGTCTTAACAACTTGGACGTTGTGTGCTGGAGCCCCATCGTTTTGATACCAATCACTTTTCCTCCGTATAGACATCAGTATACAGCCCCTAAGGACAATTGTTTTCATAGCACACTTGAACAAATAGTATTTTCGGAATAAAATTGGATTTTTTGAGAAAACGCTTTGATATAGGTATAGGACAGTAAATATTATTTATAAAGAACAACTAATTTGCCATCAAATTAAATAAAAATATACAGGGTATTCCATTTAAAATAAGAAAGTTTTTAATGGTTGAATTCTTTCACAACGAGGATTGAATTGTGACCACCCTGTACATTTTATGCCGAATTTGAAATGTTTTTGAGACTTGATCATCTTCTAGCTATTCGGTGAGAAAAAATTTTTAGTCCAAGCGCTAAGGTAAAAAAATTATATGGATTATTTCATCGTCATGCATTTCCCAAATAATTACAAAAAGTCCAGATATCTCAAAAACTAATAGAGTCTGACAAGAACATTTTCTATAAAATGTGCTTAGTATTTAATGCTTAATCGAAAAATGTAATAAAAATTACCATGTTGTGTTTAAAAAAAGGAAGTTGGCAGCTACTTCAGGTATAACCGGAAATGACAGGAACATGTCAATATTTTAGTTAAAGAGAGCATATCGATAAACCCAAATCCCCAAAGTTTCAGGAACATATATTCATTAGTTCTCCATAAAGTTCTAATGCACGCTCGTCGTGAATCACCCTGTATAACTGTTTCAAAGAATGGTGTACGGGAAACAAAGTTCAAAATCCTGGTTCTGAGTCGGCGCTACTAGCTTATTTCAGTGAAAATGCCAAGACAAAGAAGATATAAACGATTTGGTCACAATATTCAATGCTGAGGACCACTCTATCCATTAGGAAAAAAGTAGACATATCTAAACCCGCAAAGCTATTTGCATTTTTAAAGAAGCAAAACAAAGGATACAAGGTGAAAAAACACACTGTCTATGGAGAATATTGAAACTTTTTGTAACAAGCATCTTTGTCATTAAATTTAATGAGTTGTATGTTGGTGTGTTCGTATATTATTTTGAGATATCGATTTTTTTTAAATTCCAAAAAAATATTTTACTTTCCACCCGGGTGGAAAGTAAAAGTAAAAAACGTCCACCTTTCAAAGATAGATGAAATGTCATTATGACATGCATGGTTGTAGTTATATTTCACTATTATAAGCGCTTGATTCAGGCGCAGAAAGTATTTTTTGCCTTTTTTGAAAAAATAAAAAAGTTTTTGTCACCAATCAAACCAATTTCGATCTCTTTTTAGAACGTTTTGTTGTAAATACAGGATACGTTTTCTGGCGAAATCACTAATTTTACATCAGGATTTAAACGGAAAATAAATCGCCAACTTTTACAAAAAACAAAAATTTGATATTTTGTTTTCGAATTACAAATATGCTAAAGTGGTACTTACTGATTAGTTCGATAATTTTGACAAGATATCACACACTTAACTCCACGGATAACGTCCTTTTAATAAAATGTATATAATTAAGAACGAAAGTCACTTTTCTATAACTCCCAGGTTTTTCCCGTTCGATTCCTTAAAGTCACCGTCGAATTTTATTTAATTCACCGAGCAGGTTGCACCATCAAAACGCTTGCTAACCCCGTCAGGGTCTGTCATATTGCCTTCTTTTTAATTGTCAAGTGATAATAATCGGGTGATAATAATACAACTAACTTATAAATACTCGTAAAGCTTGTACGAATTTTAAATTCTGTACACGCGAGCATAAAAAACAATACACTCGTTATTAAACAATTGCGAACGCGATATATAAACAAAAATTAAAGCGCTCCTTATCAAATCCGATCGCAAACTCTGTTTTATTTGGTGCGCTAGGCAAATTCGCGTGCGACTAGGTCTGGCTAGCGCGGTGGTCGTTGCGAGCTTTTATGCTTCTATCGTTTAGCTCCGAGGGAGCTTTCGTCCTTCGGCTGATCCGGGTGGAAAATACATCCACTCCACGGTGTATTGTTTCGGTTGGTTTGTCCCATGGGGGGATTTTTATGAGCCTGTATAAAAAAAAATCTGTCAATCGTCTCAAATTAAGTCCTTGAGTTTTTTGCCAACTCTTTTAAAGGAAATACGATACATTTTGTTTTATTTTGTTTATACGGGGTGTTCCTTCTTAATGGCGTGCTAATGAGTGGATTTCTCATTTCATGTTTTGAAAAAAAAATTCATGAAATCACATATTTTCGTTGATTTTTTTATTACAAAAATAATATTACGCCACTGATTTTTTTCTGATTAGCCTGGTCCATTCTACATAAAAAACGGTCTCTTGGTGTTTTTCTCGTCGGGCCATTGGCTTGAAACAAACATGGACCCGGAATTTCTATCAGCTTTGTACAGGGTGTCTCCGTTATTGTTAGTGCTATCAAAAAAGTAATGTAGGTGTCATGTGCTCTTTTTGGGTCAAACTCAAAATGGTAAAATCAAAATTCGCAAATTTTCGCCCGTTTACGAGATACGGGGGAAAATCTAAAAATTGACAATTTCTAAATTACTTTATGTTTTCTTAGTTAAAAGAGATATAGAAAAATGTTTTATACAGAAGTTTATTTATAATGATTGTTGAATAATCGGCCGTTTTCAGGATAAGTATACGGGGTCAGGTAAGAAAGTTATAGGACCTAACCTTACTTTTTTAAATGGAACACCCTGTATATTTTAATTTAAAAGATAGCATTTTAAACTCTCTTTTCAAATTTATAACACATATAGGGTATATGTGATATATATAACAAATATAGGGTAATTTTGAAATTTGTAAATTTTTTGATTTTCCCCCGTATCTCTTAAGCGATCGAAAATTTTCAAATTTTGATTTTATCATTTTAAGTTTGACCCAAAAAGATTACATGACACCTACATTACTTTTTCGATAGCACTAACAGTTACTGGGGGAGGGAGATACCCTATAAAAGTGTCGAAAATGGGACACCCTGTACATGCCAATGGGACGCCTGTTATTACGAAAATAATCACAACAAAAAAGAGATGATGATTCTGTAGAATCCCCATCCTTTTTATTTTCTGTTCCTGTCTTCATTCTAACCTCCGATCGGTCTGATATGTCTTGGTTAGGAAGAACAAACGATCGACGGGCGTTACTAAAAAGTCTATATGTTTATCCAG
Source organism: Barypeithes pellucidus (assembly GCA_963991005.1). Lineage (NCBI taxonomy): Eukaryota > Metazoa > Arthropoda > Insecta > Coleoptera > Curculionidae > Barypeithes > Barypeithes pellucidus. The sequence goes on along the minus strand of OZ022565.1, from coordinate 12,393,366 downwards.
TTTACGGCAGTCTTGCCATATTGAGTTAAGAATTACTATTTTTTCCACAAACAATACTTAAATTGAACACACAAACACTGTTCGTTTAAAGAAGGATTTTTGCACTCTTTGTATGAAAACAGCCCGTCCGCGTCCGCCCAAGAGGTTGATTTTCATGAAATTGCATATACCTAGTTCCGGACTATGAAAAAATGTCCGCTTAATATAGATGTCCGCTTATGAGTGGTTTCACTGTATTTAAAAAATAATCATTTTAAAAGGAAGGTTTGTCTAAGCATTGGATATTTCTAAAGCCTTTGATCGTGTTTGGCATGAGGAGCTTCTAAGTAAACTGCGATCCTATGATATGCCCAGTCGATTCTGTACATGGTTGTCTAGCTATCTTAAGGACCGCTCTCTGCAAGTGGCGATTGACGGATTTCTCTCAGACACCTTCACCATCAATGCCGGTGTTCCTCAAGGGTCCTTCATCTTTCTCTTTGAATGCACAAACATCGGCTGCCGACGAACATCTTCCGAGACAGCATGAAGACCTGGTAGAAATTTTGGCTTGGGGTGACAGTAACCAAGTCGAATTTAACGCTAAAAAAAGCCAGGCAGCAGTTTTCTCTAAAAAGGTTAACATTACAGAACCGGATATAGTCATGGACGGACACGAAATCCCACTGGCTTCATCTACTAATTTACTGGGCGTCAATCTGGGAGGAAATATGTCTTGGCATAACCACGTTGTGACAATTGCCAAGATAGCTTCTCAGAAACTTGGTGTACTGTTCCGAACCAGAAAATTGTACAAACCTCAACAACTTTTGAGCCCAGATTCGACCATCACTAGAGTACTGCTGTCATCGACCATCACTAGAGTACTGCTGTCATGTTTGCACCCAAACATACTCTTCGGCTATTGGATTCCATCGAAAGGAGGGCCATTCGTCTGATTGGAGACCACGAGCTGACGAAGAACCTCGACAGCCTAGAACATCGAAGACAGGTTGGGGATTTGACTCTCTTCTACAGATATTTTCATGGAAGGTGCTCGGCTGACTTTGCCCTCTTAATTCCGTCCAGAGCGGCGAATGGCAGAGATACACGACGAACCACTGCCGAACCATCCATATGTGGTTAAGCTTAGTACTCCTCGAACTTCTATAGTTAAGAATTCTTTCATCTGGAGGACTTCGTCTTTATGGAACGACCTTCCCGAAGTCGTTTTTCCCAACGAATATAACCTCCGACGATTCAAAACCAACGTGAATCGCTTTTTGCGCACACGAACCACTCCCAGAGTGCCCTAAAGTATTTTTCCTATACTGCTTATGTTTGATCATAAAAAACAAATCACTTATTTTTCTCGCAAAAAGCTGCGGATTTCTCAACGTGCTGCTTTTGATATAAAAAAATAAAAAAATTTAATTATGTCAATCAACCAGCTCGATCAATTCAACCTGTTTTTGTTGCCGGTAAAAGTGATGAACAATTCACCAGCGCTTTTCTCGCAATCTTCTCAATAACAAATGAGTCGTGACTTATGATTTTTACAAGCTTGTTCTTCAAACTCGACTTATCTTCGAGTTATGATCTAATCTAATTACCGAAAAAATAGGATGTTCTTAGGAAGTTCCAATAATAAAGGGATCTACTATGTACATATTGACTGCACAAATAAAAAAAAAAATTTCAAATCTTTTATTGGGAAATAAATCATCCTGTTGTAAAATCTTTAGTTTTAGAAAACAATGGGGTACGAGTTTCAAGGAAAAGTATATTTTACTTGGGGATTCTCGGTGATGATAGTTTCTTATGCGGATGGATACACAATTGGGGTTTCTATCTATACAAGGATATATTATAGGTCCCTTTTATTTGTCAAAACTCATGCATACTATGGGCGAATTCACATAGCACCCAGTGGCGGCTCGTGACCTATGATAGAGGTGGTTCACAAGTATGGTGAAATTATTTTTAAAATTTTATTTTTGTGTAACGACCAAACAATTACATTCTAGGCGTTTTAAATGTACAAAGAAAAGAAGTAATAAGAAAATGCGTTAGGTAAAACATATTTTTATTTATTTTTTAATTTTACACAAGGAAATACAACTTTTGGAAAATAAGAAAGGTTTTCTTAGTGTGTATAGCTGTCGGATCTTAAGGTCGTCGCAAGCAACCCTCGTAACAATATTTAAACAGTCCACTACTAATACTACTAAAGCCATCTACGAGCTATCTAGAAAACCGAATGATGTCCAATACTACTACCGCCATCTACGGCAATGTCATTAGGCGCAACCAAGACGAGAACAATAGTTAACTGTTTTATGACGAGAACGAATCGAGCCACGAGACTGACAAGCTGGCATTCTTCATATTTTCAGTGTTGTTTAGTTTAAATCCTTATCATATCATATAGAGTATTATTTATCGAAATACACAACATTTTTATCGACCCTACACAATAGTGCTTAAACGTAAAGTCCATTCTTCGGTTCTTAATTGTAGAGAATTGATCAATAACAGCCTCATTAAGTTTGGAATACCCTCTATATATTTTTTTTCATATATTTCATTTTTATCCTTCTACACGGAATGCCGTGCTATATCCAGAGAAACCTTTGCAAATGTACGTGAAGAATTTGAAAGTAGGCTTTATTATTGTCTTCAAAACAACGGAAATCATTTTGAACATTTAATTAACTAATAATAAAAAATTTCAAAATTGTCTTTTCATTTATTGTTTTCCTTAATAAACAGAGAAGAATTTCCTGAAATGTACCTTTCTATGGTACCATTGGAAAGCATTTTTCAAGAGCTTCAAAATGATGTATCACTCGACCCCCTTTCTATTTAAGATTTTAAGGGTTTATCTCACCCTGTCCAAGGGGTTGCAGATAGGGGTGGGCTAATACGCTTGTTTTTGTTCCCCCTTCGTTTTATAGAAACTGTTTTTTGCGTTTTTTTCTTCAGTTTTTCGTTTCTAATATATGGCCATTTCAAGTCTTTAAATTGTCACCCTGTATATGTGGTCAGTACCCCTTACTTCATACGTGCCTCTAGAAATACGACTGGTATATATTATATATTAACTATATTTAAAAGACAAGATAATCACAACAAAATGAAATAAATATACATAAACCAATAGGTCGCTACATTGTATTGTTACAAACTACCATAAAACTATCCTTAACATTAATTTCATGGATAATAAAATTTCTACTATTCTAATAATAACCTCACTTAAAATGTTATCAACATACATAATTTGGTTAGCGTTTCTGGCTTGGAGTTTATATCGGATTTTTGGAAAAAAATATACTTTAAATTTAAGAAAAAATACAAAAGTATGACAACTATAAACATAGTATTATTTTTGAAACATGCCTTAAAGGAGGGCGTGCAATTTATATAAATACTTAAGTCTAATATTGGGTAGTAAAGTCATAAAATATTAATAATAAGTAAACCTAAATAAATTAAAACATACGGAAGGTACACAAATCATATATACAGGATGATTGACTGCGAGGGCTCGTTGAAACTATTAAGGAACATGTAAATGTAAATTTGTCTCAAAATGTTGTATTAAAATTAATTGTTTTGATTTTTTCTTCAAATTTATCATAATCTTTGGGGTTTTCCTCAAGAGTTCTCCTCAAAAGTTATCACGGACGTTCCTCGTGAATCACCCTGTATAGTTCTGTATGGTCTATATGGCGGCTAGTGCCTTATAAATTAGTCAACCTATTTTTGTCCACGAATCTTCCCCTCCAAATAACAATCGGGGATTGTTATTTCACAACCACGAATCCTCGTATGTTTATCATAAATTATAGAACTAAATGTCCGTTTACGGACTATACAGGGTGTACGGATAATGCGGGATACTTGGAGAGAACAAAAAGTCGAATACTCGATACTTTTCGAGTTACGCAGTTCAGTTTTTCCTTATTCTTAACATTTTGTGGTTAGTTTTGAAACTATCTAGTTGATATTTGAGATATGGACTACGCTTAGCGGCTTCTATCGTTCTGTTATAAAAATATTTCGCTACTGTGCCACCAGAGGCCGCTTTACCCGAAATTCAAATTTAATTTTCGGCATATTTCTTTTGATTTGACGGCGGTTATTGGAAGAAGGACATGCCATTTAAAGACGAAAGGTGCTTTTTATTCGAGTAGATACACCACAGCATTAAGGCGCAAACTGGAACGGAACAGAAATGGAGAAATAGATTTTTTTACTCGCTATCCCGTGCATTATCCTATCACCCTGTTTTTAAATTCGAAGTAAGACCATTTTTTTTTTTATTTGGGATTCACCAATGGAGGAGAATTCATTTTTATTCAATTTAAAACCTCCAAAACTTAAGACCCTATAAATTAACCGTAGCTTAAGCCAGTGGCGTATATAGGGGGGCAGGGGGCCCGTCGACCCCCCCCCCCCTCGAAATGTAATGTTTTAATCAATGTATTCAAAGAACGCTAAGGATAGGCGAAAGCGCCACTATATTTTTTCTGTAAGGCCCCCTCCGAAAAAAATTCCTATACAGGGTGTTCCTTAATGACGTGCTAATATTTCAGGGTGTAATTCCTTAGGTCATTTTATAAGGAAAAGTTCATATGAACATATTGCTACTGGGTGTTGAATTTTTATTTTTTAAATGGTTATTTCTTAATATCTCCGAAAATACTTTAGATATTATTTTCAATTTTGGTGTGTGTTAATAGGACGTAGAACCGCAAATTTTAGTAAGAAAAGTTATTCAATTGTTCCACCAGTGGCGTCCCTGCAAACATGCCATCTGATAATTTTTATAAAAAATATGGTACGCCACTGACATTTTTCCATGTAGATATTTTTCTGATTAGCCTGGTCAATTCTACATGAAAACGGTCTCTTGAGTTTTTCTCGATTAAAACCACTAAATTCATACTAAAACATTGATAAAATAATTAATGGTAAATTTTGTTTTATAAAAATTGTTGGAGTGGGCAATTCGATGCGAAGACAGGCGGAAGCATCCCTTTTAAGTGAAGGTGGCTATTTCCAACAATTTTTATAAAACAAAATTTATCCTAAATTATTTTATCAACGTTAATAATAATGAGTTTCAATATGAATCTAGTGGTTTTAATCAAGAAAGGTGCGCCGGACGAGAAAAACTCAAGAGACCGTTCTTATATAGAATTGACCAGGCTAATCAGAAAAAATATCCACATGGAAAAATATCACTGGCGTACCATCTTTTTTATAGAAAATATCATACGACATGTGTGCAGGGACGCCACTGGTGGAACAATTGAATAACTTTTCTAACTAAAATTTGTGGCTCTATTTCCTATTAACACATACCAAAATTGAACATAATATCTAAAGTATTTTCGGAGATATTAAAAAATAACCACTTCAAAAAGAAAAATTCAACACCCTGTAGCAAAAAAATTTAAGCCGTTGCGGCCATATGTTCATACGAACTTTTCTTTATAAAATGACGTAAGGAATCACATCCTGAAATATTAGCACGTCGTTAAGGAACACCCTGTATACGCCACTAGCTTAAGCTCTTTATTAAATTTTTGGAACTGACACGTTTATTTCGTGTATTAATTGTCTAAAAGTCCATTATTTCTAAGTATGTATCCCATATTGAAAAAGCAATCCTTAAGAGCACTCATCAGTGGCCTTCAGGTAAGATAAAAAGGTGTGACAAACTACAAGAAAGCTATTGGATGGAATTTGTTAAAATTTTAAACTTAACTTCGAAATATGGTACTACATGACTGTATTATCTTGAATTTTTCGCAAAAGAATTTTATTTTTTTCAAAACGGTGAATAACGTTTAAATCGAAAAAATATGGTTATACAGTCATTTTTGCAAGTATTTCATGCACTGGCAATAATCTCAATTAATTTTTTAGTTTAATTTTAATGCAAAAAAATGTCACAGCAAGGTTTCCAGGAAAAATATCTAAAATCGCAACTATCTAAAGTGATTTGGCAACGCTTGAGGCAGACGAATAAGGAAAACGTCTCCTACTCCCTCGATACAGCCCGGCCGGCGCGCTCTCTCGTCGTGTCTTGGAATGGCGATGTTGTCCCCATTGTTCAATAACAACGACTTATGCTGTTCCGCGGCGAAATCCCAAACCGGACCACGCGGTCCACTGATAAATACTCTTAAGGCTTATTTTACAACTACAATTTTTCAAATACGTTATCCTTGAGCAGTAACCATCCGTTTTAAAGGACCATTTTCTGTCGCCTTCATTATATCTTTAATATCTGCCTCGTCCAATTTGCCGGTACGTTCCAGTTTCTCTGCTTTGTCGCCATAGATGGGGTGCGAACCGTCGCCGGTTCGTTGAGCTCTCCTAAAACAATTTTTTTCTTACCAACAATTCTCGAAAAAATATATATTTTCTAATTTTAAATTTATTTCTCGCCTCTTTCGCATATACGTACTTTTGAACCAAATGGTAAGGAGTGGTCCGTAAGTCATAGGCGAGGCCAAATGAGGCTAACAAGTCAATGACGGCGGTGGCGATGCTGTATTTGGAACCGAATTCAGCCGCTCTATAGTCCCACGGGAAGGCGTGATGGTAGTTATGCCATCCTTCGCCCACAGACACGAATGCCACGAACTGGGATTCCACAGGCAACATATATCTGAAATGGTGATATGAGGTAAAAATAGTTCAGATCTTTTTCGATAATGGGGGGGGGGGGGGGGGGGGTCATACAAGAAAAGTTACGAAAAGTAATACCCTGCCGCGTTAGTCAAACCGGATATATGATGTTAAGCCCCAAAATCTTGAATACAGTATTATAGGTATCTCAATAGTTATTGCGAGGCAATAGGCCAATTGCCTATTTTAATTATTATATTGTAAAATTATTCTTATATTGTTGCTTTCAGGAGGTAAATTGTTTTTTTCTAGCTATTGCCTCCGCAAAATTTTTTATTAAATGGTTATTATCCATTTTGGCCGCCTCTTGTGCCTCTATAGACAGGATAGCCAAGTTGGTTAACCTTGTCTGAGAGGAACTATTTCGTAAATAATTTTTAATGATTTTTAATTTGGAAAAGGATCTCTCAGCTGTAGCAACACTTACTGGAAGAGTTAAAAATAATAATAAGGCTGTTGTTACGTCTGGAAAATTTGATGATAAAGTGTTATTTTCCACAATTAAAAATACAGCAAAGTCTTTAATACTTTGAAGAGAAGCAATTTTTTCCTTTAACGGCATACACAACGCGACTATCTCTAAAGAAAAAGTCGCAGACAGATCGCTGGAATATGTTTGCTGTAGTGTTTCTGCAGACATAAATAATTCTGTTTCTGGCAAAGTTACTAGAACTTGGGGACATAGAAATCTAAATTTATTAACAAATAACTCCATTCCCTCAAAACGATTACCTATTTGGTTAATTACAATATCAAATACTTTGTAATATATATTTATCCTAAAATTGTTTTCTCAACTAGAAAATAGATAATTTGTATTGGCTTCATCAAAGTGTTTTTTTGGTTTTAATTGTCTTTTATCTTCAAATTCCGGGTTTATATTCCATGATCTTGATATACCAATTGCCTCATTCTTCAAATTTATATAATTACGGACACAGTGTGACAAAATCTAGATCAGGTGGACATTGGTAATATTGGTATTTATTTGAAAGATTTGATAATTAGCAATAGGCTCTATCGGCACTCGAAGTCGGGCCCCCTAAGCTTACGGCCCCCCCGCGACTGCGGGGGTTCGCGGTAGTAGCGCTACGCCTCCCCCCCCCCCCCCCCCCCCCCAGGATCCGCGCTTCGTTCGGTGGTGGCAGCTCACTGGTTACCAGGGTTGTTAATGTCGCATAATTTACTACATTGTTACATTTGTTACGTCGCAAATGTAATAAATTGTTTTGATTGACTGGGAGTGTCAAAAACATAACCTCAACCTTATTATTATAAAGGACCCCGCAGAATCCTTATGGAAAATGGGTCCCGGTTAAATTGGCCCAAACTCCTCACTGATAGGATTCGGTGAGTCGATAAAAAGTCCGTGGGCGCCCAGCGTAAAAAACTGCCTGTCGAGAGATATCTTCGTCTGAAACTAGGTTCTTTTTCGCTGCCTAGTGTCCTGCAATAGTGTGTCAGGCTTCCATAGCTCCTATACGAATTAACTTAGGAATTTCATTCATATGCCGAATTATACTGTATTATGGGGTGCATTTTAGGAACATATTTTTAAATATACAGGGTGGCCCAAAATGTGTGGTAACATAATGTTGTCTTTTTTAAAATGGGATACCCAGTATTTTATTACATGATTAGGATCGTATTAGTGTTCTTTATAATTACCTAAAGTTTTATTTCTTTTGGTAATGTAGTTTAAGAGTAATAAATTAAAAACAAAAAAAAGTTTTGGAATCTTAGAGAAAATTTCAAAAAAACTACCTAACTACTAACTACCTAAGGCATTGGGTGGAATTTAAGACAAGAAGTCTAGAGATACTGTATTGATCTATTTACATTCCTCACCATTTCAGATGAAATACTACACTATAATACAGTATAAATCGACATATGAATGAAATTCCTAAATTACTTCGTATAGGAGCTATGGAAGCCTGACAATCTATTGCAGGACACTAGGCAGCGAAAAAGAACCTAGTTTCGGACGAAGATATCTTTCGACAGGGAGTTTTTTACGCTGAGCGCCCATGGACACCTTTTATCTACTCACGGAATCCTATCAGTGAGGAAAGTTTGGGCCAATTGGACCGGGCCCCATTTTCCATAAGGATTCTGCGGGGTCCTTTGATGTTAAAAGTTGGAAATTCGAGTAGAAAATAGTGGTTTTTGGTTATTGCTCTTCTGTTGCTTTTTGCTCTACGGTTTGATCCAAACGAAAATATTCAAAAAATAAAACGTGAAAGTAGCAAATGTAGTAAATGTAACAAAACACGTAGCAAGAGCATGTAACAAATTACATTTGCTACGGTAATAAATTACGTAATAAATGTTACACTAACTACTTTAACAACCCTGCTGGTGACCAAGTGTTTTTGATGTGAGGGAGGACACCGGTATCCGGCCGCCTGTAATGTCGACTTACATCGACCTTCGACTACACTTACTTGTCAAATGGCTTATTCCCCCACGAATGTGCGGCGCTGTTCACCAACCAGGTAAAGTTGTGCACCAATACACTTCTGAAGATGTAAGCTGAGAAAAAGGCGTTGAACCACGTTTCATTCCACAGGTAAACAGGAACTACGGAAGGAAGATAAATGGCAAAAATGGCGTACAATACCTTGTAGTGTCTGAAACAAGATATTTGTGTTAAGCATATTATACAGAGTGTTATGGAAATGACGTATTATATTTAAACCGGCAAAATTCCGGAGATGAAAACAAATTGAAGAAATATATCCAAAAATGGCGCTTTAATTTAATATGCCCTGTACATGACCTTATGTCAAACCAAAAATGACCACGTGGTGCCCCTGCCAGGAAGGTAAACAAAGCAACATATGGCGAAAAACGTCAATGAATCTTGAACATTGTTGTCATATCTTCAGGGTAAAAGTTTGACAGATTCCAAGTTGTTTATTTTTCAGGGTGCATTATTATAAACTTTTGCGTTCAGTTCAGTTCACTGGGGAACAATCTCTGGTTTATAAACTTGAACTGACTCGAACAAACCGCCGCGGAGTTTATAATGGTCAGGTATGTTCTCACTTGTTCAATTCGAACGACACCCGTCGGACTGAACAACTGGAATGCCACTTTACCCTTTAGAAGAAAAAAATTCAAATTTATTTAACTTTTCGGCCTTATTTAAAACCAACTTAATTTATAAAAAAAACATCAGGTAACCCGAACAAAAACCGTCATAAAACACCAAAACAAAGTCACATAAATTCACATTAGTTATCGCGGATCTCATGAACACATCTAAGTACCATTCAATCTGAATTAGTATTTTAAAGTGCTACTGTGTAGACAAAAATACGCCCTTATTGTATAAGATTTCATCAGCTGGTGGTCTGTTAAATAATAAAATTTTTCCACACATTTCTTTAACATCTAAAAATGTTGAAACTAAATAACACCTTTGAGCCAGTTCGTGCCTTGGCGTTGTCTGTTAGGGTTTATTATATTAAGTTCATCGGTAAAAATACAGCGTTGGCACTTTCGATGTTTTATAAGATTATATTCATAAATTGCGGAATTTCCTTCTATAATATTACTTTCCTGTATAATTATAGTCTTGGAAATGGCAACCGCGCTAGCAGTTTTCGGAGAAAGAAAGCACCTTGGACTCGACCATTTATTTCAAAGGGTACTTAGTTTCTATGTCCACATAATTGTTTCATTTTATGTTTAATAAAGGGTTAATGGCCCATAGAAATTAGCGTTTTTGTTATTTCTATTGCGAAATAATTATGTGCTGTTGTTCTATGTGTGCGATAGTGATATTTTAAAGTGTAATTATGCGTTAGTGTTTAGTGCTGTCGTGTAATCTGATAATAGGTGCATATCTTCAAAAAAACTAATTTGAAACTCGTGGGTGTCTGTGTGTTTCCTTAAGTGATTTAGTGCAATTTATTGTGTTTCGCTATGTGTTTCTTTCCCTCGACGATAAGCCGGTTATGTTCCGAGCGATTGGAAAGAATAGGCCGAATGGGGTTTAGTGGGTATAAGCTTATTATGCAGTTCCACACTATCATCAGGGCACGTGATGAGCATAGTTTCTAATAAATGGTTAAGCAGTTGAAAGGGTTATCCCGGCTAGGTTAGATTGACTTAACTTGGAACAGGACGATCGATACTTACTCCTTTTGAAACATGACAAGCCAATCGGCTTCCATGTCGCTCATGTCAATCGTTTTTCCTTTGGCGATGACGGCGGGGTGCTTCCGGCTCATCAACCACCCGACATGGGAGAAAAAGAAGCCCCGGTGCGCGTTGTGGGGATCGGCGTCTGTATCGCTGTATTTGTGATGCTGTCGATGGTCTCGTACCCAAATGTAAAGGCAATTCTTAAAAAAAAAATAAGAAAATAAAAATGTTCTAGTTCCTCTTGTCGCAGCTAGTCCAGTGATATCAGAGTTTATTTACATCGGATTCACAAGGATCTCCAGTAGTAATAATATGCTGGGTAAAGCATCGTTAATTGAACATAAGAAATCCCATGTAATTTTTGAGGTGGCTGAATATTGGCTCCCCTGTACATTTTATAGCAAAACTGCATTATGAGTTCTTGAAGAGGCCGACATGGTAAAGCCATGTGCCGAGTTTGAATAGATTTCGGTAAGCCAATCCTAAGATATTCGATTAAACGTGATGGCAAAACCACGAAACTCTCATAGTTCAGGTAATACAGCAAACATCAGTGACAATATTTTCATTATTCGTTATGTTCACCTTTGCCTCAATTTTTGGCAATAGCGCCATAGAAATTATTTGCTTGTGTTTGCTGTACAGGGTGTCCCGTTTTCGACATTTCTATAGGGTATCTCCGTAATTGTTAGTGCTATCAAAAAAGTAATGTAGGTGTCATATGCTCTTTTTGCGTCAAAATTAAAATGGTAAAATCAAAATTTGAAAATTTTCGCTCGCTTAAGAGATACGAGGGAAAATCAAAAAATTGACAATTTTAAAATTACCTTATATTTTCTTAGTTAAAAGAGATACAGAAAAATACTTTATACAGAAGTTTCTTTATATTGATTGTTGAATAATCTGCCGTTTTCAGAATAAATATACGGGATCAGGTAAAAAAGTTATCGGACCTAACCTAATTTATTGAAATGGAATGTATATTTTAATGTAAAAAGATACTATTTAAATTCTTTCAAATATATAACACACCATGGATGATATTGGTTTCCTAGGCGATTTATTTAAACTGTATTACTTTGAAACGAAATAAAACATTCAGATGAAGGTAAAAAAAATAACGGGAATCATCGCAAATGTTCGGAATATAGTATGTCCTTAAATGGTTAACGTCTTTCCGGATAGCGAACAAAATATACATTTTGCGCCATTTCTTCGTTTTTTCCACTTTCAAAATAAACTGATATCATATCAAACTTTTCAAAATGTTGATAAGTCATGTAGGCAAATGAATATGTAAAAATGAAACTGACGCTAAATGTTAATAGTCAACATAATTGTTTCTAGGATATTAGCTTTTGTTTCATGGTCTACTGTGGTTTAAAGTTATAAAGTTTAATAAATCGCCTATTAAACCTGGTGTGTTATGTATTTGAAAGGAGAATTTCAAATAGTATCTTTTTAGATTAAAATATACAGGGTGTTACATTTAAAAAAATGGGGTTAGGTCCGATAACTTTTTTACCTGACCCCGTATACTTATTCTGAAAACGGCAGATTATTCAACAATCAATATAAAGAAACTTCTGTATAAAACATTTTTCGGTATCTCTTTTAACTAAGAAAATATAGTGTAATTTTGAAATTGTCAATTTTTTGATTTTGCCCCGTATCTCTTAAGCGAGCGAAAATTTTCGAATTTTGATTTTACCATTTTAAGTTTGACCCAAAAAGGGCACATTACTTTTTTGATAGCACTAACAATTACGGAGATACCCTATAGAAATGTCGAAAACGGGACACCCTGTACTATCTTAACTATGAGAGTTTCGTGGTTTTCCGGTCACGTTTAATTGAATAGCTTAGGATTGGCCTCGCCAAATTGTATTCCAATGTGCGTCGGCCTCTTCAGAAGTTATAATGCAATTTTTTATACAATATGCAAGGGATCCAATATTCAGCCGCCTAAAAATTATATAGGATTTCTTATGTTCAACTCAACGATGCAACGAACAAACCCGGTATGTATATTTGTGCTCAATCGACTCAAAGACATTATGCCATCATACCTAATTAGAAATAAACTTATAATTATTTAAATATAAATTAATCTATATCACGAGAAAACAGTCAGAATCATTAAAAGCGGGGTTTTTAATTTTGAAAATCGATTCACTCGTTTAGAAAATATGGAGCTTTGCAATATCAACAAGACGTATGACGAAAAATTCAAAAATCGATTTAATTTTACTAATAATAAATTAAATGGATTTTTGTATTTTTCGTTTCGTTCGTTTTTAATTTTTTTTTGTTGATATTTCAACGCTACATATTTTCTATACGAGAGTGGATCGATTTTCAAAAACTTGCTATGCTTTTTGCGTCAAAAGTTGTCCCCCTGACGAGTACGTTTTCGATGAATGATTTCTTCTTTAGTACCACTTCACGAGTAGGTTTGTTCCAACACCCTATTTTTGTATCGTTCTAGAACCGTCACGAAACTGTTGGAACCGATTTTGTGCGCAGGCGTTAATTTTGCACTGTCTGTTGCCGATGCACAAGGGAGGCAAGGTTGGTACGTTTTTGTGACCATTCTGTGTAAAAATCTCAGCTGATCGCCTGTCTGATTCTAGGAAAGAAGTTTAGTAATTAGTTAATTATCATAACATTCATAAATCACAACCCTACTTTGGTTGTTTTGATTTCTTCGTCTAAGCTTGAGTATTATCTTTTTTCGTTCCGTTTTGTTGTATTTAATAATCATGAAAGAGAATAACGTTTAATGTTAAGAATATCTTGTAGGTTTGGGAACCGGATTATACAAATTTAATAAGAATAAAATAAATAATCAAAATATTAAGCAACAACTCCTACAAAACAAGGCTAAAAGAACTGCATGAATGCCAGGAATACAAAAACAACGGTTAACATTCTTAGGGCGCAAGTCAATACAAGCGGTTCCTGGTCTTGGCCATGTATCGTTTTTACCGTTCAGGAACTGGTTTGCGAACGATCACAATTTGGTTGGAACACCAAAGGGATCGCCAGGTACACCGTTTTGTGTCGGTTGGAACGCCTTTCGACTACTACGCATGTGCGTGACCGTACATTGTACGATTTTTAGGGTGGTTGGAACGAACCTATAATTACCTACCAAATGTCTATAATTTATTTAATGGTGAATGCGCTAGAAATCGTTACGAGTTCTGGAAAATATACAAAATTAACTTCTACAGAGTGTTTCTTAATGACGTGCCAATATTTCGGTGTGTACATTATTCCCTGACGGCTTACGGGGGTGTTGAAATATTTTTTTTCTATTGTTATTTTTGAATATCTCCGAAAGTATTAGATATTATTTTAAATTTTCGTATGTCATTGTGTTAATTGAATATAAAAACACATATTTTAATTATAAAAGTTATTTTATCGAACCACCAGTGGCGCCACTGCATACAGTCCACTAATATTTTTTACAAACTGACATTTTTCCTTGTGGATATTTTTTCTAATTATCCATTTTCCATGAAAACGTTCTGTGTAGTTTTTCTCGTCCTTGATTAAAAGAATGAAATGCAAATTAAAATTCCTTATTAGATAAATAAAATTATGATGTCACCGAAACGGGATCCTAATAAACTTCGGCTGAAGACGCACATCTTCACAGACAGCATGAAGTATCACGCCTTAACAAAGACCTGGAAGAAATTTTGGCTTGGTGTGACAGTAACCAAGTCGAATTTAACGCTAAAAAAAACAGGCAACAGTTTTCTCTAAAAAAGTTAACATTACAGAACCGGATATAGTCATGGCAGGACACGCAATCCCACTGGCTTCATCTATTAATTTGCTGGGCGTCAATTTGGGAGGAAATATATATTCTTGGTATAACCACGCTGTGGCAATCGCCAAGCTTCTCAGGAACTTGGTGTACTCTTCCGTATCAAGAAATTGTACACACCTCAACAACTTTTGACACTATACAAAGCCCAGATTAGACCATCACTAGTGTACTGAAGCTCTGCGCCCTAACATACTCTTCGGCTACTGGATTCCCTCGAAAGGAGGGCCATTCGTCTGATCGGAGATCACGAGCTGACGAAGAACCTCGACAGCCTAGAACATCGAAGACAGGTTGGGGATTTGACTCTCTTTTACAGATATTTTGATTGAAAGTGCTCGGCTGACCTTGCCCTCTTAATTCCGCCCAGAGCGGCGAATAGCATAAATACACGACGAACTGTCGCCGAAATAACGATATCTTTCCGCTTTTGTTATCGTTGGAAGCGCTGTTGTCTCGCCTGCGGCGCGTTGTTCATCAATCGTTATCGTGGGTCCCTCGTATACCCATTTTTCCCCTTGCTTATTTATCGCCAGGTCGCTGCTTTGTATGCTGCTCGTGTCCCAATTGAATTCTAATCCTGGCGGCGGTCTGGGTCCCACCCAGAGTTTTGTTAAGAGCTAGCATCATGCGCCGGCGAGCGACGGACCGAGCCATTGAGTCATTGTAAGTAGCGTCAAGGTACTGGTCGACACTACCGGTGAGGTCAACAGTCCTATAACGGCTATCAAAGTCGGTGCTAGATATGGTATCACTTAAATTATCGTTTTCCGCCATTTTTCGATATTTCGACGTTTCGATTTTCGTTAATAGTCAGGGATGCCAGCCGACGACAGGTGTCTGTCGGTCTTAGTGGGGCCCACCACCTTTCCCCGCCAACTGGAAGCTGTCAGCAGTCCACCAATTAAAATGAAGATGAGGGCAAGAATTTTGTCTTAGAATTAAAAGGATTGATTTTACTGTTACAAGTATAGTTGTTGGAACGTAGGACGAAGCCTAACTATTGTTCGAACTATACTTTTGAGTTTATTGGCACGGGCACGTCCAATTGAATATAACAAGGCAAGTTTGTTATATTGAACACGGAGGGCTTTTTGCTTATTTAATTTTAAGTCTTTTGTCTTGAGGGTTATTTATGGGTTAGTCTTACGTATGTCGAGTCTCACGACCGGGGCGATTTTCGATTAATTACTTTTATTTTCTTTACAATAAAAAAAATTAACCTGAGCTAGCAATGGTCCTCTACTAAGAGGGAATTAACCAACCTAACTGTCTTCTAAGACCCTACACGCGAATCCTAGCTTTGCCTTAAATATATCAACTTAAGATTTTTTAAGAACCCTTACTACGCGCCGGACTTAGAAAAAATCCTAATAACCGTTACTTATTATTCCTAGCGCAAGGCGTCTATAAAGGAATAAATCGGTAAAAACGAATATTTTTTATTAAGTTATTTCGGGCGCTAATGTTTATAACGAAATACTTATTGATTAACGCAATATTTCTCTCAACCTGCGGTTTTTTGAGAAACTTATGCGTGTCGCATCTTTAAGAAGTTTTTTCAATTTTTTACGCCACGCTGGCCGACGCCGCCCTCAGTGCAGGGACAACGATGCCTTAATGACCGAACAGAAATGACTATTCCGTTTGTCTCTCTACCTTAGCTTCCACCTTATAAAAAGGACGCTATTTTAACGAACGCTTAAGAGACAAACTAGTCCTACTCCGACCGAATTTATTTACTTCTTCTTTGCTTCAAAGATGTCTTCTTTTTTGGCCTTTTCACTTGACAAATATTAGCGATATTTGCCAAGGCGGGCGACTCAATACACTTCGTTAGGAGGGATCGACTTATTAGGAGGTATTCTCCCGATCGAAATAATATTGAGCCTGTGCAACACCGTCTAGATTAATCCGCCGGTATATAGATGATACCTTGCGAGGAAGAATCTATAAAGCTCACACTGAAATCGCGGGTGGACGCGAACTGGGGTTGCGCTCCAGTCTGCTTTTCCAACGGTGGACGCTGAATTAGAAAGTTTATACTCCGCGTTAAAAAACACAGAGTGTTAAATCCCTCGTTGTACGGGTTTCTTCAAAGTTTAAACTCTGTATTCAAAAATACGAGTGTTCGTGAAGACTGTACTGGACTTTTTTCCAGCGAACGATCTCGCGGAGATGGGTCTCTCAAAGCAACCAGAATTCAACTGCCGTATTTGACTTTTTTAACATATAGTTTTCGTCATTCCATCTAATCTCGTGCCGACGAAGCGTTTTGATAAACGGACAGCGGGAACCACACACAGCTGTTTACGTTGCAGAAATATAAAAAGCCTCTGATTTTGCATGTTGAAAGATTATATTATAACCTTGTTAAATAAATCGTGCTATAAAAATAATCCTTTTTTGGTAACATATAGGAGAATATGTTGAATTATTAAAAAATAATCTAATGTAAAAATCCTCCTTATTTTCTTAATTTGAAAAAAGCCATTTTTACAACAGAACCACCGCCGCCTGTCCATATGTGGTTAAACTTAGTACTCCTCGAACTTCAGTATTTAAGAATTCTTTCATCTGGAGGACTTCATCCTTATGGAACGACCTTCCCGAGGTAGTTTTTCCCGACGAATATAACCTCCAATGATTCAAAACCAACATGAATCGCTTTTTGCGCAAACGCACCACTCCCAGAGTGCCCTAAAGGATTTTTCCTATAGTGCTTGTGTTTAATCATAAAAAAAATCATCCATGAAAATTTACTTTATTCTTTTATACTCCTACTCCTACTTCTTAGTAAATATACCAAGGTTTTTCCTTTTCCAAAAATTAACAACAAATTCTGTCGCCGGATACGGTCATTGCCGGGTAATATAAAGAATATGATGTCAAAATCCCTCATAAACGAATTAAAAAGACATAAACATTACAAAACTATATAACTCATTATTATTTATTATTGTTCTCTGTGTACACCAATACAAAAAATCATATTAGTCGACAATATTAGGTATAACGAAATCTAAAGCTTCGCAAGAGCGACCATATAATGGACAATATTCTTTTTAGTAATAATAACTAACAATATTTGTATTATACGACCTATTGTTATATTGTTTTCCTTTTATTAATTTATTTAATCATTTTTTAATCGTATGTAACATTTTGCTTCATAGATTTTACTAACTGTGACCAATGGAGTTATTGTGCTTTCCATGAAGTCATTATTTGTAAAATATACATATTTTTTTTATATGAATTCAAATATTTAATAAAATTGTGGGGCAAAAATCAAATATTTCAAGTCCCGGCCGTATCTCATGTCAACGAATTATCTATATCATCGACTTCAAACAAACATAATAGACCCTTTATTTCTGTATGAGTCAATTTGACGCCTGGTGATGGGGATTCTATCTGTAGAATCCCCACCTATTTGTATCTTCTGCCTGTGTCTGTTTTCATTATGCAGCTGATCGGTTTGATATGTTTTGGTTGGG
Organism: Barypeithes pellucidus; assembly: GCA_963991005.1. Taxonomy (NCBI): domain Eukaryota; kingdom Metazoa; phylum Arthropoda; class Insecta; order Coleoptera; family Curculionidae; genus Barypeithes; species Barypeithes pellucidus. The sequence goes on along the minus strand of OZ022565.1, from coordinate 12,375,183 downwards.
AGAACAAACAATCGACGGACGTGACTCAAAAGTCTATGTTTGTATCCAGCTTACGGCAGACTTGCACAGTTTTACCATATTGAGTTAAGAATTATTATTTTTCCACAAGCAATACTTAAATTTAACACACAAACACTGAAAGACAACAAAGAATTGTATATGGCGTGGCGTAAAAACCCTACCACTGAGAATCGTACCATCTTTATTACCGCTCGAAACCAATGTAAGCTAACAATAGATCAAAGCAAAGAAGCCCATAACGAGAGGATCAAAAACAAACTTCTTGACTGTCCAAACGGATCAAGGTGCTTTTGGTCAGTCGCTAAGGACGTCAGCCAAAATTTTACCAAATCAACTATTCCACCTCTAACACGTCCCGATGGTACAATAGCATCCACAGCCGGAGACAAAGCAAACTTACTTGCTGAACTATTTTCTTCGCATTCCACTGTACTTTCCAGGGAAGAACACCACCCGACATTCCTGCAGTTGAATCCGAAATGACCGAAATCGTATTCCGTCGTCCGTCCGTCCGTAACCCGTCAAACGAATCCTGAAAGCACTCGACGTCAAAAAAGCTACTGGTCCAGACGAAATTCCTATTATAATTCTCAAGAGATGCGCCGATGAACTAACACCAGTATTTTGTAGACTTTTCAACTTATCCTACAAAAAAGGAATATTTCCATCTTGCTGGAAGACGGCGCGAGTCCAGCCTATTCCAAAGAAAGGTAAGAGAACCCAGCCTAACAACTATCGACCAGTCGCATTGCTTTCAGTTATATCAAAAGTAATGGAGAAAGCTATTAACCAACATCTTCTAAAGTACCTGGAATGCTTCAACATTATCAGCGATCATCAATATGGTTTTCGGAAGTCCAGATCAACTGGAGATCTTCTAGCCTATGTCACCCATATTTGGAACAACGCAATCGAACATCATGGGGAGTCTCGGGCTGTTGCACTGGATATTTCTAAAGCTTTTGATCGTGTTTGGCATGAGGGTCTTCTAAGTAAAATGCGATCCTATGTTATTCCCAGTCGATTCTGTGCATGGTTGACGGATTTCTCTCAGACACCTTCACCATCAATGCCGGTGTTCCTCAAGGGTCCATATTGTCTCGCACTCTCTTCTTACTCTACATTAACGACCTTCTAGTGAAAATTAAAAATCCGATATTTAGTTTTGCTGACGATAGCACACTTATCTCATCTTTCTCTTTGAATGCGCAAACATCGGCTGCCGACGCACATCTTCGCAGACAGCATGAAGTATCACGCCTCATCAAAGACCTGGAAGAAATTTTGGCTTGGGGTGACAGTAATCAAGTCGAATTTAACGCTAAAAAACCCAGGCAGCAGTTTTCTCTAAAAATGTTAACATTACAGAACCGGAAATAGTCATGGCCGGACACGCAATCCCACTGGCTTCATCTATTAATTTGCTGGGCGTCAATCTGGGAGGAAATATGTCTTGGCATAACCACGTTGTGGCAATCGCCAAGATAGCTTCTCAGAAGCTTGGGGTACTCTTTCGAACCAGAAAGTTGTACACACCTCAACAACTTTTGATACTATACAAAGCCCAGATTCGACCATCACTAGAGTACTGCTCTCATGTCTGGAGCTCTGCACCCAAACATACTCCTCGGCTACTGGATTCCATCGAAAGGAGGGCTATTCGTCTGATCGGAGACCACGAGCTGACGAAGAGCCTCGACAGCCTAGAACATCGAAGACAGGTTGTGGATTTGACTCTCTTTTACAGATATTTTCATGAAAGGTGCTCAGCTGACCTTGCCCTCTTAATTCCGCCCAGAGCGACGAATAGCAGAAATACACGACGAACCACTGCCGCCCATCCATGTGTGGTTAAGCTTAGTACTCCTCGAACTTCATTATTTAAGAATTCTTTCATCTGGAGGACTTCATCCTTATGGAACGACCTTCCTGAGGTCGTTTTTCCCACCGAATATAACCTCCAACGATTCAAAACCAACGTGAATGGCTTTTTGCGCACACGCACCACTCCCAGAGTGCCCTAAGTGATTTTTCCTATAGTGCTTGTGTTTGATCATAAAAAAAAAGAACCAGAGCCCCGTATCCTTCTTGATTTAAGATCCTTGGTCTTCATCGTTCAAATATGTATACAGGGTGTTCCCTTAATGACGTGCTAATCTTGCACAGCGTGATTTCTTACATTTAATATTAATAATAAAGGGTTTCAATTTGTATTTAATTTTTCCAATGAAGAGAAAAAACGCAAAAGAATATATCCACATGGAAAAATGTCAATGGCGTACCATTTTTTGTGCAAGAAATATCGGAGGACCTATTTGCTGGCACGTCACTGGTAAATCGATAAAATAACATTTTATATGCTATTAACACATACGGGAATTGAAAATAATATCTAAAGTACTTTCGGAGATATTAAAAAATAATGATTTAAAAAAGAAAACTGAGTTTTTATTTAATAGCATAAGTACCTACCTGGCCAGCCAACGTATGGAACAATATAAGAACCAGCCTTGTAGAAAAAGTTGCTTTATACGCCTTGTGTGCAAATAGTCTGTGTGCCCCCGTAGTGACTCCTATGCCACTGCTTATTGCAACCAAGGCAGCTGCAAAAAAAGTGTAATATAAGTAAATATACGTGATATATTTTTAAGTCAGGAAATCGATCAGATAGTCGTAACTACCGACCAATTTCATTATCAATTCAATTCCTAAATTATTTGATTTGTGATCAATTAAAAGTAACATTATCTCCATTAATATCTCCAAAACAGCATGGTTTCTGCAAAGGTAGATCCACTGTCACCAATTTAATGCTTTATACTCAATATGTGTTGGAAGCTTTGGAGAGTCGCTGTCAGGTTGAGTCGATTTATACTGATTTCTCCAAGGCTTTTGATACTGTGAGTCATGCGGTTCTGTTGAGGAGGCTTGAGGGGTGGGGTATTAGTGGTAGTATTTTGTCATGGTTTACAACGTACTTGACTGGTCGTTTACAATACGTTAAAGGGGTTTCTTCCCAAGATACAATAGTAAAATCCGGTGTTCCGCAAGGTAGTCATTTGGGTCCTTACTTGTTCAACTTATTAATTAATGGCTTAGTATGCTGATGATTTAAAACTATATCAGATCGATTCTTGACTGTGTATTATTGCAAAACGATTTAGATCGCATTAAAATATGGTGTTCCCGTAATGGCGTAATGTAAATATACAGGGTACAGGGTGTCCGGGAACATGTGGGAAATCTCCCGGATATGAAGAAAACACGTGAAAAGAATACTATAGGTTCATATAAACTTCTTTCGTATCGGCCTCCTCTTCGGAGATATGGGCTCCCCAAGAGCACCAATGGAATCAAGTTTTTTACACATAATTATTGAACCACCTGGTATATTTCAATTATTATTTAATATGATGTATACCAGGTAATACCCGTCAAATTACTACCCAAGAAACTGTTGTGAATTACTCACAGCTGCAGGGACGGACTAGCTGTAACACTCATGGGCCCATTTTTTTTACGCCCTGTATGATGAGAACTTTGGACAATGTTTTTTACATACCTTTAACTATTGGCTAAAAATTAAGTACTCTTCATTCATATCGCTAATCCTAACCGTTTTCGGAAAAAACGTCATTTTATTTACACCAGTCCCCTAAATTCTCACGGGTTAAAAATATGAAAAAGCGGACTTTTGAAGGTTGAACATTTGATCGGAACAAAGATGTATCTTTTATTGAAAGACGCCAAATACATGATGTATATGAAATGCCGTATTTCCGAAAACGGTTAGGATTAGCGACATGAATGAAGAGTACTTAATTTTTAGCTAATAGTTAAAGGTATGTAAAAAACATTGTCGAAAGTTCACATCATACAGGGCGTAAAAAAAAATGGGCCCATGAGTGTTACAGCTAGTCCGTCCCTGCAGCTGTGAGTAATTCACAACAGTTTCTTGGGTAGTAATTTGCCGGGTCTTACCTGGTATACATCATATTAAAAAATAATTGAAATATACCAGGTGGTTCAATAATTATGTGTAAAAAACTTGATTCCATTGGTGCTCTTTGGGAGCCCATATCTCCGAAGAGGAGGCCGATACGAAAGAAGTTTATATGAACCTATAGTATTCTTTTCACGTGTTTTCTTCATATCCGGGAGATTTCCCACATGTTCCCGGACACCCTGTATAAGTTTTCATAGATCTTTAACACGACATATAGATTTTGACTATTCTATTGACGGTAACATGCTCGAAAGAGTAACTTCAATTTCCGACTTGGGCGTTATTTTGGACAACAAAATGATATTTAATCTTCATCATGACCATGTTGTCAACGGATCTTTTAAACTTATGGGTTTTCTCAATAGATATCCGCATGGTTTTATAGAAATGTCTCAGTTTTCTGTACAATAGCTTAATTCGCTCACGGCTTGAGTACTTATCTAGCATTTGGTGCCCGAACAAACCCGAACATAACACATAATCATAGTACACCTCACCACCAAGCTGGGCAATTTTACTGAATTTCTCAAGCAGCTGATCGACATAAAAACGGCACGGTTCTCTGGAATATCAATACAAATCGTTATCTTAATAATTTTTGCAGAGTTGGTGGCCGGATACATTTTTGTAATGATGTAACTAAAATTAAAGCATCTCTGCATAAAATACGGGTACAAGAACATCTATTTTTTTTTTTTCAATTATTATGTAAAGATTATGCGCATTTTTGCCACAACTAACTAAACTACAGGCGAATTCAGTGAAAGCAGTTTTTAATTAAATATTTGGCTCGTATCGCCATAACAGTTATATAATAATGATTCTAAGGAACTACAAGTTCTTTCACCTTAACATTGACACATGGATTTAAATTAGCGTTATAGTGTTACACTTCTTTCGTTCTTAATTTATGGATTTAATGGGTTTTGGTCTGATTTTAGTCTATAGTTCGCGACCAAAACTGATGGCAGTGGCGTAATAGCCGAAACCATTGAGACCAACGAATACTTATAAACAGAAAGAAGACAAACAGCCGTGCTAACAAATCGAAGCAGGTATGAACAAACCCGGCATCCATTACGTCTGGCATCAGCTGTCAAACGCACAGACTTTTCAAATGTCACTTTTAGCCAAATTTTAATTACTGTCAATATTTTAAAAGTGTAATTTAACCAACAAAAAACATTCAAACCCCTTTTATTTCATTTACTAAGTGGTGAAAATGAATATTAGGATTCTGACATGTTTTAAGCAATTTAAAATAATCCTTACACACTCTTATATCATTTATTGAACTAGTAACGTAACTACAAATGAAAAATTAAACTTCCGAAATAAGTAAGTAGTTTTATTAAAAAATAGGAAGTAAATCATAATTTAAATAAAATATTTAACCATCTTCAACGTGGCTCTATAAGGTCCTAGCAAATATTTCAAGCTTCAAGTCCAAGCATATTTTTGGGACACCATATGATTTAGGAAAAGTAATTATTATTAATGCTTACTCTCAGTAAAGATGACTAAATGAATATTTCAATTACAAATTACTCACTTGCACCAAAAAGGAAACGACGTTTCTCGTGAAAAGATTAGAAAATTAAAAATTATTTTAAAATTTAAAGATGCTGCGTCTTCTCCATCATTTTAAATCACATCAGATGTTGCTTGATTTCCATTCCCGCCAGACGAAGTCAGTTAGCTTGTTTAACAATTCGTGCTGTTCGCATTCTACGCCTGTCTCTGTCTGCAGCAACCTTCCCTAATTCAGTAAAGTGAGACAAATATGACCAGGATCAAGTCGCCTGCATAAACACTCACTTTTCGGCATTTCATATTAACTCTACGTAAGTCTGATATTGACGCTTAAATGGTAGAGTGAAATAGATAGATAAAAGTAGGTTACTTGTGAGCGCATGGAGCAGAGAAGGCTTAGCATCACTTCCAAGGCCTTCTTACAAATTAATTTTGAAAGGTTTATCCTAAAATTCACAAAACCAGTTCATTTGCAAATTCCACATACGTCCCTGAAAGAACTCGTGCCTTGCCCCGGAAACGGGAATCACATCGACATAATATAAAAAATAGTGTTTTACTTCTTACGCAATTTAATTATTGACTTGTTGTTTTTTTACTGAATAAGAGATAATAAATTGCTTTTATTCTTGTCAATGTTCCGTAAACAAATTAGAAGAACGAAGCACTTTCGTGTCTGTCAGATTGTCCGCTTTTCTCAGAGACTGTTTTTTTAGATGTCGATTTATGTTGGTGCCGCCCAAATGTCATAAATCCGACAGTGTTACCAAGTTTCTGGCGGCAAACTTGTTATTCCGCCACTGGGTCAAGAATGTGACTTTTTTTTGGCAATATGCACATTTGGTTGTGGTGGAACCAGGAAGCGCAAGATAATTAGGCAAAAAATATAATTTGCTTAATATCAAGGTGTTTTAAAAAAATTCATGTTAAATTGTACAAGTAAAAAACTAATTAGGTACCTATAGTTTTAAGAGAAGATAACATTTATATTGAACTAGTTATTAGGATCAGCTGTGTTGGACAGTTTTGCTTATTATTAGACGAAATAAACTGCCATAAGTCAAATTAATCAATAATCCATTAATATGGGATATATTTTTATACCGGATGGCCAGAAATTTAAAAAATATTTCTTAATTTCTAAAATTTTGAGGAAATAAATTCTATAAAGAAATTTAACACATAAAAAATGGCAGTTAAAAGATGATAGTAAAGAGGTTGTCAAGAAATATTATATTGGTTACGTCAAAACGGGGAGTCTTGTACAGGGTGTCACATTTTCGACACTTTTATAGGGTATTTCCGTTATTGTTAGTGCTATCAAAAAGCTGTCATATGCTCTTTTTGGGTCAAACTTAAAATGGTAAAATCAAAATTGGAAAATTTTCGCTCGCTTACGAGATACGGGGGAAAATCAACAAATTAACAATTGCTAAATTACCCTATATTTTCTTAGTTAAAAGAGATACAGGAAAATTTTTTATACAGAAATTTATTTATAATGATTGTTTTCAGAATAAGTATACGGGGTCAGGTAAGAAAGTTATCGGACCTAACCTCATTTTTTTTAAATGGAACACCCTATATAAGAGCATTTGAAACTCTCTTTTCAAATTTATAACATACCATGGATGATAGATATCATATCAAATTTTTCAAAATTTTGATAAGTCATTTTCACAAATGGATATGTAAAAATTGACGTTAAATGTTAATAACAACTAGAATATCAACATAGTTGTCTCTAGGATATTAGCTTTTGTTTCAGGGCCTACTGTGGTTTAAATTAATAAAGTTTAAATAAATCGCCTAGGAAACCAATATTATCCGTTGTGTGTTATATATTTGAAAATAGAATTTAAAATGCAATATTGTTAGATTAGAATATCCAGGGTGCTTCATTTCAAAAAATGGGGTTAGGTCCGATAACTTTTTTACCTGACCGCGTATACTTATTCTAAATACGGCAGATTATTCTAAAATCATTATAAAGAAACTTTTGTATAAAACATTTTTCTGTATCTCTTTTAACTAAGAAAATATAAGGTAATTTTCAAATTGTCAATTTTTTGATTTTCCCCCGTATCTCTTAAGCGAGCGAAAATTTTCAAATTTTGATTTTATCATTTTAAGTTTCACCCAAAAAGAGTACATGACACCTACATTGCTTTTTTGATAGCACTCAGTTACGGAGATACCCTATAAAAGTGTCGAAAATGGGACTAACTGGTTAGCAAAATATTCTTATTTTTGCGAACAGTAAAATGTAATCCGTCAGCAACTTATGGACAGCAAACATTTCTGAATCGTGATAGTGCCCTGGGAAAACAAGTGAAAACCCGCCCCCGCTACACCTTCTGGGCCTTGACTGCTACACCGAATGAAAACACACGCACGCAATTAGCTACTCGTATCACGCGACTGCTTTCGCTCCGCCCACAATAACAAACTTTGCCGATTATTCAAAACAAACGCAATCCAACGCATTCTTTTAATATGCAAACCTCTGAAGTAAACTGCTTCTAGACATGTTTTCTTCTACTGACCAATTGTAAAATCTTGCTGACCAAGTAATCATTTCGCAGCTCGACTGTTAATAACGGCAAACCATTTAATTACTTCTCTTAAATTTATATACCACATAACCTCTAATTCCAATGAACCATTAAACAGTAGCGTTCGTGGTTAGGGGTTTGACGGGAAATATATAGCAGAATTTTTTTTCGTTTCAGTACTATTTAAAAAGTTAAAGTGTTCACTCCGTATGTATTTTAAATAAACTTGTATGTTTTATTTCTTCATTTAGCAAATTAATTATCGGACAGGTTGATTAGGTGCAACCAGGAACTATTTTTAACCATTCTTAACATCAAGGTTTACTATTTGGCTAATAATTATTTTTTATAGTTACTGATATAGTTATGGAAAATAACTTAATTGACCTAGGCAAGTCTAGTAGCATTGTCAGGTCTTTTATTTTAGGAAAATAGATATAATCTGTTAGGGGAAATCGGGGGCAAGATGGACACCTTGTATAAATCTAACCAGTTCTAAGCGGGTTAACAGGATTCCGGAGTACCTTTAAACGAGTTTTCTTCCCAAGCGTTTATTCCTGTTATAGGAAAAAATGTCAAAGGAAAAAACTTTGTAATAGAACTAGAAGTCGCGGAAAGTCTATATTTTTTTGTTTCGGATGATTTTTGATTTAATTTCTTTTACTGCTCCATGTAGAAAAAAATGATGGACTTTCCTCGAGTTGTTAACAAAATTTAGACATCTTTCGTTAAAAATTATTTTTTAATGTACCGTTTTCATAGGAAGCGAAAACTCCGTTTTTCAGCGTAGCAAATTGAAGCATAGACCCCGATCACGTGCAGTCTCTTGCTTCCGATTATCGTTGTTTCTGTCGGCGGCGTACCGATTACGGGCGGACGCTCGACGTAGTCTTCTAACTGCAAGGGAAGATCCAATTCGCCTCGTGCTTTCAAAGCGTGAAACGAACAGGGGTCAAATCGGAGATTTCGACCGACTAGCTCCGGCATTAAAAGGATAATGCCGAATCCGCATACAAAATATCATCCATTCCGGTCCCAACCAGTACGAACACAGGGTCAGGAGGAACGAAACGTAAAAAGCTCATAATATGTCCGTATTCGTTTCATACATTAACATCTATTTAATCATAGAGTTTTTTAAATAAATATCCAAAACTATCGCCATTGACCTTTCAGCATTGTCCACGACTGGTGCCTGTTGCTCTCCTGATTGTTCCTGTCCGCTGCAGTATTTCTAATACGTCGAATTAGTGCATGTCGATTATTACTTTGTAAACTTTTTTGAACCAGCCCCATAAGCGTGAGGTCTGGAGATCGTGGAGGCCAACTGATAGGACTACCGCGACCAATCCAACGCACTGGAGACGATTTTGACAGATGTGGAAAATAATCGCGATTAATTACTACTAACTAATCATTAAAAAATACATATTTAACGCCTCCGAAATAAAGGAAACCGCCTATTAATAAAGAGGTCAAAATTTGAATAAATAAATTTCCTAAAATCATTCGTTTAGATAATTATCACCTTTACACGTACTCATGTATATCTTAAAAATGTATATCGCTTGCCAAAGATGGTTATTACTTATTAACAATTAACTTGCCTAGATATTTAATACGATTTTTTTGTAATTACTAGAAATTTATAATGTATCGATGGCAAGGCCTGAGTAGACGGGGGAACAAATCCAAACCACCTCGAACTCGAATTCAAATTTATTTCATGCATGTTTTTTTAAGCGAACAATCCTGGACAAAGCCTCCCCCCCCCCCCCCCCACGAGATATCCGATTTCAGCTAGTGGGGGATGATACATTTCTAACTTATCCCTATATTTTGCATGACGCCGGACAGCAAACGCCATGACTTATACCACTAAAATCTACCTAGTGCGAATCGGTTTACCGGCCCGTGGGGTTTGAACCTACGAACCAGAACCGTCCCAGAGATGTTTACTTACCCCACATATTTGTATACCACGAGCAGTAAACCATCATTCGCCACAAACCATATAATGCGGCCAGATGCATAACTAAAAACCCAATTGCGTTCGGCCATACAATCTTCCTCTTAAAATTGTAATCGGTCCCAATTTCGGCAGGAAGCAGGCCCAAAAAATCCTTGTTTCTCTTTTTTCCCTCGATTTGTTCCTTGGTCATTTTGCGGCCATTAAGGGGCACCGCCTCGATGTGAGCCGGGGCAGACACCTGGTTTTCCACCGATTGTGCCATTGGACACGGTTGAATTTCCGGCTTCGTCATTTCCTGTGGGCAAAAAAAATAGATGAAACCTAATTAGAGGGAGACGTAATTAGATGACACCGAAAATATCTACCCTTAAAATTAAAGGTCATCGATGATGACCAGTTTTGTCGGTTTTCCTTGTATACCCAGATAAGAATGCACCATACGGGGATCTGAACCATATGACATACAGAAATGGTCAAATTTGCGCATTAGTGAGATCTGCAGCATCATATTTTCAAATTAAATGCTAACTAGAATATAAATGCAACAATAAAAACAAGAATATTTTCAATAAGATGAGTTCTTTCGTCCGCAAAATATAATGCGGAAAAAGTTCATAAAGCATAAAATAAAATGTTACTACAGACTATTTATAAAAAGCACAGTTGATGATGGTTGCGAAAAAACGAAACGTCGGATTGAAAATTTAACTAAATTATCTTATACAGGGTTTGTGGAAATGACGTATTATATTTAAGCCGGCAATTCCTGAGATGAAAACAAATTGAAGAAAAATATCCAAAAATGGCACTTTAATTCAATATGCCCTGTACATGACCTTATGTCAAACCAAAAATGATCACGTGGTGCCCCTGCCAGGAAGGTGAACAAGTCAACATATGGGGAAAAACGTCAATGAATCTTGAACAGTGTTGTCATATGTTCAGGGTAAACTCTTTAGAAAGTTTGACAGATTCCAAGTTGTTTATTTTTCAGGGTACATTATTATAAACTTTTACGTTCAGTTCAGTTCACTGGGAAACAATCGCGGAGTTTATAATGGTCAGGTATGTTCTCACTTGTTCAATTCGAACGACACCCGTCGGATCTGAACAACTGAAATGCCACTTTACCCTTTAGAAGAAAAAAATGCAAATTTATTTAATTTTTCGGCCTTATTTAAAACCAACTTAATTTATAAAAAAACACCAGGTAACCCGAACAAAAACCGACAAAACACCAAAACAAAGTCACATAAATCACATTAGTTATCGCGGATCTCATGAACACATCTAAGTACCATTCAATCTGAATTAGAATTTTAAAGTGCTACTGTGTAGATAAAAAATACATCCTTATTGTATAGGATTTAATCTTCTGGTCTGGGAAATAATATTTTTTCACACATTTATTCGACATCTAAAAATGTTGAAACTAAATAACACCTTTGAGCCTGTTCGTGTCTTGACGTTGTCTGTTAGGGTTTATTATATTAAGCTCATCGGTAAAAATACAGCGTTGCCCCTTTCGATGTTTTATAAGATTATATTCATAAATAGCGGAATTTCCTTCTATAATATTACTTTCCTGTATAATTATAGTCTCGGAAATGGCAACCGCGCTAGCAGTTTTCGGAGAAAAAAAGCACCTTGGACTCGACCATTTCAAAGGGTAGTTCCTATGTCCACATAATTGTTTCATTTTATGTTTATTAAAGGGTTAATGGCCCGTACAAATTAGCGTTTTTATTATTTCTATTGCGAAATAATTAAGTGCTGTTGTTCTATGTGTGCGATAGTGTTATTGTAAAGTGTAATTATGCGTTAGTGTTTAGTGCTTTCGTGTAATCTGATAATAGGTGCATATCTTCAAAAAAACTAGTTTAAAACTCGTGGGTGTCTGTGTGTTTCTTTAAGTGATTTAGAGCAATTTGTTATCTTTCACTATGTGTTTCTTTCTCTCGACGATATGCCGGTTATGTTCCGAGCGATTGGAAAGAATAAGCCGATTGGGGTTTAGTGGGCATAAGCTTATTATGCAGTTCCACATTATTATCGGGGCACCTGATGAGCATAGAGCTTTTCCCATAGAAAAAAGAACTGAAAATGTCTGGATTTCTTACTCCTCTCAGCGGGGATTTACTTTCTAAGTAAGCTAAGTATTTATTTTTATAAGGAACTAAAGTTTTACATTTTACACAGTTTAGCAACATTGCACGTAACACCTGTTTTCTAATATGCCACTACAGGGTGACATGACGAACAAACCCGGACAAACGCCGGATCAGGTGTGGGTTTATGAACTGGACCCCACTTTTAAAACGACCGATTTGAAAAAAAATATATGTAGCGCTTCTCTAGGACACCCAAGGAGTCACCCATTTAAATATAATACGTCATTTCCATAACACCCTGTAGAAGAGATGGGAAGCAATGGGAATATAAAATTTATTTCGACATATCCCTTCCAATAAAATCAGAAAACAAAAAGAACGAAATCGTAAAAATTCGATTGTGTTTGATATTTGATCTTCGGAATTTTTTTAACTTAGAGAGATACCTGTACAGTGCATTCTTATCTGGAACACCCTGTAGATATCATAAAACCTTAAATTTGTTTATAAATTGAAGCATGGATAATAATCGATGTATTACTAGCATTTAAAGCATTCATTCATCTCTTATGTATTTATTTATAGTATAATATAATAATAAAATCCAGGTGTACCTATGTTTCGATTAATTTAAAATATATTACGTGATTGTTCAGCCATAATATAACATTGTAATTTAAATTGAATTAGCTAATAAAATACAGATGACGACGGTCGTTAGTATTTTCGCAAGGATTTCTTCAAATTTTTCTTTAATTTCATTTTGATTCTGGTATTTATTGTTTTTAATTAAACGGTCAGGAATGCTTCCCTTTCAACATTTCTATCATCTTTAGGACAAATCCTTGGCAATGAAAGAGCATTGTTGATTGAGAATTTATATTTTCCAGACGAAATAATACATTTTTCTAATTCAAAACTAAATTCCTGGACAAAATTAACGCAACATCATAAATTTGCCATATTTTTTATGCTATTTTTTTTTTTCTGAATTTATGATCCGATTTGAATGTTTTTTTTGCATTGTAGCTTGGTTCCTTGACAATGTCATAGTTTTCGCTGTTTATGATAAAAATTTAATTGTCGATTTATACTGGGTTTACTAAAAATGCTATGTTTTTTCCGAAAATTCGCATCACCCTGTGGAGTATATTAGCAACCGAAACATATTGCAGTTGACATTAAACGGTAGGTCCATCTTTCCCCAACATTTTCTTTTTTGGTTTACTTCATTATCTCTGTTATTAAAGAAGATACACCGTTTTATAGCGTAACATGTTTTTATAGACTTTAATATTCAACACATTTAACAATGAATGTGTTGAATGTTAAAGTCTATAAAAACATGCTACGCTATAAAACGGTGTATCTCTTTTAATAACAGAGATAATGAAGTAAACCAAAAAAGGAAATGTTGGGGAAAGATGGACCTGCCGTTTAATGTCAACTGCAATAATATGCTTCGGTTGCTAATATACTCCACAGGGTGATGAGAATTTTCGGAAAAAACATAGCATTTTTAGTAAACCCAGTATAAATCGAAAATTAAATTTTTATCATAAACAGCGAAAACTATGACATTGTCAAGGAACCAACCAACAATGCAAAAAAAAATCATTCAAATCGGATCATAAATTCAGAAAAAAAATAGCATAAAAAATATGGGAAATTTATGATGTTGCGTTAATTTTATTTGAATCTTAAAAATGTTTGTTTGATTTAAGATTAGATTTATTTACGACGGAACAGTACGCTTCAGAGGTCACAGTAATTATCGTCATCACGGAAAATTGTCACGATTGTTGTACAAGGGCTTCCTCCTCACATTTTTTTACATGTCAACAAATAAAATATCGGAAGTAACAGGAAAGGACAATAGGAGTTACAATTTTCTTAAAGTGACTAAATTTTGCTATTCTAAAACACTTTTCCGTGCAGAGTTTCGCTACAGGATTTTAAGGTTACGGTTTGGTAAAGGGATGTGTATTTTTTTAACATAAAATACGACTAAATACATATATACTAAGCAGCAAAAATAACGCACAACCAAAAATGATGCTCAATTTCAATCTTGATTTTCTCGCGAACCGATCAATCGATTTCGCTAATTTTTCTTTTGAACTGTAGCTTTTTTCTTCGGTAATTGCACTGTGATAGAATTTTTTATTCAGATTTCAGTTTTAGACTTAGACAGGGTGCAAAAATGAGAATAGTTTTTTTACGTCAAATTTGAGACGTCCTGTAGAGTGCATTAGCAGCAACAACGAGTGTATGATGAAATCATACTGTAGCCTCATATTTTCTAAACATTTTGTTCCTTGAATTTCTCTGATATTTGTAATATAATAGAAAATACACAGTTTTATATCAGAACATGTTATTCATGCATTTCGAGCGAAGTTTAGAAATTTTGCTGTTTCACCGTTACGAATTCCTTAATTTTCTCCAAGATAGAACATGTTTCTGGTAACTTTATATATATCAAAATGTTCGGAAAAGATGAGGGAATCAGATAAACCTAGAAATAATTCTCCAAGGGGAACATTTTAGAAAATATAGCAGAATAAACCAGACTTTGAATAAAAAAAATTTTGAGAAAAAATACCGCACTTTCGCAATATTCTTTTTATCAGAAAGTTGTTTACGACTCATCTCCATGGGAATACAAATCGATTAAGCCCATTTGGACCATGTCACTTGACACTTTATAATTTTTCCATTAATTTTTTTTGACACGCTCGGAAAAGTATATGCAAGGGTTGACTTGTCAGAAAATGTGTTTCCCGTGACTTTGGGGTCACGCTGATGCTGTAAATTCATTTTCAGAAATGGCTCGATATAATTTTGAATTTATTGAGAATTTCCTATCTAAAGCGGTACAGCGCCTCTCACCAACGCTCTACGGCATTTCATCAGATATAAAAGTTGTAGAGGGGGATCTAAACTCCACGAAAAACCAAATTACTGATATTCCACTTCACGGACCCCCTATTGTCACCGTCTTTCTAACTATTACTTACTTACGAATACACCATATATCACTAACATATTCAAATCGTTGACAATGGAACTAACACAGTTTTGTTTCACCTAGTCATCATCAGAATAACTTGTTTACAAAAACTTATTAATATTTACTACCAGTTAGTTGTGTCAAGGAATCATCGTACTAAGGTTGCCAAAATACGATTAACGTCTACCACTTTCTTTTCTTCATATAGTTAGTTAGAACACTTATATCAATTAGCTAAAATATCATTTACCACTTTTAATTATTTTTAAATAAGCGATATTATTACCTTTAGGTTATGAGCGAGTTACGTAATGACTTAATTCATGTCGTTAATGTTTGACCTATTTCCTATAGGCCTTCGTAATATTTTAAAGGTTCACCCTCCGCACAACTTTTTGAAGATTGGTTTAAACATAAACTCCTTAAAAATATACCTGAAAATAGGATCAAGCAAAAATCATTCCCAATTCTAATAATACAAAAGCAGAAATTCAAAATTTTATGATTGAAAATGATTTATATTTTGAAGAAACTTACAAAAAACGAGAACTGCTAGAAGTATTAAAAGCTTTTAAAATAAATAAGGAATACGAGTGTCACACTCGGAGTGTGACAAACTTGCAGCAGAAAATGGACATACAGTGTTGCGTCTTCCTCCGTACTATTGTATATTCAATCTTATTGAGCTAATATGGCACCAATTAAAATCCAATATTAGGAGAAATAGTATTTCTCCTCTATTAAATGCATCTGTAGTAGAATTAATTAAAAACGAAGTAAGAATTTCTGGAGACAGCTGGAAAAACTGTGTACAGCATGTACTTAAGGTGGAAAATTCTTACAATTGTATGATTACAAATGTTCAACACTTAATTATAAGTTTAGGCTTAGATGAGGATAATGATAGTGATACAGAGTTAAATTTTGAATAAATTATCAATAGTTTCTTAGAATTTAATTAATTTTTATTGCACTTGTTATCCTAATAGTTATACTTTTAAATTATATTATTTTCAATTATCATTAATTTATTGTTATCATTATTTTACATTTATTATAGGTACCTAAAACTAAAAATACCTATCTATTTATTTTAAATTATAAAAATAAATCATGTGGTGTGGTATACATTTTCAAGCCGGCCCTGATCCCATTTATTGAGCTTTGAAGAGGTTGGGGCGTATACAATAGGGTTTAATCAGGTAGTTTATTTATGGCAGTAAGAATCAACGACGGTATAATTCTGCAACAACTATACGGGTTTGGCTCCGTTTGATTTATTTTTAATCGACGGTGTTTTTTTTGCATACGATGCCAATATTGATACCTATTCTGAAGCCAGCATGAATCAAAATATTTAAAAACATTATACGTGGGACACAGAAATGTGGGTACAATACTATACGGGGTATTCAGCTCAGGTGGTGATTGATTCTCTTACCAATATCTCCGATCAACAATTGAATCAATATTTATCATCCAAGGTTTCTTATTTTAAAGAACATTTCCAGCCTTACTCACTTACTAGATCCAGAGGAAGTTTTTAAAGAAGATATTGATGAAATTATTACAAATCTTAACCCAAGAAAGGCCAGCGGTTTTGATGATATATCGATAAAAACTATTAAAATGGTCAAAAAAGAAATCGTTCCCAGGTTGCAATCTCTAATTAAACTATCATTTATTACGAGTATTTTCCCAGATTTAAAAATTGTTTTAAAAAGTATTTATGTAACAGAAAACAGTACGTTTCTATTGACGATTGCTCAAATTTTAAACAAAAAATTACTTGCGGTGTTCCTCAAGGATCAATTTAAGGACCTGCTTTCTTTCTTATATACATAAATTTAATTTCTAAGTTAAATCTAAAAGGTAATGTTAAATTGTTTGCGGATGATACTACAATTATATATTTTGACGAGTCTTTTTCCAATATTCAAACTGATATTACTAATGATTTGAAAATTATACTTTCATGGCTGCAATCCTATAAACTTTCTTTAAACTTTCCAAAGTCATATTTCACGTTTATTCCGAAATGTGCAATTGGGAACAATATTTCACCAATAATTTTTAATGGAAATGAAATTAAGTATGTAAAATCCGTAAAGTTTTTAGGCTTATATATAGACGAAAATTTAAATTGGAGAAAACATGTTGAAAACCTTCGAAAAAGCGTATCACCACTCATTGGAATATTATTTAAAATTCGAGATTATATACCTTTAATACGTTTAAAAAACATTTATTATTCATTAGTTTATTGAAAATTTCAATATTTAATATCAGTTTGGGGATCTGCATGTGCCACAATATTAAACCCTTTAAAAAAACTACAAAACAAAAGTATAAAATTCATAAACTAAATTTTTTGGAACCGACAACAAATTTATATAAACCAAGAGGATATCTAGATCTGAATAGTTGATATAAATTAAAAATTAGTATACTAATTCATGCAATTAATGATCAAAATAAAAAATCTTGTATACAATTTGTAAAATTAACTGATATACACAGTCATAATACCAGAAATATTGACCATTTAAAAAAAAATCAAATTAAAAGTAGCATAGGGAAATTACTTAAAAAAAACATTTATAATAATTTTTATTTTTAATTTTTATATTGATTAATTACTTATTTATGTTCTATGTTATAATATTCTCTGTAATAGACTAAAATAGCTCGTTGGGAATTAAATAAACATTATTATTATTATTTACATTTTTTCAGATATTATGTACCTATTTTATATTTGTGCATCAAACATATTGCTAACGCCGTTATTATTAGGGCTAGTATGTTATAGCGTTGATTAAAATGGCAAAAACGAAAAAAACAATTGAACATCGCGCTTCTGCATTATTTCAAAAAATGCATTTTTTTTAAACGGGATACTTCTTTCTCTATAATGTCGGTCGCAAATAAACTGGTGGACAAAAAAAATTCTATTGGTCTAAACTTCAAAATAACGAAGTTGTTACCATATTTACAGATATAATTTCGCGGGCAAAGCATGGTAAAAGAGACAGGAGTAAATCCCCATCTACTTGCACATCAGTAGCGTTAATGAAGCAATTTAAATCACTATAAAATGTGAAATCCCTTTGGTATTATTTGGTGTCTAATTTTAAAAAAACCGCTTTATTCATCGTAGTTCTAATAATTACGTCTAGTTAGCAATAGTACCTACTAAATCGAAGACCCCCTGTATAGTATGTATCTATTAGTTATTGCATAATAATTGCTTATTAAATATACTTATCAAAATGACATTATTTATGTCACAAGAACTAAAGCGTAAACATAAATTAATACAAGAAACTGCCGAACAAACAATAAAGTACCCTTTTTTGTTGTTAAAATTTTCGTATTCCTGGTGACTGAAACTTTCACAGAAATGTTTCTAAATTTTTAAATTATTCAAAATTTAGTTCAGTTCAGAATTTAAAAGTTTTTGTCAGCTTCACGCTATTATCTTTCTAAATTACGAAAAAAAACGTTTTGGAATATCTAAATAATTGTAAATATGTATAAGGGATTTTCGGTACGAGGACATAAAAGAGTGTTTTACCTTATGCTAAAATTAAAAATCCTTAGGCAAAACGACGACTAAAACACTAGCGCGATATTTGTACCAGTAAGTACTATTTTTTTGCGACCGAAGCGAGCACTGAGCTTTTTGCATCGGGATCGAATATAAAATATTAAGATGGTCGAAGAATATCGAAAAGCGTACGTAAATATTTGGGGTTCTAGCCAATTGGAGGGGGCGATCCGCATATAAAATTTTATTGTGAATATTATGTGATTGCGGTACCAGAGCGTGCGGGATTTGGTTCGGAATCGAAATGAGTAAGGAAGGTGCAAGTCTCCTTGACTTGTTACATAAATACTGACGTCGAAGAGACTTACGGAGACTGGCCGAATAGTAACAATTATACTGATACATAGTTTCTCGAAAAATCCCGCTTAAGTTCTGTCTAAAGCACAGTCTAAACGTCCATTTGAGGGCATCTTTATGGGAATGTTGCTTAAACTATGAACTAAACTGTGGACTCGGAATTTTAAAACTAGTGCCACCTCTGTGGTTTTTGATCAATTTTTTACTAAATACTCATAACGATCACCTCTAATAAGCGGACATCTCTATTAAGCGGGAACTTTTTCATAGTCCGGAACTAGGTATATGAAATTCTATGAAAATCAACCTCTCCTGGGCGGACTCTCCTTTGGGCGGACGCGGACAAGCTGTTTTCAAGAGTGCGAAAAATCCTCCTTTAAACGGAAAATGTTTTAAAGTATTCGGAGACGGTGCAAAAACTCTCTGAAGACAGACCGGCAACCAACCGCGTATGCGTGGCAGAGCGAAATGACTTCGCCGAATGAAAGTATGTGTGATTCCCCGACAGCAGTCCGCCGTTTATTTGTGAGTTGTAAGGTTAAAATCGTAAACAATGGCACAAAAATGTCGCGTTTTGAGTCTGAAAGAGAATATTGATGTTGTGGAAGTTTGTAATTTGATAACAATGATTTGGACGAGTTCATTAACATTGATAGCAATGTGCTATTAGAAGATGATAGTGACCCCATTCCTACCGATTATGTAGCCCAAACTGAAACCACATCACTGTCTGACGACTGTGATGAAGAAGTTGAATGCAGTAATCAAACAAATGTCACCAATTATCAACAAGCCATTAATATGGTAAAGGAATTATAAGAGTATGCAAAGAAGACTCTGCAGCAATGGAATTGTTCTCAGACTTGGAATTACATTATCTAGATTGCAAATACGTCAAACTACGTTATTAGATTTTTTTAGTACGACATCCTAACTAAAACTAGTGTATTTTTGTTATGTTACGTGTATTTGTACATACATATACATAGTAATAATTTTGCATTTACATATTACCTAATAACAAATTTCCCATGGGCGGACACCTCTATTAGGCGGACACATTTAGACGGTCCCGTAGGGGTTCACCTAAGAGAGGTTCCACTGTACCATAAATTGTGATGATGAACTTTTCGATTCCACCTTGTATAGTAATTGATAGTAAATCCCAACGGACTACTAATCTGCAAAATCACATTAGCAAATTTTATGCTGATTGATTACTTCATTCTTTTCGTATTAAAATGTTAATCTTCATGCAATGGAACCAGTTTTTTTTATCACATAGACATAAGAGTATCGTGCCTATGACCGAACGGCTTGGAGAAATTAATTTTTTTATCCGTTTCAAAACTGCATAATCTGTAAATGATTAATGGTATCTATTACAACTACGATGGTAAGTATACCTTGTAAGGGACACTATGGCTACTCAGGTTGTTGGCGTAACTATTAATAATTACGGGTTATCTAGTTTTTAACTTAATTCTTCGGCGAAAATTTCGTAATCTTTTTAATTATTGCCATATTTTTTATTGCCATTTTTTTCACTACAACGTAAAAAATCGATGTAACTCGCCCCTCTCTCAATTTTAATAAAATTCGGAATACAAGTAGAACATATAAAAACAAAGGACACGATTATTAAGCTCACAATTCAAAGCTACAGTTGAACGAGGGAAACAATGAGTTAACAGTATGTTTCAAATCGAGATGATGTAGATCAAATAAAAGAAAACCACGTCAGCCAACCCTTTGGACTGCAATCTGGCAACCTGGTTCATGTTCACATTTTTTAACAATGACTGTGTTTTGAAACTTCTATGATTGGCACAACGTTGTTAAATACATTATCAATAAGAAAATTTCTCAGGATGATCGATTTTGTAAGAAATGTTTCCAATACCTGTCAATCATTGGGTGTTTTACCTTAAATACAGGGTGTCTTTAAAAGGTCTGTACAAAACCCTACCACATATTCATCAGACCACAATTAGCCGATATAAACTTATTTTAACTTATCTTAGTACAAAGTTGCTTAGTTTGGCACTAGACGGCGCTGAAGTGACAATTTTAATATCGTTTTTCTGGATTAATTACAAAATTCGGTCCAAATTATTTTGCCTAAATTTGGTACGTTGGCATAGCTTTATGAGGCAAGAAAACCCATGTCACATTTCTGAATAATATCAACCCATGGGAGTAGAACCTGGGTTTGTTCGGGTTTGTTCAGACCAACCAACTCATTTGCTACAAAAAACATCCTCTTGACAAGACTCGATTCCTCTGACGGTTTTCGAGAATTTGGAATTAAAAAAATTTCCAGTAGTTTTTACCAAAAAATCAAGATCTAAAGTCTTTAAAAGAGCTCATTACATAATTCCTTAGCCCAACTGAGCAAACTTATCTTAGTACAAAGTTGCTTAGTTTGGGCACGAGACGGCGCTGAAGTGACAATTTTAAAATCGTTTTTCTGGATTAATTCAAAAACTGCTAATACTATTTTGCCGAAATTTGGTACGTTGGCATAGGTTTATGAGGCAAAAAAACCCATGTCACAATTCCGAATAATATCAATCCATGGGCGTAGAACCTGGGTTTTTTACTAATTGCTTGTTTCAGATTAAATTCTATATAGCAAATTGGTTCAGAAACTTAAAAAAGTTGTGAACCACACGAAACACAAAATATAAATGTCAATAATGACAGGTCGATATTTTAGTTTTGCCATTTTCGTCTAATAAACTGGAATCGTATTTCGTTTCCAAAGAATCCCAATGTAAACAAAGGCCAAGTTCAATATTGTGTTGGATTGGATGTTCATTATCGGAAAATTACAACTTAACTAGTCCCATTAAATTTTAGCATGTCTATGGACCATGAAAAATGGAATTTCTTCACCATCAATTAATAATAGAAAGGTTGTGTGTTGTGTACACGGTCATTGGACTAATTATTAGACAAACATAATGCATTCGTCTTAAGGTTAGGTCACAATTATGGATAACACACACATTAAAATGTTATAGCGATAACGATTCTTTATTATGGCCCTTCTCATCAAATTTCGTGTGTTTGGAAAACTGTTTCGTCGCTCGGTTGTCCACGATTTATCTCTCGCGATAAATCACTTGCAACCGTGATCGCACCCCAAAATCGTATCAATCGGCTTTCTCCCAAAAACTGTCGCTTAGATGATGTGCAATAAAAATAAAGTCAATACACCTTCCAAAGGTCAAGTTCAATACTCTATTAAAACGATAATAGGAAAATTATTCTTTTACAATAACGAAATTGACGCCGTCGCGTCGCGTTTTATCGCTTCTGTGGCCCATGAAAAATGGTATTTCTTCACTCGTAATTAATTAATATTAGATGAAAGGTTGAGTCATATAAGTTAGTGTCATTGAACCAGTTATTGGAGGCATATGTCGCATGGTTATTATATAAAATTGTCCTAGATGAGAATCATCCGTCATTTCTCTAGGACGGGGGTTCCCAAAGTTTGCCCCTCGGTACCATGGGTCGCCGTGGAAGAGGCGCGGCGGGGCACCCCTCTTTTCTCTTCTCCCGAAACTAAACTTATACATAATACATAAGTAAACCTAGAATGACTACCGAGCCAAAAAAATGGACGTGGCTGCGGAATTTTACAGCCCAACATTGTACAGGGTGTTATGGAAATGACGTATTATATTTAAACCGGCAATTCCTGAGATAAAGACAAATTGAAGAAAAATAGCCATAAATGGCGCTTTGAATTCATTGAGCGGTAAAAGTGACCTGACGTCAAACCAGAAAAACACCTGTATGGCACCGATACATGTAAGCAAAGGAATTCTGGCCGGTGGTGTCATATGTACACCTTAAACTCTTTAGACAAAATAAAATAATTTAAACAATTTTCCATTCTGTAATACCTTTTTGGACAATTAATTGAAGAACATTTACGACGGACTATGTTTTAAAGAACCCGAAAAAACATATGGAATAGTAATAGCCACGTACGTCACTAGGTCAAATGCCAATGAGCTCTTGACGCCTTACATCGGCTGAGCGAAGTAATTTCATATAGCGCTGGACGTGTGCGTCTGTTAGTTCAAGTCCAACCAGCGGCCGGATATGTTGTGTCTCTCGTCGGTCACCAACACACTCTAAGCGATCCGCTCTGTTTTTCGGTTTACGCGTGTATCTTGCCCGTACATAAATAATCTTAGAATATTGTTTTTTTGACGCGTTTCTTCTGGACGTCAAATTTATCGCATGTAATAAAATCTAATAATCTGTATTATTGTATTTTCAAAAGCTAACTATCGGTTCTGTTTCACTACTACTGTGTGTACATAAAGTGTTTCCAGGGGTGTTCCCATGAAAAAGAAACTAACTGATTGTGTTTGTGCCTGGATTTCCTCGCTCTTTAGGTATAAGGACAAATACAAGTAGGTAGAAAATAATTTATTTTTATAATTTTATATGGAATTTCAGTTTGGCAACATTGCCATTGGCTCTGGTTGAAATGTTGTACAGCAGCGCGGAGTGACCTGTGAGTAAGAGTGTTTATTATCCAACTTTTAAAACGGTCGAGTTAAAAAAAATAAAATATGTACCTAGTGCTTCTCTAGGACACTTAAGGAGTCACCCATTGAAATATAATACGTCATTTCCATAACACCATGTATGATGAAAATCGCCATATCTAAGCATAAATGAAGCCCACAGCGTTAAATGGCAGTGATGATGTTATGCTCAAAATGAACTGTCGATGACGGATTGAATGAATCCCGTTGTCATTCCATTTGCAAATGTATTGATTCAAGGAACTAAGTTTTTTGTTATTAAATAATATATACTGGGCGATGCATTGTTGAGTTGCCGATAGGAAATCTCATGTAATTTTGGAGATGGTTGGATATTGGCTCCCTTGTACATTTCATAGAAAAACTGCGTTAAAACTTCTTAAAGAGGCCGGCATGGTAAACTCATGTGCCGAGCTTGAATACGCTTTGGTGAGCCAATCCTCAGCTATTCAATTAAACGTGATGGCAAAACCACGAAACTCTCATAGTTCAGGTACTACAACAACACTAGCAAATTATATTTTGACAAGACGAAAATTAGTGTCAGTGTGTAGCGTAGTGTTTTCATTATTCGTTATGCCTAAGCTTCACGTAAATTTTTGGTAAAACGCCATATAAATTATTTGCCAAAATGTATTCAAACTCGGCACATTGGTTTACCATGTCGGCCTCTTCAAGATGCATCACCAAGTATATATTTGACTTTGACATTACTGACATTAAATTGTTGTCAACGTTTTAAGATATTTTTCTACTACTGTATAAATAAATCAACTTTCGGGCCGTAACAACACGAAAGAAAACGAAAGTAAATGTTACAGTTACCTGAATATTATCCGTTGCTAGCTACGAAAGTAGGTTGCTAGCTACGAAAGTAATACTTTCGGTGCCAGGACAAAAAAACAAGAATAAAATTTTTTATTGTATTTATTCAAGCGAATTAAAAAATAATCTTACTTAATAATAAAAAGTTTATATTTATTGAAAAAACAAGTGGAATAATAACAATAATATAAAACTTAAACAACACTAATTTTTATTTATTGTCATTAAGGTTAATAGTGAAATTTGAACAGTTAGAAATATTAATTGATGGAATATTATTCAATTCAATACCTTCGCCGCTTCTTATTAGAGACTCGTTATTATCCTGGACTTGGACCATACAACTATTTGTCACTCTCGCGTCGTTAGATGGAATAAAAGTAGAAGATCGATTTAAGATCTTTTTGGCAATTTCGATTTTATTTGTATACGAATCACCAATATATCCCTCCGCAACGGACGAAGATCTCCAACCGCCATGTCTTTTTAAATCCAAAATATCGATACCTGGAGCATTTGCAAGAAAGGTAGTTGATGTTCTTCTAAACGAGTGACCAGTGTATTTATTTATATCTTGAAGTTTCAAAAATTTGGCAATTTCTTTGGGAACATTTGAAATAGTGTGTTTTCCAATCACCTGATTCACACACCTACCTCGTTCATAGCGATATAACAAGCGTTCGTCTTGTGCATTATTTGGCCTAAGTTTAATATAATCTTGAAGTAACCTCATAAAAGAAACTAGACCTCCATCATCGGCTATCACAAAACTTCTTTGAACCTTGTTTTTGCTCTGGAGGATTTTAACAATAGCTACATCATCCTTGATTTCGATGTCGTTCAATTTCATTTTATAGATCTCATCTGTCCGGCATGCTCCAGCTATCCCCATTACTGCTATCACTTTCATAGATAAATAGCTATGATTAGGAGCGTCAAGTAAAAACTTTATTATTTCTTCTTTTGTGAAAATTTTAGATTTTTTAGCTTCGTAACCATCATTTTTTCGTTTAATAAATGCAATAAGTTTCTTAAACTGCGAAATATCTATATTTTTGTTCACAGAAATAGTCAATTTAAGCATGGAATATTGTGACCATAAGGACGGAGGTGATAGGGCTTCAGATTTCTCTTGGAAGTACGCTAGCATTACATTTTCGTCAATTTGTGGAAGGTTTTTCTCCACGAACCATTCTAGAAACAGGTTGTACGTTTGACAGTACCTATCTTTCGACTTTACGGGTAAGAGTGAGGCACATGCCAACTCGGCCGCCTTCTGTATAACTTCGTTTTGGTCTTGAAATAACATTTTCGACAATCGAAATTAAAAAATTCGAACTGACAGACTTTGACAGTACTCAAATAACTAGTTGTCATGGATTATTTTACAGGTGTATTTTATTATAATTTGAATAAAATCAATAGTATCACAGGGGTGAAAGTTGAATGGGGAACTTGGAAACAAACAAGTAGGCCATGAGTCTCGCCAACCCATCCACCAGCCAGTTTTGGCGCTGGTGTAGCAAATCCATCCGCTGAGGAGACATTGGCCCGGATTGGCCGCCATTTTCATCGCAAGCAAACGAAACGATGCGAACATGCGAAGTGTTTATATATTTATGATATTATTAATAATTTTGTAGTTTATTTGTAGCATTCGACCACCTCGAGACCCAGAAAGGACCAAGAAGAGACTAAGAATCATTAAAGAATCCCATATCAGGTATTTTACCAAAAATATTTTATTTTTTAAAGGTTAGGTATGTTAGTATAATTTATGATTAGTTCTTGCTTATTTTCTGTTTTTAGCATATAATTTTGTCCAGGAAACTTGTCCCAATTCAATCCAGTAGCAGGTCGACGTGGAAATGAAATAATGGATAATGGGTTGTTTTTTGAAATTTTGAATTCACGTAAGTTTTTTAAAAATTCATCTTGAATCTTGCCATTTTTCATGGATTAATCTTTAGTAAATCATCTAAGTGTATGTTTTTCATTTACCCCTGTATTACTTCCAATTAAAATGGCATATGTTAGTGGAAACTATTCTTGTAAATATCCCAATTGCAATAATGCTTACATGTCTTCAACAGAACCCAATTATGTCAATAAACATTTTTTTAAATTTCCCCTTAATAGTGATGATAGATTGAAAGTTTGGCAAGATAACTGTAAAATAAACCCTGATACTAGTTGCAAAAATTTTAGAATTTGTGAAGATCACTTTGAGAAGTCACAATTTAAAAATTCATTATTAAAACGGCTCAATTGGAATGCTGTCCCTAAAGCCATTCCTGAGCTTTTGCCTCTTGAATATGTTTCATCGTTACCCAGTCTAACATCGTCATGTGCCACAGAGACTGGTAATTTCAACATTTTTACCAGCACTCGTGAAGTATCGAGGTTGACACCTTCATGTCCCACAGAGCCTGGTAATTTCAGTATTTTTGCCAGCACTCCGAATGTATCCGCCAAGCTTGTAAAAAAATCTGATTTTAGTACACCATCAACCTCTTATCAAGTTGAGGAGGAACCTAATTTAATTGATTCTTGTACAGTCACTCCAAATTTTGATATCACAATACCAGATAATACTAATTCAAGTATTGAGGGGATACATACTTCTGGGAAATATTCTTTTCTTTCTGAATCCAGAGGTACTGGGTTTTTAGGTAAATGTGGAATTACTAAACAAGACTTAACACCTACTGAACAAACTATGTATACAATTCATAGAAACACTTCTTCCAAATTAAGTAAATTAAATAAAGCTTTAGACAATGAAAGACATAAACTTAAAGAACTAAAAGAAATGCACGATAGTGGTTTATTTCAGTATATCGAAAATAATCTTAATGAGGTTTCTAAAGAGTTTATAAACTCTCAATTTAGGAATGTCAATCGAAAACCTCATGGTAAGCGATGGACCAATGAAGATAAAGCCTTTGCCCTTTCTATTTATAAGCGAAGTCCAAAACTTTATCGATATCTGCTTTCTGTTTTTGAATTACCTACACCTAGAACATTAAAATCAGTTCTTTCTAAGATTCCTTTTGCTACAGGTTTAAACCAGCCAATTTTAGAATTATTAAAGTCAGAAGTTGACAAAATGCCCGAACTTGATCGTTACATTAACATTTTATTTGATGAAATGGCTATAACCCCAAACTTACAATACGAACCCCATAAGCAAACCATCTGTGGATTTCAAGACTTAGGAGAGTTAGGTAGGAGTCATGAACTTGCAAACCATGCATTAGTGTTTATGATTCGGGGTGTCAAAAAAAGTTATAAGCAAGTTATTGCCTATTACTTTTCTAGCCATTCCGTGTCGGGACACAATTTAAAATCATTACTAGTAAAAGCTATTGAGCAGCTGCAAAGTATTGGTTTTAAAGTGGTTGCAACAGTTTGTGATCAGTTTAGGGCAAATCAGAAAGCTTTACAAGATCTCTGTTTACAAAATAAAGACAATCCAACCCCATATCATTTTACAATCAATGGTCAACCGATCTGTATAGTTTTTGATGTTCCCCATTTACTTAAAAATACGCGAAATTGTCTTATGTCTAATGACATTCGTTATTCAGGTTTAAGGGAGGCCAAATTTCAATATATCATAGATACTTTCAATCTTGATCAACAACGTACTTATAAAATGTTACCCAAACTTGACAACTCGCATTTCAATGAGAAAGATACATATGTCAAGATGAAAGTTAAAATCGCGGCTGCACAACTAAGTCACTCAGTTGCTGCAGCTATTGAAACTTGGGTTAGTGCTCAAAAACTACCCACTGAAGCCATCTATACTGCCGAGTTCATATAAAATATAGATAACCTCTTTGATTCCCTTAATGGTACATCAGTTGTATCTCCTGATGGTAAAATGTATAGATGTGCCTTGAGTGCAAAATCTCCTCATCTGAATTTTTGGTCGAAAATGTTAACTCAATTAAACAATTGGCAAATATTTGATAAGGGCTCTAGAAGGAACAAGACTAACAGTTTTTCTTTTGTTAAAGGTTGGCAAACTACAATTAGGTCGATAATTTCCATTTGGAATAATTTAAATTCACAAGGTCTCCAATATCTAAATCTAAGGTCATTTAATCAAGACCCTCTGGAGAATTTTTTTGGTCAAATTAGGCAACATGGCATCACAAATCACCATCCTACTCCACAACTGTTTATTGGTGCCTTAAAATCTATAGTTGTCAATTCTTTATCAGCTCCAGTTGCTAGGGGAAATTGTGAGAGTGATAATTGCAGTTTTCTTGCCAATTTAACGAGTTTTCTATCTACTGACTATAGTTCACATAAGTCTGACAACCCTGGAAGTGACACTGAGGATGACCCTAATCTCGATGGTGATGCAGATGACTTATTTCTAGATTCGGATAATTATGCATCGGCCTATGTTGCTGGATACATTTTAAAGTCCATTAGTGTGCCTGACTGTGAAGTTTGCAATCAAGATCTATTCTCCTCAGAGGTGACCCCTATACATCTTTTTACATCTTTTAAAGAATACTCTGATAATCCCAGCAACACAAGGCTATGCTATGCCAGTGAAAAAGTAGTACAGTTGATAAATAAAGTACATACACTTTTATACCGTTTCTTAGATGATCATGGTCATAAAACAAATTTAGGCTTTATACTCATCAAGTTTAAAGCTCCCATTTTGTGCCATACATGACCTTGATAGTCATTTAATTGACAAAACCATTCGTCTCGATATTTTTAAGTATACAAGAGATAAAATGCCAAAGAAAGATTATACCACAGGACATGATAATAAAGTTAAAAAATTTAAATCCAGTAAATTAAAGTAGTTTTTTAATAATTCCCTAAATTTATGTCAATCCTCAAAGAATAATGACTACATATACATATTTTAAGACTGTTAGCACTAACCATTTTTCTTTTTCATGAATTCCATTGAGCTAAAGCGTACGCCTGGCTGTGACGAATATGTGATACATTCCAAACTGTGATCTGAACCTGAAAATGACCCCCTGTTCCTGAAAATGACACCCTGTACCTGATTGTGACACCCTGTACCTGATTGTGACTCCTATTCCTGATTATGACGCCCAATACCTGATTATGACACCCTCTTCCTGAAAATGACACCCTGTACCTGATTGTGACTCCTATTCCTGATTATGACGCCCAATACCTGATTATGACACCCTCTTCCTGAAAATGACACCCTGTACCTGATTGTGACACCCTGTACCTGATTGTGACTCCTATTCCTGATTATGACACCCTCTTCCTGAAAATGACACCCTGTACCTGATTGTGTTGTGCGAGTTATGACGTGCGAGTATAAATAATGCTGCGATATCTTCGAACACTCGTCTTTCTTCGTGCGAGTATAAATAAGTCTGCACTGGAAAGTCAATTATTCTATAAAGACTTTGCGCCCAAAGCATAGAATAATATTCGAAATCAAAATTGATTGTGACAAAAAAACATTCCGAGTCCGGAATAAGAAGTGAGTTCGAAATAAAATATTAGTATAGGTTAAGTCTTATTGTAAAAAATGTAAATACTTAGCTTGCGAGAACTTCGGGTCGCGATACTCGACTTACGAAAGAAACCCCATAAAATAACCCTCAATGACAACAAATAGTAAAATTAAATAAGTAAAAGCCCTCCGCGTTCACTATAATAACTTGCATTGTTATTGTATTCATTGGACATGCCCGAGCCAATACAACAATAAGTATAGCTTGAACAAAAGTTAGGCCTCGTCCTACGTTCAAACAACTATACTTCAAATTAAAATCAGTCCTTTACTTCTTAGACAAAATTCTTGCCCTCATTTATTCATGCGCTCTGGTGGACTGCTGACAGCTTCCAGTTGGCGGGGAAAGGATGGTGGGCCCACCCAAGACCGACTGACACGTGATACCCTGTTCCTGACAATGACTCCCTGTTGCTGATAATGGCACCTTGTACCTGATTATTACGTCCTGTTCCTAATTATGACCCCCAATACTAAAGAAGTGTTTTTTTTTGTTATGTGATAAGTGAGTTTCTAAGGTTAAAGACTACATAATTTTAGTGCTTTTGGTAGTTAAAAATGTTTATTAACTCTTAAATTTGTTATTGTTGAAAGATTTTATTTGTTGTCGATTTGATTTTCGTTTATTGTATTTAGTGTTTTTAATAAAATATTTATTTGTATTTATATGCGTAGTTTATTAGTTACCTATCTAGATTTATTAGTATTTAAAATTTTAAAGACGTTATTTCTTTTAGAACATTAAGTAATCGATAAAATCTGACACATAGATTATTGATTATTTAAGTTTTAAAAAAAATAATGTCTTTAAAAATTTAAAGTACTATTAAGAATCCAAAAATTGAATTTTGAAAAGCCCGCCACGAAAATTTTTGCAATGTGGCGCCATCCAGTGTTAGGATTGGAACTAATATAAACAAAATCTTGTTTCGCTGGTTTTCTACGTACTTTGCATTTCTAATAGTTATATATTTTTTGAATAGTATATTACGTACCGAGGTGGAAAGTGTTTCATTCCTGTCGAGAGAGTCGGTAGTTAACTAAATCTCGAGATAGTAATGAAACTTTTCACCGAGGTTTGTATACTATTTTATTTACAACCACATCTAACATCCACTTCTTATTATTTTGAATTAAAATTATTAATAAAAGATAAATGTCATTTTGACTTTTCCATTGAAAATTAAACAAAAACTTCAAGTAACCGCAGGTGGTAAAATAACGTAGGTAATAATACACATCAAGATGGCAAATATAATTTTTGGATATGGTTTTTAAACAATATATTATTTTAACAACAGAAAAATGCAAATTCAGATGAGGAATTTGATTTTGCTACTACTCCGCCAGAAATTCGAGAAGCAGCAACAATAGTAGAAGAAGATCTTCTGTCAACTAAAAGCCGCCCGAGATATGACAAGGCATATAACTGATTCAAAGAATGGTGTACTTGAAACAAAGTTCAAAATCCTGGTTCTGAGTCGGCGCTACTAGCTTATTTCAGTGAAAATGCCAAGACAAAGAAGATATCAACGATTTGGTCACAATATTCAATGCTGAGGACCACTCTATCAATTAGGGAAAAGTAGACATATCCAAACACGCAAAGCTATTAGCATTTTTAAAAAAGTGTGTTCGTATAGTATTTTGAGATATCGATTTTTAAAAAAATTATAAAAAAATAATTTTCTTTCCACCCGGGTGGAAGATAGATGAAATGTCATTATTACATGCATGGCTGTAAATAAAATGATTTTGCACAATTTGAAAGGAAATGCAATCTGTAAATTTCTCACATTTTCATGGGTTTAATCAAAAACATTTATTTATATTATATATTTTAGGTTTTAATGGTACGTTAGAATTTGGGTTTGTAAGTACTGGTCAGAAACTACGTTCTCATACCACAAATTTCAACGGAAATAACTTTTTAACACATTTCAGAACTGTTCGACAACACGGTAATAAAAATTTTAAAAAAACATTGTGTTTACGCTCATTGTAAACTATGCTATTAAATATTGTACTCGTCTCAATTGTGTTTACATTGTAATTAAAATAGGTACAAATGGGTTAAATATTGATCTAGTATGTATTTTTTTTCAACTTGAAAGTCGTTAAAACGACACCTTGGGAATTTCGGGAAAAATATTATTTTGTCAAATTTTATAGATTTTTTTAATCGTTTAAAACGATTCCAAGAAATGTGGTCGCTGACAAATCCCAAGACTACTTAGTTTGCCTTCTTTGGATCTATTCACTGATCCCCCCCCCCCCCCCCCATCCCCCTACTGCCCTTATAATGCTACAAATTAAGAGGGGGGCCCTGTGTATTTGAACATTAGAGAATTAACGACTGGGAAAAAAAACCCAGAAAAACTGAAAAAAAGAAGTTTTTTTCTTTCCTGTTTTTTTCGCTCGGCGCATGGGTATATAATGTACAGGGGAGCCAATATTTAGCCTACCTCAAAAATTACAGGGTTACCACCCAGTATACAGGGTGTCCCAGACAATCTCCCGGGTTCAGATAGAACACTTAAAAATAACTGGAGAAGTTCATATACATTTTCTACGGAGATACGGGCCCACAACGGACATCCCTGGAAATCGTTGTTTTTTAAATAATTTTTTAAGTATTAGGTGTAATTTAATAATTTGTTTAAAATGTGTTTAAAATGGAGAATTTTAAGGATACTCAACATTATACTAAAAAATTATTAAATTACAACTAGCACTTAAAAAATTATTTAAAAATCAAGGATTTCCAGGGACGTTAGTTAAGGGCCCGTATCTCCGTAGGGGGGCCTTAGGAAATTTATATGAACTTCTCCTGTTATTTTTAAGTGTTCTATCTGACACCCTGTACAAGTGTGGCAGTATATTTAAGTTAGTTTAAATAAAAAACAAAGACCAAATATATCCAATACATAATTTTAAAGTAATAAAAACGAAACATTATTATTTGTTAACAAAAAAAGTTAAACCAACAACCAATACCAACTATAGGAAAGTTTATTTAGCCGAGGCCAGAGCTAAAACATTTGAAAGCATATTTCAGTGCCAATGTCAAAGTGTGTGTGGTTCTTCGGCTTCCGAAAAATGATTTAATTAATGTTACTGACTTATCATTAAAAAAAATCGAAACACACGGAAAAATCGTTAAGAAGAATTGTGCCGCGGGGCGGTGGCTAGTGAATATTTTCGGGGATTTACCGAAATGCGGAAAGGAATCACCGGTAAATTACGTACTATGTAATATGTATCAACGCGGAGCTCGCCCCAAAACGCATTTTCTAATCAAAATAATTTATAAATATTAATTGAAATACCTAATTACTATATTTAATAATATAAAGAAAGTCTAGCAATTGAAGCACCACCTTTCTAGTTAATCTAGTTATAAGAAAATATTAATTTTTTTCAAAATTTCTGTTTTCCCAATTTTTATGGGAAAAAAGACGTAGAAATAAGGTATACTATTCGTAGTCTAATTAAAATAAATACGTTGTTTAATTGGGTACTGTTTATCAACGGAACAGTAATTAACCATTCGTTTTTACTTTTTTATCTTCTGTAACAACAAATGGTAATGGTTTTATCAGTCACATTGGGTTCAGTTATTTTATCTATTTGCCATTTTACAAGGTTTATAGAAACGTTAGCCTTACTTTTTTACAAGGTAACTGATTAACATTGAAAAAATGCTTATCCTGATCGAATTTCTCACAGGTAATAATGGTTCTTATAGGACATATTTGCCTTTTTGTTTTATTTCGATATCACCCTTCTTCTGAAGATACATATATACCGGATCCGCAAACGAAGCGGCGACGGAAGACTAAATCGTTATCGAAGAACTTATCAACAATACTAAATCAGCTTGAGGTCTTGAATTAAAAGCGGCATGTTTTAAAAATATTTTACATTATACAGAGTGGCCCAAAAAAGTGTGACAGCATAAAGTCATATTTTTTTGAATGGTACACCCAGTATTTTATTGCATATTTAGGTTCGTATTAGTATCGTTTATAAGTGCCTCAAATTTTATTTAATTTGGTTCTGTAGTTTCGGAGAAATAAATTAAAAACTAAAAAAACCGTTTTGCAGTCCTGAAAAAAAAAATCAAAAACAATCCAGAACTATTTTTAAACTCGGCATTGGGTGAAATTTATGACAAGAGGTCTAGATATACTATGAATCGAATTGCGTTTATCTATTTTATACAGGGTGTTCATAAAAAGCTTTCAAAAACGCCATATTTTAAAATAATTTTTCTCAAGTTTTTCAAATGGAACACCCTGTATATTATTTGGCTATAGCATTCATAGACAATTTTTTTTTGTAATACAAGCCTATAAGTTATATCTAGCCGTTTTCGAAATAATTGTAATTATCATAAATTATGTTGTTTAAATAGAGGTTCCATTGGGAATTTTTGTTATAGGCGACTAGACTAATAATTGTAAATTAAATGAAATGTCCTTTTACTCTTAAAGTTTACCGTATTGTACTATTATTTCGATATAAATGTTAAAAGTCTTAGAACTCTTAATTCATTTTCTTCATTAATACCGGGTTTATTGATTTATCATCTTTTTTGTGTACGCAATGCTTCCTGTTGCTACAAATCTTTGCAACAACTTCTCGAAGGCATACGGTAAACTGTAAGTGTAAAAGGAACCTATTTTGAACATTTACTTTAGTTTTCATTTCACCCAATGCCGAGGTTAAAAAAATAGTTCTGGATTGTTTTTTTTTTTTGATTTTTTCATTCAGGACTGAAAAACTTTTTTTTTAGTTTTTAATTTATTTCTCCGAAACTAC
Organism: Barypeithes pellucidus; assembly: GCA_963991005.1. NCBI lineage: Eukaryota > Metazoa > Arthropoda > Insecta > Coleoptera > Curculionidae > Barypeithes > Barypeithes pellucidus. The sequence goes on along the minus strand of OZ022565.1, from coordinate 12,340,303 downwards.
AACACCAAATTAAATAAAATTTGAGGCCCTTATAAACGATACCAATACGAACCTAAATATGTAATAAAATACTGAGTGTCCCATTCAAAAAAATATGACTGTATGCTGTCACACTTTTTTGGGGCATATTTTTTAAACATGCCGCTTTTAATTGACGACCTCAAGCTGATTTAGTATTGTTGATAAGTTCTTCGATAACGATTTAATCTTAAGTCCTCGCTTCGTTTGCGGACCCTGTATATATAATTTCTACCCTGTTAATTCGAATTTGGACGGCTGACAAAAACTTTTATTTTTGCTTCCTATCGTATACCAAATTTTATTAAAATCGAATAAACCATCAAGGAATCTTAAATTCGTACGTGCAAGTTCACGTGAATAAATTATGCAAAATTGCATACACAAATTACCTTCTATGCGTGCCGTCGTCGTATATTAAACGATTCTTACGAAAGTGTTGAATTATGTTACGAGCGAGAAGACCACAAAATTGATCGATCTCCTCGGTAAACTTGTGCCAGTTTTTTCTGGGCGCATTAATAAAAACACATAAAATATTAAATTGAAATTAAAATAATTAAGAAATGTAACCCAAAAACTCCAAACACGTGTGGATTAATAAATTTGAATTTGTTCACATTTATCCCCTATTTTGACATAAAAAAAAATTATTTGGTATAACCGTAAACGAAACAAATTGCACAAGAGTAGGTAATTATTAATTTGAAAAAATTTGAACGCCCGTAATAATAATAATAATAATAACACCTACATAATAATTCGCAGCATAACCAAACATGATTTTACATAACAATAATTATTGCTAGAGCAAAAATAATATGGGAATACCTTATTTAGTTTACGTAGCCAGAGATATAGGGTGGTCACTGTTCAGAAAATTAATCATCTTTTATTGGCTAACAATAATACAGTGTCGATTTGAAAACTAAAAACTATATCGCTTCCAGCTAAAAATACACTTCAATTTTATTCGCGGTTTAACCCCCTAGGGTAGATGTTACTCTTAAAATCTTAAATGGGAAGGGATGGGAGGTCAGGTGGAACATCATTTTAAAGGTAATTTAAATATATTTCCAATAATACCAAAATGAACATAATTAAAACTTCACTGCACTGAAATTTATGGTTTTTAGGTTATTATCTACATAAACATTATTGTGTTGCCTCCTCTTTTAGTCGAATGATGGAGTCCGTATACAGGGTGTTCCTTAATGACGTGCTAATATTTCAGGGTGTGATTCCTTAGGTCATTTTATAAAGAAAAATTCATATGAACATATGTCCGGAACGGCTTAAATTATTTGCTACAGGGTGTTGAATTTTTATATTTTAAATGGTTATTTTTTAATATCTCCGAAAGTACTTTAGATAATATTTTCAATTTTGGTATTTGTTAATAGGATATAGAACTACAAATTTCAGTTAGAAAAGTTATTAAATTGTTCCATCAGTGGCGTCCTTGCAAACATGTCCTCTGATATTTTTTTCAAAAAAGATGGTACGCCACTGACATTTTTCCATGCGGATATTTTTTCTGATTAGCCTGTTCAATTGTAAATGAAAACGGCCCCTTGAGTTATTCTCGTCAGGCGCACCGTTCTTGATTAAAACCACTAAATGCATATTGAAACTCATTATTATTAACATTGATAAAATAATTAATGACAAATTTTGTTTCATAAAAATTGTTGGAAATGGCCACCTTCACTTAAAAGGCATGCTTCCGCCCGTCTTCGCATCGATTTGCCCACTCGTTCAAATATTAAAATTTTTATAAAATAAAATGATTTTTAATTATTTTATTAATGTTAATAATAATGAGTTTTAATATGAATTTAGTGGTTTTAATCAAGAACGGTGCGTCTGACGAGAAAAACTCAAGAGACCGTTTCTATGTAGAATTGACCAATTGAATCAGACAAACTACCCGCATGGAAAAATGTCAGTGGCGTACCATCTTTTTTGTAAAAAATATCAGAGGATATGTTTGCAGGGACGCCACTGGTGGAACAATTGAATAACTTTTCTAACTAAAATATGTGGTTCTATATCCTATTAACACATACCAAAATTGAAAATAATATCTAAAGTACTTTCGGAGATATTAAAAAAACATTCAAAAAATAAAAATTCAGCCTTTGCGGACATATGTGCATATAAACTTTTCTTTATAAAATGACCTAAGGAATTATACCCTGAAATATTAGCACGTCATTAAGGAACACCCTGTATAGTCACTCCGGATGACATCCTTTCCAATTCTTTACCAGTTTTTTTTACATGAAAAAGTTTTGGAATGCGATTTCTTGGAAACTACCATTCAAAAAATAATAAATTATATTATTGAAAAGAGATTTAAAATACCTGTAAAATGATGTGTCTTTTGACTCCCCCTTCGCATTTAAGATTTTAAGGATAACATTTACACCTCCCAGGGGATTTGTTCGTGTTTTTTTCGGAAAAATATTTGATTTTTTTTAGGGGGCTGTTGTTTCTGTTCTAAAACTAATATGGTGACCAGCAAAATTAATAAACATATTACTTTATGGGCTTTATGGATAAAATTAAGATTCTTGAAGTTGTTATGTGAATTAAATAGATTGCTACACCCGCTCCGATGGCTTAACTACGACGCCTTTCATTTGTGGTCTAGATAAATAAAAATTAAATTTGTAAGTTTTACGAATTGCACAAATTACAGTCGTTAAACTGCAGTTTCTTTAACGATTTTATCAATCGGCGAAGAGAAGATTAAGAAGGTCCGACTTCGCTTAAATCCTACCGTTTTTTGACCCCGAATTACAGAAAAAATATTGCTATTTGTTATTACTATCGGATATAATATAACTGGTTAGCAAAATATTCTTATTTTTGCGAACAGAAAAATGTAATCGGTCAGCCGAAATGGCTAGTTGGTCTGCAACTTATGGACAGCAAACATTTCTGAATCGGTCAGTAATTAATGTCATACTAGAGTGCTCTCAATTATTTTGCTACACAAATTAAATATATAAGCTGCTATGAGCGATCCACATTTAATCAGACATTAGTAAGCAATCAGCGGGTAAGCAAAATATTTAATCTTTTTCATCAAAAAAAAAAGTAATAAAACGTGAAATAGTGACAGTGTCCTGGGAAAACAAGTGAAACCCCGCCCCCGCTACACCTTTAGGGTCTTGACTGCTGCACCGAATGAAAACACACGCACACAATTAGCTACTCCGCCCACAATAACGAACTTTGCCGATTATTCAAAACAAACGCAAGCCAATGATTTATATTGATAACCATTCTTTTAATATGCAAACCTCTGAAGTAAACTGCTTCTAGACATGTTTTTTTTCTACTGACCAATTGTAAAATCTTGCTGACCAAACAATCATTTCGCAGCTCGACTGTTAATTAAGCGAACACATGATATTACAAGCGGACTGATATCGGTTAAATTGTTGACAGTTTGTAGCATTTTTTGCAGAACAAGTGTTGCAGCACGATTTTTATTTATTGCAAGCAAAATCTTTTTATGCTGATCAAATGATTTAATGGCTGTTTTTTGCTGCGAACCAATTTTAATAACGGCTGACCAATTAATTACTTCACAAATAAAAATAACTCTTGCACACTCTTCAATTCCTATAGCGTCCAAAAAGATTTAATACACACAGCAGTGGGCCCTAAATGGACGCCTGTGGGACACCATATTTCCTTCAATAATTTAAATGCGTTGAAAGCTTTGAATATAAAACGATTTTTTATTCAAAGGTTGAAAGGGTATCGACGATTGGAGCGAGAAGAAATTTTGGTCGGATGCTGCTAGCGATTTTATCAATCAATCAGAGAAGAGAAGATTAATTAACTTAGCTATGGCGGTAATGGAAAGGGATAGCATTTTATTTAATTTTGTAACTTTTTTATAGTAGATCTTCTTGTAAGTACATCGTTTTTCCCAAAGAGATTGTTGATTAGAATGTTTTTTATTGAGGGAATTTTCACCATGCCTGTTGGTGTCAACGTTATTTTACTGTCGTCCATTTGAGATGGTTCTCTGTATTTTATTTTTATTGATAACTCGGTATATTATTTTGTAAATAATGTACTATGTCTGGTGTTATGAATGGAAATGGAAATATTGGAAATTTCATAGGTGTCGCGGAAATATACGACTTAAACGGTTCACAACGAAGGTTTATATACATACTGTACAGGGTGTCCCATTTTCGACGCTCCGTTATTGTTAGTATTATCAAAAAAGTAATGTAGGTGTCGTGAGCTCTCTGAGCGAAAATTTTCAAAATTTGATTTGATCACTTTAAGTTTGAACCAAAAAGAGTACATGCCACCTACATTACTTTTTTGATAGCACTAACAGTTACGGAGATACCCTATAGAAGTGTCGAAAATGGGACACCCTGTACAGGGTCTTAATTAAGCATGTAGCCAAACTTGAGAGCGTTATTCCTTACTCAATTTTAAGACAAAAAGTTTATATAGACATATATCCTAAACGGCTTTGTATTTATTATACAGGGTGGTGACATATTTTAAAAATATGTTTTTCCTAAATAACTAGAGGACGCAGTATGACGTTGAAACTTGGTGACAATTTGTATACAGAATTATAGTGTTTGTGCCATTGTGCCAGTGGCGCACACAGGAGTAACGCTCGAGGTTTTAAAAAAATCAAATACCAATATGGAAAATTATTATTTCCAGACCACCCAATGATCCTTATACAATAAGGGCGTATTTTTGTCTACACAGTAGCACTTTAAAATACTATTTCAGATTGAATGGTACTACGAAGAAAAGAAAGCCCTCTCCATTGATAGGATCCAACCACCTGTAGACCGGTTTCGAACTTATTTGTTCTCGTCAGTACAGGGTAGGTGTAAAAACCAATCATCAGAGAGGATTTTAACTTAACGCCGTACTATCGACGGTAGTCGACAAAATACAGCGCACACCGCCATCTCTTAGTAGTCCCACATAATCTGAACAGACGTTATTTGATTAAATCAAATTTTAAAAATCCATCTAAGAAATGGAAAGTCTATGCTTGTCAGGTGGTATTAATGTCAAATACCAATATGGAAAATTATTATTTCCAGACCACCCGATGATCCTTATACAATAAGGGCGTATTTTGTCTACACAGTAGCACTTTAAAATACTATTTCAGATTGAATGGTACTACCAAGAAAAGGAAGCCCTCTTCATTGATAGGATGCAACCAACTGTTACTGTGTAGACAAAAATACGCCCTTATTGTATTAGGATTGTAAAGGATCATCGGGTGGTCTGGAAATAATAATTTTCCATATTGGTATTTGATATTAATACCACCTGACAAGCATAGACTTTTTATTTCTTAGATGGATTTAAAAAAATATATAATACGTTTGAATGAAATTTTACAACACCGGATATAGCGGCGATGGGACAACAATTTTTTTTACTTTCGAAGTGACCCTTATTGGTAATGGATTTATTCACAGAGCATATTACCACGGCGAAGCCGCGGGTATAAAAAAACCTACCTTTTCTACAGGAGGATAGGCATGTTCCCTTTTTAAAAAATCTATGTGTATCATCTTGAAATTTTACTCGTCCACTTTCCTTTATAGACGAATTGCGGAGAACCGAAAAAAACGACACCCGTCAAGGACAACGAAACGAAAGAAACGAGAGATGAACGAATGTGTGTCAGTAATTGCAACAACGACCGTGAAACGGTGCCAATGAAACCAAGACGCGATCTTGAACTTTATCGAATGGCGAAGAGATTCTTCGGAAGAAAGGCTCCTGCTACACCATCCGATATCGAGAAGAAATGGTACCTACCAACCGGGGGAATCGAAAATCTAGGTGAGTGTAAGCACGTACCATTTGTGTCTAATGTAGGAAGTGAGAGTTAACAACAGATTCGTTCTTTAATTCTGATACGGGGGAGACTCGAATTAAAGTGAAACATTTTTGGACTTTAAAATAGTGTAGGGTTCTATTTTGTTTCTTTTGCACATTGTCGCTTTATTTGATTACAATGTAAGCGACATTATTGGAGGCACAGAGTCTGGTTAAGTCAAGTCCCAGCGTTCTATCGAGCGTGGTGTCACACAGGGATCCATTTTGGGCCCACCGCTGTTTATAATATATGTGAACGACTAATTTCCGATAATCTACTGCTTATCATTTTCTGTATCTGTATCTTGTTCAAGGGCTTATAATTTAAAGAATTGTATCACTGTAATGCTTCCTAGTCTTTGTTATTACAACCAAAGTTACGGTGTACTTTCGTAAATCTAAGGATACGAATAGGTGGTATATATGTACACATACATATGTATAAAAAAAAGGGGGAGGGGGAGCACGTGACCCCAAAGGCGCCCTTTGGGCGGACGCGGACAGGCTGTTTTCATATAAAGAGTGCGAAAACCCTCCTTTAAACGGACAAAAAACTTTTTAAAGTATTTGGGAGACGAATAAGTACGGTGCAAAATCTCTCTGAAGACAGACCGGCAACCAATCGCGTACGCGTGGCAGAGCGAAAAGACTTCGCCGAATGAAAGTATGTGTGATTCCCCCGACAGCAGTCCGCCGTTTATTTGTGAGTTGTAAGGTTAAAATCGTAAACAATGACACAAAAATGTCGCGTTTTGAGTCTCAAAGAGAATATTGATATTGTGGAAGTTTGTAATTTGATAACAATGATTTGGGCGAGCTCATTAACATTGATAGCAATGGGGTATTAGAAGATGATAGTGACCCCATTCCTACCGATTATGTTGTCCAAACTGAAACCACATCACTATCTGACGACTCTGATGAAGTTGAACGCAGTAATCAAACAAATGTCACCAATTATCAACAAGCCATTAGTATGGTAAAGGAATTATAAGGGTATGCAAAGAATACAGCAATGGAATTGTTATCAGACTTGGAATTACATTTTCTAGATTGCAAGTATAAAACGCAAATACGTCAAACTATGTTTGTTTGTACATACATATACATAGTAATAATTTTGCATTTACATATTACCTAATAACAAATTTGCCATGGGCGGACACCTCTATTAGGCGAACACATTTAGACCCGTAGGTGTACGCCTAAGAGAGGTTTCACTGTATTAACATAATGAGGCCAGTTTTCAAACTTGTGCTGAGAACCCAAGGCATGATAACAATTGGATATATATTCTATAGAATAGAAGTACTTCTAGACAAACACCTATAAAACGAAAAGTTCGGTCCATTCCTAATTCGTTCACAAGAGAAATTTTGACTACAGGGTTTAGCATTTTTTAACGACACAGATAAGGAAAATATTTTATTACGATATGAATGTGTGCGTCCATCATCTTTTGTTTTACTGCCTCTAGGATCTTTAAAACGGTTCGAAATTAATGTTAATTGGTTCTGGCGCAAAGTAAAAAATTATTTTATTGTGGTTCATTAATAATCAGAGTTGTAAGTTGGTAATTTGCGATTTAAAAAGAAAATATATCTTAAGGTTTAATAATGTTATGGCCTTTAGAATCTGGTAGGAAGAACCACAATTATTGAATATTAAAAAATAAACCAAATTAACAACAACCTTGTTATTTTGAATGCTATTATACAGGGTCGGTCACGTCTTTTGAACAAACCCCCGAACAACCGAGATAAAAGTTCAGTTAAAGATTTAAAAATTTATGGGTCTCTTTATTTCATAAAATAACTATAGACGTCACTAAGGAACACACCCTGTATACTTTGGTTTTTTGTTTTAACAATATTTACAGACAGACACAAGTGCCAGGTTGTTCAAATGAATTTCGCATGGATGCACACGAATTTCGCGAGAATACACATTTTTTGAGACACGAGGAGGAAAGTTTGGTCGGTAAGTTCTTCTGGCCAGTTAATGATCATTGAGTACGTTATTTGCAGGTAGATACACGCAATGGAAACGTCAGTTTTTTCAGCGGAGAAACACCTTAAATATAAGAAAGGAAAGTAGACGATAACAGGAAAAACCATTAGTGATATCGCCATGTAATAATAATGACCTGACATCCTGGCAATAGAGGTTAGAGGATGTTATATACAGGGTGTTACCGTGTTCGGATAATTCATTGGGATACTTAAGGCCGTATTACAGTCGGGAATTTTTATGGCGCCAGCAATGGCAATTATAATTCAAGAATTCAGGCGCGGTACATCCGCGTACATAGTTCTCCGTACTACAGTCAGAAATTCTACTCTTCTGACAATTAAAATGACACGGATTCATGCGCAGTACACTGTTCCCGATGAGCTGTCTCTCATTACCAGAAATGGGGCAGGCGCCATTTTAATTGCCCTTGCCGGCGCAATTGGGTAGACATGGATTATTCTGTTATTTTTAAATGTTTATTATTTGGCCGAACCAGGTATGAACAGGAAATGGCCATTTAAACCCACTGGTACTTAAATTAGCAGTTTACATTCTTTATTAAACTTATGGACTGCTAATTCAGCAACTTTTTGCACCTCCTATTTGTAAATAGCAGTAGCTGCTTTAACTGGTAATCAAAACGAACAGGTTTGCCCATCTCTAATTCTGGGGGTATTTTAGGGATTTCGACAGTACCAACTGCTGTTCTGACTCGTTGACAATGCTCCAGCTGATCGAAAACGGTTTACTGCGCATGAATACGTGCCATTATAATTGCCGGCGCAAGAGAAAAAATTGCCTAGTCTAATACGGCCTTTAAAGCCGTATTAGAGTCGGCGATTCTTCTCTTGCGCTTGCAATGGCAATTATAATTGGACGTATTCATGCGCAGTAAACCGTTCTCGATCAGCTGGCGCATTGACAACAGTCAGAACAGCAGTTGGTACTGTCGAAATCCCTAAAATACCCCCCAGATTGATGGGCAAACCTGTTCCTTTTGATTACCAGTTAAAGCAGCTACTGCTACTTACAAAAAACAGGTAAAAAAAGTTGCAAGCAGTACATATGCTTAATAAAGAATGTGAACTATTAAGTTAAGTACCAGTTAGTTTAAATGGCCATTAGCTGTTCATAGCTGCTTCGATCAACTAATAAACAGTTAAAAATAACAGAATAATCCATCTCTATCCAGACTTGCGCCGGCGATGGCAATTAAAATGGCGCGTGCCCCATTTCTGGCAATGCGAGACAGCCGATCGAGAACGGTGTACTGCGCATGAATCCGTGCAATTTTAATTGCCAGAAGACTAGAATTGCCGATTGTAATACGGATTCCATTCTCGCATTGCGCCGGCAATGAGAGCAGTATTGGGCCAGCTGATCGAGAACAGTTTAGTGCGCATACTATAACAAAAAGTCCAAAATTCAGTATATTGTGCGAACACCCTGTATTTTAAAAAATAATCCACAATGTGATTCTTTTCGCTCGGGTTCCAATAACTGCCCTTAAATTTCAGAATTTAATTGTTATATTTAACATTACTCTTTTGTCTGTCTGCCTGCCAAATTTCACTTCTCTACGTTAAAGACGTTTGAAAGGCAGACAAGTTCCGTATTTATTTCAAATTTTCTATTTTTGCACTGAAAATACATATTTTTAAATAAAATTTTTATAATCACGAGGATGCGCTCTTCCCAATCGCCCGAGAGACCAAGGGTTGATAGCCCTTGAAGGAGCAGCATTGAGGGTCGTGGTTGGTCCCCTCGTAGACGAAGAGAAAAATTGAGAAAAAAAATCATGAGAAAGATTGCAAAGAAAAAAGATCAAACCTTATTGTTGCAGTATGGAAAATATTTTGGTATATTCGGTTATTTTATGTTTTTCACAAATACAGTGAAACCTCTCTTAGGCGTCTAAATGTGTCCTAATATAGGTGTCCGCCCGTGGGAAATTTGTTTATGTATGTACAAATAAACATAACATAACAAAAATACACTAGTTTTAGTTAGTATGTAGTACTAAAAAAATATCTAATAACGTAGTTTGACGTGTTTGCGTTTTATACTTGCAATCTAGAAAATGTAATTCCAAGTCTGATAACAATTCCATTGCTGTAGAGTCACCTCTATTCGTTGCAAACTCTTCTAATACCTTTACCATACTAATGGCTTGTTGATAATCGGTGACATTTGTTTGATTACTGCATTCAACTTTTTCTTCAGAGTCGTCAGATAGCGATGTGGTTCACTTTGGACTACATAATCGGTAGGAATGGGGTCCCTATCATCTTCTAATAGCACATTGCTATCAATGTTAATGAACTCGCCCAAATCATTGTTATCAAATTACAAACTTCCACAACATCAATATTCTCTTTCAGATTCAAAACGCGACATTTTTGTGCCTTGTTTACGATTTTAACCTTACAACTCACAAATAAACGGCGGACTGCTGTCGGGGAATCACACATATTTTCATTAGGCGAAGTCCTTTCGCGCTACCACGCATACGCGATTGGTTGCCGGTCTGTCTTCAGAGAGTGTTTGCACTCGTCTCCCAAATATTAAAAAAAATTTCGTCCGTTTAAAGAAGGGTTTTTGCATTCTTTGTATGAAAACAGCCTGTCCGCGTCCGCCCAAAGGAGAGTCCGCCCGAGAGAGGTTGATTTTCATGGAATTTCATATACCTAGTTCCGGACTATGAAAAAATGTCCCCTTAATAGAGATGTCCGCTTATTAGAGGTGTCCGTTATGAGTGGTTTCACTGTATTCGCTTTAAAATCGTTTTTTTTTATTGTATTAAAAAAAATCATGAAAATATAACTACATATTTATAATTATATTATTATTATATTATAATTATTTTCGAGACATGGCGTTATAACATTTTAAAAAAGTTTAAAAAATATTTTAATTTTAAATGAGATTGTTTTTAAAAGAAATTTTAAATGCAAAAATATTTTATTATTTATCACTCGGCGCAAAGTACAAATTTTCTCTCGTTAAACATTGTTGTTTATTAACAATTTTTAAGACCAAACGGACAACAATTACCGTTGACAAAAAAACTACAAATTAAATTAGTCAATATATCATGCTCGAAAATAATTAAATATCGTCTTTTTACGAAGATTTACTGGCCGAGGCGTAAGTTTTAAAAATAGTGGAGATAAAAATGAACATACTATTTAGAAATGCATCATTCACAACTAAAACCGGCCAAACTGTCAAGAACTGTGAACAGGGTCGGCATTAATAAATTAAAATGTGGCCTCCTTGGAAATACGTTGATTGCAATAAGCGAACTATTTTTAAATAGATTGCCTGTACATTTTGATATTTTTCGATTCTATATAAAAATCCAAGTAACTCGTGTTCCTCTTCTGGAATCGTTCCCGAGATTAAATTCATTAAAGGCATTTTTATATGAAACATGTCAAAGGTAATTTGATCGTACTTACAAAAGTTATCATAACTGATTTAAACTTGGTACGTGGGCATGAAATTACAATACGAACGACATTTCCAAATAAGTTTTTTTTTAAATTCGATCAATAAATGCTATTTTTCGGCACTTTGTGGAGAAAATGTCATATTTGACAGTTAACAAAAGCCGCAATGTAATTTTTGATCTTTATTGAGGCAAAAACGTAAAATTTTATCTAAATTGAACAATACATTTTTTCCCCATATGCTTCCAACTTTAATAGTGACAGTGTATAATACTCATAAGTAATTTTTTTTTAAATCGAACACCCTGTATTTTAATTTACCATTAAGTGTAGAATTACATTCTTTATCTAATCGCTCAATACAGGGTGTTCTATTTTCGATCATTTTATAGGATATCTCCGTAACTGTTAGTTCTATCAAAAAAGTAATGTAGGTGTCATGTACTCTTTTTGGGCCAAACTTAAAATGATAAAATCAAAATTCGAAAATTTTCGTTCGTTTAAGAGATAAGGGGGGAAAATCAAAAAATTGACAATTTCAAAATTACCCTATATTTTCTTAGTTAAAAGATATATGAAAAAATGTTTTAAATACAGAAGTTTCTTTATATTGATTGTTGAATAATCTGCCGTTTTCAGAATAAGTATGCGGGGTCAGGTAAATAAGTTATCGGACCTAACCTCATTTTTTTAAATGGAACACCATGTATATTTTAATCTAAAAATATGCTATTTTAAATTCTCCTTTCAAATATATAACACACCATGGATGATATTGGTTTGGGGCGATTTATTAAACTTTATTACTTTAAACCAAAGTAGGCCCTGAAACAAAAACTAATATCTTAGATACAACTATGTTGACATTCTAGTTGTTATTAACATTTAACGCCATTTTCTACATATTCATTTGTGAAAAATACTTATCAACATTTTGAAAAATTTGATGATATCTATCATCCATGGTGTGTTATAAATTTGAAAAGAGAGTTTAAAATGCTATCTTTTTAGATTAAAATATACAGGGTGTTCCATTTAAAAAAATAAGATTAGGTCCGATAACTTTCTTACCTGACCACGTATACTTATTCTGAAAGCGGCAGATTATTCAACAATCATTATAAATAAACTTCTGTATAAAACATTTTTCTGTATCTTTTTTAACTAAGCAAATATAGGGCAATTTAGAAATTGTCAATTTTTGATTTTCCCCCGTATCTCTTAAGCGAGCGAAAATTTTCAAATTTTGATTTTACCATTTTAAGTTTGACCCAAAGAGCACATGACACCTACATTACTTTTTTGATAGCACTAACAATTACGGAGATGTAAATAAAATATAAAAGAAAAAAAAAACGACTTATGAGTTATTATATTAGACCACAAAGGTATATTTTTAAAAATACTCTGTATAAAAAATGTGTAGTATTTATGACCTAAAAAGACCCACACATCTTCTGAATTTTCTCAAATTTTTTAATCTAATGGGAAAAATATTATTAACCTACATTAACAAACATTGTTAATGATGTTTCTTTTTATAAATCGAGTAATTACCGCGATAAATGGAAATTAACACTTTTTATTTACGATTTGTTGATATCTTACTTGGATGTGCATGTCTTATTCGGTCTCGCGTCGACTCCCATATATATACAGGGTGTTACATATCAACATAATAGTTTTTAGGTCGTCAGAAAAAAGGTGGCCGGTAAAAAGTGAACGCATTTATTCTCATTTTTCAATTTTAGAAAAATTCGGTACGACGAACATATAGTATATAACAATTATCATTATATTGCCAATACGAACGTTCCAAAATACAAGAAGTGTCCCCGCTATGGGAGATGGCGCGGGCCTATTGAGTTTGCGCAGTCGGGTGAAAATTTTATCGATCGCGTCAGAGCCGGCCCGACATTATTTGTTTGTTGTTATTCGTCGCCATCTTTGGTTCCGGATGCTTTTTCAAATTACAGAATAAAAAGTGGTTCATTCACATTGTTGTCGGCATATTCGTGCTTATAAACTTTCATTACCTAACAACAATTTTTGTAAAGGAGTTTCTATGTTGTGGTGATTCGCTGTTTGATAGGTTAGTGGTTTGTTTTGTTTAAGATGAAAGGACACAAGCGCATGGTGCTTTTTTGCAAAAGTCGTGGATCAATACCAGGTATAAAGTACTTCAAGTATGTAATACGAAAATATTTTGCTTGTCACATTATTCGATCTTCGGAACCAAATTTCACTAAGAAGCTTGTAAGAAATGAACAGAGTGTCACTCGTATACAATATAATATATATGTGTCCACTACCTAACCTTAAAATTAAATGTATTTTTAATTTGGTGCATTAGTAGCTGATAATAATTCCCAAAATAGTCAATATAGTCATTTATTCTTAATTTTTGGTTTAGAAAAAGTGAGGTTAAGAAACATACGACGTCGGAAATAAAGCTCATCGTGTCGATTATTCCAAATATTCGGACGGAATTTGGCACCAAAAGTTTACACCAATCAGGGCACCGTTGGATCATCAAATCGTCAGAATTCGTATGCATGGAACGCCGTCTTAATTCGAACTAATCGAAATTTTGATTGCACCAACTAACCAGTGAAATTTACATTAAAAAAGTTGAAATCCGGTCCTGTCGAATGTTTACTTTCACAAGGAAATTTCCGAACCGCGCAAACTCACAACGCCCCCTTCGATGCCCATAGCGGGGACATATTTGCAGATGGTATTAGCAATATAATGGTTATATATATATATGTGGTACGACCTCAAATCTTCCCTATTAAATTTCTGTTAACATTACATCCCGGGACACAACGACACTTTCATTACTGTAAGATTACCTATCGAATTTGGGATGTTACTTTTTTTTATACGTAACGATTAGACCGTGCGTCACAAAAATCGATTATCAACATGTAAATAATAACCTTCATGGTATCTTGTACGAACTCCTTTCTCTTGTGCCATCATTTTAAAACGGTACCTGCGATTGTTCGTGGCCGAATAAAAAACACGAATAATTAATCAGTAGATCCAAAAAGAAATTTTATTTTGCTATATGTTAAAGTTTTGGCAGCTTAACATTGTTTAACGGCGAACCGAGTAAAAGCTTGAAATAATTATTCTTTATAAGTATATGGCTAGAGAGTCCCATTATGATACGGTTTTGTTATATTTCACACGGATACGTTTTCTAGAAATTTCGGTATCATATGTTCGATTCGTCATTTTTAAATTAGTAAACTGTTTCACTAGATTTAATAATTCTACAATTTCTAAATTTTTGATGGGCCTTTGGTTTCGAGAAACTACTACTCAAAAAATAATAAATTATGGTTTCAAAAAAGATTTAAAAAATCATGCACCACTTGATCCTCTTCCCACTTAAGATTTTAAAGCTACATCTACCCCTCTCGGGAAGGGGGGGGGGGGGGGGGGGGGGGGTTAAACCACGAAGGCTGCATATATTATTTAGCCCCCTTTTTTACATAGGTACGTTGTCGTTAGTTTTTTTTTTATGATCAAACATAAGCACTATAGGAAAAATCCTTTAGGGCACTCTGGGAGTGGTAAGTGTGCGCAAAAAACGATTCACGTTGGTTTTGAATCGTTGGAGGTTATATTCGTTGGGAAAAACGACCTCGGGAAGGTCGTTCCATAAGGATGAAGTCCTCCAGATGAAAGAATTCTTAAATAATAAAGTTCGAGGAGTACTAAGCTTAACCACATATGGATGGGCGGCAGTGGTTCGTCGTGTATTTCTGTTAATCGTCGCTCTGGTCAAATCCCCAACCTGTCTTCGATGGTCTAGGCTGTCGAGGTTCTTCGTCAGCTCGTGGTCTCCGATCAGACGATAGCCCTCCTTTCGATAGAATCCAGTAGCCGAAGAGTATGTTTGGGTGCAGAGCTCCAGACATGAGAGCAGTATTCTAGTGATGGTCGAATCTGGGCTTTGTATACTGTCAAAAGTTGTTGAGGTGTGTACAACTTTCTGGTTCGGAAGAGTACCCCAAGTTTCTGAGAAGCTATCTTGGCGATTGCCATAACGTGGTTATGCCAAGACATATTTCCTCCCAGATTGACGCCCAGCAAATTAATAGATGAAGCCAGTGGGATTGCGTGTCCGGCCATGACTATTTCCGGTTCTGTAATGTTAACCTTTTTAGATAAAACTGCTGCCTGGGTTTTTTTAGCGTTAAATTCGACTTGGTTACTGTCACCCCAAGCCAAAATTTCTTCCAGGTCTTTGTTGAGGCGTGATACTTCATGCTGTCTGCGAAGATGTGCGTCGGCAGCCGGTGTTTGCGCATTCAAAGAGAAAGATGAGATAAGTGTGCTATCGTCAGCAAAACTAAATATCGGATTTTTAGTTTTCACTAGAAGGTCGTTAATGTAGAGTAAGAAGAGAGTGGGAGACAATATGGACCCTTGAGGAACACCGGCATTGATGGTGAAGGTGTCTGAGAGAAATCCGTCAATCGCCACTTGCAGAGAGCGGTCCTTCAGAAAGCTAGACAACCATGCACAGAATCGACTGGTAGTAATGAATCGATGATCGACTGGAGTAATGAAGATTTTGCAGTTAGTGCAGGGAGTCAAACTTGATAAAATACATTTAATGATATATTTATGAATATTACAACTCATCTTGAATCTAATTATTTATTGTTAGCTTAATGAAAGGGCTATGGGAAATTTCGCCCCTTAGCAAAAACAGACGTATGTCACATAAGTTTTTTAAATACGGTCCTGTTTTAGTGATATTGGAATTTGAGAGCTTTTTCTCCCGAATGCAACGATATATGACACATTGTGGTTTAATGACGTTGCGAGGGTTTTTTGAACAGCATCAAGAAATTTTGGGATAGTGTCCTGTATTTCTCCTAATTTTATAAATAATATCTCATAAGTAAGCTCTAAATTGTTTACTTGTGTTGGACTAGTTTAATGAATAACAAATAATTTAATAATAAACCAGAAATAAGGGAACAAGAACCATTCCAAAACAGTAATAAAACGAACAACGAAAAAAGTAAGGAACTACATAATCAGTTGTTCAAAATGATTTCCGTTATTCTCTAGGCACAAATAACATCTTCTAACTGCCACATAACAGTTTTTTTGAGATAAAAATCAAACTTTTCAGCATTTGTAAAATTATATTTTCTGGAAAATAGAAAACCTCTTAAAACGCTTTCAAACGATCACAATGGGAATGTCAAGTGAAACAAATCACGCGTCACCATCTTAATTTTTTTGTTTCATTAAATATTTTGTTATTTATTGAGCTAGTCCAACATAAGTAAAAGTTTAGAGCTTACTTATGATATATTATTTATAAAATTATGAGAAATACAGGACCGTATCTCAAAATTTCCTGATATTGTTCAAAACACCCTCGAAACGTCATTAAACCACAAGTTGTCATACATCGTTGCATTCGGGAGAAAAAAGCTCTCAAATTCCAATATCAGGAAAACAGGACCGTATTTAAAAAAAAGTTTATAATGGCCCTTCGAAGACGACTCGTCGGATTACAAAACAATTAACGCTGTTAGATAGAGCGGAAAAAGTGGCAATGCAAAAGTGCAATTTACTTTAGAATTCGATCTCAAAAACAAACCAGGAAAACAATAAAATGTTTTTCAGAATTTCGGGTTTTTTCCGGATATCTCGGGAACTACTCGGAATTTTAAAACTTTCTAAACGGCATATTATTAGGCATGTAAATGCGCAACTTTACCACCATTTAACCGACTTCGTATCTCTTACTTTCCCTCCTTATCTTGGACACGTTATATTACTGGCAAGTTTAGTTGTTCTAATTGGAAATTACGTTATACTTTTTTGTTAACGATTTTTACAGTATTAGCATAGCCTAATCTTTTGCTCGCATTCTTTCCGATGTTCAGAAAAAAAGAAAAAACCTGACAGACGAACGCGGTCAATAATTATTAAAGACAACCTCTCTAATACAATTGTTTAACAGGTACCATTGTTCTTGTGCTAAAATCTATTAATAATATCTTCAAGTTTATTACTTGGCTTCCTCATTACCATTTCTTGATCCATGACCTATGCCATGACGGCAATAGACTTTCTCCAAGAGTAGGTACCTAAGATATCGATTTATTTAAATACAAATTATAATAGGTTAATTATAGGTGTTGGTTTAACAAATTTACCTTTTTTGTTCCGGAAAAGATGCAGTATTACAGTACAGAGAGGCATGCACGTAAGATGATTATGTACAGGGTGTCCCAGAATATGTGGGCAATCTCCCGGATTCAGATAGAACACTTAAAAATAACAGGAGAAGTTCTTATAAATTTTTCTTCCTACGGCCTCCCCTACGGAGATACGGGTCCATAACGGACGTCCCTGGAAATCGTTGTTTTTTAAATAATTTATTAAGTGCTAGGTGTAATTTAATAATTTTTTAGTATAATGTTGAAATTCTCCCTTTTAAACACATTTGGCTTATTTAGCTTGCCAGGGACGGACTCGACGTAGCACAAAAATGTTTTTCTTGGTACACCTTGTATGATGAAGGAATGACAATAATATTTTTGGATACTCTAAACCTTAAGTTGAAAAAAGGTACTCTTGATCAATGTCGATAAAGTGAACTGTTTTCGAGAAAAAAATATTTTTGTCAATATGGTTTTTTGCATTAGTTGTTGTTTTATGTTCATAAAATTCCCTCATTGTTGTTATGGTTTTGTTCACATGTACCGATTTAAATAAGAATCTTTATGCCAGTGTCAGTTTATGGTAGTGTCTTGAAATTTGCGGTTCTCCCGCTTTGTCTTATTAGTTACTAACTTAGTAATGGAATTTACGTATACTGAATATAAATCATATTGAACAAAAATATATATTTTTATCGAAAACAGTTCATTTTATCGACATTGATCAAGAGTACCTTTTTCCAGCTTAAGGTTTAGAGTATTCAAAAATATTATTGTCGTTCCTTTATCATACAAGGTGTACAAAAAAAAGCACTTTTGTGCTACGTCTAGTCCGTCCCTGGCAAACTAAATAAGCCAAATGTGCTTAAAAGGGCGAATTTTAAGGAGACTCATCTAGTAACCATTATACTAAAAAAATATTAAATTACACCTAGTACTTAATAAATTATTTAAAAAAACAACGATTTCCAGGGACGTCCGTTATGGGCCCGTATCTTCGTAGGCGAGGCCGTAGGAAGAAAAATGTATGGGTACTTCTCCTGTTATTTTTAAGTGTTCTATCTGAACCCGGTAGATTGTCCATATATTCTGGGACACCCTGTATACAGGGCGGCAACTATTTAATTGATGACGGTTAAATTAGAGAAAATGTGCAGTTTTTGAAGCTCTTTTAAAAACCAGTATCGATGTTGTCGAATTGTTTTCGATTCATGAGACGGTGCGATTCGTTAAAAACGTCTAAAATTAATTTCTTTAATAACTCGAAAGGTTTTCATTTTAGAAAAACGCCATTTAAATAAAAGTATTTTCTCTTTTCTATAAAATGGCGTTATCAGTTTTTTGTATGTCATTTATTCTAACTAACTTCAATTTTTTCAATGCGGACCTAGATTTTTTGCCCCAAATACAATGATGTATCACTCAATTCTATTTACCTTAGTTGCGACACAACTTATTCATCATCAGGGAATTTTTGAGAATTATCTCAATACGACCGTGATTTTTGAAATAATACCTACACGATATTTTCATTTGATTTGGCTATAATTGAAATAAAATGATAACTAGTAAAATATTTCCTTGTTAACAAATAATATCGACCAGATTTCACCTAAGAACAACTAAACTAAAAATAGATACAAATTGAAACATTGAATCGCGTTTTAATTTTAAAAATCTACCGGTGTCGAATGGATATAATGTTCATTGAAAGAAAGTTTCATTGTCGGATCAATTAAAATAATTGACAGGTGAAAACGTTGGTTTTAGTCAAACTATTAAAAGTAAATATTTACTCTTCACAAATCGCATCAATAAAGTACCTACGAATTATTTTTATCGTTTTAATTCTGGCTGCATAATTTCGAGAATTTATTTTGCGCGGTTTTAAAATATATAAGGAAAGTTAAGCATAGATTTCATTCAATCAATTTATGGGCAAAAAACTTAGTGTTCGTCTTAAAATACTGGATTCACAGGGAAATGTTTTCCAAATAATGGCCTTTATTTTGTTTACGTAAATATATTTGTAAAGACAAAATATATTTATGTCGAGGAACTAGGTATTTATTTCGCGTTCTTTTTTTTATTAAGGTGATTGCCTAAAATTCCGTCTAAAAGGGAAAAAATACATGATATACAGGGTATTCAGTTAATGCATCAGGATACTTGATATGTGTTAAAATAAAGATAGTCAATACTTTTTTTTTATTTTTTGTTGGATTTCTGTTATTGAAAATGATTCTCAACTGTGCCACCAGAGGACGCTTGACCTGAAATTCAAATTTAATTTTTGGCATATCTTTTTGTTTTGACAGCTATCGGAAAATACCTCATTTTAGAGACAAAAGAATAGTATATTACGTACCGAGGTGGAAAGTGTTTCATTCCTGTCGAGAGAGTCGGTAGTAACCTCGAGACAGTAATGAAACTTTCCATCGAGGTTTGTATACTATTTTATTTACAACCACATCTAACATCCACTTCTTATTATTTTGAATTAAAATTATTAATAAAAGATAAATGTCATTTTGGCTTTTCCATTGAAAAATTAGACAGAAATTTCAAATAACCGCAGGTGGTAAAACAACGTAGGTAATAATACACATCAAGATGGCAAATATCATTTTTTAAATATGGTTTCCATGTCACTAAACAATATATTATTTTAACAACAGAAAAATGCTATCAGATGAGGAATTTGATTTTGCTGCTACTCCATCAGAAATTCGAGAAGCAGCAAAAATAGTAGAATATCTTCTGCCAACTAAAAGCCGCCCGAGATATGACAAGGCATATAACTGTTTGAAAGAATGGTGTACGGGAAACAAAGTTCAAAATCCTGGTTCTGAGTCGGCGCCACTAGCTTATTTCAGTAAAAATGCCAAAACAAAGAAGAAATCAAGGATTTGGTCACAATAATCAATGTCGAGGACCACTCTATCAATTACGGAAAAAGTAGACATATCTAAACACGCAAAGCTATTAGCATTTTAAAAAAAGTGTGTTCGTAATGTTCGTATATTATATTGAGATTTCGATTTTTTTAAAAATTACAAAAAAATAATTTACTCTCCACCCGGGTGGAAAGTAAAAGTAAAAAAACGTCAACTTTCCACCTTTCAGAGATAGATGAAATGTCATTATTACATGCATGGTTGTAAATGATACTCCTATTCGAGTCGATAGACACCGTTTAGGCTGGAATTACAGTTTCTGTTAGCAGAGACTTTTTGTTACCCCTTTAAGATGTAGAATCGCCCCTGCAACTATCCCGATGTATTACCCGAACAGCTTATCACGCGAATTCGATTAGCACTTGGCTATTAGTTAAAATTTGGTGTAAAGTAAAAAAAAAGTAAAAAAAGCACTATAGTTGCATATATTTAAATAGTATTCCAAATTAAGACATCTAAAGGGAAAAAAAATAAAAAAAAAACTTACATGCGACTGGAGATAACCAGTCGAAACGTTGTAACTGCGAGGTGACAAACTGGGTTTTTAAATATTACGTTAAAATTCGATATTTTTCTTTAAGTAGGTAACTATTATAAGAAACAATTAAAATATGTTTTAATAAAGTAAAGTTTTTTTATTATTCTCACCTTTTTCATTTACTCGATTCCTCTCGGGTAGCCACACAACACGACTAAAATAGTCGCATTATCGTTTTTATATTAATTATACTTTTTTTACTTAAGTAGAACTGCAATAATAATTATTTTTATTAACAATACTTCCAACCCACGCATAACATAAAGTTTTATCAGTATCGGTATACCTGGAACGGCTGTTAAATTGAACAATATTAACGAAAACGTATTTTTCTTTCGAGCGTGCGAAAGGCAATTACTTTTCTAACTTATAATTAAGGGGGCGCCGATTGGCCGATTCGAAAAGTGAAAAAAACAGACGAACTTGAAAACGATTTGCCCTTCCAGAAAACCACGAGATACGTTTCCTTTTAAGAAATATCGGTCGATTAAGAAACAAATACCTATTTTGAAAAATGCCAATAATACATAAATGGGGGCGTGTGCGAAAAAACGCTCGGACACGTCGATTGGTATTTCTAGTAAATATTTTCTGGAAATTTGGTTGAAAAGTAGTTTTAAGCAATAAAGATATTCAGAAAAGAATAGTGTGGTCACTTTTTAAATCTCCCTCGAGTTATATACGGAAAATCAGGAAATTTTTCATGAAAAAGCGAGCAACTTCCATTTGTATCCGTGTTTTGAAATCGGTGAACGAAATTCAAACGACTATAAAGCTGCAAACACACTATTATCATGTCACGTGAGATCACTTGGTATCACGCAATGTCACGGCATACCCGAAATATCTGCAAGGCGGTTTATGCGTTCTTATAGATAGATAGGTATCTATAGTCACCTCATGCAGCTCACGGCAAGTCATACTTGACAGCACAAGTTTATTTCTGCAAATTTACATATTCGGCACGCGTGATATCACTGTGTCAGAGTTTAACGCTAGAAGGCTACAAGATTCAGTTGCGATCTTGACAAACACAAACTATGTAATAAAAATGATCTGCAGTGTACGTAGTCTGTTTCTAAGCCGTGACAGCATGTGCTATTTTGCCGATATGACAACACGTGAATTCACGTGACGTGATAATAGTGTTTGCGGCTTTACACTGACAACTACTGTCATGCAGAAAGACAACAAATTTGCTAAGGTCGCGCATTTTAAACATAAGGAAATAAAACTATCAATATCATTTTTTATTTCATATCAGTTAAAAGAAACGATGAAATGCAATCAATCTGAAAACACTTAATATTTCCGAAACAGTTGAAGATAGGTATAGAATATTGTACATTAAATATGTCTAAAATTTTCCGAGGGATGCAAAAATTGAATAATATACAGGGTGTTGCATTTAAAATAAGAAAGTTGGTATCGGCCACTGCTACATGACACACCCTGTATGAACAGTTTTCATTGAAAAAAATGCGCAACTAGAAATACCAATCGACGTGTCCGAGCGTTTTTTCGCACACGCCCCCATTTGTTTATTATAGAATTTATTCCATTTGGCTGATACACGGTGTAGGAACGATCAAATTAGATAAGTTTCGCATTGGGGATTTCTACAATGTCATGTTTTTCTGTATGGTCCTGTAACGAAATCCCTGTAGAATGCATTCTTATTCGGGCCACCCTGTATGAGTAACTAGATTTTGCATAAGATGCATTACTGAGAAAATTAGACTTAAATTTACCATATTTTACTATTTTGTTTACGGAAGATAATTTTCTCGTCGCATGACACCCAGCTCAAAGTTACAGTGGTCGAGGATGGGTTCAGGTTTGGATGCTTCGTGCATAGTCGTGCCGAATTAGGACTTTTGCGACACAAACCAATACCTTTGTGTTTTTGGTAAACGTAATTTTGTTACCATATTACATTACAATAGAAATCGACTGAAAAGAATACACACATCAGTATACGAGCATAATGGCTGTGTTTATTAGGTAAATATGATCTCATAACCATGCTCATTACCACAATAACCGAATTAACTAGCAGATTTGTCTATTTTTTACATAACTCAGTATCCCAATTACCTGTGCGACAGCTTTTTCCTTGCTTATTGAAAAAAAATACCATACAACCCATAATTCGGCGAGTTTCGATATATTTATTGTTCTAAATTCAATTATTTCGCCGAAGAATGTGGCAATGCTTCGTTAAATATTTTTTTTATATTGTAACTTTATGTCGTACACATAAAAGTATAATGTTTATGGATTATAACGTGGGCATACGAAATAAAAGTAATAGGAATAGTCAGACGTCGTTTTTTTTATACAATTTGCTTCTATTATTTCGGAGACGAATTTTACATGAAGTTTGGTCGCACTAATGAAGTGCAACACGCTTTGGAAGACCGAAGATTAATGTCGGGAAAAACCGACGATTTTAATAATCGAGTACTTGATATAGTTTTTGCAGAATTATATCGTTGATCTTTTGACTGCAATAAAACCTCATTATCCATTCGACCATAAAATAAATAAGGAAATCCCAAATATTAAAACCTTTTCGAGCAAAGTCCATTTATACCTATGCCTGATGCATATATAAATACAATGTGATTTTTAATAATTTTAATCTTTAGTGGTTTTCCGGCGAATAACTTTTAGTTAGGCTTCTTAGTGGTAGAATGAATGATAGGGGGGCATCTTCAAGTGTCGGGAATGGAGACTTAAATAATTAACAGCTGTTAAACAATTTAGAGAAGAAAATCGTCCAATTATTTACCTTGACGAAACATGGTTCGATACCCATGACACTCCAAGAAAAGGTTGGGATGATTCTTCCAAAAAATGTCAAACCAAGGCACCATCAAATAAAGGCAAAAGAATCACAATATTACATGCTGGTTCAGAGAACGGGTTTGTTCCAAATTGTCTGTTGCTTTCAGCTAAAAACATAGCAGATTCTTCTTTAGATTACCATCAAGATACCGACGCACAACTTTTTGAAGATTGGTTTAAACATAAACTCCTTAAAAATATACCTGAAAATAGCGCCATTGTAATGGACAATGCTAGTTATCATAGTCGGCAAGCAAAAATCCTTTCCAATTCTAATAATACAAAAGCAGAAATTCAAAATTTTATGATTGAAAATGATTTATATTTTGAACAAACTTACAAAAAACGAGAACTGCTAGAAGTATTAAAAGCTTCTAAAATAAATAAGTAATACGAGTGTGACAAACTTGCAGCAGAAAATGGGCATACAGGGTTGCGTCTTCCTCCGTACTATTGTATATTCAATCCTATTGAGCTAATATTGCACCAATTAAAATCCAATACAACAAATATTTCTCCTACATTAAATGCATCTGTAGGAGAATTAATTAAAAACGAAGTAAGAAAAATTTCTGCAGGCAGCTGGAAAAACTGTGTACAGCATGTACTTAAGGTGGAAAATTCTTACAATTGTATGATTACAAATGTTCAACCCTTAATTATAAGTTTAGGCTTAGATGAAGATAGTGATACAGAGTTAAATTTTGAATAAATTATCAATAGTTTCTTAGAATATAAATAATTCTTATTGTACTTGTTATCCTAATAGTTATACTTTTAAATTATATTATTTTCAATTATCATTATTTTACATTTATTATAGGTACCTAAAACTAAAAATACCTATCTATTGATTTTAAATTATAAAAATAAATCATGTGGTGTGGTATACATTTTCAGGCCGGCCCCACTCCCATTTATTGAGCTTTGAAGAGGTTCAGGCGAATACAATAGGGTTTAATCAGGTAGTTTATTTATGGCAGTAAGAATCAACGGTATAATTCTGCAAAAACTATATCCGAACGATTCTAATAATCGAATGAATCGCTCGAGCGATTAATCACTTGAAATTTTTATGACTGACAAGAATGTGTTGATAAAACACCAGGTGTTGTTTTTGTAAGTTTTAGAAGTTTTGTTTAGAGTTTTTATTAAGGAAAAACAGTCGATTCTGATTTTTTTTAAAATTACAATCGCCGCTGGCTAGCCAGTCCCAATCAGAACAAACCCCATGTCGCGATGAATCCACTAAGGGATTTGGCATACTTTTTATATGCACCTTCTCGTTTATGGGCCTTTAAGAAAGACGTACGTCGTGTCAGTCTTCTGAGCGCCAATCGGCAGATTTCGGGTGGTGTGGGCGTCGCGAAGATCGAGTATCAAGTGAAAGGCGATGATTTTCGGTTTTTCGCTTGAATTTATAACTAGAGTAATATTTCCTATCGAGCGAAAAGCTGCTCGAATATACGAGCAGATTTTTACCTCCAGCGATCACACTACCAAGCAGCACATTTCGGTCGGCGTCAAGCGAAGCTCGGGTATCGAGTGGAAGGTAATAAGTAACAAGCGACGATTTTCGCTTGCATTTATAACTCGAGCGATTTTTTGTAATAATCGAGCGATATCGATTATTTCAATAATCGAGTGGTTTTTCGCTCGAGCGATCACAACACACTACCGAAGATCAGGAGACGGTCAAAATAAGCGCCCGACTAGGGAATCCAATCCCGCGGGTTTGACATTGCGGGATTAAACGTGCGGGATTTGCGGGACTTGAGGGTAATAAAAAGTTGTTTTATGCAATTAAAAACAGAGTAGAGTAGTAGGAAAATATTTATTGCATATAGGTACAATACAATAGTACGACTAGTTTAACAGTTATATTGATTTTGGAAGTATTTTCGGTGAAAAGATAACATGTTTAATGTTTCATCTTTTAGATTTGATCTTATTTTATTGCACGTGTATCCTGCGGCTGAAATCCCATGATCAGCTTCGACGCGTGTCGGCGGAATAGATATTACACAGTTATATGCAGCTTCCAAGTACATTCCTCTATTCCCTCCGCATTTAAAGTGTCATCTCATGTTTTAGTAACTGGTCAAGTGATGCTCGGGCGGGCACAGATACAGTCGAAGACTCTGACACCCATGCAGTACAAAGGCTCCAAGTACTTGGATTGTTTCCTTATTAATTGATTCTCCGTAGATCATTACCATACCTTGAATTGTACTGGCAGAAGAAGACAATTTGTGGCCCTCCGATTCGAATAGTTGACGCATATCGATCGATGTGACAAACTTTCCAAAGGGTACACCATCTTTAGCTACCATTCGAGACACTCTTTCCTCCATCGAAACTTAGGTAGTACAGAAGAACCACTAACATCTGAGCGCTTAGCAATAGAACTAAACGAACTACTCGAACTAACTAGCTTTAATAATAATAATAATAATAGCTTTTATTGCCCAACAAGAAGAACCCATTTACAGAGCAATATATAAATAATAATAAAAAAATTTAAAAATAAATAAATATATATAAGAAAAATAATACATTGCTAATCCAGCTCCACAATTCTCCTTAGTTCACCCAAACTGCAGAAGAATATATCACAGTTTCCACACATTACGTTAAAATTAGAACACATAAAGTTTAAAGGGGACTTTACCACTACATTTGTTCTTGCCCTTTCAGATAAAAAAGTTAAATGCTGCCTGGTATTTACTCTAGGAACAAAAAAATTTATTTGATTTAGAAGGTCAGGACAATCAATTCCACCGCGCAGCAACTTAAATAAAAAAATTAAAGATGTAATTATTCTTCTTCTTTCTAAAGTAGTGAAATTGTATCTGTTTAATAAAGCATTATATTCGATTCCCCGTTCAGGATATACTCAATCTAATTTAAACGTTAAATATTTTAAAAATCTTTTTTGAATCCTTTCAATATTATTCACATGACATGCGTAGTAAGGATTCCAAATCAGCGAAGCATATTCAAGCTTCGATCGAACATAGGAAAAAAATAGTGTTTTAAAAACTCTCGAATCATCAAAATTTCTGCAGTTGCGCACAACAAAACCAAGTATCCTACCCGCCTCCAATACTACTTTATTAATATGTTCCACAAAAGTTAACATAGGATCAAAGATAACCCCTAAATCCTTTAACGAACCAGGCCGCTCCAATTCTTCCCCCACAACAGAATAAGGATACAGTATTGGACGCTGCTTGCGATTATATGACATAACTCTACACTTAGCTGCGTTAAGGTTAAGCCTGTTACTTTCACACCAGCCCTGCACCAAGTCAAGTTGTTGTTGTAACCGAATACAATCAAGTAGAGATTTAATTTGTAAGAATATTTTCAAATCATCAGCAAAAAGCAACCTTCCGCACTGTATAATTTCGCTGAGATCGTTAATAAAAAGTAGAAACAATAATGGCCCCAAATTGGAACCTTGTGGAACTCCTGATGTTGAAACATATTCACAGGACATGTAACCATTATAGCACACAAACTGTCTCCTATCGGTCAGGTATGACTCAAAAAATGTCAGAGCTGATGCGTCAAAGCCATAACCCCTCAGTTTACGCAACAAAACAACATGATCGATCCTATCAAAAGCCTTTGAAAAATTTTTAATTTTCTGTGTTATTTTATCAATATCGACACTACCGCTGCTGCGCTGGACTTTCAAATTAATATTATGCTTCGTTTGTAAGTGGGTGTGAAGACCTTTGGTGGAACGAGCAGAGATTTTGATAACGCTAGGGCATAACTTATATTTAGCTGTAAGACCATCTTCAGACTTTAAAAAATAATTCCCAACTAAACTTGAACCTTTATTGTCTTTGTAAACTACACTGACACTCATTTTTTTGATTACCGTTTAAATTCCATGTATTATATTCAACCACTTGATAAATGTCACTAGATACTAGTAGAATAACGTCCTTACTTTCGCTCGTGCGCAAGAAAACTGTTCCGTTTAACGTATTTTTCAATGGCCCAGCAGGGCGGGGAATCCCCGACGCGTCAACCAAAAATACCGCAATTCATTAGGTTTGTTCCAACACCCTATTTTTGTATCGTTCTAGAACCGTCACGAAACTGTTGGAATCGATTTTGTGCGCAGGCGTTAATTTTGCACTGTTTGTTGCCGATGCACAAGGGAGGCAAGGTTGGTACGTTTTTGTGACCATTCTGTGTAAAAATCTCAGCTGATCGCCTGTCTGATTCTAGGAAAGAAGTTTAGTAATTAGTTAATTATCGTAACATTCATAAATCACAACCCTACTTTTGTTGTTTTGATTTCTTCGTCTAAGCTTGAGTATTATCTTTTTTCGTTCCGTTTTGTTGTATTTAATAATCATGAAAGAGAATAACGTTTAATGTTAAGAATATCTTGTAGGTTTGGGAACCGGATTATACAAATTTAATAAGAATAAAATAAATAATCAAAATATTAAGCAACAACTCCTACAAAACAAGGCTAACAGAACTGCATGAATGCCAGGAATACAAAAACAACGGTTAAAATTCTTAAGGCGCAAGTCAGTACAAGCGGTTCCTGGTCTTGGCCATGTATCGTTTTTACCGTTCAGGAACTGGTTTGCGAACGATCACAATTTGGTTGGAACACCAAAGGGATCGCCAGCTACACCGTTTTGTGTCGGTTGGAACGCCTTTCGACTACTACGCATGTGCGTGACCGTATATTGTACGATTTTTAGGGTAGTTGGAACGAACCTATTGTTTGCAATCCCGTAAATCCGCGGGATCGATGGATTCAATCCCGCAGGTTTGCGGGATTACAGTTTGGGTGCGGGATTGGATTCCCTACACCCGACCGATTTAGACGGATTTTGATCGTGAATAGTCTTATTTTAAGTTCGATTTCTATTATCCTTATTTTATATTGCAGGTAAATTTATCGGAAATCTCGCAGATGTGAGATTTTAAGAAAGTTAAGAATATGTCCATAATATACAGATTCACGAGACTCGAGCTTTAAAACGCTCTGTGGAGATGTCGGACTTTTTATTTTGTTAACATTTTCGCTTTTAGTTCATTTCAATATTTTAATTTTTGTAGCAGATGCGATTTCTTGTTTGTTGTATAAATAAATAGATACAAAACAAAAATTATCATAAGCGATTCGAATTTGGTATGTGGGCATAAAATTACAATATACACACAACTTTCCCAAATAATTTTTTTTAAAATTCGATTATTAATGCCATTTTTCGACATTTTGTGAAGAAAACGTCAAATTTGACAGTTAACAAAAGCGAAATGGTTCCATTTAATAACGTCATTTTTGGTCATTATTGAAGCACTCATGGTGAAGTCAAATTTTACCTAAATCGAACAATACATTTTCCCCGTATTGTTGCAACTGTAATGGTGACACGGTATATACAGGGTGTCCGCTAATTAATGGGACAAGGAAAAACCACAGACTCCTTACGTGAAAATATTAGGATTTAATTATACTTACCTATACCTATGCGAAAGTTGATATTAACTAAGATACAGGGTGTTAAGAGTTAAAACTTCAATTTTGTTTTTTAACAAAATTTGGCAATTATGGTTTTTTCAGAACGAGAAACTGATTTTTTTTTATGAAATTTTAATGTACAATGTAGGGGGCGCTGTCTGCGGCATTCTTCGCACAATTATTAGGTCATAACTTTTTTGTGTCTCAATGTATTTAAGTTTTTAATGAAAATAATACGTTTCTCATATTTATTACGTAAAAAAGGTATACTAAGTTCAGGTCGCCCAGAGTTACCGTTTCGGAGATATTTGCATTTAAATTGTTTAGTGCACCCTGCCCAATTACTATTAATTTGCAAACAAAATATTTTTCTTAAAGTAACCTATGGCAAAACAAATGAAATTTAGAGATACAGTTGCTATGGAACCGAAAATGTTTCATTTTTGAGTTTATCGTAAGTTTGTGTTTTCATTGCTGTCGGTTTCTTTCGACACGACATTTTCTAGCGTCAATGTTATTTTAATTAAAGTAAGTTAAAGAACAATCCAATTGTTGTATTTATCATTCCCAATTACCATTACTAGAACATTAATTATCATGTAAAAGTTAATTGGTAAGAAGTAACAAAATATTATTTGCTTGCCTGAGCTAACGCACTAAACAATTTAAATGCAAATATCTCCGAAACGGTAACTCTGGGCGACCTGAAATTAGTATACCTTTTTTACGTAATAAATATGAGAAAATTATTATTTTCATTAAAAACTTAAATACACTGAGGCACAAAAAAGTTATGACCTAATAAATGTGCAAAAAAAAATTGAGTTTCTCATCCTAAAAACATCATAATTGCCAACTATTGTAAAAAACCGTTAGTTTCTCGCAAAGTTATTAGAGAAAAACAGAAATGAAGTTTTAACTTTAACACCCTGTATCTCAGTTAATATCAACTTTCGGATATAGGTAAGTATGTATAATTAAATCCTAATATTTTTACGTAAGGAGTCTGTGGTTTTTCCATGTCCCATTAATTAGCAGACACCCTGTATAATTTTTTTTGACACCTTGTATCTGGGAAAGAAAGCATTTATATGACCTTTTCTTCTTATACAGGGTGATTCACGACGAGCGTGCATTAGAACTTTATGGAGAACTACTGAATATATGTTCCTGAAACTTTGCGGATTTGGGTTTATCGATATGCTCTCTTTAACTAAAATATTGACATGTTTCTGTCATTTCCGGTTATACCGGAAGTAGCTGCCAACTTTCGTTTTTTAAATACAACAAGGTAATTTTTATTACATTTTTCGATTAAGCATTAAATACTAAGCACATTTTATAGAAAATGTTTTTGTCAGACTCTATTAGTTTTTGAGATATCTGGACTTTTTGAAATTATTTGGCAAATGCATGACGATGAAATAATCCATATAATTTTTTTACCTTAGCGCTTGGACTAAAATTATTTTCTCACCGAATAGCTAGAAGATCATCAAGTCTCAAAAACATTTCAAATTCGGCATAAAATGTACAGGGTGGTCACAATTCAAGCCTGATTGTGAAAGAATTTAACCATTAAAAACTTTCTTATTTTAAATAGAACACCCTGTATATTTTTATTTAATTTGATGGCAAATTAGTTGTTCTTTATAAATAGTATTTACTGTCCTATACCTATATCAAAGCGTTTTCTCAAAAAATCCAATTTTATTCCGAAAATACTATTTGTTCAAGTGTGTTATGAAAACAATTGTACTTAGAGGCTGTATACTGATGTCTATACGGAGGAAAAGTGATTGATTGCTGGAAAATACAATATTCTAAAGTGTTTCTTAATAATTTATAAATAAAATGCAGTTGATTGTTTTAAATTTAATGGTTTAAATATTATTTTTTTAAAAATAGCAAGGAAACAAGTTTATAAACTTTAAATTCTTTAATTAAAAATGTGTTTGAAAATTATACCTAATATCTTTTGATTATATTTTTAAAATATGTTCGAAATGATTGCCATTTACTTCCAAGCATTTATGTAG
Source organism: Barypeithes pellucidus (assembly GCA_963991005.1). NCBI lineage: Eukaryota > Metazoa > Arthropoda > Insecta > Coleoptera > Curculionidae > Barypeithes > Barypeithes pellucidus. The sequence goes on along the minus strand of OZ022565.1, from coordinate 12,308,820 downwards.
TCTTTTCATCATGTTATTTCTTGTAGCATTCATAATTTCTTGTGAGAGATTGAAATGCTGCCTTCACACTTTCAATTAGATTTTCCTTCGTGGTGATGGGACGCGCGTAAACTTTATCTTTAATGGTTCCCCAGATGAAATGTCCAGTGGAGTTAAGTCTGGCGAACGAGCTGGCCAGTGGAAGGGACTTTGGTTTGCGATCCACTGATCATGAAAAAGTCTGTTTAGGGAAGTCTTAACAACTTGGGCGTTGTGTGCTGGAGCCCCATCGTTTTGATACCAATCACTTTTCCTCCGTATAGACATCAGTATACAGCCCCTAAGTACAATTGTTTTCATAGCACACTTGAACAAATAGTATTTTCGGAATAAAATTGGATTTTTTTAGAAAACGCTTTGATATAGGTATAAGACAGTAAATACTATTTATAAAGAACAACTAATTTGCCATCAATTTAAATAAAAATATACAGGGTGTTCCATTTAAAATAAGAAAGTTTTTAATGGTTGAATTCTTTCACAATGAGGCTTGAATTGTGACCACCCTATACATTTTATGCCGAATTTGAAATGTTTTAGAGACTTGATGATCTTCTAGCTATTCGGTGAGAAAAAATTTTTAGTCCAAGCGCTAAGGTAAAAAAATATATGGATTATTTCATCGTCATGCATTTGCCAAATAATTACAAAAAGTCCAGATATCTCAAAAACTAATAGAGTCTGACAAAAACATTTTCTATAAAATGTGCTTAGTATTTAATGCTTAATCGAAAAATGTAATAAATATTATCATGTTGTATTTAAAAAACGAAAGTTGGCAGCTACTTCCGGTATGACCGGAAATGACAGGAACATGTAAATATTTTAGTTAAAGAGAGCATATCGATAAACCCAAATCCCCAAAGTTTCAGGAACATATATTCAGTAGTTCTCCATAAAGTTCTAATGCACGCTCGTCGTGAATCACCCTGTATTGGCCTATGGGACGCCTCATTAAAATATGTACGAAACACCCTGTAGAATGTTTTGTATTTGTATATTTTGTTAAATGCGGCGACCATGTAAAGTCCTAGATTTTCTCGTCCTCCTTAAAGTAAAATAAAAACTCGAGATGAGCCAATTAATCTGATTTTTTCAATGATCAATAATATACAATTTGTCATATAACAGTGTAACAGGATTTGTACTAGAAGCGGTCGCATGCAGACTTTATTTTTTTGTTGTTCAATTCATCCAAGCATATATTAAATGTAAAAATTTTATAATTTGTTACATACAATTTTATAAACAATGTACAAAGTATAATCGTCAGTTCCTCATCACTGCATCATCGATATATATATAAAAAAAAAGACCACGCCCCGATTCATGACAATCATCGATCGAATACGCGCGAGCATTGATGATCAATAATGACCCGTATTCGCCGACAAATAAGAAAGTGCCGAAATAGTTATAGCGGGTGCGTTTAATGGCCGACTAATAATTACACAGGGTGTCCGGAACCTGGTGGTCATAAATGATAGGTGGCCCTGATAAGGATGGGGATCTACAGGGTTCTACAACGTGTCCAAGATAAGGAGGGCCAGTACAGGGATCTCGGAAACCGTAAGAGATACGAAGTCGGTTAAATGGAGGTAAAGTTGCGCATTTATGTGCCTAATAATATGCCGTTTAGAACGTTTTAAAATTCCGAGTAGTTCCGGAGATATCCGGAAAAAAACGAAATTCTGAAAAATCGTTTTATTGTTTTCCTGGTTTTTTTTGAGATCGAATTCTAAAGTAAATTGCACTTTTGCATTGCCACTTTTTCCGCTCTATCTAACAGCGTTAATTGTTTTGTAATCCGACGAGTCGTCTTCCAAGGGCCATTATCAACTTTCTTTTTTTAAATACGGTCCTGTTTTTCTGATATTGGAATTTGAGAGCTTTTTTTCTTCCGAATGCAACGATGTATGACACATTGTGGTTTAATGACGTTTCGGGGTTTTTTTGAACAGCATCAGGACATTTTGGGATACGGTCCTGTATTTCTCCTAATTTTATAAATAATATCTCATAAGTAAGTTCTAAATTTTTACTTATGTTGGACTAGTTCAATAAATAACAAATAATTTAATAATAAACCACCAATAAGTGAACAAAATACTGAAGCATTATTTCAAACTTCTGTTGACTCGGGATTTAAAAGAAAAGTAGGCGCTTGAAACAAAAAAATTTAGATGGTGACGCGTGATTTGTTTCACTTGACATTCCCATTGTGATCGTTTGAGAGCGTTTTAAGAGGTTTTCTATTTTCCAGAAAATATGGAACATAAACTTACAAATGCTGAAAAGTTTGATATTCTATCGCATGTTTTATTTTATCTCAAAAAAACTTTCCTGGTTCGTTTTATTACTGTTTTGGAATGATTTTTGTTCACTTATTTGTGGCTTATTATTAATTTATTTGTTATTTATTGAACTAGTCCAACATAAGTAAAAAATTTAGAGCTTACTTATGAGATATTATTTATAAAATTAGGAGAAATACAGGACCGTATCCCAAAATTGCCTGATGTTATTCAAAAAACCTTCGAAACGTCATTAAACCACAATGTGTCATACATCGTTGCATTCGGGAGAAAAAAGCTCTCAAATTCCAATATCAGGAAAACAGGACCGTATTTAAAAAAAGAAAGTTGATAATGGCCCTTCGAAGACGACTCGTCGGATTACAAAACAATTAACGCTGTTAGATAGACTGGAAAAAGTGCAATTTACTTTAGAATTCGATCTCAAAAATAAACCCAGGAAAACAATAAAACTATTTTTCAGAATTTCGGTTTTTCCCGGATATCTCCGGAACTACTCCGAATTTTAAACTTTCTAAACGGCATATTATTAGGCACGTAAATGCGCAACTTTACCTCCATTTAAGCGACTTCGTATCTCTTACGGTTTCCGAGATCCCTGTACTGGCCCTCCTTACCTTGGACACGTTATATAAATATAACCAAAAAAAATATTTTCAATACAGTGCCCATTTGCATTGAAGATGAGTGTTTTTAGTCCGAAACATCTAATAAATAATATGTGCGATATATCGCTGGATTCATAATATAAAGTGGATTTAATAAAGCATCTACTCTTATTTAAAAAAAAAACAAAGTTGACGATGGCTGCGAAATAACGAAACGTCGGAAAATCGTATATCTTGATCATAACCGTAGGTCCTATGGTTAACGAAATACCTGTAGCCTGCATACTTATCTGGGACACCTTGTATATCCTATCATTTATGACCTCTAGTTTCTGGCCACCCTGTATATTCCCGGAAACAATCCGATATCGCAACTATGTTGACGTTTGTTCGTGTTACTTTGTGAGGCGAATACGGACCAATAAAATTAAATGCAACAGTGTACCTAAGTGACAAATCATCTATTTTACTTTCTTGGGTACACACTTCACTTTTAAACTTCACTTTATACAAGTCACGGTCCTCACGCACTAGACTATGACGTCATCATGTCGTTTACCGACGTTGTGTTGACGTTGGGACCCTTTAAGGAATCGTTTATGTCTCTTCTAAACATTGATAAGTTCTGTGTAAATCTGAAATACATAATTTCGATTAGTTGATCTTTTGACTTCCATACAGGCCTAATTGTCCTTCTGAACATAAAATGCCCCAAATTTCTTGTCGGGCAGAATCGGAGTACAAATTTTATCTACATGCACCCCTAATTTCATACGGAAATACATAGACAAAGAAAGAGAGGGGACGAATAATTCCGGTTTACGGGCCGTCGCAGAAAGTGTTACCTAAAATTGATCCACCGCCATTGATAGGGAGCCAGACAATCGAGGTGGCACCCAATGTATTTTGGTGATTTATGGTGAGAAGAGCTATTATAAGAATTCAGTTTATTTACAGAAAAATGGTGAATTGTTGTGCCTATGGATGTAAAAGCCGTAATGAACGAAAGAAGCTTGGAACGACTTTCTATCGGTAAATCTTCAAATTGTATTTTTTGCATGCGTTTATTTTATATTAGATATCTCCCTTGTAAGTTTAGCAGTATATATTATTTGAAACTATGATTAAGGCCATAGTTAAAGCTACCTTCCTTTGTAATTTGTCCTAGATTTGTTGCACTTTTCATTCAAGATTTCGAACAAGAACCAGGTAATTGCCCTTGGAGAGGGTGTGTCACTCAATGGCGTACCTGCATGATTTGTATATTTTGACAAAATTAAATTATTTCTTATTTAATTTTGGTTAATTATTAGTGAAAGCATTATATTATGTCGCATGTATACCAGTGTTATGTTTTTAAAGAAAGCGATTAACGTTTGTCTTGAATCGTTTGAGAAACACGACTTCAGGCGAAGGTCGTTTCACAAAGATGGCGTCCTGTTAAAACTTGGTTTAAACCACTAAGCTCATACATTGTTGTATTGTTTTTAGATTTCCGAAAGATCCACAAAAAGCAAACATTTGGGTGCAGAACATGGTACTTAGAGATTGGACACCTTCTCCTGCCTACAGGATTTGTTCAAAGCATTTTGAGAAGTCCTTTTTTATAAAGTTGAGGAAAGAGTACGACTACTTGGAGGTGCTGTGCCAACAATATTTTCAAAACTACCAGTAATTACATTTTGTTGCTTCTATGTAATAAATTTTGAATCGACCAATTGCATTTGCATTTTCCCTAAAGTTGAAAGATATTTAAATTTCACAACCTTTCCTATATGAAATTATACTTTTGGCTAATAAAATTAATATTTACTAAGCATTCATAAATTATTGAGAAGCAGAAGAACATTTGTACTCAGTAGGGACACAATATACAAATTCAATTCAATAAAAATATTACTTCCATATTCCGTAAATAATAATTTTGTACTGGGATAATACTAAGAAAATATTCATGTAACGCCACTGCTAAATCCGATAAGGAGCCAGGCGGTAACAAAATAGCTTCTGGTTTTACGCGTCCCCTCTCTTCCTTTGTCTATGCAGAAATATAAACCATAACCAAAAACATTTAATTAATAAATAGACAGGATTGTTTTTATTTTGTCGGAATCATACAAAGTTCTACACAGTAATCAATGTATGTATACCAAGGGTCCTAATTCTACCGCCTGCGTTTGAAAGCGAAAAGTAATTAAATTCCAATGTTTTAGGGAAACCACCGTGGCAACGCTGTATGCACATGCTACCGATTATACTACGTGTGGATCTCTGAAGTTTAGAACTTTAATTCATTTTTTCATGCGCGGTGTTGTTTGTGTTTATCTCTACTGCGATTACCAATTTACGACTAATGCTAGATCGAAATTATCTAAACGCCTACCTGATTACAGCGTTGCCATTTTTTTAAACTGTGCACGATTGTAAATAAATGGTTATGATGTTTATGAACGGAATGTTTTGCCTCCCCTCTCCCTAACAGTACAAAAGAATACGTAAAAGATTAAACAGGTTTTATGTTAAAAAACAAAATAATAAGAAAAAACCCCTACTGTAGAATTTGAGGCACGTAGCTTACGATATTTTGTCAGAATATACAGGGTGTTCCTTAATGACGTGCTAATATTTCAGGGTGTGATTCCTTTTTCTTAGATTTTAATTTTTTAAATTGTTATTTTTTAATATCTCCGAAAGTACTTTAGATATTATTTTCAATATTGGTATGTGTTAATAGGATATAGAACCACAAATTTTAGGTAGAAAATGTATTCAATTGTTCCACCAGTGGCGTCCCTGCAAACATGTCCTCTGATATTTTTTACAAAAAGATGGTACGCCGCTGACATTTTTCCATATGGATATTTTTTCTAATTAGCCTGGTCAATTCTACATGAAAACGGTCTCTTGGGTTTTTCTCGTCAGACGCACCTTTCTTGAGTAAAACCACTAAATTCATATCGAAATAATTATTATTAACATTGATAAAATAATTAATGATAAATTTTGTTTTATAAAAATTGTTGGAGTGGGCAATTCGATGCGAAGACGGGCAGAAGCATCTCGTTTAAGTGAAGGTGACCAAAAATTTATCATTAATTATTTTGTCAATGTTAATAATAATTATAGTTTTGTTTATCGAAAGACTCATTAGATTACCATCACAACTTTAATTTCGACGCAGTTCAAGTATTAGATTACGAAACAAATTCCAAAAAACGCAATATCAAAGAAATGATTCATATCAAAAAAAAAAACAATAATACGATTAATTTTAGAACTGATACAGATAACCTTAGTAATATTTACAATAATATAATTACATCAAACTAGATGCAAATTTTTACCATCATAAAAGGAACACTGATGGCACCAAATAATTTTAATATAGGAATTCCCAAACCCTATCGTAAATGTACCGGGTGTCCCACTAAGAATGGCTCTCGGCCGTATCTCTGAAAGTGTTAGTCGTATGGCTTGCGGAAAAATTTTTTAATATGAAAAGTGATCATAAGAAATTGCTGGAAATTATTTTCAAGTTTCTCAGTCGAGCGCTAGAGGGCGCAACCGTAACGGTAAATCCGTAAAGCTTAGTTTTTTCAAAAGTTGCCGCGTTAAGGTATATTGAAAATAGCATTTTCGTATACTTTAAGGTTCTATGAAGAAAATTTACTTATAACATATTTTTGTCACTTTTAAAATAAAGTGGTGGGGGAAGGTTGAACATTATTTTAAATAAATGCCTACAACTCCGGGTTGGCTCAACAGAATTTAGTGAACTTTGTTTTGTTAAAAAGAGGTTCCATTACTCTATACTTTACTGTATAAACTATGACAATATAACTTTTAAAGTAGGCGCTAGAGGGAGCTATTTTACAACTTAACAAACATTGCGCATTTTTTCAAAAATTTTAAATACAACAGTATATTTAATTTTACTTCATCACAAAGATTAATAAAATCTGTTGAGCGAACCCGGAGTTGTAGGCATTTATTTAAAATAATATTCAACCTTCCCCCACCACTTTATTTTAAAAGTGACAAAAATATGTTATAAGTAAATTTTCTTCATAAAACCTTAAACTATACGAAAATGCTAATTTCAATATACCTTAACGCGGCAACTTTTGAAAAAACTAAGCTTTACGGATTTACCGTTACGGTTGCGCCCTCTAGCGCTCGACTGAGAAACTTGAAAATAATTTCCAGCAATTTCTTATGATCACTTTTCATATTAAAAAAATTTTCCGCAAGCCATACGACTAACACTTTCAGAGATACGGCCGAGAGCCATTCTTAGTGGGACACCCGGTATAAACAGGCCAAAAACCCAAAATGTAAATTATTTAAATTTTTTTTTTAATTTTAAGTATTTTATATTACTGTAAAATTATGACGTCCCTTCATTCTTTCCACTGCCCAACAGTACAATGCTTTAAAATTGCTATAAAGTAACCAGTGAGAACGTTATTCTTACCTATCTCTATTTTTTGTTAACAAATTTCTTTCTATACCGTCCATCAGATTTTCGAACCACTGGGCCATCGCCGCCTGTTTGTCGGGCGGTTGACTCCTACAACAAAAATTAATACCTTTTTTTGATAATAAGATTTCTCAATAGAAAAAAATTCAGTGTTGGGAAAAAACCGATGATTTTAATAATCGAGTACTTGATACTCGAGCGATTTTAATAATCGAGTGAATCGCTCGAGCGATTAATCGCTTGAAATTTTTACGACTTGGAAGAATGTGTTGATAAGATACCCGGGGTTGTTTTTATGACTTTTAGAAGTTTAGCCTAGAGCTTTTATTAAGGAAGTTGATTCTGATTTAAAAAAGAATTACATCCTATAATTTTTTAAGAATTTACAATCGCCGCTGGCTAGCCAGTCAAAACAAATTCCATGTCGCGATGACTCCGCTAAGGGATTTGGCATACTTTTTTGTATGCACCTTCTCGTTTATGTGCCTTTAAAGCTGCAAACACACTATTATCACGTCACGTGAGATCACATGCTATCACGCAATGTCACGGCATACCCGAAATATCTGCAAGGCGGTTTATGCGTTTTTTTTTTTTTATTATGATCAAGCACAAGCACTATAGGAAAAATCCTTTAGGGCACTCTGGGAGTGGTGCGTGTGCGCAAAAAGCGATTCACGTTGGTTTTGAATCGTTGGAGGTTATATTCGTAGGAAAAAACGACCTCGGGAAGGTCGTTCCACAAAGATGCAGTCCTCCAGATGAAAGAATTCTTAAATAATGAAGTTCGAGGAGTACTAAGCTTAACCACATATGGATGGGCGGCAGTGGTTCGTCGTGTATTTCTGCTAATCGTCGCTCTGGGCGGAATTAAGAGGGCAAGGTCAGCCGAGCACCTTCCATGAAAATATCTGTAAAAGAGAGTCAAATCCCCAACCTGTCTTCGATGTTCTAGGCTATCGAGGTTCTTCGTCAGCTCGTGGTCTCCGATCAGACGAATAGTCCTCCTTTCGATGGAATCCAGCAGCCGAAGAGTATGTTTGGGTGCAGAGCTCCAGACATGAGAGCAGTATTCTAGTGATGGTCGAATCTGGGCTTTGTATAGTGTCAAAAGTTGTTGAGGTGTGTACAACTTTCTGGTTCGGAAGAGTACCCCAAGCTTCTGAGAGGCTACCTTGGCGATTGCAACAACGTGGTTATGCCAAGACATATTTCCTCCGAGATTGACGCCCAGCAAATTAATAGATGAAGCCAGTGGGATTGCGTGTCCGGCCATGACTATTTCCGGTTCTGTAATGTTAACCTTTTTAGAGAAAACTGCTGCCTGGGTTTTTTTAGCGTTAAATTCGACTTGGTTACTGTCACCCCAAGCCAAAATTTCTTTCAGGTCTTTGTTGAGGCGTGATACTTCATGCTGTCTGCGAAGATGTGCGTCGGCAGCCGATGTTTGCGCATTCAAAGAGAAAGATGAGATAAGTGTGCTATCGTCAGCAAAACTAAATATCGGATTTTGAGTTTTCACTAGAAGGTCGTTAATGTAGAGTAAGAAGAGAGTGGGAGACAGTATGGACCCTTGAGGAACACCGGCATTGATGGTGAAGGTGTCTGAGAGAAATCCGTCAATCGCCACTTGCAAAGAGCGGTCCTTAAGAAAGCTAGACAACCATGCACAGAATCGACTGGGCATACCATAGGATCGCAGTTTACTTAGAAGCCCATCATGCGTGCTTATAAATAGGTTTAGAAGTACACTATGGTCACCTCATGCAGCTCACGGCAAGTCATACTTGACAGCACAATTTTATTTCTGCAAATTTACATATTCGGCACGCGAACAAACCCGATAATACTGTGTCGGAGTTTAACGCTAGAAGGCTACAAGATTCACTTGCGATCTTGACAAACACAAAATATGTAATAAAAACGATCTGCAGTCTACGTAGTCTGTTTCTAAGCCGTGACAGCGTGTGCTATTTTGCCGATATGACAACACGTGAATTCACCTGACGTGATAATAGTGTTTTGCGGCTTAAGAAAGACGTACGTTCTGTCAGCTTTCTGAGCGTCAAACTCGAACGTCGCCAATCCGGCACATTTAGGGTGGCGCGCGAAGATCGGGTATCAAGTGAAAGGCAACGATTCGATTTTTCGCCTGAATTTATAACTAGAGTATTTCCTATCGAGCGAAAAACTGCTCGAATATACGTCGGCGTCAAGCGAAGCTCGGGTATCCAGTGAAAGGTTATAAGTAACAAGCTCGAATTTATAACTCGAGCGGTTTTTTTCAATAATCGAGTAGTCGAACGGTTTGTCGCTCGAGCGATCACAACACTACAAAAAATTATTTAACTTCGATAACAGTGATGGGCTAAAATATGGAACAAATTCATTTAAAAATCGGGTATTAATTTTTTGTACAAACGCTCGGACACGTCGATTATAATTTTTTCTTCCGGATTTTTTGCCTCAAAAAGAAATTATACTGGGTGTGTCAAAAAGTAGATGTAGGTATAATTTGGAAAAATTATTTTATTAAGTGTTGAAAATGCAAACCATTAACTTCTTGACAATATGCCAATCTACTTTAAATCCCTTCTAAAACATTATTTACAGTATTTTCATTAATTTGCCTAATTTCATATCTAATTTTAAATTTTAAGTCTTTCAAATTTTGTGGCTTATCCTTATACACTTTTGATTTCAAATAACCCCAAAGAAAGAAATCCATTGGTGTAAGATCGGGAGATCTTGCAGGCCATTCTATGGGTCCTCTTCTACCTATCCATCGTTCGGGAAAAATAGTATTCAAATACTCTCGTACTTGTCGAGCAAAATAAGGCGGAGCACCATCCTGTTGAAACCAAATAGACGCTTCTGGTAGATTAGGCTGATTCGGATTTGGAAAATCCGCTGCTAGTGTAGGAATTAATTCATTTTGAAGAAATTGTAAATACCGGTCTCCTGTAAGATTTCCATCGAAGAAAAAAGGTCCAATAATTCTATCATTTAATATCCCTGCCCAAATATTTACTTTTTGTGAGTATTGCGTATGCTGTTCTCTCATCCAACGGGGATTATTTGTACTCCAATACCGAAAATTTTGTCTGTTTACCGAACCATTCAAACAAAACGTGGCTTCATCGCTAAAAAGTACGCTGCGATGGAAAAATAGATTTAAGTTGCAAATTTCCATCATAGTTTCACAAAATTGTAGTCGGCGGTCGGGATCATCTTCGTTTAGCTCGTGCAGCAACCTAATTTTATACGGATGGTACTTTTCTTGTTTCAATACCCGCAAAACAGATCGTCGGCTAACATCATTATTAAGGGCTACTTCAGTGGATGCACTATGGGGATTATCTTCAACTTCTAACAAAATGTTCAATTTTGTGTTTTCACTAATTTTTGGACGACCTGGCCGTAGACGATCCTTTACATTCCCTGTTTCCCTGAATTTTTTCTCAATTTTACTCACTGTAGATCTTGTAATCCGTCGTTCTGGATACTTAGCGCTAAACAAGTTACAAACTTCTTCTTGACTTCTTGTTTTGTCTCCACATCCAATTAAAATTAAAATTTCGATTCTTTGAGTTTCATTTAAATGCACCATGATCACCGTTTTTTCAAAATTATACTTAAAATTCTTTTTGATTGACACATGACTTGCTATCGTAGTAACAATTAATTTACCTGTTTACCTTTAAGTAGGTACATGTACCTTTTTTTAAAGAAATTTCTTTTTTAAGATGTAATTTTTCTCTAAATCCGATAAGGATAGAGTATGCTACATGAATTATGCTCAGAATTTAACGTAGAATTTATGTGATAAGTAAAAATAGGGTGGTTCTATTTAAAATACAAAAAAATTTTACAACATCTACTTTTTGACACACCCAGTATAATTTCTTTTTGAGGCAAAAAATCCGGAAGAAAAAATTATAATCGACGTGTCCAAGCGTTTTTACAAAAAAATAAAACCTGATTTTTAAATGAATTTGTTCCATATTTTAGCCCATCACTGTATAGGCATCCACATCATCGTCAGATTGGTTATCATCTATCAGCTCTAGAAAGTTACCCTGGTGGAGAACGGAACAGATATTTAGGCCTATTTGAAGCCAAAAGGATTCTACTGGAATAATATCGTGGCCAGGCGCAAGTATGTTAAAATTACGAGAGATGTTAAAAAATAAAATTATCCAAAAAAATCGGGTGTTCTTTCATTCTCATGAAGATCGGTGAAAAAGATAGAAAAATACCCACCGTACCCTTTAAAGAAACATACCTTATTATGTTTTCCCTCATTTGCGCAAAATAATCCTCGTTTAATAATATAAGTCCCAATAACGGCCTGGACATCGACCACTGATTCCTGCAGTCCTCGAACATTATGACATTCAGGACGGTACTCAGGATTTGCTGTAAAATTTCCGGGTGCATTTCGAGAACTTTCAAAAACATGTCGCCCCCCGCCTGAGGTATCGCCGTCTTCTTTCCAGGGTAGGCTGAAATAGAAACGTAAATTTTTAAGATTTCACATCAATTTTTTTTTATTTTAGGTTTTTCGAAACAAAAATATTTTATTTTTATTATTAATTGATCTCATTTTTTGTATACAGGGTGTCTCGAATAAGAATGCACTCTACAGGAATCTCGTTAACCATCAGTTTTCAGATTTAAAAAATCGCCGAATATTTCCGACATTTGGATAAAACCGGATTTTTACGATTCTTTTTGTTTTCCAACTCTATTCGAAGTGATATGTAAGAAGGTGTCCCGTCAATTCATCGTACGACATTTCATCGCACGACTTTTCATCGCCGACAATTCATCGTGCGTCAATTCGTCGAAAATTCTTCTATATTTTTCATGACTTAATCTCTTCCTTGAAATACCAAAATTATATATTCATTTTGGGTTAGGTTGAGTACTATAATTACTTAATACTATAATTAGTTAATACTATAATTACCTAATCCTCTTAATGGGTTTGTTCGGGTTTGTTCCGGTTTGTATTTTCCTAGATATAATGGATGACCATTATCTTATTTAATAATAAAGTAATTAGTGTTTTTCTTGAACAAGGGGAATGTAAATTTGTAAAACTAATGGGTTTGTTCGGGCACTGTCAATTTATGTAACTTTATTATGTTTCCTGTTTCCGAACAGGAAATCGGCTACAAAAGGTGTAGCCGGGGCGGGTTCTCGCTTGTTTTCCCAGGGCACTGTCAATTTATGTAACTCTTTATGTTTTCTTTTGCCGAATACAGAAGGAAATCGGAAATGTTAATTAAGTTATTGTATGCATTTCCATATGCACATATTATTATTTCAACTACTTGGTTATTATTATGATTGATGCTTATGATGATTATGATTATTTAATCGCTATTAAACGTCTATTTTTGTTCCATTTATTTGTATTATTGTAATAAATTGCAACGATAAATTGTCGTAGCGATGAATTGTCGTTCGATGTATTGTCTCGCGATGTGTTGACGCTAAATAATGTAAAAACAAATTTTACATTCTTATTTTCTCCTTTATAAGATTATTTAATTAAAAGTTCAATCCGACGTTTCGGTGTTTTTTTTTTTTTCAATCATCATCAACCTTATTTTTTTAAATAGTAGTAATTAAGTTAAGTAAGTTATTTTATGCTTTATGAACTTGTGTTAAAAAATAACGAGTTTTTGAAAATAAAAATAGGTTCAATGTTAACTCGAGTATAAAGATAACAACACAAGACGAATATTTTCAAGTAAGTTTTTAGTCGGAAACGTGTGATAAATAATAGGTGTGATATTATATCGTTGGATTCGGAACATAATGTGGATTTAATAAAGCATAAAATAAATTATTATTACTACTATTTAAAAACAAAGCTGATAATGGTTGAAAATTTAATGCAATTAACTCCCAGAATATGTGGGCAATCTCCCGGGTTCAGATAGAACACTTAAAAATAACAGCTCTTATACATTTTTCTTCCTACGGCCTCCCCCCTGCGGAGATACGGGCCCATAACGGACGTCCCTGGAAATCGTTGTTTTTTAAATAATTTATTAAGTACTGGATGTAATTTAATAATTTTTTAGTATAATGTTTACTAGATGAGTCTCCTTAAAATTCGCCGTTTTAAACACATTTGGCTTATTTAGTTTGCCAGGGACGGACTAGACCTAACACAAAAATGTTTTCTTTTTGCACACCTTGTATGATGAAGGAACGACAATAATATTTTTGGATACTCTAAACCTTAAGCTGAAAAAAGGCTCTTGATCAATGTCGATAAAGTGAACTGTTTTCGAAAAAAATATATTTTTGTTCAATATGGTTTTTTGCATTGGTTGTTGTTTTATGTTCACAAAATTCCCTCATTGTTGCTATGGGTTTTTTCACATGTACGGATTTAAATAAGAATATTTATGCCAGTGTCTTGAAACTTGCGGTTATTCTCCTTTGTCTTGTTAGTTACCAACTTAGTAATGGAATTTACGGATACGGAATATAAATCATATCGAACAAAAATATTCTTTTTTTGAAAACAGTTCATTTTATCGACATTGATCAAGTGTACCTTTTTTCAGCTTAAGATTTTGAGTGTCCAAAAATATTATTATCGTTCCTTCATCATACAAGGTGTACAAAAAAAAGCATTTTTGTGTTAGGTCTAGTCCGTCCCTGGCAAACTAAATAAGCCAAATGTGTTTAAAACGGCGAATTTTAAGGAGACTCATCTAGTAACCATTACACTAAAAAATTATTAAATTACACCTAGTACTTAGAAAATTATTTAAAAAACAACGATTTCCAAGGACGTCCGTTACGGACCCGTATCTCCGTAGGCGAGGCCGTAGGAAGAAAAATTTATAGCTACTTTTCCTGTTATTTTTAAGTGTTCTATCGTAATCCGGGAGATTGCCCACATATTCTGGGACACCCTGTATAGGGTGTTACGAATTCGGCCTTCACCATTGGGATTTCGGAAACGGTAAGAGATACGAAGTTGCGGAATTATTGGCCCAATAATATGCCGCAAAAATTCAAAAATAAATACAGGGGCTTTCAAAATATTTGGAAAAATGAAATTTTGCGTTTCGGTTTTATTTTCCCCGACTTTGTTCGAAGAGATGTCCAAAAATAAATGTCACTTTCTCGTTGCTAGTTTTTATTCTCCACAAGATGGCATCATCAGATCTTTCATCCGACGTTTCGTCTTTGGCTCACCATCGTCAACTCAATTTCTTTAAATACCGGGCCTGTATCTTTTTGTCTAAATTATGAAAGTGGACCGAAATCTACGTTCAGCGGTATACAAGACTTACTGGTTTCCGGACGTTTCGTTCCTTAAATTGACCATCTTCATTAAAACACCCCTAGTATGTTCCTGTCATTTTTTTAAATTCGGTATAATTCGAAAATGTAAAACTCAATGCCTCTTTGAAAAGTCTCCAGAAATTGTTGCCGATATTCCTGTAGAGCGCCCTGTATTTTAGAATATCGCTGGAGCTATTGCACTTACCTTTCTGCGTTAATTGTTTAAATAAATAAGTTACTATATGGTCCAGTGTCGCACAACATCCCGTACATACCATTGTATCTAAAACAAAGGGAAAAAAATCTCTTGACACGGTATGGTGGTAAACAGTTCTCCCATTTATTTAATGATTTTGCATGAAATTCCAAACGATTAAATTCCCTAAAGGAAAATCTTAAAATTTACTTAACAAAAAAAAAGCGCATCGTGTAGGACATAAAAGAGACACCAGTACAGTCAGAGACAAAATAGCAGACCATATTTTAAATTTCTTAAAAATAATTAATAAAATCACGTATTATGTAAAATAAGTTACGTTACAAAAAAATTCTAAAACATTATTTTCAATTGAAAAGGTGCTAAACATTTAAAAAGTGGGATTAAATTATGGGGGGGGGGTTTTATCCTATTTTTACTACTAAAAGGCTTGGCAACAATCGACAAGCGAGCAAAACTAAAAGCTAAACTACGTACGAAATTGAGTGAAATTTGGTAGAAGCATTTATTGTTAAATTTCCAAATTTTTTCAGACTTCTATATATATATATATATATACAGGGTGTCCGCTAATTAATGGGACATGGAAAAACCACAGACTCCTTACGTACAAATATTAGGATTTAATTATACTTACCTAGATCCGAAAGTTGATATTTCATTTTTGTTTTTCTCTAATAACTTTGACAGAAACCAACGGTTTTTTACAAACTTTGGCATTTACGGTTTTTTTAGGATGAGAAACTCATTTTTTTAGTGAAATTTTAATGTACAATGTAGAGATCGAATTTTTTGCTTATTCATTAGGTCATAACTTTTTTGTGCCTCAGTGTATTTAAGTTTTTAATGGAAATAATACTTTTCTCATATTTATTACGTAAAAAGGTATACTAATGTCAGGTCGCCCAAAGTTGCCGTTTCGGAGATATTTGCATTTAAATTGTTTAGTGCACCCTGCCCAATTACTATTAATTTGCAAACAAAATTTTTTTCTTAAAGTAACCCCACAGCGTCCCCACATTGTACATTAAAATTTCACAAAGAAATCAATTTCTCGTCCTAAAAGAAACCATAATTGCCAAATTTTGTAAAAAAACGTTGGTTTCTCTCAAAGTTATTAGAGAAAAACATGAATGAAGTTTTAACTTTAACATCCTGTATCTCAGTTAATATCAACTTTCGGATATAGGTAAGTATTAATTAAATCCTAATATTTTTACGTAAGGAGTCTGTGGTTTTTCCATGTACCATTAATTAGCGGACACCCTGTATATATGTATATTTTTGTTTCCACATCATTTTTGGTCCTCGATGATCAATCGCCAACAAAATTTTACAGATTTTGAATTATCAATCGCACAGAAGTGACGGGTCCGATTCTTTTCCACAGTACAACTCTGTTGTTCCCTGCTTAGGGAATGTTTGAGATGACATTGTCTACAAGCTTAATAACCCGGGAAGCGGTTGCCACTAGTTTTGGAAGGTGATGAACAGAAGTGTTAATGAGGGTAAGGACTAAAGGTAGAAATGCGGTGTTCAAGGCAAAAATCCTGGATTGTTAAGCAGTGCATTCTTGTAAATGGCACTTTTTCTTTTTTAGTTACAGTAGCTTCGATTCAGTTCCTATGCTTGTACGAGGTCCAAAGAAACGCCAAAACCTCTCGAGCAACAGTCACAAAACAAAAAAAATCTACTTTTGTGATTTAAAAAAAAGCAACACTCAAAGTAGTCACAAAAGTATGTAACTTGAAAACACTACAAACCCCGATACTAATAATTGTCAAATATAAAGCGTCACTTCCAATTTCTAAGGTCTGCTTGTAGAAATTTAAAGATACGGAGTAGATAACTAGGTATAGTAAAGTTTACATTATACCGTCGATCGTTATCGAAAAAACTAAACCCCATTGTGTAGGTCCCAACATCTTCAAACCGCAATAAATGGGTGCAGAGTTGGCTTGAAAATGTAGCTATCTACATTTAATGATCAGAAGGATAATTTTTAGGGTTTATGACAGTCAAAAGAACAACGGTATAATGAAACCTTATTATATATACACGAAAATAGAAAATTCAATGGTGGATTCTTCACCCTACCAAAGTTATAAATAGTGTTGGGAAAAACCGATGATTTTAATAATCAAATACTTTATACTCGAGCGATTTTAATAATCGAGTGAATCGCTTGAAATTCCAATTCACCAAGCGATGACGTCACCGACTGCTCGACCGGCATCCTAGCCGGTTACATGTGATCAGGTAGGGTATTTAGCAGGCACGTAACTACGGGTGGGCACAGGTTTAGCTAAAGAATTGTAGTAGCCACCAAAAAAATTCCAGAAATTTATTTATTTGTGAATAATGAATTTTTACCACGTGTCTCGATACCAAACAAAAAACTGCAAACAATCACCCAAATATGTATTTATTGTTCGGGTTTATTATTGTGCTTTTTTTAACCCGAACAAAAAGTATTACCAAGAGTTATTTTTCTTCACATCTTTCTCAATCTACGAGTATAAAATAAATAGATATTTAAAATAGCTTGTCAAATTCTTCCACTTGAAATTAACAAGTGCCCACTGTGTGCCTTTCAAAAATTTAGGCTTAGTTACGCGACTGGCAAAATAAGAAAATAGGTGATTAATTTTTAAATTCATGTTTATAGTTACCTGTTTAAATTTAAGAATCTTTACTATTGTTTACCAAAAAATTTGCCGATACCAATGTTTTGTTAACTATTTTGCTCGCGTCCTTATTTTCCATTAACATTTTCTATAATGTATGTTATTTTTAAGAAGTCTTCTTGAGTTTAATAATAAAAAGTTCCTGTTTTGTAATTAAAAATGTTTACTATAAGATTACCAACGAATTTTTCTATATATTTCGTTAACCATTTTGTTCGTTTTATTTTTCATTAACAATTTCTATTATTATGTTATTTTTGAGAAGTTTTCTCGAGTTTCTAGTAAATAAAAATTTTAAAATTATATCTTTTAATTTTTTAATATTTACACTCGGAGACATAAACTACGCCGCTGGCTAGCCAGTTAAAACGAAACTTTACAAAACCCATGTCGCGATGAATCCGCTAAGGGATTTGGCATACTTTTTTATATGCACCTTCTCGTTTATGTGCCTTTAAGAAAGACGTATGTCGTGTTACCTGCTCAGTGTCAAACTCGAACGTCGCCAATCGGATGGCGCGGCGCGTAGAACGAAGGTCGGGATCGAGTGACAGGCGATATTTTTCGGTTTTTAGCCTGAATTTATAACTAGAGTTTTTCCTATCGAGCGAAAAACTGTTCGAATATACGAGCAGTTTTTTAACTCGATCACACTACAGCGGTACATTTCCGTCGGCGTCAAGCGAAGCGAGGGTATCGAGTGAAAGATAATAAGTGACGAGCGACGGTTTTCGCCTGAATAGATAACTGAGCGGTTGTTTTAATAATCGGTTATTTCAATAATCGAGTACTCGAGCGGTTTTTCGCTCGAGCGATCACAACACTAGTTATAAACGACAAAACGTTGAAAATGGCGCGGTTATCTACCCGGTACCTCCAACTAAACATAACGACGCTAGTCCTAGCTTTTGTCCCTGACTTGTACGGACCTGTATAGAGATTATATTGCCCACCTAAGGCCGTCAACCCCTCGGATATCGACGACAGGATGTAGAGGAACACGTGCGGTTCCAACGTCGCTAAAAAACTCATGTGGTCTTGGGCCAGGCATTCCAAGAGGACGTAGTACGTTTGGGACAGTTTCGGATAGTCCTGGAAGAGAAAAGACATCGTAGGTAGGTACCGAAATATACAGGGCGTTAATGAATGCCATGCAGATATTTAAAGGTGTAGTATACAGGGTCCGCAAACGAAGCGTGGACGGTAGATTAAATCGTTATCGAAGAACTTATCAACAATACTAAAACAGCTTGAGATATTGGATTAAAAGCGGCATGTTTTAAAAATATTTTACATTATACAGGGTGGCCCAAAAAAGTGTGACAGCATAAGGTTATATTTTTTTAAATGGGACACCCAGTATTTTATTGCATATTTAGGTTTGTATTACTATCGTTTGTAAGTGCCTCAAATTTTATTTAATTTGGTTTTGTAGTTTCAGAGAAATAAATTAAAAGTTAAAAAAAAAAGTTTTGCAGTCCTGAATAAAAAAATCAAAAAAAACAATCCAGAACTATTTTTTTAACCTCGGCATTGAGTGAAATTTATGACAAGAGGTCTAGAGATACTATGAATGTAATTGCGTTTATTTATTTTATACAGGGTGTTCATAATAAGCTTTCAAAAACCCCACATTTGAAAATAATTTTTCTCAAGTTTTTTAAATGGAACACCCTGTATATTATTTGGCTATTTGACGTAGAATTCATAGACAATTTTTTTTTGTAATACCAGCATATAAGTTACATCCAGCCGTTTTCGAAATAATTATTAATATCATAAATTATGTTGTTTAAATAGGGTTTTTATTGGGAAATTTTGTTATAGGCGACTAGACTAATAATTGTAAACTAAAGTAAATGTTCAAAATAGCTTCCCTTTACTCTTAGAGTTTACCGTATTTTAGTTATTTCGATATAAATTTTAAAAGCCTACATTTTTGCTACTTTTATTTATTTAATTTTATTTTTATTCTTAATCGAGTTGCCATGATTTTTTTTTGTTTAGATTGTCACTATGACAGCCAAATAAAATTATTTACATTTGTTCAGTGGTCGAAATTAAGTACTAACTTACATACACAAAATGTCGAATTTTACAACTTTAGAAATGCTAAATATGATTTTTATACTGGGTGAATGTGCAAGAAATTGCCTACTCGCGAGCCGAGTGATACCCAGATATTGAGAGAAAGCTGAGACCAGAAACCTTCGAGAAGTTGTTGCAAAGATTTGTAGCAACAGGAAGCACTTCATACACAAAAAGGATGATAATCAATAAACCCGTTATTAATGAAGAAAATGAATTAAGAGTTCTGTTGGCAGTAGAGGAAAATCAATAAATTAAATAAAAGGAAGCTATTTAGAAGGTTTACTTTAGTTTACAATTATTAGTCTAGTCGCCTATAACAAAATTTCCCAATAAAATTCTATTTAAACAACATAATTTATGATATTTACAATTATTTCGAAAACGGCTGGATATAACTTATATGCTTGTATTACAAAAAAAAATTGTCTATGAATTCTACATCAAATAGCCAAATAATATACAGGGTGTTCCATTTGAAAAACTTGAGAAAAATTATTTTAAAATGTGGGGTTTTTGAAAGCTTATTATGAACACCCTGTATAAAATAAATAAACGCATTTACATTCATAGTATCTCTAGACTTTTTGTCATATATTTCACTCAATGCCGAGGTTAAAAAATAGCTCTGGATTGTTTTTTTTGATTTTTTTATTCATGACTGCAAAACTTTTTTTTTTTAGTTTTTAATTTATTTCTCCGAAACTACGGAACCAAATAAAATAAAATTTGAGGCACTTATAAGCGATAGTAATACGAACCTAAATATGCAATAAAATACTGGGTGTCCCATTTAAAAAAATATAACTTTATGCTGTCGCACTTTTTTGGGCTACCCTGTATAATGTAAAATATTTTTAAAACATGCCGTTTTTAATCCAATATCTCAAGCTGTTTTAGTATTGTTGATAAGTTCTTCGATTACGATTTAATCTTCCGTCCACGCTTCGTTTGCGGACCCTGTATGTCAAAATAGGACAAAAATACTTCCATCTCTCAGTGGAAAGTCTACTTACCAAAAGATCGCTCTGCGGTATCGACAGCAACAACTTAACGAACACATTGAGCGCGTTGTCTAACGCCTCGTCACCGTATAACCTAAAAACTCCAAAGTTGACGTAGCTGCCGCACAGCGCTGCTTTTAGCATGGAAAAACATACGGAAATACCTTTGAGTTTCATCGGGTAAATTTGTTCTTTGGCTACTTCTACGTTTAGGATACGCGTACCTAAAAAGGAACACAATCACTTCGAGTAGACGTTTAGGGCGAAGACCGCTAGATGGCCTTTCAACGTAGAAGTTTGGACGACAAAGGCCACTAGATGGCCCTTCGAAGTAGACGTTTAGACGATGGCCGCTAGATGGCACAACTTACCGTAACTACAAATAATTTTACTGGCCTCTCTGAAGAGCAGTATGCCGTTCGGCGACGAGACGTCGAACTGCAACCGCTGCGATCGATTTTGAACTAATTCTGCGAACAATTTCAGTACGGGCGTGGTCACTTGAGGATCGTGATACCACAACTCTATCGCTCTAAGTAATATCGGTGTGTAATTTGGATATCTGGGCAACGTTAAGGAGGTATTATAATACGCGTGCATTACAGGGTGTTATGGAAATGACGTATTATATTTAAACCGGCAATTCCCGAGATGAAAACAAATTGAAGAAAATATCCAAATATGGCGCTTTAATTTAATATGCCCTGTACATGACCTTATGTCAAACCAAAATTAAGCACGTGGTGACACTGGGAGAAAGATAAACAAAACAACATATGGCGGAAAACGTCAGTGAATTTTGAGCAGTGTTGTCACTCTTTAGAAAGTCAATAACCGTTTGACAGATTGCAAGTTGTTTATTTTTCAGGGTACATTATTATAAACTTTTACGTTCAGTTCAGTTCGCTGGGAAACTATCTCTGATTTATAAACTTGAACTGACTCGAACCAACCGCCGCGGCGTTTATAAATGATCAGGTATGTTCTCATTTGTTCAATTCGAACGACACCCATCGGAACTGAACAACTTAAATGCCACTTTACCATCTAGAAAATTAACTGCAATTTTATTTACCTTTTTGGGCCTTATTTAAAACCAACTTAATTTATAAAAAACCACCAGGTAACCCGAACAAAAACCGTCACAAAACAGTCACATAAATTCACATTAGTTTTCGCGTAAATTTGTATGCATCTCATGAACACATCTAAGTACCATTCAATCTGAATTAGTATTTTAAAGTGCTACTGTGTAGACAAAAATACGCCCTTATGCCGTGTATAAAGTTTCATCCGCTGGTCTGGGAAATAATATAATTTTTTCATGCAACTACACGTTTCAGTCTGTTTCGGGTTTATTCGGTCGATCGATCGATATTGCGTTATTTGGAAATATCTAAAAATCCAGCGTTGCCACTTTCGATGTTTTATAAGATTATCTTCATAAATTGCGGAATTTCCTTCTGTAAGTAATATTACTTTCCTGTATAATTATTGTCTCGGAAATGGCAACCGCGGTATTTGCCGAATATGTACGAAGCACTCGACCCTTGGTTGGACTCGTCTATATTAAGACTTAAGGGAAGATCCTGTTGTTGTCAATATAACTATTTCATCATTCTTCATTAAAGGATTAAAAATTGTTTTAGGCCCATTAGAAATTAGCGTTTTTATTATTTCTGACTTTCTATTGCGAAATAATTTGTATCCTATCTTCTGTGTATGTTGTTGTTCTATGCGTACGATAGTGTAATTATGCGTTAGTCTTTAGTGCTTTTGTGTAATCTGATAATAGATGCATATCTTCAAAAAAACTAATTTGAAACTTGTGGGTGTCTGTGTGTATCTTTAAGTGATTTAGTGTAATTTGTTCTGTTTCACTATGTATTATTTTCTCTCGACGATATGCCGGTTATGTTCCGAGATTGGAAATAAGAGGCCGAATGGGGATTAGTGGGTATAAGCTTATTATGCAGTCCCACACTATCATCAGGGCACGTGATGTGCATAAACCTCTTCCCATAGAAAAAAGAACTGAAGGTGTCTGTGCCCTGGATTCCTTACTCGTGTCGGCGGCCTGGATTTAATTTCTAAGTAAGCTAAATATTTATTTTTATAAGAATCTAAAGTTTTACACTTTTACACAGTTTGGCAACATTGCGCCGGAACATGTGTTTATTACATAGCTGGGCAGTGTAATATGATTGTGCCGCCGGGTGACCTGTGGGTTTATGGGTGAATTACCCCACTTTTTAAACGTTCGATTTAAAAAAAAAATATGTAGCGCTTCTCTAGGACACCCCAGGAGTCACCCATTTAAATATAATACGTCATTTACATAACACCCTGTATACGAAAAAAACTCTCTTTCTACAGGGTGTATATTAAAAAATTACGATTTAAAGAACAACAGTACTTTAGCACGTTTTGCATGTAAAAAAAGGATACATCCAGTCGAATAGCATCATGTACGACGTTTTCGTATTAAATGAAAACGCTAACCCTCTCAAATCCCTCGCTAAACCTATAAGGGCCTTCTTGGCCTCGTCTGTTGCGAACAAAGGAGACTCCGATGTTGCTAATAATTGTCCTATACTCTCAAACGCAGCTAAAAATTAAAAAAGTGAAATTATACGAACCCGTATTCTAGTAAGGAAGATAATACAAGTCATTAGTAAAAGTACTCTCAAAGTTAGGTAAAACTAATGTCAACAAAGACCTTGCTACGCCATATTAAAGAGGCCGTAATGGAAAAATTAATAATTATTGACTATTTCTCACCAGTCAAGGGTAACATGAAATTATGAAACCGATCCTCGTCTTCTCCGAGGTCTACCATAAGTAATCTACCTAGAGAAGTGTAGAACATCGATCTACACCTCATCTCATTCACCGATACGGTGTTGCCTAAGAAAGGGAAGTGCTCACTGGTATGGTTATTTAGCATAAATTGGACCTGAAATTATTTTAAACAGCTCAGGAAAAGAGTACATATTGGGGCCACATATATATAAACAGTGTATTGCCAATACGAACGTTCCAAAATACAAAAAGTGTCCCCGCTATGGGAGTTGGCGCGGGCCTATTGAGTTTGCGCAGTAGGCTGGAAATTGTATCGATCGCGTCAGAGCCGGCCCCACATTATTTGTTTGTTGTTATTCGTCGCCATCTTTGGTTCCGGATGCTTTTTCAAATTACAGAATAAAAATTGGTTCATCCCCATTGTTGTCGGTATGTTAGTGCTTATAAACTTTCATTAACTAACGATCATTTTTGTAAAGGAGTTTTTAATTTGTGGTGATTCGATTCGCTGTTTGGTAGGTTAGTGGCTTGTTTTGTTTAAGATGAAAGGACACAAGTGCATGGTGCTTTTTTGCAAAAGTCGTGGATCAATACCAGGTATAATGTATTTCAGGTGTGTACGAAAATATTTTGCTTATAACATTATCCTACTTCGAAACCGAATTTCACTAAAGAGCTTGTAAAAAAAGTGTCACTCATATACGATATAATATATATGTGGTCACTACCTATCCTTAACATTAATGTATTTTTAATTTGGTGCATTAGTAGCTGATAATAATTCCCAAAATAGTCAATATAGTCATTCATTCTCAATTTTTGGTTTAGAAAAAAGTGAGGTTAAGAAACTTACGACGTCGGATGAAAGGCACCAAAAGTTTACACCAATCAGGGCACCGTCGGATCATCATATCGTCAGAAATCGTATGCATGGAACGCCGTCTTAAATCGAACTAATCAAAATTTTGATTGCAATATTTTTCCTAACTAACCAGTGAAATTTACTTTAAAAAAGTTGAAATCCGGTCCTGTCGAATGTTTACTTTCACAAGGAAATTTCCGAACTGCGCAAACTCACAACGCCCCCTTCGTCGCCCATAGCGGGGACATAAATGCAGATGGTATTAGCAATATACTGTTTATAACGAACAAAATTATTCACACAATATTTCGTGTTTCGAGTTTCTATTTCCATGGATCATTTTTATTTTATTAAATCAATAGCAAAGAAAAATATTAGATTTGAATCAATTTTGTTTCAGAATTATTTTTAAAAAGCTAGGAGAACACAAACGGAAAACTTTCAATGCTTACCTCGTCTAATTTTACTAGTTTCCTTACACAACTGTATCCAACGGATAGGTCGTTTAAAAGTTGCAGGGTTTTACTAATTATAGTCTCACTTCTTCCCCAATATTTTAAATTTGTTATACTGAAAAGGTATTACAAAAAAATCGGTTAAAGTTTATACAGGGGATACTTGGAAAGATAATTCTACGTGTTGTACTGAGGTTTCGACTTTTTACTACTTTTTTAACATGTAGAATCACCTCTGCTTGGTTTCTAGTATTTCTATATGTAACGCAAAATTATTTTTTTTCCAGACAAAATACATAAAATTTTCATTGGCTAAAAAAACCGTTTTTATACATAAATGTCTTCAACAGAATGGCATTATAAGTCTTGCAAACCACAGAACGAATAGGATTATTGGCTTAATTGTGATTGTTTTGATGTCAAAACTAATCATTAATACACTTAGCAGCAAAAATAACGCGCAACCAAAAATTATGCTCAATTTCAAACTTGATTTTCTCGAGAACCGATAAATCGATTTCGCTAATTTTTCTTCTGAACTTTAGCTTTTTTCTTTGGTAATTGCGCTGTGATAGAATTTGTTGTTCAGATTTCAGTTTTAGGCTTATACAGGGTGCAAAAATGAGAATAGTCTTTTACGTTAAATTTGAGACACACTGTAGGGTGCATTAGCAGCAACGATGAGTGTATGATGAAATCATACTGTAGCCTCATATTTTCTAAACAATTTGTTCCTTTAATTTCTCTGATATCTGTAATATGAAAGAAAATACACAGTTTTATACCAGAACGTGTTTCTTTTATATTAAAATAACATTTTGACAACATTAAACCAAGAATAACACTAACAATAAATAGCAAAAAAGTACATTAATAGCGCGTGTTCCCACCTCTACTTCTAATGACTGCTTCACATCGCCTCGGCATACTCGATATTAAATTGGATATTTTATTTTGGTCAAGTCCATTCCAAATATCGGTAACAATTATTTGGACATCTTGCAGGTTGGCAGGAGGGGGTTGAGGCTCTCTCACTGCCCTACCAATAATATCCCATAAGTGCTCCATAGGATTCAAATCGGGTCTGCGCGGTGGCGAATTTAGAGTTAGAATAGTTACTTCATGTAAATATTCATTAACGATGCGCGCAACATGAGGTCTTGCGTTATCGTGCATTAATAAAAAAGTATTCCCAATGTACGGAGGAACATGCTCAGACAAAATGTCACTGATATACCTCTCGCTATTTAAAGAACCCCCACGTGAAGGTACAATATCCGTCCGTGATGTTAAGCAAATCCCAGCTCAAAATATCACAGAGCCTCCATTGTTTCACGTATGTTGCACTGTGCATAACATGTTCCGGTATAAAACCGTGTATTTTCTTTCATATTACAGATATCAGAGAAATTAAAGCAACAAAACGATTAGAAAACATGAGGCTACAGTATGATTTCATCATACACTCGTTGTTGCTGCTAATGCACCCTACAGGATGTCTCAAATTTGACGTAAAAAACTATTCTCATTATCGCACCCTGTATAAGACTAAAACTAAAATCTGAATAAAAAATTCTATCACAGTGCAATTACCAAAGAAAAAAGCTACAGTTCAAAAGAAAAATTAGCGAAATCGATTGATCAGTTCACGAGAAAATCAAGTTTGAAATTGAGCATAATTTTCGGTTGTGCGTTATTTTTGCTGCTAAGTGTATATTGCGCCTTACAGAGAACCTTGCGCTACGAAATCAAAAATTTTGATAATCGATACAGTTCACTTACATTTTCCTAATAAATACACTAAGCACTGTAGCTTCATCATTCAAACCTAACACTTCGGACAATCGTCTATACACCTTCGAATTCTTTTGCACTTGATCACCCACGTATATTTTTCTAAACTGTTCGAAAAAACTTAACATTGCCAATTCTAATTTTTCACAGCCACCTAAAAACGGAAAATTATTAACGAAAAATCGAAACCGCTACTTAATGCTAGTTAATGTCTAATCTACCTAATACCAAATTTCATCTTTCCCCGTCAAGTAGCTTTTGAGCCGCCAGACGACACCATCACACTACTTTCTGAAAATTGAAAATTACCTTGAGATAATCTGTTGTCGGTCAAGTTCATCAGCTGTAAAACTCGACAGACAAGCTCCCCATCCATCGTGTCGTGTTCTTCATTGGAATTAAATGATACACGTCCTCCAATTGCCGAACCTATGATATACACCAGCCACGTCAGCTGACCTAAAAACGAATTAAAATTATGCGTCATTGTCTTTATTCTAATATATGTAATAGTATGGTCTTGTACTTAGACAAGGGAAGAGAGGGGACGCGTAACACCAGAAACTATTTTGTTACCGCGTGGCACCAAACCGGGTTTAGCAGTGGCGTAACATGAATATTTTATTAGATTTATCCCAGTACAAAATTATTTTGTATGGAATATGAAAGTAATATTTTTATTGATTGAATTGTTGTGTATCTTACTGAGGTTTGATATTAAAAATGTTCGTTTGCTTCTCAATAATTTATCGAATGCTTGGTAGATATTAATTTTATTCGTCAAAGTTATAATTTCATATAGGAAAGGTTGTGTAATTTAAATATCTTTCAACTTTAGGAAAAATGAAACATAAAAAACAAAATTGGTCGATTTAAAATTTATTACAAAGAAGCAACAACGACTTTTAACAGCCTCCTCAAATAGTTCTTCAGTTTTTTTCTTTCTCGGAGTGTCTTCTTTCTGTTCAGTTAGCCCAGATGAAGTACCAGGTTAAACTAGTTCTTCATCAAGCTGATTTGAACTTTCGGTAGCCTGTAAAAAAATTAATATTACATACATGATTTGAGATGTTTTTAAAGCGAAGGCATTTTTTTTATAAATTATTTAGAAGTAATATATTCTTCTTCGGTTGCGTGGACCCAGCTGTTGAAGTACCAGCTATATATAATTCAGCATCATGTTGAGTTGACCTTTCAGTAGCTCGCCTTTTTAAACCCTGTAAAAAAAATTAATATTATCTACATGCTTCTGTAATTTAAAATGTTTCTGTTTTTCAAATTAATAATTTTTTTATTCCAGAAATTAACTAGTAAATACCTGTATATAGGTACTGGTAGTTCTGAAAATATTGTTGGCACAGCACCTCCAAGTAATCGAAGTCTTTCCTCAACTTTATAAAAAAACGAACTTCTCAAAATGCTTTGAACAAACCCTGTAGGCAGAAGAATCAAGACAAACGTTAATCACTTTCTTAAAAAAAAACCACTGGTATACATTCGAAATAATATAATGCTTTCACTAAGAATTAACCAAAATTAAATAAGAAATAATTTAATTTTGTCAAAATATACAAATCATGCAGGTACGCCATTGAGTGACACACCTTCTTCAAGGGCAATTAGCTGGTTCTTATTAGAAATCTTGAATGAAAAGTGCAACAAATCTAGTACAAATTACAAAGAAAGGTAGCTTCAACTATGGGCTTAAACATAGTTTCAAATAATATATACTGCTAAACTTACAACGGAGATATCTAATATAAAATAAATACATGCAAAAAACACGAGTAGAATATTTACCGATTTAAAGTAATTCCAAGATCCTTTCGCTCATTTCTGCTTTTACAGCCATAGGCACAACAATACACCATATTTCTATAAATACACTGAATTCTTTTGATAGCTCTTCACACCACAAATCACTGAAATACACTAGGTGCCACCTCGATTGTCTGGCACCTAAAAAATGGCGGCGTATCAATTTTAGGCTTCACTCTCTGCGACGGCCCGTAAAGCGGAATTATCCGTCCCCTCTCTTCCCTTGTCTAAGGTCTTGTATCTACAGGGTGTTATGGAAATGACGTATTATATTTAAACCGGCAATTCCTGAGATGAAAACAAATTGAAGAAAAATATCCAAACATGGCGCTTTAATTTAATATGCCCTTGTAAATGACCTTATGTCAAACCAAAAATGACCACGTGGTGTCACTGCCAGAAAGGTAAACAAAGCAACATGTGGCGAAAGACGTCAATGAATCTTGAACAGTGTTGTCATATCTTCAGGGTAAACTCTTTAGAAAGTCTAACCGTTTGACAGATTCCAAGTTGTTTATTTTTCAGGGTACATTACTATAAACTTTTACGTTCAGTTCAGTT
This sequence comes from Barypeithes pellucidus, assembly GCA_963991005.1. Classification (NCBI taxonomy): domain Eukaryota; kingdom Metazoa; phylum Arthropoda; class Insecta; order Coleoptera; family Curculionidae; genus Barypeithes; species Barypeithes pellucidus. Next base: position 12,279,770 of record OZ022565.1, on the reverse strand, counting down.
CACTGGGAAACAATCTCTGATTTATAAACTTGAACTGACTCGAACAAACCGCTGCGGAGTTTATAATGGTCAGGTATGTTCTCACTTGTTTAATTCGAACGACACCAGTCGGATCTGAACAACTGAAATGCCACTTTACCCTTTAGAAGAAAAAAACTGCTAATTTATTTACCATATTTCTCTATACCTAAACCTGAAGGTTTAGGTATAGGAATATGATATATCATTTGAAAGCAAATTTAACCTTCTTTTAATTTAAAAAATAATATACAGGGGGTTAAGTTAAACAACAGCCATTGACCGCTTTTTAAAAGTAACGAAAATAAACATAATTTCAACTTCCCCTGTATGATATAGAATCGATTTTTCTATGGCGATTGAATACATTGGGTTTCCATAAACTATCACCAAAATTCCAACTCTCCGTGAGTTCAGACCACAAATCTACAAGTGTTTATTTACGGTCGCGTTTTGCGCATTATTAAAAAACAAAAAATTTTATAGGAAAGTTATAAGAAAATCTTATTAGAACTAAAAAGGTGATTCTAAATAATTTCCATTTAAGATATGCAAAGTGATACAATTTTAGATAGAAGCGGCAACGCCGTAATGCTGAAAATATTTTAAATCTATGCAACAGGTACAAATATGTTTAATAATTATTCAAATTTGAGTTACCTTCTTGGACAGCTATCTCGACGGGTTGCGCCGGCGCACTGAGCAGCTCCTGATACGTAGCCGCCGCCCTGTCGAACAGCTGCACCAACAGCGTGCAGGTCTTGCCGTACTCGCACCGCCCAATCACGGACAACTGTTCCAACTGTTGCTGAACCATCCCGAGATCGTCCAGGGGATCTTCCAGCGAGTCCCTGGCGACCACGGCGGCCGATTCTAGGCGCGACGTTATGTATGCGCTCGTAACCTTAAAAACATGTCAATTAGAACACAGTAAGTTTAGTAGGCTCAAATTACCACTAACCTTATTACAAGAAATGGATAAACCTACTACTTTTAACTAGAGGCCGTTGTACAAGTGCCAAAGTCAAAATAGATGTATTGCCACTACGAACTGGTGATTCGAGTCGTTGTTTGTTAGGTTAGTAACTTGTTTTGTTTAAGATGAAAGGATACAAGTGCAATGTTCCTTTTTTGCAAAAGTCGTGGATCAATAAAAGGTATAAAGTATTTCAGGTGTACATATATACGAAAATAAACTCCTGGACAAAATTAACGCAACATCATAAATTTGCCATATTTTTTATGCCATTTTTTTTCTGAATTTATGATCCGATTTGAATGATTTTTTTTTGCAATGTAGGTTGGTACCTTGACAATGTCATAGTTTTCGCTGTTTATGATAAAAATTTAATTTTCGATTTATATTGAGTGTACTAAAAATGCTATGTTTCCCTGTGGAGTATATTAGCAACCGAAACATATTGCAGTTGACATTAAACGGTAGGTCCATCTTTCCCCAACATTTTCTTTTTTGGTTTACTTCATTATCTCTGTTATTAAAGAAGATACACCGTTTTATAGCGTAACATGTTTTTATAGACTCTAATATTCAACACATTCATTGTTAAATGTTTTCAAGTAGACTATGGACCTTTTTTGACATTGCAAGCTATGGGTCAGCAGATGTGTTTTAAAGTTACAAAGGTCAAATAAAATTCGCCATACTGATAAAAACTGTTCGGAAACTGCTTATTAAACGTTCATTGCGCCCAGTTGCCGACGAGTATTTTAATCTTGAAACCTACTTGAAAACATTTAACAATGAATGTGTTGAATATTAAAGTCTATAAAAACATGTTACGCTATAAAACGGTGTATTTCCTTTAATAACAGAGATAATGAAGTAAACCAAAAAAGAAAATATTGGGGAAAGATGGACCTACCGTTTGATGTCAACTGCTATATGTTTCGATTGCTAATATACTCCACAGGGTGATGCGAATTTTCGGAAAAAAACATAGTATTTTTAGTAAACCCAGTATAAATCGAAAATTAAATTTTTATCATAAACAGCGAAAATATGACATTGTCAAGGAACCAACCTACAATGCAAAAACAAAATCATTCAAATCGAATCATAAATTCAGAAAAATAATAGCATCAAAAATATGTGAAATTTATGATGTTGCGTTAATTTTGTCCAGGGGTTTATTTTGCTTATCACATTATCCGATCTTCCGAACCGAATTTCACTAAAAAGCTTGTACAAAAAGAAGCGAGTGTCACTCGTATACAATATAATATATACGTGGTCACTACCTAACCATAAAACTAATGTAATTTTAATTTGGTACATTAGTAGCTGATAATAATTCCGAAAATAGTCAATATAGTCATTCATTCTTAATTTTTGGAAAGTTAAAATAAAGCTCATCATGCCGATTGTTACAAATATTCGGACGGAATTTGGCACCAAAAGTTTACACCAATCAGGGCACCGTCGGATCATCATATCGCCAGAAATTTTGATTGCAATATTTTTCCTAACTAACCAGTGAAATTTACATTAAAAAAGTTGAAATCCGGTCCTGTCGAATGTTTACTTTTACAAGGAAATTTCCGAACTGCGCAAACTCACTATTACCCGTTCGATGCCCATAGAGGGGACATAATTGCAGATGGTATTAGCAATATAAGGGTTATATATATATACAGGGTCCGCAAACGAAGCGTGGACGGAAGATTAAATCGTTATCGAAGAACTCATCAACAATACTGAAACAGCTTCAGATATTGGATTAAAAGCGGCATGTTTTAAAAATATTTTACATTATACAGGGTGGCCCAAAAAAGTGTGACAGCATTAAGTTATATTTTTTTAAATGGGACACCCAGTATTTTATTGCATATTTAGGTTCGCATTACTATCGTTTATAAGTGCCTCAAATTTTATTTAATTTAGTTTTGTAGTTTCGAGAAATAAATTAAAAACTAAAAAAAAAAGTTTTGCAGTCCTGAATAAAAAAATCAAAAAAAACAATCCAGAACTATTTTTTTAACCTCGGCATTGAGTGAAATTTATAACAAGAGGTCTAGAGATACTATGAATGTAATTGCGTTTATTTATTTTATACAGGGTGTTCATAATAAGCTTTCAAAAACCCCACATTTTAAAATAATTTTTCTCAAGTTATCAAGTATATTATTTCGCTATTTGACGTAGAATTGATAAACAATTTGTTTTTGTAATACAAGTATATAAGTTATATCCAGCCGTTTTCGAAATAGTTATAAATATCATAAATTATGTTGTTTAAATAGAGTTTTTATTGGGAAATTTTGTTATAGGCGACTAGACTAATAATTGTAAACTAAAGTAAAAGTTCAAAATAGCTTCCTTTTACTCTTAGAGTTTACCATATTTTAGTTATTTCGATATAAATTTTAAAAGCATACATTTTTGCTACTTTTATTATTTAATTTTATTTTTTATTCTTAATCGAGTTGCCATGATTTCTTTTTGTTTCGATTGTCACTATGCCAATTAAATAAAATTATTTATATTTGTTCAGTCGTCGAAATTAAGTGCTAACTTACACAAAATGTCGAATTTTAGAAAAATATGATTTTTATACTGGGTGCAAGAAATTGCCTCCTCGCGAGCCGAGTGTATGCTGAAAGATATCTAGATATTGAGAGAAAGCCGAGACCAAAAACCTTCGAGAAGTTGTTGCAAAGATTTGTAGCAACAGGAAGCACTGCGTACATAAAAAGGATGATAATCAATAAACCCGTTATTAATGAAGAAAATGAATTAAGAGTTCTGTTGGCAGTAGAGGAAAATCATTAAATTAAGTAAAAGGAAGCTACTTTGAACGTTTACTTTAGTTTACAATTATTAGTCTAGTCGCCTATAACAAAATTTCCCAATAAAAACTCTATTTAAACAACATAATATATGATATTTACAATTACATCGAAAACGGCTGGATATAACTTATATGCTTGTATTACAAAAAAAAATTGTCTCTGAATTCTATGTCAAATAGCCAAATAATATACCATTTGAAAAACTTGAGAAAAATTATTTTAAAATGTGGGGTTTTTGAAAGCTTATTATGAACACCCTGTATAAAATAAATAAACGCAATTACATTCATAGTATCTCTAGACCTCTTGTCATAAATTTCACTCAATGCCGAGGTTAAAAAAATAGTTCTGGAATGTTTTTTTTGATTTTTTTATTCAGGACTGCAAAACTTTTTTTTTTTAGTTTTTAATTTATTTCTCCGAAACTACAAAACCAAATTAAATAAAATTTGAGGAACTTATAAGCGATAGTAATACTAACCTAAATATGCAATAAAATAATGGGTGTCCCATTTAAAAAAATATAACTTTATGCTGTCATACTTTTTTGGGACACCCTGTATAATGTAAAATATTTTTAGAACATGCCGCTTTTAATCCAATATCTCAAGCTGTTTCAGTATTGTTGATAAGTTCTTCCATAACGATTTAATCTTCCGCCCACGCTTCGTTTGCGGACCCTGTATATGTGATTGCGTTTAACATACCTCGGGCGTGTAAGTTTCCAACAAATGAGGCTCTGTAGCCTTGACGTAAGGAACCGAAGCTACCATTCTTTGCCACAAAGACAGCAGATAATGGACACTATTGGGCGCAAACTGCCACATCTGTAAACTTTGAACCTACAAAAAAGTGAACTTTTCAGTTTCGAATTGACATTTTTAACAACTAGATACACTCACTGTAAATTTCGCGATTAATTGTATAGCTTCGGGATAATTGTCCACCATAACCAATTCCCCTAATTGATAGTTGCTTTTTAACCTCGCCAATAATCGGCAAAATTCGTGATAGTTGGCGGAATCGCTCAGCCCTTGTGGATTTTGTAATATATGTTTGACGCCGTTGACTAGATGTGTTAAAAATTTCGCCCTAAAAATAAATTAACATAAAATAACACATACATCATATTATAACGGATAACCCATTCTACGTTACCTCTCAGTATTGCTGAACAAAGATCGTCGTACAGAAGCGATCTGTACCAAGCAGGACAGGGCTAAACTAGACAATGTGTTTGGTAGAGAGTGGTATAAATCGAAAAAGAGTTTCAACGTGGTAAAATCTAGAAAGGCGGGACGCCAACTGGTGGGGATCTGAACTGTGCATAAGTCGTCTGATGACTCATCTGTGGAGGTACCTGAAAATAACAAAAAACTATTTTTATAGGTGAAAATTCTTCACAAAATAGCCCAAATCACTAAACAAATATGTTACCTATAAAGTCGAATGTAAGACAATTTTGAGCTAGTCTCAACAGTTGAGTCATCAAACCGTGTTGACTTTCATCACTGAAGTTGAGATTCTTACAATTTTCCCTTGCGTTACCCAAGAGATTACAGGAAAGCCTAAAAATCAAAACCAGTTAAAAGACTTCCAGGTATAAGTTTTATACAACGTGTCCAAGATAAGGAGGGCCAGTAAGAGATACGAAATCGGTAAAGTTGCTCATGCTGTTGTTAAAACAAACCCTCGAAACGTCATTAAACCACAATGTGTCATACACCGTTGCATTCGGGAGAAAAAAAGCTCTCAAATTTCCAATATCAGGAAAACAGCACCGTATTTAAAAAAATAAAGTTGATAATGGCCCTTCGAAGGCGACTCGTCGGGTTTGTTGTTAGATAGTGGAAAAAGTGGCAATGCAAAAGTGCAATTTACTTTAGAATTCGATCTCAAAAAAAACCCAGGAAAACAATAAAACGATTTTTCAGAATTTCGGTTTCTTCCGGATATCTCCGGAACTACTCGGAATTTTAAAACTTTCTAAACATTTAACCTCCATTTAACCGACTTTGTATCTCTTACGGTTTCCGAGATCCCTGTACTGGCCCTCCTCCTTATCTTGGACACGTTGTATTTTATACCCGATTTATGCTAATAGAACCAATATACATACCTAAAGATTTCAAACAACTGAGTATCTCGGAAAGAAGAAGCGATTTTACGGTGCTTCGTTAAAGACCGATTAGCCTCGATATCGGATATCTGATTCATTTCGCAGGTAAGTTGAGAAAGAAGCTGGACTCCTATCATACAATGTTCTACAGATCCCTACAATTTGATAACATGTTATTATTATTGCATCGGTTAAAAATAATGGTCAGAGCAGAAGCAAAGGTGCTTGAATATACAGTATGTCCACGGATGGGGTTTACAAGAGGACAAATGGACTAAAAATTGAAAGATACAAAAAAAAGTCACTCTAAAACGTTTTTGCTTGTCTAGGAAATACGATTCATCATAAGAAACTTCAATTTTTTTATACAGGGTGGGTAAAAACTGCAAAAATGTTATTTTGCTTAAGAGTAAACATACTTTATTTTGAAAGATACAAAAAAAAGTCACTCTTAATGAATGTGTTTTCTACACAACAAACCGAAGTAGAACAATTCATTAAAAGGTTTACCTATGTAAAAATTATTTCCCAAAAAGTATTCTCTGGCACACCTGGTGAACTTAGTTAAAATAATAATGGCACTTAAGGCGAGAGGTACTTGTTGTCAATGTCTTTATTTAATAAAGTTATTTTTTAAGTAGAAATCCTATCTACTGAACAAAGAGTTTTTCAATATTATGGGGATGGTCAAGTTTCATACCGCTACGTCATGGAACAATTTACAGAGAAAGTTGTAGGAATCCCAATAACTAGGATGGCAATCTGATAACTGGGTCGGTTTTGGACCTCAAAAAAAAAAAGAAGAAATTCGACCATGATGATGCTGCTACAGTCTTAGTTCTTTCATTCTGTGTTCAAATTCAGAAGATCCTTAAAGCAAATAAATTGTATCCATATAAACCGCACTTTAATCAACGATTGGAAGAGGGAGACAACGCGAAACGACTTGATATGACGGATAGGAAAATTTAAGTGGAAATGTTGATTTTTATAAATGTATCATGTTTTCTGATGAAAGTACATTTCAACAAATGGAACCGTTGCAACGCAGCACGTTAGGACTGGTCTTTAGAAAATCACAAATGCAGAATTATGACGAGAACACAATATTTCACAAAAGTGAACGTGTGGTGTGCAATATCCATCCATGGCATTATAGGGCCATATTTTCTTAATAACACATGCAATAGATTCATATTTAGAAATGCTGGATACATTTTTCAATGATGAACTCGAAAAACTACCATTAAATTTTCAACAAAATATGTATTTTCAGCAAGATGGTTGTACAGACCATTTCGCTCCTGAGGTTAGAGAATGGCTTGGCTTGACCGCGGATTTGGTCCAAGGTGGATTGGCAGGAATGGCCCAGTTTTATGGCCCCCAAGAAGTCCCGACTTAACCTTGGCCAATATGTTTTTATGGAGCCGTTTAAAACAAATTGTTTTTGCAACCGCAATACCAAATGATATTGAAGTGCTGAATTATCCAGGCTGTCCAATCGATATCTTAGGAAGAAATCAAAAATTCTTTCACTTATTTGAGAAAGCAATTAGAAAAATGTGTCGAGTATGGGGGTGGATTTTTGAATTATGAAATCGTTATCATATTCTTTTCATGTTATTAAAAATGTTCGTATTATTATAATTACTTCATTAAATAAAGACATTGAAAACAAGTATCACCTAGTCATTATTTAAGTAAAAATGTTTATTAAAAGTACTTTTTTTCGTATCTTTCAAAATAAAGTATGTTTACTCTTAAGCAAAATAACATTTTAGCAGTTTTTACCCACCCTCTATAAAAAAATTGACGTTTCTTATGATGAATCGTATTTTCTAGACAAGCAAAAACGTTTATTAAGAGTGACTTCTTTTCGTATCTTTCAATTTTTAGTCCATTTGTCCTCTTGTAAACCCCATCCGTGGACATACTGTATATGCTTGTGAGTATTTACCTGTAGAAATTTTCCAATATCAGCCACAACATTTCTAAACACAAAATCATCTTTATGGTTGTCGAACCAACCTAATTTGGTAATTCTAGCAAAAAGTGTGACCAAAGCCTGCACTACAAAACTCGGTAGTTTCGGCCTAGTAGCCAGGTAGTTTAAAACATAGTTTCTTATGTCGACGCGTTGTTGAAGGCTTAAACCTAAAATAAAATCAGATACCTAGCATACTGAGCACTACCCGTACATCATTTGCAATAGTTATCAATTAAATTATATGAAATTGGGGTATGATGCCCGTCTACAATGCAACTAACCTTGAGCACTTCTTGACACAAGTTTTGTCAGGGTAGTAGCGGCAAGTAACTGTGCATAAGCAGAGTCTCCTCTATCGAGTAAAACTTGACACTTGGTAAGAGCATCTGGACTTTCCTGAAAAACAACCAATGCCTTTTCAGCATCGGCTCGGATGGCAGTGTCTTGTGATTCATATAGTTGTTTGCATAAAAGTTCGAGCTGTCTAATTTCCTAAAAGAAAATATGTAATTCATACCTTAAGTATAACACAAAATGCATAACAGTATATTTTTATAAAGCGTGTGTGTTATGTATGTCTTGCATTGCAATAGAATTTTTTTGGGCTAGACTAACCCTTTCAGAAGATACTTACAACCATCGCTGTGTTCAAAAGTAGCTGGTTCCTTTCAAACTTATGACCTTAAAAAATTCTGAATACTAGATAAGAACTAAATTAATGAATAATGTATACCAACTATGAACATAAAGAGGATCTTTTAATAATATTGAACCTAAATCCAAAAGTCAAAAATTACCATTTGATAGTAGAAATTTTAAATTTAAAAACGTCACTAAAGGAATATAAACAATTCTTTCAAGTAATATCGACGTTTCTTGTAACATTTCGCAGATATATTTCAATTTTTCATTAAATTGAAGTGCCTTGTTCAATGCACAAACATAACCATTTATTACCTCGCTGTATTAGTGTTTTTCGGGCGATATTATCGGTTTTAATTACATCATGCCCTTGTAATTAACCGGCCTAATCGACTCGAAAGCTTTTTGAAGGAAAAGCTACATAGAGAGTGTTATAAATATATTTTTATATCTCTAGAAAACAGAGTCAAGTGAACAAATAAATACCCCATCATTAGAGCTATAAAACCCCGGGTTTCCAAAGGAAAAACTTACCTGTTCGTCAGCCATTTTCAGGTTTATTCATTGGTTATTCCGTGTCAGCGGTTGTTACAAAGGAAAATCGGAAAACACGGGGAAAATCACAATTTTACACTTCTCTTACTTCACCCCTCAATCGCACCACATAAAAAACATAACGCAAAAATGATGGCGGCGCCCTCTGAAGATAGGTACGCGTTATCGGGCGCCATATTTAAATATTTTCAGTTACCTGGTTTATTTATATTTTAAAATAGATAGTTTTAAGAGAAACATAGTTTTAATTTGTAGAACGTTTTAGTAATTTCAGATTTATTTGTGTAAATTTTTAAATTGAATCAGAAAATGTATAACTTTATTTTTTGTATAGGCACCCGAATATAATCTGGCTGTTGCTACTACGACAATGGCCAACATGAAAACTCGTTAAATGGCATTTGACACGTCAATTGAATCTCATCGCCATTTTCGATACAAAATAAAAAGAGATACCAATGAACGAAAATTGACAGAAATGACAAGTGGAAAAATACGCTTTTGCCTGGTGTTTGGGAAAGGTGAAAGTTGTCAATTTAGCTTATTTTTAACAAAAAAGGCGTTTTTAAATATAATTTAATGAAAAAAAGAAAATAGAGTTGTTGTGTATTTTTCCCCACAATCTTAAATTGGTTTTCAATAGTACAGAAATGGACCAGAGAGCCAGCAATAGCGGAGATGAAGGTACATAATTTAAGTCCATATTCCACTCGAGTTTCTTTAACGTTTTTTTACGTAAACTGTTTTTCTTTCAGATGGAACCGTTGCAAAGAAGCAGAGCAACGTGCTACCTTTATACGGCAACGAAAGGACAATGAATTTAAATCCATTGATTCTAACCAATATACAAAGTTCCCACTACTTCAAAGGTACGTTAACTTCAAATCATACATGACCCTATTTTTATTTTTGTTGTTGTTTCAGTGAATCTTTACGAACTTAAAACCTATCATGAAGTCGTAGACGAAATATATTACAAAGTCAGTCATTTGGAGCCTTGGGAAAAGGGATCTCGCCGTACATCAGGTCAATACCTTTCTTAAACATGGGTCTACTAATTAAAACATTTGTACTCGAGTCTTTTGTTACAAAACTAATTTGTATTTTAGGCCAAACGGGAATGTGTGGAGGTGTAAGAGGCGTGGGTGCTGGAGGAATTGTGTCTACGGCCTATTGTTTATTGTATAAACTTTTTACCCTTAAGCTAACTCGTAAGCAGTTGAATGGATTGATCACCCATGTTGATTCACCATATATTCGGTAAGTAAATGTACATGCACAAATAAAATAGAATTTAGTGCAACTTGATTTGTTTGTTTTTAGTTCTCTGGGCTTTATGTACATAAGATATGTGTTGCCTCCAAGCTGCTTGCTCGAATGGTATGAAGAGTATTTGGAGGACGAAGAGGTGCGTACCTAAGGTAGAGTGGTGCCTATCTTTTTATATTATTTTTTCAGGTGCGGAAAAAGCCATAAAAGACTAGTGTCATTTTTAACAAAAGTTTCCTATTAATTATATTCTTGTTGAAAAGCGTATTATCATTCTCTTTATTTGTATTGTATTTTATAAAAATGGCACTGTTACATTATTGACTTCCTTCAAATGGTGTCAAACTAATTGCTTTCAAATAGTTAACTTTTAAAAATGAGTTACAGGAGCTAGATGTCAAAGCCGGCGGAGGTCAAAATATGGCCATCGGGCAGATGTTGAGACAATGGTTGGTTAAGCTTGAATGGTTCTCTACTTTATTTCCAAGGATACCTGTTCCTATACAGCAGAAAATACAGAAGTTTTTAGAGGTAGGAAGCATTTTTATCAGGGTTGTTTCGTTTTAAACATTTTGTATAAAACAATTGTTTTAAACATGTTTTAAACAATCGTTTGAGTTTAAAACAATGTTTTGTTAAAAATGTTTAAAACAGGTATATTAAACACACGTTGTTTTTTTTTAGTAAATTGATTATTTAACAGGAGTATACTTAATTTATGCAACAACTTGGTGCGAAAAATATTTATTGATAAAACAGTAATTTCCATTCAAATTAACAAAATAATAAAAGTTAGGTACCTAATGAACATCATGCACAGAACTTTGGTATGTTCCAAAAAACTACAAATAAGTGTATAACCCATAAGAAAAAAAAAGGAATAAGGTAAAAATGTATAATAATCACTGATCGGAAGTGACATCAGTTAGCGCCGTAAGTGGGTGCATTAGGATTTAGTTCTTTAAAAATTGTAACCAACTTAGCTGCTCTGACATCGCCTAGCTTATTGCGGAGTTTGGAATGAACTATACCATAAGAAGAAAAAAGTATTTCTATGTTGGCGGACGAAGCAATAGCTGTATGCAGCTGTTGGACAAGTTTCATTGCTCTTGTATTTAAATGTTTAATAGACCGCCACCATGCTAATGGTTTTACATTTTCAAGTCTCTGTTGAGAAACATATATGGCATAAATGGTGCATACCTAGCCTGAAAAATAGCAATCGTTGGTATTGCCTCTGAATGGTAAGTTTCAGCATATTCCATGGCAATTTCTAATTGCCTTTGAGTTAGTCTATCTCCCCTAAAACGATGATCAAGCAAGTTTGCTAAAAAATGAACTGGAGTTAGGGCCATCTCCAAACGTTCTATAACCTTATTTACGTCACTGTTGAAAATTCACCATTTGATTTTTTGTTTTCAAAAACGTCTCCAATTGTTCGAGCTATATTTCTGTCGCTTCTCCTATCGTGCATGTATTTTTTTGAACTTTATCTAGAGCCACAGCAATGCATTTTAATTCTTTGTGATACTCCTGTGCATTAACTTTTAAATTAACGTCAGTAACTAATTTTATGATGTCGTTCTCAATAAGTATTCTGTTACTTACTTAATTTATTTATTTCAAAATCATTTTACATAATTTCCAAATAAAAATTACAAACACAAAGTGAAACAACGTCATCTTAGAACACCAAAAAGGTGCAATATCATTCTGTTACATACTTGGAAAATCATCCAGATTATATGGCTCTAATTCCAATAAAGTCTTTCTGATTTCCATCTTAAACCGTTTTTCGCTGCTGATTGTCTTTATACTCTCGGGTAGTTTGTTATATAATTTCAAGCACATATAATTGGGTGACCTTTCGGAGGTAATTACACTAGTGCCTAAAAATTTTCGATAATTTTGCATGAAAGCGTATTGCCTAAAAACAACAAGAGTTCATTTTCATATTTTGGCGAAATAGCCCGACTCCGAAGTAGGAGGGCTATTTTACAAAATTTGAAAATGAACGAATGTTGTTTTTCAAAGGAAATACGCTTAAATGCAAAATTATCTGAGAATTTTTATGCACGTGTGTAATTTTGGGAGAAAATTACTCGAATAATGGTTAAAACAACTTTATATTACAACTTTTAAATAAAGAACTAAAAAAATTAATAATTATTAATAACGCAATTATTGTAATAATATTTAATATTTGAGTTTGTAGCTGGAATATAAGATTTATTTTTTTAAACGTCAAAAAGTGTCATTATCTTTGTCAATAAACAATAAAAACTTGGCGGGTTGTTTTCGATAGCTAGAGTGGTTGTTTTCGATGTAATCATGCGAAAACAACATATGTAGCTAATTGCATGAGTGTAATTTTCGATGTAATCATGCGAAAACAACATATGTAGCTAAATGCATGAGTGTAATTTTCAGTAAGAGTTAGCCTATGTATGGGGTAATTTACATTTACAGTTCTCGTGTTATATTGATGACAAACTGGGGCTTGAAAACAATTTCTATTTTTAATGAAAAACACTAAACATTCATAGATATACAGTGCATATACTGTTAACAGTCCTGTGTCTTTAAAGACGGTACGACAAGTTTTCTTATAATCTAATTTCTTAATTATTCGAACCAATCGTTTTTGAATTACAAATATACTTTGAATTTGACTATCCCTGCCCCAAAATATAATGCCATATAATACAATGTTTTTAAAGTTTTCTCATTCATGTATTTACCAGTAACACGAATACCATAACAAACAGCTGTTAGTACACACATCAAATAATATTGGCCAGTTTTTCAAATAACTCTCTGTCTGATAAAGTGTTCTAGCGAATATCCTGAGGTAATACGAGAGCGGAGCCACCAGTTTCTTTAAATTTTGCGCCAGCGAAATGCACATTTCTAAAGTATTTACAAACTTTCTTTACGTTATTCTCGACTCCCAGCACTTCTAAATCATGAGCAAGTAAGTTGAATATATGAGCTGAACAATCACAAGTTATTATATCCTTTCGGTCTAATTCAAGAAAAAGGTTGTTCCTCATTTTAGTTATATTCGAAACGTTGTCCGTTACTACACTGGTAACTTAACTCATACTGTTCTTCGCATTTTTGTATAGCTTTTTTCAGTAGTTGTAATAAATACTCTGATGTGTGGCTACGGACTCTATTAGATGCACCGGTTCACCTTCTATATCTGTGACACATATGCCTATTATAGGTTCATTATGGACGGTACTCCAACCGTCAAGGGCTAGACAAACTTTCTTCTGACACAAACTATATTTCATTGTTGTTTGTACTCAGTTATAAACCGTATAGAGCAAATTGTTGGAAACAACATTTCTGTTTGGTGGTGAATATCAAAGATATAGCAAATTAATCAACAGTTTAAACTCACGATATTCTACTGTACGAAATGGTGTGTTCGTCGCATGTAAATATCTGGCTATTTATATATCCATCTTTGTCTTGTCTGATTCGCTCCTTCGAATAATAAAACTTGACATGCTGCTACTTGATACTGAACCAGTACAAGTAGACGATTTCGAGAGCCCCACAGCGTTCTATCATCTAACAAACTAAGCATCTTGAGAATGTCATGATTCTCGGCAACAATCCTAAATGTCGTAAAACTCTATGAATAGAAAACATTTTGAAATGTCCACTGGGAAAGGAGTTTAAGTTATCTTTTAAATTCTACTAAAAACATTGAAAACATGTTTTAAACTATGTTTTTTATAAGGTTTTATTTGTTTAAAACATGAACTTTAAAAGCCAAAAAAAAACATGTTTAAAACAAAAAAAACCGTTTAAAACAAAAAAAACACTTGTTTTGTTTAAAATTAAAAAATACATGATTTTGGGCAACCCTGATTTTTATTAGGTATACCAAGTTTGTGCCATAAACATAGACACCGCTAAAGAGAGCAAGACTTGATAAAGTTCCGTTTTGCTGCTTCTGAAATGATTTAAATCAGATTTTTATACAATATCTTTTTTGGAAAAACTTAAATTTTGCAATAATAAGCATTTTTTAAGGAAAAATTTCCACCTCAAGCTGTTCAAGCCGCACAGGAACGTGCGAGAGAAGATACCAACCCTAGGCGATTTGAGAGAGAGCGCCCAGTGCGTGAAGACTTAAGAAGAGATTTTTTGAGAGATGATCGTGATAGAAGAGATGATAGAAGGGACAGGTAGGTTGAAAAGGTACAAAAACTACCAGAAAAATACGTTTTGTAACATTATCCATAATTTGAATGCTTCAGAGATGCTTTAAAACGGTCTGTAACACTTAATTTGTTGTAGAAATCGTGAAGAGGGTTACCGCAAACCAAGAGACAGAAGTAGAAGCCCGAACAGAAGCGCAAAGCATGGACGTAGTCGTGAGAGGAGCAGAGATAGAAGCAACAAACATAGAGAGGATAGATTTAGAGGGGGAAGAGATAGGTATTAAAGCAGATGTGTTAAGAGAGGAAGAGAGGATAAAGTGTAAAATAGTTGTGGAAACGCATGGTTTGTGAGGGTGAGCGATTCTACAACCTTTTCACAGTTTTGCAATGAGTGGGAGTGTGACTTTTATTTGTATTTTTGGGCGATTGAAAATAACTATTTTTTTTTGTATAATTCACTTGAAACAAAGTCTCAGAAGCTTTTACCTTGATTGTTCATATAAATAAATGCTTTTATATGTATATTAATAAAGTTATAGTTCTTAAAACAGGATCTAAAATGTTGAGTTTTGATTTCATTTCTGTGAACAATTTCTGACATACCGCGTCCGAATTCGGTATGGAATTTTCATTTTTGTCGTCAAAAATCCATTTAAAATACGTTCTATACGGAATTTTAAGATCTCTTGACGAGGGTTATTGGGAAAATATTAAAAAAATTATTTTTTCATATTTTTAGACCTGGCTTCGATTATTGTTACTAGGTAGGATATAATAATATGTTCCTTGGTTGTGAGATGTAAGCAATTTTTTAATACCCTGGAATAATTTCTTCCTTTTATTTTAGTCGACGTTTCAATTAGTATCTACTTCTAACCTTCCTCAGACACGGTTTCCTGGACACAGTTAAAAATACATACTAATCAAAACAGATAGTTCTAGCACCTACTACAAAAAATATTTAATAAAATGACGCCACTCGGTCTCGAAAGTGTTTTGCGGTGACGTTTCGCTCCCGAGAGCCTCATCAGACCTCTATTTCATTTGTGCCCTCGCGTAGATTTTAATTGGATGTTTTAGGTCCAACGATGATGCTCTCATAGAGTGAAACATGGCACCGCAATAAGGCCGTGCCGTGCAAAATAAATCAGTTGACGTCATAATGGGCATGCCTCTCTTCCAAGTTTATTGCAATTGCAGGACTGTATTTTTTTTTATAGATCGTATACAGGGTGTTATGGAAATGACGTATTGTATTTAAACCGGCAAATCCCGAGATGAAACCATAAATGGCGCTTTGAATTATTAAGCGAAATATACACTTTATATGAAATCTCAAAATTTACGTGGCCGCTCCTGAGGCCCTTCGCAATCAATATTTTATTGAGGCAGTCTCCAGGTTCAAAACAGGTTAGCGCATTATATGCGATGTTGTCATATTGCAACACATAATTCTAAACGCACGTGTTCAGTTTTTGACAACAAGACGTCTTTGACGCGCGCTATCACTTCTTTTTCAAACTTTTTAGACAAAGAAAACTACAATTTTAAGGTACATACTCTCTTACCTTCGATCGTATTTTAAAATAATCCGTTTTATAATTGAATTCCATAAAAAAATAAAACACAAAAGTATGTTTTGCAACAGAACCAACAGTAGATAATATCACACAAATTTGCAATTACATTTATTACTATGAATTATTTCACAACAAAAAAAATCGGGCAATACAACTAACAAAACGTTTAAAATTCGTATACGTCAAGCACGTGGCACCCTCGACGTCGTGGAACCAACGTCGTTCCACTCCCGAGTCTCGAAACATACTGAAGTAAGCGGCGCGCGGCCGGTATTCAAGCTACGGCGAGACACGCGGTGTGATCTGACAACACTGTTAGTATACTCTAGTGACCCACATTGTTGCTAAGTGAATCCAGATGGACCGGCGCGTGGGAAAAAAGGGTTTTTACCTTAGTATTTAGATATTCGATTTAAAAAAAAAGTATGTAGACTTTCTCTAGGACACCCAAGGAGTCACCCATTTAAATATAATAAGTCATTTCCATAACACCCCGTATTTTTCTCAAATGTTAATATTTCTTGCTTGCTGTAATTTTAATAAGCGCGGTGAAGGGCCAAACTTTCTATTACAGTCACAATTATATTGACCCTGTGGCTTTCTGTCTAAAAAAAGGTTATGTCAAATAATAAGTTTAATCATGATATGTATATAAAGATTACACAGTATCTCTCAAAGAATAGGGGATGTACTTTTTATATGTCGTATTTAATGCCCGCTGTCTATAAAATCACCCATAACAAAGTAAGAAAATTGTCAAATCAAAAGTAATTTTTAGACGTTTGTCCATTTTTTTTTAAACTGGAGTAAAATTTTTTCTTTCCGACCATGTTTCATTTTGTATAAGAAAGGGATAGAGTTATTTAAAATTACGATTAATTACAATTTTTTTTATCTTATATTAATTATGAACGCGTTGATTTATACATGTAAAACGAGTTTCTTGTGAATAAAACTAGGATTTTTTTTATATAAATGTTGCTTTATTTTTCTCCGACTATCTCGGGGACAAAAAAGGTGCCAACACTAAAAAACGTTGCCATGAAGACTAAGTAAACTAACGTTTTATTTTCCTTAAAGCCGTATTAAGGCCGTATTAGACTCGGCAATTTTTTCTCTTGCGCCGGCAATTATAATGGCACGTATTCATGCGCAGTAAACCGTTTTCGATCAGCTGGAGCATTGTCAACGGTCAGAACAGCAGTGGGTACTGTCGAAATCCCTAAATATCCCCAGAATTAGAGATGTGCAAACCTGTTCGTTTTGATTACCAGTTAAAGCAGCTACTGCTATTTACAAATAGGAGGTGCAAAAAGTTGCTGAATTAGCAGTCCATAAGTTTAATAAAGAATGTAAACTGGTAATTTAAGTACCAGTGGGTTTAAATGGCCATTACCTGTTCATACCTGGTTCGGCCAAATAATAAACAGTTAAAAATAACAGAATAATCCATGTCTACCCAATTGCGCCGGCAAGGGCAATTAAAATGGCGCCTGCCCCATTTCTGGTAATGAGAGACAGCTGATCGGGAACAGTGTACTGCGCATGAATCCGTGTCATTTTAATTGTCAGAAGAGTAGAATTTCTGACTGTAGTACGGAGAACGGTGTACTGCGCCTGAATCCTTGAATTATAATTGCCATTGCTGGCGCCATAAAAATTGCCAAGTGTAATACGGCCTTTAAAGCCGTATTAGAGTCGGCAATTCTTCTCTTGCGCCTGCAATGGCAATTATAATTGCACGTATTCATGCGCACTAAACCGTTCTCGATCAGCTGGCCCAATACTGCTCGCATTGCCGGCGCTATGCGAGAATGTAATCCGTATTACAGTCGGCAATTCTAATCTTCTGGCAATTAAAATTGCGCGGATACACCGTTCTCGATCGGCTGTCTCGCATTGCGAGAAATGGGGCACGCGTCATTTTCATTGCCATTGCCGATGCAAGTCTGGGTAGAAATGGATTATTATGTTATTTTTAACTGTTTATTAGATGGTCGAAGCAGCTATTTAAACTAACTGGTACTTAATTAAATTAACAGTTCACATTCTTTATTAAGCATATGTACTGCTAATTCGTAGCAACTTTTTTGAACTGTCATTTGTAAGTAGCAGTAGCTGCTTTAACTGCTAATCAAAATGAACAGGTTGGCCCATCTCTAATTCTGGGAGTATTTTAGGGATTTCGACGCTACCAACTGCTGTTCTGATTGTTAGCGATGCGCCAGCTGATCAAGAACGGCTTACTGCGCATGAATTCGTGCAATTATAATTGCCATTGCACCGGAAATTTTTATTGCCGACTCTAATACGGCTTTTAGAGTGCCTGCAATGGCAATTATAATGTATCCATGCGCACTAAACCGTTCTCGATCAGCTGTCGCATTGCCAACAGTCAGAACAGCAGTTGGTACTGTCGAAATCCCTAGAATACCCCCAGAATTAGAGATGGGCAAACCTGCTCGTTTTGATTACCAGTTAAAGCAGCTATTGCTACTTATGAATAGCAGGGACGAATTAGCAGTACATCTTAATAAAGAATGTGAACTGCTAATTTCAGTACCAGTTAGTTTAAATAGCCATTAGTTGTTCATAGGTGCTTCGACCAACCAATAAACAATTAAAAATAACAGAATAATCCATTAGCTCTACCCAGACTTGCATCGGCCATGGCAATTAAAATGACGCTTGCCCCATTTCCGGCAATGATAGACAGCTGATCGGGAACGGTGTACTGCGCATGAATCCGTGCAATTTTAATTGCCAGAAGAGTAGAATTCCGACGGTAATACGGATTCCATTCTCGCATTGCGCCCGCAAAATGTATTCTTTGGTACGCCATTGCCATTTTTTCATGAGGCTATTATTTCTGTTTAGCCTGGTCAATTCTGCATAAAAACGGTCTCTTGCGTTTTTCTCGTCAGACTCACCATTCTTGATTAACAAAACAATCCAAATTGAAACTAATAATCGAAAAACAATTTTTAAAAGAAATTAGTTCTACTTCTTAAATGCGTTTATAACCTCAAAATGCGTGGCAATACTGGGCGGTACAGTTTCGAAATGTACCACGCGATCGATCTTACAACCGTGTTTCGTCAGGTAGTCCGAGAATGCCTTTTCTTCCTTCTTTATCCACGGCCTACGGTCGTCCTGTATCTGGTAAGGTGTCACATGTACGTGGATATTTATTCCTAAAAAAAAACGCGATGGAGTAGTGTTTTGGTGACTGTGTTCAAGATTTATGATTCCGAAACGAAAGCAGAAATGAACATGAACAACAAAACTTATAGGTCAAGTTAAGAAGTCAACCATAGACAAAGGAAGATAGGGGACGAATAATTCCGGTTTACGGGCCGTCGCAGAAAGTGTTACCTAAAATTGATCGGCCGCCATTGATAGGGAGCCAGACAATCGAGGTGGCACCCAATGTATTTTGGTGATTTGTGGTGAGAAGAGCTATTGTAAGAATTCAGTTTATTTACAGAAAAATGGTGAATTGTTGTGCCTATGGCTGTAAAAGCCGTAATGAACGAAAGAAGCTTGGAATTACTTTCCATCGGTAAATATTCAAATTGCATTTTTTGCATGCATTTATTTTATATTAGATATCTCCCTTGTAAGTTTAGCAGTATATATTATTTGAAACTATGATTAAGGCCATAGTTAAAGCTAGTGGTGAGCGATATTTCACGAACTGTGAATTAATCACTGATATCAACAAATCACAGGTAGTCACAGTTCCCCAGCAGCAATAAAAAGCGTGATATGTGATCACAGTTTAAACAAATCACTTTTAGGCTGGACGTATTTCACTTTCAGTCATAGACAGTGAATATTAAATATCTATAAACCGAAGATAACCGACTAATCCCGAGGTTCGAGGCCGCTGAATATAGTAATAATCACGGGCAAGTCACGATATTATTTAAAATGCAATTCCGTGAAGTCGTTACTTCGTTACTTGTTACATGACTGTGACTTGGGGTTGCGACCAGTGATCTTAAAACCGTGAAACGAAAATGGGTACGATATTATTTAAAATGCAATTCCGTGAAGTCGTTACTTCGTTACTTGTTACATGACTGTGACTTGGGGTTGCGACCAGTGATCTTAAAACCGTGAAACGAAAATGGGTACGATATTATTTAAAATGCAATTCCGTGAAGTCGTTACTTCGTTACTTGTTACATGACTGTGACTTGGGGTTGCGACCAGTGATCTTAAAACCGTGAAACGAAAATGGGTACGATATTATTTAAAATGCAATTCCGTGAAGTCGTTACTTCGTTACTTGTTACATGACTGTGACTTGGGGTTGCGACCAGTGATCTTAAAACCGTGAAACGAAAATGGGTACGATATTATTTAAAATGCAATTCCGTGAAGTCGTTACTTCGTTACTTGTTACATGACTGTGACTTGGGGTTGCGACCTTTGATCTTAAAACCGTGAAACGAAAATGGGTAGTAATAGTATAGTAGACATTTTTTAAAGAAGTGGATGAAAATTATGCGACCTGTAATATGTGCAAAGTAAAATCATCATTTAGAACCAGGACTTCGAATTTGAAAAAAACATTTGAAAAATAGACATGCTACCGTCACAATCCTAACTTCAGCGCAAACTAGAATAACAGGGTAAGAAAAGTTAAAGTTTTATTATTATTTTTTGAATAATAATGTGTACCTTGGCAACTTCATTTCCATGCGAACGTCTATCAAGGGCGGATCCAGAACTTCAGTTTGGGGGGTCAAATTTGGTTGGGGGGGGGGGGGGGTCATGCAGGGAAACATTACGAAAAGTATTACCCTGCCGCGTTAGTCAAACGGGTATATATTATGGTATTTTTCGTGTTAAATTGATGCTTGGGGGGGGGGGGGGGGGGGCATGACCCCATGACGCAAATGATTCTATTTTTAAATGCCAATATAGACAACGCACAAAATGATTAAGAAACCATCGTAAGTACACAGTGTTAGTAGTTCGGTATTTTTTTTTTGAAGGTATAATCTTAGCTTAATCTATATATTCGCGACCAAAACTGATATCAGTGACGTAGTAGTGGAAACCATTGTAAACCACCGATGACAACACAGCATTTTGGCCGTTTCGACTGTTACGTCACTGCGATCAGTTTTGGTCGCGAACATAGACCGAAATAACGTTTTTTTTTTGTTTGTTATATATATGGTGTGTGATATTTTTCTAGAGATTTTATTTTTCTTTTGTTACACCTAGTCTACGTTGAAATATCATTTTTTAGTTTTTCTATCTGTTTTGTTATATTTTTTCAGAGAGTTTCTTTTTATTTTATTATAGTTCATTTAGTGGTACTTATACATAATAAATAATTTAAATTCATCACCCACTAATTATTTTACGTGGCCTGCTATATTCATTATTCTTACGTATAATCCTTCGTTAACAGTGAGAATATTTATAAACCGTGATCACGTCACGTTTTAATTTCACTGATTCGCGATTCACAACGTGATTGAAAAATCACGATATCGCTCTTCACTAGTTAAAGCTACCTTTCTTTGTAATTTGTACTAGATTTGTTGCACTTTTCATTCAAGATTTCTAATAAGAACCAGGTAATTGCCCTTGGAGAGGGTGTGTCACTCAATGGCGTACCTGCATTATTTGAATATTTTGACAAAATGAAATTATTTCTTATTTAATTTTGGTTAATAATTAGTGAAAGCATTATATTATTTCGAATGTATACCAGTGTTAGTTTTTTAAAGAAAGCGATTAACGTTGGTCTTGAATCGTTGAATCCTTTGAGAAACACGACTTCAGGCGAAGGTCGTTTCACAAAGATGGCGTCCTGTTAAAACTTGGTTTAAACCACTAAGCTCATACATTGTTGTATTGTTTTTAGATTTCCGAAAGATCCACAAAAAGCAAACATTTGGGTGCAGAACATGGGACTTAGAGATTGGACACCCGCTCCTGCCTACAGGATTTGTTCAAAGCATTTTGAGAAGTCCTTTTTTTATAAAGTTGAGGAAAGAGTACGATTACTTGGAGGTGCTGTGCCAACAATATTTTCAAAACTACCAGTAATTACATTTTGTTGCTTCTTTGTAATAAATTTTGAATCGACCAATTTTGTTTTATATCTTACATTTTCCCTAAAGTTGAAAGATATTTAAATTTCACAACCTTTCCTATATGAAATTATATTTTTGGCTAATAAAATTAATATTCACTAAGCATTCATAAATTATTGAGAAGCAAAAGAACATTTGTACTCAGTAAGGTACACAATACACAAATTCAATTCAATAAAAATATTACTTCCATATTCCATAAATAATAATTTTGTAGGTACTGGGATAATACTAAGAAAATATTCATGTAACGCCACTGCTAAATCCGATAAGGAGCCACGTGGTAACAAAATAGCTTGTGGTTTTACGCGTCCCCTCTCTTCCTTTGTCTATGAAGTCAACCCTCAGATTTGACAGGTCTAGGTTTGGCATTTACACCCGTTCACAGAGACAACAAACGAACCTCTTAAATACGGATGGGGTAAGATTCTTACCTAACGAACTCAACAGGCTCAGAATACGCTTATCGGTAACCCAAGTGTGTTGTCCTCCGGAGTGTCCGCCATCCAGCCAATACATGTCTTGGAGTCTCGAAATTATTTTCTCCACATCTCGATCTTTTTCTATGCTGTTATGGTGAAGTTCGTGCAAAATTTGATTAAGCACTACACAGCCCTTACTGAAACCTATCAATTTCAGTTTAGATTTTTCTAGGTTGGAATAATTGAAGGCAGCAGCAGGTTTGAGATCCTAGAAATGATGATTTGTCCATTGAAAGGATCTTTGTTGCTGTATAAACAACTAAAAATACGGGGGCAAACAAGCTACTTCCAATTTATTAAATAATTTTATAATACAGGCAAACTATACAGCGTGTTCCTTAATGACGTGCTAATATTTCAGGATGTGTCCTTTAAATGGTTATTTTTAAATATCTCCGAAAGTACTTTAGATATTATTTTCAATATTGGTATGTGTCAATAGGATATAGAACCACATAGTTTATTTAGAAAAGTTATTCAATTGTTCAACCAGTGGCGTCCCTACAAACATGTCCTCTTACATTTTTTACAAAAAAGATGGTACACCACTGACATTTCTCCATGTGGATATTTTTTCTGATTAGCCTGGTCAATTCTACATGAAAACGGTCTCTTGAGTCAGTCTCGTCGGACGCACTGTTTTTAATTAAAACCACTAAAGTCATATTGAAACTCATTATTATTAACATTTATAAAATAATTAATGATAAATTTTGTTTTATAAAAATTGTTGGAGTGGGCAATTCGATGCGAAGACAGATGCCTTTTAAGTGAAGGTGGCCATTTCCAACAATTTTTATAAAACAAAATTTATCATTAATTATTATCAATGTTAATAATAATGAGTTTCAATATGAATTTAGTGGTTTTAATTAAGAACAGTGCGTCCGACGAGAAAAACTCAAGAGACCGTTTTCATGTAGAATTGACCAGGGTAATCAGAAATAATATCCACATGGAAAAATGTCAGTGGCGTACCATCTTTTTTGTTATAAATATCAGAGGACATGTTTGCAGGGACGCCACTGGTGGAACAATTGAATAACTTTTCTAACTAAAATATGTCGTTCTAAATCCTATTTACACATACCAAAATTGAAAATAATATCTAAAGTACTTTTGGAGATATTAAAAAATAACCATTTAAAAATTAAAAATTCAACACCCTGTACAAAAAATTTAAGCCGTTGCGGACCTATGTTCATATGAACTTTTCTTTATAAAATGACCTAAGGAATCACACCCTGAAATATTAGCACGTCATTAAGGAACACCCTGTACTTCACAAAATGACCACACTCTAAAATATTAACACGTCATTTAGGAACACCCTGTATAAAACTGAAACTTACTCGTTACACTTACTTCAACGTTACCGGGCGTGGTGTCACCATTTTTAGCACCCGGTGAGTACAACTTTAGCCTCTCCGAGACATTTCTGACTAAGCTGTCTATATGACGTAGGGCATTATGATTGGCCGAGTGCTCGGGGACTCCCAGCTGATTACTATGGACGAAATTCTCGAAACAGCTAAACGTTTTAAAACCCATTCTAAAATAATGAAATTAAAAAAATTACGCTCCATTTCGGGGGTTTGAAAATTATTAGTCTCCTATCAAACCCATAGTGTACTTTTAGAGTAATTTTTGATAGGGATTCCCTAAAAATGGGGTCTAAAATGATTTATGTGCAAAAAGAGCCAGAGCCACTTCTCACCTCTTACCTTGATGGCTTTATAACTAAAATATGACTGTCATCAAATTTTCTTTGCAGCCTATCGGCCGTGCTCTCTAAATTCCATTGTTTGTGGTATCTGTTGTCTCTGTGCGCCTCCATATTTTCCGTATAATCCTGAAAATATCTTAACAAATTAATTTTCTGTCATTAGGAAATTAATTTAAACATAGAAGCATATTGTTTAAACAAACCTGGACGTCGCCGGGAAAAAACACCACGACGCTAGCATCGTCCGTCTTCACCATGGGCGGGCCATATACGACGTCGTTTTTCCGGTCCTCGAAACCGTCCACGTCGGAAATTCTTCTGGGGGAAAATGCCGCGTCGTCGTTACGCATCGTCTTTAAATTATAGACAAATTGACCGGCTAGAAGAAATTGCTTATTAATATTTCAATCTTGAACAAACGTTCTGATTAAAAGCATCTATCTGCGATACATTAACTATTTATTTTCGTCTTAACAGCATTTTTAGTTTATCATATATATCATATACAGGCAATACTACCAATTAATTCTGAACAACCTCCCTCCTAAACCTCGCAAGATATGGCATTACACATCGGCCAAGTGGGAAGACCTGAAAGACCATTTGCGCACTTTTCCTTGGATGAGCGTATGCTTCTCTTCTGATGATCCATCCATCTGTGCTGGGGAGGTCTCCGACGTCATTCTAACTAGCATTGAGCATTGATCCCCTCCTCCAAAAAACGCCCTTCCAACGGCAAGTCCTGGTTTAGCAAGGATTGTGAGCGTGCTGTCAGATCAAAAAATCTGGCTTACCGACAGTGGCGTAAAAACCCTACCACTGAGAATCGTAACATCTTTATTACCGCTCGAAACCAATGTAAGCTAACAATAGATCAAAGCAAAGAAGCCCATAACGTGAGGATCAAAAACAAATTTCTTGACAGTCCAAACGAATCAAGGTCCTTTTGGTCAGTCGCAAAAGCCGTCAGCCAAAATTTTACCAATCGCCAAGATAGCTTCTCAGGTGTACTCTTCCGAACCAGAAAGTTGTACACACCTCAACAACTTTTGACACTATACAAGGCCCAGATTCGACAACCACTAGAATACTGCTCTCATGTCTGGAGCTCTGCACCCAAACATACCCTTCGGCTACTGGATTCCATCGAAAGGAGGGCCATTCGTCTGATTGGAGACCACGAGCTGACGAAGGACCCCGACAGCCTAGAACATCGAAGATAGGTTGGGGATTTGACTCTCCTTTACAGATATTTTCATGGAAAGTGCTCAACTGACCTTGCCCTCTTAATTCCGCCCAGAGCGGTGAATGGCAGAAATACACGACGAACCACTGCCGCCCATCCATATGTGGTTAAGCTTAGTACTCCTCGAACTTCATTATTTAAAAATTATTTCATCTGGAGGACTTCATCCATATGGACGACCTTCCCGAGGTCGTTTTTCCCAACGAATATAACCTCCAACGATTCAAAACCAACGTGAATCGCTTTTTGCGCACACGCACCACTCCCAGAGTGCCCTAAAGGATTTTTCCTATAGTGCTTGTGTTTGATCGTAAAAAAAAGAAAAAAAGTAATTAATAGAAATAATCACGGGCGAGTCGAAATCGCTTGATAGTATTTTGGAAGATTTTGCCTACAATCTATGTATGTTAAACAAAAGAACTCCAGGCATAAATGACATTCACAAACTGACAGATATCGTGGCACATGGTATACAACAAAAAAAAAATGGTGAAATGTCCATAAAAATGCCGCATTTTTTAACATCCTTTGCGCTTTTAGACACCTATATTTATTTATTCATGAATTGCAAAATTCTCATATTTAAAATATTATTTTGCTCTCGCGTCAATGAGTTAGTTATCTTCAAAGATTTTCTAAAAATAAACCTTAATTTTCGACATTATTATTCCAAAGTAGAAAATAGATAGTGTTTGCTGACGACTAGAGGCATTTTTAAAAGACAACGTTGTAATACTATTTTTCCTAACGCGTCTGGAAAGTAACAGTTTTTCCTAGACTTACGCCTGGTAAATTTTACACCTTTATTAAGCCTGATATGCCTTAACTGTTAAAAAATACGTGGGAATTAAAGGGAACCCCACTGTAAAAAAGATCCCCAACCTGTCTTCGATGTTCTAGGCTGTCGAGGTTCTTCGTCAGCTCGTGGTCTCCAATCAGACGAATGGCCCTCCTTTCGATAGAATCCAGTAGCCGAAGAGTATGTTTGGGTGCGGAGCTCCAGACATGAGAGCAGTACTCTAGTGATGGTCGAATCTGAGCTTTGTATAGTGTCAAAAGTTGTGGAGGTATGTATAACTTTCTGGTTCGGAAGAGTACACCAAGTTTCTGAGAAGTTATCTTGGCGATTGCCACAACGTGATTATGCCACGATATATTTCCTCCCAGATTGACGCCCAGCAAATAAATAGATGAAGCCAATGGGATTGCGTGTTCGTCCATGACTATATCCGGTTCTGTAATGTTAACCTTTTTAGAGAAACTGCCCCCTGGGTTTTTTTAGCGTTAAATTCGACTTGGTTACTGTCACCCCAAGCCAAAATTTCTTCCAGGTCTTTATTGAGGCGTGATACTTCATGTGGTCTGCGAAGATGTGCGTCGGCAGCCGATGTTTGTGCATTCAAAGAGAAAGATGAGATAAGGGTGCCATCGTCAGCAAAACAAAATATCGGATTTTTCCTTTTCACTAGAAGGTCGTTGATGTAGAGTAAGAAGAGAGTGGGAGACAATATGGACCCTTGAGGAACATCGGCATTGACGGTGAAGGTGTCTGAGAGAAATCCGTCAACCGCCACTTGCAGAGAGCGGTCCTTAGGAAAGCTAGACAACCATGCACAGAATCGACAGGGCATACCATAGGATCGCAGTTTACTTAGAAGTCCCTCATGCCAATGGTATTTTTACCTATGTATGTAAAGAATTGATTTAGAAAAAATGTAGGATTTCACTAGGAGACCCAATTAACCCATTTAAAAATACTAAACCCTTTCCATAACAGACTGTATATTATTATACCGATGAATAATAGGTGCCAAGTCAAATTTCCGGTCTCCACGTCAAGGGACCTTTTAAAAAAGACACCAGAAACGATAACCGAAACTCCCTAATATCAAATTTGGGTTTTCCTTACTCACCACATTTTCTTTCAGTTACAAGTGGAAATCTAGCGCATACACTTCTCGATTTGTTCTAAAAATAAAAGCAGTTCTCGTTTTCCTTTCCGTGATTTTAAACGCTTGAACGTTTGTGCTTAGGAACTAGAATTGCAATTAGTAAAATATATATAAACCTAAAATTTGTTTAAGTGTTATACGTACTTAGTAAGTGATTATACTTATAATAAATTCTGTATGGTTTTGTATAGTTA
Source organism: Barypeithes pellucidus (assembly GCA_963991005.1). Lineage (NCBI taxonomy): Eukaryota > Metazoa > Arthropoda > Insecta > Coleoptera > Curculionidae > Barypeithes > Barypeithes pellucidus. Next base: position 12,251,887 of record OZ022565.1, on the reverse strand, counting down.
TATCCTACAAGCTATATTGTCCATCAGTTTTAATGCCCTTTTCCTTGTATATCCGTTAGAATACACATACAAAGAAGAAGTAACTTCTGAAACAGCAACCTAAGTACAACAATGGAGGGACCCCGCGAAAGACACTCGAGGAGCGTCTCCAGATCTCGAACCCCCACGAGATTTTCCTACAATGTGCCAAAACCGCCTCGGAAGAAACCCCGTGAGAAATTTAAGGACTGCTGCAGGAAAGCGGTAGCGTTCATGTGTACCCAAGTCGGGGTCGGGGCGTTGATCTTGGGGTACACCATAGTCGGAGCCGTGGGGTTTATGCACATCGAGAAAAGGTAGACATATTTGCTTTTGTCAAACTTACTACTGACTACAACGTTGATGCGTTTAGATTACAATTATTAATGTAATTAAATTACAATGACAACACTGTTTGCCATTTTCATTTCTAGTTCCTCTGGTAATTAAAATCATGTCAAATGAGCTGTGACAAAATGGTATATACAACGTGTCCAAGATAAGGAGGGCCCACTACAGGGATCTCGGAAACCGTAAGAGATACGAAGTCGGTTGAATGGAGGGAAAGTTGCGCATTTACGTGCCTAATAATATGCCGTTTAGAAAGTTTTAAATTTCCCAGTAGTTCCGGAGATATCCGGAAAAAAACGAAATTCTGAAAAATCGTTTTATTGTTTTCCTGGGTTTTTTTGAGATCGAATTCTAAAATAAATTGCACCATTGCATTGCCACTTTTTCCGCTGTATCTAACAGCGTTAATTGTTTTGTAATCCGACGAGTCGTCTTCCAAGGGCCATTATCAACTTTCTTTTTTTAAATACGGTCCTGTATTTCTGATATTGGAATTTCAGAGCTTTTTTTCTTCCGAATGCAACGATGTATGACACATTGTGGTTTAATGACGTTTCGAGGGTTTTTTGAACAGCATCAGGACATTTTGGGATACGGTCCTGTATTTCTCCTAATTTTATAAATAATATCTCATAAGTAAGCTCTAAATTTTTTACTTATGTTGGACTAGTTCAATAAATAACAAATAATTTAATAATAAACCACAAATAAGTGAACAAAATACAGAAACATTATTTCAAACTTCTTCGGGATTTAAAAGAAAAGTAGGCGTTTGATACAAAAAACATTAAGATGGTGACGCGTGATTTGTTTCACTTTTTTCAAATTTAGAGCTTACTTATGAGATATTTTTTATAAAATTAGGAGAAATACAGGACCGTATCCCAAAATTTCCTGATGTTGTTCAAAAAACCCTCGAAACGTCATTAAACCACAATGTCACATCGTTGCAACATCAGGAAAACAGGACCGTATTTAAAACAAAGAAAGTTGATAATGATGGCCCTTCGAAGACGACCCGTCGGATTACAAAACAATTAACGCTGATAGATAGAGCGGAAAAAGTGGCAATATAAAGGTGCAATTTACTTTAGAATTCGATCTAAAAAAAACCCAGGAAAACAATAAAACGATTTTTCAGAATTTCGGTTTTTTCCGGATATCTCCGGAACTACTCGGAATTTTAAAACTTTCTAAACGGCATATTATTAGGCACGTAAATGCGCAACTTTACCTCCACTTAACCGACTTCGTATCTCTTACGGTTTCCGAGATCCCTGTACTGGCCCTCATTATCTTGGACACGTTGTATGTGACAGAATGACAAACTGACAAACGCACAGACTTCTTAATAAATTCATGTTTTTGGCACTATTTGTTGCAAAAATACAGGGCGTTCCGATAACGCATCCCGATACTTGGAGAGGGGATTCTACATGGTAAACTAAAGAATTACATTTTTCGCAACAACTGTCTAAACAAAAGAGATATGCCAAAAATTAAATTTGAATTTCAGGTAAAGTGGCCTCATGTGGCACAATACAGCAATATTTTTATAACAGAGATAGTCAGAGTCGTTAACCGTAGTCCCCCGTACCCAATATCAACTTGATACTTAAAAAACTAACAGCAAGATGTCAAAAATAAGAAGAAACCAAATTTAACTTTGAAAGACCGTAACTCGAAATTTTCGACTTTTTCTTACTTGACTTAATATCTTTATTTTAACATCCAAAAGTATCCTGATGCATTATCTGAACACCCTGTATATCAAAATGGAATACAGGCTGATCGCTTGTCTCTGGTCACAACTTGACACGGCATACGTTATCCAGACATAAAATTATCAGTTCTCAGTGCAAACAACTCGGAGGTCTACGAGATGATTATTCTAAGAAATCAAACGATGAAAACGTTGTACGCGACAGTGGAGAAAATTAACATCTTCGAAGAAGCGGTGTTTTATCGAGATGTGGATAGGATTCTTCTAAGCCATCAGATCAATGTTACCAAGATATTTAAACATGGTAAGCTATACTATATTGTGTTCGTGACGAAGTTGACAGTAGAGAAATTTGAGTAATTTTAAATTTAAGCAGTAATTTACCCCCCTTATATGAATCTCTCTGCCGGTATTTCTTAAGGTTACGATGAACGCCCTATAGAAGAAATCTGGAGCTTCCCAGCTGCTCTCATGTTCTGCCTAAGCATCATCACCATGATAGGATACGGCAACATGGTACCAAAAACTAGGGAAGGGAAAATTCTAACGCTGTTCTACGCACTTTTTGGCATTCCCCTGTATATTTTATATTTTAAGGTAAGTCGGCAGACACCAATATTCTGTACACTCTCATCAGGATGAAATAATATAATACTCATCAATCTGGTATATTACAGGGTGTTCCTTAATGACGTGCTAATACTTCAGGGTGTGATTCCTTAGGTCATTTTATAAAGAAAAGTTCATATGAACATATGTCGGCAACGGCTTAAATTTTTCTTTACAGGGTGTTGATTTTTTATTTTTTAAATGGTTATTTTTTAATATCTCCGAAAGTGCTTTAGGTATTATCTTCAATTTTGGTATGTGTTAGTAGGATATAGAACCACAAATTTTAGTTAGAAAAGTTATTCAATTGTTCCACCAGTGGCGTCCCTGCAAACATGTCCTCTGATATTTTTTACAAAAAAGATGGTACGCCATTGACATTTTTCCATGTTGGTATTATTTCTGATTAGCCTGGTCAATTCTGTATGAAAACGGTCTCTTTAGTTTTTCTCGTCAGACGCACCGTTCTTGATTAAAACCACTAAATTCATATTGAAACTCATTATTATTAACATTGATGAAATAATTAATGATAAATTTTGTTTTATAAAAATTGTTGGAAATGGCCACCTTCACTACAAAGGCATGCTTCCGCCCATCTTCGCATCGAATTGCCCACTCGTTCAAATATTCCCAGCGTATTCCTTATTGCTTCACACGAGGTAACTATTCGCTATCTTAAATCTTCTAAAGTGTTACTGGGAGTTTTATACACCAGAGTATTAAGATGATTCCAGCCCTTCTAAGTGAAGGTGGCCATTTCCAACAATTTTTATGAAACAAATTAATTATTTTATCAATGTTAGTAATAATGAGTTTCAATATGAATTTAGTGGTTTTAATCAAGAACGGCGCGCGTCTGACGAGATAAACTCAAGATACCGTTTTCATGCAGAATTGACCAGGCTAATCAGAAATAATACCCACATGGAAAAACGTCAGTGGCGTACCATCTTTTTTGTAAAAAATATCAGAGGGCATGCTTACAGCGACGCCACTGGTGGAACAATTGAATAACTTTTCTAACTAAAATTTGTCGCTCTAAATCCTATTTACACATACCAAAATTGAAAATAATATCTAAAGTACTTTCGGAGATATTAAAAAATAACCATTTAAAAAATAAAAATTCAACACCCTATAGCAAAAAATTTAAGCCGTTGCGGACATATGTTCATATGAACTTTTCTTTATAAAATGATCTAAGGAATCACATTCTGAAATATTAGCACGTCATTAAGGAACACCCTGTATATAACAAAATTGCTTTCTGTAGAACATGGGAAAAATCCTCGCTGGCTGTTTCAAATGGGTCTACAGGCGCACGTACGAATGCTCTATAGAAAAGGATGAAGCCGGTGTTAGTACAAGGAAGAAAATCATTGTGCCTAGTACAGCTTGTCTTTGGGTTATTTTTGCTTATATAATGACAGGTAATGTAGAGATTTAATAATAATTGTGGATAGCAGTTATAACTAATAAATGTCCATGTAGGATCTATTATGTTAATGAAATGGGAGGAATGGGACATATTGGACGCTGCTTACTTCTGCGTAACGTCCCTTTGCAAAATCGGATTTGGAGATTTGGTGCCCGGCGCGGATGTAAACGCTTCCAACCAAGGCAACCAAACCAAGTTGGTGATAAACTTCATCTATATAATACTGGGTAAGACAAAAACATTAAATTTGAACACTCGGTTCTAGGGATAGAAGGTAATGTAAATAAATTTATATACCGTTGTAGGGTTGGGTCTAGTAGCAATGTGTTATAACTTAATGAAGGAAGAGATTAAAGTCAAACTGAAAGAGATGAACGAAGATTTTAATCAATGTCTTGAAGACACAAAGATTAGATTTGTAAACTGCTGTAGAAGACGTCGAAAAAATGAGATGGACTATTATGAGGATTATTAGCATTAGATTGGTCAATAATAATAATTTGTGTTCAATTTGTAGTAAAGTATTTTTTTAATCAGACCATATTTTTTTATATTTTGGTAAACCCAACATTTTATTGTTACATTATTTATTTTTGTTGAACGTATTTTTATTTATGTAGGTTCTTACGTACATAAATTCAACAATTTTCTGTTAAAAAACATCTAAATCTTCGAATCTCTTAGGCAATATAAACGTTTTTATTTATATTTCTAAACACAAATTGGTTCTCCCAGTTCACAGCTTTTCTTTAGCGAATTTATACAAATAAACTTTCATGAGAAACATGTTTATTTTAGTTTTAATTTCTGCAAAACCCTCCAAAATAAAACATATAACAGATATAAATACTTTTTGCAGTTTACATTTCTGATTTACATTTATGTGTTTATATGTATATCATCTTGTTAGTCGTGTTTATAAACAAAACTTAAAACACATCTTAATTTTAATTTACCTTTTTGTTTGATTGACTAGTTTACAGCAACATTTTTATGATAAACTAGAACGTGCCTCATTAAGAAATTCTAATCAAATTTGAAGTTATGATTTATATTTGGAATTGGACCACTTCCAAAAGTCAGTGCAGTGGTATATCTGACCTAATTAACTAACAAGAAGATTAATTGTTTTTAAGATGTTTCTGCTAGGTTTTCATTAAAAAAATAAACTACATGTCATAGAAATGCTTTGGATTGATATCTTTGGTTTGGTTTGGTAGAGGCCTAATATATTTATGAATTTCGAGAGGCCAGGCTAGTACCACTGGTTATAAGTATTCGCTGTTAGTACCCATCGATGTTAATGAGCCAAATGTCATTAAGATAGTACATTAAAAAATAGGGCAAAGATTTGTTTTTAGCTGCCAGATAAAAATTGATCAGGATAATGGGTTACCCGGATAATGTGTTGCTACGATATCTGCAATGAACAGATAACTTAATGTGCCAAAGATACATATAATTTCTGAGCAGAGGATTTATTGGCCCCTAAACCTTTCTGGCATAATGTGCTAATGTTCAAAAGATATAAAGACGAACGTTATCCCTCGCAAGAGATATTCTGTCTCTAAGTTGATAGATAAATATACAATAAAATAAGTTATAACTTACCCCTATCTCTACTACGGAATCTAAATATTTGAACCTTGCCAATATTTAAAGTGAATAATTTCGAATATTTCATAAAATATTCAAAGTATTTAAAATTTGATCCAACCGGCTTTTCAGGTTATGTTTATCCTCCTCTTCATTTAATTTTTCATTGGAAATGGAAAACCAGCGCTTGCCGATACGAATAGAACGTCACAGAGGAATTATAGGTTGATCTCTCGCTCAGGAGGTTTTTAGGTTATGTTGATTGTCAAAAACCTGCAATTTCTCAACAAAAAGGTGGAAAGTAGTGTTTGAACTCTGTTTAATTAATAAATACCGGATGAAAATAAGTAAACATGCAAAGAGAACGTCGTGCCAATGCCGGAAACCGCATAGCTAAACTATTAGACGAGGAAGATGAATGCCAGGATGATTTTTACAAGCAAAATTATGGTGGCTTTCAGGACACAGAGTCCGATAGAGAATATGAGTAATAATTAGACTTTATTCAAGCTCATGCTTAGAGTTTACGCTTGTTTTCCAGTCATATTTCATAATTAATACAAATACATGTCATATGTGGGGTAATTTTTAGGGCTGAAGAAGAAGGGGAAGATATAGTTGACTCCGACTTTAGTATTGATGAAAATGACGAACCAGTCTCGGATAATGAAGATGAAGACGGTCAGAAAAAGAAGAGACGGGTGGTGACTAAGGCATATAAGGTAAATAGTAAAGATAGTAATGTGAAAACAGGAATAAGGGTTAACTGGTCCTTGAAGCGAATTATTAACTTTACAAATACACTGCCCTTTCAGGAACCTATTCCCACACCTAAGGAGAAACCAAACCTAAAATCTAAACCCTCCGTTCCCAGATTAAGAAGTGAACCTTCCACTTCTATCGATCTTTCTGGTAAGTTTTCCAGGGGGTTACTAGATTAATATTTTAACACCACTGACATTAATTTTCCTAGAAAGGAAATCGAAAAGAAAATCAACTGCAGCAAAGACTGCAGAGACAGCTCAAAGAATAAAAGTGAGAGACCAGGAACTCAGGAAAAAGCCCAAAAAGCCAAAAGAGGAAGAATGGATTCCAACACAAGAAGAACTATTAGGTGAGTAAACTTTGTTGGTACAAGGGTACATTTTTATTTTTCCTCTTTTAGAGGAAGCAAAAACAACGGAACAAGAAAACCTAAAATCTTTAGAAAGATATCAAAAGCTGGAAAGTGAAAAAAAAACTAGGAGACTAACAAAGAAGGCATACTCGGGTCCTGTTATTCGTTATACTTCTACAAGAATGCCGCTCATAGAGGAAATTGACACTGAGGAACAACCGTATGTACAAAAATAACTTATTTTTGTTGTTTTATACAATTTTTAACTTTAAATTTATTATGGACATTCCATCTTCATTCCGTGTTTGCTTAAAAGATCATTCTAACTACTATAAATTAAAACTATTTTTTTGATAATAAAACATTTTTTAGCATCGATGTAAAAGAAGAGATCGATGAAAAGAAACCGGAAAAATACTACGAGAGGACTTTCGTAACTTTACTAAATGATCCCCATGATGTTGTTTTTAAGAAAGTTTTTAATGTTAAGCCTACACCTGTACCTCCCAAGAAACTAAAATGTGCGGTCACTGGGTAAGTAAAAACATGTAATAAAAAATTTATAAAAAGTACACTGCCACACAAAAATTATAAAATACAGGGTGTTATGGAAATGACGTATTATATTTAAATTGGCAATTCCTGAGATGAAAACAAATTGAATAAAAATATCCAAAAATGGCGCTTTAATTTAATATGCCCTGTACATGACCTTATGTCAAACCAAAAATGACCATGTGGTGTCCCTGCCAGGAAGGTAAACAAAGCGACATATGTCAACAACAGTGTTGTCATATCTTCAGGGTAAACTCTTTAGAAAGTCAATAACATTGCAAATTGTTTATTTTTCAGGGTACATTATTATAAACTTTTACGTTCAGTTCAGTTCGCTGGGAAACAATCTCTGATTTATAAACTTGACCTGACTCGAACGAACCGCCGCGGAGTTTATAAATGGTCGGGTATGTTCTCATTTGTTCAATTCGAACGGCACCCGCCAGATCTGGACAACTTAAAAGTTTATAAATGCCACTTACCCTTTAGAAAAAAATGCAATTTTATTTAGCTTTTCGGACTTATTTAACTTAATTCATAAAAAAAACACCAAGTACCTAGGTAACCCGAACAAAAACAAACCGGCACAATAATATCACAAAATCGCGTCTCATGAACACATCTAAGTGCCATTCAATCTGAATTAGTATTTTAAAGTGCTACTGTGTAGACAAAAATACGCCCTTATTGTCTGAGCGGTCTGGGAAATAATGTATTTAACATCTAAAAATTTTAAAAGTAAATAACGGTTGGTTCCGTCGATCGATATTGAACTGCAGGACTGGGGCACTGCCGTCGCAAAAAGAACAAATAACTTAATAATTTAAACTCGGATTTAAGTATTAACACACAAATCTGCTCGAAACTTAGTAAAAACAGTAGGAAACCGGCCGGCTTCTTTCAACAGCTGATTTGGAACAATCGAGCGGGTTGCCTATTCTTCTCGCGACGGCAGCGGCTGGGGTTACTATTTAAAACTACAGCGTTGCCACTTTCGATGTTTTATAAGGTTATATTCATAAATTGCAGAATTTCCTTCTGTAATACTTTTCTGTATAATGATAGTCTCGGAAATGGCAACCGGGCTAGTGGGACGAGACTATTTATTTTGAAGGGGTTGTCCTGTCAACATAATTATTTCATCATTTTTCTTCAGTGAAGGATCAATAAGTTTGATTAGCCCATTAGTTTTTATTATTTCTGAAATTCTATTGCGAAATAATTTGTATCCTATAGTGCTGTTGTTTTATGTGTACGGTAGGTTATTGTAAAGTGTAATTATGCGTTAGTATTTAGTGCTTTCGTGTAATCTGATAATAGGTGCATATCTTCAAAAAAACTAATTTGAAACTCGTGGGTATCTGTGTGTTTCATTAAGTGATTTAGTGCAAATGTTCCGAGAGATTGGAAATAAGAGGCCGAATGGGGTTTAGTGGGTATAAGCTTATTATGCAGTTCCACATTATCATCAGGGTACGTGATAAGCTTTTCCCATAGAAAAAAAAACAAAAACCTGAAGATGTCTGTGCCCTGGATTACTTGCTAGTGCACTGGCACCTGGATTCACTTCTATTTGGATACTAGGTGAACTAAATATTATTTTTATAAGTTTTACATTTTTTACACACTTTGGCAACATTGTGTCTGAACATCTGTTGATTACACAGCTTGGCAATGTAATATGATCATATATGAATGTGCCGAGGAGTGACCGGTGGGTTTAGGGGTGAATTACCCCACTTTTTAAACGTTCGATTTAAAAAAAAATATATGTAGCGCTTCTCTAGGCCAGCCCAGGAGTCACCCATTTAAATATAATAAGTCATTTCCATAACACCCTGTATATTATATTACTAGAAATAATTAATACTTAACTTATGAGACAAACCTTTACACCATCATTTTATTTTAGTTTATCGGCTCTGTACGTCGACCCAGTGACATGGGTACCATACAGGAACAGTACCTGCTTAAAAATAATCAGACAATCTTACTATCAAGAGCTGGAGAAGCACGGCGACAAATCGAACCCGATGGTTGCGGATTTTGTAAAATGGTACAGTAAAAATAAGGAAAAGTTGCGGAAAGAAATGGTATTACATGCCCAAAAAATTAATATCACTTCTTAAGTGTAATGACGACAAATTTTACTTTTTTTTTTCCCCAAAGAATTATTTTTTATAAATGTTTTAATTGCATGTTCGGAATTTGTGTTCTTGTCCAAATTTGTGGTAAGGTAGTAGAGAAATATGGGCGCTTCAATAAAAAAAAATTGTAATGATGGGTTTTTTTAAATTTTTATTAAAAAAAAATTACAATTAATATTGCAAGAAGTTATATGTTTCTGCTGCCTTAACCAAGGCATATAAAATATGTGGTATAATGTTATCTAATCTACTTGCATGCCCAGATGGGGATGACCAATTTTGTTTTTTACAATATTTTCTTGACTTGACGTGACTTATGATATCTGACAGCGCTTCTACTATATTGTAAGCGGAGCATAGCTGTCAGTTAATCATCATTGTATTGTAATTTGTAGTTTTTCTCCTTTTAATATCTTAGGGCCAATATTTCAAAGCCACCCTAAGGTACAGAATCATCCTTAGCGCAAGTTTGACAGTGTCTTAAAGTTCTCTATAGAAATAGACCTTTAAGAACGTAGTCATCTTAGACTTAACGCGTCAATTGACCCTCAAATCAATTTAAAACATATTTTTTTAGGTTTATCATAACTTTAAGGCTACCTTAGCTAATGTCTAACTTAAGGAACATTCAAATATCGGCCCTTAGATAATAAAATGTTTCCTCAAATACATTTTTATAGCAAAAATTGAAACTTATTTTGAAAGTCAAACTGCTGGAACCGGTAGGAATAGAATGAGCAGAATTTTAGTTTTTAATGAAAAAAAATTAGTACATAATATGAATTTTTATGTGAAGCGATCACATATAGTTATAGAACCATTATATTGCTAATACCATCTGCAATTATGTCCCCGCTATGGTCATCGAAGGGGTAATAGTGAGTTTGCGCAGTTCGGAAATTTCCTTGTGAAAGTAAACATTCGACAGGACCGGATTTCAACTTTTTTAATGTAAATTTCACTGGTTAGTTCGGAAAAATATTGCAATCAAAATTTCGATTAGTTCGATTTAAGACGGCGTTCCATGCATACGATTTCTGACGATATGATGATCCGACGGTGCCCTGATTGGTGTAAAATTTTGGTGCCAAATTCCGTTCGAATATTTGAAACGATCGACACGATGAGCTTTATTTTAACTTTCATCCGACGTCGTATGTTTCTTAACCTCACTTTCTTCTAAACCAAAAATTAAGAATGAAAGACTATATTGACTATTTTGGGAATTATTATCAGCTACTAATGCACCAAATTAAAAATACATTAATTTTAAGGTTAGGTAGTGACCACATATATATTATATTGAATACGAGTGACACCTCTTCTTTTTTTTATAAGCTTTTTAGTGAAATTCGGTTCCGAAGATCGGATCATGTTATAAGCAAAATATTTTCGTATATATTATGTACCTACATACCTGAAATACTCTATACCTGGTATAGATCCACAACTTTTGCAAAAAAGCACCATGCACTTGTGTCCTTTCATCTTAAACAAAACAAGCCACTAACATATCAAACAGCGAATCACCACAAATTAAAAACTCCTTTACAAAAATTGTTGTTAGGTAATGAAGCACTAATATACAGACAACAATGTGGATGCATCACTTTTTATTCTGTAATTTGAAAAAGCATCCAGAACCAAAGATGGCGACGAATAACAACCAACAAATAATGTCGGGTCGGCTTTGACGCGATCGATAAAATTTCCACCCTACTGCGCAAACTCAATAGTACCACGCCATCTCCCATAGCGGGGACACTTTTTGTAATTTGGAACGTTCGTATTGGCAATATAATGTATATATATATATATATATGTGGAAGCGATCGATAACACTGAGTTTATCGTTTTTAGTTTAACCATTAATGAGAAGACTTGATGGAGGTGTAGAATAAAATTAATATTTTTCAAAAAACAGTTGTTTAATTTATCCTAAAAAGGGGACCGCTAGAACTTGCGGGGAGGGGGGGGGTGGGGGGTGGAGATTTACGTTGTTGTTAGCTTTCGATTTAAAAGCTGCGTTTAATCACAGGTTGCCAAGCAGGCACTATTTTATGCGAACGTTTAGCCAAATATACTTAGTTTTTTTCTAACCTAAAACTGGACTCGGAAAGTTAACGGATTGGAAAACGCTATGAAAAAATTGCGTTAAAAAATATAATGTTATAGGAATAAACAATTTCAAATAATGAAAATTTTCAAATTTTTGTCACAGATCTCCCAGAAACTTGTCGATACCTCAATCGACATGTCAGACAATCTAAATATCAATAAATTAACTAAAAAACTTTATTATTAACGGCTAAAACTTCACGAAAAGAAATACTGATCAGCTGATGACTCTCGTCTCTTTCTAACCTGCTAAAAAGCGGCATATTTTTTTATTAAATTGATGCAACATAGATGGCTCTGATTGCTCATTTGGGATTGTTTGGGATCCTCATCTTAATGAATAATTGAGGACCTACCAACTAGGTGCAAAAGCCGGCCTGGTTACCCAAAAATCTGGTCGACACGGGTAAGCAAATAAGGGAAAATAGGATAAATAAACACTCGTATAACACATTAAAATACTTTATTAAATCAAATTGTTTTGTGCAAATTACTATTGGTACACTAATAAAAACAACACATATCTATCAATCTAAAAGAAATCTCAAAGATTTGATAATAATATAAAACACTTAAAAATAAATTCTATCTGATTCTAGATTACTAAAAAAAAACAAGGCACTTTTTTAAGACACATTCAGTATCTAAGTTGTATTTATAACAATATGACACATATAAATTTTCCTATAAAAGAATAATAAATCAGCATTTTATTTTTTTAGGAATATTAAGTTGAATGTTTTAGGTTTTTTTTTTAAAGTCCAAACATAAAAATAAATGTTATTCTTAAAGGTCGGTGTTACATGCCGCAAGATTCTTTCAGCAAGACATTGCAAAAGCTAAACGTAACCTGCATGTTTTTGCAATTCGTCTTTCAATTGCAGGAATTGGTCTTACACTTGCAGAACTATCGAACCAAACCGATAAGCTAGAGCCTGGCCCGAATAGATCAGCCGAGTACGATCGTGCGCCTCGCAGGTAATCGTGCAGCGTGTAAAACGGCCTTTACACATAAAAATCAAGTAAAATAAAGTAATAATTTTTCAAAATGAAGAAAAACGACTGAAGCTAAAATAAATATTTACAAAAATTGTATTTGTAATTTCCGATATATTTGCGTTTTGAAAATTATTTACAAAAAGTCTCAACATTTGCGTATTTTATAAACTATTCGCCTACGGTTTGAAAACGACAAATAGCTCCCGGTATCATCTCAGATTTGAATTATCGTCGAAAGTAAAAAAGGTACTTATACTGCAATGGCGGCTCCTGGAGTAGAGCTCTCGGCCGTCATGGAACAAATAACAAGCTTATGTAGAATCGCCTAGGGCACAACAGCGTCAAATCGGTTGATACCGATTCGTAGCCGGTTTAATAAGCTCTGGTTTTCCTATTAAGTTACAAGTGTGTTATATTTACTATAAAATAATTTTCTTCAACTAATATTACAAGATAATTAAGCAAATGGGGCGTCCTGTGCCTGTTTTGACGTTTCTTATGTAATATAATGAGTAAAAGCGCGTCAATTCTATTGCGGAATTAGACAAAGATGATACGTAAATTCGGGCCACACCAATTCAATTGGGCATGAACCGCCACCGTCATAATGTAGGTACCTGTAAATATTTTTTATAACTACAGAATAAAAATCGGCTTAAAATATTATAAGGGTGATTATAGTGAGATGGTAAAAATTTGCCATAACTAAAATTGAAAAATATAATATGTAATAAATACGTTTTTTTTTGCTCTTCAAGTTCTGAACCGTTTAAACAAGTTTTAAAAAAAATAGAAGCATAATAATATCGACGCATTAAAATAGCGTTTGCGAAGGCTGTATAAGTACATATAACAGGGTGTTATGGCAATGACTTATTATATTTAAATAGGTGACTCCTACGCAGTCCAAGAGAAAGTCTACATACTTTTTTTTTTAAATCGAATATCTAAATACTAAGGTAAAAACCCTTTTTACCCACATACTGTCGCGCCGTTACATCTGGATTCACTTTACAACAATGTGGGTCACTAGAGTATACTAACAGTGTTGTCAGATCACACCGCGTGTCTCGCCCTTACTTGAATACTGGCGGCGCACCCTTCATACTTCAGTAGCCTTCGCGACTCTGGAGTGGAACGACGTCGAGCGTTCCACGTGCTTGACGTATACGAATTTTAAACGTTTTGTTAGTTGTATTGCCCGATTTTTTTTTTGTTGTGAAATAATTCATAATAAGAAATGTTGTGATGTGATTTCAAATTTGTGTGATATTATCTACTGTTAGTTCTGTTGAAAAGCATACTTTTTGTGTTTTATTTTTTTATGGAATTTAGTTATAAAACGGATTATTTAAAAATAAGATCGAAGGTAAGAAAGTATGTACCTTAAAATTGCAGTTTTCTTTGTCTAAAAAGTTTGAAAAAGAAGTGATAACGCGCGCCAAGCCGTCTCGTTGTCAAAAACTGAACACGTGCGTTTAGAATTACAATGACAACACCGCCTACAATGCGCTGACCTCTTTTGAACCTCGAGACTGCCTCAATAAAATATTGATTGCGAAGGGCCTCAGGAGCGGCCACGTAAATTTTGAGATTTCATATAAAGTGTATATTTCGCTTACTAATTCAAAGCGCCATTTATGGTTATTTTTCTTCAATTTATTTTCATCTCGGGATTTGCCGGTTTAAATATAATACGTCATTTCCATAACACCCTGTATTTATAGGATTAAATAAAATTATATCTTGATTTCTTGGAAATAAACAATCTATTTTCTCGCATAAACGAAGGACTTGTGGCCATCACCGAAAAGCCACTTTTAGAATTAATTTTCGTATCTATTGTCCACGTATAGATAGATTTTCAATATCCTCACATCCCTAGGACTGATTTCGGTCCTGTACTTTGTCCGTCTTTGATTGGCCGACATAGATGCAGGCGAAGTTGCCTAAGGAACAGCTTTAAAAATATGACCCGTGAACGGTGCGCACCAACCCATTTTTTCGCTCGTAAAATTTAACTTTTCACTGCGCATCCCATAAGCTGCACAATAAAATTGACTGGGAAGTTTTCAAATTAACGCCCGTAGATGTATTAGGCTTACAAATTCAAGTCGATTAGGTTCGTTTTACCATCTCGCGACAACCTACCCATAAATCGAAATTGAAATAGTCTAAAAAATTCAGTAAAATGATAAATAGTCCCTCTATATTCAATTATACTTAGCTGTGATACCTATTATCTATATATTTTGTGCTATATTCGACTGTATGAGATAAAAACTATAAGTACAACATATAATATATCAATACTAACACGTATATAAATATTAGAAAGTATATTAGAAAGTTTTTATTTACAGTTTCTGGAAAATTAATAAAATGCAGCAGAGAAGTCGTTACGATCGATTTTTCGATAATTTTTTTCTGTTCCCGTGGCAAGCTGCTTAGTTTTCGAGATACTATTACTAAATCGTTAATTAAATAATTTCTCCTGTCATTTTCAAGATAGTAAATTCCCGAAAATTAACAAAAATAAGTCCTCGACAATTTTACTTTACCCTCTATATATAAATATTTGTTTCTTATCCCAGGTTTGGTTTCTCTGACTGCAAATATTACAGTAGACACTCGATAGTGTGAACATCGCCTAACGGAAACTTCGCATACTGGGAACAAGATGTTAATGATTCAAGAACACCGTATACCGTGAACAAACCAAACCTTCACTAATGGAAACAAACTAAAAATTTACATTATGTGGCAGTGGTTGTTCCGCGGTGCTGTAAATCCCCGATATATGCGGTACTTCCCCACCGCGGGCGCTGTGTTAGCTAGAAATGCACACGTTTTGTGCCAGTTGTTCGATGTTTATGCATACTAAAGGCCGTATTACAGTCGGGAATTTTTATGGCGCCAGCAATGGCAATTATAATTCAAGAATTCAGGCGCACTACACCGTTCTCCGTACTACAGTCGGAAATTCTACTCTTCTGACAATTAAAATGACACGGATTCATGCGCAGTACACTGTTCCCGATCAGCTGTCTCTCATTACCAGAAATGGGGCAGGCGCCATTTTAATTGCCCTTGCCGGCGCAATTGGGTAGACATGGATTATTCTGTTATTTTTAACTGTTTATTATTTGGCCGAACCAGGTATGAACAGGTAATGGCCATTTAAACCCACTGGTACTTAAATTAGCAGTTTACATTCTTTATTAAACTTATGGACTGCTAATTCAGCAACTTTTTGCACCTCCTATTTGTAAATAGCAGTAGCTGCTTTAACTGGTAATCAAAACGAACAGGTTTGCACATCTCTAATTCTGGGGATATTTTAGGGATTTCGACAGTACCCACTGCTGTTCTGACCGTCGACAATGCTCCAGCTGATCGAAAACGGTTTACTGCGCATGAATACGTGCCATTATAATTGCTGGCGCAAGAGAAAAAATTGCCTAGTCTAATACGGCCTTTACTATAATGTTATAAGGATAATAATAACAATTTCAAATATGAACAATTTTCAAATTTTTGTCACAGATCTACCTGAAACTTGTTGATACCCCAATCGACATGTCAGACAACCGAAAGATCAATAAATTAACTAAAAAACTTTATTATTAACGGCTAGAACTTCACGAAAAGAAATATTGATCATCTGATGACTCTCGTTTCTTTCTAACCTGCCAAAAAGCGGCATTTTTTTAATTAAATTGATGCAACATAGATGGCTCCGATTGCTAATTTGGGATTGATTGGGATCCTCATCTTAAGCCAAAAACTTTATCACAATTTTGTAACGGCCGTTTTCTTTGCACGTAAATGATAAATTTAAAATGGAGACCAACAAATTTGCCGCAGCTAACACAAAAATTATCGAAACTAAAAAAATTACGTAACTGATGATAGACTTGAATTCTCAAACAATTTTTTGTCCAGAAATTAGTAAAAACTTTTCACTATACTTAGACGTTATAATCTTAACAGACCCTTAATTGAGATTGCACTCAAATATATCAAAAAAAATCTTAATATCTCAAAACTACGAGCTTTAACAAATCAAAATGCGAGTCGAGTCGACGTTTTCGACCATCCTACTCGCCCAAATTATTTATTGCACATTTTAGCTTTCCGAGTATTTTTCTGTATTGCTTCTTGTTTTAAAAAACCTTCTATCTGGGACGGAGAATTATATTTAAAAAAATGTAGTGAACCTAGTCCTCTAGTTGAACAATATCAAACCTAGTATTTGCTTTTGGCCTTTAGCTTAATTTTTGAATATACTGCATAAATTATGCTATAAAATTAACACATTTATTTGATCACACCTATGATATATCATAATATATAAAATTATACTTACTATATTATACGATACGTTTAAGTCTCTACACTGAAGAATACCTACCTCCTCTTTCATATTGCTTTATTTTAAAATATTTCCAGAAAAACTTACTCTTTAATAACGCTAAAAGCGTTCTTATGTTCGATTGGACAAAAATCAAAATTCAACGTGTGCGGTGTAGAGAACCGCCATATTTTCAAACGTAAGTAAATTTTCCTGGCAAAACAAAAGTCGGTACTCTATCTATTCGATATTTTCTTCTCAAAAATTGGCACTTTTATAATGTTTGTACTTTAATAAAAAAGTATTAGTAAAAGTTAAATAATAAAATTAATGTTTAGTCTCTAATACTAAGGTTTAGCAAAATAACAATGCTTAATGTTTTCGACGTCGGTATAGCAAAGGATAATCCTGAAATATTGCAGGAACTAATTTTTCTCTAGCCGCAAAATACGTTTTATGGGTTCATCGATAAAAAACATCGAGATTCGTTAAGTTCAACAAAATTTCTCGTATTTGTTTAACCGAAATATCATTTCTCAATTAAAAATGTATTATTCATAAAGTGAATTCTCGTATCCTTTACTACACGAGTGAAACTATCTACAAAGAACTTAGATTTTAGTAGCTATAGGTGAATATGAAATAATGAAACCTAGTGCAACCTCAAAAGAACTGTACGTCTGTGAAAAAAAAATGTTCAGTCTACAAAATACAGGTTGTTCCTTAGTGACTTGCTAATATTTCAGGGTGTGATTCCTTATGTCATTTTATAAAGAAAACTTCGACGCAACGGCTTAAATTTTTGCTACAGGGTGTTGAATTTTAATTTTTTAAATGGTTATTTTTTAATATCTCCGAAAGTACTTTAAATATTATTTTCAATTTTGGTATGTGTTAATAGGATATAGAACCACAAATTTTAGTTAGAAACGTTATTCAATTGTTCCACCAGTGGCGTCCCTGCAAACATGTCCTCTGATATTTTTTACAAAAAGATGGTACGCCACTGACATTTTTCCATGTGGATATTTTTTCTGATTAGCCTGGTCAATTCTACATGAAAACGGTCTCTTGAGTTTTTCTCGTCAGACGCACCGTTCTTGATTAAAACCACTAAGTTCATATTGAAACTCATTATTATTAACATTGATAAAATAATTAATGATAAATTTTGTTTTATAAAAATTGTTGGAAATGGCCACCTTCACTTAAAAGGCATGCTTCCGCCCGTCTTCGCATCGAATTGCCCACTCCAACAATTTTTATAAAACAAAATTTATCATTAATTATTTTATTATGTTAATAATAATGATGAATTTAGTGGTTTTAATCAACGACGACAACTGACGAGAAAAACCAAAGGGACCGTTTTCATGTAGAATTGACCAGGCTAATCAGAAAAAATATCCACATGGAAAAATGTCAGTGGCGTGTCATCTTTTTTGTAAAGAATATCAGAGGACATGTTTGCAGGGACGCCACTGGTCGAACAATTGAATAACTTTTCTACCTAAAATTTGTGGTTCTATATCCTATTAATATATGCCAAAATTGAAAATAATATCTAAAGTACTTTCGGAGATATTAAAAAATAACCATTTAAAAAAATAAAAATTCAACACCCTGTAGCAAAAAATTTAAGCCGTTGCGGACATATGTTCATATGAACTTTTCTTTATAAAATGAGCTAAGGAATCACACCCTGAAATATTAACACGTCATTAAGGAACACCCTGTATACAGGGCGCTATTTCGCCAGTGGACCGAGGAGGGCGAAATAATACCGGTAGTTCTTATAATCATTTTTCCTAATGTCCCTGCTGACAAAGATATCGGGCCTCAAAGACATTTTCGATTATAAATTTTAAACACTCATGTATATTTTAAAGAAATTTATTTAAAAAAATCGACCATATTAAGTTTGGATTTCCCACGTCCCCGTATATGTACAAGAGCGATTCCAGTATCTTAGTCCATATGGACTGTACAAAGTTACAAAATGCCATTAAAATCTACAGGATTGCCCAAAAGTTATAATCGAAAATGTCTTTGAGGCCCGACATCTTTGTCATTAGGGACAATTAGGAAAAATTATTATATGAACTACTAGTATTATTTCGTTATCCCCTGTGCGCTGGCAATAGTGCTCCTATGTACTTACCCGACACCCAACATGAGTTATGTTGAGGTTTGCATAAGTTTCTACGACACGCCATTTGTAATAAGCTCGGTGTACATAATTGTTCTGTATTAGCCGAGTATAGCTTAACAATTACCAAATAAAATATCGGTAAGTACGATGAAGGTTGGCGCGAGATCCTAGCATACATGAACTCCTGGAGAAAATTAACGCAACATCATAAATTTGCCATATTTTTTATGCTATTTTTTTTCTGAATTTATGATCCGATTTGAATGATTGTTTTTTTGCATTGTAGGTTGGTTCCTTGACAATGTCATAGTTTTCGCTGTTATGATAAAAATTTAATTTCCGATTTATACTGGGTGTACTAAAAATGCTATGTTTTTTTCCGAAAATTCGCATCACCCTGTGGAGTATATTAGCCACCGAAACATATTGCAGTCGACATTAGACGGTAGGTCCATCTTTCCCCAACATTTTCCTTTTTGGTTTACTTCATTATCTCTGTTATTAAAAGAGATACACCGTTTTATAGCGTAACATGTTTTTATAGACTTTAATATTCAACACATTCATTGTTAAATGTTTTCAAGTAGACTTATGGACTTTTTCTGACATTGCAAGCGACGTGTCAGCAGATGTTGTCAATGGTCAAATAAAATTCGCCATACTGATAAAAACTGTTCGGAAACTGCTTATTAAACGTTCGTTTCGTATGCCCAGTTGCCCGACGAGTATTTTAATTTTGAAACCTACTTGAAAACATTTAACAATGAATGTGTTGAATATTAAAGTCTATAAAAACATGTTACGCTATAAAACGGTGTATCTCCTTTAATAACGGAGATAATGAAGTAACCAAAAAAAGAAAATGTTGGGGAAAGATGGACCTACCGTTTAATGTCAACTGCAATATGCTTCGGTTGCTAATATACTCCACAGGGTGATGCGAATTTTCGGAAAAAAAACATAGCATTTTTAGTACACCCAGTATAAATCGCAAATTAAATTTTTATCATAAACAGCGAAAACTATGACATTGCCAAGGAATGAAGCTACAATGCAAAAAAAATCATTCAAATCGGATCATAAATTCAGAAAAAAAATAGCATCAAAAATATGGGAAATTTACGATGTTGCGTTAATTTTGTCCAGGAGTTTATTAAAATTACATTTAAAAATAAGGAAAAAACCGCTAGTCCTCGTCAAATTGCTAAAAATGTACTTTGTCCAATGCTTAATACCTTTAAAACCGGTATCGGTTCATTCGCAACATGTACACCTTGCTGCATACATACCGCGCTACGTCGATAATTAAAAAATGGTGACAATTAGACATAAAATAAAAAGTGAGATTATTAATAAGAACAGTAGTACAACGAACATGTTAGTGATGTGCAATAATCGATAAAACAAGAAAGATGTTCGATTTTATGCATACTAATCCACTCAGTCATATATCCCCGCAAAGTTTTCGATCATTCCTGTATAATGTTATTCCCTTTGAAAATATTTGTGCAATGAAAACAATTTGAACGTTCGATTTTTTAAGGGACGAGGGTGTTTTTCGCGATTTATATCAATTTCCAGTATAAGATCGAACGTCTTTCTTATTTTATCAATTTTTGGTAGTAGTTAAACAACGTACCGCTACCCCATAAATTTCTAGCAATGTCCGGGCATGGTTCCCCCTGATGGGTTCCGTACGGGTTAGTCGGGTTGGCTTATTTGGACAACGGGTTTGGTGACGTGTGGGTTAGCACCATCGTAAAGCTGGCCCAATTTTTGGTTAACAGGAAAAGAAAGAAAAACAGATTGTTAGTATTTTTTTTTTGTTTAAATGTGACTATTAATTTATAAAGCTGATTTAATTTTTAACTAATGATTAATTTATTGATTTTAGTGAGGAACGAGCAGTTGGTTTTCGGTATACTGTGTCTTAATCTACTGCAGTGGCACCAGTGTCATTTTTAAGTCGATCGGAGAATTATAAATCCTTCAAAAGGTTACCCATTAGATTGCCCATATAAAAAGAAACGAATTGAAATGTTGCATACAGCAGAATATTCACTATTATTATTATTGTCAAATTGATATCAATCGAACCTTGAAACAGAGTGCTATTTAGCCCTGCGTCTAGCGCCATCCACGCCTGCACCTCCTTTGTGGCTGGATATTATCTAATTCGGGTTTGGTCTAAAAACTAAGATTTTATTTTTCCTTGAAAAATTCTGTTCTTTGTTCGGCAATTCCTTGAGCTGCATAAAGAAATCTGGTAATGGCAAACGAATTCCTTGAATATAAGTAATTTTTAACTTAAAAGTAAATATAGTTAACTTTAAAACCATCGAAGATACTATTTATAACATTGAATAAAAATGAACTTTCTGTTCCAAATTGACGAGGGAAACGAGGACGTTATTTTAAATAAAAGTTGAAACTAGAAGAATAGGTATATGGAAAATTTGTTAGTTAATAACAATTATATGTAGTACAAGAAAACAAAAAAATATTCCCAATTTAACTACAAAAATCTCTATTAATAATCGCTTGCTGTAGCGAAAAACCCAACTGGCCTAATACACATGCGAAATATTAGGAAAACTGACACTGGTACCTGAACCTGAGACTTATGGCTTACATGTTACCACTGCATGTCCTTACTAGTATAGTGCATGAATTTAAAAATAACCAAGTGGAAGTCCATAACAACGGACTGAAGCGATTGCAAAAGATAGAATATCTTGTAATATTTTAGTTGTTGTGCCTCTTCGCAAATATTAGCAGTAGTATCACAGTCATAATTTCATTAGTACTCCATAGTTCCGAAAATAATTTTGCATCTTTGTTCCAATCAATTAAACCGGTTTTTCATATTCACTGATTTTTTGAGAAGTTTGGCAACACCCCGTTATAACTAGAAGTGTTTATGCTGCCATCTGTAAACGGAGGGATAAACTGAACTGAAAATCTTAGTTAAAAACGTGCGATGTGGCTCATTCAGCCGAGATCCATTTGTATTCACACCGCGGGCTTCCTACAGCGATATTATCCATGGTTAAATTAACTGTATTGAGTATATAAAGTTTGTGAAATGTTATTATGAGCCATAAATAGGCAACAACGCTTTATATTGTTATGAATGACTGTGATTACTCTACAAATATGCACGACAGACTACAACCGAAAAATAAGAGTGCAATAAGTATGAATTTTTAAAAAGCAATAAAATTGGTTAGTTGTAAAAGCGAGATCATTATCGTGGGCCTGTTTCTATACAAAATTAACATAAAATTAATTAAATCCCGTGAAGACAGTACAAAAATTAGTTGAATGATGCAAATTGTAAATACAGTGCTGCTCAGACCCCCTCGATAGCCCATTCACACTACCTTGGTTATTTTTACTTCATTCACTCTTAAAAAGAAAAAAATAGTTACTTGGCCATGTGTGGAATTATTAGAAAATATTAAAAATTAGTTAAATGTGTGTTAATATTGCAAAAAGTTAATCAAAATTACTAAAAATACAAGTTAGATACTGTAAAATGACGGAAAAAAAATTGCAGTTTCCTTTTACCGATAGACAGCTATCGCAAAATTACTCGCCGCGGCGATAACGTTTCCGTTGGCCGTAGTGTTGACTTGCGGTATTTGTCTAACGACAAAAGGAAAACTTTTATTAAAAATGAGTGCCTTTGGTACAAATTTTCGTTAAGATTAGTTAAATACAAAGGAGAGTTTTTGAAATTTGAAATAAAAGATTTTCAATGAGATTTTCGTATAAATATATTTTCCACATTGGCGCAAGTCAACAACATATACAAAAAAAATATAATTAAAATCTAGATAATATAAACGATTTAAAAAACTACTTAAGAACTAGTGAAATAATATTTTAAAGGTTCCGTTTTGCGTTTATATATTTCGAGAACCCTCAAAAATACTCTTAGTAAATATTTAAATTCGAAAAAATGTATTCTTTACGTACACACAACCCCCACAATTACTTTTTAAAAAAGGGCCCGAGTAAGTGACTTAAGTACTGCACTGCACGACAATACATTCCGAACAAGGATAATTTTAGGCCGGTTTGTAGTCCCGTAACTTTATAAGGTTTGTTCCAACACCCTATTTTTGTATCGTTCTAGAACCGTCACGAAACTGTTGGAATCGATTTTGTGCGCAGGCGTTAATTTTGCACTGTTTGTTGCCGATGCACAAGGGAGGCAAGGTTGGTACGTTTTTGTGACCATTCTGTGTAAAAATCTCAGCTGATCGCCTGTCTGATTCTAGGAAAGAAGTTTAGTAATTAGTTAATTATCATAACATTCATAAATCACAACCCTACTTTTGTTGTTTTGATTTCTTCGTCTAAGCTTGAGTATTATCTTTTTTCGTTCCGTTTTGTTGTATTTAATAATCATGAAAGAGAATAACGTTTAATGTTAAGAATATCTTGTAGGTTTGGGAACCGGATTATACAAATTTAATAAGAATAAATTAAATAATCAAAATATTAAGCAACAACTCCTACAAAACAAGGCTAAAAGAACTGCATGAATGCCAGGAATACAAAAACAACGGTTAAAATTCTTAGGGCGCAAGTCAGTACAAGCGGTTCCTGGTCTTGGCCATGTATCGTTTTTACCGTTCAGGAACTGGTTTGCGAACGATCACAATTTGGTTGGAACACCAAAGGGATCGCCAGCTACACCGTTTTGTATCGGTTGGAACGCCTTTCGACTACTACGCATGTGCGTGACCGTACATTGTACGATTTTTAGGGTGGTTGGAACGAACCTTATTGTTTTCCGATCTTAGTGAGCGAAGTTAGCTTCATTATGCTTTGTTTTGCAGTGTTGCCTTTTCTGCAACACAATGGCTATTGGTTCACGTCATTACCTGTTTTTTAAAGAAAGTCGCATGGTAGAAGTGATAAGAACACGAGGTGGCAATGGCCACTATTGACTTTTGGATATTTGTTTTGCTACTTGATAAAATAATATAATTTGTGAATAAAATTGAAAAACCACTACTTTCTCAAAAAATTTGTATCTTCTTTCAAAAAGTAGATAATGACGTGAACCAGAAATCATTGTGTTAAGTAAAAGTCGCGCTTCAAAACAAGACGTAATGAAGCTGAAATCTACCGCTCAATTTTCCACAGAGCGGTACGAAATTAAGGGTAAAAAAGAAATTTTTGTTTATGCATAGTATGCATAATTTATGTGTAATAATGAAGACATCAGTATTTCTTGACGACTAAAATTCCGAGGCACAAGACTACACTTTGCTCAAAATTTCAGCAAGGCTATAAACCCGACTACATTATCTTTATCCGGAAATTAATGTCGTCAACATCCAGTGACTTAAATCACTCGAGAATCACTGCTTAAAATAACTTAAAAAAGTGCATAAAACAACGAATAAAAATATACACAACTACACTATGTATAAAAATGTAAATAAAATTTTTTAGACTAGGTATCACAAACCTTGTGATGTCGAGGTACTTGTTCTATACTAACGATTATAGTTTTCAAAAACTAAGCGATACTAAAAATGGTAACCATATATTGAAAGCAGTAAAACTTCGGCCCTTGTTTTTTGTTCGAGAGAAAATTATCGAAAATATTTAACAATTTGATGCGCTTGGAAACCCGTAACAAATAATCTCTTGAATTAAGAAATAAACGGTCGCTTTCGTGTCATCATCTAGCTAGAAACGTTGATAAAAATCGCCGAAAGCTTTTTAGGCTTTGACACAACGACTATCTTTTATTATAGACACCTGAAAGAAAGAGATACAACACTGTAACGAAAAATAAAAAGGAAAATCAACTAACCTTTCATAAAAGAGCATTTTTAAGAGAGCGCGCCGGCTCTCTGATACGGGTGCTCTCTTATTTGTCCAAGATGGCGCCGTTGCTTGGCACCTGTACATACAGAACGATTAGGACCTTGAGATTCAGAACGGCAGGGGGGGGGGGGGGGGGGGTGTTTCATTACAAATCCACACCTTATTATTGGTCGAAATTTACCTTTTTAAATGTTTAAGATGGCATTCTGATAACGACGTCTATTAAATAATTTAATATGGCACAAAATGCACATCCACGTATAAAAAAAATATGAAAACTTAACCGTAACTGGAAAAAAATAAATTTCGACAACTAAATAGAGGAAAATGGTAAAATAAACTAATAGACTAAAAATACTACTTCGT
Organism: Barypeithes pellucidus; assembly: GCA_963991005.1. NCBI lineage: Eukaryota > Metazoa > Arthropoda > Insecta > Coleoptera > Curculionidae > Barypeithes > Barypeithes pellucidus. The sequence continues at coordinate 12,226,488 of OZ022565.1, read as the reverse complement.
AGCTACTAACACTACTGTGACTTAAACGACAATTAAAGCATTTGAAATTGATTAAAACTATAATTCAGCAATTTTTTCTATTATGTACAAAAAAATAGTACATTTTTGTGTTAAGAGTCGATGTCTCTAAAGTCGCAGAGGCGTGGAACAACCATATATGATTTTCCTCGAGTACTATACAGGGTGTCCCAGATAGGAATGCACTCTACGGGGATTTCGTTAAACATAGGACACAAAGAAATGAGCAAATTAGGCAAAAGTTGCACATTAGGTCATATTTAAAGAATTCCGAATATTTCCCAAGATCCGACGTTTTGGTTTTTTCGCAACCTCACCAACTTTCTTTTTTTTTTTCAATAGTAGTAACATTTTATTCTATTCTTTATGAACTCCGCTTTATATTCTGAATCCAACGATTTGATCTGATTTACAAAAATAATGTAACATAAATCATGTTTTCATTAATTTTTTAACCTCAAAATAATAATAATAAATAATAGGTGTGATATATCGTTATATACAGGGTGTCCCAGAATATGTGGGCAATCTCCCGAGTTCAGATAGAACACTTGAAAATAACAGGAGAAGTTCTTATAAATTTTCTTCCTACGGCCTCCTCTACGGAGATACGGGGGCCCATAACGGACGTCCCTGGAAACCGTTGTTTTTTAAATAATTTTTTAAGTATTAGGTGTAATTTAATAATTTTTTAGTGTAATGGTTACTAGATGAGTCTTCTTAAAATTCGCCCTTTTAAACACATTTGGCTTATTTAGATTGCCAGGGACGGGCTACACGTAACACAAAAATGCTTTTTTCTTGTACACCTTGTATGATGAAGGAACGACAATAATATTTTTGGATACTCTAAACCTTGAGCTGAAAAAAAGGTACTCTTGATCAATGTTGATAAAATGAACTGTTTTCGAGAAAAAAATATTTGTGTTCCTACATTAAATGCATGTCGGCATATTCAGTATACGTAAATTCCATTACTAAGTTAGTAACTAATAAGACAAGGGAGAAAAACCGCAAATTTCAAGACACTGCCATAAACTGACACTGGCATAAATATTCGTATTTAAATCGGTACATGTGAAAAAAACCATAGCAACAATGAGGGAATTTTATGAACACAAAACAACAACCAATCAAAAAAACATATTGAACAAAAATATTTTTTATTCGAAAACAGTTCACTTTATCGACATTGATCAAGGGTACCTTTTTTGAAGCTTAAGGTTTAGAGTAGCCGAAAATATTATTGACGTTCCTTCATCATACAAGGTATACAAAAAAAAACATTCTTGTATTACGTCTAGTCTGTCCCTGGCAAACTAAATAAGCCATATGTGTTTAAAGGGGCGAATTTTAAGGAGACTCATCTACTAACCATTATACTAAAAAATTATTAAATTACACCTAGTACTTAATAAATTATTTAAAAAACAACGATTCTCCGTAGAGGAGGCCGTAGGAAGAAAAATGTATAAGAACTTCTCCTGTTATTTTTAAGTGTTCTATATGAACCCGGGAGATTGCCCACATATTCTGGGACACCCTGTATAACGAGATCTCTCTAGAGCGCATTATTTTCTGGGACACCATGTATAGTATAATTGAGTTTGAGAATAATCGGTATTTTTTCCTTTCTGCCGCATTTCTTGCACAACCTAAAATTTACTGGACTATATCCCATTTTTGTTAATAACAAAGACATTTTTTTAGAACTAAAACAGCTGGCTAATTAAAGAAGCTAAACGTCTAAACGATGGATCGAGGCGACATCACTTTAACACAAAAACGTACATCGGGTAATTCCTAGCGAACGGTTTTTCTCTATAAAATATTTTAAAAAATAAATGCAGTGACAAATACAAACCGTTCTATATAGCTTTCAAAAATTCTAAACAACCTATGGTTTTAAATAAAGTTATTTATTATTGGCTATATTTAAATATATGTATATATACTAGATTATTTGACTCCGTCGCAACCACGCGTATAAAGGTATCAGTTTTGTAGAACAATATTAACACGTGATTTGAAATATTTTATCTACATACACTATTATTAAAAGTGTACTTTTAACGCTTGTTGTAAGTGGCTGAAATCTCTGATTGAGTTAGTGACAGCGAGGTTCCCATGTAACTAAACAAAGAACTAAGGGGCGATATTTCAAAGTCATCTTAAGGTACAGAATGACATAAGTCATCCTTAGCACAAGTTTGACAGTATATTAAAGTTCTTTTTAACTTTTATCTAAAGGAATAGATCTTTAAGAGCTGTGGTTAATCGCAGGTTGCCAAGCAGGCACTATTTTATGCGAACGTTTAGCCAAATATACTTAGTTTTTTTCTAATCTAAAACTGGATTCGTAAAGTTAAAGGATTGGAAACCGCTATGAAAAAATTGCATTAAAAAATATAATGTTATAAGAATAATAATAACAATTTCAAATAATGAACAATTTTCAAATTTTTGTCACAGATCTTCCTGATACTTGTTGATACCCCAATCGACATGACAGACAATCTAAATATCAATAAATCAACTAAAAAACTTTATTATTAACGGCTAAAACTTCACGAAAAGTAATATTTCTAACCAGCCAAAAAGCGGCATCTTTTTTAATTAAATTGATGAAACATAGATGGCTCTGATTGCTAATTTGGGATTGTTTGGGATCCTCGTCTTAAGGACGTCGTCATTAGACTCAAATTAACTTAAAACGTAGTTTTTTAAAGGTTTACCTCAAACATTAAGAGTGCCTTAGCTAAGGTCTAACTTAAGGTAATATTCAAGTATCGGCCCTTAATTTTGGAATTTTTATTTTAGTATACATATATATTATATGTATTATTTTTTGTTCATTGTAGCGGCTGGTTTAATAACGTTTATAGATAAAATATTGTGTATCAACATTTAAATGCTAAAAATAGATCAATTAAACAAAAATGTCGCTCATGATCCTGTCAAAACAACAAGTCGCTCCCTTTTTTTTATACATAAAATACGCGTGGCCAGACATCATATTCAATTTTTTTCATAGCACCAACTTTTTCAGCAAATAATTTAACAAATCCTACACTACAGCGTTTGTCGAACGCTATTTTTCCTTTTTCTACGACTAATTCTACAAAATTCGCTCAATAAAAACAGATTCAATGTAGAAGATGCTTAAAAATTAAATAAAAGAAAAATAAAAAAAAATTGACCAGAATAAAAATGTACGTTGGACGTACTAAGACTGTATATAAAATCTATAAATATAAGGTTTCTCTTATTATAACTATGCCTCTAAAAAATAATAAAAAGAAAGGGAAAATTTGAGCCACTAGAAAAATGCAGTTTTTAACTAAATGAATTGATAGCTTCGCCCCACTTACAGGGTGTTGCAAACCATTTTCGAGACCAAAAAAATAACTAAATTGAAAATAAAGCATTTTAGGACATATATGAGTATATGTATGAACCTTTCGATTTAAAATTGATACACTCACCCATTAAAATATGTACAGGGTGTTCAATTTTCGACACTTTTACAGGGTATCTCCGTAACTGTTAGTGCTATCAAAAAAGTAATGTAGGTGTTATTTGCTATTTTTGGGTCAATCTTAAAATGATAAAATCAAAATTCGAATTCCATTTAAAAAAAAAACGAGGTTAGGTCCGATAACGATCTTATCTGACCCCGTATACTTATTCTGAAAACGGCAGATTATTCAACAATCATTATAAAGACTCTTCTGTATAAAACATTTTTCTGTATCTCTTTTAACTAAGAAAATATAGGGTAATTTAGATACATACAGGGACCGCAAACGAAGCGTGGACGGACGATTAAATCGTTATCGAAGAACTTATCAACAATACTGAAACAGCTTGAGATATTGGATTAAAAGCGGCATGTTTTAGAAATATTTTACATTATACAGGGTGGCCCAAAAAAGTGTGACAGCATAAAGTTATATTTTTTTAAATGGGACACCCAGTATTTTATTGCATATTTAGGTTCGTATTACTATCGTTTATAAGTGCCTCAAATTTTATTTAATTTGGTTTCGTAGTTTCGGAGAAATAAATTAAAAACTAAAAAAAAAAGTTTTGCAGTCCTGAATAAAAAAATCAAAAAAAACAATCCAGAACTATTTTTTTAACCACTGCATTAAGTGAAATTTATGACAAGAGGTCTAGAGATACTATGAATGTAATTGCGTTTATTTATTTTATACAGGGTGTTCATAATAAGATTTCAAAAACCCCACATTTTAAAATAATTTTTCTCAAGTTTTTCAAATGGAACACCCTGTATATTATTTGGCTATTTGACGTAGAATTCATAGACAATTTTTTTTTGTAATACAAGCATATAAGTTATATCCAGCCGTTTTCGAAATAATTGTAAATATCATAAATTATGTTGTTTTAATAGTTTTTATTGGGAAATTTTGTTATAAGCGACTAGACTAATAATTGTAAACTAAAGTAAAAGTTCAAAATAGCTTCCTTTTACTCTTAGAGTTTACCGTATTTTAGTTATTTCAATATAAATTTTAAAAGCATACATTTTTGCTACTTTTATTATTTAATATTATTTTTTATTCTTAATCGAGTTGCCATGATTTCTTTTTGTTTAGATTGCCACTATGACAGCCAAATAAAATTATTTACATTTGTTCAGTCGTCGAAATTAAGTACTAACTTACACAAAATGTCGAATTTTACTACTTTAGAAATGGTAAATATGATGTTTATACTGGGTTAATGTGCAAGAAATTGCCTCCTCGCGAGCCGAGTGTATGCTGAAAGATATCCAAATATTCAGAGAAAGCAGAGACCAAAAACCTTCGAGAAGTTGTTGCAAAGATTTGTAGCAACAGGAAGCACTGCGTACATAAAAAGGATGATAATCAATAAACCCGTTATTAATGAAGAAAATTAATTAAGAGTTCTGTTGGCAGTAGAGGAAAATCATTAAATTAAGTAAAAGGAAGCTATTTTGGACATTTATTTTAGTTTACAATTATTAGTCTAGTCGCCTATAACAAAATTTCCCAATAAAAACTCTATTAAAACAACATAATTTATGATATTTACAATTATTTCGAGAACGGCTGGATAGAACTTATATGCTTGTATTACAAAAAAAATTGTCTATGAATTCTACGTCAAATAGCCAAATAATATACAGGGTGTTCCATTTGAAAAACTTGAGAGAAATTATTTTAAAATGTGGGGGTTTTGAAAGCTCATTATGAACACCCTGTATAAAATAAATAAACGCAATTACATCATAGTATCTCTAGACCTCTTGTCATAAGTTTAACTCAATGCCGAGGTTAAAATAATAGTTCTGGATTGTTTTTTTGATTTTTTTATTCAGGACTGCAAAACTTTTTTTGTTTAGTTTTTAATTTATTTCTCCGAAACTACAAAACCAAATTAAATAAAATTTGAGGCACTTATAAACGATAGTAATACGAACCTAAATATGCAATAAAATACTGGGTGTCCCATTTAAAAAAATATAACTTTATGCTGTCACACTTATTTGGGCCACCCTGTATAATGTAAAATATTTTTAAAACATGCCGCTTTTAATCCAATATCTCAAGCTGTTTCAGTATTGTTGACAAGTTCTTCGATAACGATTTAATCTTCCGTCCACGCTTCGTTTGCGGACCCTGTATATAAGCGAGCGAAAATTTTGGAATTTTGATTTTACCATTTTAAGTTTGACCCAAAAAGAGCACATGACACCTACATTACTTTTTTGATAGCACTAACAATAACGGAGACACCCTATAAAAGTGTCGAAAGTGGGACACCCTGTACATATCATGAAGTCACCCCCTGTATAGTAAGTAGAAGTCCTGTCAAAGATAGCATAAGGCACGTCAAGTTTGACGTTTCCTCGCATAAAGTTATAAATTTAAGATATTGACAAGAGATTTCCTTTTTAACATTAAAATTAGGCACGTTCTAATCGAGGACTCTTCGAAATGCAAAAAGCCTCCGTTCAACATTCTAATGGTTCAAAATTTTCCGAAAATAAAAATATGACTTGCGTTGCTTTGCTAAATATACAAACAAATAAAAAAAAAAGTGTAAAATTAAAAAATTTAAATAAAAATCTTGAAAAATATTGACAGATTACATAGAGTACGTAACGTTTTTCGAACCTGATTGGTTAGAAAGTATCACAGAAAATATATAATAAAAAAAATTGTAAAATAATTGTGACTAAGTATTCCTCGTGGATGCCTAGGGGCCGTGGTTTGTGTACACCAGACGGCCAAAAACTGAATAACATTTCGGATCGATTTTTTGGCCACCCGGTATACCTAGAAAGAAATTAAAAACCCTATAAAATTACCGCTAAATATAAAATATGGGATCGTTTAAAGCTAATTTATTTGATCGATAAGTCTCCTACGATTAAAACGAATATTTATAAAAAAAAAAAATTAACTTCTTTCTAAAAATTATTTCGGCCACCGTAGACGTCCGAAATCCTAAAACCCTTAAAGCTACTAACAAATATATGAGAATGAATAATGAAGTGAACCAGTGCTGTACGTCAAAAAGGGTAAAATTATAACTACTTTATATACGGTTTGTTACCCCCTTTTTGTACACTCTTACAGTAAAAGAACCCCAATTTTTAACGTTTGTTGGAGTGTATGAAGACGGGAGGAGCCCCATTCTATTCCAGCCCAGTGAACTACATAATTACTTAAGAAAGCCCCTGAAGCTGCTGAATTATGGTCGATTTTTTCGAAAATAATTTTAAAAAAATATTTTGTGGTAATTTTCAGTAACTAAAGCCATGCTTAGATAAAAAAAAATAAGGTTCGTGTGTGTTCCAGCGTATTTAAGCTTTTAAGGGACCAAATAACGCTATTTAATAAATATATTATTTATCGCTTTTGAATTTCCGAGATAAAAACTAATAACTAAATAATAAGGAACAACCTTATTGAGGTAAAAAACTATAACGCTGCATTACTATGTCAAAATTTTGACGTCAAAACAATTTCCTCGCCATTGGCGTACCCAAAAAAAAATTCCAAAAAGTACACAAAATTCAAAAAATGGTTTCTGCGCCTGGGGGGCATGGGACCGGTAAAAACACCTATACGGGCTACGTACTAATTCGAATATGGGGCTCCGGGACGCGGAAAACACATAAAAATTGGGGAAAATTGTCAACGTGCGAATAACCCACCCGAATGATCCGCAGTGGCGTACTCGGTGAGGAGAGGGCTGGCTGCCAGGGCGGTGTAGTTCGTGTAGTCCGCATACGGGGTATAGATCAGACCGTGGGGGTCCCCGGGGGAGAGGAGGGACCTGAAATAATTGTGATATCTAAGGATTATAAGATAGTAGTTATATTTGTTGCGAGACCGCGATTAGTAATGACAGTACAGGATTGCCCATGCGTAAAAAATTACAGGTGCTATAAAGCAAAGTCTCATATGGTTTTGCCGTTAGGTTTAATGAAATAGCTCGGGATCGGCTCACCGAAATGTATTCAAACTGCACACATGGGTTTACCACGTCGACCTCTTCAAGAAGATATAACGCAGTTTTGCTGTAAAATGTACAGGGGAGGCAATATTCACCCTCAAAAATTACACGGGATTTTCTATGTTCAATAGTTTTTTTACTATTTTACTATAGTTTTCATGACTAAAAGCTAGATTAAACATCTTGCATGGGCCTTCCTGTACAGTCGTAACCGAAAAAACCTTCATTTTCTGTAATAACAACAATAAAAAAATGAAAGTTTCCCCAGCTAAAGTCCCTGTTAAATCTGAAAGGTATTAAACGAGTAGAAAATAACAAAAGTAATAAATTGTTTATAGCTGCCCATATACACATTAAAAGGGGGGTTTCAACGTCAATTTTTCACCCCCCCTTAAACTGAATTTGAGCAACTACACACAAAAAAAAATAAATACTTAGTGTAACAATATAATACTTAAATAGCATAAATCTTACCCAAAGAAATAGATATAGATACAGATATTATAATTATTATTTTTATTTATTACTACAAGATTCATACTTGGAAATACTTGTTTTGTACATATATTTATGTGGTGTAAGATTTATTCTCTTTTAAGGATTATACAGGGTGTTATGGAAATGACTTATTATATTTAAACCGGCAAATCCCGAGATGAAAATAAATCGAAGAAAAATAACCTTAAATGGCGCTTTGAATTATTGTACGACATATACATTTTATATGAAATCTGAAAATTTACGTGGCCGCTACTGAGGACGTTCGCAATCGATAGTTTATTGAGACGGTGTTGTCATATATTGCAACACAGAATTGTGAACGCACGTGTTCAGTTTTTGACAACAAGACGTCTTTGACCCGCGTTATCACTTCTTTTTCAAACTTTTTAGAAAAAAATACTACAATTTTAAGGTACATACTCTCTTACCTTCCGATCTTATAATCCGTTTTATAATTAAATTCCATAAAACAAAATAAAAGACAAAAAGTATGTTTTGCAACAGAACCAACAATAGGTAATATCGCACAAATTTGAAATCACATCACAATATTTCTTATTATGAATTATTTCACAACAGAAAAAAAATCGGGTACTGCTACAACTAACAAAACGTTTAAAACTCGTATACATCAAGCACGTGGAACCCTCGACAGCGTCATTCCACGCCCGAGTCTCGAAACATACTGAAGCAACGATAGTCGTGCGCGGCAGGTATCCAAGCAAGGGCGAAACATGCGGTGTGATCTGACATCACTGTTAGTATACTCTAGTGACCCACATTGTTGCTAACTGAATCCAGATGGAACGGCGCGACAGTATATGAGTAAAAAGGGTTTTTACCTTAGTATTTAGATATTCGATTTAAAAAAAAGTATGTAGACTTTTTCTAGGACAACCTAGGAGTCACCCATTTAAATAACATAAGACATTTCCATAACACCCTGTATTTATAAACTACGTATTTCTTTGCTTTTGTGTAACCACCCGTCACACTTAAAAAAAATGGGTCTTATTTGTTGATATTAAAATTATATTTAAATTAGGGGGGGGGGGGGGGGGGGGGGGGGCAGGTATGTCGGTATCCTTGTATAGTAACGTGTGGCTAATCTAATTTTAGGGGGTCCTCATTAATTATTAATAATTATAAGATCTCTCGACTTCAAGAAAAGATTGAATGAGAATTTTTTTGTCAAGAGAAAACAAGATCTTTTATTATGCAAATATTTGTGGGGCACTATCGACTAATTTCCCTAAGCAACTTACCCAGGTGGCGCCGACCCATTCAATATACTCGCCGCCGTCGTGGGCACCGACATCCTCGGGCTGAGTATTAGGGGAGCGCCCAGGGGGGCAGTGGGCGCCCTCAAGGGTGCCGTCAGTCCGGGAATGGCGGGCGACAAGAGCCTCTGCGTCTCGACTGCCGAGGCGGCCAGTCGCCGCCACTCCTCGTCAGCTGCTGCAAGAGATGAGAGGTCTACATCAGTGGAGACTGAACTTGGACATGGTGACGGTGAGAGGTAGGGACACACATAGAACAGGTCTGGAAAGTTAACTTTACTTTTTTTCGATTTTTTTTTGTGTCGGTTCGGGAAGGTAAATTTACCTTCTTTACTTTAAGCAATTCTAAAACTTAATGATCGTTCTAATTTACGTCAAAAAGGAAGTAGTTGTGTAGATGTTCACTTGTACGTCCCTATGCAGGCATTAGTAGCTTAAAAACTGCTTAATATCCTTTCGCTAATGTGATTTCTTCGAAACGTATGCCATCTTCATTCGGTATGTTCATAAATCGCAGTGATGTTGGCAAAATTAATTACATATTACTATATGAGGGCAGGTTAATTCAAAAGAGCCACCCATTTCTATGGCCAATAAGATTCGCGCTGTTGTCATAACGACAAACGAAGGTGTGTTTTGACAGTGACAATTTCTGTTAATATCTTCTCAATAGAAGTACAGGCGCGGTCAAAGAAAAGTCCCATCTAACTTTCAGTCTAAGTGACAAGACCATAAGGAAGAAGCTCGATAAGCTTTTAGATTGAGAGTTCAAATATTTTTTTTGCATACGCTTACATAGGTACATATACTTGAGAAAATTATTCGAATATACAGGATGTACGTATATAGGGTGAGTCAGGAGGAATGGACCAAACTCCAAAAGTGTATTGAATAGGGTGTCCCATTTTCGACACTTTTATGTAAAGTAATGTAGGTGTCATGTACTGATAAAATCAAAATTTGAAAAATTTCCTCGCTTAAGAGATACGGGGAAAATAAAAAATTAACAATTTTAAAATTACCCTATATTTTCTTAGTTAAAAGAGATACAGAAAAATCGTTTTTACAAAAGTTTCTTTATATTGATTGTTGAATAATCTGCCGTTTTCAGAATAGGCATACGGGGTCAGATAAGAAAGTTATCGGACCTAAACCCATTTTTTTTAAATGGAGCACCCTGTATATTTTAAACTAAGAAGATTGCATTTTAAATTCTATTTTCAAATCTATAACACACCATGGATAATATTGGTTTCCTAGGCGATTTATTTAAACTTTATTAATTTAAACCACAGTAGGCCATGAAACAAAAGCTAATATCAACAGTAGACAACTATGTTGACATCTAGTTGTTATTGACATTTAACGTCAATTTAATTTTTACACATTCATTTGTGAATATGACTTATCAACATTTAAAAAAATTTGATATGATATCTATCATCCATGGTGTGTTATAAATTGAAAAAGAAAGTTTAAAATGATATCTTTTTAGATTTAAAATATACAGGGTGTTCCCTTTTAAAAAAATGAGGTTAGATCCGATAACTTTCTTACCTGACCCCGTATACTTATTTTGAAAACGGCAGATCAATCAACAATCATTATAAATAAACTTCTGAATAAAACATTTTTCTATATCTCTTTTAACTAATAAAATATAGGGTAATTTAGAAATTGTGAATTTTTTGATTTTCCCCCGTATCTTAAGCGAGAAAAAATTTTAGAATTTTGATTTTACCTTTTACCATTTTAAATTTGACCCAAAAAGAGTACATTACACCTACATACATTACTTTTTTTTATAGCACTAACAATAACGGAGATACCCTATAAAAGTGTCGAAAATGGGAGGCCCTGTACAAATGAAAATAATATAAAGAAATCACAAGTATTCAATTTTCATTTGTTTCCAAGCGCAATTACAAATAAACAACAAAGTTTCATATGTAACCTTTTTTACCATAGCGTAAATATCGAAATGGACCCAAAAAAATTCTGCTTCACCTACGAAGGCCCGCCTGCTGTTCTCCTGATTGCTTCATATTTTTATTTAATATCGGCTGCAGTATTTCTAATACGTCAAATTAGTGCATCCCGAGTGTCGACTTTTAGCTTGTAAACTTCATTTTTGAAGCAGCCCCATAAACCAAAGTCTAGTGCCGTGAGATCTGGAGATCTTGGAGGCCGACTAATCGGACAACCACGACCAATCCAAGGCCGTGGAAACCTTTGGTCCAAATATTGCGTAACCTAGTGATCTGGTTCTTGTAATTCATTTTGTAAAAAAAATTAAATTTGTATTCCCGTGAGGTGATTCTCCAAAATGAAAGGGCCAATTAAATAACTATGGATCATTTGAACTATTTACAAGAACCCTAGATAAAGCCTAAACAAATGAAAATCAGACAAGGACATATACCATGGAAAAACCACAGACTCCTTACAGTAAAAATATTAAGATTTAATTATACTTACCTATATCCGGAAGTTGATATTAACTGAGATACAGGGTGTTAAAGTTAAAACTTCATTTTTGTTTTTCTCTAATAACTTTGACAGAAACCAACGGTTTTTTACAAAAGTTGGCAATTATGGTTTTTTTAGGACGAGAACTTGATTTTTTTTGTCTGTCTGCGGCATTATTTGCACATTTATTAGGTCATAACTTTTTTGTGCCTCAGTGTATTTAAGTTTTTAATTGAAATAATACTTTTCTCATATTTATTACGTAAAAAAGGTATACTAAGTTCAGGTCGCCCTGAGTTACCGTTTCGGAGATATTTGCATTTAAATTGTTTAGTGCACCCTGCCCAATTACTATTAATTTGCAAACACAAATTCTTGTCTCAAAGCAACCTATTAGAAGACAAATGAAATTTAGAGATGCAGTTGCTATAGAACAGAAAATATTTAATTTTTGAGTTTATTGTAAGTTTGTGTTTTCATTGCTGTCGGTTTCCTTCGACACGATATTTTCTAGGGTCAAAGTTATTTTAATTAAAGTAAGTTAAAGAATAATCCAATTGTTGTATTTATTATTCCCAATTACCATTACTAGAACATTAATTATCAAGTAAAAGTTAATTGGTAAGAAGTAACAAAATATTATTTGCTTGCCCGAGCTAACGCACTAAGCAATTTAAATGCAAATCTTCCCGAAACGGTAACTCTGGGCGACCTGAAATTAGTATACCTTTTTTACGTAATAAAGGTGAGAAAAGTATTATTTTCATTAAAAACTTAAATACACTGAGGCACAAAAAGTTATGACCTAATACATTGTACATTTAAATTTCACCAAAAAATCAGTTGCTCATCCTAAGAAAACCATAATTGCCAAATTTTGTAAAAAACCGTTGGTTTCTGTCAAAGTTATTAGAGAAAAACAAAAATGAAGTTTTAACTTTAACACCCTGTATCTCAGTTAACATCAACTTTCGGATATAGGTAAGTATAATTAAATCCTAATATTTTTACGTAAGGAGTCTGTGGTTTTTCCATGTCCCATTAATTACCGGACACCCTGTATACTTCTGAAGTTTGGTCCGATCCGCCCGACTCACCCCAACCTCATTTTTTAATTTTCCTGTATAAAAAGTAATAAGAATTTATTATTTTATTTATTTATTTTACTTAACTACATGTTTTGGTTTTGATTAAAAAATAAATAAATAAAATAAATAATTACTTAAAAAGGTCCATTTTTCAAACGTTAGTGATGGCATAGTGATAAATTAGTAAAGATACACTGACACGCAATAATTGGTCATTACCTGAGGCTGACGCCGCTTTTGCGCTTGAATCCCTGTATGTTCCGTTTATTATGGCGAGTTCCATCAATTGTCTTTTTTTCAGTTCATCCTCACCTTCGGCTTGCTAAAAATAATAGAAAGAATTAGAGAAAAATCATGTAAATTAACAAATCCGAACAAAACCCAAAATACGGAAGAAAATAAATCGTGTCTTAACTGGCACAATGGTAAATCTACCGGCAAGATAAAAACTAGGCCTAAAGAACAGGTTTTACTGATTCACAAAAACTGGTAGTTATTTAGTGGTAGCATCGGCGGTACCACCTACGCAAGTAAATATTGGGTTTTGTGTATAAATATTTATCTTTAGCGTTTTATCAGATTTCAGAGAACAAATTTCGTCGGTGTTTTATGAAACAATTAAAGAACAGGTAAGGTATTTTTCGGAAGTCAATTAGGTTGAACTCAAAAACTGGTTTGTTGAGTTAAAATTCGTTCGCTGCATTAACAATTTTAATTTCCCCATATGATCTGCCTCAACTTTAACCGAGAACTCGCGCCATCTGTGTACTAGCAGTACAGTTAACAACGGTACATGCAATTAACAAAGGAAAATACGACAATTTATTTATCGATGTGTTTACTGGAGAACGGCACCTCCGACGAGAAAACCGCAAGAGGACGTTTTCATGTAGAATTTATCAGGCTAATTAGAAAAAATATCCACATGGAAAAATACCAGTGGCGTATCGCCTTTTTTGTAAAAAATATCAGCAGGGACGGCACTGATGAATCGACAGAATAACTTTTATCAGCAAAATACCGCGTTCAAAAAATTGAACGTCTCTTCATAAAATATCACCAGTGGCGGTTCTTACACAGGAGCACACGCGCACGTGCACCCCCAAAACAAAACCAATACAAAATATTAATTTATATTCATTGAATATGATTTATCGTATAAAGTCCAACCCTCCCTAATATTTTATCGTACCGTCTAACTAAAAAAGTCCGACCCTCCCTAATATTTTATCATCCCGTCAAACTAAACTGTATCGATCCGGCAACCGTGCCTCGGTCGAGGTAAATGACGATTATGACGAGACTTGCTCGCACGTGCGATTAAGTAGTGCAGTTTCTCTGTAGTAACAGGTGGCGGGTGGCAGCGGGGGATAGCGGGGCGATTTAACATGGAAAAGGCGCACAGTTTCTGTGTGCACCGCGTTGTTGTCTGTTCGTGCATCTAGTTAGAAATTCGAGCGTGTATGTTCTAATATTTTAATATTATATATTTATTAAGTTTAAATGAATAGTTGACGGTGGACTATTTGAGGCGCCTAAAAGCAAAACGATTAAAGTCCACTTTTGGCGTAAAATGAGTTGGTCAGTAAAAACTGTTGTTAAAGTTGTAGTCTATTGGTGCAACATATCGATAACCGACAAACCAGATAAAATCCTCTGTATTTTAGACCTTGAAATCATAGCTTGGAAGCAAAACAGATAAATTCCCTCGCGCCTCAAAACCTAAACAGGTAAAGTACACCGCGACCAATCACAGGCTTGGTGTAAGGAGTCAGCAGGTCTTGTCGGCGGCGTGATATTAAACGCCCAATATAGTAAAGATTGTCGTTTGTACACGTTTGGTAAAGTTTACTAGTGATAATTTTTTTAATGAAGAGTTATACACCCGTTATTTTAATTGAAAAATGGAACAATCACCTTCAGTAGTATCTCCATCGAAGGCAAGGAAGAGAAAAGTTAATCCTGTGCCACTAAAAGAGCTGTTGCAAAGAAAAGTTTATTTGGTCTTTGTGAAAAAGAGTTTAAGAAACAAGAAGTTATCCGGAATCCTCAGGGGTATATCAACATTATTGAAAAATATTCAACCATTAGACGACGAGACGCCAAAGTGGCATTTCAAATTCAAACCTTCCAAGAGATTCCACTTTAAGCGTTCAAGGAATTCGCGTCAAATGATTCTTGTCAAAGGAGAAGAGTTTTATTACCACAGCAGTGGAAGTTTCAAACCTCTAATGATGGGTAAAAAAGATAATTCGGTCATCAACCCTACAGTTATTGATAAAGACAATGCTCCAGTAAACAATAAAAAAGTTTTGGATCAGAGTGGAGCAAGTACCCTTCTCTGAAATTTTACGTGCACTTTTTTGCTTCTTGTGAAGGTCGTCATATAGATGGCCCAGAAATCATGCAAGATATGTGTGGTCCGACAGAAGAAGCTCCTGAATTATATGTGCAAAATAAATTTTGCCATAATTATTGTCATTATAGCAAAATAAATATTATTTCGTTCTTGAAAAATAATTTTATTGATTTAGTTATAAAAAAAAGCAAAACGAATAAAATCCATATTATTCATATGCAAAACCGATAAAGTCCAGTTTTTAGAAGCAAAGTCAATAAAATCCATTTTCAAAGTTTAATAAAGGCTGTTGGGATATAGTGGCCAAGTTCTGAATTTGTATCAATAATTTATTTACGTTTCCAACCATTATTAAGATAATTTGACAATGAAAACGATTAATCTGAAGCGACAACAGTTTTTTGCTCTTTTCTCGAAATGTACATCAGTGGACTTTAGTTGTTTTGCTTTTAGGCCCCTCATTTAAGAAATAACTTTAGCTCTTTGAGTTTGGAGCAAAGAATTGAAGTGAAGAATGCGGGAACACCTAAACCCGAAATTAATTTAACGCAGACCACAAAGGGTACATCTAGGGACTTTATTAGAAAGTTTAAAAATGAAATATATGAAAAAAAAATTATAGCGGGTATTCCAAACTTAATGAGGCTGTTATTGATCAATTTTCTACAATTAAGAACCGAAGAATGGATTTTATGTTTAAGCACCATTGTGTAGGGTCGATAAATGTTGTGTGTTTCGATAAATGATACTCGATACCATTTTATTTAAGGATTTAAACTAAGAAACACTGAAAATATGAAGAATGCCAACTTGTTAGTCTCGTGGCTCGATTCGTTCTCGTCATAAAACAGTTAACTATTGTTCTCGTCTTGGTTGCGCCTAATGACGTAGCCCGTAGATGGCGTAGTGGTATTAGACATCATTCGGTTTTCTTGATAACTCGTAGATGGCGGTAGTAGTATTAGACATCATTCGGTTTTCTTGATAGCCCGTAGATCGCTTTAGTAGTATTAGTAGTGGACTGTATAAATATTGTTACGAGGGTTGCATGCCACGACGTTAAGATCCGACAGCTATACACACTAAGAAAACCTTTCTTATTTTCCAAAAGTTGTTAAAAATACCTAATTACTTTTTTCTTTCTAGATTCAAAACGCCTAGAAAGTAATTGTTTGGTCGTTACACAAAAATAAAATTTTAAAAATAATTTCACCATACTTGTGAACCCCCTCTATCATAGGTCACGAGCCGCCACTGAATATCACCACGTCTTTAACGAAGGCCCTGTATATAAAATAACAGAATTTTTTTGTAACTGTGACATTTTCCCAGATAACACGGTATTATTTTACATGTGCCCCTCCATAGCCTTCCCGCTCAACACCTGATGACCAGATGTTAGTTCTTTAGTAAATTTATATTTTAACCTACAATTTATTACAAGACTTTGGTAAAATAACTTTAAATAATAAACATACCGACTTTGAATAGATTTTACGACAAATTTCTGACATTTTATTATCAATAAAGCAATAGAGCAAGCCCCAGTTTCTATATCCTATTTAAAAATCCCAAATATTATGGCTCGTATAATTTTTATGACAATACAGCAAATATGTATGACAAACTATGCAGTCATACTTCCCTCATGCTTGGCCATTTTTAGATACATTTAATAGTTTTTCTGTTTATTTTTAGATATTCGGTTATGTCAGTAGAAATACCATTGTTATGTTCATAGTCGTGTGATGAACAGATCATCACAGGAAAAATGTAAATTGACTATTAAAACAACTCATTTTACTTACAGGTACGAGTAATTTTTGGACTTCTTCTACAGCTCTGGCTAGCTTCATTTGAGCTCTGTTTTCTGTATCTTCCACCGTCAAAAGAACATGGAGTTCGTCTGACAAATGTTCCCAATTTGGTTTGCCTCGATTCTGATCCTCCTGTATAAAAAAAATAAGGTAGTTAATAAGTGCATATCGGGCTTAGTGTAAAGTTCCGTGACGTCGCGTCACCCAGAGAGCTAATTGGCTGGGTAGAACCGCTATTTCTGCGAACAAACCCCAAATTTCTAAAAAAATTTAAAAATTAGCCTAAAATATTCAAGTGGGACATATCATAATAATGCATAAGCAAAAATAGAAAGCAGGGGTAATTTTAAGTTTAAAGATTATATGAAATCATTATAATTAATTGATTGAAAATTACCGAAAGACATAAATTTTTATATGTTGTAATCTGTATTTGTAAAGTAAATGAATAACTAAGGGTTTTTGCTGGAATTTTGTGAATCGATGGGTTTATCTATGTTCAATGTTGCCTTATATACAGGGTGTTCCTTAATGACGTGCTAATATTTCAGGATGTGATTCCTTAGGTCATTTTATAAAGACAAGTTCATATGAACATATGTCCGCAACGGCTTAAATTCTTTGCTACAGGGTGTTGAATTTTTATTTTTTAAATGGTTATTTTTAATATCTCCGAAAGTACTTTAGATATTATTTTCAATTTTGGTATGTGTTAATAGGATATGGAACCACAAATTTTAGTTTGAAAAGTTATTCAATTGTTCCACCAGTGGCGTCCCTGAAAACATGTCCCTTGATATTTTTTACAAAAAAAATGGTACGCCACTGACATTTTTCCATGTGGATATTCTTTCTGATTAGCCTGGTCAATTCTACATGAAAACGGTCTCTTGAGTTTTTCTCGTTAGAGGCACCGTTCTTGATTAAAACCACTAAATTCATATTGAAACTCATTATTATTAACATTGATAAAATAATTAACGATAAATTTTGTTTTAGAAAAATTGTTGGAAATGGCCACCTTCACTTAAAAGGCTTCCACCCGTCATCGCATCGAATTGCCCACTCCAACAATTTTTCTAAAACAAAATTTATCATTAATTATTTTATCACTGTCAATAATAATGAGTTTCAATATGAATTTAGTGGTTTTAATCAAGAACGGTGCATCTGACGAGAAAAATTCAAGAGACTGTATTTATGTAGAATTGACCAGGCTAATCAGAAAAAATATCCACATGGAAAAATGTCAGTGGCGTACCATCTTTTTTGTAAAAAATATCAGAGTAAATGTTTGCAGGGACGCCACTGGTGGAACAATTGAATAACTCTTCTATCTAAAATTTGTGGTTCTATATCCTATTAGCACATATCAAAATTGAAAATAATATCCAAAGTACTTTCGGAGATATTAAAAAATAACCATTTAAAAAATAAAAATTCAACACCCTGTAGCAAAAAATTTAAGCCGTTGCGAACATAAGTTCATATGAACTTTTCTTTATAAAATGACCTAAGGAATCACACCCTGAAATATTAGCTTCGAAATATAGGCTTCGAGCTAACTCTAAAAATCCTCGCGCAAGAATATAAATAATTTTTCAAAATTAAAAATAGACAAACGTGAATAAAAACCGCATTTATCTAAAGAAACGCTAACGGAATTCGAACCGGCCAATTAGCATGACACTTACTCATCAGTCCATGATTTCGAGCAGCTTGAAATCACAAAAAATATTTTAGAAAAACATTCGAATATCTTTCAGAGGAAAATTAGCTTGGGGCTTTCCTATTTGTTTATTTTTCTCTAGAATAGAATTTGGCCACGGGCCAAGGAGTGGCCATATGATATTAGGGGTGATACCATGCGACTATTTTTTACTGACAATTAGTGTTGGGAAAAAACGATGATTTTAATAATCGAGTACTTGATACTCGAGCGATTTTAATAATCGAATGAATCGCTCGAGTGAATCGCTTGAAATTGCAATTCACCAAGCGATGACGTCACCAACTGCTCGACCGGCAGCCTAGCCGTTTACATGTGATCAGGTAGGGTATTTAGCAGGCACGTAACTACGGGTGGGCACAGGTTTAGCTAAAAAATTGTAGTAGCCCAAAACCAAAAAAATTCCAGAAATTTATATATTTGTGAAAACTGCAAAAAAATCACCCAAATATGTATTTATTGTTCGGGTTTATTCTTGTGCTTTTTTAAAACAAAAAGTATTACCAAGAGTTATTTTTCTTCACATCGTTCTCAATCTACGAGCATAAAATAAGTAGATATTTAAAATGGCTTGTCAAATTCTTCGACTTTAAATTATCAGGTGCCCACTGTGTGCCCTTCAAAAATTTAGGCTTAGTTACGCGACTGACAAAATAAGAAAATAGGTGATTATTTTTTTAAATCCATGTTTATAGTTAACAAAAAATTTGTCGATACCTATGTTTTGTTAACTATTTTGCTCGTTTTCTTATTTTCCATTAACATGTATGTTATTTTTAAGAAGTCTTCTTGAGTTTAATAATAAAAAGTTCCTGTTTAGATTTAAAAATGTTTACTATAAGATTACCAACGAATTTTCCTATATATTTTGTTAGCCATTTTGCTCGTTTTGTTATTTTTATTTACAATTTCTATTATTATGTTATTTTTGAGAAGTTTTCTCGAGATATATAGGTAGTAAATAAAAATTTTAAAATTATATCCTTTTATTTTTTAATATTTACAATCGGAGACATAAACTACGCCGCTGGCTAGCCAGTTAAAATAAAACTCTACAAAACTCACGTCGCGATGATTCCGCAAAGGGATTTGGCATACTTTTTATATGCACCTTCTCGTTTATGTGCCTTTAAGAAATACGTATGTCGTGTTACCTGCTCAGTGTCAAACTCGAACGTCGGGTACCAAGTGACGGGCGATATTTTTCGGTTTTTCGCCTGAATTTATAACTAGAATATTTCCTATCGAGCGAAAAACTGTTCGAACATACGAGCAGTTTTTTAACTCGATCACACTACAGCGGTACAATTCCGCCGGCGTCAAGAGAAGCGCTGGTATCGTGTGAATAAGTGACGAGCAACGGTTTTCGCCTGAATAGATAACTCAAGCGATGTTTTTAATAATCGAGCGATGTCGGTTATTTCAATAATCGAATGATCAAGCGGTTTTTCGCTCGAGCGATCACAACACTAGTGACAATACGTACATATACCGAGTTATTTCAAGCAAGTAGTTTATTAGAATAAAACGAGACAAAAAAATATACAGTGCGTTGTGGAAAAGGATTATATTTAAATGGGTGACCCCTTGGGCTACTTTTTTTTATTTTCGTCGTCAAATTGTGGAAAGAACTGTTAAAAAAGGTATGACAGAATGAAAAGGTATTAAAAATAAAACACTTTTTTATGACGGACTTATCTTGCTTATTAATTAATTCAAAGCGCCATTTATGGCGACTTTTCTTCAATTTCACCCTGTGTATATAGTACAAAAGGTTTAGAACGCGACAGGAAAGAAAATAAACTTATAAGGTATCGCCTCCAAAATTTTTTTTGGAATTTCAACTTTAAGACGTACAATTAGAGGCAGAGGAGACGCTATAAATCAGGCAAAGAGGCGGAAGAATTTAAAATTTATAGTCTACCTGTGTTGTCGAACATTATCCAAAAATATTCCTTTTACACCTAGAGAGAGTTAATTTAAGAATAGAAATAGGACATTTTATCGCTCTGAAATACCAGCGTCAGCTAATTCAAGAAAAATAAATTTTCAATGGTTCTTTTATACCTACAGGGCCTATCTAGTCAAATCAAAGTCACCATTAACCGTTGATGCAGGCACATACAAGTATTTTGTTGCCTTTTTTGATAAAAATGGAGAATTATTTTCGTGTTTTTCAGGCCATTGGCTTTTGATCTATTTTTTAGTGTTGTGATCGCTCGAGTACTAGATTAATGAAATAACCGACATCGCTGCTAGAGTTATAAGTTCAAGCGAAAATCGTGGCTTGCTCTTATTACCTTTCACTCGATACCCCAGCTTCGCTTAACCCCGACCGAAATGTAGCGCTCGAGCTCGAATATACGAGCAGTTTTTCGCTTGATAGGAAATACTACTCTAGTTATAAATTCAAGCGAAAAATCGAAAATCGTTGCCTTTCACTTGATACCCGATTTTCGGTCGACGCCGCGCGCCACCCGAAATGTGCCGATTGGCGACGGTCGCTTGACGCTCAGAAGGCTGACACGACATACGTCTTTGTTAAGTTAAACATAAACGAGAAGGTGCATACAAAAAAGTATGACAAATCCCTTAGTAGATTCATCGCGACATTGGTTTTGTTTTGACTGGCTAGCCAGCGGTAAATTTTAAAAAAAGTATACACGTGTTGAAAAAAGGTCGGTACCCCGGAGCATCGCATTGCAGCGAAAAATGTCTGGGGAAAAAGTTGTTTGGTTTTGAAGGAGGAATAGTTTGCAATTTAAACCTCTCCCCACTCCCTCAACCCCCGGGCGCGGGTGGGGGTAACTTAAGATTTTCAAATGGAACCCCATATTTTTTATTGGCGTATCGTGTTCTCCGACCAAAAATAAACATCTTTTGTCCGAAATTTTTTTTTTATTCGGGCCCATCCTTCACCAATAATCACCATGAGAGAGACAAAATCAGAACCGTGCGAAAATGAAGTTTTATCCCGGAAATGCTCTTTTTCTCTGTCTTGTACTTAAAAATGCCCGTGGAAAAAGTTTGTATTCCACGAGCATTTTTTAGTACAAGACAGAGAAAAAGAGTATTTTCCGGGATAAAACTTGATTTTCGTACGGTTCTGATTTTGCCTGTCTCATGGTGATTATTGGTGAAGGATGGGCCCGAATAAAAAAATTCTTCGGACAAAAAATGTTTATTTTTGGTCGGAGAACACGATACGCCAATAAAAAATATGGGGTTCCATTTGAAAATCTTAACTTACCCCCACCCGCGCCCGGGGGTTGAGGGGGTGGGGGTGGTTTAAATTGCAAACGATTCCTCCTTCAAAACCAAACAACTTTTTCCCCATACATTTTCCGATGCAATGCACCGGAGTTATTCCGGGGTACCGACCTTTTTTCAACACCCTATATAATAAAATAGGATATAATGTTTTTAAAAATCAGAAACAACTGTTCTTCCTTAATAAAAACTCTAGACTGAACTTTTAAAACTAACAAAAACAACCCTTGGTGTTTTATCAACACATTCTTCTCAGTCATAAAAATTTCAAGTAATTAATCTCTCGAGCGATTCACTCGATTATTAAAATCCCTCGAGTGTCAAGTACTCGATAATTAAAATCACCGATTTATCCCAACACTATTATTTTTAGGACGTTTTGTTGTAAATACGGGATCCGGCCAACAAAGTTGGGAAGAGGAAGGGTAGAAATCCGAAAGCAAGGGGGCGAGATTCTGTAAGTACAACAACGTAACAAACGCTAAATCTCAGATTTTAAACGAAAACACTCTTTAAAATTCTATCGTATAGGTACACCCACGTCTGTAGTTAATTATCAATTAGGAGAGAACGATTTAACTGAGACGAAACAAAAGAATTATGCCGCGGCCCAAATTGACGGCTCAACGTCACAAATTTATTTAAATCGAGACAAATAAAATGGGATACACACCTTCTTTTTATCCCTCATGCTGCCCTTCCCCCGCACCATGATTTTACAGCCCGTTTCTTGTTCTAATTGTTTGGCAGTCATGCCTCGCGGGCCGAGGATCCTTCCCACGAAGTTGAACTGAAAATAAAAAGAAGAGATTATAATGTACAGGTTAATTGGGTAAGTGGATAAATTCAGGCGAGGTAATTATGAAAATGGAAACTATACAGGGTGATCAGCTAATCCCGAAATGTCATTCGGGGATCGGTACAAAGTTTTCCTTTTTAACGAGCCATTTTGTCTCTGTGAACGCGTACAAATGCCACACCTTCAACTGTCAAATCTGCGAATTGACTCCTAAAACTTA
This sequence comes from Barypeithes pellucidus, assembly GCA_963991005.1. Taxonomy (NCBI): domain Eukaryota; kingdom Metazoa; phylum Arthropoda; class Insecta; order Coleoptera; family Curculionidae; genus Barypeithes; species Barypeithes pellucidus. The sequence goes on along the minus strand of OZ022565.1, from coordinate 12,203,423 downwards.
ACCTACAATTATTCGTTTCTGCTTTGTTTAGAGCTACCCTTTTGTTTTGGAATGGATATTTAAAGCACAACGGAAAGTAAGTTTAACCAAAACATGCCAAAACTAAAGAAACCAAAACCAATCGGTAAAAACAACAGTAGACAAACAGCTGATCGAGCAAAGGCGCAGAATCCAGACCCACAAATCCGTACCAGTAAGATTATTCTGATGGGTGCAAATCAGTTTGCAATCGATACTTTTTGGTCAGCGGTCACAGATTTACTCGTGCAGAGGGCTCTTTAAGAAATACAAGATTTTTGACCGTAATTTGTGTATACTTATTTGAACTATGTATATGTATATATTTTAAAAAATAAATGTCGATTTGCCATTAACAGTGATGTTCATACCTATAACACACGACAAGTCAGCTCATTTAGAGTTCCTTTTAACCGACTGAATGTCGGTAGAACATCACCAAACTCATTGGGGCCAGCAATCTTTAACAAGCTACCACCAAACCTGAAGGCTGTTGATAGTCTTATGTTGTTTAAAAAACGTTTAAAGCAATATTTGTTGTCTGAGGCTTTTTATTCAGTTAATGAATATCTTACAAGGGTGCAATAATGCCTCTACATTTTTTATATTTACTTTTTTTTAACAATAACTTAACTTTTATTTTAGTATAAGTTTGCTTTTTCTAAATTTTGTATATTGTGTATTTGTATATGATACATTTTATATATACTCATGTATTTGACTTTGACGTTATCCATACATTGTAAATTGTAATGTCTAAGGAAATAAAGTATAAAGTAAAGTATTTAGCATCTGCGAACACTTTACACCGATTGCGCATGCCTCGTGCAGTTAGTGACTACTGCTGACTGCTCAGCGAATGAACTTAATGTGAATCTTTTTTAGGGGAAACCACAATTGTCCTAAAGTGCATCTGCCCTACTCCTCGGAACTCACTTCGTGTTGAACCGAGAATCTTCGTTTCTGCAATTGCCCTACCCACCCTTGCGACGCGGAGGGAGCGGAAGTCGACAAGCAAGGATGGAATATGCATACTTTCTTTGTTGTTTCGTGTGTGTTTCGTTATGGAAAAATTATTTGGTATAGTGCATGCTATAAAGGTGTCTTTATACCATGGGTATAGTGTGTAAGTTTCGGGTTCGAGCATGATTCGAAATTTGTTCTTTGGAATAGACATGTTGGCCAATGAGATAGTGTAGGACATATCAACATTAGGATAGAAATAATAAATACTTGTTATAGTTCTCTAATTTATTTATATGTAGAGTAGCTGTCGGCCGATTTGCGCTCGAATTTTGTTTTTCAAATTAAAATATAATAGGAAATCGTCTTCAGAAGGTGTATCGGGGCGGGTTTGCACTTGCTTCCCCAGGGCATCTATAAATATTATTAAACATTAATTTTCTTCTTATGTAAGAATAAAATTTCGATAATAAAGTAACTACAACTAATGGCGTAGTCAGGTAGGGTGCAGGAAATCCCAAAAATATTACAGTTTTAATATGAAAATAAATATGACATTCGACGCTAAGAGCAATATTTTAAGTCCCTATCCAATAATAATTCGCAGCATGTCAGTGTATAAATGCATGTAAACAGGGGGAAAAGGGCGTTCCCAAGGGATTACGTCATACGAGCATAACCGAACATCACCCGAATACACTCGACTGGTAGGGCAGATGCACATTAGGGTAGTTGAACAGTAGGACAGATGAAGCCATCTCCTTTTTTACTGCAGACGTACACGAGTTCGGGTTTGTTCGTTATCGTACGGTTCGGTCGGGCAGAACCAACAACTTTCATTCGATAGATTTAAATGCGGCAAACCAGGAACAAAAATGTGTCACGCACATATAAAATTTTAATAATTTATTCCGATGATTAAGTCGCGCTTCAATGTTACCAATTAGCTGTGATAATAATTAAAAGAACATCTGTCGCCAGAATATATTTTTAATAAATATATCTACTTCTAGAGAGTGTACACTGTACAGGGTGTCCCAATTTGGACACTTTATAGGGTATTGTTAGTGCTATCAAAAAAGTAATGTAGGTGTCATGTGCTTTTTTTTTGGGGTCAAACTTAAAATGGTAAAATCAAAATTTGAAAATTTTCGCTCGCTTAAGAGATACGGGGGAAAATCAAAAAATTTACTATTTCAAAATTACCCTTTAATTTCTTAGTTAAAAGAGATACAGAAAAATGTTTTATACAGAAGTTTCTTTATATTGATTGTTGAATAATCTGCCGTTTTCAGAATAATTATACGGGGTCAGGTAAAAAAGTTATCGGACCTAACCTCATTTTTTTAAATGGAACACCCTGTATATTTTAATCTAAAAAGATACTATTTTAAATTCTCCTTTCAAATATATAACAGACCATGGATGATATTGGTTTCCTAGGCGATTTATTTAAACTTTATTACTTTAAACCACAGTAGACCATGAAACAAAAGATAATATCCTATAAACAACTATGTTTACTATTAACATTTAACGTCAATTCCATTTTTACATATTCATTTGTGAAAATGACTTATCAACTTATTTTGAAAATTTTGATCACATCAGTCTATATTGAAAGTGGAAAAACGAAGAAATGGCACAAAATGTATATTTTGTTCGCTATCCGGAAAGACGGTAACCATTTAAGGACATATTCCGAACATTTGCGATGATTCCCGTTATTTTTTACCTTAATTTGAATCTTTTATTTCGTTTCCAAGTAATAAAGTTTAAATAAATCGCCTAGGAAACCAATATCATCCATGGTGTGTTATATATTTGAAACGAGATTTAAAATAGGATATTTTTAGATTAAAATATACAGGGTGTTCCATTTAAAAAATTGAGGTTAGGTTCGATAACTTTTTTACCTGACCCCCGTATACTTATTCTGAAAATGGCAGATTATTCAACAATCGATATAAAGAAACTTCTGTATAAAACATTTTTCTGTACGTCTTTTAACTAAGAAAATATAGGGTGATTTTGAAATTGTAAATTTTTTGATTTTCCCCCGTATCTCTTAAACAACCGAAAATTTTCAAATTTTGATTTCACCATTTTAAGTTCGACCCAAAAAGAGCACATGACACCTACATTACTTTTTTGATGGCACTAACAATTACGGAGATACCCTATAAAAGTGTTAAGTATAACATCCACCCCTCTCAGGGGGTTACACCACGAGGGAGGCAAATACTCTTTATAAGGGTCCCCCCTTCCCACTAAAATTGACGTGTATTTCCAATATTTAACATCATTTACTGGAAGGGTTTTAAAAAGAAAAACGCGAAAACAAGCTAAAAATAATGGGAATAATGTAGTTCCCGATTCGATTTATTTGTGTTTCAAATAAACATTTTTCACATTTTCTCCGAAACAGTTAATCCCCGACTTGAACGCGAGTTATTTTAAACCGAATCGAAATACCAGTGCATCGTTTAAAAATATGCAAACAATGGTGTTATGCACTCTCGCTTGAAATTTAAACGACTTTTCAAACCAATTAACATTTCGGGCTTCCGAATGACAAACAAAACAATCAGTATCGTTTCCTTGTTAGCGGTGATGGTTTTAATTAGATATAGATATTAGTAACGCGTATATTTTGATCACTTAAACATTACTTGCACTAATTGTTAAAGCATAATGCTAATCCATTCATTATCATTTAAGTAAAATGAAATACGCGACGTTGCCAAGTTGAAGAGTAATTATAGGTTATGTTTGTTTTCTCTTTCTTGTCAGTCAGTCATTACATGCCCATAGGTTCGTTCCAACCACCCTAAAAATCGTACAATGTACGGTCACGCACATGCGTAGTAGTCGAAAGGCGTTCCAACCGACACAAAACGGTGTAGCTGGCGATCCCTTTGGTGTTCCAACCAAATTGTGATCGTTCGCAAACACATTCTTGAACGGTAAAAACGATACATGGCCAAGACCAGGAACCGCTTGTACTGACTTGCGCCCTAAGAATTTTAACCGTTGTTTTTGTATTCCTGGCATTCATGTAGTTCTTTTAGCCTTGTTTTGTAGGAGTTGTTGCTTATGTTGCTTAATATTTTGATTATTTAATTTATTCTTATTAAATTTGTATAATCCGGTTTCCAAACCTACAGGATATTCTTAACATTAAACGTTATTCTCTTTCATGATTATTAAATACAACAAAACGGAACGAAAAAAGATAATACTCAAGCTTAGACGAAGAAATCAAAACAACAAAAGTAGGGTTGTGATTTATGAATGTTATGATAATTAACTAATTACTAAACTTCTTTCCTAGAATCAGACAGGCGATCAGCTGAGATTTTTATACAGAATGGTCACAAAAACGTACCAACCTTGCCTCCCTTGGGCATCGGCAACAAACAGTGCAAAATTAACGCCTGCGCACAAAATCGATTCCAACAGTTTCGTGACGGTTCTAGAACGATACAAAAATAGGGTGTTGGAACAAACCTCATATCTATCGGTTATAATACAAATTATCAGTGGCGGAACTTCAAAATTTGGGCCCCCCCCCCCTCAAAATTATTTATTGGGCCCCCTATAGAATGATTTAAAAAGTTATCACACTATTCTTTTCTGAATTGCTTAAAATTACTTTTAAATCAAATTTCCTGGAAATATTTACAAAAGTACAAGTTCTCGTAAAATTCATTTAAAAATATATAATAAGATCGAATAATTAGAATATCATACGGGGCAGGTTAAAATTAGAAGTTACTTTAAACAAGTCGCAAAAAAAGTTTTTTCTTTCCTCAAATAATTTAGACTCACAAGGGCTACAAAAGGTGTAGGGGGCGGGGGGCGGGTTTTCACTTGTTTTCGCAGGGCACTGTCACGATTCAGAAATGTTTGCCGTCCATAAGTTGCTGACCAACTAGCCATTTTGGCTGACCGATTACATATTTCTGTTCGCAAACGCTTTGCCTTTGCCATAAAAACTGAACCATTCAAATTTTTGACATGGCACTATTTTATGCGAACGTTTAGCCAAATATACCTATTTTTTTTCTTATCTAAAACTGGATTCGTAAAGTTAAAGGATTGGAAAACGGTATGAAAAAATTGCGTTAAAAATATAATGTTATAAGAATAATAATAGCAATTTCAAATATGAACAATTTTCAAATTTTTGTCACATATCTTCCTGAAACTTGTTGATGATAGCCCAATCGACTTCTCACGCAATCTAAATATCAATAAATTAACTAAACAACTTTATTATTAACGGCTAAAACTTCACGAAAAGAAATATTGATCAGCTGATGACTCGTCTCTTTCTAACCTGCCAAAAAGCGGCATATTTTTTAATTAAATTGATGCACATAGATGGCTCCGATTGCTAATTTGGGATTGTTTTGGATCCTCATTTTAAAGTTACAATTATTTCAAATCTATAAGTACAGATTATGCAAAGTTTTGACGCAAATATGGCCTGATTTGCACTGTATCACACGACTGAAGCCAACAGTGGTTCATCTAAACGCCTCGGCGACCGCTGTATCTTTCTTTTAAGAAATAATTTTTATTTCGTTTTACTTTCCAGCAAAGAATAAAAATCCAACTTTACCGACGTTATTTAAAATATCCAGGTGTTCGTTAAAAGCTAAAACAACCAATTATGTTAACCGTAAGGAAATTATTTTTTTTCTTTGTGTTGCCAACCGCCAATCAATACATTATTTATAGTAGTATGCATTTGATTTTCCTTACAAGAATTATTTATCGAGTATTCTTCTGTCTTTTTTTTTTAAATTAAATTATAAAATAGACATTTGCAATATGACATTCAAGTATAAGAATTAAGTTAAAAGAGTTATTTATTGCGTTTGTTCGGGCTTGTTAAAATAAAAATACAGAATAATGTCTTTTGTTTAAATTAATTTATAAAATAGACATTTGCAATATGGCATTCAAGTATAAGACAAACGAAACATATACTTTCGTGCGATAGTTACAAACAATATGGCGTCCAACATTGTGTCTCTGTTTCAGTTTAATAGCTAGTTCACTTTCTTTCAGATGACGGCGTTGCCACATCGTATTGATTTTCTAAGACATTAGGAAATACAGTGTGTACATAAAGTAAGGAACAAATTCATTATCTAGGAATCTAAAAATATTTCGGAAAAATCCTCGGACACGTGTTTAATAATTTTTAATGGCGCATTTTTTTCCCATACAAACTTAATATACAAGGTGGCTCATGTAGTAGATATGACATTATCGACGATTTTTTTAAATGGGAACCCCTATATTTTAGTTCAGATCTGTAATCAGAACAGCTGATTTCAAAAACATAACACACTTAGGGCCTAAAATGCATAGTTTCGTTACTACAGGGTAAAGCAAATAATTTTATTTAAGATATTTTTTTCAGGTGACCCCACAAGAAACAGTCCAGTGGTGTAAGGTCTGGAGACCTAGGCGGCCATTCAACAGCCCCACGTCTTCCAATCCACTTGTTCGGAAAAACTTGGTTTATGTAATGGCGCACTACTGCTGCATAATGTGGAGGTGCGCCGTCTTGTTGGTACCACAAATTTTCATCTAGAATTCCTGGATTATTTCTACTAGGGTATAAGTTAACTAGCGTAGGGATAAGAAAGTTCTGAAGAAAATGAAGATAATTTAGCCCGTTTACATTGTTGTCAAAAAAATATGGCCCAATAATTTTGTTTTTCACAATATCAGCCCAAACATTAATTTTTTGAGGATATTGAGTATGGTGCTCACGCATCCACCTGGGATTTTCTTTTGCCCAGTATCTACAGTTTTGCCGGTTCACTTCTCCATTTAAATTAAAGGTAGATTCATCCGAGAATAGGATATTTTCAACAAACAAAGGATCTAAGTTACATCTTTCCATTAATATTTGACAAAACTCCATCCTACGATCTGGATCATCTTAATTCAACTCATGAACCAATCAGATTTTAAACGGGTGCCATTTTTCTACCGTCAATAGGTTATGAACGGTCATAGCAGCCGCCCCATGATCAATGCTAATCTGGCGGACGCTGTTGTGGGGATCTTCTTCCATAGCCAATAAAATATCTAATTTCTTATCATCCGGAATAGTTGGACGGCCTTTTCTGAGAATATCTTCCACTGAACCCGTTTCCCGAAATTTTATTTCAAGTTTACTCACAGTTGATCTAGTAATTGGTCTTGCTGGATACTTAGTGTTAAACAAAATGCAAACTTCTTGTTGAGTACGGATCCTATCACCATATCCAATCATCATAAGAATTTCTATTCTTTGTGTTAAAGATAAACGCATAGTAACTCAATATGTTTTAAAATAAAATTTATTACTTCTAATAAACTTACTAGAAAAATACAATGTAATGACAATGACATTATCTAAATACCATAGTTGCATAACAGCAAATAAGCCTACTTGAGAAAAAAACATAAGTAACAGCAAATGATGGTGCGTCCATTAATTACGTAAGGCTTTCAGGTAAAATTGGGTGATGGCGGAAGGGATTGAGCCAAATGTCACGAAATCTTTTATTGGGGGAAGGGGGGTTGAAAAATCGCTAAAAACGCCTCACGTAATTAATTGATGCCTCCCAAGCCAAAAAAAAATATCTTAAATAAAATTATTTGTTTTACCCTGTAGTAACGAAACTATGAATTTTAGGCCCTAAGTGTGTTATGTTTTTGAAATCAGCTGTTCTTGGAGATTACAGATCTGAACTAAAATATAGGGGTTCCCATTTAAAAAAATCGTCGATAATGTCATATCTACTACATGAGCCACCTTGTATATTAAGTTTGTATGGGAAAAAATGCGCCATTAAAAATTATTATACACGTGTCCGAGGATTTTTCCGAAATATTTTTAGATTCCTAGATAATCAATTTGTTCCTTACTTTATGTACACATTGTATAATAAAATAATAGTAATGGCCAGATATATGATAATACTTACGTCTGGGTGTTCTTTTATGGGTACGTATACTTTTTCTGTGAGTGTCGTAACCTGCCCTTCGGGTTCCGGTAATACTAAGGGTTCCTTTTTGACTCCATTTATTTGAAATAAGCTCGCTCGAACTTTTGCTATTTCTGAAACAAAAAAAAAGGAAATTTAGTTACGCCCATCGTGAAAAAAGACAAAATTTGGCAGTCAAAAAATACTCTAGCGCCGAATTAAAGTCCGCGAGGTATTTCTTCATATACATGAATACGTAACATATTATTATATACTAGCTCCAAATCAGAAGGTGACTCGTATAATTTTTAAACAATAAAAATTCTTGGCTATAATATCACGTCTTCCTTTGACTCTCTCTTCCTTTAACGTGAACTAAAAACACGAACTTATCAGTCCAGAAGCGCTACCCAATAACCGAGTCTTTACCACCTATTTTTCTTTTTTTAATTTTATGATCTGCTTTAAAATATCAGGCGACGAAAACAGGGGGGCGGTGTTTTTTAATTTAACGTAACTTTATATTAAATACGGAATCACGAGGCCACTATGGTTTTGGTAATTTAAAAGTAAAAATATATTCTTGCCGGCCATGTGAGAAATAAAAATCGCTTTCGTAGTACCGCCCCGACAACGCCGACCATACAATAACAAACTTTCCTCCGTCGCAGCACTTCGACCCAATGACCTCATTGTCCCATCTGCTCCTATTTACCCCCCAAATCTCCCATATTTCCTTAACATAGCCCATTAAAAACGAATAGATGTCGATTATTCGTAAAAAATTTAAATATTCCATATTTAAAAAAATCACAGGGGGTTAAATCTGGCGATTTTGACGGACGCCGTCAGCCCAGATGGTCGACGGAGACACCCACTTCCTTGTGCCTAGCTTGGGTGACGAGTTATTTACTTCGCGTAGGTTGGAGGAGGGATTGGCCAGTAGCGTAGTAGTGACATGTGGTTTTCCTTTCATTTTTTTGATCAAAAACTCCTTGTAGACGGCAAAAAACGACGTGTAGGTTATCTGCGCAAGACGTGGAACATTTGGCTATAACTATTTTCCAATTAATTTTGAAAACGTGCTTTCACTTTTATATCACATTTAGTTAAGGCTGTCGAAGGCACGCGAAAATTTGTCTAAGGTTATAATCTATCGTTACAAAGAATACATAAATATAGAGTACTAATGTCTTCGCCCATTGTTTATGATTAAAAATGAAATTAGTCGCGCATGCCGTCCCTTGCGTTTCCTTTCTATTTCTGTAAAATTGTAGACAAGTTATTAAATACTTACTTTATTACTATGAAATGCAGCTTTTATGTTGCACATACCTACGTAATTCTTATAGTATATTATTATAATTACTTAGAGTTGATTGATCTTATTTTAAATATGTCGTCATTTTCCAAAAGATTGAAAACAAAAAAAGATGGCCGTGCGTTTGATCCCCTACTGACTCTTGAGTAATTGCATTTTATGTTGGAAGGTTTTTTTTTATCAAGGTTTAAAAAACTACTTTTCACAAGATGTATATTTCTCAACATCATGGGAAAAAAACAGCTACATGATTATTTTTCAGTTTTGGTCGTATATTAATGTCCCTCTCTAACACATTACAATAACTATTGCCCTTTCTATTACTACGTAACTGAGTCGATACATCCATCAAATATCGGACATCGCCGAACGAGCCCGATGGCCCATCGGGTGTCTCACGAGACGCATGCGCCATCAACTGTCTGGGATATAACCAATCAAATTAGCGCTAGCTACCTGTAACCATTGACACCGTACTGTGTTGCCATATTAGATTAAATGTACTTTAATCAAAAAAATATATTATTTTGCAAGTAAATATCAAAATAAATAGTAGATATGAAAAGAAAGGCTTAATAATATTGAAATTATTATAGAATATTGGTTCCTTCTATACCAACTACAATTAATTTTAAATGCGTAAATGTAATTTTAGGATTTTCTCAGTGAGAGATTATTAAATTAAAATTTAACATATGTGACAACATTGTTAACCCCAGAATTTTTTTTGCCCGCATTCCTTTCGTAGCTACAGATAAACTTGTCGACTGTATGTGTACGGGCCATTTCATGAATGCCAAATTTCAGCTCCATATTTTTTTTTTTATGATCAAACACAAGCACTATAGGAAAAATCCTTTAGGAATCCTGGGAGTGGTGCGTGTGCGCAAAAGGTGATTCACGTTGGTTTTGAATCGTTGGAGGTTATATTCGTTGGGAAAAACGACCTCGGGTAGGTCGTTCCATAAGGATGAAGTCCTCCAGATGAAAGTATTCTTAAATAGTGAAATTCGAGGAGTACTAAGCTTAACCACATATGGATGGGCGGCAGTGGTTCGTCGTGTATTTCTGATATTCGCCGCTCTGGGCGGAATTAAGAGGGCAAGGTCAGCCGAGCACTTTCCATGAAAATATCTGTAAAAGAGAGTCAAATCCCTAACCTGTCTTCGATGTTCTAGGCTGTCGAGGTTCTTAGTCAGCTCGTGGTCTCCAATCAGATGAGTGGCCCTCCTTTCGATGGAATCCAGTAGCCGAAGAGTATGTTTGGGTGCAGAGCTCCTGACATGAGAGCAGTACTCTAGTGATGGTCGAATTTGGGCTTTGTATAGTGTCAAAAGTTCTCGAGGTGTGTATAACTTTCTGGTTCGGAATAGTACACCAAGTTTCTGAGAAGCTATCTTGGCGATTGCCACAACGTGGTTATGCTGAAGCGAGTGGGATTGCGTGTCCGTCCATGACTATATCCGGTTCTGTAATGTTAACCTTTTTAGCGTGGGTTTTTTTAGTGTTAAATTCGACTTGGTCACGACTCACCCCAAGCCAAAATTTCTTCCAGGTCTTTGTTGAGGCGTGATACTTCATGCTGTCTGCGAAGATGTGCGTCGGCAGCCGATGTTTGTGCATTCAAAAAGAAAGATGAGATAAGTGTGCTATCGTCAGCAAAACTAAATATCGGATTTTTCGTTTTCACTAGAAGGTCGTTAATGTAGAGTAAGAAGAGAGTGGGAGACAATATGGACCCTTGAGGAACACCGGCATTGATGGTGAATGTGTCTTGAGAGAAATCCGTCAATCGCCACTTGCATATGCCAAAAGAGCTGATGAAAGTTACCTTGTTACCAATTGGGACATTAATATGGAGTGTAAGCGTGTGCCTGCACTTAATTTCGTTAACAAGTTTAGGCGCGATTGAGTAACAAACAAATATCACATTTTGAAATTATAAATTGCTAAAACTCTCCTTCCCGTCCATTAAATGGTGCCGTAACGTAACGATAGAGAGAGAGTATGTGTACCTAATTATACGACCTATAAAGTAATGTCCCCAAGGTACGGTATTACCATACCATAAGGCGATGCCGATGGTTTATCGCTGGTATTCTATGCAAATTCCTTTTGTGATCGAGATAATGTAGTATTCTACGCCTGAATACCACCATTCACGTAGGAATACCACCAGGTGGGATTATTAAAATGATTCGCTGGTACTGCTTGTCGATTATAATATTATAAGTTATAGTAATTAAATAATTCGTTTATGGGTGAGCTTATATCGACCGCCAGTCGGCGACGTGAGTGTCGAAATTTGTTATAAGTATTTCGAATTATTCTGTATACTTTATTAGAAAAGACACTTCACAATTTTTTTGAGTGATGTCGCCGGAACCGGATTTTGTACTGGATCCGGCCGTAACTGAATCAAATAATTATTTTTTTTGCCTTTTTTGATGGAAAATTTTCTTTGTGTGTTTTCCAGCAGTCAAATGGGTTGTAATTTCTCCTTAGAACGTTTGGTTCTAAATACAGGACCCGGTTCGGGTCCAGGATCCGACCAAAAATGGTGGCTTTGGTTCCGGTGCCCGACATTTTCAAAAAGTGGACCAAGTGGCACCGCTAGTGTTTATTAATATAGAAATAAATACGCTTTAACCTCTTTAGCCGTCTTTCACGTTCATGTGATAGCACGGGGAGACCAGGGTCCCCTACAGTTTGATATACTGCACTAAAAAATGCATTGGTATCTAAGACTAATTTTATCTTGCTGTTAAAGTTTTAGGTTATGTTAAAGTAATTTTTAGTTAGCAAAACAAATTTTCGTTTTAACTGAATTACGATGAATAAGATGATCTAGTTAACAGAACTAACTCTTCTTTTTAACTACTTCTTAGTTAACAACTCCCTTTACTAATTTACTTAGTTATTGGCCAGATATAGTAGTAATAATATGAGACCTGACGTCACACCAACTGCCGCCATTTGCTGCTAGGAGATGACGCTGCGCGCTGTATTTTCTCGACCACCGTTGATAATACGGCGTGAAGTATTAGATGTACACCTTCACTGTACTGACCAATCGATTGGAGCCCAAGCGTAAACTACTTGGGACTTCACTTCGACAAACGCCTCAATTGGAAAGTAAATACAGCCTACAGGAGAAAGATGGCTCACGCCCAACTGAGCACTCTATACCCGCTGCTCAACAGTAGGAGCAAGCTAACAACCAGGACAAAAGTCATGATGTACAAAGTGCTCATCAGGCCGATGCTCACATACGGAGCACCGACATGGTGCACACTGGGTAAGCAGGACTTACAAAGACTACAGGTAATACAGAACAAGGCACTTAAAATAATACTGAATACACCTAGATATACCAGAACTCACGTCATACATCGAGACCTCCAAATTGACACAATTTCGGAGTTTCTCGATAAAATAATCGCGAAATATTACACCAAGGCTAACTTGGCCAACAACGCCAAGATAGCCTCATCGCACATACGCAGACTACCGCATCAAAAACACAGAATGCCCAAAGGCTGGATCACTCGCTAAATCCACACTCCAAATTATTTAAGAACTTGTTCTGTATAAAATAAGGGTACACGCACACTACGCGCACACTATACGCCTCTGTAAACAATTACAATAACTACCCCTCTACCTCTACATCCAGTATGTTAACGGAGCTCTTAAAACTTGCTTATTTGATTATATTCAAATAAGAAAGGGTTAAGAGCTGTAACCGAAACACACCAAGCAATGCTTCAAGGCTTAACCTAAAAAATCATACTGATGATAAACAAAAATAACACGTCTAAGTTAAAAGAAGTTACAGATATCATGCCTGACTCAGATGGTGAGTTTTAGTCGGCTGGCTCGTCTCCTTCTGAGGCGGATCCCCTCCTTCAGAGCGGATAATATTGATGGTCTTTCCCCACAATGTTGCTAGCCCGCCACTACCTTGCAGCCGCGTCTGTAAGGTGTCTGTGCGCAGATTTCTCATCGTGTCCAAAAAAAAAAATTCACTGTACTGACGAGAACTAAAGAGTTCGATACCGGTCTGCAGGTGGTTACATCCTATCAATGGAAAAGACTTCCTTTTCTTGGTAGTACCATTCAGTCTGAAATGGTATTTTAAAGTGCTACTGTGACTAAATACGCCCTTATTGTACCTATAAGGTTAAGGTATCATCGGGTGGCCTGGAAAAATAATAATTTTTCCATACATTGGTATTTAATATTTCTTTGCTCTTTTTTTAACAATAGGAAATAATTAACAAACACAATTGTTGAAACAATAATATGATGTTGCTCCTAATAACTAACTATATTGGTTATCATAAATATTTATTCTTTCGGGTACTAGAAGTACTTGGTTAACTTAAAAAGAGTTATTGGTGACTTCAACTAGAATAATCGTGGCAATAAAATTTGGCCTTCGATACTAAATTTCCTCTTATCGCCAATTTCACTAAATTTTCTTGTTGTTGAGGCTAAGATCTTGGTATCCTAAACTAGACCATTTTTTAGAGTGTGTTGTTACCCGCCCGCGTGTACGTCTTGACCGATTTTTATTTAATAAAGTTGTTAGCGTTTTGTCTGAAGCATTCAGCAATGAAACGGTGCTAGAAGGCACGTGTATAAAAGCAATAGACGGTCCTATATATAGCAGGCAAGAGAAATAGCAGTCTTTCAGGAAACATCTTATTACGTACAGTTGGTTTTGGTGCAGATGCGAGACCATGCAAGCGCAGAGATCTTAAAAGCCGTATTAGAGTCGGCAATTTTCTCTCTTCGCCGGCAATGGCAATTGTAATTGCACGTATTCATGCGCACTAAACCGTTCTCGATCGGCTGGAGCATTGCCAACAGTCAGAACAGCTGTTGGTACTGTGAAATCCCTAAAATACCCCAGAATTAGAGATGGGCAAACCTGTTCGTTTTGATTATCAGTTAAAGCAGCTACTGGTGCCCCATTTCTGGCAATGAGAGATAGCTGATCGGGAACGGTGTACTGCGCATGTATCCGTGCAATTATAATTGCCATTGCAGGCGCAAGAGACAAAAATTGCCGACTCTAATACGGCTTTTACGAAGATTGGTATAAAAATTAACTTAGAAACAAGAAAAAGTAATTACACTTAACCTAACCTGTGTAGGGGGTGAAACATGTTTCCCCCTGTAAAGGATTTTCAATGGGGTGATTCTGTAACGAAACTTACATCGCTGTAAACCTCAGCGACCGACTGGTTGGCATACCCGACCCGTATACCCATTCATTCTAGAGCGTCATAACCTTATAGCGATGCCGATGATGGGAATATTTCTCTTATATAGGAAAACAGCTATAATCTTGCAATTTAAACCGAACAAACTATGCCATTAACCGTATTTACTGGGCCCCAGGAAAGGAAAGTCGCGTATGTCAAACGTTAATGCAGTTTTCTGCTTTTTCGCTCCATTTTACACCACGTACATTGCACGATGCTTCCGGTAAATTGTTATTTTGTTATCGTAGGTAAAGTACTTCGGTTCCGTAATATCGGGCCTTTGTTTATTGTTCGAACGTATTACGAAACGAAGAGGAGACAGTTATGAGGCCATCTGATACATTTTCGAAGCGTAGTTTTAAATATCAGAAATAGATAAAGATTGTTTCACGAAAAATCGATATAACTTAATGACTGCCGTAAAAGTACCTGGGGCCATCACATTATTTATTGTTATTATTATGTGGAAAGGACCGGATTGTAATAATTATAATTAAATATAGGCACATCAGGTAGGTTAGGTTGCTTAATTTATATTTAAATTTCTTTTTGTGGTCAAATTTCAGTTTCTGAGGAATGGTTCAAGAATTGTCTTTTACCAAACATTCCTCAGAATAGCGTAATAGTAATGGACAATTACATAAAGCTCCAAGCTCAAATAATACAAAATTGGATATTCAGAACTACATGGCGGCGAATGATATATATTTTGAAGGAAATAAGTGATCTTTTAGAAGTTTTAAAGACATTTTGTATAAAAAAGTATATGTTTGTGGCACATTGGCAGAAGAAATTGGACATACAGTGCTACGGCACCAGTTAAAATCACTGGTTAGGTCTGAAAATATTTCTCCGACTTAAGTTCTAGTGTTGTAGAATTAATACGAAAATGCTTTAATGCTATTCCCCCA
Organism: Barypeithes pellucidus; assembly: GCA_963991005.1. Classification (NCBI taxonomy): domain Eukaryota; kingdom Metazoa; phylum Arthropoda; class Insecta; order Coleoptera; family Curculionidae; genus Barypeithes; species Barypeithes pellucidus. The sequence goes on along the minus strand of OZ022565.1, from coordinate 12,187,939 downwards.
GGTAGTTGGAAAAATTCAGTCCGTCACGTAATAACTGTAGAAAATTCGTATATTAGTCTGGATCGTATAATTAATCCAATTATAATTAATTTTGATGAGGATAGCGATAGCGAAACAGAACTATCTATAGAATAACATTATAAATGTAAATAAATATGGCTAGTAATATTTAAAAAAAATGTTATTTCATTTGATTACATTAATATAATCATATGATCATTACTTGTTTTCCTTAGTCCGTCCCTTCATACTTCACTTGTTTATTGCCAAGCTCTTGTCGACACAATGGGACCGACCCAGGAAATCATTAAGTCGTATCCAAATTTCGTGAAATGTACTGTACCTAGTACTGTAACATCAAACCAACGGACGTTGGCCATAAAGGTGGGGGGTGGGGTACCGACATTTTTCACTCATTGTTTGCATGACGCCGGATAGTAACGACATGACTTATACCACTAAAATCCACCGAGTGCGGTTTACTCTCAACACTCTCGTCCTCGAGCCCAGCGACTGCCGCTTTAACCACGGAGCCACCAGAGCCGTTATCTTTCACGTTAATAACCTTGTGTAGTAGGCAAACAACTTTTTATAGAAGTTGTGATGTTTTATAGATAATTATAATAAAGATGATTTACAACTGAAGATAATGTTTATGGTACCCGCTTGAATCAGATTTAAAGTAGTTCATATCAGATTGTGCATATTAAGAAAAGCGCTTTGATTATATCATATCAAATAGACTATATGGGCGGTGAGATCGCATAAATCCAGCAGAGCAGCCCCCAGGCAGCAATTTTCTCTAAAAAGGTTAACATTACCGAACCGGATATAGTCATGGCAGGACACGCAATCCCACCGGCTTCATCTATTAATTTGCTGGGCGTCAATCTGGGAGGAAATATGTCTTGGCATAACCACGTTGTGGCAATCGCCAAGATAGCTTCTCAGAAACTTGGTGTACTCTTCCGAACCAGAAAGTTGTACACACCTCAACAACTTTTGAAACTATACAAATTCGATCATCACTAGAGTACTGCTCTCATGTCTGGAGCTCTGCACTCAAACATACTCTTCGGCTACTGGATTCCATCGAAAGGAGGACCATTCGTCTGATCGGAGACCACGAGCTGACGAAGACCCTAGACAACCTAGAACATCGAAGACAGGTTGGGGATTAGACTCTCTTTTACAGGAATTTTCATGGAAAGTGCTCGGCTGACCTTACCCTCTTAATTCCGCCCAGAGCGGCGAATAGTAGAAATACACGACGAACCACTGCCCCCCATCCATATGTGGTTAAGCTTAGTACTCCTCGAACTTCATTATTTAAGAATTCTTTCATCTTATGGAACGACATTCTCGAGGTTGTTTTTCCCAACGAATATAATCTCGAAGGATTCAAAACCAACATGAATCGCTTCATTCGCAAACGCACCACTCCCAGAGTGCCCTAAAGGATTTTTTTCTATAGTGCTTGTGTTTGATCATAAAAAAAAGAGAAAGATCTAGAGAGATCTCGCTGATTTCCACGGTAAATGAATGGCAATTATGAGGTACAATCCCTTTTCTGTATACAATGATTTCCCTTCTCTAAGCAACAAATCTCTTGAACAAACACCCGACGTATTTTTGTCCAGTGATCTCATACGAAACTCAAAACACCGTATTTAAACGCAAACATGAGAGGTTATTTCAAATCTGTTTTTTGTTAACAGTCGAGGCATAAATGCCAACTATACCGTACGCCGTCTCACTTCCTTATACAGGAAGTAAGCATTGTTAACGAAGACGCAAGATGGTATTTACGTCAGTGCCAGCTCTACTTCCTTCTGGTATTCTAATCAGAATCAGAAGTTCACACAAGTGCCTCGATATTATTAATTGCATGATCCTTTGGAGAAATTACTTTAGCAGAAGAAGCTTAAACGCATTACGAAATGTTTTTCTTCGAGATAATACGACTAGCAGAAGCAGAATATCGAAAGTTCTGCTGCAAACTAACAATAGATTCGTTAGGGTTTGTTACTTTATACAAAAAAACATTAAGAAGGAACTTATTAATAATTTTTTATGATTAAACACAATCATTATAGGAAAAATCCTTTAGGGCACTTTGGAAGTGGTGCGTGTGCGCAAAAAGCGATTCACGTTGGTTTTGAATCGTTGGAGGTTATATTCGTTGGGAAAAATGACCTCGGGAAGGTCGTTCCATAAGGATGAAGTCCTCCAGATGAAATAATTCTTAAATAATGAGGTTGGAGGAGTACTAAGCTTAACCACATATGGATGGGCAGCAGGGGTTCGGCGTGTAATTCTGCTATTCGCCGCTCTGGGCGGAATTAACAGGGCAAGGTCAGCCGAGCACTTTCCATGGACATATCTGTAAAAGTGAGTCAAATCCCTAACCTGTCTTCGATGTTCTAGGCTGTCGAGGTTCTTCGTCAGCTCGTTGTCTTCGATCAGACGAATGGCCCTCCTTTCGGTGGAGTCCAGTAGCCGAAGAGTATGTTTGGGTGCAGAGCTCCAGACATGAGAGCAGTACTCTAGCGATGGTCGAATCTGAGCTTTGTATAGTGTCAAAAGTTGTTGAGGTGTGTACAACTTTTTGGTGATTAATGCGAGAAATATCGCTTCCTTCTGCTATTGCGATTGTCTATTTAAAATTCGAAAGCAAACGACGCGAAGACCAAAACAGTTTTAACATAAATTTAAATAAATAAAAAAACCCCGAACAGCTTAGACTACATTAAATAATTCATCAAGTAATCGTACAGTAAACAGGTGAATTAAATAAAATGACTAACAAGGATACAGGGAAACCCTAAACTAACCGTACAGGAAAAAAATCATCGGTATTCTTCAAGATTTTTGGATGCTTGAAGTATTTCCTTGAAGAGGAGGAAGCAACCAATCGATGCGTCTGTAAATACTTCAAAGGACAAACCAATGACAATAATCTTTGACAAAAAAATGCATCATACTTCTCTTATATTGTTTATTTTAAAATTATATGAAACCATTTTTTGTCAGGGATAAGTACAATGTGTGGAAAAGTCCACTTTACACATTAACAAAGCTATTAACGTCAATTTTAATAATCAGAATAACCAATCTAAAGCCGGCCATAGTTAAAGATCTGCCATTAGGAATAAGATAATTATATAGGAAGATCGTAATTTAGTCAACAAACATTTTAATGTAATTGTTAACAAGCTTGGAACGCTGATTGATAGTTCTATACTATAAACGTTTAATAATAATCTTATTTCATTATCAAGGAATTTGCAATGCGCATACAGGATGTCCCAGATAACAATGCACTCTACAGAGATCTCGTTGACGTTTAGTACAATGCTTAGGGGTCCGTACAGGGCCCATTTTCGACACTTTTATAGGGTATCTCCGTCATTTTAGTGCTATCAAAAAGTAATGTAGGTGTCATGTGCTCTTTTGGGTCAAACTTATAATGGTAAAATTAAAATTTGAACATTTTCTCTCGCTTAAGAGATACAGGGGAAAATCAAAAAATTGACAATTTCAAAATTACCCTATATTTTCTTAGTTAAAAGTGATAGAGACAAATGTTTTATACAGAAGTTTCTTTACAATGATTGTTGAATAATCTGCCGTTTTCAGAATAAGTATACGGGGTGTGGTAAAAAAGTTATCGGACCTAACCTCATTTTCTTAAATGGAACACCATTTATATATCAAATATGGAAAATTATTATTTCCCAGACCACCCGATGATCCTTATACAATAAGGGCGTATTTTTTTCTACACAGTATCACTTTAAAATACTATTTCAAATTGAATGGTCCTACCAAGAAAAGGAAGCTCTCTCCATTGATAGGATGCAACCACCTGCAGACCGGTTTCGAACTCAAGTTAAAGTCCTCTCTGATGATAGGTATGTACACCTGCCCTGTACTGACGAGAACAAATGAGTTCGAAACCGGTCTGCAGGTGGATGCATCCTATCAATGGAAAAGGCTCCATTTTCTTCGTAGTACCATTCAATCTGAAATAGTATTTTAAAGTGCTACTGTGTAGACAAAAATACGCCCTTATTGTATAAGGTATCATCGGGTGGTCTGGGAAATAATAATTTTCCATATTGGTATTTGATATTAATACCACCTGACAAGCATAGACTTTTAATTTCTTAAATAGACTCTATATTTCGATCTAAAAAGATAGCATTTTAAATTCTCTTTTTAAATGTATACCACACCATGGATGATATTGGTTTCCTAGGCGATTTATTTAAACTTTATTATTTGAAACGAAATAATAGATTCAGATTAAGGTAAAAAATAACGGGAATCATCGCAATGTTCAGGTTATGTCCTTAAATGGTTGCCGCCTTTCCGGATTGCGAGCTAAATATAAATTTTGAGCCATTTCTTCGTTTTTTCCACTTCCAATATAATCTGATATCATGTCAAATTTTTTCAAATATTGATAAGTAATTTTCACAAATGAATATGTAAAAATGAAATTGACGTTAAATGTTAATAACAACTAGAATGTCAACATAGTTGTTTCGAGGATATTAGCTTTTGTTTCATGGCCTACTATGGTTTAAAGTAATAAAGTTTAAATAAATCGCCTAGGAAACAAATATCATCCATGGTGTGGTATACACTTGAAAAGAGAATTTAAAATGCTATCTTTTAAGATTGAAATATACAGGGTGTTCCATTTTTAAAAAAATGAGGTTAGGTCCGATAACTTTTTTACCTGACCCCGTATACTTATTCTGAAAACGGCGGATTATTCAACAATCATTATAAAGAAACTTCTGTATGAAACATTTGTCTGTACATCTTTTAACTAGGAAAATATAGCGTAATTTTGAAATTGACACTTTTTTGATTTTCCCCCATATCTCTTAAGCGAGCGAAAATTTTCAGTTTTTGATTTTACCATTTTAAGTTTGACCCAAAAAGAGCACATGACACCTACATTACTTTTTTGATAGCACTAACAACGGAGATACCCTATAAAAGTGTCGAAAATGGGACATCCTGTACAGTTACAGCCATTTTAAAGCTATGCCTATTAGAATGATCCGTCATCAGGAATATGTTTTTTCTGATGTAATAAATAATTTCGATCGTTTCATTCTCTCAAAACGTTTTCCACTTAGACTTTCACTTATAAAAATTTATGCGCAAATGAAGAAATGTGGGTTTCATTCGGCATAAAACCGTACATACTCGTAAAACAACTGAAAACGGTCTAGACAATTGAACAATGGAGATGAAATCTGCGAAAAAAATGAGCAAATGACGGAATGGCAAAATAAACCGCAGATTTTATCTCTGAATTTCCTCTAGCGCTACTTTAATCCGACGTTTGTTGTTGTATGGTAAGTGTACAAATACAGGAAGTCCTAAAACAAGGTTAAACGTCTAAAAATTATCGTTAACTAAGACCGCGAACACGCAGAGAAACTTACTCGGTCTGAAAAAAAATATTCAATGAATATTTTTGCAACCGCATCATTTTTTTCTAACGCAGGAATTTATTGAACCCGTAAATCTTTACGCATCTTTTAATTTAGCATTAAACATTGAACGAAACTTTATGGTTCGATAACCCTCTGCACACTTTATTAAATCTTATAGTCGGTTTTGCTTTGCGCGGCATAATAACCGAGATAAAACAATTATTAACAACCGGCGTTAATGGAAATTAAAACAATATTTGCCATCGCTTTAAGGAACTGCCGACGCGTATATTCAAGAAGGACGGTAAATATTTTTAGCGACAATAAGGAAAAATTAATTAATCAATAACCTACATAAAATATGCGGGGTGTTTCAAAATTGTGCTTGTGTGGTTATTCCGTGCCCAAAAATAAGACACAGACGTGTTTTTACGATATTTCCGGAAATATTTAATGATTTTTTTTGATCGTATGCACGCCCCTGGGAAACCGGTTCACATATTCTTATTGCTAAACTATCTGTTATTTTAGGTAGGTACGTTCATAACCCAAATTTCACTAATACTTGAAAACACCGAAATAATTTTAAAACTTTAACACCCTGTATCTTTCAAACAAAGCCTATGCTTTTCACATGACCATGTTGATATAGGAAGTATCTATCGTATTTTTGGATAAGAAATCACCACAAGAGCGATGACGCTTTTTTTTTTAAACACCCTGTATACAGGGTGTCCGCTAATTAATGGTACATGGAAAAACTATATACTCCTTACTTAAAAATATTAGGATTTAATTATACTTACCTATATCCGAAAGTTGATATTAACTGAGATACAGGGTGTTAAAGTTAAAACTTCATTTTTGTTTTTTCTAATAACTTTGCACTAAACCAACGGTTTTATACAAAATTAGGCAATTATGGTTTTTTTTTTGACGAGAAATTGATTTTTTTATGAAATTTTAATGTACAATGTAGGGTGCGGCATTATTTGCACATTTATTAGGTCATAACTTTTTTGTGCCTCAGTGTATTAAGTTTTTAATGAAAATAATACATTTCTCATATTTATTACGTAAGAAAGGCATACTAATTTCAGGTCGCCAAGAGTTACCGTTTCGGAGATATTTACATTTAAATGGTTTAGTGCACCCTGCTCAATTACCATTAATTTGCAAACAAAATTTTTTTCTTAAAGTAACCTATGATAAAACAAAAAAAATTTAGAGATACAGTTGCTATGGAACAGAAAATGTTTCATATTTGAGTTTATCGTAAGTTTCAACAATAAGTTTCTTTCAACACGATATTTTCTAGGGTCAAAGTTATTTTACGTAAAGTAAGTTAAAGAATAATCCAATTGTTATATTTATTATTCCCAATTACCATTACTGGAACATTAATTATCATGTAAAAGTGAATTGGTAAGAATTAACAAAATGTTATTTGCTTGCCCGAGCTAACGAACTAAACAATTTAAATGCAAATATCTCCGAAACGGTAACTCTGGGCGACCCGAACTTAGTATACCTTTTTTACGTAATAAATATGAAAAAAGTATTATTTTCATTAAAAACATAAATACACTGAGGAACAAAAAAGTTATGACCTAATAAATAAATAAATTGTACATTAAAATTTCATAAAAAAATCAACTTCTCTTCCGAAAAAACCATAATTCCCAAATTTTGTAAAAAAAAAACGTTAGAGTACATCACGAAAAGATGACGGGTGATTTTTAAATTAATAATTTTAATTAAGAAAGCGTCTGACGAGAAGAAAGCAGGGTAATCAGAAAAATAACCGCATGAAAAATTTCAGTGGTGTAACACTTTTTTTGTAAAAAATGTCAAGACCACATGTTTGCAAACACGCCATTGGTCGACTATTAACACGGACATACTATGTTCATATGAACTTTTCTACATAAAATTACCTAAGAAATCACACTCCGAAATATATATTAGTATGTAATTAAGGAACACCCTGTAGGTACACATATACAAGCCACAATACACTTCTGGTCGCCTGTAAGATGATCTTACGTAAGCTCGCGAAGCTCCATTATTTGTCAAATTTCCGTGTAATTTTATAGAAATTAGGTTCCAATCACATATATATAACCATTATATTGCTAATACCATCTGCAATTTGGTAACTGAACTATGGGCATCGAAGGGGGCGTTGTGAGTTTGCGCAGTTTAATTACAGTATTTCAACTTTTTTAATGTAAATTTCAATGGTTAGTTAGGAAAATATTGCAATCAAAATTTCGATTAGTTCGAATGAAGATGACATTCCATGCATACGATTTTTGACGATATGATGATTCGACGGTGCCCTGATTGCTGTAAACTTTTGGTGCCAAATTCCGTCCGAATATTTGTGACAATCGACGCGATGAGCTCTATTTTAACTTTCATCCGACGTGTATGTTTCTTAACCTCACTTTTTTCTGAACCAAAAATTAAGAATGAATGACTACCTATATTGACTATTTTGGGAATTATTATCAGCTACTAATGCACCAAATTAAAAATACATTAATTTTAAGGTTAGGTAGTGACCACATATATATTATATTGTATACGAGTGACACTTTTCTTTTTTTACAAGCTTTTTAGTGAAATTCGGTTCCGAAGATCGGATAATGTGATAAGCAAAATATTTTCGTATACTTATATGTACATACCTTTCATCTTAAACAAAACAAGTTACTAACCTAACAAACAGCGAATCGAATCACCACAAATTAAAAACTCCTTTACAAAAATTGTTGTTAGGTATGAAAGTTTATAAGCACTAATATACCGACAACAATGTGGATGCACCACTTTATATTCTGTAATTTGAAAAAGCATCCAGAACCAAAGATGGCGACGAATAACAACAAACAAATAATGTCGGGCCGGCTCTCACGCGATCGATAAAATTTCCACCCTACTGCGCAAACTCAATAGTACCACGGCATCTCCCATAGCGGGGATACTTTTTGTATTTTGGAACGTTCGTATTGGCAATATAATGGTTATATATATGTGTGGTTCCAACCTGTAAAATGTCAACAACATAGAACTTAGGAGTGTGTATTATTAACACTGTTACGACGGTTGCTATCGTTAACAGGTCTTATCAGAGCTATTTATTGCCGTCATTATTGTTCACAACACCCAACAAAAAAAACGTACACCGTTGTTCAATAAGCGATCAAACTATTGATGAAGAGTTCAGTTCGATAGCGTACGATTGATACAAAGAAGCACAAAAGAAAAAATACCGAGTTTATTTCTTTGAATCGCACCCACACATAATTAATCATATTTTATTCAATTCCAAGTCGTAAAGGTGACGTGAAAAAGACCGCGCCAAATTACCTCAAACAGGAGAAGAGTTTTGGCGGCGGCCTATTTATACAGTATTTGTTGTGAAACAAAGTCTAAAATTGTCTACCAATATTCGTAAAGATTGTTTCGCGAAAAATGGATATAACTTAATGACTGCAGTAAAAGTACCTGGGGCCGTCCCATTATTTATGACCGTTTGTTATTATTATGTGGAAAGGACCGGATTGTAATAATTATAATTAAATATAGGCACATCAGGTAGGTTAGGTTGCTTGGGGATGGAATGGGATTCAGATACCGCAACAACACCGTTTACAAAAATGGCGTCATGAGTATATAACTTCTGTAAGTAAATCCCGTTCTGAAAACCGTCCTATAATTTACCTCGACGAGACTTGGTTTGACACGCATGAAACACCATCCAAAGGCTGGTCTGATTCTTCCGATAAGTGTAAAACAAAAGCTCCGTCAAATAAAGGAAAAAGAACAAGCATTTTACATGCTGGGTCAGAAAACGGTTGGGTTCCAAACGCCTTGTGGCTTTCTGCAAAAAACATTAAAGACTCTTGTGTGGACTACCATGAAGATACAACGGCCGAACTTTTTGAGGAATGGTTCAAGAATTGTCTTTTACCAAACATTCCTCAGAATAGCGTGATAGTAATGGACAATGCGAGCTATCACAGTCGCCAATTACATAAAGCTACAAGCTCAAATAATACAAAATTGGAGATTCAGAACTACATGGCGGCGAATGATATATATTTTGAAGAAAGTTAAAAAAAAAAGTGATCTTTTAGAAGTTTTAAAGACATTTTGTATAAAAAAAAGTATATGTTTGTGACACATTGGCAGAAGAAATTGGACATACAGTGTTACGGCTCCCACCCTATTATTGCATTTTTAACCCCATAGAGCATATGTGGCACCAGTTAAAATCACTGGTTAGGTCTGAAAATATTTCTCAGACTTAAAATTCTAGTGTTGTAGAATTAATACGAAAATGCTTTAATGATATTCCCCCAGGTAGTTGGAAAAATTCAGTCCGTCACGTAATAACTGTAGAAAATTCGTATATTAGTCTGGATGGTATAATTAATCCAATTATAATTAATTTTGATGAGGATAGCGATAGCGAAACAGAACTATCTATAGAATGACATTATAAATGTAAATAAATATGACTAGTAATATTTTTAAAAAATGTTATTTCATTTGATTACATTAATATAATCATATCATTACTTGTTTTCCTTAGTGCGTCCCTTCATACTTCACTTGTTTATTGCCAAGCTCTTGTCGACACAATGGGACCGACCCTAGGAAATCATTAAGTCGTATCCAATTTTCGTGAAACGTACTGTACAAGATAGATTCGTTAACGATGAATAAGGCACGTCAAGGGAGGGGTAGATGTTACCCTTAAAATCTTAAATGGGAAGGGGGGGTGGGGGGCAGTGGCACACCATTATAAGGTCGTTTAAATGTCTTTCCAATAATACCAGTTGCCAAATACACACTCCGATATTATGATTTGTCTATATAAAGCAGTATCGATGATCGTTAACGGCCTCGGAGAATTCTCGTTTTCCAAAACTCCTTCCCATATCATAAAAAACATTTTTTTGTCTAATCCTTTAACGATGCATAGTGTTATTAATTTTAATAAATTGTATACACAAAGAAAAAGCCCTGGAAATTTTTATTAGTCGTAACAACGTATTACCATGCTTCATTTAAAGTAATCAATCTTTTTAATCGTATGATTAATAATGTACTCAAACCCTCAATAGTTTTACGAGTTACGGTCTCTCAAAGTTGAAATTTTTTCTCTTAGTTTAGTTAGTTATAAAAACGTTTCTCTACTGTATCAGATGCCCATTTACCTGAAATTCAAATTTGGCATATCTGTATTGTTTTGACGGTTATTGAAAAAAAGGATATGTCACTTTAAAAACAAAAGAATATCTAATAAAAAAGGTACACTTTATTCGAGTCGATAAACCCATAAACATATAATATAAAAAGGGAAGACAAATCATTAAATTTATAAAACACCATTTAATTACAATCGTGCATTGTTCTACAGTTTCAAATAAGTTAGAAGAAGATGGCCTCAAAAAATGACGATGTAATAAGGTACACGTTTGGATAATTTCGATCTAACATTAGTCATAATGAGTTGTAAGTAGGTATTTTTTACAGAAATTCCCATAATATAAAGAAATAATCCATATTTTTGCAATATTTACTTAAAATATAGAATTAGCTACGGCACTGATTTAACATAACCTCATTATTCTCACTTACCGACGAAATATTAATCCGGGGTTAGAATAGTCGAATTTCTTACACACCACGCTGACTAACCATTGTATATGGCTAATAAATAGCTCTAATTAGTTTTAGTTCGAAAAAACACTAAAAATTAATCCAAAAGCGCAATAGATCACAAACAATCACAATAACAGCAGCGATAAACCGGTAACAACACCGCCGGCGATAATGAATGAAATTAGTAAACTTCAGGGTCATTTTTACACTAGCAAGTAAAAACGACAATACAGCGTTGCCACTGTGATTACCTTAAAACGTTGCAATTTGATGTTCTTGGGTTATACACGGTGTTGAAAAAAGGTCGGTACCCCGTAATAACTCCGGTGCATCGCATTGCAGGGGAAAAAGTTGTTTTTTTTTGATGGAGGAATAGTTTGCAATTTAAACCAACAAAAAATTTTTATCGTCCCGTCAAACCAAACTGTTTAGATCCGGCAACCGTGCCTCGGTTGAGGTAAATGACGAGACTTGCTCGCACGTGCGATTAAGTAATGCAGTTTCCCTGTAGTAACAGGTGGCGGGTGGCAGCGGGGGATAGCGAGGCTATGGCGATTTAACATGGAAAAGGCGCAAGTCTGTTCGTGCATCTAGTTAGAAATTCGAGCGTGTATGTTTTAATATTATATATTTATTAAGTAAAAATGAATAGTTGACGGTGGACTATTTAAGAAATAACTTTATCTCTTTGAGTTTGGAGCAAAAAATTGAAGTGAAGAATGCGGGAACACCGAAACCGAAATTAATTTAACGCAGACCACAAATGGTAAATCTAGGGACTTTATTAGAAAGTTTAAAAGTGAAATATACGAAAAACAATTTATAGAGGGTATTCCAAACTTAATGAGGCTGTTATTGATCAATTTTCAACAATTAAGAACCGAAGAATGGACTTTACGTTTAAGCACTATTGTGTAGGGTCGATAAATGTTGCGTATTTCGATAAATGATACTTGATATGATTTTAAACCATTTTATTTAAGGATTTAAACTAAAAAATACTGAAAATATGAAGAATGGCAACTTGTCAGTCTCGTGGCTCGATTCGTTCTCGTCCTAAAACAGTATTGTTCTCGTCTTGGTTGCGCCTAATGACGTAGCCGTAGATGGCGTAATGGTATTAGTCATCATTCGGTTGTCTTGATAACTCGTAGATGGCGGTAGTAGTATTGGACATCATTCGGTTTTCTTGATAACTCGTAGATGGCTTTAGCAGTATTTGTAGTGGTCTGCATAAATATTGTTACGAGGGTTGCATGCGACAACGTTAAGATCCGACAGCTATACACACTAAGCAAACCTTTCTTATTTTCCAATAGTTGTATTTCCTTGTGTAAAATTAAAAAATAAATAAAAATATGCTTTACCTAACGCATTTTCTTATTACTTTTTTTCTTTCTACATTTAAATTAAAATTTCACCATACTTGTAAACCCCCTATATCATAGGTCACGAGCCGCCACTGATATTAGTAGCCTTTTGATTCTATGTACTTAATCCTGATGGAGTTCCTTTACCTTAGCAAACAACAAGACAATCTGCAAAAACTAAAGACGTTTCGTTGACGGCTTATTTAAAGGAATTACATCAGTGGAACATGCATTATCCATCGGCATGGAGAATAAAATATTTATGAAACGGTTGTAAAATCCTACACCGAGTGTTTTACGATCTACTTGGTTTGTCATGTTTAGTGCTTTTTCTATATTTACCTTTATCATGGGAATCATATTTTAGAAATACCAATACGCTAAAACGATAATTTTAAAATATTATTTATTAACGTAGACTATTAAACAGGCTTTATTTTGTGGATGTAATTTTTCGAAAAAACGTTTCGTAGATTAAAGTCTCCGAAAACAAATTTTTCGAAGTTTACGTAAATTTAAAACGAGGTAATGATTTGTGTTTAATTTTTGAAAACTTTCCACCCTGAATATCTGACATCCAGTAAATAATATTACAAATCAAAAAGACACGTTAATTTAATTGTGAAATGGGGCGCTTTTAAAGACTATTTGCAGCATTCGTGGTTTAACCCCCTGGGAGTTACCCTTAACATTTTAAATGGTAGGGGGGGGGGGGGGGGGGGGGGGGGCGAAGTGATACAAGGTGGTCTTTTACATCTCTTTCCAAAAATACCGTAATTCATTACTTCTTGAGAGGGGGTTCACAAGTATGGTAAAATTATTTTTAAAATTTTAGTTTTGTGTAACGACCAAACAATTACTTTCTAGGCGTTTTAAATGTAGAAAGAAAAAAAGTACTAAGGAAATGCGTTAGCTAAAATATATTTTTATTTATTTTTTAATTTTACACAAGGAAATATAACTTTCCGAAAATAAGAAAGGTTTTCTTAGTGTGTATAGCTGTCGGATCTTAACGTCGTCGCATGCAACCCTCGTAACAATATTTATACAGTCCACTACTAATACCACTAAAGCCATCTACGAGCTATCAAGAAAACCGAGTGATGTCCAATACTACTACCGCCATCTACGAGTTATCAAGAAAACCGAATGATGTCTAATACCATTACTCCATCTACGGGCTACGTCATTAGGCGCAACCAAGACGAGAACAATAGTTAACTGTTTTATGACGAGAACGAATCGAGCCACGAACTGACAAGTTGGCATTCTTCATATTTTCAGTGTTTTTTAGTTTAAATCCTTAAATAAAATGGTTTAAAATCATATCGAGTATCATTTATCGAAATACACAACATTTATCGACCCTACACAAGAATGCTTAAACGTAAAGTCCATTCTTCGGTTCTTAATTGTAGAAAATTGATCAATAACAGACTCATTAAGTTTGGAATACTACCCTCTATAAATTATTTTTCATATATTTCATTTTTAAACTTTCTAAGAAAGTCCCTAGATTTACCCTTTGTGGTCTGCGTTAAATTAATTTCGGGATTAGGTGTTCCCGCATTCTTCACTTCAATTTTTTGCTCCAAACTGTCCACCGTCAACTATTCATTTTAACTTAATAAATATATAATATTAAAATATGAAAACATAATACGCTCGAATTTCTAACTAGATGCACGAACAGATAACAGCGCGGTGCACACAAAAACTGTGCGCCTTTTCCATGTTAAATCGCCATAGCCCCGCTATCCCCCGCTGCCACCCGCCACCTGTTACTACAGAGAAACTGCACTACTTAATCGCACGTGCGAGCAAGTCTCGTCATAATCGTCATTTACCTCGACCCAGCACGGTTGCCGTCACCGTTTTTGAAAAGTGCTAGTCAAAAAATAATAAACTTCTTACCCTTAAGGGTGCCATTTTGTTTCGCTGCCGCCACTGTCTCACCGTAAACTAGAATCCCACAAACTCCGGTCGTTTTAAAAAACAAAAAGTTATTTTTATTGATCCCATTAAATTATTTTTACCTCTATTAATAAAAACTTATACCTACACATATTTTTATCTATGGCAGGCACGGATTTAGGCTGCATAGGTCGAAGCCTAGGGTAAATTTTGAGGCCATCGACTAAACTTCTAAAACTTACAACAAGAACCCCTGGTCTTTTATCAACACATTTCCTAGTCATAAAAATTTCAAGTGATTAATCGCTCGGGCGATTCACTCGATTATTAAAATCGCTCGAGATCAAGTACTCGATAATTAAAATCATCGTTTTTTCCCAACACTGATTATTTTTCGGTTATGTCTCAGTGTACCTGTATCTCTTTCTCTATCTTAGTGTTCTGCAGAATGCAGTTTATCAGTGTTAAGACGAATTGTTGACTAAGTACTTAAGACGTACACTACGTCGAAAAAACGTTTGGAATCTATGGCAATTTTAAATATATAGTGTCAGATTGGTGTTTTAAACGCTTTTTGCTTTTTGTTAGAGACATTTTTATTTGTCGAGTTGTGAGACTAATTATTATTTTATCCCATGCACTTATCCATTTTACGCTTTAAAAAATACAATACGAATTTTTTCTTCGCCAAAAAATTCCTGCAATGCAATATATAAAAAAGATTGGCAAATTTTTTCATTCTAGGGGCGGAAAAGTTGTAAATCCGGCCCTGATCTATCCACAATATTTATGTTCGGTAGGAAACACTACCTTGTCGGATATTGCCCCCGCAAGAAATTTAAAAATAGCCCCATGAATTTTCTAAGGTCAAACACCTCCGCCTCTAAAACCAAATGTGAAATCTATACGTAAAGATCTTTGGATCTATGGTTACAGAGGCAGGGAGTTAAACGGTCTATTTGTGTTTTTTCGTTTCCATTGACTTTAGCTTCAGTATACACGCGATAATACAACGCTATACCGAGTGATGCATCTTTTAGTTTAACATAGGAAATTATTCCATGTACTTTTGAAGGTGGCTGAATATTGGTGCCCCTGTACAGTTTATAGAAAAACTGAATTATAACTTCTTGAAGAGGCCGACATGGTAAAACCATGTGCCGAGTTTGAATACATTTTAGTGAGCCAATCCAAAGCTATTCGAATAGACGCGATGGTAAAACCACGGAACACCAGCAAATAATTTCTATGACGCTATTGCGAAAAATCGACAAAAGCTGACCATTGTCAAAATTTAATTTGCTGTATTACCTGAACTATGAGAGTTTCGTGGTTTTACCATCACGTTTAATTGACAAGTTTAGGATTCGCTCACCAAAATGTATTCAAACTCGGATAATGTGGTTACCATGCCGGTCTCTTCAAGAAGTTATAATGCAGTGTTTCTATAAAATGTACAGGGGAATATTGGTTCCAAAAATACCATATAAAACGTGTCCAAGATAAGGAGGGCCAGCCCAGGGATCTCGCAAACCGTAAGAGATACGAAGTCGGTTAAATGGAGGTAAAGTTGCACATTTACGTGCCTAATAATATGCCGTTTAGAAAGTTTTAAAATTCCGAGTATTTCGGGATATATTCGGAAAAAACGAAATTCTGAAAAATCGTTTTATTGTTTTCCTGGGTTTTTTTGAGATTGAATTCTAAAGTAAATTGCACTTTTGCATTGCCACTTTTTCCGCTCTATCTAACAGCGTTCATTGTTTTGTAATCCGACGAGTCGTCTTCGAAGGGCCATTATCAACTTTATTTTTTTAAATACGGTCGTGTTCTCCTGATATTGGAATTTCAGAGCTTGTTTTCTCCCGAATGCAACGATGGATGACACATTGTGATTTAATGATGTTTCGAGGGTTTTTTGAACAATATCAGGAAATTTCGGGATACGGTCCTGTATTTATCCTAATTATATAAATACAATCTCATAAGTAAGCTCTAAATATTTTACTTATGTTGGACTAATTCAGTAAATAACAAATAATTTAATAATAAACCACAAATAAGTGAACAAAAACCATTCCAAAACAATAATAAAACGAACAACGAAAAAAGTAAGGAACTACATACTCAGGTGTTCAAAATGATTTCCGTTATTCTCTAAGCACAAATAACATCTTCTAACTGCCACATAACAGTTTTTTTGAGATAAAATAAAACATGCGATAGAATATCAAACTTTTCAGCATTTGTAAATTTATGTTCCATATTTTCTGGAAAATAGAAAATCTAAACACAATGGGAATGTCAAGTGAAACAAATCACGCGTCACCATCTTAATTTTTTTGTTTCAAGCGCCTACTTTTCTTTTAAATCCCGAATCAACAGAAGTTTGAAATAATGTTTCTGTATTTTGATCACTTATTTGTGGTTTGTTTTTAAATTATTTGTTATCTATTAATTACCTAACATAAGTAAAAATTTAGAGCTTACCTATGAGATATTATTTATAAAATTAGGAGAAATACAGGAACGTCTCCCAAAATTTCCTGGTGTTGTTCAAAATACCATGAAACGTCATTAAACCACAATGTGTCATACATAGAGATGTAAAATTACCGGTAATTTAAAAATCGGTAATATTACCGGTAATATTACGCAATTTTACGGTAACATTGGTAATTTATAAAAAAAACAGCTTTTTAAGTAATACAAGTTTTTTTTATTTCAAAACTGTAAAAACATTACGAAAAACAATAAGAACGTTTTTTAAACTAGTCAGAGTCAGAATGGACTACGTAATAGAGTGGATAATGGTAAATCATCCACATCATCATCCCCAACCTCGTCATCTGATTCTTCTTTCTCTTTCGTTAATTGAGTCAAGTCTATAACTTCGAAACCGATATCTTCTTTTTCTATTTCTTCCTCAGTATCTTCTACTATTCTCGAATGATCTTCTTCATTTAGTAAATTATAATTATGGGCAATATAAGTTAGTTTTCCGGCCCTCTCCAGGGTTAGTCTGTTTCTTTTTTGCCGATGAATAAATCCATAAGTTCGGTTCTTTCGGTTGCGGCTGTTGACGATGGTAAATTTAAAATGTCTACAGTTAACCTACTTATTTTAGAACTGGAGCAAATTCCTGCCCACCAAACAGATCCAGACATAGATTTTTCGCTGGAAATGACGAATTCCTTAGCAAAAATATTACCTCTAATTTTGTACTGTGCGAGTGCTTCCATAATAAGATCTACTTGTGAAGAATACTTTGGATGACGCCTTGCAGTTTCATAGATGAACTCCGTTGCAATTAAAATTTCAGCTTCAGTTAACTTCTCGCCGCGTTGACTTGGTTCTAATAGGTAAGCAGCAAGATGAACGGGTTTTAAACATTTATTTTCTCGTTTTTCAAGAATTGAACACATTTTCTGGTTTTCAAACATAGTAATAGACAAATTTGATCAGGTCAGGTCAGGACCGTACTGTTGGCAACCCTGGGTATTCCCCGATAAATGAGAGTATGGAGCGGAAAAAAAAACAATATTTCCAATGTTACCGATCTTGCGGTAATATTACCAAAATTACGATAACATTACCTCGGTAATATTACCCTTTACATCTCTAGTCATACATCGTTGAAGTCGGAAGAAAAAAAGCTATCAAATTCCAATATCAGGAAAACAGGACCATATTTAAAAAAAGAAAGTTGATAATGGCCCTTGGAAGGGTATTACTTTTCGTAACTTTTCCTTGTATGCCCCCCCCCCCCCCCCCCAAAAAAAAAAAACCGAAGTTCTGGGTCCGCCCCTTGCAGCTGGTATGTATAATTATTACACAAAGCTCTCAACAAAGCTATTAATAAAACGCATAAATACTGTATAAAAATAATTTTAATAGTAATATTAACGTTTATGTCTGGAAATGAGTAAAACTTTAAAATTATTCTAACAAATAAATTTTATTTATTTATGGTATTCGTGTTCTAATTTCGGAAACATTAGCGACTGAAATTATTATACCATATTTAATTTTATACCGTCAGAAATATGTATTTTATAATACCATTCATGCCGTGCATGGTGGGAACGATAACGCAGCCATGGCGGGCCCATTAGCTCCATCCTTCACAAGCTATTATCTTCATCTTTTTTTATTACCGTATATTACCGTTTGCCTACGAGCTTCTTGGTCGTTATCTTTGTCTAGTAATTAGCAGTCACAACTAGCAACACAACTTTCCCATTTAACTCCGAGCTAAAAAACTGGTCTCGGTCCTTGCGACAAAAGTCGCGGCGCCGCTCGACCACGTACCGTAACACTAAAAATCTTTCCAGTATCTAAAGATGTCGCTAATCTTTTCTAGGTCACAGCGATTTTTATTTCGTTTGTTTTGGCACATCCTGTACATTACCTGTCTGAAAAAGTTCTCAGGTGCGTATACCGCGATTACTCACGAGTTGGCAACGCGACAAGATCTAGAAATAATGTGCCCACTCACCCACTAGTAAATATAAATCGGAAAGAGACGGAAAATGCATAGACGGAGAAAAAAATAATATTTGGTAAGAAGATTGAAAAAGGAATCTAAAAAAAAAACTCAAAAACGTGTACATAAACTTCAAGCACCAGTTAAAACTAGTGTTGGGAAAAACCGATGATTTTAATAATCGAGTACTTGATACTCGAGCGATTTTAATAATCGAGTGAATCGCTCGAGTGAATCGCTTCAAATTCCAATTCATCAAGCGATGACGTCATCGACTGCTCGACCGGCAGCCTAGCCGTTTACATGTGATCAGGTAGGGTATTTAGCAGGCACGTAACTACGGGTGGGCACAGGTTTAGCTAAAAAATTGTAGTAGCCACCAAAAAAATTCCAGAAATTTATTTATTTGTGAATAATGAATTTTTACCACGTGTCTCGATACCAAACAAAAAACTGCAAAAAATCACCCAAATATGTATTTATTGTTCGGGTTTATTCTTGTGCTTTTTTAAAACAAAAAGTATTACCAACAGTTATTTTTCTGCACATCTTTCTCAATCTACGAGCATAAAATAAGTAGATATTTAAAATGGCTTGTCAAATTCTTTCACCCTTCCCTTCCCATCCCTTCCCTTCCCTGTAGGCATAGTTACGCGACTGACAAAATAAGAAAATAGGTGATTATTTTTTTAAATTCATGTTTATAGTTATCAAAAAGTTCCTGTTTAAATTTAAGAATGTTTACTTTTGGTTACCAAAAAATTTGTCGATACCTATGTTTTGTTAACTATTTTGCTCGTTTTCTTATTTTCCATTACCATTTTCTATAATGTATGTTATTTTTAAGAAATCTTCTAGAGTTTAATAATAAAAAGTCCCTGTTTAGATTTAAAAATGTTTACTATAAGATTACCAACGAATTTTTCTATATATTTTGTTAAACATTTTGTTCGTTTTGTTATTTTTATTTACAATTTCTATTATTATGTTATTTTTGAGAAGATTTCTCGAGATTATAGTAAATAAAAATTTAAAAATTATATCCTTTAATTTTTTAATATTTACAATCGGAGACTTTACGCCGCTGGCTAGTCAGTTAAAACGAAACTTTACAAAACCCATGCTCTGATGCGATGACTCTGCTAAGGGATTTGGCATACTTTTTTATATGCACCTTCTCGTTTATGTGTCTTTAAGAAAGACGTATGTCGTGTACCTGCTCAGCGTCAAACTCTAACGTCGCCAATCGGATGGCGCGGCGCATAGAACGAAGGTCGTGTATCAAGTGACAGGCGATCATTTTCGGTTTTTCGCCTGAATTTATAATTATTATAGAGTATTTCCTATCGATCGAAAAACTGTTCGAATATACGAGCAGTTTTTTAACTCGATCACACTACAGCGGTACATTTCCGCCGGCGTCAAGCGAAGCTCGGGTATCGAGTGAAAGATAATAAGTGCCGAGCGACGGTTTTCGCCTGAATAGATATCGCGCGTCGATTATGTCGGTTATTTCAATAATCGAGTGATCAAGCGGATTTTCGCTCGAGCGATCACAACACTAGTTAAAACACTAAAACAAACACCGATGGCGAATAAAAAGTTTTCAATTCAGCTCTAACGAAAATCGAACTAAATTTTAAACTGTTTTGGTGAAATTAATGGCTCGATGTGATCAAGAACAAATAATCGCGCCCGCCCATGGATGAAACCAGAAATAGAAAATAAAAATAGCGGAAAATCACGAATTTCCTTTTGATGTTGGATGTAATGAGCCAGGAAATGCTGAGAAAAACGGGTCAATTAAGAGTATGAAAGACACGATTCTCTGACGACCATTACCAATCGATTTTCCTCGCGTTAGGTTCTCTTTTGCAAAAATTACCTAGCGGAAAACTAGAACATCTATTTTCTATTTTGGTTTCATACCAAAGCTAATTCGATATCCCTCTTAGTATCGTAATAAGCTTTTATCAAACCGTGTTTTTCTTTTATAAAGGTTGGTAACGCGGTAATGTATGTTTGGTTGCAGAAACGCTTACTAAACTAACCTCAAACTTGTCAAGTTTACTATTTTATTAAAGCTAACCACAGAACTATAATACTTTACACACAGCCTAGAACATCGACGACAGATTGGGGATTTGACTATCTTTTACAGGTATTTTCATGGAAAGTGCTCGGCTGACCTTGCCCTCTTAATTCCGCCCAGAGCGGCGAATAGCAGAAATACACGACGAACCACTGCCGCCCATCCATATGTGGTTAAGCTTAGTACTCCTCGAACTTCACTATTTAAGAATTATTTCATCTGGAGGACTTCATCCTTATGGAGCGACCTTCCCGAGGTCGTTTTTCCCAACGAATATAACCTCCAACGATTCAAAACCAACGTGAATCGCTTTTTGCGCACACGCACCACTCCCAGAGTGCCCTAAAGGATTTTTCCTATAGTGCTTGTGTTTGATCATAAAAAAAAATTACATCAGATGTGCAATTCCCTTACTTAACTCAGGAGTAACTAAAATCGTATTGGTTCATATTGTTTATACGTTGTATTAATCCTGTAAAGATTGTTTCA
The DNA here is from genome assembly GCA_963991005.1 of Barypeithes pellucidus. Classification (NCBI taxonomy): domain Eukaryota; kingdom Metazoa; phylum Arthropoda; class Insecta; order Coleoptera; family Curculionidae; genus Barypeithes; species Barypeithes pellucidus. The sequence continues at coordinate 12,166,450 of OZ022565.1, read as the reverse complement.
CGAAAAATGGATACGATTTAATGATTTCCTGGGTCGGTCCCATTGTGTCGACAAGAGCTTGGCAATAAACAAGTGAAGTATGAAGGGACGGACTAAGGAAAACAAGTAATGATATGATTATATTAATGTAATCAAATGAAATAACATTTTTTTTAAATATTACTACTCATATTTATTTATACTTATAATGTCATTCTATAGATAGTTCTGTTTCGCTATCGCTATCCTCATCAAAATTAATTATAATTGGATTAATTATACGATCCAGACTAATATACGAATTTCCTACAGTTATTACGTGACGGACTGAATTTTTCCAACTACCTGGGGGAATATCATTAAAGCATTTTCGTATTAATTCTACAACACTAGAACTTAAAGTCGGAGAAATATTTTCAGACCTAACCAGTGATTTTAACTGGTGCCACATATGCTCTATGGGGTTAAAAATGCAATAATAGGGTGGGAGCCGTAGCACTGTATGTCCAATTTCTTCTGCCAATGTGTCACAAACATATACTTTTTTTATACAAAATGTCTTTAAAACTTCTAAAAGATCACTTTTTTATAACTTTCTGCAAAATATATATCATTCGCCGCCATGTAGTTCTGAATCTCCAATTTTGTATTATTTGAGCTTGGAGCTTTATGTAATTGGCGACTGTGATAGCTCGCATTGTCCATTACTATCACGCTATTCTGAGGAATGTTTGGTAAAAGACAATTCTTGAACCATTCCTTAAAAACTAACAAATTTTACCACAAAAAGATATTTAAATATAAATTAAGCAACCTAACCTACCTGATGTGCCTATATTTAATTATAATTATTACAATCCGGTCCTTTCCACATAATAATAACAAACGGTCATAAATAATGGGATGGCCCCAGGTACTTTTACTGCAGTCATTAAGTTATATCCATTTTTCGTGAAACAATCTTTACCTATGCAGGAAATCAAAAATCATAAAATATATCGACCATTACAATTCGAAAATCATTGAAAATCCGGTCAATTCCCACCAAAAAAAAAATCTAAAAACATGAGAAAAGCTTGAACTCAAATAATGTTCGAGCTATTTCCGTTCCTCAATTACCAAACCCACGCTTTTAAAACATAAATTTTCAGAGCTTATTGTTGAGTCATTTTTCATGGTTTTTTTCTCTGTCTGGATAAATAAAAAGTTGTTTTTCAAATTTTCGACAAGCCAGAAAATGTTTAGAATTGAACTGAAATATGTCGCACAAGGTTTTAGAAGAAAAGTTTTATTTCAAATTTTAGGACAGTGGCTCATTGCATGGGGGGTGGTACTCGTAATTCCCGCGTATTAAAAGCAATAACTCCCTAGTTGCCTACTATAGTTGTTGCAGAATTATACCGTTGACTCTTACTGCCATAAATAAACTACCTGATTAAACCCTATTGTATACGCCTGAACCTCTTCAAAGCTCAATAAATGGGATTAGGGCCTTGAAAATGTATACCACACCACATGATTTATTTTTATAATTTAAAATAAATAGATAGGTATTTTTAGTTTTAGGTACCTATAATAAATGTAAAATAATGATAACAATTAATGATAATTGAAAATAATATAATTTAAAAGTATATAAATTAATTAAATTCTAAGTAAGAAACTATTGGTAATTTATTCAAAATTTAACTCTACTACAGATGCATTTGATGCAGGAGAAATATTATTTCTCCTAATATTGGATTTTAATTGGTGCCATATTAGCTCAATAGTATTGAATATACACGCAACACTGTATGTCCATTTTCTGCTGCAAGTTTGTCACACTCGTATTCCTTATTTATTTTAAAAGCTTTTAATGCTTCTAGCAGTTGTCGTTTTTTGTAAGTTTCTTCAAAATATAAATCATTTTCAATCATAAAATTTTGAATCGGTAGATAAATGCTTTTTTTTTTAAATGACACTTGAAGATGCCCCCCTATCAGCACAATTCCAAGGACGCCACATTCTACCACTAATAAGCCTAACTAAAAATTACTCGCCGGAAAACCACTAAAGATTCAAATTATTAAAAATCACTTTGTATTTATATATGCATCAGGCATAGGTATAAATTGAATTTGTATACCTGATCCGGCTCTGCTCGACAAGGTTTTAAAATTTGGGATTTCCTTATTTATTTTATGGTCGAAGGGATAATGATATTTTATTGCAGTCAAAAGATCAACGGTATAATTCTGCAAATACTATACCCATGATGCCATGGACAAATTAAAATTCTAAGGTTCTATTCATATTACTTTGCTAACAAACTAACAATCACCAAATATGGATTATTTACAAAATACCGAGAAATAATTTTATCGGTTTCAAGCTGGCGAAATATCTATTTCCCATATTGGGAAAATCGTGATTTACGAACAGAATTAATGCAATAATTTATTTGGTTTATCAGATCTATCGGCGTAATTGAAATAGGCACGTTGCAATCTATTTCTACAAGAATCAGTATTTTTTTTTATGATCAAACACAAGCACTACAGGAAAATCCTTTAAGGCACTCTGCCTGTGGTTTTGAATCATTGGAGGTTATACTCGTTAGGAAACACGACCTCGGGAAGGTCGTTCCATAAGGATGACGTCCTCCAGATGAAAGAATTCTTAAATATAGAAGTTCATTGAGTACTAAGCTTCAGCACATATGGATGGGGGGCAGTTTTTCGTCGTGTATTTCTGCTATTCACCGCTCTAGGCGGAATTAAGAGGGCAAGCATTTTCCATGGACATATCTGTAAAAGAGAGCCAAATAACCAACTTGTCTTCGATGTTCCAGGCTGTCGCGGCTCTTTGTCAGCTCGTGGTCTTCGATCAGACGAATGGCTCTCCTTTCGATGCAATCCAGTAGCCGACGAGTATGTTTGGGTGCGAAGCTCCAGACATGAGAGCAGTACTCTAGTTATGGTCGAAGCTGGGCTTCCTATAGTCTCATAAGTTGTTGAGGTATATACAACATTTTAGTCCGAAAGAGTACACCAAGTTACTGTGAAGCTACCTTGGCGATTGCCACAACGTGGTTATGCCAAGACATATTTCCTCCCAGATTGACGCCCAACAAATTAATAGATGAAGCCAGTGGGATTGCGTGTCCTGCCATGTCTATATCCGGTTCTGTAATGTTAACCTTTTTAGAGGAAACTGCTGCCTGGGTTTTTTTAGCGCTAAATTCAACTTGATTACTTGCACCCCCAAACCAAAATTTCTTCCAGGTCCTTGTTGAGGCGTGATACTTCATGCTGTCTGCGAAGATGTGCGTCGGCAGCCGATGTTTGTGCATTCAAAGAGAAAGATGAGACAAGTGTGCTATCGTTAGCAGAAAATCTAAAGATTATTACGTTTTATTTTCAATAAAATACAATTTATTTTTGAGGCACAACTTTTGCTTATATGACTCTCAGATCCTTCATTTCTGCACAACCCTTACTTGTATGATGCTCACGTTCCTTTTGCACAACCCTCCCTTGCTTCCAGATTTACTTGTGAACAAGTTTCTTTGATTATCCACTCTCATCGGTGACCGTCCTCGACCTCAAGGGACCACACTAATCTGCAGAAAACAATTTGGACATTTTGTGCAACAAAAAAAGTTTTATTTACTTTTCTCTTCGCAGAACAACTAAATTAACACCCATTACTAAATAAGGGCAATAAAACAAAACCGAAACTGTTCGTGGGAAGAATTTTGAAAACCATGGCGCAACAGTAATGGGCGGTGATTCATTGAAATTATGGTTTTACAAACGCCGTGTATTAGAACGGGCTTTGTTTTTTTGTTTTCACTGAATTAGCAGGCATTACGCGTCAATGTTATATGAAGACATAAAAAATACGGTAAAAATTAGGCAACTATCTCAACAATAACGGAAAACTTTACTTGTACGGAAACAGCGTCTATTTATTCGTTATTCGAAATTATTCACAACATCAAAAGTTTTTTTATAACACGTTTCAATTCATTTCGTTCAAAGTTTCTGGATTAAGAAGCTTAATCGTATTACCTTCGGGATAATTCAAATGCATTTCTTGGCAACAAAACCGACGATTCCACCCGCAATTATTTATTTCATATTATTTTTAACTGTGTGGACACCTTCTGGCCCAAAGCGTATACTTTGTAAAGTTTGAGCTCGCGTACTACTGCTGCAGCTGGCCAATGAAACAACAAATATTGCAGCCATTTTTAAGGCGCCATAGTTACAATCCAGGATATTTTCCTGGAACACCAATTTCTTGATTAATATACAGAAAAAAGACTATATGTATAATAAAATTATTATAGTAAAGATTTTATTGTAAAATTTCCTATAAAAAATAGTATTAATTATATTTTTTATAAGTAATCCGTACCAAAATAATATTGCAAACATAAATTTCAAGAAACTAATTTAGGATTTCTAATAAATACGTAAATACTAAAATATATTTTTACAACGAATATGCACGGAACAAACACTACAGTAAAATTATTATAGCAAAGATTTTATTGTACGATGTCTTATAATATATTGTATTAATTACAATTTTCATTATTAATCCATGCCAAAATAATATTGTAGATACACGTAATTTCTAAAACAGTACTAGTTAGAATTTCTAATAAATTTAGTAAAATCAAGTAATTACTAAAATATATTGTAAATTTTACAACGAATGTATGTGCACGTAAAGATTTTATTGTACGATTTCCTATAAAATATTGTATTAATTACAATTTCCATTATTAATCCATACGAAAATAATATTGTAGATACACGTAATTTCTAAAACAGTACTAGTTAGAATTTCTAATAAATTTAGTAAAATCAAGTAATTATTAAAATATATTGTAAATTTTACAACGAATGTATGTGCACGTAAAGATTTTATTGTACGATTTCCTATAAAATATTGTATTAATTGCAATTTCCATTATTAATCCATACGAAAATAATATTGTAGATACACGTAATTTCTAAAACAGTACTAGTTAGAATTTCTAATAAATTTAGTAAAATCAAGTAATTATTAAAATATATTGTAAATTTTACAACGAATGTATGTGCACGTAAAGATTTTATTGTACGATTTCCTATAAAATATTGTATTAATTGCAATTTCCATTATTAATCCATACGAAAATAATATTGTAGATACACGTAATTTCTAAAATAGTACTAGTTAGAATTTCTAATAAATTTAGTAAAATCAAGTAATTATTAAAATATATTGTAAATTTTACAACAAATGTATGTGCACGTAAAGATTTTAGTGTACGATTTCCTTTAAAATATTGTATTAATTACAATTTTCATTATTAATCAGTATCAAAATGATATTGTAGATACACGTAATTTCTAAAACAGTACTAGTTAGAAATTCTAATAAATTTAGTAAAATCAAGTAATTACTAAAATATATTGTAAATTTTACAACGAATGTGCGTGCACGTAAAGATTTTATTGTACGATTTTCTATAAAATATTGTATTAATTACAATTTCCATTATTAATCCATACGAAAATAATATTCTGCAGATACACGTAATTTCTAAAACAGTACTAGTTAGAATTTCTAATAAATTTAGTAAATTCAAGTAATTACTAAAATATATTGTAAATTTTACAACGAATGTATGTGCACATAAAGATTTTAGTGTACGATTTCCTTTAAAATATTGTATTAATTACAATTTTCATTATTAATCAGTATCAAAATGATATTGTAGATACACGTAATTTCTAAAACAGTACTAGTTAGAATTTCTAATAAATTTAGTAAAATCAAGTAATTACTAAAATATATTGTAAATTTTACAACGAATGTACGTGCACGTAAAGATTTTATTGTACGATTTTCTATAAAATATTGTATTAATTACAATTTCCATTATTAATCCATACGAAAATAATATTCTGCAGATACACGTAATTTCTAAAACAGTACTAGTTAGAATTTCTAATAAATTTAGTAAAATCAAGTAATTACTAAAATATATTGTAAATTTTACAACGAATGTACGTGCACGTAAAGATTTTATTGTACGATTTTCTATAAAATATTGTATTAATTACAATTTCCATTATTAATCCATACGAAAATAATATTCTGCAGATACACGTAATTTCTAAAACAGTACTAGTTAGAATTTCTAATAAATTTAGTAAAATCAGGTAATTAGTAAAATATATTGTAAATTTTACAACGAATGTATGTGCACGTAAAAATTTTATTGTACGATTTGGTCAATTTTAAATGTTGCCAAGTCGTTTTTTATCTCAAAAAATAGGATAAAAAAAGAGCCGCTTCTACCAGGCCCGATCTCCACACCTGGCCCCGGTGTCACATAAATTAAAATACCTGTAACATAAATAAAATAAAGCGTATATTACCGCGGTGTCGTATTACACAATCCTTCCAGCTTCTATTTTCGAATAAAATAAACAAATGCGTATTTTTGTGTAGTCATGCGTACCCATTAAAACTGTTTTGTTCTCCAGTTTTTCGATTTGAATCGGTAATAAAAATTAGTAGCTTCTACGTCGCGATAGTCACAATTTTACCCGTTGCCGATTTGTATTAAAAATACTAGAAAAGCGGCAACTCATTTTGTCATATAATTATACTGTTTATAATCAATTCACCATGTAATTCATTAGAAAAACATCCCAAAAATGCACTTGATTGTTATCACGAGCTTTAAATAAAACGCCACTTATCACATCTGATGTCTTTAATAAAAAATCAATAAAATCAAAATAGAAAAAAAGTAACGATTCTAAGTATTCAGCTACGCGGCAACGCTTACGAACGGCCGGACAAACTCTTGCTTGTTTACACGGGTTTCCCGATTACTCGTAAAACCGTAAAAGCAGTAAAGCCGGCAACACCGCGCCGCTAGCAGCATGGCCGTAAAAATCGTGGCAGTAAAGCCTTTAGACGAAAGTGAAATTGAGTTGTCGAGCGAAATAATATAGTTGGCATCCTGTTTCATTTTTGTTTTAAATTTAGGTTATGTTGGGAGGTACCAAGTTTTATTACCGTGACAAATTTTAGAAATTTACGATCTTTTGCAAATAACGCACATCTAAATTTATAAAGATGTATGGTATTTGCAGAATTATACCGTTGATCTTTAGACTGCAATAAAACCCATTATCCCTTCGACCATAAAATAAATAAGGAAATCCCAAATTTTCGAGCAGAGCCGGACCAGGTATACAAATTCAATTTATACCTATACCTGATGCATATATAAATACAAAGTGATTTTTAATAATTTGAATCTTTAGTGGTTTTCCGGCGAGTAATTTTTAGTTAGGCTTATTAGTGGTAGAATGTGGCGTCCTTGGAATTGTGCTGATAGGGGGGCATCTTCAAGTGTCATTTTTAAAAGAAAGCATTTATCTACCGATGCCAAACTAATAACTAAAAATGTGTATCAATCGTTGTTGAGTAGAAATTTTAATTCGATGGATGCTTTAGCAGAGACGTCTACTTTGACAAAAACTCCTTTATCTTCGGTAAGAGACATAGTACTTAAACCTGTTAATCCTAGAAAAAATCGGAGTGATTCTGGCACATTTAGAAGCATTGACGAAAATGACATAGATTTATTAAGAAGAAAGATTTACCAAGTGTATGAGGCACAAACTGTACCCACTTTAATTTCCCTCAAAGAGCGGCTGATTAAAGACGAAACAAATACATCTTCTAGCCTTTCAAGCCTTAGGAAAATATTGCGTAAAATGGGTTTTAAATACCGAAGCATTGATAAAAGACAAACATTAATGGAATCTCAACGTTTACGGGAATGGAGACTTAAATATTTAACAGCTGTTAAACAATTTAGAGAAGAAAATCGTCTAATTATTTATCTTGACGAAACATGGTTCGATACCCATGACACTCCAAGAAAAGGTTGGGATGATTCTTCAAAAAATGTCAAACCAAGGCACCATCAAATAAAGGCAAAAGAATTACAATATTACATGCTGGTTCAGAGAACGGGTTTGTTCCAAATTGTCTGTTGCTTTCAGCTAAAAACATAGCAGATTCTTCTTTAGATTACCATCAAGATACCGACGCACAACTTTTTGAAGATTGGTTTAAACATAAACTCCTTAAAAATATACCTGAAAATAGCGTCATTGTAATGGACATACAGTGTTGCGTCTTCCTCCGTACTATTGTATATTCAATCCTATTGAGCTAATATGGCACCAATTAAAATCCAATATTAGGAGAAATAATATTTCTACTACATTAAATGCATCCGTAGTAGAATTAATTAAAAACGAAGTAAGAAACAGTTCTGCAGACAGCTGGAAAAATTGTGTACAGCATGTACTTAAGGTGGAAAATTCTTACAATTGTATGATTACAAATGTTCAACCCTTAATTATAAGTTTAGGCTTAGATGAAGATAGTGATAGTGATACAGAGTTAAATTTTGAATAAATTATCAACAGTTTCTTAGAATTTAATTAATTTTTATTGTACTTGTTATCCTAATAGTTATACTTTTAAATTGTATTATTTTCAATTATCATTAATTGTTATCATTATTGTACATTTATTATAGGTACCTAAAACTAAAATTACCTATCTATTTATTTTAAATTATAAAAATAAATCATGTGGTGTGGTATACATTTTCAAGCCGGCCCTGATCCCATTTATTGAGCTTTGAAGAGGTTGAGGCGTATACAATAGGGTTTAATCAGGTAGTTTATTTATGGCAGTAAGAGTCAACGGTATAATTCTGCAACAACTATAATAATAATTGTTCATGGAAGCAAGATTCTGGGACCGTTGACCAAAAATTCGGTGTTGAGCAAAACGTATCGCTTGCCAACTGATTTACAACCGGCAGAATAATCCTCGTATTGGTGCGCTTGTGCTCCTAAGAATACAAGTACAAACACTGTATATTGATTACCAGGGTTTGACAGGAAAGAGGAAGTCCTATGTTATGTTGCTTGCATACTAAACATTTTGTCTTGCCCCATAAAACTCTTATCAGCAATTTTATTTATTGTCAATGCGAAAGTGGACACTAAAATTTGCTTATTATAACTTTGCACTTATGCGCCAAAAACTGGGCGTGTGATAATATGACATTCTCTTTTAGCTTCAAGGGAACCATATTGGGATTTTAATAAAATAAAATTATGGTAAAGAATTGATTGACTCGTCCGTTACTTTGCGACAATACATTTTAAATATATAAAATGAAACGAAAGTTTACTTTGTTAGTTGTCACTTTCGTAGTACAACTACATCTTTAAGACGCTCACACGAGAGTGAACCCAAACTAAGTGTATATAATACAGGGTGTTATGGAAATAACGTATTATATTTAAATGGGTGACTCCTTGGGTGTCCTAGAGAAAAGCTACATATTTTATTTTTTTTTAATCGACCGTTTTAAAATTGGGGTAATAAACACTCTTATTCACAGGTCAGTCCGCGCTACTGTACAACATTTCACCCAGAGACAATGGCAATGTTGCCAAACTTAATGTAAAACTGAAATTCCATATAAAAATAAATTATTTTCTACCTACTAGTTATACCTAAAGAGCGAGGAAATCCAGGCACAGACACAATCAGTTTTTTTTTCTTTTTCATTAACCCGAAATTAATTTAACGCAGACCACAAAGGGTAAATCTAGGGACTTGACAGTAATAATAATAGCGTAGCTGCTATATAGGACAAACGGGACGAAATTTTGAAACGAGATTTAAAGAACACAATGCATGCTTTAGACTTAATAAAAGATCATCTAATTTTGCGAATCACTTTTTAGATACAAACCACACATTTCCAGATATAAGTAACATACAAATCTTACACACTGAACAAAAAGCCCATAAATTAAATTTACTAGAAAACATTGAAATTTATAAACATAAAAAAGACAGTAATATTAACCTTTTAAACACACAATTAGATCTCGGCAACTCCCCGCTATTAAAATTATTGTAAAAATCCCATCTGGCATGTGCATTCTTAGATTCTCTGAATATCGACCCGTTTGTCCCTAATTTAAGTTTATTACACTATTGTGCCAAACATTATTTATTATACCAAATTAATATTTTTTATTTTTAGTACTACCTATATTATATAGGTACACATAGTTTGGGTTCACTCTCGTGTGAGCGTCTTAAAGATGTAGTTGTACTACGTAACGCCAAATTTATTTTAATATAGTGACAAATAACAAAGTAAACTTTAGTTTCATTTTATATATTAAAAATTATAGTAAATCAACAACACAATTATCTTAAATTAAAAATATGAGCAAGCATTGACTTGCGTTGACATCAAAAGTGACCTTCAGTCACAAAGAAAGTCAGGAACAGCAAGAAACCCGGGTGGGAATCCCGAAGGACTCGGTTCTTTCATAATTGCACAACCCTTACTTGCAAGACTCGCAGTTCTTTATTTTTACGCAACATTTACTGGTACGACTTGCAGTTATTTATTACTTGCAACAAACCCTTACTCGTTTAACTATTATTATTTATTTTTTGCCTCTTGTTATCAATATGACCCAAAAACAGAACAAAAATTATAAAACTTGATTTTAATTAATTTCTTTCATTAAATTTAACACTGTCAACAAACTTTCGCGCCTATTAGTATCATTAATGCGATACGGCTAGAACTGGTTAATAGATGTTTCATCATTATACAATTAGTGAATGTATCCCAATTAAAATCTATAAAACTACCCACCGATAGACGATAAGTACAATAAATTTTATCAATTTCAGAACATTGTTCGATTTTTATGGGGACTGGCGTATTATCTCTGTAAACGTTGATATATTGGCTTTAAGTTAAGTTAAGGATAATTACATAATGGGACAATTAAACAGCCATAAGTATCGTTTAACCAATGAATCTAATGATGGGTGCTTCGAGTCCACGAAAATATTTTCCGATTATTTTTATTTGTGTAAACGAGGCAGTGGCGGTTCTTCCACAACTGTATAGATCCAGCAACCGTGCCTCGGTCGAGGTAAATGACGATTATGACGAGACTTAGTAGGGCAGTTTCTCTAGAGTAACAGGTGGCGGGTGGTAGCGGGGGATAGCGGGGCTATGGCGATTTAACATGGAAAAGGCGCACAGTTCTTGTGTGCACCGCGCTGTTGTCTGTTCGTGTATCTAGTTAGCAATTCGAGCGTGTATGTTTTAATATTTTAATATTATATATTTATTAAGTTAAAATGAATAGTTGACGGTGGACTATTTAAGAAATAACTTTAGCTCTTTGAGTTTGGAGCAAAAAATTGAAGTGAAGAATGCGGGAACACCGAAACCCGAAATTAATTTAACGCAGACCACAAAGGATAAATCTAGGGACTTTAGTAGAAAGTTTAAAAATGAAATATATGAAAAAAAATTTATAGAGGGTATTCCAAACTTAATGAGGCCGTTATTGATCAATTTTCTACAATTAATAACCGAAGAATGGACTTTACGTTTAAGCACTATTGTGTAGGTCGATAAATGTTGCGTATTTCGATAAATGATACTCGATATGATTTTAAACCATTTTATTTAAGGATTTAAACTAAAAAACGCTGAAAATATGAAGAATGCCAACTTGTCAGTCTCGTGGCTCGATTCGTTCTCGTCATAAAACAGTTAACTATTGTTCTCGTCTTGGTTGCGCCTAATGACGTAGCCGTAGATGGCGTAGTGGTATTAGACATCATTCGGTTTTCTTGATAACTCGTAGATGGCGGTAGCAGTATTGGACATCATTCGGTTTTCTTGATAGCTCGTAGATGGCTTTAGTAGTATTAGTAGTGGACTGTATAAATATTGTTACGAGGATTGCATGCGACGACGTTAAGATCCGACAACTATACACACTAAGAAAACCTTTCTTATTCTCCAAAAGTTGTTTTTCCTTGTGTAAAATTAAAAAATAAATAAAAATATGTTTTACCTAACGCATTTTCGTATTACTGTTTTTCGTTCTACATTTAAAACGCCTAGAAAGTAATTGTTTGGTCGTTACACAAAAATAAAATTTTAAAAATAATGTCACCATACTTGTGAACCCCCTCTATCATAGGCCACGAGTCGCCACTGAAACGAGGTAGAGCGGGGAAGCACAAGTTATTAGAGAAAAACAATAATGAAGCTTTAACTTTAACACCCTGTATCAATCAGTTAATATCAACTTTCGGATATTTTTTTTTTATGATCAAACACAAGCACTATAGGAAAAATCCTTTAGGGCACTCTGGGAGTGGTGCGTGTGCGCAAAAAGCGATTCACGTTGGTTTTGAATCGTTGGAGGTTATATTCGTTAGGAAAAACGACCTCGGGAAGGTCGTTCCACAAAGATGCAGTCCTCCAGATGAAAGAATTCTTAAATAATGAAGTTCGAGGAGTACTAAGCTTAACCACATATGGATGGGCGGCAGTGGTTCGTCGTGTATTTCTGCTAATCGTCGCTCTGGGCGGAATTACGAGGGCAAGGTCAGCCGAGCACCTTCCATGAAAATATCTGTAAAAGAGAGTCAAATCCCCAACCTGTCTTCGATGTTCTAGGCTGTCGAGGTTCTTCGTCAGCTCGTGCTCTCCGATCAGACGAATAGCCCTCCTTTCGATGGAATCCAGCAGCCGAAGAGTATGTTTGGGTGCAGAGCTCCAGACATGAGAGCAGTATTCTAGTGATGGTCGAATCTGGGCTTTGTATAGTGTCAAAAGTTGTTGAGGTGTGTACAACTTTCTGGTTCGGAAGAGTACCCCAAGCTTCTGAGAAGCTACCTTGGCGATTGCCACAACGTGGTTATGCCAAGACATATTTCCTCCGAGATTGACGCCCAGCAAATTAATAGATGAAACCAGTGGGATTGCGTGTCCGTCCATGACTATTTCCGGTTCTGTAATGTTAACCTTTTTAGAGAAAACTGCTGCCTGGGTCTTTTTAGCGTTAAATTCGACTTGGTTACTGTCACCCCAAGCCAAAATTTCTTCCAGGTCTTTGTTGAGGCGTGATACTTCATGCTGTCTGCGAAGATGTGCGTCGGCAGTCGATGCTTGTGCATTCAAAGAGAAAGATGAGATAAGTGTGCTATCGTCAGCAAAACTAAATATCGGATTTTTAGTTTTCACTAGAAGGTCGTTAATGTAGAGCAAGAAGAGAGTGGGAGACAATATGGACCCTTGAGGAACACCGGCATTGATGGTGAAGGTGTCTGAGAGAAATCCGTCAATCGCCACTTGCAGAGAGCGGTCCTTAAGAAAGCTAGACAACCATGCACAGAATCGACTGGGCATACCATAGGATCGCAGTTTACTTAGAAGCCCCTCATGCCAAACACGATCAAAAGCTTTAGAAATATCCAGTGCAACAACATATAGGTAAGTATAATTAAATCCTAATATTTTTACGTAAGGAGTCTGTGGTTTTTCCATGTCCCATTAATTAGCGGACACCCTGTATAAGTAACATAGCATACGATCGTGTTAAAACACATCAATAATAAATTTTTTTTGACAAAAAACATATTCCACCCATCACTGCCGAAAACGGACAGCGAAAATAGAAACCGGTCTCGGCCATTTAGCGACATCTTACGAAAAAGGGAAGTTACCGGTAACATGGGATCGGTCTAACCAAATGAGGACACACCTACGGATCTTGTGATTCATCCGACACATCATATGCAAATCTTACCTTAATTTTATCTTTCGGTTTGTGCCACTGTTAAACGGTAAATCAAAGCCGCCATTCAAAAACTACTAAAATTTAAACTACTGTCGTCAATACGGTGGTGAATAATTGAATAATAAATTTATTCCTCGACAATTAATATTAAAAAATTAAAATAAACGTTAACAGGATCGTTCGCACGGCGAAATTTCAACCCGCTGCCAAATTTCGTTCTGTGCACGTTCGGCTGTGGACATGTTTCTAATAGGTTGCATTTTCGTGTTTGGCATGAGTAGAGATGTAAAGGGTAATATTACCGAGGTAATGTTACCGTAATTTTGGGAATATTACGTAATATTACCGCAAGATCGGTAACATTGGAAATGTTGTTTTTTTTTTCCGCTCCATACTCTCATTTATCGGGGAATACCCAGGGTTGCCAACAGTACGGTCCTGACCTGACCTGATCAAATTTATCTATTACTATGTTTGAACACCAGAAAATGTGTTCAATTCTTGAAAAACGAGAAAATAAATGTTTAAAACCCGTTCATCTTGCTGCTTACCTATTAGAACCAAGTCAACGCGGCGAGAAGTTAACTGAAGCTGAAATTTTAATTGCAACGGAGTTCATATATGAAACTGCAAGGCGTCATCCAAAGTATTCTTCACAAGTAGATCTTATTATGGAAGCACTCGCACAGTACAAAATTAGAGGTAATATTTTTGCTAAGGAATTCGTCATTTCCAGCGAAAAATCTATGTCTGGATCTGTTTGGTGGGCAGGAATTTGCTCCAGTTCTAAAATAAGTAGGTTAGCTGTAGACATTTTAAATTTACCATCGTCAACAGCCGCAACCGAAAGAACCTTTAGTACTTATGGATTTATTCATCGGCAAAAAAGAAACAGACTAACCGTGGAGAGGGCCGGAAAACTAACTTATATTGCCCATAATTATAATTTACTAAATGAAGAAGATCATTCGAGAATAGTAGAAGATACTGAGGAAGAAATAGAAAAAGAAGATATCGGTTTCGAAGTTATAGACTCAATTAACGAAAGAGAAAGAAAAAGAAGAATCAGATGACGAGGTTGGAGATGATGATGAGGATAATTTACCATTATCCACTCTATTACGTAGTCCATTCTGACTCTGACTAGTTTAAAAAAACGTTCTTATTGTTTTTCGTAATGTTTTTACAGTTTTGAAATAAAAAAAACTTGTATTACTTAAAAAGCTGTTTTTTTTATAAATTACCAATGTTACCGTAATATTGCGTAATATTACCGGTAATATTACCGATTTTTAAATTACCGGTAATTTTACATCTCTAGGCATGAGGGACTTCTAAGTAAACTGCGATCCTATGGTATGCCCAGTCGATTCTGTGCATGGTTGTCTAGCTTTCTTAAGGACCGCTCTCTACAAGTGGCGATTGACGGATTTCTCTCAGACACCTTCACCATCAATGCCGGGGTTCCTCAAGGGTCCATATTGTCTCCCACTCTCTTCTTACTCTACCTTAACGACCTTCTAGTGAAAACGAAAAATCCGATATTTAGTTTTGCTGACGATAGCACACTTATCTCATCTTTCTCTTTGAATGCACAAACATCGGCTGCCGACGCACATCTTCGCAGACAGCTTGAAGTATCACGCCTCAACGAAGATCTGGAAGAAATTTTGACTTGGGGCGACAGTAACCAAGTCGAATTTAACGCTAAAAAACCCAGGCAGCAGTTTTCTCTAAAAAGATTAACATTACAGAACCGGATATAGTCATGGACGGACACGCAATCCCACTGGCTTCATCTATTAATTTCCTGGGCGTCAATCTGGGAGGAAATATGTCTTGGCATAACCACGTTGTGGCAATCGCCAGGATAGCTTCTCAGAAACTTGGTGTACTCTTCCGAACCAGACAACTTTTGACTCTATACAAAGCCCAGATTCGACCATCATTAGAGTACCGCTCTCATATCTGGAGCTCTGTATCCAACACTCTCACTCTCACTCTTCGGCTACTGGATCCCATCGAAAGGAGGGCCATTCGTCTGATTGGAGACCACGAGTTGACGAAAACCCTCGACAGCCTAGAACATCGAAGACAGGTTGGGGATTTGACTCTTTTTTACAGATATTTTCATGGAAAGTGCTCGGATGACCTTGCCCGCTTAATTCCGCCCAGAGCGGCGAATAGCACAAATACATGTTGAGAAACTGCCGCCCATCCATATGTGGTTAAGCTTAGTACTCCTCGAAGAATTCTTTCATCTGGAGGACTTCATCCTTATGCAACGACCTTCCCGAGGTCGTTTTTCCCAACGAATATAACCTCGAACGATTCAAAACCAACGTGAATCGCTTTTGGCGCACACGCGCCACTACCAGAGTGCCCTAAAGGATCTTTCCTATAGTGCTTGTGTTTGATCATAAAAAAAAATTTACTCTGTGAACGGGTACAAATGTCAAACCTGTCAACTGTCAAATCTGAGAATTGACTTCTCAACTTAACCTACAAATATTCTTATTCTTGCTCATTTCGGCTTTGTTTAAAGCTAGCCGTTTGTTTTGGAATGGATATTTAAAGAATAATGGAAAGAAAGTTTCACCAAAACATGCCAAATAAACGAACAGTCGTTCGCGCAAATGCGCATAGTCCAAACCCACAATTCCGTAACAGTACATGGATTATTCCGACAGTTGCAAATCAGCCGGCAATCGATACGTTTGACTCTACGAACGCCGATTTTTTTAGTCAGCGGCCACCAATCTTGCTTCTATGAACACTACGAACTGCGCACGCCTCGGCAGTTTGTAAACGTTTCTGAATGCTCGGCGAACGAACATAATTTCTGTGTTACTTCGTTATTTATTCGCGTTTTTTTATATACTAAACTGCAAGCGTGTTACTGAAATAGGCTTCGACTCGTTAAATCGACACACCTCAATTCTTCGAACTATCTCTCGATTCGATCTCGCTAAATGGATAATGAATGAATGTTTTTTGCATCTATTTGTTTTTAATTTGTTAAAAATATGAAGTGAAGGTCTGCGTTGGTTACAAATATGGACCGCGGATCATTATTTAATGAAAGGTATTTATTTGGTTTACTGCAATCGTTTTTAAATTTCCTACAATGCGTAACATATATGCATAAATGTAGATCTAACGACATCCAACTCCATCTACATAAATATTGAGGTTAGTTTATGAGTTTTATTAGGTTTGTTCCAACACCCTATTTTTGTATCGTTCTAGAACCGTCACAAAACTGTTGGAATCGATTTTGTGCGCAGGCGTTAATTTTGCACTGTTTGTTGCCGATGCACAAGGGAGGCAAGGTTGGTACGATTTTGTGACCATTCTGTGTAAAAATCTCAGCTGATCGCCTGTCTGATTCTAGGAAAGAAGTTTAGTAATTAGTTAATTATCATAACATTCATAAATCACAACCCTACTTTTGTTGTTTTGATTTCTTCGTCTAAGCTTGAGTATTATCTTTTTTCGTTCCGTTTTGTTGTATTTAATAATCATGAAAGAGAATAACGTTTAATGTTAAGAATATCTTGTAGGTTTGGGAACCGGATTATACAAATTTAATAAGAATAAATTAAATAATCAAAATATTAAGCAACAACTCCTACAAAACAAGGCTAAAAGAACTGCATGAATGCCAGGAATACAAAAACAACGGTTAAAATTCTTAGGGCGCAAGTCAGTACAAGCGGTTCCTGGTCTTGGCCATGTATCGTTTTTACCGTTCAGGAACTGGTTTGCGAACGATCACAATTTGGTTGGAACACCAAAGGGATCGCCAGCTACACCGTTTTGTGTCGGTTTGAACGCCTTTCGACTACTACGCATGTGCGTGACCGTACATTGTACGATTTTTAGGGTGGTTGGAACGAACCTATTATTTTCTTGGAACGGTGTATTTATTTAAAATTAAGCTTAGTTTAGTTTTGTGTTTTTAGATATTAATCCAATTAAAGAATCAGTAACTAGAAAGTTTTATACACTGTATACAGGGTGTCCCAGAATATGTGGGCAACCTCCTGGGTTCAGATAGAACACTTAACAATAACAGGAGAAGTTCTTATAAATTTTTCTTCCTACGGCCTCCCCTACGGAGATACGGACCCATAACGGACGTCCCTGGAAATCGTTGTTTTTTAAATAATTTATTAAGTACTAGGTGTAATTTAATAATTTTTTAGTACAATGTTTAGTAGATGAGTCTCCTTAAAATTCGCCCTTTTAAACACATCTGGCTTATTTAGTTCGCCAGGGACGGACTAGACGTAACACAAAAATGCCTTTTTTTGAACACCGTGTATGATGAAGGAACGACAATAATATTTCTGGATACTCTAAACTTTAAGCTGAAGAAAAGGTACTCTTGATCAATGTCGATAAAATGAGCTGTTTTCGAAAAAAAAACTATTTTTGTTCAATATGGTTTCATACATTAGTTGTTGTTTTATGTTCATAAAATTCCCTCATTGTTGTTATGTTTTTTTCACATGTACCGATTTAAATATGAATATTTATGCCAGTGTCAGTTTATGGTAGTGTCTTGAAATTTGCGGTTTTTCTCCTTTGCCATATTAGTTACTAACTTAGTAATGGAATTTACGTATACTGAATATAAACCATGTTGAACAAAAATATATTTTTTTCGAAAACAGTTCACTTTATCGACATTGATCAAGAGTACCCCTCTTTCAGCTTAAGGCTTAGAGTATCCAAAAAAAATATTATTGTCGTTCCTTCATCATACAAGGTGTACAAAAAATAGCATTTTTGTGTTACGTCTAGTCCGTCCCTGGCAAACTAAATAAGCCAAATGTGTTTAAAGGGGTGAATTTTAAGGAGACTCATCTAATAACCATTATACTAAAAAATTACACCTAGTACTTAATAAATTCTTTAAAAAACAACGATTTCCAGGGACGTCCGTTATGAGTCCGTATCTCCGTAGGGGAGGCCGTAGGAAGAAAAATTTATAAGAACTTCTCCTGTTATTTTTAAGTGTTCTATCTTAATCCGGGAGATTGCCCACATATTCTGGGACACCCTGTATAATAATGAGCGTAAGTAAATAGGAGAAAAGCTATTTTTACAACAAGGTAAGTTAAAATGTTTAAATAATAGTGGGCATTGCTTTGTGGTAGTCAGTCGTAGGAACAATTGTGTACTTGTGCGAAAGTAATTTTCTTCGGTTTTAGACAATCCTTTCGTGAATCTATAATCGTCTATACTTACCCCGACATAATATAGGATGCTTTTATCGGGAAAATTTAGATACTGACCTGAAAAAGAAAAATAAATACTATTAAAACATATAAAAATGTGAAGGATATTATATCTCCAAATATAAAAAGTTTTTTAATTGGATTGATTTATTGATAATTATTATTGCCCACGTTTGAATCCAATGTTCCAGTTCTAAATTTCAGTCGGGAGGGTCATTACCTTCCAGCTGCTCCCGGTTATTAAAGTGGGCGAGTATGGCAATAAAAATAAAATTGGATGCGATGTATTTATTTCGATCTTCCTATAATCCCATGTAAGAAATTGTCCAATGTCGAAATAATCGATCCAAGTTCTTTTTAGATCGATCTAGATCGTAAATTATAGTTTGTCTTATTTTAAGTCCGATTTGTATTATTCTTTTTTTATATTGCAGGAAAATTTATCGAAAATATCGCACACGAGTGAGATTTTAAGACAGTTAAGAATATGTCCGTAATATTCAGGTTGAAGCAAGACCTGTTTTTTGACTCAAACTTTAAAACACTCTGTATAGTGATGGAGATGTCAAACTTTTTATTTTGTCATTTGATTATTAAGTGACATCTATTCTTAACACTACCGTTTTTGGTTCATTTCGATATTTTAATTTTTATAGCAGATACGATTTTTTTAAAGAAACATCATAATTTCCATTTTTTTCAACTCCATTCAAATATTGCGTTGATCGATTATCTTGGCTGCGAGTGTAGTTTTTTTTTATGATCAAACACAAGCACTATAGGAAAAATCCTTTAGGGCACTCTGGGAGTGGTGCGTGTGCGCAAAAAGCGATTCACGTTGGTTTTGAATCGTCGGAGGTTATATTCGTTGGGAAAAACGACCTCGGGAAGTTCGTTCTATAAGGATGAAGTCCTCCAGATGAAAGAATTCGTAAATAACGAAGTTCGAGGAGTACTAAGCCTAACCACATATCGACGGGCGGCAGTGGTTCGTCGTGTATTTCTGCTATTCGCCGCTTTGGGCGGAATTAACAGGGCAAAGCCAGTCGAGCACTTTCCATGTACATATCTGTAAAAGAGAGTCAAATCCCCAACCTGTCTTCGATGTTCTAGGCTGTCCAGGCTCTTCGTCAGCTCGTGGTCTCCGATCAGACGAATGGCCATCCTCTCGATAGAATCCAGTAGCTGAAGAGTATGTTTGGGTGCAGAGCTCCAGACATGAGAGCAGTACTCTAGTGATGGTCGAATTTGGGCTTTGTATAGTAGCAAAAGTTGTTGTACAACTTTTGGGTCCGGAAAAGTTCACCAAGTTTCTGAGAAGCTATCTTGGCGATTGCCACAACGTGGTTATGCCAAGACATATTTCCTCCCAGATTGACGCCCAGCAAATTAATAGATGAAGCCAGTGGGATTGCGTGTCCTGCCATGACTATATCCGGTTCTGTAAGTACCTTTTCTATGATTATCTTTTCGTGGTCTCGACAACAACGATAGTGGAAATTAAATTTGCGTCTCTGCATGATCTCTAACGGAGAAATACTGAAACTGGTTCCACATTTATCCATTTTCCACACTCGTCACACAAACAACTTTTTCTAGTTTATGTAACATTTCACTTTTAAATATGAATAGTCGAGGGTCATTACCTTTCGGTTATTGAGGTGGGCGCGCAAATAAGAAAGAAAATAAAATGAGACGCGACGTTATTCTACTGTTTCCTTATGACGTCTTTGATGTAGTTTTGTTCAGTTTTCAAATTATCGTCATGGGCGTATCGAGCCGAACAATGTTTTCCTAGTGTTCCAGACAGTGGCGTATACAGAGAAATCAGTGCGCAATCCTTCTATAGCAATCTTAAACACGTATTTGACAAAGTTCGCATGGAATTTCATCGTTTTATTTGCCACTATTGTGCATTTCTAAGGAAAATAATCGCCCCTACGCCCCTGCTGCAATGAATACCGCCGAGACCGGTGCGACTATACAAACGATTTCCTCTGATAAACACCCGTTTATTCTTAGAAACTGTACTGTAGGTTATTTTCGAGCTTTTCCTCAACGAAAGCAACCGCGGTCACGTGACCGAAGCCGTAAAGTTTCATTTGTATGCGGGTGGACGCCATTTATTGAGATTTGTGAGTTCCGTAATGGGCCATGTATACGAGGCATCGCTGCATTGAACTGTATTTTCATTAATAAATCGAAGAACGGGTGCGACCCTGCAAGTTTCACCCGCAAATTTTTTTTTTTTAAGCTTAATGTAGTCAAATCACTATAGAAAGAGTGAAAAATAACCGTTATACTATACATAGACTTAAGGATTCGATAAAAAGTCAAAAATTAGATATACAAGCAAAGGTTGTGCAAAAAATATTGAAGTGTGAGTCGTACAAGTAAGGGTTGTGCAAAAAATAAAGCAATTATAGTTATACAACTAAGGATTGTGCAAAAAAATAAAGAACTAAGAGCCATACAAGCAAATAAAAATAAAGAACAGTAAGCTACACAAGATTTGTACGATAAATAAACAATTTGAAGGCATACAAATAAGGGCTATGCAAAAAATAAAGCAATTATAGTCGTACAAGTAAGGATTGTGCAAAAATAAAGCAATGATAGCTGTACCAGTAAGTATTGTGCAAAAAATAAAGAACTAAGAGCCATACGACCAAACGAAAATAAATAACAGTGAGGTATACAAGAGTTGTATACGACAAATAAACAACTTAAAGTCATACAAGTAAGGATTGTGCAAAAAATAAAGAACTAAGAGCCATACAAGCAAATAAAAATAAAGAACAGTGAGCTACACAAGATTTGTGCGATAAATAAACAACTTGAAGGCATACAAATAAGGGCTGTGCAAAAAATACAGCAATGAGGGTTCTACAAGTAAGGGTTCTGCAACAAATGAAGAAGTGAGAGTCATACAAGTAAGAGTTGTGCGAAGAATAAATAACCTAGATTGATATATTGATTGAATTAAGGAATTATTCATTTTTATTAAAATTACCTGTAAATTGCCTGTTCTAGATATCATTCAAAAATTATCTTTGTTACAAATCCACAACTTAACCCAAAAATACCGATTTCTCCTTTTTACTACAAAAATTCGCAACGCTTATCTTTTTAAAATGCAAATCGCGTACCCAAGAACTATGAATACGAGAGTGAATATGTAATTTCGGGTGACTCAAATGTATTAGCACTTATTTGTACGATTTGAGGTCACAGCAATAAAACTAATAAGTGCTAAGGTGAATTTTAAATGTCAACAGATCCTCATATTTTATATTAATATTGTCTATATTGTAATTTGGCAACAACAAATCAAAATTATACAGGATTTTTTTTTAAATTAAACGTACAGCGCAGATCTAATGATTTGTGTTTCAATTCAATGTACTAATCTACAATATTGGTATCATACAATTGTAAGAATTTTCCACCTTAAGTACATGCTGTACACAGTTTTTCCAGCTGTCTGCAGAAATTTTTCTTACTTCGTTTTTAATTAATTCTACTACAGATGCATTTAATGTAGGAGAAATATTATTTCTCCTAATATTGGATTTTAATTGGTGCCATATTAGCCCAATAGGAGTGAATATACAATAGTACGGAGGAAGACGCAACACTGTATGTCCATTTTCTGCTGCAAGTTTGTCACACTCGTATTCCTTATTTATTTTAAAAGCTTTTAATACTTCTAGCAGTTCTCGTTTTTTGTAAGTTTCTTCAAAATATAAATCATTTTCAATCATAAAATTTTGAATTTCTGCTTTCGTATTATTAGAATTGGGAATGATTTTTGCTTGCCGACTATGATAACTAGCATTGTCCATTACAATGACGCTATTTTCCGGTATATTTTTAAGGAGTTTATGTTTAAACCAATCTTCAAAAAGTTGTGCGTCGGTATCTTGATGGTAATCTAAAGAAGAATCTGCTATGTTTTTAGCTGAAAGCAACAGACAATTTGGAACAAACCCGTTCTCTGAACCAGCATGTAATATTGTGATTCTTTTGCCTTTATTTGATGGTGCCTTGGTTTGACATTTTTTGGAAGAATCATCCCAACCTTTTCTTGGAGTCATGGGTATCGAACCATGTTTCGTCAAGGTAAATAATTGGACGATTTTCTTCTCTAAATTGTTTAACAGCTGTTAAATATTTCCATTCCGGACACTTGAAGATGCCCCCCTATCAGCACAATTCCAAGGACGCCACATTCTACCACTAATAAGCCTAACTAAAAATTACTCCCCGGAAAACCACTAATGATTAAAATTATTAAAAATCACTTTGTATTTATATATGCATCAGGCATAGGTATAAATTGAATTTGTATACCTGGTCCGGCTCTGCTCGAAAAGGTTTTAAAATTTGGGATTTCCCTATTTATTATATGGTCGAATAGATAACGAGGTTTTATTGCAGTCAAGAGATCAACGATATAATTCCGCAAAAACTATATTTGTTTTTATTTATACTCGCCCAAAGATACTGTGAAAATATGAATTATGTAAATTTAACTCATATAACATTGCCATTAATTATGTCACATAACAAAACAAATTATATTTTCCTGGTTTGTTTATAATCTCTATCTACAATCAATAAAAGCAGTAGCATGTCTGATTCTTCAAATAACACGACGCAGCTGCGTTAATATAATAAACATTATCATCAAGCCCAGTACCTGCCTATAACAACATCACCAATCAGTATATTATTTTACAATTTTACGGCGTCAGTTAAATGGATATCACTATCACCATCCTTTTCTTATAATGAAGATTTTTATACAAATGCTTTTATTCCACGCGTACAAATATTAGAATTATGTTTCGCTCTTAAGTAATTTTTAATGTGTTTGGCAAATGACAAAGTAATAAAATTTTTGAATTTTATAGTGCTAATTTAACTAAATCATCGCATTACCAAACCGCTCTGGTGACTCCGTCGTGGCTACAGAAGCAGTCAAGGAAACTCTAACTCTAACCTATATTGAAGTGCTTTAAATGAATAACCATTTATCTTAAATACAATAAAAAGTTATTTTTTATACATTTACTTCATACCTTCATCATAATACCTCAACGTGTGCCCATCAATAGGGCAGATATTCGATATTGACAGACGGCAAACAAGGTTAGGGGAGGTCGTCGAAGACACAGTTCTAATATGGCTGTCTTGAGTGACAGTGTACAGTTTAATACGGAAAACTTTTTAAAGAAAAATAACCTTTTATCATTTAGCGGCTGTGTTGGAAGCAAATGCGGGATCACGCGGTGATTTGACGAGATTGACATTGCGGGATTAAACGTGCGGGATTCCCGGGATTTGCGGGACTCGATATGGGTGCTGTATGTTAATAAAAATTGGTTTTATGCAATTAAAAACAGAATAGAGTAGCAGAAAAATATTTATTGCATATAGGTACAATACAATAGTACGACTAGTTTAACGGTTACATGTTACATTGATTTTGAAAGTATTTTCGGAGAAAAGATAACATGTTTAATGTTTCATCTTTTAGATTTGATCTGATTTTATTGCACATGTATCCTGCGGCTGAAAAGGTACGTTCAGCTTCGACACTTGTCGGCGGAATAGATTTTACAGAATTTGCGGCCCTCGGATTCGAATAGTTGGCGCATATCGGTCGATGTGATAAACTTTGCAAAGGGTATATCATCTTTAGCTACCATTCGAGACACTCTTTCCTCCATCGAAACTTTTTTCTCAGATGAACAAAAATCTGTAATTTTCATTTTCTTCGGTAGCACAGAAGAACCACTAACATCTGAGCGCTTAGCAATAGAACTAAACGAACTAGTCGAACTGCTGGTACTAGCTTTCATTTCCTGTGTTATTTTATCAATATCAACACTACCGCTGCTGCTCTGGACTTTCAAATTAATATTATGCTTTGTTTGTAAGAGGGTGTGAAGACCTCTTTGGTGAAACGAGCAGAGATATTGATAATGCTAGGGCATAACTTACATTTAACTGTAAGACCATCTTCAGACTTTAAAAAATAATTACAAACTAAACTTGAACCTTTATTGTCTTTGTAACTAATTTTTGTCATTGCTGTTTAAATGCCATGTATTATATTCAGCCACTTGATAAATGTCACTAGATACTAGTAGAATAATGCCCTTACTTTCGCACGAACGCAAGAAAACTGTTCTGTTTCACGTATTTTCAATAGCCCAGCGTGGCGGGGAATCCCCGAAGCTTCGACCAAAAATACCGCAGTTCATTGTTTGCTATCCCGCAAATCCCGCGGATCCGCGCGATCCATGGGCTCAATCCCGCAAGTTTGCGGGGTTAAAGTTTGGGTGCGGGATTGGATTCCCTAGTTGGAGGGTAAGTTATAAATATGTCTATGTTATTTAGGTTATTATTTTGATTAAATTTACTTAAACGTGTTGTTTTTGCCGTTTACCCGTGACTCATGCACAAAATTTTATTTACATTTTTTAT
This sequence comes from Barypeithes pellucidus, assembly GCA_963991005.1. Lineage (NCBI taxonomy): Eukaryota > Metazoa > Arthropoda > Insecta > Coleoptera > Curculionidae > Barypeithes > Barypeithes pellucidus. The sequence continues at coordinate 12,140,991 of OZ022565.1, read as the reverse complement.
TAAAAACTTGTTTCTTAATTATAGGGATTTTTAGCATAGAAATCACTGAAATAGACGTCTTAAAGTTACTCACAGATGAAGAATTTGGCAATATAGTGGACGATATCGGATATGATTCGCTTAAAAAGGGACAATAATTTGCTTGAGAATGCGAGAAACCATGGGTTGGTAGCCCTTTGGGGGCCAGGGTATGACCGAGGATCGTGGTCGAGTCATAATGATTACGACACAACTTACGTGGCGGTTTGAATCTATAATAGTACATTACGTATCAAGGGCCGAAATGCCTCCGACGGCCCGTGATATGTACCGTATTTTTTTTTACAAGTGCTCCGAAGCTTTGATGCCAAATAAATAAAGAAATTCTTCAGACAGTTTTCCTGTCTACATGACATGAAAACACTCGCGCATGGAGAATGTAAATATCTATTTATTATTTTTGACAAAGGCTCGGTGGCCTAGTGGTATAGCGTACGCCTTGTGATCTGAGAGTCGCGGGTTCAAATCCCGCACTCGGCATCTCTGGTTTTATTTATTTTTTTACAAGTGCCCGAGTCTTTGAGGCCATATAAATAAAGAAATTCTTCAGACATTTTTCTAAAACATCTTTGAAAAATTAACTGCCAATTTAATTTATATATAATCCGCTATTTATTATCGCTTGTAGTATGGCTCGGTGGGTAGAGTGTCCGCCTGGCGATCTGAGGGTCGCGGGTTCAAATCCCGCACCAACAATTGTGGTTTTATTTATTTATGAGCACATGGTGACTCGAAGCGGGCGGGAACAATCTTTCCCGCCCGCTTCGATACTTTCCCGCCCGCTCTCTTGGAAAACGCCACTTTCGGTGAAGAGAACATGCAAGAAAAGAGGCACTTTCGGGGCACATGTAAAAAAAATATTTAAAAAAAGTGCATATTATGAATCGTCCCATTATCTACTGCGATTTCTTTAGTTGTCGTACCAATTATCCTACCCATAAATCATGTTGTGCGTAACAAATCAAAAAATTTCCTTTCCCTATTGGCCAAACAAATATATCCTAACAAAACCGAATAAATAAAACAAATATAAAATCATGTCAGTGACATCTAATATCAAAATTATCACAAACATAAAAATATGGTAATTTGTATATTGGAAATGATGTAAAATTAGAAGATGATTTAATCGCTTTAGTCCGGACATTCGCTATTCAACCAAGCGGTTTCTTGCATCACATCTTCACCATATGTGAATTGAAGATTTTACATAAATACTATACAGTTCTAATGGAAGAAAGAAAAAACAGTACTGAGTTTTCGTTATATGACTTACTATCTTTATGTTAACATGTGCAAACCCAAAATAGTATATTAAGATACAAGTTTCATAAGACAATATCTAAGAGCACGTGTTTAATTTCGAAAACGACCCGCGAAGCGGGGAGTTTTCTAAAGTACAAGTGCTCTAATTGTCTTATGAACCGTGTATTTTATAATACTTTTTCTATTTGGGTCTTAAAGTCTGAAAAACTTTAAAAAATATAGTAGATTTTTTCCATTTTAATTAATATTTTCTTTTTGGGTTGGCAATACTTTTACAATTTAATAAAATGTTACAAGTATCAAATATGCCATGATATAAACAATTGAACACGACAAAGCTTCTTCCCATCCGCCAAAATTAAAAATAAATAATAAAGTTAATAAAAATTAGTCAGGAAGAAAGTTGTACTCCGTCAGAAATACGAGAAATTGCAGAAAATAACCTAGAAAAGCTTTTAAAAAGAATATGCAAAACTTTGAGTTATGGTGCGAGCAGAACAAAGTTCAAAATATTGAACAAAATAATAAATAATACTATTGAACAAAACATTGTGTCGACACAGAATCTGGCAGGAATAACAATTAATGCCCACGAAATGTCTACAATAACTATAAATATATATATATATAAAGTAATATGTATAATACTATATTGAATTAAAAATAAAAATAGTACTTTATTGAATAAAACTTTAGAAATAGAGCATAAACTGGAAGATATTCCTATTATTTTTAGGTTATGTTGCTTTATAGTTGTGACTGGAAATTAGTTGGCAGACACCGTCAGCATGTTATATATTTCCGAGTATAGGTATTTCAGATAAATATCTAGTAAAAATGATCTATTTGCAAGGTTAAAGGTTAATATTTTAATTTAATTTTTTTGTCGAATCCTAGAAAACTAATTTCAACGAAATCGAAGTAAACCTAAAATTCGAACCCTACTTGCTGCCAACATAAAAAAAATATAATTTCAGTTTCATAAAGCGGCAGGTTATTCAATTTTTTTGCATTTCATAATGTAGCCATTATGAAACCCAAATAGAAAAAATGCATTTATGTGCTTATCTAAGCAAATAACTGAACTGGTAAGTAAGACCTGAAAGCCGTATGCGGAGTGAATAATTCGTGTTTATTTTGTTGTCAATCAGGTGCTCTACATAAAATCTTATCAATAAACTAATATTTACTAACTACTTAACATCGCATGTTGATTGGTTCTTACCGCTTACACTCACACACTGATTTCGATTTAAGTGATTTTCGATTGATATTTATTTATTGGTATTTGCTACCCCGAATTTGCTAAAATTCCCGACTTAAACGGCGTTGTTCCTGAGCAAATATTTTTATCTGCATTAAATGTTAAGTATACAGGGTGTACGAGCAAATGTGGGCAAATCTCCCGGATATGAAGAAAACAAGCGAAAAGAGTACTACAAGTTCAAATAAACCTTTTTCGTATCGGCCTCCTCTTCGGAGATGCGGGCTCCCAAAGAGCTCCAATAGAATCAAGTTTGTTATAGTATTTGCAGAATTATACCGTTGATCTTTTGACTGCAACAAAACCTCATTATATCTTCGACCATAAAATAAATAAGGAAATCCCAAATTTTAAAACCTTTTCGAGCAGAGCCGGACCAGGTATACAAATTCAATTTATACCTATACCTGATGCATATATAAATACAAAGTGATTTTTAATAATTTTAATCTTTAGTGGTTTTCCGGCGAGTAATTTTTAGTTAGGCTTATTAGTGGTAGAATGTGGCATCCTTGGAATTGTGCTGATAGGGGGGCATCTTCAAGTGTCATTTTTAAAAGAAAGCCAAACCGATGCCAAACTAATAATTTAAAATGTGTATCAATCGTTGTTGAGTAGAAATTTTAATTCGATGGATGCTTTAGCAGAGACGTCTACTTTGACAAAAACTCCTTTATCTTCGGTAAGAGACATAGTACTTAAACCTGTTAATCGACAAGTTTCTGGACGATCTGTGACAAACATGTGAAAATTGTTCATATTTGAAATCGTAATTAATATTGTTCTAACATTATATTTTTTAACGCAATTTTTTCAAACAGTTTTCCAATCCTTTAACTTTACGAATCCAGTTTTAGATTAGAAAAAACTAAGTATATTCGCATAAAATAGTGCCTGCCTGGCAACCTGTGACTAAACGCAGCTCTTAAATTAAAGTATAGGTAAAAAATTGATAGTTGCTCTTCTGTTGCTTGTCTGTTGCTCTATTAAACAGTGCCCGCGTTTTCATTGCTTAGGGTTATGATTGTTATAAGGGATACAAGTACCAAGCGGTGTCACAGGAAAAAATCACCACAGACATTCAATTCCTGGTCTTCTACTCGCGAAGCTTGGCTCCGAACCAAAAAGATAATCTAAATAATTAGATACATATTTATCAAATAATGAAAGTGTCAATATATTTCATAAACCGTGGGTAACAGTTTAACGTGATCGATTTATTTTTAAAAACATTTCGTTTCATAGCTGTTGTATTGTCATATACATGTGGAAAATAGATACAATTACTAACATCAAATAAAAAAAACATGTCTTTTATTTTTAGAAATTTCAGTTTTTACTCTTATTACAAGAAGGAATGTGTCTGTTTGAAGGTTGTCGACAATGGTGTTTCTTGAATGATAGAAAAGTTTTGGACTTGCATTGTCTTTATTTGTTATATATCACAACGTTTCAACTGGTAAGTATCTCCAGTCGTCTAAGTTATTCACCTGAAGACGACTGGAGATACTTACCAGTTGAAACGTTGTGATATATAACAAATAAATACAATGCAAGTCCAAAACTTTTGTATCATTCAAGAAGGAATGTATTATGACATTAAAAAATCACTTTTGTGGGATTTTATTAGTGTTTAAGGTTCATTTATCTCTAGGCTAATGGAATTTGTTATGTTATTCAAAATACAATTGCGATGTTATTTTAATCTTGTCTTGATGTTTCTACCGGTTTGCCCAACATAGACAGCTTCACAATCCTTACATTTAATCCTATATACCCCAAATTTTTAAAGTTTACCTATTTTGTCTTTGTTTTTCACCAACATAGATCCTAAACTACATTTATTGACCACCACTGTGTTGCAACCTAGGCTATTGAGTTTTTTTGAGACTTTAAAATCATCGCATTTAAAAACACCGCAATTCTATTTTGAATAACATATCCGGAATCTCCACATATTGTATAGAAAACAACCATTTTATAGATACGGACAACATCAAACTATTACATAACGAAAGAGAGGACCAACGCTTAGATCTTCTAGAGCAGTACGAAATTAAAAAGTCTATAAAAAATAATCCCCTCACAACTAATGATGAACAAAATTTCGTAAAACCCGCCCTTGATAGACAGCTGTCTCAAGTACATTAATCGGGGGAAAACCCCTAATTCTTAGGCAATAAATAAGTTAATTGATTCCGCCGATACTTGGTGGAAATCCATAACTAATATTATGAGAAACAATAAAACTACGTTATTTCTTTTCCGCTATATTCTTAAAAATTACATGTTTCGCTATCCTTGTAGCTTCTTCAGATTGAGAATTTTTATATATCTAACAAAGTGTACAATCTTAAAATATTATTACAGGTATTACAGGTGTGGGTGTAGGGGATATAATAGTATTATATCCCCTACACCCTACACCATCTTTATAACTCCACGTGCGTTTGTCAGCTGATGCCAGACGTAATGGAGGCCGGGGTTGTTCATGCTTGCTTCGATTTTTTAACACGGCTGTTTGTCTTCTTCCTGTTTATAAGTATTCGTTGAGCAGGACTCTAGTGATCGTCGAATCTGGGCTTTGTATGGTGTCAAAGGTGAGGCGCGTACAACTTTTTGGTTCCTAAGAGTACACTTAGGTGTCTAAGAAGCTATCTTGGCGGTAACGCAATAAATTGGAAACATTGACATTTGCCATTGAAAAATCCCTAAACTGTTTTTATGTATAATCTTTTAACCCCTGGAAATATACAGGGTAAGTCGGTTTTTTTTTCCCCTAACCCTGAATTATAAACCAGACTAATATCCATTTGAGCCGCTCGCACAGGAAATTAGCACAGAAACAATCAATACAGTTTCAAGACATCCTCGTGGAAACAAATTATTAAATTATGGTAGAACTCCCAAGCAGGACCGTTATGACTGATCCCAAGTGGCGCTGCTTTAGAAAATTTTTATATTCTTCGAAAAAGCATGTCTTAATGGTGGAAGATATTAGCCAGTCACTGTTTTATGCCAATCCTTTATGCTGTAAATCAAGATTGGTCATTAACAGAAATGTTACGTACTGATTATATCACCGCGCCGTTTAGAAAAGTAAACGGATTCGAACTGATACATGACATAAACATGAACTCATAGAGATCATATTGGCATGACTATAAAATAAATTCTTGACATATGATACAATTAGCGTAGCCAGGACGGTGACTCTACCGGGTGATGCAGCGTTACGGTGACCATAGGAAATCCCATGTAATTTTTGAAGTGGCTGAATATTGGCTCCCCCGTACATTTTATAGAAAAACTGCATTATAACTTTTTGAAGAGGCCGACATGGTAAACGCATGTGCCGAGTTTCAATACATTTTGTTGGGCCAATTCTAAGCTATTCAATTAAACATGATGGCAGAACCACGAACTCTCATAGTTCAGATAATACATCTAACACCGTCACCTGAAATTTTGACATTAACAACATGAAAATTAGTGTCAGTGATAGGTGTAGGGTGTAGGAGATATAATACTATTATACCCCTACACCCACACCATCTTTATACCTGTAATAATATTTTAAGATTGTACACTTTGTTAGATATAGAAAAATATTCATTCATTCTCAGCCTGAAGAAGCTGCAGTGATAGCGAAACATGTCATTTTTAAAGGCCGTATTAGACTAGGCAATTTTTTCTCTTGCGCCGGCAATTATAATGGCACGTATTCATGCGCAGTAAACCGTTTTCGATCAGCTGGAGCATTGTCAACGGTCAGAACAGCAGTGGGTACTGTCGAAATCAATAAAATATCCCCAGAATTAGAGATGTGCAAACCTGTTCATTTTGATTACTAGTTAAAGCAGCCACTGCTATTTACAAATAGGAGGTGCAAAAAGTTGCTGAATTAGCAGTCCATAAGTTTAATAAAGAATGTAAACTGCTAATTTAAGTACCAGTGGGTTTAAATGGCCATTACCTGTTCATACCTGGTTCGGCCAAATAATAAACAGTTAAAAATAACAGAATAATCCATGTCTACCCAATTGCGCCGGCAAGGCAATTAAAATGGCGCCTGCCCCATTTCTGGTAATGAGAGACAGCTGATCGGGAACAGTGTACTGCGCATGAATCCGTGTCATTTTAATTGTCAGAAGAGTAGAATTTCTGACTGTAGTACGGAGAACGGTGTACTGCGCCTGAATCCTTGAATTATAATTGCCATTGCTGGCGCCATAAAAATTCCCGAGTGTAATAAGGCCTTAAGAATATAGTTGAAAAGAAATATAACGTAGTTTTATTGTTTCTCATAATATTAATAAATAAGTTTAATATTGGCTGTATAGGATTGTTCCTATAGTGCTTGTGTTTGATCATAAAAAAAATTGCGTACTTGTAAAAGAGATTAAACTAAAGCATAAGTTCTATCGGTGAAGTACGTCGGGATCGAATGAACTTGAGAAAATTGTAAAATCCCACGCGTCAACAGAAAAATGAAAAGTTGATGTTGTAGATTTATTTCAAGAACTTACACATTAAAACGTAACAACGCCAACCGTTCACAAATAATAAATATCTAATTATTTGTATAGAATTACGAAATATGTGCTATTACATCTGCCTGCGCATCACCTTTAAAAAAATTGTTTTCCATTCCTATTTGTCAACCATAAAAATAAACAATAAAATTATCAACTGAAATGTAATAACTATAAATAATGTTTCTAGAGAGAATTTTGTCATCTCTTGAGAAGTACAGCAGCAGCGTACGAACAAACACACATTTTTTTGAGCGTCTGTCATAAAATATATTTTTTTTGTTCAAACACAAGCACTATAGGAAAAATCCTTTAGGGCACTCTGGGAGTGGTGCGTGTGCACAAAAAGCGATTCACATTGGTTTTGAATCGTTAAAGGTTATATTCGTTGGGAAAACGACCTCGGGAAGGTCGTTCCATAAGGATGAAGTCGTCCAGATGAAAGAATTCTTAAATAATGAAGTTCGAGAAGTAATAAGCTTAACGACATATGGATGGGCGGTAGTGGTTCGTCGTGTATTTCTGCTATTCGCCGTTCTGGGGTCAGCCGAGCACTTCCCATCCTCAACCCGTCTTCGATGTTCTAGGCTGTCGCGGTTCTTCGTCAGCTCGTGGTTTCCGATCAGACGAATGGGCCTCCTTTCGATAGAATCCAGTAGCCGAAGAGTATGTTGGGGTGTCAAAAGTTGTTGAGGTGTGTAAAACTTTTTGGTTCGGAAGAGTACACCAAGTTTCTGAGACGCTATCTTGGCGATTGCCACAACGTGGTTATGTCAAGACATATTTCCTCCCAGACTGACGCCCAGCAAATTAATAGATGAAGCCAGTGGGATTGCGTGTCCTGCCATGACTATATCCGGTTCTGTAATGTTAACCTTGTTAGAGAAACTTACTGCCTAGATTTTCTTAGCGTTAAATTCGACTTGGTTACTGTCACCCCAAGCCAAAATTTCTTATAGGTCTTTGTTGAGGAGTGACACTTCATGCTGTCTGCGTAGATGTGCGTCGGTGATATTTGTTCACACAAAGAGAAAGATGAGATAAGTGTGCTATCGTCGGCAAAGCTAAATATCGAATTCTTAGTTTTCACTAGAAGGTCGTTAATGTAGAGTAAGAAGAGAGCGGGATCTACATACAATATACGAAGTAAGTTGTAGTTATATAAAATAGTTTATATTAGCCCAAATATGGTTAAATATGCACTTGGAACTTGGAGAACTATTGAACTGTACTGTTGTTGCACGTGCGATCGATTTAAAATGTACTAAAACAGAACCTCTATGTACGCCACTGACATATACAGGTACCATAACAGATATGAAGGTAAATAATATGCTAATTTGTCTGCTTGGGTATTATTAAAAATTACTTAAATCCTAAGAAGTTTGCCCACTTGAATTAACCATATTAAATTTGAAAATGATATTTCTTCTGTTAATAATTATGGGCTGACGCCGACCACAGATGGTTGGCAGATAACTATAGACGATGGGGACACGTATTGTCTGTGACATTTCGTCTTGAATTTCCATATAAACTTTCTATAGTAAATAATGCAATTTTATAAAGTCAGCGTCAGCAATGCTTTCAGATAAGCCTTTTCAAAAATTGGAGAAAAGTCTCGTCATACGTGGAAACATCAATTTTTCGTCGTCCAAGTCATTTGTACTTGTGAACTGTTAAACTTCCGCTCAATTATTGTTCATTTATAAGATATCTTAAGCATTTGCAGCGAAACCAGTCAATTTTATTTTGGGAGAATGCGTCATGTCGTCTAACGAGAAAAAGATAATTCGGTATTGAAATTGCATCACGATGATCACAATTTATTTAATTGGTGGTATTAGGTAAAGTGTAATATTATCTACAGGGTGTTCCTTAATGACGTGCTAATATTTCAGGGTGTGATTCCTTAGGTCATTTTATAAGGAAAAGTTCATACGAACATAATAATATGTCCGCAACGGCTTAATTTTTTTGCTAAGGGTGTTGAATTTTTATTTTTTAAATGGCTATTTTCTAATATCTCCGAAAGTACTTTAGATATTATTTTCAATTTTGGTATGTCTTAATACAATATAGAACCACAAATTTTAGTTAGAAAAGTTATTCAATTGTTTCACCAGCGGCGTCCCTGCAAACATGTCCTCTGATATTTTTTACAAAAAAGATGGTACGTATAAAAATATAATCAAAAGATACTAGGTATAATTTTCAAACACATTTTTAATTAAAGAATTTAAAGTTTATAAACTTATTTCCTTGCTATTTAAAAAAAAATATTTAAACCATTAAATTTAAAACAATTTAAAACAATCAACTACATTTTATTTATAAATTCAATTAAGAAACGCTTTAAAGTCTGTTTCGTTGCCGTTGATAGCTCGATACCCTCATTAAAGATTCAAAACAAGGGCCCGGTGGCCTAAAATATTTTACCTATAAAATGGTCTTTTTACGTACATCTAGCATAAAGATGAAGAAATTTTGACCTATTCCACCGGGTAACAGATAAAGTAACAATAGAGCCATAAAATGAAATGAAAGGATAATGATTAAAACGGCCCATCATGGTCGGAGAGTTGGGTTTTTAATGTAACCGCTTATTATTTTATTTAAATGTAATAGATTTTATGATTTTATGAATTTATTTACAAGAAAACTAATTTATTTACAGATCAAAAAATATTGACAATTTCAATAATTATAACTCGATAAAATGGTCCTCAGAAGAATCTGAAGAGTCATCATGTCCTACGCTTATTACTAAAGGCTCAATTTCCATAGTTGTGTCAATTACGTTGTCAAGTTCCCACATTTTTTGTTCCTCTACTATAGCATGTTTTATGGCGTTTTGCCAATTTTCTGATGACACATTTACTAAAGAATGAAGCAAGAGGTGTCGCACTTCTTGCATTTTAAAAGTTTTGTTATTTCTAGCAACATATCCTTTTACTTGAGCCCATATTAATTCGATAGGATTTAGCTCACAATGGTAAGGTGGTAAACGGAGCACTATAATACCTCGATCTCTTGCCATCTCGTCAATAACATACTTTTTATACTGTGATTTATGTAGCCTAACAATATCCAAAAGTTCTTTTTTTACCATGGTATTATCGTAACTCAATTCCTTTCGTTGTAACCAGTTTACGATTTCCGCCTTTTTCCATGAAGTTGTGGGAAGATTCTCTTTTAGCCTAGAGTGATAGCTGGCATTATCCATCACTATTACAGAATTAGCGGGAATGTATTCTATCATTTGCTTAAAATATTCCTCGAAAACATCAGCAACCTATATGAGTTATAATAAGTCTGCGTCCCTTTCCAGATGGTGGTCTAAGTCCTGTTGACCAGCCTTCCATGACAGCTTGTCGAGAACTTAGGACATTTTTATCTTGCCAAACTTTAGATACGGTGTGCCCTTCGTTCAGCCAAGTTTCATCCAAATAGAAAATGTTTTTGCCTTCGCTGCGGTATTTTCGGATGGACCTTAAGTATTGACGTCTCCAGCAAATAATATCTGCTCTATCAATAAGAAAAGATTTTCTGTTTTGCTTCTCCCATCGAAAGTTCATATCATGAAGTATTTTCCATAGTTTCGTTCGTGATAGCTGTGGTAAGTCCTCGTCGTAGTTAATGGCTTGTAAAATTTTGTCTATAGTTGGTATTTCCTTGGCAAAATAAAAACTATGTACTTTTCTTCTAATACCATTTTTAATGAAATTGTCAATTTCTAACGGTTTCTTTCCTGGGAGTGGTTTTGGCTCACTGAGGTTCTTAGATTTTCTTTCACGCAAGAACCTATATATAGTAGCCTCTCCAACTCCTACCATATTGGCACACTCTGCAATGATGCTACGAACATCACTTGCAGGTTTCTGGTACACTAGAGCATCATGCACGTTTAATATTAATGTCTTTTCTCGGAGAGAATATGCACTCTTGCTAATTTGACGAAGACACGTTGGCGAAAAACTTGAAGCCATTGTTACAAGTATAGGAAATAATTCAACTTTGAGATAATGCAGTATCTAAATACAACTAAATACATAGTTTGACAAACGCACATCAAATGGCGTAATAACATCCTAAAGCAGGCAAAAATAGGTAAATTAATTACCCCTGTTGTACCTACTTTAACCCTAATCCTACTTAACAATGGACAGATGCCAATTTTCTTATTAAATAAGGTAATTACTATTGGCAACGCCTATGGTTTACGGTTGTTTTATGGCTTCAACCCTCGATATGAGCTATCAACTGCAACAAAACGGACTTTAGTATTTTCAAGCAATCAATCACTTTCCCTCAGAAAAATAACAATTTGAATCTAGCTAAACACTAACATAACCTCAAACTTGTTCAGATGGTGATTAAGAATCTACCTAAAACACTTACTCCAATCTGTGGTTGAAAATGGATCAATAATAACAGCTAAAATCTAAATAATATCAAGAAGTTGCTTATTTATCGCTAATAAACGTACACCGATGCTATAAAAAATCTCTTATGGGAAATTCAATGCAATCTTGAGTCTTACCGAAACTTAAAAAATTTAACTAAAAATTGTTCGAGAAATTATGGTTTGTAAAATGTTTCGAAACAAGCACGTCTTTAAGTGTTTCTAGTAACTGGATTCGAAAATGTGTCGCAAAAGTTTCGTAACACATGTATCTCGATACAACTTTATAATTTTAATCGAAAATGTTTCGAAACGTTTCTCAGCAAAGAATGTGTGTCCAATTTGTGTCCTAAAAATGCTACTTGGGCCGTATAACCTATGGTGGTTACATGAACGGACCAAAGTAGATCATTATTTTAGTTAGATCCACCCTACCTATTGTTAAAATCGGGGATTTGCCCTTGTTACTGGGAAAAAAGCCTATTTTAATTTATACACACATGTCTAAAGCTCATGCGCGCCCATGGAGATGACGATTTTTATTGATTTATTACTTCGCGTCTTTTAAAAATAGTCTTAAGTTTTTTATTGGTTATACAGGGTCCGCAAACGAAGCGTGGACGGAAGATTAAATCGTTATCGAAGAACTTAGCAACATTACTAAAACAGCTTGAGATATTGGATTAAAAGCGGCATGTTTTAAAAATATTTTACATTATACAGGGTGGTCTAAAAAAGTGTGACAGCATAAAATTATATTTTTTTAAATGGGACACCCAGTATTTTATTGCATATTTAGGTTCGTATTACTATCGTTAATAAGTGCCTCAAATTTTATTTAATTTCGTTTTGTAGTTTCGGAGAAATAAATTAAAAACTAAAAAAAAAAGTTTTGCAGTCCTGAATTAAAAAATCAAAAAAAAACAATCCAGAACTATTTTTTTAACCTCGGCATTGAGTGAAATTTATGACAAGAGGACTAGAGATACTATGAATGTAATTGTGTTTATTTATTTTATACAGGGTGTTCATAATAAGCTTTCAAAAACATCACATTTTAAAATAATTTTTCTCAAGTTTTTCAAATGGAACACCCTGTATAATATTTGGCTATTTGATATACAATTCATAGACAATTTTTTTTTGTAATACAAGCATATAAGTTATATTCAGCCGTTTTCGAAATAGTTATAAATATCATAAATTATGTTGTTTAAATAGACATTTTATTGGGAAATTTTGTTATAGGCGACTAGACTAATAATTGTAAACTCAAGCAAATGATCAAAATAGCTTCCTATTACTCTTAGAGTTTACCGTATTTTAGTTATTTCGATATAAATTTTAAGAGCCTATATTTTTGCTACTTTTATTTATTTAATTTTATTTTTTATTCTTAATCGAGTTGCCATGATTTTTTTTGTTTAGATTGTCACTATGACATCCAAATAAAATTATTCACATTTGTTCAGTCGTTGAAATTAAGGACTAACTTACACAAAATGTCGAATTTTACAACTTTAGAAATGGTAAATATGATTTTTATACTGGGTGAATGTGCAAGCAATTGTCTCCTCACGAGCCGAGTGTATGCTGAAAGATATCCAGATATTGAGAGAAAGCCGAGAAACCTTCGAGAAGTTGTTGCAAAGATTTGTAGCAACAGGAAGCGTTGCGTACACAAAAAGGATGATAATCAATAAACCCGTTATTAATGAAGAAAATGAATTAAGAGTTCTGTTGGCAGTAGAGGAAAATCATTAAATTAAGTAAAAGGAAGCTATTTTGAACATTTACTTTAGTTTACAATTATTAGTCTAGTCGCCTATAACAAAATTTCCCAATAAAAACTCATAAAACAACATAATTAATTACTTCGAAAACAGCTGGATATAACTTATATGCTTGTATTACAAAAAAAAAATTGTCTATGAATTCTACGTCAAATAGCTAAATAATATACAGGGTGTTCCATTTGAAAAACTTGAGAAAAATTATTTTAAAATGTGGGGTTTTTGAAAGCTTATTATGAACACCCTGTATAAAATAAATAAACGCAATTACATTTATAGTATCTCTAGACCTCTTGTTATAAATTTCACTCAAAGCCGAGGTTAAAAAATAGTTCTGGATTGTTTTTTTTGATTTTTTTATTTAGGACTGCAAGAATTTTTTTTTTTAGTTTTTAATTTATTTCTCCGAAACTACTAAACCAAATTAAATAAAATTCGAGGCACTTATAAACGATAGTAATACGAACCTAAATATGCAATAGAATACTGGGTGTCCCATTTAAAAAATATAACTTTATGCTGTCACACTTTTTTGGGCCACCCTGTATAATGTAAAATATTTTTAAAACATGCCGCTTTTAATCCAATATCTCAAGCTGTTTCAGTATTGTTGACAAGTTCTTCGATAACGATTTAATCTTCCGTCCACGCTTCGTTTGCGGACCCTGTATAACGCCTACGATTTGGCTTTATTATTACATTCTACTGAACAGTAACCATATTCCCTAAGAATTAGGGGTCAAATCGTCTTCATCGTGCCCTAAACTGGACCCGAGGAAAAAAGGTTAGTCGACTAACAACTTCTTGTGGGTACCGGTTGAATTCCGCCAGACGAATAGAATTAAACCTGATGTTATCTATGTCACTTTGGTGTGTTTTCTATGAGGACAATTTCTTTCTCTTAATAACGTACGTGTTACTTTTCGTAAGAGTCGGTCGACATATTATAAACTGGAATAATTTTTTTCGCTTGCAGCGGTGAACTGAAATGAGAATATTTTATACATTCCACCGAAGCCTGTTTGTTGTTTCGAAATAACATATTATTATATTCTCCATTTACCTAATTTTTCTCTTAAAAATAATGTTTTAAGTATTTGAAAGAGGATTAATTTTAAATGATTTATTCCATTTGCCCAAGGTTTACAGTTTGCAATAGAAAATGTCTAAGTTTGTATTTGTTAAGTACCATCAATTGGTACCGTCCGCTGAAGAATTTACATAATATTTATTAATGAAAGGCTGTTTTTGTACAATCCTATAAATGAATCATCATAGAATACCAGACTAAATACCCCGAGAAATACCCCCAAAGCATCATTAGTGCATTATAAAATTCCTTGACATTCACATTTTTTTCAAATTATTTACAGTCTGTGGGATCTAACCATGATGTTATTATTTATTGGTGAAAGATGTCTAATATCATGTTGGTATTTAATACCTCGCAATACAAGTATGTATAGTATTTGCAGAATTATATCGTTAATCTTTTGACTGCAATAAAACCGCATTATCCATTCGACCATAAAATAAATAAGGAAATCCTAAATTTTAAAACCTTTTTGAGCAGAGCCGGACCAGGTATACAAATTCAATTTATACCTATGCCTGATGCATATATAAATACAAAGTGATTTTTAATAATTTTAATCTTTAGTGGCTTTCCGGCGAGTAATTTTTAGTTAGGCTTATTAGTGGTAGAATGTGGCGTCCTTGGAATTGTGCTGATAGGGGGGCATCTTCAAGTGTCATTTTTAAAAGAAAGCATTTATCTACCGATGCCAAACTAATAATTAAAAATGTGTATCAATCGTTGTTGAGTAGAAATTGTAATTCGATGGATGCTTTAGCAGAGACGTCTACTTTGACAAAAACTCATTTATCTTCGGGTAGAGACATAGTACTTAAACCTGTTAATCCTAGAAAAAATCGTAGTGATTCTGGCACATTTAGAAGCATTGACGAAAATGACATGGATTTATTAAGAAGAACGATTTACCAAATGTATGAGGCACAAACTGTACCCACTTTGATTTCCCTCAAAGAGCGGCTGATTAAAGACGAAACAAATATCTCTCGCAGCCTTTCAAGCCTTAGGAAAATATTGCGTAAAATGGGTTTTAAATACCGAAGCATTGATAAAAGACAAACATTAATGGAATCTCAACGTTTACGGCAATGGAGATTTAAATATTTAACAGCTGTTAAACAATTTAGAGAAGAAAATCGATACCTATGACACTCCAAGAAAAGGTTGGGATGATTCTTCCAAAAAATGTCAAACCAAGGCACCATTAAATAAAGGCAAAAGAATCACAATATTACATGCTGGTTCAGAGAACGGGTTTGTTCCAAATTGTCTGTTGCTTTCAGCTAAAAACATAGCAGATTCTTCTTTAGATTACCATCAAGATACCGACGCACAACTTTTTGAAGATTGGTTTAAACATAAACTCCTTAAAAACATACCTGAAAATAGCGTCATTGTAATGGACAATGCTAGTTATCATAGTCGGCAAGCAAAAATCATTCCCAATTCTAATAATACAAAAGCAGAAATTCAAAATTTTATGATTGAAAATTATTTATATTTTGAAGAAACTTACAAAAAACGAGAACTGCTAGAAGTATTGAAAGCTTTTAAAATAAATAAGGAATACGAGTGTGACTAACTTGCAGCAGAAAATGGACATACAGTGTTGCGGCTTCCTCCGTACTATTGTATATTCAATCCTATTGAGCTAATATGACACCAATTAAAATCCAATATTAGGAGAAATAATATATATCCTACATTAAATGCATCTGTAGTAGAATTAATTAAAAACGAAGTAAGAAAAATTTCTGCAGACAGCTGGAAAAACTGTGTACAGCATGTACTTAAGGTGGAAAATTCTTACAATTGTATGATTAAAAATGTTCAACCCTTAATTATAAGTTTAGGCTTAGATGAAGATAGTGATAGTGATACAGAGTTAAATTTTGAATAAATTATCAATAGTTTCTTAGAATTTAATTAATTTTTATTGTACTTGTTATCCTAATAGTTATACTTTTAAATTATATTATTTTCAATTATCATTAATTGTTATCATTATTTTACATTTATTATAGGTACCTAAAACTAAAAATACCTATCTATTTATTTTAAATTATAAAAATAAATCATGTGGTGTGGTATACATTTTCAAGCCGGCCCTGATCCCATTTATTGAGCTTTGAAGAGGTTGAGGCGTATACAATAGGGTTTCATCAGGTAGTTTATTTATGGAAGTAAGAGTCAACGGTATAATTCTGCAACAACTATATACAGTTGAACCGCGGAAAGGATTAACGTGTGTCATCGCCTGGAACAGTTCGATTCAAATTATGTAGATCAAATAAGACAAAATTATGATACCTCCATAGTGACTTATAGTCACGTTTATTGTCTCACCCTATAAATTATTTATATTCAGTTTAAGCCTCCCCCTTAAAGTAACTTAACCTGCACGAAATTTTACCCGCATGATATGCCATCTATCCAGATAATTGAAACTTTAGGGGCTGTTACAAAGTCGAGGGTAAAGCTTATAAATTTGCCGTCAATAAAGTGCTAGATATATACAGGGTGATTCACGACGAGCTTGCATTAGAACTTTATGGAGAACTACTGAATATATGTTTCTGAAACTTTGGGGATTTAGGTGTATCGATATGCTCTCTTTAACTAAAATATTCACATGTTTTTGTCATTTCCGGTTATACCGGAAGTAGCTGTCAATATTTGTTTTTTAAATACAACATGGTAATTTTTATTACATTTTTCGACTAAGCACAGTTTATAGAACATGTTTTTGTCAGACTCTGTTAGTTTTTGAAATATCTGGACTTCTTGTAATTATTTGGCAAATGCATGACGATGAAATAATCCATATAATTTTTTTACCTTAGCTCTTGGACTAAAATTGTTTTCTCGGCGAATAGCTAGATGGTCATCAAGCCTCAAAAATATTTCAAATTAGCTAGATTCAAATTGTTATTTTTCTGTAAAAAAAGCTTACTGTACTGTATTTATCAACATAAAGTGCATAAGTATACTCTATGTTGATAAATACAGTGCAATAAGCTGTTTTTAACAGTTAACAATTTAAATATCCCTATGCAAATAATAATAACATAACCTCAAACAAGATGTTGATTCAAAATCTTCAAAAAACACTTACGTCAATCTGTTTCTGAAAATGAATCAATAATAACATCTAATATACAAATAATATCAGGAAATTGCTTATTTATCCCTTATAAACGTGTATATACCGATGCTTTAAAAGATCTCTTATGGGATTTTCAATGTAATTTTAGTTTGGAAAGGTTCTTGAAACCGCGCCTCTCGTGACGTCAGACTTAGGCTGTCCATACCCGACCTTTGTTTTCTGTGCATACAAGCAAACCTTTTCTTTCTGTTGCAATCACCATCACCTTAACAAACCTTTTATTTTTCTGTGCATCATGGAAACATTATAGAAGCCAAAGACTAGAAATTGTGTGTTGAGTCCATTTTGGACCAGAATAATTTATTGCTTTCTAGCGGCCATTTTAGGAAATGAATTTTTATTTTGTTAAAATGAGTTTTAATGAAATTTCTGCATCTCTTGCAAAGCCTAAAGTTGGTAGTAAGGTCCATTTTCCTAGCTAAGTCGATGTAAGTATAAAAGAAATAAATACAATTTTGATAATATTTAAATTTTTTTGACAAAGCATATTTCTACCTGTAAATGCAAATAAATCGAGGGAGGGCACGTTAAAAATATAAAGCCAAATTATTATACTGCACGATAAAATTTACTGCAACAACTAGGTATATGAAATAAATTAAAGTTATAGGAACTATACTTATAACGAATTCATCATCGCAAAATTATTGTTTCATATTGTATTTATTTTATTTTGCAACAATGAAGGTATCCTAATTGTTTTGAGCATCATAAGAAACAGTTTAGAAATATTTTCGAACATTTTCGATAAAAGTTTCGAAAATATTTCCATTTTTGTTGCAAACAGTTTCCAATTTTGATCGGAAATAGAAACGATAGTTACGATACCATAATGTGTCTAAAAATGCTACTTGGGGTGATGCTGTTTACATTGTTGTCGAATCCCTGGTAATGGGTTAGAATATTTAATGAGGGTCTTTTAAAGACAGAGACTATAGATATTTGTGATATCCCTTTATAAATCTACAAAAGTCGATGCACTCAGGTAAATAAAAACCATGTGTTAAATCACTCACAATAACACCTGAAAAGAAGAAATGGGGACCCCTCAACAAGTGATATCTACCTGTTCGAAGAAGGGTCAGTCATGTAGGAGGAATTCCCATGAAAAACTAATTCAATTGTGTTGGTCGAGGGAACAAGGGCGTGAAGTAAAATCCGGTCGAGGGCCATGAATAATGTAAAAAATTACAATAATACATTTTCATGTTATCTGTAATTTGTTTGATGTACTTTAGATATTTGCCGTGCTTAATTATTTGGTTATTTACACACTGAATAAATACAACAAACACTCGTATGAAATCCAGGAGTATTTGACAGTAAATTTTGTAGTAATGATTGAGGAGTTTTTATCAAGGACGATAGGGCTTTGATTCACAGTCTTTGAACAATAAACAACTCACATTCTTAGGTAGTTTGTAAACAAGTTCCAAGAAAAACAATTTCACAAAGACATTATGGCGCCCTCGAGTGTTCGGAACGTACTTTTACCTTACCTTATTGGAACGACCGTCTTTCATGCCCGCTTTCACGATTGACACTACCGTATTAACGACCGTCATACTTTCATTCTTTGAAGCTTTTTAGTGTTTGTGTGTTAAATTTACGTATTGTTTGTGGAAAACAATAGCAATTCGCAATATGGTAAGACTGTGCCGTAAAGTGTATAGAAATATAGACTACTTTGAGTCACGTCCGTCGATTGATTAATTTTCTTAACAAAGACATATTAAACCGATCAGCAGTCACCATGAAAACAGAAACAGGCTGAAGATAAAAAGATATGGGGATTCTACAGCTCCCCATCTCCCCATTATGTGTTTGTTTTCGTAATAACAGGCGTCACATTGACATATACAGGGTGTCCCATTTTCGACACTTTTATAGGGTATCTCCGTAATTGTTAGTGCTATCAAAAAAGTAATGTAGGTGTCATGTGCTCTTTTTGGGTCGAACTTAAAATGGTAAAATCAAAATTTGAAAATTTTCGCTCGCTTAAGAGATACGGGGGAAAATCAAAAAATTGACAAATTTCAAAATTACCCTATATTTTCTTAGTTAAAAGAGATACAGAAAAATGTTTTATATGCAAGCTTCTTTATAATGATTGTTGAATAATCTGCCGTTTTCAAAATATGCATACGGGGTCAGGTAAAATAGTTATCGGACCTAACCTCATTTTTTTAAATGGAACACCCTGTATATTTTAATATAAGAAGATAGTATTTTAAATTCTCTTTTCAAATATATAACACACCATGGATTTTCTAAGATATTAGCTTTTGTTTCATGGCCTACTGTGGTTTAAAGTTATAATAAAGTTTAAATAAATCGCCTAGGAAAAAAATATCATCCATGATGTGCTATATTTTAAAAGAGAATCTTGTTAGATTAAAATATACAAGGTGTTCCATTTAAAAAAAATGAGGTTAGGTTCGATAACTTTTTTACCTGACCCCGTATACTTATTCTGAAAACGGTAGATTATTCAACAACCATTATAAAGAAATTTCTGTATCAAATATTTTTCTATATCTCTTTTAACTAAGAAAATATAGGTTAAATTTTAAATTGTCAATTTTTTGATTTTCCCCCGTATCTCTTAAGCGAGCGAAATTTTTAAAATTTTGATCCTATCAATCATTTTAAGTTTGACCCAAAAAGAGCACATGACATCTACATTACTTTTTTTATAGCACTAAAGTCCGTTTTGTTGCAGTTGATAGCTCATATCGAGGGTTGAAGCCATAAAACAACCGTAAACCATAGGCGTTGCCAATAGTAATTACCTTATTTAATAAGAAAATTGGCCTCTGTCCATTGTTAAGTAGGATTAGGGTTAAAGTAGGTACAACAGGGGTAATTAATTTACCTATTTTTGCCTGCTTTAGGATGTTATTACGCCATTTGATGTGCGTTTGTCAAACTATGTATTTAGTTGTATTTAGATACTGCATTATCTCAAAGTTGAATTATTTCCTATACTTGTAACAATGGCTTCAAGTTTTTCGCCAACGTGTCTTCGTCAAATTAGCAAGAGTGCATATTCTCTCCGAGAAAAGACATTAATATTAAACGTGCATGATGCTCTAGTGTACCAGAAACCTGCAAGTGATGTTCGTAGCATCATTGCAGAGTGTGCCGATATGGTAGGAGTTGGAGAGGCTACTATATATAGGTTCTTGCGTGAAAGAAAATCTAAGAACCTCAGTGAGCCAAAACCACTCCCAGGAAAGAAACCGTTAGAAATTGACAATTTCATTAAAAATGGTATTAGAAGAAAAGTACATAGTTTTTATTTTGCCAAGGAAATACAAACTATAGACAAAATTTTACAAGCCATTAACTACGACGAGGACTTACCACAGCTATCACGAACGAAACTATGGAAAATACTTCATGATATGAACTTTCGATGGGAGAAGCAAAACAGAAAATCTTTTCTTATTGATAGAGCAGATATTATTTGCTGGAGACGTCAATACTTAAGGTCCATCCGAAAATACCGCAGCGAAGGCAAAAACATTTTCTATTTGGCTGAACGAAGGGCACACCGTATCTAAAGTTTGGCAAGATAAAAATGTCCTAAGTTCTCGACAAGCTGTCATGGAAGGCTGGTCAACAGGACTTAGACCACCATCTGGAAAGGGACGCAGACTTATTATAACTCATATAGGAAGTTCAAATGGCTTTTTGGATCAAGGATTATTACAATTCCAGTCGAATTCTACTAAAGACTATCATGAAGAAATGACTGCTGATGTTTTCGAGGAATATTTTAAGCAAATGATAGAATACATTCCCGCTAATTCTGTAATAGTGATGGATAATGCCAGCTATCACTCTAGGCTAAAAGAGAATCTTCCCACAACTTCATGGAAAAAGGCGGAAATCGTAAACTGGTTACAACGAAAGGAATTGAGTTACGATAATACCATGGTAAAAAAAGAACTTTTGGATATTGTTAGGCTACATAAATCACAGTATAAAAAGTATGTTATTGACGAGATGGCAAGAGATCGAGGTATTATAGTGCTCCGTTTACCACCTTACCATTGTGAGCTAAATCCTATCGAATTAATATGGGCTCAAGTAAAAGGATATGTTGCTAGAAATAACAAAACTTTTAAAATGCAAGAAGTGCGACACCTCTTGCTTCATTCTTTAGCAAATGTGTCATCAGAAAATTGGCAAAACGCCATAAAACATGCTATAGTAGAGGAACAAAAAATGTGGGAACTTGACAACGTAATTGACACAACTATGGAAATTGAGCCTTTAGTAATAAGCGTAGGACATGATGACTCTTCAGATTCTTCTGAGGACCATTTTATCGAGTTATAATTATTGAAATTGTCAATATTTTTTGATCTGTAAATAAATTAGTTTTCTTGTAAATAAATTCATAAAATCATAAAATCTATTACATTTAAATAAAATAATAAGCGGTTACATTAAAAACCCAACTCTCCGACCATGATGGGCCGTTTTAATCATTATCCTTTCATTTCATTTTATGGCTCTATTGTTACTTTATCTGTTACCCGGTGGAATAGGTCAAAATTTCTTCATCTTTATGCTAGATGTACGTAAAAAGACCATTTTATAGGTAAAATATTTTAGACCACCGGGCCCTTGTTTTGAATCTTTAATGAGGGTATCGAGCTATCAACGGCAACGAAACAGACTTTAATAATTACGGAGATACCCTATAAAAGGGTCGAAAATCGGACACCCTGTACAAAGCCGATAAAAATACAGGGCTCAGGTTTGTTTCAAGTCAATGAGTTTTACTTTATCCCATTTTAATAAATAAAAGATTTAGCAACAAACAATCAAAATCTTCCAATGCGGAACAAGCTCAAAACAAACTAAAAAAAATTAACTCCGGTAGATCATCGAGTGAAATTCGGTACAAAACTCCCAGTTTTCAAATTATGTCTATTTCTATTTTTCACCAACACAAACCCAGTAAACCAAAAAGATATAGGCGCGTCTCTACTTACAAATAATATAATTATGCCGACTTTCTGTTTAAACAAATTATAAATGTCGTCATTAATTTTAAGCCATGGTCATTTTCAGAACGGAAATTGCGTGATGTCATTTTGAGATTTTTTTCAACGTCTAATGTGATTTCGGATGCAGCAACAATCGTTAAAAACATCTCTTGTTTAAATGAATTCACCGCCTGATGAGAGAGGGTTCCAAAAACCGTGGTTTTAAACCACGAGGAAAATAGATATGGGCATTTTGTACTGTCCCCACCACATGACGTGAACTTCCCACTCACAGTGCATGAGAAATTCCTGCCTCACAAGGCCATTGTTATTCTATATTAGAGATAGAAATTTAAAAGGTAAATGTTAAACATACGATTCGTTTTAATGCCTAAAAAAAGCTATTGGTCGATTCTCAAGGAGATTGCCACAAATACCAAACCTCTAATTTACAATAATAACGTTAATACCCAATGGGTACTTAGGAGATTATCAGTGAGCAGATAGCGCTGTTTATTTTATCTCCCGTTCGAGATATTGAACTGTTATTAAAAATTCTATTGGTTGTTACCACACTGTACTACTGTACATTTTGTAAACCAATTTTTTGTTAATATTAGAATACACAGCTATTTTCATATTCAATGTTTATGGCCCGTCACTGACTGTATATCCAAATCTGATCTCTCAACATACAAACAGGGTCATCAAGAAAAATATCTGTATCTACAAAAATTTGACAGTAGGTAAGCGACAGGACATCGAGAAAGATATCTATATCTACAAAAATTTGACAGCTGATGATAAATAGGCAAAATTTCCCTAGATTGCGTCAAAATTTGCATCAGACCCAAATGATTTCGCAACAAAACGGGCCAATAAAGATAAACCATGAAAAATTATCTGGGTTCAAGTAGAACAAAAAAGAGACTAAATAATTAAATAATTATTTAAAACGCGAACATCGGCATCGGCTACACACCAGGCGAACCAGTAAACCGTAAAGGCACGCCTACAGTGACTAGTACCGGGTTGTCAAATTTTCAGAATTTTCTGAAAGTTCATTTAAAAATATGTATTTGTGTAAATACAAGCTTCTGCGTTATTTTGGCCAGAAATACGTTTTAATTAAATTTAATCCCTTAAAATTTTAAATTCTAACAACCATAGTAAGAGTATAATAGTTTTTAATATCGCCTTATTGACTTAGTTACGTAGAGAAACGGATTCGTGACGTAGAGGAATTTAAATTCAGGAAGTCTTGTCTTCTATATTAAATATTTACTTAGATACTCAGGTATGTACTTTTTTTGTTAAATAGTTCTATAAAAGTACTTCTTTTCTAATTATTTCGTCATGACGTTGGTCTGGGTTCTAATAACGTCAAAATTTGGAATTCTAGTGACTGTCGTTTCTGATTAAAGGATACCAGCTGCTAATTAATGTTATAAACTTATTTTTCATAGATACCCACAACGTTCATGGACAAATCCTTAATAAAACAATTATTTTGCTGAGATAGCAATGAATTAAGTTGTGTATACCTATATGCGTACAGGATGCAGGTAAACAAACCAACCCAAAATCAAGTAAAAAATATTTTTGGCCCAAAGTTGGCTAGCACTTAAAATCCGGCAACCTTGCAGCCATTGAAAGGAATTCGCTAAGCCAAGTCATATTTTCGTCTTTCATTTTGAAGTAAACAAATGATACTTTGGGTCAAATTTCGACGAAAATCGCTTCGCGAACATGTGCAATTTTCATTGTTCGGAGGTTCTCGTGAAACTGGACAGTTTCGACGTAAAAAAACTCGAATGCAACAAGTAAAAACTTAAGATTCAAGACGCACTCTTTTGTATGAGGTCACGCTCGGCAACATCACATGTTATTCTACCAGTGTTTATTTTGGAAAAATCACGTCAACAAGATTCGACTCGGTATGAAACGAGCTTAATACATAATAAACTAACGAAAAATATCCCTTACCTTCATCTAAGAGCCGTTCCACATGAAGAAAAACGTTCGGAAAAGCGGCCAGTTGTTTCCTGTCCTTCAGTAACTGTGCCAGATAGTCGGCGATACTCTGCGTGGAGGCGATATTCTGATCGCACATTTTTGTGTCACTTTGAATTAGTCTTTTATCGAGTTAAAGGAGCGTTTTCACAACAGACTTGACATAAATCAGCACGAAAAGCGCCGCGATCAAACCAAACCAAAGATAAAACGCGACTGACCCGCTCCGAACTTCTCGGTACTCGACTGCAACTGTGGGTCAGAATTTCTGAAAAGCGGGTGCGCGCGCCGCCGTTTGTTGAACGGGCGTGCGCACAGGGGCACTTCGCCTTTTAAGGGCGCCCCCAAGAATTTAATCTTTATGCTTTTTCTGTATAAAATTTCATTGTCGGGGGCTCTAAGGGAGTAAAATGTCTGGTCTGCTGGCTGTACGGGAATCGGGACGCGTCGCGCCGCAGGAGGGATTAGCGATGGTGCCTGGTTTATTGATATCGGGTGGCACAAAAAAGTTTTTATTTAATCGCATTATTATTTTCGCAGTACCTATCTTTAAGTTAGTTTAAATTAATGGATAAAATTAAACTAAAGTGTACATTGTTATTTGTCATTATAATAACTAGTTGAGCAAATTAAAACGCCTTTTTTCTAGATTAATTTTTCTCAAAATTTCCGTTTCTTTTTTCAACTTTTTTTCTGTGGGGGGGGGGGGGGAGGTTTATAGAGGTCAAAATAAACCTAATTTGTCATAGAAAACAAATCGTAAAGTGCCCCCTAACGGAGATACAGAGCCCCAAAGGGCGATTTACTTTTTGGTTTTAACTTTTGAACCGACATGTTGACATGTAGGTACAATTTGATGAAATTTTAATAATTAAATCATACTGCAGTAGATGTTTTATATCGTCAGAGAAGTCAGGAACAAACATTCTCTTTAAAAAAAGGGACTCCTAATTCATTGCGACTGACAAACTGACACTTTCCGAGATAACGGTTTTTATACGAAACAAGAAAATAGTATATTACGTAAAGATTGTTTCACGAAGAGCTTGGCAATAAACAAGTGAAGTATGAAGGGACGGACTAAGGAAAACAAGTAATGATATGATTATATTAATGTAATCAAATGAAATAACATTTTTTTAAAATATTACTAGTCATATTTATTTACATTTATAATGCCATTCTATAGATAGTTCTGTTTCGCTATCGCTATCCTCATCAAAATTAATTATAATTGGATTAATTATACGATCCAGACTAATATACGAATTTTCTACAGTTATTACGTGACGGACTGAATTTTTCCAACTACCTGGGGGAATATCATTAAAGCATTTTCGTATTAATTCTACAACACTAGAACTTAAAGTCGGAGAAATATTTTCAGACCTAA
Organism: Barypeithes pellucidus; assembly: GCA_963991005.1. Taxonomy (NCBI): domain Eukaryota; kingdom Metazoa; phylum Arthropoda; class Insecta; order Coleoptera; family Curculionidae; genus Barypeithes; species Barypeithes pellucidus. The sequence goes on along the minus strand of OZ022565.1, from coordinate 12,115,021 downwards.
CCAGTGATTTTAACTGGTGCCACATATGCTCTATGGGGTTAAAAATGCAATGATAGGGTGGGAGCCGTAGCACTGTATGTCCAATTTCTTCGGCCAATGTGTCACAAACATATACTTTTTTATACAAAATGTCTTTAAAACTTCTAAAAGATCACTTTTTTTATAACTTTCTTCAAAATATATATCATTCGCCGCCATGTAGTTCTGAATCTCCAATTTTGTATAATTTGAGCTTGGAGCTTTATGTAATTGGCGACTGTGATAGCTCGCATTGTCCATTACTATCACGCTATTCTGAGGAATGTTTGGAAAAAGACATTTCTTGAACCATTCCTCAAAAACTAACAAATTTTACCACAAAAAGATATTTAAATATAAATTAAGCAACCTAACCTACCTGATGTGCCTATATTTAATTATAATTATTACAATCGGGTCCTCATAATAATAACAAACGGTCATAAATAATGGGATGGCCACAGGTACTTTTACTGCAGTCATCAAGTTATATCCATTTTTCGTGAAACAAACTTTACCGAGGTGGAAAGTGTTTCATTCCTGTCGAGAAAGTCGGTAGTTAACTGAATCTCGAGACAGTAATGAAACTTTTCACTGAAGTTTGTATACTATTTTATTTACAACCACATCTAACATACACTTCTTATTATTTTGAATTAAAATTATTAATAAAAGATAAATGTCATTTTGACTTTTCCATTGAAAAATTATACAGAAATTTCAAATAACCGCAGGTGGTAAAATAACGTAGGTAATAATACACATCAATGGCAATTATCATTTTTTGAATATGGTTTCCATTTCACTAAGCAATATATTATTTTAACATGGAAAAATGCTATCAGATGAGGAATTTGATTTTGCTGCTACTCCACCAAAAACTCGAGAAGCAGCAAAAATAGTACAAGAAGATCTACTGCCAACTAAAAGCCGCCCGAGATATGACAAGTCATATAATTGTTTCAAAGAATGGTGTACGGGAAATAAAGTTCAAAATCCTGTCGGGTTACTAGCTTATTTCGGTGAAAATGCCAAGACAAAGAAGATATCACCGATTTGGTCACAATATTCAATGCTGAGGACCACTCTATCAATTAGGGAAAAAGTAGACATATCTAAAGACGCAAAGCTATTAGCATTTTTAAAAAAGTGTGTTCGTATGTTATTTTGAGATATCAATTTTGAAAAAAATTACAAAAAAATTATTTACTTTCCACCCGGGTGGAAAGTAAAAGTAAAAAAACGTCAACTTTCCAACTTTCAAAGATAGATGAAATGTCATTATTATATGCAAGGTTGTAACTAAACAAAATTTTGAGTGTCTCGCATAAAGACCTGGAAGAAATTTTGGCTTGGGGTGACAGTAACCAAGTCGAATTTAACGCTAAAAAAACCCAGGCAGCAGTTTTCTCTAAAAAGGTTAACATTACAGAACCGGATATAGTCATGGACAGACACGCAATCCCACTGGCTTCTTCTATTAATTTGCTGGGCGTCAATATGGGAGGAAATATGTCTTGGCATAACCACGTTGTGGCAATCGCCAAGATAGCTTCTCAGAAACTTGGTGTACTCTTCCGAACCAGAAAGTTGTATACACCTCAACAACTTTTGACACTATACAAAGCCCAGATTCGACCATCACTAGAGTACTGCTCTCATGTCTGGAGCTCTGCACCCAAACATACTGTTCGGCTACTGGATTCCATCAAAAGGAGGGCCATTCGTCTGATTGGAGACCACGAGCTGACGAAGAACCTCGACAGCCTAGAACATCGAAGACAGGTTGAGGATTTGACTCTCTTTTACAGAAATTTAAGGATTTTTTTTTTCTATGACAGATTAGGTTTATTTTGACCTCCTCTGTATGTTTTCAAGAAATTACGACTCTATGATACAAATATATGTCATTCGGGGGGCTTCGACCCCCAAACTCCCCTCTTGGAGTGCACCCTTGGTGGCGTCAGACTCTTTGCCGAACGAAGACGATGTAGCAATTTAAAAGATCACTAGATACTAGACCAAGTCACTTTTCGTTCGAACTAATGCTTTCTTCAAATGTTTTCGAGCAAACTAGAGCAAAAATTTAACCGCTCCACCCTGTACATTATAAATCTGGCTAGACTTAAGGTTTACTACGGGCTTTAAATTATCTTATCTGGGATTGCCTATAGTAGATAAGCTATCGATAATCGGTAGATGATTATATGCGATTTAAATTGTGCCAAAACAGATTTCAATTGCGATAAGAAAAATCCGTTCGAATTGCTATAAATCGGGATTTTATCTAAAATTATGCAACGAATGCATTGAATCATTTCATTATACGTAATTATGACATTAATTGTTAATTGCAATTTTTATTATAGTTATCAATATCAATTAATATAAACAACAATTGTTTGAAATAGTGAAAGAGTTATTTGTATCGAATAGCGATTCTCACACAATATTTTATCGTATAAAGTCCGACCCTCCCTAATATTTTATTGTACCGTCAACCAAACTGTATATTATAGGCTCTCGATCCGGCAACCGTGCCTCGGTCGAGGTTAATGACCATTATGACGAGACTTGCTCGCATGTACGATTAAGTAGGCGGGGCATAATGGAGTTTATCTGTAGTAACAGGTGGCGGGAGACAGCGGGGCTATGGCGATTTAGCATGGGAAAGGCGCACAATTTTAGTGTGCGCCGCGCCGTTGTCTGTTCGTGCATCTAGTTAGAATTTCGAGCGTGTATGTTTTAATATTATATATTTATTAAAATGAATAAATAGTTTGACGGTGGACTATTTAAAAAATAACTTTAGCTCTTTGAGTTTGGAGCAAAAAATTGAAGTGAAGAACGAAATTAATTTAACGCAGACCACAAAGGATAAATCTTGGGACTTTATTAGAAAATTTAAAAATGAAATATATAAAAAAAAAATTATAGAAGGTATTCCAAACTTTAATGAGGCTGTTATTGATCAATTTTCTACAATTAAGAACCGAAGAACGGACTTTACTTTTAAGCACTATACACACTAAGAAAACCTTTCTTATTTTCCAAAAGTTGTATTTCCTTGTGTAAAATTAAAAATAAATTAAAATATGTTTTACCTAACGCATTTCATTATTACTTCTTTTCTTTCTACATTTAGAACGTCTAGAAAGTAATTGTTTCGTCGTTACACAAAAATAAAATTTTAAAAATAATTTCACCATACTTGTGAACCCCCTCTATCATAGTTCCGAGCCGCCACTGCTTATAAGGTTGTGGAAATCGAACAAATCATAATTGTAGTTATCTCAATTCACACCTTTTAGCGCATCTATTCTGAAGAAGGGCCAGTTATTCGCCTTTGGCGTGAATTATATTGACGCGTATCGATAGTCTGTGTGTATAAGAACATTTTTACTTGGCTCTTCCTCTATATTTTTGCCCACGCCACTGGTTCTTGTTTAAGGTCCTAATAATTTGAAGGTGGTCACACTGACAAAAATGCGTTTACCAATGTCGTGGGTTACAAAATTGGAGCTACCTCAACCCTCAGAGGTCTGGGCTGTCCCCTATTAGCAACACGCTTCGATCTAGGACATCTCATATTTGAGTTATATCAACTCGAAATTTCGCTCAGTGCACCCCCCTAGAAAAAAGCTACTACGGCGCCGCCTGGACCCCACAGTCCCATGTTGTTGTCAAATCCAAACGTAGATGATTTACCGTGTGAATTACTAGTCGGGTGATTTTGCAGCAAATCACGCCATTTTAATCTACGTCACACCTCAGCTAAATAAGGGTAATAAGGTCGCTTTCATATTTTTACGAATCTTATAATAATTCCGACAAGAAGTCATGCAGAGAAACCACCAACAACCTTTTGTATTATTCTTATTACAAATAATTCAACATTTATACACATTGTTCGTTCGATTCGGCCATATGGCGTTTTGCATTTCACGTATTCAGCTTGGTAAACAAATTACCGAAGTTGTTGCATTCACGCCGGCGTTGTTGGCGCCCACAATATTTGTTTTCCTAAAAAGTATGGGTAAAAGAAGTGAATGGATTGTTTTCGCCAATGGTCGATCGTAGAGCAAAATGTATCACTTGCCAACTGATTTGCGATAGCAGCCTTATTGTCTCTATTCGCAGAAAAAAGCAGTCGTGAGGGACGCTAGCTCTCAATCCTCATAGTTAGAGAGACGATGACAATAGGGGGTCCGTGAAGTGGAATATGAGTAATTTGGATTTCGTGAAGTTTAGGTCCCCCTATACAACTTTCACATCTGATGAAATGCCGTAGAGCGTTGCTGAGAGGCGCTGTACCGCTTTAGATAGGAAATTCGCAATAAATTCAAAATTATATCGAGCCATGTCTGAAAATGAATTTACAGCATCTGCGTGACCCCCAAAGTCACAGGAAACACATTTTCTGACAAGTATACTGTATACTTTTTCGAGCGTGTCGAAAAAAAAATGAAAATTAAAAATAAAAGAAAAACAGCGAATTTGAAGTTGAAACTTTCTAGAATGGAACATTATATATTAAAGATTATGTGAAAAAATTTTTGTCGTTCCGGGTCTCGCCATTTCTTTATTGGAATTTTTTTTAAATCTCCTCGGAGGAAATTTGGAAAACGATCGTGACATGTCAGAAAATTCTCACACTACATTCCTTGACACTCAAATATTGTGGGAAAAAAAATTTCAGACGAATCGCACCTAGCTAGGCGGAATTCTGACAATATTACGCAGAGATACAAGAAGGCAGGTATCGTTTAGTTGTATGACGGGATATTATATTCGCAATATTACCAAATTAAGCCTATTTTTCCATAAGGTGTGTATGATTTATTGAAATCTGATGAATTTTTCAATTTGCCCTTGTCTACTTTTCACTAATTACAGTAAAAGTCACGCCTTTCATGCATTTCGAGCGAAGTTTAGAAATTTTGCGATCACCGTTACGAATTCTCTTAATTTTCTCCAAGATAGAACATGTTTCTGGTAACTTTATATATATCAAAATGTTCGGAAAAGATGAGGGAATCGGATAAACCTCCAAAATAATAATTCTCCAAGAGGAATATTTTAGAAAATATAGCAGAATAAACCAGACCCTTAATAAAAAAAGTTTTGAGAAAAAATACCGCACTTTCGCAATATTCTTTTTATCAGAAAATTGTTTACGACTCATCTCCATGGGAATACAAATCGATTCAGCCCACTTGGACCCATATCACTTGAGACTTTATAATGTTTCCATTAACTTTATATGACACGCTCGGAAAAGTATATGCAAGGGTTGACTTGTCAGAAAATGTGTTCCCCGTAACTTTGGGGTCACGCAGATGCGGTAAATTAATTTTCAGACATGGCTCGATATAATTTTGAATTTATTGAGAATTTCCTATCTAAAGCGGTTCAGCGCCTCTCAGCAACGCTCTACGACATTTCATCAGATAAAAAAGTTGTAGAGGGGGACCTAAACTCCACGAAAAAACAAATTACTGATATTCCACTTCACGGACCCCCTATTGTCACCGTCTTCTCACGCTGGTAATAGCAAGCTTTTTCGAGACCATGTCAATTCCAGACAGTAATTGCCCTCAATTCTCGCAGCGTCAAGTTTTACCTGTGGCGAAAAGTCTTCTAGTCAAACTAAAACAGAACTAACAACATCTTTAAAATTTGACAAAAGTGGGCAGTTTCACCAAATTGGTTCGCGGTTCTTTTCGGCCGGTACCTCGGCACGGTACAAGAAAAACAACCTTAGGAAATTAAACCCATAAAAAAATCTGTGGGAAGGAAAGCGCCCACCTCGAATATGATTTTTAATAGGAAACGATTTTGCAGCGACCATAATTTTAATTTTATTATGCGCGTTAGGAAATTTAAAAGTGGTAAAAATGTCACGAGGAAATCGAAAGTTTTGATTTTTTATCGAGTAGGTTTTCGGTTTGAATAATTTAATTCGTTTATACAGGGTGTCGCGTATGGGCGTTTAAAAGCACCTTCAGATATACAAGGTGTCTCTAAAAGGTCCGTACAAAAGCACATATTCCTGAGGCCAAAATATGGCGATTGAAAGCAACTTCCGAGATACAGGGTGGTAAAGTTCAAAAATAAAAATTGAATTTTTTAAAATTAATGAACAGTTTTTTATTTCTTCTCTCTCTTCTGTATTACTTTAAAACTTGGTACCTGGGGTTTTTTTGAGATGCGAAACCCAAATACGGATACCTTTTCACTGTCAACAACAAAGTCTTTGTACTCCTTCGAAAATGACCTGAAAAGGTCGAAACACGTGTCAGGAAACTGAATAAAAATTGCGAAACATTACAAGCAGTTATATTTCTTCTCTACATAATGGAAATCCGGTTTCACCAAGAATGTAGTCCAACTCAAATTGATTAAACATATTTTTATTTATTTTTTTATTTTACACAAGGAAATACAACTTTTGGAAAATAAAAAAGGTTTTCTTAGTGTGTATAGCTGTCGGATCTTAACGTCGTCGCATGCAACCCTCGTAACAATATTTATACAGTCCACTACTAATACTACTAAAGCCATCTACGAGCTATCAAGAAAATCGAATGATGTCTACTACCACTACGCCATCTACGGCTACATCATTAGGCACAACCAAGACGAGAACAATAGTTAACTGTTTTATGACGAGAACGAATCGAGCCACGAGACTGACAAGTTGGCATTCTTCATATTTTCAGTGTTTTTTAGTTTAAATCCTTAAATAAAATGGTTTAAAATCATATCGAGTGTCATTTATCAAAATAAACAACAGTTATCGACCCTACACAATAGTGCTTAAACGTAAAGTCCATTCTTCTATTCTTAATTAGATTGATCAATAACAGCCTCATAAGTTTTATAATACCCTCTATAAATTTTTTTCATATATTTCATTTTTAAACTTTCTAATAAAGTCCCTAGATTTACCCTTTGTGGTCTGCGTTAAATTAATTTCGGGTTTAGGTGTTCCCGCACTCTTCACTTCAATTTTTTGCTCCAAACTCAAAGAGCTAAAGTTATTTTTTAAATAGTCCAACGTCAACTATTCATTTTAACTTAATAAATATATAATATTGAAATATTAAAACATACACGCTCGAATTTCTAACTAGATGCACACAAAAACTGTGCGCTTTTTCCATGTTAAATCGCCATAGCCCCGCTATCCCCCGCTGCCTGTTACTACAGAGAAACTGCATTACTTAATCGCACGTGCGAGAAAGTCTCGTCATAATCGTCATTTACCTCGACCGAGGCACGGTTGCCGGATCTATACGGTTTGGTTTGACGGGATGATAAAATATTAGGGAAAGTCAAACTTCTTTAGTTTGACGGTACGATAAAATATTAGGGAGGGTCGGACTTTATACGATAAATAATATTCAATGAATATAAATTAATATTTTTTATTCGTTTTGTTTTGGGGGTGCACGTGCGCATGCGCTCCTGTGGAAGAACCGCCACTGACAAGGGAGCCAATATTCAACCAATACAAAAATTACACCCGTATAACTTGACTCTGATTACTTTTCCTTTTTAATTAATAAAGGTAAATTAACAAACAACATCGTATTGGCCATATTTTTGATCATTATAATATACTCTTTATTTAGCAAAAACAAAACAGGTACATATTTACAAATACAAAATTCTAAATTAAAGTTAGATCGGGTAAATGCACAAAAAATCTTTTACTAAAAACAAAGGAAGCACTAACGACCCCCGTCCTTCTTAAAATCGATAGTTAGCAATATCTCAATATCGAAAAAATATACGACATTGGCCGCAACCCATTTTTGTAGCCCACTCGATCGACTGTATTTGGACTTCCATCGACCCACGGACTATACAGGTGACCACACACACGCCAGTGCCGTAGCATAGGAGTCCCAGCCACGATATCTGATGTAAAAATGAAAGATAAATTATCTACCTGACCCCAGGGTCATTCATGTTCGACCCCACCAAACCTCCCCCCCCCCCCCCCCTTGACTACATCACTGGTTCTACCAGAGGTCACTCTATGTGCCACCAATGGCCACTATATCTTTTATTTTGGCATATCTTTTTTGTTTTTACAGTTATTGGAAAACAGGAGATGTCATTGTAAAGACACGATAATATACAGGGTGGTCCATCGAAAACAGTCCAGCAAGGTTTACGGCTGTGTACGTGAAAATTAAAAAAAAAACTCGGACCCGTAAACTTGTGTTTTCAGGGGGACACGTTTCACTATTAATCTCATCCCTGTCACTTCAACCCCCCTAACGGGGGTAGCTACTGCCCTTGTTTTTTTAAATGCGAATGGGTATGTTGTGATACATCTTTTTAAAGGGCATTAAATTATCTTTAAAATGGCGCTTCGTTTTGTAAATTTGAGCTACGCGCCGCCGAGCAACGGAATTTGAAACATTTCACTGCACCTCTTATCAAGTACACAGGTTTGTGCGTAAACAATTTTTTTTAAGTAATAAGTATCAGTCAATTCAACTTTATCTTCAGTAAAGTGGTTGATCCAGATCTACATACGTTATTTCTGTGCTAATATTTTCTTTCGATTTGATCGTGACATAAAAAATAGTTTATTCTATTGAGGTGAGAGTGGAAATTATTGAATTGTATTTTATAAACAATCAATGTGCAAGAGTAACGGCAACTTTGTTTAATGACAGACATCCAGATAGACACGTACATCATGGTTATATCCTAGAATTAGTGGCAAAATTTCGGCAAACTGGTTCAGTGGCAAATAAAAAAAGGATCATTGAAAATCCGGTAAGAAATGAAGGAGTAGTAGTAGCTGTTCTGGGTCAAGTTAGTATGAATCCAACATTAAGTACCAGAAAAATGTCTGATGTAATGGGAATCTCGCGGACCACTGTACAGAGAATTCTGAAACATTATAAATGGCACCCGTACAAAATTCAACTTCTCCAAGAATTCAATGAAGATGATAATGACCGCCGTTTGCACTTTTGTGAAGTAATGTCAGAACAAGAATTAAATTATCCGAACTACCTTTTAACGTTTGCTTCTCATACGAATGTTCTTTTTTCTTAATGACACTGTCAATCGACATAACTGTCGTTACTGGTCCGACACGAATCCAAGGATTTACCACGAGGTTCATACTCAAAATCCTCAGAAATTAAACGTTTGGGCTGGTATTTTCGGTGATCACATAATTGGACCATTTTTCTTACCGGGAAATTTAAATGGAGATACTTATTTAGACTTGTTGGAGAATGCTGTCAACCCAGCTCTGATGGAAATTATGGAAAACGACCAACGTTACCAGGAAGAAAATCCAATATTTCAACAAGACGGGGGTCCCCCCCCTTAATCCTTTCCCCGTACGCCACTTTCTGGATGAAACGTCTCCTGGTAGATGGATTGCGAGGAGGGGTGCTATTGAATGGCCCGCGAGATCGCCCGATTTATCTCCCCTTGATTTCTTTTTGTGGAGACATCTAAAATCCAAAATTTATGCCACCCAATCAGAATCCTTAGAAGATTTACGGAACCGCATTACTAATGAATGGCAACAAATTACAACAGATGTTCTTCACAATGTCCGAGAACACTTTGAACAGTTGTTGTACTATTGTACGGAGGTGAATGGCGGACATTTTCAACATTTAATAAGATAACATGCAAGTATTACTCAATAAAATTACATTTTTTAAAACGCAATTTCTCGGCGGCGCGTAGCTCAAATTTACAAAACAAAGCGCCATTTTAAAGAGAATTTAATGCCCTTTAAAAAGATGTATCACAACATACCCATTCCCATTTGAAAAAACAGCGGCAGTAGCCGCCCCCGCTAGGGGGGTTGAGGTTACAGGGGTGAAATTAATAGTGAAACGTCTCCCCCTGAAAACACAAGTTTACGGGTCCGAGTTTTTTTTTAAATATTCACGTACACAGCCGTAAACCTTGCTGGACTGTTTTCGATGGGCCATCCTATATAACAAAAAAGGTAGGCGGTCCTATATTCCAGGTTTATGTGCAAAACTGGCATTCAAGTTTTTGTTAGAAATAAAATTGTTTTTCAAATGGACAACTATAGCACCCAGGTGCCGCTTTTGGAATTTCTTTCCGCCTAAAAAAATTTTATCGGCGTGAATTTATCCCGAGAGGACACGTCAAAAATTTTAAATTACACCACTGGTCGATTCTCAGCCAACAGTTTTAACCTGAAGGCGTCGAGGTGCTGCCGCTGGACCTAGTGCATGGGCGAGCTCTTTGGAGATGGCGCCCACGCGTGACGTCACCAAAGGTGTCTTTTATCAATGGTGCGCGTTTCGTAAGAGAGAACGGGATGCTTGAATGGAAACATATGGTTGAAATTATCAAATTAACTTTATTTGATGAAGTTTATTGAGGTTATTAATTATTTTCTCCCGACCGGATTCCTGTAAGTCGAGAGGTGCTTTCTGGCGCCGCCATGCTTCGTTAATTCTTAATATAACTGTTTTTCTGAAGGCCGGCATGATGCGAGCGTCGTTGAAGAATCAGAAGCTGTTGATTCTACGATTTCACAAATTTAAAACAAAACATTTCAATTCGCCCAATATTGTTCCACTTGGCGAATATGCTCGCACAGGCAGGGCAGGATTTAACGTTGACGAGCCTGGGGCACTGCTAATGTAGGGGACGGGCGAGGGCAGCAAAGGCGCGTACTTACGGGGGGGATATAGGGGATGTATGTCCTGGTTAACGAGATCTCTGTAAGACGCATTCTACTACGGTACGCCCTATACACCGTGTCCAAGATAAGGAGGGCAAGTACAGGGATCTCGGAAACCGTAAGAGATACGAAGTCGGTAAAATGGAGGTAAAGTTGCGCATCTACGTGCCTAATAATATGCCGTTTAGAAAGTTTTAAAATTCCGAGTAGTTCCGGATATATTCGAAAAAAAAAACGAAAGTCTGAAAAATCGTTTTATTTTTTCCTGGGTTCTTTTGAATCTTCGAATTCTAAAGTAAATTGCACTTTTACATTGCCACTTTTTCCGCTCTATCTAACAGCGTTAATTGTTTTGTAATCCGACAAGTCGTCTTCGAAGGGCCATTATCAACTTTCTTTTTTTAAATACAGTCCTGTTTTCCTGATATTGGAACTTGAGAGTTTTTTTCTTCCGAATGCAACGATGTATGACACATTGTGGTTTAATGACGTTTCGAGGGTTTGTATAACTATTAGGATAACAAGTACAATAAAAATTAATTAAATTCTAAGAAACTATTGATAATTTATTCAAAATTTAACTCTGTATCACTATCACTATCTTCATCTAAGCCTAAACTTATAATTAAGGGTTGAACATTTGTAATCATACAATTGTAAGAATTTTCCACCTTTAGTACATGCTGTACACAGTTTTTCCAGCTGTCTGCAAAAATTTTTCTTACTTCCTTTTAATTAATTCTACTACAGATGCATTTAATGTAGGAGAAATATTATTTCTCTTAATATTTGATTTTAATTGGTGCCATATTAGCTCAATAGGATTGAATATACAATAGTACGGAGGAAGACGCAACACTGTATGTAAATTTTCTGGTGCAAGTTTGTCACACTCGTATTGCTTATTTATTTTAAAAGCTTTTAATACTTCTAGCAGTTCTCGTTTTTTGTAAGTTTCTTCAAAATATAAATCATTTTCAATCATTAAATTTTGAATTTCTGCTTTTGTATTATTAGAATTGGGAATGATTTTTGCTTGCCGACTATGATAAAGTAGCATTGTCCATTACAATGACGCTATTTTCAGGTATATTTTTAAGGAGTTTATGTTTAAACAAATTCAAAAAGTTGTGCGTCGGTATCTTGATGGTAATCTAAAGAAGAATCTGCTATGTTTTTAGCTGAAAGCAACAGACAATTTGGAACAAACCCGTTCTCTGAACCAGCATGTAATATTGTGATTCTTTTGCCTTTATTTGATGGTGCCTTGGTTTGACATTTTTTGGAAGAATCTTCTCAACCTTTTCTTGGAGTGTCATGGGTATCGAACCATGTTTCGTCAAGGTAAATAATTGGACGATTTTCTTCTCTAAATTGTTTAACAGCTGTTAAATATTTAAGTCTCCATTCCCGTAAACGTTGAGATTCCATTAATGTTTGTCTTTTATCAATGCTTCCGTATTTAAAACCCATTTTACGCAATATTTTCCTAAAGCTTGAAAGGCTACAAGAGATATTTGTTTCGTCTTTAATCAGCCGCTCTTTGAGGGAAATCAAAGTGGGTACAGTTTGTGCCTCATACATTTGATAAATCTTTCTTCTTAATAAATCCATGTCATTTGCGTCAATGCTTCTAAATGTGCCAGAATCACTCTGATTTTTTCTAGGATTAACAGGTTTAAGTACCATGTCTCTTACCGTAGATAAAGGAGTTTTTGTCAAAGTAGACGTCTCTGCTAAAGCATCCATCGAATTAAAATTTCTACTCAACAACTATTGATACACATTTTTAATTATTAGTTTGGCATCGGTAGATAAATGCTTTCTTGAAAGATGACACTTGAAGATGCCCCCCTATCAGCACAATTCCAAGGACGCCACATTCTACCACTAATAAGCCTAACTAAAAATTACTCGCCGGAAAACCAAGATTAAAATTATTAAAAATCACTTTGTATTTATATATGCATCAGGCATAGGTATAAATTGAATTTGTATACCTGGTCCGGCTCTGCTCGAAAAGGTTTTAAAATTTGGGATTTCCTTATTTAATTTATGGTCGAATGAGGTTTTATTGCAGTCAAAAGATCAACGGTATAATTCTGCAAATACTATAATACTATACTACTATACCTAGAAGAAGGCCCACGGATGAACATTGATGGCTTATATATAGCTTTTAATGAATTAAATCATCCGCAAAACTTAATTTCTCTATTCTATTAGAAAACAAATCACAAACTTAAAAACCTACACATACCTGTTTACCATTTACTCGGTAAATGTGCGACTTATTACAATTAACATATTTGGATATATCATAAAGGATCGCCTTAGGCGATAGAGCGTAGGTGTATATATATACCTGACTATTATAATAATAATAATGGCGGCTGCATTTGATCTTAGCTACACGAGTAACATTTATTACTCATTTTCGTTTGCTCGGATGCTTTTGTATCTGCTGATGTAACATATGATAGTTAATAGAATCGTTAAAGTATTGATCGGAATGAATTTAAGCTGTTAATGATTGATGATATTATGCCACGGTGAGTGGTATAATAGAATGTGGTCAGAGTACCTACAGAATATATAAAACCCTTCAAGTAAAGATTGTTTCAAGAAAAATGGATATAACTTAATGACTGCCTTAAAAGTACCTGGGGCCATCCCATTATTTATGACCGTTTGTTATTATTATGTGGAAAGGACCGCATTGTAATAATTATAATTAAATATAGGCACATCAGGTAGGTTAGGTTGCTTAATTTATATTTAAATATCTTTTTGTGGTAAAATTTGTTAGTTTTTGAGGACTGGTTCAACAATTGTCTTTTACCAAACATTCCTCAGAATAGCGTGATAGTAATGGACAATGCGAGCTATCACAGTCGCCAATTACATAAAGCTCCAAGCTCAAATAATACAAAATTGGAGATTTAGAATTACATGGCGGCGAACGATATATATTTTGAAGAAAGTTATAAAAAAAGTGATCTTTTAGAACTTTTAAAGACATTTTGTATAAAAAAAGTATATGTTTGTGACACATTGGCACTGGCGTAACTAGCGGCGTGCAATGTGTGCCATGCACACGGGCCCGGGCTCCGTAGAGGGGCCCGGCGGCGAGGAGACATGATTTTATTATAGGTATTACCCAAAAAAAAATTGAAGCCAACCATCTTTTACTAATTATTTATTAAGTTTTGAATAGATATTGCAAAGATTTTTATTACGGCTACTTCACAATAATTATCGCACTTCGGTAAAAACGTACGTATGAATTTGAAACGGTTTTTCTGATTGTTTTTCAAACAAAAAATTTGAAAAATATTGACACTGTGTCTAAGGTTTTGCAAAATAAAGAGCAAAATATTGAGCAGGCATCAAAACTGTTTACAACGTACGAAAATTTAAAAAAAATGCGTGATGATTTTAATTTAATTATCACGGAATCATCTAATTTGGCGAGAGAATGGGGTACTACAACTGAATTTACAAAAAAAAGAATATTTCGTCCAAAAATATTCTTTGATGAAATAAGTAACCATTACCTAATACAAACGAATAAAGATTGGTTTAAAATAAACGTATTTTTTAAAACGTTAGATATACTTATAGTTCAGTTAAAAACTCGAGCTTCTGGACTAAACGAGGTTTACTCAAAATTTCGTGTGTTATCCCCAGAAGTATTATGTAATCCTTCTCTTACTGATAAGGAATTATATGAAATGGGCCATATCCCGAAGATATTTCAAATACAATTTCTTCCCAATTACTTTCTTTTAGGGAATGTTTTCGAACTAATTTAGATAAAATTAGTTCCATTTTTGAATTAAATGAATTCATTTTGATTAAAATTTTTTCTTCCTGCTGTAGTTTTAGCGAAATTTTGACTGCATGCAACATATTTCTTACTATACCTGTTACTGTGGCCTCAGCTGAAAGATCATTTTCGAAATTAAAGTTAATTAAAAATTATTTAAGAAGCACTATGGGCGAGGAAAGATTATCGGCATTGGCAATTATTTCTATTGAAAATGAAGTTGCTCAATCATTGGACATTGATAATTTAGTGTCAACTTTTGCACATTCTAAAGCAAGAAAAAAGAAGTTTTAACTCTACTTTACTCAATGTTTGATGATTGATCCATGCTCTTGTTTATTTTATTACATTAGATACATACATAATATTATGTATTTATTTATATTGTGTTTTTATTTTATGATTTATGTTAATTATGTTATACATATTTTGTTTGGCTAGTTTATTTTCTGGTTTTTTTATGTTTTGTAAAAATATAAATTTAAAAAAATGTTGTGCTTTGTGCTAGGGCGGGTGGCTGTAGACTCTCTAAACAAGAACCAAGAACTTCACATATCCCCAAGAATTACATTTTGTATCAGTAAGCCATGGCCCATGGACCCATATTCCATATTAACTGGATTCGGCATCGCTGCTGTCTCGTGTTCCCAAAATATTTAGCCCCTTCCCCCCTCAAAAATTAAATCCTGGATCCACCCTTGTCATGTACTGGATATTTTATTAAATATGTGCAGGGGCCCGGCTAAACTTTTGCACACAGGCCCGGGGCTGCATTGTTACGCCAGTGCACATTGGCAGAAGAAATTGGACATACAGTGCTACGGCTCCCACCCTATTATTGCATTTTTAACCCCATAGAGCATGTGGCACCAGTTAAAATCACTGGTTAGGTCTGAAAATATTTCTCCGCCTTTAAGTTCTAGTGTTGTAGAATTAATACGAAAATGCTTTAATGATATTCCCCCAGGTAGTTGGAAAAATTCAGTCCGTCACGTAATAACTGTAGAAAATTCGTATATTAGTCTGGATCGTATAATTAATCCAATTATAATTAATTTTGATGAGGATAGCGATAGCGAAACAGAACTATCTATAGAATGACATTATAAATGTAAATAAATATGACTAGTAATATTTAAAAAAAATGTTATTTCCTTTGATTACATTAATATAATCATATCATTACTTGTTTTCCTTAGTCCGTCCCTTCATACTTCACTTGTTTATTGCCAAGCTCTTGTCGATACAATGGGACCGACCCAGGAAATCATTAAGTCGTATCCAATTTTCGTGAAACGTACTGTACAACCCAAGTTACCAAACCTCAAGTTTTCACAAAAAATATATCCGCGAGAATTTTAGAATGCCTCAAAGCACTTTGGATCGATTTAAAATACTTTGAAGGTATTTACAGAACTCTAAAACAATGATCTCGACTAGACAATCCGATCCCGCAAATGCGGGATACCGCGGTGATTACGAGGAATTGACATTGCGGGATTAAACGTGCGGGATTCGCGGGATTTGCGGGACTCGATGTGGGTGCTGTATGTTAATAAATAGTTGTTTTATGCAATTAACAACAGAGTGGAGTAGCAGGAAAATATTTATTGCATATAGGTACAATACAATAGTACGACTAGTTTAACGGTTACATGTTACATTGATTTTGAAAGTATTTTCGGAGGAAAAATAACATGTTTAATGTTTCATCTTTCAGATTTGATCTTATTTTATTGCACAGGTAGCACAGAAGAACCACTAACATCTGGGCGCTTAGCAATAGAATTAAACGAACTACTCGAACTGCTAGTACTAGCTTTCATTTCCTGTGTTATTTTATCAATATCAACACTACCGCTGCTGCTCTGGACTTTCAAATTAATATTATGCTTTGTTTCTAAGTGGGTCTAAAGACCTTTGGTGGAACGAGCAGGGATTTTGATAACTTACATTTAGCTGTAAGACCATCTTCAGACTAAAAAATAATTCCAAACTAAACTTGAACCTTTATTGTCTTTGTAAACTACATTGACACTCATTTTTGTTATTGCTGTTTAAATTCCATGTATTATATTCAACCACTTGATAAATGTCACTAGATACTAGTAGAATAACGCCCTTACTTTCGGACGTACGCAAGAAAACTGTTCTATTTAAAGTATTTTCAATAGCCCAGCATGGCGGGGAATCCCCGAAGCGTCGACCAAAAATACCCCAATTAATTGATTGCTATCCCGCAAATCCCGCGGATCGACGGGCTCAATCCCTCAGGTTTGCGGGATTAAAGTTTGGGTGCGGGATTAGATTCCCTAATCTCGACCCTTAGACGAAACTTAAAGATTTTGAACAAATTCAAGCTACTTTGAGAAAGAAGCCTTCGAGATTGAGAACCAGTACGAAAGATTTCGTTCAATCTTTTATAACCAAAAATGTACAACTCTTTTCAGAACGTCCTGTATAAAAACCAAATAGATCTAGGTAGTTAATTAGAAACCAGATACAAAATGCATTTAGCATAGATCGATATATTCACATTTAATGTGACAGCTTATCCGAATGTGTTATTTAGATCGAAAGATTGATATTTTCTCGCAACCTTGTAAGGAATATGGTTTTATTTGCAAATGTGAAGTTATTTATCATTGGGTAATGATTGCTAGGTTTTTAATATGGTATATATTTAGTAATTCGTGACCATCTGAAGGATGCAGTTAGTTGGCAATGGCATAATGCATCAATACCAATAGCCAATATCTTAAAAACTATACAACGTGTCCAAGATAAGGAGGGCCAGTATAGGGATCTCGGAAACCGTAAGAGATACGAAGTCGGTTAAATGGAGGTAAAGGTGCGCATTTACGTGCCTAATAATATGCCGTTTAGAAAGTTTTAAAATACCGAGTAGTTCCGGAGATATGCGGAAAAAACTGAAATTCTGAAAAATCGTTTTATTGTTTTCCTGGGTTTTTTGAGATCGAATTCTAAAGTAAATTGCACTTTGGCATTGCCACTTTTTCCGCTCTATCTAACAGCGTTAATTGTTTTGTAATCCGACGAGTCGTCTTCGAAGGGCCATTATCAACTTTTTTAAATACGGTCCTTTTTTTCTGATCTTGGAATTTGAGAGCTTCTTTTCTCCCGAATGCAACGATGTATGACACATTGTGGTTTAATGACGTGATTTTTTGAACAACATCAGGAAATTTTGGGATGCGGTCCTGTATTTTTCCTAATTTTATAAATAATATCTCATAAGTAAGCTTTAAATTTTTTACTTATGTTGGACTAGTTCAATAAATAACAAATAATTTAATAATAAACCACAAATAAGTGAACAAAAATCATTAAAAAACAGTAATCGTTTTATTGCTGTGTGAACAAACCCGAACAAACAACGGAAAAAGTAAGAAACTTTCAGCATTTGTAAATTTATGTTCCATATTTTCTGGAAAATAGAAAACCTCTTAAAATGCTTTCAAACGATCACAATGGGAACGTCAAGTGAAACTTTTCTTTTAAATCCCGAATCAACAGAAGTTTGAAATAATGTTTCTGTATTTTGTTCGCTTATTTGTGGTTTATTATTAAATTATTTGTTATTTATTGAACTACCCGAACAAACCACAATGTGTCATATATCGTTGCATTCGGAAGAAAAAAAGCTATCAAATTCCAATCAGAAAAACAGGACCGTATTTAAAAAAAGAAAGTTGATAATGGCCCTTCGAAGACGACTCGTCAGATTACAAAACAATTAAAGCTGTAGACAGAGCGGAAAAAGTGGCAATGCAAAAGTGCAATTTACTTTAGAATTCGATCTCAAAAAAACCCAGGAAAACAATAAAACGATTCTTCAGAATTTAGTTTTTTCCGGATATCTCCGGAACTACACGGAATTTTAAAACTTTCTAAACGGCATATTACTAGGCACGTAAATGTGCAACTTTACCTCCATTTAACCGACTTCGTATCTCTTACGGTTTCCGAGATCCCTGTACTGGCCCTCCTTATCTTGGACACGTTGTATAGTATATGTCCCACTGTATATTTATATGCCCAGTTTTCTTTAGAAACGCCTACCTCAGTTCCTATGACAAACCCCCGTATATTATTAGCAGTTACCAGTATACTTAGATAGATATTCATCAATTCATCATAAATGGCAATGATTTTATTGTATGTCATTGTAATGATATTTATAGGAATGATTGCAATACTTATTCTATTTTTAATTTTGTCATATTTACATTAATTCAACAAACTCTAACGGTCTATTTCCACACCCAAACACTGATTTCAGAGTGTGATTTCTTATACGGTAATTTTATGAAGAAAACTTCGTATACAGAGTGTTACAAATTCGGCATTAACCATTGGGATTTTGGAAACGGTAAGAGATACGACGTCGGTTAAATCGGGTCAAAGTTGCGTAAGTATGGGCCCGATAATATACCGCAAAAAAATCAAAAATAAATACAGGGGTTTCCAAAATATTTGAAAAAATCTAAAATTTTGCGTTTCGATTTTTATTTTTTCCTGACTTTGTACGACGAGATGTCCAAAAATAAATTTCACTTTCTCATTGCTACTTTTTATTCTGCACAGGATGGCATCAGATCTTTCATGCGACGTTTCATCTTTGGGTCACTTTATTTTTTTAAATACGGACCTGGATCTTTTTGTTTAAATTATGGAAGAGGGCCGAAATCTACGTTCAGCGGTATACAACACTCACTGGTTTTTCCGACGTTTTGTTCCTTAATCGACCATCTTCATTAAAATACCCCTAGTAAGTTCCTATACACGAAAATCCTGTATATTTCCTGTATAATCTATACTGCCCCACTCGTAGCTTTATGTCACTGTATGGCAGACTGAAGTATAATATGTTTTTAATCATTACTGGTATTATTCGTAGATTACACTGCAATACATTTATACAGTGTGTACATAAAGTAAGGAACAAATTCATTATCTAGGAATCTAAAAATATTTCGGAAAAATCCTCGGACACGTGTATAATAATTTTTAATGGCGCATTTTTTTCCCGTACAAACTTAATATACAAGGTGGCTCATGTAGTAGATATGACATTATCGACAATTTTTTTAAATGGGAACCCCTCTATTTTAGTTCAGATCTGCAATCTCCAAGAACAGCTGATTTCAAAAACATAACACACTTAGGGCCTAAAATTCATAGTTTCGTTACTACAGGGTAAAACAAATAATTTTATTTAAGATATTTTTTTTTTGGCTTGGGAGGCATCAATTAATTACGTGAGGCGTTTTTAGCGATTTTTCAACCCCCCTTCCCCCAATAAAAGATTTCGTGACATTTGGCTCAATCCCTTCCGCCATCACCCAATTTTACCTGAAAGCCTTACGTAATTAATGGACGCACCATCATTTGCTGTTACTTATGTTTTTTCTCAAGTAGGCTTATTTGCTGTTATGTAACTATGGTATTTAGATAATGTCATTGTCATTACATTGTATTTTTCTAGTAAGTTTATTAGAAGTAATAAATTTTATTTTAAAACATATTGAGTTACTATGCGTTTATCTTTAACACAAAGAATAGAAATTCTTATGATGATTGGATATGGTGATAGGATCCGTGCTCAACAAGAAGTTTGCATTTTGTTTAACACTAAGTATCCAGCAAGACCAATTACTAGATCAACTGTGAGTAAACTTGAAATAAAATTTCGGGAAACGGGTTCAGTGGAAGATATTCCCAGAAAAGGCCGTCCAACTATTCCGGATGATAAGAAATTAGATATTTTATTGGCTATGGAAGAAGATCCCCACAACAGCGTCCGCCAGATTAGCATTGATCATGGGGCGGCTGCTATGACCGTTCATAACCATATTGACGGTAGAAAAATGGCACCCGTTTAAAATCCGATTGGTTCATGAGGTGAATGAAGATGATCCAGATTGTAGGATGGAGTTTTGTCAAATATTAATGGAAAGATGTAACTTAGATCCTTTGTTTGTTGAAAATATCCTATTTTCGGATGAATCTACCTTTAAATTAAATGGAGAAGTGAACCGGCAAAACTGTAGATACTGGGCAAAAGAAAATCCCAGGTGGATGCGGGAGCACCATACTCAATATCCTCAAAAAATTAATGTTTGGGCTGGTATTGTGAAAAACAAAATTATTGGGCCATATTTTTTTGACAACAATGTAAACGGGCTAAATTATCTTCATTTTCTTCAGAACTTTCTTATCCCTACGCTAGTTAACTTATACCCTAGTAGAAATAATCCAGGAATTCTAGATGAAAATTTGTGGTACCAACAAGACGGCGCACCGCCACATTATGCAGCAGTAGTGCGCCATTACATAAACCAAGTTTTTCCGAACAAGTGGATTGGAAGACGTGGGCCTGTTGAATGGCCGCCTAGGTCTCCAGACCTTACACCACTGGACTTTTTCTTGTGGGGTCACTTGAAAAATGTTGTTTATAAAGTCAGACCTGCCAATATTGAAGATTTAAAAAATCGAATAACAACAGAATGCAGGAACATTTCAGAAGAAACCATAAGAAAAGTCCAATAAGAATTTATTGATCGCTTGGGGTACTGTCAGGCAGCAGAAGGAGGACAATTTCAACACTTAATTAAATAGCTTATTTAATTTTTTTACATTTTTTTAAATTAAAAATATCTTAAATAAAATTATTTGTTTTACCCTGTAGTAACGAAACTATGAATTTTAGGCCCTAAGTGTGTTATGTTTTTACAATCAGCTGTTCTTGGAGATTACAGATCTGAACTAAAATATAGGGGTTCCCGTTTAAAAAAATCGTCGATAATGTCATATCTACTACATGAGCCACCTTGTATATTAAGTTTGTATGGGAAAAAATGCGCCATTAAAAATTATTATATACGTGTCCGAGGATTTTTCCGAAATATTTTTAGATTCCTAGATAATGAATTTGTTCCTTACTTTATATACACACTGTATAGGTACCTACCTAAAAGTAAAATTGGGTGTTTTTTTGGCATATTTTGATACTTTTTCGGAAATTTTTCAATAGGCCATCACGTTTTGAAACCTCCCGTGAAAAATAAATCCTTCCCAAAATTTTGCAATCGAAAAAACCTGGCATATGTCCAATTCGCTACAACCAATAAAATTCACATAAACACGTCTTGCATCCTTGTCGGCCCACAGAAAAATTACGAAAAACCCGCTCATTCGAAACCAGTCCGCCGACGGGATTGCGTTAAACCTTGCCCGCGAAATTATTTAAATTTTTAAAAACAATAAACGGACCGGCGCGTCACGACACCATGGAAACCGCGCCTTCATCATCAGTGTCGTGTTTGCCACACAACGCGAAAATGTCGAAAGCGAAGAAAGTGCTGGAAGAAGCCCGGGAAATCAAAAATCCCGAGCTAGATTTGTTCGATAAGGGTGTGTCCACGTTCGAGGAGATGCCGGGCTTGCGTAAGTTTTCTTGAGCTGCAAAAAAATCTCGCTTTGACCAAATTTGGTATGTTGTTTTACAATCTAGTTCTCTATAAAAACAGATGATCGCATGGCTTGAGTAAATGGACTATGGGATTGTCGCATGGACATTGTGGGTATGCAACCAAACAAACAATGTATATCATAAAACAAACGTCGATACTAAAGCACGTTATACTAGTTTTTATGTTCTGTTTAAAAGAAAACTAATTTAATTGTTTGATAAAATTTCATAATGCACCGTGTACAATTTAATCGATGAACAATCCATAATTTATGACTACTAAAATCCAGCGGCTTGGCTGTAGATTTGGTTGCATAAGCATATTCTTACATGAATCTCGGATACACTATAACAGCTTCTCTTGAACATAGTCCCAACCCCATCTATAGGGGCTTTCTTTAAACATTCTGGCAAAAATACAATTTTTGAAATTTGTAATATGTTCTGTGTCAATTCCGGTTATACCGGAAGTAACTGTAACATATTTAATAACAGTGCCGTAGGGATTAATTTAAATAGTATAGATACAGCCTCACCGATCCAACAGACAGTGGTGGAGCATCATTCAACACATGGTTCACTTCATAATATGACTCACGAGGCACCAAACTTTGTGTTCTTGCTGTCAACACGGCCTAAAACTAAAAGGCAACACCAAGATGAAGGAAAACTGACACCTCTATCACCCAATCCTAATAAATTTTAATTTTTATGGTAATTATGTATTTTTTTTTGTTTCAGTAAATATGACGTATATAACGAGACTGACGTTGAGCCATAATAAAATACGATGTAAGTAGAAGCTCAAATGTTTTAATAAGGCCTGTATAAGTCGAAGTTTTATACTGTTAAGTTATTGTTGGCCTCATATCAACTGAGTCACCTCTAATGTGAATCATATTTGCAATGTTATCTATTTTTAGCCGTTCCTCCGGGTTTAGCAAACCTAACAAACCTAGAAATCATCAATTTGGCCAATAATTACATCGAAGAATTACCTCTGTCCCTGTCCTCAATGCCAAAGCTCCGAATATTGAACCTTTCAATAAACAGAATGTATACATTACCCAGAGGATTCGGAGCTTTCCCCGTACTGGAGGTACTCGACCTTACATATAACAATTTAAAGGAGGACTCTTTACCCGGAAATTTCTTCATGATGGGTAAGAAATCTCTTTGTTTAACAAGCTTCTTAACTGCATTCTTATCTGGAACACCCTGTATATCTATCTGAATCGACGAAACTCTTGTTTCAGAAACTTTAAGGGCTCTCTACTTGGGCGACAATGACTTTGAAAGATTGCCCCCAGAGATAAGAAATTTGAAAAATTTGGAAATTGTAAGTCTCTCTTTTCTCTATTAAACCTTATTATTCAGAAAGAAAGTTCCGCTAACTCCCAGTGTAAAAGCCGTATTAGAGTCGGCAATAAAAATTTCCGGCGCAATGGCAATGATAATTGCACAAATTCATGCGTAGTAAACCATTCTGGACCAGCTGGAGCATTGTCAACAGTCAGAACAGCAGTTGTTAGTGTCGAAATCCCTAAAATATCCCCAGAATTAGAGATGGGCAAACCCGTTCGTTTTGATTAGCAGTTAAAGCAGCTACTGCTACTTACAAATGGAGGTTCAAAAAAGTTGCTACGAATTAGCAGTACATATGCTTAATAAAGAATGTGACATGTTAATTTCAGTACCAGTTAGTTTAAATAGCCATTAGCTGTTCATGGCTGCTTCAACCAACTAATAAACAGTTAAAAATAACAGAATAATCCATCCTTACCCAGACTTGCAGCGGCAATGGCAATTAAAATGGCGCTTGCCCCATTTCTGGCAATGAGTGACAGCTAATCGGGAACGGTGTACTGCGCATGAATCCGTGCAATTTTAATTGCCAGAAGAGTAGAATTGCCGATTGTAATACTGATTCCATTCTCGTATTGCGCCCGCAATTGGGCAAGGTGATCGAGGACGGTGTACTGCGCATGAATCCGTGCAATTATAATTGCCATTGCTGGCGCAAGAGACAAAAATTGCCGACTCTAATACGGCTTTAAGGGACATTACCGTAAAGAATGCGATAATAAACTGTGAAGTAGAGGGAACTGTTTTTTAGCCGCAAGAGTGACAATTTACTATTTTTAGTTGGGCTTAAGAGAAAATGATTTAGTGGAGTTGCCCAAAGAAATTGGAGAGCTAACTAGGCTAAGAGAATTGCATGTTCAAGGTGAGGAAAAGTTTAACAAAATAATCTTCCATCTAAAGCACAGTCTAAGTGACTGTGACCATAATCTACCGATAAGTAGAACTTTGGACGGCGACTTGGATGTGGGGAGACCATGCGATTTTATATCGTACAAGTATAGCCTAATATTTTTCCTCGGATTTTTAGGTAATCGCTTGACAATCATACCCCCAGAACTGGGCAACCTGGAGATGTCCTCGAATAAAGCTGCATTTAGATTCGAAGGTAACGAATGGGTGCCGCCTATAGCCGATCAGCTTCAGCTGGGAATCAGTCACTTGCAAGATTATTTGCGAAGCGAAACATATCGCATGTGAGTTCAAATCAATTTTTTTAAATAGATTCTACTGCTTTCTATAGCTCAAAGAACCAGTAACAATTCAAACGAACGTAAGATCGGTAATATCTATTTTTATTTTCAGACTATATAATCGATATTTAACGAATAAACCTCCAGTTCCGCCGCCCTGTGTTGACAAAGCAAAAAAAGTGTCCAGAATTCGCTAGGAAAGAATACGAAATCGTTGAACTCCGAATCCTTAACAAAACAAGTTTTCATAAAATGTTATGCCACTTTCAGTTGTCTTTTACAGGATTTATAAAAATAATCATATTTTTTCCTACAAGCCGTATTAGAGTCGGCAATTCTTCTCTTGCGCGTGCAATGGCACTTATAATTGCACGTATTCATGCGCACTAAACCGCAAACAGGAAGAAGACAAACAGCCATGTTAAGAAATCGAATCAGGTATGAACAAACGAACAAACCCGGCATCCATTACGTCTGGCATCAGCTGACAAACGCACGTGCTTTTCAAATGTCACTTTTGTCCAAATTTTTATTACTGTCGATATTTTAAAGGTGACATTTAATCAATAAAAAAACATTCAAAACCCTTGTATTTGTTTTACTAAGTAGTGAAAATCAAATATTAGTATTCTAGCATGTTTTAAGCTGTAAATATCACTTTAAAATAGTCCTTACACACTCTTATATCATTTATTGAACTGGTAACGTAACTACAACTTCAGAAATAAGCTTGTGATTTATGAAAAGAAATTATTATCGATGCTTACTCTCAGTAAAGATGACTAAATGAATATTTCAATTACAAATTACTCACTTGCACCAAAAAGGAAACAACGTTTTTTGTGAAAAGATTAGAAAGCTAAAAATTATTTTAGAATTTAAGGACGCTTCGCTTTCGCCATTTTCATTCATTTTACATATCATTCATATGTCGCTTGATTATATTCCATGCCAGACGAAGAAAATTGAGAGACTGTAAAATTATTTAACAATTCGTGCTGTTCGCATTTTATGCCTGTCTCTGTCTGCAGCAACCTTCCCTAATTCAGTAAAGTGAGACAAATATGACCAGGATCAAGTCGCCTGCATAAACACTCACTTCTTGGCATTTCATATTAACTCTACGTCTCACCGGGCTGCTAAACCGTTCTTGATCAGCTGGCGCATTGCCAAACAGTCAGAACAGCAGTTGGTACTGTCGAAATCCCCCTAGAACTAGAATTGGACAAGCCTGTTCCTTTTGATTACCAGTTAAAGCAGCTACTGCTACTTACAAAAAACAGGTCAAAAAAGTTGCGACGAATTAGCAGTACTTATGCTTAATAAAGAATGGAAACGGTTAATTTAAGTACCAGTTAGCCATTATCTGTTCATAGCTGCTTCGACCAAATAATAAACAGTTAAAACTAACAGAATAATCAATCTCTACCCTGACTTGCGCCGGCAATGTGAGCCAGCTGATTGAGAACGGTGTACTGCGCATGAATCCGTGCAATTTTAATTGTATTGGTGTATTACTGAAGGATTTCCCAAGGACTTGCTTGACAAATTCATGACTAAAAGTGTCTTTTTGCAGCCTTAGTATGGGCAATGTAGGTGCTATGTAAAACTGCCAAAATGCAAAGTATTTCTAAGTAGATTTTTAATTTGTAAATACTAAGAACTCCTTCATTTAATAAAATTACTTCTTAAGAAATTATTTTATATAAAGTTAACATTAAATATTAGTATTTTAGTATATTCAATTCACTATAAACATGTTATGGCTTTTCCCCTGTAGATAATAATATGTATTATGTGCTGTTGTTTTTATACTTACAAATTTTCGAATTGTGTTCAATCATACTATACATGTATATTTATGTTTTTATTGTAAGTGCATTTCTTAATAAAATTTTAAAAATTTAAACACAGTATTTGATTTTACGAAATCGGTATAGTACTTGCAGAATTATATCGTTGATCTTTTGACTGCAATAAAACCTCATTATCCCTTCGACCATAAAATAAATAAGGAAATCCCAAATTTTAAAACCTTTTCGAGCAGAGCCGGACCAGGTATACAAATTCAATTTATACCTATGCCTGATGCATATATAAATACAAAGTGATTTTTAATAATTTTAATCTTTATTGGTTTTCCGGCGAGTAATTTTTAGTTAGGCTTTTTAGCGGTAGAATGTGGCGTCCTTGGAATTGTGCTGATAGGGGGGCACCTTCAAGGGTCATTTTTAAAAGAAAGCATTTCTACCGATGCCAAACTAATAATTAAAAATGTGTATCAATCGTTGTTGAGTAGAAATTTTAATTCGATGGATGCTTTAGCAGAGACGGTCTACTTTGACAAAAACTCCTTTATCTTCGGTAAGAGACATAGTACTTAAACCTGTTAATCCTAGACAAAATCGGAGTGATTCTGGCACATTTAGAAGCATTGACGAGAATGACATGGATTTATTAAGAAGAAAGATTTACCAAATGTATGAGGCACAAACTGTACCCACTTTGATTTCCCTCAAAGTGCGGCTGATTAAAGACGAAACAAATATCTCTTGTAGCCTTTCAAGCCATAGGAAAATATTGCGTAAAATGGGTTTCAAATACCGAAGCATTGATAAAAGACAAACATTAATGGAATCTCAACGTTTACGGGAATGGAGGCTTAAATATTTAACAGCTGTTAAACAATTTAGAGAAGAAAATCGTTCAATTATTTACTTTGACGAATCATGGTTCGATACCCATGACACACACATTTCATTTGCGAAATAAAAATTAAAAGGCATGTTTCCGCCCTCGCATCGAATTGCCCACTCCAACAATTTTTATAAAACAAAATTTATCATTAATTATTTTATCAATGTTAAAAATAATGAGTTTCAATATGAATTTAGTGGTTTTAATCAAGAACGGTGCTGACGAGAAAAACTCAAGAGACCGTTTTCATGGAGAATTGAACAGGCCAATCAGAAAAATATCCACATGGAAAAATGTCAGTGGCGTACCATCGTTTTTGTAAAAAATATAAAAGGACATGTTTGCAGCGACGCCACTGGTGGAACAATTGAATAACTTTTCTAACTAAAATTTGAGGTTCTTTATCCTATTAACACATACCAAAATTAAACATAATATCTAAAGTATTTTCGGAGATGGGAATTTCGCATTTGGGAAAATAATAATTTTTCGCCAATCCCACCTCGTAGCTGATAAAAAAATGATCAAATTGAATCCGGCCTGATCCCCGTAGCTCGATTAATAAACTACTTATTAGCATTTATGTAAAAAAATTTCCAATCCCCCTTACTCCCCTCCTAATTGCCCCCACCAACCCCAGCCTCCGGCCCATCAAAGTACTCGGTATCACCCGTTGATTCGCGAAAAAATGATGCCCGAACTCCGCCCCTTCTCGAGATATGGTTAATTAAATTTTATTGTTTTTGCAGTTAAAAATCGCGTTAATCGCGAACTCATTGAGATATCGGGATCGGGTTTGTTCGAGCTTACGCGCCCTGTCAAGCTCTTCAATTTTTTTTGTTGCATCAACACCGGCTGAGTTATTTTCAATTTCCCGTTGTAGGTTAGATTTACGGGGCGTGCCCCCCTCCCCCCTATGCGGCGCCTTACACAAATCATGTCAGAATGTCGAGAGGATCCTACTGTATCGATTGGGGAAAAAAAAATTACTCGATTTCGTCAAGGGGTTTTTGGAATACCGGAACGACTCCACTAGCATTACAACTCCGATTTTTTCACATATCACGTAATGACTTTTCATTTAATTTTCCAGGTAATACAATTTTACCCAGTTGTTTCGCAACAATGCAATCGAAGAACCAGACTCGACTTAATTGTAGAGCGGACCATGTCGTGTCACTTGTCCTGTCCGACATGTCAGAACAAATTCTTCAAAATTTCCAATATGTCAACGACAAATTCCAAAAAACCCACCCAAGCACCGTACAATCTACAGAAAACCCTTAGCAGCGAACTGAATCTCGCCCGGTCCGAAAACGTACACTTGGGTAACCAAAACAGGACGTTAAAAAACGAGATTCAAGATTTGGCGATCAAAAATGAAAAATTAGTAAAAGCGTTGAATCTAAATAAGGAGAAATTCGAGGAGGACTTCATTAAATTGCAAGAGGGAATTAAGAGGAACGAAACGCATTTGTTGGAGAACAGCAGGAAGTGTCTGAATCAGCAGAAAAAGTATGCTGAGGAGGTATAAAAATCTAAATAAGAAACAATTTTACCGATAGTCCATTCGACAAAGACATACCCAATGGAAAGTTGGATTTTTATTATTTGATCGAATTTAAAATGAAATCCCCCGACATTAAATTCCGGACAACTTTAGAGTCCGGTAACTTTTTAAATCGTTCTCCGATCTTGATGAAATTTTTAGCAAAATATACACAAAAATCTCGAAGTTAGCCTGAATTTTAGTTTTCAAAAAATATTGAAGTATTGATAATTATACGGACAGAAACAAAAGTTGCTTTATGACCTTTCATTTCTTCACGCCCTGTGGAAAAATGGAGCGGTAGAATTTAGCTTCATTATGTCTTGTTTTGAAGCGCGACCTGTTCTTAATGTAATGTTTTTTGATTCACGTCATTATCAACTTTTCAAACAGTTTCTTTATTGGCACAGGTATGTTGACGACATCTTAACATGTTTTCTCGGAACGGACAGTTAAAAGTATTTCTCGAATATATCAATAGTTTACATAAAAATAGCAATTTCACAATAGAGGAAGAAAACCAGAATTCCATTAACTTCCTAGATTTAACTGTAAAAAGAGAAAATAATAAACATATTTTCTCAGTTTTCCACAAACCTTCTCATACAGTCAACGATCCACAATTCTTCTTGTCGCCCAATACAACATAAGCTCTTCTTCTCAAGAGATGCGCCGACGAACTAACACCAGTATTTTGTAGACTTTTCAACTTATCCTACAAAAAAGGAATATTTCCATCTTGCTGGAAGACGGCGCGAGTCCAGCCTATTCCAAAGAAAGGTAAGAGAACCCTGCGTAACAACTATCGACCAGTCGCATTGCTTTCAGTTATATCAAAAGTAATGGAGAAAGCTATTAACCAACATCTTCTAAAGTACCTGGAAGGCTTCAACATTATCAGCGATCATCAATATGGTTTTCGGAAGTCCAGATCAACTGGAGATCTTCTAGCATATGTCACCCATATTTGGAACAACGCAATCGAACATCATGGGGAGTCTCGGGCTGTTGCACTGGATATTTCTAAAGCATTTGATCGTGTTTGGCATGAGGGGCTTCTAAGTAAACTGCGATCCTATGGTATGCCCAGTCGATTCTGTGCATGGTTGTCTAACTTTCTTAAGGACCGCTCTCTGCAAGTGGCGATTGACGGATTTCTCTCAGACACCTTCACCATCAATGCCGGTGTTCCTCAAGGGTCCATATTGTCTCCCACTCTCTTCTTACTCTACATTAACGACCTTCTGGTGAAAACTAAAAATCCGATATTTAGTTTTGCTGACGATAGCACACTTATCTCATCTTTCTCTTTGAATTCGCAAACATCGGCTGCCGACGCACATCTTCGCAGACAGCATGAAGTATCCCGCCTCAACAAAGACCTGGAAGAAATTTTGGCTTGGGGTGACAGTAACCAAGTCGAATTTAACGCTAAGAAAGCCCAGGCAGCAGTTTTCTCTAAAAAGGTCAACATTACAGAACCGGAAATAGTCATGGCCGGACACGCAATCCCACTGGCTTCATCTATTAATTTGCTGGGTGTCAATCTGGGAGGAAATATGTCTTGGCATAACCACGTTGTGGCAATCGCCAAGATAGCTTCTCAGAAGCTTGGCGTACTCTTCCGAACCAGAAAGTTGTACACACCTCAACAACTTTTGACACTATACAAAGCCCAGATTCGACCATCACTAGAATACTGCTCTCATGTCTGGAGCTCTGCACCCAAACATACTCTTCGGCTACTGGATTCCATCGAAAGGAGGGCTATTCGTCTGATCGGAGACCACGAGCTGACGAAGAACCTCGACAGCCTAGAACATCGAAGACAGGTTGGGGATTTGACTCTCTTTTACAGATATTTTCATGGAAAGTGCTCGGCTGACCTTGCCCTCTTAATTCCGCCCAGAGCGACGAATAGCAGAAATACACGACGAACCACTGCTGCCCATCCATATGTGGTTAAGCTTAGTACTCCTCGAACTTCACTATTTAAGAACTCTTTCATCTGGAGGACTTCATCCTTGTGGAACGACCTTCCCGAGGTCGTTTTTCCCAACGAATATAACCTCCAACGATTCAAAACCAACGTGAATCGCTTTTTGCGCACACGCACCACTCCCAGAGTGCCCTAAAGGATTTTTCCTATAGTGCTTGTGTTTGATCATAAAAAAAAAAAAAAGTTACATAAAAGATAAAACAGATTCTAACTATTCCAACCATTTAAAAGAAAAACAACATAATTTTGATTCAATTTTAAAATCTTACATACTGAAAATAAAGGCATAAACTTAATCTGTTAGAATTCATGGATATAAATAAACTTGAACATACCGATGTTTTACTGAATGATCAAATAGACCTTAACAATTCTCCTTTGTTAAATTTATTTCACTAATCCGCTATTACATGTATAAACGAATCTATAAAATAATTTATATAATCACTTTACTGACCATTTGGAAAATCCCACTGTTACTATTATATCCCCTACACCCTACACCATCTTTATACCTGTAATAATATTTTAAGATTGTACACTTTGTTAGATATAGAAAAATATTCATTCATTCTCAATCTGAAGAAGCTACAGTGATAGCAAAACATGTCAGAATGTAAGAATATAGTGGAAAAGAAATATAACGTCGTTATATTGTTTCTCATAATAAATGGGAGTTAAGAAAGTAAGGGTAAAGAAGTAACTTTTGTTTCTGCCTGTATGGGTGATCAGACATTAGTATTTTTCGAAAATAAAAGTTCAGGTTACCATTTCGAGACCTCAACAATTTAAAAAGCTGACTAACATTATCATTGCCCGGAATTTATTGTCGGGGTATGTATTCGATCAAAGTATAAAAATTACAAAGATAAGTAGAAAAATTTCCCAAAAAAAACTCGCTAGGTGAAAAAACTCAAACAAGAAAACGAACACCTCAAGACGTCCAGGGGGGAAGCCGAATTATCGCTCTCCGAAAAACTAAACGACTTGGAAGGCGTAATCGTAATCCTCAAGCAGGAAAATGAAATTTTACAAGCTCAGATCAGAGATGGCGAACAACGGAGCATGAAGTACAAGACCAAGCTCAAGCATGCTGTCAAAATCGTTAACGACATGAATCAGATAGTCGCTCAGTATCAGAATAAACCGGATATCACTTGCGGGACAACTCAGACGGATTGTGAATATAAAGGGTGAGTCTGGAATTGGTCAAAGTATACGTTAGCAGAGCGATATATACAGGGTGTTCCTAAATGGCGTGCTAATATTTCAGGGTGTGATTCCTTAGGTGATTTATAAAAAAAAGTTCATATATGTCCGCAACGGCTTAAATTTTTTGCTATAGGGTGTTGAATTTTTATTTTTTAAATGGTTATTTTTTAATATCTCCGAAAGTACTTTAGATATTATTTTCAATTTTGGTATGTGTTAATAGGATATAGAACCACACATTTTAGTTAGAAAAATTATTCAATTGTTCCACCAGTGGCGTCCCTGCAAACATGTCCTGTGATATTTTTTACAAAAAAGATGGTACGCCACTGACATTTTTCCATGTGGGTATTATTTCTGATTAGCCTGGTCAATTCTACATAAAAACGGCCTGTTGAGTTTTTCTCGTCAGACGCACACATTAACATTGATATAATAATTAATGATAAATTTTGTTTTATAAAAATTGTTGGAAATGGCCACCTTCACTTAAAAGGCATGCTTCCGCCCGTCTTCGCATCGAATTTCCCAACTCCAACAATTTTTATAGAACAAAATTTATCGTTTTCATGTAGAATTGACCAGGATAATCAGCAAAAATATCCACATGGAAAGATATCAGTGGGGTACCATCTTTTTTGTAAAAAATATCACAGGACATGTTTGCAGGGACGCCACTGGTGGAACAATGGAATAACTTTTCTAACTAAAATTTGTGGTTCTATATCCTATTAACACATACCAAAATTGAAAATAATATCTAAAGTACTTTCGGAGATATTAAAAAATAAGCATTTAAAAAATAAAAATTCAACACCCTGTAGCAAGAAATTTAAGCCGTTGCGGACATATGTTCATATGAACTTTTCTTTATAAAATGACCTAAGGAATCACATCCTGAAATATTAGCACGTCCTTAAGGAACACCCTGTATATAAAAAACATAATATTGTTAAATATGAATCTGCACCGCTAAAATTCAGCCGCTTTTAGCAACTCTTTTGACCAAAATTACACTAAAAACCTAACAAATTCAAGCAATTTATCTTCTCAATTCTTTTAGGGACAAAAATACAATCATAAGTGATTGTTCCCAATGCGGCGACCCAAGATACAAATCGGACTTAAATACCGAAAACCTAATTCTATCGGATATATTCTTCAAGCCAAAGTCCTTTTTAGATAGCGAGATGGATCTGTTCGCTGTTAAATCAAAACATAACATTTGTACGAAAAATAGTTCATGAATTCAATCGCGGCCTATATCAAGTATCGTTTCGTTCCAGTCTTAGTGCTGCTACTCCGTTAGTTGGACTGTAATTCCGCTTAGACTGTTTCAAAATGACACTTTTAATTGGCCACGAACTGAAATATACGGCGCCAGAAAAACATCAGGAAATCTACATGATAAAATAAGAATAGTATTTACACTCCCAGGCACAAAATTCCGCTACCCGGATATTTTGGTATAGTTTGATATCTTATAACTTCTTTATGCGATTTTTATGATTTTGTTATCAGTTTGTAGATCCGTTTATTGTGCTTTTCCTTAATTGTTTTATAAAGTAACATTTTTCGATTAGGCTATATTATACAGGAGTAAATAAAACCGTTGTTTTTTTATCGTAATTTCAAAATACCCTGTAGGAAAATTGAGGTGGATAATTTTATTTACATTCTGTTCCTTGTAATCTTTGATGTATTCTAAACATTTCGATTTTTGATTCATTCCATTATCTCAAAATTTTAAATTAAACGTTGATTTGAAGCCTATTTTTCATTAAGAAAAACAAACACTAGGTATATCATAAAGTTAATTAACAAAAACAATTTTAATATTGTGTATTGCCTCCTCTCGCAGCAATAACAGCTTGCAGTATTCGTGATATCGAACGAATAAGGTTACTTATCCTTTCTTGAGGGATAGCCCGATATTTTTCGGTCAGCGCCAGTTGTAAGTCTTGCAAGGTTTATGGTTGTACAGGACGACGACGAACGGCCCTTTTAAGTTGATCCCAAAGATGTTCGATTGGGTTGAGATCCGGGCTACATGCGGGCCATTCCAATCTTGGAAGTCCAACTTCATCCAGATATTCGCTCACTGCATGTACAACGTGAGGTCTAGCAGTATCATGGGTTAATGTAAATTGGTTCCCAATCAATGGAGCAAATGGAACAACAACTCTTTGGAGGATTTCCTCAATGTAACGGTGGGCGATTAGAGCTCGACAAATACAAGATTGGCGCGTGCTTCAATAGAAATACCCATGACATACCTACATTTTCTAAAAATAACATCGTTTCACTTAAAATTTTGCAGCTCGCAGCAGAAATGAGATAATAGAATGAATCAAGAAACGAAACGTTTAGAATACATCAAAGATGACAAGAAACAGAATGTAAATAAAATTACCTACCTCAAATTTCCTACAGGGTGTTTTCAAATTAGGACAAAAAACAACAGTTTGATTTACTCCTGTATAATATAGCCTAATCGAAAAATGTTACTTTATAAAATAATTAGGGAAAACACAATAAATGGATCTACAAATTGATAACAAAATCATGAAAATCGCATAACAAATAAACAAGTTATAAAATATCAAACTTGCCCAAAAATTCAGGGTGGCGGAATTTTGTGCCAGCGAATATACATTTTGTTTTTAATGAAAATTTAAGTTATTAATTGACAGATCCAGTTCATATTCGGCATGAAGGTTCAGTAGTATCTTATACATGCAAAAACGTTTACTTAACTTACCACCAGATGGCGCTTTACGTTGTACGTATGTACAACGTCGAAATTTCGATATTCTTCTATATCACCTTCGCATTTAATCGTGTAGAATTACCTCCACACGTTTCATGATGTTTTATTCAGACGCCGATTTTGTTAGATTGGGTTGTGTTAAAAAATGTCGTCTAGATTAGTAAAATATTTTTCAATATACATATAAGAACTGTCAAATTGTTTCATTATTTTATCTAATGTTCAGTCAAGGGTTTGTTCGGGGAGGGGATAATATTAGAAGGAGGGAAGTTAATATAACGCAAAAGTATTTAAAAATAGTTTAATTTTTTTGCTAATTCAATATGGTACAGTTTTATACAAAAAAAATATTAATCTAATTTACATAAAACAATAAATAATTAATTAATTAATTTTCCGTTCGCAGTAAAAATTAAATCAGTCACATATCTATCAATATAAGTTTCCTTAAAAAATATACTAACATAATTTGTTCCATAAAATCATTGTGTCTTACATAATATAGACGTGCCTTCACTTATCTAGTAGATAATCCCACTTCTGATTTTTCAACTTTCACAGGAAAAACACGGAAATAATCGCAAAAAATACTAATAATTCGTGACGCCACCGGAACCGGATCCAGTGAATTCGGCCTTCCTTTTTAATATCCGGCCGAACTGAATTTTAAAAATTGTGATGTAGAAATTATGAGCCAAACCACACAGCTATAAAGTACAGGATGTCCCATTTTCCGACACTTTTCTCCGTAATTGTTAGTGCTATCAAAAAAGTAATGTAGGTGTCATGTGCTCTTTTTGGGTCAAACTTAAAATGGTAAAATCAAAATTCGAAAATTTTCGCTCGCTTAAAAGATACGAGGGAAAATCAAAAAATTGACAATTTCAAAATTGCCCTATATTTTCTTAGTTAAAAGAGATACAGAAAAACGTTTTATACAGAAGTTTCGTTATATTGAATGTTGAATAATTTGC
The DNA here is from genome assembly GCA_963991005.1 of Barypeithes pellucidus. NCBI lineage: Eukaryota > Metazoa > Arthropoda > Insecta > Coleoptera > Curculionidae > Barypeithes > Barypeithes pellucidus. Next base: position 12,079,209 of record OZ022565.1, on the reverse strand, counting down.
CGTTTTCAGAATAAGTATACGGGGTCAGGTAAAAAAGTTATCGGAGCTTAACTCCATTTTTTTTTTAAATGGAGCACCCTATATATTTTAACCTAAAAAGATACTAAGTATTTTAAATTCTCCTTTCAAATTATAACACGCCATGGATGATATTCAACATTTTGAAAAATTTGATATGATCAGTTTATATTGAAAGTGGAAAAAACGAAGAAATGGTGCAAAATGTATATTTTGTTCGCTATCCGGAAAGACGGTAACCATTTAAGGACATATTCCGAACATTTGCGACGATTCCCGTTATTTTTTACTTTCATCTGAAGCTTTTATTTCGTTTCAAAGTAATAAAGTTTAAATAAATCGCCTAGGAAACCAATATCATCCATGGTGTGTTATATATTTGAAAGGAGAATTTAAAATAGTATCTTTTTAGATTAAAATATACAGGGTGTTCCATTTAAAAAAATTAGGTTAGGACCGATAACTCTTTTACCTGCCCCGTATACTTATTCTGAAAACGGCAGATTATTAAGCAATCATTATAAAGAAACTTTTGTATAAATCATTTTTCCATATCTCTTTTAACTAAGAAAATACAGGGTTATTTTGAAATTGTCAAGTTTTTGGGTTTCGTTACACTATTCGGACACACTAATTACTTGTATTTTTACCTTTTTTTTTGTTTGATTGTGTAATATTAATACTTTTAAATAAAATTAGATGCGGAAAACACACATTAATTCATAAAATTTGAGTTTAAAGGCAAAAATGGTCGTAAAATTGTTGATTCTTAAAATTTACGCTGCGGACATGTATATTTGCAAAATTCGGTATTTTAACAGTGTTGCCACATAGAAAAGCTTTCTGCAATAATACAGTTTTTAGGTTGTTCGGGTTTGTTTATATCGATATAAGACCGCAGTTTATTGTCAATGTAGTTATGTCACGACTAAGAAATATCTTTTAAGAGGGTTAACTGCGATAGAAAGGCCCAAAAATATCCGTTTTTGTGCAATATTTTTTTCCTATGTCGCTAATAAAAGACAACTGGCAACTCTGTTGAAGATGTCACTTTTAAGTCGAACACAAATTTGACATTGCATAACAGTGTTGCCAAGAGCAGTTATACTTTGGCATTGAAGGAAAAGGAAAGAAGAAATCAAAATAAAATGGAAATAGCAAATATAGATAATGTTGACGCAATTACAAGCAAGTATGATGTGGATTTTGCAAAATATTTACAATACAATACATAGGATTGATTAGAGATAATTTCAGATGCAAAACCAGAAATTGTCGTCTCGTATGCACTATTAGGCAGAAAGTTAATGCAAATGCCTTGAATTCCTGCTTTTATTGTTGCAAATGCCGGAAAGATTATCCTTTGTTTTCGGGATATTTTTTTCAAAATATGAATATTCCTGTTAGGCAGATATTTAAACTACACCGGTGGCGACCACAAAGTGGTTGTGTTTGCGACCGGCCTGGCTGGTCGCAAACACAGCCACGCCGCCGGTGGCCGCTACACGCTGCGGGCACTATGTTGTATTACACAGTTCTTATGGGCCGAGGGATGGCGTTTTCAGTGGCTCGGTTGAGCTGCACTGAGTCCATAAGAGGCGCGTGGCGGAATGAGGTTCCAAAAGCTGTAGCGGGGCGGATTTTCACTTGTTAGGACATTATCAATTTATATAACTTTCTTGTGTTTTCTTTTCCCGAATACAGAAGGAAATCGGCTACAAAAGGTGTAGCGGGGGCGGGTTTTCAGTGGTTTTCCCAGTGCACTGTCAATTTATGTAACTTTCTTATGTTTTCTTTTGCCGAATACAAAAATAAATCGGCTACAAAAGGTGTAGCGGGGGCGGGTTTTCACTTGTTTTCCCAGGGCACTGTCAATTTTTGTAACTTTCTTGTGTTTTCTTTAGTCGAATACACAAACAAATCGGCTACAAAAGGGGTAGCGGGGGCGGGTTTTCACTTGTTTTCCAGGGCACTGTCAATTTATTTAACATTCTTATGTTTCCTGTTTCCGAATGGGAAATCTGCTACAAAAGGTGTAGCGGGGGCGGGTTCTCACTTGTTTTCACAGGGCACTGTCAATTTATGTGACTTTCTTATGTTTTCTTTTTCCGAATACAGAAGGAAATCTGCTACAAAAGGTGTAGCGGGGGCGGGTTCTCACTTGTTTTCACAGGGCACTGTCAATTTATGTGACTTTCTTATGTTTTGTTTTTCCGAATCCAGAAGGAAATCGGGTACAAAAGGTGTAGCGGGGGCGGGTTTCCACTTGTTTTCTCAAGGTACTGTCAATTTATGTAATTTTCGTGTGTTTTTTTCCCGAATACAAAAACAAATCGGCTACAAAAGGTGTAGCGGGGGCGGGTTTTCAGTGGTTTTCCCAGGGCAGTGTCAATTTATGTAACTTACCCTAACTTTCTTATGTTTTCTTTTTCTACAACCATATCTTTCAATTACATTTCCAAAAATTGTTAAATTCCGTGGGTGCTCAAGTGTAGTCATTACACAGAACCTTTACTTTTTCTTCTTGTTATAAAATTATAAATCCGGCAACATCGCTAAAAATGTTGGGGTCAGAACCTTGTCAAATCACTCAAAAACCATAAAATCAGGATTTTTATTAATTAATTTCTTAAAAATTACTGAGTATTCCGCAAATTTTTTTATTGAATCTTACTACTAAAAATGTATACTTTTAGAAAAAAATAGTAAAAATTCAAAATTCGTGTGTCCGAATAGTGTAACGGACCCAGTTTTTGATTTTCCCCCGTATCTCTGAAGCGAGCGAAAATTTTCAAATTTTCGATTTTTCCTTTTTAAGTTTGACCCAAAAAGAGCACATGACATGTACAGTTCTGTTCATTAAAAACCCGTTCGTTTTTATTTTTGGCATACACTTTTAAAATTGCATGGTGGCAATTGTTGTTAGACGTCTAAAAGTCAAACATTTAAAATGCCTCGTCAATTAACTATTGTAGAGAAGGCACAAATAGTAGCAAGAATCAAAGACGGATGGTCAATTCGTTCCATAGCACAATTATATGGCAGAAATAGGAGCACAATCCAAGAAATTAAGAAGCGCTGGCAACAAGAAGGGTCATTCGACCGACGAGAGGGTTCTGGAGGTCCTAGAATTTCCAGTCTTGAAGAAGATGCTTTGTTTCTAGGCCACTTAAGAGATAATCCCTTTCAAATGGTGAGGCAAGCTATGAATGCCACAGGATTTCCTGGCTCTCGACCTACGGCCAGTAGAAGAGTCAATAAATAAAATTAAACTAACAGAAGAACGAAAGCAATCGCGGTTACTGTTTGCATTAAATTATATATATCGCGAACCTCAATTTTGGAATAGGGTAATATTCACGGATGAAAAGACTTTCCAATCTACATACAATGGATCAATTCGAGTGTATCGACCAGACCGAACAAGATTTGAAGAGCATTATACCAGTGATCTTGCTTTTAGACCAGGGCGCTTTTCTGTCAATGTATGGGGTTGGATAAGTTACTATGGGCTTGGGGTATGCTGGAAATTGGAGGGAAGGTTCAATGCTGAAAATTATCGTCAAGTTCTAGAACATATTACGCTTCCATCTGTTCGCTCTATTTATCCAAATAATTCTTTTATTTATTAGCAGGATAATTGCCCAGTGCATACTGCAAATGTTGTGAAGGACTGGTTTCACAACAATAATGTAGAAGTGTTACCTTGGCCTTCTATCAGTCCGGATATTAATCCGATAGAAAATGTATGGGCTATAATCGTAAAGAAAATCTATCATCGGAATTTTTTTCCTCATAATTCTAATGAATTGTGGGAAATTATACATGAATGCTGGGAAGAACTTGACCAAAATATTGCAAGAAATTTAATAAACTCTATGCCTAATAGATTGGCACAGGTGATCGAAAAAGAAGGTTCAATGACCAAATATTAATTTTTTAAATCTTTTATAATTCTTGTTTAATATAATTTTAGTTTCTGTTACGTTTTTCTATTATTTACTTCATATTATAATCCAAATTTGCATTTTTGGCATAATCTAACCTTTAACATAAATGATAACCTAACAATAATAATCAGTCACAAAAGCCTGTTCTAAATAGCTTAAATAATAGAGAAACTAATTATAAGACTTGTACGGGTTTTAATGAACAGAACTGTACATTACTTTTAATAGCACTAACAGTTACCGAGATACCCTATAAAAGTGTCGAAAAAGGGACACCCTATACAGGCGTCTCATTTAACGAAACTAAGAAAAAATAAAATATAAACTCCAGTACAAATGGACACTTTTTTCCATGCTTAACTGAAAATAATAAAAACGCAAACGCCCGCCAAGAAAAATCGATCATTATCGTCCACCACTTTAATCAAAAATAAACTCCATATATTATCAAATTAGGCTAAGTACCTGCTCTCTGCTAGCTGCTGGTTTCATCCTCCGATATTGCGCTTGGTTCGTTGTCGCTGTCGCTGTCGTCAGTCAGCTCACCGTTGATCGACGTTTCGTATTCTAGTATCTCATCATCAGAAAGATGGGAGTTTCCTTCGATAAAAGATGCAAATCTAGAAATTTATAGTGACGGGCAGAAGGTAAGCGATATTGAAATATAGGGTGTTGGGATAATTGTAGAATTGCCTCTCCAAGTACACCCGATGCATTATCCAAACAGCCTGTACAGGGTGTTATGGAAATGACGTATTATATTTAAATGGGTGACTCCTGGGGTGTCCTAGAGAAGCGCTACATATATTTTTTTTAAATCGAACGTTTAAAAAGTGGGGTAATTCACCCCTAAACACATTCATATATGAACATATTACATTGCCCAGCTGATTAATCAACAGATGTTCAAGCACAATGTTGTCAAACTGTATAAAAGTGTAAAACTTTAGTTTCTTATAAAAATAAATATTTAGCTTACTTAGAAAGTAAATCCAGGGCGCGATTAAGGAATCCAGGGCACAGACACTTTCAGTGCTTTTTTCTATGGGAAAAACTTTATGCTCATCACGTGTCCTGACGATAGTGTGGGAGTGCATAATAAGCTTATCACTAAACCCCAACACTAACGCATAATTACACTTTACAATAACACACATAGAACAAGATCATTTCGCAATAGAAACAATAAAAACGCTAATTCTATGGGCCATTAACCCTTTACTAAATTGACAGGAACTACCCTTTGAAATGAATGGTCTGGTCCACCTTCGGACCAGTCGAACTTTCTTTCCGAGAACTCTCCGCTACTAGAGCCAGCGCGGTTGCCATTTCCGAGACTATAATTATACAGGAAAGTAATATTATAGAAGGAAATTCGGCAATTTATGATAGTCGCTTATAAAACATCGAAAGTGGCAACGCTGTATTTTTAAACATTAGCCATCCATTAGATTGTCCAAAATCAGCTGTTTAAAGAAGCCGGCCGATATCGATCGAGAGAACCAACGTGCTATTTATTTTTAAAATTTTTAGATGTTAAATACATTATTTCCCAGACAATAAGGTTGTATTTTTGTCTACACAGTAGCACTTTAAAATACTAATTCAGATTGAACGGTACTTAGATGTGTTGTGACGCGAAAACTAATGTGATTTTGTGATGTGAGTACTTGGTGTTTTTTATAAATATAAAAAGGTAAATAAAATTGCATTTTTTTTTCTAAAGGGTAAGTGGCATTTATAAACTTTTAAGGTATCCAGATCTGACGTTCGAATTGAACAAATGAGAACATACCTGACCATTTATAAACTCCGCGGCGGTTCGTTCGGGTCAGTTAAAGTTTATAAATCAGAGATTGTTTCCCAGCGAAGTGAACGTAAAAGTTTATAATAATGTACCCTGAAAAATAAACAACTTGAAATCTGTCAAACGGTGATTGACCTTCTAAAGAGTTTACCCTGAAGATATGACAACACTGTTCAAGATTCACTGCCATATGTTGCTGTGTTTACCTTCCGAACAGGGGCACCACGTGGTAATTTTTGGTTTGACATAAGGTCATGTACAGGGCATATTAAATTAAAGCACCATTTTTGGATATTTTTCTTCAACTTGTTCTCATCTCAGGAATTGCCGGTTTAAATTTAATACGTCATTTCCATAACACCCTGTATACTTCATTAATAAGTAATAAGTAAAATCCTCACCTCTTAACATCACGCAATTTCAAAGCAGTCTTCCATTGATTACACTTTGGACTAGAACAATAATTTCTCAACTCATCTAATGCCTTTGTCGTCTCTCTCACTCCTTGCTCATAATACTCATCATTCGATAATGGTTTTAATTTCGGTGGGAATTTTTTCTTCCTTAAAAAAACTCCGGACTTAATCTACAATTATCGGCCATATCTCCTAAAGACTTACCAATACCTTTTGGGCGCCAAGACCCACGTCCTCGGTAAATATGTGGCGAGCAAAATAAAAACGATCTGTCCCATGGCGGCCTCCTGAAAGTCGCTGCTCAAAAAAATGGCGGTCAAGCCGAACAGTTGCAGCGCCCATTTTATAAGGTTTACGGTCCGCTTGTTTTCGACGGGACCCCATCTGTAACACACTGAAGACGGAATTCTATAAACGGGCTCATTCAAACGGCGATAAGATTAAAAAACTGCTGTTGGTACTTACAAATAAAACTGATCGTTCCTGTTATTACTGTGTACCAAATTACATAGGATCTGTAAATGGACATTATAACCTTAATGTTGTCCCATAGCATTTGTAAAAAGTAGATCACTATAGTCCACCCAGCGCCAATCACTCCATACATAATAGATTTCTAGAAAAATATAAGTTGTTTGTCTATAAATTCCTTACAAAATTACACCTACTTACCCTTGGAAATATCTTACTGATAAAATAAATCAAAATAAGAAAGGATGCGCAAATTCCAAAAGATATTCCGCATACATAATGAAAGATTGAGTTTTGACTCAAGCTGGGGGCGCTAAGAAATAACAAAATCCCCAGCACTAAACTTAAGACCTTCCATAGATCAATTCCTAAAAAATATAAAGAACAACATTATTTTTTTTTATCTTCTGCGACATTAAATTAATCTCTGTTAACATTTATAATACTCACGAACAACTTTTAGGGTAACGGTATATTCATCTCTACTATCAATCCCAATACAGCTAGTGTTAAATGGATTTAATTTTAAATTTTTTGATTTTGATGACAGGAAATTAAGACTCCAGCTGTAACGTTTATCGGTATATTCTTGTTGGACCTGTTCTGGAGTACTTCCATCAAATTGGCTATAGTCGTCTGTAGGATGAATTATTCTTAACTAAAATCGATAACAATTATAGCTAGATTTTCTTTGTTAAAAGAGAATTATGTGTACAATAGCGGTCTAATCGTGAGACCTAATATTACTTACAATGACACTTTGCCAAACATGTATAATATACTTTGGTTTTCCTTCATAACAAAAGATTTGCAACTGCCTGTTACTGTAAGGGCCAGGATTGTACTTATAGATTTCATCATTTTCTAAGTATTTAACTAAAAAATAAAATATATCAAGTTAAATAATTCCAAATAAACCAGATATATAACATAACCTTAAATTATGATTATGTACTTACCGTTGTTTACTGAGGCCCCTTGTGCACAAGCCCCTAAAAATATTGGTAATATGACGAATACTATTCCTGGATTTGAGTTCATTTTATATAAAACGCAAGTTGGTTATTTAAATTTTAAATTTATACGTTGATTCCGCCAAAAATATATCGGCATTTTCAAGAGGTCAAACTGAAAGTGAAACTGTCATCTGTCTTTTAGTCTCTGTCATCCTGAATCTATCTCCTTTTTTCGTTATGATTAAAAAAAGAAAGGACTAACATAATAAAATTAAGGTTATGTTGTCATGACATTTCTTTGTTTACGTTTTAATATTTTATTAAATCTTTGTCTCCAGTAAAAAGTACTGATGGTAAACACAAACTAGTATAGAAATGAGCGAATTTATAGTAATTCAAGGTAAGTTTCTCTCATATTTTGTTGTCTCGTCCATGTACATTAAAAATTTTAGTGGGACAATGCGGCAACCAGATAGGGAGCACCCTATGGCCCCAAATTCTCCAAGAATACAACGTCTCCATAGACGAAAGCGAGACAAAGATCCAGGGTAACCAGCATTCTACTAAGCAAAATTCTTTCACGTCGTTTTTCCACGTTCCGAATACAAAGAAACCGAATAATTGTAGTTCATTATACGAACTTGTAAACAACAAAGTTAGAGCTAGAGCAGTATGCATAGACATGGAAGACAGTGTTGTGGCCAGATATAGGACAGGCCCTTTAAAAGGACTTTTTGACGAGCGATGTCTTGTCACAAACTATCCGGGATCTGGCAACAATTGGGCAGAAGGTAGACATTTTGCACAAACGTTTATTTTAGACCCAGCCAAATTAATGATTTAAAAGTGTAATATTATTTTATTATTGTTGCTTAGGTTTTTGTGAACATGGTCCTCGGTATCAGGAAAAAATCTTACAATCTGTGAGACATGCCGTGGAGAGATGCGATAGTCTTCACGGTTTTGTATTGTTATTTTCTACTGGTGGCGGCACGGGTTCCGGATTGGGTACTTACATTTTACGATTACTGTCCGATTATTATCCAAAGATTGAAAGGTAATTAAATAATAGAGCAATAAATTATCGATTCCTGTAATTAAACGAAAATAGTGCATTTTGATTGGTTTATTATTTAGATTTGTGTCATGTGTATACTCAACTGGTACGGAAGACGTCATAACGTGCCCCTACAATAATGCCTTGGCAACTCAACAGCTGCTGGAGAACGCCACATGTGTATTTCCAGTTGAAAATCGTTGCCTCTTGGATATAGTTGCCAGGAAACATAGGAACAATTTTTCTGGTAAAAACGATTCTTTTTCCATGTCTAAGCCATTCGAAGATATGAACAGCGTTGTCGTAAAGATGTTGTTACATCTGACAAGGTATTTAGTTTGGTTTAAGTATCTATGCCAATATACAAACACATATTTAGACACTTTAAATAGCAAGACTTTCTAAGAACTACATTAACAAAATTTCAGCGGTTCAAGATTCCCAGGCAGCCTAAATTTTGACATGAATGACATAAACACTAATATGGTACCCTTTCCACAAATGCAATTTTTGTCGAGTGGATTTCACCACGCGGCCGCTGGGCACAGCATAAAAAACGGAAAAATTACTAGGTAACATTATTCATTCATTATCCTTCAATAGCAATGATATTTTTCGAATTTGGATATCCTGCTTTTAGCAAACAGCTCAAAGAAGAACTATTCATAGCATCGTGCAATAGAATTAATCAATTAATAAAAGTGGACCCATTAGGTCGCAAATCGCTTCTGCTAGCCTCTACTTTAATAGGCAGAGGCGATTACACGCTTACCGACCTGCAGTTGTATACAGAGAAACTTCAAAATAAGGCTAAGTTTACTGCATGGTCTAAAAAATCAATTAAAGTGGGCCTATGCAACATTCCACCGAGTAATCAAACTGTCGGCCTGTTTTCATTGTTTAACACCACCGGGATGTATGGTTTATTTGAACATATCTACAGGCAGTATAATAGATTGCTAAAAAAAGAGGTAAGCTATACAGGGTGATTCACGACGAGCTTGCATTAGAACTTTACGGAGAACTAGTGAATATATGTTTCTGAAGCGTTGGGATTCAGGTTTATCGATATGCTCTCTTTAACTAAAATATTCACATGTTTCTGTCATTTCCGGTTATAACGGAAGTAGCTGTCAACTTTCGTTTTTTAAATACAACATGTTAATTTTTATTACATTTTTCGATTAAGCGTTAAATACTAAGCACATTTTATAGAACATGTTTTTGTCAGACTCTGTTAGTTTTTGAGATATCTGGACTTTTTGTAATTATTTGGCAAATGCATGACGATGAAATAATCCATATAATTTTTTTACCTTAGCTCTTGGACTAAACAATTTTTCTCACCGAATAGCTAGAAGATCATCAAGTCTCAAAAATATTTCAAATTCGGCAGAAAATGTACAGGGTGGTCACAATTCACGGTTAATTGTGAAAGAATTCAACCATTAAAAACTTTCTTACTTTAAATGAACACCTGTATATTTTTGTTTAATTTGATGACAAATTAGTTGTTCTTTATAAATAGTATTTACTGTCCTATACCTATATCAAAGCGTTTTCTCAAAAAAGTCCAATTTTATTCCAAAAATACTATTTGTTCAAGTGTGCTATGCAAACAATTGTTTAAAGATATTAGGTATAATTTTCAAAGACATTTTTAATTAAAGAATTTAAAGTTTATAAACTTTCCTTGCTATTTAAAAAAAAAATATTTAAATCATTAAATTTAAAACAATTTAAAACAATCAAATGCATTTTATTTATAAATTCAATTAAGAAACGCTTTAAAACGTTGTATTTTCAAGCAATAATACTCATTTTAAAGAACAACTAATTCGCCATCCAATTAAACAAAAATATACAGGGTGTTCCATTTAAAATAAGAAAGTTTTTAATGGTTGAATTCTTTCACAATGAACCATGATTTGTGACCACCCTGTACATTTTCTGCCGAATTTGAAATATTCTTGAGACTTGATGATCTTCTAGCTGTTCGGTGAGAAAAAAGTTTTAGTCCAAGAGCTAAGGTAAAACAATTATATGGATTATTTCATCGTCATGCATTTGCCAAATAATTACAAAAAGTCCAGATATCTAAAAAACTAACAGAGTCTGACAAAAGCTTGTTCCATAAAATGTGCTTAGTATTTAACGCTTAATCGAAAAATATAATAAAAATTACCATGTTGTATTTAAAAAACGAAAGTTGACAGGTACTTCCGGTATAACCGGAAACCTAGATCCCCAAAGTTTCAGAAACATATATTCAGTAGTTCTCCATAAAGTTCTAATGCAAGCTCGTCGTGAATCATATAATTTATATATTGAAGGACATAGAACTAAATATATTCTATGCACGAATTTCATGCATACATTTTTCTGCCAGCGCAAAATAACCTGGAAAGTTCTCAAATTCACGCCCTGTATTAAACTTGCATATTTTTTCTACAAAAAGGAACTGCACAATTTCAGGCACATATGCATCACTATACAAAAATAGAGAATTTCGGTGAAGAATTTTTTAACGAATGTACCGAATCGCTTCAAAATATTATGGAAAAATATAAGGAACTGGAAAACATGGTCCCCGTAAAAATTCCACGACTGACGCCATTTAAACTGTGATAGGCTATCTATTGTGATATTAGCAGACGATATTATAGAGTTTGTACGAGTATGTATAAGGATTTTGTTATTTGTAGTCGAGTCGACATGGTTTAAGCAGGATAATTTTCATTAAAATTGTGGATTAATTCTTTTCAAATTTTGAAAGCTAAGGATTTCTTATAGTTGGAGAGACGGTGACAATAGGGGGTCCGTGAAGTGGAATATCAGTAATTTGGTTTTTCGTGGAGTTTAGGTCCCCCTCTACAACTTTTATATCTGATGAAATGCCGTAGAGCGTTGCTGAGAGGCGCTGTACCGCTTTAGATAGGAAATTCTCAATAAATTCAAAATTATATCAAGCCATGTCTGAAAATCAATTTACAGCATCTGCGAATCATTTTTCTCGTCATACAACTGAACGATACCTGCCTTCCGGTATCTCTGCGTAATAATGTCAGAATTCCGCCTAGCTAGGTGCGCGATTCTTCTGAAATTTTTTTTCCCACAATATTTGGGTGTCAAGGAATGTAGTCTGACATGTCACTTCCTAATTTAATCCGAGGAGATTTAAAAAAAATTGCAATAATGAAATGGCGAGACCCGGAACGACAAAATTTTTTTCACATAATCTTTAACATATAATGTTCCATTCTAGAAAGTTTCACCTTCAAATTTCTTTTCTTTTTTTTTTTATTTTCATTTTTTTGACACGCTCGGAAAAGTATATGCAAGGGTTGACTTGTCAGAAAATGTGTTTCCAGTGACTTTGGAGGTCACGCAGACACTTTAAATTCATTTTCAGACATGGCTCGATATAATTGACAACATAGGCAGATATCTACTATTGGGAATAGAAAAAATAATTTTAATCCATTTTTATAATAATACATATATTGTTGACAGTCACGAACATCTACAGTGTGGAAATTTTCAGTTCAATTTTGTATCTGTTTTCACCAAAGATATTACAAACTACAGATGGAAAAATGTACATTTCTAGCCTACGCAACGACTGCAAACAGTCTTTCCCACCTCTTTCGGTCATTATTGGAGCATAGCATCCCAATTTGAAAATTTGTTAATTTGACAATTACAACCTGTTTAAGATTAATCCACAATTGTTCTTAAAATAATTTGAAATTTTACTATAAACTGTCAAAAGGCGACGAGAGATTCTTTAAAAAAAATATTATTACAAACGAATCTTGAACTGATCCAACTGCACTCTGGCAACATCTATTTCTATATATAGCCAACATAATATAAATGAATACTAATCTCGTAAACATTACAACGTTGGCACTGTGATCTAACGGATTGTTTATATACAGGGTGTTATGGAAATGACGTATTATATTTAAACCGGCAAATCCCGAGATGAAAATAAATTGCAGAAAAATAACCATAAATGACGCTTTGAATTATTAAGCGAAATATACACTTTATATGAAATCTTAAAATTGACGTGGCCGCTCCTGAGGCCCTTCGCAATCAATATTTTATTGAGGCAGTCTCCAGGTTCAAGGAGGTTAGCGCATTATATGCCATGTTGTCATATTGCAACACATAATTCTAAACGCACGTGTTCAGTATTTGGCAACGATACGTCTTTGACGCGCGCTAATCAATATTTTATTGAGGCAGTCTCCAGGTTCAGAAGAGGTTAGCGCATTATATGCGATGTTGTCATATTGCAACACATAATTCTAAACGCACGTGTTCAGTTTTTGACAACAAGACGTCTTTGACGCGCGCTATCATTTCTTTTTTACACTTTTTAGACAAAGAAAACTGCAATTTTAAGGTACATACTCTCTTACCTTCGATCTTATTTTAAAATAATCCGTTTTATAATTCCATAAAAAAATAAAACACAAAAAGTATGTTTTTCAACAGAACCAACAGTAGATAATATCACACAAATTTGAAATCACATCACAACATTTATTATTATGAATTATTTTACAAAAAAAAAACTAACAAAACGTTTAAAACTCGTATACGTCAAGCACGTGGCACCCTCGACGTCGTGGAACCAACGTCGTTCCACTCCCGAGTCTCGAAACATACTGAAGTATGAAGCGGCGCGCGGCCGGTATTCAAGCTATGGCGAGACACGCGGTGTGATCTGACAACACTGTTAGTATACTCTAGTGACCCACATTGTTACTAAGTGAATCCAGATGGAACGGGGCGACAGTATGTGGGTAAAAAGGGTTATTATATTACCTTAGTATTTAGATATTCGATTTAAAAAAAAAGTATGTAGACTTTCTCTAGGACACCCAAGGAGTCACCCATTTAAATATAATAAGTCATTTCCAATACACCCTGTATTTTGGTCTTTATTATAAACAATCATGGTGCATTCATGTGTAGTTTGTAAAAGAGTGGATCATTTAAATAAAGGATTTATCGTTTCATCGGTAAGTATGGTTATGTTTTAATATTTAACCATCTGATATAACCAGACTTCAGCATTGTTGCCATTCAGCCAACAAACATATAGTTCTCTCTTCCACCCATTGCTGATTTTCAATAACATTTCACACAATCACAGCTTCACTCTCCAAGAGATTTATGAATGGATTATGGAATCTGTAGTTTACAATACCTTTGGTTTCACACATAAACACGATGAAGAATATAATTTAAGACTTGTCGCAAGTATAATCAACCAAAAATTCCAGTAACATAATAAATCACAGTCAAAATCAGCCAAAATACAGTGAGCAACTCGACGTAAACGAAATAACTGGACAGATCCGTCACGAATAATTGTCATCTGTCGTTTAAAAACTCGTCGTCCGAGTAACGTTCGTGGAAACTCCTCGCTTCTTCAGTGTTGCCTTTTGCAGTTCTGAACTGTTTCGGGTTTGACGCGTTATACCCGCTTGTGCCGTTTAAATCGGGCTGCATGTCTTTCTCTTCGTCCTTAAAAAATAGGTTCGGTGGGTACGATGTTAGACAAGTCGTCAATCAAATAAACATACAATAGGGGTACCTCAAGGGTCTGTTCTCGGCCCCATTTTATATCTCTTATACAGGGTGTCCGGGAACATGTGGGAAATCTCCCGGATATGAAGAAAACACGTGAAAAGAATACTATAGGTTCATATAAACTTCTTTCGTACCGGCCTCCTCTTCGGAGATATCGGCTCCCAAAGATCACCAATGGAATCAAGTTTTTTACACATAATTATTGAACCACCTGGTATATTTCAATTATTTTTTAATATGATGTATACCAGGTAAGACCCGTCAAATTACTACACAAGAAACTGTTGTGAGTTACTCACAGCTGCAGGGACGGACTAGCTGTAACACTCACGGGCCCATTTTTTTAACGCCCTGTATGATAAGAACTTTGGACAACGTTTTTTAAATACCTTTAACTATTGACTAAATATTAAGTACTCTTCATTCCTGTCGCTAATCCTAACCGTTTTCGAGGAAACGTCATTTTATTTGCACTGATCCCCCTATCTTCTCACGGGTTAAATATGAAAAAGCGGAATTTTGACGTTCATCATTTCATAGGAACAAATATGGATCTCTTACCGAGATACGCCAAATACATGATGTAATTAAAATGACGTTTTCTCGAAAACGGTTAGGATTAGCGACATGAATGAAGAGTACTTAATTTTTAGTCAATAATTAAAGGTATGTATAAAACATTGTCCAAAGTTCTCATCATACAGGGCGTAAAAAAAATGGGCCCCTGAGTGTTACAGCTAGTCCGTCCCTGCAGCTGTGAGTAATTCACAACAGTTTCTTGGGTAGTAATTTGACGGGTCTCACCTGGTATACATCATATTAAAAAATAATTGAAATATACCAGGTGGTTCAATAATTATGTGTAAAAAACTTGATTCCATTGGTGCTCTTTGGGAGCCCATATCTCCGAAGACGAGGCCGATACGAAAGAAGTTTATATGAGCCCGTGACAACCTATAGTATTCTTTTCACGTGTTTTCTTCATATCCGGGAGATTTCCCACATGTTCCCGGACACCCTGTATGTGCATAGTTTATCTAAGGCAAACTTAGGATGTATACATATAGCTTTTGCCGATGATACAGTCCTATTGTTCGAAGACGCAGATCCAAGGGTTCTTGAAGAAAAAGTAAATAAAACCGTAACAGTATACTATAGGTGGTTATTAAAAAATAATTTGAAGATCAACATAAAAAAACTGTGTTTATGATTTTTAAACATAAAAATGAAAAAAGGGCACAATTCAATATAAAAATAAACAAGGAACAAATAAAAATGGTGAACTGCTATAAATATCTAGGACTAAATATAGATGCAGAGTTAAATTTTAAAAAACATATGGGCCATGTCTGTGGTGTTGTAAGAAAATGTGTGAATTATATGCCGAACATAATGAAAATGACAATTTATGAGGCTTTGTTCAAGTCGCATCTACAATATATGTGTGCTGTTTGGACATTTTCAAACAATGCAATAATACAAAAACTCCAACGATACCAAAATAGACAAATATACTATAAAAACTATAAACTGATTAATGTTAGTGACATAATGAAGCTAGAAGAATGTAAACTGGTTCATAAAATCCTTAAAAAGCAAATAAAAACTAACATAAGTCCGATAAGAAACAGTGATCTGCATCAACACAACACGAGAGCCCGTGACAACTTATATGTGCCGAGATCAAGAACAAACATCCATCAAAACAAAATTACAATAAAGATGCTGAAGTCATACAGTGAGTCCCAGAAGAAATGTCTAAATTCATTTAAAATTCAGCGGTAAGTTTTTTCAAAAAACGCTCGTACCCGTCGATTTTGATTTTTTAATTTTTTTTTGTGGTAATTTCATGTATACAGGGTAGCTCAAAAATAAGTTACGAACATCAACTTCATTTTTTCAAATAAAAACATATATTTTTTATTTCATTTTTGAATTTTGCATTGAATTCTAAGCATGTTTCATGTACCATGTCCTATACATAAACTCAACAGTTATTGAAAAAAATTAGGATTGAACATATCTATAAGTAAGACCTGTTTATTAAAAAAAAACACAACAAAATCAAATTAAATGTTGAAAATGTGCGCCATTTACGGCTTGACAATATCCAAGACGATCAATAAACTCTCTTTGCACGTTTCCAACCATTTCCGGAGTTATGACACGCACTTCTCTTCGGATCCTTTCTTTCAACTCCTGCATATTGTTTGGCCTGTTAACAAATACTTTTGATTTGAGGTAACCCCACAAAAAAAAGTCCAGCGGAGTTAGGTCTGACGACCTAGCAGGCCATTCGATAGGTCCTCTCCTTCCAATCCACCGATTGGGAAAGGTTTCATCCAAAAATGTGCGCACAGTGGCCGCATAGTGATATTTGTGCTTTTGAACTACTCGGTGAACAACAGATTTCGGCATGTGTAAATCGGCCCCAATGTGCGACAGGGGAGTACATGGATTTTCTTCCAAGGAAAGCAAAACGTCAAGTTGTTCATTTTCATCTCGAGTAGGACGACCAGATTTAGGCAAATCTCTAACATGACCGAATTCTCTAAACTAGCCTCTATTCTACTCACCATCTTTTGACATATGGGAGGACGATCAGGATGGATTTCATTAAATAATTGGGCTGTTTCTATTTGAGTACGTGTTTTATCACCAAACCCAACCATGCATAGAATTTCAATTTTTTCCCGTTCCGTTAACTTCACCATTATTGTGAAAACCGCAACTTTGAAACTACGCTTGACAATAATTATACTTATTTGAAATAAAATTGTCATACAGTTTCTATGGAAATAAACGGTGACAGTGAGACAGTACACTCTTACTTATTATGGAGCCCAAAATGCCATATTGCCAGAAGATTTGATAGATCGTTGGATTCCCTAAATGATATGTTCAATCCTAATTTTTTCAATAACTGTTGAGTTTATGTATAGGACATGGTACATGAAACATGCTTAGAATTCAATGCAAAATTCAAAAATGAAATAAAACATTAATATATATGTTTTCATTTGAAAAAATGAAGTTGATGGTCGTAACTTATTTTTGAGCTACCCTGTATACATGAAACTACCACAAAAAAAAAATTAAAAAATCAAAATCGACGGGTACGAGCGTTTTTTGAAAAAACTTACCGCTGAATTTTAAATGAATTTAGACATTTCTTCTGGGACTCACTGTATAACTCGCTTCCAGTAAACATAAAGAATACTACAAACGCTAAAGACTTTGCAAAAAAAAATGAAACAAATGCTTATACAACAAAATTCAGTGCAGTTTTAGGATTGAAGACTGGATGCTTTACAACAAATTATATATTGTTCGCTTTTCCTTGCTGCGAAAGTGATTGATGGTTCTGTATGGGTGTAGAATAGTTAATTAGTTTTCACCTCAGAGCATAATTATTGTAATATTATTATATAATATATTTATTATTAGGACTTGTTACCAGTCATAAGACATTATGTACTGTTTTTAGTTCAAAAATAAAGTGTTTAAAAAAAAAAAAAAAAAAAAAAAATTGAAAATCGTAAGGCAAAGAAAATTAAAACCTATAATAAATAATACAAGGAAGATCATTAAAAAAAAATTAAAATAAAATAAAAGGAACCTGGTAACATACTTACGCAATCTTCGCTTTGCTTGTATATCTTATAGCTGACTAGAAAGTCCCTGCAGAGTCTATATAGCGGACCGTAATTAAAAAACAGCATTGTAGTCAGCGAAACTATCTTGAACCAGTGGGTTATTCGCACAAGGACGAACAGCTGGTAGAATATAATTATAATTTGCATCCCGAGAACAAGTCCTATGACTTGGGATGGCAAAATAAATAGTTTCTGAAAAAAAGTTGCGAGCATAAACGGAAACTCAAATTTTCGTCGCTTGACGGAGAAAAAATGTATAATAAACCTTTTTTAAAAATACGTCAGCGCATTTGGCAAAGAAGTAGCACCGTGTACACTTACATAATATCTGGTCAGTCCTCTATCGCCTGGCCTCATAGAGTTGCAGTCTCCCATAGCTCTCCAAATTGATTTATCATATTTCACTAGTACTCCGCCAGGCCAAAGTACATCGTCTCTCCAATCGTTTGTTACTAAAACGAACCTAAATGTTACAATAATCCGGAGGAACGGACCAACAAGGTTTATGACGTTTCAAACTATCAGTACCTAACATTATAGTTTTTCCATTATCCAGTTTTTCCCACATCCCCAAATGTAGTGCGGCTCGGTGCATGACGTCACAATATCTTAACGGTATCAAATGGTTTAGGGAAAAAACAAAAGTACAGGTCAAAATGAATATACCATGTTGCAGACACCAGGATATATCGTAAACAAGTTCACCCTAAAAAATATCCATAACATTTAAGCACAACATCTGTCCATATACAGGGTGTTATGGAAATTACGTATTATATTTAAATGGGTGACTCCTTGGGTGTCCTAGAGAAGCGCTACATATTTTGTTTTTTTTAAATCGACCGTTTTAAAAGTGGGGTCCAGCCCCATAAGCCCACACCTCATCCGGCGTTTGTTCGTCATGTCACCAATGTCACCATGTAGTGGCATATCAGGAAACAGGTGTTACGTGCAATGTTGCCATACTGTGTAAAAAATGTAAAACTTTAGTTTCTTATAAAAACAAATATTTAGCTTACTTAGAAAGTAAATCCACGCTGACAGGAGTAAGAAATCCAGACACTTTCAGTTCTTTTTCTATGGGAAAAGCTTTATGCTCATCACGTGCCCTGATGATAGTGTGGAACTGCATACTAAGCTTATACCCACTAAACCCCATTCGGCCTATTCTTTCCAATCGCTCGGAACATAACCGGCATATCGTCGAGAGAAAGAAACACATAGTGAAACACAACAAAGTGCACTAAATCACTTCAAGAAACACACAGACACCCACGAGTGTCAAATTAGTTTTTTTGAAGATATGCACCTATTATCAGATTATACGAAAGCACTAAACACTAACGCATAATTATACTTTACAATAACACTATCGCACACATAGAACAACAGCACTTAATAATTTCGCAATAGAAATAATAAATACGCTAATTTCTATGGGTCATTAACCATTTACTAAACATAAAATGAAACAATTATGTGGACATAGGAACTCCCTTTGAAATAAATGGTCGAGTCCAAGGTGCTTTCTTTCTCCGAAAACTGCTAGTTCGGTTGCCATTTCCGAGACTATAATATACAGGAAAGTAATATTATAGACGGAAATTCCGCAATTTATGAATATAATCTTATAAAACATTGAAAGTGACAACGCTGTATTTTTACCGATGAGCTATAATAAACCCTAACAGACAAGGTCAAGACACAAACAGGCTCAAAGGTGTTATTTAGTTTCAACATTTTTAGATGCTGAATAAATGATGAAATCTTATACAATAAGGGCGTATTTTTGTCTACACAGTAGCACTTTAAAATACTAATTCAGATTGAATGGTAATTAGATGTGTTCATGAGATCCGCGATAACTAATGTGAATTTATGTGACTTTTTTGGTGTTTTTTGACAGTTTTTGTTCGGGTTACCTGGTATTTTTTTATAAATTAAGTTGGTTTTAAATAAGGCCAAAAATGTAAATAAATTAGCATTTTTTTCTTCTAAAGTTGTTCAGTTCCGACGGGTGTCGTTCGAATTGAACAAGTGAGAACATACCTGACCATTATAAACTCCGCGGCGGTTCAAGTTTATAAATCAGAGATTGTTTCCCAGTGAACTGAACTGAACGTAAAAGTTTATAATAATGTACCCTGAAAAATAAACAACTTGGAATCTGTCAAACGGTTAGACTTTCTAAAGAGTTTACCCTGAAGATATGACAACACTGTTCAAGATTCATTGACGTTTTTCGCCATATGTTGCATTGTTTACCTTCCTGGCAGGGGCACCACATGGTCCACTTTGGTCTCACATAAGGTCATGTACAGGGCATATTGAATTAAAACGCCATTTTTGGATATTTTTCTTCAATTTGTTTTCATCTCAGGAATTGCCGGTTTAAATATAATACGTCATTTCCATAACACCCTGTATTAAATAAACATATTAAGTAAGTTTTGACTTACTGGGGCAAAAGCACAAGGGATCCATCCACCATAATAAGCATTTATGACTGAGGTAAAAAGGATCTGTCTCACTCTATCGTTCAAATTATACCTCAGGAGTTCACATTCTTTTCTCACATCTGTAGGGTTTGAACTACAAGCATGTATGGCTGGTACACCATTAGAGCACCAAGTTGTGACTTCAAAAAAGGGACGAATTTGGAAACCAAACAATACTAGATATACTGTAACTCTGAAAAATAATCTTAACTATATTCGATCTGAAGAACCGTGTAATTTTATACTTACGGATAGCACATATACAAAATGTACATTTTACCAAGGTTTCCCAAAACTATTGTTGCCAGTGTTCCTATTATTACAGCATAGAAGAATGACAATATACTTCTAAAAATGTACAGAGAAAATAACTTTCAATGGCAATGGGCTTAAAAAAGGATAAATGTTTACCTTGATAGAAAGCTTAAATCTTCTTGGCTCTTATTTGAATACAATTTCGATATCAACTTGCATCCAACGTGGTAATAAAGCCTTCTTAATAATATCAGAACTATAAAAATAACCAAGTTGGGGTCAATCAGATAAAAATTCTAAAAAAAAAATAGTGGAAATTGAATGACAATAGACAAATACACTGCTATTTAACACAATTACAGTATGCTTAGTATATTTTAACTGTAAGTCACGTATTGTCGCTTACCATGGTACTTTGGGTAAAACTATTCGGCAACCACCACACCGAACGATACATATGCAAGAACTGCAACCCAGCGCTAACAATAGCAAAAAAAGCCATTAAAAAATCAAATACAATATCACTCCATCCATCCAACGGATTGTGGGGAAAAGGAAAGTGCTTGGGTAAAATGGGGGGCTCTATAGCGGGAGTCACTGGGGCTATTTTGGACGAGGAGTTTACAGGCTCATTATGAACGTTGGCGTTACCGCGGCCTGTGCGGGATAATCTTCGAGGCCCGGGGGGCATTTTATGCGCCTGTTTGCGAATTTTTAAGTGTTGGAATTGACTACTTTGTAACAATATTTAAAAAATAGCTTTCGATCAAAGAAAGTCGAAGAAATTTGACATATTATAATAAACAAATGATATAACATAACCTCAAATACGTGTTCGGCCCTTGGTTGGAGGCTTAATCCTCTGTGTAGTGGCCATTACCATATTCGATCAAAACATCCTCTGTGTATCTTCCATGTGTTCTTGCTTTCTAACCTAACATCATTTTATTTTGAGTTCTATATTTTTTGTGTTCTTGAAAACTAATATAAGCTCAAATAAATTATGGCTAATAACCGATCAAAGAAACAGTCCAAGCGTCAACCTGCCCGTCAACGATACAAGATTGAAAAGAAGGTGCGAGAACACAACAGAAAAGCAAGAAGAACCGCCAAAAAGAATCCGAAGAGCAGTAAGCAAAAAGTTATTCAAGTTCCTAATATATGTCCATTCAAAGACGATATTATAAAAGAGGTAGAATTATTGAAGAAGCAAAAGGAAGAAGAAAGGCAGAAGTTACGGGAATCTGCTAAACTGGAGAAGCAACAAGAAAAAGTAAAGCAAAAGTCTGAACAGCTAAAGGGTGGCTTAAATGCCTTGGTATCAAAGGCTGAAGTAAGAGGAAAACTCTATGAAACACTAACTCCAGACTCAACTCAGGCTAAGTTACATGATAAAAACACAGAACAATCACTCAAACAATATTACAAGGAATTTAGAAAAGTTATTGAAGCGGCAGATGTCATATTGGAAGTGGCAGATGCACGTGATCCTTTAGGCACAAGATGCAAGCAAGTAGAAGAGGCAGTTAACCAAATGCAAGGCAACAAAAGATTAGTTTTGGTTCTAAATAAGGCTGATCTTGTTCCTCGTGACATATTAGACAAGTGGCTCAAGTATCTCAAGAAACACGGGCCAGTTGTAGCTTTTAAGTCTTCTGTTCAAAGTCAAAACAGAAATTTAGGGCAAAGAAAGTTCAATAAATCCCTGAAAGGGCTGCAAGGATCTGCTTCTGTCGGTGCCGAGTTAGTTATGTCTCTACTAGCAAATTACTGTAGGAATAAGGGAATCAAAACCTCCATTACGGTAGGCGTTGTAGGACTACCTAATGTAGGAAAGAGCTCGGTTATAAACAGTCTAAAAAGATCTAGAGTATGTAATGTTGGGGCAACACCTGGTGTCACAAGAGCAGCTCAAGCAGTTCAGTTAGATTCTAAAATTAAGCTTTTGGATTCCCCAGGAATAGTTTTCGCTGCTGGCAATGACAGTCATGCTTCCCTGAGAAATGCTGTAAAAATATCTACACTTAACGATCCTATTTCTCCAGCTAATGCCATATTGCAAAGGGTCTCCAAACCACAGTTGATGGAACTATATGACATCACTGAATTTAGTTCCTCGGAGGAGTTTTATAGTTTAAAAGCTGCGAGAACAGGTAGATTCAAGAAAGGTGGTGTTCCAGACTCTGTAGCGGCTGCAAGAAGTCTACTGGAAGATTGGAATAGTGGAAAGATTCCATACTATACAGTTCCACCTGAAGAACTAACAGAACAAAGTTCCTATACTATAGTTTCAGAAATAGGAAAAGAGTTTGACATAGATACCTTTGAAACCATGGAAGCGAATATGTTAGACCAAATAGAAAAAGAATCGGATCAGGCAGCTAAGTCATTTGTAATGGAAAGCCTTGGTCCTGTAGAAGCCGTAGAGCAGATGGAACAGGATATTACAGAGAATAACCTTTTAAGTGAAAACATTAATATTGCAAGCAAAAAGAAAATTGTAGCCAAGAAATTACATTCCCATGATAGGGAAAAGAAAGTAGACTCAGAGATGTTATTAGAAGGTAACCAAAAGTTAAATCGACTAAAGAAAAAACAATTTAAGAAGGAAAAGAAGGACAGGGCTAGAAGGGAGAAGCTGTCGACGCAACTAGCTGCTGGGCTGGAAGGTGTTAACATAAGAAGCAAGAATTTAACAAATCAGAGTGAGAGTTATGATTTTGGTACCGATTTTAACATGAAATAAAAATGGAACTGTTACGATCCAGATAAAGTTGTATAGTATATTATCTACATATTCAGTTTTAACAAGAAGCATGTAGAAAAATGTTCTAGCCACAGACTTCAAAATGTATTATAAGAAATTATAAAAATCAAATAAATGCAAAAATAAATTTAATTTGTTTAGATACCTTAAAATAAATTCACTATATTACTTGTTATTATTCAGAGTCACTACTACTTGAACCATAATCACCAACCAAGGAAGTCCTTTTGGATTTTTTAGGTTTTAACTCGCTTTCTTCTTGATCACTAATTACTTTTCTTTTATCGCCTAAACTATCCAGGTCCTTGTCCTGTATATTATAACTAGTATTCAAGTTGTTATCTTTTACCTCACTATCTTCTGACTGATGCAAAAAGCTATTGCCATTACTGTCTTTCCCATTTAATGAAGCATTTTCTATACTTTTCTTCTTTACTATGCCCAAGTTTAATTTATCACATTTTAAAAGTTTCACTGCAGTTTCTTCCTTTCTTCTGCTAAAATTACTAGTTGGTAAAGAACTTTGGAATATAATCCTTTTCCTTTTTTCATCTGAATTTTCCTCACTGCTTTTCGTGGGCTTCATGGACAGCAGCATTGCTATTTTTTTATCTTCAGGCCTGTCTTCCAAAAGAGGAATATCTAGGCTGGATTTTTTTAGCAAAGCTCCATCTTTTGCTAAACTAGTTTTGAATTCACAATTTCGTTTCTAAAATGTAGAAAAAATAGAAATTTGAACACATGTGTTTAAAAGGATCTTTAGTTAAACTGGGTATACATATAAAATTTATAAATAAAGTATTGTTAAGGCCTAATTAAATACAGGGGAATCTTAAGTAAAACTAAAGATATTCCACTTGCCCTAAATTCGGCTCTTAATTTCTGATTGGCCGTATAACAATCAGACCAGGTATCCTCATTCCTGTTGAAAAGTTTCACCAATCGAGGCTTGGCCGCCTCCATTGAATTTTTGTCTGCCGTTCCATGTTCCAACTTGTACATCTGATCATCAAACAGTCTCTTTTGCGTTTCCTTGGTCTCTGGAACGACTTGACCATTTTGTGTGGGGTCCCAACGGTTTTCTTGCCTACGAGCTCCTGACATTATCATATAGTCCAAATTCTAAAATAAATAAACATAGGTATACTTACATATAAATATTTCTCCTGTAGCTTATAATTATTATGTGAACTGATCCATACTTACCCCTGGATCAGCCCTAATAACTATATGGTTATCGCATAAGTGACATTTCATCTTGAACTCATACACGGGTGTCGTATAATACATTCCAACTTTTGTCTTTTCGGCATTATATCTGACCCCCATTCCGATGTGATTCTTGCACCCGTCGCACCATATATTGTAGGGCATTTCGAAACGTATGATGATTATGCCCTTGTCTATCTTCCTGGCTCGTTCTCTTAGGGCATGGGTACCCAAAAATTTATTCAGCCCCCCGACTTTTGGGTCATAGTCCGGGGGGTAATACTTGTTGGTGCCTTTACGTTCACCCATCGCTGAGGTGTGTTATCAACCGAAACTTATTTAAAAAGTAATATTTTGAAAATGTAAGTTTGATGTTTTGACGTCTATAAGTAGGGTTAGTTCTTGCTGATTCTTCTTTTTAATTGAGTCAACTGTGGCCTTAGCTACAAGGACTAGGTTAACTGCGGTGAAGCAGCAAGTGGCAATTTAAAGTAAACAAAGTTTTCAAAATTTCGAGTCTTGTGGATTCAAATGCTCTCTATAGATAAGGTAAGGGAATATTAAATATAAAACTCACGCAAAACATGTATTAGTTTATATTGGACATAAATAACAACATAAAAATCACAATAAAACAATTCAATCATTCGACAATGATGAGCATTTAGAAAATACTGAAAATTCTTTAACAACGGTCATAATTGTTCTTTAATTAATACCTAAATACAGGTATGCTAAATATTTACAGAACAAAATAATAAATAAATAAATAACTTAATTTTTGGATTTTGCTCACATCATTCCCATTAGTCCCATAATATGCACAAATAAGAAACGATATTACAATATTTTTACAAGCAAACATAAAAATATGTTTTTTCACTGAAATTTCAATGTGTGAAATTATTGTTACTAATTTTTCGTTTGTCATGATGGCATTTTCCCAATTCAAGATTTTTCACTACCCTATCAAAAATGTGATATTGATAAGACCACATAATATAACTGTGTATTGTTTGTAAAAATTTGATCAACCCGACTAACATTATTGTCTAGGTGTGTAGATACATTAAAACTTCTAAATCTACCTAATTTTTCACTCAAAAAAAATTGATTATAAATAAATAAGTTATTAGGGCCAACTTTTGGTTTATATCACTATCATTTAACAGCTTAAAATTTAATT
Source organism: Barypeithes pellucidus (assembly GCA_963991005.1). Lineage (NCBI taxonomy): Eukaryota > Metazoa > Arthropoda > Insecta > Coleoptera > Curculionidae > Barypeithes > Barypeithes pellucidus. Next base: position 12,053,353 of record OZ022565.1, on the reverse strand, counting down.
GGTAGTGTCCAATAATATCGATATTGAAATGTAAGTCTAATTTGTCATCTTCTTTTGAATAAAATAATACTTTATAATGTTGTAACTTCCAAAAAAAGTGGGCGAATATGTTCTTTTAAGTTACCAAAAAATTATAACTCTTAGAATATCAGTTTAAAAGGCTTATCAACAGTCGGATATTAATGATGGCAACTACGGATTGAAGAGCTTTGTCGACTGTTAATTGCCAAATTAAACATGTAATATACATATATATTAAAATTCTACTTAATGCTGTCATGAAAATTATGAGATTTTCTTGCAAATTTCGTTGGTAAACTCTGAACATTTGGCTTTGCCGCCTAAATCACCTAAAAACAAGAATAAAAATTATAATTTGAACGTTGTGCAGTTTCGATTTCATCATCAGCCAATTTACCTTTTTAGAAGAATACTACCAAAAAAATATTACTTGAAATTACAGTACAGGGATCTCGGAAACCGTAAGAGATACGAAGTCGGTTAAATGGAGGTAAAGTTGCGCATTTACGTGCCTAATTATATGCCGTTTAGAAAGTTTAAAATTCCGAGTAGTTCCGGAGATATCCGGAAAAAACGAAATTCTGAAAAATCGTTTATTGTTTTCCTGGGTTTTTTGCGATCGAATTCTAAAGTAAATTGCACTTTTACATTGCCACTTTTTCCGCTCTATCTAACAGCGTTAATTGTTTTGTAATCCGACGAGTCGTCTTCCAAGGGCCATTATCAACTTTCTTTTTTTAAATACGGTCCTGTTTTCCTGATATTGGAATTTTAGAGCTTTTTTCCTTCCGAATACAACGATTTATGACACATTGTGGTTTAATGACGTTTCGAGGGTTTTTTGAACAACATCAGGATATTTTGGGATACGGTCTTTACGAATTTTATAAATAATTTCTCATAAGTAATCTAAATTTTTACTTATGTTGGACTAGTTCAATAAATAACAAATAATTTAATAATAAACCACAAATAAGTGAACAAAGTACAAAAACATTATTTCAAACTTCTGTTGATTCGGGATTTAAAAGAAAAGTAAGCGCTTCAAACAAAAAATTAAGATGGTGACGCGTGATTTGTTTCACTTGACATTCCCATTGTGATCGTTTGAGAGCGTTTTAAGAGGTTTTCTATTTTCCAGAAAATATGGAACATAAATTTACAAATGCTGAAAAGTTTGATATTCTATCATGTTTTATTTTATCTCAAAAAAAACTGATATGTGGCAGTTAAAAGATGTTATTTGTGCTTAGAGAATAACGGAAATCATTTTGAACACCTGATTATGTAGTTCCTCACTTTTTTCGTTGTTCGTTTTATTACTGTTTTGGTATGATTTTTGTTCACTTATTTGTGGTTTATTATTAAATTATTTGTTATTTATTAAACTAGTCTAACATAATTTAAAATTTATAGCTTACTTATGAGATATTATTTATAAAATTAGGAGAAATACAGGACCGTATTCCAAAATTTCCTGATGTTGTTCAAAAAACCCTTGAAACGTCATTAAACCAGAATGTGTCATACATCGTTGCATTCGGAAGAAAATAAACCTCTCAAATTCCAATATCAGAAAAACAGGACCGTATTTAAAAAAAGAAAGTTGATAATGGCCCTTCGAAGACGACTCGTCGGATTACAAAACAATGAACGCTGTTCGATAGAGCGGAAAAGTGGCAATGCAAAGGTGCAATTTACTTTAGAATTCGATCTCAAAAAAACCTAGGAAAAACAATAAAACGATTTTTCAGAATTTCGTTTTTTTTTCCGGATATCTCCGGAACTACTCGGAATTTTAAAACTTTCTAACCGACCTCATATCTCTTACGGTTTCCGAGATCCCTGTACTGGCCCTCCTTATCTTGGACACGTTGTATAATTGAAAATATACAGGTATTCTTTATGGACAGCATAATATAAGGGTAAAAAATTACCTGTTAAATATTTGGCTTCTTTAATCGTGTCGAAACATGCTCTCTCAATTTTGTCCGCGTAAGTATTAAGTTGCATATGCCTCAACATCATAACGGCGGACAATAAAAGAGCTGTCGGATTCGCTTTATCTTGACCCGCAATATCGGGCGCTGTTCCATGAACCTAAAAAATAATCCTGGGTAAAAATGCCATTTATCGTATTATTAGGTGGCATTTTTCAAACGATTTTTGAGGGTAAGAAATGGGCGAACCGATGGGGGGAGTTCACCTCTAAACTTTTTCCGCTTCGTATATGACGGGGGCTTGTTTCTCTTAAATCATTTGATCGGCATAAAAAGATTTTGCTTGCAATAAATAAAATTCAGGCTGCAACACTTGTTCTGCAAAAAATGCTACAAACTGTCAACAATTTAACGGATATCAGTCCGCTTGTAATATCATGTGTTCGCTTAATTAACAGTCAAGCTGCGAAATGATTACTTGGTCAGCAAGATTTTACAATTGGTCAGTAGAAAAGGACATGTCTAGAAGCAGATTACTTCAGAGGTTTGCATATTAAAAGAATGGTTATCAATATAAATCATTGGGTTGCGTTTGTTTTGCATAATCGGCAAAGTTTGTTATTGTGGGCGAAACGAAAGCAGTCGCGTGATACGAGTAGCTAATTGCGTGCGTTTGTTTTCATTCGGTGTAGCAGTCAAGGCACAAAAGGTGTAGCGGGGGCGGGTTTTCACTTGTTTTCCCAGGGCACTGTCAATTTATATAACTTTCTTGTGTTTTCTTTTGCCGAATACAGAAGGAAATCGGCTACAAAAGGTGTAGCGGGGGCGGGTTTTCACTTGTTCTCCCAGGGCACTTTCAATTTATATAACTTTCTTGTGTTTTCTTTTGCCGAATACAGAAGGAAATCGGCTACAAAAGGTGTAGCGGGGGCGGGTTTTCACTTGTTTTCCCAGGGCACTGTCAATTTATATAACTTTCTTGTGTTTTCTTTTGCCGAATACAGAAGGAAATCGGCTACAAAAGGTGTAGCGGGGGCGGGTTTTCACTTGTTCTCCCAGGGCACTGTCAATTTATATAACTTTCTTGTGTTTTCTTTTGCCGAATACAGAAGGAAATCAGCTACAAAAGGTGTAGCGGGGGCGGGTTTTCACTTGTTTCCCAGGGCACTGTCAATTTATATAACTTTCTTGTGTTTTCTTTTGCCGAATACAGAAGGAAATCGGCTACAAAAGGTGTAGCGGGGGCGGGTTTTCACTTGTTCTCCCAGGGCACTGTCAATTTATGTAACTTTCTTGTATTTTCTTTTGCCGAATACAGAAGGAAATCGGCTACAAAAGGTGTAACGGGGGCGGGTTTTCACTTGTTTTCCCAGGGCACTGTGCACCAAGATTAAATATTTTGCTTACCCGCTGATTGCTTACCAATATCTGATTAAAAGTGGATCGCTCATAGCAGCTTATATATTTAATTTGCATACCAAAATAATTTAGGGCACTCTAGTATGACATTAATTACTCACCGATTCAGAAATATTTGCTGTCCATAAGCTGCTGACCAACTAGCCATTTTGGCTGACCGATTACATTTTTCTGTTCGCAAAAATACGAACATTTTGCTAACCAGTTAAATGACACCCAATTAATAAAGAGATATCTCTTTATTTTTCTCTTAAATTATCTTTCTGCATAGTAAATTATATTACAAAATATAAAGATTCAGTTGGGGGATGTTTAAAAAATGAGATTGGAAATTTTGGGTGCCACCTGATTCTATTTTCGCTATAAATGAAACAATATTACATTATTGTGTTAAAAATATGATCACAAGCTTTTACTTGGGTATCTAATTCACCATAATTTAAAATCCTTGAAATAAATAATCTTAAAAACGGCAATAAAAACGTCTGAACACTGGATACACGAAATTTGATTAGATATTTTTGATAGAATTTATGATATCAATGCCTTTGAACTGGAAGATATTTTTTTTTTTGTTCAGTATCATCAATTATGAGATACCTGAATAAAACATCATAAACTGGTCTCTAATTTATTATAATTAAGCAGAATGCGTTATTAATGTCCATGGCGTAAAAACAATTTCATTTAACCGTCTATTTTCTACTTACAGATTCGAATAGGGCCCCATTCAGCCCAATATTTCCAGATGGTGTGAGGCCTAGTCCTCCCACCAACCCGGCGCACATATCTGACAGGATATCTCCGTACAAGTTTGGCATTACCAACACGTCATATTTTGACGGATCCTGTACCATGTTCAGACAAACAGTGTCCAGGTATTTTTCCTCAAATTTTATCGCTGGGAATTTTCTTGCCATTTCACGGCAACACCGGAGGAATAGGCCATCTGACATACGCCTGAAAGTCCAAATTAAAGTCAAAGTAGTAAAATAATAAACATTTCTTAACTTACATAATATTGGCCTTATGAACCGCCGTAACTTTCTTCCTGTTATTTTCGATGGCATATTGAAAAGCAAACTCCGCCACCCTTATGGAAGCATCTTCTGTGATTAGTTTTATACTCTGTACAACTCCCTCCACAATTTCATGTTCGATTCCTGAATATTCACCTTCAGTGTTTTCTCTTATTGTCACCACATCTACATCATCATACAGAGTTTTGTATCTAAAATGTATTTAAAAGTAACATATTGTACATAACGCCACGATTAAAGGAGAATTTTTAACAATGATTACTACGTACCCTTCTAAACTTCGACAAGGTCTTACATTGGCATATAGATTAAACTCTTTTCTCAAAGCTAAATTAAGAGACCTATGTCCCTTACCTACAGGAGTCATAAGGGGACCTTTCAGGCCAATCTTGTTCCTAAAAAAATAATATTGGACATATGGTTGTACTTTGATTTAAAATTTTCATTATAGGTTTGTTAGAGTTTGTTAATATGCTTGCAATTTTACCTGTTAACTGAATCAATGGCAGCTTGAGGGATGCCAAACTTTCCATCAGGACCTCTGACAGGAGTAACATCTACAGACTCCCAGTCGATTGGGACTTTGGCTACATCAAAAATTTTTTGGACAGCAGCAGAAATTTCAGGGCCAATACCATCCCCTGGAATTAGGGTGCATTTTTTTAATTCACCGCTGTACAATCTTGAACCGAGGGGCTTGGTAGGAACCTAGAATAAAGAATTGGTAAGAGTTTAAATGATAATTTAGTAGTTTTGGCTACATAAGATTCAATCATACAAAATTATTCAAAACTTCAATTTTTAAATAACTACAGTATAGCACAATAATTTTTTTAGCTTTATAATGTTGAAATGGTACTAGTATTTAGGTATTTTAGTTAAAAATTCATAGAAAAATCCGCCTTCTCTTCCAGCATGTGACATAACCTCCAAAGTTTGAGAAATGTCCTAGTTACATAACACTTACTATTTTTACAGTTTCCTTTGGATTTTTCACAGGATTTTTATTTAAAAACTTAAATATTCCACTCAACACCCTAGTAAAAGATTTTGCTTTAAAGATACTAGACATTTTTCTGATTTTTAAATCGCGCACTACCGCGACACACAAATAGGCAAAAAATACCTTTCCAAATCACAAATCATGCATAAGTACTTACTAATCTTTTGAAAAATCGTGAAGCCATCGCAATATTATTTAATTTTTTAATATAAATAACCCCTTTTTTGATTTTGGCACTCTAGAAAGACAGAAGTGCCAAAAATGCAATCTCCGCTTGTCAAAAGTAGTTCAAATGAATTTTTGGTAGTTGATGCCAACAAATAGTCAACTTCACTTCGGATGGGTGTTCCTTTTCCTTGTAAAACGCATCCGCAAAGAATGATACGAAAGAAATTCTTTCCATGTTCGACCCAGAAGTGCATTGTTGGTTGCATAAAACAATGCGCAAAGATATTTCCTTTCGCATCATAACTACGCATGGGGTTCCCCCACCAGGTTACTCATACATTTTTTTTTTGTGTTATTCATCTGCGTCTGCCGTTTCAAACGTCAAGGTGTTTCTTTTCCTTCAGTAAATGTACGATTTTATGGCTTGACGGGTATTTTTGGGATGTTTCGTAACATAAAGTCTACGTATAAACGGTTATAAAAAACAGGACAATTTTAATGTGTGTGAAAATTCATAGCTATTTTTGATTGGTGGTGGGGAAATATCAATAAAAACATATTCGATTTTCCCATTGTTTTCCTGCTAGTTGTCATAGCAACCACATTTATTTCTTCAATTGGTAAGTTTATTAATTAATGATTCGTGAATAATTCAATGGTCTTAGTCATTAAAATTGTATGGCGTGCATTTTTATGTTTATTTTTTTGTGATTCATGTTAAAAAAATCATAATTCCTTTAGTGATAACTCCAATTTTTATGGTATTTTTCACCTTTATAGTTTTTTAAAGAATAATGGTCACTTTTATTGTCAAAGACACAAATTTATGAACTTAAACACTTAAAAAATCTTCAGTAAAGCGGAGGAGATACAATGGGGGGATATACACTACCACAAGATTTTCCCATAGTAAATTTTAAATGCAATTCCAATAATTTTGGACCCTTTCTCCGTATAGAATGTACTTTTCTTTTCGTAAAAAATCTAAATTCTTGTGTCTTGTAACAATAAAATTTCATCTCGTTTCTTGCGGTCTTGTTTTCCTAGTTTCCCTTATGACATGCTAATAGTTCAGACGGTTTGCTGCAATGTGTTGATAAACAATTAAATTCAAATTAAAAACTCATTATTATTAACAAATTTGGTTTCATAAAAATTTCTGGGAATGTCCACTTTCACTTATTGAAGACTACAAAATAATATAAAATTTTTATTTTGGTCCCCCACACATCGAGATAGACTTTGCTAGAGCTCATGCAATCTTAAAGTATACAGGGTGTGTGACACTTAATATAGTCTACAGAAGAGCGGTGTTACCATTATAAGTAGATCCCCATACCGGCCCTCTCTTTATCTTGGGCACCCTGGTAGTGGCGGAACTTCAACATTTGCCCCCCCCCCCCCCCCCCCACCCCAAATTATCTATTGGGCCCCCTATAAAATGATTTAAAAAGTAACCACACTATTCTTTTCTGAATAACTTTATTGTTTAAAATTACTTTTAAACCAAATTTCCAGGAATTCCCCCCTCCCCCTCCCTCCCCCCCACTCCTCCCCACCATCAATTTTTAACACGAAAAATACCATAAATACCGGTTTGACTAACACGACAGGGTATTACTTTTCGTAAGTTTTCCTTGTATGACCCCCCAAAACCAAGTTTGTCCCCCAAACCGAAGTTCTGGATCCACCCTTGTGTTAAATCTTCTTATATTCTGACCAATAAATATGTTAAGAGATTTTTTGATATTTCACTCGATTAACCATTTATAACTAATTTTCTGACCAGTTTCTAAGCAGTTAATAACTGAATATCACAACGTTTAGTCATCAGTTAGCCATGGAAACAATTATTGTATAAAATGAAACATAAATTATATTTGAATAAAAGGAATGTATTTCAGCATGTGATTTCAGCTTCCTAATAATACTAATCTACAAAAAAAATTATTTGAAAAATTGTTCAATGCATTTCTGTAAATGTATTTTCCCTAAATTGAACCATTGACCAACTTTTCAATTAATTTTGTTTGTAGATTAGTATATTACTAGTAAGTTATTCTTTTGATGTTAATAATTCTCAGTAAGAAATAATTCTTTGAAAACCACCATACCGCCAAATAAGTATAAAAAATATTATTTATAAATAACAAGTGCTGTATTTAGATCAGTTTGCTGTCGCTCCGGAGCACCTATTTCGTTGCGCTAGGGATATTTTATATTTTAAATTCAATTTCCTTAAATTATTTGTTTAGGAATAGGAAGTTTGCATTCAATTAAGAATACCTACGGTGTCATACAAACTTTAAAACGTTGTAGTTGTTAATTCATTTTTACTATAAACATTATCCAGGACCTATTTTCCTGCTAGGCCCGGTGGGTCTGGGCCTGGGGCCCCACTTTCAGAGGAGCTCAGCACTTGGCTTGCGCGACACTAACTTATTCAACACAAACAAGATAAAAACTTAACTCATTTGCAAAACGAATAGGTACCTATTCTTTTTTATTACAAAAAAAATTGTGAAGGTTCTTAAAATCTAAGGCGATCGACAGATGTGTAGGAACTCCTTTTCTTGATGATAGTATAAATCGCGGCAATGTTCAAGGTTATAAGAGGGCGCAGAATAAGCATAATATAAAAATGTGCTCGTTCATAAAATGAAAACATAAATATGTCGCCTCATACATACCATAAATTATCATCCTAATTCATCCCTCAATATAAATATACATACATAATATTCAATGTAGTGGCAGATCTACGAGGGAACCAACAAGAGAGGACAATATTGAGTTGCTTGAAAAAACGCCTATCAAAATATTTTCAGCCACATAGACGAACTATTTGACAGATTTGTGGGACAGTTTGAGCCACCCTGTATAACTTGTGTTTATATTTTTGTTGTACCCTGATAGATACTTTTTTAAACAATAAATTTGTATACATCATATTCATCCTAACGAACAAATTAGAAATTCAAATTTTATTATTTCCGAAAGACTGGTCATTCAAAAGATGAGATCAGGTATTGTTTTAAGAGGTCCATGTTGTCGACACTCAGGTTGTTGCTTGACCTCTAAAGGAATGTGATATCTTGTATGCCATTCTTACGGAATAGCCAGATTACCACATACCTGAGTACTCGTTTTGTAACTGATAACGTTTAAAATGAAATTGTACAAGTCGGTTCTTATATAATTGTTTTAAACAAGAACTGGCTCGTTGGACGGGACGTAAGAGACCGTTTATATGCAGAATTGATAAAAAAAAATCACCAACGTGTAAATAAACGATTTTGATATTTGAAAAGGACTCGCCAAAATATAAAGTCCTACTCATTATTTCCCCGTAAAATGCTTATAATGGGAACTCACAAAATAATCAGTGGCCTGATTTAAAGTCTAAAAATACCCCCACAGGTCCACTTTGTAGTTAATATTGGAAGTGGACGTTGTGCATGTGTAAATCAAGGGCTTGGTAGTTGGTTATTCTAATTAAAATATAAGAACATTAAAATAAAGTATAAATAAACTTAAAAAATTACTGAGGGAAACTTAAGTTATATTATATTTTGCTGAGTTTTAATTAGTGATGCCACCGTCAATGCCTTCTGTACTACAGGCCGTGAACAGACCATCGATGCGCTGTTGCCAAATTTTATTTCGTGGGCATGAAGTTGGCCATGCCACTGGATCCATTTTTTGACAATGCCGGATATCGGAACCAACAACGACAATTTTGCCGGATCCCGGACCGTGTTTACAACAAAACGTTGTAAAACAGGATCAAAATCCATTTGATTGGTGGAAAAACACGAAGAAAATACATTTGATTGGTGGAAAAACACGAAGAAAATTTTCAATTTTTCTCAAAAAGGCAAAAAAATACTGATCAAGTGTTTATAGCGAAAAATATGTTTTTCGGAATCCGGCGATTTCTACAAGAAAAAAAAAGAAAAATGGTCGCTGCAAGCACCGGGGAAAAATTAAATTTTCTGCACCATCTGTCCATTATTAATTACAAATATTAATGTGTTAAATATTATTTATTAATTATGTCATTTCCATAGTTTGTGTTTAATTTTTATCTTAATTTCGTTAAATAAAACAGCTCTACTGTGTTACTGTGGTTCTGTCCATAATTTCTACAACACATTTTTTTAAATTCAGTTCAGAGTTTGTGTTTTATTTTTATCTTACTTTCGTTAAATAAAACAGCTCTACTGTGTTACTGTGGTTCTGTCCATAATTTCTACAACACATTTTTTAAAATTCAGTTCTTGTCGAATCTGGTACAAGATACGAATATGAAATTTTAAAAAAATCGTCAAAAATTCCTGTATTTATTTAATAATTTGATCACGATCAAGAATCAAGACCATAATACACTAATTTGTTTTTAAATTGCAGTTTACGGTCAATCAAACTCACTTAAAGTTAATTTCGCTATTAACTTTTTCTATAAATAACCACTAGACTTATCAAATCATTTAATGATGGAAAGGTTTATTAATTTCAACCATGCATGCAGTTATACATAATTTTTTACCTATGTGAAATGTTTAATTATGTTTTATTCGTGTTTTTTTATCGACATATTTTAAAAACTAGTTTGTTTGACAACAAATTTGGCCTTTTTTATACCACAATTCATATTAATAAGGATAAAGTCCTGTCCTGTGAGTCAGGCACGAGTTAGTCGCCGAAAGAAACCGTTAAAATATAAGGACGGGTGGATCGCCTTCACCTGGCCTGGGTAGCACCTGGTTCTTATTTCTCAAAGAAGTCTATCGAATTTGTCGAGACGGTTATAAAATCGTGTCTAGAAAACTGAAATAAATACGAGGAAATCAATTTTTATCAGAGTAACGTTAAGTTTTTAGTCGTTGATTGAATTTAAAACGAAATTACTATTAAAATATTTTTTTTATATGACGTACAATGCAGGGTGATTCACGACGAGCTTGCATTAGAACTTTATGGAGAACTGCTGAATATATGTTTCTGAAACTTTGGGGATCTAGGTTTATCGATATGCTGCCTTTAATTAAAATCTTCACATGTTTCTGTCATTTCCGGTTATACCGGAAGTAGCTGTCGCCAGCTTTCGTTTTTTAAATACATCATGGTAATTTTTATTATATTTCTCGATTAAGCGTTAAATATTAAGCACATTTTATAGAACATGTGTTTGTCAGACTCTGTTAGTTTTTGAGATATCTGGACTTTTTGTAATTATTTTGCAAATGCATGACGATGAAATAATCCATATAATTTTTTTACCTCAGTCTTGGACTAAAATTTTTTTTCTCACCGAACAGCTAGAAGATCATCAAGTCTCAAAAATATTTCAAATTCGACAGAAAATGTACAGGGTGGTCACAATTCAAGGTTCATTGTGAAAAAATTCAAGCATTAAAAGCTTTCTTATTTTAAATGGAACACCCTGTATATTTTTGTTTAATTTGATGGCAAATTAGTTGTTCTTTGTAAATAGTATTTACTGTCCTAGTGTGCTATGAAAACAATTGTATTTAGGGGCTGTATAATGATGTCTATACGGAGGAAAAGTGATTGCTTCGTTGAAAATACAACTTCTATAGCGTTTCTTAATTGAATTTATAAATGAAATGCAGTTGATTGTTTTAATTGTTTTAAATTTAATGGTTTAAATATTATTTTTTTAAAAAATAGCAAGGAAACAAGTTTATAAACTTTAAATTATTAGGATAAAATGGTAAAAAAAAATAACTTCAAATAACTCATTGTCCAGTATTGGTTTAATTCTTCGTACTTTGGCTTCAAATGATCCAAATATTAAGGAATTATTATTTAGTCTTCTAATAATATCAGGTGTGGGAATCGGCCTATTCGGATATTTATCCCGATATATTCGACATTAACGACTTAATTTTGCCACATTCAATGTAAACCGTAAATAAATTTAAAAAAATTTCACTTGAAAATCCGTATAGACATCTGTATACAGCCCCTAAGTACAATTGTTTTCATAGCAGACTTGAACAAATAGTCTTTTCGGAATAAAATTGAATTTTTTGAGAAAACGCTTTGATATAAGTATAGGACAGTAAATACTATTTATAAAGAACAACTAATTTGCCATCAAATTAAATACAAATATACAGGGTGTTCCATTTAATATAAGATAGTTTTTAATGGTTGAATTGTTTCACAATGAAGCTTGAATTGTGACCACCCTGTACATTTTCTGCCGAATTTGAAATATTTTTGAGACTTGATGATCTTCTAGCTATTAGGTGAGAAAAAATTTTTAGTCCAAGAGTTAAGGTAAAAAAATTATATGGATGATTTCATCGTCATGCATTTGCCAAATAATTACAAAAAGTCCAGATATCTGAACAACTAACAGGGTCTGATAAAAACATGTTCTATAAAATGTGCTTAGTATTTAACGCTTAATTGAAAAATGTAATAAAAATTGCCATGTTGTATTTAAAAAACGAAAGTTGGCAGCTACTTCCGGTATAACCGGAAATGATAGAAACATGTGAATATTTTAATTAAAGAGAGCATATCGATAAACCTAAATCCCCAAAGTTTCGGCAACATATATTCTGTAGTTCTCAATAAAGTTCTAATGCAAGCTCGTCGTGATTCACCCTGTATACTTTTGCGACGAGCATGAAAGATGGACCAGCCTCCGAGGCGTTCGGATGAACCACTGCTGGGTAACTTCCCACTAGAAAAATAGTGTTATATTATTCTGCTATATGAGCTATTTAATATTCCATATGTAATGCATGGAAACTGTGTAGTTTTATTTTTCTTGTAGACGTACCTCCAGCACCTAAATTGCTGGGCGCCGGGGGTTTTTATCCTCCTCCAAAGAATTTTATTTTTATGGAGAATTTTTGTTTCTATTTATTCGACTTTAAGTCCTCATATTTTAATTTAATAAGTTTTAAGTAATAAGTTTTTTCTGTGTACATTTCGTGACATATAACCGCGTAAAAGAAATTTAAAAAAAATAGAAATTACATGCTCGGGGTTGTGTATCTGAAACGTGACACGCGAGGCGGGGTATTAAACTCCAATGTAAGCCTTGCACGCAAGAAATTTGCATGGAAAAACTGCCTACGAGACGTTCATAAGTTTATAAGCAAATTTTAGTTTAGGACTGTTTGTCTGCTGCAAAAATGACAAGAATGAGATCTATTCACGCGACTAATTTTATTGTCACCTTGACCAACGGTAACGTGTATATAGTTTCGAACCTGTTCTGTGTTAACGTGGCCGTTTTTCCTAATGATTGCCCCTGGGAAGTCCCATCGCAGGGTTCACTCAGACTTTGTCGCATTATAAATCTTTATTTTTCATCGATATAAAAATATCCCAACTGGCAGAGATTAATACAGCCTGTCCTGGTTTTTTTCTTCTTATTTTTAACGTCTTGAGGATGCACAGGGTGTCCCCATTTTTCGACACTTTTATAGGGTATCTCCGTAATTGTTAGTGCTATCAAAAAAGTAATGTAGGTGGCATGTGCTCTTTTTGGGTCAAATTTAAAATGGTAAAATCTAAAATTGAAAATTTTCGCTCCTTAAGAGGTACGGGGGAAAATCAAAAAATCGACAATTTCAAAATTACCCTATATTTTCTTAGTTAAAAGAGATATAGAAAAATGTTTTATACAAAAGTTTCTTTATAATGATTTTTTAATAATCGGCCGTATTTAGAATAAGTATACGCGGTCAGGTAAAAAAGTTATCGGACCTAACCCAATTTTTTAAATGGAACACCCTGTATATTTTAATCTACGAAGATTGCATTTTAAATTATATTTTCAAATATATAACACACATGACTAATATTGGTTTCCTAGAAGATTTATTTAAACTTAATTACTTTAAACCACAGTATAGGCCATGAAACAAAAGGTAATATCCCAGAGACAACTACTATTGACCAATCCAACGACCTGTCAAATAAAATTTTTAGGTTATCTGGTGGGCAAACAAAGGTCGTGTCCATATGTTTACTGTTAAGTTCGTAGCGTTTTACTGTGATTGTGTGGTCTTTTGTTAACAAATTTATTATTAGAATAGATTCATTTAAGTGTATATAATAAGTATTTGTGGAAGAAAAATGCCGACAACGTGTATTGTGGTCAAATTGTGGAAGCCGTCGTGATCGCGACCATTTCTAGTTTCATTTGATTCGCAGTAAAAAAGACTATTCATTACCCACAAATAAACGATTTATCAAAGAAAAGGCGGGATATGTGATTAATAGAACAGCTATCAAGAGGGAAGATCTTAGAGAATCAATTTCAAGAAACCAAAGAGTGTGTAGTTAGCTATTCAAATGGCCCTACTCGAAGAGAACTTTAAAATATTTTTTCCTATCACTTTATCTACTTAAGTTTTATAATAATTAAAAATATACTTACATAGTTTTAAAACATATATTTTGAATCTTGTAGAACATATAGTACATACAATTTGTAAATATACCCATTTTGATAATAGGTATTTTTTAAAAACAATTCATGTTAAATAAGGATATTTAGTATAAGTACTTATATTTAAATGTTTGATACGCACTGAATTATATATATAAATAAAACAAAACATTTAATATAAATAATATATTTATCAAATGGAAAATATGGAAACAAATTATTATTAAATAAAAATAAGTAAGCAAGGTTTTGAGTTCATATTTGGATAAATTTACCATCCCTTCTTTGAACACTGAAGGTAAAGCTACCTCTGTCTTAACGAACCAGAAACTGTGCCGAAGTTCATATTTGCAATTGGGATAATGGGCAGTTCCGTGGACAATAACGGCAGGTACATCGGTACAAAAAATCACCTTCATTTCTGTTAATATATTCCACAGCAAAAATTGGTTTAGCACTGGCTTTTTGTGAATGCTTCACCTGAAAAAGAATATTATATACATTAAGTAACATAAAGTATTGCATTCCGAAAATTGAGTGACACGCCTTAAATTTTTTTAGTTCAAAAGTGAAAGATCTTATAAAAAAGTTAGTCACTCCTGCACTAGGTATCAAACACTTGAAGTAAACAAAAATAATTACCTTTCCAAGCATGACATAGAACTCATTTACAACCTTCGTTCCAAGATTTATAACAGAACTGGCTGAAAAATATTAATGAGCTTCAAGGGTTTTGTAGGCTTCCATCTGCTCATGTGAATAAAAACTATGTGTTAAGGCTACAAAAATCGAAATACGAGATGATAGGCCACTGGTAGAATCCCATTAATGGTGTAGTCCAAATCAACAACTGCCATGGTAAAAAGATTCAAATCCTTTATTAATTTCAGCTTCATTAGAAATCTAAAACAAATTATAATTTTATATCATTTGAATATGATATTCAAGAATAGAATTTTACTATTTAAATGAGAAAAATGCTCATGAATCTTAAATTGAAAGTATAATCAAAATGTAAACAAACATACCTCTGGTCTACGTCTGAGCATTATTGCAATAATTTCTTCAAATATGAACTCTGCATGATAAAACACACTGGTACGTTTTCACAATTAAATGGTCTTAACAGAACTAGCCAGAACCAGCAAATATTTAGAATTTAGATGGTTTAAAACTCCCAAGAAAGGTAATAAACCTATCTAAATCAATGCAAACAATGGGTTTGTTTGCCCACCAAGGCAGTTATTCGTTAGGCAATCCCAAAGATCTTGGCAATCCAAACAACGGGGAGTTTAAACCATTTAACTTCTAAATATTTGTTAGTTCTGGCTAGTTCTTTTAAGACCATTTAATTGTGAAAACATGCTCAGACGTAGACAGAGGTATGTTTGTTTACATTTTGATTATACTTTCAATTTAAAATTCATAAGAATTTTTCTCATTTAAATAGTAAATTTCTATGCTTGAATATCATATTCAACTGATAGAAAATTATACTTTGTTGTAGATATCTAATGAAGCTGAAATTAGTAAAGAATTTGTATGTTTTTACCACGGCAGTTATTGATTTGGACTAACCATTAATGGGATTCTACCAGTGGCCAGTGGCCTATCATCTATTATTTCCATTTTTGCAGCCTTAACACATAGTTTTTATACACATGAGCAGATGAAAGCCTACAAAACCCTTGAAGCTCATTAATATTTTTCAGCCAGTTCTGTTGTAAATGAGTTTTATGTCATGCTCGGAAAGGTAATTACTTTTGTTTACTTCAAGTGGTTGATACCTAGTGCAGGTGTGACCAACTTTTCTATAAGATCTTTCACTTTTGAACTAAAAAAATTTATGGCATGTCATTCATTTTTCGGAATGCAATACTTTATGTTAATGTATATAATTTTCTTTTTCAGGTGAAGCATTCACAAAAAGCCAGTGCTAATTTTTGCTGTGGAATATATCCACAGAAATAAAGGTATGATTTTTTGCACCGATGTACCTGCCGTTATTGTCCACAGAACTGCCCATTATCCCAATTGCAAAAATTTACTTCGACAGAGTTTCTGGTCCGTTAAGACAGAGGTGGCTTTATCTTCAGTGTCCAAAGAAGGGATGGTAAATTTATTCAAATATGAACTCAAAACCTTGTTTGTAGGTTACTTATTTTTATTTAATAATAATTTCTTTCCATATTTTCCATTTGGTAAATATATTATTTATATTAAATGTATTGTTTTATTTATATATAATTCAGTGCGTATAAAACATTTAAATATAAGTACTTATACTAAATATCCTAATTTCACATCAATGAATGGTTTTTAAAAAAAATACCTTTATAAAAATGGGTTTATCTACAAATATTATGTACTATATGTTCTGCAAGATCGAAAATATATTTTTTACAACTATGTAAGTATACTTTTAATTATTATAAAACTTAAGTAGATAAAGAGAGTAATTTACAAGTTTTGCTTTCATTGATAGGAAAAAATATTTTAAAGTTCTCTTCGAGTAGGGCCATTTGAATAGATAACTAAGTACACACTCTCGGGTTTTCTTAAAATTGTTTCTGTAAGGGCTTCCCTCTTGATAGTTGCTCTGTTAATCACATATCCCGCCTTTTCTTTGATAAATCGTTTATTTCTGGGTAATGAATAGTCTTTTTACTGGGAATTCGAAAAAAACTAAGGGAAATTGGTCGCGACCACTATTGCTTCCACAATTAACCACAATACACGTTGTCGGCATTTTTCTTCCACAAATACTTAATATATACACTTAAATGAATCTATTCGAATAATAAATTTGTCAACAAAATTAACGGCCTTTGTCCAGCTGGAATAAAATTAGTTTTTACAAAGGATGATGGCAAATGTAAAGTAACATCATAATTAATGTATATTTATTAAAAAAAGACATAAATTAGAAATTAATTTTTTTTTAAATTTTCAATGCTATAATAATTCCTGGAAAATTTTGAAAAATCATAAAATTAATTATTATTCGAAAACTGTAAACCTAGAAGCAAAATGTTATTAACAAGAAAATTGCAGATGGATACCAACTACAAGTTAGTAAAATAAACGTTCCTCTAGCTCTCATAGGTTAGGTTATGAGATATTGACCAAAATATGGAAATTAGTTATTTGCAAATATCGCGAAAACGGCTAACTTCAGAAAAAAAAGTTTCAAATAAAAAGCATGCGCAAGTCCATTGTCCATAACAATGGTCCTATAGGAAAATTCCATAATGATTAAAAGAACGGAGAAAATTGAAGTAATGAAAAAAATTGCCAAAAACTGCGGGAACTTCATGTAAAATTTAAAAGTTCGAATGTTGATAAATTATCGGAAAAAATTGTATATTACCTAATAAATTATGTATATCCATTAAAAAATTGACAAAATTTAGGTTTACGACATTTTTAATGAATCATTCTTGTGACGGTTGGTTATCACTATAGTGGGCTAGCAATCCGGCCTGGATGCCGGTTTGTACGTAATAAGCCAAATATTACGGACGTCGACAATGCGTGCACTTGACTCACATGAATAAACCTTGAAAATTCTCACGCATGCGTAGTGACAGGTGCACTCCCTGTCCCTAGACGCTAGTTACATTTGATAGTACTAACAATAACGGAGATATCCTATAAAAGTGTCGAAAATGGAACATCCTGTACAATATACAATCTCCTCTCCCAGTATCCTGATGCATTATTTGAATACCCTGTATATGTATACTACTCGCGGCAATGATTGCTGACCCATATAAGAGATTTGTTGTATAAAGGTACACTCTGATCATCTAAGGGGAAACCTTATTTATTTATCTTTATCTGTCTATTCCTATTTATTTGTATTTTTTCTCTTCAACGAAGTCGATTCAGGGATATAAAATTAATGTATTGGGTACGTGCATAGGTGGACCATTTCATTTATTGCTTAAATCTCCTTGTATGTACGCCAAAAAATAAAAATAATTTCTTAAACAGATCGTTTGTTATTCAGTTGCACGAATTCGGCCTTGCTCGCGTCTTAGATAAATCGCCAAGGAATGCAAAGATGATAATGAAATTCTTAATTAAACGCGGGAACGCTGCTGTTATGAATTAATGAACGTGAATTCATTGGGGAAGCGAAATTATTTTCCTTCGAATTAAATCCTGACGGTGGGAGGCAAGGATATAGGTATTACTACTATACAGTGTGTATAACTTTGTGAGCTGCTTCGTCCGAAATAGTTGTATTTCATGTTTTTTTTTTACTTAAATCATTGTGTGAAATACAAGAACAAATCCTCGATTTAATCGTGATTTAAATCAAATGATTTAACTCAAGCGACCCCTATAACGACTGACTCAAAGGATAACAACATTTTTTTACGGTTTTGTTTGTTTCGTCATTAAAATTTCTCAGCGGAAACATTTAATGACTTCTCTGCTAATTAACTCCGATGCCGTTTGATACTTTACAGATGCCCATTTTACAATACAGGGTGTTATGGAAATGACGTATTATATTTAAATGGGTGACTCCTGGGGTGTCCTAGAGAAGCGCTACATATTTTTTTTTAAATCGAACGTTTAAAAAGTGGGGTAATTCACCCCTAAACCCACCCGGTTACTCCTCGGCACATTCATCTATGATCATATTACATTGCCAAGCTGTGTAATCAACATATGTTCAGGCCCAATGTTGCCAACTGTGTAAAAAATGTAAAACTTTAGATTCTTATAAAAATAATAATTAGTTTACCTAGTATCCAAATAGAATTGAATCCAGGTGCCAGTACACTAGCAAATAATCCAGGACACAGACATCTTCAGGTTTTGTTTTTCTATGGGAAAAGCTTTATGCTCATCACGTACCCTGATGATAATGTGGAACTGCATAATAAGCTTATACCCACTAAACCCCATTCGGCCTCTTATTTCCAATCTCTCGGAACATTTGCACTAAATCACTTAAAGAAACACACAGACACCCACGAGTTTCCAATTAGTTTTTTGAAGATATGCACTTATTATTAGATTACACAAAAGCAATAAATACTAACGCATAATTACACTTTACAATAACCTACCGTACACATAAAACAACAGCACTATAGGATACAAATTATTTCGCAATAGAACTTCAGAAATAATAAAAACGCTAATTTCTAATGGGCTAATCAAATTTACTAATCCTTTACTGAAGAAAAATGATGAAATAATTATGTTGATAGATCCTTCCTTCCAATCCTTCCATCTCTTTAAAATAAATAGTCTCGTCTAACTAGCGCGGTTGCCATTTCCGATACTATCATTATACAGAAAAGTATTACAGAAGGAAATTCTATTCTAATTCTTCATTATTTTATGAATATAACCTTATAAAACATCGAAAGTGGCAACGCCGTATTTTTAAGTATTAACCCCAGCCACTGCAGTCGCGTAAAGAATAGCCAACCCGATTGTCCAAGATCAGCTGTTTAAAGAAGCGGGCCGGTTTCCTACTGTTTTTTCAAGCAGATTTGTGTGTTAAATTGTGTGTTAATACTTAAACCCGAGTTTAAATTATTAAGTTATTTGTTCTTTTCGCGACGGCAGTGCCCCAGTCCAGCAGTTCAATATCGATCGACGGAACCAACGTGTTATTTATTTTTAAAATTTTTAGACGTTAAATACATTATTTCCCAGACCACTCAGCCAATAAGGGCGTATTTTTGTCTATACAGTAGGACTTTAAAATACTAATTCAGATTGATGTGTTCATGAGACGCGATTTTGTGAGATTATTGTGCCGGTTTGTTTTTGTTCGGGTTACCTAGGTACTTTTATAAATTAAGTTGGTTTTAAATAAGTCCGAAAAGCTAAATAAAATTGCATTTTTTTTTCTAAAGGGTAAGTGGCATTTATAAACTTTTAAGTTGTCCAGATCTATCGGGTGTCGTTCGAATTGAACAAATGAGAACATACCTGACCATTTATAAACTCCGCGGCGGTTCGTTCGAATCAGTTCAAGTTTATAAATCAGAGATTGTTTCCCAGCGAACTGAACGTAAAAGTTTATAATAATGTACCCTGAAAAATAAACAACTTGCAATCTGTCAAACGGTTATTGACTTTGTAAAGAGTTTACCCTGAAGATATGACAACACTGTTGACATAAGTTGCTTTGTTTACTCTCCTGACAGGGGCACCACGTGGTCATTTTTGGTTTGACATAAGGTCATGTACAGGTCATGTACAGGGCATATTAAATTAAAGCGCCATTTCTTCAATTTGTTTTCATCTCAGGAATTGCCGATTTAAATATAATACGTCATTTCCGTAACACCTCCTGTATTTTCCGAAAATTCATTAGTTCTTACTATGTATACAGGGTCCGCAAACGAAGCGTGGACGGAAGATTAAATCGTTATCGAAGAACTTATCATCAATACTAAAACAGCTTGAGATATTGGATTAAAAGCAGCATGTTTTAAAAATATTTTACATTATACAGGGTGGCCCAAAAAAGTGTGACAGCATAAAGTTATATTTTTTAAATGGGACACCCAGTATTTTATTGCATATTTAGGTTCGTATTACTATCGTTTATAAGTGCCCAAAATTTTATTTAATTTGGTTTAGTAGTTTCGGAGAAATAAATTAAAAACTAAAAAAAAAAGTTTTGCAGTCCTGAATAAAAAAATCAAAAAAACAATCCAGAACTATTTTTTTAACCTCGGCATTAACTGAAATTTATGACAAGAGGTCTAGAGATACTATGAATGTAATTGCGTTTATTTATTTTATACAGGGTGTTCATAATAAGCTTTCAAAAACCCCACATTTTAAAATAATTTTTCTAAAGTTTTTCAAATGGAACACCCTGTATATTATTTGGCTATTTGACGTAGAATTCATAGACAATTTTTTTTTCTAATACAAGCATATAAGTTATATCCAGCCGTTTTCGAAATAATTGTAAATATCATAAATTATGTTGTTTAAATAGAGTTTTTATTGGGAAATTTTGTTATAGGCGACTAGACTAATAATTGTAAACTAAAGTAAATGTTCAAAATAGCTTCCTTTAACTTAATTTAATGATTTTCCTCTACTGCCAACAGAACTCCTAATTCATTTTCTTCATTAATAACGGGTTTATTGATTATCATCCTTTTTGTGTACGCAGTGCTTCCTGTTGCTACAAATCGTTGCAGCAATTTCTCTCAATATCTGGATAATTTTCAGCATACACTCGGCTCGCGAGGAGGCAATGTCTTGCACATTCACCCATCATATTTACCATTTCTAAAGTTGTAAAATTCGACATTTTGTGTAAGTTAGTACTTAATTTCGACGACTGCACAAATGTAAATAATTTTATTTGGCTGTCATATTCACAATCTAAACAAAAAAAAATCATGGCAACTCGCTTAAGAATAAAAAATAAAATTAAATAAATAAAAGTAGCAAAAATGTAGGCTTTTAAAATTTATATCGAAATAACTAAAATACGGTAATCTCTAAGAGTAAAAGGAAGCTATTTTGAACATTTACTTTAGTTTACAATTATTAGTCTAGTCGCCTATAACAAAATTTCCCAATAAAAACTCTATTTAAACAACTAATTTATGATATTTACAATTATTTCGAAAACGGCTGGATATAACTTATATGCTTGTATTACAAAAAAAAATTGTCTATGAATTCTACGTCAAATAGCCAAATAATATACAGGGTGTTCCATTTGAAAAACTTGAGAAAAATTATTTTAAAATGTGGGGTTTTTGAAAGCTTATTATGAACACCTTGTATAAAATAAATAAACGCAATTACATTCATAGTATCTCTAGACCTCTTGTCATAAATTTCACTTAATGCCGAGGTTAAAAAAATAGTTCTGGATTGTTTTTTTTTGATTTTTTTATTCAGGACTGCAAAACTTTTTTTTTTAGTTTTTAATTTATTTCTCCGAAACTACAAAACCAAATTAAATAAAATTTGAGGCACTTATAAACGATAGTAATACGAACCTAAATATGCAATAAAATACTGGGTGTCCCATTTAAAAAAATAAAACTTTATGCTGTCACACTTTTTTGGGCCACCCTGTATAATTTAAAATATTTTTAAAACATGCCGCTTTTAATCAAATATCTCAAGCTATTTCAGTATTGTTGATAAGTTCTTCGATAACGATTTAATCTTCCGTCCACGCTTCGTTTGCGGACCCTGTATGTATAGAAATCACTGGCACCACAAATTAGAGTATAATTAAATATTTCTCTTAAATAATCAAATATCGTTTACTTATTAGTATTAAAATTATTTTTCAGATGGTCTAGAAGAAACCACGCAACTGCCACTTGGGTCCCTCCAAATTAAAAAATAGCTCACTGCAAAATGACGACCATTGTGGAACTGGAAAGTTGGCTGATGTACCAATATGTTGCCATCGAATGTTCAAACTGTCTTTGTAAGTATTGTAAATTAATATAGTGGCAACATTTCACATAGAAAAACTCATATTGTGTCTTCCCTTGGCATATGGTAGGGAAGTTATGACAGGGGAGAGACGTTTCCCAAGTTAAAATATTGCGTCATAAGATGGCGGGGGAGAGAACCACCGATCTATAACTTTGAATACGTACAACTTATGTGGGTGCGCAGTAAAAAGTTAAATGATTATGAGTGAAAAAATGGGTTGGTGCGCACGGTTTACCGGTCATATTTTTAAAGGTTGCTCGGCGGTTGTCTTGCGCACAATGTTGTCTCCGTCATATAGGCAACCCCGTCGGTATTGGTGCCGGTTTGGTTGCCAACCGACGACGTGAACCAACGATGACCGTCCAGAACCGAAATCAGTCGTAGGGATGTAACGATATTAAAAATCTATCGATACGTGGACAATAGATGTCAAAATTAATTCTAAAAGTGGCTTTTCAGTGATATAGGGAGAACATTAATATGAGAATAAGATTAGAAACAGAATATTTAAATAGTTTTATACTGATATTCGACTACATGTTCGTTTGAATGGACAGCTACAGTACAGAATAGCATTTGAGTTTTATCGCTGAAGTTTCTAAACGAAATATAGAATAATCATAAAAATCAGTTTCTAAAGGCCGTGTTAGAGTCGGAAATTTTTTCTCTTGCGCCGGCAATTATAATGGCACGTATTCATGCGCAGTAAACCGTTCTCGATCAGCTGGAGCATTGTCAACGGTCAGAACAGCAGTTGGTGCTGTCGAAATCCCTAAAATACCTCCAGAATTAGAGATGGGCAAACCTGTTCGTTTTGATTACCAGTTAAAGCAGCTACTGCTATTTACAAATAGGAGGTGCAAAAAGTTGTTGTTGTTAGCACTCCATAAGTTTAATAAAGAATGTAAACTGCTAATTTAAGTACCAGTGGGTTTAAATGGCCATTACCTGTTCATACCTGCTTCGACCAAATAATAAACAGTTAAAAATAACCGAATAATCCATGTCTACCCAATTGCGCCGGCATTGGTAATTAAAATGGCGCGTGCCCCATTTCTGGTAATGAGAGACAGCTGATCGGGAACGGTGTACTGCGCATGAATCCGTGTCATTTTAATTGTCAGAAGAGTAGAATTTCCGACTGTAGTACGGAGAACGGTGTACAGCGCATGAATCCTTGTACAGTACGTTTCACGAAATTTGGATACGACTTAATGATTTCCTGGGTCGGTCCCATTGTGTCGACAAGAGCTTGGCAATAAATAAGTGAAGTATGAAGGGACGGACTAAGGAAAACAAGTAATGATATGATTATATTAATGTAATCAAATGAAATAACATTTTTTTTAAATATTACTAGTCATATTTATTTACATTTATAATGTCATTCTATAGATAGTTCTGTTTCGCTATAGCTATCCTCATCAAAATTAATTTTAATTGGATTAATTATACGATCCAGACTAATATACGAATTTTCTACAGTTATTACGTGACGGACTGAATTTTTCCAACTACCTGGGGGAATATCATTAAAGCATTTTCGTATTAATTCTACAACACTAGAACTTAAAGTCGGAGAAATATTTTCAGACCTAAGCAGCGCTGCTCTATGGGGTTAAAAATGCAATAATAGGGTGGGAGCCGTAGCACTGTATGTCCAATTTCTTCTGCCAATGTGTCACAAACATATACTTTTTTATACAAAATGTCTTTAAAACTTCTAAAAGATCACTTTTTTTATAACCTTCTTCAAAATATATATCATTTGCCGCCATGTAGTTCTGAATCTCCAATTTTGTATTATTTGAGCTTGGAGCTTTATGTAATTGGCGACTGTGATAGCTCGCATTGTCCATTACTATCACGCTATTCTGAGGAATGTTTGGTAAAAGACAATTCTTGAACCATTCCTCTTAAACTAACAAATTTTACCACAAAAAGATATTTAAATATAAATTAAGCAACCTAACCTACCTGATGTACCTATATTTAATTATAATTATTACAATCCGGTCCTTTCCACATAATAATAACAAACGGTCATAAATAATGGGATGGCCACAGGTACTTTTACTGCAGTCATTAAGTTATATCCATTTTTCGTGAACCAATCTTTATTATAATTGCCATTGCTGGCGCCATAAAAATTCCCGACTGTAATACGGCTTTAAGAACTACTGGTTACGAATTTGTCAGTTAAACAAACCCGAACAAACCTATGTTTAATAAAGGAAAGTACTAAAAATAAATGTTAAATATGTAAAACGCACAACTACCAAAAAATGAGACGGCAAACCGCAAATTATGGAGGATTAAGTTCTATTGTAGCTATGCAATTAGCGATTTAATGTGGTAATTGTTATTAACAATGTATTTGTTTGGGGAACGACAAAAATAACAATACAAAGAATTATTTTATTGTTAGATAAAACGTGTTTGTTCTGTGTTCGAGATGAGAAAGTTTTTGCACATATGAGATGACATTTTGAGGACGAAACATTCATTTTTTTAAAATTATTTCTTTATTACGTTGCCTGTCACTGTTGTCATTTATTATTTTGTTGTAATTAGGGAATCCAATCCCGCAAATGCGGGATCCCGCGGTGATTTAGCGGGATTGACATTGCGAGATTAAACGTGCGGGATTTGCGGGACTTGATGTGGGTGCTGTATGTTAATAAAAAGTTGTTTTATGCAATTAGAAACAGAGTAGAGTAGCAGGAGAATATTTATTGCATATAGGTACAATACAATAGTACGACTAGTTTAACGGTTACATGTTACATTGATTTTGAAAGTATTTTCTTTTTTTTTATGATCAAACACAAGCACTATAGGAAAAGTCCTTTAGGGCACTCTGGGAGTGGTGCGTGTGCGCAAAAAGCGATGCACGTTGGTTTTGAATCGTTGGAGGTTATATTCGTTGGGAAAAACGACCTCGGGGACGAAGTCCTCCAGATGAAAGAATTCTTAAATAATGAAGTTCGAGGAGTACTAAGCTGAACCACAGATGGATGGCGGCAGTGGTTTGTCGTGTATTTCTGCTATTCGTCGCTCTGGGCGGAATTAAAGGGCACCTTCCATGAAGATATCTGTAAAAGAGAGTAAAATCCCCAACCTGTCTTCGATGTTCTAGGCTGTCGAGGCTCTTCGTCAGCTCGTGGTCTCTGATCAGACGAAGGGCCCTCCTTTCGATGGAATCCAGTAACCGAAGAGTATGTTTGGGTGCAGAGCTCCAGACATGAGAGCAGTACTCTAGTGATGGTCGAATCTGGGCCTTGTATAGTGTCAAAAGTTGTTGAGGTGTGTACAACTTTCTGGTTCGGAAGAGTACCCCAAGCTTCTGAGAAGCTATCTTGGCGATTGCCACAACGTGGTTATGCCAAGACATATTTCCTCCCAGATTGACGCCCAGCAAATTAATAGATGAAGCCAGTGGGATTGCGTGCCCGTCCATGACTATATCCGGTTCTGTAATGTTAACCTTTTTAGAGAAAACTGCTGCCTGAGTTTTTTAAGCGTTAAATTCGACTTGGTTACTGTCACCCCAAGCCAAAATTTCTTCCAGGTCTTTGTTGATGCGTGATCCTTCATGCTGTCTGCGAAGATGTGCGTCGGCAGCCGATGTTTGCTCATTCAAAGAGAAAGATGAGATTAAGTTTCGGAGAAAATATAACATGTTTAATGTTTAATCTTTTAGATTTGATCTTATTTTATTGCACATATCTCGTTCAAGGTGAATGTCGAACTCCTTCAGTTTTTTTTTCAAGAGCAATTACACATGATGCTGCAGGAAAGCTACCGAACATTCTCACTAGTCCTAAGTTCCAAAGACTAACTGCTCCAGCATTAGAAACGTGAAGATTCAAATTTAAATAGCGTCGATTTCTTAAGGATTACCACTCATCATTGGAGTTTTTTAAGGCTCCAAGCTCTTTGATTGATTTCTTTTAAATTGATTCTCCGTAGGCCGTTACCATACCTTGAATTGAACTGGCAGAAGAAGGCAATTTGTGGCCCTCTGATTCGAATAGTTGGCGCATATCGGTCGATGTGATAAACTTTCCAAAGGGTATACCATCTTTAGCTACCATTCGAGACATTCTTTCCTCCATCGAAACTTTTTTCTCAGATGAAAAAAAATCTGTAATTTTCATTTTCTTAGGTAGCAAAGAAGAACTAACATCTGAGCGCTTAGCAATAGAACTAAACGAACTACTCGAACTGATGGTACTAGCTTTCATTTCCTGTGTTATTTTATCAATATCAACACTAGCTGCTCTGGACTTTCAAATTAATATTATGCTTTGTTTGTAAGTGGGTGTGAAGACATTTGGCGGAACGAGCAGAGATTTTGATAATGCTAGGGCATAACTTACATTTAGCTGTACGACCATTTTCAGACTTTAAGAAGCAATTCCAAACTAAACTTGAACCTTTATTATATTTGTAAACTAAACTGACACTGGATACTCGTAGAATAACGCCCTTACTTTCGCACGTACGCAAGAAAACTGCCAGCACGGCGGGGAATCCCCGACGCGTCGACCAAAAAGACCGCAGTTTATTGTTTGCTATCCCGCAAATCCGCGGGAACGATGGGCTCAATCCCGCAGGTTTGTGGGATCAAAGTTTGCGTGCGGGATTGGATTCCCTAGTTGTAATCACCGTTTGGTTTAATTTTTATTGTTAGTTATCCATTTTTCTATTATTTTATTTTTACGTTGTTTTTTTTTAGAAATTTATAGTCACTTTTCATTCCATCACGTGTACCATTTGGTTATTTTTTAAAGTGCTGACGTTAAATGAAGAAGCCAGGTAAGCAGTTTTTCTTTTTTTTGTGTTTCCTTTTTTTTAATTTGATTTATAAAATTAAAATATTATTAATTTATAATCCTTCGTTTGAAAGCATTTTCGAACACTTGTTTATACCGGGTGTTATGGAAATGACGTATTATATTTAAACCGGCAAATCCAGAGATGAAAATAAATTGAAGAAAAATAACCATAAATGGCGCTTTGAATTATTAAGCGAAATCAATCGAATCGAATCGCTTTATATGAAATCTCAAAATTTACGTGGCCGCTCCTGAGGCCCTGAGGTTAACGCATTATAAGCGATGTTGTCATATTGCAACACAGAATTCTAAACGCACGTGTTCAGTTTTTGACACAAGACGTCTTTGACGCGCGTTATTACTTCTTTTTCACACTTTTTAGACAAAGAAAACTACAATTTTAAGGTACATACTCTCTTACCTTCGATCTTATTTTAAAATAATCCGTTTTATAATTAAATTCCATAAAAAAATAAAACACAAAAAGTATGTTTTTCAACAGAACCAACAGTAGATAATATCACAAAAATTTTGAAATCACATCACAACATTTATTATTATGAATTATTTCACAACAAAAAAAAATCGAGCAATTCAACTAAAAAACGTTTAAAATTCGTATACGTCAAGCACGTGGCACCCTCGACGTCGTGGAGCCAACGTCGTTCCACTCCCGAATCTCGAAACATACTGAAGTATGAAGCGGCGCGCGGCCGGTATTCAAGCTACGGCGAGACACGCGGTGTGATCTGACAACACTGTTAGTGTACTCTAGTGACCCACATTGTTGCTAAGTGAATCCAGATGACACGGCGCGTGGGTAAAAAGGGGTTTTATCTTCGTATTTAGATATTCGATTAAAAAAAAAGAAAGTATGTAGACTTTCTGGAGGACATCCAAGGAGTCACCCATTTAAATATAATAAGTCATTTCCATAACACCCTGTATTGAAATTACCCCCTGAAGTTACCGGCCGTATTTCAGAAACGCCCTGTATTGACTGAAAACCCGGATAACCCAACCTTTTTATTATTATTTTTATTGATGTTTTATCTCGTGTATTTTTACATTACTTCCTTTTGACCTACTTTCGCGCTTACTTATAAAATTTCTCGTTTCATGGAATATTAAATCTATATGGGAGGGTCACTAATTCATTAAATTAAACTGTTTATTTTATGAGGTGACCAGAGATTATAAAAAGCGAACTTGGGTTTTTTCCTTGATGAAGTTTAAACGAACATAAAAATTATCCCTAAAAATTAAATATTTTTTGTGAATAATAAAAGCCATTTAGGTGACCACCTGCTGGACAGTAGTCAGATATCAGCTCAAACAATATTAATATTATTTTTTTTAATTGAAAGAACGTGAACAGTAATAAAATTATTCCAGTTATTAAATATTTGCTGTTATTTCATTCCTAACGTCATTTCCATTACAGGGAATATTAACTAACTCAACATGGTAATTTTTATTGTATTTTTCGATCGATAATTAAATTCTAAGCAACTTTTATAGGGCATGTTTTTGTCGGACTCCAGTTTTTGAGATATCTGGACTTTTTGTAATTATTTGACAACTGACTCTGAGGCGGACGCCTACGGGACTGTCTAAATAAATGTGGCCGCCTAATAGGGTGTTCGCCCGTGGGAAATTTGTTATTAGGTAATATGTAAATGCAAAATTATTACTATGTATACAGGGTGTTATGGAAATTACGTATTATATTTAAACCGGCAAATCCCGAGATGAAAATAAATTGAAGAAAAAACCCATAAATGGCGCTTTGAATTATTAAGCGAAATATACACTTTATATGAAATCTCAAAATTTACGTGGCCGCTCCTGAGGCCCTTCGCAATCAATATTTCATTGAGACAGTCTCGAGGTTCAAAAGAGGTTAGCGCATTATAGCGATGTTGTCATATTGCAACACAGAATTCTAAACGCACGTGTTCAGTTTTTGACAACAAGACGTCTTTGACGCGCGTTATCACTCATTTTTCAACCTTTTTAGACAAATAAAACTACAATTATTTTAAGGTACATTCTATCTTACCTTCGATCTTATTTTAAAATAATCCGTTTTATAATTAAATTCCATAAAATAATAAAACACAAACAGTATGTTTTCAACAGAATCAACAGTAAATAATATCGCACAAATTTGAAATCACATCTCAACATTTCTTATTATGAATTATTTTACAACAAGAAAAAATCGGGCAATACAACTAACAAAACGTTTAAAATTCGTACACGTCAAGCACGTGGAGCTCTCGACACGACGACGTTCCACTCCCCAGTCTCGAAACATACTGAAGTATGAAGGGCACGCCGACAGTATTCAACTAAGGGCGAGACACGCTGTGTGATCTGACAACACTGTTAGTATACTCTAGTGACCCACATTGTTGCTAAGTGAATCCAGATGGAACGGCGCGTGGGTGAAAAGGGTCTTTACCTGAGTATTTAGATATTCGATTTAAAAAAAAAGTATGTAGACTTTCTCTAGGACTGCCTAGGAGTCACCCATTTAAATATAATAAGTAATTTCCATAACACCCTGTATGTATGTACAAATAAAGATGACATAATAAAAATACACTAGTTTTAGTTAAGATCAAAATCTAATAACGTAGTTTGACGTGTTTGCGTTTTAAACTTGCAATCTAGAAAATGTAATTCCAAGTATGATAACAATTCCATTGCTGTAGAGTCACCTCTATTATTTGCATACTCTTGTAATTCCTTTGCCATGCTAATGGCTTGTTGATAATTGTTGACATTTGTTTGATTATTGCATTCAAGTTTTTCATCAGATTCGTCTGATATTGATGTGGATTCAGTTTGGGCTACATAATCGGTAGGAATAGGTTCACTATCATCTTCTAATAGCACATTGCTGTCAATGTTAATGAACTCGCCCAAATCATTGTTATCAAATTAAAAACTTCCCTAACATCAATTTTCTCTTTCAGACTCAAAACGCGACGTTTTTCTGTCATTGTTTACTATTTTAACCTTACAACCTTAGATTATACAACTCTCCTTGCAACTCACAAATAAACGGCTGACTGCTGTCGGGGAATCACACATACTTTCATTCGGCGCGAAGTCCTTTCGCTCTGCCACGCATACGCGATTGGTTGCCGGTCTGTCTTCAGAGAGTTTTTGCACCGTACTTATTCATCTCCCAAATACTTTTAAAATTTTTTTTGTGCGTTTAAAGGAGCATTTTTGCACTCTTTGTATGAAAACAGACTGTCCGCGTCTGCCCAAAGGAGAGTCCGCCCAAGAGAGGTTAATTTTCATGGAATTTCATATACCTAGTTCCGGATTGTCCGCTTATCAGACGTGTCCGTTACGAGCGGTTTAATTGTAATTATTTTCCCTTTGCTCTTGGACTAAACAATTTTTCTTACCGAATAGCTAGAAGATCAGTAAATCTAAAAAAAAATTCAAACTTGTCATAAAATGTACAGGGTGGTCACAGTTTAAGGTTTATTCTGAAAAAATGCGACCATGAAAAACTTTTTTATTTTAAATGGAACACCCTGTATATTTTATCACAAATTGGTTGTTCTTTAAAATGAGCATGTCCTATATTTATATCAAAGCGATTCTTCCAAAAATCAAATTTACTGCAACAATACTATTTCTTATTTATATTGAGATATAATATGTATATTATTATCCATTGTATGTATAATCAACTAAAATATCCGGAAGTTCATCAACCACATGTTCCTATTTTAGTCGCGTATCTGGTAACGTAAAAAAGTGCATCGATTCACAAAGGAACATATTATAAGTTGCTCGACAGGAAGTGGAGAAATTTTAAACTAAGTTAAGATATGAAACGCCTAAGGATGGATCTTTAATGCCAACTTTGTTGATAGATTGAAGTTTTCTAAACTAATAGAACATAGCTTCTCTCATTGTATGAGTTAAAGATCGAATACGCGGCTAAACAGGTCCGTAATCAGGGGCTTTTACGCGTTTACAACAAGAAATTGCTAATGTGAATTATAATGTGGACTGGTTAACTTAATGCAAATAAATCCTTGTATAGTTGATATTTTATTCTCTAATCTCCTAAAATAATTGGACTGATGCCGCCCTGGCGGTGTTCGACTGTAAAGACGCCGTCGCCTTGCAAAAAATAATATTTAAAATAAACAATTTAAAAGAGGATTTTTATTTCTATTGCTAAAAAGAGAACGAAGTTAGTCCGTTATGTTATATTTATTTAAATTGCATACACAAAAATCATTTAGAATAAAATAAACAACATAAGACCGCAGTTTACCGTTTTAAAATCAATATTTACCGCTTTTAGTCAGTAAAGGAAATCTCGGAACCCTAGATTGCGATGATTTTATCTAGCCATATCTAATAAAAATAATGGAAAATAAATTCAGTACCTTATCGCCGGCAGTGACATTTTTGAAAAGAACGTACCGGAGTGTAGTTATTTTTGTTGGTCATAGTGCTATTGTTGTTGACTCACATCTTTACCTAATACGCGTGATTCAATAGTATGTTGTTAATATTTTGAAATCGCCGTAATATATGATGTTTACAGGAAAATATCTCTTTCTAGACAAAATTATCCTGAAAGAAACAACAATAAACTAGCCTTATTGCAGTAACATTTTTGAAAAGAACGTACCAGAGTATAGTTATTTTTGTTGGTCATAGTGCTATTGTTGTTGACTCACATCTTTACCTAATATGCGTGATTCAATAGTATGTTGTTAATATTTTAAAATCGCAGTAATATGACGTTTACAGGAAAATACCTCTTTGTAGACAAAATTATCCTGAAAGAAACAACAATAAACTAGCCTTGTTGTAGCTATTGTGTGTAATTTTATAGTAAGGTAATCCGTTTCTTTTTGAATATACAGAGGGTGTCAAAATTATACCCTGGTTTATGATTTTTTGAGTAGTACGTACTTTCGATGAAATCGCTTTCCAAAAATGTAAGCATTTAGAACTTATTTCAAGCGGTGTTGAAGATTTGGAAAGGGTATCGGCCTTGAGTGATAATAATGCTTGTTTTTTAAATAATAACTTAAAAACCATCATATCGGTGCCTACTGTAACTGTAGAGCGGCGAGGTAATATTTATTTTTAACGTTTTCTACGGAATTTTTATTTACAGTTATGACAGAAAGTACCTTCAAAGCCAGAGACATCGGTCTACGGGCGCAAAAGAAAATTCTCAGTCGCATGGCGGGGAAAAACATTGCGAAAGTGTTCATCGACGACGTCACAGCCTCGCTTTTAGACAATTTGTACCGATTGGCGAAACAATACGTAAGTTTATAGTATTTGCAGAATTATACCGTTGATCTTTTGACTGCAATAAAACCTCATTCGACCATAAAATAAATAAGGAAATCCCAAATTTTAAAACCTTTTCGAGCAGAGCCGGACCAGGTATACAAATTCAATTTATACCTGTGCCTGATGCATATATAAATACAAAGTGATTTTTAATAATTTTAATCTTTTAGTGGTTTTCCGGCGAGTAATTTTTAGTTAGGCTTATTAGTGGTAGAATGTGGCGTCCTTGGAATTGTGCTGATAGGGGGGCATCTTCAAGTCCAAAGTCATTTTTAAAAGAAAGCATTTATCTACCGATGCCAAACTAATAATTAAAAATGTGTATCAATCGTTGTTGAGTAGAAATTTGAATTCGATGGATGCTTTAGCAGAGACGTCTACTTTGACAAAAACTCCTTTATCTTCGTTAAGAGTCATACACCTGTTAATCCTAGAAAAAATCGGAGTGATTCTGGCACATTTAGAAGCATTGACGAAAATTACATGGATTTATTAAGAAGAAGAAAGATTTACCAAATGTATGCACAAACTGTACCCACTTTGATTTCCCTCAAAGAGCGGCTGATTAAAGACGAAACAAATACATCTTGTAGCCTTTCAAGCCTTAGGAAAATATTGCGTAAAATGGGTTTTAAATACCGAAGCATTGATAAAAGACAAACATTAATGGAATCTCAACGTTTACGGGAATGGAGACTTAAATATTTAACAGCTGTTAAACAATTTAGAGACGAAAATCATCCAATTGTTTACCTTGACGAAACATGGTTCGATACCCATGACACTCCAAGAAAAGGTTGGGATGATTCTTCCAAAAAATGTCAAACCAAGGCACCATCAAATAAAGGCAAAAGAATCACAATATTGCATGCTGGTTCAGAGAATGGGTTTGTTCCAAATTGTCTGTTTCTTTCAGCTAAAAACATAGCAGATTCTTCTTTAGGTTACCATCACGATACCGACGCACAACTTTTTGAAGATTGGTTTAAACATAAACTCCTTAAAAATATACCTGAAAATAGCGTCATTGTAATGGACAATGATAGTTATCATAGTCGGCAAGCAAAAATCATTCTCAATTCTAATAATACAAAAGCAGAAATTCAAAATTTTATGATTGAAAATGATTTATATTTTGAAGAAACTTACAAAAAACGAGAACTGCTAGAAGTATTAAAAGCTTTTAAAATAAATAAGGAATACGAGTATGATAAACTTGCGGCAGAAAATGGACATACAGTGTTGCGTCTTCCTCCGTACTATTGTATATTCAATCCTATTGAGCTAATATGGCACCAATTAAAATCCAGTATTAGGAGAAATAATATTTCTCCTACATTAAATGCATCTGTAGTAGAATTAATTAAAAACGGAGTAAGAAAAATTTCTGCAGACAGCTGGAAAAACTGTGTACAGCATGTACTTAAGGTGGAAAATTCTTACAATTGTATGATTACAAATGTTCAACCCTTAATTATAAGTTTAGGCTTAGATGAAGATAGTGATAGTGATACAGAGTTAAAGTTTGAATAAGTCATCAATAGTTTCTTAGAATTTAATTAATTTTTATTGTACTTGTTATTCTAATAGTTATACTTTTAAATTATATTATTTTCAATTATCATTAATTGTTATCATTATTTTACATTTATTATCTAAAAGGTAAAGGTATCTAAAACTAAAAATACCTATCTATTTATTTTAAATTATAAAAATAAATCATGTGTTGTGGTATACATTTTCAAGCCGGCCCTGATCCCATTTATTGAGCTTTGAGGAGGTTGAGGCGTATACAATAGGGTTTAATCAGGTAGTTTATTTATGGCAGTAAGAGTCAACGGTATAATTCTGCAACAACTATACACAACGACAAATTCTACCCTTCTTATAACGCAATAATGGACTAATTAATTTTTTTTTTCAGTCAAATAACAAGAAAGAGGCCGAAAAACTAATAAAAAATATCATAAAGGTTGTGATCAAACTGGGGGTGCTTCACAGGAACAATATTTTATCGGAAGAAGACTTGAAGCTAGCGGAAAAGTTTAAAGCCAAGTTCAGAATGGCAGGTACGAATATAAACTTGTAGTGGCCAAAAAAAAACAACACTATTGGCGATTTGTATACGATTGTATCTCTCTTGTATACTAATATTACTTAATAACCTTACCAGGTGCACAAAGGAATCATATGTCGGTCCTGTGCCAGCGAGGATACTTTGGTATGTGACCCATCAGGAAGATTCCTGACGTTTTCCCACCCAATATAGCGTTAGTCTTAACGAGAATGGGCGTTACAGTTTTATTCCTTGATCAAATTAAAAATATTTCTATGTGAGATAATTTCTATTTCTTACAAACAAAAATTCATTTTTAAAAAAGCTACGTCGCCTTTTTTTATACCAAAAAATAAATAACGTAAAGGTTTGCTCCCTCACAATACAGGGTGATTCACGACGAGCTTGCATTAGAACTTCATGGAGAACTACTGAATATATGTTTCTGAAACTTTGGGGATTTAGGTTTATCGATATGCGCTCTTTAACTAAAATATTCACATGTTTTTGTCATTTCCGGTTATACCGGAAGTAGCTGCCAACTTTCGTTTCTTAAATACAACATGGCAATTTTTATTATATTTTTCGATTAAGCGTTAAATACTAAGCACACTTTATAGGACATGCTTTTGTCAGACTCTGTTAGTTTTTGAGATATCTGGACTGTTTGTAATTATTTGGCAAATCCATTACGATGAAATAATCCATATAATTTTTTTACCTTAGCTCTTGGACTAAAAATTTTTTCTCATCGAATCTAGAAGATCACCAAGTCTCAAAAATATTTTAAATTCGGTAGAAAATGTACAGGGTGGTCAGAATTCAAGGTTCATTGTGAAAGAATTCAACCATTAAAAACTTTCTTATTTTAAATCGAACACCCTATATATTCTTGTTTAATTTGATGGCAAATTAGTTGTTCTTTTTAAATAGTATTTACTGTCCTATACCTATATCAAAGCGTTTTCTCAAAAAATCCAATTTTATCCGAAAATACTATTTGTTCAAGTGTGCTATGACAACAATTGTACTTAGGGGCTGTATAATGATGTCTATACGAGGAAAAGTGATTTATTGCTTGAAAATACAACATTTTAAAGCGTTTCTTAATTGAAGATATAAATAAAATGCAGTTGTTTTAAATTGAATGGTTTAAACATTATTTTCTTTTTAAATAGCAAGGAAACAAGTTTCTAAGCTTAAAGCTAATTCTTTAATTAAAAATGTGTTTGAAAATTATACCTAATATCTTTTGATTATATTTTTAAAATATGTTCGAAATAATTGCCATTTACTTCCAAGCATTTATGTATTCTTTTCATCATACTATTTCTTGTAGCATTCCTAATTTCTCGTGCAGTGAGAGATTGAAATGCTGCCCTCGCCCTTTTTAATTAAATTTTCCTTCAGTATCTCTTTAGTACATGGGTGGGCAACGTCCGGCCCGCGGGCCGGGCCCGGCCCGCTGTATGATTTGATCCGGCCCGCGAGACATTTTGAAAAATCTTAAAAATTATATTAAAAAATTAAAAATATTACACGACTTACTCATACTCACGGAAGCAAGTGAACGAGCAAGCCGAGTGGCGGAGCAATTTTCGAACAGATTTAGCGATTTCAAAAACATGGAAGTCTGTTTCAATTTATTTGCTACTCCAACAAAAAGTAATGTACAAAATGCTCCAATACACTTGCAAATGGAGTTGATCGAGATTCAAGAAAACTCACTCCTAAAATCTAAATTTGAAGACGTGGAGTTGTGCGATTTCTACAAAAAATACCTCGAAGAAGACCATTTTCCGCAGCTTAGAAAATTCGCAAGAAGATTGATTTGTGCCTTTGGCAGTACTTACAAATGCGAACAGTTCTTTTCAATGATGAAAGTTAATAAGTCAAAACATCGTACAAGGCTGACTGACGATAATTTGGAAAATTCCTTACGTCTTTGTATCAGTGGAATTAATCCAAACATCGATGGATTAGTTTCCCAAATTCAAGCTCAAATGTCTCATTGATTTCGGTGTCGCTATTTAACATTATATATTTTTTTATAATATACAGGGTCCGCAAACGAAGCGTGGACGGAAGATTAAATCGTTATCGAAGAACTTATCAACAATACTAAAACAGTTTGAGATATTGGATTAAAAGCGGCATATTTTAAAAATATTTGACATTATACAGGGTGGCCCAAAAAAGTGTGACAGCATGAAGTTATATTTTTTTAAATGGGACACCTAGTATTTTATTGCATATTTAGGTTCGTATAACTATCGTTTATAAGTGTCTCAAATTTTATTTCATTTGGTTTTGTAGTTTCAGAGAAATAAATTAAAAACTAAAAAAAAAAGTTTTGCAGTCCTGAATAAAAAAATAAAAAAAAATAATCCAGAACTATTTTTTAACTTCGGCATTGAGTGAAATTTATAACAAGAGGTCTAGAGATACTATGAATGTATTTATGCTTATTTATTTTATACAGGGTGTTCATAATAAGCTTTCAAAAACCTCACATTTTAAAATAATTTTTCTCAAGTTTTTCAAATGGAACACCCTGTATATTATTTGGCTATTTGACGTAGAATTCATAGACAAATTTTTTTTATAATACAAGCATATAAGTTATATCCAGCCGTTTTCGAAATAATTATAAATATCATAAATTATGTTGTTTAAATAGAGTTTTTATTGGGAAATTTTGTTATAGGCGACTAGACTAATAATTGTAAACTAAAATAAATGTTCAAAATAGCTTCCTATTACTCTTAGAGTTTATCGTATTTTAGTTATTTCGATATAAATTTTAAAAGCCTACATTTTGCTACTTTTATTTATTTAATTTTATTTTTTATTCTTAATCGAGTTGCCATGATTTTTTTTGTTTAGATTGTCACTATGACAGCCAAATAAAATTATTTACATTTGTTTAGTCGTCGAAATTAATTACTAACTTACACAAAGTGTCGAATTTTACAACTTTAGAAATGATAAATATGATTTTTATGCTGGGTGAATGTGCAAGAAATTGCCTCCTCGCGAGCCGAGTGTATGCTGAAAGATATCCAGATATTGAGAGTAAGCCGAGAAACCTTCAAGAAGTTGTTGCAAAAATTTGTAGCAACAGGAAGCGTTGCGTACACAAAGAGGATGATAATCAATAAACCCGTTATTAATGAAGAAAATGAATTAAGAGTTCTGTTGGCAGTAGAGGAAAATCATTAAATTAAGTAAACGGAAGCTATTTTGAACATTTACTTTAGTTTACAATTATTAGTCTAGTCGCCTATAAAAAAATTTCCCAATAACAACTATTTAAACAACATAATTTATGATATTTATAATTATTTCGAAAATGGCTGGATATAACTTATATGCTTGTATTACAAAAAAAAAATTGCCTATGAATTCTACGTCAAATAGCCAAATAATATACAGGGTGTTACATTTGAAAAACTTGAGAAAAATTATTTTAAAATGTGGGGTTTTTGAAAGCTTATTATGAACACCCTGTATAAAATAAATAAACGCAACTCCATTCATAGTATCTTTAGACCTCTTGTTATAAATTTCTCTCAATGCCGAGGTTAAAAAATAGTTCTGGATTGTTTTTTTTGATTTTATTATTCAGGACTGCAAAAATTTTTTTTTTAGTTTTTAATTTATTTCTCCGAAACTACAGAACCAAATTAAATAAAATTTGAGGCACTTATAAACGATAGTAATACGAACCTAAATATACAATAAAATTCTGGGTGTCCCATTTAAAAAAATATAACTTTATGCTGTCACACTTTTTTGGGCCGCCCTGTATAATGTAAAATATTTTTAAAACATGCCGCTTTTAATCCAATATCTCAAGCTGTTTTAGTATTGTTGATAAGTTCTTCGATAACGATTTAATCTTCCGTCCACGCTTCGTTTGCGGACCCTGTATATATGTTTCTTTTATATTTATCTATTTATTTTAATAAATAAAATTAAATATTTTTGTATCGCAATTTTTTCACTCATCTCGGGGTTTTTTCAATTTATTTATTTACGGGACTAGCCCATTTTCGTAATAACAATATGTTTTTCAGAAAGTTTGCTGGATGAAACCTCTTTTTCGGAGAAAATATTTTTGTATCGCAATTTTCTAACTTTTCATTAGAGCGCTTGATCTTGAAAATTTCAAAAAAATTCGCCTATGGCGCTAATTGGAAACGGCACGCTTCGCTCGCCTGCGGAGGGTGTATGGTGTGCCACAGAAATAATCCCGTGTAGCCCGCTACCCATTTTACATTTATTATGTGGCCCTTTAGCCCAAAAGGTTGCCCATACCTTAGTACATCAGTATACAGCCCCTAAGTACAATTGTTTTCATAGCACACTGAACAAATAATATTTTCGGAATAAAATTGGGTTTTCTGAGAAAACGCTTTGATATAGGTATAGGACAGTAAACACTATTTACAAAGAACAACTAATTTGCCATCAAATTAAACAAAAATATACAGGGTGTTCCATTTAAAATAAGAAAGTTTTTAATGCTTGAATTCTTTCACAATGAACCTTGAATTGTTACCACCCTGTACATTTTATGCCGAATTTGAAATATTTTCGATACTTGATGATCTTCTAGCTATTCGGCGAGAAAAAACTTGTAGTCCAAGAGCTAAGGTAAAAAAATTATATGGATTATGTCATCGTCATGCATTTGCCAAATAATTACAAAAAGTCCAGATATCTCAAAAACTAACAGAGACTGACAAAGGCATGTTCTATAAAATGTGCTCAGTATTTAACGCTTAATCGAAAAATGTAATAAAAAATACCATGTTGTATTTAGAAACGAAAGTTGGCAGCTACTTCCTGTATAACCGGAAATGACAAAAACATGTGAATATTTTAGTTAAAGAGAGCATATCGATTAACCTAAATTCCCACAGTTTCAGAAACATATATTCTGTAATTCTCCATAAAGTTCTAATGCAAGCTCGTCGTGACTCACCCTGTATATAAATAATTTATTACAGGTATGGCCATAATATCATTTTACGAAGTGGACTTCAGCTACGACCGAAACTACCTCGTCCGTGCGTTGGACGATTCGCAAAAAATCCTCAAATCCATAATCTCGAAACATTTAACGGACAAGTCCGTCAATAGGGCGGAGAGCGTGTTCGCCTTCTTCGGGAACGAAGCGTTTTTGGACGCCATCTTTAAGAGGGACGGCGAATATAGGGAGACCTTGGGGAGGGTCGTAAATGATCTGAACAAGGCCATCGAGAATGGCGACCTTTAAATTTGGTTTATCGATATTTTTGTCAGCCATTGTTATTTTTTTATAAAAATTATGGAGGACGTTGTTAGATGATCCAAAAAAGATATAAAGAGTACAAAAAGTCGCGGGACCTTCTCTTTACGCCATGCCGACACATAATATATACTTATATACATTATATTGCCAATACGAACGTTCCAAATTACAAAAAGTGTCCCCGCTATGGGCGATGGCTTGGCACCATTGAGCTTGCGCAGTAGCGTGGAAATTTTATCGATCGCGTCAGAGCCGGCCCGACATTATTCGTTTGTTTGTGTTATTCGTCGCCATCTTTGGTTCTGGATGCTTTTTCAAATTACAGAATGAAAAGTGGTTCATCCACATGTATATTATTGCTTATAAACTTTCATTACCAAACAACAATTTTTGTAAAGGAGTTTTTAATTTGTGGTGATTCGATTCGCTGTTTGTTAGGTTAGTAACTTGTTTTATTCAAGATGAAAGGACACAAGTGCATGGTGCTTTTTTGCCAAAGTCGTGGATCAATACCAGGTATAAAGTATTTCAGGTATGTGCATACGAAAATATTTTGCTTATCACATTATCCGATCTTTGGAACCGAATTTCACTAAAAACCTTGTAAAAAAAGAAGAGAGTGTCACTCGTATACAATATATTATATATGTGGTCACTACCTAACCTTAAAATTAATGTATTTTTAATTTGATGCATTAGTAGCTGATAATAATTCCCAAAATAGTCAATATAGTCATTCATTCTTAATTTTTTCTTTAGAAAAAAGTGAGGTTAAGAAACATACGACGTCGGATGAAAGTTAAAATAAAGCTCATCGTGTCGATTGTTACAAATATTCGGACGGAATTTGGCACCGAAAGTTTACACCAATCAGGGCACCGTCGGATCATCTTATCGTCAGAAATCGTATGCATGGAACGCCGTCTTAAATCGAACTAATCGAAATTTTGATTGCAATATTTTTCCTAACTAACCAGTGAAATTGACATTAAAAAAGTTGAAATCCGATCCTGTCGAATGTTTACTTTCACAAGGAAATTTCCGAACTGCGCAAACTCACTATTACCCGTTCGATGCCCATAGCGGGGACATAATTGCAGATGGTATTAGCAATATAATGGTTATATATATGTGCATGCCGATGGTATATTTGCTTTGTGATTTCTATTTGTAAGGGTTTATTTTATTTTTAGAAATTTTTGTAAAGGATTTGATGTTATTTTTAGTCACATGTTTATGGTCGATAGGTCGATTATCATTATAGTATTACATTGTGCTAGTCTTCCTTGCCAGTTTAGAGCTAGCGAATATTTTTGGCATCCCCTTTATTTTGCCAAAAAGAACAATACAATTTGGTTTGACTATTTACTGCTTTGAAAATCGTACCTTTTGAATCCACCTGATCACCATGGGCGTCGTTTATAAGGGACCAGAGGGGGCAGTTGCCGCCCCCTGGAATTTGATAACTTAATGACACATCAAAAAACTTTTGGTTCGTTCGCGGAAAAGGTAGGTAGTTCGTATGTTTTTTCAATTTTTTCTTAAATTTGATAGTTTTATTGCATCGGCGTTCGTCCCACATTATGTGGTTCGTCCTAAACATAACTGACTTTTTAGTATGTGTGATTGTCGCCCATTGTCAAAATTATACATCAATAGTCTTTTATTTCATTAGCGGAAAAGATAGTATGTTTTCTCTATTTTTTCTCAAATTTGGTACGTATTTTTAAAAGTCTAAAGTAAATTTGACATTCGAGGCGGTGCATAGTCGGATATTGTTTCTTCAAAAATATTTCTCTTAATCGAAGCTAAGTCAAACGAAGAAAAATTCTAATATAGCGGATCCGAAGCTGCTATACAGTGTGTCTACTTAAGTTGGAACCATATGGAGAACTTTTTTATTATTGGTTTTATGGAAAAAAGTTATTCTTCATAGAAAGTTCTGCATGGTCTGAAACTCAAAATGCAACCTTCAGTTATCAAAATTTCCCAGTCATATACGAGGTATATCAGAAATGACGAATTTTGCTCAAGAGTAAATGACCTTTATTTTTGACAATACAGAAGAATTTTATGAAGAAAAGTTATTTTGATTTAACAGTTATATTTAAATATAACAATTACAGTTATTTAACATAAAAATTTAGGTTTTGTGATTATTTACTATAATCATTCCGTATTAATTATTCTGGCTTGATACAATTTAACGTAATCTAGGATGCACTGACCAGAAATATTTGACACGGAATGTCATAGTGCGTTGGCATTTATAAAATACATTAGAAATGGCACCTGTACTTGTGAAGTTGTGAAGAAAAAAATAGAAATTGTTTTAATAGTTAATACGGAATGATTAGCAAATAATCACAAAACCTAAATTTTCAGGCTAAATAACTGTAAATGCATATTTAATTTTAAATAATTCAAAATAACTTTTCTTATAACATTCTTCTGTATTGTCAAAATTAAAGGTACTTTACTCTTGAGCAAAATTCGTAATTTCTGATATACCTCGTATATGACTGGGAAATTTTGATTACTGAAAGTTGCATCTCGAGTTTTAGACCATGCAGAACTTTTTATGAAGAATAACTTTTTTTCATAAAACCAATAATAAAAAAGTTTTCCATATGATTCCAACTTAAGTAGACACACTGTATAAACAAATTTATAAAGACATTTTTGGCACCGTTATTATTTAAATTAAATCTAGATTTTCGGACATCAGTGGATGAAATTTTTTCGATTTATTGACCAAAAATAATTTTTAATCCTATTCACATTTGCTTCCGCAAGAACTATTTGACATTGAAGCAATTTACGATGAAATTATTGCATATTTGGCATTACAACCGTAGAATACCATTAAAATACAAATAAGCATACTAATCAATGTTACTTAAAACAAATAGGTATGGAGTTGTTTTTTTGGTTTGTTTTCCGCTGTCTCTTTTTGTATACAGCTCGTAAAATCGGGATCATTTTAAAAATATTGAAAAATCCTCAGAAAAAGGAAAACTTTTCTTGAAAAAAAATTACTTTTTTACTATAAATTATGGACTAAATTTAGATGTGTATTTTGGGTTTGCTCGTGGGGCATGGTCCATAAATAATTTCGCCTGCGGCGCTTTCGTTCGCAGCGAGCTTTTTTCCCTTGTTGCTACCGCTGGTGTCCTGGGTTTTAAGTTTATAAAATTACTCATTTTATCATTGCCCCACTCCCCAAACTTCCTAACGACGCCCATGTTGATCAGAGAACAAGCTTCTGCATATTACAACGTTTATAAAATATTATTATTTTAGCACACATTGTATGTAGATTTTAGGACTTTTTTTTTTGAAAATGAGATGCTAAAAATATGCGCGAACTCCGACGATAGTATATCCACCTACGGTTCATTTTTCTAAACGCCAAGGGTTTGTTCCGGTTTATATACAGAGTGGGCCATCGCAAACGTACCGCAAGGCATTCATTTAATAATAAATTAAATAGATTTTTGAATTTTTCGTCACGGACTTTGTTAGTTTTTCAAAGTTCCATATGTTCTAAACGAGTGGATCGATTTTCAAAAACTAAGCAGCAATGTATGGGGAATTAAAACCCCTTTTTAATGAGGTTGACCCCCCATTTCCGATGCCCCCACTTAGGGAGTTGAAGATTTTGCAATGGTTTTTGTCCCCCTGACAAAACAAACTTGCCGTGTTTTTGGATTTTGTCGGAAAGTTATTTTCCAGCCTGTAATGTCTCGCGGTACGTTTCCGATGGGCCACCCTGTATAAACAGTTTAAATCATAGAAAAACACGTTAATTTAACAGTTTTAATAAACCTAAGATAAACATTTGCCATATAAAATCCGATCAAACAAACCCATCTTAGAAAAACGCTCCGTATACAGTGCGTGCGGAAGTATATGGCAATATTTCATCAGTGTACAAGGGAGGTCAAAATAATACTAGTAGTTCATATAATAATTTTTCCTAATGACACTCCCAACAAAGATATCGGGCTCCAATTGGAGACCCACCTGAAGATTTACATGTTCGATTATAACTTTTAAGCAACCCTGTATATTTTAATGAAATTCTGTAACTTTGTACAGTTCATATGGACTGAGAAACTCATACTGGAGTCATTTTTGTATATGGCCAGGGAAAATCAAAATTTTTATGTTTTATTTTTCCAAAAAGTCCGTTCCCGGCTATGTACAAGATGAATGATTCAAGTATGAATTTCTTAGTCCATATGGGCTGTACAACGTTACAAAATTTCATTAAAATATACAGGGTTGCTTAAAAGCTTTAATAGATTGTAAATCTGGCTTTGGGGTCCCGATATCTTTGGTACGAGGGACTTTAGGAAAACGACTATATGAACTAGAAGTATTATTTTGACAGCCCCTGTACGCTGGCGTAATGTTGCCCTATATTTACCGGACACCCTGTATGTTATAGAATTTCGCTCGTCTCAAAGTATGCTTGCCTGTTTTTTAATTTAAAAAATTGCCAGAAATTAAATTTTGCCTTTGTAATTTTCAAATTGCTTTATTTTTTTAAAACATTTTTTAGCAGATTAGAATTTTTTTTTTATTTCTACTATTTTCCTTGTACATAATATTTTCGATGTGCGTTTGAATTTATATGTATTTCGCCCCTA
Source organism: Barypeithes pellucidus (assembly GCA_963991005.1). Classification (NCBI taxonomy): domain Eukaryota; kingdom Metazoa; phylum Arthropoda; class Insecta; order Coleoptera; family Curculionidae; genus Barypeithes; species Barypeithes pellucidus. The sequence goes on along the minus strand of OZ022565.1, from coordinate 12,008,644 downwards.
CATATTTAATCAATATATAGTACATATTTATTGTTAGCTATCGACAAGCTAAACGGACACTCCGTTTATCGATAGGTGGCACCAGCCTTAACAATTATACAAGGTGACTCAATAATAAAATTGTCCAGTAGTTTAAGCTACCTACGTGTAAATCAACACGCCAAACGAATACTAGAAATTACTCGGGAACAAAAATTGAACCATTTAAAATAGTTGTTTGTGTGTCTAGCAATAAAATAATGTGTCGTGTATGTGTATAATATACGGGGTGGTGCATCGTTAAGTTGAACATGGGAAATCATGTTTGCTGTATTACCTGAACGACTATGAGAGTTTCATCGAAATGTATTCAAAACTCGGCACACGGGTTTACCATTGTGGCCTCTTCAAGAAGTTATAATGCAGTTTTTCTATAAAATGTAGAGGGGAACCAATATTTAGCCAACTAAAAAATTACATGGGATTTCCTACGTTCAACTCGACGTTCCATCACTCGGTATGTGAAGGCTATTAAAAATGCAATAAAAAAACCTATATTACTTTTTCTCGCCTTCAGTATTATTTAAAATTGTATCTCTCCATTTAATATTCAAGGGTGCAAGAAAAGGAGGCGCAATGTCAGTCCTTGGGCCAAAATTGCGATTTAATAAACTCCTGGACAAAATTAACGCAACATCATAAATTTGCCATATTTTCTAAGCTATTTTTTTTCTGAATTTATGATCCGATTTGAATGATTTTTTTTGCATTGTAGATTGGTTCCTTGACAATGTCATAGTTTTCGCTGTTTATGATAAAAATTTAATTTTCGATTTATACTGGGTGTACTAAAAATGCTATGTTTTTTTCCGAAAATTCGCATCACCCTGTGGAGTATATTAGCAACCGAAACATATTGCAGTTAACATTAAACGGTAGGTCCATCTTTCCCCAACATTTTCTTTTTTGGTTTACTTCATTATCTCTGTTATTAAAGGAGATACACCGTTTTATAGCGTAACATGTTTTTATAGACTTTAATATTCAACACATTCATTGTTAAATATTTTCTAGTAGACTATGCACTTTTTCTGACATTACAAGCGATGTGTCAGCAGATGTTGTGTTTTAAAGTTACAAAGGTCAAATAAAATTCGCCATACTGATAAAAACTGTTGGAAACTGCTTATTAAACGTTCGTTTCATATGCCCAGTTGCCCGACGAGTATTTTAATCTTGAAACCTACTTGAAAACATTTAACAATGAATGTGTTGAATATTAAAGTCTATAAAAACATGTTACGTTATAAAACGGTGTATCGCCTTTAATAACAGAGGTAATGAAGTAAACCAAAAAAGAAAACGTTGGGGAAAGATGGACCTACCGTTTAATGTCAACTGCAATATGCTTCGGTTGCTAATATACTCCACAGGGTGATTCGAATTTTCGGAAAAAACATAGCATTTTTAGTAAAGCCAGTATAAATCGAAAATTAAATTTTTATCATAAACAGCGAAAACTATGACATTGTCAAGAAACCAACCTACAATGCAAAAAAAAAATCATTCAAATCGGATCATAAATTCAGAAAAAAAATAGCATCAAAAATATGGGAAATTTATGATGTTGCGTTAATTTTGTCCAGGAGTTTATTATATGTCCTAACGACTTAAATTGAAAAAACGCAAGAGGCCATTTTCAGGTAGAATTGACCAGGCTAATCCGAAGAAATGTCCACATGGAAATATGTCAGTTGGTACAACTGTAGCAAAAAATTATGTCGTTACGGACATATTATTATGAACTTTTCTTCATAAAGGAAAACCCTATAATTGAAAAAACTTAAATAAATTTTGTCTTGTGTGCTCTTTAGTCACTATATTTTATATTATAATTGAAATTTACCCATGGTACAAGTGAAATTTCTGAATTATATAGACATTACGTCTCATATCTCCGTACCCTTGTCCCTTGAATATATCAGTTCGAATATTTAAAGAAAACGCTTACGATAAAAAAGATAATACATACATATCTTGTTTGTTTAGAAAAGGCCTTCAAAAACTATTACAAAAATGTATTTTTGCACATTGCCAACGGTACTGTAAACATTTACTTTAGGATTAAACTCTATGTATTCAACTCGAGTAGATATATACTCCTTTTTGGTATTCAAATGATGAGTAATTTAAAATCCCTTTATACGCTTCGAAACTCATGCATATTTATATGACCGATAAGAATCTGTTATTTATATTTTAACAAAAAATTTAACCGAATTTGTTTATACTTTTACATCAGAGCTGGACAGGACTTGGGGGGGCTAATAAGCTTTCAGTATTTCAAGCCCTACGTGGGCTTGGATATATTTGGCCTCAAGTACTTTTTAAAGTATGTAATTAGGCTTCGCAATTGAATTACTTTGTTTAAATGCTTGCAAATCCTTTAAAAGGAGCCTTTATAAAGGTCTTAGTGCTATTAGTAAACTAATTCCAAAGTACACTCCCTGATGGAAATATTACAGATTTATTTGCAGCATAAGTCCATGACGTGAAATTCTACATTATTTTCTTAAAGGGTTTTTGTGATTTGGCAAAGCTACCTGGAAGCCACGCTGGAAACTCCGGAGATTATAACGGTTTTTTTGTAATGGGGTCTTTATGAGGACCGTCTGGTGACGGTGTAGCGTAGCTGCAGTTACCCAGGTGTCCGAGCAACATTCTACCACGTACGCGAGGTAATATGCACTCATATTGCATCAATGTAATTTTCGAATATTAATAAAGCATGAAATATTTTTGTTTGGGAGCGTCTCGCCCTTTATTGTTTATTATCTATTCAGTAGTTATATCTTCTTAATAAGAATACTTTTTTTTAGTTATTATTAATACCAAGATACTTACTTAGTCAGCAATACTTTTTGGAAAAAATTATTGCCACTTTATGTACCAAAAAATAATTTATGAGAATACACGTTTTTATTTATTGCCCCTTCTCGAGTATTATAAAGAACTAGAAAAAATGTAGCCCTGTATATCGAGCTTTGGTTTATACAGGGTGTAAAAAGGATAATGCATCAGGATACGTTGAGAGGTGATTCTACATGTTATAATAAAGTCATGTAACCAAAAGTCGAAAATCAATATTTTTCAAAAACATTTTTTTTTCTTTTTATTTTTGCGGTTAGTTTTTAAACCATCAAGTTGATATTTGGCACAGGGCTAGACTACGCTTAACGACTTCTGTTCTTTCTACAAATGTTTCTCTACTGTGCCGCCAGAGGCCGCTTTGCGTGAAATTCAAATTCAAATTTTGGCATATCTTTTTTGTTTTGACAGTTATTGGAAAAAAAGGACATGCCATTTTAAATACAAAAGAGCACCCAATAATAAAGGTGCTCTTTATTTAAGTCGATAAACCAGACCGTTTAGGCGAAAAACTGGATGTTTTGCAATAAAATCAGTTTTTCAAATGGAAGCGAAAATATCGAGTTTTCGATTTTTTGTTATATGACTTACTATCTTTATTTTAACATGTAGAATCATCTCTCATGCATTATCCGAACACCCTGTATACGAGATTATTAAAATAAGAAACAGTGTAGAAACATGTTGACCTTATCATAATTATATACCACTATACATTCTTTCTAGATCCAAATATCTCTAAACATAATCTCCTTTATAGTAACAGTATTCTAATATAAACGGTGTCTCACATAAAAATGCACTCTAGGGGATATACTAATCCAACAAGGTTAAATTTAATGCCCGAGATGTTTGGAAAGAACTGAAAAAAGAATCGACGACGATCGCGAGACGCGGAAACGTTGCACAAGGAATGCTTGTAATATCTCTTCAAATAAAGTTTGAAAACAATCAGAACAATTTTCCGCAATTTTAATTTTGTGCAAAAAATTTTGATTCTACTCTTTCAGACGATTATTTCCTAATATACCCCTTGTGGTTTAGGATGTAGTATCTCCCTGGTAGAGTGCAGTTGATGGGGAATACCGTGTATATCCAGAAAATAGGTTTATTGTTATTCCATGACACTTTACATTACTATAAGATCTCAAAACTTTGCCTTAATTTATATCGCTTATTTGATAATTATAAATTTTGATAAAAACTCATTCCAAAAGTTTAATATTCCTATAGGTACCAAGCAAACTACATTTTGCGATCGCATAGCGTCGCCACACTGATCAATTTTATAGCTTAAAGATGGAAATTTATTAAAAAAACTATTTTTTATCCTACTGTTATTAGATATTTGGAATATCTCCTTTTCTCAATACTGATATCACTGTATATATTATTTTCTAGCAAAAATGAATGTTAATTTATTATTTACACCTAAATAAATGTTACTGAAAAATATGCGGTTTTATTTTTTCACCTTTAATTTTTATTCATTCATTGATTTCTGTTTAAAAATAAGGCAAAATAAACGCAAACAAAAATAAAATTAAATAATTGTTCAAAAGGGTATGACGCAACGAAATGGAGTTAAAATTATAGTATTCTTGTCTAATAGTGATTGTTGTGTAAATATGACAACACCGACTAACAGTCTCTGACGTGTTTCGAGACTTGCCCTACGACAATAATTGATTGTGTAGTCGCCCACGTGGTTTTTCGGATTTCACATAAAGTGGATATCTTGCTTATTAATTCAAAGGCTTTTTTCCTTCAATTTGTTTTCATCTCGGGTTTTGCAGGTTTAAATATAATAAAGTCATTTCCATAACGCCGTGTATATTATAAATTAAATATTTATTTACGTATATTACAAAGTTGTAAAAAATTGTACATTAGTAGGTAAACTTAATAATAATATTGTAGAATTTTTAGTATTTGCCACTAATAATATCAGCAGTATTTGCAAGCTTGTGAAACCAGATTTTCCGTTTGCTATCGGTATCAAAATAAATACTTTTACTAAAACTGTATATGGAATAGAAGAAAAAGAATATTGTCACGTCACAGTTCCCTACAATTAAAGCACTAGTTCTCATTAGTAGAAGCCCCTGGGTGGATGTCGAAAGAATCCCAAGTGGATTCTAAAGGCCGGATTCTAAAGGAACTTGAAATTATATAAAGCTTCACCGTAAAATATGTAAAAAATGCACATAATACAACTGTCCGGTGCTAAGGGCGACGTGATTATATAGGCCAACTTTGCTATACCAAAGACTTTAAAAAATACCTAAATAAAATTTTTGTGATGCCGATTTACTTCCATTAAAGCTCCTCCTTGTTGTCAAAAGAGTATTTGTAATAATACCTATCTACCAAAGCACCTACTTTGGGTCCTATCCTTTTACAACCGGTTTTTGAGAACTTTTGACTCGAATCTGGGCCCCATTCTATAAATTTCATTACTTGGCTGCAAAGAAAACAATTTATAGATAAAAAAATGATGTCCTACCTTAAATTTGAGGAATTCTTACTGCAGTAAATGTTTTAAGAAAAGTTTTACCCCTATAACAATGCAAAAAAATTTTTTTCCTCAAGAAATATTTTATTTTGAAAATATTATATTATTTCTACTTTAAGAGAGCATACATTTTCAGTGCAACTTACTCGATATGTTCTTGGAGGGGGGAGAGTACTTTTCTTAATTTAAATTCATCCCTTATGCACATAACAATGTGTTTTTCTTCCAATGGTAGGAAAGGAATATAGTGATCTATCAAGTTGCTTTTTATTGCATCACAATGGCGGAATCCACCTAAAAAGTTTCATCAGTGCGATGAGTGACAGCAGTTAATTTGAAGATAGATTCTTTTTAATATTTCAACCAATGAAATGCAGGGTGATTCACGACGAGCGTGCATTAGAACTTTAGAAAGAACTACTGAATATATGTTCCTGAAACTTTGGGGATTTGGGTTTATCGATATGCTCTCTTTAACTAAAATATTGACATGTTTTTGTCATTTCCGGTTATACCGGAAGTAGCAGCCAACTTTCGTTTTTTAAATACAAATGGTAATTTTTATTACATTTTTCGATTAAGCATTAAATACTAAGCACATTTTATAGAAAATGTTTTTGTCAGACTCTATTAGTTTTTGAGATATCTGGACTTTTTGTAATTATTTGGCAAATGCATGACGATGAAATAATCCATATAATAGCTAGAAGATCATCAAGTCTCAAAAACATTTCAAATTCGGCATAAAATGTACAGGGTGGTCACAATTCAAGCCTGATTGTGAAAGAATTTAACCATTAAAAACTTTCTTATTTTAAATGGAACACCCTGTATATTTTTATTTAATTTGATGGCAAATTAGTTGTTCTTTATAAATAGTATTTACTGTCCTATACCTATATCAAAGCGTTTTCTCAAAAAATCCAATTTTATTCCGAAAATACTATTTGTTCAAGTGTGCTATGAAAACAATAATTGTACTTAGGGGCTGTATACTGATGTCTATACGGAGGAAAAGTGATTGGTATCAAAACGATGGGGCTTCAGCACACAACGTCCAAGTTGTTAAGAATGCCCTAAACAGACTTTCTCATGACCAGTGGATCGCAAACCAAGGTCCCTTCCACTGGCCAGCTCGTTCGCCAGACTTAACTCCACTGGACTTTTCATCTGGGGAACCATTAAAGATAAAGTTTACGCGCGTCCCATCACCACGAAGGAAAATCTAATTGAAAGGGTGAAGGGAGCATTTCAATCTCTCACAAGAAATTAGGAATGCTACAAGAAATAACATGATGAAAAGAATACATAAATGCTTGGAAGTAAATGGCAATCATTTCGAATATATTTTAAAAATATAATCAAAAGATAATTAGGTATAATTTTCAAACACATTTTTAATTAAAGAGTTTAAAGTTTATAAACTTGTTTCCTTGCTATTTTTAAAAAAATAATATTTAAACCATTAAATTTAAAACAATCAACTACATTTTATTTATAAATTATTAAGAAACACTTTAGAATATTGTATTTTCAAGCAATCAATCACTTTTCCTCCGTATAGACATCAGTATACAGCCCCTAAGTACAATTGTTTTCATAACACACTTGAACAAATAGTATTTTCGGAATAAAATTGAATTTTTTGAGAAAACGCTTTGATATAGGTATAGGACAGTAAATACTATATATAAAGAACAACTAATTTGCCATCAAATTAAATAAAAATATACAGGGTGTTCCATTTAAAATAAGAAAGTTTTTAATGGTTGAATTCTTTCACAATGAGGCTTGAATTGTGACCACCCTGTACATTTTATGCCGAATTTGAAATGTTTTTGAGACTTGATGATCTTCTAGCTATTCGGTGAGAAAAAAATTTTAGTCCAAGCGCTAAGGTAAAAAAATTATATGGATTATTTCATCGTCATGCATTTGCCAAATAATTACAAAAAGTCCAGATATCTCAAAAACTAATAGAGTCTGACAAAAACATTTTCTATAAAATGTGCTTAGTATTTAATGCTTAATCGAAAAATGTAATAAAAATTACCATGTTGTATTTAAAAAACGAAAGTTGGCTGCTACTTCCGGTATAACCGGAAATGACAGAAACATGTCAATATTTTAGTTAAAGAGAGCATATCGATAAACCCAAATCCCCAAAGTTTCAGGAACATATATTCAGTAGTTCTCCATAAAGTTCTAATGCACGCTCGTCGTGAATCACCCTGTATACACATACTCCACATTTCAAGACAAGATATAAAAGATAAAACAATTTAAAATAATCCACATTATAGATGCTACACATACTTTTACAATGCTCAAAAGCAGATCCACCCAGAACCATAAAAATGTAAAAATCATACCAAGTAGACAGGAATACTGGTAAAGACTTCCTAAGAATGACCTATAGAAAACTTTCCTGGCCCATGTTACGAAATACCCATCTCCCTTGTTAAACAAACCTTTTTCATTGAAAGCTCCTCGTTGAATAAATGTCTCAAAGTCAGATATAGTCAAATCTTCCCGGCTTCTTCCGTAACGTATATATAAATCGTGGAAGTGTTCGTTTATCACATCTGCCCCAGTGTTTGATAAAAATATAAACACGGTTTCAGAATAAGACACACCTTCAACTTCATCGTTATAGTCTATCAGAGGTTTTAGAATATTAAGAATTTCTGGAATCATTTTATCCACTTCATCGAAAATAAAAAGTTGTTTTGGGCAGTGGGATGTATTGCCTTTTATCCACTGGTACAGATTATCCTAAAGAATAAAAAAACCCAATAGTTCCATTGCTTAATATGTGAACCATATACCTAGAGGTGTATTTATTTGATAGTATAGTCATCAAGCCATCTTTCTTACCCTTTAAACTACACTTACTTTGTACTCATCAGTCTTTTTCTCTTCTGAAAAATGCATTCTTCCAATGAAGTGATGAACGTATTTACTTTTTATACCTTTTGTAAACATGCATTCTGCAATGAACTTGGCAACATAATTTTTCCCGGTACCAGTCATACCATGAAAACTTAACGTCAGTGCTTTTCTTGGAGGAAAATTAGGATTGAAATGGGCCGACAGGGCCTCCACAGCCGTTTCCAATAAAGGCTGACCGTACACTCTATCTGTTAAGTTCCTTCTAAGGCCTGCAATTGAGTAACAAATGTAAATTGCAAGGCTTATACCTTACACTTAAATACTTACGGCCTCTGTTAAATCTAATCCAGTCTAAGTTACAGCATTCTTTAAATTGACAATAAGGGTTGTAACTATTTATTGTTGGAAGTTTAATTTCAAAACCTAAGATTTGCCAATTCCAACCATATTGAACGTAACACAAGAGAAATATCAAGGAAAATATCCTATGAATAGGGAGCACCATTTTAAACTTTGGTCTTAATTCTAAACTTTGAGACTTATATAAGTGTTTTTGTAGTCATAATCTTCTAGTTTTAGACAAAAATCGGTATTTCACAGGCCTACAAAACCATTCTTTAAGAAATTTGAGGTTAAAACAGAATCCACAGAGAACACAGAATTACATCATTCAAAACAATGTAGATGTGGACACAGAGAAGAAACACACAACACTTTTGTCTGTTTTGTAAGACAATATTTATATTATAATAATCAAATAATAAAGAAAATATTTGAATTGTTTTATTGTTAGTGTATATCGTGCCATAAACTTATAAAGTAGTTTTCCTCTATATGTAAAACGAGAATAAGAAAACAAACTGCATACTCATAAGTGAAGAATAAATTTTTTAAAATATACAACGCGGATATTATGAACCTCATTTTAATCTCTAGGAGTTTTATCTACGGATGACTGACTTTTAATATAACCAAACATTTTTTAGCTAAAAATTTTGTCCGAATTTTAGTTCCAGGAAGTTTTTTTAATTTACTTGTTTAAAATTTATCATTTTTATTTCATAACTATAAAGGTGCAGTAGTTTCTTATATACATACAATTTGAGATATCAAGAATTATCGATAGACAAGCACAAATTCAGTGAATCAAGGTGGGGCTTCTTGTTTTTAATTCTGCTATTGCAATGGGAATGACTTTATAGCTATTTTACGCATCATTACTTATATTTGAGTTTGCTATTAATCATTTGATTCCATCGATATCCTTTCTTAATAAGTTTCAGGATCAAGATACATTACAAAACATGGGTGGCACACCGCCAGCCTCTTTCGAAAGGGAACTCCACAGAAAGTACTTATATAGATTTCTAAATCATCAAATACCTTCATTTCTAGCCAATATGGACACTAACAGGTAACGATTTTAAATTTTAGCTTCTGCACGGCTCTATTTTTTATTTTCCCAGATCAGTATTGATGTATTTCTGCGTAGCTGGACTAGATATACTTAATGAAATAGAACAACTACCTCAGGAAAGGCGAGAACAAATGATTGAATGGGTGTATAGTCTTCAAATTGAGAACCAAAAAGGTAAATGCTTTCAATGTCAAACAGGTACCATCAAAACATAACTTAATGGTAATATTTAAATTTTTTTAGATTTAGCTAGTGGATTTCAGGGTTCCACAACTTTGAATACCAAAGAAAATAAAGGACAGAACACCCCGTACAAGTGGGGTCATATAGCGACAACCTATTCTTGTCTATTAACTCTTTTAATTCTGGGAGACGATTTGAGTAGAGTAAATAGGAAGCAAATTGTTAATAGTAAGATTTTTTTTGCTCAGTGGAAATCGAAAGTCCTTCTTATCGTTTTGTTGAACATTACAGTGTTTTATATGTTTTTAGATAACTAAAATATGCAAACACGGTTAAATTGTATATATCTACTTCTAGGTTTGAAGCCTTTACAGTTGGAAGATGGTTCGTTTAAAGGAGCACTAGAAGGGGCTGAAAATGACATGAGATTTGTATTTTGTGCTGTTAGTATATCGTATATTTTAAATGATTGGACTGGTATCGATGTGGACAAAATGGTAGATTTTATTCTAAAGAGCACAGTAAGTTGTAAAAGGTATTAGAGGTAAAGGTACAGTTTACAGAAATTCTTAAATTTTACTATATGATAAAATAAAATAACATGTCTTTGATATTATTGTAAAGTTATTAATATAAATTTTACAATTTTAGTCCTATGACGGAGGTATAGGACAAGGTCCAGACCTTGAAAGCCATTGTGGATCTACTTTTTGTGCCGTTGCTTCCCTAGCCTTGACCAATAATGTTCATAGGCTGTCCCCCAAGCAATTTATAAATTTAAGAAGGTGGTTACTGTCACGACTGGAAATTGGTAAACCAAAGAGAATTTTTTTCCACAATGGGTCTTTATATCTTTACTTTTTTAGGATTCAATGGAAGACCCAATAAACCTACCGATACATGTTACTCGTTTTGGACCGGAGGAGCCCTCAAAATATTAAATGCATATCAGTTCATAGTGGCCGATGATAACCCAGAATTTGTCTTGATGACTCAGGATAGATATGGTGGTTTTTCAAAATGGGTAAGATGGGAGTAAGATTTCTGAACTATTTCCAAAAAAATTATTAACATTCTTTGTAGGTGAATTCTGTTCCTGACCCGATGCACACCTACTTTGGTCTCGCAGGCCTTAGTCTTATGCACTTTGAAAACTTAACAGAAATGTTTTGTGAACTTAACTGTACAAAACGAGTACATGATCGCTTAAAAACTATACAAGCCAGCTGGAACTAAGCTTTGTGTAGAAATATATGTACCTCCGTGGACAAGAAACCGTTCGCCTAATCCATAGACTGAAATTAAGCCAAATCGAGAGCTCTTCCTTCCGATTATTTCGCTTGGACTGTGAGTTATGGGGACGATTTTTTGGGCGCCTCTGTACTTGTGATCTAGTATGTATTATTCTTTGTACTATTGTGTGAATATTTAATTTTGTATTTTTCGAGAAAATATACAAAGCGGATTGACTGATTTTTGAGTTGTTTTTTTTTATACGGGTCCTGCATTAGTGCGTCGGGTCCTGCATTAACTCTACTGGCCAGTAAACAATTTTTCTCACAATTCCCCAACACAAATACCATATCAATTAACTCTTCCCTTGAAAACTTCATTTTAAAAAAACTAATACTCCAGAGAAGAAAGAACTAAAGGCGAAAAATTATTACAAGGAACTAGAAATGTCAAAATCATTTGTTGTTGAAAAGTACCAATTGTTTTCCATAGCTTGCTGGGACAATATTTCAATTCTGGGGCATTCATGACCGTCTATGATAATTTCCCAATACACTGCACTAGTTTAATGAGGATATTTATGGTTTTTGGTAAATATCTCTAAAACCATTGAGAATTTTAATACATTCGTTATAACAAAATATGCTTGTAATTAAATTCTGCATTAAATAATGAAATAAAATACAGGGTGTACCACTTAAAAAAACCAAGAAAAACTAATTTGAAAGTTGCCATTTTTGTAACCAAATTTTGAACACCCTGTATAAAATAAGAAAACCCTGTTTATTGTCAGAGTATTATTAGACCTCTAGCATTACTGTTCACACTATTTAGCTGGAACAAAACAGATCTAACAAGATTTGTATTCTAATTTTTCCAAGCGTGCAAAACGATCTTTTCTTTTTTTATTGGTCCTAAAATATCGAAGCAAATAAAAAAATATCTTTGCACATAAGAGGGAACACCAAAAGGAACCTAAATGTGCCAAAAAATATAGGGTGTCATTTAAAAAAAATATATTTTATGACGTAACACTTTCTTGGACCACCCTGTATATTTACAAATATTTTTAAAATATGCATCAACCCACATCCTACAACTTTTGTATTAAACTTTTGTTTCTACTGTTGTAAATAAGGACGCTATGGATGCCCGACGCACTAATGCAGGACCCGGTATAGAATTCCGCCCCCCCGCGTTAGAAAAAGGACAATGCAGGTAAAAGAAAGTATATAAGCAGAGAAACACAAGTGTACCAAAGAATGAAGTTTATATTATAACTTACAGTTACTTATCCTACGAGAATAAAATCACAGATATATTATTGTATATAACAAAATTTTGTGAACCTTGTAAATTAGTTTCCTAAACGGTAAGCAAACGTCGATTCACTAAAGATATGTGATATAAGCCTTTTTAAGTAATTATAGTAACTAAAGTCGCACAAGTTCAAAACGAATTTTTTTAAGAAACTAAAAAACGAAAGGGATCATTTTAACTTGATAAAAGACACTCGCCAATAGATTGGGATTGTTCTTCATTTGTTTGTTGTGCTATTCTTGAAGTTAAAATGAGAAGGGTATAAAACTAATTTTATAAAAAGTATCGCTTAGGCTGGGTTCACACAGCAATGTGTCGCACGTTATTTTACATCATTCCGTTTTAAACTGATTGTTCGGGTTTGTTCTCACGATACATTTTCATTCCTGTAAAAAAAATTAATAACTAAACGCAGTTTTCATTCAATGCCGCAGGCATAACGGAAGAGTTTGGGTTCATCCTATAAATCGAGAAACAGTAGGTAATATACAGGGTGTTATGGAAATGACGTATTATATTTAAATGGGTGACTTCTGGGGTGTCCTAGAAAAGCGGACCATATATTTTTTTTTTAATCGAACAAACCCACACACAACTCCTCGGCACATTCATATATGAACATATTACATTGCTCAGTTGGGTAATCAACAGATGTTCGGGCACAATGTTGCCAAAATGTTTAAAAGTGTAAAACTTTAGTTTCTTATAAAAATAAATATTTTACTTAGAAAGTAAATCCAGGACGCGATTAAGGAATCCAGGGCACATACACTTTCAGTTCTTTTTTCTATGGGAAAAACTTTATGCTCATCACGTGTCCTGATGATAGTGTGGGAGTGCATAATAAGCTTATCACTAAACCCCAACACTAACTCATAATTACACTTTACAATAACACACATAGAACAAGAGCACTAGAAATAGTAAAAACGCTAATTTTTATGGGTCATAAACCCTTCAATAAAGATAAAATGAATCAATTATGTTAACAATTGACAGGAACTACCCTTTGAAATAATGGTCTAGTCCATCTTCGGACCAGTCGTCGAACTTTCTTTCCGAGAACTCTCCGCTAGTAGAGCCAGCACGGTTGTCATTTCCGAGACTATAATTATACAGGAAAGTAATATTATAGAAGGAAATTCGGCAATTTATGATAGTCGCTTATAAAACATCGAAAGTGGCAACGCTGTATTTTAAATATTAGCCCGATTGTCCACAATCAGCTGTTTAAAGAAGCCGGCCGATATCGATCGAGAGAACCAACGTGTTATTTATTTTTGAAATTTTTAGATGTTAAATACATTATTTCCCAGACAATAAGGGTGTATTTTTGTCTACACAGTAGCACTTTAAAATACTAATTCAGATTGAACGGTACTTAGATGTGTTGTGACGCGAAAACTATGTGATTTTGTAATGTGAGTACTTGGTGTTTTTTATAAATTAAGTTGATTTTAAATAAGTCCGAAAAGGTAAATAAAATTGCATTTTTTTTTTCTAAAGGGTACGTGGCATTTATAAACTTTTAAGTTGTCCAGATCTGACGGGTGTCGTTCGAATTGAACAAATGAGAACATACCTGACCATTTAAAAACGCGGCGGTTCGTGCGAGTCAGTTCAAGTTTATAAATCAGAGATTGTTTCCCAGCGAACTGAACGTAAAAGTTTATAAAAATGTACCCTGAAAAATCAACAACTTGAAATCTGTCAAACGGTTATTGACTTTCTAAAGAGTTTACCCTGAAGATATGACAACACTGTTCAAGATTCACTGCCATATGTTGCTGTGTTTACCTTCCGAACAGGGGCACCACGTGGCAATTTTTGGTTTGACATAAGGTCATGTACAGGGCATATTAAATTAAAGCACCATTTTTGGATATTTTTCTTCAATTTATTTTCATCTCAGGAATTGCCGGTTTAAATATAATACGTCATTTCCATAACACCCTGTATTTGAAAATTTAAGCAGAAAGTTGAGAACCGATGACGATCCACAGAGTTTTGTTAATTTATTAATGAGAATTAAAGTTTACCGAAAATATAATACAAATATGTACACTAGAGATTATTTAATAGACGGTTGCTATTCGTTAAAATACGTGTGATATCGCGCCGTGTGAAAAAGATGGCGTACAAGCCCGGTGAATAATCGGTGGAGGTTTATTTGCATGTAACGGTAAGATTAATCCCGTAAAAAAACGTGCGGTCTGTTGCTGTGTGAACCTAGCTTTATTCCTTCCAGCACCGATAAATTTCACAAAAATATTCAACGTAAAAATTCCCTTGCTTTAAAATCGCCACGCGTTTCGCTACAAAACGTTTGCAATGCGATCGTTACCGAACGCTATAACTCATATTCAACGGTAGTGAAAAGAAATACTGTAATAGTGAAACAAAGAGACATTTTCTAAACTAGATATTCGAAAATATTTTCCGCATAAAAAATAAATTCGGGTTGTGTGGGTTTTTTTGTTCCCACTTTCACAGTATTTCGAGTAAACTAGAACCGGCCATACTTGGACGTGACTGTTACTATACAAGGTGGACAAAAAAGTTATCTTAGTTAACGATTAATACAGGGTGTTCCTTAATGACGTGCTACAATGTCAGGGCGTGATTCCTTAGGTCATTTTATAAAGAAAAGTTCATATGAACATGTGTCCGCAACGGCTTAAATTTTTTGCTACAGGGTGTTGAATTTTAATTTTTGAATATCTCCGAAAGTACTTTAGATATTATTTTCAATTTTGGTATGTGTTAATAGGATATAGAACCACATATTTTAGTTAGAAAAGTTATTCAATTGTTCCACCAGTGGCGTCCCTGCAAACATGCCCTCTGATATTTTTTACAAAAAACATGGTACGCCACTGACATTTGTCCATGTGGATATTTTTTCTGATTAGCCTGGTCAATTTTGCATGAAAACGATCTCTTGAATTTTTCACGTCAGACGCACCGTTCTTGATTAAAACCACTAAATTCATATTGCAACTCATTATTATTAACATTAATTAATGATAAATTTTGTTTTATAAAAATTGTTGGAAATGGCCGTCGTCACTTAAAAGGCATGCTTCGCATCGAATTGCCCACTCCAACAATTTTTATAAAACAAAATTTATCATTAATTATTTTATCAATGTTAATAATAATGAGTTTCAATATGAATTTAGTGGTTTTAATCAAGAACGGTGCGCCTGACGAGAAAAATTCAAGAGATCATTTTCATGTAGAATTGATCAGGCTAATCAGAAAAAATATCTGCATGGAAAAATGTCAGTGGCGTACCATCTTTTTTGTAAAAAATATCAGAGGAGATATTTGCGGGGACGCCACTGGTGGAACAATTGAATAACTTTTCTAGCTAAAATTTGTGGTTCTATATCCAATTAACACATACCAAAATCGAAAATAATTTCTCAAGTACTTTCGGAGATATTGGAAAAGAACCATTTAAAAAATAAAAATTCAACACCCTGTAGCAAAAAATGTAAGCCGTTGCGGACATATGTTCATATGAACTTTTCTTTATGAAATGACCTAAGGAATCACACCCTGAAATATTAGCACGTCATTAAGGAACACCCGGTATAAATTGTATAGAATAGTAAAAAATTCAAGCTTTTAGAATTTATTCCCACACAATCAATCATAATATCTTTTTTGGCCCGCTCGTATAATGGCAATCCGTCTTTTCGTATGAACTAACTAAAAAATATATACACACCAAAATCGGTCAAATAAAAAATAAGTTAAAACTTCGCGAGAAGTTACCTCATTTTAATTCGCCAGCTTTGTCCGCACCTAAGTATAAATATACAACATTTAAAGGGTCATACAACTAGACTGTACTACTCTACTCATAAAAATAGTTTAGGTTTGTACATTCATTACCCAGTTCAAATAACATCTCATCTAACTCGCCTAAAATATAATATGGCCATTTTAAAAAATCATAAGATGTATCCAAACACGTCCGACCTAAAGAACTTCCCACGTAACTCGTGAGAACATTTTTGGCAAAAAACTCCTGCAAGAATTAAAAAAGTAAATGTAAAAATTTACGTCAGATCACAAAATAGTTTCCAAATATCCCCTAATAGTACTCATTCTATCTCACTCATACCCATACACACCGATACACGTTTACCTATATTTTACACTCTCTACGAGACGACATCTATTTCTCTCGGTGACGCCAAAGCGGGCTGTACAACTTGCGGTATAATATTGTGAGACGGAGAGTTTCCCAGAGGCTGTCTGACTCGATTCTCGGCATTTTCTTGCGCCTCGGTCGTGGCTTGTTTGATGGCTTCCTTGTAGGCGCCCTTTTTCTTTTTGTTGTAACGAACCTGTCAATAAATAAATAATAATTAAACCAAAGTTATCTACAGTATGTTCACGGATGGGGTTTACAAGAGGACAAATGGACTAAAAATTGAAAGATACGAAAAAAAGTCACTCTTAATAAACGTTTTTGCTTGTCTAGAAAATACGATTCATCGTAAGAAACTTCAATTTTTTTATACAGGGTGGGTAAAAACTGCAAAAATGTTATTTTGCTTAAGAGTAAACATACTTTATTTTGAAAGATACGAAAAAAAGTCACCCTTAATGAATGTGTTTTCTACACAACAAACCGAAGTAGAACAATTCATTAAAAGGTTTATTTCCCAAAAAGTATCCTCTGGCACACCTCTGACTGGTGAACCAAGTTAAAATAATAATGACACTTAAGGTGAGAGGTACTTGTTGTCAATGTCTTTATTTAATGAAGTTATTATTTAAGTTGAAATGCTATCTACTGAACAAAGAGTTTTTATAATACAATGTTATGGGGATGGTCAAGTTTCATACCGCTACGTCATGGAACAATTTACCGAGAAATTTGTAGGAATCCCAATAACTAGGATGGCAATCTGCAAGTTAATAAAAAAGTTCAAGAGAACAGGTTCGGTTTTGGATCTCAAAACAAAAAGGAAGAAATACGACCATGATGATGCTGCTACAATCTTAGTTCTTCATTCTGTTGAAGAACATCCTATGATGTCCTTTAGAAATCGCGTTACTCAGTTGGAAGTTGTGAAAAAGTCAAATTCAGAAGATCCTTAATGCAAATAAATTGTATCCGTATAAACCGCACTTTAATCAAAGATTGGAAGAGGGAGACGACGCGAAACGACTTGAGTTTTGCCTGTGGATAGGAGACAAAATTTTAAGTGGAAATGTTGATTTTTAAAAATGTATCATGTTTTCTGATGAAAGTACATTTTCAACAAATGGAACCGTTGCAACCCAGCACGTTAGGTACTGGTCTTTAGAATATCCCGAATTCAGAATTATGACGAGAAGACAATATTTCACAAAAGTGAACGTGTGGTGTGCGATATCCATCCATGGCATTATAGGGCCACATTTTTTTGATAACACGTGCAATAGATTATCATATTTAGAAATGCTGGATACAATTTTCAATGATGAACTCGAAAATCTACCATTAAATTTTCGACAAAATATGTAGTTTCAGCAAGATGGTTGTCCAGCCCATTTCGCTCGTGAGGTTAGAGAATGGATTGACCGCAGATTTGGTCCAAGGTGGATTGGCAGGAATGGCCCAGTTTAGTGGCCCCCAAGAAGTCCCGACTTAACCTTGACCGATATGTTTTTATGGGGCCATTTAAAACAAATTGTTTTTGCAACCGCAATACCAAATGATATTGAAGTGCTGAAGGGCAGAATTATCCGGGCTGTCCAATCGATATCTCGGGAAGAAATCAGAAATTCTTTCACTGATTTGAGAAAGCAATAAGAAAAATGTGTCGAGTATGGAGGTGGAGTTTTTGAATTATGAAATCGTTATCGTATTCTTTTCATGTTAATAAAAATGTTCGTATTATTATTATTATTATAATACTTCATGAAATAAAGACATTGACAACAAGTATCACCTATTCATTATTCAAGTAAAAACGTTTATTAAGAGTGACTTTTTTTCGTATCTTTCAATTAGTCCATTTGTCCTCTTGTAAACCACATCCGTGGACATACTGTATAAAATAAATAAACAGTTGTGACATATAATTGGCATGGGCGTCGTTAGATAGTTTTGTAGGGGGGGCAATGATAAAATGAGTAATTTTATAAACTTAAAAACCAGGACACCATCGGTAGCAACAAGGGGAAAAAGCTCGGTGCGAACGAAAGCGCCGCAGGCGAAATTATTTATGGACCACGCCCCACGAGCAAACCCAAAATACACATCTAAATTTAGTCCATAATTTTAAGTAAATACTAGAAAAACCGAGCGGTAAGGTCAGTAAGGTGTTCTCATTATACTCAATTTAAAAAGCGCGACATTTTTACTTAAGTTACAACAGACGAACAAAAGTAATTTTTTTTCAAGAAGAGTTTTCCTTTTTCTGAGGATTTTTCAGTATTTTTAAAACGATGCCGATTTTACGAGCTATATACAAAAATAGACAGCGGAAAACAAACCAAAAAATAACTCCATACCTATTTGTTTTAAGTAACATTGATTAGTACGCTTATTTATATTTTAATGGTATTCGACGGTTGTAATGCCAAATATGCAATAATTTCATTGTAAATTGCTTCAATGTCAAATAGTTCTTGCGGAAACAAAGGTGAATAGGATTAAAAATTACTTTTGGTCAATAAATGGAAAAAATTAATCCACTGATGTCCGAAAATCTAAATTTAATTTAAATAATAACGGTGCCGAAAATTTCTTTATAAATTTGTTTATACAGTGTGTCTACTTAAGTTGGAATCATATGGAAAACTTTTTTATTATTGGTTTTATGAAAAAAAATTATTCTTCATAAAAAGTTCTGCACGGTCTAGAACTCGAAATGCAACCTTCAGTTATCAACATTTCCCAGTCATATACGAAATATATCAAAAATTACGAATATTTCTCACGAGTAAAGTACCTTTACTTTTGACAATATAGAAGAATGTTATGAGGAAACGTTATTTTGAATTAAAAGTTATATTCAAATATGCAATTACAGTTATTTAGCATGGAAATTTAGGTTTGGTGATTATTTACTAATCATTCCGTATAAATTATTAAAACAATTTCTATTTTTTCTTCACAACTTAGTAAAGCTGCCGTTTCTAATGTACTTTATAAATACCAACGCACTATCCTAGATTCCGTGAAATTGTATCGAGCCAGAATAATTAATACGAAATGATTAGTAAATAATCACAAACCCTAAATAACTGTAACTGCATATTTGAATATAACTTTTATTGCAAAATAACTTTTCTTCATAACATTCTTCTGTATTGTCAAAAACATAAAGGTAAAGATTGTTTCACGAAAAATGGATATAACTTAATGACTGCAATAAAAGTACCTGGGCCATCCCATTATTTATGACCGTTTGTTATTATTATGTGGAAAGGACCGGATTGTAATAATTATAATTAAATACAGGCACATCAGGTAGGTTAGGTTGCTTAATTTATATTTAAATATCTTTTTGTGGTAAAATTTGTTAGTTTTTGAGGAATGGTTCAAGAATTGTCTTTTACCTAGAGATGTAAAATTACCGGTAATTTAAAAATCGGTAATATTACCGGTAATATTACGCAATATTACGGTAACATTGGTAATTTATAAAAAAAACAGCTTTTTAAGTAATACAAGTTTTTTTTATTTCAAAACTGTAAAAACATTACGAAAAACAATAAGAATGTTTTTTTAAACTAGTCAGAGTCAGAATGGACTACGTAATACGAGGAAATATGTCTTGGCATAACCACGTTGTGGCAATCGCCAAGATAGCTTCTCAGAAGCTTCGCGTACTCTTCCGAACCAGAAAGTTGTATACACCTCAACAACTTTTGACACTATACAAAGCCCAGATTCGACCATCACTAGAATACTGCTCTCATGTCTGGAGCTCTGCACCCAAACATACTCTTCGGCTACTGGATTCCATCGAAAGGAGGGCTATTCGTCTGATCGGAGACCACGAGCTGACGAAGAACCTCGACAGCCTAGAACATCGAAGACAGGTTGGAGATTTGACTCTCTTTTACAGATATTTTCATGGAAGGTGCTCGGCTGACCTTGCCCTCTTAATTCCTCCCAGAGCGACGAATAGCAGAAATACACGACGAACCACTGCCGCCCATCCGTATGTGGTTAAGCTTAGTACTCCTCGAACTTCATTATTTAAAAATTCTTTCATCTGGAGGACTTCATCCTTGTGGAACGACCTTCCCGAGGTCGTTTTTCCCAACGAATATAACCTCCAACGATTCAAAACCAACGTGAATCGCTTTCTGCGCACACGCACCACTCCCAGAGTGCCCTAAAGGATTTTTCCTATAGTGCTTGTGTTTGATCATAAAAAAAAAAAAAAAAAAAAAAATTTAGTAAATTATAATTATGGGCAATATAAGTTAGTTTTCCGGCCCTCTCCACGGTTAGTCTGTTTCTTTTTTGCCGATGAGTAAATCCATAAGTACTAAAGGTTCTTTCGGTTGCGGCTGTTGACGATGGTAAATTTAAAATGTCTACAGCTAACCTACTTATTTTAGAACTGGAGCAAATTCCTGCCCACCAAACAGATCCAGACATAGATTTCTCGCTGGAAATGACGAATTCCTTAGCAAAAATATTACCTCTAATTTTGTACTGTGCGAGTGCTTCCATAATAAGATCTACTTGTGAAGAATACTTTGGATGACGCCTTGCAGTTTCATAGATGAACTCCGTTGCAATTAAATTTTCAGCTTCAGTTAACTTGTCGCCGCGTTGACTTGGTTGCAGCAAGATGAACGGGTTTTAAACATTTATTTTCTCGTTTTTCAAGAATTGAACACATTTTCTGGTTTTCAAACATAGTAATAGATATATTCAATATCAGAAATATCTGGGCTATCATCAACTGCTAAACTTTTTAATGAATGTTTAGTCTGCAAAAAGCTTTTTATACAAGAAACAAAGGAACCCCATCTTGTTTTCACCGGCAATTTTAAAGAGATGTATCGCCCCGTTTTGTTCAACTGGATTTTTTCAAACCTTGCATGTAAAATCTGCGAATTTTTCAACTCAGATACAATTGAAATTATGTTCTTTTTAAAATTGGAAAAATGGTCTAATTTCAAGAAGTCTTCAACCAGAAGGTTTAGACTGTGGCAAATACAACTATAATTAGTAATGTAATCGTACTTGCTGCTAACTATTTCACGAGCCTTTTTTATGTTAGCTCCGTTGTCAGTGACAATAGCTAGAAAATTTGAAGCTCCCAATTCTTCCAACACTTTTTCAATTTCTGAGGCCAGAATTACCGTACTTTTGAGGTACGGTCCGGGCTTCAGACCGTAAACCGTACTTTGAGTGAAAATACCGTAAAAGTACGGTCAGGACCGTACCCTGGGTATTCCCCGATAAATGAGAGTATGGAGCGGAAAAAAAACAATATTTCCAATGTTACCGATCTTGCGGTAATATTACGTAATATTACCAAAATTACGGTAACATTACCTCGGTAATATTACCCTTTACATCTCTACTTTTACCAAACATTCCTCAGAATAGCGTGATAGTAATGGACAATGCGAGCTATCACAGTCGCCAATTACATAAAGCTCCAAGCTCAAATAATACAAAATTGGAGATTCAGAACTACATGGCGGCGAATGATATATATTTTGAAGAAAGTTATAAAAAAAGTGATCTTTTAGAAGTTTTAAAGACATTTTGTATAAAAAAAAGTATATGTTTGTGACACATTGGCAGAAGAAATTGGACATACAGAGCTACGGCTCCCACCCTATTATTGCATTGCGAACAAACCCCATAGAGCTTATGTGGCACCAGTTAAAATCACTAGTTAGGTCTGAAAATATTTCTCCGAGTTTAAGTTCTAGTGTTGTAGAATTAATACGAAAATGTTTTAATGATATTCCCCCCGGTAGTTGGAAAAATTCAGTCCGTCACGTAATAACTGTAGAAAATTCGTATATTAGTCTGGATCGTATAATTAATCCAATTATAATGAATTTTGATGAGGATAGCTATAGCGAAACAGAACTATCTATAGAATGACATTATAAATGTAAATAAATATGACTAGTAATATTTAAAAAAAATGTCTCTTGAGCAAAATTCGTAATTTCTGATATACCTCGTATATGACTGGGAAATTTTGATAACTGAAGGTTACATTTTGAGTTTTAGACCATGCAGAACTTTTTATGAAGAATAACTTTTTTTCATAAAACCAATAATAAAAAAGTTTTCCATATGGTTCCAACTTGAGTAGACACACTGTAGAGCAGCATCGGATCCGCCAAATTAGAATTTTTCTTCGTTTGGCTTAGCTTCGATTAAGAGAAATATTTGTGAAGAAACAATATCCGACTATGCACCGCCTCGAATGTCAAATTTACCGTAGACTTTAAAAATACGTACCAAATTTGAGAAAAAATACAAAAAACATACTATCTTTTCCTAACGAAATAAAAGACTATTGATGTATACTTTTGACAATGGGCGACAACCACGCATGCTAAAAAGCCCGCTATGTTTAGGACGA
Organism: Barypeithes pellucidus; assembly: GCA_963991005.1. NCBI lineage: Eukaryota > Metazoa > Arthropoda > Insecta > Coleoptera > Curculionidae > Barypeithes > Barypeithes pellucidus. The sequence continues at coordinate 11,985,588 of OZ022565.1, read as the reverse complement.
ACCACATAATGTGGGACGAACGCCGATGCAATAGCAACAATCAAATTTAAGAAAAAACATTTGAACTACCACCTGCCATTTCCGCGAACGAACTAAAAGTTTTTTGATGTGTTATTAAGTTATCAAATTCCAGGAGGGGGCAAATGCCCCCTCTTGCCCCTTATAAACGACACCCATGATCGTTGGATTTAGAATATAAAGTGGGGTTCATAAGGCATGTAATAAAATGTTACTACTACTTACAAGAAAAAATGAAACGTCGCATTGAAAATTCAATTAAATTAAATTAAAAAAAATTAATTCGATCGAAAAATAAAAATTGTTACCTTAAAATTGTCGAAATAATGACTAAGCTGATCGCACTGCATTAAACTTGATGTCGACGATCCGTACCAGGCCACATGAGCCTGAGGTCCTTGTGAATTGCAACTGGTGATTGTTAGGATTTTTCCAGGCCACCAGGGAAATCCGTGGATTTTTCCCCACACTACGTCGCCGACCAGAAGGCGTACGCCTATATCGAAAAAAAAAAACGTTTAAACCGTGGGCCAGACATATTCAGCCGGTTATAATACAATTCAGAATGATTTTAATAATCGAGTGAATCGCTCCAGTGAATCGCTTGAAATTCCAATTCACCAAGCGATGACGTCACCGACTGCTTGACCGGCAGCTTAGCCGTTTACATGTGATCAGGTAGGGTATTTAGCAGGCACGTAAATACGGGTGGGCACAGGTTTAGCTAAAAAATTGCAGTAGCCACCAAAAAAATTTCAGAAATTTTTATTTGTGAATAATGAATTTTTACCACGTGTCTCGATACCAAACAAAAAACTGCAAACAATCGCCCAAATATGTATTTATTGTTCGGGTTTATTCTTGTGCTTTTTTAAAACATAAAGTATTACCGAGAGTTATTTTTCTTCGCCTCTTTCTCAATCTACGAGCATAAAATAAGTAGATATTTAAAATGGCTTGTCAAATTCTTCGACTTTAAATTATCAGGTGCCCACTGTGTGCCTTTCAAAAATGTAGGCTTAGTTACGCGACTGGCAAAATAAGAAAATAGGTGATTATTTTTTTAAATTCATGTTTATAGTACGTAAAAGTTCCTGTTTAAGAATGTTTACTTTTGGTTACCAAAAAAATTGTCGATACCTATGTTTTGTTAACTATTTTGCTCGTTTTCTTATTTTCCATTAACATTTTCTATAATGTATGTTATTTTTAAGAAGTCTTCTTGAGTTTAATAATAAAAAGTTCCTGTTTAGATTTAAAAATGTTTACTATAAGATTACCAACGAATTTTTCTATACTTATATTTTGTTAACCATTTTGTTCGTTTTGTCATTTTTATTTACAATTTCTATTATTATGTTATTTTTTAGAAGTTTTCTCGAGTTTATAGTAAATGAAAATTTAAAAATTATATCCTTTAATTTTTTAATATTTACAATCGGAGAACTAAACTACGCCGCTGGCTAGCCAGTTAAAACAAAACTTTACAAAACTCATGTCGCGATGACTCCGCTAAGGGATTTGGCATACTTTTTTATATGCACCTTCTCGTTTATGTGCCTTTAAGACATATGTACACGACACCTGCTCAGCGTCAAACTCGAATGTCGCCAATCGGATGGCGTGGCGCGTAGACCGAAGGTCGTCTATCAAGTGACAGGCGATATTTTTCGGTTTTTCGCCTGAATTTATAACTAGAGTATTTCCTATCGAGCGAAAAACTGTTCGAATATACGAGCATATTTTTAATTCGATTACACCACAGCGGTACATTTCCGCCGGCGTCAAGCGAAGCTCGGGTATCGAGTGAAAGATAATAAGTGACGAGCGACGATTTTCGCCTAAATAGATAACTCGAGCGGTTGTTTAAATAATCGAGCGATGTCGGTTATTTCAATAATCGAGTGATGAAGCGGTTTTTCGCTAGAGCGATCACAACACTACTCAGAATGGCAGAAATACTTTACCGTCGGCGCCCAGCGCAGTGGACAACGTCTGAGCGTTGATTCTCAACATCAGGGGCGGATTGGGCGGGGGGAAGTCGGGCACTTGCTCGCTATGCTCGTCCGAACTCGACGTGGTGTCGTCCTGCGTCGTGCACGACGTGTACGTGTTGTTCAGTCGCTTCAGGTTAATGGACAACTTCTGGGTAATGCATTGTTCTTTGGTCTCGTCTTGGGTGGAACTACTAACCTTTTTTTTTATGGAAAAAACAAAAGTTTAGTTAGTAGCATGTGCTTAGTTTTGAAGGGCCAGAGTCAGCATTATTAGAGGCATATACAGTGGCGCAGTCAGGATTTGGGGCGAGGGGGGCGATGCGGAAGTCCTTTTGGGGCACCTCAATTTTTTAATTCACATATTGTCACAATTTGCAGGCTTTGTGATTTGATTCTTTGGCATTATGCCCTTTTTGTTAGATATTTAAGCGATCGTCCCTCTTCGTCCCCGCGTGTCTATGCCACTGGACATACTATACAGGGTGTTCCTACCTTACCTCACTTTCCTTATGCTTCCTATCCTTGTCCTCCCTATGTTTTTTCTTATGCTTCATCTTGTGCTTTCTCCGTCGTGGCACTGTAATTTCGAAAGGAGAAATCATATACCTCGGTGAATTGTTACCTATAAATTACCGAACGATTCTCATTAATTTTATAAAATAAACACCTGGACAAAATTAACGCAACATCATAAATTTGCCATATTTTTGATGATATTTTTTTTCCGAATTTATGATCCGATTTGAATGATTTTTTTTGCAATGTAGGTGGGTCCTGTTTATGATAAATATTTAAATTTTGATTTATACTGGGTGTAATAAAAATGCTATGTTTTTTTTCGAAAATTCGTATCACCCTGTGGAGTATATTAGCAACCGAAACACATAGCAGTTGACATTAAACGGTAGGTCCATCTTTCCCCAACATTTTCTTTTTTGGTTTGCTTCATCATCTCTGTGATTAAAGGAGATACACCGTTTTATAGCGTAACATGTTTTTATAGACTTTAATATTCAACACATTTATTGTTAAATGTGATCAAAGTAGCCTATGGACCTTTTCTGATATTGCAAAATTATCAACATATGGCTGTTAATGATTGGAAGACGGTTTTATTTTCTGATGAAACTAGAATTAGTCTCAATCCTGCTGATAGGGCGTGAACTTGTTTGGCGAAGGGCAGGAGAGAGATTTGCAAGTTGAAATATCTCTCCAAAAATCCCGTTTGGTGGAGGCTCTGTAATGTTTTGGGGAGGAATATGTTTCGACGGACGTACAGAGTTAGTCCCTATACGTGTAAGATCAATGAACACCTAGAAAACATTGTAATTGAACATGTAATGCCATTTGTTCCTCTTTTGGGACCGAATAGTTCATTTATGCAGGATAATGCTCGTCCCCAAGTGGCTAGACAAGTTATAGACTACATGAACTCTGTCGCTATTCCATTGATGGAATGGCCTCCACACAGTCCCGATTTAAATCCCATAGAGCATTTATGGGACGCTCTTAAAGGAAAGGTTTGAAGTCGCAATCCCGTACCGGTTAACCGCAATCAATTGGTGCATGCAGTAATTGCAGAATGGGAGGATATTCCCAAGATACAATTAAAAATTTAATTTCCAGTATGCCGAGGCGTATGAATGCAGTGATTCGAAGTAGAGGGGAGCATACACGCTATTAACGTTAGAAATTCATTAATTTTGTTGTTTTTGATTTTTGTTCGTAAAAAAATTTGTTTAATAAACGTAATCTTAATATTGTAATTACTTTATTAAATAAAGTAACTCGTTAATTTTGTTTGCATTTATCAAAGCGAGCAGGAATTATAAAGTTATACAGATAACAAATAATGCATTCGATATTGACGCATCGCTTGCAATGTCAGAAAAAGTCCATAGCCTACTTGAAAACATTCAACAATGAATGTGTTGAATAATAAAGTCTATAAAAACATGTTACGCTATAAAACGGTGTATCTCCTTTAATAACAGAGATAATGAAGTAAACCAAAAAAGAAAATGTCGGGGAAAGATGGACCTACCGTTTAATGTCAACTGCTATATGTTTCGGTTGCTAGTATACTCCGCAGGGTGATACCAATTTTCGGAGAAAATATAGCATTTTTATTACACCCAGTACAAATCGAAAATTAAATGTTTATCATAAACAGCGAAAACTATGGCATTGTCAAGAAACCAAATCGGATCATAAATTCAGAAAAAAAATATGGCAAATTTATAATGTTGCGTTCATTTTGTCCAGGAGTTTATATCAAAAAAGTAGAGATGGCGGAGATAAGAAATCAGCCCCCCCCCCCCGCCAGGTATCGCCAAGTGTGGCGTAGTCCCCTTAGAACCGAAGCTGTGGGAATCCCCGCACGGCGGGCCCCTTATCGCCGCCAGTGGAAGAGGTGAGAAAGCTATTACTATTATAAGCCAACGTCTTACAGATAGCAATATTTTGCCCAGCCCTATATCTATATTTACTTTGAGAACATCTTACAGGAATAAACATAATTGTTTACCTAGTCCTTGTCTAGGTGACGCGCCACCCAACGTGTATCTTGGACTGGATCCTCCTAAGGTATATCTAGGAGACGCTCCCGGGCTTGATAGGTATCTAGGCGATGCCCCGCCTAAAAATCATAGCAAATTTAAGATAATAATTCTCCTAGAATAATTCGAGAGCCTTCTAAGCATTAATATTCCCGTTATAGACTTACCCAAATACAAAGGACTACCTCCCAGGAGCACCTTCCGTCTAGCCTCTTTCTTGGCCCGTTTCATGGCCTTCCTGGCAGCCTTGGTGTTCAATAGCTTCGCGGATCCGTGACCGGCCACGCTGACATTTTCCTCAGAATCATCGTCCGTGACACTGTCTGGGTGTGGAAATTGGGAACATTACTATAGTCTGTGGTGGATCGTGATAAGTCTCAACATATCACGGACTATGGCTAGATCACGGCTAAATAAAAGTTGTCTAATCCGAAGTTTGTGGTTTCTGGACGTTTATCCAGAGTATGTGATAAAATTAGTTTAGGGTTATCACGGATAAACCGATTCGCGTTAGTAGTACGCCTTACTAAAATGTGAGGAACCATATAACTGTGATATGTTTCAACCATATCAACATATCAAGCGAAACAATTACTACACAACATCCACAGTACACTTCACCGCACAAAATCAGCTAAGAAAACCAGACAATTCATTAAACCAGCAAGTTTCACAAATCATCGAGTATAGAGTGTTAAAATCGTGCTAGACAAAATATGAATTCTCCATAAATAATGGCGACATAATATCTGGAAAGGAACACTCAGTCACCATAAGTAATAGTAAAAAATTTGTTCAGATTTGGAGCAATCATGTATTGGACTTTGTGGCTACTCTATCGAAGCACAACTCTACCCTCTAATGTCTACAAAGTTTCACTATAAAATTCCTCTACTAATATGTTAAAAAAAATTACCCTAAAAAAAGAAACTAGCATTTCTGAGGTAGACAATAAAAATGTATTTAAAATTTCAAATATAACAACAAAAATAGTAAAAAATTAAATCAAGTAACCTATTTGCGCCGGGATCTTCAACACCGTGCCCTCACCCTGAGGCCCGTAGGATATCTTTATCGTCCTGGTTGTATTTGAGGTTACATTGCCCCCGCCGGTGGCACCGCTCGAACTGGTCGCGTTCGTCGGTTGCGGCTCGGTACTAGTCGTACTCTCATCGTCGGTGTTGCCCGTGCTTTTTTTCTTCCTGATGAAGTTCAAAAATATAGCAGTAAGTTTCAAAAGAGGTTTAAGATTGATAATTTATCATGGTTACGGCTACCCGCTTCCGTCAAAAAAAGCATTGCGTAAGCCCCGGTTTTTATTACATTTCGTTACGAAATATTTCGGTCGATTGGAACGGAAAAGTTCGTCGTTGGCAAAGATCTTACAAACTCCAGATAGAATTGTTTACATTTGAAGTCGACGTAAGGAATATAAACGTGCACTCCCCACCTTGCTGTTATGCTTGCAGCATAGCCAGATTGTCCTATTTATCGCTAAGGTATCTGCAAAATCCCAATTAAAAATTTGTTAATTTGACAATTACAACTGGTTTAAGGTTAATCCGCAATTGCTCTTAAAATAAATTTATTTCCCAATAATTTTAATATAAATTGTGAATAGGCCTTGAGAGATTTAGAAAAAAAATATTATTATACATAAAAGTTTGAAATAAACTGACTGCACTCTGACAACATCAAGTTAAAAATTACTACGCTCGCCGGCAAAAGATCAAACTTTATCAATGGATCGGATTATAGTAAAGAATACACTGTTGCTACTCGCTGCTAACTGCTTTTAAGGGAGTGTTTATATATTTTGGTTGTTTTTATTTTTTTTTGTGAGTATTGGTGCAAAATCGTCTTTATTATAAACAATGATGGTGCATTCATGTATAGTTTGTAAAAGAGTGGATCATTTAAGCAAGGATTTATCTTTTCTTCGGTAAGTATGGTTATGTTTTAATATGATTGTATTGATATGATTTCTGATATAACGATTGACGTTTAAAAGGTTATGGACCGGTCCGTGGTGCTAGTCCGGGCAAAAAGCAGTCGAGTTGGTTTATTTCTTAATATAAATCTTGCATTTACAAGATGGTTGAGTCTTGTGCGGCTATAAAATACTTCACTAGAAGATGCAATGGTGTTAAATTAAAATTTCACAGGTTAGTAAATATATTTAGAAATTTGATTTTGTGTTTGCATCACTATGAAAATTCGGTTTGTTTAAGAATGTACCAAATGTTTATCCACTTCGTTAGGATACTAAAGGGTCGTAGCCTACGCCAAATTTGGATACATGCCCTTAGAAGGAATAATTATAGTCCAGGTGATACAACAGTTATTTGTGAGAAACACTTCACAAAAGAAGATTATGGAGGTAATGTACATGGGAATAAAATACTGAAGAAAGGAACAGTCCCGTCAAAATATTTTACATCTTTATTTTTCTGTATTTAAACAACGTTTGCAGTGTAACAAGTACGTGAAGACAGGTTTTATATAATTTATTTATTTATTTTTATTTATTTGATCTAACTTGTTTAGGTACATATTATTTTAATTTACTTATTTAATTAATCACTTTAGTGTACAATATGCCTTAGTGGCTTGTGTGTGCATTTTTTTAAAGAATCATCCTTTTCAAAGTTTATAGTAAAATTATTAGAAATAAACTTATTTTAAGAGCAATTGCGGATTAACCTTAAACCAGTTGTAATTGTCAAATTAACAAATTTTTAATTGGGATTTTGCAAGATGTCTTAGTGATAAATATGACAATCTGGCTAGAAATATACACTTTTATATCTGGAGAGTATCATCCAGTAATGAATACACCAAAAATATTGATGCTAAGCATAAATAGTTAAATCTATCCTTGGATACACTGTATATAAAATGGATCAATATTTCTATCTTTTTTATAAATATCCAATATTCGAAACTACACTTTTTGAATAGAAAATATAGTTAAACGTAAAGAATCTCAAAGTAAATTATACGCCCTTGTTGGGCTTTTTGCCCAGACTAGCTCCGCTCCGAAACGAGGAAGGCCGCTCCATAACCTTTTAAACGTTATTGGATTTAACCAGACTTCAACATTGTTGCCATTAGCGAGACCAACATGTTTTGTCACTCTTCCACCCATTACTGCTTTTCAATAACATTTCAAACAATCACAAACTCACTTTCCAACAGATTTATGAATGGAGTGTTGGCCCTGTGGTCGTTGGTCATTTGGTCACATGTGTGGTTTTTACTGCAGTACAAGTGCGAGGTTAAAAATGGACGATGGACGAACAAACCTTGCCCTGTTGCCAGTTTGAGGCACCGCACGCACGCCTAATGTAATTTGTCAATTTAATATTGTATGTTTTAAATTAAATTCTTTTATTTTTTGGTTCTTTTCGAGGCCCCTTTAAATACGAGGCAGTACGGCTAGAGCCTAGTATGTCTAGTGATATATCCGAAAACAAAGAACCGATAACCCGTGTCACTTAATAATGACACACGTCAAGCGGAATAACTTTTCGTTGACGAAATTTCGTCGGTATCCAACCTTTGGATTTGAACGGCGTTTTTCGGCGGCAGATTATTATTTTTGTGAACTTCTGTTTTATTAACTATGAGTGTAAAATACCATAAACTAGAGTTTAGTGCCTTAGAAGATGAATTGTTGATAGAAAGGGTAAAAGAAAATCCACCCATACAGGGATGGGCTAAAATATGGAACAAATTCATTTAAAAATCAGGTTTTATTTTTTTGTAAAAACGCTCGGACACGTCGATTATAATTTTTTCTTCCGGATTTTTAGCCTCAAAAAGAAATTATACTGGGTGTGTCAAAAAGTAGATGTTGTAAAATTTGTTTGTATTTTAAATAGAACCACCCTATCTTTACTTATCACATAAATTCTACGTCAAATTCTGAGCATAATTCATGTAGCATACTCTATCCTTATCTCTAACGGTTTTAGAGAAAAATTACATCTTAAAAAAGAAATTTCTTTAAAAAAAGGTACATGTACCTACTTAAAGGTAAACAGGTAAATTTAAATTAATTGTTACTACGATAGCAAGTCATGTGTCAATCAAAAAGAATTTTAAGTATAATTTTGAAAAAAACGGTGATCATGGTGCATTTAAATGAAACTCAAAGAATCGAAATTTTAATTTTAATTGGATGTGGAGACAAAACAAGAAGTCAAGGAGAAGTTTGTAACTTGTTTAGCGCTAAGTATCCAGAACGACGGATTACAAGATCTACAGTGAATAAAATTGAGAAAAAATTCAGGGAAACAGGGAATGTAAAGGATCGTCTACGGCCAGGTCGTCCAAAAATTTGTGAAAACCCAAAATTGAACATTTTGTTAGAAGTGCATCCACTGAAGTAGCCCTTAATAATGATGTTAGCCGACGCGACGATCTGTTTTGCGGGTATTGAAACAAGAAAAGTACCATCCGTATAAAATTAGGTTGCTGCACGAGCTAAACGAAGATGATCCCGACCGCCGACTACAGTTTTGTGAAACTATGATGGAAATTTGCAACTTAAATCTATTTTTCCATCGCAGCGTACTTTTTAGCGATGAAGCCACGTTTTGTTTGAATGGTTCGGTAAACAGACAAAATTTTCGGTATTGGAGTACAAATAATCTACCAGAAGCGTCTATTTGGTTTCAGCAGGATGGTGCTCCGCCTCATTTTGCTCGACAAGTACGAGAGTATTTGAATACTATTTTTCCCGAACGATGGATAGGTAGAAGAGGACCCATAGAATGGCCTGCAAGATCTCTTGATCTTACACCAATGGATTTCTTTCTTTGGGGTTATTTGAAATCAAAAGTGTATAAGGATAAACCACAAAATTTGGAAGACTTAAAATTTAAAATTAGATATGAAATTAGGCAAATTAATGAAAATACTGTAAATAATGTTTTAGAAGGGTTTTTAAGTAGATTGGCATATTGTCAAGAAGTTAATGGTTTGCATTTTCAACACTTAATAAAATAATTTTTCAAAATTATACCTACATCTACTTTTTGACACACCCAGTATAATTTCTTTTTGAGGCAAAAAATCCGGAAGAAAAAATTATAATCGACGTGTCCGAGCGTTTTTACAAAAAATTAATACCTGATTTTTAAATGAATTTGTTCCATATTTTAGCCCATCACTGTATATGCAAAAAAATGTAAAACATTTAAAGACATCCAAATGAAGGAGAATATCTGTACATAACTCTGTAGGTTATTTCGTAAATTTATAAATTTATAAAATAGGTGTCTAGCAAAGGACCTCAACATCATGTTGAGTAAAACCAACCCTACTTGTAAATCAACAGACCTAAATGATATTTGTTCCCATTGCAAATACTACTTTAAAAACCTTGTATACCTTAAGATGGGGGGACATAATACGTGATCACCCTGTACAAACGAATCTACAAATATCGTCCATTTTGAACCACGCACTTGTACTGCAGTAAAAATCACACATGAGACCAAATGACCAACGACGAACTTTTCCGTTCCAATCCACCGAAATATTTCGTTACGAAATGTAATCAAAACCAGGGCTTTATGCTTACCTCGTCCTTCTCGCTGCCCTCAACACTTGCGTTTGAGTCGGTTGCTGGAAAACGGCCTGTTCGGCGGGAATTTCCTGTCTGGTTTTCGCAAATTCTTGGGAATGTTCTTCGGAATGCTTAATAAACAATGGGTCCTCTTGGGGCTCATTTTCGATGTTCGACAGAGGCTTTTTTGTCGGTATGTTGTCGGGATCGACCCAGTTTGGGTTATCCACTAAACACGTTAAAATAATTTCGTGATGTATAAATTTTATATTCATAAATCTATTTTATGAACATCACGAAATGGATTTAAAATAGTAGTCAGCTGATGACTGTCACTCTCTTACTAACCAGCCAAAGAACTGTATATTCTGTTATAACATACAGTATGTCCACGGATGGGTTTTACAAGAGGACAAATGGACTAAAAATTGAAAGATACGAAAAAAAGTCACTCTTAATAAACGTTTTTGCTTGTCTAGAAAATACGATTCCTCATCAGAAACTTCAAATTTAAGTAATCTCTGGCACACCTCTGACTGGCGAACCTAGTTAAAATAATAATGACACTTAAGGTGATAGGTACTTGTTGTCAATGTCTTTAATTAATGAAATTATTATTTAAGTAGAAATGCTAGCTACTGAACAAAGAGTTTTTATAATACAATGTTATGGGGATGGTCAAGTTTCATACCGCTACGTCAAGGAACAATTTACCGAGAAATTTGTAGGAACCCCAATAATTAGGATGGCAATCTGCAAGTTAATAAAAAAGTTCAAGAGAACTGGTTCGGTTTTGGACCTCAAAAAAAAGAGGAAATACGACCACCATGATGATGCTGCTACAGTCTTAGTTCTTCATTCTGTTGAAGAAAATCCTATGACGTCCCTTAGAAATCGTGTTACTCAGTTGGAAGTTATGAAAAAAAGTCAAATTCAGAAGATCCTTAACGCAAATAAATTGTAGCCGTATAAACCGCACTTGAATCAAAGATTGGAAGAGGGAGACGACGCGAAACGACTTGATTTTTGCCTGTGGATAGGAGACAAAATTTTAAGTGGAAATGTTGATTTTTATAAATGTATCATGTTTTCTGATGAAAGTACATTTTCAATAAATGGAACCGTTGCAACCCAGCACGTTAGGTACTGGTCTTTAGAAAATCCCGAATTCAGAATTATGACGAGAAGACAATATTTCACAAAAGTGAACGTGTGGTGTGCGATATCCACCCATGGCATTATAGGGCCATATTTTTTTGATAACACGTGCAACTGATTATCATATTTAGAAATGCTGGATACATTTTTCAATGATGAACTCGAAAATCTACCATTAAATTTTCGACAAAATATGTATTTTCAGCAAGATGGTTGTCCAGCCCATTTCGCTCGTGAGGTTAGAGAATGGCTTGACCGCAGATTTGGTCCAAGGTGGATAGGCAGCAATGGCCCAGTTTTGTGGAACCCAAGAAGTCCCGACTTAACCTTGGCCGATATGTTTTTATGGGGCCGTTTAAAACAAATTGTTTTTGCAACCGCAATACCAAATGATATTGAAGTGCTGAAGGGCAGAATTATCCAGGCTGTCCAATCGATACCTCAGGAAGAAATCAGGAATTCTTTCACTTATTTGAGAAAGCAATTAGAAAAATGTGTCGAGTATGGGGGTGGAGTTTTTTAATTAGGAAATCGTTATAGTATTCTTTTCATGTTAATAAAAATGTTCGTATTGTTATTATTATTATAATTACTTCATTAAATAAAGACATTGACAACAAGTATCACCTATTCATTATTCAAGTAAAAACGTTTATTAAGAGTGACTTTTTTTCGTATCTTTCAAAATAAAGTATGTTTACTCTTAAGCAAAATAACATTCTTGCAGTTTTTGTCCACCCTGTATAAAAAAATTGAAGTTTCTTATGATGAATCGTATTTTCTAGATAAGCAAAAACGTTTATTAAGAGTGACTTTTTTTCCTATCTTTCAATTTTTAGTCCATTTGTCCTCTTGTAAACCCCATCCGTGGACATACTGTAGATGGCTCTAGTGGCCAATTTCAAACGCAGCCCTTAAAACAATACAGGCGAATCGGTTTACTGCTTATGTCAGATTCTCGAAACAATCACAGAATAATCAACTTTAAAAATAAAAGCCTACTTAAACTCAAAATAACGAGGAGAAAAAAAAAAGTAGACTTACCGAGTTCCTTTTCCTCTGTTTTGTCGATTTTTTTATTACTTTTCTTATTACTAACGTCTTCTGGTTCATCTTGGCTGTATCCCCTCAATTTTCTTTTTGCACTTAAATAATTTTTTACTGACCTAAAATGCAATAATGTTTGTAACAAAAACGGCCCAAGCACTAGACTAGTGTTCCGTATATTTTCAAATTTCGTCGCGTGTAATAAAATCTAATAATCTGTGGTATAATCTGTATTATTGTATTTTCAAGAGCTAACTATCGGTTCTGTTTCACTATTACTGTGTGTACATAAAGTGTTTCCAGGAGTGTTCCCATGAAAAAGAAAAAAAACGGATTGTGTTTGTGCCTGGATTTCCTCGCTCTTTAGGTATAAAGATAAATACAAGTAGGTAGAAAATAATTTATTTTTATAATTTTATACGGAATTTCAGTATTAAGTTTGGCAACATTGCCATTGGGTCTGGGTGAAATGTTGTACAGTAGCGCGGACTGACCTGTGAGTAAGAGTGTTTGTTACCCCACTTTTAAAATGGTTGATTTAAAAAAAAAATATGTAGCGCTTCTCTAGGACACCCAAGGAGTCACCCATTTAAATATATCATTTCCATAACACACTGTATATTTTTTGATATACTATGTTGATAGCTTTGCATTTGCTTGCTATCTACCTCACACAAATTGCTTATAAACAAAAAACTTAGTCAGTCAGCCCCTCAAGGATTACCCTAAAATTGTGAATTTTTCGATTTGTGTTTGGGTAACAAGTAAACATGTCTAATTTCTATGTCAAACAGTTCCAGAGAACAAGGGATTGTGTTCCGCCTTTTCCAGTTCTGGTACGGAACACTAAAACTACAAATGTATGAACTTTTTTTTTTTATGGCCCCTGGGGTTACGTACCTAGTTACGGGGGCATCCCTCGCTCTTCTACTTGGCGGGGGCGGCGGACTAGTAGCACTTTCCGAGGCCTTTCTTTTTTTTGAAACATTTTCTAGAAAAAAAAATTCTGGTTGAAGCACAAAAAAGCAACTTACAGCCGATACAGAGAGATGAGATGAGGTATTTAAGGAACCTACCTGAATTTTCATTACATATTCCTTTACATTTTGAACACAACACTTGCCGAGGCCTCAGTCTGACTGTCATTTTGTTATTTTTGTATTTATTGGGAACCTGCTCAATAAAAATGTATGATCAGAATAGATAATTTTGGCCATTTCAAGAGGACAGGCAAAATTTTAGGTGAATTTTTATGTAAAAGGTTTATTCTGGTTGAAAGAAAAAAAATGTCTCGCTTTAATTTTGAGAAACCCTTTACTTTTAAATTTATCTAAAATTTGGCAGTTAGTGAAGGTATTTACTACAATACCTAAACAAACTTAAGCTAAAGAGTTATTTTATTAAGCACTTACCTAATATTTTGATTGGTTTCTTGAATTATTTTTGTAATATTTTTAAGGAAATATTATTACCTGGACTTTCTTTTTTTGCACACTAGGATCTGTGTAAATAAATCTTTGATTAACAGCATAGAGTGGGTCATCGTCTGGTTTTTTTGGTACATTGAATGCTGGATTTAAGTGGGATACACCGCATGGTAGGTTTCTGAAATTAATATCTTAATTAACAAGAATTGGAAATGCCTGTTTTAATTATAATACTTATAAAGCTCAGTTGGAGTCTTAGGACCTTCAGAGCCATTTCTTAAGGCTCCAAACTATTGAAACCCAAAGGTTTCCTCAGTTTTAGCAAACCTGTATAAATCACTTCTCTCTCATCAATATTCTTGTAGGTGTACTAGGTACTAGGTGAACTATACAGGATGCAGGGGTGTATATTAATCATAGACTTAAGAATAGTATCATTAATAGGTATTCTGACTCTTATCAACCATTTCCTTAACACCCAGTACTTTAAAATTATGGATGTTATTTAAAACCTGGGGGTTAACAGTTAAGAATTTAAGGGGTAACAAATCAAGGGTAAAATAAGAAGGTGTAGCTTCTGGAAGAAATGCAGTTTAAAGGGTTTATACAAAACGGGGTTCTTACCTTTTGGTGGAGTCCAAAAGCACACCCTTGTATATCTTTAGGCCGAATTCGTAAGTTACAACTAATATATCAGGCAGAGATTCATCTACAAACACTGAAATCCTTGTTTTTTTCAACAAAGTTATATCCCCATTTTCGTCGGCCATATTTGTTAAACTATCTGGAAAAATCTCCTTTTGTGTGCAGTGCAAAACCCTGTATTTTTTCTTTAAAGTATTTTACTGAGATTCAAAGCGTTTATGGTTCCTTTATGGATTTTCAATTAATTTTTACATCAAGTTCCTCCAAAATGCACATAATGCCCCTGTAAACACAAAAAAATTAACGAAAATCCTGAAAGATATAACCTCCAAAAATTAGCATATCGTCTCTTTTTCTGTTGGTCACGATGAGACGTTGCCCTTTAAATTGATTTGTTAAGTTGGCAACAAGTTTGAAATTTTGAACTTTTAAAGAAAATTGTGAATACTCCAAAGTCTAAAATAGCAATACGACCCCTTGTCCATCTTTATCCACGTTTACTGAATTAATACACACATTACGCTTCTATTATAATTTTTTCCCTTCTCATACAGAAATATTCCCAGAATATGGCCCCGGTTGTGATATATATTGACACTTCCACTGTCAAAGTGACGTTTGGTCCTAACCTAAACAGGCGTTAAATCCCGCGGACTCCAAGGTTGCCATATCGTCGAAATATGACATTTGAGTGACGTTAATTAATTACGTTTGCGCTGATTACTTTATCAATGCTATAATTTGCAAGCATGTTCATTTTGTAGCCTTTAAAAATTCTACTAATTCTAAAAAGATCTGTCATAATTCAGAAGATAGAGGTTGTTATAAATGACTGTATGCTTTGTTTTAACGGGATTCTATGAACGGGACCAACTTAAATGTAAATTGTGACAGAAAAGAAAAACTTAAAAGAAGAGGAGACATCTCTAAAGAATATAACACCTTACATGCAAGAAATTGTCCTTATAGTACAATAGCTCATTAATTTTCTATGGATAACTTTATCACCTTTATAAAAATCTAAGGAAAGATCCCCAACGCTTTTGTGAATATATGAAAATGCATATAAATACTATTGATTACAGTACTAAGCAACAGTGAAAGAAGAATAAATAAAAATTGGTCATTCTCTACCTATACCTGTGGAACAAAGAGTAATGGTAATTCTCATATGTTCAAAAAAGCGTTGGGAATATTTCCTTTTAGATCATTATAAAGGTGATAAAATTCTCCATTGAATCTTCGCTTTGCGTTAATGGGATAAACTGGTAATTTTGATTTTTGTTTAAGCATATAAGTACCATTTTGTTATATTAGAGTCTAAAACAATATCTTCTTCATCATAAGAAGATAACAACGCACAGTCCATGTTTATATCTTGATGTCGAGGGACTGCCGTGCGAAGCTTAAGCGAGGCTGTGCGGTGCTATGTACAAGGCTATGGGCGAGGGGCGGTTCGCCGTTATGGCCATCGACTAGCATCGATAACTTCTTTACCTGACCCCGTATACTTATTCTGAAAACGGCAGATTATTCAACAATCAATATAAAGAAACTTCTGTATAAAACATTTTTCTGTATCTCTTTTAACTAAGAAACTATAGGGTAATTTTAAATTGTCAATTTTTAAATTTCCCCCGTATCTCTTAAGCGAGCGAAAATTTTCAAATTTTGATTTTACCATTTTAAGTTTGACCCAAAAAGAGGGCATGACACCTACGTTACTTTTTTGATAGCACTAACAATTACGGAGATATCCTATCCTAAGTGTCGAAAATGGGACACCATGTATAACCGCCAGAATTTCCACTCCATATGGAAAATTTTTTATTATTGATTTCTCAAAAAATGTTCTTGATCGTTGAAATTGAAGAAAACTGTAGGGCATACGAGGGAGATTCAATTATTTAAAAGTTACAACTTTCATTTATAAAAGTTGTTTAGAATTAAAAGTTATACGAAATCTATTCTTCTATTCAAAAAACGAAAAACTTTCTTATTTTTTTTGTCTTACCCTGTGCCTGTATAGAGCTAGATTGAAATTAAATTATTGGTAAAAGTATAAAAGTTCTTTTTAATGTTTACTTTGAGAATATTGGTCCTTTAAATTTCTCGTTATCTATTTTTTTCTTAAACCATTCAAGAAAATTATTTTTGGAGCAATTATTAATATAATATTTGACAATATGTTCACGATCTTCTTAAATTACTTAATTATAATTGGAAACCAAAGCCTCTTTTTGTACATTAGTCGGAGCTGTGTGGCAATCTTGTGGATATAAAGTCATTTGAAACTCCATCAGCCTTGAAGATATTAACCGCCGTTGTCACAGGTACTTTTATATTAGCTAACATCAGCCAATATGTAAGCGCTGCCCTCTCAGCTTCAGTTTGAACCTAAAAGTGAAACTTTTAAACTTTATATACACTTACGTGCAAAGAAAACGCTATTTCAAAATTTTGATAAGTTTAGGTTTGATCTTGGATATCAAAAATTTAAATTTTTCCATAATTTCATTATTGTTGTTGGAATTAGAATAATTTTTTTTAATGGATAAACAAAAGATTATCATCAGGAGGCAGAAATTATTGTTGTAATCGAGTTTTAACTAGAAATTCATTTAGAAACAAACTTAACTACCAATTTTTACTTAAATATGCTATATTATTTAAAAACAAACCTTTTAACTTAAATATGTCTCAATACTTTTATACTATTTACAGGTTGGGATTTCGGAAACGGTAAGAGATGCGAAGCCTGTCAAATTGGGGCAACTAAGTTCCCTAAATATGGACCAAATAATATGCCGCAAAAAAATCCAAAATAAATACAGGGGCTTTCAAAATATTCGGAAAAATCTAAAATTTTGCGTTTCCGTTCTTAGATGTTCTGACTTTGTTCGCTTGACGCTTGCTACTTTCCATTCTCCACAAGATGGTATTGGTAGATTTTTCATGCGACGTTTCGTCTTTAGGTCACCATCATACATTTTTTTTAAATACGGGTCTGCATTTTTTTGTTTAAATTATTATAGAGGGTCGAAATCTACGTTCAGTTTTATATAACACTTACTGATTTTCCGAATACAAATAAAATTTGACTCTTAAAGCCAGCCCTTTCTTATGACTTTTAAAAGAGGCATTGAGTTTTACATTTTCGAATTATACCGAAATAAAAAAAAGTAAATTACAGGAACGTACTGGGGAATTTTAACGAACAATTTATGGAACAACACGTCGGAAAGCCAGTTAGGTGTTGTATATCGCTGAACGTAGATTTAGGACCTCCTTCATAATTTAAACAAAAATATTCAGGCCCGTATTTAAAATAATTAAGTTGATGATGGCGACCCAAAGACGGAAACGTCGCATAAAAGATCTGATAATGCCATCTTGTGGCAATGAAAAAGTGAAATTTATTTTCGGACATCTCTTCGAAAAGTCAGGAAAAAATAAAAATCGAAACGCAAATGTTGAAATTCTTTCAAATATCTTGAAAGCCTCAGTATTTATTTTTGATTTTTTTGCGGCATATTATTGGTCCCATAATTATGCAACTCTGCCCCAATTTAACCAACTTCGTATCTCTTACTGTTTCTGAAATCCCTATGGCGAAGGCCGAATTTGTAACACCCTGTATATACTTCGGTTTATGCCATCACGGAACCTCCTCCTTGTGAAAGAAATTACTGAATTCATATTGCAGCAGAAATTATGGAAAAACTTAAATTATTGATAACCAAGATCATTTTGCATGTATTGGACATGAACCAAAAAACAAAATGTACAAAATAGATTACTGTAAATGAAAACTGATACATCGAAATAATTTTGATACTTGATTATTCGACAGGGTGTTGGGTTTTGTAAAAGGGACACCCTGTAAAAGACACGTTAAAACTGATAGTTGTAGCTACAGTGCTCTAAAAAAAATCATTAAATATCGGACTAAAAATAAAAAGGTTATAAAGCCTAAAATTTTATCAAAATTCTGTAGTGGCCGGTTTCTTTGCACGTGAGTGTATTATAATAAAAAATACTTAAAAAAAAACATAGAACAATTATTATAGAAGAAAGCGCTGTTTCCAAAGACAAATGTTTTTAACTAGGGTTTGCCCAGAATATGTGGGCAATCTCCCGGGTTCAGATAAAACACGGAGATTGATACGGAGATACGGGGGCCCATAACGGACGTCCCTGAAAATCGTTATTATTTAAATATTCTTTTAAGTACTAGGTGTAATTTAATAATTCTTTAGTATAATGGTTACTAGATGAGTCTCCTTAAAATTCGCCCTTTTAAACACATTTGGCTTATTTACTTTGACCGGGACGGACTAGACGTAACACAAAAATGCTTTCTTTTTTGTACACCTTGTATTATTAAGGAACAATCAATAATATTTTTGGATACTATAAACCTTAAGCTGAAAAAAGGTACTCTTGATCAATGTCGATAAAATGAACTGTTTTCGAAGAAAAAGATATTTTTGTTCAATATGATTTATATTCAGTATACGTAAATTCCATTACCAAGTTAGTAACTAATAAGACAAAGGAGAAAAACCGCAAATTTCAAGACACTGCCATAAACTGACACTGGCATAAATATTCTTATTTAAATCGGTACATGTGAAAAAAACCATAGCAACAATGAGGGAATTTTATGAACATAAAACAACAACTAATGCAAAAAACCATATTGCACAAAAATATTTTTTTTTCGAAAACCGTTCACATTATCGACATTGATCAAGAGTACCTTTTTTTCAGCTTAAGGTTTAGAGTATCCAGAAATATTATTGCCGTTCCTTCATCATACAAGGTGTACAAAAAAAAAAACGTCTAGTCCGTCCCTGGCAAACTAAATAAGCCAAATGTGTTTAAAAGGGCGAATTTTAAGGAGACTCATCTACTAACCAATATACTAAAAAATTATTAAATTACACCTTGTACTTAATAAATTATTTAACAAATAACGATTTCCAGGGACGACCGTAGGGGAGGCCGTAGGAAAAAAAATTTATAAGAACTTCTCCTGTTATTTTTAAGTGTTCTATCTGAATCCGGGAGATTGCCCACATATTTTGGGACACCCTGTATATTGTATATTAGGAGCAAAGCTCGAAAAAAAATAACCAACAGTTTTCCTCAATTTTGGGATTTTATAGCGAAGTTTAATTTACTTTCGGGCTTTGGCCTTCTCCAAACAGCCAAACCTGGAATTGTGCAATTATGGAACGACCAAAGCGTGGCAACAATTTTTAGTAGATCGATGCGTAAATTTAAAAAAGTACGTGGGAATCATTTTATTTAAATTTGCAGGATAGTTAATTTAGTCAATTCATAGAAACATTTAAATAAATAATGGATTGAGTATGCATACCTTGTATTAATATCCTCTAAGGCCTCAGCAACTGTTTCGGCCTTCCATGGCCATCGTCAGTGTTGTACGGCCCTGGACCAGGGGGGGGGGGGCAACAACAGACAGCTGCTTACCCATTAAAAACAACAACCTAAAATGCAAACAGCTGCCAAGAATATATAAGGACCATTCAAGTTTGACCACTCATAATATATTCTTAAATCCTAAAAAAAACTGTTAATTAAAACACAAAAACGGTGGTTTTATACATCAATATTCGAAAATATTGGACAAAACCTTTCCTAAAAATAAAATCGTTAATTAAAACCTAAAAAAAATGTATAAAATTAATATAAACCGGTGGTTTTATGCGTCAACATTTGAAGATGTTGGACAAAACCTGAGCTAAAAATGAATTGGTTAGTAACCTGAAAATAAAAGGTTATTAGTAAAGGATAATGACGGTTATGCATCAAAATTAATTCGATTCCATTTCTTCCATTTTCTGGCTTTTATTGACCATGGATTATAGATTCCCCATCGGTTCCATGTTGGCCAGTATAATGAATAGTGTGGCTAAAACAAATGTATTAGTAGACGGCCGATTTATCTTAAATTAATTTAGGTATCTATATTTAAATAGTTCACCAAATATTGTACATTTATACCATACGAGAAAGCCGTCTTCCATAATTTAATAGGTTTGTTTCTTCAGTTGAAGCTTCTTATTTTCACTCACTTCACTAACTTACCAGAATCGGCAACGTGTCCCATCTTTAAGAGCAATAACAAAGCTCCTTCACCATATTTTAGTGATTATAAAGAGATGCGCACAGCCCGCTTTTTAAAACTACCTTACCTTTCAATCATGATAGAAGCGAAGGTGATGGTATTAACAACGGTGCCAATTGCAGCAAGACGGATCAATCCACATTCAAGCAAGCACTTGAGTGAGGAATGACCCGTAAAACACTAAAGGTAGTAGATAAGCTACAAGAGTTCGGGGCCAAATACCACCACTTTTACATGTTATTTCTTATGGGAAAATTTAAGGTTCGATCTGCATTTTTTTCTACCGACGCCCAGCGTCGCGACGCCCAGAATGAGAAGAACGCGAGGAGTGTGGAGATGAATGGAGAGCAAATATCGTCAGGTTTACATGTATTTTCCCATAAGAAAATTTAAGGTTCGATCTGCATTTTAAATCTAACGACGCTTAGCGTCGCGACGCCCAGAATGAGAAGAATGTGGGAAGTGTGGAGATGAATGAAGAGCAATATCATCATTTTTACAGGTATTTTCCCATAAGGAAATTTAGGGTTCGATTTGCATTTCTTTTTTACCGACGCCTACCGTCGCGACGCTTAGAATGAGAAGAACGTGACGCAATTTACCAGTGGCTGTTAGCGTCTCCACCATAACCATCAAACTTTAATATTTGATTTAAATTTTACTTTTTGTGTGTGTGTGTGTTTATCGCAACCATTTCAGGATGGCTGATAAATTTTCTATTTCATTATAAGTAATTACTGATTAAATACAGTTTTTTTTACTTCTAAATTATCCAAAAAATAGTTGAAAACATCACATTCAAAGTAAAAAAAAATCTCTTAATTCTTACATATCAGTTTTTAACGTTTGTTGCTGTTAAATTTAAACCGCTAATTAAAAAAAAATATTGAAGGAAAGACACATACAAATTTAGAAAATTATAATTTCCCATCATAACCCTTTAGAGATGGCTGATAGATGATTTCTTTAATAGCAAACAGGCAACAATTTTCCCTGATCGTGTCTATAAGACATATGGAAAACACTGTATATACCTAACTCTTTAAAAGTGTCAACCCCTTTTGTAGGGAGGGATTATCCATCACCAGAGTCGGTACGTCTCCCCTCGGAAGGGTACCTGTCGTGTTTCCATGCGGAAAAAAGTCGATCATCCCTTTATATCACAGAAGCCAAATCGTATATAAAATATTTAAGTTTTAACTCTATTATTTATCGCAACCCTCTCAGGATGATTTAATAAATTTTCTATTTCATTTATCAGCCATCCTGAAATGGTTGCGATAAACACACACACACACACACAAAGTAAAATTTAAATCAAATATTAAAGTTTGATGGTTATGGTGGAGACGCTAACAGCCACTGGTAAATTGCGTCACGTTCTTCTCATTCTAAGCGTCGCGACGGTAGGCGTCGGTAAAAAAAAATGCAAATCGAACCCTAAATTTCCTTATGGGAAAATACCTGTAAAAATGATGATATTGCTGTTCATTCATCTCCACACTTCCCACATTCTTCTCATTGTGGGCGTCGCGACGCTAAGCGTCGTTAGATTTAAAATGCAGATCGAACCTTAAATTTCCTTATGGGAAAATACATGTAAAAATGACGATATTTGCTCTCCATTCATCTCCACACTCCTCACGTTCTTCTCATTCTGGGCGTCGGTAGAAAAAAATGCAGATCGTACCTTAAATTTTCCCATAAGAAATAACATGTAAAAGTGGTGGTGGAACAAACCAGTGTTGTACGGCCCTGGACCAGCGGGGGGGGGGGGGGGGGGGGCGCAACAACAGACAGCTGCTTACCCATTAAAAACAACAACCTAAAATGCAAACAGCTGCCAAGAATATATAAGGACCATTCAAGTTTGACCACTTATAATATATTCTTAAATCCTAAAAAAACTGTTAATTAAAACACAAAAAGGGTGGTTTTGTACATCAATATTCGAAAATATTGGACAAAACCTTTCCTAAAAATAAAATTGTTAATTAAAACCTAAAAAAAATGTATAAAATTAATATAAACCGGTGGTTTTATATATCAACATTTGAAAATAGTGGACGAAACCTTTCCTAAAAGTAAAATCGTTAATTAAAGCCTAAAAAAAATGTATAAAATTAATATAAACCGGTGGTTTTATGCATAAACATTTGAAGATGTTGGACAAAACCTGAGCTAAAAATACAAGGTTATTAGTAAAGGATAATGACGGTTATGCATCAAAATTAATTCGATTCCATTTCTTCCTTTTTCTGGCTTTTATTGGCCATGGATTATAGATTCCCCATCGGTTCCATGTTGGCCAGTATAATGAATAGTGTGGCTAAAACAAATGTATTAGTAGACGGCCGATTTATCTTAAATTAATTTAGGCATCTATATTTAAATAGTTCACCAAATATTGTACATTTATACCATACCAGAAAGCCGTCCTCCATAATTTAATAGGCTTGTTTCTTCAGTTGCAGCTTCTTATTTTCACTCACTTCACTAACTTACCAGAATCGGCAACGTGTCCCATCTTTAAGAGCAATAACAAAGCTCCTTCACCATATTTTAGTGATTATAAAGAGATGCGCACAGCCCGATTTTTAAAAACTATTATAAATATCTTAATAGTGTCCAAAATTTAATGAATGAGAAAGAAGAAACAAAATGGTGCGGACCTATATATTGCTATTGCTCTTAACCCTTCATTCTTTCACCTGTAGCAACAGAAAAGGAAAGAAAACTATCTTACCTTTCAATCATGATAGAAGCGAAGGTGATGGTATTAACAACGGTGCCAATTGCAGCAAGACGGATCAATCCACATTCAAGCAAGCACTTGAGTGAGGAATGACCCGTAAAACACTAAAGGTAGTAGATAAGCTACAAGAGTTCGGGGCCAAATACCACCACTTTTACATGTTATTTCTTATGGGAAAATTTAAGGTTCGATCTGCATTTTTTTCTACCGACGCCCAGAATGAGAAGAACGTGAGGAGTGTGGAGATGAATGGAGAGCAAATATCGTCATTTTTACATGTATTTTCCCATAAGGAAATTTAAGGTTCGATATGCATTTTAAATCTAACGACGCTTAGCATCGCGACGCCCACAATGAGAAGAATGTGGGAAGTGTGGAGATGAATGAAGAGCAATATCATCATTTTTACCGGTATTTTCCCATAAGGAAATTTAGGGTTGGATTTGCATTTCTTTTTTACCGACGCCTACCGTCGCGACGCTTAGAATGAGAAGAACGTGACGCAATTTACCAGTGGCTGTTAGCGTCTCCACCATAACCATCAAACTTTAATATTTGATTTAAATTTTACTTTTTGTGTGTGTGTGTGTGTGTTTATCGCAACCATTTCAGGATGGCTGATAAATTTTCTATTTCATTATAAGTAATTACTGATTAAATACAGTTTTTTTTACTTCTAAATTATCCAAAAAATAGTTGAAAAATCACATTCAAAGTAAAGAAAAATCTCTTAATTCTTACATATCAGTTTTTAACGTTTGTTGCTTTTAAATTTAAACCCCTAATTAAAAAAAAATATTGAAGGAAAGACACATACAAATTTAGAAAATTATAATTTCCCATCACAACCCTTTAGAGATGGCTGATAGATGATTTCTTTAATAGCCAACAGGCAACAATTTTCCCTGATCGTGTCTATAAGACATATGGAAAACACTGTATATACCTAACTCTTTAAAAGTGTCAACCTCTTTTGTAGGGAGGGATTATCGATCACCAGAGTCGGTACGTCTCCCCTCGGAAGGGTACCTGTCGTGTTTCCATGCGGAAAAAAGTCGATCATCCCTTTATATCACAGAAGCCAAATCGTATATAAAATATTTAAGTTTTAACTCTATTATTTATCGCAACCCTCTCAGGATGATTTAATAAATTTTCTATTTCATTTATCAGCCATCCTGAAATGGTTGCGATAAACACACACACACACAAAAAGTAAAATTTAAATCAAATATTAAAGTTTGATGGTTATGGTGGAGACGCTAACAGCCACTGGTAAATTGCGTCACGTTCTTCTCATTCTAAGCGTCGCGACGGTAGGCGTCGGTAAAAAAAAATGCAAATCGAACCCTAAATTTCCTTATGGGAAAATACCTGTAAAAATGATGATATTGCTGTTCATTCATCTCCACACTTCCCACATTCTTCTCATTGTGGGCGTCGCGACGCTAAGCGTCGTTAGATTTAAAATGCAGATCGAACCTTAAATTTCCTTATGGGAAAATACATGTAAAAATGACGATATTTGCTCTCCATTCATCTCCACACTCCTCACGTTCTTCTCATTCTGGGCGTCGGTAGAAAAAAATGCAGATCGTACCTTAAATTTTCCCATAAGAAATAACATGTAAAAGTGGTGGTGGAACAAACCAGTGTTGTACGGCCCTGGACCAGCGGGGGGGGGGGGGGGGCAACAACAGACAGCTGCTTACCCATTAAAAACAACAACCTAAAATGCAAACAGCTGCCAAGAATATATAAGGATCATTCAAGTTTGACCGCTTATAATAATACATTCTTAAATCCTAAAAAAAACTGTTAATTAAAACACAAAAAGGGTGGTTTTGTACATCAATATTCGAAAATATTGGACAAAACCTTTCCTAAAAATAAAATTGTTAATTAAAACCTAAAAAAAATTTATAAAATTAATATAAACCGGTGGTTTTATATATCAACATTTGAAAATAGTGGACAAAACCTTTCCTAAAAGTAAAATCGTTAATTAAAACCTAAAAAAAATGTATAAAATTAATATAAACCGGTGGTTTTATGCATAAACATTTGAAGATGTTGGACAAAACCTGAGCTAAAAATAAAAGGTTATTTTTTTTTTTTTTTTATGATCAAACACAAGCACTATAGGAAAAATCCTTTAGGGCACTCTGGGAGTGGTGCGTGTGCGCAAAAAGCGATTCACGTTGGTTTTGAATCGTTGGAGGTTATATTCGTTGGGAAAAACGACCTCGGGAAGGTCGTTCCACAAGGATGAAGTCCTCCAGATGAAAGAGTTCTTAAATAGTGAAGTTCGAGGAGTACTAAGCTTAACCACATATGGATGGGCGGCAGTGGTTCGTCGTGTATTTCTGCTATTCGTCGCTCTGGGCGGAATTAAGAGGGCAAGGTCAGCCGAGCACCTTCCATGAAAATATCTGTAAAAGAGAGTCAAATCCCCAACCTGTCTTCGATGTTCTAGGCTGTCGAGGTTCTTCGTCAGCTCGTGGTCTCCGATCAGACGAATAGCCCTCCTTTCGATGGAATCCAGTAGCCGAAGAGTATGTTTGGGTGCAGAGCTCCAGACATGAGAGCAGTATTCTAGTGATGGTCGAATCTGGGCTTTGTATAGTGTCAAAAGTTGTTGAGGTGTGTACAACTTTCTGGTTCAGAAGAGTACGCCAAGCTTCTGAGAAGCTATCTTGGCGATTGCCACAAACGTGGTTATGCCAAGACATATTTCCTCCCAGATTGACACCCAGCAAATTAATAGATGAAGCCAGTGGGATTGCGTGTCCGGCCATGACTATTTCCAGTTCTGTAATGTTAACCTTTTTAGAGAAAACTGCTGCCTGGGTTTTCTTAGTGTTAAATTCGACTTGGTTACTGTCACCCCAAGCCAAAATTTCTTCCAGGTCTTTGTTGAGGCGTGATACTTCATGCTGTCTGCGAAGATGTGCGTCGGCAGCCGATGTTAGCGCATTCAAAGAGAAAGATGAGATAAGTGTGCTATCGTCAGCAAAACTAAATATCGGATTTTTAGTTTTCACTAGAAGGTCGTTAATGTAGAGTAAGAAGAGAGTGGGAGACAATATGGACCCTTGAGGAACACCGGCATTGATGGTGAAGGTGTCTGAGAGAAATCCGTCAATCGCCACTTGCAGAGAGCGGTCCTTAAGGAAGCTAGACAACCATGCACAGAATCGGCTGGGCATACCATAGGATCGCAGTTTACTTAGAAGCCCCTCATGCCAAACACGATCAAAAGCTTTAGAAATATCCAGCGCAACAACCCGAGACTCCCCATGATGTTCGATTGCGTTGTTCCAAATATGGGTGACATAGGCTAGAAGATCTCCAGTTGATCTGGACTTCCGAAAACCATATTGATGATCGCTGATGATGTTGAAGCCTTCCAGGTACTTTAGAAGATGTTGGTTGATAGCCTTCTCCATTACTTTTGATATAACTGAAAGCAATGCGACTGGTCGATAGTTGTTAGGCAGGGTTCTCTTACCTTTCTTTGGAATAGGCTGGACTCGCGCCGTCTTCCAGCAAGATGGAAATATTCCTTTTTTGTAGGATAAGTTGAAAAGTCTACAAAATACTGGTGTTAGTTCATCGGCGCATGTCTTGAGAACTATAATAGGAATTTCGTCTGGACCAGTAGCTTTTTTGACGTCGAGTCCTTTCAGGATTCGTTTGACGGGCCGCTGACGGAACACGATTTCGGTCATTTTGGATTCAACTGCAGGAATGTCGGGTGGTGTTCTTCCCTGGAAATCTACAGTGGAATGCGAGGAAAATAGTTCAGCAAGTAAGTTTGCTTTGTCTCCGGCTGTGGATGCTATTGTACCATCGGGACGTGTTAGAGGTGGAATAGTTGATTTGGTAAAATTTTGGCTGACGGCCTTAGCGACTGACCAAAAGGACCTTGATCCGTTTGGACAGTCAAGAAGTTTGTTTCTGATCCTCACGCTATGGGCTTCTTTGCTTTGATCTATTGTTAACTTACATTGGTTTCGAGCGGTAATAAAGATGGTACGATTCTCAGTGGTAGGGTTTTTACGCCACTGTCGGTAAGCCAGATTTTTTGATTTGACAGCACGATCACAATCCTTGCTATACCAGGGCTTGCCGTTGGAAGGGCGTTTTTGGGAGGAGGGGATAAATGCTTCCATGCTTGTTAGAATGACGTCGGAGACCTCCCCAGCACAGACGGATGGATCATCAGAAGAGAAGCATACGCTCATCCAAGGAAAAGTCCGAAAATGGTCTTTAAGGTCTTCCCACTTGGCCGATCTGTAATGCCATATCTTGCGAGGTTTAGGAGGTTGTTCAGAATTAATTGGTAGTTCGCTTAGAGTTGAAATAAGTTTGTGATCGGAAGATCCTAACGGAGGCTGTACGGTGACTGTATATAGATCGGGATTTGACGTTAAGAAAAGATCCAAAAGACTAGCAAAATCTCCAGCTCGGTCTGGAATCCGCGTTGGTTCTTCTACGAGTTGAGTTAGACCAGAACTGATCGCGAAGGATTCGGCCTCGCGGCCTTGCTCATCGTCTGTATTTGAATATTTAAGCCAGTTGACATTCTGGACGTTAAAGTCACCAAAGATAGCAATCTCGGCATTTGGATGGCTGGTTTGCAAGAAGTCGATTGTATTGGCTAGTGATGAGAAAAGGTCTCTGTAATGGGTATCACTTGGAGGACGGTAAAGGCAGCAGATAAACTTGGTGATTTTCGGTGTTGAAATTTTAAACCACATTACATCAAAGTCTTTCGGTTCCAGTGTAGGTTCTCGTTGGCAGCAGAGATCATCTCGAATAAAAAGACATACGCCGAAGTTGCGTCGGAATCGGAAATGAAAATCGTATCCAGGGTATAAATAGCTGACGGTGTTTGTTGACGATCTCACCTTTGTCTCGGTCAGTGCGAGTACGTGAGGCTTGGAAGATTGTAAGTGCTGGTGGACTGAATTGATGTTCGTGTTAAGCCCTCTAATATTGCAGAAATCAATTTTGAAGTTGCTAGTTCTGGGTTGGTTAGCAACTGCAGGTGCCACACCATTTCTTCGTTGAGTGTTGTTAGATCCCAGTAAATTGACGGAAATGGTTGTTTTTGGAAGAACTTCGCTTGATGGGGCCCCAAGTCCAGCCCCCGCCCGGAGATCCGAATGGGGGGCGAGTTTACCTCCGGAGTATTTTGGGCCTGGAGCTTCCATCATGCTATTTTTGGGGGGGTCCCACCCTGGTAACCGGAAACATCGGCACAGCGACGAAACGTCAACTCAATGAGCAAAAGTTAACTCAAGGAGCAAACTTCACGCCACCTAAACCGATGCAATGGTATCTCACCGGGCGATGCCGGGTGGGCCAACATCTTCCATTTACCTTAGTAAAGGATAATGACGGTTATGCATCAAAATTAATTCGATTCCATTTCTTCCTTTTTCTGGCTTTTATTGGCCATGGATTTTAGATTCCCCATCGGTTCCATGTTGGCCAGTATAATAAATAGTGTGGCTAAAACAAATGTATTAGTAGACGGCCGATTTATCTTAAATTAATTTAGGCATCTATATTTAAATAGTTCACCAAATATTGTACATTTATACCATACCAGAAAGCCGTCCTCCATAATTTAATAGGCTTGTTTCTTCAGTTGCAGCTTCTTATTTTCACTCACTTCACTAACTTACCAGAATCGGCAACGTGTCCCATCTTTAAGAGCAATAACAAAGCTCCTTCACCATATTTTAGTGATTATAAAGAGATGCGCACAGCACGATTTTTAAAAACTATTATAAATATCTTAATAGTGTCCAAAATTTAATGAATGAGAAAGAAGAAACAAAATGGTGCGGACCTATATATTGCTATTGCTCTTAACCCTTCATTCTTTCACCTGTAGCAACAGAAAAGGAAAGAAAACTATCTTACCTTTCAATCATGATAGAAGCGAAGGTGATGGTATTAACAACGGTGCCAATTGCAGCAAGACGGATCAATCCACATTCAAGCAAGCACTTGAGTGAGGAATGACCCGTAAAACACTAAAGGTAGTAGATAAGCTACAAGAGTTCGGGGCCAAATACCACCACTTTTACATGTTATTTCTTATGGGAAAATTTAAGGTTCGAACTGAATTTTTTTCTACCGACGCCCAGCGTCGCGACGCCCAGAATGAGAAGAACGTGAGGAGTGTGGAGATGAATGGAGAGCAAATATCGTCATTTTTACATGTACTTTCCCATAAGGAAATTTAAGGTTCGATATGCATTTTAAATCTAACGACGCTTAGCGTCGCGACGCCCACAATGAGAAGAATGTGGGAAGTGTGGAGATGAATGAAGAGCAATATCATCATTTTTACCGGTATTTTCCCATAAGGAAATTTAGGGTTCGATTTGCATTTCTTTTTTACCGACGCCTACCGTCGCGACGCTTAGAATGAGAAGAACGTGACGCAATTTACCAGTGGCTGTTAGCGTCTCCACCATAACCATCAAACTTTAATATTTGATTTAAATTTTACTTTTTGTGTGTGTGTGTGTGTGTGTTTATCGCAACCATTTCAGGATGGCTGATAAATTTTCTATTTCATTATAAGTAATTACTGATTAAATACAGTTTTTTTTACTTCTAAATTATCCAAAAAATAGTTGAAAAATCACATTCAAAGTAAAGAAAAATCTCTTAATTCTTACATATCAGTTTTTAACGTTTGTTGCTTTTAAATTTAAACCCCTAATTAAAAAAAAATATTGAAGGAAAGACACATACAAATTTAGAAAATTATAATTTCCCATCATAACCCTTTAGAGATGGCTGATAGATGATTTCTTTAATAGCCAACAGGCAACAATTTTCCCTGATCGTGTCTATAAGACATATGGAAAACACTGTATATACCTAACTCTTTAAAAGTGTCAACCTCTTTTGTAGGGAGGGATTATCGATCACCAGAGTCGGTACGTCTCCCCTCGGAAGGGTACCTGTCGTGTTTCCATGCGGAAAAAAGTCGATCATCCCTTTATATCACAGAAGCCAAATCGTATATAAAATATTTATGTTTTAACTCTATTATTTATCGCAACCCTCTCAGGATGATTTAATAAATTTTCTATTTCATTTATCAGCCATCCTGAAATGGTTGCGATAAACACACACACACACACACACAAAAAGTAAAATTTAAATCAAATATTAAAGTTTGATGGTTATGGTGGAGACGCTAACAGCCACTGGTAAATTGCGTCACGTTCTTCTCATTCTAAGCGTCGCGACGGTAGGCGTCGGTAAAAAAAAATGCAAATCGAACCCTAAATTTCCTTATGGGAAAATACCTGTAAAAATGATGATATTGCTGTTCATTCATCTCCACACTTCCCACATTCTTCTCATTGTGGGCGTCGCGACCCTAAGCGTCGTTAGATTTAAAATGCAAATCGAACCTTAAATTTCCTTATGGGAAAATACATGTAAAAATGACGATATTTGCTCTCCATTCATCTCCTCACGTTCTTCTCATTCTGGGCGTCGGTAGAAAAAAATGCAGATCGTACCTTAAATTTTCCCATAAGAAATAACATGTAAAAGTGGTGGTGGAACAAACCAGTGTTGTACGGCCCTGGACCAGCGGGGGGGGGGGGGGGGGGGGGCGGGGCGCAACAACAGACAGCTGCTTACCCATTAAAAACAACAACCTAAAATGCAAACAGCTGCCAAGAATATATAAGGACCATTCAAGTTTGACCACTTATAATATATTCTTAAATCCTAAAAAAAACTGTTAATTAAAACACAAAAAGGGTGGTTTTGTACATCAATATTCGAAAATATTGGACAAAACCTTTCCTAAAAATAAAATTGTTAATTAAAACCTAAAAAAAATGTATAAAATTAATATAAACCGGTGGTTTTATATATCAACATTTGAAAATAGTGGACAAAACCTTTCCTAAAAGTAAAATCGTTAATTAAAACCTAAAAAAAATGTATAAAATTAATATAAACCGGTGGTTTTATGCATAAACATTTGAAGATGTTGGACAAAACCTGAGCTAAAAATAAAAGGTTATTAGTAAAGGATAATGACGGTTATGCATCAAAATTAATTCGATTCCATTTCTTCCTTTTTCTGGCTTTTATTGGCCATGGATTATAGATTCTCCATCGGTTCCATGTTGGCCAGTATAATGAATAGTGTGGCTAAAACAAATGTATTAGTAGGCGGCCGATTTATCTTAAATTAATTTAGGCATCTATATTTAAATAGTTCACCAAATATTGTACATTTATACCATACCAGAAAGCCGTCCTCCATAATTTAATAGGCTTGTTTCTTCAGTTGCAGCTTCTTATTTTCACTCCCTTCACTAACTTACCAGAATCGGCAACGTGTCCCATCTTTAAGAGCAATAACAAAGCTCCTTCACCATATTTTAGTGATTATAAAGAGATGCGCACAGCACGATTTTTAAAAACTATTATAAATATCTTAATAGTGTCCAAAATTTAATGAATGAGAAAGAAGAAACAAAATGGTGCGGACCTATATATTGCTATTGCTCTTAACCCTTCATTCTTTCACCTGTAGCAACAGAAAAGGAAAGAAAACTATCTTACCTTTCAATCATGATAGAAGCGAAGGTGATGGTATTAACAACGGTGCCAATTGCAGCAAGACGGATCAATCCACATTCAAGCAAGCACTTGAGTGAGGAATGACCCGTAAAACACTAAAGGTAGTAGATAAGCTACAAGAGTTCGGGGCCAAATACCACCACTTTTACATGTTATTTCTTATGGGAAAATTTAAGGTTCGATCTGCATTTTTTTCTACCGACGCCCAGCGTCGCGACGCCCAGAATGAGAAGAACGTGAGGAGTGTGGAGATGAATGGAGAGCAAATATCGTCATTTTTACATGTATTTTCCCATAAGGAAATTTAAGGTTCGATATGCATTTTAAATCTAACGACGCTTAGCGTCGCGACGCCCACAATGAGAAGAATGTGGGAAGTGTGGAGATGAATGAAGAGCAATATCATCATTTTTACCGGTATTTTCCCATAAGGAAATTTAGGGTTCGATTTGCATTTCTTTTTTACCGACGCCTACCGTCGCGACGCTTAGAATCAGAAGAACGTGACGCAATTTACCAGTCGCTGTTAGCGTCTCCACCATAACCATCAAACTTTAATATTTGATTTAAATTTTACTTTTTGTGTGTGTGTGTGTGTGTGTGTGTGTGTGTGTGTTTATCGCAACCATTTCAGGATGGCTGATAAATTTTCTATTTCATTATAAGTAATTACTGATGAAATACAGTTTTTTTTACTTCTAAATTATCCAAAAAATAGTTGAAAAATCACATTCAAAGTAAAGAAAAATCTCTTAATTCTTACATATCAGTTTTTAACGTTTGTTGCTTTTAAATTTAAACCCCTAATTAAAAAAAAATATTGAAGGAAAGACACATACAAATTTAGAAAATTATAATTTCCCATCATAACCCTTTAGAGATGGCTGATAGATGATTTTTTTAATAGCCAACAGGCAACAATTTTCCCTGATCGTGTCTATAAGACATATGGAAAACACTGTATATACCTAACTCTTTAAAAGTGTCAACCTCTTTTGTATGGAGGGATTATCGATCACCAGAGTCGGTACGTCTCCCCTCGGAAGGGTACCTGTCATGTTTCCATGCGGAAAAAAGTCGATCATCCCTTTATATCACAGAAGCCAAATCGTATATAAAATATTTAAGTTTTAACTCTATTATTTATCGCAACCCTCTCAGGATGATTTAATAAATTTTCTATTTCATTTATCAGCCATCCTGAAATGGTTGCGATAAACACACACACACACAAAAAGTAAAATTTAAATCAAATATTAAAGTTTGATGGTTATGGTGGAGACGCTAACAGCCACTGGTAAATTGCGTCACGTTCTTCTCATTCTAAGCGTCGCGACGGTAGGCGTCGGTAAAAAAAAATGCAAATCGAACCCTAAATTTCCTTATGGGAAAATACCTGTAAAAATGATGATATTGCTGTTCATTCATCTCCACACTTCCCACATTCTTCTCATTGTGGGCGTCGCGACGCTAAGCGTCGTTAGATTTAAAATGCAGATCGAACCTTAAATTTCCTTATGGGAAAATACATGTAAAAATGACGATATTTGCTCTCCATTCATCTCCACACTCCTCACGTTCTTTTCATTCTGGGCGTCGGTAGAAAAAAATGCAGATCGTACCTTAAATTTTCCCATAAGAAATAACATGTAAAAGTGGTGGTGGAACAAACCAGTGTTGTACGGCCCTGGACCAGCGGGGGGGGGGGGGGGGGGCAACAACAGACAGCTGCTTACCCATTAAAAACAACAACCTAAAATGCAAACAGCTGCCAAGAATATATAAGGACCATTCAAGTTTGACCACTTATAATATATTCTTAAATCCTAAAAAAACTGTTAATTAAAACACAAAAAGGGTTGTTTTGTACATCAATATTCGAAAATATTGGACAAAACCTTTCCTAAAAATAAAATTGTTAATTAAAACCTAAAAAAAATGTATAAAATTAATATAAACCGGTGGTTTTATATATCAACATTTGAAAATAGTGGACAAAACCTTTCCTAAAAGTAAAACCGTTAATTAAAACCTAAAAAAAATGTATAAAATTAATATAAACCGGTGGTTTTATGCATAAACATTTGAAGATGTTGGACAAAACCTGAGCTAAAAATAAAAGGTTATTAGTAAAGGATAATGACGGTTATGCATCAAAATTAATTCGATTCCATTTCTTCCTTTTTCTGGCTTTTATTGGCCATGGATTATAGATTCCCCATCGGTTCCATGTTGGTCCCCATCGGTTCCATGTTGGCCAGTATAATGAATAGTGTGGCTAAAACAAATGTATTAGTAGACGGCCGATTTATCTTAAATTAATTTAGGCATCTATATTTAAATAGTTCACCAAATATTGTACATTTATACCATACCAGAAAGCCGTCCTCCATAATTTAATAGGCTTGTTTCTTCAGTTGCAGCTTCTTATTTTCACTCACTTCACTAACTTACCAGAATCGGCAACGTGTCCCATCTTTAAGAGCAATAACAAAGCTCCTTCACCATATTTTAGTGATTATAAAGAGATGCGCACAGCCCGATTTTGAAAAACTATTATAAATATCTTAATAGTGTCCAAAATTTAATGAATGAGAAAGAAGAAACAAAATGGTGCGGACCTATATATTGCTATTGCTCTTAACCCTTCATTCTTTCACCTGTAGCAACAGAAAAGGAAAGAAAACTATCTTACCTTTCAATCATGATAGAAGCGAAGGTGATGGTATTAACAACGGTGCCAATTGCAGCAAGACGGATCAATCCACATTCAAGCAAGCACTTGAGTGAGGAATGACCCGTAAAACACTAAAGGTAGTAGATAAGCTACAAGAGTTCGGGGCCAAATACCACCACTTTTACATGTTATTTCTTATGGGAAAATTTAAGGTTCGATCTGCATTTTTTTCTACCGACGCCCAGCGTCGCGACGCCCAGAATGAGAAGAACGTGAGGAGTGTGGAGATGAATGGAGAGCAAATATCGTCATTTTTACATGTATTTTCCCATAAGGAAATTTAAGGTTCGATATGCATTATAAATCTAACGACGCTTAGCGTCGCGACGCCCACAATGAGAAGAATGTGGGAAGTGTGGAGATGAATGAAGAGCAATATCATCATTTTTACCGGTATTTTCCCATAAGGAAATTTAGGGTTCGATTTGCATTTCTTTTTTACCGACGCCTACCGTCGCGACGCTTAGAATGAGAAGAACGTGACGCAATTTACCAGTGGCTGTTAGCATCTCCACCATAACCATCAAACTTTAATATTTGATTTAAATTTTACTTTTTGTGTGTGTGTGTGTGTGTGTGTGTGTTTATCGCAACCATTTCAGGATGGCTGATAAATTTTCTATTTCATTATAAGTAATTACTGATTAAATACAGTTTTTTTTTACTTCTAAATTATCCAAAAAATAGTTGAAAAATCACATTCAAAGTAAAGAAAAATCTCTTAATTCTTACATATCAGTTTTTAACGTTTGTTGCTTTTAAATTTAAACCCCTAATTAAAAAAAAATATTGAAGGAAAGACACATACAAATTTAGAAAATTATAATTTCCCATCATAACCCTTTAGAGATGGCTGATAGATGATTTCTTTAATAGCCAACAGGCAACAATTTTCCCTGGTCGTGTCTATAAGACATATGGAAAACACTGTATATACCTAACTCTTTAAAAGTGTCAACTTCTTTTGTAGGGAGGGATTATCGATCACCAGAGTCGGTACGTCTCCCCTCGGAAGGGTACCTGTCGTGTTTCCATGCGGAAAAAAGTCGATCATCCCTTTATATCACAGAAGCCAAATCGTATATAAAATATTTAAGTTTTAACTCTATTATTTATCGCAACCCTCTCAGGATGATTTAATAAATTTTCTATTTCATTTATCAGCCATCCTGAAATGGTTGCGATAAACACACACACACACAAAAAGTAAAATTTAAATCAAATATTAAAGTTTGATGGTTATGGTGGAGACGCTAACAGCCACTGGTAAATTGCGCCACGTTCTTCTCATTCTAAGCGTCGCGACGGTAGGCGTCGGTAAAAAAAAATGCAAATCGAACCCTAAATTTCCTTATGGGAAAATACCTGTAAAAATGATGATATTGCTGTTCATTCATCTCCACACTTCCCACATTCTTCTCATTGTTGAGTTAGACCAG
Organism: Barypeithes pellucidus; assembly: GCA_963991005.1. NCBI lineage: Eukaryota > Metazoa > Arthropoda > Insecta > Coleoptera > Curculionidae > Barypeithes > Barypeithes pellucidus. Next base: position 11,949,432 of record OZ022565.1, on the reverse strand, counting down.
AACTGATCGCGAAGGATTCGGCCTCGCGGCCTTGCTCATCGTCTGTATTTGAATATTTAAGCCAGTTGACATTGTGGACGTTAAAGTCACCAAAGATAGCAATCTCGGCATTTGGATGGTTGGTTTGCAAGAAGTCGATTGTATTGGCTAGTGATGAGAAAAGGTCTCTGTAATGGGTATCACTTGGAGGACGGTAAAGGCAGCAGATAAACTTGGTGATTTTCGGTGTTGAAATTTTAAACCACATTACATCAAAGTCTTTCGGTTCCAGTGTAGGTTCTCGTTGGCAGCAGAGATCATCTCGAATAAAAAGACATACGCCGAAGTTGCGTCGGAATCGGAAATGAAAATCGTATCCAGGGTATAAATAGCTGACGGTGTTTGTTGACGATCTCACCTTTGTCTCGGTCAGTGCGAGTACGTGAGGCTTGGAAGATTGTAAGTGCTGGTGGACTGAATTGATGTTCGTGTTAAGCCCTCTAATATTGCAGAAATCAATTTTGAAGTTGCTAGTTCTGGGTTGGTTAGCAACTGCAGGTGCCACACCATTTCTTCGTTGAGTGTTGTTAGATCCCAGTAAATTGACGGAAATGGTTGTTTTTGGAAGAACTTCGCTTGATGGGGCCCCAAGTCCAGCCCCCGCCCGGAGATCCGAATGGGGGGCGAGTTTACCTCCGGAGTATTTTGGGCCTGGAGCTTCCATCATGCTATTTTTGGGGGGGTCCCACCTTGGTAACCGGAAACATCGGCACAGCGACGAAACGTCAACTCAATGAGCAAAAGTTAACTCAAGGAGCAAACTTCACGCCACCTAAACCGATGCAATGGTATCTCACCGGGCGATGCCGGGTGGGCCAACATCTTCCATTTACCTTAGTAAAGGATAATGACGGTTATGCATCAAAATTAATTCGATTCCATTTCTTCCTTTTTCTGGCTTTTATTGGCCATGGATTATAGATTCGCCATCGGTTCCATGTTGGCCAGTATAATGAATAGTGTGGCTAAAACAAATGTATTAGTAGACGGCCGATTTATCTTAAATTAATTTAGGCATCTATATTTAAATAGTTCACCAAATATTGTACATTTATACCATACCAGAAAGCCGCCCTCCATAATTTAATAGGCTTGTTTCTTCAGTTGCAGCTTCTTATTTTCACTCACTTCACTAACTTACCAGAATCGGCAACGTGTCCCATCTTTAAGAGCAATAACAAAGCTCCTTCACCATATTTTAGTGATTATAAAGAGATGCGCACAGCCCGATTTTTAAAAACTATTATAAATATCTTAATAGTGTCCAAAATTTAATGAATGAGGAAGAAGAAACAAAATGGTGCGGACCTATATATTGCTATTGCTCTTAACCCTTCATTCTTTCACCTGTAGCAACAGAAAAAGAAAGAAAACTATCTTACCTTTCAATCATGATAGAAGCGAAGGTGATGGTATTAACAACGGTGCCAATTGCAGCAAGACGGATCAATCCACATTCAAGCAAGCACTTGAGTGAGGAATGACCCGTAAAACACTAAAGGTAGTAGATAATACTACCACCACTTTTACATGTTATTTCTTATGGGAAAATTTAAGGTTCGATCTGCATTTTTTTCTACCGACGCCCAGCGTCGCGACGCCCAGAATGAGAAGAACGTGAGGAGTGTGGAGATGAATGGAGAGCAAATATCGTCATTTTTACATGTATTTTCCCATAAGGAAATTTAAGGTTCGATATGCATTTTAAATCTAACGACGCTTAGCGTCGCGACGCCCACAATGAGAAGAATGTGGGAAGTGTGGAGATGAATGAAGAGCAATATCTTCATTTTTACCGGTATTTTCCCATAAGGAAATTTAGGGTTCGATTTGCATTTCTTTTTTTCCGACGCCTACCGTCGCGACGCTTAGAATGAGAAGAACGTGACGCAATTTACCAGTGGCTGTTAGCGTCTCCACCATAACCATCAAACTTTAATATTTGATTTAAATTTTACTTTTTGTGTGTGTGTGTGTGTGTGTGTTTATCGCAACCATTTCAGGATGGCTGATAAATTTTCTATTTCATTATAAGTAATTACTGATTAAATACAGTTTTTTTACTTCTAAATTATCCAAAAAATAGTTGAAAAATCACATTCAAAGTAAAGAAAAATCTCTTAATTCTTACATATCAGTTTTTAACGTTTGTTGCTTTTAAATTTAAACCCCTAATTAAAAAAAAATATTGAAGGAAAGACACATACAAATTTAGAAAATTATAATTTCCCATCATAACCCTTTAGAGATGGCTGATAGATGATTTCTTTAATAGCCAACAGGCAACAATTTTCCCTGATCGTGTCTATAAGACATATGGAAAACACTGTATATACCTAACTCTTTAAAAGTGTCAACCTCTTTTGTAGGGAGGGATTATCGATCACCAGAGTCGGTACGTCTCCCCTCGGAAGGGTACCTGTCGTGTTTCCATGCGGAAAAAAGTCGATCATCCCTTTATATCACAGAAGCCAAATCGTATATAAAATATTTAAGTTTTAACTCTATTATTTATCGCAACCCTCTCAGGATGATTTAATAAATTTTCTATTTCATTTATCAGCCATCCTGAAATGGTTGCGATAAACACACACACACACAAAAAGTAAAATTTAAATCAAATATTAAAGTTTAATGGTTATGGTGGAGACGCTAACAGCCACTGGTAAATTGCGTCACGTTCTTCTCATTCTAAGCGTCGCGACGGTAGGCGTCGGTAAAAAAAAATGCAAATCGAACCCTAAATTTCCTTATGGGAAAATACCTGTAAAAATGATGATATTGCTGTTCATTCATCTCCACACTTCCCACATTCTTCTCATTGTGGGCGTCGCGACGCTAAGCGTCGTTAGATTTAAAATGCAGATCGAACCTTAAATTTCCTTATGGGAAAATACATGTAAAAATGACGATATTTGCTCTCCATTCATCTCCACACTCCTCACGTTCTTCTCATTCTGGGCGTCGGTAGAAAAAAATGCAGATCGAACCTTAAATTTTCCCATAAGAAATAACATGTAAAAGTGGTGGTATTTGGCCCCAAACTCGTGTAGCTTATCTACTAAAGGTCACTGTTCACTTATTCCAGGTTGTAACAACAGTCGAAGACTTGTTTGCCGACAGCGCGAAACGGACGCTTCCAACACCAATCATGCTCACTTACCTGAAACAATAGAGAACATTTTTAGTTACACAGTTTACATCAATAAAAGTTTAATCAATTATTATAGGTTTGATAAAATTTGATTTTTGTTCTTATTAATTTATACGTTAAATAATGATATGGCGAATGCGTCACTACCATTAGCTCTAAAAGCGAATATGATGTATCTAAATCTAAATTACATTGTGTTATGATTAGTACCAACCCTTTTTTATCATTACTTATTTATCGGTGAACAATTTTTCGACGACACAATTTGTTATCAACTTTGACTTAATAGTTATAAAAGTCCAAAGGATATAAATTCTTAACCAGAGCAGTACTAAATGTAACAAAAATCAAAAATCAATTTTTATCAATCATCCTCACAGTTGGTACAGTCATTATTCAAAATTTTTTTTTACTGCCCATCACAATAAATGTTTACCCCCCAAACGGATAAGTTGAAATTTTTAAAGCGTTTTATGTCATGCTCCTAAGTAAATAACAATGGCTTGTTTTAACTATTTATGTCAAACGAAACGATCCCGAGGGAAACGGGCTGCGATAGACAGACGGACAAACAAACACGCATACAGACATCAAACGATTCGTTTTTCCAATGTTGGTACGGACCAAAGCTATTACAAACTACAGATGGAATAATGTACATTTCTAGCCCACGCAGCGACTGCAAACAGTCTGTCCCACCTCTTTCGGTCATTATTCCAGCATAGCCAGATGGACATATTTATCGCAAAGGCATCTTGCAAAATTGCAATTAAAAATTTGTTAATTTGGCAAATACAACTGGTTTAGATTAATCCGCAATTGCTCTTAAAATAAATTTATTTCCAATAATTTTACTATAAACTGTGAAAAGGCGATGAGAGATTCTTAAAATAAAATATTATTATACTTAAAAGTATCAAAAGAATCTTGAACTAATCCAACTGCACTCTGGCAACAACTATTTCTATTTTACTACGATTCGGACCCAAAAGATAAGCAAAAGATGAATGAATACTAATCTCGTATATATTGCGATGTTTGTTCTTTGATCTAACTAACGGATTGTTATATTTTGGTTGATTTGTGTTTTTTTGTGATTATTGGTGAAAAATCGTCTTTATTATAAACAATCATGGTGCATTCATCTGTAGTATGTAAAAGAGTGGTTCATTAAAGAAGGATTTATCTTTTCATCGGTAAGTATGGTTATGTTTGAATATTTAACCATCTGATATAACCAGACTTCAACATTGTTGCCATTCAGCCAAAAAACATGTAGTTCACTCTTCCACCCATTAATTATTGTTCAATTACAGCTCGAAATTTTTTGATTGCCAAACTGCTTTGCATATAAAAATAAAATATTATTAGTTTCAAGCTTCCCCAGTAAAATTGATTTTTTGGTTGGTGAACGCAGAAAACAGAAAACTAAATAAATGCACATTTAAAATATTGGCAACTACGATTCACTTCACACAAACTTATTTTCGAAAATAACGAAACATTGATCAACCAACACTGATGAAAATATATTTTTTAACTAAATATTACCTTAATAAATTCTCGCAGGCTGCTCTAATCCAGCTTGTGTCCCGAACGTTTACTTGCAGGTTTATGTTTCCATGGTCGCAGTCAATTGAAGCCCTCGGACCGATCCAAAAAACAACAATTTTTTGCAACAACTGGTCCTTAGGGAATCGGCAATTAAACAGACACAGAAACCAACGGAGTTTGATTGGATGAATCTACTTCAAATACTGCATATACATTTTTATAAAGTTACGATTGCTTATAATAGCTGCTTAAAAGTTATGTCATCATAACGCGTTAAAAAGTTCATTTTGTTTAATCATTCATACCCCATTTTGAAATTGTCAATACGATCAGTCAGATCCTTCCTGTACGTTAGACTAGGAAAAGTCGGACTGATTTATCAATCAGATTTTTTCTGTACGTTAGACTAAAAAAAATCGGATTGATTAAGGCGCGATGGGGTTCAGCAAAACGATCAATCAGATCATTCCTGTACGTTAGACTAGGAAAGACCGGACTGATTTATCAACCAGATTCTTTCTGTACGTTAGACTAAAAAGAATCGGATTGATTTGACTGCGCGATTGGTTTCTGTGTCTTCTGCTACCCTGGAAAATTCGCGTGCCCGATTTTATAAATTTTCTTTAGTGCCCATGGCCATGATCCTAAAACAAAGGAAAATGCGTTTAGTTTTCATGTAAATAGGCAAATTTGAGTAAATTAGTAAAGTATAGGTCATAATCGACACGAAATTCTAGTTCTAATCATTGTACATTTTGACATGAACAAGTGATTGAGTAAAAATATTAGGTCAATGCTAATGAGCATAAATTAAAAATAAATAGCCAATACTAGTGAACTCCAGATGAGTTATGAAATAAGAAATACCTGTTTTGGGAAGAAGGCTTGGGGGAAACCCAAGCCAAAAAATAAAATTAATTTCAGTTCACATTAGTTGGGAGGGAAAAAAAATGTTTTCTTGAAAAAAATTCTAGTTCTAATCACAACTAGCTATAATAAATTCGCTAACTTATTTAGCTGATTCTTGCTATACAGGGTGTAACAAACAAGTCCTTCACCATTGGAATTTCGGAAACGGTAAGAGATACGAAGTCGGTTAAATTGGGGCAAAGTTGCATAATTATGGGCCCAATAATATGCCGTAAAAAAACTTAAATAAAAACAGGGGCTTTCAAAATATTTGGAAAAATCTAAAATTTGTTGCTGACTTTGTTCCAAGAGATGTCCAAAAATAAATTTCAGTTTTTCATTGTTACTTTTTATTCTTCTCGGGTCACCATCATCAACTTAATTTTTTTAAATACTATAATACAATAATAATTTTAAAATTTTCAGTTTCGTCGAAACAAAAGTTAATTACAGGAACGGATTAGGGGTATTTTAATCAAGATGGTCAATTTAAGGAACAAAACGTCGGAAAACCAGTAAGTCTCATATACCGCCGAACGTAGATTTAGTTCCTTTTTCATAATTTAAAGAAAAAAATCCAAGACCGTATTTAAAAAATTAAGTTGATGATGGTGACCCAAAGACAAAACGTTGCATTAAAGATCTGATGATGAAATCTTATGGAGAATAAAAAGTAGCAATGAGAAAGTGACATTTATTTTTGGACATCTGTTCAAACAAAGTCAGGAAAAAATAAAAACCGAAATTCAAAATTTTAGATTTTTCCAATTATTTTGAAAGACCCTGCATTTATTTTTGATTTTTTTTGGGGGATATTATTGGGCCGATACAGGGTGTTTTTTAATTGAGTGCCTCGATAATCCGGACTAATTAAAACCGCGGTCATCCGGATTAGTAAATAATCCGGATTATTGAAGCGACACAGTTTTTTTATTGAAAAACGAAACATTTAAAACATTTAATAGAAAACAACTAGAAAATAGTACATAAACAAAAATTATTTAAAACAGAAGCATACTTATTAAATTTTATATTATTTTGTGAAGTAATTTGTACTTTTTGTTTGCTTGAATTACCGAGTACTATCAAATGCTGATCATAAAGTATACAATGCAGTTGAAATGTTTGGCCGGATTATTGAAGAATCCGGTGTAACGAAGGTTCGGATTATCGAGGTTACACTGTATTAACATACAGGGTGATTGATGGTGGATGGCCTATTAGACGTTTATAGAGAACTAGTCATCGGACCACATTGAAATTTTGGGAGGTTATAGAAGCGGACATGATCTCTCTTTTAAAAATATTTTTAGCCATGCAGTGTTGCCACTTCTACTTGAAAGTATTAGCAACTTTGATAATTGAAACGGAACACCCTGTGTATTATTTTTGTTTTAGAATCCTTATTAATTTCTTAATAACTTTCCTTAATATTTTCCTATACCTATTTGTTATAGTTCTCGAGATAATAGTTAATTTCGCTTTTTTTTCGGAAAACATGTCCTACAAAAAGTGATGATATTTTTAAACTCTGACAAATTAAAGCACTGCCATTTGGTACGGAGGCAGGTTATATCCTGAGGTCTTTCACCCTCTTTCCAAATATTATTTATAATAGTACAGGGTTTGTTCGGGTTTGTTCAAGAATTCACAGTCTTAAGTATCGGCACTCAATTAAAAAACACCCTGTAGATATAAATATTGTTATCACAAATATTTTCTCTTGCCAAAAAACTATAAATAATTTTTTAAATATTAATTGGGGTATATTTTTAAATTTAAATAAATAGTTACCTCCTTATATGTGCCCATTTGCCCGACGACATCATCTTCGTTCTTCCAGTTCCGCTCTCGAAGGGACGAACAAAAAGGACATCGCCCTGGACACGCCAGGTTGCCCATCAGCATTTTTCAGACATGCGGGAGTCTTGAAAAGGGTTATCTATACCACGCTCTAAACTGCGACGATGTTTAGGCAAACCCTTGAGGAGCGGAACCCTCACACCCCACACGCGGTACCGCACTCTGTTTTAGGCCCGTCAAGTATCTGAAACAAATAAAAGTAATTGTTAGGGAAATATTTGTTTGGATTTGTTCATTAACTTTTCTATTTTTATTTTAAAAATGGACAATTTTTTCAGGAAGACCGCTCAACTTTTATAATAATTGTAAGAATTAATTAAAAACGTATATTTTTTAAATCAGAACGGAGGGGTAATTTTAATTAATAAAAAAAATATAATTGTAAATAACGTGACGATAAGTTATTTTTAGTTTTTTTATGAATAAAATTTGCAAAATAGAAATAAATAATAACAGCATCTCTGCCATCCTAAAGGAAATAATGATAGAAAAAACAGTTTTAAAACGACAATCAATATTCAAATTTTACATCCTACTTACCAAATTATTTTTAGGTGGAGACCTTAACGATGAGGTTGCTGATCTTGTCCAACGATGGGGCTGCTCTGTTCCCAATCCGTAAAGTCCGTTAACGGTATTTTATAACGTAAATGAATATTTAATTTTATAATAACGACATCTAATGAAAGATTTAAACACACCGCAAATTTTGAAAGCCCGTCATCGTGTCTTCTCCAAAACTCACAGAATCTTTGCTCCTCCTGTATAGATCCATGAACGTTTCCGCTCTCATAACGACCATCGGGAACTCCGATCCGTGACACGCACAATACCGAACCACTGTGACGGGAGCTGGCACCGGTATGCCCGAGATCCGTGGACACACCAGTTTGCTGCTGCCATTAACACATCTGACACACCAAATAACAATCACGGATTTGACAAAGTGCGTGCTTGTGGCCTGGATAGGACCGCGTCGCGTTCCGTGATACGTAGTTGTGTGTATAAAGAATAGTCTAAAAAAAAACAGCATAATTAATAGGAATATAATGCTTATTGTTATTCTATCAAGAAGAGTAGGCCAGGTACCTAGGCTAATTTAAAATTAAATCCCCCCTCCCAAAAAAAAATCATTTAATCATCATAACATTTTAACCTCATTTACCATTATTTTGGGAAAAAATATGTTTGAAAAGAATATAGTATGATATTTTACGATTTTTGAACTCATTAAATTTTGCATAAGAAATATTGTTAAATATTTGGTTAAATATAATACAATAAAACAATAAAATTTATTAAATGATTCTTAAATGTTTTTGAAATATAAAAACATCATAAAACTAAAGAAATACATGATATATCATTGTAAAGTATATTACCATTAGAATATTGTGATATACAGGGTGGCCCATCGAAAATAGTCCAGCAAGGTTTACGGCTGTGTACGTGAAAATAAAAAAAAAACTCGTACCCGTAAACTTGTGTTTTCAGGGGGACACGTTTCACTAATAATTTCATCCCTGTAACCTCAACCCCCCCTAGCCCTAGGCGGCTACTGCCCTTGTTTTTCAAATGGGAATGGGTATGTTGTGATACATCTTTTTAAAGGGCATTAAATTCTCTTTAAAATGGCGCTTCGTTTTGTAAATTTGAGCTACGCGCCGCCGAGCAACGGAATTTGAAACATTTCACTGCACAGGTTTGTGCGTAAACAATTTTTTTTTAAAGTAATAAGTATCAGTCAATTCAACTTTATCTTCAGTAAAGCGGTTGATTCAGATCTACATACGTTATTCTGCGCTATTATTTTCTTTTGATTTGATCGTGACATCAAAAAATAGTTTATTCTATTAAGGAGAGAGTGGAAATTATTGAATTGTATTTTATAAACAATCAATGTGCAAGCGTAACTGCAATTTTGTTTAATGATAGACATGTACATCATGGTTATATCCTAGAATTAGTGGCAAAATTTCGGCAAACTGATTCAGTGGCAAATAAAAAAAGGTTAATTGAAAATCCGGTAAGAAATGAAGGAGTAGAAGTAGCTGTTCTGGGTCAAGTTAGTATGAATCCAACATTAAGTACCAGAAAAAATGTCTGATGTAACGGGAATTTCGCGGACTACTGTACAGAGAATTCTGAAACATTATAAATGGCACCCATACAAAATTCAACTTCTCCAAGAATTGAATGAAGATGATAATGACCGCCGTTTACACTTTTGTGAAGTAATGTCAGAACAAGTATTAAATTATCCGAACTACCTTTTTAACGTTTGCTTCTCAGACGAATGTCCGATTTATCTCCCCTTGATTTCTTTTTATGGGGACATCTAAAATCCAAAATTTATGCCACCCAACCCGAATCTATTTATGCCACCCAACCCGAATCCTTAGAAGATTTACGGAACCGCAGTACTAATTACACAGATGTTCTTCACAATGTCCTAGAACACTTTGAACAGTTGTTGTACTATTGTATGGAGGTGAATGGCGGACATTTTCAACATTTAATAAGATAACATGTAAGTATTATTCAATAAAATTGCATTTTTTAAAACGCAATTTCTCGGCGGCGCGTAGCTCAAATTTACAAAACAAAGCGCCATTTTAAAGAGAATGCCCTTTAAATAGATGTATCACAACATACCCATTCCCATTTGAAAAAAACAAGGGCACTAGCCGCCCCCGCTAGGGGGTTGAGGTTACAGGGATGAAATTAATAGTGAAACGTGTCCCCCTGAAAACACAAGTTTACGGATCCGAGTTTTTTTTAAATTTTCACGTACACAGCCGTAAAACTTGCTGGACTGCTTTCGATGGGCCACCCTGTATATTTGGTGAAAAATATTGCAAACACATTTACTGTTTTGTTAACGAATAAAGGAGTAGAGAGACAAAATGCAAAATATATTACAATGGTATAAAGAGAAATATTTTTTTACTATATTACTTTACCATGATACTACAGGCTAAATACCAAAATATGCAGATAATGATATGAAAGAGTCATTTTAAAAAAAAATTAAGCTAGAAAAACAAATTTTGGTTTGAAATATTGAAATTTATTTTGAACTCATTCTGACTGCATAAAAAAGTGAAATTGGTCAAAATGTCAGTTACAATGTTATTTGATGCATGTATCGAATTATTGAATTTACGCGATTTTCTGTAAAATCAGCTCTATTGACTTGGCCAAAATTGCAAATAAACTATCTTTAACGGTCATGTTTGGACACTGTGATTATAATTTATCTGCATATTTTTTTGTGAATTAAATAAATTTAAAAATTATTTTTTTATAAATTTTAAAAACGTAGTTTTTGTATTTTAAAATTTATTAAAAAATTTTTTTAGGACGGTTTGGCATGGAGTTTTTCGAGTGTGGGGGGGATTTAAAATTAAATCCCCCCCCCCCCACCAATCCTCCACTCCTCAAAAAAACTTCATGCCAAACCGTCCTGATATGAACCTTACTACGCGACTTTTAGAATTAATTTTGATATACACGGTGTTGAAATAAGGTCGGTTCCCCGGAATAACTCCGGTGCAGCGGAAAATGTCTGGGGAAAAAGTTGTTTGGTATTGAAGGAAGAATAGTTTGCAATTTACCCCCCCCCCCCCCCCCATCCCCCTCAACCCCCGGGCGCGGGTGGGGGTAATTTAAGATTTTCGAATGGAAACCCATATTTTTTATTGGCGTATCGTGTTCTCCGAGAAAAAATAAACATCTTTTGTCCGATTTTTTTTTTATTCGGGCCCATCGTTCACCAATAATCACCATGAGAAAGACAAAATCAGAACCGTGCGAAAATCACGTGTTATCCCGGAAATACTCTTTTTCTCTGTCTTGTACTAAAAATGTCCGTGGAAAAAGTTGTTTGTATTACAATATTATTTTGGTACGGATTATTAATGAAAATCGAATCGTATAGAAATCGTACAATAAATTATTTACTATAGTATTTTTTTCCCTGTACAAATACGATAAGTTTCCCATAAATAATAGGTCACTTTTTGATGGTTTATTTTATTATAATTAATACGGGAAATATTAAAAAATTTATAAGTTCTGTTTCCAATAATAGAGATTATCATAGGCAAGGAAATAAATCAAGTATAAAATAAGTGACGTAACTCTAAAACCGCGTTTGACAGGGAATGCCTGATGCTCTCAGGCAAACGGTGTACCAAACGTAGGGTTACACTATTTGCCGGCAATACGTGAAATGACTAGGCATTTCTGGGAATGACGGATTTCATTAATTGACGCCGACATATACAAATACATACATAGGCAAATTTTGAAAATTGGACAATACGCTAATGTTGATGGGGGCAACCCTCCTAATATATTTTTAATATGGTGGCACAAATGGAACACCCTATATATTATTATATTATTGGATTCTACGCAAGATTCTAGACAGATTTCGTATATCATGTCCTGCCCCTAAATCTAAGTGTGTTTGCAATATTTAAGGTTTAATATGTCTAAAGTGACATTTGCAGATCTTAAATTAATTATTAATTATTCCTATAAGGAAGCCTTGATTGTTTCTTTGGGGTTGAATTCAAGGTTGAAAAAGACCTGCTTTAATATATTATATATCACTATTAATACAGGGTGTTCAAACAATAAGATTAAAAATTAAATTGAAAAAATCTACATTTTCAAATGGAAACCCGAAATTTTATAACCATTTTCTATTTAGAATTAAAAATAATGGTTTATTTGTATAAGGTTGTCTATTAAAAAAATTTGTAGTTTCAAAAATGCTAAAGAAATAAATTTGTTATAATATGTTCTTGATATAGCTTACCAAATACTGGAATTTCATTTCAAAGTGACCTAAACCCAAAAACATCTATAGTTCTTGGTATTATTATTATTTATATTCATTATACGTAAATTCCATTAATAAGTTAGTAACTAATAAGACAAAGGAGAAAAACCACAAATTTCAAGACACTACCATAAACTAACACTGGCATAAATATTCTTATTTAAATTGGTTCATGTAAAAAAAACTATAACAATAATGAGGTAATTTTATGAACATAAAACAACAACTAATGCAAAAAACCATATCGAACAAAAATATTTTTTTTTTTCGAAAACCGTTCACTTTATCGATATTGATCAAGAGTACCTTTTTTCAGCATAAGATTTAGAGTATTCAAAAATATTATTGTCGTTCCTTCATCGTACAAGGTGTACAAAAAAAATACACTTTTGTGTTACGTCTAGTCCGTCCCTGGCAAACTAAATAAGCCAAATGTGTTTAAAAGGGCGAATTTTAAGGAGACTCATTTACTAACCATTATACTAAAAAGTTATTAAATTACACCTAGTACTTAATAAATTATTTAAAAAACAACGATTTCCAGGGACGTCCGTTATGGGCCCGTATCTCCGTAGGGGAGGCCGTAGGAAGAAAAATTTATAGGAACTTCTCCAGTTATTTTTAAGTGTTCTATCGGATCCCGGGAGATTGCCCACATATTCTGGGACACCCTGCATAGGGTGTGCCATTTAAAATAAAGAAGTTGACACCGACTTTCAGTTATATACCATAATAAAAAAATTTTAGCCCAGTGATCAAATCAACATTAGCATACTATCCAATTTTAAAAATTAGAGAGAGCAACAGGGCCCGCTCAAGACGCCTTAATCATTTTGTGCTGTTATTAATACATATTAATAATATTGCTGAAAAGAAATTTAAAAAATGTGCTATTCTAACTCATTAAAATAATAATTATCAACAAACCACCTTGTAACTCTGTAAAATTTTTACTTTAAATCTATTTTATTAGCTATTTCGTGCTCAATAGATATCACAGTAAAGTTAGCCCGTTTCGGGCTTGTTCGTACCATGCCGCCCAGTTTACCCCCTCCTCAGTGGCGTATATAGCCCCCCCCCCCCCCGAAATGTAATGTTGTAACCAATTTATTCAAAGATGAATTCGCTAGGAAAAATATAAATCTTGATTTTACTCGATGTTTGTTTTTTGTAGACGATTGTTTTGTTCGTTATTGTTTAAACGCTCAGTATATTTTTGTTCAGTTCATAATTAGGCCAGAGCTAGTGGCGCATTCACCATTTTGTTTATTGATCAATATTTTTGATACTATTTCGTTTTATCCTAAAAGCGGTTAATTACCTGTTTTTAGAGACCAATTACCTTAAGTTTAGAGTAGAATTTTTTTAAATTAATGAATTAATGGAAGCAAGAACCGAAATTTTGTCAATTTGCACAAATTTCATTTCCTGCACAAATTTTTTTATCAGAAATTTTAAAATTTAGGTAATTGATCGCTTAAATCGGGTATTTTCGGATAAAACTAAAAAGAAACGAAATATTTCAAAAAACGAAAAGGCGAAACGTACCCCCGAACCCGAACAAACCCCCAACACATTCCTATATACGCCACTGCCCCTCCGAACCAAAAACGGTCCTCGTCGACTCTTAAAATCCAGATTTTTCCGCCCCAATATACTTGACCCCCCCCCTTCTCATTTACGATTTTAAGGGTAACAGTTACCCCTGCCAAGGGGGTTAAACCACGATGGCTGCAAAAATTCTTGTGAGGGGGGGTCTTCACAATAAAAATTTTTTTCTTATTTACCGGAAGCGACCTATTAAAGGTGGGTAGTTTTCAAATTAAAACCCTGCATAAGTGAAAACTGAAGGGGCCCATACACTTGCGAGCAAATTGCGCAACGAGTTGAGCGTGAATGCCGCGTTGCGCAGCATCGAGTAAAGCAATGGTAAAAACGACTTAAAAAGAATTGTAGAAAGAGTTTATAGGTATTTATCGTCAGTTACTACCCCAGTTATGGAAGGTAAAAAGCGAGGAACCCGTTGCATAATAGTGTATGGGCCCCTTGTGATGCGACTTCGTCAGAATACGACTAAATACTTGTAATGATACTAAATGTATTTTGAAAAAAATGTTTAAAAACTCACCTTACAGGGAACAGAGCAAAACTTCGTTTTAGGATGATACTATTACCCGGAATTCCGAGAACTCTTTAAGCAGTGGCAGGAGCACCATGGTCTGTACGTTGGACTTATCACGTGGGATAATTTTCCAGAAAAATAAAACCGGCGAATATATGCGAGCTCCTTTCGAACCGACCACTGCAAATAAAGTAACAAAGCAAAGCAAGGCAAAAGTATTTTGGTGCAAAAAATTCGTTTGTTTTTCTAACGATTAGTCGCTTACATTGTAGAAAAAACGGCATGAATCATGTCGAGTCGTTATATATCCAAATTCATGCCGTTTTACGAAATTTAAAATGAATTGTATTTTGATAGGTATAATTTCATTTTTAAAAATAGGGAATTTATCTTCCCGGAGGATCCTAAATTTTTGTATGAGGCGGTAACCCCTGTGTTACGTCATTTGACTTGTGTTTCGTAGCGTTTTTATTAGAAAAATTACAATTACCGGAAAATTTAACGGAGAAAATTGGGCGTTCTGAAATAAATAAAATATTTACTTATACAGGGAGTCCATTTAGTGTGTAATTCTTCGATATCTCCTATATCGTGGATAGAAGGAAAACTTTAAAAATAAATATTAGCGGACTGTTGAAGACGCATATTTTAAAAGTATGTTTAAGTATACAGGGTGTCCATTTTTGGGTAGTTTTACGGGGTATCTCCGTTATTAGTAAAGATAGAAGGATGCTGTTTTCGCACCACTTTGCTACTTTTTGCCAAACAGAAGATGCCGTAATCAGAAATTTTCTAGGCCGCCTTTGTTTTGATATACGGGATGTTTTTGAGAATTGTGCATTTTGGGACAACCCCCATATCTCGGTTACCCCGTAACGTATCAAAAAGAAATAAAATGTTCTTTTTGTAGCTTTTTATGTAGGAGTGACGTACTCAGATTTTTTCTACATTCAATATACAATATAATTTTCAAGGAAAAAGTCTATGCGCACTCGACAAAAACCGTATTTCTATATATAGCCGTTCAACCGGTCTATTACTACTGTCTCTCTCGTTGAAACTTATATATGTAGTTAAATATTATCGGAAAACGACGGTGAAATATTAAAATACAGAGACCTTTAATCCACAGTTTACGCTATTACTTCATAGATGGAGACACACACAGAGTATCATTTTTCGGATGAATAAAACTTAAAAGGAATGTTTTTGCAAGTTCCCTGATCTCAAAATTGTTTTCTGGATTTGGTTGCTGTTTGTATAAAGTCGAAATACGAGGACAAACCCACGCCTACTTTGTGTCGTGACGTCACAGTAAGTGACTTAAGCCGCGTTCTCAGAGCTACGTACTGTCGCCAGCGACACCATCCTAACCAATCAGAACCGTTTACGTCATTACCCCTTATCCCCACCATCGAACAGTGCCGAAGTAGCGGTGTTGTCAGGTATCTGGTGAAATTTTACCAGATCTGGTGATTTTTTGTGATTTATAAAATATACCTACCCAAAACGAAGCTGGTAACACCCGAAAACGGACTTTTTAAAAAAGTTTTTCATTGTACACCAGATTATTCATAAAATCACAAAATAATCAACAGATCTGGTGACATTTCACGAGATACCTGGCAACGCTGCGCTGTAGTATCATTATTTTTTATTTTGTTTTGAAATTTGGACCTCAGTTTTCCGAACAAAGGTAATTACTAATTATTTTGCCGTGTAAATAGTATGTACTTTTGCTTTTATAAGCTGTCATCGAAAAAATCTTTAAAAGAATAAAAACCTAACCTCCAAGAGGGGAGAATTTTAATCCAACAGCAAAATTTCTTTTCCGCAGTCCACATACTCACACAAAACACCCTGTATATACTTCGGTTCATACCATCACGGAACCTCCTCCTTATGAAAGAAATTACTGAATTCATATTGCAGCAGAAATTATGGAAAAACTTAAATTATTGATAACCAAAATCATTTTGCATGTATTGGACATGAAGCAAAAAAACAAAATGTGCAAAATAAATTACTCTAAATGAAAACTGTTATATCGAAATAATTTTGACACTTGATTATTCGACGGGGTGTTGGGTTTTGTAAAAGGGACACCCTGTAAAAGACACGTTAAAACTGATAGTTGTAGCTACAGTGCACTAAAAAAAATCATTCATTATCGGACTAAAAATAAAAAGGTTATAACGCCTAAAACTTTATCAAAATTTTGTAGTGGCCGTTTTCTTTGCACGTGAGTGTATTATAATAAAAAATAGTTAAAAAAAACATAGAACATAATTTTCAAAGAGAAATGTCGAGATACTCTCGATCAATGTCGATAAAATGAACTGTTTTCGAAAAAAAAAAGATTTTTGTTCAATATGATTTGTATTCAGTATACGTAAATTCCATTACTATAAGTTACTAACTAATAAGACAAGGAAGAAAAACCGCAAATTTCAAGACACTACCATAAACTGACACTGGCATAAATATTCTTATTTAAATCGGTACATGTGAAATGAGAGAATTTTATAAACATAAAACAACAACCAATGCAACTAATGAACAAAAATGTTTTTTTTTGAAAACAGTTCACTTTATCGACATTGATCAAGAGTACCTTTTTTCAGCTTAAGGTTTAGAGTATCCAAAAATATTATTGTCGTTCCTTCATCATACAAGGTGTACAAAAGAAAACATTTTTGTGTTACGTCTAGTCCGTCCCTGGCAAACTAAATAAGCCAAATGTGTTTAAAAGGGCGAATTTTAAGGAGACTCATCTACTAACCAATATACTAAAAAACTATTAAATTACACCTAGTACCTACTTAATAAATTATTTAAGAACAACGAATTCCAGGGACGTCCGTAGGGGAGGCCGTAGGAAGAAAAATTGATAAGAACTTCTCCTTCTCCTGTTATTTTTAAGTGTTCTTTCTGAATCCGGGAGATTGCCCACATATTTTGGGACACCCTGTATATTGTATATTAGGAGCAAAGCTCGAAAAAAATAACCACCACTTTTGCTAAATTTTAGGATTGGACGTTTTAAAGCGAAATTTAATTTACTTTCGGGCTTTGACCGTCTCCAAACACCCAAACCTGGAATTCTGCAATTATGAAACGACCAAAGCTTGGCAACAATTTTTAGTAGATCGATACGTAAATTTTAAAACTAAGTACGTGGGAATCATGTTATTTAAATTTGTAGGATAGTTAATTTAGTCAATTCATAGAAACATTTAAATAAATACTGGATTTAGTATGCATACCTTGTATTCATATCCTCTAAGGCCTCGGCAACTGTTTCGGCCTTCCATGGCCATCGTCAGTGTTGTACGGCCCTGCACCAAGGGGGGGGGGCAACAACAGACAGCTGCTTACCCATTAAAAACCTAAACTGCAAACAGCTGCCAAGAATATATAAGGAACATTCAAGTTTGACCACTTATAATATATTCTTAAACCCTAAAAAAACTGTTAATTAAAACACAAAAAGGGTCGTTTTATACATCAATATTCGAAAATATTGGACAAAACCTTTCCTAAAAGTCAAATCGTTAATTAAAACCTAAAAAAAAATGTATAAAATTAATATAACCCGGTGGTTTTATACATCAACATTTGAAGATGTTGGACCAAACCTGAGCTAAAAATGAATTGGTTAGTAACCTGAAAATAAAATGTTATTAGTAAAGGATAATGAGGGTTATGCATCGAAATTAATTCGATTCTATTTCTTCCTTTTTCTGGCTTTTATTCAACATGGATTATAGATTCTCCATCGGTTCCATGTTGGCCAGTATAATGAATAGTGTGCCTAAAACAAACGTATAAGACGACTGATTTATCTTAAATTAATTCAGGTAATCTATATTTAAATAGTTTACCAAATATTTTACATTTATACCATACCAGAAAGCCGTCCTCCATAATTTAATAGGTTTGTTTCTTCAGTTGCAGCTTCTATTTTCACTCACTTCACTAACTTAACAGAATTGGCAACGTGTCCCATCTTTAAGAGCAATAACAAAGCTCCTTCACCATATTTTGGTGATTAAAAGAGATGCGCACAGCCCGATTTTTAAAAACTATTATAAATATCTTAATATGATCCAAAATATAATGAATGAGGAAGAAGAAACAAAATAGTGCGGACCTATATATTGCTATTGCTCTTAACCCTTCATTCTTTCACCTGTAGTAACAGAAAAGGAGAGAAAACTATCTTACCTTTCAATCATGATAGAAGCGAAGGTGGTGGTATTAACAACGGTGCCAATTGCAGCAAGAAGGATCAATCCACGTTCAAGCAAGCACTTGAGTGAGGAATGACCCGTAAAACACTAAAGGTCACTGTTCACTTATTCCAGGTTGTAACAACATGACGTTAAGGCGAAGACTTGTTTGACGACAACGCGAAACGGACGCTTCCAACACCAATCATGCTCACTTACCTGAAACAATAGAGAAAATTTTTAACAGTTTTGCTCAATTTTGGGATTTTATAACGAAGTTTAATTTACTTTCGGGCTTTGACCTTCTCCAAACAGTCAAACCTGGAATTGTGCAATTATGAAACGACCAAAGCGTGGCAACAATTTTTAGTAGATCGATACGTAAATTTTAAAACTCAAAAAAAGTACGTGGGAATCATGTTATTTAAATTTGTAGGATAGTTAATTTAGTCAATTCATTGAAATATTTAAATAAATACTGGATTGAGTATGCATACCTTGTATTAATATCCTCTAAGGCCTCAGCAACTGTTTCGGCCTTCCATGGCCATCGTCAGTGTTGTACGGCCCTGAACCAGGGGGGGGGGGGCAACAACAGACAGCTGCTTACCCATTAAAAACAACAACCTAAAATGCAAACAGCTGCCAAGAATATATAAGGACCATTCAAGTTTGACCACTTATAATATATTCTTAAATCCTAAAAAAAACTGTTAATTAAAACACAAAAAGGGTGGTTTTGTACATCAATATTCGAAAATATTGGACAAAACCTTTCCTAAAAATAAAATCGTTAATTAAAACCTAAAAAAAATGTATAAAATTAATATAAACCGGTGGTTTTATATATCAACATTTGAAAATAGTGGACAAAACCTTTCCTAAAAATAAAATCGTTAATTAAAACCTAAAAAAAATGTATAAAATTAATATAAACCGGTGGTTTTATATATCAACATTTGAAAATAGTGGACAAAACCTTTCCTAAAAATAAAATCGTTAATTAAAATCTAAAAAAAATGTATAAAATTAATATAAACCGGTGGTTTTATATATCAACATTTGAAAATAGTGGACAAAACCTTTCATAAAAGTAAAATCGTTAATTAAAACCTAAAAAAAAATGTATAAAATTAATATAAACCGGTGGTTTTATATATCAACATTTGAAAATAGTGGACAAAACCTTTCCTAAAAATAAAATCGTTAATTAAAACCTAAAAAAAATGTATAAAATTAATATAAACCGGTGGTTTTATATATCAACATTTGAAAATAGTGGACAAAACCTTTCCTAAAAATAAAATCGTTAATTAAAACCTAAAAAAAATGTATAAAATTAATATAAACCGGTGGTTTTATATATCAACATTTGAAAATAGTGGACAAAACCTTTCCTAAAAATAAAATCGTTAATTAAAACCTAAAAAAAATGTATAAAATTAATATAAACCGGTGGTTTTATAAATCAACATTTGAAAATAGTGGACAAAACCTTTCCTAAAAATAAAATCGTTAATTAAAACCTAAAAAAAATGTATAAAATTAATATAAACCGGTGGTTTTATATATCAATATTCGAAAATATTGGACAAAACCTTTCCTAAAAATAATATCGTTAATTAAAACCTAAAAAAAATGTATAAAATTAATATAAACCGGTGGTTTTATATATCAACATTTGAAAATAGTGGACAAAACCTTTCCTAAAAGTAAAATCGTTAATTAAAACCTAAAAAAAATGTATAAAATTAATATAAACCGGTGGTTTTATGCATCAACATTTGAAGATGTTGGACAAAACCTGAGCTAAAAATAAAAGGTTATTAGTAAAGGATAATGACGGTTATGCATCAAAATTAATTCGATTCCATTTCTTCCTTTTTCTGGCTTTTATTGGCCATGGATTATAGATTCCCCATCGGTTCCATGTTTGCCAGTATAATGAATAGTGTGGCTAAAACAAATGTATTAGTAGACGGCCGATTTATCTTAAATTAATTTAGGTATCTATATTTAAATAGATCACCAAATATTGTACATTTATACCATACCAGAAAGCCGTCCTCCATGATTTAATAGGCTTGTTTCTTCAGGTGCAGCTTCTTATTTTCACTCACTTCACTAACTTACCAGAATCGGCAACGTGTCCCATCTTTAAGAGCAATAACAAAGCTCCTTCACCATATTTTAGTGATTATAAAGAGATGCGCACAGCACGATTTTTAAAAACTATTATAAATATCTTAATAGTGTCCAAAATTTAATGAATGAGAAAGAAGAAACAAAATGGTGCGGACCTATATATTGCTATTGCTCTTAACCCTTCATTCTTTCACCTGTAGCAACAGAAAAGGAAAGAAAACTATCTTACCTTTCAATCATGATAGAAGCGAAGGTGATGGTATTAACAACGGTGCCAATTGCAGCAAGACGGATCAATCCACATTCAAGCAAGCACTTGAGTGAGGAATGACCCGTAAAACACTAAAGGTAGTAGATAAGCTACAAGAGTTCGGGGCCAAATACCACCACTTTTACATGTTATTTCTTATGGGAAAATTTAAGGTTCGATCTGCATTTTTTTCTACCGACGCCCAGCGTCGCGACGCCTAGAATGAGAAGAACGTGAGGAGTGTGGAGATGAATGGAGAGCAATATCATCATTTTTACCGGTATTTTCCCATAAGGAAATTTAGGGTTCGATTTGCATTTCTTTTTTACCGACGCCTACCGTCGCGACGCTTAGAATGAGAAGAACGTGACGCAATTTACCAGTGGCTGTTAGCGTCTCCACCATAACCATCAAACTTTAATATTTGATTTAAATTTTACTTTTTGTGTGTGTGTGTGTGTGTTTATCGCAACCATTTCAGGATGGCTGATAAATTTTCTATTTCATTATAAGTAATTACTGATTAAATACAGTTTTTTTTACTTCTAAATTATCCAAAAAATAGTTGAAAAATCACATTCAAAGTAAAGAAAAATCTCTTAATTCTTACATATCAGTTTTTAACGTTTGTTGCTTTTAAATTTAAACCCCTAATTAAAAAAAAATATTGAAGGAAAGACACATACAAATTTAGAAAATTATAATTTCCCATCATAACCCTTTAGAGATGGCTGATAGATGATTTCTTTAATAGCCAACAGGCAACAATTTTCCCTGATCGTGTCTATAAGACATATGGAAAACACTGTATATACCTAACTCTTTAAAAGTGTCAACCTCTTTTGTAGGGAGGGATTATCGATCACCAGAGTCGGTACGTCTCCCCTCGGAAGGGTACCTGTCATGTTTCCATGCGGAAAAAAGTCGATCATCCCTTTATATCACAGAAGCCAAATCGTATATAAAATATTTAAGTTTTAACTCTATTATTTATCGCAACCCTCTCAGGATGATTTAATAAATTTTCTATTTCATTTATCAGCCATCCTGAAATGGTTGCGATAAACACACACACACACACAAAAAGTAAAATTTAAATCAAATATTAAAGTTTGATGGTTATGGTGGAGACGCTAACAGCCACTGGTAAATTGCGTCACGTTCTTCTCATTCTAAGCGTCGCGACGGTAGGCGTCGGTAAAAAAAAAATACAAATCGAACCCTAAATTTCCCTATGGGAAAATACCTGTAAAAATGATGATATTGCTGTTCATTCATCTCCACACTTCCCACATTCTTCTCATTGTGGGCGTCGCGACGCTAAGCGTCGTTAGATTTAAAATGCAGATCGAACCTTAAATTTCCTTATGGGAAAATACATGTAAAAATGACGATATTTGCTCTCCATTCATCTCCACACTCCTCACGTTCTTCTCATTCTGGGCGTCGGTAGAAAAAAAATGCAGATCGTACCTTAAATTTTCCCATAAGAAATAACATGTAAAAGTGGTGGTGGAACAAACCAGTGTTGTACGGCCCTGGACCAGCGGGGGGGGGGGGGGGCAACAACAGACAGCTGCTTACCCATTAAAAACAACAACCTAAAATGCAAACAGCTGCCAAGAATATATAAGGACCATTCAAGTTTGACCACTTATAATATATTCTTAAATCCTAAAAAAAACTGTTAATTAAAACACAAAAAGGGTGGTTTTGTACATCAATATTCGAAAATATTGGACAAAACCTTTCCTAAAAATAAAATTGTTAATTAAAACCTAAAAAAAATGTATAAAATTAATATAAACCGGTGGTTTTATATATCAACATTTGAAAATAGTGGACAAAACCTTTCCTAAAAGTAAAACCGTTAATTAAAACCTAAAAAAAATGTATAAAATTAATATAAACATTTGAAGATGTTGGACAAAACCTGAGCTAAAAATAAAAGGTTATTAGTAAAGGATAATGACGGTTATGCATCAAAATTAATTCGATTCCATTTCTTCCTTTTTCTGGCTTTTATTGGCCATGGATTATAGATTCCCCATCGGTTCCATGTTGGTCCCCATCGGTTCCATGTTGGCCAGTATAATGAATAGTGTGGCTAAAACAAATGTATTAGTAGACGGCCGATTTATCTTAAATTAATTTAGGCATCTATATTTAAATAGTTCACCAAATATTGTACATTTATACCATACCAGAAAGCCGTCCTCCATAATTTAATAGGCTTGTTTCTTCAGTTGCAGCTTCTTATTTTCACTCACTTCACTAACTTACCAGAATCGGCAACGTGTCCCATCTTTAAGAGCAATAACAAAGCTCCTTCACCATATTTTAGTGATTATAAAGAGATGCGCACAGCCCGATTTTTAAAAACTATTATAAATATCTTAATATGATCCAAAATATAATGAATGAGGAAGAAGAAACAAAATAGTGCGCCTATATATTGCTATTGCTCTTAACCCTTCATTCTTTCACCTGTAGTAACAGAAAAGGAGAGAAAACTATCTTACCTTTCAATCATGATAGAAGCGAAGGTGGTGGTATTAACAACGGTGCCAATTGCAGCAAGAAGGATCAATCCACGTTCAAGCAAGCACTTGAGTGAGGAATGACCCGTAAAACACTAAAGGTCACTGTTCACTTATTCCAGGTTGTAACAACATGACGTTAAGGCGAAGACTTGTTTGACGACAACGCGAAACGGACGCTTCCAACACCAATCATGCTCACTTACCTGAAACAATAGAGAAAATTTTTAACAGTTTTGCTCAATTTTGGGATTTTATAACGAAGTTTAATTTACTTTCGGGCTTTGACCTTCTCCAAACAGTCAAATCTGGAATTGTGCAATTATGAAACGACCAAAGCGTGGCAACAATTTTTAGTAGATCGATACGTAAATTTTAAAACTCAAAAAAAGTACGTGGGAATCATGTTATTTAAATTTGTAGGATAGTTAATTTAGTCAATTCATTGAAATATTTAAATAAATACTGGATTGAGTATGCATACCTTGTATTAATATCCTCTAAGGCCTCAGCAACTGTTTCGGCCTTCCATGGCCATCGTCAGTGTTGTACGGCCCTGAACCAGGGGGGGGGGGGGGGGCAACAACAGACAGCTGCTTACCCATTAAAAACAACAACCTAAAATGCAAACAGCTGCCAAGAATATATAAGGACCATTCAAGTTTGACCACTTATAATATATTCTTAAATCCTAAAAAAAACTGTTAATTAAAACACAAAAAGGGTGGTTTTGTACATCAATATTCGAAAATATTGGACAAAACCTTTCCTAAAAATAAAATCGTTAATTAAAACCTAAAAAAAATGTATAAAATTAATATAAACCGGTGGTTTTATATATCAACATTTGAAAATAGTGGACAAAACCTTTCCTAAAAATAAAATCGTTAATTAAAACCTAAAAAAAATGTATAAAATTAATATAAACCGGTGGTTTTATATATCAACATTTGAAAATAGTGGACAAAACCTTTCCTAAAAATAAAATCGTTAATTAAAATCTAAAAAAAATGTATAAAATTAATATAAACCGGTGGTTTTATATATCAACATTTGAAAATAGTGGACAAAACCTTTCATAAAAGTAAAATCGTTAATTAAAACCTAAAAAAAAATGTATAAAATTAATATAAACCGGTGGTTTTATATATCAACATTTGAAAATAGTGGACAAAACCTTTCCTAAAAATAAAATCGTTAATTAAAACCTAAAAAAAATGTATAAAATTAATATAAACCGGTGGTTTTATATATCAACATTTGAAAATAGTGGACAAAACCTTTCCTAAAATAAAATCGTTAATTAAAACCTAAAAAAAATGTATAAAATTAATATAAACCGGTGGTTTTATATATCAACATTTGAAAATAGTGGACAAAACCTTTCCTAAAAATAAAATCGTTAACTAAAACCTAAAAAAAATGTATAAAATTAATATAAACCGGTGGTTTTATATATCAACATTTGAAAATAGTGGACAAAACCTTTCCTAAAAATAAAATCGTTAATTAAAACCTAAAAAAAATGTATAAAATTAATATAAACCGGTGGTTTTATAAATCAACATTTGAAAATAGTGGACAAAACCTTTCCTAAAAATAAAATCGTTAATTAAAACCTAAAAAAAATGTATAAAATTAATATAAACCGGTGGTTTTATATATCAATATTCGAAAATATTGGACAAAACCTTTCCTAAAAATAATATCGTTAATTAAAACCTAAAAAAAATGTATAAAATTAATATAAACCGGTGGTTTTATATATCAACATTTGAAAATAGTGGACAAAACCTTTCCTAAAAGTAAAATCGTTAATTAAAACCTAAAAAAAATGTATAAAATTAATATAAACCGGTGGTTTTATGCATCAACATTTGAAGATGTTGGACAAAACCTGAGCTAAAAATAAAAGGTTATTAGTAAAGGATAATGACGGTTATGCATCAAAATTAATTCGATTCCATTTCTTCCTTTTTCTGGCTTTTATTGGCCATGGATTATAGATTCCCCATCGGTTCCATGTTTGCCAGTATAATGAATAGTGTGGCTAAAACAAATGTATTAGTAGACGGCCGATTTATCTTAAATTAATTTAGGTATCTATATTTAAATAGATCACCAAATATTGTACATTTATACCATACCAGAAAGCCGTCCTCCATGATTTAATAGGCTTGTTTCTTCAGGTGCAGCTTCTTATTTTCACTCACTTCACTAACTTACCAGAATCGGCAACGTGTCCCATCTTTAAGAGCAATAACAAAGCTCCTTCACCATATTTTAGTGATTATAAAGAGATGCGCACAGCACGATTTTTAAAAACTATTATAAATATCTTAATAGTGTCCAAAATTTAATGAATGAGAAAGAAGAAACAAAATGGTGCGGACCTATATATTGCTATTGCTCTTAACCCTTCATTCTTTCACCTGTAGCAACAGAAAAGGAAAGAAAACTATCTTACCTTTCAATCATGATAGAAGCGAAGGTGATGGTATTAACAACGGTGCCAATTGCAGCAAGACGGATCAATCCACATTCAAGCAAGCACTTGAGTGAGGAATGACCCGTAAAACACTAAAGGTAGTAGATAAGCTACAAGAGTTCGGGGCCAAATACCACCACTTTTACATGTTATTTCTTATGGGAAAATTTAAGGTTCGATCTGCATTTTTTTCTACCGACGCCCAGCGTCGCGACGCCCAGAATGAGAAGAACGTGAGGAGTGTGGAGATGAATGGAGAGCAAATATCGTCATTTTTACATGTATTTTCCCATAAGGAAATTTAAGGTTCGATATGCATTTTAAATCTAACGACGCTTAGCGTCGCGACGCCCACAATGAGAAGAATGTGGGAAGTGTGGAGATGAATGAAGAGCAATATCATCATTTTTACCGGTATTTTCCCATAAGGAAATTTAGGGTTCGATTTGCATTTCTTTTTTACCGACGCCTACCGTCGCGACGCTTAGAATGAGAAGAACGTGACGCAATTTACCAGTGGCTGTTAGCGTCTCCACCATAACCATCAAACTTTAATATTTGATTTAAATTTTACTTTTTGTGTGTGTGTGTGTGTGTGTGTTTATCGCAACCATTTCAGGATGGCTGATAAATTTTCTATTTCATTATAAGTAATTACTGATTAAATACAGTTTTTTTTTACTTCTAAATTATCCAAAAAATAGTTGAAAAATCACATTCAAAGTAAAGAAAAATCTCTTAATTCTTACATATCAGTTTTTAACGTTTGTTGCTTTTAAATTTAAACCCCTAATTAAAAAAAAATATTGAAGGAAAGACACATACAAATTTAGAAAATTATAATTTCCCATCATAACCCTTTAGAGATGGCTGATAGATGATTTCTTTAATAGCCAACAGGCAACAATTTTCCCTGGTCGTGTCTATAAGACATATGGAAAACACTGTATATACCTAACTCTTTAAAAGTGTCAACCTCTTTTGTAGGGAGGGATTATCGATCACCAGAGTCGGTACGTCTCCCCTCGGAAGGGTACCTGTCGTGTTTCCATGCGGAAAAAAGTCGATCATCCCTTTATATCACAGAAGCCAAATCGTATATAAAATATTTAAGTTTTAACTCTATTATTTATCGCAACCCTCTCAGGATGATTTAATAAATTTTCTATTTCATTTATCAGCCATCCTGAAATGGTTGCGATAAACACACACACACACAAAAAGTAAAATTTAAATCAAATATTAAAGTTTGATGGTTATGGTGGAGACGCTAACAGCCACTGGTAAATTGCGCCACGTTCTTCTCATTCTAAGCGTCGCGACGGTAGGCGTCGGTAAAAAAAAATGCAAATCGAACCCTAAATTTCCTTATGGGAAAATACCTGTAAAAATGATGATATTGCTGTTCATTCATCTCCACACTTCCCACATTCTTCTCATTGTTGAGTTAGACCAGAACTGATCGCGAAGGATTCGGCCTCGCGGCCTTGCTCATCGTCTGTATTTGAATATTTAAGCCAGTTGACATTGTGGACGTTAAAGTCACCAAAGATAGCAATCTCGGCATTTGGATGGTTGGTTTGCAAGAAGTCGATTGTATTGGCTAGTGATGAGAAAAGGTCTCTGTAATGGGTATCACTTGGAGGACGGTAAAGGCAGCAGATAAACTTGGTGATTTTCGGTGTTGAAATTTTAAACCACATTACATCAAAGTCTTTCGGTTCCAGTGTAGGTTCTCGTTGGCAGCAGAGATCATCTCGAATAAAAAGACATACGCCGAAGTTGCGTCGGAATCGGAAATGAAAATCGTATCCAGGGTATAAATAGCTGACGGTGTTTGTTGACGATCTCACCTTTGTCTCGGTCAGTGCGAGTACGTGAGGCTTGGAAGATTGTAAGTGCTGGTGGACTGAATTGATGTTCGTGTTAAGCCCTCTAATATTGCAGAAATCAATTTTGAAGTTGCTAGTTCTGGGTTGGTTAGCAACTGCAGGTGCCACACCATTTCTTCGTTGAGTGTTGTTAGATCCCAGTAAATTGACGGAAATGGTTGTTTTTGGAAGAACTTCGCTTGATGGGGCCCCAAGTCCAGCCCCCGCCCGGAGATCCGAATGGGGGGCGAGTTTACCTCCGGAGTATTTTGGGCCTGGAGCTTCCATCATGCTATTTTTGGGGGGGTCCCACCCTGGTAACCGGAAACATCGGCACAGCGACGAAACGTCAACTCAATGAGCAAAAGTTAACTCAAGGAGCAAACTTCACGCCACCTAAACCGATGCAATGGTATCTCACCGGGCGATGCCGGGTGGGCCAACATCTTCCATTTACCTTAGTAAAGGATAATGACGGTTATGCATCAAAATTAATTCGATTCCATTTCTTCCTTTTTCTGGCTTTTATTGGCCATGGATTATAGATTCCCCATCGGTTCCATGTTGGCCAGTATAATGAATAGTGTGGCTAAAACAAATGTATTAGTAGACGGCCGATTTATCTTAAATTAATTTAGGCATCTATATTTAAATAGTTCACCAAATATTGTACATTTATACCATACCAGAAAGCCGTCCTCCATAATTTAATAGGCTTGTTTCTTCAGTTGCAGCTTCTTATTTTCACTCACTTCACTAACTTACCAGAATCGGCAACGTGTCCCATCTTTAAGAGCAATAACAAAGCTCCTTCACCATATTTTAGTGATTATAAAGAGATGCGCACAGCCCGATTTTTAAAAACTATTATAAATATCTTAATATGATCCAAAATATAATGAATGAGGAAGAAGAAACAAAATAGTGCGGACCTATATATTGCTATTGCTCTTAACCCTTCATTCTTTCACCTGTAGTAACAGAAAAGGAGAGAAAACTATCTTACCTTTCAATCATGATAGAAGCGAAGGTGGTGGTATTAACAACGGTGCCAATTGCAGCAAGAAGGATCAATCCACGTTCAAGCAAGCACTTGAGTGAGGAATGACCCGTAAAACACTAAAGGTCACTGTTCACTTATTCCAGGTTGTAACAACATGACGTTAAGGCGAAGACTTGTTTGACGACAACGCGAAACGGACGCTTCCAACACCAATCATGCTCACTTACCTGAAACAATAGAGAAAATTTTTAACAGTTTTGCTCAATTTTGGGATTTTATAACGAAGTTTAATTTACTTTCGGGCTTTGACCTTCTCCAAACAGTCAAACCTGGAATTGTGCAATTATGAAACGACCAAAGCGTGGCAACAATTTTTAGTAGATCGATACGTAAATTTTAAAACTCAAAAAAAGTACGTGGGAATCATGTTATTTAAATTTGTAGGATAGTTAATTTAGTCAATTCATTGAAATATTTAAATAAATACTGGATTGAGTATGCATACCTTGTATTAATATCCTCTAAGGCCTCAGCAACTGTTTCGGCCTTCCATGGCCATCGTCAGTGTTGTACGGCCCTGAACCAGGGGGGGGGGGGGCAACAACAGACAGCTGCTTACCCATTAAAAACAACAACCTAAAATGCAAACAGCTGCCAAGAATATATAAGGACCATTCAAGTTTGACCACTTATAATATATTCTTAAATCCTAAAAAAAACTGTTAATTAAAACACAAAAAGGGTGGTTTTGTACATCAATATTCGAAAATATTGGACAAAACCTTTCCTAAAAATAAAATCGTTAATTAAAACCTAAAAAAAATGTATAAAATTAATATAAACCGGTGGTTTTATATATCAACATTTGAAAATAGTGGACAAAACCTTTCCTAAAAATAAAATCGTTAATTAAAACCTAAAAAAAATGTATAAAATTAATATAAACCGGTGGTTTTATATATCAACATTTGAAAATAGTGGACAAAACCTTTCCTAAAAATAAAATCGTTAATTAAAATCTAAAAAAAATGTATAAAATTAATATAAACCGGTGGTTTTATATATCAACATTTGAAAATAGTGGACAAAACCTTTCATAAAAGTAAAATCGTTAATTAAAACCTAAAAAAAAATGTATAAAATTAATATAAACCGGTGGTTTTATATATCAACATTTGAAAATAGTGGACAAAACCTTTCCTAAAAATAAAATCGTTAATTAAAACCTAAAAAAAATGTATAAAATTAATATAAACCGGTGGTTTTATATATCAACATTTGAAAATAGTGGACAAAACCTTTCCTAAAATAAAATCGTTAATTAAAACCTAAAAAAAATGTATAAAATTAATATAAACCGGTGGTTTTATATATCAACATTTGAAAATAGTGGACAAAACCTTTCCTAAAAATAAAATCGTTAATTAAAACCTAAAAAAAATGTATAAAATTAATATAAACCGGTGGTTTTATATATCAACATTTGAAAATAGTGGACAAAACCTTTCCTAAAAATAAAATCGTTAATTAAAACCTAAAAAAAATGTATAAAATTAATATAAACCGGTGGTTTTATAATTCAACATTTGAAAATAGTGGACAAAACCTTTCCTAAAAATAAAATCGTTAATTAAAACCTAAAAAAAATGTATAAAATTAATATAAACCGGTGGTTTTATATATCAATATTCGAAAATATTGGACAAAACCTTTCCTAAAAATAATATCGTTAATTAAAACCTAAAAAAAATGTATAAAATTAATATAAACCGGTGGTTTTATATATCAACATTTGAAAATAGTGGACAAAACCTTTCCTAAAAGTAAAATCGTTAATTAAAACCTAAAAAAAATGTATAAAATTAATATAAACCGGTGGTTTTATGCATCAACATTTGAAGATGTTGGACAAAACCTGAGCTAAAAATAAAAGGTTATTAGTAAAGGATAATGACGGTTATGCATCAAAATTAATTCGATTCCATTTCTTCCTTTTTCTGGCTTTTATTGGCCATGGATTATAGATTCCCCATCGGTTCCATGTTTGCCAGTATAATGAATAGTGTGGCTAAAACAAATGTATTAGTAGACGGCCGATTTATCTTAAATTAATTTAGGTATCTATATTTAAATAGATCACCAAATATTGTACATTTATACCATACCAGAAAGCCGTCCTCCATGATTTAATAGGCTTGTTTCTTCAGGTGCAGCTTCTTATTTTCACTCACTTCACTAACTTACCAGAATCGGCAACGTGTCCCATCTTTAAGAGCAATAACAAAGCTCCTTCACCATATTTTAGTGATTATAAAGAGATGCGCACAGCACGATTTTTAAAAACTATTATAAATATCTTAATAGTGTCCAAAATTTAATGAATGAGAAAGAAGAAACAAAATGGTGCGGACCTATATATTGCTATTGCTCTTAACCCTTCATTCTTTCACCTGTAGCAACAGAAAAGGAAAGAAAACTATCTTACCTTTCAATCATGATAGAAGCGAAGGTGATGGTATTAACAACGGTGCCAATTGCAGCAAGACGGATCAATCCACATTCAAGCAAGCACTTGAGTGAGGAATGACCCGTAAAACACTAAAGGTAGTAGATAAGCTACAAGAGTTCGGGGCCAAATACCACCACTTTTACATGTTATTTCTTATGGGAAAATTTAAGGTTCGATCTGCATTTTTTTCTACCGACGCCCAGCGTCGCGACGCCCAGAATGAGAAGAACGTGAGGAGTGTGGAGATGAATGGAGAGCAAATATCGTCATTTTTACATGTATTTTCCCATAAGGAAATTTAAGGTTCGATATGCATTTTAAATCTAACGACGCTTAGCGTCGCGACGCCCACAATGAGAAGAATGTGGGAAGTGTGGAGATGAATGAAGAGCAATATCATCATTTTTACCGGTATTTTCCCATAAGGAAATTTAGGGTTCGATTTGCATTTCTTTTTTACCGACGCCTACCGTCGCGACGCTTAGAATGAGAAGAACGTGACGCAATTTACCAGTGGCTGTTAGCGTCTCCACCATAACCATCAAACTTTAATATTTGATTTAAATTTTACTTTTTGTGTGTGTGTGTGTGTGTGTGTTTATCGCAACCATTTCAGGATGGCTGATAAATTTTCTATTTCATTATAAGTAATTACTGATTAAATACAGTTTTTTTTACTTCTAAATTATCCAAAAAATAGTTGAAAAATCACATTCAAAGTAAAGAAAAATCTCTTAATTCTTACATATCAGTTTTTAACGTTTGTTGCTTTTAAATTTAAACCCCTAATTAAAAAAAAATATTGAAGGAAAGACACATACAAATTTAGAAAATTATAATTTCCCATCATAACCCTTTAGAGATGGCTGATAGATGATTTCTTTAATAGCCAACAGGCAACAATTTTCCCTGGTCGTGTCTATAAGACATATGGAAAACACTGTATATACCTAACTCTTTAAAAGTGTCAACCTCTTTTGTAGGGAGGGATTATCGATCACCAGAGTCGGTACGTCTCCCCTCGGAAGGGTACCTGTCGTGTTTCCATGCGGAAAAAAGTCGATCATCCCTTTATATCACAGAAGCCAAATCGTATATAAAATATTTAAGTTTTAACTCTATTATTTATCGCAACCCTCTCAGGATGATTTAATAAATTTTCTATTTCATTTATCAGCCATCCTGAAATGGTTGCGATAACACACACACACACAAAAAGTAAAATTTAAATCAAATATTAAAGTTTGATGGTTATGGTGGAGACGCTAACAGCCACTGGTAAATTGCGCCACGTTCTTCTCATTCTAAGCGTCGCGACGGTAGGCGTCGGTAAAAAAAATGCAAATCGAACCCTAAATTTCCTTATGGGAAAATACCTGTAAAAATGATGATATTGCTGTTCATTCATCTCCACACTTCCCACATTCTTCTCATTGTTGAGTTAGACCAGAACTGATCGCGAAGGATTCGGCCTCGCGGCCTTGCTCATCGTCTGTATTTGAATATTTAAGCCAGTTGACATTGTGGACGTTAAAGTCACCAAAGATAGCAATCTCGGCATTTGGATGGTTGGTTTGCAAGAAGTCGATTGTATTGGCTAGTGATGAGAAAAGGTCTCTGTAATGGGTATCACTTGGAGGACGGTAAAGGCAGCAGATAAACTTGGTGATTTTCGGTGTTGAAATTTTAAACCACATTACATCAAAGTCTTTCGGTTCCAGTGTAGGTTCTCGTTGGCAGCAGAGATCATCTCGAATAAAAAGACATACGCCGAAGTTGCGTCGGAATCGGAAATGAAAATCGTATCCAGGGTATAAATAGCTGACGGTGTTTGTTGACGATCTCACCTTTGTCTCGGTCAGTGCGAGTACGTGAGGCTTGGAAGATTGTAAGTACTGGTGGACTGAATTGATGTTCGTGTTAAGCCCTCTAATATTGCAGAAATCAATTTTGAAGTTGCTAGTTCTGGGTTGGTTAGCAACTGCAGGTGCCACACCATTTCTTCGTTGAGTGTTGTTAGATCCCAGTAAATTGACGGAAATGGTTGTTTTTGGATGAACTTCGCTTGATGGGGCCCCAAGTCCAGCCCCCGCCCGGAGATCCGAATGGGGGGCGAGTTTACCTCCGGAGTATTTTGGGCCTGGAGCTTCCATCATGCTATTTTTGGGGGGGTCCCACCCTGGTAACCGGAAACATCGGCACAGCGACGAAACGTCAACTCAATGAGCAAAAGTTAACTCAAGGAGCAAACTTCACGCCACCTAAACCGATGCAATGGTATCTCACCGGGCGATGCCGGGTGGGCCAACATCTTCCATTTACCTTAGTAAAGGATAATGACGGTTATGCATCAAAATTAATTCGATTCCATTTCTTCCTTTTTCTGGCTTTTATTGGCCATGGATTATAGATTCCCCATCGGTTCCATGTTGGCCAGTATAATGAATAGTGTGGCTAAAACAAATGTATTAGTAGACGGCCGATTTATCTTAAATTAATTTAGGCATCTATATTTAAATAGTTCACCAAATATTGTACATTTATACCATACCAGAAAGCCGTCCTCCATAATTTAATAGGCTTGTTTCTTCAGTTGCAGCTTCTTATTTTCACTCACTTCACTAACTTACCAGAATCGGCAACGTGTCCCATCTTTAGGAGCAATAACAAAGCTCCTTCACCATATTTTAGTGATTATAAAGAGATGCGCACAGCCCGATTTTTAAAAACTATTATAAATATCTTAATAGTGTCCAAAATTTAATGAATGAGGAAGAAGAAACAAAATGGTGCGGACCTATATATTGCTATTGCTCTTAACCCTTCATTCTTTCACCTGTAGCAACAGAAAAGGAAAGAAAACTATCTTACCTTTCAATCATGATAGAAGCGAAGGTGATGGTATTAACAACGGTGCCAATTGCAGCAAGACGGATCAATCCACATTCAAGCAAGCACTTGAGTGAGGAATGACCCGTAAAACACTAAAGGTAGTAGATAAGCTACAAGAGTTCGGGGCCAAATACCACCACTTTTACATGTTATTTCTTATGGGAAAATTTAAGGTTCGATCTGCATTTTTTTCTACCGACGCCCAGCGTCGCGACGCCCAGAATGAGAAGAACGTGAGGAGTGTGGAGATGAATGGAGAGCAAATATCGTCATTTTTACATGTATTTTCCCATAAGGAAATTTAAGGTTCGATATGCATTTTAAATCTAACGACGCTTAGCGTCGCGACGCCCACAATGAGAAGAATGTGGGAAGTGTGGAGATGAATGAAGGGCAATATCATCATTTTTACCGGTATTTTCCCATAAGGAAATTTAGGGTTCGATTTGCATTTCTTTTTTACCGACGCCTACCGTCGCGACGCTTAGAATGAGAAGAACGTGACGCAATTTACCAGTGGCTGTTAGCGTCTCCACCATAACCATCAAACTTTAATATTTGATTTAAATTTTACTTTTTGTGTGTGTGTGTGTGTGTGTGTTTATCGCAACCATTTCAGGATGGCTGATAAATTTTCTATTTCATTATAAGTAATTACTGATTAAATACAGTTTTTTTTACTTCTAAATTATCCAAAAAATAGTTGAAAAATCACATTCAAAGTAAAGAAAAATCTCTTAATTCTTACATATCAGTTTTTAACGTTTGTTGCTTTTAAATTTAAACCCCTAATTAAAAAAAAATATTGAAGGAAAGACACATACAAATTTAGAAAATTATAATTTCCCATCATAACCCTTTAGAGATGGCTGATAGATGATTTCTTTAATAGCCAACAGGCAACAATTTTCCCTGGTCGTGTCTATAAGACATATGGAAAACACTGTATATACCTAACTCTTTAAAAGTGTCAACCTCTTTTGTAGGGAGGGATTATCGATCACCAGAGTCGGTACGTCTCCCCTCGGAAGGGTACCTGTCGTGTTTCCATGCGGAAAAAAGTCGATCATCCCTTTATATCACAGAAGCCAAATCGTATATAAAATATTTAAGTTTTAACTCTATTATTTATCGCAACCCTCTCAGGATGATTTAATAAGTTTTCTATTTCATTTATCAGCCATCCTGAAATGGTTGCGATAAACACACACACACACAAAAAGTAAAATTTAAATCAAATATTAAAGTTTGATGGTTATGGTGGAGACGCTAACAGCCACTGGTAAATTGCGCCACGTTCTTCTCATTCTAAGCGTCGCGACGGTAGGCGTCGGTAAAAAAAAATGCAAATCGAACCCTAAATTTCCTTATGGGAAAATACCTGTAAAAATGATGATATTGCTGTTCATTCATCTCCACACTTCCCACATTCTTCTCATTGTTGAGTTAGACCAGAACTGATCGCGAAGGATTCGGCCTCGCGGCCTTGCTCATCGTCTGTATTTGAATATTTAAGCCAGTTGACATTGTGGACGTTAAAGTCACCAAAGATAGCAATCTCGGCATTTGGATGGTTGGTTTGCAAGAAGTCGATTGTATTGGCTAGTGATGAGAAAAGGTCTCTGTAATGGGTATCACTTGGAGGACGGTAAAGGCAGCAGATAAACTTGGTGATTTTCGGTGTTGAAATTTTAAACCACATTACATCAAAGTCTTTCGGTTCCAGTGTAGGTTCTCGTTGGCAGCAGAGATCATCTCGAATAAAAAGACATACGCCGAAGTTGCGTCGGAATCGGAAATGAAAATCGTATCCAGGGTATAAATAGCTGACGGTGTTTGTTGACGATCTCACCTTTGTCTCGGTCAGTGCGAGTACGTGAGGCTTGGAAGATTGTAAGTGCTGGTGGACTGAATTGATGTTCGTGTTAAGCCCTCTAATATTGCAGAAATCAATTTTGAAGTTGCTAGTTCTGGGTTGGTTAGCAACTGCAGGTGCCACACCATTTCTTCGTTGAGTGTTGTTAGATCCCAGTAAATTGACGGAAATGGTTGTTTTTGGAAGAACTTCGCTTGATGGGGCCCCAAGTCCAGCCCCCGCCCGGAGATCCGAATGGGGGGCGAGTTTACCTCCGGAGTATTTTGGGCCTGGAGCTTCCATCATGCTATTTTTGGGGGGGTCCCACCCTGGTAACCGGAAACATCGGCACAGCGACGAAACGTCAACTCAATGAGCAAAAGTTAACTCAAGGAGCAAACTTCACGCCACCTAAACCGATGCAATGGTATCTCACCGGGCGATGCCGGGTGGGCCAACATCTTCCATTTACCTTAGTAAAGGATAATGACGGTTATGCATCAAAATTAATTCGATTCCATTTCTTCCTTTTTCTGGCTTTTATTGGCCATGGATTATAGATTCCCCATCGGTTCCATGTTGGCCAGTATAATGAATAGTGTGGCTAAAACAAATGTATTAGTAGACGGCCGATTTATCTTAAATTAATTTAGGCATCTATATTTAAATAGTTCACCAAATATTGTACATTTATACCATACCAGAAAGCCGTCCTCCATAATTTAATAGGCTTGTTTCTTCAGTTGCAGCTTCTTATTTTCACTCACTTCACTAACTTACCAGAATCGGCAACGTGTCCCATCTTTAAGAGCAATAACAAAGCTCCTTCACCATATTTTAGTGATTATAAAGAGATGCGCACAGCCCGATTTTTAAAAACTATTATAAATATCTTAATATGATCCAAAATATAATGAATGAGGAAGAAGAAACAAAATAGTGCGGACCTATATATTGCTATTGCTCTTAACCCTTCATTCTTTCACCTGTAGTAACAGAAAAGGAGAGAAAACTATCTTACCTTTCAATCATGATAGAAGCGAAGGTGGTGGTATTAACAACGGTGCCAATTGCAGCAAGAAGGATCAATCCACGTTCAAGCAAGCACTTGAGTGAGGAATGACCCGTAAAACACTAAAGGTCACTGTTCACTTATTCCAGGTTGTAACAACATGACGTTAAGGCGAAGACTTGTTTGACGACAACGCGAAACGGACGCTTCCAACACCAATCATGCTCACTTACCTGAAACAATAGAGAAAATTTTTAACAGTTTTGCTCAATTTTGGGATTTTATAACGAAGTTTAATTTACTTTCGGGCTTTGACCTTCTCCAAACAGTCAAACCTGGAATTGTGCAATTACGAAACGACCAAAGCGTGGCAACAATTTTTAGTAGATCGATACGTAAATTTTAAAACTCAAAAAAAGTACGTGGGAATCATGTTATTTAAATTTGTAGGATAGTTAATTTAGTCAATTCATTGAAATATTTAAATAAATACTGGATTGAGTATGCATACCTTGTATTAATATCCTCTAAGGCCTCAGCAACTGTTTCGGCCTTCCATGGCCATCGTCAGTGTTGTACGGCCCTGAACCAGGGGGGGGGGGGGGGCAACAACAGACAGCTGCTTACCCATTAAAAACAACAACCTAAAATGCAAACAGCTGCCAAGAATATATAAGGACCATTCAAGTTTGACCACTTATAATATATTCTTAAATCCTAAAAAAAACTGTTAATTAAAACACAAAAAGGGTGGTTTTGTACATCAATATTCGAAAATATTGGACAAAACCTTTCCTAAAAATAAAATCGTTAATTAAAACCTAAAAAAAATGTATAAAATTAATATAAACCGGTGGTTTTATATATCAACATTTGAAAATAGTGGACAAAACCTTTCCTAAAAATAAAATCGTTAATTAAAACCTAAAAAAAATGTATAAAATTAATATAAACCGGTGGTTTTATATATCAACATTTGAAAATAGTGGACAAAACCTTTCCTAAAAATAAAATCGTTAATTAAAATCTAAAAAAAATGTATAAAATTAATATAAACCGGTGGTTTTATATATCAACATTTGAAAATAGTGGACAAAACCTTTCATAAAAGTAAAATCGTTAATTAAAACCTAAAAAAAAATGTATAAAATTAATATAAACCGGTGGTTTTATATATCAACATTTGAAAATAGTGGACAAAACCTTTCCTAAAAATAAAATCGTTAATTAAAACCTAAAAAAAATGTATAAAATTAATATAAACCGGTGGTTTTATATATCAACATTTGAAAATAGTGGACAAAACCTTTCCTAAAAATAAAATCGTTAATTAAAACCTAAAAAAAATGTATAAAATTAATATAAACCGGTGGTTTTATATATCAACATTTGAAAATAGTGGACAAAACCTTTCCTAAAAATAAAATCGTTAATTAAAACCTAAAAAAAATGTATAAAATTAATATAAACCGGTGGTTTTATATATCAACATTTGAAAATAGTGGACAAAACCTTTCCTAAAAATAAAATCGTTAATTAAAACCTAAAAAAAATGTATAAAATTAATATAAACCGGTGGTTTTATAAATCAACATTTGAAAATAGTGGACAAAACCTTTCCTAAAAATAAAATCGTTAATTAAAACCTAAAAAAAATGTATAAAATTAATATAAACCGGTGGTTTTATATATCAATATTCGAAAATATTGGACAAAACCTTTCCTAAAAATAATATCGTTAATTAAAACCTAAAAAAAAATGTATAAAATTAATATAAACCGGTGGTTTTATATATCAACATTTGAAAATAGTGGACAAAACCTTTCCTAAAAGTAAAATCGTTAATTAAAACCTAAAAAAAATGTATAAAATTAATATAAACCGGTGGTTTTATGCATCAACATTTGAAGATGTTGGACAAAACCTGAGCTAAAAATAAAAGGTTATTAGTAAAGGATAATGACGGTTATGCATCAAAATTAATTCGATTCCATTTCTTCCTTTTTCTGGCTTTTATTGGCCATGGATTATAGATTCCCCATCGGTTCCATGTTTGCCAGTATAATGAATAGTGTGGCTAAAACAAATGTATTAGTAGACGGCCGATTTATCTTAAATTAATTTAGGTATCTATATTTAAATAGATCACCAAATATTGTACATTTATACCATACCAGAAAGCCGTCCTCCATGATTTAATAGGCTTGTTTCTTCAGGTGCAGCTTCTTATTTTCACTCACTTCACTAACTTACCAGAATCGGCAACGTGTCCCATCTTTAAGAGCAATAACAAAGCTCCTTCACCATATTTTAGTGATTATAAAGAGATGCGCACAGCACGATTTTTAAAAACTATTATAAATATCTTAATAGTGTCCAAAATTTAATGAATGAGAAAGAAGAAACAAAATGGTGCGGACCTATATATTGCTATTGCTCTTAACCCTTCATTCTTTCACCTGTAGCAACAGAAAAGGAAAGAAAACTATCTTACCTTTCAATCATGATAGAAGCGAAGGTGATGGTATTAACAACGGTGCCAATTGCAGCAAGACGGATCAATCCACATTCAAGCAAGCACTTGAGTGAGGAATGACCCGTAAAACACTAAAGGTAGTAGATAAGCTACAAGAGTTCGGGGCCAAATACCACCACTTTTACATGTTATTTCTTATGGGAAAATTTAAGGTTCGATCTGCATTTTTTTCTACCGACGCCCAGCGTCGCGACGCCCAGAATGAGAAGAACGTGAGGAGTGTGGAGATGAATGGAGAGCAAATATCGTCATTTTTACATGTATTTTCCCATAAGGAAATTTAAGGTTAGATATGCATTTTAAATCTAACGACGCTTAGCGTCGCGACGCCCACAATGAGAAGAATGTGGGAAGTGTGGAGATGAATGAAGAGCAATATCATCATTTTTACCGGTATTTTCCCATAAGGAAATTTAGGGTTCGATTTGCATTTCTTTTTTACCGACGCCTACCGTCGCGACGCTTAGAATGAGAAGAACGTGACGCAATTTACCAGTGGCTGTTAGCGTCTCCACCATAACCATCAAACTTTAATATTTGATTTAAATTTTACTTTTTGTGTGTGTGTGTGTGTGTGTGTTTATCGCAACCATTTCAGGATGGCTGATAAATTTTCTATTTCATTATAAGTAATTACTGATTAAATACAGTTTTTTTTACTTCTAAATTATCCAAAAAATAGTTGAAAAATCACATTCAAAGTAAAGAAAAATCTCTTAATTCTTACATATCAGTTTTTAACGTTTGTTGCTTTTAAATTTAAACCCCTAATTAAAAAAAAATATTGAAGGAAAGACACATACAAATTTAGAAAATTATAATTTCCCATCATAACCCTTTAGAGATGGCTGATAGATGATTTCTTTAATAGCCAACAGGCAACAATTTTCCCTGGTCGTGTCTATAAGACATATGGAAAACACTGTATATACCTAACTCTTTAAAAGTGTCAACCTCTTTTGTAGGGAGGGATTATCGATCACCAGAGTCGGTACGTCTCCCCTCGGAAGGGTACCTGTCGTGTTTCCATGCGGAAAAAAGTCGATCATCCCTTTATATCACAGAAGCCAAATCGTATATAAAATATTTAAGTTTTAACTCTATTATTTATCGCAACCCTCTCAGGATGATTTAATAAATTTTCTATTTCATTTATCAGCCATCCTGAAATGGTTGCGATAACACACACACACACAAAAAGTAAAATTTAAATCAAATATTAAAGTTTGATGGTTATGGTGGAGACGCTAACAGCCACTGGTAAATTGCGCCACGTTCTTCTCATTCTAAGCGTCGCGACGGTAGGCGTCGGTAAAAAAAATGCAAATCGAACCCTAAATTTCCTTATGGGAAAATACCTGTAAAAATGATGATATTGCTGTTCATTCATCTCCACACTTCCCACATTCTTCTCATTGTTGAGTTAGACCAGAACTGATCGCGAAGGATTCGGCCTCGCGGCCTTGCTCATCGTCTGTATTTGAATATTTAAGCCAGTTGACATTGTGGACGTTAAAGTCACCAAAGATAGCAATCTCGGC
The DNA here is from genome assembly GCA_963991005.1 of Barypeithes pellucidus. Lineage (NCBI taxonomy): Eukaryota > Metazoa > Arthropoda > Insecta > Coleoptera > Curculionidae > Barypeithes > Barypeithes pellucidus. The sequence continues at coordinate 11,908,064 of OZ022565.1, read as the reverse complement.
ATTTGGATGGTTGGTTTGCAAGAAGTCGATTGTATTGGCTAGTGATGAGAAAAGGTCTCTGTAATGGGTATCACTTGGAGGACGGTAAAGGCAGCAGATAAACTTGGTGATTTTCGGTGTTGAAATTTTAAACCACATTACATCAAAGTCTTTCGGTTCCAGTGTAGGTTCTCGTTGGCAGCAGAGATCATCTCGAATAAAAAGACATACGCCGAAGTTGCGTCGGAATCGGAAATGAAAATCGTATCCAGGGTATAAATAGCTGACGGTGTTTGTTGACGATCTCACCTTTGTCTCGGTCAGTGCGAGTACGTGAGGCTTGGAAGATTGTAAGTGCTGGTGGACTGAATTGATGTTCGTGTTAAGCCCTCTAATATTGCAGAAATCAATTTTGAAGTTGCTAGTTCTGGGTTGGTTAGCAACTGCAGGTGCCACACCATTTCTTCGTTGAGTGTTGTTAGATCCCAGTAAATTGACGGAAATGGTTGTTTTTGGAAGAACTTCGCTTGATGGGGCCCCAAGTCCAGCCCCCGCCCGGAGATCCGAATGGGGGGCGAGTTTACCTCCGGAGTATTTTGGGCCTGGAGCTTCCATCATGCTATTTTTGGGGGGGTCCCACCCTGGTAACCGGAAACATCGGCACAGCGACGAAACGTCAACTCAATGAGCAAAAGTTAACTCAAGGAGCAAACTTCACGCCACCTAAACCGATGCAATGGTATCTCACCGGGCGATGCCGGGTGGGCCAACATCTTCCATTTACCTTAGTAAAGGATAATGACGGTTATGCATCAAAATTAATTCGATTCCATTTCTTCCTTTTTCTGGCTTTTATTGGCCATGGATTATAGATTCCCCATCGGTTCCATGTTGGCCAGTATAATGAATAGTGTGGCTAAAACAAATGTATTAGTAGACGGCCGATTTATCTTAAATTAATTTAGGCATCTATATTTAAATAGTTCACCAAATATTGTACATTTATACCATACCAGAAAGCCGTCCTCCATAATTTAATAGGCTTGTTTCTTCAGTTGCAGCTTCTTATTTTCACTCACTTCACTAACTTACCAGAATCGGCAACGTGTCCCATCTTTAAGAGCAATAACAAAGCTCCTTCACCATATTTTAGTGATTATAAAGAGATGCGCACAGCACGATTTTTAAAAACTATTATAAATATCTTAATAGTGTCCAAAATTTAATGAATGAGAAAAAAGAAACAAAATGGTGCGGACCTATATATTGCTATTGCTCTTAACCCTTCATTCTTTCACCTGTAGCAACAGAAAAGGAAAGAAAACTATCTTACCTTTCAATCATGATAGAAGCGAAGGTGATGGTATTAACAACGGTGCCAATTGCAGCAAGACGGATCAATCCACATTCAAGCAAGCACTTGAGTGAGGAATGACCCGTAAAACACTAAAGGTAGTAGATAAGCTACAAGAGTTCGGGGCCAAATACCACCACTTTTACATGTTATTTCTTATGGGAAAATTTAAGGTTCGATCTGCATTTTTTTCTACCGACGCCCAGCGTCGCGACGCCCAGAATGAGAAGAACGTGAGGAGTGTGGAGATGAATGGAGAGCAAATATCGTCATTTTTACATGTATTTTCCCATAAGGAAATTTAAGGTTCGATATGCATTTTAAATCTAACGACGCTTAGCGTCGCGACGCCCACAATGAGAAGAATGTGGGAAGTGTGGAGATGAATGAAGAGCAATATCATCATTTTTACCGGTATTTTCCCATAAGGAAATTTAGGGTTCGATTTGCATTTCTTTTTTACCGACGCCTACCGTCGCGACGCTTAGAATGAGAAGAACGTGACGCAATTTACCAGTGGCTGTTAGCGTCTCCACCATAACCATCAAACTTTAATATTTGATTTAAATTTTACTTTTTGTGTGTGTGTGTGTGTGTGTTTATCGCAACCATTTCAGGATGGCTGATAAATTTTCTATTTCATTATAAGTAATTACTGATTAAATACAGTTTTTTTTACTTCTAAATTATCCAAAAAATAGTTGAAAAATCACATTCAAAGTAAAGAAAAATCTCTTAATTCTTACATATCAGTTTTTAACGTTTGTTGCTTTTAAATTTAAACCCCTAATTAAAAAAAAATATTGAAGGAAAGACACATACAAATTTAGAAAATTATAATTTCCCATCATAACCCTTTAGAGATGGCTGATAGATGATTTCTTTAATAGCCAACAGGCAACAATTTTCCCTGGTCGTGTCTATAAGACATATGGAAAACACTGTATATACCTAACTCTTTAAAAGTGTCAACCTCTTTTGTAGGGAGGGATTATCGATCACCAGAGTCGGTACGTCTCCCCTCGGAAGGGTACCTGTCGTGTTTCCATGCGGAAAAAAGTCGATCATCCCTTTATATCACAGAAGCCAAATCGTATATAAAATATTTAAGTTTTAACTCTATTATTTATCGCAACCCTCTCAGGATGATTTAATAAGTTTTCTATTTCATTTATCAGCCATCCTGAAATGGTTGCGATAAACACACACACACACAAAAAGTAAAATTTAAATCAAATATTAAAGTTTGATGGTTATGGTGGAGACGCTAACAGCCACTGGTAAATTGCGCCACGTTCTTCTCATTCTAAGCGTCGCGACGGTAGGCGTCGGTAAAAAAAAATGCAAATCGAACCCTAAATTTCCTTATGGGAAAATACCTGTAAAAATGATGATATTGCTGTTCATTCATCTCCACACTTCCCACATTCTTCTCATTGTTGAGTTAGACCAGAACTGATCGCGAAGGATTCGGCCTCGCGGCCTTGCTCATCGTCTGTATTTGAATATTTAAGCCAGTTGACATTGTGGACGTTAAAGTCACCAAAGATAGCAATCTCGGCATTTGGATGGTTGGTTTGCAAGAAGTCGATTGTATTGGCTAGTGATGAGAAAAGGTCTCTGTAATGGGTATCACTTGGAGGACGGTAAAGGCAGCAGATAAACTTGGTGATTTTCGGTGTTGAAATTTTAAACCACATTACATCAAAGTCTTTCGGTTCCAGTGTAGGTTCTCGTTGGCAGCAGAGATCATCTCGAATAAAAAGACATACGCCGAAGTTGCGTCGGAATCGGAAATGAAAATCGTATCCAGGGTATAAATAGCTGACGGTGTTTGTTGACGATCTCACCTTTGTCTCGGTCAGTGCGAGTACGTGAGGCTTGGAAGATTGTAAGTACTGGTGGACTGAATTGATGTTCGTGTTAAGCCCTCTAATATTGCAGAAATCAATTTTGAAGTTGCTAGTTCTGGGTTGGTTAGCAACTGCAGGTGCCACACCATTTCTTCGTTGAGTGTTGTTAGATCCCAGTAAATTGACGGAAATGGTTGTTTTTGGATGAACTTCGCTTGATGGGGCCCCAAGTCCAGCCCCCGCCCGGAGATCCGAATGGGGGGCGAGTTTACCTCCGGAGTATTTTGGGCCTGGAGCTTCCATCATGCTATTTTTGGGGGGGTCCCACCCTGGTAACCGGAAACATCGGCACAGCGACGAAACGTCAACTCAATGAGCAAAAGTTAACTCAAGGAGCAAACTTCACGCCACCTAAACCGATGCAATGGTATCTCACCGGGCGATGCCGGGTGGGCCAACATCTTCCATTTACCTTAGTAAAGGATAATGACGGTTATGCATCAAAATTAATTCGATTCCATTTCTTCCTTTTTCTGGCTTTTATTGGCCATGGATTATAGATTCCCCATCGGTTCCATGTTGGCCAGTATAATGAATAGTGTGGCTAAAACAAATGTATTAGTAGACGGCCGATTTATCTTAAATTAATTTAGGCATCTATATTTAAATAGTTCACCAAATATTGTACATTTATACCATACCAGAAAGCCGTCCTCCATAATTTAATAGGCTTGTTTCTTCAGTTGCAGCTTCTTATTTTCACTCACTTCACTAACTTACCAGAATCGGCAACGTGTCCCATCTTTAGGAGCAATAACAAAGCTCCTTCACCATATTTTAGTGATTATAAAGAGATGCGCACAGCCCGATTTTTAAAAACTATTATAAATATCTTAATAGTGTCCAAAATTTAATGAATGAGGAAGAAGAAACAAAATGGTGCGGACCTATATATTGCTATTGCTCTTAACCCTTCATTCTTTCACCTGTAGCAACAGAAAAGGAAAGAAAACTATCTTACCTTTCAATCATGATAGAAGCGAAGGTGATGGTATTAACAACGGTGCCAATTGCAGCAAGACGGATCAATCCACATTCAAGCAAGCACTTGAGTGAGGAATGACCCGTAAAACACTAAAGGTAGTAGATAAGCTACAAGAGTTCGGGGCCAAATACCACCACTTTTACATGTTATTTCTTATGGGAAAATTTAAGGTTCGATCTGCATTTTTTTCTACCGACGCCCAGCGTCGCGACGCCCAGAATGAGAAGAACGTGAGGAGTGTGGAGATGAATTGAGAGCAAATATCGTCATTTTTACATGTATTTTCCCATAAGGAAATTTAAGGTTCGATATGCATTTTAAATCTAACGACGCTTAGCGTCGCGACGCCCACAATGAGAAGAATGTGGGAAGTGTGGAGATGAATGAAGGGCAATATCATCATTTTTACCGGTATTTTCCCATAAGGAAATTTAGGGTTCGATTTGCATTTCTTTTTTACCGACGCCTACCGTCGCGACGCTTAGAATGAGAAGAACGTGACGCAATTTACCAGTGGCTGTTAGCGTCTCCACCATAACCATCAAACTTTAATATTTGATTTAAATTTTACTTTTTGTGTGTGTGTGTGTGTGTGTGTGTTTATCGCAACCATTTCAGGATGGCTGATAAATTTTCTATTTCATTATAAGTAATTACTGATTAAATACAGTTTTTTTTACTTCTAAATTATCCAAAAAATAGTTGAAAAATCACATTCAAAGTAAAGAAAAATCTCTTAATTCTTACATATCAGTTTTTAACGTTTGTTGCTTTTAAATTTAAACCCCTAATTAAAAAAAAATATTGAAGGAAAGACACATACAAATTTAGAAAATTATAATTTCCCATCATAACCCTTTAGAGATGGCTGATAGATGATTTCTTTAATAGCCAACAGGCAACAATTTTCCCTGGTCGTGTCTATAAGACATATGGAAAACACTGTATATACCTAACTCTTTAAAAGTGTCAACCTCTTTTGTAGGGAGGGATTATCGATCACCAGAGTCGGTACGTCTCCCCTCGGAAGGGTACCTGTCGTGTTTCCATGCGGAAAAAAGTCGATCATCCCTTTATATCACAGAAGCCAAATCGTATATAAAATATTTAAGTTTTAACTCTATTATTTATCGCAACCCTCTCAGGATGATTTAATAAGTTTTCTATTTCATTTATCAGCCATCCTGAAATGGTTGCGATAAACACACACACACACAAAAAGTAAAATTTAAATCAAATATTAAAGTTTGATGGTTATGGTGGAGACGCTAACAGCCACTGGTAAATTGCGCCACGTTCTTCTCATTCTAAGCGTCGCGACGGTAGGCGTCGGTAAAAAAAAATGCAAATCGAACCCTAAATTTCCTTATGGGAAAATACCTGTAAAAATGATGATATTGCTGTTCATTCATCTCCACACTTCCCACATTCTTCTCATTGTTGAGTTAGACCAGAACTGATCGCGAAGGATTCGGCCTCGCGGCCTTGCTCATCGTCTGTATTTGAATATTTAAGCCAGTTGACATTGTGGACGTTAAAGTCACCAAAGATAGCAATCTCGGCATTTGGATGGTTGGTTTGCAAGAAGTCGATTGTATTGGCTAGTGATGAGAAAAGGTCTCTGTAATGGGTATCACTTGGAGGACGGTAAAGGCAGCAGATAAACTTGGTGATTTTCGGTGTTGAAATTTTAAACCACATTACATCAAAGTCTTTCGGTTCCAGTGTAGGTTCTCGTTGGCAGCAGAGATCATCTCGAATAAAAAGACATACGCCGAAGTTGCGTCGGAATCGGAAATGAAAATCGTATCCAGGGTATAAATAGCTGACGGTGTTTGTTGACGATCTCACCTTTGTCTCGGTCAGTGCGAGTACGTGAGGCTTGGAAGATTGTAAGTGCTGGTGGACTGAATTGATGTTCGTGTTAAGCCCTCTAATATTGCAGAAATCAATTTTGAAGTTGCTAGTTCTGGGTTGGTTAGCAACTGCAGGTGCCACACCATTTCTTCGTTGAGTGTTGTTAGATCCCAGTAAATTGACGGAAATGGTTGTTTTTGGAAGAACTTCGCTTGATGGGGCCCCAAGTCCAGCCCCCGCCCGGAGATCCGAATGGGGGGCGAGTTTACCTCCGGAGTATTTTGGGCCTGGAGCTTCCATCATGCTATTTTTGGGGGGGTCCCACCCTGGTAACCGGAAACATCGGCACAGCGACGAAACGTCAACTCAATGAGCAAAAGTTAACTCAAGGAGCAAACTTCACGCCACCTAAACCGATGCAATGGTATCTCACCGGGCGATGCCGGGTGGGCCAACATCTTCCATTTACCTTAGTAAAGGATAATGACGGTTATGCATCAAAATTAATTCGATTCCATTTCTTCCTTTTTCTGGCTTTTATTGGCCATGGATTATAGATTCCCCATCGGTTCCATGTTGGCCAGTATAATGAATAGTGTGGCTAAAACAAATGTATTAGTAGACGGCCGATTTATCTTAAATTAATTTAGGCATCTATATTTAAATAGTTCACCAAATATTGTACATTTATACCATACCAGAAAGCCGTCCTCCATAATTTAATAGGCTTGTTTCTTCAGTTGCAGCTTCTTATTTTCACTCACTTCACTAACTTACCAGAATCGGCAACGTGTCCCATCTTTAAGAGCAATAACAAAGCTCCTTCACCATATTTTAGTGATTATAAAGAGATGCGCACAGCCCGATTTTTAAAAACTATTATAAATATCTTAATATGATCCAAAATATAATGAATGAGGAAGAAGAAACAAAATAGTGCGGACCTATATATTGCTATTGCTCTTAACCCTTCATTCTTTCACCTGTAGTAACAGAAAAGGAGAGAAAACTATCTTACCTTTCAATCATGATAGAAGCGAAGGTGGTGGTATTAACAACGGTGCCAATTGCAGCAAGAAGGATCAATCCACGTTCAAGCAAGCACTTGAGTGAGGAATGACCCGTAAAACACTAAAGGTCACTGTTCACTTATTCCAGGTTGTAACAACATGACGTTAAGGCGAAGACTTGTTTGACGACAACGCGAAACGGACGCTTCCAACACCAATCATGCTCACTTACCTGAAACAATAGAGAAAATTTTTAACAGTTTTGCTCAATTTTGGGATTTTATAACGAAGTTTAATTTACTTTCGGGCTTTGACCTTCTCCAAACAGTCAAACCTGGAATTGTGCAATTATGAAACGACCAAAGCGTGGCAACAATTTTTAGTAGATCGATACGTAAATTTTAAAACTCAAAAAAAGTACGTGGGAATCATGTTATTTAAATTTGTAGGATAGTTAATTTAGTCAATTCATTGAAATATTTAAATAAATACTGGATTGAGTATGCATACCTTGTATTAATATCCTCTAAGGCCTCAGCAACTGTTTCGGCCTTCCATGGCCATCGTCAGTGTTGTACGGCCCTGAACCAGGGGGGGGGGGGGGGGGGCAACAACAGACAGCTGCTTACCCATTAAAAACAACAACCTAAAATGCAAACAGCTGCCAAGAATATATAAGGACCATTCAAGTTTGACCACTTATAATATATTCTTAAATCCTAAAAAAAACTGTTAATTAAAACACAAAAAGGGTGGTTTTGTACATCAATATTCGAAAATATTGGACAAAACCTTTCCTAAAAATAAAATCGTTAATTAAAACCTAAAAAAAATGTATAAAATTAATATAAACCGGTGGTTTTATATATCAACATTTGAAAATAGTGGACAAAACCTTTCCTAAAAATAAAATCGTTAATTAAAACCTAAAAAAAATGTATAAAATTAATATAAACCGGTGGTTTTATATATCAACATTTGAAAATAGTGGACAAAACCTTTCCTAAAAATAAAATCGTTAATTAAAATCTAAAAAAAATGTATAAAATTAATATAAACCGGTGGTTTTATATATCAACATTTGAAAATAGTGGACAAAACCTTTCATAAAAGTAAAATCGTTAATTAAAACCTAAAAAAAAATGTATAAAATTAATATAAACCGGTGGTTTTATATATCAACATTTGAAAATAGTGGACAAAACCTTTCCTAAAAATAAAATCGTTAATTAAAACCTAAAAAAAATGTATAAAATTAATATAAACCGGTGGTTTTATATATCAACATTTGAAAATAGTGGACAAAACCTTTCCTAAAAATAAAATCGTTAATTAAAACCTAAAAAAAATGTATAAAATTAATATAAACCGGTGGTTTTATATATCAACATTTGAAAATAGTGGACAAAACCTTTCCTAAAAATAAAATCGTTAATTAAAACCTAAAAAAAATGTATAAAATTAATATAAACCGGTGGTTTTATATATCAACATTTGAAAATAGTGGACAAAACCTTTCCTAAAAATAAAATCGTTAATTAAAACCTAAAAAAATGTATAAAATTAATATAAACCGGTGGTTTTATAAATCAACATTTGAAAATAGTGGACAAAACCTTTCCTAAAAATAAAATCGTTAATTAAAACCTAAAAAAAATGTATAAAATTAATATAAACCGGTGGTTTTATATATCAATATTCGAAAATATTGGACAAAACCTTTCCTAAAAATAATATCGTTAATTAAAACCTAAAAAAAAATGTATAAAATTAATATAAACCGGTGGTTTTATATATCAACATTTGAAAATAGTGGACAAAACCTTTCCTAAAAGTAAAATCGTTAATTAAAACCTAAAAAAAATGTATAAAATTAATATAAACCGGTGGTTTTATGCATCAACATTTGAAGATGTTGGACAAAACCTGAGCTAAAAATAAAAGGTTATTAGTAAAGGATAATGACGGTTATGCATCAAAATTAATTCGATTCCATTTCTTCCTTTTTCTGGCTTTTATTGGCCATGGATTATAGATTCCCCATCGGTTCCATGTTTGTCAGTATAATGAATAGTGTGGCTAAAACAAATGTATTAGTAGACGGCCGATTTATCTTAAATTAATTTAGGTATCTATATTTAAATAGATCACCAAATATTGTACATTTATACCATACCAGAAAGCCGTCCTCCATGATTTAATAGGCTTGTTTCTTCAGGTGCAGCTTCTTATTTTCACTCACTTCACTAACTTACCAGAATCGGCAACGTGTCCCATCTTTAAGAGCAATAACAAAGCTCCTTCACCATATTTTAGTGATTATAAAGAGATGCGCACAGCACGATTTTTAAAAACTATTATAAATATCTTAATAGTGTCCAAAATTTAATGAATGAGAAAGAAGAAACAAAATGGTGCGGACCTATATATTGCTATTGCTCTTAACCCTTCATTCTTTCACCTGTAGCAACAGAAAAGGAAAGAAAACTATCTTACCTTTCAATCATGATAGAAGCGAAGGTGATGGTATTAACAACGGTGCCAATTGCAGCAAGACGGATCAATCCACATTCAAGCAAGCACTTGAGTGAGGAATGACCCGTAAAACACTAAAGGTAGTAGATAAGCTACAAGAGTTCGGGGCCAAATACCACCACTTTTACATGTTATTTCTTATGGGAAAATTTAAGGTTCGATCTGCATTTTTTTCTACCGACGCCCAGCGTCGCGACGCCCAGAATGAGAAGAACGTGAGGAGTGTGGAGATGAATGGAGAGCAAATATCGTCATTTTTACATGTATTTTCCCATAAGGAAATTTAAGGTTCGATATGCATTTTAAATCTAACGACGCTTAGCGTCGCGACGCCCACAATGAGAAGAATGTGGGAAGTGTGGAGATGAATGAAGAGCAATATCATCATTTTTACCGGTATTTTCCCATAAGGAAATTTAGGGTTCGATTTGCATTTCTTTTTTACCGACGCCTACCGTCGCGACACTTAGAATGAGAAGAACGTGACGCAATTTACCAGTGGCTGTTAGCGTCTCCACCATAACCATCAAACTTTAATATTTGATTTAAATTTTACTTTTTGTGTGTGTGTGTGTGTGTGTGTGTTTATCGCAACCATTTCAGGATGGCTGATAAATTTTCTATTTCATTATAAGTAATTACTGATTAAATACAGTTTTTTTTACTTCTAAATTATCCAAAAAATAGTTGAAAAATCACATTCAAAGTAAAGAAAAATCTCTTAATTCTTACATATCAGTTTTTAACGTTTGTTGCTTTTAAATTTAAACCCCTAATTAAAAAAAAATATTGAAGGAAAGACACATACAAATTTAGAAAATTATAATTTCCCATCATAACCCTTTAGAGATGGCTGATAGATGATTTCTTTAATAGCCAACAGGCAACAATTTTCCCTGGTCGTGTCTATAAGACATATGGAAAACACTGTATATACCTAACTCTTTAAAAGTGTCAACCTCTTTTGTAGGGAGGGATTATCGATCACCAGAGTCGGTACGTCTCCCCTCGGAAGGGTACCTGTCGTGTTTCCATGCGGAAAAAAGTCGATCATCCCTTTATATCACAGAAGCCAAATCGTATATAAAATATTTAAGTTTTAACTCTATTATTTATCGCAACCCTCTCAGGATGATTTAATAAGTTTTCTATTTCATTTATCAGCCATCCTGAAATGGTTGCGATAAACACACACACACACAAAAAGTAAAATTTAAATCAAATATTAAAGTTTGATGGTTATGGTGGAGACGCTAACAGCCACTGGTAAATTGCGCCACGTTCTTCTCATTCTAAGCGTCGCGACGGTAGGCGTCGGTAAAAAAAAATGCAAATCGAACCCTAAATTTCCTTATGGGAAAATACCTGTAAAAATGATGATATTGCTGTTCATTCATCTCCACACTTCCCACATTCTTCTCATTGTTGAGTTAGACCAGAACTGATCGCGAAGGATTCGGCCTCGCGGCCTTGCTCATCGTCTGTATTTGAATATTTAAGCCAGTTGACATTGTGGACGTTAAAGTCACCAAAGATAGCAATCTCGGCATTTGGATGGTTGGTTTGCAAGAAGTCGATTGTATTGGCTAGTGATGAGAAAAGGTCTCTGTAATGGGTATCACTTGGAGGACGGTAAAGGCAGCAGATAAACTTGGTGATTTTCGGTGTTGAAATTTTAAACCACATTACATCAAAGTCTTTCGGTTCCAGTGTAGGTTCTCGTTGGCAGCAGAGATCATCTCGAATAAAAAGACATACGCCGAAGTTGCGTCGGAATCGGAAATGAAAATCGTATCCAGGGTATAAATAGCTGACGGTGTTTGTTGACGATCTCACCTTTGTCTCGGTCAGTGCGAGTACGTGAGGCTTGGAAGATTGTAAGTGCTGGTGGACTGAATTGATGTTCGTGTTAAGCCCTCTAATATTGCAGAAATCAATTTTGAAGTTGCTAGTTCTGGGTTGGTTAGCAACTGCAGGTGCCACACCATTTCTTCGTTGAGTGTTGTTAGATCCCAGTAAATTGACGGAAATGGTTGTTTTTGGAAGAACTTCGCTTGATGGGGCCCCAAGTCCAGCCCCCGCCCGGAGATCCGAATGGGGGGCGAGTTTACCTCCGGAGTATTTTGGGCCTGGAGCTTCCATCATGCTATTTTTGGGGGGGTCCCACCCTGGTAACCGGAAACATCGGCACAGCGACGAAACGTCAACTCAATGAGCAAAAGTTAACTCAAGGAGCAAACTTCACGCCACCTAAACCGATGCAATGGTATCTCACCGGGCGATGCCGGGTGGGCCAACATCTTCCATTTACCTTAGTAAAGGATAATGACGGTTATGCATCAAAATTAATTCGATTCCATTTCTTCCTTTTTCTGGCTTTTATTGGCCATGGATTATAGATTCCCCATCGGTTCCATGTTGGCCAGTATAATGAATAGTGTGGCTAAAACAAATGTATTAGTAGACGGCCGATTTATCTTAAATTAATTTAGGCATCTATATTTAAATAGTTCACCAAATATTGTACATTTATACCATACCAGAAAGCCGTCCTCCATAATTTAATAGGCTTGTTTCTTCAGTTGCAGCTTCTTATTTTCACTCACTTCACTAACTTACCAGAATCGGCAACGTGTCCCATCTTTAAGAGCAATAACAAAGCTCCTTCACCATATTTTAGTGATTATAAAGAGATGCGCACAGCCCGATTTTTAAAAACTATTATAAATATCTTAATATGATCCAAAATATAATGAATGAGGAAGAAGAAACAAAATAGTGCGGACTGAAACTGATCGACCCCGGGTGTGTTATTCACCTGATGGAATCCATCACTCTGGCTGTAATCGTCTAATTTTTGTGGTACGACCCTGTATACGTTGTGTTTACTTTGCAGGTTCTTTTAAAGTTTGGGACAACGGTAAGGTTGTCAGGTTTTACGATTTATTAGTTTTATTCTTAGTATGACGTTTTTCCCTAAGTACTGATAGGATTCCGCTGCCAGGAATTTAAATCAAAGAGAGTTTAACCATTCACTTATTTATTACAAATTAATAATTTACCAGATACAAATGTTTTACATTATTATAATAATAATTATATAACCTGTTTCAGAATGTTTGTCTCCCATAATTTGGCCCGTTATTATTCACCAATATCTGTCTGCGACAGAACGGTGATGATTTACCCCCTTTACCACAATACTAAGTATTATAAGTCTGCGACAATAATAGCATTGTTACCTGTTCTCTATCTATTATGTCTGCGACAATAATAGTAGATATTCGATATTTCTATTTCGCTTCTTACATGAACCTTTGGTCTGCGACCATTTTATTTACATTGATCCCCTGATAATCTGCAATTTATTTTGTTACATATATATGACCCCATTTTCGTGTACGTATTTTTATTTAATTTACTTGTCGTTTTGTTTATGTACCATCCCTCAGTTTACGTACACGTTTGGTATAATGCTACTACGTAGTATAGTGAAAAGACAACTGTACAGTAGTGGTGTCCTACTGTTGAACATTTTAACATATAACTCATAAAAGTGTAATAAAAATTAGGAGCCTGCTCGCTTTCCGCATGTGTCACTTTTCTTCTCAAGCGAGCATTGTTTTTCATGTACTGGAAGTCGAAAGACACTGTCCGGTAGTGGTGTCCTACCGTCGAACATTCATTCCTAAGAAAAACCCATCACGCCTTTTTATTTACACCTGTTATAAATTAACGTTCTACTGGCAACATCATACCAAATGATTTTAACCCTTTTTTATAACGGTGATAACCTGCGGTTACCCTGTTATACATCATAGATAACCCTTTTTAGAACCCTCCCCCATTTCTTCACCGCGGATTGCAGATATTATTCGAGGAAGGCTTTATTACTGCGTAATAAACACCTACCTTTGTTTTCAAGAACCCACTGTAAAATTCACCCTGGAAAGACAAACATCTGTTTCTGAAAATGACCTACTAAATAACGACCCTTTAAACGAAAGCAAAAGTGTATTGATTTATGCCAAGCAGTGTTACCGTTATTCGCTTTTCACTTTAAAATAATGTTTAATTTATTTTTGTCTTGCAGACATTTTAGATTAAACAGAACCGTTAATCCCGAATTACCCTTTGTAGTTTTTTACTAGAAACATGCCATTTTTGTCCTGCCGACAATTTATTTGGCAGACTGAACATGTAGGATATTTATTTATCGAAATAGATTTGAATGAGATTTGTATTAATAAATCAAAATAGAAGATAAGGAGAAGAGAGCGGCCATTTTGTGTATAAATTAATTTGAGTTTGGGACACTGAATTTACCTCCGTTGTTTAAGATCCCTAGCGCATCTACATTGGCAAACCAACGTGAGCAACTAGAAAACTCTAACAAGTAGAAGAAAATTATTTATATGTGTCTATAGAAAAAGAGTGATATACTGAGAGTAGCATACCATGTCGAATTTACTTCCGTTGTCAAAGATTCCTAGCGCATCGACATCGACAAAGCCGACGTGAGCCACCAGAAAACTCTAACAAGTAGAAGGAAATTTCTTAATACTTGTCTAAAGAAAAAGAGAGTGATATACTAAGAGTAGCATACCAGACTGAATTTAATTCCGTTGTCAAAGATTCCTAGCGCATCGACATCGACAAAGCCGACATGAGCCACTAGAAAACTCTCACAAGTAGAAGAAAATTCTTTATACGTCTATAGAAAAAGAGAGTGATATACTAAGAGTAGCATACCAGACTGAATTTAATTCCGTTGTCAAAGATTCCTAGCGCATCGACATCGACAAAGCCGACATGAGCCACTAGAAAACTCTCACAAGTAGAAGAAAATTTCTTAATACGTAGAATGATGTACTGAACACTAAATGGCCGTGGAATACTAATTACCGCGTAACTACTAATTTGTGAATTGGAAAAATTTGAATGTTGAAATTAAAGAGATTAATGATGCACTGAAAGAGTACTGGCAGCGAAATGACTTGATTTGAGAACGGGAAATTTTGACTCTGAATCGGGCAGCGTAACGACTTGTATTTTCGAAAGTCAAAAATTGAATTCCCTTTTAAGCGTCGCGTCTCTCGCTTATATAGGCGCACCCCTGCTTTAGTTCGGTTGCGTCACTTTATGCACCCCTATGTTATTTTTAACCTATGGAATGTGACCACTTGAGACCCTTGGTTGGTAAATCGCTAATATCTTCGACTTTTTGCTGTTTTAAGCTCTTTTAAAATACATGTAGGCTATGCATGTATTACTGGACCTAAATATATTGGCTATTTTATTTTCTACATCGACATATTTTTTAGCGAAAAATAGACCCGGGTCCGGGCCGTTTCACTCTCCCCCAATTTTAAAATATAGCCTTGTATATCAAGCAATAGTTTAAAATTTACCTATCTAGCGATTAAAATCAATTACACTTTTGCTTTTGTCAATTACAATAAATCATAATAATATTACTATAAAATAATATAAGTTACATAGACCTGAAAAAAAAAATCATTAGAGTCCATCTTACGTCAACCGCCATTCTCATCACTCTCCTGGAATAGTGTCGGTGGACTGGGACATCGTCACATCCTGCTTACGAGATCGTATCTCCTGGTTCATTGCTCCCCTTCCATACCTGTGGTTGCTCCTCGGTACGCATTAACGATCGTCATCGTCTCGGCTCGCCTCCTCCTTGGGCCCATTTGATTTTCTTATTCCTGGTGTATTTATTTGACAGATTGGTGCGGGTTTCTTAAAACCATGATATAAATTAAGTCACCCTTTGTCCTGATGAATGCCGTTAGTTTTTGACCATGCAGATTTTTACAGCTTCCGTCTGGTAAATCTCGAGTAATCTGCTACAGGGTAGTTTCTTCTCCAGTGGCGTTTCTGTTGAACCCTTCGCTGTGGTTTGCATCATTGACGGTGTACCTGTCCTTTGCTGCTGCTTTGGAGGTATTGATGGCATACCTGTTGCGGTACTATCATATCAGGTTCAAGTGGTTGCAATTTTGAACTTGATAGGTGGTCGGTTTCATGCGAGGTAGTTCCTATATACGCGTGAAACGCATATATGATTAGTGGATCGCCTTGTGGTTTCTGTTAGTGATATTGCGCAACCATATAGGAGGCTGTCCCTTGCTGCCTCAAAATATAGCTGCTATTGATGTATCGACCATCAGATACAGCAATGTTTGGAACATTGGATACTAGTAAGGTAGCGCTGCATATCTTCCCCAGTGTTGTCTCGAGCATGGAATTAGTTAGCAAGAGTTTTAGTTTTACAAACTCTGTTTGGTGAACCTCCATGTTTTTTTTTTTCTCGCTTTCGGTACTGCCCATTGATGTTGCAACCTTCAGGCACCATTTACTTTGCCCCTGTTATGTCAACAAGCAGTTCTCCTACGTTCTACATGTAGCTGTCTAGTTTTGCGAGGTATTAACCAAAGTGTTATTTATTATCTGCTACTGGTTGTCGGCAACGTCCATTTTGTTGTCCCCTTTGAACTTTGGTTTTGGTCCGGTTTCATACTTGGTTGTCTTCTTACAGTCCGGTTGGTTGGATGGCGTCAATGCTGAAGTGGATACTTGGTAGGTCGACAGAATTTGGTATTCAGGTGATTACAGTGACGTTATTGGTGGGACAAAGCATTTTCTCTGGTTACTCTGCTGATGTTCTTGGTTCAATTGACGTTGGTCATCATGTATATCATCCGTGTCCAATGATTTGTGGTTTGCTGGCATTGCTACTGGAACTGGTACTTCGGCTGTTATTGTTTCATGTAGGTCAGTTATTGGGAGTCACAGCACTTGGTAGAGCATATCAAATGGTGAATTTTTGTTGTCCCAATTTAATGACTTTATATCCTGGTCACGGCACCAGTGAAACTGATCGACCCCGGGTGTGTTATTCACCTGATGGAATCCATCACTCTGGCTGTAATCGTCTAATTTTTGTGGTACGACCCTGTATACGTTGTGTTTACTTTGCAGGTTCTTTTAAAGTTTGGGACAACGGTAAGGTTGTCAGGTTTTACGATTTATTAGTTTTATTCTTAGTATGACGTTTTTCCCTAAGTACTGATAGGATTCCGCTGCCAGGAATTTAAATCAAAGAGAGTTTAACCATTCACTTATTTATTACAAATTAATAATTTACCAGATACAAATGTTTTACATTATTATAATAATAATTATATAACCTGTTTCAGAATGTTTGTCTCCCATAATTTGGCCCGTTATTATTCACCAATATCTGTCTGCGACAGAACGGTGATGATTTACCCCCTTTACCACAATACTAAGTATTATAAGTCTGCGACAATAATAGCATTGTTACCTGTTCTCTATCTATTATGTCTGCGACAATAATAGTAGATATTCGATATTTCTATTTCGCTTCTTACATGAACCTTTGGTCTGCGACCATTTTATTTACATTGATCCCCTGATAATCTGCAATTTATTTTGTTACATATATATGACCCCATTTTCGTGTACGTATTTTTATTTAATTTACTTGTCGTTTTGTTTATGTACCATCCCTCAGTTTACGTACACGTTTGGTATAATGCTACTACGTAGTATAGTGAAAAGACAACTGTACAGTAGTGGTGTCCTACTGTTGAACATTTTAACATATAACTCATAAAAGTGTAATAAAAATTAGGAGCCTGCTCGCTTTCCGCATGTGTCACTTTTCTTCTCAAGCGAGCATTGTTTTTCATGTACTGGAAGTCGAAAGACACTGTCCGGTAGTGGTGTCCTACCGTCGAACATTCATTCCTAAGAAAAACCCATCACGCCTTTTTATTTACACCTGTTATAAATTAACGTTCTACTGGCAACATCATACCAAATGATTTTAACCCTTTTTTATAACGGTGATAACCTGCGGTTACCCTGTTATACATCATAGATAACCCTTTTTAGAACCCTCCCCCATTTCTTCACCGCGGATTGCAGATATTATTCGAGGAAGGCTTTATTACTGCGTAATAAACACCTACCTTTGTTTTCAAGAACCCACTGTAAAATTCACCCTGGAAAGACAAACATCTGTTTCTGAAAATGACCTACTAAATAACGACCCTTTAAACGAAAGCAAAAGTGTATTGATTTATGCCAAGCAGTGTTACCGTTATTCGCTTTTCACTTTAAAATAATGTTTAATTTATTTTTGTCTTGCAGACATTTTAGATTAAACAGAACCGTTAATCCCGAATTACCCTTTGTAGTTTTTTACTAGAAACATGCCATTTTTGTCCTGCCGACAATTTATTTGGCAGACTGAACATGTAGGATATTTATTTATCGAAATAGATTTGAATGAGATTTGTATTAATAAATCAAAATAGAAGATAAGGAGAAGAGAGCGGCCATTTTGTGTATAAATTAATTTGAGTTTGGGACACTGAATTTACCTCCGTTGTTTAAGATCCCTAGCGCATCTACATTGGCAAACCAACGTGAGCAACTAGAAAACTCTAACAAGTAGAAGAAAATTATTTATATGTGTCTATAGAAAAAGAGTGATATACTGAGAGTAGCATACCATGTCGAATTTACTTCCGTTGTCAAAGATTCCTAGCGCATCGACATCGACAAAGCCGACGTGAGCCACCAGAAAACTCTAACAAGTAGAAGGAAATTTCTTAATACTTGTCTAAAGAAAAAGAGAGTGATATACTAAGAGTAGCATACCAGACTGAATTTAATTCCGTTGTCAAAGATTCCTAGCGCATCGACATCGACAAAGCCGACATGAGCCACTAGAAAACTCTCACAAGTAGAAGAAAATTCTTTATACGTCTATAGAAAAAGAGAGTGATATACTAAGAGTAGCATACCAGACTGAATTTAATTCCGTTGTCAAAGATTCCTAGCGCATCGACATCGACAAAGCCGACATGAGCCACTAGAAAACTCTCACAAGTAGAAGAAAATTTCTTAATACGTAGAATGATGTACTGAACACTAAATGGCCGTGGAATACTAATTACCGCGTAACTACTAATTTGTGAATTGGAAAAATTTGAATGTTGAAATTAAAGAGATTAATGATGCACTGAAAGAGTACTGGCAGCGAAATGACTTGATTTGAGAACGGGAAATTTTGACTCTGAATCGGGCAGCGTAACGACTTGTATTTTCGAAAGTCAAAAATTGAATTCCCTTTTAAGCGTCGCGTCTCTCGCTTATATAGGCGCACCCCTGCTTTAGTTCGGTTGCGTCACTTTATGCACCCCTATGTTATTTTTAACCTATGGAATGTGACCACTTGAGACCCTTGGTTGGTAAATCGCTAATATCTTCGACTTTTTGCTGTTTTAAGCTCTTTTAAAATACATGTAGGCTATGCATGTATTACTGGACCTAAATATATTGGCTATTTTATTTTCTACATCGACATATTTTTTAGCGAAAAATAGACCCGGGTCCGGGCCGTTTCAGGACCTATATATTGCTATTGCTCTTAACCCTTCATTCTTTCACCTGTAGTAACAGAAAAGGAGAGAAAACTATCTTACCTTTCAATCATGATAGAAGCGAAGGTGGTGGTATTAACAACGGTGCCAATTGCAGCAAGAAGGATCAATCCACGTTCAAGCAAGCACTTGAGTGAGGAATGACCCGTAAAACACTAAAGGTCACTGTTCACTTATTCCAGGTTGTAACAACATGACGTTAAGGCGAAGACTTGTTTGACGACAACGCGAAACGGACGCTTCCAACACCAATCATGCTCACTTACCTGAAACAATAGAGAAAATTTTTAACAGTTTTGCTCAATTTTGGGATTTTATAACGAAGTTTAATTTACTTTCGGGCTTTGACCTTCTCCAAACAGTCAAACCTGGAATTGTGCAATTATGAAACGACCAAAGCGTGGCAACAATTTTTAGTAGATCGATACGTAAATTTTAAAACTCAAAAAAAGTACGTGGGAATCATGTTATTTAAATTTGTAGGATAGTTAATTTAGTCAATTCATTGAAATATTTAAATAAATACTGGATTGAGTATGCATACCTTGTATTAATATCCTCTAAGGCCTCAGCAACTGTTTCGGCCTTCCATGGCCATCGTCAGTGTTGTACGGCCCTGAACCAGGGGGGGGGGGCAACAACAGACAGCTGCTTACCCATTAAAAACAACAACCTAAAATGCAAACAGCTGCCAAGAATATATAAGGACCATTCAAGTTTGACCACTTATAATATATTCTTAAATCCTAAAAAAAACTGTTAATTAAAACACAAAAAGGGTGGTTTTGTACATCAATATTCGAAAATATTGGACAAAACCTTTCCTAAAAATAAAATCGTTAATTAAAACCTAAAAAAAATGTATAAAATTAATATAAACCGGTGGTTTTATATATCAACATTTGAAAATAGTGGACAAAACCTTTCCTAAAAATAAAATCGTTAATTAAAACCTAAAAAAAATGTATAAAATTAATATAAACCGGTGGTTTTATATATCAACATTTGAAAATAGTGGACAAAACCTTTCCTAAAAATAAAATCGTTAATTAAAATCTAAAAAAAATGTATAAAATTAATATAAACCGGTGGTTTTATATATCAACATTTGAAAATAGTGGACAAAACCTTTCATAAAAGTAAAATCGTTAATTAAAACCTAAAAAAAAATGTATAAAATTAATATAAACCGGTGGTTTTATATATCAACATTTGAAAATAGTGGACAAAACCTTTCCTAAAAATAAAATCGTTAATTAAAACCTAAAAAAAATGTATAAAATTAATATAAACCGGTGGTTTTATATATCAACATTTGAAAATAGTGGACAAAACCTTTCCTAAAAATAAAATCGTTAATTAAAACCTAAAAAAAATGTATAAAATTAATATAAACCGGTGGTTTTATATATCAACATTTGAAAATAGTGGACAAAACCTTTCCTAAAAATAAAATCGTTAATTAAAACCTAAAAAAAAT
The DNA here is from genome assembly GCA_963991005.1 of Barypeithes pellucidus. Classification (NCBI taxonomy): domain Eukaryota; kingdom Metazoa; phylum Arthropoda; class Insecta; order Coleoptera; family Curculionidae; genus Barypeithes; species Barypeithes pellucidus. Next base: position 11,887,454 of record OZ022565.1, on the reverse strand, counting down.
GTATAAAATTAATATAAACCGGTGGTTTTATATATCAACATTTGAAAATAGTGGACAAAACCTTTCCTAAAAATAAAATCGTTAATTAAAACCTAAAAAAAATGTATAAAATTAATATAAACCGGTGGTTTTATAAATCAACATTTGAAAATAGTGGACAAAACCTTTCCTAAAAATAAAATCGTTAATTAAAACCTAAAAAAAATGTATAAAATCAATATAAACCGGTGGTTTTATATATCAATATTCGAAAATATTGGACAAAACCTTTCCTAAAAATAATATCGTTAATTAAAACCTAAAAAAAAATGTATAAAATTAATATAAACCGGTGGTTTTATATATCAACATTTGAAAATAGTGGACAAAACCTTTCCTAAAAGTAAAATCGTTAATTAAAACCTAAAAAAAATGTATAAAATTAATATAAACCGGTGGTTTTATGCATCAACATTTGAAGATGTTGGACAAAACCTGAGCTAAAAATAAAAGGTTATTAGTAAAGGATAATGACGGTTATGCATCAAAATTAATTCGATTCCATTTCTTCCTTTTTCTGGCTTTTATTGGCCATGGATTATAGATTCCCCATCGGTTCCATGTTTGCCAGTATAATGAATAGTGTGGCTAAAACAAATGTATTAGTAGACGGCCGATTTATCTTAAATTAATTTAGGTATCTATATTTAAATAGATCACCAAATATTGTACATTTATACCATACCAGAAAGCCGTCCTCCATGATTTAATAGGCTTGTTTCTTCAGGTGCAGCTTCTTATTTTCACTCACTTCACTAACTTACCAGAATCGGCAACGTGTCCCATCTTTAAGAGCAATAACAAAGCTCCTTCACCATATTTTAGTGATTATAAAGAGATGCGCACAGCACGATTTTTAAAAACTATTATAAATATCTTAATAGTGTCCAAAATTTAATGAATGAGAAAGAAGAAACAAAATGGTGCGGACCTATATATTGCTATTGCTCTTAACCCTTCATTCTTTCACCTGTAGCAACAGAAAAGGAAAGAAAACTATCTTACCTTTCAATCATGATAGAAGCGAAGGTGATGGTATTAACAACGGTGCCAATTGCAGCAAGACGGATCAATCCACATTCAAGCAAGCACTTGAGTGAGGAATGACCCGTAAAACACTAAAGGTAGTAGATAAGCTACAAGAGTTCGGGGCCAAATACCACCACTTTTACATGTTATTTCTTATGGGAAAATTTAAGGTTCGATCTGCATTTTTTTCTACCGACGCCCAGCGTCGCGACGCCCAGAATGAGAAGAACGTGAGGAGTGTGGAGATGAATGGAGAGCAAATATCGTCATTTTTACATGTATTTTCCCATAAGGAAATTTAAGGTTCGATATGCATTTTAAATCTAACGACGCTTAGCGTCGCGACGCCCACAATGAGAAGAATGTGGGAAGTGTGGAGATGAATGAAGAGCAATATCATCATTTTTACCGGTATTTTCCCATAAGGAAATTTAGGGTTCGATTTGCATTTCTTTTTTACCGACGCCTACCGTCGCGACGCTTAGAATGAGAAGAACGTGACGCAATTTACCAGTGGCTGTTAGCGTCTCCACCATAACCATCAAACTTTAATATTTGATTTAAATTTTACTTTTTGTGTGTGTGTGTGTGTGTGTGTTTATCGCAACCATTTCAGGATGGCTGATAAATTTTCTATTTCATTATAAGTAATTACTGATTAAATACAGTTTTTTTTACTTCTAAATTATCCAAAAAATAGTTGAAAAATCACATTCAAAGTAAAGAAAAATCTCTTAATTCTTACATATCAGTTTTTAACGTTTGTTGCTTTTAAATTTAAACCCCTAATTAAAAAAAAATATTGAAGGAAAGACACATACAAATTTAGAAAATTATAATTTCCCATCATAACCCTTTAGAGATGGCTGATAGATGATTTCTTTAATAGCCAACAGGCAACAATTTTCCCTGGTCGTGTCTATAAGACATATGGAAAACACTGTATATACCTAACTCTTTAAAAGTGTCAACCTCTTTTGTAGGGAGGGATTATCGATCACCAGAGTCGGTACGTCTCCCCTCGGAAGGGTACCTGTCGTGTTTCCATGCGGAAAAAAGTCGATCATCCCTTTATATCACAGAAGCCAAATCGTATATAAAATATTTAAGTTTTAACTCTATTATTTATCGCAACCCTCTCAGGATGATTTAATAAATTTTCTATTTCATTTATCAGCCATCCTGAAATGGTTGCGATAACACACACACACACAAAAAGTAAAATTTAAATCAAATATTAAAGTTTGATGGTTATGGTGGAGACGCTAACAGCCACTGGTAAATTGCGCCACGTTCTTCTCATTCTAAGCGTCGCGACGGTAGGCGTCGGTAAAAAAAATGCAAATCGAACCCTAAATTTCCTTATGGGAAAATACCTGTAAAAATGATGATATTGCTGTTCATTCATCTCCACACTTCCCACATTCTTCTCATTGTTGAGTTAGACCAGAACTGATCGCGAAGGATTCGGCCTCGCGGCCTTGCTCATCGTCTGTATTTGAATATTTAAGCCAGTTGACATTGTGGACGTTAAAGTCACCAAAGATAGCAATCTCGGCATTTGGATGGTTGGTTTGCAAGAAGTCGATTGTATTGGCTAGTGATGAGAAAAGGTCTCTGTAATGGGTATCATCGGTAGCAGATAAACTTGGTGATTTTCGGTGTTGAAATTTTAAACCACATTACATCAAAGTCTTTCGGTTCCAGTGTAGGTTCTCGTTGGCAGCAGAGATCATCTCGAATAAAAAGACATACGCCGAAGTTGCGTCGGAATCGGAAATGAAAATCGTATCCAGGGTATAAATAGCTGACGGTGTTTGTTGACGATCTCACCTTTGTCTCGGTCAGTGCGAGTACGTGAGGCTTGGAAGATTGTAAGTGCTGGTGGACTGAATTGATGTTCGTGTTAAGCCCTCTAATATTGCAGAAATCAATTTTGAAGTTGCTAGTTCTGGGTTGGTTAGCAACTGCAGGTGCCACACCATTTCTTCGTTGAGTGTTGTTAGATCCCAGTAAATTGACGGAAATGGTTGTTTTTGGAAGAACTTCGCTTGATGGGGCCCCAAGTCCAGCCCCCGCCCGGAGATCCGAATGGGGGGCGAGTTTACCTCCGGAGTATTTTGGGCCTGGAGCTTCCATCATGCTATTTTTGGGGGGGTCCCACCCTGGTAACCGGAAACATCGGCACAGCGACGAAACGTCAACTCAATGAGCAAAAGTTAACTCAAGGAGCAAACTTCACGCCACCTAAACCGATGCAATGGTATCTCACCGGGCGATGCCGGGTGGGCCAACATCTTCCATTTACCTTAGTAAAGGATAATGACGGTTATGCATCAAAATTAATTCGATTCCATTTCTTCCTTTTTCTGGCTTTTATTGGCCATGGATTATAGATTCCCCATCGGTTCCATGTTGGCCAGTATAATGAATAGTGTGGCTAAAACAAATGTATTAGTAGACGGCCGATTTATCTTAAATTAATTTAGGCATCTATATTTAAATAGTTCACCAAATATTGTACATTTATACCATACCAGAAAGCCGTCCTCCATAATTTAATAGGCTTGTTTCTTCAGTTGCAGCTTCTTATTTTCACTCACTTCACTAACTTACCAGAATCGGCAACGTGTCCCATCTTTAAGAGCAATAACAAAGCTCCTTCACCATATTTTAGTGATTATAAAGAGATGCGCACAGCCCGATTTTTAAAAACTATTATAAATATCTTAATAGTGTCCAAAATTTAATGAATGAGGAAGAAGAAACAAAATGGTGCGGACCTATATATTGCTATTGCTCTTAACCCTTCATTCTTTCACCTGTAGCAACAGAAAAGGAAAGAAAACTATCTTACCTTTCAATCATGATAGAAGCGAAGGTGATGGTATTAACAACGGTGCCAATTGCAGCAAGACGGATCAATCCACATTCAAGCAAGCACTTGAGTGAGGAATGACCCGTAAAACACTAAAGGTAGTAGATAATACTACCACCACTTTTACATGTTATTTCTTATGGGAAAATTTAAGGTTCGATCTGCATTTTTTTCTACCGACGCCCAGCGTCGCGACGCCCAGAATGAGAAGAACGTGAGGAGTGTGGAGATGAATGGAGAGCAAATATCGTCATTTTTACATGTATTTTCCCATAAGGAAATTTAAGGTTCGATATGCATTTTAAATCTAACGACGCTTAGCGTCGCGACGCCCACAATGAGAAGAATGTGGGAAGTGTGGAGATGAATGAAGAGCAATATCATCATTTTTACCGGTATTTTCCCATAAGGAAATTTAGGGTTCGATTTGCATTTCTTTTTTACCGACGCCTACCGTCGCGACGCTTAGAATGAGAAGAACGTGACGCAATTTACCAGTGGCTGTTAGCGTCTCCACCATAACCATCAAACTTTAATATTTGATTTAAATTTTACTTTTTGTGTGTGTGTGTGTGTGTGTGTTTATCGCAACCATTTCAGGATGGCTGATAAATTTTCTATTTCATTATAAGTAATTACTGATTAAATACAGTTTTTTTTACTTCTAAATTATCCAAAAAATAGTTGAAAAATCACATTCAAAGTAAAGAAAAATCTCTTAATTCTTACATATCAGTTTTTAACGTTTGTTGCTTTTAAATTTAAACCCCTAATTAAAAAAAAATATTGAAGGAAAGACACATACAAATTTAGAAAATTATAATTTCCCATCATAACCCTTTAGAGATGGCTGATAGATGATTTCTTTAATAGCCAACAGGCAACAATTTTCCCTGATCGTGTCTATAAGACATATGGAAAACACTGTATATACCTAACTCTTTAAAAGTGTCAACCTCTTTTGTAGGGAGGGATTATCGATCACCAGAGTCGGTACGTCTCCCCTCGGAAGGGTACCTGTCGTGTTTCCATGCGGAAAAAAGTCGATCATCCCTTTATATCACAGAAGCCAAATCGTATATAAAATATTTAAGTTTTAACTCTATTATTTATCGCAACCCTCTCAGGATGATTTAATAAATTTTCTATTTCATTTATCAGCCATCCTGAAATGGTTGCGATAAACACACACACACACAAAAAGTAAAATTTAAATCAAATATTAAAGTTTAATGGTTATGGTGGAGACGCTAACAGCCACTGGTAAATTGCGTCACGTTCTTCTCATTCTAAGCGTCGCGACGGTAGGCGTCGGTAAAAAAAAATGCAAATCGAACCCTAAATTTCCTTATGGGAAAATACCTGTAAAAATGATGATATTGCTGTTCATTCATCTCCACACTTCCCACATTCTTCTCATTGTGGGCGTCGCGACGCTAAGCGTCGTTAGATTTAAAATGCAGATCGAACCTTAAATTTCCTTATGGGAAAATACATGTAAAAATGACGATATTTGCTCTCCATTCATCTCCACACTCCTCACGTTCTTCTCATTCTGGGCGTCGGTAGAAAAAAATGCAGATCGAACCTTAAATTTTCCCATAAGAAATAACATGTAAAAGTGGTGGTATTTGGCCCCAAACTCGTGTAGCTTATCTACTAAAGGTCACTGTTCACTTATTCCAGGTTGTAACAACAGTCGAAGACTTGTTTGCCGACAGCGCGAAACGGACGCTTCCAACACCAATCATGCTCACTTACCTGAAACAATAGAGAACATTTTTAGTTACACAGTTTACATCAATAAAAGTTTAATCAATTATTATAGGTTTGATAAAATTTGATTTTTGTTCTTATTAATTTATACGTTAAATAATGATATGGCGAATGCGTCACTACCATTAGCTCTAAAAGCGAATATGATGTATCTAAATCTAAATTACATTGTGTTATGATTAGTACCAACCCTTTTTTATCATTACTTATTTATCGGTGAACAATTTTTCGACGACACAATTTGTTATCAACTTTGACTTAATAGTTATAAAAGTCCAAAGGATATAAATTCTTAACCAGAGCAGTACTAAATGTAACAAAAATCAAAAATCAATTTTTATCAATCATCCTCACAGTTGGTACAGTCATTATTCAAAATTTTTTTTTACTGCCCATCACAATAAATGTTTACCCCCCAAACGGATAAGTTGAAATTTTTAAAGCGTTTTATGTCATGCTCCTAAGTAAATAACAATGGCTTGTTTTAACTATTTATGTCAAACGAAACGATCCCGAGGGAAACGGGCTGCGATAGACAGACGGACAAACAAACACGCATACAGACATCAAACGATTCGTTTTTCCAATGTTGGTACGGACCAAAGCTATTACAAACTACAGATGGAATAATGTACATTTCTAGCCCACGCAGCGACTGCAAACAGTCTGTCCCACCTCTTTCGGTCATTATTCCAGCATAGCCAGATGGACATATTTATCGCAAAGGCATCTTGCAAAATTGCAATTAAAAATTTGTTAATTTGGCAAATACAACTGGTTTAGATTAATCCGCAATTGCTCTTAAAATAAATTTATTTCCAATAATTTTACTATAAACTGTGAAAAGGCGATGAGAGATTCTTAAAATAAAATATTATTATACTTAAAAGTATCAAAAGAATCTTGAACTAATCCAACTGCACTCTGGCAACAACTATTTCTATTTTACTACGATTCGGACCCAAAAGATAAGCAAAAGATGAATGAATACTAATCTCGTATATATTGCGATGTTTGTTCTTTGGTCTAACTAACGGATTGTTATATTTTGGTTGATTTGTGTTTTTTTGTGATTATTGGTGAAAAATCGTCTTTATTATAAACAATCATGGTGCATTCATCTGTAGTATGTAAAAGAGTGGTTCATTAAAGAAGGATTTATCTTTTCATCGGTAAGTATGGTTATGTTTGAATATTTAACCATCTGATATAACCAGACTTCAACATTGTTGCCATTCAGCCAAAAAACATGTAGTTCACTCTTCCACCCATTAATTATTGTTCAATTACAGCTCGAAATCTTTTGATTGCCAAACTGCTTTGCATATAAAAATAAAATATTATTAGTTTCAAGCTTCCCCAGTAAAATTGATTTTTTGGTTGGTGAACGCAGAAAACAGAAAACTAAATAAATGCACATTTAAAATATTGGCAACTACGATTCACTTCACACAAACTTATTTTCGAAAATAACGAAACATTGATCAACCAACACTGATGAAAATATATTTTTTAACTAAATATTACCTTAATAAATTCTCGCAGGCTGCTCTAATCCAGCTTGTGTCCCGAACGTTTACTTGCAGGTTTATGTTTCCATGGTCGCAGTCAATTGAAGCCCTCGGACCGATCCAAAAAACAACAATTTTTTGCAACAACTGGTCCTTAGGGAATCGGCAATTAAACAGACACAGAAACCAACGGAGTTTGATTGGATGAATCTACTTCAAATACTGCATATACATTTTTATAAAGTTACGATTGCTTATAATAGCTGCTTAAAAGTTATGTCATCATAACGCGTTAAAAAGTTCATTTTGTTTAATCATTCATACCCCATTTTGAAATTGTCAATACGATCAGTCAGATCCTTCCTGTACGTTAGACTAGGAAAAGTCGGACTGATTTATCAATCAGATTTTTTCTGTACGTTAGACTAAAAAAAATCGGATTGATTAAGGCGCGATGGGGTTCAGCAAAACGATCAATCAGATCATTCCTGTACGTTAGACTAGGAAAGACCGGACTGATTTATCAACCAGATTCTTTCTGTACGTTAGACTAAAAAGAATCGGATTGATTTGACTGCGCGATTGGTTTCTGTGTCTTCTGCTACCCTGGAAAATTCGCGTGCCCGATTTTATAAATTTTCTTTAGTGCCCATGGCCATGATCCTAAAACAAAGGAAAATGCGTTTAGTTTTCATGTAAATAGGCAAATTTGAGTAAATTAGTAAAGTATAGGTCATAATCGACACGAAATTCTAGTTCTAATCATTGTACATTTTGACATGAACAAGTGATTGAGTAAAAATATTAGGTCAATGCTAATGAGCATAAATTAAAAATAAATAGCCAATACTAGTGAACTCCAGATGAGTTATGAAATAAGAAATACCTGTTTTGGGAAGAAGGCTTGGGGGAAACCCAAGCCAAAAAATAAAATTAATTTCAGTTCACATTAGTTGGGAGGGAAAAAAAATGTTTTCTTGAAAAAAATTCTAGTTCTAATCACAACTAGCTATAATAAATTCGCTAACTTATTTAGCTGATTCTTGCTATACAGGGTGTAACAAACAAGTCCTTCACCATTGGAATTTCGGAAACGGTAAGAGATACGAAGTCGGTTAAATTGGGGCAAAGTTGCATAATTATGGGCCCAATAATATGCCGTAAAAAAATATTAAATAAAAACAGGGGCTTTCAAAATATTTGGAAAAATCTAAAATTTGTTGCTGACTTTGTTCCAAGAGATGTCCAAAAATAAATTTCAGTTTTTCATTGTTACTTTTTATTCTTCTCGGGTCACCATCATCAACTTAATTTTTTTAAATACTATAATACAATAATAATTTTAAAATTTTCAGTTTCGTCGAAACAAAAGTTAATTACAGGAACGGATTAGGGGTATTTTAATCAAGATGGTCAATTTAAGGAACAAAACGTCGGAAAACCAGTAAGTCTCATATACCGCCGAACGTAGATTTAGTTCCTTTTTCATAATTTAAAGAAAAAAATCCAAGACCGTATTTAAAAAATTAAGTTGATGATGGTGACCCAAAGACAAAACGTTGCATTAAAGATCTGATGATGAAATCTTATGGAGAATAAAAAGTAGCAATGAGAAAGTGACATTTATTTTTGGACATCTGTTCAAACAAAGTCAGGAAAAAATAAAAACCGAAATTCAAAATTTTAGATTTTTCCAATTATTTTGAAAGACCCTGCATTTATTTTTGATTTTTTTTGAGGGATATTATTGGGCCGATACAGGGTGTTTTTTAATTGAGTGCCTCGATAATCCGGACTAATTAAAACCGCGGTCATCCGGATTAGTAAATAATCCGGATTATTGAAGCGACACAGTTTTTTTTATTGAAAAACGAAACATTTAAAACATTTAATAGAAAACAACTAGAAAATAGTACATAAACAAAAATTATTTAAAACAGAAGCATACTTATTAAATTTTATATTATTTTGTGAAGTAATTTGTACTTTTTGTTTGCTTGAATTACCGAGTACTATCAAATGCTGATCATAAAGTATACAATGCAGTTGAAATGTTTGGCCGGATTATTGAAGAATCCGGTGTAACGAAGGTTCGGATTATCGAGGTTACACTGTATTAACATACAGGGTGATTGATGGTGGATGGCCTATTAGACGTTTATAGAGAACTAGTCATCGGACCACATTGAAATTTTGGGAGGTTATAGAAGCGGACATGATCTCTCTTTTAAAAATATTTTTAGCCATGCAGTGTTGCCACTTCTACTTGAAAGTATTAGCAACTTTGATAATTGAAACGGAACACCCTGTGTATTATTTTTGTTTTAGAATCCTTATTAATTTCTTAATAACTTTCCTTAATATTTTCCTATACCTATTTGTTATAGTTCTCGAGATAATAATTAATTTCGCTTTTTTTTCGGAAAACATGTCCTACAAAAAGTGATGATATTTTTAAACTCTGACAAATTAAAGCACTGCCATTTGGTACGGAGGCAGGTTATATCCTGAGGTCTTTCACCCTCTTTCCAAATATTATTTATAATAGTACAGGGTTTGTTCGGGTTTGTTCAAGAATTCACAGCCTTAAGTATCGGCACTCAATTAAAAAACACCCTGTAGATATAAATATTGTTATCACAAATATTTTCTCTTGCCAAAAAACTATAAATAATTTTTTAAATATTAATTGGGGTATACTTTTAAATTTAAATAAATAGTTACCTCCTTATATGTGCCCATTTGCCCGACGACATCATCTTCGTTCTTCCAGTTCCGCTCTCCAAGGGACGAACAAAAAGGACATCGCCCTGGACACGCCAGGTTGCCCATCAGCATTTTTCAGACATGCGGGAGTCTTGAAAAGGGTTATCTATACCACGCTCTAAACTGCGACGATGTTTAGGCAAACCCTTGAGGAGCGGAACCCTCACACCCCACACGCGGTACCGCACTCTGTTTTAGGCCCGTCAAGTATCTGAAACAAATAAAAGTAATTGTTAGGGAAATATTTGTTTGGATTTGTTCATTAACTTTTCTATTTTTATTTTAAAAATGGACAATTTTTTCAGGAAGACCGCTCGACTTTTATAATAATTGTAAGAATTAATTAAAAACGTATATTTTTTAAATCAGAACGGAGGGGTAATTTTAATTAATAAAAAAAATATAATTGTAAATAACGTGACGATAAGTTATTTTTAGTTTTTTTATGAATAAAATTTGCAAAATAGAAATAAATAATAACAGCATCTCTGCCATCCTAAAGGAAATAATGATAGAAAAAACAGTTTTAAAACGACAATCAATATTCAAATTTTACATCCTACTTACCAAATTATTTTTAGGTGGAGACCTTAACGATGAGGTTGCTGATCTTGTCCAACGATGGGGCTGCTCTGTTCCCAATTCGTAAAGTCCGTTAACGGTATTTTATAACGTAAATGAATATTTAATTTTATAATAACGACATCTAATGAAAGATTTAAACACACCGCAAATTTTAAAAGCCCGTCATCGTGTCTTCTCCAAAACTCACAGAATCTTTGCTCCTCCTGTATAGATCCATGAACGTTTCCGCTCTCATAACGACCATCGGGAACTCCGATCCGTGACACGCACAATACCGAACCACTGTGACGGGAGCTGGCACCGGTATGCCCGAGATCCGTGGACACACCAGTTTGCTGCTGCCATTAACACATCTGACACACCAAATAACAATCACGGATTTGACAAAGTGCGTGCTTGTGGCCTGGATAGGACCGCGTCGCGTTCCGTGATACGTAGTTGTGTGTATAAAGAATAGTCTAAAAAAAAACAGCAAAATTAATAGGAATATAATGCTTATTGTTATTCTATCAAGAAGAGTAGGCCAGGTACCTAGGCTAATTTAAAATTAAATCCCCCCTCCCAAAAAAAAATCATTTAATCATCATAACATTTTAACCTCATTTACCATTATTTTGGGAAAAAATATGTTTGAAAAGAATATAGTATGATATTTTACGATTTTTGAAATCATTAAATTTTGCATAAGAAATATTGTTAAATATTTGGTTAAATATAATACAATAAAACAATAAAATTTATTAAATGATTCTTAAATGTTTTTGAAATATAAAAACATCATAAAACTAAAGAAATACATGATATATCATTGTAAAGTATATTACCATTAGAATATTGTGATATACAGGGTGGCCCATCGAAAATAGTCCAGCAAGGTTTACGGCTGTGTACGTGAAAATAAAAAAAAACTCGTACCCGTAAACTTGTGTTTTCAGGGAGACACGTTTCACTAATAATTTCATCCCTGTAACCTCAACCCCCCTAGCCCTAGGCGGCTACTGCCCTTGTTTTTCAAATGGGAATGGGTATGTTGTGATACATCTTTTTAAAGGGCATTAAATTCTCTTTAAAATGGCGCTTCGTTTTGTAAATTTGAGCTACGCGCCGCCGAGCAACGGAATTTGAAACATTTCACTGCACAGGTTTGTGCGTAAACAATTTTTTTTTAAAGTAATAAGTATCAGTCGATTCAACTTTATCTTCAGTAAAGCGGTTGATTCAGATCTACATACGTTATTCTGCGCTATTATTTTCTTTTGATTTGATCGTGACATCAAAAAATAGTTTATTCTATTAAGGAGAGAGTGGAAATTATTGAATTGTATTTTATAAACAATCAATGTGCAAGCGTAACTGCAATTTTGTTTAATGATAGACATCCAGATTGACACGTACATCATGGTTATATCCTAGAATTAGTGGCAAAATTTCGGCAAACTGATTCAGTGGCAAATAAAAAAAGGATAATTGAAAATCCGGTAAGAAATGAAGCAGTAGAAGTAGCTGTTCTGGGTCAAGTTAGTATGAATCCAACATTAAGTACCAGAAAAAATGTCTGATGTAACGGGAATTTCGCGGACTACTGTACAGAGAATTCTGAAACATTATAAATGGCACCCATACAAAATTCAACTTCTCCAACAATTGAATGAAGATGATAATGACCGCCGTTTACACTTTTGTGAAGTAATGTCAGAACAAGTATTAAATTATCCGAACTACCTTTTTAACGTTTGCTTCTCAGACGAATGTCCGATTTATCTCCCCTTGATTTCTTTTTATGGGGACATCTAAAATCCAAAATTTATGCCACCCAACCCGAATCTATTTATGCCACCCAACCCGAATCCTTAGAAGATTTACGGAACCGCAGTACTAATTACACAGATGTTCTTCACAATGTCCTAGAACACTTTGAACAGTTGTTGTACTATTGTATGGAGGTGAATGGCGGACATTTTCAACATTTAATAAGATAACATGTAAGTATTATTCAATAAAATTGCATTTTTTAAAACGCAATTTCTCGGCGGCGCGTAGCTCAAATTTACAAAACAAAGCGCCATTTTAAAGAGAATGCCCTTTAAATAGATGTATCACAACATACCCATTCCCATTTGAAAAAAACAAGGGCACTAGCCGCCCCCGCTAGGGGGTTGAGGTTACAGGGATGAAATTAATAGTGAAACGTGTCCCCCTGAAAACACAAGTTTACGGATCCGAGTTTTTTTTAAATTTTCACGTACACAGCCGTAAAACTTGCTGGACTGCTTTCGATGGGCCACCCTGTATATTTGGTGAAAAATATTGCAAACACATTTACTGTTTTGTTAACGAATAAAGGAGTAGAGAGACAAAATGCAAAATATATTACAATGGTATAAAGAGAAATATTTTTTTACTATATTACTTTACCATGATACTACAGGCTAAATACCAAAATATGCAGATAATGATATGAAAGAGTCATTTTAAAAAAAAATTAAGCTAGAAAAACAAATTTTGGTTTGAAATATTGAAATTTATTTTGAACTCATTCTGACTGCATAAAAAAGTGAAATTGGTCAAAATGTCAGTTACAATGTTATTTGATGCATGTATCGAATTATTGAATTTACGCGATTTTCTGTAAAATCAGCTCTATTGACTTGGCCAAAATTGCAAATAAACTATCTTTAACGGTCATGTTTGGACACTGTGATTATAATTTATCTGCATATTTTTTTGTGAATTAAATAAATTTAAAAATTATTTTTTTATAAATTTTAAAAACGTAGTTTTTGTATTTTAAAATTTATTAAAAAATTTTTTTAGGACGGTTTGGCATGGAGTTTTTCGAGTGTGGGGGGGATTTAAAATTAAATCCCCCCCCCCCCACCAATCCTCCACTCCTCAAAAAAACTTCATGCCAAACCGTCCTGATATGAACCTTACTACGCGACTTTTAGAATTAATTTTGATATACACGGTGTTGAAATAAGGTCGGTTCCCCGGAATAACTCCGGTGCAGCGGAAAATGTCTGGGGAAAAAGTTGTTTGGTATTGAAGGAAGAATAGTTTGCAATTTACCCCCCCCCCCCCATCCCCCTCAACCCCCGGGCGCGGGTGGGGGTAATTTAAGATTTTCGAATGGAAACCCATATTTTTTATTGGCGTATCGTGTTCTCCGAGAAAAAATAAACATCTTTTGTCCGATTTTTTTTTTATTCGGGCCCATCGTTCACCAATAATCACCATGAGAAAGACAAAATCAGAACCGTGCGAAAATCACGTGTTATCCCGGAAATACTCTTTTTCTCTGTCTTGTACTAAAAATGTCCGTGGAAAAAGTTGTTTGTATTACAATATTATTTTGGTACGGATTATTAATGAAAATCGAATCGTATAGAAATCGTACAATAAATTATTTACTATAGTATTTTTTTCCCTGTACAAATACGATAAGTTTCCCATAAATAATAGGTCACTTTTTGATGGTTTATTTTATTATAATTAATACGGGAAATATTAAAAAATTTATAAGTTCTGTTTCCAATAATAGAGATTATCATAGGCAAGGAAATAAATCAAGTATAAAATAAGTGACGTAACTCTAAAACCGCGTTTGACAGGGAATGCCTGATGCTCTCAGGCAAACGGTGTACCAAACGTAGGGTTACACTATTTGCCGGCAATACGTGAAATGACTAGGCATTTCTGGGAATGACGGATTTCATTAATTGACGCCGACATATACAAATACATACATAGGCAAATTTTGAAAATTGGACAATACGCTAATGTTGATGGGGGCAACCCTCCTAATATATTTTTAATATGGTGGCACAAATGGAACACCCTATATATTATTATATTATTGGATTCTACGCAAGATTCTAGACAGATTTCGTATATCATGTCCTGCCCCTAAATCTAAGTGTGTTTGCAATATTTAAGGTTTAATATGTCTAAAGTGACATTTGCAGATCTTAAATTAATTATTAATTATTCCTATAAGGAAGCCTTGATTGTTTCTTTGGGGTTGAATTCAAGGTTGAAAAAGACCTGCTTTAATATATTATATATCACTATTAATACAGGGTGTTCAAACAATAAGATTAAAAATTAAATTGAAAAAATCTACATTTTCAAATGGAAACCCGAAATTTTATAACCATTTTCTATTTAGAATTAAAAATAATGGTTTATTTGTATAAGGTTGTCTATTAAAAAAATTTGTAGTTTCAAAAATGCTAAAGAAATAAATTTGTTATAATATGTTCTTGATATAGCTTACCAAATACTGGAATTTCATTTCAAAGTGACCTAAACCCAAAAACATCTATAGTTCTTGGTATTATTATTATTTATATTCATTATACGTAAATTCCATTAATAAGTTAGTAACTAATAAGACAAAGGAGAAAAACCGCAAATTTCAAGACACTACCATAAACTGAAACTGGCATAAATATTCTTATTTAAATTGGTTCATGTAAAAAAAACTATAACAATAATGAGGTAATTTTATGAACATAAAACAACAACTAATGCAAAAAACCATATCGAACAAAAATATTTTTTTTTTTCGAAAACCGTTCACTTTATCGATATTGATCAAGAGTACCTTTTTTCAGCATAAGATTTAGAGTATTCAAAAATATTATTGTCGTTCCTTCATCGTACAAGGTGTACAAAAAAAATACACTTTTGTGTTACGTCTAGTCCGTCCCTGGCAAACTAAATAAGCCAAATGTGTTTAAAAGGGCGAATTTTAAGGAGACTCATTTACTAACCATTATACTAAAAAGTTATTAAATTACACCTAGTACTTAATAAATTATTTAAAAAACAACGATTTCCAGGGACGTCCGTTATGGGCCCGTATCTCCGTAGGGGAGGCCGTAGGAAGAAAAATTTATAGGAACTTCTCCAGTTATTTTTAAGTGTTCTATCGGATCCCGGGAGATTGCCCACATATTCTGGGACACCCTGCATAGGGTGTGCCATTTAAAATAAAGAAGTTGACACCGACTTCCAGTTATATACCATAATAAAAAAATTTTAGCCCAGTGATCAAATCAACATTAGCATACTATCCAATTTTAAAAATTAGAGAGAGCAACAGGGCCCGCTCAAGACGCCTTAATCATTTTGTGCTGTTATTAATACATATTAATAATATTGCTGAAAAGAAATTTAAAAAATGTGCTATTCTAACTCATTAAAATAATAATTATCAACAAACCACCTTGTAACTCTGTAAAATTTTTACTTTAAATCTATTTTATTAGCTATTTCGTGCTCAATAGATATCACAGTAAAGTTAGCCCGTTTCGGGCTTGTTCGTACCATGCCGCCCAGTTTACCCCCTCCTCAGTGGCGTATATAGCCCCCCCCCCCCGAAATGTAATGTTGTAACCAATTTATTCAAAGATGAATTCGCTAGGAAAAATATAAATCTTGATTTTACTCGATGTTTGTTTTTTGTAGACGATTGTTTTGTTCGTTATTGTTTAAACGCTCAGTATATTTTTGTTCAGTTCATAATTAGGCCAGAGCTAGTGGCGCATTCACCATTTTGTTTATTGATCAATATTTTTGATACTATTTCGTTTTATCCTAAAAGCGGTTAATTACCTGTTTTTAGAGACCAATTACCTTAAGTTTAGAGTAGATTTTTTTTAAATTAATGAATTAATGGAAGCAAGAACCGAAATTTTGTCAATTTGCACAAATTTCATTTCCTGCACAAATTTTTTTATCAGAAATTTTAAAATTTAGGTAATTGATCGCTTAAATCGGGTATTTTCGGATAAAACTAAAAAGAAACGAAATATTTCAAAAAACGAAAAGGCGAAACGTACCCCCGAACCCGAACAAACCCCCAACACATTCCTATATACGCCACTGCCCCTCCGAACCAAAAACGGTCCTCGTCGACTCTTAAAATCCAGATTTTTCCGCCCCAATATACTTGACCCCCCCCTTCTCATTTACGATTTTAAGGGTAACAGTTACCCCTGCCAAGGGGGTTAAACCACGATGGCTGCAAAAATTCTTGTGAGGGGGGGGTCTTCACAATAAAAATTTTTTTCTTATTTACCGGAAGCGACCTATTAAAGGTGGGTAGTTTTCAAATTAAAACCCTGCATAAGTGAAAACTGAAGGGGCCCATACACTTGCGAGCAAATTGCGCAACGAGTTGAGCGTGAATGCCGCGTTGCGCAACATCGAGTAAAGCAATGGTAAAAACGACTTAAAAAGAATTGTAGAAAGAGTTTATAGGTATTTATCGTCAGTTACTACCCCAGTTATGGAAGGTAAAAAGCGAGGAACCCGTTGCATAATAGTGTATGGGCCCCTTGTGATGCGACTTCGTCAGAATACGACTAAATACTTGTAATGATACTAAATGTATTTTGAAAAAAATGTTTAAAAACTCACCTTACAGGGAACAGAGCAAAACTTCGTTTTAGGATGATACTATTACCCGGAATTCCGAGAACTCTTTAAGCAGTGGCAGGAGCACCATGGTCTGGACGTTGGAATTATCACGTGGGATAATTTTCCAGAAAAATAAAACCGGCGAATATATGCGAGCTCCTTTCGAACCGACCACTGCAAATAAAGTAACAAAGCAAAGCAAGGCAAAGGTATTTTGGTGCAAAAAATTCGTTTGTTTTTCTAACGATTAGTCGCTTACATTGTAGAAAAAACGGCATGAATCATGTCGAGTCGTTATATATCCAAATTCATGCCGTTTTACGAAATTTAAAAGGAATTGTATTTTGATAGGTATAATTTCATTTTTAAAAATAGGGAATTTATCTTCCCGGAGGATCCTAAATTTTTGTATGAGGCGGTAACCCCTGTGTTACGTCATTTGACTTGTGTTTCGTAGCGTTTTTATTAGAAAAATTACAATTACCGGAAAATTTAACGGAGAAAATTGGGCGTTCTGAAATAAATAAAATATTTACTTATACAGGGAGTCCATTTAGTGTGTAATTCTTCGATATCTCCTATATCGTGGATAGAAGGAAAACTTTAAAAATAAATATTAGCGGACTGTTGAAGACGCATATTTTAAAAGTATGTTTAAGTATACAGGGTGTCCATTTTTGGGTAGTTTTACGGGGTATCTCCGTTATTAGTAAAGATAGAAGGATGCTGTTTTCGCACCACTTTGCTACTTTTTTGCCAAACAGAAGATGCCGTAATCAGAAATTTTCTAGGCCGCCTTTGTTTTGATATACGGGATGTTTTTGAGAATTGTGCATTTTGGGACAACCCCCATATCTCGGTTACCCCGTAACGTATGAAAAAGAAATAAAATGTTCTTTTTGTAGCTTTTTATGTAGGAGTGACGTACTCAGATTTTTTCTACATTCAATATACAATATAATTTTCAAGGAAAAAGTCTATGCGCACTCGACAAAAACCGTATTTCTATATATAGCCGTTCAACCGGTCTATTACTACTGTCTCTCTCGTTGAAACTTATATATGTAGTTAAATATTATCGGAAAACGACGGTGAAATATTAAAATACAGAGACCTTTAATCCACAGTTTACGCTATTACTTCATAGATGGAGACACACACACAGTATCATTTTTCGGATGAATAAAACTTAAAAGGAATGTTTTTGCAAGTTCCCTGATCTCAAAATTGTTTTCTGGATTTGGTTGCTGTTTGTATAAAGTCGAAATACGAGGACAAACCCACGCCTACTTTGTGTCGTGACGTCACAGTAAGTGACTTAAGCCGCGTTCTCAGAGCTACGTACTGTCGCCAGCGACACCATCCTAACCAATCAGAACCGTTTACGTCATTACCCCTTATCCCCACCATCGAACAGTGCCGAAGTAGCGGTGTTGTCAGGTATCTGGTGAAATTTTACCAGATCTGGTGATTTTTTGTGATTTATAAAATATACCTCCCCAAAACGAAGCTGGTAACACCCGAAAACGGACTTTTTAAAAAAGTTTTTCATTGTACACCAGATTATTCATAAAATCACAAAATAATCAACAGATCTGGTGACATTTCACGAGATACCTGGCAACGCTGCGCTGTAGTATCATTATTTTTTATTTTGTTTTGAAATTTGGACCTCAGTTTTCCGAACAAAGGTAATTACTAATTATTTTGCCGTGTAAATAGTATGTACTTTTGCTTTTATAAGCTGTCATCGAAAAAATCTTTAAAAGAATAAAAACCTAACCTCCAAGAGGGGAGAATTTTAATCCAACAGCAAAATTTCTTTTCCGCAGTCCACATACTCACACAAAACACCCTGTATATACTTCGGTTCATACCATCACGGAACCTCCTCCTTATGAAAGAAATTACTGAATTCATATTGCAGCAGAAATTATGGAAAAACTTAAATTATTGATAACCAAAATCATTTTGCATGTATTGGACATGAAGCAAAAAAACAAAATGTGCAAAATAAATTACTCTAAATGAAAACTGTTATATCGAAATAATTTTGACACTTGATTATTCGACAGGGTGTTGGGTTTTGTAAAAGGGACACCCTGTAAAAGACACGTTAAAACTGATAGTTGTAGCTACAGTGCACTAAAAAAAAATCATTCATTATCGGACTAAAAATAAAAAGGTTATAACGCCTAAAACTTTATCAAAATTTTGTAGTGGCCGTTTTCTTTGCACGTGAGTGTATTATAATAAAAAATAGTTAAAAAAACATAGAACATAATTTTCAAAGAGAAATGTCGAGATACTCTCGATCAATGTCGATAAAATGAACTGTTTTCGAAAAAAAAAAGATTTTTGTTCAATATGATTTATATTCAGTATACGTAAATTCCATTACTATAAGTTACTAACTAATAAGACAAGGAAGAAAAACCGCAAATTTCAAGACACTACCATAAACTGACACTGGCATAAATATTCTTATTTAAATCGGTACATGTGAAATGAGAGAATTTTATAAACATAAAACAACAACCAATGCAACTAATGAACAAAAATGTTTTTTTTTGAAAACAGTTCACTTTATCGACATTGATCAAGAGTACCTTTTTTCAGCTTAAGGTTTAGAGTATCCAAAAATATTATTGTCGTTCCTTCATCATACAAGGTGTACAAAAGAATACATTTTTGTGTTACGTCTAGTCCGTCCCTGGCAAACTAAATAAGCCAAATGTGTTTAAAAGGGCGAATTTTAAGGAGACTCATCTACTAACCAATATACTAAAAAACTATTAAATTACACCTAGTACCTACTTAATAAATTATTTAAGAACAACGAATTCCAGGGACGTCCGTAGGGGAGGCCGTAGGAAGAAAAATTGATAAGAACTTCTCCTTCTCCTGTTATTTTTAAGTGTTCTTTCTGAATCCGGGAGATTGCCCACATATTTTGGGACACCCTGTATATTGTATATTAGGAGCAAAGCTCGAAAAAAATAACCACCACTTTTGCTAAATTTTAGGATTGGACGTTTTAAAGCGAAATTTAATTTACTTTCGGGCTTTGACCGTCTCCAAACACCCAAACCTGGAATTCTGCAATTATGAAACGACCAAAGCTTGGCAACAATTTTTAGTAGATCGATACGTAAATTTTAAAACTAAGTACGTGGGAATCATGTTATTTAAATTTGTAGGATAGTTAATTTAGTCAATTCATAGAAACATTTAAATAAATACTGGATTTAGTATGCATACCTTGTATTCATATCCTCTAAGGCCTCGGCAACTGTTTCGGCCTTCCATGGCCATCGTCAGTGTTGTACGGCCCTGCACCAAGGGGGGGGGGGGGGGGCAACAACAGACAGCTGCTTACCCATTAAAAACCTAAACTGCAAACAGCTGCCAAGAATATATAAGGAACATTCAAGTTTGACCACTTATAATATATTCTTAAACCCTAAAAAAACTGTTAATTAAAACACAAAAAGGGTCGTTTTATACATCAATATTCGAAAATATTGGACAAAACCTTTCCTAAAAGTCAAATCGTTAATTAAAACCTAAAAAAAAATGTATAAAATTAATATAACCCGGTGGTTTTATACATCAACATTTGAAGATGTTGGACAAAACCTGAGCTAAAAATGAATTGGTTAGTAACCTGAAAATAAAATGTTATTAGTAAAGGATAATGAGGGTTATGCATCGAAATTAATTCGATTCTATTTCTTCCTTTTTCTGGCTTTTATTCAACATGGATTATAGATTCTCCATCGGTTCCATGTTGGCCAGTATAATGAATAGTGTGCCTAAAACAAACGTATAAGACGACTGATTTATCTTAAATTAATTCAGGTAATCTATATTTAAATAGTTTACCAAATATTTTACATTTATACCATACCAGAAAGCCGTCCTCCATAATTTAATAGGTTTGTTTCTTCAGTTGCAGCTTCTATTTTCACTCACTTCACTAACTTAACAGAATTGGCAACGTGTCCCATCTTTAAGAGCAATAACAAAGCTCCTTCACCATATTTTGGTGATTAAAAGAGATGCGCACAGCCCGATTTTTAAAAACTATTATAAATATCTTAATATGATCCAAAATATAATGAATGAGGAAGAAGAAACAAAATAGTGCGGACCTATATATTGCTATTGCTCTTAACCCTTCATTCTTTCACCTGTAGTAACAGAAAAGGAGAGAAAACTATCTTACCTTTCAATCATGATAGAAGCGAAGGTGGTGGTATTAACAACGGTGCCAATTGCAGCAAGAAGGATCAATCCACGTTCAAGCAAGCACTTGAGTGAGGAATGACCCGTAAAACACTAAAGGTCACTGTTCACTTATTCCAGGTTGTAACAACATGACGTTAAGGCGAAGACTTGTTTGACGACAACGCGAAACGGACGCTTCCAACACCAATCATGCTCACTTACCTGAAACAATAGAGAAAATTTTTAACAGTTTTGCTCAATTTTGGGATTTTATAACGAAGTTTAATTTACTTTCGGGCTTTGACCTTCTCCAAACAGTCAAACCTGGAATTGTGCAATTATGAAACGACCAAAGCGTGGCAACAATTTTTAGTAGATCGATACGTAAATTTTAAAACTCAAAAAAAGTACGTGGGAATCATGTTATTTAAATTTGTAGGATAGTTAATTTAGTCAATTCATTGAAATATTTAAATAAATACTGGATTGAGTATGCATACCTTGTATTAATATCCTCTAAGGCCTCAGCAACTGTTTCGGCCTTCCATGGCCATCGTCAGTGTTGTACGGCCCTGAACCAGGGGGGGGGGCAACAACAGACAGCTGCTTACCCATTAAAAACAACAACCTAAAATGCAAACAGCTGCCAAGAATATATAAGGACCATTCAAGTTTGACCACTTATAATATATTCTTAAATCCTAAAAAAAACTGTTAATTAAAACACAAAAAGGGTGGTTTTGTACATCAATATTCGAAAATATTGGACAAAACCTTTCCTAAAAATAAAATCGTTAATTAAAACCTAAAAAAAATGTATAAAATTAATATAAACCGGTGGTTTTATATATCAACATTTGAAAATAGTGGACAAAACCTTTCCTAAAAATAAAATCGTTAATTAAAACCTAAAAAAAATGTATAAAATTAATATAAACCGGTGGTTTTATATATCAACATTTGAAAATAGTGGACAAAACCTTTCCTAAAAATAAAATCGTTAATTAAAATCTAAAAAAAATGTATAAAATTAATATAAACCGGTGGTTTTATATATCAACATTTGAAAATAGTGGACAAAACCTTTCATAAAAGTAAAATCGTTAATTAAAACCTAAAAAAAAATGTATAAAATTAATATAAACCGGTGGTTTTATATATCAACATTTGAAAATAGTGGACAAAACCTTTCCTAAAAATAAAATCGTTAATTAAAACCTAAAAAAAATGTATAAAATTAATATAAACCGGTGGTTTTATATATCAACATTTGAAAATAGTGGACAAAACCTTTCCTAAAAATAAAATCGTTAATTAAAACCTAAAAAAAATGTATAAAATTAATATAAACCGGTGGTTTTATATATCAACATTTGAAAATAGTGGACAAAACCTTTCCTAAAAATAAAATCGTTAATTAAAACCTAAAAAAAATGTATAAAATTAATATAAACCGGTGGTTTTATATATCAACATTTGAAAATAGTGGACAAAACCTTTCCTAAAAATAAAATCGTTAATTAAAACCTAAAAAAAATGTATAAAATTAATATAAACCGGTGGTTTTATAAATCAACATTTGAAAATAGTGGACAAAACCTTTCCTAAAAATAAAATCGTTAATTAAAACCTAAAAAAAATGTATAAAATTAATATAAACCGGTGGTTTTATATATCAATATTCGAAAATATTGGACAAAACCTTTCCTAAAAATAATATCGTTAATTAAAACCTAAAAAAAATGTATAAAATTAATATAAACCGGTGGTTTTATATATCAACATTTGAAAATAGTGGACAAAACCTTTCCTAAAAGTAAAATCGTTAATTAAAACCTAAAAAAAAATGTATAAAATTAATATAAACCGGTGGTTTTATGCATCAACATTTGAAGATGTTGGACAAAACCTGAGCTAAAAATAAAAGGTTATTAGTAAAGGATAATGACGGTTATGCATCAAAATTAATTCGATTCCATTTCTTCCTTTTTCTGGCTTTTATTGGCCATGGATTATAGATTCCCCATCGGTTCCATGTTTGCCAGTATAATGAATAGTGTGGCTAAAACAAATGTATTAGTAGACGGCCGATTTATCTTAAATTAATTTAGGTATCTATATTTAAATAGATCACCAAATATTGTACATTTATACCATACCAGAAAGCCGTCCTCCATGATTTAATAGGCTTGTTTCTTCAGGTGCAGCTTCTTATTTTCACTCACTTCACTAACTTACCAGAATCGGCAACGTGTCCCATCTTTAAGAGCAATAACAAAGCTCCTTCACCATATTTTAGTGATTATAAAGAGATGCGCACAGCACGATTTTTAAAAACTATTATAAATATCTTAATAGTGTCCAAAATTTAATGAATGAGAAAGAAGAAACAAAATGGTGCGGACCTATATATTGCTATTGCTCTTAACCCTTCATTCTTTCACCTGTAGCAACAGAAAAGGAAAGAAAACTATCTTACCTTTCAATCATGATAGAAGCGAAGGTGATGGTATTAACAACGGTGCCAATTGCAGCAAGACGGATCAATCCACATTCAAGCAAGCACTTGAGTGAGGAATGACCCGTAAAACACTAAAGGTAGTAGATAATACTACCACCACTTTTACATGTTATTTCTTATGGGAAAATTTAAGGTTCGATCTGCATTTTTTTCTACCGACGCCCAGAATGAGAAGAACGTGAGGAGTGTGGAGATGAATGGAGAGCAAATATCGTCATTTTTACATGTATTTTCCCATAAGGAAATTTAAGGTTCGATATGCATTTTAAATCTAACGACGCTTAGCGTCGCGACGCCCACAATGAGAAGAATGTGGGAAGTGTGGAGATGAATGAAGAGCAATATCATCATTTTTACCGGTATTTTCCCATAAGGAAATTTAGGGTTCGATTTGCATTTCTTTTTTACCGACGCCTACCGTCGCGACGCTTAGAATGAGAAGAACGTGACGCAATTTACCAGTGGCTGTTAGCGTCTCCACCATAACCATCAAACTTTAATATTTGATTTAAATTTTACTTTTTGTGTGTGTGTGTGTGTGTGTTTATCGCAACCATTTCAGGATGGCTGATAAATTTTCTATTTCATTATAAGTAATTACTGATTAAATACAGTTTTTTTTACTTCTAAATTATCCAAAAAATAGTTGAAAAATCACATTCAAAGTAAAGAAAAATCTCTTAATTCTTACATATCAGTTTTTAACGTTTGTTGCTTTTAAATTTAAACCCCTAATTAAAAAAAAATATTGAAGGAAAGACACATACAAATTTAGAAAATTATAATTTCCCATCATAACCCTTTAGAGATGGCTGATAGATGATTTCTTTAATAGCCAACAGGCAACAATTTTCCCTGGTCGTGTCTATAAGACATATGGAAAACACTGTATATACCTAACTCTTTAAAAGTGTCAACCTCTTTTGTAGGGAGGGATTATCGATCACCAGAGTCGGTACGTCTCCCCTCGGAAGGGTACCTGTCGTGTTTCCATGCGGAAAAAAGTCGATCATCCCTTTATATCACAGAAGCCAAATCGTATATAAAATATTTAAGTTTTAACTCTATTATTTATCGCAACCCTCTCAGGATGATTTAATAAATTTTCTATTTCATTTATCAGCCATCCTGAAATGGTTGCGATAACACACACACACACAAAAAGTAAAATTTAAATCAAATATTAAAGTTTGATGGTTATGGTGGAGACGCTAACAGCCACTGGTAAATTGCGCCACGTTCTTCTCATTCTAAGCGTCGCGACGGTAGGCGTCGGTAAAAAAAATGCAAATCGAACCCTAAATTTCCTTATGGGAAAATACCTGTAAAAATGATGATATTGCTGTTCATTCATCTCCACACTTCCCACATTCTTCTCATTGTTGAGTTAGACCAGAACTGATCGCGAAGGATTCGGCCTCGCGGCCTTGCTCATCGTCTGTATTTGAATATTTAAGCCAGTTGACATTGTGGACGTTAAAGTCACCAAAGATAGCAATCTCGGCATTTGGATGGTTGGTTTGCAAGAAGTCGATTGTATTGGCTAGTGATGAGAAAAGGTCTCTGTAATGGGTATCATCGGTAGCAGATAAACTTGGTGATTTTCGGTGTTGAAATTTTAAACCACATTACATCAAAGTCTTTCGGTTCCAGTGTAGGTTCTCGTTGGCAGCAGAGATCATCTCGAATAAAAAGACATACGCCGAAGTTGCGTCGGAATCGGAAATGAAAATCGTATCCAGGGTATAAATAGCTGACGGTGTTTGTTGACGATCTCACCTTTGTCTCGGTCAGTGCGAGTACGTGAGGCTTGGAAGATTGTAAGTGCTGGTGGACTGAATTGATGTTCGTGTTAAGCCCTCTAATATTGCAGAAATCAATTTTGAAGTTGCTAGTTCTGGGTTGGTTAGCAACTGCAGGTGCCACACCATTTCTTCGTTGAGTGTTGTTAGATCCCAGTAAATTGACGGAAATGGTTGTTTTTGGAAGAACTTCGCTTGATGGGGCCCCAAGTCCAGCCCCCGCCCGGAGATCCGAATGGGGGGCGAGTTTACCTCCGGAGTATTTTGGGCCTGGAGCTTCCATCATGCTATTTTTGGGGGGGTCCCACCCTGGTAACCGGAAACATCGGCACAGCGACGAAACGTCAACTCAATGAGCAAAAGTTAACTCAAGGAGCAAACTTCACGCCACCTAAACCGATGCAATGGTATCTCACCGGGCGATGCCGGGTGGGCCAACATCTTCCATTTACCTTAGTAAAGGATAATGACGGTTATGCATCAAAATTAATTCGATTCCATTTCTTCCTTTTTCTGGCTTTTATTGGCCATGGATTATAGATTCCCCATCGGTTCCATGTTGGCCAGTATAATGAATAGTGTGGCTAAAACAAATGTATTAGTAGACGGCCGATTTATCTTAAATTAATTTAGGCATCTATATTTAAATAGTTCACCAAATATTGTACATTTATACCATACCAGAAAGCCGTCCTCCATAATTTAATAGGCTTGTTTCTTCAGTTGCAGCTTCTTATTTTCACTCACTTCACTAACTTACCAGAATCGGCAACGTGTCCCATCTTTAAGAGCAATAACAAAGCTCCTTCACCATATTTTAGTGATTATAAAGAGATGCGCACAGCCCGATTTTTAAAAACTATTATAAATATCTTAATAGTGTCCAAAATTTAATGAATGAGGAAGAAGAAACAAAATGGTGCGGACCTATATATTGCTATTGCTCTTAACCCTTCATTCTTTCACCTGTAGCAACAGAAAAGGAAAGAAAACTATCTTACCTTTCAATCATGATAGAAGCGAAGGTGATGGTATTAACAACGGTGCCAATTGCAGCAAGACGGATCAATCCACATTCAAGCAAGCACTTGAGTGAGGAATGACCCGTAAAACACTAAAGGTAGTAGATAATACTACCACCACTTTTACATGTTATTTCTTATGGGAAAATTTAAGGTTCGATCTGCATTTTTTTCTACCGACGCCCAGCGTCGCGACGCCCAGAATGAGAAGAACGTGAGGAGTGTGGAGATGAATGGAGAGCAAATATCGTCATTTTTACATGTATTTTCCCATAAGGAAATTTAAGGTTCGATATGCATTTTAAATCTAACGACGCTTAGCGTCGCGACGCCCACAATGAGAAGAATGTGGGAAGTGTGGAGATGAATGAAGAGCAATATCATCATTTTTACCGGTATTTTCCCATAAGGAAATTTAGGGTTCGATTTGCATTTCTTTTTTACCGACGCCTACCGTCGCGACGCTTAGAATGAGAAGAACGTGACGCAATTTACCAGTGGCTGTTAGCGTCTCCACCATAACCATCAAACTTTAATATTTGATTTAAATTTTACTTTTTGTGTGTGTGTGTGTGTGTGTGTGTGTTTATCGCAACCATTTCAGGATGGCTGATAAATTTTCTATTTCATTATAAGTAATTACTGATTAAATACAGTTTTTTTTACTTCTAAATTATCCAAAAAATAGTTGAAAAATCACATTCAAAGTAAAGAAAAATCTCTTAATTCTTACATATCAGTTTTTAACGTTTGTTGCTTTTAAATTTAAACCCCTAATTAAAAAAAAATATTGAAGGAAAGACACATACAAATTTAGAAAATTATAATTTCCCATCATAACCCTTTAGAGATGGCTGATAGATGATTTCTTTAATAGCCAACAGGCAACAATTTTCCCTGGTCGTGTCTATAAGACATATGGAAAACACTGTATATACCTAACTCTTTAAAAGTGTCAACCTCTTTTGTAGGGAGGGATTATCGATCACCAGAGTCGGTACGTCTCCCCTCGGAAGGGTACCTGTCGTGTTTCCATGCGGAAAAAAGTCGATCATCCCTTTATATCACAGAAGCCAAATCGTATATAAAATATTTAAGTTTTAACTCTATTATTTATCGCAACCCTCTCAGGATGATTTAATAAGTTTTCTATTTCATTTATCAGCCATCCTGAAATGGTTGCGATAAACACACAAACACACAAAAAGTAAAATTTAAATCAAATATTAAAGTTTGATGGTTATGGTGGAGACGCTAACAGCCACTGGTAAATTGCGCCACGTTCTTCTCATTCTAAGCGTCGCGACGGTAGGCGTCGGTAAAAAAAAAATGCAAATCGAACCCTAAATTTCCTTATGGGAAAATACCTGTAAAAATGATGATATTGCTGTTCATTCATCTCCACACTTCCCACATTCTTCTCATTGTTGAGTTAGACCAGAACTGATCGCGAAGGATTCGGCCTCGCGGCCTTGCTCATCGTCTGTATTTGAATATTTAAGCCAGTTGACATTGTGGACGTTAAAGTCACCAAAGATAGCAATCTCGGCATTTGGATGGTTGGTTTGCAAGAAGTCGATTGTATTGGCTAGTGATGAGAAAAGGTCTCTGTAATGGGTATCACTTGGAGGACGGTAAAGGCAGCAGATAAACTTGGTGATTTTCGGTGTTGAAATTTTAAACCACATTACATCAAAGTCTTTCGGTTCCAGTGTAGGTTCTCGTTGGCAGCAGAGATCATCTCGAATAAAAAGACATACGCCGAAGTTGCGTCGGAATCGGAAATGAAAATCGTATCCAGGGTATAAATAGCTGACGGTGTTTGTTGACGATCTCACCTTTGTCTCGGTCAGTGCGAGTACGTGAGGCTTGGAAGATTGTAAGTGCTGGTGGACTGAATTGATGTTCGTGTTAAGCCCTCTAATATTGCAGAAATCAATTTTGAAGTTGCTAGTTCTGGGTTGGTTAGCAACTGCAGGTGCCACACCATTTCTTCGTTGAGTGTTGTTAGATCCCAGTAAATTGACGGAAATGGTTGTTTTTGGAAGAACTTCGCTTGATGGGGCCCCAAGTCCAGCCCCCGCCCGGAGATCCGAATGGGGGGCGAGTTTACCTCCGGAGTATTTTGGGCCTGGAGCTTCCATCATGCTATTTTTGGGGGGGTCCCACCCTGGTAACCGGAAACATCGGCACAGCGACGAAACGTCAACTCAATGAGCAAAAGTTAACTCAAGGAGCAAACTTCACGCCACCTAAACCGATGCAATGGTATCTCACCGGGCGATGCCGGGTGGGCCAACATCTTCCATTTACCTTAGTAAAGGATAATGACGGTTATGCATCAAAATTAATTCGATTCCATTTCTTCCTTTTTCTGGCTTTTATTGGCCATGGATTATAGATTCCCCATCGGTTCCATGTTGGCCAGTATAATGAATAGTGTGGCTAAAACAAATGTATTAGTAGACGGCCGATTTATCTTAATTTAATTTAGGCATCTATATTTAAATAGTTCACCAAATATTGTACATTTATACCATACCAGAAAGCCGTCCTCCATAATTTAATAGGCTTGTTTCTTCAGTTGCAGCTTCTTATTTTCACTCACTTCACTAACTTACCAGAATCGGCAACGTGTCCCATCTTTAAGAGCAATAACAAAGCTCCTTCACCATATTTTAGTGATTATAAAGAGATGCGCACAGCCCGATTTTTAAAAACTATTATAAATATCTTAATAGTGTCCAAAATTTAATGAATGAGGAAGAAGAAACAAAATGGTGCGGACCTATATATTGCTATTGCTCTTAACCCTTCATTCTTTCACCTGTAGCAACAGAAAAGGAAAGAAAACTATCTTACCTTTCAATCATGATAGAAGCGAAGGTGATGGTATTAACAACGGTGCCAATTGCAGCAAGACGGATCAATCCACATTCAAGCAAGCACTTGAGTGAGGAATGACCCGTAAAACACTAAAGGTAGTAGATAATACTACCACCACTTTTACATGTTATTTCTTATGGGAAAATTTAAGGTTCGATCTGCATTTTTTTCTACCGACGCCCAGCGTCGCGACGCCCAGAATGAGAAGAACGTGAGGAGTGTGGAGATGAATGGAGAGCAAATATCGTCATTTTTACATGTATTTTCCCATAAGGAAATTTAAGGTTCGATATGCATTTTAAATCTAACGACGCTTAGCGTCGCGACGCCCACAATGAGAAGAATGTGGGAAGTGTGGAGATGAATGAAGAGCAATATCATCATTTTTACCGGTATTTTCCCATAAGGAAATTTAGGGTTCGATTTGCATTTCTTTTTTACCGACGCCTACCGTCGCGACGCTTAGAATGAGAAGAACGTGACGCAATTTACCAGTGGCTGTTAGCGTCTCCACCATAACCATCAAACTTTAATATTTGATTTAAATTTTACTTTTTGTGTGTGTGTGTGTGTGTGTGTTTATCGCAACCATTTCAGGATGGCTGATAAATTTTCTATTTCATTATAAGTAATTACTGATTAAATACAGTTTTTTTTACTTCTAAATTATCCAAAAAATAGTTGAAAAATCACATTCAAAGTAAAGAAAAATCTCTTAATTCTTACATATCAGTTTTTAACGTTTGTTGCTTTTAAATTTAAACCCCTAATTAAAAAAAAATATTGAAGGAAAGACACATACAAATTTAGAAAATTATAATTTCCCATCATAACCCTTTAGAGATGGCTGATAGATGATTTCTTTAATAGCCAACAGGCAACAATTTTCCCTGATCGTGTCTATAAGACATATGGAAAACACTGTATATACCTAACTCTTTAAAAGTGTCAACCTCTTTTGTAGGGAGGGATTATCGATCACCAGAGTCGGTACGTCTCCCCTCGGAAGGGTACCTGTCGTGTTTCCATGCGGAAAAAAGTCGATCATCCCTTTATATCACAGAAGCCAAATCGTATATAAAATATTTAAGTTTTAACTCTATTATTTATCGCAACCCTCTCAGGATGATTTAATAAATTTTCTATTTCATTTATCAGCCATCCTGAAATGGTTGCGATAAACACACACACACACAAAAAGTAAAATTTAAATCAAATATTAAAGTTTAATGGTTATGGTGGAGACGCTAACAGCCACTGGTAAATTGCGTCACGTTCTTCTCATTCTAAGCGTCGCGACGGTAGGCGTCGGTAAAAAAAAATGCAAATCGAACCCTAAATTTCCTTATGGGAAAATACCTGTAAAAATGATGATATTGCTGTTCATTCATCTCCACACTTCCCACATTCTTCTCATTGTGGGCGTCGCGACGCTAAGCGTCGTTAGATTTAAAATGCAGATCGAACCTTAAATTTCCTTATGGGAAAATACATGTAAAAATGACGATATTTGCTCTCCATTCATCTCCACACTCCTCACGTTCTTCTCATTCTGGGCGTCGCGACGCTGGGCGTCGGTAGAAAAAAATGCAGATCGAACCTTAAATTTTCCCATAAGAAATAACATGTAAAAGTGGTGGTATTTGGCCCCAAACTCGTGTAGCTTATCTACTAAAGGTCACTGTTCACTTATTCCAGGTTGTAACAACAGTCGAAGACTTGTTTGCCGACAGCGCGAAACGGACGCTTCCAACACCAATCATGCTCACTTACCTGAAACAATAGAGAACATTTTTAGTTACACAGTTTACATCAATAAAAGTTTAATCAATTATTATAGGTTTGATAAAATTTGATTTTTGTTCTTATTAATTTATACGTTAAATAATGATATGGCGAATGCGTCACTACCATTAGCTCTAAAAGCGAATATGATGTATCTAAATCTAAATTACATTGTGTTATGATTAGTACCAACCCTTTTTTATCATTACTTATTTATCGGTGAACAATTTTTCGACGACACAATTTGTTATCAACTTTGACTTAATAGTTATAAAAGTCCAAAGGATATAAATTCTTAACCAGAGCAGTACTAAATGTAACAAAAATCAAAAATCAATTTTTATCAATCATCCTCACAGTTGGTACAGTCATTATTCAAAATTTTTTTTTACTGCCCATCACAATAAATGTTTACCCCCCAAACGGATAAGTTGAAATTTTTAAAGCGTTTTATGTCATGCTCCTAAGTAAATAACAATGGCTTGTTTTAACTATTTATGTCAAACGAAACGATCCCGAGGGAAACGGGCTGCGATAGACAGACGGACAAACAAACACGCATACAGACATCAAACGATTCGTTTTTCCAATGTTGGTACGGACCAAAGCTATTACAAACTACAGATGGAATAATGTACATTTCTAGCCCACGCAGCGACTGCAAACAGTCTGTCCCACCTCTTTCGGTCATTATTCCAGCATAGCCAGATGGACATATTTATCGCAAAGGCATCTTGCAAAATTGCAATTAAAAATTTGTTAATTTGGCAAATACAACTGGTTTAGATTAATCCGCAATTGCTCTTAAAATAAATTTATTTCCAATAATTTTACTATAAACTGTGAAAAGGCGATGAGAGATTCTTAAAATAAAATATTATTATACTTAAAAGTATCAAAAGAATCTTGAACTAATCCAACTGCACTCTGGCAACAACTATTTCTATTTTACTACGATTCGGACCCAAAAGATAAGCAAAAGATGAATGAATACTAATCTCGTATATATTGCGATGTTTGTTCTTTGGTCTAACTAACGGATTGTTATATTTTGGTTGATTTGTGTTTTTTTGTGATTATTGGTGAAAAATCGTCTTTATTATAAACAATCATGGTGCATTCATCTGTAGTATGTAAAAGAGTGGTTCATTAAAGAAGGATTTATCTTTTCATCGGTAAGTATGGTTATGTTTGAATATTTAACCATCTGATATAACCAGACTTCAACATTGTTGCCATTCAGCCAAAAAACATGTAGTTCACTCTTCCACCCATTAATTATTGTTCAATTACAGCTCGAAATCTTTTGATTGCCAAACTGCTTTGCATATAAAAATAAAATATTATTAGTTTCAAGCTTCCCCAGTAAAATTGATTTTTTGGTTGGTGAACGCAGAAAACAGAAAACTAAATAAATGCACATTTAAAATATTGGCAACTACGATTCACTTCACACAAACTTATTTTCGAAAATAACGAAACATTGATCAACCAACACTGATGAAAATATATTTTTTAACTAAATATTACCTTAATAAATTCTCGCAGGCTGCTCTAATCCAGCTTGTGTCCCGAACGTTTACTTGCAGGTTTATGTTTCCATGGTCGCAGTCAATTGAAGCCCTCGGACCGATCCAAAAAACAACAATTTTTTGCAACAACTGGTCCTTAGGGAATCGGCAATTAAACAGACACAGAAACCAACGGAGTTTGATTGGATGAATCTACTTCAAATACTGCATATACATTTTTATAAAGTTACGATTGCTTATAATAGCTGCTTAAAAGTTATGTCATCATAACGCGTTAAAAAGTTCATTTTGTTTAATCATTCATACCCCATTTTGAAATTGTCAATACGATCAGTCAGATCCTTCCTGTACGTTAGACTAGGAAAAGTCGGACTGATTTATCAATCAGATTTTTTCTGTACGTTAGACTAAAAAAAATCGGATTGATTAAGGCGCGATGGGGTTCAGCAAAACGATCAATCAGATCATTCCTGTACGTTAGACTAGGAAAGACCGGACTGATTTATCAACCAGATTCTTTCTGTACGTTAGACTAAAAAGAATCGGATTGATTTGACTGCGCGATTGGTTTCTGTGTCTTCTGCTACCCTGGAAAATTCGCGTGCCCGATTTTATAAATTTTCTTTAGTGCCCATGGCCATGATCCTAAAACAAAGGAAAATGCGTTTAGTTTTCATGTAAATAGGCAAATTTGAGTAAATTAGTAAAGTATAGGTCATAATCGACACGAAATTCTAGTTCTAATCATTGTACATTTTGACATGAACAAGTGATTGAGTAAAAATATTAGGTCAATGCTAATGAGCATAAATTAAAAATAAATAGCCAATACTAGTGAACTCCAGATGAGTTATGAAATAAGAAATACCTGTTTTGGGAAGAAGGCTTGGGGGAAACCCAAGCCAAAAAATAAAATTAATTTCAGTTCACATTAGTTGGGAGGGAAAAAAAATGTTTTCTTGAAAAAAATTCTAGTTCTAATCACAACTAGCTATAATAAATTCGCTAACTTATTTAGCTGATTCTTGCTATACAGGGTGTAACAAACAAGTCCTTCACCATTGGAATTTCGGAAACGGTAAGAGATACGAAGTCGGTTAAATTGGGGCAAAGTTGCATAATTATGGGCCCAATAATATGCCGTAAAAAAATATTAAATAAAAACAGGGGCTTTCAAAATATTTGGAAAAATCTAAAATTTGTTGCTGACTTTGTTCCAAGAGATGTCCAAAAATAAATTTCAGTTTTTCATTGTTACTTTTTATTCTTCTCGGGTCACCATCATCAACTTAATTTTTTTAAATACTATAATACAATAATAATTTTAAAATTTTCAGTTTCGTCGAAACAAAAGTTAATTACAGGAACGGATTAGGGGTATTTTAATCAAGATGGTCAATTTAAGGAACAAAACGTCGGAAAACCAGTAAGTCTCATATACCGCCGAACGTAGATTTAGTTCCTTTTTCATAATTTAAAGAAAAAAATCCAAGACCGTATTTAAAAAATTAAGTTGATGATGGTGACCCAAAGACAAAACGTTGCATTAAAGATCTGATGATGAAATCTTATGGAGAATAAAAAGTAGCAATGAGAAAGTGACATTTATTTTTGGACATCTGTTCAAACAAAGTCAGGAAAAAATAAAAACCGAAATTCAAAATTTTAGATTTTTCCAATTATTTTGAAAGACCCTGCATTTATTTTTGATTTTTTTTGAGGGATATTATTGGGCCGATACAGGGTGTTTTTTAATTGAGTGCCTCGATAATCGGGACTAATTAAAACCGCGGTCATCCGGATTAGTAAATAATCCGGATTATTGAAGCGACACAGTTTTTTTATTGAAAAACGAAACATTTAAAACATTTAATAGAAAACAACTAGAAAATAGTACATAAACAAAAATTATTTAAAACAGAAGCATACTTATTAAATTTTATATTATTTTGTGAAGTAATTTGTACTTTTTGTTTGCTTGAATTACCGAGTACTATCAAATGCTGATCATAAAGTATACAATGCAGTTGAAATGTTTGGCCGGATTATTGAAGAATCCGGTGTAACGAAGGTTCGGATTATCGAGGTTACACTGTATTAACATACAGGGTGATTGATGGTGGATGGCCTATTAGACGTTTATAGAGAACTAGTCATCGGACCACATTGAAATTTTGGGAGGTTATAGAAGCGGACATGATCTCTCTTTTAAAAATATTTTTAGCCATGCAGTGTTGCCACTTCTACTTGAAAGTATTAGCAACTTTGATAATTGAAACGGAACACCCTGTGTATTATTTTTGTTTTAGAATCCTTATTAATTTCTTAATAACTTTCCTTAATATTTTCCTATACCTATTTGTTATAGTTCTCGAGATAATAATTAATTTCGCTTTTTTTTCGGAAAACATGTCCTACAAAAAGTGATGATATTTTTAAACTCTGACAAATTAAAGCACTGCCATTTGGTACGGAGGCAGGTTATATCCTGAGGTCTTTCACCCTCTTTCCAAATATTATTTATAATAGTACAGGGTTTGTTCGGGTTTGTTCAAGAATTCACAGCCTTAAGTATCGGCACTCAATTAAAAAACACCCTGTAGATATAAATATTGTTATCACAAATATTTTCTCTTGCCAAAAAACTATAAATAATTTTTTAAATATTAATTGGGGTATACTTTTAAATTTAAA
Organism: Barypeithes pellucidus; assembly: GCA_963991005.1. Taxonomy (NCBI): domain Eukaryota; kingdom Metazoa; phylum Arthropoda; class Insecta; order Coleoptera; family Curculionidae; genus Barypeithes; species Barypeithes pellucidus. The sequence goes on along the minus strand of OZ022565.1, from coordinate 11,851,972 downwards.
TAAATAGTTACCTCCTTATATGTGCCCATTTGCCCGACGACATCATCTTCGTTCTTCCAGTTCCGCTCTCCAAGGGACGAACAAAAAGGACATCGCCCTGGACACGCCAGGTTGCCCATCAGCATTTTTCAGACATGCGGGAGTCTTGAAAAGGGTTATCTATACCACGCTCTAAACTGCGACGATGTTTAGGCAAACCCTTGAGGAGCGGAACCCTCACACCCCACACGCGGTACCGCACTCTGTTTTAGGCCCGTCAAGTATCTGAAACAAATAAAAGTAATTGTTAGGGAAATATTTGTTTGGATTTGTTCATTAACTTTTCTATTTTTATTTTAAAAATGGACAATTTTTTCAGGAAGACCGCTCGACTTTTATAATAATTGTAAGAATTAATTAAAAACGTATATTTTTTAAATCAGAACGGAGGGGTAATTTTAATTAATAAAAAAAATATAATTGTAAATAACGTGACGATAAGTTATTTTTAGTTTTTTTATGAATAAAATTTGCAAAATAGAAATAAATAATAACAGCATCTCTGCCATCCTAAAGGAAATAATGATAGAAAAAACAGTTTTAAAACGACAATCAATATTCAAATTTTACATCCTACTTACCAAATTATTTTTAGGTGGAGACCTTAACGATGAGGTTGCTGATCTTGTCCAACGATGGGGCTGCTCTGTTCCCAATCCGTAAAGTCCGTTAACGGTATTTTATAACGTAAATGAATATTTAATTTTATAATAACGACATCTAATGAAAGATTTAAACACACCGCAAATTTTAAAAGCCCGTCATCGTGTCTTCTCCAAAACTCACAGAATCTTTGCTCCTCCTGTATAGATCCATGAACGTTTCCGCTCTCATAACGACCATCGGGAACTCCGATCCGTGACACGCACAATACCGAACCACTGTGACGGGAGCTGGCACCGGTATGCCCGAGATCCGTGGACACACCAGTTTGCTGCTGCCATTAACACATCTGACACACCAAATAACAATCACGGATTTGACAAAGTGCGTGCTTGTGGCCTGGATAGGACCGCGTCGCGTTCCGTGATACGTAGTTGTGTGTATAAAGAATAGTCTAAAAAAAAACAGCAAAATTAATAGGAATATAATGCTTATTGTTATTCTATCAAGAAGAGTAGGCCAGGTACCTAGGCTAATTTAAAATTAAATCCCCCCTCCCAAAAAAAAATCATTTAATCATCATAACATTTTAACCTCATTTACCATTATTTTGGGAAAAAATATGTTTGAAAAGAATATAGTATGATATTTTACGATTTTTGAAATCATTAAATTTTGCATAAGAAATATTGTTAAATATTTGGTTAAATATAATACAATAAAACAATAAAATTTATTAAATGATTCTTAAATGTTTTTGAAATATAAAAACATCATAAAACTAAAGAAATACATGATATATCATTGTAAAGTATATTACCATTAGAATATTGTGATATACAGGGTGGCCCATCGAAAATAGTCCAGCAAGGTTTACGGCTGTGTACGTGAAAATAAAAAAAAACTCGTACCCGTAAACTTGTGTTTTCAGGGAGACACGTTTCACTAATAATTTCATCCCTGTAACCTCAACCCCCCTAGCCCTAGGCGGCTACTGCCCTTGTTTTTCAAATGGGAATGGGTATGTTGTGATACATCTTTTTAAAGGGCATTAAATTCTCTTTAAAATGGCGCTTCGTTTTGTAAATTTGAGCTACGCGCCGCCGAGCAACGGAATTTGAAACATTTCACTGCACAGGTTTGTGCGTAAACAATTTTTTTTTAAAGTAATAAGTATCAGTCGATTCAACTTTATCTTCAGTAAAGCGGTTGATTCAGATCTACATACGTTATTCTGCGCTATTATTTTCTTTTGATTTGATCGTGACATCAAAAAATAGTTTATTCTATTAAGGAGAGAGTGGAAATTATTGAATTGTATTTTATAAACAATCAATGTGCAAGCGTAACTGCAATTTTGTTTAATGATAGACATCCAGATTGACACGTACATCATGGTTATATCCTAGAATTAGTGGCAAAATTTCGGCAAACTGATTCAGTGGCAAATAAAAAAAGGATAATTGAAAATCCGGTAAGAAATGAAGCAGTAGAAGTAGCTGTTCTGGGTCAAGTTAGTATGAATCCAACATTAAGTACCAGAAAAAATGTCTGATGTAACGGGAATTTCGCGGACTACTGTACAGAGAATTCTGAAACATTATAAATGGCACCCATACAAAATTCAACTTCTCCAAGAATTGAATGAAGATGATAATGACCGCCGTTTACACTTTTGTGAAGTAATGTCAGAACAAGTATTAAATTATCCGAACTACCTTTTTAACGTTTGCTTCTCAGACGAATGTCCGATTTATCTCCCCTTGATTTCTTTTTATGGGGACATCTAAAATCCAAAATTTATGCCACCCAACCCGAATCTATTTATGCCACCCAACCCGAATCCTTAGAAGATTTACGGAACCGCAGTACTAATTACACAGATGTTCTTCACAATGTCCTAGAACACTTTGAACAGTTGTTGTACTATTGTATGGAGGTGAATGGCGGACATTTTCAACATTTAATAAGATAACATGTAAGTATTATTCAATAAAATTGCATTTTTTAAAACGCAATTTCTCGGCGGCGCGTAGCTCAAATTTACAAAACAAAGCGCCATTTTAAAGAGAATGCCCTTTAAATAGATTTATCACAACATACCCATTCCCATTTGAAAAAAACAAGGGCACTAGCCGCCCCCGCTAGGGGGTTGAGGTTACACGGATGAAATTAATAGTGAAACGTGTCCCCCTGAAAACACAAGTTTACGGATCCGAGTTTTTTTTAAATTTTCACGTACACAGCCGTAAAACTTGCTGGACTGCTTTCGATGGGCCACCCTGTATATTTGGTGAAAAATATTGCAAACACATTTACTGTTTTGTTAACGAATAAAGGAGTAGAGAGACAAAATGCAAAATATATTACAATGGTATAAAGAGAAATATTTTTTTACTATATTACTTTACCATGATACTACAGGCTAAATACCAAAATATGCAGATAATGATATGAAAGAGTCATTTTAAAAAAAAATTAAGCTAGAAAAACAAATTTTGGTTTGAAATATTGAAATTTATTTTGAACTCATTCTGACTGCATAAAAAAGTGAAATTGGTCAAAATGTCAGTTACAATGTTATTTGATGCATGTATCGAATTATTGAATTTACGCGATTTTCTGTAAAATCAGCTCTATTGACTTGGCCAAAATTGCAAATAAACTATCTTTAACGGTCATGTTTGGACACTGTGATTATAATTTATCTGCATATTTTTTTGTGAATTAAATAAATTTAAAAATTATTTTTTTATAAATTTTAAAAACGTAGTTTTTGTATTTTAAAATTTATTAAAAAATTTTTTTAGGACGGTTTGGCATGGAGTTTTTCGAGTGTGGGGGGGATTTAAAATTAAATCCCCCCCCCCCCACCAATCCTCCACTCCTCAAAAAAACTTCATGCCAAACCGTCCTGATATGAACCTTACTACGCGACTTTTAGAATTAATTTTGATATACACGGTGTTGAAATAAGGTCGGTTCCCCGGAATAACTCCGGTGCAGCGGAAAATGTCTGGGGAAAAAGTTGTTTGGTATTGAAGGAAGAATAGTTTGCAATTTAACCCCCCCCCCCATCCCCCTCAACCCCCGGGCGCGGGTGGGGGTAAGTTAAGATTTTCGAATGGAAACCCATATTTTTTATTGGCGTATCGTGTTCTCCGAGAAAAAATAAACATCTTTTGTCCGATTTTTTTTTTATTCGGGCCCATCGTTCACCAATAATCACCATGAGAAAGACAAAATCAGAACCGTGCGAAAATCACGTGTTATCCCGGAAATACTCTTTTTCTCTGTCTTGTACTAAAAATGTCCGTGGAAAAAGTTGTTTGTATTACAATATTATTTTGGTACGGATTATTAATGAAAATCGAATCGTATAGAAATCGTACAATAAATTATTTACTATAGTATTTTTTTCCCTGTACAAATACGATAAGTTTCCCATAAATAATAGGTCACTTTTTGGTGGTTTATTTTATTATAATTAATACGGGAAATATTAAAAAATTTATAAGTTCTGTTTCCAATAATAGAGATTATCATAGGCAAGGAAATAAATCAAGTATAAAATAAGTGACGTAACTCTAAAACCGCGTTTGACAGGGAATGCCTGATGCTCTCAGGCAAACGGTGTACCAAACGTAGGGTTACACTATTTGCCGGCAATACGTGAAATGACTAGGCATTTCTGGGAATGACGGATTTCATTAATTGACGCCGACATATACAAATACATACATAGGCAAATTTTGAAAATTGGACAATACGCTAATGTTGATGGGGGCAACCCTCCTAATATATTTTTAATATGGTGGCACAAATGGAACACCCTATATATTATTATATTATTGGATTCTACGCAAGATTCTAGACAGATTTTGTATATCATGTCCTGCCCCTAAATCTAAGTGTGTTTGCAATATTTAAGGTTTAATATGTCTAAAGTGACATTTGCAGATCTTAAATTAATTATTAATTATTCCTATAAGGAAGCCTTGATTGTTTCTTTGGGGTTGAATTCAAGGTTGAAAAAGACCTGCTTTAATATATTATATATCACTATTAATACAGGGTGTTCAAACAATAAGATTAAAAATTAAATTGAAAAATCTACATTTTCAAATGGAAACCCGAAATTTTATAACCATTTTCTATTTAGAATTAAAAATAATGGTTTATTTGTATAAGGTTGTCTATTAAAAAAATTTGTAGTTTCAAAAATGCTAAAGAAATAAATTTGTTATGTTCTTGATATAGCTTACCAAATACTGGAATTTCATTTCAAAGTGACCTAAACCCAAAAACATCTATAGTTCTTGGTATTATTATTATTTATATTCATTATACGTAAATTCCATTAATAAGTTAGTAACTAATAAGACAAAGGAGAAAAACCGCAAATTTCAAGACACTACCATAAACTGAAACTGGCATAAATATTCTTATTTAAATTGATACATGTGAAAAAAACCATAACAATAATGAGGGAATTTTATGAACATAAAACAACAACTAATGCAAAAAACCATATCGAACAAAAATATTTTTTTCTTCGAAAACAGTTCACTTTATCGACATTAACCAAGAGTATCTTTTTTCAGCATAAGGTTCAGAGTATTCAAAAATATTATTGTCGTTCCTTCATCGTACAAGGTGTACAAAAAAAATACATTTTTGTGTTACGTCTAGGCCGCCGTCCCTGGCAAACTAAATAAGCCAAATGTGTTTAAAAGGGCGAATTTTAAGGAGACTCATCTACTAACCATTATACTAAAAAGTTATTAAATTACACCTAGTACTTAATAAATTATTTAAAAAACAACGATTTCCAGGGACGTCCGTTATGGGCCCGTATTGTTGTATAAACTGGGTTTATACAATAAAAAATCACCATAAATAATCAAAAAATTAAGAAACAAATAGGGAAATCAACACGCGGTATTGATTTGGGTTTTGTTAAATAGAGGGTGAAATGATATTTCATAATAGGAAGGTATAAAGTCTATTTGTCTGAAAGATTTAAAAGTCTGCATAGCAAAATAGATTTCATAGAACCATAAATAAATAATTTTATGTAATAGAATATCTAAATATCGCGCCTTGTTGTATAAACCGGGTTTATACAATAAAAACCACCAGAAATAATAAAAAAATTAAGAAACAAATATGGTAATCAACACGCGGTATTGATTTGGGTTTTGTTAAATAGAAGGTGAAATGATATTTCATAATAGGAAGGTATAAAGTCTCTTTGTCTGAAAGATTTAAAAGTCTGCATAGCAAAATAGATTTCATAGAGCCATAAATAAATAATTTTATGTAATACAATATCTAGATATCTCGCCTTTCAAAGGGCCCAGAAATCTAGCAGCGTTCACTCGCCCGTCCGTCCGTTCAGACCCAGTCTTAAAAATCGGGGCGTGGCCAAGCGCTGCTGCGGCACGTGGCGCGAAGAAAAAACTCGATGCAGGGTAATAATGTTTCAATTACAAAACAAAATACAAATTAAAGATTAGTAAATTTTGATAATATGATAGGCAGTATTATTACCTACAGTTCGAGGTATGATTTATTATTTTAGGACTGACCATTAGTTAGAAAATCTCATTTTGAAAATTGTCGTCATCCTGAATTTTACGCAAAGAGCTGTAAGGTTATTCTGGCCAATCAGAAAGCTTTTGCGGTCCATAAATACCCCGGTGATGGAAATTACAGGCAAGTTTAGTGAGAGCCCTCGACAGGTTAAGTTGTAAGATACAGGACACGGTTCCCTCTTGACAATTAACTGAAAAACGCTCCCTCGTTTTTAGGCTTCGGTCAGGAGACCCCCTAAAGCGACCCCGGAGTGGTGATACGGTGTTAGCTCTCAACTATTCTGAATTCCACTTTGTTTTGAAAGTAGCAACCACTTGCACAAAGGTTGTGAAATCGAAAGAAAGGCTAGTCCAAAAGTCGAATAACCTAATCTCCAATAAATTACGAAATTAGGGGACTTCGGCCAATGGTGAACAATTGTGAAAGTTTTTACTCAACCGCGTTTAGGGTGAACGTGCTTGCACGGCGTGTATTGTCAGTGGGGGAGGTATAAATGAGACTATCTGTTTACGAAGCTCGTTTGTAAGTAAGGCTGGTTTCTGTCGTCAGCCAAAAAGCTTAGACAGTTAAAAGAAATTCGTGCCCCCTGACAAACCGCCATAGTTTATAACCGCAGATAGACGAAAACTATAGATATTGTTCAAGTTCAAATCTATAGTGAGTAACTATATAGAACTTTACTTAACAAAAACTTTGACCTTTAAGATTCTGTCGGGAGTTTATAAAACTTTGTGTGTCAGTAGTAACAACTATTCAAGTAATACGTTTGGACTATTTAGTATGATAGGGCGTACGAAGTGTCCGCTGGGGACATTATCCTTTTATTAGGGATTTTTACGATTTGTGAATTCTTGGAAGAAGTATAAAGTTTTTGCCGTCCATAGAAACTGTCTAGTGATTGTTTCTTGGGCTACTTATTCAAATTTTTTGTTTTAGTGTTCCGCAGGAACAAGATTTGTTGTGAAACAAAAGGGACTTTCTTTTGTTTTTGTTTGTGAATTTATTATCCTTGGAAGAAGTATAAAGTTTTTGCCGTCCATAGAAACTGTCTAGTGATTGTTTCTTGGGCTACTTATTCAAATTTTTTGTTTTAGTGTTCCGCAGGAACAAGATTTGTTGCGAAACAAAAGAGACTTTCTTTTGGTTTTTGTTGGTTGAATTTTTATAGACGACAGCGTCGATAAAATTATTTATGATAATTTTGGGGATCTGTATTAAAGTTATAAGCTTTACTTATAAAAAATTTTTGTAAGGATTAGACATAAGTAAATTTAAGAAATCTTTTGTAATTCGGATCCGAAAAAAAAAACTCCAACTACCCCGATGTGTAAATCAAACTTAAAGGCAGGCCGTAGAAATATTTTTTCGGTTTTCTTTTAAATAAGTAAAAACAAAATTGTGAGAGAAATAAGAAGTTTTCTTTTTAAATAAAAGCTACAGGGAGTAGTTTCAAAATAAAAGGCCATTACCTATTCAAATAAATTTTAATGTTTTAAAAAATTTATTTTTATATTATCACCCGTTGTGATAATAAAAGAATTTATTTAATTTCAATAAATAAATTTAAAAGTCAACTAATCTCTGAAAATGTCTGACTCCTCAAGTCATAGTCAAGTTGAGGCGTCAGATCTGACAAGTCTGGCGGGTGGCAAGGTGGGTCCTCACAGGCCCCCTTCAGGGGCCGTGCTTGATAACTTGTTTGACGAAATTATTGCCAGTCCTAATTACATGTGGGACAAGGTAAATAACTCTGATACTTTAAAAAAGTCAAACAGCCCCTACCCTGACAGTATTAGCTCAGGTGGGGAATCCAGCATTATCTTCAACGCAAAAAGGCCTCTCCCGTCTGAAAAACTTTTTATGAATAACCAAAATCCAGAAGTTGTAGGCATAGTTAGGGGATATAATCTTATTGACTTAGGTAATAGGGATCGCTTAGATTCTAATTCTGATCTAGGCGACGCGACAATGGATTTCCGCCATCCCCCAAACAACATGCATTTACAAAATGGCATCCCTGGTGATGGAGAAATAAATTTAAAAAATAAGAGCCATTTACAAAATGGCATCCCTGGTGATGGAGAATTAAATTTAAAAAATAAGATGCCTTTACAAAATGGCATCCCTGGTGATGGAGAATTAAATTTAAAAAATAAGAGCTTAATAATACAAAATGATAACCCTGGTGGGGAACAAAAATTAAATTTAGGGAATGAGAACTCGCTAAATGTAAATGACAACATGATTTTGAAAAATGAGATTTTGCACGAGGAGTTATTTAAACTCAAAATGGAAAACAAAAAATTATTGGAAGCGCAGACTTATTTGCTAAATAAAACTCATTGCAGTAACGAAAACACGCCACGGGACACTTACGCGGATATTCAAAGCCGTGAAAACACGAAAAAAGATAAATTTAAAATAAACACTGAATTATTAACTCAGCTCGAAATCGCAAAAACATTACAAACATTAGCACGCGGTATTGAAAACCAAACCCAATCTAAAAAAACCCCATTGCGCGTAAAATTCGCAGGGCTGGAACACGAAGACCCTATACAATTCATACATGACTTAAACAGTTGGTTCGACGCGAATAAAATCGATAACGAAGACAAAATATATTACGCTATAGAAAGGTTAGAGGGAAACGCGAAGAAGTGGTTCGAGCCCTATAGATGTTACGTAAAAACCTATTATGAACTTGCACAAAAGCTTAGAGACAAGTTTGATAGCGTAGAAAACATGGTAGAGCTTCAAGTATCGCTTTTCGGAAAAAAACAAACTAACTCGGAAAATATCGAAGATTTTATCATAAGAAAGAGGGCATTATTCTCTAGAGTACAGCCTTTAGGGCATGAAAACGACTTTTTACAGCTTGTAGTAACGTTAGTTAAACCAGAGATCAGATCTAGATTAAGGGCGGCGCACCTCCCGACACTTGAGCGTTTAGTTACCGTGGCTGGCTGTATTGAACGTGACCTAAAGGAAGAACACACGGTTCCTCAAAAGAACCTGGCATCCCTGGACAGAAATTCGGTAAATAATAATAACACTAATTTTGGGCGAAACCCGCCACGAAATTTTAATTATCAACTTAGAGATGAAAATAAAAAACAAAATACACCGCAGGTGATCGTTAAAGCAATAGAAGACGCGCCACCCCCAAAAAAGAATTTCAAAAACTTTAGGCCTTGTAGGCATTGTCAGGGCAATCATATGGACTACGACTGTCCTAAACCTTCCGAAAATAAAAAATTTAACCAAATAGGTTTATCAGATGACCCTGATAATGAACAAACCGCGTCTTCCAGTACAAAACCTGAGATAAAAACGGTTAATGACGATAAACATAAACTTAAACTAATCAACAAAAAGTTTGAGTCAAAAAACTTGCACAGGACCGACAGGGCGGAACAATAAATAAAACTAAAAATCTTGTCGGTCAAATAAATAAAAAAATATTTTCATTAAATAATGACTCGCCTCTGACCCCCACAATACGCGGATATTATAACGGGTTAGAATACGACATGTTATTCGATACGGGGGCGGCATACAATTTAATATCTTCATACATCGCACCCGAGAAATTAGGTCCCGCCACGATCCCGTCAATGCAGTTAGCATGTGTTGACAGGAATGCTCAAGTCCTTGGGTCGTGCGTTGTTTCAATTAATATTAAAGGTGTTGATTACAATGTTTTTTGTTGGGTCCTGAAAAATCTGGACACCCCAATAATTCTTGGTTCTCCATTTCTGACTAAAGAGCGCGTAGTTTTAGACTATAGCCGACAGTGCCTTTATATAGGCCGTGAAAAACGACAGACCGTCTTTTGGGCGAGAGAAACTTTTATACCGGAAGGTCAAATAATTTTACCGGTTGCCAAGGCTGACACCCCAAAAGAAATAATGAACCTTGTCCAAGAATTCAAAGAGTTATTCCAAATAGGACCAGTACAACCAACTACGAGGGACACCCAACACATTATAAATATTACAAGCAATAAAATCATACATGAAAGGTGCTTTCCTATGAATCCTAGAAAAAAGAAACTTTTGTATGATATAGTAGAAGATCTACTTAACACGGGCGTTATATCACCTTCCACCTCTGCGTACAGCACATCCCCTATCATAGTCGAGAAGCCGGATAAGAAGCCTCGGCTATGTATGAATTTCCAGAGCATCAACGCTATGACCACTGATGAATCCGCGGTGTTGCCACGCATACAAGATGCCCTAAAAGACCTCACGCAGGCAAAGTATTTTACGACTTTAGATCTAAAATCTGGCTACTGGCAGATCCCTATGGATCCTGCATCCAAAAAGTATACAGCCTTTTCGACGCCGGACGGAGCCAGTTACGAGTACAATGTTATGCCGTTTGGGCTCAAAAATGCGCCTGGGTCCTTCCAGAAATTGATGACCGCAGAAGTACTGGTTGGTTTCATCCAACAATTCGTTATAGTATATCTGGATGATATTGTTATTTATAGCGACAATTTAGAAGAACATTATGAGCACGTCAGACTCGTGTTTGAGAGACTGGCTATGCATAATTTGAAAATCGCAGGAGAAAAATGTCAGTTAGCGACAACAGATATAGAATATCTGGGCTATCATATAAAGGGAGAGGAAACGGTACCCCTCAGCAAACACAAGATACAAATAAAAAATTTTACAATGCCTCAAAATAAAAAACAAGTTCAATCGTTTTTAGGCATCTGCAATTGGCTACGAGAATACATACCCAGACTTGCTGAGCTGACAGCTCCCTTATCTGACTTGTTGAAAAAAGATTCAAAATTCAAATTAACAGAAAAACAATTCGAAGCCTTTGAAAACACCAAAATTGCAGTTGAAAATAGCACACCTCTCCATAGACCTGATTACAGTAAAAAATTCATTTTACAAACTGATTCAAGCGGCATTGGCATGGCTGCTTTATTATATCAACAACAGGGTGAACAAAAACATATAATCGCCCATGCCAGTGCCAAATTTTCCAAAACTACACAAAAATACCACATAAACGAGCAGGAGTGTTTAGCCATAGTCTGGGCTATAAAGATGTTTAGAGGGTACTTAGAGGACAAACCGTTTACTGTACGTACCGACAGTAAGGCGTTAACGTGGCTTGCGAAGTTTAAGGATCATAGATCCAAACTAATGCGATGGGCACTCCTATTACAGGAATTTTCTTTTGAGGTGGAACACATTCCAGGCAGGGAAAATCAATTGTGTGATTATCTAAGCCGAAATCCGGCCCTGTGCCCGTATGAGGAATTCACTGATGAAGATAGAATGTTAGCGCCTGCCAATATAAATATTATAAATAAAGACAAATTGCTGGATCAAATTCAGAAGGTACAGCAATCCACAGAACATATTAGACGTATAGTACGGATGTTAGAGAATTTAGAAACAGAAATGAACTTAGGCCAAGGGCCAACCACCAAACAGGAAAAAAGACTACATAAAACATTATGTTTCAAAAATGGATTGCTGTGCAAAATTTCACCAGAAGGTGAAAGGATTATTGTACCACGTAAATTACAAGACAGGGTAATCTACTTATACCACGACGAAGAAAATGCGGCACACCCAGGTATAGACGAGACGTACAATAAGATCCGGAAACAATTTTATTGGGGTTACCAGAAAAACAGTATCGCGGACTATATAAGAAAGTGCAAAATTTGCGGCGTTTGCAAAACGCAACAAAAACAGGAGACGGCTCCTTTACGCGCGAATAATCCCAAATATCCTTTTCAGGTAATCTCGATGGATATTTTAGGTCCGTATACACCGGCTGCGGATAAAACCGACGCGAAGTATATTTTAGTGTGCGAGGATATTTTTTCCAAGTGGGTTGAAGCAAAAGCGTTAAAGAACGTCTACGCTAAAGACGTGACACTATTTTTACAGAATGAAATAATTGCGAGATATGGCAACCCAGAAATTTTGATTACTGATAACGGGGGAGCCTTTAAAGGTAATATTTTAAAGAAATTCTGTGAAAACCAAAATATTACTCAGCAATTCACTGCTATTCATCACCAACAAGCTAACCCTGTAGAGAGGCGAATACAGGAGTTAAAGAAAGTCTTAAGAGTCTTGACTTATAAAAAGCGTGCTAATTCCTGGGAGGAATATTTGCCTAGGGCACTTCAAACACTAAGAAGCAGAATATGTAGGGCAACGGGACAGTCCCCTGCTGCTATAATCCTTGGGTATGAGCTACCCCCTCCTGGTGAATGGACAGAGAAATGGCCACTTGTACGTGAAAATTTAACAAAAGAAGAGAGACAAAAGAAAAACAAAGCTATCACAAGAAAACAAAGTAAATACATAAATAATGAAATAAATAATGAGTCGGAACCAAAAGTAGAACTCGACGTCGGAGATATGGTAAATATACGTGCATGGCAAAAGAACAAGGGTCCTTTTTCTCCAGCATGGAATGGAAGCCATGAAATAGTTAAGAAAATCAATGACGTCGTTTATGAAGTTTTAGTAAACGATAAACAAGTCCCGGTACATATTAACGACATGAGACTAGAGCCAACAGGGAATTTTGTAAATTTCGATTCAGATTACGAAAATACGGAGGACGAACTATCAGAACCCGAATTCCCTGATGAGTACCAAAGATGCGAAACCGTATCAAATTATTCCGACGAAGACAGTTTTGCAGGACTAATAACACAAAATAATCAACCGGTAAATTTACAAAATAATATCCCTGAGATCACAATAGATGAACAAGACGTTATACCAGAACATCTCGAGAATTTACTAAATGATTATGAGGGGAATATTTCGCAAGTAACCGAAATCCCGTTATACAGTAGGTATTTTTATAATTCCGCTTATCACAATAAATAAACGGATAAAAGCGCTACGAAGAGAATATTTGGGATTTTCGCATTTAAAGAGAGGGGGGTGTTGTATAAACTGGGTTTATACAATAAAAAATCACCATAAATAATCAAAAAATTAAGAAACAAATAGGGAAATCAACACGCGGTATTGATTTGGGTTTTGTTAAATAGAGGGTGAAATGATATTTCATAATAGGAAGGTATAAAGTCTATTTGTCTGAAAGATTTAAAAGTCTGCATAGCAAAATAGATTTCATAGAACCATAAATAAATAATTTTATGTAATAGAATATCTAAATATCGCGCCTTGTTGTATAAACCGGGTTTATACAATAAAAACCACCAGAAATAATAAAAAAATTAAGAAACAAATATGGTAATCAACACGCGGTATTGATTTGGGTTTTGTTAAATAGAAGGTGAAATGATATTTCATAATAGGAAGGTATAAAGTCTCTTTGTCTGAAAGATTTAAAAGTCTGCATAGCAAAATAGATTTCATAGAGCCATAAATAAATAATTTTATGTAATACAATATCTAGATATCTCGCCTTTCAAAGGGCCCAGAAATCTAGCAGCGTTCACTCGCCCGTCCGTCCGTTCAGACCCAGTCTTAAAAATCGGGGCGTGGCCAAGCGCTGCTGCGGCACGTGGCGCGAAGAAAAAACTCGATGCAGGGTAATAATGTTTCAATTACAAAACAAAATACAAATTAAAGATTAGTAAATTTTGATAATATGATAGGCAGTATTATTACCTACAGTTCGAGGTATGATTTATTATTTTAGGACTGACCATTAGTTAGAAAATCTCATTTTGAAAATTGTCGTCATCCTGAATTTTACGCAAAGAGCTGTAAGGTTATTCTGGCCAATCAGAAAGCTTTTGCGGTCCATAAATACCCCGGTGATGGAAATTACAGGCAAGTTTAGTGAGAGCCCTCGACAGGTTAAGTTGTAAGATACAGGACACGGTTCCCTCTTGACAATTAACTGAAAAACGCTCCCTCGTTTTTAGGCTTCGGTCAGGAGACCCCCTAAAGCGACCCCGGAGTGGTGATACGGTGTTAGCTCTCAACTATTCTGAATTCCACTTTGTTTTGAAAGTAGCAACCACTTGCACAAAGGTTGTGAAATCGAAAGAAAGGCTAGTCCAAAAGTCGAATAACCTAATCTCCAATAAATTACGAAATTAGGGGACTTCGGCCAATGGTGAACAATTGTGAAAGTTTTTACTCAACCGCGTTTAGGGTGAACGTGCTTGCACGGCGTGTATTGTCAGTGGGGGAGGTATAAATGAGACTATCTGTTTACGAAGCTCGTTTGTAAGTAAGGCTGGTTTCTGTCGTCAGCCAAAAAGCTTAGACAGTTAAAAGAAATTCGTGCCCCCTGACAAACCGCCATAGTTTATAACCGCAGATAGACGAAAACTATAGATATTGTTCAAGTTCAAATCTATAGTGAGTAACTATATAGAACTTTACTTAACAAAAACTTTGACCTTTAAGATTCTGTCGGGAGTTTATAAAACTTTGTGTGTCAGTAGTAACAACTATTCAAGTAATACGTTTGGACTATTTAGTATGATAGGGCGTACGAAGTGTCCGCTGGGGACATTATCCTTTTATTAGGGATTTTTACGATTTGTGAATTCTTGGAAGAAGTATAAAGTTTTTGCCGTCCATAGAAACTGTCTAGTGATTGTTTCTTGGGCTACTTATTCAAATTTTTTGTTTTAGTGTTCCGCAGGAACAAGATTTGTTGTGAAACAAAAGGGACTTTCTTTTGTTTTTGTTTGTGAATTTATTATCCTTGGAAGAAGTATAAAGTTTTTGCCGTCCATAGAAACTGTCTAGTGATTGTTTCTTGGGCTACTTATTCAAATTTTTTGTTTTAGTGTTCCGCAGGAACAAGATTTGTTGCGAAACAAAAGAGACTTTCTTTTGGTTTTTGTTGGTTGAATTTTTATAGACGACAGCGTCGATAAAATTATTTATGATAATTTTGGGGATCTGTATTAAAGTTATAAGCTTTACTTATAAAAAATTTTTGTAAGGATTAGACATAAGTAAATTTAAGAAATCTTTTGTAATTCGGATCCGAAAAAAAAAACTCCAACTACCCCGATGTGTAAATCAAACTTAAAGGCAGGCCGTAGAAATATTTTTTCGGTTTTCTTTTAAATAAGTAAAAACAAAATTGTGAGAGAAATAAGAAGTTTTCTTTTTAAATAAAAGCTACAGGGAGTAGTTTCAAAATAAAAGGCCATTACCTATTCAAATAAATTTTAATGTTTTAAAAAATTTATTTTTATATTATCACCCGTTGTGATAATAAAAGAATTTATTTAATTTCAATAAATAAATTTAAAAGTCAACTAATCTCTGAAAATGTCTGACTCCTCAAGTCATAGTCAAGTTGAGGCGTCAGATCTGACAAGTCTGGCGGGTGGCAAGGTGGGTCCTCACAGGCCCCCTTCAGGGGCCGTGCTTGATAACTTGTTTGACGAAATTATTGCCAGTCCTAATTACATGTGGGACAAGGTAAATAACTCTGATACTTTAAAAAAGTCAAACAGCCCCTACCCTGACAGTATTAGCTCAGGTGGGGAATCCAGCATTATCTTCAACGCAAAAAGGCCTCTCCCGTCTGAAAAACTTTTTATGAATAACCAAAATCCAGAAGTTGTAGGCATAGTTAGGGGATATAATCTTATTGACTTAGGTAATAGGGATCGCTTAGATTCTAATTCTGATCTAGGCGACGCGACAATGGATTTCCGCCATCCCCCAAACAACATGCTTTTACAAAAGTATCTCCGTAGGGGAGGCCGTAGGAAGAAAAATGTATAGGAACTTCTCCAGTTATTTTTAAGTGTTCTCTCTGAACCCGGGAGATTGCCCACATATTCTGGGACACCCTGTATAGGGTGTGCCATTTAAAATAAAGAAGTTGACACCGACTTCCAGTTTAACCGGACGTATTACCATAATAAAAATATTTTAGCCCAGTGATCAAATCAACATTAGCATACTATCCAATTTTAAAAATTAGAGAGAGCAACAGGGCCCGCTCAAGACGCCTTAATCATTTTGTGCTGTTATTAATACATATTAATAATATTGCTGAAAAGAAATTAAAAAAATGTGCTATTCTAACTCATTAAAATAATAATTATCAACAAACCACCTTGTAACTCTGTAAAATTTTTACTTTAAATCTATTTTATTAGCTATTTCGTGCTCAATAGATATCACAGTAAAGTTAGCCCGTTTCGGGCTTATTCGTACCATGTCGCCCAGTTTACCCCCTCCTCAGTGGCGTATATAGCCCCCCCCCCGAAATTTAATGTTGTAACCAATTTATTCAAAGATGAATTCGCTAGGAAAAATATAAATCTTGATTTTACTCGATGTTTGTTTTTTGTAGACGATTGTTTTGTTCGTTATTGTTTAAACGCTCAGTATATTTTTTGTTCAGTTCATAATTAAGCCAGAGCTAGTGGCGCATTCACCATTTTGTTTTTTTGATCAATATTTTTGATATTATTTCGTTTTATCCTAAAAGCGGTTAATTACCTGTTTTTAGGGACCAATTACCTTAAGTTTAGAGTAGAATTTTTTAAATTAATAAATTAATGGAAGCAAGAACCGAAATTTTGTCAATTTGCACAAATTTCGTTTCCTGCACAAATTTTTTTATCAGAAATTTTAAAATTTAGGTAATTGATCCCTTAAATCGGGTATTTTCGGATAAAATTAAAAAGAAACGAATTATTTCAAAAAAAGAAAAGGCGAAAGCGCCACTACTTTTATTAGGTACCCCCCCCCCCCCCCCACACATTCCTATATACGCCACTGCCCCTCCGAACCAAAAACGGTCCTCGTCGACTCTTAGAATCCAGATTTTTCCGCCCCAATATACTTGACCCCCCCTTCTCATTTACGATTTTAAGGGTAACAGTTACCCCTGCCAAGAGGGTTAAACCACGAAGGCTTCACAATAAAATTTTATTCTTATTTACCGGAACCGACCTATTAAAGGTTGGTAGTTTTCAAATTTAAACCCTGCATAAGTGAAAACTGAAGGGGCCCATACACTTGCGAGCAAATTGCGCAACGAAGGTTGTTGCGCAACGAGTTGAGCGTGAATGCCGCTGTTCGACGCGTTGCGCAACATTGAGTAAAGCAATGGTAAAAACGACTCAAAAAGAATTGTGGAAAGAGTTTATAAGTATTTATCGCCAGTTACTACCCCAGTTATGGAAGGTAAAAAGCGAGGAACCCGTTGCATAATAGTGTATGGGCCCCCTGTGATGCGACTTCGTCAGAATATACGACTAAACACTTGTAATGCTACTAAATGTATTTTGAAAAAAATGTTTAAAAACTCACCTTACAGGGAACAGAGCAAAACTTCGTTTTAGGATGACACTATTACCCGGAATTCCGACAACTCTTTAAGCAGTGGCAGGAGCACCATGGTCTGGACGTTGGAATTATCACGCGGGATAATTTTCCAGAAAAATAAAACCGGCGAATACGCGAGCTCCTTTCGAGCCGACCACCGCAAATAAAGTGACAAAGGAAAGCAATGCAAAGGTATATTGGTGCAAAAAATTCGTTTGTTTTTCTAACGATTAGTCATTGTAGAAAAAACGGCATGACTCATGTCGAGTCGTTATATATCCAAATTCATGCCGCTTTACGAAATTTAAAATGAATTGTATTTTGATAGGTATAATTTCATTTTTAAAAATAGGGAATTTATCTTCCCGGAGGATCCTAAATTTTTTTATGAGGCGGTAACCCTTGTGTCGCGTCATTTGACTTGTGTTTCGTAGCGTTTTTATTAGAAAAATTGCAATTACCGGAAAATTTAACGCAGAAAATTGGGCGTTCTGAAATAAATAAAATATTTACTTATACAGGGAGTCCATTTAGTGTGTAATTCTTCGATATCTCCTATATCGTGGATAGAAGGAAAACTTTAAAAATAAATATTAGCGGACTGTTGAAGACGCATATTTTAAAAGTATGTTTAAGTATACAGGGTGTCCATTTTTGGGTAGTTTTACGGGGTATCTCCGTTATTAGTAAAGATAGAAGGATGCTGTTTTCGCACCACTTTGCTACTTTTTTGCCAAACAGAAGATGCCGTAATCAGAATTTTTCTAGGCCGCCTTTGTTTTGATATACGGGATGTTTTTGAGAATTGTGCATTTTGGGACAACCCCCATATCTCGGTTACCCCGTAACGTATCAAAAAGAAATAAAATGTTCTTTTTGTAGCTTTTTATGTAGGAGTGACGTACTCAGATTTTTTCTACATTCAATATACAATATAATTTTCAAGGAAAAAGTCTATGCGCACTCGACAAAAACCGTATTTCTATATATAGCCGTTCAACCGGTCTATTACTACTGTCTCTCTCGTTGAAACTTATATATGTAGTTAAATATTATCGGAAAACGACGGTGAAATATTAAAATACAGAGACCTTTAATCCACAGTTTACGCTATTACTTCATAGATGGAGACACACACACAGTATCATTTTTCGGATGAATAAAACTTAAAAGGAATGTTTTTGCAAGTTCCCTGATCTCCAAATTGTTTTCTGGATTTAAATATGTTGTTGCGGTTTGTATAAAGTCGAAATACGAGGACAAACCCACGCCTACTTTGTGTTGTGACGTCACAGTAAGTGACTTATTCCTACTCTGTTGCGTGTCTTGACATACGTCAGAATTTCGGACGAAATGGCAACCTTGGAGTCCGTCAACTAACCTAGCAATCCCAATTTTTATTTTAATTTTAAGAAACTATATTAACTAGAACTAGAAGAAACATGAATTTGGAAAGCGAGGCCCTTTTTGATTTGTATGCTCTACCCGCAGAACCTCCAGAAATGCGTGACATTTGCGACACATGCGAGTAGGTGCAAATTTTTATATTTTCTCTGACAAAAGTGCATCAATTTGTTCTATTTTAGACGTCCAGCGAGTGTGTGTTATTGTAGTACAATCCCTAATCCTCCTCTATGCCCTAAAAGTAGAATCATTTTGTTACAACATCCTGCAGAAGAGAAACGGTGCCTTAGAACAGCTCCCATGTTGAAACTCGGTTTGGCTCCAGGAAAGTGCCTTATTTTTAGGGGAAAACGGTTTCCAGGACCTTACAACGAACTACTATCAATATTTGAAGATCTTGATACACTTTTACTGTATCCTAGCCCTATCGCCACTGATATATCAAAAGTAGTGCCACCAGATGTTCCAAATAAGGGGTATAACATAGTGATATTGGATGGTACATGGCCCCAAGCCAAAGCTATGTATACCTCCAGCCCTATGTTGCATAATTTAAGGCAAATTAAGCTTTTAAATATTAGTACAAGTGATTATATTATAAGGACTCAACCTGCTGATGGTTGTTTAAGTACTATAGAGACCGGAGCCCTGTGTCTATCAATTGTAGAAGGCAGTGATATTTTTAGAACACAGCTCATAGAGCCACTTAAAGCTATGTGTAAATTTCAGCTTCAAAATGGCGCTGTGTCTCATCAGAGCAAGGAGTTTTTGATTAAGAACAATTCATATCCGAAGCTGATAGGAAAAAGACTGAATCGGGTACTTAGAAATGCTGAAAGGTTACACAGTGATTTTAGTTAAGGGTAGATTTTTCTAGGGTGTGTTAGTTAATCTTGACGAGTTAAATTGTATAACAGAACACTATACTTATAAAAAAAAGTATGTATTTTCAATTCCAATTTGATAATATAAATATGTGCATAAAATTAAATACTTATCACAAAAATAAACTAAACGATATGTTGAAAAACCCCCTGTGTGATTAATTCCTCACATTCACTTCTAGGTAAATAATGTCTACTATCTTTCTTCAGCAATAGAACAGTTCCTTCAGACAATTCATATTTTCCATAGTCAATCAAACACTTCACTTCAATATAGAGAGCTTTGGGAGGCCTAAGATTTAAGCCCAAGTTAAGACCATCTTCGCCTAAAATATAACATTTTAAACACAATATTGCTAAAATAAATGTTGTAAATAACAGGCTACCAAGCTTCACACAAACCTATAGACCGCATATACTTCGTTAAGCTTCTAGAATATTTGGAGAACCACTCCACTTCACCAGCACTTAAGTTTGTCTTAATATCAGCTGGCAACACGCTTCCAAACTCCCATCTCATGGTCCTTAAAGTTCTTAGTCTATTGTAGTGGTATGCGATAAGGCACCGTACATTTCTTTTCACTGCTGTGGCGCCTACACGAAGAGTGGGGTATAGGGCATTGGTGTGGTTGGCAATGGCACTTTCATTGGCCACCGCTGTCCTAAAAGGCGTATAGTTATAATATATAAAAGCTTTACGCAAGAGTATTTACCCGTAGGTCTTGTTTTGATCATGTAGCTGTTTGATTTCTGTGCACACTTCTTTTACAGTGTCCAGCTGAAAAGAATGTAAAAATTAAATTGGCACACTTTCTGAGGACAATTAAGCTTACATCGTACGGTGGTAAAACTTCTTCACATCGAGATAATTCTTTAATTAAATTACAGGCTTTTTCTCCAAACATTTTTAGCTACACAAGAATATTTTGTAAATATAACCTATAAATTTTAAATTCCCGCGCTTTCTTCGAACAGCAGATTCGGCATGTACAACACTGCTAACTTCACATCTTTATGTGCGGGACGAATATAAACTCCTCACAAGTTAATATACATTACATTTTCATTATACCATAATGTATTTTTTGATTATATATGGCACTTTGAATGCTAGTTCCCTAAAACTATTAACATCTGGTGGAATCATGGAGCTGTAGTGGTCTGCGTTATACGGCTTATAACAATTTAAGAAATATATTATTTTTATTTACCTCAACTCCTGGCTAGTTTATAATATAAATTGTCATTTTACGTAGGAGTGTGTCATCCGTCATCAAAATCGTAAATAAATGTTGCCGGGAGGGGCAAAAATAAAGTGAAAGTTATCATTTTTGTGAAAATTTGGGTAAGAAAATTGCGCTAGAATATCTTTAAATTAAAGATATTGTCATACAAATCTGGGGCGTTAACAAAACATAACCTCAAAGGGGCCCAAAACCTTGAATATTTTTCATAATGTGGTAAGATAATTGATATTATAAATTAAGCTTATCTATTTTATACCGGAAAATCATTGGTCGTATCTATGTTATCTTTAAAACCTCTGCCACAGTTACTAGTAGTATGAATAACCCCTCCGCCTGCATAGCCTTTTCTTTGGGTGTACCCTAGAGGTCCCCTCGAGTAAGACTTACTTTTTTTTATATTTTTAGTATTCAGTAAGCCAAGGCTATCATGTGGAAAGCAGCTGCAGGCCAGCAGGTTAACATTAATCAAAATACCGACGACGACGAATGGGAAACGGACCCGGATTTCGTTAATGATGTTGACGAACAACAGCAAAGATGGGGTTCCGCTACCGTGGAAGGGTCTGGAAGAACTGCCGGAGCTATAGAGTGAGCATTTACAAATTTAATATATAAAAATATGCAAACTGTCATATTTTTTATTAGCATGGGTAAGCTGAGACGTGAAACTGAACAATCTGATGCTCTTAAGAAAAAGAAAGCTAGGGAAGAAGGCACTGATAATCCCTCCTTTGGTTATGGAGGAAAATTCGGTATTGAAAAAGATAGAATGGATGCTTCAGCGATGGGACATGAATATGTTGGAAAAGTGGAAAAGCACGCTTCGCAAAAGGATTATTCAACCGGATTTGGTGGTAAATATGGGGTTCAATCGGATAGAATTGATAAGGTTAGTGAAAAAACTAAGGAAGAGTTGTTAAAAGAGGGTACATTAAAAAGTGTCTGAAACTAGTCATAAGATGTGTATGTTTTTATGAATAGAATTGCAACATTTTCTTTAGAGTGCAGTAACTTGGGATCATAAGGAGAAAGTTGCAAAACATGCATCACAAAAGGACTATGCTACAGGGTTTGGTGGTAAATTTGGTGTACAAAGCGACAGACAGGATAAGTCTGCAGTAGGATGGGATCATATTGAAAAAGCGTCTAAGCATGACTCGCAAAAAGGTAAGTGTCAAAAGACCGTAAATGTTGTAAATGAAAACTAAATAAATTAGCTTACATGGGACCACAGAACAGTGTATTTCAAGGCAAGAGATTAGGTAAATAACACTGGATTTGTTTTCAGATTATGCAAAAGGTTTTGGAGGTAAATTCGGTGTGCAAACAGACCGGCAGGACAAGTCGGCCGTGGGCTGGGACCACCACGAAGCACCTCAGAAACACGAAAGTCAGACCGATCAAAAAATTGGATTTGGTGGGAAATTTGGTCTTCAAACAGATAGGTATGTATGGTTAATTTTAAAATCGCTATTATGACTTGTAAATTAGTTGAAATAAAGGTTTTTTGAATTCTTTACAAACCCGAATGTTATTTTAGGGTCGATAAATCGGCATCTAATTTCGATGAGCCTACCAAAGTAGGGACAAACTATACAAAGGTAAAACCGGACATTGCGGGGGCGAAACCTTCCGACTTAAGGGCCAAGTTTGAAAATATGGTAAGATAATGTTTTACTTTGCCTAAATATGTTTTTATGTAATTACATGACCCATACGTAATATGATGGTTTATAATTTTTTTTGCAGAGCTCTAAAACAAGCCAACCTACCTCGCAAGCGAGCTCGCCCGCACCCAAAGCGAGTGTTCATGCCAAAGCCGCACTTTTCACACAAAAAAATCAGGAAAATTCCATGCCGACGAGCCCGGAGAAATATGTGGTTCCCAAACAGATAGATTCGTCAAAGACCGCGTTTTTGACTCAAAATTCCGGCTCAGGTGATTTTATGTCAATTTTATTATACAGGGTCTACGCTAATAATTAATGGGACATGGAAAAACCACAGACTGCTGACGTAAAAATATTAGGATTTAATTATAATTACCTATATCCGAAAGGTAATATTAACTGAGATACAGGGTGTTAAAGTTGAAACTTCATTTCTGTTCTTCTCTAATAACTTTGAGAGAAACCAACGGTTTTTTACAAAATTTGGCAATTGTGGTTTTTTTAGGATGAGAAACTGATTTTTTGGTGAAATTTTAATGTACCGTGTAGGGGGCGCTGTCTGCGGTATTTTTTGCACATTTATTAGGTCATAACTTTTTTGTGCCTCAGTGTATTTAAGTTTTTAATGAAAATAATACTTTTCTCATATCTATTGCGTAAAAAAGGTATACTAAGTTCGGGTCGCCCAGAGTTACCGTTTCGGAGATATTTGCATTTAAATTGTTTAGTGCGTTAGCAGGTAAGCAAATAATATTTTGTTGCTTCTTACCAATTAACTTTTACATGACAATTAATATTCTAGTAATGATAATTGGGAATAATAAATACAACGATTGGATTGTTCTTTAATTAATTAAAATAACTTTAGCCCTAGAAAATATCTTGTCGAAGGAAACCAGCAGCAATCAAAAAAAAAAACTTACGCTAAACTCAAAAATGAAACATTTTCTGTTCCATAGCCACTTCATCTCTAAATTTCATTTGTTTTCTCAAAGGTCACTTCGAGAAATGAATTTTGTTTGCAAATTAATAGTAATTGGGCAGGGTGCACTAAACAATTTAAATGCAAATATCTCCGAAACGGTAACTCTGGGCGACCTGAACTTAGTATACCTTTTTTACGTAATAAATATGAGAAAAGCATTATTTTCATTAAAAACTTAAATACACTGAGGCACAAAAAGTTATGACCTAATAAATGTGCAAAAAATGCCGCAGACAGCGTCCCCTACACTGTACATTAAAATTTCGCCATAATATCAGTTCCTCATCCTAAAAAAACCATAACTGCCAAATTTTGTAAAAAACCGTTGGTTTCTGTCAAAGTTATTAGAGAAAAACAAAAATGAAGTTTTAACTTTAACACCCTGTATCTCAGTTAATATCAACTTCCGGATATAGGTAAGTATAATTAAATCCTCATATTTGTACGTAAGGAGTTTGTGGTTTCTCCATGTCCCATGAATTAGCGGACACCCTGTATGTACATGGTTTTTTTGCAAACTAGTACATTAAAAATTCTTTTAGAGTCTCAAGCTCAAGAAAAACACGTTCCGCAAAGAATAAACCATACGAAGATAGCTCAGTTTACCGCGGCCCAAACGGATTCTGACAACAGTAGCTCAAATAATGCAATAAAGGAAGAGCTGGAATTATTAAAACAATTGCAGAGGCAAAAGCAAGAGGAACCTGAAGAGTTAAGCGACGTCCGAAACAGCGGGAGCGACGATTACGAGACGTACGACACCGTCGCGCCACCTGCGCAATTTGTGCAACATGCGGTAAGTTACGAGCAATGAAATGCAACATGCGGTAAGTTACGAGCAATGAAATGCAACATGCGGTAAGTTACGAGCAATGAAATGCAACATGCGGTAAGTTACGAGCAATGAAATGCAACATGCGGTAAGTTACGAGCAATGAAATGCAACATGCGGTAAGTTACGAGCAATGAAATGCAACCTGCGGTAAGTTACGAGCAATGAAATGCAACATGCGGTAAGTTACGAGCAATGAAATGCAACATGCGGTAAGTTACGAGCAATGAAATGCAACATGCGGTAAGTTACGAGCAATGAAATGCAACATGCGGTAAGTTACGAGCAATGAAATGCAACATGCGGTAAGTTACGAGCAATGAAATGCAACCTGCGGTAAGTTACGAGCAATGAAATGCAACATGCGGTAAGTTACGAGCAATGAAATGCAACATGCGGTAAGTTACGAGCAATGAAATGCAACATGCGGTAAGTTACGAGCAATGAAATGCAACATGCGGTAAGTTACGAGCAATGAAATGCAACATGCGGTAAGTTACGAGCAATGAAATGATGAATCCTACTAACTTAGGTATATTTTTCTTTAAGGAACCCTCACCGCCACCTCCTAAAGAACCCGTATACGAGCCCCAGCCCCAGCCCCAGCCCTTGCCTGAAGCTTCGCCCACTACCGAGCAGCCCGAAGCTGAATATTATAGCGGCGACGAAATTGTGGATACTGGTATAATCGCCATCGCTCTCTATGATTATCAGGCGGCTGCGGAAGATGAAATATCGTTTGATCCCGATGATGTCATTACCCATATAGAAAAGGTAGAAACGGTGATGAATGTTTTTAAAATGGTCACTGTTTTGTTGATCTCAAGGGAGAAGTTCTCCGGTGACAGTTTTAAAAACGTCTTTCGTTGACGAGCGGTATTTCTCATAACCGCCACTATTCGCCCTCATGGCGCTGGGGTCAGTATGGCACAGCTGCATTGATAGTTGCCCACCTTCTATTTATATTATGGTTCCTAAAGTATTTTTTCTATTTGGGTTTCATAATGGCTACATTATGAAATGCAAAAAAATTGAATAACCTGCCACTTTATGAAACTGAATTTTTTTTTTATGTTGGCAGCAAGTAGGGTTCGAATTTTAGGCTTACTTTGATTTCGTTGAAATTAGTTTTCTTGGCATTATGGATTCGACAAAAAATTTTTATAGAAAACTTTAAAATACTAACCTTGAACCTTGCAAATAGATCATTTTTACTAGATATTTATCCGAAATACCTATACTCGGAAATATACAACATGCTGACGGTGTCCGTAAACTAATTTCTAGTGACACAACAAAAAAACATAACCTAAAAATAATAGAAATATCTTCCAGTTTATGCTCTATTTCTAGTTTTATTCAATAAAGTTCTATTTTTATTTTTAATTCATTATAGTATTATACATATTACTTTATACAGGGTGTTATGGAAATGACGTATTATATTTAAACCGGCAAATCCCGAGATGAAAATAAATTGATGAAAAATAACCGTGAATGGCGCTTTGAATTATTAAGCGAAATATACACTTTATATGAAATCTCAAAATTTACGTGGCCGCTCCTGAGGCCCTTCGTAATCAATATTTTATTGAGGCAGTCTCCAGGTTCAAAAGAGGTTAGCGCATTATAGCGATGTTGTCATATTGCAACACAGAATTCTAAACGCACGCGTTCAGTTTTTGACAACAAGACATCTTTGACGCGCGTTATCACTTCTTTTTCAAACTTTTTCGACAAATAAAACTACTAAACTAATTTTAAGGTACATACTCTCTTACCTTCGATCTTATTTTAAAATAATCCGTTTTATAATTAAATTCCATAAAATAATAAAACACAAAAAGTATGTTTTTCAACAGAATCAACAGTAGATAATATCACACAAATTTGAAATCACATCACAATATTTCTTATTATGAATTATTTCACAACAAAAAAAATCGGGCAATACAACTAACAAAACGTTTAAAATTCGTATACGTCAAGCACGTATCGTTCCACTCCCCAGTCTCGAAACATACTGAAGTATGAAGGGCGCGCCGCCAGTATTCAACCAAGGGCGAGACATGCGGTGTGATCTGACAACACTGTTAGTATACTCTAGTGACCACACAAGTATTGCCAACCCAAAAAGAAAATACTAATTCAAATGGAAAAAATCTACTATATTTTTTTAAGTTTGTCGGACTTTAAAGACCCAAATAGAAAAGTTATTATAAAATACACGGTTCATAAGACAATTAGAGCACTTGTACTTTAGAAAACTCCCCGCTTCGCGGGTCGTTTTGTACAATAAACGCGTGCTCTAAGATAATGTCTTATGAAACTTGTATCTTAATATACTATTGTCGATTGTTTCAGATTGATGAGGGATGGTGGAGGGGGTTATCCAAAGGAAAATACGGTCTCTTCCCAGCCAACTATGTTCAGTGCAATGACTCCTAAATTATATATTATTTTAAGGACAAAACTGTATTATTTACTATGTACTTATTATTTTATTATTATTATTATTATTTACTTAAGTATTGAAGATTGCTGATTAAAAACTGAACGCGCAGTTTACATATATCAATTTTGCGTTTTATCAGGTAATTGTTATCATGTTGGGTTATGTTATTGAGCTTAGAAGCTTCAAAGATGTATACATTCATTATATTCCTACAGAATAAATTTTGTATATTTTATTTAATGAAGTTTTAATTATTAGCATAGCATAATATACAGCGTCTGTCCAGATTTGGTTACCAAATTTTCTATTTCTATAATTGGCTTCAAAACAACTGATGGGGAAACACTATATTGGATGCAGCATAGACAAAGGAAGAGAGGGGACGCGTAAAACCAGAAGCTATTTTGTTACCGCCTGGCTCCTTATCGGATTTAGCAGTGGCGTTACATGAATATTTTCTTAGTATTATCCCAATACAAAATTATTTTTTATGGAATATGGAAGTAATATTTTTATTGAATTGAATTTGTATATTGTGTCCCTTACTGAGTACAAATGTTCTTCTGCTTCTCAATAATTTATGAATGCTTAGTAAATATTAATTTTATTAGCCAAAAATATAATTTCATATAGGAAAGGTTGTGAAATTTAAATATCTTTCAACTTTAGGGAAAATGTAAGATACAAAATAAAATTGGTCGATTCAAAATTTATTACAAAGAAGCAACAAAATGTAATTACTGGTAGTTTTGAAAATATTGTTGGCACAGCACCTCCAAGTAATCGTACTCTTTCCTCAACTTTATAAAAAAGGACTTCTCAAAATGCTCTGAACAAATCCTGTAGGCAGGAGAAGGTGTCCAATCTCTAAGTCCCATGTTCTGCACCCAAATGTTTGCTTTTTGTGGATCTTTCGGAAATCTAAAAACAATACAACAATGTGTGAGCTTAGTGGTTTAAAATAAGTTTTAACAGGACGCCATCCTTGTGAAACGACCTTCGCCTGAAGTCGTGTTTCTCAAAGACTATGACCTTCAACCAGCGGCGGCTCCTCCATTAGGTCATTGGGTCAATGACCTCCCTATAAAAATTTAGGAAATAAAACTTTTTTTTAAATTAGAATTTACTACAAATGTACCTACCTACTATAATAATTTACCTATAATATTTGAAACGCCCCCGTAAACGCAAGCGTGTAGTGCGATATTCAAAATTGGGCTGGGGCCGGTAATTGACCACGATAGCTTAAATGGAAACGAATTTAGCCGAGCTCTGACGATTCCGGCAAGCGGCAGAAACATACGCGAAGTTAACCGCCGCTGGGTCAACAGCCCGGTTTATTGAAAATCTGAATAAGATGTACATATGAACCTATGTCGTCTCATCATTAGTAATTATTAAATGCTTGGAAAAGAGATGGCAGGTTCCAGGTTGGACGTAGGTCGTAGGTCGCGCAACATTTTCATTTAGTCTACTATAATTTTGGTTGTAATAATTTGTCTTAATACGAATAGAAAAACCATTTATAAATAGTATTGCTAATTTTAATGAGCGTGTTATAACTCATTTTGCAAATGTTAAAGACCGAAGGGTTGATCTAAAATTTAAAATAGTTTAAAAAAATAATTTTTTCTATATTGGTATCAACTCCAAGCTAATTCGATGCCGTTTTTAGTATCGAACTGAGCTTGTCTCGAAACAATTTTATTTTATGATTGTTTGCAGAAAAAATTTCTAAAGTAGCGTCACACCTGTCAAGTTTACTTTCTTTGTAAAGCTGAACACAGCACTACAATATTTTACAAATTTAAAGCTTTGCAATTTCCGTTAACTCAGGAGGATTAAAATCATCTTGGTTCATATTGTTTAATTATTTAAGAAAATTTTCAGTTTTGCGAAAAAATGATAGACATGGATAATTTATCAAATGCTAAAAAATCATAATTTGATAGTACATATTACCAACATAAAATTTTCACATAAATATTTACGAAAGTTATATAAGTATAGCATGTATTTTTTAATATGGATTTTTCTTATTAAGAAAACGTAAAATAGAAAAAATAGTACCTATAAAGTACTTGTACTTTAATATACTATTCTTGTATCGCATATAGCGTAATGACCCCCCAATGAGATTGACCACGAGCCGCCACTGCCTTCAACGATTCAAGACAAACGTTAATCGCTTTCTTTAAAAAAATAACACTGGTATACATTCGAAATAATATAATGTTTTCACTAATAATTAACCAAAATTAAATAAGAAATAATTTAATTTTGTCAAAATATACAAATCATGCAGGTACGCCAATGAGTGATACACCCTCTCCAAGGGCAATTACCTGGTTCTCATTAGAAATCTTGAATGAAAAGTGCAACAAATCTAGTACAAATTACAAAGAAAGGTAGCTTTAACTATGGCCTTAATCATAGTTTCAAATAATATATACTGCTAAACTTACAAGGGAGATATCTAATATAAAATAAATGCATGCAAGAAATACAATTTGAATATTTACCGATGGAAAGTAATTCCAAGCTTCTTTCGTTCATTATGGCTTTTACAGTCATAGGCACAACAATTCACCATTTTTCTGTAAATAAACTGAATTCTTATAATAGCTCTTCTCACCACAAATCACCAAAATACACTTGGTGCCACCTCGATTGTCTGGCTCCCTATCAATGGCGGTGGATCAATTTTAGGTAACACTTTCTGCGACGGCCCGTAAACCGGAATTATTCCTCCCCTCTCTTCCTTTGTCTATGGGATGCAGGATGCAGGTATATTAAGACCTAAGCTTTTGTTAGACCCTGTAGAATAAAAATCGTTTGGGAATCCGTGTATTTCTGGTTGCCACCACATGGGACTCTCATCGTTTAAAATTGCCACCTACACGCATTCGTCACAAGATGGCGCTCGGCGTCATCGACCTTCCGTCTCTTT
This sequence comes from Barypeithes pellucidus, assembly GCA_963991005.1. Lineage (NCBI taxonomy): Eukaryota > Metazoa > Arthropoda > Insecta > Coleoptera > Curculionidae > Barypeithes > Barypeithes pellucidus. The sequence goes on along the minus strand of OZ022565.1, from coordinate 11,822,011 downwards.
CCCGTCATTATCTCGTTCCATTTTAGTTTCAGTTTTCTCAAGTAGATTGTGGCGATCAGCCATGTTGGGTAGTGTCGGCGAAAAAACTGTTTTCACGTAAAAACTCGATATTTTAATCAGTGTGTGTGTCGTTCAGTGACCTCAGTTATTTGGATTAACATGACGACCCTCACGGAAACCATGAACTGGGGCACGGAGCTCTGGGTAAGTTAACGTACCCAATTTTACATAAGTGAATGTAGGCAATCATGGGACGAGAAAAAATAAAAATACCTGTACGTTTCTATGACAACGATTAATTGCATTGTCGCGAACTAATGTTCGATATGGCATTCATCCGTTCTCATACTCAAAATAGGGGAAAATATCGTCGTTTTTCGCAGATGTCAAGCCCGAAAAGTGGCAAAATGGGTCGTGTGTCGGTCACAGGTTAACCGTCTGGGCTCGAAACGGTCAAATCTCGAAACCTGTCCTCTAGAGGTGACTAACAAGTATTTTATATACCTGGGGCAGGTGCGATTAAAATTCAGGTGAACATTTCACATTATATTATTTTGTTTTTAACATATTTATGACGGTTTGTTGTCAAACGATATGTCATATTTTAACATTCCTAATTAAATTCGAATTCTTTAAATTGTTAATGACTATACTTATGTAAATATCGGTAAAAATAAGATAAGTAGGTATACCTATGTATAATGTATGAAAGCATCCTCTTTTTGTGTTGTTTCTTTTACATATTCATAGATATCAACCTCATGTTCCTTGTAACGGCATTTTACATTTTTATAAATAAGTGATGAATTGTTGAACATTTATAACCATTTTATACAGTTAAACATCTCCTATGCTAGAATTAAATTGTCAATTAGGTTGGCAGCTGATTAAACATATTATGACTATGCTGGCAAATGTCACATCTCAATTAAAAGTGTCAAATCATTAGACAAAAAGTCCTGTAATTTAGTTGACGGTCGATGTGTTTTAATTTATTAAATTGACAACAATTCCATTCTTTTGTTTAAATTCCTTGGGAAACGTGATTTTTTTGTTCTTATGCAAGACGTATTAATTTTAAAGCAGCATTGTTTACAATCTTGCAATCTGGTTGAAAAAAAATCACGTCCAAAACTTTCTTATCGTATTTAAGTAACACTTAAACTTCCGTTTACTTAAACCAGAATTATAATGTATTTTATTGTATTGATATTTGATATGAAGGACGTGGTTTTTGTCGAAAAACAAGTTTATAATCACATGGGTATGGGATTGCATTTTGAAATTCCAATAAAGAAAATGGGTGGTGGCGCAAATGACGTCACCATTCCTTCCTGGGCTTTACCAAAAAACCGCATCATATTCATAATAATGCAAAATTATTCAGTAAACAATTTTTAAGCTAAGTGTTTTGTAAAGGCACGTTACCTTACATTAAATTATAATAAAACCGCTTTTCCGTGCCCTTTTTGGAACGTCACCCTTAAGAAAATAGACGCGTGGCACTAGGGTGAGATTCATTTGTTTTCGAGGGTGACTCATCGAAAACCGATAAAATGCGCAAGGTAACTTGATTTTCGGTAAGGGAATTTCCTTCGTTTCGTAATTGCTTGAGTCATACACTCGCATCTTTTTTTTGAAATTGTAGACGTTATTTGGTTAGATAGAACGGTAATAATCATATTGCTAAACTTGACAATACAAAATGCAACATCCAAACGGAGAATACACATTTATGTCAAGATTCCCGATAAAATAAAGGCCGTTTAAAGATAAGATAGAGAATCTAATGAAAATGTCAACAAATGATTGGTTCTTGTTAGTGGTTTGTTTGTTTATTTACATTGGGTATCGGGCCACACAAGTCTCGTAGTTCAGTTTGGTTCTCGGCACTAGAAGAAAAATATACGGGGGAAGTATAGTATGGGTGATCTCGAACGTTAGTCAATATCTCAAAGACTATTAGTCGTGATAATATAAATTGTTTGTTTGAAGTTCAGAGACATTTTTTTTTTATAATCAAACACAAGCACTATAGGAAAAATCCTCTGGGAGTGGTGCGTGTGCGCAAAAAACGATTCACGTTGGTTTTGAATCGTTGGAGGTTATAGTCGTTGGGAAAAACGACCTCGGGAAGGTCGTTCCATAAGGATGAAGTCCTCCAGTTGAAAGTGTTCTTAAATAGTGAAGTTCGAGGAGTACTCAGCTTAACCACATATGGATGGGCGGCAGTGATTCGTCGTGTATTTCTGCTATTCGTCGCTCTGGGCGGAATTAAGAGGGCAAGGTCAGCCGAGCACCTTCCATGAAAATATCTGTAAAAGAGAGTCAAATCCCCAACCTGTCTTCGATGTTCTAGGCTGTCGAGGTTCTTCGTCAGCTCGTGGTCTCTGATCAGACGAATGGCCCTCCTTTCGATGGAATCCAGTAGCCGAAGAGTATGTTTGAGTGCAGAGCTCCAGACATGAGAGCAGTACTCTAGTGATGGTCGAATCTGGGCTTTGTATAGTGTCAAAAGTTGTTGAGGTGTGTACAACTTTCTGGTTCGGAAGAGTACCCCAAGCTTCAACGTGGTTATGCCAACAGATATTTCCTCCCAGATTGACGCCCAGCAAATTAATAGATGAAGCCAGTTGGGATTGCGTGCCCGTCCATGACTATATCCGGTTCTGTAATGTTAACCTTTTTAGAGAAAACTGCTGTCTGGGTTTTTTAGCGTTAAATTCGACTTGGTTACTGTCACCCCAAGCCAAAATTTCTTCCAGATCTTTGTTGAGGCGTGATACTTCATGCTGTTTGCGAAGATGTGCGTCGGCAGCCGATGTTTGCGCATTCAAAGAGATAGATGAGATAAGTGTGCTATCGTCGGCAAAACTAAATATCGGATTTTTCGTTTTCACTAGAAGGTCGTTAATGTAGAGTAAGAAGAGAGTGGGATACAATATGGACCCTTGAGGAACACCGGCATTGATGGTGAAGGTGTCTGAGAGAAATCCGTCAATCGCCACTTGCAGAGAGCGGTCCTTAAAAAAGCTAGACAACCATTCACAGAATCGACTGGGATACCATACTATCGCAGTTTACTTAGAAGCCCCTCATGCCAAACACGATCAAAAGCTTTAGAAATATCCAGTGCAACAGCCCGAGATTCCCCATGATGTTCGATTGCGTTGTTCCAAATATGGGTGACATAGGCTAGAAGATATCCAGTTGATCTGGACCAAAAAAACCGAAAACCATATTGATGATTTTATTTATATCTCAACGTTTCGCCTGGTTAATATCTACAGTCGTCTTCAGGTGAATACTGTATTCGCTCAATAATATACAGGGTTAGTCGGAGTCGAATAATCCCGACCAACGCCCCTGTTAATATTGGAGGTAGGTTTTGTTTTATAAATACCTACAACTTCACCGATAGGAAATAGGTGTGTGCGGTTTCACCCCTCTGTGATCACAGAAAGTAGTTTTTATTTTTACGGTGTGGTGGTGCGTAACGAACCCTAACCATTGCTATATTTAGAAAGAAGACAGAGACCTAAAATGTACTTTATTGGGGAAAAGTTTTATACCTACTGATATGCAAGAAAAACGTATTATTTATACACATTCAAATATAATACAGTAGGAAATAATGAGCGAACTTATACTAAGTATTAAGTTTAACTTTGAGACACCGCGTATATTTCGAGATTGAATTGCATATTTCGCTACGTTGTTAACATTGTTAGCATAATTGCATAAAAGCAACCGAACGGCGTTGACCTTGACCTTCGTTTTCCCAAGTCTGCGAAAACGTTCTCGAGCGAGCTAGAAGCGCGCAATCGGCGTGCGATTTTCCTCAAACGTTGAGTTCTAGAAGATTTTTGTTCCCGGGAATTATCGGTTGAATTTAGAATTATATTATGCGAAGAGTTAGGAATAAACAGTCTTTCGGATGAAGTGACTAGTGACAAAACCTGAATATTTATTTATCCGCATTGACTTGAAACAAACGTGGACCTTTCTATCTTCTTTGTATAGTTGTTGCAGAATTATACCGTTGACTCTTACTGCCATAAATAAACTACCTGATTAAACCCTATTGTATACGCCTGAACCTCTTCAAAGCTCAATAAATGGGATCAGGGCCGGCTTGAAAATGTATACCACACCACATGATTTATTTTTATAATTTAAAATAAATAGATAGGTATTTTTAGTTTTAGGTACCTATAATAAATGTAAAATAATGATAACAATAAAATTAATGATAATTGAAAATAATATAATTTAAAAGTATAACTATTAGGATAACAAGTACAATAAAAATTAATTAAATTCTAAGAAACTATTGATAGTTTATTCAAAATTTAACTCTGTATCATCACATCTAAGCCTAAACTTATAATTACGGGTTGAACATTTGTAATCATACAATTGTAAGAATTTTCCACCTTAAATACATGCTGTACACAGTTTTTCCAGCTGTCTGCAGAAATTTTTCTTACTTCGTTTTTAATTAATTCTACTACAGATGCATTTAATGTAGGAGAAATATTATTTCTCCTAATATTGGATTTTAATTGGTGCCATATTAGCTCAATAGGATTGAATATACAATAGTACGGAGGAAGACGCAACACTGTATGTCCATTTTCTGCTGCAAGTTTGTCACACTCGTATTCCTTATTTATTTTAAAAGCTTTTAATACTTCTAGAAGTTCTCGTTTTTTGTAAGTTTCTTCAAAATATAAATCATTTTCAATCATAAGATTTTGAATTTCTGCTTTTGTATTATTAGAATTGGGAATGATTTTTGCTTGCCGACTATGATAACTAGCATTGTCCATTACAATGAAGCTATTTTCAGGTATATTTTTAAGGAGTTTATGTTTAAACCAATCTTCAAAAAGTTGTGCGTCGGTATCTTGATGGTAGTCTAAAGAAGAACCTGCTATGTTTTTAGCTGAAAGCAACAGACAATTTGGAACAAACCCGTTCTCTGAACCAGCATGTAATATTGTGATTCTTTTGCCTTTATTTGATGGTGCCTTGGTTTGACATTGTTTGGAAGAATCATCCCAACCTTTTCTTGGAGTGTCATGGGTATCGAACTATGTTTCGTCATGGTAAATAATTGGACGATTTTCTTCTCTAAATTGTTTAACAGCTGTTAAATATTTAAGTCTCCATTCCCGTAAACATTGAGATTCCATTAATGTTTGTCTTTAACAATGCTTCGGTATTTTAAACCCATTTTACGCAATATTTTCCTAAGGCTTGAAAGGCTACAAGAGATATTTGTTTCGTCTTTAATCAGCCGCTCTTTGAGGGAAATCAAACTGGGTACAGTTTGTGCCTCATACATTTGGTAAATCTTTCTTCTTAATAAATCCATGTCATTTTCGTCAATGCTTCTAAATGTGCCAGAATTACTCCGATTTTTTCTAGGATTAACAGGTTTAAGTACTATGTATCTTACCGAAGATAAAGGAGTTTTTGTCAAAGTAGACGTATCTGCTAAAGCATCCATCGAATTAAAATTTCTACTCAACAACGATTGATACACATTTTTAATTATTAGTTTGGCATCGGTAGATAAATGCTTTCTTTTAAAAATGACACTTGAAGACCACACACCCCTATCAGCAAAATTCCAAGGAGGCCACATTCTACCACTAATAAGCCTAACTAAAAATTACTCGCCGGAAAACCACTAAAGATTAAAATTATTAAAAATCACTTTGTATTTATATATGCATCAGGCATAGGTATAAATTGAATTTGTATAGGTACCTGGTTCAGCTCTGCTCGAAAAGGTTTTAAAATTTGGGATTTCCTTATTTATTTTATAGTCGAAGGGTTAATGAGGTTTTATTGCAGTCAAAAGATCAACGGTATAATTCTCCAAATACTATACAGGGTGTTATTTTGATTAGTCATCAAACCCTGCCCAATGTCAATAATAAGTCATCTTACAAATAACTTTGCCGAAGTAAAGACCAAAAGCGACCCAGCGGGTCATTGCTTTTCGTGAATTAAAATTATGACCTAGTCAATGGTAAATTATGACTATTGTTACAATAAAATGTTCATGTTTATGGAAATATTCAAATTTGAATATTTAACCAGTTTAACAACAGTTAATCGACCTTATTTAACAAATCCGTAATTAATGACATTTATGGTACAGATGTTTACATAAACATGCAAGAAAATAACGTATTTTGGTGTCGGCAGATACTTATTTACATGATAAAATTGCAAGTGTTTCGGTTTAACTGCGGAAGAGCTTGATGGTTACCGATAGGGAATCCAATCCCGCACCCAAACTTTAATCCCGCAAACCTGCGGGATTGAGCCCATCGATCCCGCGGGATTTGCGGGATAGCAAACAATGAAGTGCGGTATTTTTGGTCGACGCGTCGGGGATTCCCCGCCATGCTGGGCTATTGAAATTACGTTAAACAGAAGAGTTTTCTTGCGTACGTGCGAAAGTAAGAGCGTTATTCTACTAGTATCTAGTGACATTTATCAAGTGGTTGAATATAATACATGGAATTTAAACAGCAATCACAAAAATGAGTGTCAGTGTAATTTACAAAGACAATAAAGGTTCAAGTTTAGTTTAGGGATCGACCGATACCGATATCGGTATCGGTATATCGGCCATATCGGCCTTCTTGGCCGATATCGGTATCGGCCGATATATAACCACGATATCGGCCTATATCGGTATCGGCCTAAAAAAATTAAAATTGCTTAATATTTCAGTTGCTAAGCCTTTTTTTAAAGAAATTAAAACAGAAATACTAAAGAAAAATCAAACAACAAACAAACAAATTCATTCTTATTGAAAATTTAACAAAAAAGTCATTAAAAATGTAGAAGTAAAGTAACACACTAAATTAAACAAATTAATATTTAAAGTTAAGTTTTGGCAAGTTGTAATGTAACAGAATTAGGCTTTCTGCTCTTTCCGGAGTTAGACGATTTCTTGCGCTTTCATAAACATTTCCGGCTGAAGAAAATAGCTGTTCACTAGCAACACTACTTGGCGACGACGCTAAATATATTATTGCAACTTTATACATCAATGGAAAAATGTCTTTTTTTTGCGCCCACCAAGTCAAAGGATCTTCATTTCTTGATATTTTTTCTAATTTCTTATACAATTCAATCTCATCATCAATTTTATTCATCATATCATCAGTACTTCTCTTATATGACACTGATTTACTTGTCGTCATACCAGTAAGTTCATCAAAAGTATTCCAAAATAAACTATGAGAAATTGAGCCCGGGACATTTTCCTGAATTTGTTGGTTTACCTCGTGTGATTTTTTGGCGATTTTCGCTAAAGGAACATCATCGTCGCTTACTTCAGATTCTCCTGCATTATCTTCCAGCAAGTCTGAATTTTGCCCATTAATTTTTAAAAGTTCTTTTTTAAAATCTGCTCTTCTCGGGCCGAATGGCCGGGCTTTGTTAAATTCGGGGAATTACCGCATTCATTTTTATTCCGGTAGGTGATTTCACAAAATATTGAATTTGCTCTGCATTTTTTTTAGTGATTTTATGGTTAATCCATGTAACGGTAACAGTATATCATTATAAATCACTTTTACCTCATTTATAAAGCAAACAAATTACGACAAAATTTTATGGCCGATATATCGGTATCGGCCGATATCGGCTATGAGTATATCGGTATCGGCCACAAAAAATCATATCGGTCGATCTCTAGTTTAGTTTGGAATTATTTTTTAAAGTCTGAAGATTGTGTTACAGCTAAATGTAAGTTATGCCCTAGCATTATCAAAATCTCTGCTTGTTCCACTAAAGGTCTTCACACCCACTTACAAACAAGCAGCAAGCAAGCAGCGGTAGTGTTGATATTGATAAAATAACACAGGAAATTAAAGCTAGTACCAGCAGTTCGAGTAGTTCGTTTAGTTCTATTGCTAAGCTCTCAGATGTTAGTGTTTCTTCTGTGCTACCTAAGAAAATGAAAATTACAGATTTCCTTTCATCTGAGAAAAAAGTTTCTATGGAGGAAAGAGTGTCTCGAATGGTAGCTAAAGATGGTATACCCTTTGGAAAGTTTATCACATCGACCGATATGCGCCAACTATTCGAATCAGAGGGCCACAAATTGTGTAAAATCTATTCCGCCGACAAGTGTCGAAGCTGAACGTGCGTTTTCAGCCGCAGGATACATGTGCAATAAAATAAGATCAAATCTAAAACATGAAACATTAAACATGTTATCTTTTCTCCGAAAATACTTTCAAAATCAATGTAACCGTTAACCTAGTCGTACTGTTTTGTACCTACATGCAATAAATATTTTCCTGCTACTCTACTCTGTTTCTAATTGCATACAACAACTTTTTATTAACATACCGCACCCGCAAATCCCGCACGTCTAATCCCGCAATGTCAATCCCGCATTTGCGGGATTGGATTCCCTAATTACCGAATAATGTCTCATATGATTCAATAGCCAAAGGTGCAATTGGTAAGCTTGGGACTGAACTTTCATCTCTTCTCTCCGTTTTACACCATTACATCTTCTTATGGACATTCCGCCTTCTTTCCTTGTACCCTTCCGCTGTGATGTATGGATTTTCATTCTTTATCTCCAATGGAATTTCTTTTCGTAAAATGTTAAAAAAATTGTAATTTATTCACATTGTACAACTGTTTAAAGGCATATTAAATTAACTGGGAGTGTCCAGCAGCCCGGGCTTTATTAATTCCAGTAACAATCTTAATAATAATCTAATCAACTTTAATATATTCCTTAATATACCGTATTAGTCACAAGTAATGCCACTAAAATAGCGTCGATTAAAGTCTGTATATCGTATTTTGAACATTGTAATGTGCGCAATAAATCTGTGGAACCAAACGTTGTGACTTTTAAAAATAACTAGTTTCATTTATAGTTTTTTGAGATTTTCATTGCCATAACTGGAATTAAAAGTTTTGTTAGCAGTAAAATCAGTTTTTCAAATGTTTGTTATATGCTTTTATTTTAACATGTAGCATCTCCCCTCTAACATAACCACGTTGTGGCAATCGCCAAGATAGCTTCTCAGAAGCTTTGGGTACTCTTCCGAATCAGAAAGTTGTACACGCCTCAGCAACTTTTGACACTATACAAAGCCCAGATTCGGCCATCACTAGAGTACTGCTCTCATGTCTGGAGCTCTGCACCCAAACATACTCTTCGGCTACTGGATTCCATCGAAAGGAGGGCCATTCGTCTGATCGGAGACCACGAACTGACGAAGAACCTCGACAGCCTAGAACATCGGAGACAGGTTGGGGATTTGACTCTCTTTTACAGATATTTTCATGGAAAGTGCTCAGCTGACCTTGCCCTCTTAATTCCGCCCAGAGCGGCGAATAGCAGAAATACTCGACGAACCACTGCCGCCCATCGATATGTGGTTAAGCTTAGTACTCATCGAACTTCACTATTTAAAAATTCTTTCATCTGGAGGACTTCATCTTTATGGAACGACCTTCCCGAGGTCGTTTTTCCCAACGAATATAACCTCCAACGATTCAAAAACCAACGTGAATCGTTTTTTACGTACACGCACCACTCCCAGAGTGTGTTTGATCAAAAAAAATTATTTTCTACCATTTTTAGTGCTTTATTTTATGGTTTACTTAACGGGTATTGAAACGTTATGTATAGTCAAATTGAGGTGTGTCTGTCGTTCTTACGGTGTTACATGATACTTTAAGATGCCTTTTAGGCCCTTGTTTGTATTTGTAATGTTTGTTTGTGCTGAAAATGCCGAACCAGTTAGATATTTTACCGCTTTACTTCGTCGAATTTTAGGGAGAGACTAACCATAATTAAATTCCCCCTGCGTTTAATAGCGATTATTTTGTTTTTTTGTCGCGCATCCAATAATTAGGTGCTTTGATTGTTTTGTTTTTCGCTACGCACCTCGATTAATCACGCTAAAAATTTTTATAAACTTAATTATCGTTAAGAGAAGTAATTGAATGGTTTGCCGTTATTAAAATTGGTTCGCAGCAAAAAATTACCATTAAATCATTTGATCAGCATAAAAAGATCTTGCTTGCAATAAATAAATATCGGGCTGCAACACTTGTTCCGCAAAAAATGCTACAAGCTGTCAACAATTTAACCGATATCAGTCCGCTTGTAATATCATGTGTTCGCATAATTAACAGTCGAGCTGCGAAATGATTATTTGGTCAGCAAGATGTTAGAATTGGTCAGTAGAAAGAAACATGTTTAGAAGCAGTTTACTTCAGAGGTTTGCATATTAAAAGAATGGTTATCAATATAAATCATTGGATTGCGTTTGTTTTGAATAATCGGCAAAGTTCGTTATTGTGGGCGGAGTTGCTAATTGCGTGCGTGTGTTTTCATTCGGTGTAGCAGTCAAGGCCCAAAGGGTAGCGGGGGCGGGTTTTCACTTGTTTTCCCAGGGCACTGTCACTATTTCACGTTTTATTGCTTTTTTTTTGATGACCAAGATTAAATATTTTGCTTACCCGCTGATTGCTTACCAATATCTGATTAAAAGTGGATCGCTCATAGCAGCTTATATATTTAATTTGCGTACCAAATTAATTTAGAGCACTCTAGTATGACATTAATTACTGACCGATTCAGAAATGTTTGCTGTCCATAAGTTGCTGACCAACTAGCCATTTTGGCTGACCTATTACATTTTTCTTTTTCGGAAAAAATAAGAATATTTTGCTAACCAGTTAAATGAACAAACCCTAATGTTAATAGGAATGAGTTTCGATTTCAATTTAATTGTTTTAATGACGAGAAAAACCCAAAAGACCGTTTTCATGTAGAATTGACCGGGTTAATCAGAAAAAATATCCATAATGAGAGGCTCGCTACTTTTTTTTGTAAAAATCAGGGAACATGTTTGCATGGACGCCAGTGGTGGTTTGGTTTGATATCCTATTAAGAGTATTTATCAGTGGACCGCGTGGTCCGATTTGGGATTTCGCCGGGGAACATCATAAATCATTGTTATTTGACAATGAGACAACATCGCCATTTCAAGACACGACGAGCCAGCGCGCTGGCCGGCTGTATCGAGGGAGTAGGAGACGTTTTCCATATTTGTCCGCCTTAGATCACGCGAAGCGTTGCCACGTTAGATAGTTGCGATTTTAGATATTTTTCCTGAAAACCTCGGTGTGACATTTTTTTGCAATAAAACTCAGCTGTGAAATTAATTGAGATTATTGATAGTGCATGCAATACTTTCAAAAATGACTGTATATCCATATTTTATTAATTGTTGAAAAAGAAAATTCTTTTTCAAAAATTCAAGATAATATACAGTATGTTCCTTAATGACGTGCTAATATTTCAGGGTGTGATTCCTTAGGTTATTTTATAAAGAAAAGTTCATATGAACATATGTCCGCAACGCCTTAAATTTTTTGCTAAAGGGTGTTGAATTTTTATTTTTTAAATGGTTATTTTTTAATATCTCCGAAAGTACTTTAGATATTATTTTTAATTTTGGTGTGTGTTAATTGGATATAGAGCCACAAATTTTAGTTAGAAAAGTTATTCAATTGTCCCACCAGTGGCGTCCCTGCAAACGTATCCTCTGATATTTTTTTACAAAAAAGATGGTACGCCGCTGACATTTTTCCCTGTGAATATTTTTTCTGATGAGCCTGGTCAATTCTACATGAAAACGGTCTCTTGAGTTTTTCTCGTCAGACGCACCGTTCTTGACTAAATTCAAATTGAAACTCATAATTATTAACATTGATAAAATATTAATGATAAATTTTGTTTTATGAAAATTTCAATATTTGAACGAGTGGGCAATTCGATGCGAAGACGGGCGGAAGCATGCCTCTTAAGTGAAGGTGGCCATTTCCAACAATCTTTATAAAACAAAATTTATCATTCATATTTTATCAATGTTAATAATAATGAGTTTCAATATGAATTTAGTGGCTTTAGTCAAGAACGGTGCGTCTGACGAGAAAAATTCAAGAGACCGTTTTCATGTAGAATTGACCAGGCTAATCAGAAAAAATATTCATATGGAAAAATATCAGTGGCGTACCATCTTTTTTGTAAGAAATATCAGAGGACATGTTCGCAGAGACGCCACTGGTGGAACAATTGAATAACTTTTCTAGCTGAAATTTGTGGTTCTATATTCTATTAACACATACCAAAATTGAGAATAATATCTAACGTACTTTCGAAGATATTAAGAAATAACCATTTAAAAAATAAAAATTCAACACCCTGTAGCAAAAAATTTAAGCCGTTGCGGACATATGTTCATATGAACTTTTCTTTATAAAATGACCTAAGGAATCATACCCTAAAATATTAGCACGTCATTAAGGAACACCCTGTATGTAGTCATGTGGTACCATATTTCGAAGCTAAATTTAAAATTTTAACAAATTCTATCCAATAGTTGTCTTGTAGTTTGTCACACCTTTTTACCTTGATGGAGGTCACTGGTAAAGTGCTCTTAACACACACCAGAATTGACAATAATGTCTAAAGGACTTACGGATATATTAAGAAAATAAATTTTAAGCCTTTATGTTCATGTGAACTAAAATTACACTCTGAAATAATGAACATTTTTACTCCTAACTGTACATTTTCATTAATTTGTCAATTAAGTTTTTTTTATCAAAAAATACAAGAAGCGACATCATCAATGTTTGGAAATCAGTCGACGACTTCCTGAGTAGACAAGGAAATGTTGACCTTTTGCTACAAATATTTTTAGTTCTGTCTGCCCGTGCAGCGTACATCTACCGGAACTGCGATAATCGGAACTGAATTACGATATTTTTATTTGTTTTCTGTTATTTATATTTGTTTGGATGACGATTAAGTTGAAATATTATTTCGTAAAGTATACATAGACTGGGTTAAACGTCACCTGATAAGAAGAAACCGGATCAATTAGGTAAAATGTTTACGTCATACCAACAGCACTATATCGGCAGAAATGTTCGTAGGTTATAAAACTATTTGAAGATTTATGGACAAGAAACAAAATCTTGTCTCTGTTTTTTTTTTTATTATGATCAAACACAAACACTATAGGAAAAATCCTTTAGGGCCCTCTGGGAGTGGTGCGTGTGCGCAAAAAGCGATTCACGTTGGTTTTGAATCGTTGGAAGTTATATTCGTTGGGAAAAACGACGTCGGGAAGGTCGTTCCACAAGGATGAAGTCCTCCAGATGAAAGAATTCTTAAATAATGAAGTTCGAGGAGTACTAAGCTTAACCACATATGGATGGGCGGCAGTGGTTCGTCGTGTATTTCTGCTATGCGTCGCTCTGGGCGGAATTAAGAGGGCAAGGTCAGCCGAGCACCTTCCATGAAAATATCTGTAAAAGAAAGTCAAATCCCCAACCTGTCTCCGATATTCTAGGCGGTCGAGGTTCTTCGTCAGCTCGTGGTCTCCAATCAGACGAATGGCCCTCCTTTCGATGGAATCCAGTAGCCGAAGAGTATGTTTAGGTGCAGAGCTCCAGACATGAGAGCAGTACTCTAGTGATGGTCGAATCTGTGCTTTGTATAGTGTCAATAGTTGTTGAGGTGTGTACAACTTTCTGGTTCGGAAGAGTACCCCAAGCTTCTGAGAAGCTATCTTGGCGATTGCCACAACGTGGTTATGCCAAGACATATTTCCTCCCAGATTGACGCCCAGCAAATTAATAGATGAAGCCAGTGGGATTGCGTGTCCGCCCATGACTATATCCGGTTCTGTAATGATAACCCTTTTAGAGAAAACTGGTGCCTGGGTTTTTTAGCGTTAAATTCGACTTGGTTACTGTCACCCCAAGCCAAAATTTCTTCCAGGTCTTTGTCGAGGCGTGATACTTCATGCTGTCTGCGAAGATGTGCGTCGGTAGTCGATGTTTGCGTATTCAAAGAGAAAGATGAGATAAGTGTGCTATCGTCAGCAAAACTAAATATCGGATTTTTAGTTTTCACTAGAACGTCGTTAATGTAGAGTAAGAAAATAAATAGCTGACACCGAATATAAAATTATTCAAATTTTGGTAAAACAAGTCGGCCGTTTACTAGAAATATAAAAAATATAATTGATAGGTATTTTTCATATTTTAATTGGGCTGATTGATTCATGAAATTTTAGGGTTTTGACTATTGGAATAGGAAGTAATAAAAAAATGAAGGCAACCCAGACAGAATACAATTATTACAATTTGTTTTTTGCCTATGTATCAGCTTTATCCTACACACTTTGGAATATATAAATAAGTAATGTAAATCTATAATATTTAACAATTGTCTTGCTTAATATTCAAACGTCGTCGTATAGCATGTAACCGCGCCGGCCGTCGCCAATCACAATGAACGTTTCGGAATTTCATACGTTGTTAGTCGTGTAATAATTTAAATATTACCGGTAAGTGGACTTATAGGCTATCGGACACAAGGTGAAATAATTAATTCTATATACCACTATGTATGTAGTTTACATCAGTTTTCTCACTTTAATATTTTTTCGAATTACGCCAAGGAAATTGAACATTTTTTTTACGAATCGTTTGTCCCCGAAAAACCGAATTAAACCTTTTTGTACTTACTTGAGGTGTGCGTTTTGTTAATTATTTACTATAAATGGGCCCAATTTTCCCAACTTTATACGGAAAACGGTATATTGTGTTTTACCATTTAATATTTTAAGGGTGCGTCGTAAGAGTGGCGTACGTTTAGCGCTTAAGCAATAGTAGGTAACTTTAACGTTCTCCTACGGCGCGTTTTACGTAAGACTTTTTTTTATAACCCCCGTATAACCAATTTTCCCTTTAGGTTTTATTTGAATTTAATTTAATGAGATTATTAAGTAGATGGCTATTTTTGTAAATTTGATTTTGTCCCCATTTTTGAATTCTATCCAGAGGTGAATTTCCCACCCAGGAATTATTTATTTAATCATTAAGTTTTGAATATATACAGGGTGTCCGGGAACATGTGGGATATCTCCCGGATATGAAGAAAACACGTGAAAAGAATACTATAGGTTCATATAAACTTCTTTCGTATCGGCCTCCTCTTCGGAGATATGGGCTCCCAAAGAGCACCAATGGAATCAAGTTTTTTACACATAATTATTGAACCACCTGGTATATTTCAATTATTTTTTAATATGATGTATACCAGGTAAGACCCGTCAAATTACTACCCAAGAAACTGTTGTGAATTACTCACAGCTGCAGGGACGGACTAGCTGTAACACTCATGGGCACATTTCTTTACGCCCTGTATGATGAGAACTTTGGACAATGTTTTTTACATACCTTTAACTATTGGCTAAAAATTAAGTACTCTTCATTCATGTCGCTAATCCTAACCGTTTTCGAAAAAACGGCATTTCATATACATCATGTGCTTCGGGTATTTCAATAAAAGATACATCTTTGTTCCGATCCAATGTTCAACCTTCAAGATTCCGCTTTTTCATATTTAGCCCATGAGCAGTTAGGGGACTCAGTGTAAATAAAATGACGTTTTCTCGAAAACGGTTAGGATTAGCGACGTGAATGAAGAGTACTTAATTTGTAGCCAATAGTTAAAGGTATGTAAAAAACATTGTCCAAAGTTCTCATCATACAGGGAGTAAAAATAATGGCCCCATGAGTGTTACCGCTAGTCCGTCCCTGCAGCTGTGAGTAATTCACACTAGTTTCTTGGGTAGTAATTTGACGGGTCTTACCTGGTATACATCATATTAAAAAATAATTGAAATATACCAGGTGGTTCAATAATTATGTGTAAAAAACTTGATTCCATTGGTGCTCTTTGGGAGCCCATATCTCCGAAGAGGAGGCCGATACGAAAGAAGTTTATATGAACCTATAGTATTCTTTTCACGTGTTTTCTTCATATCCGGGAGATTTCCCACATGTTCCCGGACACCCTGTATATATCATTAAATTCTGAATATATGTGTGAGTGCTGGTCGACACTATCAGTAATGTCGCCAGTCTTGATATTCAATGAAAAATTCATCATAATTTAGAGGCGCTTAAAGTATTTTCGAACGCAATTTTCTCGATTATGGTTTTTCGAATCGAATAGGTGTTTTTTGTCAGGGATGCCAGGCAATTAATGCCATTGCCGACTTGACACGCACATGTCGGTCGGTCTTGTGTGGGCCCACCATCCTTTCCCCGCTAACTGGAAGCTGTCCACCAGAGCAATTGAAGAGATGAGGGCAAATTTGTCATGAGAAAGAATGAATGATTTTAATTTAAAAGTATAGTTAGTTGAACGTAGGACGAGGCCTAACTGATGTTCAGACTATACTTTTGATTGTATTGGCTCGGGCGCGTCCAATGAATATAGTAACAATGCACATTATTATATTGGAACACGGAGGGCTAATTTTATTTAATTTTAAGTCTTTGTCTTGAGGGTTGATTTAAGGGGTAGTCCTTGCGTATGTCGAGTAACGCGACCCGAAGTTCTCGTAAGCTAAAATTACTTGTAATTTATATACAATCAGAATTAACCTAAACTAACATTCAATTGTTTCAACCAACATATCACTCATCTGTCACGTACTCTATTTAAACTTAGATTTATTTTATTTTACAATATAAAACTACCCTAAGCTAACATTATATTCCCAACTAAAGGGATCTCAACTACCCTAATAATTTCCAAAAAATTAGAACACGCGGTAGTGACTACTAATACTAACTTAAGATATTTTATTTCGGACTTACTTCTTATTCCGGTCTGTTTTTTTTACGTCGCACCAAAACACGAGTGTTTGAAGACTTTCCAGAGTTATTTATACTCGCACTGAAACATACGAGTGTTGAAGACAGTCCAGTATTATTTAAACTCGCCGGAAACACGAGTAAGCTAAGATAAACATTTTCTCAGGGAAAATCCGCGGCTAACTGTTCTCGGAATACTTGGTGTAAAACACGCCTGTAGTCACCATTGCGGCCCCCGTTTTGAAAAAATAAAATCGCGGGTGAGCGCGTTTCTGGGAATACCAGAAACCGACTGCCTTCTCCCCGCAGAACTTTTTTATTCATATGTTTCAAATGTTAGCTTACGTCATTCTCAACCATCTAATCTACTGCTGACAAGGACCCGTTGCGGCAAGAGAGAGAAGGAACCAATCCATTGACACTGCAAAATTATATAAAGCCCGTCTAATTTTGCATGTGAAAAGATTATATTAATCTTCGATCCTATTTATTTGTTAAATTATTTAAAAAATAATCCAACGTAAAATCCTCATTAATTTTCTTTAATTAGAAAAGGCCAGTTTTACAACATGTTATTGGTGGGGGGTCATTCCTCTGGGAGGGGGGGTTCATATTACAAAATTACCTATTCCTCACATACTAATTTAATAATCGTTGATGCTTATTTTCTTTGTTAGATCTAAACCTTTTAAGTAGTACCTAACAAATCAAAAATACGTAATTATCCTATCTGACAAACGATGGAACGATGTCACATTAACTTGAAATGACTCTCGTAAAAACTCTTTAAGGACTCGAATGTATTTAGTTTCCAAACACCAACCCCCATCAAAAACCCCCCATAAAACTCGATACAGTCGACTCTAAACTGAAAGGTATCCATTATAGACGCATATCCTCATTTATATACCTAAATCTAATAAAACTTAGTGTTGTAGCAAGTTCTATAAATAACCTCGTTGTTTTCTTGTTTATTTTTCGTTGAGAAAAGCCAGTCGGCCACTTGGCTACACGGTTACGACGTGCTATATCCACATACAGGGTGATCAGTTGTTAAAGCACAGTCATACCATCGGTAATCCCATAACGTCATCTTAACTAGTGTTGGGAAAAACCGCGATACCAAACAAAAAACTGCAAAAATCACCCAAATATGTATTTATTGTTCGGGTTTATTCTTGTGCTTTTTTAAAACAAAAGTATCACCAATAGTTATTTTTCTTCACATCTTTCTCAATCTACGAGCATAAAATAAGTAGATATTTAAAATGGCTTGTTAAATTCTTCGACTTTAAATTATCAGGTGCCCACTGTATGCCCTTCAAAAATGTAGGCTTAGTTACGCGACTGGCAAAATAAGAAAATAGGTTTTTTAAATTAATGTTCATAATTACCTAAAAGTTCCTGTTTAAATTTAAGAATGTTTACTTTTGGTTACCAAAAAATGTGTCGATACCTATGTTTTGTTAACTATTTTGCTCGTTTTCTTAATTTCCATTGACATTTTCTATAAGGTATGTTATTTTTAAGAAGTCTTCTTGAGTTTAATAATAAAAAGTTCCTGTTTAGATTTAAAAATGTTAACTATAAGATTACCAACGAATTTATCTATATATTTTGTTAACAATTTTGTTCGTTTTGTTATTTTTATTTACAATTTCTATTATTATGTTATTTTTGAGAAGTTTACTCGAGTTTATAGTAAATAAAAATTTTAAAATTATATCCTTTAATTTTTTAATATTTGCAATCGGAGACCTAAACTACGCCGTTGGCTAGCCAGTTAAAACAAAGCTGTACAAAACCCATGTCGCGATGACTCCGCTAAGGGATTTGGCATACTTTTTTATATGCACCTTCTCGTTTATGTGCCTTTAAGAAAGACGTATGTCGTGTACCTGCTCAGCGTCAAACTCGAACGTCGCCATGGCGCTGCGCGTATACCGAAGGTCGTGTATCAAGTGACAGGCGATATTTTTCGGTATTTCGCCTGAATTAATAACTAGAGTAGTTCTTATCGAAACTGTTCGATATACGAGCAGTTTTTTAACTCGATCACACTATAGCGGTACATTTCCGCCGGCGTCAAGCGAAGTTCGGGTATCGAGTCAAAGATAATAAGTGACGGTTTTCGCCTGAATAGATAACTCGAGCGGTTTTTTAATAATCGAGCGATGTCGGTTATTTCAATAATCGAGTGATCAAGCGGTTTTTAGCTCGAGCGATCACAACACTAATCTTAACTGCTATAATTTTTTTTATATGTATGTAAGCAGTGATAATCAATGAAACAGTTTTCCTCAAGACAGAGCCCTGTGGCACACATATGTATTTCCACTGGCCACCACAGAGGAAAGCAGTCTTGAGTCCGATGCTCGGCACATGCAAAGCAGTTATCATTGAATCTTATGAATTTGGCGGGGTAAATACACACTGATGGCCACCCTGAAATCACATCACATCAGAGAATATTACTTAGGGACTTCCCCGTTCGGTCCATCCATACACTTCCGTTAAATTTGGTACCGAAGATTAGAATAGGACCGTGTCTCTTGCCACCGCCATTGTTCTTTGTACTTGTCATTTGACTGTAAAACTTACCTAAACCAAGAAGGAGCACAAGCATGGTCCTCGTTGGCAAGATTACTAACCTCTCATGGCCTTGACAGCACGTATCCACAAAAATAGACGTACGGCTTTAAAGTCGAAAGTGACTTTAAGTTAAGATATGTTGTGTGGTTCACGAAAACGGGTTCGATTATTCAGGCATGTGGGTTGCAAATTACCGACCAGAGACGGAATAGGAATGTTAAAAGGACTCGAAATCACGTCATTATTTGAGAAAGCGTTGCGACAACTTCTTGGGTAACTGTTATAATTACCTACTAGGCCAAACTTTTAATATATTTTATGCATTAGATTTACTTGATGAAGATCTATTGTAAAGGGTAAGTAAATAATGCCACAATATGCACAGGCCTTCACTAAATTCGTATTATACTGACACAACGCGGTATCTTCTTCGGTATCAAGAAGTCTTAATCTTAATGCTGATTCATATCATCTTTTACGCTTCAGGGATTTCCAGACGGGACCTAACACTGGTCTAGTTAACTTAATCAGCTTTATGCTTCGAAAAGGTATTCCCTATTTGTGGAAAGATGATTATAACTTATTAGAGCCGATTTACTTCGAGTAAATAAAATGATCGATCCATTGGATCGAAAGTTCTGCCATTACTCGCGGGTGTTCCTTAATGATGTGCCAATATTTCAGGGTGTGATTCCATTTCATAAAGAAAAGTTCATATGAACATATGTCCGCAACGGCTTACATTTTTTGCTAAGGGTGTTGATTTTTTAATTTTTAAATGGATATTTCTTAATATCTCCGAAAGTACTTTAGATATTATTTTCAATTTTGGTATGTGTTAATAGGATATAGAACCACAAATTTTAGGTAGAAAAGTTATTCCATTGTTCCACCAGTGGCGTCCCTGCAAACATGTCCTCTGATATTTTTTACAAAAAGGATGGTACGCCACTGACATTTTCCCGTGTGGATATTTTTTCTGATTAGCCTGGTCAATTCTACATGAAAACCGTCTCTTGAGTTTTTCTCGTCAGACGCACCGTTCTTGATTAAAGCCACTAAATTCATATTGAAACTCGTTATTATTAACGTTGATAAAATAATTAATGAGAAATTTTGTTTTATAAAAATTGTTGGGAGTGGGCAATTCGATGCGAAGACGGGCGGAAGCATGCCTTTTAAGTGAAGGTGGCTATTTCCAACAATTTTTATAAAACAAAATTTATCATTAATTATTTTATCAATGTTAATAATAAGTTTCAATATGAATTTAGTGGTTTTAATAAAAAACGGTGCATTTTACTCAAAATACCATTTTCATGTAGAATTGACCAGGCTAATTAAAAAAAAATACAGATGGAAAAGTGTCGCGTACCATCTTTTTTGTAAACAAGATCAGAGGACATGTTTGCAGGGACGCCACTGGTTTAACAATTGAATAGCTGTTCTAACTAAAATTTGTGGTTCTATATCCTATTAACACATACCAAAATTGACAATAACATCTAAAGTACTTTCGGAGATATTAAAAAATAACCATTTAAAAAATAAAAATTATGAATATAGGTGTGAGTGCTGGTCGACACTATCAGTAATGTCGCCAGTCTTGATATTCAATGAAAAATTCATCATAATTTAGAGGCGCTTAAAGTATTTTCGAACGCAATTTTCTCGATTATGGTTTTTCGAATCGAATAGGTGTTTTTTGTCAGGGATGCCAGGCAATTAATGCCATTGCCGACTTGACACGCACGTGTCAGTCGGTTTTGTGTGGGCCCCACCATGCTTTCCCCGCTAACTGGAAGCTGTCGGCAGTCCACCAGAGCAATTGAAGAGATGAGGGCAATTTTGTCATGAGAAAGAATGAACGATTTTAATTTAAAAGTATGTTAGTTGAACGTACGACGAGGCCTAACTGATGAAAATTTAAGCCGTTGCGGACTTATGTTCATATGAACTTTTCTTTATAAAATGACCTAAGGAATCACACCCTGAAATATTAGCACGTCATTAAGGAACACCCTGTATACGCCATATTAACGTAAATATATGTCTGACTTCTTCATGTTATCGAATCATAATCATCAATTAGCGCCTGACAAGCTTAGGTTGTCGTTTACGTTTGATTCCCATCTTTAACACGTTCCCAGTTATGCCCGATGTTATATTTTCGTTTTAGCCGATAAAACAGAGAATTCATCAAGACGTTAATTATTTCGGCAGTTCTTGGCACGAATATTACCGATGGCCGACTGTGACAAGACTTTTTTTGACCCACTTGTTCGGTTATTACATTTGTAAAAATAGCATAGACCAACAATTCAATTTAGTAATGGAGGAGGTACCATCGTATCGAGTGGCAACGAAAGAGTTAAAAACTATTGTACCTGTTATACTATAGTTTTATATCCCCGTAGATATTCAGTCTGGACACTTGATAGTGTTGCAAATACCTTTCTCCTTTTGTCGAACTCTACCCTACACTGGCGAGCCGTAATTCGGCGAAACCCGTATAAAGATGAGATTGACAGAAGGACGTTAACCGTTGAGAGTATTCCATCATTTTCTGTTTCTACAAAATGGCCCTCTGCCTTTGATATTTTCTAAGATACTGGTTTGGGTGGCAAGTACACCGCGAGATGTCGCGACGAGTTATATAGTATACTCCCACAGGTACTGTACCTATGGGCCCGAATAAAAAGTTTTTTCGGACAAATGATGTTTATTTTTGGTCGGAGAACACGATACGCCAATAAAAAATATGGGGTCCCATTTGAAAATCTTAACTTACCGCCACCCACGCCCGGGGGTAGGGGGTGGTTTAAATTGCAAACTATTCCTCCTTCAATACCAAACAACTTTTTCCCCAGACATTTTCCGCTGCAATGCGATGCACCGGAGTTATTACGGGGTACCGACCTTTTTTCTCTAAGTGATAAAATATGCAGCAGCAACGATATACCTAGTTATACGTCAATATTCGTGAAAATTCGCATATATGTTACATTACTAATGACAAATAAATGTTCCTTACGTACAAACAGACGTAAACTTGCACCAGTTATATCCCGTTCATTAAAGAAAATATACAATATTACCACTTTCATAAATATTTTTTCATGAATGAACGCAAGCAAGCAGCATTAGCAGTCGGTGAATCATTATTTTTAGTAAGAATAATATGTTAAACATTGATTTTGTTTAAAAAGATTTTGTTAACAATAATATATTAAGTGTTCAGTGAATCATTGGAAAGCGAGAACATGGAAATGTGATTAGTATTACTGATTTGATTAGGTGTTATCTCGTTTTATCTTATTTATACTGACAAAGCGCTGGTATTAGTATTATGTGCAAATTTTGCTACCACAATCAAGGACACCGACAGAACTGATCCTCTCAATTTTAATGAAATTTCTGTTATATACATACAGGGTGGCCGGGAGAATGTGGGAAATCTCCCGGATATGAAGAAAACAAGTGAAAAGATTACTACAAGTTCATATGATTTTTTTCGTGTAGGCCTCCTCTAGAATCAAGTTTTTTACACACAATTATTGAACCACCAGGTATATTTAAATTTTTTTTAATATGATGTATACCCAAGTGGCATTTTTAGACACATTATAGTCAATATATCGTAACTATCGTTTTTGTTTCCGATTTGGAAACTGTTGGCAACAAAAATGGAAATGTTTTCGAAACGTACTATACATTTTAAATGGAACATTTACACGTGTTTCCAAGTGGTTGGTACTAGCTGTGACTTTCGCTGTTTCGATGCACAATCGAAACTTTTAACGAAAATGTTCGAAACAATTTCTAAACTGTTACTTCTGTTTATTCAAAAATGACAGTAAAAAGGGCGGGGCTATGTTAAACCATGCGCAAAACAATTAGGATACCTTCACTGTTGTAAAATAAAAGAAAAACAATATGAAACAATAATTTCGCCATGATGAATTCGTTATAAGTATATTTCCTATAAGTTATTTTATTTCATATTCCTAGTTATTGCACATACGAACCAAAAAATCATTGTCGCAGTAAATTGTATCGTGCAGTTTAGTAATTTGGCTTTATATTTTTGACGTGCCCTCGATTTATTTGCATTTACAGAAAAAAATATACTTTGTCAAAAAAATAAAAATTAATATATTTTCAAAATTTTATTTAATTTTATAAATCGACTTAGCTAGGAAAATGGAACTTATGTAACAACTTTTGGCTTTTCAAAAGATGCAGGAATTGCATTAAAACTCATTTTAACAAAATTATTCTGGTCCAAAATGGACTCAACACACAATTTCCAGTCTTTGGCTTCTATAATGTTTCGTATGATGCACAGAAAATTAAAAGGTTTATTAGGGGTGAATGCCACAGAAAAAAAGGTTTCTTGTATGCACAGAAAATAAAGGTTGGGTATGCACAGCTTAAGTCTGACGTCACGAGAGGAAAAACCTTTCCAAACAAACTTGAATCCCATGAGAGATTTTTTTTAAAGCGGTACACGTTTTTAAGGGATAAATAAGCAATTTTCTGATATTATTTTTATATTAGATGTTATTATTGATTCATTTTCAGAAACAGATTGACGTAAGTGTTTTTTGAAGAGTTTTAATCACCATCCTGTTTGAGGTTATGTTATTATTGTTTACATAGGGAGAATTAAATTGTTATTTTTCTGTTAAAAATAGCTTATTGCACTGTATTTATCAACTATACCCACCCTATAGCTTGGAATATTTTTTTTATTATAGATTGAAAATCTGCTAAAATAATTGTGTTTCGTACCCGATTGTAACCATTTTTGTAGATTTCGAATCTATAATAAAATATATTTCAAGCTATATGGTGGTCGGCATACTTTATGTTGATAAATACAGTACAGTAAACTTTTTTACAGAAAAATAACAATTTAAATCTCGCTAAACAATAACATAACCTCAAACTTGTTCAGATGGTGATTAAAGATCTACCTAAAACACTTACCTTAATCTGTGGTTGAAAATGGATCAATAAAAACACCTAAAATATAAATAATATCAAGAAGTTGCTTATCTCTTATGGGAAATTCAATGCAATCTTGTGTCTTAATATTTATCTTCGCGTGTCGTTAATGTATCGACACTATGGTTTGTAAAATATTTCGAAACAAACACGTCTTTAAATGTTTCTAGTAACTGGATTCGAAAATGTGTCGCTAAAGTTTCGTAACACATATGTCTCGATACAACTTTATAATTTTTATCGAAAATGCTTTGAAACGTTTTTCAGCAAAGAATGTGTGTCCAATTTGTGTCTAAAAATGCTACTTGGGTACCAGTAAGACCCTTCTACTTGTAGTACTCTTTTCACTTCTTTTCTTCATATACGGGAGATTTCCCACATTTGTTGACCTCTTTTATTTATTTTTTGACAGGTTCTATCTGTCTAGCAATTATCAGATATTATTTATTTTCGCTATATTCTGGCTAATTTATGATCGACTGTAAATAATTCGCAATCGACGTTATAAAACAGTTCGTTTTTATCAGTTAATCACCATAACGTGTTTTTTCCTATAAAAATATTTTAGAAATTATTAATTATTGGCAAATTTGCCTATTTAACAACTTTCTGGTATGTTGCCTGCAATAATTATTGCTGTAACGCCGTGGCATATTAATCTATTATTTAAATATTTAATAAATTGCAAATTATAGAATTAGTTATTACTTCTCCGATAAAATTTTGTTACCTAATCGTTTGTTTTCTTGTTGTGGGGAATGTCTGTATTATATAATTTCCATAGAAGTACCCGACGTGGAATGCCAGTCCGTTTAAGGAACAAAACCGGACAAGTACAGGTCGAATTGCTAATATATATTTTTTTCAACGTACGATATTTAAGCTCGTGGTTCAGTAAATAACATCCAACCGATGCTGAGATTCTTGCATTTTTTTTCAATTTTGCGGCTAAATTCCGCAAATTACCAAGCGAACTTACAGAAATGTTCTTCAGCACGCAAGAAACGTCTGAAGCTCGATTTGTCGTTCCGGCCAGTGCCCAAGTCAACAGTTAACCTAATGAACTCCCACAGTAAAAAGAAGCACATTCCGCCTGTTGTTTTATCACAGGAATAGGCTTTTCTCGGCTACATTATGAAATGCAAAACAATTGAATAACCTGCCGCTTCATGAAACTGAATTTTTTTTTTATGTTGGCAGCAAGTAGGGTTCGAATTTTAGGCTTACTTTGATTTGGTTGAAATTAGTTTCCTTGGCATTATGGATTCGACAACAATTTTTTATAGAAAACTTTAAAATACTAACCTTTAACCTTGCAAATAGATCATTTTTTGTAGATATTTATCTGAAATACCTATACTCGGAAATATATAACATGCTGACGGTGTACAGTACAGAACCGGATATAGTCATGGACGGACACGCAATCCCACTAGCTTCATCTATTAGTTTGCTGGGCGTCAATCTGGGAGGAAATATATCTTGGCATAACCACGGTGTGGCAATCGCCAAGATAGCTTCTCAGAAACTTGGTGTACTCTTCCGAACCAGGAAGTTGTACACACCTCAACAACTTTTGACACTATACAAAGCCCAGATTCGACCATCACTAGAGTACTGCTCTCATGTCTGGAGCTCTGTACCCAAACATACTCTTCGGCTACTGGATTCCATCGAAAGGAGGGCCATTCGTCTGATTGGAGACCGCGAGCTGACGAAGAGCCTCGACAGCCTAGAACATTGGAGACAAGTTGGGGATTTGACTCTCTTTTCAGATAATTTCATGGAAAGTGCTCGGCTGACCTTGCCCTCTTAATTCCGCCCAGAGCGGCGAATATCAGAAATACACGACGAACCACTGCCGCCCATCCGTATGTGGTTAAGCTTAGTACTCCTCGAACTTCATTATTTAATAATTCTTTCATCTGAAGGACTTCATCCTTATGGAACGATCTTCAAGAGGTCGTTTTTCCCAACGAATATAACCTCCAACGATTCAAAACCAACGTGAATAGCTTTTTGCGCACACGCACCACTCCCAAAGTGCCCTAACGGATTTTTCCTATAGTGCTTGTGTTTGATCATAAAAAAAAATTGCTTACAAAACATTAAATTCTATATCGCAAAGTAATTTCGTTTTGAAACTTGAAACATTTCTGAACCATACGAAACACAAAGTATATTGTTGTATGTTTTACCCTTTTTCATTACCGATATGATGATATGACGCACGGGACGGCCATCAAAGGGATTTCATAAGTTTTGAAAGATTTCAAATAAGCGAGCTAATGGACATTTTTTAGGAACAAAAGTGAATTGTGTGCGTGCGGCCGCCATCATGACTGCGCTTAACCTCACTTTAATCACTTTCTTATTATTATTTCTTCGAACCACCTAATTACCTATTGAATCAATTAAAAAATATTTAAGTAGGCATTATGAACATGTATGGTGGATCTTAATGGCGATATAATAATACAAAATAACTACTAGTTGCATTAGAAAAAAGGCACCAAACAACATAAGTTCACGTTTTAACATAAATCTCCTTTAGCTGAATCGCACTTGCCCTCCTCCTCCACCCTTGGGTGCAGTAAACGATGAACAAGGAGAGAGGTTTCACCAGGACATCAAGACGATGGAAACAAGATACCAGCGACGCTGGAACCAATCTATGTTGGGCGACTACTGTTGATTTTTAAAAAGGGAACACGCTGTATCATCATGTGCAATATATTTTTTATTAACATAACAACCAATCCTCAGTAATGTTTTTGCATAGATGCCACATGTTTTATATGTTTATATTAAATAAATATTGTAAAAATATGTCGTCTCCTCTGTTTTCTCCACCACCCACCCCTTATAACAAAAAAAACAGTTCTTGTTACAGTAATTAGCTTAACATTTTCGGATTTAGGACTCTAAAATACTTCAGGCAAACCTATTTTCATCAATGTTACTTTACAATAATTTAAATTGGTCGACTTGTGTTATTGGTTCATTTTCTGTAATGTTTTGATTGAAAATGATGAAATCACGTATATACCGGTTCGTAGTCACTTGTGGTAAAAGTGACGTTTCTACTCGTGCATATATGTTTAGATTGTTTTGTATGATTTTTTTTTGATTTAGATTTTTCGAAGGTGTTGGAACAAGAACAATTGTTGTTGTTGTTCTCACAGACTTCTAGACCTTGTACCAAATTATACGAACTGTTTAAAACTGGTTCGGAATTAAGAGCATTCGTCAGCCTATCGTCGCGTCGGTACTCTTTTGATCCATTTAAGTGTACTATGTTTAACGACGAAGAAATATTTGTGTGAATTTCATAGACCGAAAAAATCTGATAACAGCTCCGCCGTCTTGAGCCGAAATGAACTTATCGCGCTCGTTGCTCTCGCACTTCATACCTTGCATGTTCCTTTGGCGAAATCTAGCTAGCTGCCCGTGACCTCACACGAAGGACTCTATTTATGCAAGAATGCATTTCCTCGGGGGTCAATGCTTTTTAAATTTATATTATGTTTTATTGGGGACATTGTGTGCGTTCCGTGAACAAACCAGAAGGCTTCGTTTGTTTACGCTGTTTACGGGGAATACGCAGAAATATATCGAGGATATACATGTCGACAACTTTATCTGAAGCTACCAAAGGAGTGCGGGCAAGAAAATTTCTTGGGTTAACAATGTTGTCACATATATTAAATTTTAATTTAATAACATGTTACCAAGTAAACCCTAAAATTAAATTTACCCATTTAAAGTAAATTGTCATAAGGATATACGAAACTAAGATTCTATTATAGTTTCAATGCTCTTAATAAACCTTTCTTTTCATATTATTTATTTTAATATTTAAATGCAAAATAAAATATTTTTTTTATTAAAGTACTTCTAATCTACAAATAGGGCAACATGATGCAATATCAACGGTAACCATGGGTAACCGGTGGCTAGAGCTAATTTGATAGGTTATATCCCAGACGACACGCGTATGGTGACACGCCTATTGTGCCGGCGTTGTTATTCGGTGATGTCCAGTATGCTTCATCCAGTTGCGTAGTGATAGGGTTTGTTTTAAAACTGTGATAACGAATGAATATACCCTGGTAAAACGGCCCGTCTCTCTGCTGTCGGAAAAATCGAAAGCTTCGACTTTGGCATTGTTAGGAGAACAATACAAACGTTTTATTTGGAACTAAAAGTGGTTCCAACCTTAAAAAAAGTTGCTACAACAGCTGAGAAGTGACATAAACTCTCCGTTTCCCGTGAAACTTTGAAGTATGTTGAAATCAAATGGATTTTATTGGCAAAAATGCCAAAATAAGCGAAAAATATTAATGGAAAGGCCTAATATATTGCACTGGTGATACAAATATATTCATGCCATGAAAAAATATATATTATTACATTATTAAGATAATAATAGCACGCCCATGACTCGGCCATGTTTTAAACGATATTGCTTTCCCCTTACCCATACCGCGTAGCTATAGACTCGCTTGTCGAGCTGTACAGGAGGTGGTTATAAATGTCATGTAATTTGTCTTCTTCTAATAATAATAATGTTTTTTTTTGTTTCAGGATCAATATGATAATCTTTCTATACACACCATGAAAGGAATAGATTTTTTAGAAAAATACGGACATTTTGTGAGGGATCGAGCTACAATAGAATCAGAATACGCTTATAAATTAAGGTAAGCGAGGGAGTGAGCTAGGGACTAAAAAGGAATGCGGCTCCTTTTATTTGGAGAAAAGTATCGTCAATGGCATGGGTACCTGGGTAGCATGCAACCCGGGTTCGAGCCCCGACGAACAGCATACAACTGTTTCAATATGAACAATTTCGTACGCCTTTTGTTTTCATATTATTTAATACCGACAAAAAGAAACAACAATGTGTTATTTTCTTGTTTAGGAATGTAAACCATTATCAAGCAATTATCATTAAATACATTACAACTATATTATCTTAGTGGTGATTGTAACATACCTTCAGGTAAATAAATGAATAACTAATAATAATTACTTTAATTACGCGCAAAGATTTTCGTCCAGCATGACTGTCTATATTGGTGCCCATGAAGCACTGCATGAAGTAATAAATTATTGAAAGATGATTGTTTATTATTGTATTCTATTACTATACAGGGTGTTATGGAAATAACGTATTATATTTAAATGGGTGACTCCTTGGGTGTCCTAGAGAAGCGCTAAATATTTTTTTTTTCCCGAACAAACCCGGCATATCGTCTGAGAGAAAAAAACACACAGTGAAACAGAACAAATTACACTAAATCACTTAAAGAAACACAAAGACACCCACGAGTTTCAAATAAGTTTTTTTGAAGATATGCACCTATTATCAGATTACACAAGAGCACTAAATACTAACGCATAATTAATAACACTACCGTACACAGCACTATAGGATACAAATTATTTCGCAATTGAAATTCAGAAATAATAAAAACGCTAATTTCTAATGGGCTAATCAAATTTATTAATCCTTTACTGAAGAAAAATTATAAAATAATTATGTTGATAGACAGGACACCCCTTTAAAATAAATAGTCTCGTCTAACTAGCGCGGTTGCCATTTCCGAGACTACATTATACATGAAAGTATTACAGAAGGAAATTCCGCAATTTATCCGCCCATGCTGGGCTATTGAAAATACGTTAAACAGAACAGTTTTCTTGCGTACGTGCGAAAGTAAGGGTGTTATTCTACTAGTATCTAGTGACATTTAGCAAGTTGTTGAATATAATACATGGAATTTAAACAGCAATCACAAAAATGAGTGTCAGTTTAGTTTACAAAGATAATAAAGGTTCAAGTTTAGTTTGGAATTATTTTTTAAAATCTGAAGATGGTTTAACAGCTAAATGTAAGTTATGCCCTAGCATTATCAAAATCTCTGCTCGTTCCACCAAAGGCCTTCACACCCACTGACAAACAAGCATAATATTAATTTGAAAGTCTAGAGCAGCAGCGGTAGTGTTGATATTGATAAAATAACACAGGAAATGAAAGCTAGTACCAGCAGTTCGAGTAGTTCGTTTAGTTCTATTGCTAAGCGCTCAGATGTCAGTGGTTCTTCTGTGCTACCTAAGAAAATGAAAATTACAGATTTCCTTTCATCTGAGAAAAAAGTTTCGATGGAGGAAAGAGTCTCTCGAATGGTAGCTAAAGATGGTATACCCTTTGGAAAGTTATCACATCGACCGATATGCGCCAACTATTCGAATCAGAGGGCCACAAATTGTGTAAAATCTATTCCGCCGACAAGTGTCGAAGCTGAACGTGCGTTTTCAGCCGCAGGATACATGTGCACTAAAATAAGATCAAATCTAAAAGATGAAACATTAAACATGTTATCTTTTCTCCGAAAATACTTTCAAAATCAATGTAACATGTAACCGTTAAACTAGTCGTATTATTGTATTGTACCTATATGCAATAAATATTTTCCTGCTACTCTACTCTCTTTTTAATTGCATAAAACAACTTTTTATTAACATACAGCACCCGCATCGAGTCCCGCAAATCCCGCACGTTTAATCCCGCAATTCCCTAGTCACAAGCCACGCCTCCATCGGCGTGGAATCATACCTCTTAGATCTTTATACCATGATACAGTGCACTATGCAAGCTGGTAGCTTACTTGCAAATAACACTTAATCGATCGGATGCAGTGATACAATTCACACCGTCTTATGAATCTGACAACTAGATGAACGTAAAGATTGTTTCACGAAAAATGGATATAACTTAATGACTGCAGTAAAAGTACCTGGGGCCATCCCATTATTTATGACCGTTTGTTATTATTATGTGGAAAGGACCGGATTGTAATACTTATAATTAAATATAGGCACATCAGGTAGGTTAGGTTGCTTAATTTATATTTAAATATCTTTTTGTGGTAAAATTTGTTAGTTTTTGAGGAATGGTTCAAGAATTGTCTGTTACCAAACATTCCTCAGAATAGCGTGATAGTAATGGACAATGCGAGCTATCACAGTCGCCAATTACATAAAGCTCCAAGCTCAAATAATACAAATTGGAGATTCAGAACTACATGGCGCCGAATGATATATATTTTGAAGAAAGTTATAAAAAAAGTGATCTTTTAGAAGTTTTAAAGACATTTTGTATAAAAAAAGTATATGTTTGTGACACATTGGCAGAAGAAATTGGACATACAGTGCTACGGCTCCCACCCTATTATTGCATTTTTAACCCCATAGAGCATATGTGGCACCAGTTAAAATCACCGGTTAGGTCTGAAAATATTTCTCCGACTTTAAGTTCTAGTGTTGTAGAATTAATACGAAAATGCTTTAATGATATGCCCCCAGGTAGTTGGAAAAATTCAGTCCGTCACGTAATAACTGTAGAAAATTCGTCTGGATCGTATAATTAATCCAATTATAATTAATTTTGATGAGGATAGCGATAGCGAAACAGAACTATCTATAGAATGACATTATAAATGTAAATAAATATGACTAGTAATATTTAAAAAAAATGTTATTTCATTTGATTACATTAATATAATCATATCATTACTTGTCTTCCTTAGTCCGTCCCTTCATACTTCACTTGTTTATTGCCAAGCTCTTGTCGACACAATGGGACCTACCCAGGAAATCATTAAGTCGTATCCAAATTTCGTGAAACGTACTGTACCTTTCACGTTTACATTTATTTAGTCGTAAGAGCGCCATAAGATGTTAGCGCTATTTACTATTTAGAGTATCCTAGTTTGTCGCTTTTTTAAGAAACCGTATTGGAGAAAACCTTGTCGAGTTTTTGTAGTAAACTTTTCTCACTGGGCCACGGCCTCGTTAACGCCGATAGATACGAAACCGTTAACTGTACCATTATACCAATATTCTTGTAGTGTGTGTAATAAAACGTTACGCAATATTTAATAACCAAATTCTCTCTTTTTATTGCGGTTGGCATTGAAAAAAAAACAAGTCTGTAAGAACCGAACACGACCACTGACGGACACCATGAATCGATTTCGTTAGAGTTTTCGTAACGTTCTCGACTTGGAACAATATGGAACTTGTTTTGAGATTTTCGATCTCGGAACGCGTCGTACGTTGCAAAACAAGCAATTAACACAATTTTTTAAAGTAAGTATCATTTATGTTGGCGGCCAGCCGACACTAAATTTAATCTTCGAAACAAAACCCATTGTAACAATAGCTTAGGTCAGGATCATAATAATCAGTGTTAAATGCTCTTAAGTATGCAAGGATCATCTTTGTTTCGTATTGCGAGCGTCCAAATAGCCAGTACCTTAAAGTACAGAATGACGTAAGTCATCCTTAACACAAGTTTGACAGTATATTAAAGTTCTCTTTAACTCTCGTCCAAAGGAATATACCTTTAAGAACGTGGCAATCTTAGGCGATGGCCATAACGGCGCACCGCCCCTCGCCCATAGCCTTGTATCATAACACCGCACAGCCTCGCTTGAGCTTCGCACAGTAGTCCCTCGACATCGAGATATAAACATGGACTGTGCGTTGTTATCTTCTTCCGATGAAGCAGATATTGTTTTAGACTCTAATATAATAAAGTGGTACTTATAGGCTTAAACAAAAATCAAAATTACCAGTTCATCCCATTAACGTAAATCGAAGATTCAATGGAGAATTTTATCACCTTCATAATGATCTAAGGAAATATTCCCAACGCTTTTTTGAACATATGAGAATTACCATTACTCTTTCTTCCACTGATATAGGTTGAGAATGGCAGTTCTTCCAATTTTTATTTATTCTCCTTTCGCTGTTGCTTACGATATAATCAAATGTATTTATATGCATTCTCATATACAGGGTGGCCCATCGAAAACAGTCCAGCAAGGTTTGTGTACGTGAAAATTAAAAAAAAACTCGGACCCGTAAACTTGTGTTTTCATATTAATGGAATTATAATTGGAAATATTATATATAATGGAATTAAGGATAGTAAATTTCATCCCCGTAACCTCAACACCCCTAGCGGGGGCGGCTACTGCCATTGTTTTTTCAAATGGGAATGGGTATGTTGTGATACATCTTTTTAAAGGGCATTAAATTCTCTTTAAAATGTCGCTTCGTTTTGTAAATTTGAGCTACGCGCCGCCGAGAAATTGCGTTTTAAAAAATGCAATTTTTTTGAGTAATACTTACATGTTATCTTATTAAATGTTGAAAATGTCCGCCATTCACCTCCATACAATAGTACAACAACTGTTCAAAGCGTTCTCGGACATTGCGAAGCACATCTGGTGTAATTTGTTAACATTCATTAGTAATGCGGTTCCGTAAATCTTCGAAGGAGTGGCATAAATTTTCGATTTTAGATGTCCCCACAAAAAGAAATCAAGGGGAGATAAATCGGACGATCTCGCGGGCCATTCAATAGCACCCCTCCTCCCAATCCATTTACCAGGAAACATTTCTTCCAGAAAGTGGCGTACGGGTAATGCATAATGGGGGGGGGGCGTCTTCTTGAAATATTGGATTTTCTTCCTGGTAACGTTGGTCGTTTTCCATAATTTCCATCAGAGCTGGGTTGACAGCATTCTCCAACAAGTCCAAATAAGTATCTCCATTTAAATTTCCCGGTAAGAAAATTGGTCCAATTATGTGATCACCGAAAATACCAGCCCAAACGTTTAATTTCTGAGGATTTTGAGTATGAACCTCGTGGTAAATCCTTGGATTCGTGTCGGACCAGTAACGACAGTTATGTCGATTAATTAATGGCACATTAAGAAAAAAAGAACATTCGTCTGAGAAGCAAACGTTAAAAAGGTAGTTCGGATAATTTAATACTTGTTCTGACATTACTTCACAAAAGTGTAAACGGCGGTCATCATCATCTTCATTCAATTCTTGGAGAAGTTGAATTTTGTATGGGTGCCATTTATAATGTTTTAGAATTCTCTGTACAGTGGTTCGCGAAATTCCCGTTACATCAGACATTTTTTCTGGTACTTAATGTTGGATTCATACTAACTTGACCCAGAACAGCTACTTCTACTGCTTCATTTCTTACCGGATTTTCAATGATCCTTTTTTTATTTGGCACTGAACCAGTTTGCCGAAATTTTGCCATTAATTCTAGGATGTAACCATGATGTACGTGTCTATCTGGATAATTTCCACTATCTCCTCAATAGAATAAACCATTTTTTATGTCATGATCAAATTAAAAGAAAATAATAGCGCAGAAATAACGTATGTAGATCTGGATCAACCACTTTACTGAAGATATAGTTGAAGTGACTGATACTTATTACTTAAAAAAAAAAACCTGTGTACTTGATAAGAGGTGCAGTGAAATGTTTTAAATTCCGTTGCTCGGCGGCGCGTAGCTCAAATTTACAAAACGAAGCTCTATTTTAAAGAGAATTTAATGCCCTTAAAAAAGATGTATCACAACATACCCATTCCCATTTGAAAAAACAAGGGCAGTAGCCGCCCCCGCTAGGGGGGGTTGAGGTTACAGGGATGAAATTAATAGTGAAACGTGTCCCCCTGAAAACACAAGTTTACGGGTCCGAGGTTTTTTTTTTATTTTCACGTACACAGCCAGCCATAAACCTTGCTGGACCATTTTCGATGGGCCACCCTGTATTCACAAAAGCGTTGGGGATCTTTCCTTAGATCTTTATAAATGTGATAAAACTCTCCATAGAATCTTCGCTTTGCGTTAATAGGATGCACTGGTAATCTTGATTTCTGTTTAAACATATACCCACCACTTGGTTATATTAGCGTCTAAAATAATATCTTCTTCATCGGAAGAATATGACAACGCACAGTCCATGTTTATATCTCGATGTCGAGAGACAAACTGATCGACAGGCAAGGCAATGAGCGAGGATCGGTGCGCCGTTGTGGACACTACTGTGCGGTGCTATGGTACCAGGCTATGACGCCGAATTTTAGGGCAGCGGTGACAGATTTTGATGCTGTTTTATGCATCAAATCGGGGTGTTTTATCGTTATAGATCGTTTTTAATGGTCGAAACATGTATACAGCTCGGCGCTCAAGATATATTTGCTTTAAGAATGTTTTTACAACCTTTGTAAGAATTATATTTGGCAATCAAATTTCTATTAATGCTATTTTTTGTAATTTTCGGCTTAAATTTTCAATGTTAATTCCTTTTCAGTGTTCCGAGAGAAGATAATATCAGATAGAGCGCCGTTATCTCAAACAATTCTCTTTACATGACTTAACAATTTGACGGAAAGGTTTTTACGATAAGTTTATTAGTTATTAAATCTACAATTACTTGTAGTGGGCGGTTTAAAACCAGAAATGAGAAAACCACATTTTTAAGTGCGCCATTATGTCGGTTGAAAGATAATAAAGCGATAAAATGTCCGTTGTTATGGCCATTTTGTGCGTCCACCGTTGTGATCTTTGCTGAGAGGAGTATAGATTCTTTCGTCCATTTCGTCATCTTCGCATGTGCCGTAAAGTATTATGTCTCGATAACAACCTGGAAGAAATTTTACCGAATCAAGTCTCGATCAATTTAATGCTAAGAAAATCCAGGCAGCAGTTTTCTCTATGAATGTTAACGTTGCGGAACCGGATATAGTCCTGGCAGGACACGCAATCCCACTGGCTTTATCTATTAATTTGCTGGGCGTCAATCTGGGAGGAAATATGTCTTGGCATAACCACGTTGTGGCAATCGCCAAGATAGCTTCTCAGAAACTTGGTGTACTCTTCCGAACCAGAAAGTTGTACACACCTCAACAACTTTTGACACTATACAAAGCCCAGATTCGACCATCACTCTCATGTCTGGAGCTCTGCACCCAAATATACTCTTCGGCTACCGGATTCCATCGAAAGGAGGGTCATTCGTCTGATCGGTGACCACGAGCTGACGAAGAACCTCGACAGCCTAGCTAGAACATCGAAGACAGGTTGGGGATTTAACTCTCTTTTACAGATATTTTCATGGAAAGTGCTCGGCTGACCTTTCCCTCTTAATTCCGGCCAGAGCGGCGGATAGCAGAAACACACGACGAACCACTGCCGCCCATCCATATGTGGTTAAGCTTAGTACTCCTCGAACTTCATCATTTAAAAATTCTTTCATCTGGAGGACTTCGTCCTTATGGAAGGACCTTCCCGAGGTCGTTTTTCCCAACGAATATAACCTCCAACTATTCAAACCCAACGCGAATAGCTTTATTCGCACACGAACCACTCTCAGAGTTCCTTACGGATTTTTCTTATAGTGCTATTGTTTGATCATAAAAAGAAATATACGTTTAAATTTTTACAAACAATTCGATTTAGGTTAGTGATTAATTCGTTTGTTATTGCGCGATTATTTTTTTCTGTAACTAACTAACCTAGACACAATTTAATAAGCGCTAGTCTGTTTGTGGTAAATGATGTTTATAAATCAGATTCAATTAATTTATAATCGGTTATCTTCAGACGGCTAATTTTTTTTTAATTAGTGACAGATTGATGGTCAATTTAAATCTCTATAATTATATTTGCAATACTTCGTGATTTATATTTATTTGCCTTACGTCATTCATGTATAACATGCGAATGCATAAATGCTTTTTGCTATATATCATCGTTAGAATGTTCACCCTGTATGTATTATTACGATTGTTACTATAATTAAGACGAAAATAATGATTAATTTCATATCTGTTTCATGGTTAAGCTTTTCCATTAATCTTTGATCTCAAGGTCTATGTTATCTGACGTTTAAAAAACCGTATGTGATATGCGAATATAAATATATAAATGTTTTTTTTTTAACTGTGGTTAACGGCCATGACCGCCCAAACGAACGGACCACGTATACTGTTTTGACTAACGCGGCAGCGTATTACTTTCTTGTATGACCACTCCACCTCCACCCCAAAACGAAGTTCTGGATCCGCCCTTGACTCGGACATATGTAGTTCTTTTTTGGTAATTCCTTTGACTTTTTCAATATTAGCCCCTTTGGTACTTTATTGACTTTAAATGTGCCAAATATCAAAGGTCTCCGTTTAAAATGCATTTGTTTGCATTTTTTATAACCAATGGAAAGAAGGTATCCATATCGGCGAGCATTTGTCAGTTTTATACAGGGTGTCTGCTAATTAATGGTACATGGAAAAACCACATACTCCTTACGTAAAAATATTAGGATTTAATTATACTTACCTATATCCGAAAGTTGATATTAACTGAGATATACGGTGTTAAAGTTAAACCTTCATTTTTGTTTTTCTCTAATAACTAGTGTTGTGATCGCTCGAGCGAAAAACCGCTTGATTACTCGATTATTGAAATAACCGACGTCACTCGATTATTAAAAAAACCGCTCGAGTTATCTATTCAGGCGAAAACCGTCGCTCGTCACTTATTATCTTTCACTCGATACCCGAGCTTCGCTTTACGCCGACGGAATTGTACCTCTGTAGTTCGATCGAGATAAAAAACTGCTCGTATATTCGAACAGTTTTTCGCTCGATAGGAAATACTCTAGTTATAAATTCAGGCGAAAAACCGAAAAATATCCGATTGGCGACATTCGAGTTTGACGCCGAGCAGGTACACGACATACGTCTTTCTTAAAGGCACATAAACGAGAAGGTGCATATAAAAAAAGTATGCCGAATCCCTTAGCGGAGTTATCACGACATGGGTTTTGTAGAGTTTTGTTTTAACTGGCTAACCAGCGGCGTAGTTTAGGTCTCCGATTGTAAATATTAAAGGATATAATTTTTAAATTTTTATTTACTGTTAACTCGAGAAAACTTCTCAAAAATAACATAATAATAGAAATTGTAAATAAAAATAACAAAATGAACAAAATGGTTAACAAAATATATAGGAAAATTCGTTGGTAATATTATAGTAAACATTTTAAAATCTAAACAGGAACTTTTTATTTTAAACTCAAGAAGACTTCTTAAAAATAACATACATTATAGAAAATGTTAATGGAAAATAAGAAAACGAGCAAAATAGTTAACAAAACATAGGTATCGACAAATTTTTTGGTAACCAAAAGTAAACATTCTTAAATTTAAACAGGAACTTTTAGGTAACTATAAACATGAATTTAAAAAAATAATCACCTATTTTCTTACTCTACCTGATCACATGTAAACGGCTAGGCAGTCGGTGGCGTCATCGCTTGGTGAATTGGAATTTCAAGCGATTCACTCGATTATTAAAATCGCTCGAGTATCAAGTATTCGATTAATAAAATCATCGGTTTTTCCCAACACTACTAATAGCTTTGCAGGAAACCAATGTTTTTTTATAAAATTTGGCAATTATGTTTTTTTTAGGACGAGAAATTGATTTGTTTTTTGAAATTTGAATGTACTGCCTGCGGCATTATTTCCTCATTTATTAGGTCATAACTTTTTGTGCCTCAGTGTATTTAAGTTTTTAATAAAAATATTACTTTTCTCATATTTATTAGGTAAATAAGATATACAAAGTTCAGGTCGCCCAGAGTTACCGTTTCCGAGATATTTGCATTTAAATTGTTTACTGCACCCTGTCCAATTATTATTAATTTGCAAACAAAATTTTTTTCTTAAAGTAACCTATGAGAAAACAAATAAAATTTAGAGATGCAGTTGCCATGGCACAGAAAATTTTTGAGTTTATCGTAAGTTTGTGTTTTCATTGCTGTTGGTTTCTTTCGACACGATATTTTCTAGGGTCAAAGTTATTTTAATTAAAGTAAGTTAAAGAACAATCCAATTGTTGTATTTATTATTCCCAATTACCATTACTAGAACATTAATTATCATGTAAAAGTTAATTGGTAAGAAGTAACAAAATATCATTTGCTTGCCTGAGCTAACGCACTAAACAATTTAAGTAAATGACTCTGGGCGACCTGAACTTAGTATACCTTTTTTACGTAATAAATATGAGAAAAGTATTATTTTCATTAAAAACTTAAATACACGGAGGCACAAAAAAGTCCTCAGTCACCTAATAAATGTGCAATTGTACATTAAAATTTCACAAAGAAATCAATTTATCGTCCTAAAAAACCATAAAATTGTCAAATTTGGTAAAAAAACGTTAGTTTCTCTCAAGGTTATTAGAGAGAATCAAAAATGAAGTTTTAACTTTAACACCCTGTATCTCAGTTAATATCAACTTTCGGATATAGGTAAGTATAATTAAATCCTAATATTTTTACGTAAGGAGTCTGTGGTTTTTCCATGTTAATTAGCGGACACCCTGTATATCATCTCGTAGAAACACTAAAAACAAAAAGGTTATAGCCCTAGTCAATTCCAATGTTGTTCTGAACTTGTAATGAAACAAAACACAATGGGTACCCCACATAATTTTACATAAAATTTACACATTTCAGGTTTTAAACTAAATTAGGGAAAGTAAAATTTCTCTTAAAATGCGCGTGTTATAAATATTACATTGTGTTACATAAAAAGGACATTTTTCGAATTTAAAGCAACAAATGATTAGCATATGTTTACATTATTGCTATGACAATTAAAACATTTGATTGAAATATATTAAAAATATTTGATTAATTATATATTGGATGAATTATATAATGGTTTAGGTTCGCGATTGTATAATAAACAGGATGTCCCTTTATCGACACTTTTATAGGATATCTCCGTAATTGTTAGTGCTATCGAAAAAGTAATGTAGGTGTCATGTGCTCTTTTTGGGTCAAACTTAAAATGGAACACCCTGTATATTTTAATTTAAAAAGATACTATTTTAAATTCTCCTTTCAAATATATGTATACAGGGTCCGCAAACGAAGCGTGGACGGAAGATTAAATCGTTATCGAAGAACTTGTCAACAATACTGAAACAGCTTGAGATATTGGATTAAAAGCGGCATGTTTCAAACATATTTTACATTATACAGGGTGGCCCAAAAAAGTGTGACAGCATAAAGTTATATTTTTTTAAATGGGACACCCAGTATTTTATTGCATATTTAGGTTCGTATTACTATCGTTTATAAGTGCCTCAAATTTTATTTAATTTGGTTTCGTAGTTTCGGAGAAATAAATTAAAAACTAAAAAAAAAAGTTTTGCAGTCCTGAATAAAAAAATCAAAAAAAAACGATCCAGAACTA
This sequence comes from Barypeithes pellucidus, assembly GCA_963991005.1. Lineage (NCBI taxonomy): Eukaryota > Metazoa > Arthropoda > Insecta > Coleoptera > Curculionidae > Barypeithes > Barypeithes pellucidus. Next base: position 11,781,493 of record OZ022565.1, on the reverse strand, counting down.
TTTTTTTAACCTCGGCATTAAGTGAAATTTATGACAAGAGGTCTAGAGATGCTATGAATGTAACTGCGTTTATTTATTTTATACAGGGTGTTCATAATAAGCTTTCAAAAACCCCACATTTTAAAATAGTTTTTCTCAAGTTTTTCAAATGGAACACCCTGTATATTATTTGGCTATTTGACGTAGAATTCATAGACATTTTTTTTTGTAATACAAGCATATAAGCTATATCCAGCCGTTTTCGAAATAATTGTAAATATCATAATTTATGTGTTTAAATAGAGTTTTTATTGTGAAATTTTGTTATAGGCGACTAGACTAATAATTGTAAACTAAAGTAAATGTTCAAAATAGCTTCCTTTTACTTAATTTAATGATTTTCCTCTACTGCCAACAGAACTCTTAATTAATTTTCTTCATTAATAACGGGTTTATTGATTATCATCCTTTTTGTGTACGCAGTGCTTCCTGTTGCTACAAATCTTTGCAACAACTTCTCGAAGGTTTTTGGTCTCGGCTTCCTCTCAATATCTGGATATCTTTCAGCATACACTCGGCTCGCGAGGAGGCAATTTCTTGCACATTCACCCAGTATAAAAATCATATTTACCATTTGCAAAATTCGACATGTTGTGTAAGTTAGTACTTAATTTCGACGACTGAACAAATGTAAATAATTTTATTTAACTTTCATAGTGACAATCTAAACAAAAAGAAATCATGGCAACTCGATTAAGAATAAAAAATAAAATTAAATAATAAAAGTAGCAAGAATGTATGCTTTTAAAATTTATATCGAAATAACTAAAATACGGTAAACTCTAAGAATAAAAGGAAGCTATTTTGAACTTTTACTTTAGTTTGCAATTATTAGTCTAGTCGCCTATAACAAAATTTCCCAATAAAAACTCTATTTAAACAACATAATTTATGATATTTATAATTATTTCGAAAACGGCTGGATATAACTTATATGCTTATATTACAAAAACAAATTGTTTATGAATTCTACGTCAAATAGCCAAATAATATACAGGGTGTTCCATTTGAAAAACTTGAGAAAAATTATTTTAAAATGTGGTGTTTTTGAAAGCTTATTATGAACACCCTGTATAAAATAAATAAACTCAATTACATTCATAGTATTTTTAGACCTCTTGTCATAAATTTCACTCAATGCCGAGGTTAAAAAAATAGTTCTGGATTGTTTTTTTGATTTTTTTATTCAGGACTGCAAAACTTTTTTTTTTTAGTTTTTAATTTATTTCTCCGAAACTACAAAACCAAATTAAATAAAATTTGAGGCACTTATAAACGATAGTAATACAAACCTAAATATGCAATAAAATACTGGGTGTCCCATTTAAAAAAATATAACTTTATGCTGTCACACTTTTTTGGGCCACCCTGTATAATGTAAAATATTTATAAAACATGCCGCTTTTAATCCAATATCTCAAGCTGTTTCAGTATTGTTGATAAGTTCTTCGATAACGATTTAATCTTCCGTCCACGCTTCGTTTGCGGACCCTGTATAACACACCGATGATATTGGTTTCCTAGGCGATTTATTAAACTTTATTACTTTAAACCACAGTAGACCAAACAAAAGCTAATATCCTAGAAACAACTATGTTGACTATTAACATTTAACGTCAAGTTCATCAGTTTATATTCAAAGTGGAAAAAACGAAGAAATCGCGCAAAATGTATAATTTGTTCGCTATCCGGAAAGGCGGTAGCCATTTAAGGACATATCCCGAACATTTGCGATGATTCCCGTTATTTTTACCTTAATATGAATCTTTTATTTCGTTTCAAAGTAATAAAGTTTAAATAAATCGCCTAGCAAACCAATATCATCCATGGTGTGTTATATATTTGAAAGGATAATTTAATATAGTATCTTTTTAGATTAAAATATACAGGGTGTTCCATTTAAAAATATGAGGTTAGGTTCGATAACTTTTTTACAATTTTTTAATTTTCCCCCGTATCTCTTAAGCGAGCGAAAATTTTCAAATTTTAATTTTACCATTTTTAGTTTGACCCAAAGAGAGTACATGACACCTACATTACTTTTTTGATAGCACTAACAATTACGGATATACCCTATAAAAGTATAGAAAATGGGACACTCTGTATAATAGTTCCTTAGTATTTATATATTTTTTACAAATAAAGTGGTACGGCATTGACATTTTTTCAAGTGGATATTTTTTCTGATTTGTGTCGCTTGAGTTTTTCTCGTTCTCGTTCTTGATTTAAGCAATTAAGATCCAATTGAAACGCTCTCTGTGAAATATTAGCGCATCATTAAGAAACACTCTGTATATTTGTGTAGAATTTTATTATGTCAAAGTCAACTTCGGTTGTAAATCGGACTATTTGTTTCAGGCGACTAGTGAAGAGCTACCAACCGAAGAAAAAGGACGAAGACGACTATCAGTAAGTGTATTTTTTAAATTAATATCAGTTTGAATATTAACAATGGCTAATTTCCTGGTGTTTATTTAATCACTTTACACGTCGCTTATTAGCTAATCAGCTGAGTAATTAATACCTGCATATTTATATAACCTTTCTCTACAAATATTTAATTTTTACCAATTTCTTTTCACGTAATGAATTACGATTTATATTTATTTTCTGAAATATTTTCAAAGTATTGATCGACATTGTTCACTGGCCTTTCGAAAAACATTTCCCTTTACTATAAAGTACTAAACAATAGTGTTGTGATCGCTCGAGCGAAGAACCGCTTGATCACTCGATTATTGAAATAACCGACATCGCTCGATTATTAAAAAAACCGCTCGAGTTATCTATTCAGGCGAAAACCGTCGCTCGTCACTTATTATCTTTCACTCGATACCCGCGCTTCGCTTCCCGCCGACGGAATTTACCGCTGTAGCGTGATCGAATTAAAAAACTGCTCGTATATTCAAACAGTTTTTCGCTCGATAGGAAATACTCTGGTTAAAAATCAGGCGAAAATCCGAAAAATATCGCCGGTTATCTGATAGACGACCTCCGGTCTAAGCGCCGCGCGATCCGATTGGCGACGTGCGAGATTGACGCTGAGCAAGTACACGACATACGTCTTTCTTAAAGGCACATAAACGAGAAGGTGTATATAAAAAAGTATGCTGAATCCCTTAGCGGAGTCATCGCGACATGATTTGGTAAAGTTTTGTTTTAACTGGCTAGCCAGTGGAGTAGTTTCGGTCTCCGATTGTAAATATTAAAAAATTAAAGGATATAATTTTAAAATTTTTAATTACTATAAAGACGAGAAAACTTCTCAAAAATAAGATAATAATAGAAATTGTTAATGAAAAATAACAAAACGAACAAAATGGTTAACAAAATATATAGAAAAATTCGTTGGTAATCTTATAGTAAACATTTTTAAATCTAAACAGGAACTTTTTATTATTAAACTCAAGAAGACTTCTCAAAAATAACATACATTATAGAAAATGTTAATGGAAAATAAGAAAACGAGCAAAATAGTTAACAAAACATAGGTATCGACAAATTTTTTGGTAATTAAAAGTAAGCATTCTTAAATTTAAACAGGAACTTTTAGGTAACAAGAATACATGAGTACATGAATTTAAAAAAATAATAACCAATTTTCTTATTTGGCCAGTCGCGTAACTAAGCCTACATTTTTGAAGTGCACACAGTGGGCACCTGATAATTTAAAGTGGAAGAATTTGACAAGCTATTTTAAATATCTACTTATTTTATGCTCGTAGATTGAGAAAGATGTGAAGAAAAATAACTCTTGGTAATACTTTTTGTTCGGGTTAGAAACGCACAATAATAAACCCGAACAATAAATACATATTTGTGTGATTTTTTGCAGTTTTTTTGTTTGTATCGAGACACGTGGTAAAAATTCATTATTCACAAATAAATAAATTTCTGGAATTTTTTTGGTGGCTACTACAATTTTTTAGCTAAACCTGTGCCCACCCGTAGTTACGTGCCTGCTAAATACCCGACCTGATCACATGTAAAGGGCTAGGCAAATTGGAATTTCAGGCGATTCACTCGAGCGATTAACTCGATTATTAAAAATCATCGGTTTTTTCCAACACTACTAAACAACATTTGACGTTGCATTATATCGTTGAGTTGAACATGGGAAATTCCATATGATTTTCGGGTGGCTGAATATTGACTCCCCTGTACATTTTATAGAAAAACTGCATTATAACTTCTTGAAGAGGTCGACATGACAAACGCACGTGCCGAGTTTGACTATATTTTGACGAGCCAATCCTAACCTATACAATTAAACGTGATGGCAAAACCACGAAACTCTCATAATTGACCAATCCAACGACCTGTCAAATAAAATTTTTAGGTTATCTGGTGGGCAAACAAAGGTCGTGTCCATATGTTTACTGTTAAGTTCGTAGCGTTTTTGGAGCGTTTTACTGTGATTGTGTGGTCTTTTGTTAACAAATTTATTATTAGAATAGATTCATTTAAGTGTATATAATAAGTATTTGTGGAAGAAAAATGCCGACAACGTGTATTGTGGTCAAATTGTGGAAGCCGCCGTGATCGCGATCATTTCTAGTTTCATTTGATTCGCAGTAAAAAAAGACTATTCATTACCCACAAATAAACGATTTATCAAAGAAAAGGCGGGAATGTGATTAATAGAGCAGCTATCAAGAGGGAAGATCTTACAGAATCAATTTTAAGAAACCAGAGAGTGTGTAGTTAGCTATTCAAATGGCCCTACTTGAAGAGAACTTTAAAATATTTTTTCCTATCACTTTATCTACTTAAGTTTTATAATAATTAAAAATATACTTACATAGTTTTAAAACATATATTTTGAATCTTGTAGAACATAATAGTGCATACAATTTGTAAATAAACCCATTTTGATAATACATATTTTTAAAAACAATTCATGTTAAATAAGGATATTTAGTATAAGTACTTATATTTAAATGTTTGATACGCACTGAATTATATATATAAATAAAATAATACATTTAATATAAATAATATATTTACCAAATGGAAAATATGGGAACAAATTATTATTAAATAAAAGTCAGTAAGCAAGGTTTTGAGTTCATATTTGAATAAATTTACCATCCCTTCTTTGAACACTGAAGGTAAAGCTACCTCTGTCTTAACGTACCAGAAACTGTGCCGAAGTTCACATTTGCAATTGGGATAATGGGCAGTTCCGTGGACAATAACGGCAGGTACATCGGTACAAAAAATTATACCTTTATTTCTGTTGATATATTCCACAGCAAAAATTGGTTTAGCTTTTTGTGAATGCTTCACCTGAAAAAGAATATTATATACATTAAGTAACATAAAGTATTGCATTTCGAAAATTGAGTGACACGCCTTAAATTTTTTTAGTTCAAAAGTGAAAGATCTTATAAAAAAGTTACTCACTCCTGCACTAGGTATCAAACACTTGAAGTAAACAAAAATAATTACCTTTCCAAGCATGACATAAAACTCATTTTCGTCATACGTGCGCCGTAAGCGCCTCTTACGCGACCTCTTTTCGTGACCGTAAGTAGCTCTTTTCAAGCCTCTCGGAGACAGGGCTGTAATATACCTAGAAACAGGGCTGTAATGTTTTCATTACAGCCCTCTCGCGTTCACGCTGGAAGCACACACCAACACTCTTTTTAGTGGCAGAAGGACTCGGCGCACTTTTGACAAAAAGTACGGTACGAACCTCGGGTAGTGAAGTTACGGACTCGTCCGTAAAGGCCTTCTTACTGCCCTCGGTACGTAATGTACTATTACAACCTTCGTTCCAAGATTTATAACAGAACTGGCTGAAAAATATTAATGAGCTTCAAGGGTTTTGTAGGCTTTCATCTGCTCATGTGAATAAAAACTATGTGTTAAGGCTACAAAAATCGAAATACGAGATGATAGGCAACTGGTAGAATCCCATTAATGGTGTAGTCCAAATCAACAACTGCCATGGTAAAAAGATTCAAATCCTTTATTAATTTCAGATTCATTAGAAATCTAAAAGAAATTATAATTTTATATCATTTGAATATGATATTCAAGAATAGAATTTTACTATTTAAATGAGAAAAATGCTCATGAATCTTAAATTGAAAGTATAATCAAAATGTAAACAAACATACCTCTGGTCTACGTCCGAGCATTATTGCAATAATTTCTTCAAATATGAACTCTGCATGATAAAATACACTGGTACGTATTCACAATTAAATGGTCTTAACAGAACTAGCCAGAACCAGCAAATATTTAGAATTTAAATGGTTTAAAACTCCCAAGAAAGGTATTAAACCTATCTAAATCAATGCAAACAATGGGTTTGTTTGCCCACCAAGGAAATTTTGACAGATGAAAAGTCACGTGGTTTGGATTGCCTAATTCAGGTAATACAGCAAACACTATCAAATAATTTCTATGACGCTATTGTCAAGAATTGACGTAAAGCTGAACATAACGAATAATAATATTGTCGCTACTTGTTTTGTCAATGTTACAATGTCATTTGCTGGTGTTTTCTGTATTACCTGAACTATGCGAGTTGCGTGGTTTTGCCACCACATTTAATGGAATAGCTTTCTGATTGGCCCACTAAAATGTATTCAAACTCGGCACATGGGTGTACTATGTCGGCCTCTTCAAGAAGTTATCATTTAGTTTTTCTATAAGATGACATGGAAGTCACTATTCAGCCACCTTAAAAATTCATGGGATTTCCTATGTTCAACTTAACGATGCAACACCTGATATGTATCTAATAAATAAAATAACAAAACTTGAATGTTGACATAATAACTAAATGATCTAGTTTCGCCAAGAACAACCGTTAAAATGATAACATGTACTTTAAGTTCACATACCAGAACAAATAAAATTAATTTTTATTATATTTATTTTTATATTCGCCAAATTATACGTTTGTGACCAAAAAGTCATTAGGAGAAATAACCTGCACTAACGGGAACCCTCGAATTTTTATTGTAACAACAACTGCCCTCGTCGCATGATAAAACCATGGTTAAACCCAATGCCACCTGTATTAAGAAGCCATGGTGTAGGCATTCCGGCAACACCGCCGTTATGGTACGTCAGCCGCCATTTTAATGCATCATTTGTCAAGTCGGTGGTCGGTCGCGAAATATATTTTGCAGTTATGTTTAATGATATTATTACATGTAGCATTCCAAACATTCCACTCATAGCACACCATTTGTTTCCAATCATGCATACTTCCGCAATTGCAGATAAATTTGAAGAAAGGGCTGTAAAATGGCAACGCTGTAAGCTGCGCGTCCACTCGCTGTTATCCTTTCCAGTGCAGTGGCTTGCACACACGTTATGTTAATTAAAAATTTTATTTATATTATATGGATTGACCTGTGGGAGAATCCGGGTGTGGGAAATCCGGCTTGGAATCTAGAATACTCTTTTTTAATGCAACTAGATCTAAAATTAGACGTAAACAGGTAAACGTTGCAGCTAAACAACACCGTATCGTTAGAAATGAATGAATTATGACGAATTCCTAAAATTCATAGTTACCCGTAATAAAAAACGCCCGTACAGCGTTGCCGTAGTGATTTCCTGAAACATTATAATTTGATGTTATTAGGAAACTATAAATAATTTTACTAGTGGACAATTTAAAACGAGAAAATGTAAACAATTATTTTATACTATATGTCTATCGTGGACTTCGTAGCAATAAATTATTCCGATAACAAACAACCAGTAGTATAGTTGATATTTTATTCTCTGATCGCATTCCAATAGAAATAAAAATATAAAGAAGTTACCGCCAAAGCGGCATCGGACCATTTCTTTGAAGTGCGCGCCACCAAGTCGGCATCGATCGGGCTAATTAGTGAGTGTCGCCATTGCTAGGGAAATTTCCCTAAATCTGGGGAAAATCTGCAAACAGTAAGGAAAACGGGAAATTTTCTATAATTTAGGGAATTATACTTCTTTGATATTGTGATATTTGTAAAAAATATATTGATTGCTTCACTTAAAAAATTACTAGAAAACGATTGACGATGTAAAAAACGCTATCAATCCTAAGTCCGATTTACTATTAGCAACTCAGAATCTGAGGCAGGTCGAATTTACTATCAACCTTACTCTCCAGATATAAACAACGGGAAACTGGGTAAATCCCAGGCCTCCGTTCGCTGGTATTTTAAGGGGAATCACACAAGGGGAACCACGAACCAATAAAAAATGTAATATTGTTGAAGAAATTATCTAGGGGAAAATTTTTTGGACCTGGCAACACTGTATTAGTGTATGAGGCGGCGTCGGCTTCTGTATACCTGCTCGCAAAAAATAACAGAGGATTGTTATTTGTGTTGGAATTCAATCGAAGAATAAAATATGGACTATACCTAATTAATTCTATAAATTTGTAATTTTTACTACGAATCCGGAAATCGGCGGCATATAATTTCAGAAAATCCAAAATAACTATCCTATTTGTGCGAGATAAACAAGTAACCGTCTCGACGCACTTTCCGAATGATTCCACAAAGTGGTCGCGGTATTTTTAGCACCGAAAATCTTATTTTTAGAGGGCTGTCCAGTTTTATGGCCCATTTTATTTTAGTGAAAACGACTGTTTACGAGGATTCTAAAATTGTGAATATTTTTAGCGGTTGTGGAAAAAATGTAATTATTTTATTCTCCGATTTCTTCTTCCTCGTTCGTCTGATAAGGCAGGAAGCCACCAGAGCCGTTAAAAAAATTAATTTCCTTATTAGAAATAATTTACTGGTAGTTTGTTATTGCGTCTTTGTGTTTCATGAGAAATTTCCAGTGTTTCACTAAACTGTCTCGCATGATAGTAATTTCCTTCTTGTTTTAAAGAAAGTAATCGCCATTTATTAATACGTCTGCGATTTTTGTTATTAACATTTTAAATCAATTAAAAATAATTTTGTAATTTTTAAGTATTATTCAGTGAAAGTTTCTTTGTGTTTTTTCCTCCTTGGCTTTCATGTTCCACACTAGATTGGTTCAAATTTTAATTAATTTAAATTTTATTATTGTTTGTTGGGAGTATTTTATTATTGCTATTATTATGTATTAGAACGTAACATTTTACACTGACATCAGCTTTCATTAGACAGAAGTTGCCAATTGCCAAAATTATCCATACGAAACTAATAACTTCGTGTTTTTTCAATGGAACTAAATATTTGTCTCTTATACCTTGAACGCTCTTTGTGGATGCCACTGGCCAGCCTACATGTACCAAAGAAAGATAAGAGAACCCTGCCTAACAACTATCGACCAGTCGCATTGCTCTCAGTGATGCCCAAAGTAATGGAGAAAGCTATTAACCAACATCTCCTAAAGTGCCTGGAAGGCTTCAAAATATCAGCGATCATCAATATGGTTTTCGGTGGCTCAACTAGTAGATCTTCTAGCCTATGTCACCCATCTTTGGGACAACGCAATCGAACATCATGGGGAGTCTCGGGATGTTGCACTGGATATTTCTAAAGCTTTGGATCGTGTTTCGCATGAGGGGCTTCTAAGTAAACTGCGATCCTATGGTATGCCCAGTCGATTCTGTGCATGGTTGGCTAGCTTCCTTAAGGACCGCTCTCTGCAAGTGGCGATTGACGGATTTCTCTCAGACATCGTCACCATCTATGCCGGTGTTCCTCAAGGATCCATATTCTCTCCCACCCCCTTCTTACTCTGCAAAAATACGATATTTACCTTTGCTGACGATAGCACACTTATCTCATCTTTCTCTTTGAATGCACATGCACAAACATCGGCTGCCGACGCACATCTTCGCAGACAGCATGAAGTATTACGCCTCAACAAAGACCTGGCTTGGGGTGACAGTAACCAAGTCGAATTTAACGCTAGAAAACCCAGGCAACAGTTTTCTCTAAAAAGGTTAATATTACAGAGCTGGACACGCAATCGCACTGGCTTCATCTATTAATTTGCTGGGCGTCAATCTGGAAGGAAATATGCCTTGGCATAACGACGTTGTAACAATCGCCAAGATAGCTTCTCAGAAACTTGGTGTACTCTTCCGAACCAAAAAGTTGTACACACCTCAACAACTTTTGACACTGTACAAAGCCCAGATTCGACCATCACTAGAGTACTGCTCTCATGTCTGGAGCTCTGCACGGTGCAGTCTGAGACTGCACCCAAACATACTCTTCGGCTACTGGATTCCATCGAAAGGAGGGCCATTCGTGTGATCGGAGACCACGAGCTGACGAAGAGCCTCGACAGCCTAGAACATCGAAGACAGGTTGGGGATTTTTACCAATATTTCCATGGAAAATACCCAGTTCGAATCCCTGTTGGAAGCAAATGGCTTTGTAGTAATTAAGAGCTGAATTAGTGATAGTGGTGCCACCGGATCCACTTGTTGAAAATGCCGGATACCGGAACTAACACCAACTATTATGGCCGGATCCCAGATAGCAACTGGGATTTGTTCTTATCTTAGTTTCGGATCTACTGTGTGTGTCGTTGTGATTATCTTCATAATTTCTGTAACATACTTTTTAAATCGGTTCCGGCCGGATCCAGTACAAAATCCGGCCGATCCGGATATTAAAAAAGAAGGCCGGATTCACCGGATACCGGAACCAGGCCCGGTTCCGGCGGCATCACTAGTTGAACTAATAAAACAGAATGACATAAGCTGGGTTTCTTTAAAAAAAAAAACTAAAGCAGTGAAAATTACATTATTACGAGCCAAGGTTAAATGTTGTGTGTTTTCCTTTGAAAACCGTAGCCAGTCGGAAATTTAACGCTTATTTTGTTAAATTAATTAAAACCGCATTTTATACCGCGTTTTATAAGCAGCATGAAAGTACTACAAACAATGGGCGATAGCTACCGATAAGAATTAATACGGTTTTTATCATACGAGTTTATTTTTTTCTCCGATAAATACCAGGGCGGGCCCGAACAGTGATACGTTCACGGGGAGTCACAAGGGCTCTATTCAGTCTCCCCGCATATATATAGAACCATTATATTGCTAATACCTGCAATTATGTCCCCGCTATGGGCATTGAACGGGTAATAGTGAGTTTGCGCAGTTCGGAAATTTCCTTGTGAAAGTAAACATTCGACAGGACCGAATTTCAACTTTTTTTAATGTAAATTTCACTGGTTTGTTAGGAAAAATATTGCAATCAAAATTTCGATTAGTTCGATTTAAGACGGCGTTCCATGCATACGATTTCTGACGATATGATGATCCGACGGTGCCCTGATTGGTGTAAACTTTTGGTGCCAACTTCCGTCCGATTATTTGTAACAATTGACACGATGAGCTCTATTTAACTTGCACCCGATGTCGTATGTTTCTTAACCTAATTTTTTTCTAAACCAAAAATTAAGAATAAATTACTATATTGACTATTTTGGGAATTATTATCAGCTACTAATGCACCAAATTAAAAATACATTAATTTTAGGGTTTGGTAGTGACCACATATACAGGGTGGCCCATCGAAAACAGTCCAGCAAGGTTTACGGCTGTGTACGTGAAAATTTAAAAAAAAACTCGCACCCGTAGACTTGTGTTTTCAGGGTGACACGTTTCACTGTTAATTTCATCTCTGTAACCTCAACCCCCCTAGCGGGGGCGGCTACCGCCCTTGTTTTTTCAAATGGGAATGGGCATGTTGTGATACATCTTTTTAAGGGGCGTTAAATTCTCTTTAAAATGGCGCTTTGTTTTGTAAATTTGAGCTACGCCCCGCCGAGAAATTGCGTTTTTTCAATAATTTCCACTCCCTCCTCAATAGAATAAACCATTTTTTATGTCATGATCAAATCAAAAGAAAATAATAGCGCAGAAATAACGTATGTAGATCTGGATCAACCACTTTACTGAAGATAAAGTTGAATTGACTGACTTATTACTTAAAAAAAAATCTTTACGCACAAACCTGTGTACTTGATAAGAGGTGCAGTGAAATGGTTCAAATTCCGTTGCTCGGCGGCGCGTAGCTCAAATTTACAAAACGAAGCGCCATTTTAAAGAGAATTTAATGCCCTTTAAAAAGATGTATCACAACATACCCATTCCCGTTTGAAAAAACAAGGGCAGTAGCCGCCCCCGCTAGGGGGGTTGAGGTTACAGGGATGAAATTAATAGTGAAACGTGTCCCCCTGAAAACACAAGTTTACGGGTCCGAGGTTTTTTTAAAATTTTCACGTACACAACCGTAAACCTTGCTGGACTGTTTTCGATGGGCCACCCTGTATATTATATTGTATACGAGTGACACTCTCTTCTTTTTTTATAAGCTTTTAAGTGAAATTCGGTTCCGATATAATGTGATAAGCAAAATGTTTTCGTATATATGTACATGATCCACGACTTTTGCAAAAACGCACCATGCACTTGGGTCCTATCATCTTAAACCAAACAAGCCACTAACCTACCAAACAGCGAATCGAATCACCACAAATTAAAAACATCTTCACAAAAATTGTTGTTAGGTAATGAAAGTTTATAAGCACTAATATACCGACAACAATGTGGATGAACCACTTTTCATTCTGTAATTTGAAGGAGCTTCCGGAACCGAAGATGGCGACGAATAACAACAAACAAATAATGTCGGCCGGCTCTGACGCGATCGATAAAATTTCCACCCTACTGCGCAAACTCGATAGGCCCGCGCCATCTCCCATATCGGGGACACTTTTTGTATTTTTGGAACGTTCGTATTGGCAATATAATGGTTATATATATGTGGTCTCCCCCCACCTAGTCAAATGGGATCAAATATTTTACTTAAATTAATTAATAGAAATTTTCGCCTACGGCTTGATGTTAATATATAGATGGTATCAAGACATACATATACAGGGTGTTACTTGTGCTGTACCTACAGATTAGTTAACGTTAATTTATTACAAATTTCTTGTACGTCCGTCAGATACCGCATTTCTTATTCAAATTCGTAATAATAATTTGAATTTAAATCGTTCAGAACGGTTATTTTAACGACTGAAAACTACGTTTCAATAAAATGCTGGGAAAAAAACCGAGCCTGTTAAAATAAAAATTTCGCATAAAAATGAAAGTGACCGTTTTTATTGCCGGGTAACTTTTATTTTTTCCTCTGTTATCGTGTGTAAAATGTTGAGAAAATATTTACTTTTTATTATAAACAGTGACGAAATTGTTATTAATTTATTTATTAAAAACTAGGTACGTTTGCTGTTTGGGATTCTGTCGATACGAATTCAGGCGAATGATACAATCCAAAACAAAATATCATGCTTGTTGCTTCCTCATATGAATCTTACTCAAAATGTGCCTTAGATGTGCTATGGGCATCGAAGGGGGCGTTGTGAGTTTGCGCAGTTCCTTGTGAAAGTAAACATTCGACAGGACCGGATTTCAACTTTTTTAATGTAAATTTCACTGGTTAGTTAGGAAAAATATTGCAATCAAAATTTCGATTAGTTCGATTTAAGACAGCGTTCCATGCGTTCCAAGTCCATTAATGACATTAAGGTATTTGGGAGAAGCGTAAAGAGCATTTTGAGGTCGAAGGCATATTATAATTTAAGTGAATTTTATAATACAGTGTGTTCTGTGGCGTAGTTCGTGTATGTTTTTGTTTTTATTATGTAATAATATTTTAAATATTTTATTATTTATTAATTTATTTATTCTATTCCTTTAAGATGTCTCAGTTTTTGTGTTTATGTTCATAACTTTTGGTGCCAAATTCCGTCCGAATATTTGTCACAATCGACACGATGAGCTTTATTTTAACTGTCATCCGACGTCGTATGTTTCTTAACCTCACTTTTTTCTAAACCAAAAATTAAGAATGAATGACTATATTGACTATTTTGGGGAATTATTATCAGCTACTAATGCACGAAATTAAAAATACATTAATTTTAAGGTTACGTAGTGACCACATATTATATTGTAGAAGAGTGACTCTTCTTTTTTTACAAGCTTTTTAGTGAAATTCAGTTCCGAAGATCGGATAATGTGATAAGCAAAATATTTTCGTATATATGTACATACCTTAAATACTTTATGCCTGGTATTGATCAACGACCTTTGCAAAAAAGCACCATGCCTTGTGCCCTTTTATCTTAAACAAGACAAGCCACTAACCTACCAAACAGCGAATCGAACCACCACAAAACTCCTTTACAAAAATTGTTGTTTGGTAATGAAAGTTCATAAGCACTAATATACCGACAACAATGTGGATGAACCGCTTTTTATTCTGTAATTTGAAATAGCATCCAGAACCAAAGATGGCGACGAATAACAACAAACAAATAATGTCGGGCCGGCTATGACGCGATCGATAAAATTTCCACCCTACTGCGCAAACTCAATAGTACCACGCTATCTCCCATAGCGGGGACACTTTTTGCATTTTGGAAAGTTCATATTGGCAATATACTTGTTTAATGTGGTTAGATGTTGTCCCGATAGTAATAAAAGTAGTAAAGTCATATAACAAAAAGTCGAAAATTAAAATAAAGAGTGCCTTTTTGATTAGGAATTCTTTTGTCTTTCAAATGCTATGTCCTTTTTTCCAATAGCGGTCGAAACAAAGAAAATATGTCAAAAATTAAATTTTAATTTCAGGGTAACGTGTTGATTCGATATTTTTTTTCCAGATTTACATCATGCAGAGCCTTCAGGGCGCTGATGAACGAAATAAATGACTTGGCAGGTCAACACGAGGTGGTGGCCGAGGATTTACAAGCAAATGTGATAAAGGAACTAACTGCTTTAGTTAAGGACTTAAGGGAAGAGAGGAAGGTTCGTTGCTGACAGTTAATGAATGAGTTTATCCCTGGAAAATTGACTACAATTAATGCATTTCCCGTTTTTTTTTTCAGAAACAATTGCAAGAAGGTCAGAGACTGTCGCAAACGCTACAGGCGCAAATAGAAAGTTTACAGCGTGCGAAAAAGGCGTACGATAAAGCGTTCAAGGAGGCAGAGAAGGCGATAGAGGGGTTCCAGAAGGCCGATGCCGATTTCAACTTATCGAGAGCGGAGGTAAAGTACCTGAAGATATGTGGCGGTATTCGCTGCCGTTATACAGGGTGTTCCTTTATTCGCAATTCATGCAATTCGTGCAGACATGTCCTCTGATACTTTTTACACAAAAAAACGTGGTACGCCACTGATATTTTTTCATGTGGATTTTTTTCTGATTACCCCGGTCAATTCTCCATGAAAACGGTCTCTTGCGTTTTTCGCGCCAGACGAACCGTTCTTGATTAAAACAATTTTGTTTTCGTTTCTTTAAAAGGGTTAAGTAAAGAACAGTGGCGGTTCTTCCACAGGAGCTCATGCGCACGGCACCCCCAAAACGAATAAAAAAATATTAATTTATATTCATTGAATATTATTTGTCGTATAAAGTACGACCCTCCCTAATATTTTATCGTACCGTCAAACTAAAAAAGTCCGACCCTCCCTAATGTTTTGTCATCCCGTCAAACCAAACTGTATAGATCCGGCAACCGTGCCTCGGTCGAGGTAAATGACGATTATGACGAGACTTGCTCGCACGTGCGATTAAGTAGTGCAGTTTCTCTGTAGTAACAGGCAGCGGGGGATAGCGGGGCTATGGCGGTTTAACATGGAAAAGACGCATAGTTTTTGTGTTTGGAGCAAAAAAATTGAAGTGAAGAATGCGGGAACACCTAAACCCGAAATTAATTTAACGCAGACCACAAAGGGTAAATCTAGGGACTTTATTAGAAAGTTTAAAAATGAAATATATGAAAAAAAATTTATAGGGGGTATTCCAAACTTAATGAGGCTGTTATTGATCAATTTTCTACAATTAAGAACCGAAGAATGGACTTTACGTTTAAGCACTATTGTGTAGGGTCGATAAATGTTGTGTATTTCGATAAATGATACTCGATATGATTTTAAACCGTTTTATTTAAGGATTTAAACTAAAAAAACACTGAAAATATGAAGAATGCCAACTTGTCAGTCTCGTTGCTCGATTTGTTCTCGTCATAAAACAGTTAACTATTGTTCTCGTCTTGGTTGCGCCTAATGACGTAGCCGTAGATAGCGTAGTAGTATTAGACATCATTCGGTTTTCTTGATAACTCGTAGATGGCGGTAGTAGTATTGGACATCATTCGGTTTTCTTGATAGCTCGTAGATGGCTTTAGTAGTATTAGTAGTGGACTGTATAAATATTGTTACGAGGGTTGCATGCGACGAGCTTTACACACTAAGTAAACCTTTCTTTTTTTCCAAAAATTGTATTTCCTTGTGTAAAATTAAAAAATAAATAAAAATATGTTTCACCTAACGCATTTTCTTATTACTTTTTTTCTTTCTACATTTAAAACGCCTAGAAAGTAATTGTTTGGTCCTTACACAAAAATAAAATTTTAAAAATAATTTCACTATACTTGTGAACCCCCTCTATCATAGGTCACGAGCCGCCACTGGTAAAGAAGTCGATTCTAATAAAGAAGTCGATTCTAATATTTGACAGTTGGTTAGGTAGCTGTACGCGTTCGCAAAAATTGCACCACAAATTGCCCAATATTTTAATTTGACTTTTTCCGTTTGTAGGTGGAGAAGCACAGATCAAACATGGCGCACAAGACGCAGGTATGCGATCAGGCGAAGAACGAGTACGCGGTCCAGCTGCAGCAGACGAACCAGCTCCAGAGGCAACATTTTCGATCCGGGCTGCCGGAGGTTTTCAGGCAGCTGCAGGAACTCGACGAGAAACGGATAAAGAACATAAAAAACTTCATTCGGGGCAGCGTGGATTTGGAGAGGAACGTTTTTCCGATTATCAATAAGTGTCTGGATGGAATATTGAAGGCCGCGGATATTATAAATGAAAAAGAGGTCAGTATCGTCGATGTTGTTCTATTTCAATACAACTCCAGGTCGACAACTTTATCTGTAGCTACAAAAGGAATGCGGGCAAGAAAATTTCTTGGGTTAACAATGTTGTCACATATATTAAATTTTAATTTACAACATGTTACCAAGTAAACCCTAAAATTAAATTTACCCATTTAAAGTAAATTGTCATAAGTATATAAGAAACTAATATTCTATTATAGTTTCAATGTTCTTAAAACGTTCTTTTCATACTATTTATTTTAATATTTAAATGCAAAATAAAATATTTGTTTATTAAAGTACTTCTAATCGAAAAATAGGCCAACATGGTGCAATATCAACGGTAACCATGGGTAACCGGTGGCTAGAGCTAATTTGATAGGTTATATCCCAGACAGAGGATGACGACACGCGTCTGGTGACACGCCTATTGTGCCAGCGTGCTTGTTCGGCGATGTCCATTATGCTTCATCCAGTTGCGTAGTGATAGGGTTTGTTTTAAAACTGTTATAATGAATGAATATAACCCTTCATAGTCAAACCCGTGAAGTGAAGTGCCAATGTGTACAGGGTGTGTGAAGAGGAATCACAAATTAGTACATTTAAATGGCCACTTAAGCGAAAGCTAGATAGGGTCGCAATGTATACGGGAGTAAGCGTGGGTGCAGTAAAAAGCATTCACAAAGAAGATACTGAAAGGAAAGAAAATAACCCGGATCAATTGTTGTCATCTCCTGTCAAAAAAAGGGCCTGTCTCTCTGCTGTCGAAAAAATCGAACGTTTCGATTTTGGCATTGTTAGGAGAACAATACAAAAGTTTTATTTGAAACTAAAAGTGGTTCCAACCTTAAAAAAGTTGCTACAACAGCTGAAAAGTGACATAAACTCTCCGTTTTCCCGTGAAACTTTGAAGTGCATGTTGAAATGAAATGGATTTTATTGGCGAAAATGCCAAAATAAGCGAAGAATATTAATGGAAAGGCCTAATATATTGCACTGGTGATACAAATATATTCATGCCATGAAAAAATATATATTATTATTAAGATAATAATAGCACGCCCATGACTCGGCCATGTTTTAAAAGATATTGCTTTCCCCTTACCGATACCGCGTAGCTATAGACTGTTTTTTTTTCTTCCCTCGCCCTTCATACGGAAATGTTTAAATACCACTGGGCAAAGAATAGCCGTCTTAGTTTCGAGCAGCTATTAAAACGAATACCTTTTTTGTAATTTTTTCCAGGATACCCTTTCGGTGATAGAAAAATACAAATCGGGATTCCAGCCGCCGGAAGATTTTCCCTTTGAGGACCTGTCCAAGGCCGGCAGCGACACCGGTAGCGCTAACAACCTGAACAACATCCAGATCGGGGGGAAAATAAAAGATGGCGGGTACACGGTCAAGGGGACGATAACGGGGAAGTCCATAAAGAAGAGGGCGGGGATTTTTAATATATTTGGGAGCCGAGGGGTAAGTTGTCTTTTTTTTTTCAATTAAAATTACCAATTACAGATTTTAAAATAAATTTGTCTATACAGTGATGGGCTAAAATATGGAACAAATTCATTTAAAAATCAGGTATTAATTTTTTGCAAAAACGCTCGGACACGTCGATTATAATTTTTTCTTCCGGATTTTTTGCCTCAAAAAGAAATTATACTGGGTGCGTCAAAAAGTAGATGTTGTAAAATTTTTTTGTATTTTAAATAGAACCACCCTATTTTTACTTATCACATAAATTCTACGTCAAATTCTGAGCATAATTCATGTAGCATACTCTATCCTTATCTCTAACGGTTTTAGAGAAAAATTACATCTTAAAAAAGAAATTTCTTTAAAAAAAGGTACATGTACCTTTTGTAGTATTTGAATACTATTTTTCCCGAACGATGGATAGGTAGAAGAGGACCCATAGAATGGCCTGCAAGATCTCCCGATCTTACACCAATGGATTTCTTTCTTTGGGGTTATTTGAAATCAAAAGTGTATAAGGATAAACCACAAAATTTGGAAGACTTAAAATTTAAAATTAGATATGAAATTAGGCAAATTAATGAAAATACTGTAAATAATGTTTTAGAAGGGTTTTTAAGTAGATTGGCATATTGTCAAGAAGTTAATGGTTTGCATTTTCAACACTTAATAAAATAATTTTTCAAAACTATACCTACATCTACTTTTTGACACACCCAGTATAATTTCTTTTTGAGGCAAAAAATCCTGAAAAAAAAATTATAATCGACGTGTCCGAGCGTTTTTACAAAAAAATAAAACCTGATTTTTAAATGAATTTGTTCCATATTTTAGCTCATCACTGTAGTATTTTTGCTAGTAGTACTTTTAAGGAGATGGTTGGGTCTATTAAATTTATTGCTACTTTTAAAAAAATGTTAGTTTTGCATTGGTGGGGGCTATTTGATACTTCATATATGCCATTCAGGGACAGAGTGCGTCTGATGTATGGTGGTAAGAAACGCGGCGCGGAACAACCGGTTCTCTCTGGTTCTAAAGCGATGAGAGCCGGTGTATTCTTAAACAGAATGGCATATACAGGGTTTTTTCGGGAGGATAATGGAGGGTGGAATATTTTAATGAGGTATTATATATATACAGTGAAACCTCCCTTAAGCGGGCACCTACGGGACCGTCTAAATGTGTTCGCCTAATAGAGGTGTCCGCCCATGGGAAATTTGTTATTAGGTAATATGTAAATGCAAAATTATTACTATGTATATGTATGTACAAGTAAACATAACATAACAAAAATACACTAGTTTTAGTTAGGATGTAGTACTAAAAAAATCTAATAACGTAGTTTGATGTGTTTGCGTTTTATACTTGCAATTTAGAAAATGTAATTCCAAGTCTGATAACAATTCCATTGCTGTAGAGTCACCTCTATTCTTTGCATACTCTTATAATTCTTTTACCATACTAATAGTTTGTTAATAATTGGGGTGACATTTGTTTGATTGCTGCATTCAACTTCTTCATCAGAGTCTTAATGAACTCGCCCAAATCATTGTTATCAAATTACAAACTTCCACAACATCAATATTCTCTTTCAGACTCAAAACGCGACATTTTTGTGCCATTGTTTACAAATTTAACCTTACAACTCACAAATAAACGGCGGACTGCTGTCGGGGAATCACACAATCCGCCCAAGAGAGGTTGATTTTCATGGAATTTCATATACCTAGTTCCGAACTAAAAAAAATGTCCTCTTAATAGGGATGTCCGCTTATTAGTGGTGTCCGTTATGAGAGGTTTCACTGTATATAGGTTAATATAAGGAAAAAAGGTCATATAAATGTGGGTCCGGAAATGCTCTCTTTCCGAGATACCCTGTATACAAGGTGCTCGGATAATTCATCAGGCTACTTGGAGACGTGATTCTACATGTTAAAATAAACAAAGAGTTGAAAACTAGATATTTTTCGAGTTACAGCCTGTGAAAATTCAGTTTTTAAGTTTTTGCGGTTAGTTTTTAAACTTTCAAGTTGATCATTCTGTTATAAAAATGTTTCCCTACTGTACCATCAGAGGTCACTTCACCTGACATTCAAATTTAGTTTTTGGCATATCTTTTTTGTATTGACAGTTTTTGTGATACATAGAAGTTATTTCTACGGTCGTTATAAAAACTATATTTCCTTTATTCAAATGGTAATTTTTTAACAAGTTGAAAAAAAGGTAATATAGCAGCAAATTGCCACGAAAACAGCATCCGCGTCGTTCGTTGCCTGGGCGCCGCATTGTTATTACTTTACAAATGTCAATAATATTTTAAATCGTCAAAAATGGAAAGAAATAATTTCGAATTGCAAGAAGAAAAGTAATTTCAATGCGCTCCAGATGGAATAGTTAATAAAGCCAATGAAGCAACACAAAATTTATTGCCTAAAAAATCGAAAGAAGCTTACAAAAGGTAAAACGCCCTAGACTTTTCAAATGGAAGCCAAAGAAAAGTGTAAAATTTTCGACATTTTATTATACGACTTACTACCTTAGTTTAACATGTAGAATCACCTGATACATTATGCGAGCACCCTGTATAGTTGAAATTTTAATAAATGCTTTTAAACAATTACAATTTTCAATTAATAATGTAAATGTATTGGGAGGGCAAAATAGTATAACTATGATTAATAGCACTCGTAGATTTATTTATACAGGGTGTCCGGGAACATGTGGGAAATCTCCCGGATATGAAGAAAACACGTGAAAAGAATACTATAGGTTCATATAATCTTCTTTCGTATCAGTATCGATCAAAGAGCACCAATGGAATCAAGTTTTTTACACATAATTATTGAACCACCTGGTATATTTCAATTATTTTTTAATATGATGTATACCAGGTAAGACCCGTCAAATTACTACCCAAGAAACTGTTGTGAATTACTCACAGCTGCAGGGACGGACTAGCTGTAACACTCATGGGCCCATTTTTTTTACGCCCTGTATGATGAGAACTTTGGACAATGTTTTTTACACACCTTTAACTATTGGCCAAAAATTAAGTACTCTTCATTCATGTCGCTAATTCTAACCGTTTTCAAGAAAAATACATTTTAATTACGTCATGTATTTGGCGTATCTCTGTAAGAGATACATCTTTGTTCATATGAAATGTTGAACCTCAAAATTCCGCATTTTCATATTTAATCCGTGAGAAGTTAGGGAACCCAGTGTCAATAAAATTACGTTTTCTCGAAAACGGTTAGGATTAGCGACATGAAAGAAGAGTACTTAATTTTTTGCCAATAGTTAAAGGTGTGTAAAAAAAATTGTCCAAAGTTCTTATCATACAGGGCGTTAAAAAAAATGGGCCCATGAGTGTTACAGCTAGTCCGTCCCTGCAGCTGTGAGTAATTCACAACAGTTTCTTGGGTAGTAATTTGACGGGTCTTACCTGGTATACATCATATTAAAAAATAATTGAAATATACCAGGTGGTTCAATAATTATGTGTAAAAAACTTGATTCCATTGGTGCTCTTTGGGAGCCCATATCTCCGAAGAGGAGGCCGATACGAAAGAAGTTTATATGAACCTATAGTATTCTTTTCACGTGTTTTCTTCATATCCGGGAGATTTCCCACATGTTCCCGGACACCCTGTATATTCTTGTGGCATTATTTTTTACTGGGTTTGTTTGCATTTTGCCTTTGTGCGCTGTGGTTTTAAGAATGAAATGTTTCTAGTCCACATCATAGATTTCCGTCTGTGAGATTTATTCGCCCATTCTTTAAACATGTTATTTCAGGTTTCTTATACGATATAAATATATTTTTATGAAGTAAGTTCTCTCTTTTTTACTCTGTAATTATTTCTAGACAAAATAGTTACTCCGGCTGTCAAAAAAAGTTCCATTCAATTTACAATCTTAACCCATTGAGCTGCTTCTATTTGTTAGTTTCGTTTAGAGCGTGATTTAGCTGGGTACTTGCTACTGCACCCAGTATGTTGTGGACAACAGCGAATAAAAACAAAATGCAAATTTATCGATAAAAAGACACCCCCCCTATGTTTTCCTCCTCAATTTTTTCTTTTAAAGTAATTGTATTTTCTTTATTTTTATTTTCCCTCTTTTACCCTTGGGGATGACGCCTTATATGTTATGGTTCCGATTTTGACAAATCTTTGATAGTAAGTAACATTTGGAGTTTAGAAATTTTAGAAACACATCTCTACTTCTTTTCACATAAGATTTTATGGTTTACATAAAACAATTTGTCGCTACAATTCGTTAAGGTTATTCCTATTTCCAAAGGGCGTATTAGTGTCGGCAATGTTTGCCTCTTGCGCCAGCAATGGCAATTAAAATTGCACGGATTCATGCGCAGTACACCGTTCTCGATCAACTGTCTCGCATTGCCAGAAATGGGGCAATCGCCATTTTAATTGCCATTGCCGCTGCAAGTCTGGGTAGAGATGGATTGTTCTGTTATTTTTAACTGTTTATTAGTCGGTCGAAGCAGCTATGGACAGCTAATGGCTATTTAAACTAACTGTTACTTTAATGAGCAGTTCACATTATTTATTAAGCATATGCGCTGCTAATTCGTCGCAACTTTTTTGAACTGCTATTTGTAAATAGCAGTAGCTGCTTTAACTGGTAATCAAAACAAACAGGTTTGCCTATTTCTAGTTCTGGGGGTATTTTAGGGATTTCGACAGTACCAACTGGTGTTCTGCCATTATATATTGCACGCGCAAGAGACGAATTGCCGACTCTAATATAAAAATATCTTATGTGAAAAGGATCACGGCTTTCCATTTGTTTATTGCTAAATGCACGATTGTTGTGTCTTTGTCTAATGCATCACTTTATCATACAGGATGTTACAAATTCGGCCTTCACCCTTGGGATTTCGGAATTTAGGGCAAAGTTACGTAATTATGGGCCCAAAAATGTGCCGCAAAAAAAATCAAAAATCAATACAGGTGCTTTCAAAAAATCTAAAATTTTGCATTTCGGTTTTGATTTTTTCCTGGCTTTGTTCGAAGAGATGGCCAAAAATAAATTTCACTTTCTCATTGCTACTGTTTATTCTCTACAAGATGTCTGTCGTCTTTAGGTCACCATAATCGACTTAATTTTTTAAATACGAGCCTGGCTTTTATGTTTAAATTATGAAACAGGGCCGAAATCTATGTTCAGGGGTATACAACACTTACTGGTTTTCCCACGTTTTGTTGCTTAAATTGACCATCTTCATTAAAATACCCCAAGTACGTTCCTGAAGATTTTTAAATTATTATTGCGACCTCTCTCCTTAAGGAAAAAATAAAAACCGAAAATATTCAAATATTTTGAAAGCCCCTGTATTTATTGTTAATTTTAACAATTACGCGACTTTGCCCTAATTTAACCGACTTCGTATCTCTTACCGTTTCCGAAATCCCAATGGTGAAGGCCGAATTGGTAACACCCTGTACAATACTGGCTTCTCTATATTAACGTAGTATGTGTGATGCTTTTCATACCTTGCCTTTCCACAATTTGATATGACGCGAAACATTTATTAGTATGAATTATTTCACAACTGAACAAAAAAAAACGGTAATGCTGCAACTGGTAAATTAATACCTATTTTTTAACGTTTGAAACGGGATGGGAAAGGCGTGGCGAGGTGGCGTAATGGACACATACTAACTAATAATAGCCGCGTCGCGTTTGAGCAACGTTTTTGCAACGGG
Source organism: Barypeithes pellucidus (assembly GCA_963991005.1). Taxonomy (NCBI): domain Eukaryota; kingdom Metazoa; phylum Arthropoda; class Insecta; order Coleoptera; family Curculionidae; genus Barypeithes; species Barypeithes pellucidus. Next base: position 11,757,359 of record OZ022565.1, on the reverse strand, counting down.
CGAGGTCGTGACCCGCGTTGTGATTTGGCATCACTGCTGGCCTACTGACCCACATACATTTGTTAACTAAAAACAGATGTGTAAAGCGCGGCAACACTTGGGATAAAGGGGTATTTAGACATTCGATTTAAAAATATATATACAGGGTGTCCCAGAATATGTGGGCAATCTCACGGTTCAATAACAGGACAAGTACCTATACATTTTTCTTCCTACGACCTCGCCTATGGATATACGGGCCCATAACGGACGTCCCTGGAAATCGTTGATTTTTAAATAATTTTTTAAGTCCTAGATGTAATTTGATATAATGTTTACTAGACGAGTCTCCTTGAAATACGCCCTTTTAAACACATTTGGCTTATTTAGTTTGCCAGGGACGGACTAGACGTAACACAAAAATGCATTTTTTTGTACATCTTGTATGATGAAGGAACGACAATAATCTTTTTGGATACTCTAAACCTTAAGCTGAAAAAAAGGTCTCTTCTCTTGATCAACTGTCGATAAAAGTGAACTGTTTTTGGAAAAAATATTTTTGTTCAATATGGTTTTTTGCATTAATTGTTGTTTTATGTTCATAAAATTCCCTCATTGTTGTTATGGTATTTTTCACATGCACCGATTTTAATAAGAATATTTATGCCAGTGTCGGTTTATGGTAGTGTCTTGAAATTTGCGGTTTTTCTCCTTTGTCTTATTAGTTACTAACTTAGTAATGGAATTTACGTATACTGAATATGCCGACATGCATTTAATGTATGAACAAAAAAAATTTTTTGTCGAAAGCAGTTCATTTTATCGACATTAATCAAGAGTACCTTTTTTCAGCTTAAGATTTAGAGTATCCAAAAATATTATTGTCGTTCCTTCATCATACAAGGTGTACAAAAAAAAGTATTTTTGTGTTACGTCTAGTCCGTCCCTAGCCAACTAAATTTTTTTTGTCGAAAGCAGTTCATTTTATCGACATTAATCAAGAGTACCTTTTTTCAGCTTAAGATTTAGAGTATCCAAAAATATTATTGTCGTTCCTTCATCATACAAGGTGTACAAAAAAAAAGCATTTTTGTGTTACGTCTAGTCCGTCCCTAGCCAACTAAATAAGCCAAATATGTTTAAAAGGGCGAATTTCAAGGAGACTCATCTAGTAAACATTATACTAAAAAATTATTAAATTACACCTAGTACTTAAAAAATTATTTAAAAATCAACGATTTCCAGGGACGTCCGTTATGGACCCGTATCTCCGCAGGGGGGGGGGGGGCGTAGGAGGAAAAATGTATATGAACTTCTCCTGTTATTTTTAAGTGTTCTATCTGAACCCGGGAGATTGCCCACATATTCTGGGACACCCTGTATATATGTATGTTTTCTCTAAGACATCCAAGGAGTTACCCATTTAAATATAATAAGCCATAGAACACCCTGTATGCCCAAGAATCGTTTAGACCTTAAACAAAAATCGATTTTGTACAATAACACAACTTCGTTAGTGTTTTTCTGGGATTATTATAGGTTGATCGACCTCAACATTACTTCGAATACCTATATTGTTTATTTTTCCCAGCAAAAACAATATTTATAAAATTATCCATTGTTACTTGCATGAAACTGTTCTTTCGTCATTTCGTATTGTGTGTGTCTTCCATGTATTACTTCATTTTCCCGGACAACTTGTAGTTTTATTCTTCTTATTAGTGAAATGTCTGATTTGTTTAATTGATTGTTATACTTAAACGAACGTTTCCCTAGAAGGCAATTATGTCGCTGCAATTATGTGTACTGCCATTCTCCGTAGTTGTTAGTGCTATTAAAAAAGTAATGTAACGTGTCATGGGCCCTTTTTGGGCCAAACTTAAAATGGTAAAATCAAAATTTGAAAATTTTCGCTCGCTTAAGAGATACGGGGGAAAATCAAAAAATTTACAATTTCAAAATTACCCTATATTTTCTTAGTTAAAAGACATACAGAAAAATGTTTTATACAGAAGATTCTTTATATTGATTGTTGAATAATCTGCCGTTTTCAGCATAAGTATACGGGGTAAGGTAAAAGAATTATCGGACCTAACCTCATTTTTTTAAACGGAACACCTTGGATGATATTGGTTTCCTAGGCGATTTATTAAACTTTATTACTTTAAACCACAGTAGACCATGAAATAAAAGCTAATATCCTAGAAACAACTATGAATTTCATTTTTACATATTCATTTGCGAAAATGACCTTATCAACATTTTGAAAAATTTGATATGATCAGTTTATATTGGAAGTGGAAAAACGAAGAAATGGCGCAAAATGTATATTTTGTTCGCTATCCGGAATGACGGTAATCATTTAAGGACATATTCCGAACATTTGCGATGATTCCCCTTATTTTTACCTTAATCTGAATCTTTTATTTCGTTTCAAAGTAATAAAGTTTAAATAAATCGCCTAGGAAACCAATATCATCCATGGTGTGTTATATATTTGATAGGGGAATGTAAAATAGTATCTTTTTAGATTAAAATATACAGGGTGTTCCATTTTAAAAAATGAGGTTAAGTCCGATAACTTTTTTACCTGACCCCGTGTACTTATTCTGAAAGCGGCAGATTATTCCACAATCAATATAAAGAAACTTCTGTATAAAACATTTTTCTGTATCTCTTTTAACTAAGAAAATATAGGGTAATTGTGAAATTGTCAATTTTTTTATTTTCTCCCGTATCTTTAAGCGAGCGAAAATTTTCGAACTTTGATTTTACCATTTTAAGTTTGACCCAAAAAGACACATGACACCTACATTACTTTTTTGATAGCACTTACAATTAAGAACATACCCTATAAAAGTGTCGAAAATGGGAGACCCTGTACACCATGTTTTCCACACCAGCGATCGCTTTCTAGTAAAACCTATCGTTTTATCGGATTTATGTATTTGCAGCCCTAGATTAAGTCGTAATCTATATCTCGATAATTATTACAAATAAAATGAACTGCTTTTTTGGTGTATAGTTTTCCATTCATGCTGACCACCCTGTATACTTTATCACAATTTTGACACTGTATATGAACACTGCCGAAACAATTTTGCTAATGCTTTGTATTATTTTCATGCGTACAGAAGCTTACCGAGGTCTGTATGGCAATCAAGGTATGTGCTTCAAGATTGCTTCTTTATGTGTCGATGTTGTGTTGTTTTGTCTAAATTTTTGTGTAAACGTTGTGAAGAATAGACCAGACAACGTTAATCTTGTACCCTGTATAGTGAGTCTGACTCAGCACGAAACTACTATCCTTAAAACTAAAGAATGAACTTACAACATCACCTGTAATAGTTAGAGAGACGGTGACAATAGGGGGTCCGTGACGTGGAATATCAGTGATTTGGTTTTTCGTGGAGTTTAGGTCCCCCTCTACAACTTTTATATCTGATGAAATGCCGTAGAGCGTTGCTGAGAGGCGCTGTACCGCTTTAGATAGGAAATTCGCAATAAATTCAAAACTATAGCGAGCCATGTCTGAAAATGAATTTACAGCATCAGCGTGACCCCCAAAGTCACGGGAAACACATTTTCTTACAAGTCAACCCTTGCATATACTTTTCCGAGCGTGTCAAAAAAAATTAATGGAAAAATTTTAAAGTCTCAAGTGACATGGGTCAAAGTGGGCTTAATCGATTTGTATTCCCATGGAGATGAGTCGTAAACAATTTTCTGATAAAAAGAATATTGCGAAAGTGCGGTATTTTTTCTCAAAATTTTTTTTATTAAGTCTGGTTTATTCTGCTATATTTTCTAAAATATTCTCTTTGGAGAATTATTTCTAGGTTTATCTGATTCCCTCATCTTTTCCCAACATTTTGATATATATAAAGTTACGAGAAACATGTTCTATCTTGGAGAAAATTTAGAGAATTCGTAACGGTGATAGCAATATTTCTAAACTTCACTCGAAATGCATGAAAGGTGTGGCTTTTACTGTAATTAGTGAAAAGTAGACAAGGGCAAATGTTTAAATTCATCAGATTTGAATAAATCATACACACCTTATGGAAAATTTGGTAATATTGCGAATATAATATCCCGTCATCATACAACTGAACGATACCTGCCTTCCGGTATCTTTGCGTAATATTGTCAGAATTCCGCCTGGCTAGGTGCGATTCGTCTGAAATTTATTTTCCCACAATATTTGGGTGTCAAGGAATCTAGTGTGACAATTTTCTGACATGTCACGATCGTTTTCCGAATTTGCTGCGAGGAGATTTAAAAAAAATTCCAATAATGAAATGACGAGACCTGGATCGATAAATTTTTTTTTCACATAATCTTGAACATATACTGTTCCATTCTAGAAAGTTTCAACTTCAAATTCGCATTTTTAATTTTTTTTTCTGACACGCTCGGAAAAGTATATGCAAGGGTTGACTTGTGAGAAAATGTGTTTCCAGTGACTTTGGGGGTCACACAGATGCTGTAAATTCATTTTCAGACATGGCTCGATATAATTTTGAATTTATTGAGAATTTCCTATCTAAAGCGGTACGGCGCCTCTCAGCAACGCTCTACGGCATTTCATCAGATATAAAAGTTGTAGAGGGGGACCTAAACTCCACGAAAAACCAAATTACTGATATTCCACTTTACGGACCCCCTATTATCACCGTCTTAACTATAACACAATGATTCAAATCGAGATTATATAGATCAAATAAGACACAAGCACGCCAGTGGCTAATGGACTTGATTAACATTGTGAAGGTCGTAGATAAAAAAAGCTGTTCGAGTTGTCTGTTTTGTCCTGTTTCATCAACTGATAGAACAAAAATACATAACAAATAACAGGTCTTTGATATTGCTGTGGTTATGACGGAAGTTCATTCTTTGCTCGGCCCAACGGTATATTTGCTATGTGTACCGAAAACTTTAAAAGTCTGTCGCACCTAAAGAAACTCCCCGCCTTTTTTCTAGAACGCTGCAATGGCCGACGGAAAGGAGGACTTAAGTGAACTGCCGCCGAATCAAAGGAGAAAAAAACTGATTCAGAAAGTCGAGGAGCTCAGGACGAAGGTCGTTCAGGAAACGGCCGCTAGGGACGGACTTATGAAAATGAAAGGGGTGTACGAAGCGAATCCGGCGTTAGGCGATCCTAGGACGATAGAAAGTAAGTTTTCGGATTGTTAATATTTTTTTATATACAGGGTGTTATGGAAATGACGTATTATATTTAAACCAGCAATTCCTGAGATGAAAACAAATTGAAGAAAAATATCCAAAAATGGCGCTTTAATTTAATATGCCCTGTACATGACCTTATGTCAAACCAAAAATGACCACGTGGTGCCCCTGTCACGAAGGTAAACGAAGCAACATGCGGCGAAAAACATCACTGAATCTTGAACAGTGTTGTCAAATCTTCAGGGTAAACTCTTTAGAAAGTCGATAACCGTTTGGCAGATTGTAAGTTGTTTATTTTTCAGGGTACATTATTATAAACTTTTACGTTCAGTTCAGTTCGCTGGGAAACAATCTCTGATTTATAAACTTGAACTGACTCGAACGAACCGCCGCGGAGTTTTTAAATGGTCAGGTATGTTCTCATTTGTTCAATTCGAACGACACGCGTCAGATCTGGACAACTTAAAAGTTTATAAATGCCACTTACCCTTTAGAAAAAAAAATGCAATTTTATTTAGCTCTTCGAACTTATTTAACCAACTTAATTTTTAAAAAAACATCAAGTACCTAGGTAACTTGAACAAAAACAAACCGGCACAATAAAATCACATAACACATCTAAGTACCATTCAATCTGAATTAGTATTTTAAAGTGCTACTGTGTAGACAAAAATACGCCCTTATTGTCTGAGTGGTCTGGGAAATAATGTATTTAACATCTAAAAATTTTAAAAATAAATAACACGTTTTTTCCGTCGATCGATATTGAACTGCTGGCTGGGGCACTGCCGTCGCGAAAAGAACAAATAACTTAATAATTTAAACTGCTGATTTTGGACAATCCAGCGGGTTGCCTGTTCTTTTCGCCGGCTGGGGTTAATAGTTAAAAATACAGCGTTGCCACTTTCGATGTTTTATAAATAAATTGCGGAATTTCCTTCTATAGTATTACTTTCCTGTATAATTATAGTCTCGGAAATGGCAACCGCGCTAGCTCAACTTAGTTTTCTGAATGTGCACAAAGAAAGCACTTGGACGCGACCATTTATTTCAAAGGATAGTTCCTGTCAACATAATTGCTTAATTTTATCTTTAGTAAAGGGTTAATGGCCCATAGAGATTAGCGTTTTTATTATTTCTATTGCGAAATAATTAAGTGCTGTTTAGTGTTTACGTGTAATCTGATAATAGGTGCATATCTTCAAAAAAACTAATTTGAAACTAGTGGGTGTCTGTGTGTTTCTTTAAGTGATTTAGTGCAAATGTTCCGAGAGATTAGAAATAAGAGGCCGAATGGGGTTTAGTGGGTATATGCAGTTCCACATGATCATCAGGGTACGTGATGAGCATAAAGCTTTTCCCATAGAAAAAAAAAACAAAAACCTGAAGATGTCTGTGCCTTGGATTACTGTGTTACATTTTTTACACCATTTGGCAACATTGTGCCAGAACATCTGGCCAGCTGGGCACTGTAATATGTTCATATATGAATGTGCCGAGGAGTTGTGTGTGGGTTTAGGGGTGAATTACCCCACTTTTTAAACGTTCGATTAAAAAAAAATATGTAGCGCTTCTCTAGGACACCCCAGGAGTCACCCATTTAAATATAATACGTCATTTCCATAACACCCTGTATTTTATTGTGCTTCACTGTACTTCACATCTTCATGCGGAGACCTTCGTTTAGAATGTGCCGTTTTTCTTTGCAGGTCAGCTGAACGAATGCAGTCATAGGTTAGAGAAACTTCAGCAGGATCTCGTCCGATATCAAGGATTTTTGGACGAGGTCATTAAGGGTATTCAGTCGGGTAAGTCCCGGATGGCGTATTATTGGCAGCGTTTACAAAGGTTTTTTTCTTTGATTTAGGTAATCAAAATAACTCGATAGCAGGTAGTCCCCGGTTACTTAATGGAGGAAACCGTAGGCATAGAAATAGTGGCGGTAGTGCTGCTGAAGAAGACAGTCTTAGTCGGTAAGAGAGTTACCTTTTTAAGAAGATAATAAGAAAGAGGTATCTGGCGTACTACGCGATCTAAATTCGTACATTTAAAACCTCCCAAGTAAATACGGGAGTTGACCATCGAAAATTCACTCAAAAAGGGTTCTTTGACCGTTTGCCGATATTATGATACGATATAACCATTATCTAATACCATCTGCAATTATGTCCCGGCTATGGGCATCGAACGGGTAATAGTGAGTTTGCGCAGTTCGTAAATTTCCTTGTGAAAGTAAACATTCAACAGGACCGGATTTCAACTTTTCTAATGTAAATTTCACTGGTTAGTTAGGAAAAATATTGCAATCAAAATTTCGATTAGTTCGATTTAAGACGGCGTTCCATGCATGCGATTTCTGACGATATGATGATCCGACGGTGCCCTGATTGGTGTAATCTTTCGGTGCCAAATTCCGTCCGAATATTTGTAACAATCGACACGACGAGCTTTATTTTAACTTTCATCCGACGTCGTATGTTTCTTAACCTCACTTTATACCTGGTATTGATCCACGACTTTTGCAAAAAAGCACCATGCACTTGTGTCCTGTCATCTTAAACCAAACAAGCCACTAACCTACCAAACAGCGAATCGAATCACCACAAATTAAAAACTCCTTTACAAAAATTGTTCTTAGGTAATGACAGTTTATAAGCACTAATATACCGACAACAATGTGGATGAACCACTTTTTATTCTGTAATTTGAAAAAGCATCCAGAACCAAAGATGGCGACGAATAACAACAAACAAATAATGTCGGGCCGGCTCTGACGCGATCGATAAAATTTCCACCCTACTGCGCAACTGTCAATTTATGTAACTTTTTTGTGTTTTCTTTTGCCGAATACAGAAGGAAATCGGCTACAAAAGGTGTGGCTGGGGTGGGTTTTCACTTGTTTTCCCAGTGCACTAGCACGATTCAGAAATGTTTGCTGTCCATAAGTTGCTGACCAACTAGCCATTTTGGCTGACCGATTACATTTTTCTGTTCGCAAAAATACGAATATTTTGCTAAGCAGTTAAATGATTTTTTTTAGGTCTGCCAGTGATAGTAGTGTAACAAACCCAACCGTTAACCATAACAAAAGGAGCGCGCCCGGTACGCCCCAGCTAAACCACGGGTAAGTTTTGCAAGAATAGAACCCCCTTACTGCTTTCTGGTTCCTGTGGTAGCTTTTAACATAGATTGCCGCATAAGAAAGACATATCATTTATTATTTTTAAAATCCTTTTTAATTTTGAATCCGCTAAAGTTTTAATTATCTAGCCCGCGTTGTCTTCGAAATTTATGTCATTTTGAGAATGGGCTACGGGACATAAAAAGGTCAAGGGCATTATTTATCTAATTCACAGTCCTAAAGCTGCAAACACACTATTATCACCTCACGTGAGATCACATGCTATCATCACATTAGTTTTGCTGACGATAGCACACTTATCTCATCTGTCTCTTTGAATGCGCAAACATATTCGCAGACAGCATGAAGTATCACGCCTCAACAAAGACCTGGAAGAAATTTTGGCTTGGGGTGACAGTAACCAAGTCGAATTTAACGCTAAAAAAACCCAGGCAGCAGTTTTCTCTAAAAAGGTTAACATTACAGAACCGGAAATAGTCATGGCCGGACACGCAATCCCACTGGCTTCATCAATCAATTTGCTGGGCGTCAATCTCGGAGGAATTATGTCTTGGCATAATCACGTTGTGGCAATCGCCAAGGTAGCTTCTCAGAAGCTTGGGGTACTCTTCCGAACCAGAAAGTTGTACACACCTCAACAACTTTTGACACTATACAAAGCCCAGATTCGACCATCACTAGAGTACTGCTCTCATGTCTGGAGCTCTGCACCCAAATATACTCTTCGGCTGCTGGATTCCATCGAAAAGAGGGCTATTCGTCTGATCGGAGACTACGAGCTGACGAAGAACCTCGACAGCCTAGAACATCGAAGACAGGTTGGGGATTTGACTCTCTTTTACAGATATTTTCATGGAAGGTGCTCGGCTGACCTTGCCCTCTTAATTCCGCCCAGAGCGACGATTGGCAGAAATACACGACGAACCACTGCCGCCCATCCATATGTGGTTAAGCTTAGTACTCCTCGAACTTCATTATTTAAGAATTCTTTCATCTGGAGGACTACATCTTTATGGAACGGCCTTCCCGAGGTCGTTTTTCCCAACGAATATAACCTCCAACGATTCAAAAACGTGAATCGCTTTTTGCGCACACGCACCACTCCCAGAGTGCCCTAAAGGATTTTTCCTATAGTGCTTGTGTTTGATCAAATAAAAAAAAAAAAAAAAAAAATCACGCAATGTCACGGCATACCCGAAATATCTGCAAGGCGGTTTATGCCTGTGTCAGAGTTTAAGGCTAGAAGGCTACAAGATTCACTTGCGATCTTGACAAACACAAAATATGTAATAAAAACGATCTGCAGTGTACGTAGTCTGTTTCTAAGCCGTGACAGCGTGTGCTATTTTGCCGATATGACAACACGTGAATTCACCTGACGTGATAATAGTGTTTTGCGGCTTAACAGGCGTTCTGGCATTGACAAACGTAACGGCAAGGGCCGAGTGTCCCGATGTAGTAACCCGTAAAATTGTATGAAACCGGGGTAGTTTGAAGTCATCCTCCGAATCCTCCACTTCACCCCCCATCTCGCACCATCATTTAACCCGCCCACCCACCCATTGGCGCTTTCTCCTTCCGCTTTCGTTTAATTCGCCCGTATTTGACTTAGTTGTTCAAACAGTCCCGAAAGTGGTCTGGGTACTTCCCACACGTCGCTGCACCACGCCGATTCCGACCAGGACCACGACCAGTACGACGGGAACCACGCGGATCCCGAGAGCGAGTACTACGAAGCCGACATGCTGCCGTCGATCGGGGTTTGTAAAGCGCTCTATGCCTTTGAAGGTGAGTCCCGATAATTATTCTAATAATTTTTGTTAATCAAAATTCTATTTTATTTACCTAATTTTCTTTTATAAATACTACTTAGGGCCGATGTTTGAATGTTACCTTAAGTTAGACCTTGGCCAAGGTAGCCCTAACATCAAGGTAGCTCTAACACCAAGGTTAACCTTAAAAAACTAGATTTTAAATTAATTTCAGGGTCAAAGTCTAAGAGTACCACGTCCTTAAACATACAGGGTGTTATGAAAATGATGTATTATATTTAAATGACTTTGAGTGACTCCTGGGGTGTCCTAGAGAAGCGCTACATATTTTTTTTAAATAAAACGTTTAAAAAGTGGGATAATTCACCCATAAACCCACAGGTCACTCCGCGGCACAATCATAGTACACAGCTATGTAATAAACACATGTTGCATACCGGAAGTAGCTGCCAACTTTCGTTTTTTAAATACAACATGGTAATTTTTATTGCATTTTTCGATTAAGCGTTAAATACTAAGCACATTTTATAGATCATGTTTTTGTCAGACTCTGTTAGTTTGTGAGATATCTGGACTTTTTGTAATTATTTGGCAAAGGCATGGCGATGAAATAATCCATATAATTTTTCGGTGCACCCGAATTCCGTTAAGTTTTTGCTAATGAATTTGAACAGGATGCAGGGATCTTTAATCCCCTAACCGAATTGCGTTACGGTCAAAAAGGGTCGGAGTGGTCGGAATTCTTCAATTTCATACAATTTTTTTTTAAATTTTAAATATTTTTATAGAGGCGTAGCGGTGCGGGTTCTCACTAGTTTTCCCAGGGCATTGTCAATTTATATAACTTTATTGTGTTTTCTTTTGCCGAATACAGAGAAGGAAGAAAATCGGCTCCAAAAGGCATAGCGGGGCGGGTTCTCACTAGTTTTCACAGAGCACTGTCAATTCTCCGAAATACAAATTTTATTAAAAATCGGTCGATCGAAAATTTGCTCTTAATTTTAAACAAGTTAAAAAATTGCAATAAAAAAATACAGCTGATCCACAAGAAGTAAGTAAGTAGTTCATATTGACGTCGAAAATCTATTTGTTAATAATACAGTGTTTTATTTTATTAGATATTAGATAATAGGATAAGTACGATCTACCTTAATATTGGGGTGCTTATTAATTTATTAATAAAACAGGTAGCAATATTCAACTTGACGGAATTCAGGTGTGCGACCCTCGGGGCCCCAAAATGTTCGTAACGGAGTTCGGGCGTCGGATTACCGATACCTTTTAACCGTAACGGAGTTCGAGTGCGCCCTAATTTTTTTGCCTTAGCTCTTGAACTAAAAATGTTTTCTCACCGAATAGCTAGAAGATCATCAAGTCTCAAAAATATTTCAAATTCGGCAGAAAATGTACAGGGTGGTCACAATTCAAGCTTCATTGTGAAAGAATTCAACCATTAAAAACTTTCTTATTTTAAATGGAACACCCTGTATATTTTTGTTTAATTTGCTCGCAAATTAGTTGTTCTTAATAATTAATAATATTTACTGTCCTATACCTATATCAAAACGTTTTCTCAAAAAATCCAAAATCCGAAAATACTATTTGCTCAAGTGTGCTATGAAAACAATTGTACTTAGGGGCTGTATACCGATGTACTGAAGAGATACTGAAGAAAAATTAATTGAAAGGGTGAGGGCAGCATTTCAATCCCTCACTGCACAAGAAATTAGGAATGCTACAAGAAATAGTATGATGAAAAGAATATATAAATGCTTGGAAGTAAATGGCAATCATTTCGAACATATTTTAAAAATATAATCAAAAAATATTAGGTATAATTTTCAAACACATTTTTAATTAAATAATTTAAAGATAATAAACTTGTTTCCTTGCTATTTTTTTAAAAAATAATATTTAAACCATTAAATTTAAAACAATCAACTGCATTTTATTTATAAATTCAATCAAGAAACGTGTTAGAACGTTGTATTTTTAAGCAATCAATCACTTTTCCTCCGTATAGACATCAGTATACAGCCCCTAAGTACAGTTGTTTTCATAGCACACTTGAAGAAATAGTATTTTAGGAATAAAATTGGATTTTTTGATAAAACGCTTTGATATAGGTATAGGACAGTAAATACTATTTATAAAGAACAACTAATTTGACATCAAATTAAACAAAAATATAGAGGGTGTTCCATTTAAAATAAGAAAGTTTTTAATGGTTGAATTCTTTCATAATGAGCCTTGAATTGTGACCACCCTGTACATTTTTGACCGAATTTGACATATTTTTGAGATGGGTGGTGATCTTCTAGCTATTCGTTGTGAAAAATTTTTCAGTCCAGAGCTAAGGTAAAAAAATTATATGGATTATTTCATCGTCATGCATTTGCCAAATAATTACAAAAAGTCCAGATATCTCAAAAACTAACAGACTCTGACAAATAAATGTTCTATAAAATGTGCTTAGTATTTAACGCTTAATCGAAAAATATAATAAAAATTATCATGTTGTATTTAAAAAACGAAAGTTGGCAGCTACTTCCGGTATAACCGGAAAGGACAAAAACATGTGAATATTTTAGTTAAACAGAGCATATAGATAAACCAATCCCCAAAGTTTCAGAAACATATATTCATTAGTTCTCCATAAATAAGACTTACCATTATAATTTTTACAGCGACAAGCGAAGGAAGTATACCCATGGCTCAAGACGAAGAACTCCATCTGATTGAATTAGACCAGGGCGATGGGTGGACTCGCGTACGCAGAATGGTGGGCGAATGCGAAGAGGGCTTCGTACCCACGTCGTACATAGAGACAACGGTGTATAATACTTAAAAGCAACGGTGTGTTTAGTACGAGTAAAGCTTTAGGCAAAATGACTCTCGAAGAGACTAATTAATTTGGCTTTGATGCAATATTAGTGAAAAGTTTCGCGGGAAATAACGGGTGGATCTGTCGAATGTTGCGTATGGGTGCGTTCTTTGGCTAGAACCGCCGTCGTACGAGAACATTGGACGGATTTCCCCCGATACAATGCTTAATAAAAGTATTTTTGTTGTAAGTTATTATTTTTGTAAAATTCTTTGCATTAGTTATTTTTTATTGTATTTATTTTTGTTATTTAACACTTCTCTGGTTAAAATGCGTAATGTCACCGGCGAACGTTTATTATCGGATTCCGATTCATAATTATCGAGGTAGAAATATCGTACAGGGTGTTCTATTTTCGACACTTTTATAGGGTATCTCCGTAATTGTTAGTGCTATCAAAAAAGTAATGTAGGTGTCATGTGCTCTTTTTGGGTCGAACTTAAAATGGTAAAATCAAAATTTGAAAATTTGCGCTCGCTTAAGAGATACGGGGGAAAATCAAAAAATTGACAATTTCAAAATTACCCTATAATTTCTTCGTTAAAAGACATACAGAAAAATGTTTTATACAGAAGTTTCTTTATATTGATCGTTGAATAAGCTGCCGTTTTCAGAATTAGTATACGGGGTCAGGCAATAAAGTTACCGGACCTAACCTCATTTTTTTTAATGGAACACCCTGTATATTTTAATATAACAATATAGCATAGGCCATGAAACAAAAGCTAATATCCTAGAGACAACGATTTTGACATTCTAGTTGTTATTAACATTTAACGTCAATTGCATTTTTACATATTCATTTGCGAAAATGACTTATCAACATTTTGAAAAATTTGATATAACATCTATCATCCACGAAGTGCTATAAATTTGAAAAGAGAGTTTAAAATGCTATCTTCTTAGATTAAAATATACAGGGTGTTCCATTAAAAAAAGTGAGGTTAGGTCCGATAACTTTTTTACCTGACCCCGTATACTTATTCTGAAAACGGCAGATTATTCAACAATCCATACAGGGTCCGCAAACGAAGCGTGGACGGAAGATTAAATCGTTATCGAAGAACTTATCAACAATACTAAAACAGCTTGAGATATTGGATTAAAAGCGGCATGTTTTAAAAATATTTTACATTATACAGGGTGGCCCAAAAAAGTGTGACAGCATAAAGTTATATTTTTTTAAATGGGACACCCAGTATTTTATTGCATATTTAGATTCGTATTACTATCGTTTATAAGTGCCTCAAATTTTATTTAATTTGGTTTCGTAGTTTCGGAGAAATAAATTAAAAACAAAAAAAAAAGTTTTGAGGTCATGAATAAAAAAATCAAAAAAAACAATCCAGAACTATTTTTTTAATCTCGGCATTGAGTCAAATTTATGACAAGAGGTCTAGAGATACTATGAATGTAATTGCGTTTATTTATTTTATACAGGGTGTTCATAATAAGCTTTCAAAAACCCGACATTTTAAAATAATTTTTCTCAAGTTTTTCAAATGGAATACCCTGTATATTATTTGGCTATTTGACGTAGAATTCATAGACAATTTTTTTTTGTAATACAAGCATATAAGTTATATCCAGCCGTTTTCGAAATAATTGTAAATATCATAAATTATGTTGTTTAAATAGAGTTTTTATTGAGAAATTTTGTTATAGGCGACTAGCTTAATAATTGTAAACTAAAGTAAATGTTCAAAATAGCTTCCTTTTACTTAATTTAATAATTTTCGTCTACTGCCAACAGAACTCTTAATTCATTTTCTTCATTAATAACGGGTTTATTGATTATCATCCTTTTTGTGTATGCAGTGCTTCCTGTTGCTACAAATCTTTGCAACAACTTCTCGAAGGTTTCTGGGCCCGGCTTTCTCTCAATATCTGGGTATCTTTCAGCATACACTCGGCTCGCGAGTAGGCAATTTCTTGCACATTCATCCAGTATAAAAATCATATTTACCATTTCTAAAGTTGTAAAATTCGACATTTTGTGTAAGTTAGTACTTAATTTCGACGACTGAACAAATGTAAATAATTTTATTTTTCTGTCATAGTGACAATCTAAACAAAAAAAAATCATGGCAACTCGATTAAGAATAAAAAATAAAATTAAATAAATAAAAGTAGCAAAAATGTAGGCTTTTAAAATTTATATCGAAATAACTAAAATACGGCAAACTCTAATAGTAAAAGGAAGCTATTTTGAACATTTACTTTAGTTTACAATTATTAGTCTAGTCGCCTATAACAAAATTTCCCAATAAAAACTCTTTTTAAACCCCATAATTTATGATATTTACAATTATTTCGAAAACGGCTGGATATAACTTATATGCTTGTATTACAAAAAAAAAATTGTCTATGAATTCAATTTAAAAAACTTGAGAAAAATTATTTTTAAATGTGGGGTTTTTGAAAGCTTATTATGAACACCCTGTATAAAATAAATAAACGCAATTACATTCATAGTATCTCTAGACCTCTTGTCATAAGTTTCACTCAATGTTGAGGTTAAAAAAATAGTTCTGGATTGTTTTTTTTGAATTTTTGATTCAGGACTGCAAAACTTTTTTATTTAGTTTTTAATTTCTTTCTCCGAAACTACAAAACCAAATTAAATTAAATTTTTGGGCACTTAAAACGATAGTAATACGAACCTAAATATGGAATAAAATACTAGGTGTGCCATTTAAAAAAATATAACTTTATGCTGTCACACTTTTTTGGGCCACCCTGTATAATGTAAAATATTTTAAAAACATGCCGTTTTTAATCCAATATCTCAAGCTGTTTTAGTATTGTTGATAAATTCTTCGATAACGATTTAATCTTCCGTCCACGCTTCGTTTGCGGACCCTGTATAAAGAAACTTCTGTATAAAAACATTTTTCTGTATCTCTTTTAACTAATAAAATATAGGGTAATTTTGAATTTTTTGACTTTCCCCTGTATCTCTTAAGCGAGCGAAAATTTTCAAATTTTGATTTTACCATTTTAAGTTTGACCCAGAAGAGCACGTGACACCTACATTACTTTTTTGATAGCACTAACAATAACGGAGATACCCTATAAAAGTGTCGAAAATGGGACACCCTGTACAGTCAGTTGACATTATGTATTTTCTCTTCGGCAACGCTTAAACACTGTTCATTAGAATATAAAGTCAATAGAAATAAGTTTTCTAACCTTTTTTAATACAATAAGAGCCAGCATAAAACGATGATACAATAAACACAAGGCAAGATATCTAGCCGTTCCGATTTCGTCTGGTGCGGTGCATTGACGTCAACTGGTGATCAATTTTCAAATTGCTCGTCCTGCTTGACGTCACCACGCAGCATCCTTGCGCGATACCATATCTTGTATCTATTGTATCGTGGGCTAAAACCCACGTTACATGAACGTAGGTACATACAGGGTTAAATATTTTTTCCAGTAATCATTTTACAGAAAATTGGCTTGTTGTATTAAGTATTAAAAAGGGTGCAGTGTTTCGCGTCGACCCTGTATATTCACTTTTATTTACTAAATCGAACAAAACATTCGCAATGATCAAATCTATCCCATCTTAACTCCCATTCGTCCATTAATGGTCTTTTATTTTTGTATTGTATTAATTGCTTAGCAAGAAGCTTAGAAAATTGAACCTCTTGAATTAGTCAAACTAACTACATACTTTCGCGTTGAAAGAAATGTTGGATTTATTACATTTATAGGTAGAAAACACTTTGATCAACCGAATTCTTCCGGTTGAATTCATCATACTTGCCTCTTTGTACGGTTTGTTCATTCGTACATCATTGTTGTTCATTTATAATCGTAGAGGTTAAATTTTCAAAGGTGAAAAGTTTATTGTGAAAGGGCACATGGTATGTTCCTTAGCTTAGCACAATTATATAGAATCCTAGGAGGCGATGCTATGGAGGTAATTCAATTAAATGGAGCCGTCACAGTGATTTCCACGCCATATTTAATTTAGGAGTCTGTTCTTTTGATTGAATCAGATCTGGTCGATTCATTTTCGTTAGACAAACACCCATTTTTCAACGGCGAAATGTAAACAAACAATGTTTGACAATTGAAGAAAGTAAGGTTAGGTATAACCAACGAATACTAAAGGCCGTATTACAGTCGGGAATTTTTATGGCGCCAGCAATGGCAATTATAAATCAAGGATTCAGGCGCAGTACACCGTTCTCCGTACTACAGTCAGAAATTCTACTGTTCTGACAATTAAAATGACACGGATTCATGCGCAGTACACTGTTCCCGATCAGCTGTCTCTCATTACCAGAAAAGGGGCAGGCGCCATTTTAATTGCCCTTGCCGGCGCAATTGGGTAGACATGGATTATTCTGTTATTTTTAACTGATTATTATTTGGCCGAACCAGGTATGAACAGGTAATGGCCATTTAAACCCACTGGTACTTAAATTAGCAGTTTACATTCTTTATTAAACTTATGGACTGCTAATTCAGCAACTTTTGCACCTCCTATTGGTAAATAGCAGTAGCTGCTTTAACTGGTAATCAAAACGAACAGGTTTGCCCATCTCTAATTCTGGGGGTATTTTAGGGATTTCGACAGTACCAACTGCTGTTCTGACTCGTTGACAATGCTCCAGCTGATCGAGAACGATTTACTGCGCATGAATACGTGCCATTATAATTGCTAGCGCAAGAGAAACAATTGCCGAGTCTAATACGGCCTTTATAAACAGGAAGAGGACAAACAGCCGTGTTAACAAATCGAAGCAGGTACGAACAAACCCGGCATCCATTACGTCTGGCATCAGCTGACAAGCGCACGTGCTTTTCAAATGTCACTTTTGTTCAAATTTCTGTTACTGTCAATATATTAAAGTGACATTTAACCAACAAGAAACATTCAAAACGCTTTTATTTGATTTACTAAGTAGTGAAAATCAAATATTAGGATTCTGACATGTTTTAAGCTGTAAATATCACTTTAAAATAATCCTTACACACTCTTATATAATTTATTGAACTAGTATCGTAACTACAAATGAGAAATTAAACTTCAGAAATAAGTTTGTAAGTAGTTTTATTAAGAAATAGGAAGTAAATCATAATTTACATCAAATATTCAACTGGGATCTAGGTCCTAGCAAATATTTCAAGCTTCAAGTCCGAGCATATTTTTGGGCCCCATATGATTTAGGAAAATAAATTGTTATTGATGCTTACTCTCTGTAAAGATGACTAAATGATTATTTCAATTACAAATTACTCACTTGCACCAAAAAGGATGTTGCTTGATTTTCATTCCCGCCAGACGAAGGAAGTTAGCTTGTTTAACAATTCGTGCTGTTCGCATTCTATGCCTGTCTCTGTTTGCAGCAACCTTCCCTAATTCAGTAAAGTGAGACAAATATGACCAGGATCAAGTCGCCTGCATAAACACTCACTTTTTGGCATTTCATATTAACTCTACGTAAGTCTGATATTGACGCTTAAATGATAGAGTGAAACAGATAGATAAAAGTAGGTTACTTGTGAGCGCATGGAGCAGAGTAGGCTTAGTATCACTTCCAAGGCTTTCTTACGTGTTTCGATCCCCGATGCAAGACGCTATTTGGAATAATGATAGAGATACATTTATTGGCGAGGTACTGGAAATAAAAGAAATCGCTCATTAATTGACCAATGGGGTTTAAGCGAAAATGAATGGACCTTTTTAATAACAATTGTGTTTGTTTTGTCGCTTACAACGACCACGACCAAGGAAAAACAGTTCGACAGCTTATTTAATTGATTATCCTGTAGATGCTTTGTTGTTGCATTTACTTCCGATCGATTTTCGTATATACTATATACAGGATGTCCAAGAAACACTCCTACGTCTGTTCAGCAATATTTCGTGCGAGTAAGTAAACTAGATTTTCTTCCCGGTAAATTGTATCGGTATGTTTCTGAGACACCCTGTAGGAATCGTTTTTGTAAATATGTGCTCATTATTATACTTAAAATATAAAAAATATTAATTAGTTGTCAATTTTTAAATATTACTTGTTGTAATATACATTAGCGTAATATCTAAAAACTATTTTATAGACTTTTTATATTATACAATCGACCATTAACTTTTATTTTTCGTCCGCCATTTGTCGGCTTTTTCGGCAGCGGCGGCCGGTGAAATTTTACGTGTTTCACGGGCCGCCGCCGCTGGTTTTTCATTGAAAATTGCCAAACCGCGGGGAAGAAGTGTCGCCTTTTGCTCAGAATAAAATACATAAAAATATGTAACTTTTGAGGGCAAAAATATTTGAAATCAAAACATAGCTGTGTATTTTTATTATTTAAGTAAATTGCCACCTAGCGTACGCCTAAGCAAGCTCGAGTTTCTAAACGTGTAGTTATACTAAATGTAGCCCATCGCAATACCCACATTAGTTCCGTTGGGCCGTATTCTCGACAAGTAGATAATAATATCATACAGTAGACACTCGATGCGTCCGTTCACATTATCGATTTATTCACGTTAACGGAGGTTACAGTTAATATGTTAGAACTTTTTATAAGCAACATACTAAACATATAAATTAGTAATACTCATTAAACCAAACAGTAACAAATTTTTTAAAAATATATTTTTTTTTGGGGATTTTTAATTTTCTGCATAATGGCTTTGTCTGTTAGCCTTTTTATTAGTGTTGTGATCGCTCGAGCGAAAAACCGCTTGATCGCTCGATTATTGAAATAACCGACATCGCTCGATTATTAAAAAAAACGCTCGAGTTATCTATTCAGGCGAAAACCGTCGCTCGTCACTTATTATCTTTCACTCGATACCCGCGCTTCGCTTGACGCCGACGGAAATGTCCCGCTGTAGTGTGATCGAGTTAAAAAACTGCTCGTATATTCGAACAGTTTTTCGCTCGATAGGAAATACTCTAGTTATAAATTCAGGCGAAAAACCGAAAAATATCAACTGTCACTTGATATTCGACCTTCGGTCTACGCGCCGCGCCATCCGATTGGCGACGTTCGAGTTTGACGCTGAGCAGGTACACGACATACGTCTTTCTTAAAGGCACATAAACGAGAAGGTGCATATAAAAAAGTATGCCGAATCCCTTAGCGGAGTCATCGCCACATGGATTTTGTAAAGTTTTGTTTTAACTGGCTAGCCAGCGGCGTAGTTTAGATCTCGATTGTAAATATTAAAAAATTAAAGGATATAATTTTTAAATTTTTATTTACTATAGACTCGAGTAAACTTCTCAAAAATAACATAATAATAGAAATTGTAAATAAAAATACCAAACGAACAAAATGGTTAACAAAATATATAGAAAAATTCGTTGGTAATCTTATAGTAAACGTTTTTAAATCTAAGCAGGAACTTTTTATTATTAAACTCTTCTTAAAAATGGAAAATAAGAAACGATATCGACAAATTTTTTGGTAACCAAAAGTAAACATTCTTAAGTTTAACAGGAACTTTTAGGTAACTATAAACATTAATTTAAACAAATAATCGCCTATTTTCTTATTTTGCCAGTCGCGTAACTAAGCCTAAATTTTTGAAGGGCACACAGTGGGCACCTGATAAAATGGAAGAATTTGACAAGCCATTTTAAATATCTACTTATTTTATGCTCGTAAATTGAGAAAAATGTGACGAAAAATAACTCTCGGTAATACTTTTTGTTTTAAAAAAGCACTAGAAGAATGAACCCGAACAATAAATACATATTTGGGTGATTTTTTTGCAGTTTTTTTGTTTGGTATCGAAACACGTGGTAAAAATTCATTATTCACAAATAAAGAAATTTCAGGATTTTTTTTGGTGGCTACTACAATTTTTTAGCTAAACCTGTGCCCACCCGTATTTACGTGCCTGCTAAATACCCTACCTGATCACATGTAAACGGTTAAGCTGCCGGTGGAGCAGTCGGTGACGTGATCGCTTGGTGAATTGGAATTTCAAGCGATTCACTCGATTATTAAAATCGCTCGAGTATCAAGTACTCGATTATTAAAATCATCGGTTTTTCCCAACACTACTTTTTATAACTACAAGATCATTAATATGTTACTTTCCTCTGCCCACTGGTTTACTGCATTTAAAGACCCTATAACTCTATCTAGTGAAACCAATGTAGTTGATGATTCCGGATTTTCTTCGGCTATCTCAATCTCATCGCTTTGACAGTCTTCAGTATCTTCACGTTGCAAGCTAAAAAAGCTATTTTCATATTTCCACCAGCAGCAGTTTTTTCCGCCGCCGAAACAAATGTTTTGTCTGGTAATCATTTCCAGTAAAGTCCAGTTTCATCAGTATTGTAAAGTTCTTCTACTTTGTTTTTTAATTGGATTTTAATTGAATTCACAAGTTCTGGCTGTGAGGACAATTTCTCTCCAGAAATTTTCAAAAAGCAGGTTTCCAAAGCTCTTTTTAAAGCGTTGTAGCCATCCCTCACTGGCTGTAAATTGCTTATCATTTTCTTTAATTTGTAAATGAATTTGCTTTGCTTGATCATATCCCCGCTTAAAATAAAATGTTTACTTCTTTACTCTAGGAACCACTTATAAATAAATAAATTATGTCTTTATTGTAACATTTAAAAGCTACAAAGGGCGAAGTTGAAGACTACGCTTCCTCACTTAACCTACACAATACCTAACATTATATAAAAAAATATAATTTACATTAGTTACTCAATTTAATAATTTTCATTTAGAAGTAGAATTTCATTAAGGCAATAAGACAGATTCAAACAAAAACTGGTAATATATGTTGAATTGATAATTTAAATTGCAAAACAGAAAGGTATCTGATATCGAAGGGAACCGTATTGTATAGTTTAGCTATATTAAAACTAAACGATCTTTCAAAGTAAGAAGATGTATGTGCTGGGGTCGTCAAAATACATTTATGAGGGAGATCTAAATTGTGCTCATCACTGCGAAATTTAATACTCTTATATAGATAGTCCGGACATTTTTTACTAATAATTTTATTAAAAAGAACTAAGGCTCAGCTTTGCAGACACTCCCCTTTCACGCTTCCTTATACCTCCTATTAAACGTACACAACAATTCTGAATTAACTGAATTCTTCGGGCATCAGCATCCAATAGACATGGGCTGTACACAACATCAGCATAGTTAAAATGTGACAATACGATGGAATCACAGAGCATTTTTTTAAGTTTCTCATTTAAAATATTTCGTTGAGTGTATATTAACTTAAGATTCGCAAAAGCCCTTTTAATACACATACTGACATGCTCAGAGAATCTGAGGCTGGTATCAATGGCCAGACCCAGGTTTCTTGCCGCACTAACCAGTTTAAGTTGCTCATTATTTATTAAAACTCTACCCGATCTTGATAAAATGATCGATGCTTTTTCCTACCAAAAAGAAGTCCCTGGGATTTGCTTGGATTTATACCAAGACTCAGATCCGCATTGATCTTCTCAACGGCATTATCAATATCACTAGGTTTAAAACATATGTAGATCTGAGTATCATGTTATATAACATGTGAGTTATATAATTTTTTTTCCCATTCTGGGAAATCCCGAACTCTTTAATGTCTTTTACCTGGGCCCGCATAAATGTATCTTTCACAGCTTTAGAAATCGGTTCCTTTTTCTTGTTTTATTTTACAAATTGTGGATTTTGCAACACCATATTTTTTTGCTAAAACACTTTGCCCTTCATTTAATCCTTGGATCACTAGGGATTTTTCATTAATAGTAAGATACTTTGGTTTTTTTAAGCGACATTTCACCGATATTTACCGAAATTACGTGACCCAAATACGCATTAAGATCGAACAACTGGCACAAAACGTACGCATTTCTAGCTAACACAGCGCCCGCGGTGGGGAAGTACCGCATATATCGGGAATTTACAGCACCGCGGAACAACGACTGCCTCATAATGTAAATTTTTTGTTTGTTTCCATTAGCGAGGGCTTAGTTTGTTCACGGCATACGGTGGTCTTATATAATTAACATCATATTCACACTATGCGAGGTTTCCGTTAGGCGAGGTTCACACTATCGAGTGTCTACTGTAATGTCATTATCTTCTTGGCCAGAATGGCAGCCCCTTGAAACGTTATTTCTTTCGAGCGTACAATTTTCGCCGAGCAAAAAGTAAGCTGTCCATTTTTCAGACAGTAATTCGTCACATTCATCATCATATCATCGCTAAAAATTTAACTGTATAATTTTTCAAACGCATATCTCATCGACATTTCATACAAAATAGAAATTAAAAATGTATTTTATTCATTATAATATTAGCGTTAGGGAAATATGTTTAGCAAAATTAACAAAAAAACAGGGACAGGGGAAATATTGATTTAAAATAAAGTCGGTAGTCTTAAGGCCGTTTTACATGTCGCCTGACGCAAGCGATCTTGCCGAGTTATTCCTGCAACTGCCTCTGGGTAAGATATCTTGCGCGTAAGCATGTAAAACGGCCTTTAAAAAATAACGAATATAAATAAGATCTAGGCAGAAAGTGTTATTTAAACTCTCAAATCCGGATAATTCAGTTTTTTGAATATTTAAAATCGATATTTTTTCCCGGCCCTGTTGCCTCAAAATTTCTGTCAACGTATTAGTATTGTCCTTGAAAGTTTTTAATCTAGAAAAGTCTCTTTGCTCCGATATTCAAGTAATCCGTGTTTGTATATGACTGAACTTGTATAAAAAAAAATAGCATTATTATAGTAATTATGTATAAAAAATGGCCTTTCATTCGATCATCGAATAAATATCCATCTTTAAGGCCGTATTACACTCGGGAATTTTTATGGCGCCAGCAATGGCAATTATAATTCAAGGATTCAGGCGCAGTACACCGTTCTCCGTACTACAGTCAGAAATTCTACTCTTCTGACAATTAAAATGACACGGATTCATGCGCAGTACACTGTTCCCGATCAGCTGTCTCTCATTACCAGAAATGGGGCAGGCGCCATTTAAATTGCCCTTGCCGGCGCAATTGGGTAGACATGGATTATTCTGTTATTTTTAACTGCATATTATTTGGCCGAACCAGGTATGAACAGGTAATGGCCATTTAAACCCACTGGTACTTAAATTAGCAGTTTATATTCTTTATTAAACTTATGGACTGCTAATTCAGCAACTTTTTGCACCTCCTATTTGTAAATAGCAGTAGCTGCTTTAACTGGAATCAAAACGAACATGTTTGCACATCTCTAATTCTGGGGATATTTTAGGGATTTCAACAGTACCCACTGCTGTTCTGACCGTTGACAATGCTCCAGCTGATCGAAAACGGTTTACTGCGCATGAATACGTGCCATTATAATTGCCGGCGCAAGAGAAAAAATTGCCTAGTCTAATACGTCCTTTACACACTTCCCTACAATCTCGAACTTCTAAAGGCCGTTTTACACGCTGCAAGACATTGCAAAAGCGTTTACGTAACCTGCAATGTTTCTTGCAATTTTGTTTTACATGTAAAAAATCCGATGGAAATAATTTTTTAAACCTTACTTTTTGCCGAGAACAGCATGGTGTTTCCTCATGAACCAATAAACATTCAGCTGTCAATACTGACAGTGGCTGTCAGGCTTGATGGGACTTTCATCGGGTCCGGGCAAGACAGAAATTACTAAATTTCGCCTGCACTTGCAGTAATATCGAACAAAACTGATAGGCTGCAAGCGCTGGGTCGCAACGGCGCATGCTTATGGGTAAAATCTCTTGTGTCTTGCATCATGCAAAACGGCCCTAAGGCTAAAACCTCATAATATAATAAAGAAAAAAACACAGTGTACTTTAAAATGTCTTTCTATTCAAATATGTCAGTGAATTTTCATTTCATAAAGCCATACAAAAGCCTAACGTTTAAAAATATACATTTATTATACACTTTACAACTAAAATGTACGGTGGGCGGCAAAAGCCTAAGTTGCAGGGCATACTATGTATTAGAAGGAACTATTCTAATTGCTTCAGTATAATAAAATACATTAGAAAAAAAATAGTCACATTGCCTGTGGGAGCGGTAAATTATAAGAACATAAATACATAGCTCCCTCTCGTGTAGACGAACGGCATCGATTCTGTAACATCTTCAATCAATCTTCCATATTAAATTTCAATAATTTGTCAAAAGATGTCGCTAGACACTACAACCAACTGCCTAATAACAGCGACACGTAGTTAAATATTTTAAAATTCGTCAATCTCGTTATCCTGGACTCTCTTCAATGCGAATAAATCTTTCGCCTTTTACTAAAGATTTCCGTGGAGAGGGTCAACATAAATGGATCTAGAATGAATTTTTTCGATCCCGGCCACGAGCCGGGATATTTAAGAATGCCAAAAATAAGGATTGTTGAATTCGATGAGTAAAAATTTGGAATTTACCCATAAACAAAAAATCTAAGTAACAGTAACATAACACACCCTGTATATGGGTATAACTATGTATACTAAAAGTCTGCAAATATATTTAGCTATCTAAACGTATAGGAATGAACAGAGTAATCTTGTGCAGTTTATTTTTTCATTTACATGAAATTTTGGTGATTAATGTGAAATTTCATTCATATAAAATTCTAAAGTTACCCCCCACCCCTCAACAGTCACAAATATGTTTAAATGTGTCATCTTCCCCTCGTACCTCACCTAAATTTCATGAAATTATTTTAAATCCTTTTTGATATATCATCTTGCAATACTTTAACAAACACCCAGTATACGCGAGCATCACTGTATCTTTGACTATATTAATTCAAAATTATGAAAGATATGAGAACAAACCCGATTTAAAAGCTTAACTGTATTTTATATTGGACATAAGCCTAGTCCTAGAGCACACTGTACATTTTTTAACTAACTACATATGTGAATTAAATTTTTAAAAATGTAATAACTAAACTATTTTTTTTTAATACAGGATGACACAACTGTATTTTTGACAATTATTTCCTCATTTTCTTAAATACACCTAAACTTTGTTCGATGCCATTTTAAATAACAAATAACACAGAATGCTGATTCCGTTTAAATGTACTTTGATAGTTGTTTATGAGCTTGGCTTCACACACATACAAAGATACTATCACATCACCCTGTATAGGGTGTCCTATTTTCGACACTTTTATAGGGTATCTCCGTTATTGTTAGCGCTATCAAAGAAGTAATGTAGGTATCAGTGCTCTTTTTGGGTGAAACTCAAAATGGTAAAATCAAAATTCGAACATTTTCGCTCGCTTAAGAGATACAGGGAAAATCAAAAAATTCACAATTTCTAAATTGCCCTATATTTTCTAAGTTAAAAGAGATATAGAAAAACGTTTTATACAGAAGTTTACTTATAATGATTGTTGAATAATCTGCCGTTTTCAGAATAAGTATACGGGGTAAGGTAAGAAAGTTATCGGACCTAACTTCACTGTTTTAAATGGAACACCCTGTATATTTTAATCTAAAAAGATGGCATTTTAAACTCTCTTTTCAAATTTATAACACACCATGGATGATAGATATCATATCAAATTTTTCAAAATGTTGATAAGTCTTTTTCACAAATGAATATGTAAAAATGAAATTGACGTTAAATGTTAAATAGGAAACCAATATCATGATGGTGTGTATATAGTATTTGCAAAGAGAATTCAATGTTATCTTTTTATATTAAAATATACAGGGTGTTCCATTTAAAAAAATTAGGCTAGGTCCGATAACTTTCTTACCTGACCCCGTATACTTATCCTGAAAACGGCAGATTATTCAACAATCATTATAAATAAACTTCTGTATTAAACATTTTTCTGTATCTCTTTTAACTAAGAAAATATAGGGTAATTTTGAAATTATCAATTTTTTGATTTTCCCCCGTATCTCTTAAAGGAGCGAAAATTTTCAAATTTTAATTTTGATCCAAAAAGAGTACATAACGCATACATTACTTTTTTGATAGCACTAACAGTTACGGAGATACCATATAAAGGGGTCGAAAATGGAACACCCATACATAAAATAATTGAAAAAGCACACCCAAATATCACAATTTTGATTCTTAACGGGGAAAAATACATTGCCTAAAAAAGCTATGAATACTGAACACAAATGTATAATTTGAACAAGTATGGTTTGAAAAGGGGGAATACAAACCGTATATAATATAATTTGATAAAGATATAGGAGAAACAGTAAGTAGATAGAAAAATTATTATAGTATTTAAAATTTATATGAAAAAATAATACATCATCCATTTCCAGTACAATTTTTTACACTGTAACCAGATATCAAGTATAAAAACGTTTAAAAAAAATATAGTTCTGCATGCACATTGCATCTGTAGTGAACCTTTAGCTACCTATTTATAATCTATGTATGTTAAAATACATACCAGGGTCGCACCATTTCACATAAAAAAAAAATAATTTTTCTAAGTAAAATTAAGTTTGGTTACAACAAATACTGTTGGTTATTAATTTTAATACCTCTTTCACATCACAAAAAATTACATTCATCTATCTGCACAGTTAAGTTTTGATATGATTTTTGTGCTACCAACATAGCTACACTGGATAAAAAAAATTGTTCGAAGATCACATAGTCTCGGGCCTAAACCTATTTTAAATTTTATCCGTGACCTCAAATATTGCCCAGATTATGTCAACTTAAAATTGAAAATGATAACAGCACTAACCTGTCGGAAACTTAAGTGTACTAAATTAGTTCACATCATCACCTGAACTACTACCTGCACAACATGAAATTCTATTCTCCCCCGCATTTTTCCTCAAATTGACCGTGTCATCTATTATAGTTTCATTCTTGTCAGCCCTTGATTCTAACCTGGAACAGACAATATATACAAACTATGAAGTTTGTTAATATAGAACTCCTACAGGAAAATGATCTATCTACCTTTAAGAATTTGTAATGAAAGTAACTTTAGTAGACTTATGCAAAGTTATAAAACCCATACCTCAACCAATGTTTCACGGCCAATTTGAATGCTTCCTGTACATTACTGGCGTTTTTCGCTGATGTTTCTATGCAAGAAGTTATGCCATTTTCATTGCACCATGTTTCCATTTCGAGCTGTGATACTTCTCGCTCTTCACTAGGCATGTCCGACTAAAATAAACCAGAAGCTTAAATAGAACAAAATTACTTTAACTTCGTTAGAGTTGTAGTCATTAAGCTCCCTGCATGCCCTAACCAATAACTTACCTTATTTCCTACAACTATAAAAGGTATCTGATTATGCTCCCTAACATCAGCGTAATAAGAAAATTCTTTCCTCCATAACTCCAAATTTTTAAAGCTTGTTTTGTCATCGATTGCATAAGTTAACATACAGATATCGCTGCCTCGGTAAAACGGGGTCCGTAAGGTTTTGAAACGTTCTTGACCGGCGGTGTCCCATATCTAAAATGAAAATCGAATGTATTTAGTTTAGCTTCCGCTATAAAAATTTTACAAAATGTACCTGTAGGGTATAATTTTGCCCATCAACTTCCAGGTCTTTATTCAGAAATTCCACGCCGATAGTGTGAAAGGAATGTTCATCAAACTGGTTGGACACAAATCGGTTCATAAGGCAACTTTTACCCACTCCTCCATCGCCTAAGATTACAACTTTAAGCAAAGGATTTTTTGTTGCGGACCTCATCCTTCTACTTGAGAAACTGATTCATATATAAACTAATTCATAGCCTGGGAAACCTAAAAAATAAGACGTTTATTTAATCTAAGCACTTCTCTTATCTATCTGCTCTGTTTATTTTATAGCTGAGCTAAGCAGAATATCAAAATAATCACACTTTATCTTAAAGGAACAAGTCCCTATAAATAATTTGCACTGACAACAAAATGCAAATGCAATATCTTTGATCTCATTGTAAATTGTACATTTTAAATTACGTTATTTGTTTGAAGGAATAGAAATTAGTTGATAATTATGCACATTTTCACACTTGCTATGCCAAGGTTGATAATTATCTCTGGACAATTTTTAAATGTGACGTCCTTTTAGTGTATCTTGTACTTACAGCAACTTACGTTTACAAGGAACTATTATAATATGTAGTGTACACAGATTATAACAAGATAAGCAATATAAATTTAGAAAGAAAGTCTTAAAAATGGAAAATTTGCCAAATTTTCTCAAACGTCAAAACATTGCAACTGTCATCTTCAATGACTCATCTTTGATAGGTGTTTTCCATTTGAATAATCGTATCCAAGATATTAAATCTTTATTTATCCTTTCGCTATGAGGGTAGGGGCATAAAATTTCTACCCCTATCTCAGAACTCAAAAAAGGAGTACGTCAACGCTGTTGCCCATAGTGTACTGAAGAAATACAAAATGATCAAAGAACCTCCCAGCGTACAATTGTTGCCAATGGAAAAATAATAGAGAGCACTATTTTTGTTCTTAGAGAATCATCGCATTTTGAGTGTAGAGAAATCCGTTAATGATTCATTTAAAATTTCTTACCATTTTTAAGGGATAAAAAATACTTCAAGCTCTTAGGCTATAAGTATCAATAGTACTAACGTTAGTATCTATTACTTTGTTATTATTAATTTTGCAATAATTTACTAGGCTTTATGCATAACGATATATTTATTTAATGCTAGATCTCTCTAACACAGTTGTCCTTGGTAGCTCCCTAATCCGGTTCACGTAATCTCCGCCAGATGTCGCGCATTTGTTCTATAATTTTCCATTGTTTTTCTACAGACTGCGGTGCATCCGGTGGTCATTCCCGTTTTTTTAATTTCTTCTTTACCGTTTTTGACCGACAATCGAGTTACGCCGCGATTAACAGTTTTAAATAAATAGACTGTATGGTTTTCTAATTTTTGGGTAAATTTCGGTAAAAGTTTACAGATAAAGAAGTAAAAGTCAACAAACTGTAAGCGGAGGTGTGCCGATTTGTTAATCGCAATTTTAGTGGCTCGTGAAAGTGAAAATTGAATTACCTAACGTTTTGCGACGGGTTTCGACACTTTATGGACCTTCTACAGGGTAGTTTTCTTATTCCGCAGGATGACTTGACAACAATCAGCGTAGGACAGTCGAGGTAGGTGCTTTGAACTGTTTATTTACTTATTTCAAACAAGCAGACGAGTATAATTGCATGCTAACGCTTCCTATTCGATAAGAATTTTCGGGTGATCATTTTGGCATAAGTATTTTTAGGATATTTTTCCCAGCATATGCCCACTTCTTAGGAAATTACAAAAATTCTTGGTGTACAGTCGAGGTTACGGTTCTTTTTGTTACGTTGGTGAAGTAACAAGGAGCGATTGGACAGGTAATGCGGTCGGTGACTGTACTTTAGCTGAAGGTCGCGGCTTGGTCGATGATCACGTGACCACGACAGGGCCGTATCGCCCAGTTCGGCGGTTAAAAATCGAAATTTAACTGAAAATAACCACTTATTACCGTAGTGAATCGCTCTCTATGTCAATCCGTTTCTGACGAAGATGTCCGTGACAGATGACACTGAATTCATAAATAAGCGCTCGGTTTCTTTAATTTTAATATGGAAATTATGGGCAATGTATAGAAATTTTTTATAACCTACGGAATTTTGTAGCTTCTCGGGTAGTTTATTTAATGTGTAGGGGTAAATAAGTGTCGTGTTTTGGGGTTATAATAACCTATAAGCATATACTAAGTAAACTGTATACTGTTCACTGCAGTGGCGTATATAGAAATTTGTTTCGGGGGGGGCCCTAAATTAAAGAGAAATATTTTGACAACAAAATTAATACTAATAAATTTTTTTAACTGTTAATTGTTAATTTATTTAAAAAATTTTATATTATGAAGAGGCACTACAGTTTAATAAACACGCTTTAAATTTTAACTTCCATATGTTCCGAAGGATTTATACGCTCATCTTCAGTTGATAATATACTATAACGAGTAAAAACTTATGATATTGTCAAGATGAACTGTAAAAACGAAGAAAAATGTTCCAGAAGTAGAAAAAGAAGAAACAGAATTACTGATTTTTTCACTTTTTCTTTTTCTTCTACCGGAATAAGAAAATATATAATTAATTTTTTTTCTTAATTTCAAATTTTCATCAAAAGTAAAAAGTTTTTCATAGTACTTAAAAATTGTTTTTTCTTTCTTACTGTTCACCCTGACATTGTCAAAAGTTTTCTACTGAAGATACCCTCGAAACATGTATGGAAGTTAAAATTTAACGAGGGAATATGACAAGATTTTAATATAACACTATATTAATATCGGCATAAATTCTACCCGTATCGGCCCAATTCTACCCCACTCCTTCCAGAAATCTACCCCTATAATAATACAGCGTGTGGCAACACTACTCAGGGGTATCAACATAGTGGAGCGGCGAGTTACGCGCCAAGAGGCGATGCACTCGTCTCTTTAAGATTAATCGCATAGTTGCCTAGTCGGCAACACAATTCGCTTCAGTTTGAGTATTTTTGAATATATTATGAACTTATTACATTATATTTCGGGGGGGGCCCGGGCCCCCTGGGCCCCCCCCCTATATACGCCACTGCTAGTCGGCAACACAATTCGCTTCAGTTTGAGTATTTTTGAATATATTATGAACTTATTACATTATATTTCGGGGGGGGCCCGGGCCCCCTGGGCCCCCCCCCTATATACGCCACTGGTTCACTGCCATTTAACGCTGTGGGCTTCATTTATGCTTGGATATTGGCGATTTTCCCACGTCATCGACATTTCTCGCTAATACAATGTTTAACACGGGCTGTAAAACAATTCAGCACTATATTCTCGAGGTAGCCACGTCTAGGGTCCTTAAACATTTGACGGTAACTATAACCCATTTTTTGGCTCGGTGGTCCATTCTAGGTTTACTTATTTCTATGCTATAAGTTAATTATGTTGTAACGTCTTGTAAGCCCAAGGATCGTTCTTCTCAGGTGTGTCCCGATACCGACAAAGAAAAACACAGAAAAGCAGCGGCATCGCCACTCAGGTTGACGGTTTCTGAACAGGTAGTATCGGAACAGGCTGGGGAGGCGCTGCAACGCCTGTGCGCCTATTGTCGAACGCAGTGGCGCGAACTTGGCGGCCTGAAATTGTACATGTAGTTCAGCCAAATGAGTCTTATTCTTGGGAACCGTGCGGTCGGTTTTGTTCTATTTATTCTTAAATTATTTTAGCATATAACAGGTAATATACAAACAAGAGGTATAAATAGGGCACAAAATTCCGCCACCCTGAAATTTTGTTCAAGTTTGATATTTTATAACTTTTTTATTTTTTATGCGTTTTTCGTGATTTTGTTATCAGTTTGTAGATCCATTTATTGTGTTTTTCCTTAATTATTTTATAAAGTAACATTTTTCGATTAGGCTGTGTAATCAACAGATGTTCAGGCCCAATGTTGCCAACTGTGTAAAAAATGTAAAACTTTAGATTCTTATAAGAATAATATTTAGTTTACCTAGTATCCAAATAGAAGCGAATCCAGGTGCCAGTACACTGGCAAGTAATCCAGGGCACAGACATCTTCAGGTTTTTGTTTTTTCTCTATGGGAAAAGCTTTATGCTCATCACGTACCCTGATGATAATGTGGAACTGTATAATAAGCTTATACCCACTAAACCCCATTTGGCCTCTTATTTCCAATCTCTCGGAACATTTGCACTAAATCACTTAAAGCAACACACATACACCCACGAGAAATTCAGAAATAATAAAAACGCCAATTTCTAATGGGCTAATCAACTTTATTAATCCTTTAAGGCCGTATTACACTCGGGAATTTTTATGGCGCCAGCAATGGCAATTATAATTCAAGGATTCAGGCGCAGTACACCGTTCTCCGTACTACAGTCAGAAATTTTACTCTTCTGACAATTAAAATGACACGGATTCATGCGCAGTACACTGTTCCCGATCAGCTGTCTCTCATTACCAGAAATGGGGCAGGCGCCATTTTAATTGCCCTTGCCGGCGCAATTGGGTAGACATGGATTATTCTGTTATTTTTAACTGTTTATTATTTGGCCGAACCAGGTATGAACAGGTAATGGCCATTTAAACCCACTGGTACTTAAATTAGCAGTTTACATTCTTTATTAAACTTATGGACTGCTAATTCAGCAACTTTTTGCACCTCCTATTTGTAAATAGCAGTAGCTGCTTTAACTGGTAATCAAAACGAACATGTTTGCACATCTCTAATTCTGGGGATATTTTAGGGATTTCGACAGTACCCACTGCTGTTCTGACCGTTGACAATGCTCCAGCTGATCGAAAACGGTTTACTGCGCATGAATACGTGCCATTATAATTGCCGGCGCAAGAGAAAAAAATGCCTAGTCTAATACGGCCTTTACTGAAGAAGTATGATGAAATAATTATGTTGATAGACCCTTCCTTCCCATCCTTCCATCCCTTTACAATAAATAGTCTCGTCTAACTAGCGCGGTTGCCATTTCCGAGACTATCATTATACAGAAAAGTATTACAGAAGGAAATTCTGCATTTTATGAATATAACCTTATAAAACATCGAAAGTGGCAACGCTGTATTTTTAAGTATTAACCCCAGCCGCTGCAGTCGCGTAAAGAATAGGCAACCCGATTATCCAAGATCAGCTGTTTAAAATTAGCCGGCCGGTTTCCTACTGTTTTTTCAAGCAGATTTGTGTGTTAAATGGGATGTTAATACTTAAACCTGAGTTTAAATTATTAAGTTACGATTGACGGTGCTGTTTGACGGTGCCGTAAAAAGCTGGATTTATAAACTTGACGGTGGCGACGATAACATAACCTGTTTTTCTCGGCTTTTCTATATTTTTATGTGATTATGTTAATTTTGGTGTTACAAGGTTCGTTCCAACCACCCTAAAAATCGTACAATGTACGGTCACGCACATGCGTAGTAGTCGAAAGGCGTTCCAACCGACACAAAACGGTGTAGCTGGCGATCCCTTTGGTGTTCCAACCAAATTGTGATCGTTCGCAAACCAGTTCCTGAACGGTAAAAACGATACATGGCCAAGACCAGGAACCGCTTGTACTGACTTGCGCCCTAAGAATTTTAACCGTTGTTTTTGTATTCCTGGCATTCATGCAGTTCTTTTAGCCTTCTTTTGTAGGAGTTGTTGCTTAATATTTTAATTATTTAATTTATTCTTATTAAATTTGTATAATCCGGTTCCCAAACCTACAAGATATTCTTAACATTAAACGTTATTCTCTTTCATGATTATTAAATACAACAAAACGGAACGAAAAAAGATAGTACTCAAGCTTAGACGAAGAAATCAAAACAACAAAAGTAGGGTTGTGATTTATGAATGTTATGATAATTAACTAATTACTAAACTTCTTTCCTAGAATCAGACAGGCGATCAGCTGAGATTTTTACACAGAATGGTCACAAAAACGTACCAACCTTGCCTCCCTTGTGCATCGGCAACAAACAGTGCAAAATTAACGCCTGCGCACAAAATCGATCCCAACAGTTTCGTGACGGTTCTAGAACGATACAAAAATAGGGTGTTGGAACAAACCTTATGTGATCTGAATGATACTATCAACACTTATCAACAGTACACTTTAAAATGGTTAATAAGATGGTATAAAATAAAATAATATTTACTAAATATCACGTGACCGGCAAACACGATTTTGATTGGCTGTCGAACCTTGCTATGAACATTGCTACGACCGTCCACCGTCAAAAGATAAAATTGGTTTATGACGGCACCGTCATCGTCAAATATAAATGGTCTTATGCATTTCAATA
Organism: Barypeithes pellucidus; assembly: GCA_963991005.1. Classification (NCBI taxonomy): domain Eukaryota; kingdom Metazoa; phylum Arthropoda; class Insecta; order Coleoptera; family Curculionidae; genus Barypeithes; species Barypeithes pellucidus. The sequence continues at coordinate 11,722,608 of OZ022565.1, read as the reverse complement.
TGTTTAAGCTGTAACGTCACCGTCAAACAGCACCCTCAATCGTCAACGTCAAGTTTATAAATCCAGCTTAATCGTTACTCTTCCGTACTATCTGCTGTCAATTTAAAGCGGCGCAGACTAGTGGTTTGCGAATACGTTCCCCGGCTAAAATATCTTTCAGTCCGCTTCGCGGCTCGACAACCTCGTATCAGTCAAAGAAAATAATTTCAGCGGGTCGCACAAAGATCAGAAAATTCGATAGAACGGCGATTTTTTACCCCCCGGGTTTATATTTTCATCCATACTCATAATTTAAACCACGGTTAAATTTAAACGTCAGTTAGGACAGTGACCTCGGCCAATTTTCCCCCCGACTTTCTTTTGTTGGTTTTTTAGTGCTTCCCAAAGGACGATTGTAGTGACGTTTGTCATAGGCGTCTAGATTTTTTGTTTTGAACTATTTTACCGGGGTTTACTGGTGGCATTAGCGGCTTATTTTGTGCGGCATTATTACAAGGTATTTATGACACAATTGTTATTTAATCTATAGATTCGTCGGTATTTTTCTTTTAACCAAGGATTAAGATACCACATTTTAAATCCAGTATTATAAATCAACTGATTAATTATATTTGTTCGTCCTCGGCCTTTATCAGAATGAATTTAATGAAGTTAGCCGGTTAGGGCCGTTGCACCGAGTGACCTTGGGGTGTAACACGTGATTAAGGGCCTTGACCTTTGGCCCCCACTCTGACGGTGCAGCTGTGAAGCCGCGATGTCTGGATACGGTCGTCGGAGAGAGATAGAGCGACGATATAAGGGGATGTAACGGGGTTTCGGTCTGTTTTTAGGGGTTTTGGAGGGTAGGTCGATCGATAAAGTGCATTCTATTGTAGGATGGTGCAATTTGGGGCGTGGAAGGTGGGGTAGGTTAAGGAACGGAGCATAAAATTGCATGAATAACTACAGGGCGGCGAGCTAATATTTCAGAGTGTCATTCCTTAGGTAATTTTATGTAAGAACTTCCTATAAACAAACATATGTCCTCAACGGCATAACTCTCTTGCTACTTAAATCGTTATTTTTTAATATCTCCGAAAGTACTTTAGATATGGCATGTGTTAATATAGCATACAACGTGTCCAAGATAAGGAGGGCCAGTACAGGGATCTCGGAAACCGTAAGAGATACGAAGTCCGTTAAATGGAGCTAAAGTTGCGGATTTACGTGCCTAATAATATGCCGTTTAGAAAGTTTTAAAATTCCTAGTAGTTCCGGAGATATCCGGAAAAAAACGAAATTCTGAAAACTCGTTTTACTGTTTTCCTGGCTTTTTTTGAGATCGAATTCTAAAGTAAATTGCACTTTTACATTGCCACTTTTTCCGCTCTATCTAACGGCGTTAATTGTTTTGTAATCCGACGAGTCGTCTTCGAAGGGCCATTATCAACTTTATTTTTTTAAATACGGTCCTGTTTTTCTGATATTGGAATTTGAGAGCTTTTTTTCTGAATGCAACGATGTATGACACATTGTGGTTTAATGACGTTTCGAGGGTTTTTTGAACAACATCAGGACATTTTGGGATACGGTCCTGTATTTCTACTAATGTTATAAATAATATCTCATAAGTAAGCTCTAAATTTTTACTTATGTTGGACTAGCTCAATAAATAACAAAATAATTTAATAATAAACCACAAATAAGTGAACAAAATACAGAAACATTATTTCAAACTTCTGTTGATTCGAGATTTAAAAGAAAAATAGGCGCTTGAAACAAAAAATTAAGATGGTGACGCGTGATTTGTTTCACTTGACATTCCCATTGTGATCGTTTGAGACGGTTTTAAGAGGTTTTCTATTTTCCAGAAAATATGGAACATAAATTTACAAATGCTGAAAAGTTTGATATTCTATCGCATGTTTTATTTTATCTCAAAAAAACTGTTATGTGGCAGTTAGACGATGTTATTTGTGCTTAGAGAATAACGGAAATCATTTTGAACACCTGATTATGTAGTTCCTTACTTTTTTCGTTGTTCGTTTTATTACTGTTTTGGAATGATTTTTGTTCACTTATTTATGGTTTATTATTAAATTATTTGTTATTTATTGAACTAGTCCAACATAAGTAAAAATTTAGAGCTTACTTATGAAATATTATTTATAAAATTAGGAGAAATACAGGACCGTATCCCAAAATTTCCTGATGTTGTTCAAAAAACCCTCGGAACGTCATTAAACCACAATGTGTCATACATCGTTGCATTCGGAAGAAAAAAGCTCTCAAAATCAATATCAGGAAAACAGGACCGTATTTAAAAAAAGAAAGTTGATAATGGCCCTTCGAAGACGACTCGTCGGATTACAAAACAATTAACGCTGTTAGATAGAGCGGAAAAAGTGGCAATGTAAAAGTGCAATTTACTTTAGAATTCGATCTCAAAAAAACCCAGGAAAACAATAAAACGATTTTTCAGAATTTCGTTTTTTTCCGGATATCTCCGGAACTACTCGGAATTTTAAAACTTTTTAAACGGCATATTATTAGGCACGTAAATGCGCAACTTTACCTCGATTTAACCGACTTCGTATGTCTTACGGTTTCCGAGGTCCCTGTACTGGCCCTCCTTATCTTGGACACGTCGTATAAAACCGAATACGTTAGTTATACAAGTTATTTTATCGATTCACCAGTGGCGACCCTGCAAGCATGTCCCCTGATATTTTTTACAATAAAAGTGGTACGCCACTGATATTTTTCCACGTGGATATTTTTTCTTGTTAGCCTGGTCAATTCTACATGAAAACGGTCGGCGTTTCTCTCGTCGGACGCACCCGTTCTCGATTAAAACGATAATTAATTCAATTGAGATAAGAATCCTTTTCAAGATCGAAGATCGACAAAAATTCATTAATTTCGTTTATGATCGTTGATATTACGGCCAAGGACTTGTAAAGTTATCAATGATCACATATTTACTTTTTTATTAGTATTTTTTGATACATTTTGATTGCGTTATCGATGATAGATGGCAAGATATCTGTAATAAAGCTGGCCAATAGAAAAGCTCCATGTCATTGTGCTAAATAGGTATACAGTATAATTATACGTCTACGACAGTGGCGGTTCATGTTTTAAACATGCGAGGGGTTACTCCGTCGCCCTCTTCAAGAAGCTATAATGTATTTTTCCAATAAAATGTACAGGATGTCCTAATTTCGACACTTTTATAGGGTATCTCCGTTATTGTTAGTGCTATCAAAAAAGTAATGTAGGTGTCATGTGCTCTTTCTGGGTCAAACTTAAATGTTAAAATCAAAATTTGAAAATTTTCGCTCGCTTAAGAGATACGGGGGAAAATCAAAAAATTGACAATTCCTAAATTACCCTATATTTTCTTAGTTAAAAGTGATACAGAAAAATGTTTTATACAGAACTTTCTTTATATTGATTGTTGAATGATCTGCCGTTTTCAGAATAAGTATACGGGGTCAGGTAAAAAAGTTATCGGACCTATCTTCATTTTTTTAAATGGAACACCCTGTATATTTTAATCTAAAAATATACTATTTTAAATTATCTTTTCAAATATATAACACACCATGGATGATATTGGTTTCCTAGGCGATTTATTTAAACTTTATACTTTAAAACCAAAGTAGGCCATGAAACAAAAACTAATATCATAGAGAAAACTATGTTGACATTCTAGTTGTTATTAACATTTGACGTCAATTTCATTTTTTACATATTCATTGGTGAAAAAGACTTATCAACATTTTAAAAAATTTGATAATATCTATTATCCATGGTGTGTTATAAATTTGAAAAAAGGGTGTTCCATTTAAAAAAATGGCGTTAGGTCCGATAACTTTCTTACCTGACCCCGTATACTTATTCTGAAAACGGTAGATTATCCAACAATCATTATAAATAAACTTCTGTATAAAACATTTTTCCGTATGTCTTTTAACTAAGAAAATATAGGGTAATTTAGGAATTTACAATTTTTTGATTTTCCCTCGTATCTCTTAAACGAGCGAAAATTTTCAAATTTTGATTTTACCATTTTAAGTTTGACCCAAGAAGAGCACATGACACCTACATTACTTTTCTGATAGCGCTAACAATTACGGAGATACCCTATAAAAGTGTCGAAAATGGGACACCTTCCACCTCAAAAATTACATGGGATTTTCACCCTGTATAGAAAATCGCGTAGGCCAAGTTATGGCTGAACCGGCGTCGAAGACATAAGACTGGGTCTCTTACGTTTTATTTGTATATCTGATAACGTCACTGATTGGTCTGTTTAAACCAACACTTAATTTACAGTGACTAATGTCTTGTATGTTTAGGTGACCAAGGTTTCTTTTTTTGTTTAAAAATTTATTAATTAACAATTCTTTAATTTTCGCTACATGGGCGATGCATGACCTAATAATACTGAATATTCTGGTGGCCGATGATGATACATATCCGATGATGATTCATATTAAAATGTTTTCGAAATCCAGTTTCTCTATTCCGGAAATTGTTTAAATTTTTGGGGACGATTCTCGATATAAAGCGACCGGAACGCCAATCGGAAGTGTTAATTTTGGCGTTGCGAACAATTTTTTTATTGCGCGAGCGAATCGGCGGGTGCAAATGTACAAATATTTATTCGGAGACTCATTTTACATAGACGTGGCCTATTTGAGCCAAATCGGTTGAATAATTTAGGAATTATTCGAGGGAGAGACGTATAAAACATCTTTTAATTCACTTTTTGATGGATTCTAATTTTGATACGGAACAAATGGCATCACCGCGAGCAAATCGGCGGGTACAAATAATTTTCTCGTAATTGGACACTCATTTTACATAGACGTGGCCTATTTGAGCCAAATCGGTTGAATAATTTAGGAATTATTCGAGGGAGAGACGTATAAAACATCTTTTAATTCACTTTTTGATGGATTCTAATTTTGATACGGAACAAATGGCATCACCGCGAGCAAATCGGCGGGTACAAATAATTTTCTCGTAATTGGACACTCATTTTACATAGACGTGGCCTATTTGAGCCAAATCGGTTGAATAATTTAGGAATTATTCGAGGGAGAGACGTAGAAAACATGTTTTAATTCACTTTTTGATGGATTCTAATTTTGATACGGAACAAATGGCATCACCGCGAGCAAATCGGCGGGTACAAATAATTTTCTCGTAATTGGACACTCATTTTACATAGACGTGGCCTATTTGAGCCAAATCGGTTGAATAATTTAGGAATTATTCGAGGGAGAGACGTAGAAATCATGTTTTAATTCGCTTTTTGATGGATTTTAATTTTGATACGGAACAAATGGCATCACCGCGGGCAAATCGGCGGGTGCAAATATTTTTCTCGTAGTTGGTCACTCATTTTACATAGACATGGCCTATTTGAGCCAAATCGGTTGAATAATTTAGGAATTATTCGAGGGAGAGACGTAGAAAACATCTTTTAATTCGCTTTTGGATGGATTTTAATTTTGATACGCATCAAATGGCATCACCGCGAGCGAATCGGCGGGTACAAATATTTTTCTCGTAATTGGACACTCATTTTACATAGACGTGGCCTATTTGAGCCAAATCGGTTGAATAATTTAGGAATTATTCGAGGGAGAGACGTAGAAAACATGTTTTAATTCGCTTTTGGATGGATTTTAATTTTGATACGCATCAAATGGCATCACCGCGAGCGAATCGGCGGGTACAAATATTTTTCTCGTAATTTGACAGTCATTTTACATAGACGTGGCCTATTTGAGCCAAATCGGTTGAATAATTTAGGAATTATTCGAGGGAGAGACGTAGAAAACATCTTTTAATTCGCTTTTGGATGGATTTTAATTTTGATACGCATCAAATGGCATCACCGCGAGCGAATCGGCGGGTACAAATATTTTTCTCGTAATTGGACACTCATTTTACATAGACGTGGCCTATTTGAGCCAAATCGGTTGAATAATTTAGGAATTATTCGAGGGAGAGACGTAGAAAACATCTTTTAATTCGCTTTTGGATGGATTTTAATTTTGATACGCATCAAATGGCATCACCGCGAGCGAATCGGCGGGTACAAATATTTTTCTCGTAATTGGACACTCATTTTACATAGACATAGCCTATTTGAGCCAAATCGGTTGAATAATTTAGGAATTATTCGAGGGAGAGACGTAGAAAACATCTTTTAATTCGCTTTTTGATGGATTTTAATTTTGATACGCATCAAATGGCATCACCGCGAGCGAATCGGCGGGTACAAATATTTTTCTCATAATTAGACACTCATTTTACATAGACGTGGCCTATTTGAGCCAAATCGGTTGAATAATTTAGGAATTATTCGAGGGAGAGACGTATAAAACATCTTTTAATTCGCTTTTTGATGGATTTTAATATTGATACAGAACAAATGGCATCACCGCGAGCGAATCGGCGGGTACAAATATTTTTCTCATAATTAGACACTCATTTTACATAGACGTGGCCTATTTGAGCCAAATCGGTTGGATAATTTAGGAATTATTCGAGGGAGAGACGTATAAAACATCTTTTAATTCGCTTTTTGATGGATTTTAATATTGATACAGAACAAATGGCATCACCGCGAGCGAATCGGCGGGTACAAATATTTTTCCCGTTATTTTATACTCATTTTACATAGGCATGGCAAATTTGAGCCAAATCGGTTGAATAACTTAGGAACTATCCTAGGGAGAGACAGTCAAAACATCTTTTCATTCCCTTTTTGATGGTTTTTAATTTTGTTACGGAACAAATGGCACAGAGTTCGGACTGACCTGGAAAAGTAATTGAATTTAAAACTGGTCATAAAAACATGAAACAGTAATGGAATTTCATAATTTAACCAAAGTCCTCAAAATTTGATATGACAATCTGGACAACCAGTCTCGTTCACAACCGAACATGCGCATAAAAAATTTGATATCATCCGTTTTAAAATAATTCGTTACAAATGTAACAATATGTCTCAGGAAGAGAGCGCTAGAATATTAGACAAGGTTATTTCGAACGTGTGCCAATACAAATTGTAACATGTGTATGTGTGTATCTTATCTCGGTATGTGTGCAATTCCTTTTATACAAATTGCTTTATTAGCTTCCTGGCTTAGTCGACAAGGTTAGAAAGAAAAAAAACATGTATATGTTTTTAAGTATCGGACAAAAGAGGACCAAATGCAATTTTAGTAGCTGACAATACAATTTTGTTGAATGTTATGCGTGCGCAACGAGGAAGAGAGGAACTTGGACTAAAAAGATGTCTTTATTAAATTTTGAACAAACTCCATCCACAAAGTCGAGTGCTGGACGGACTCGCGCGATAAGTCCTCTGTAAATTGAATCGAGTATAGACTGTGTTACTCAGGTTTAAAAATAAGGATGCTCGGTAACCTTATAAATAAATACATGAATTTGTTATGGGTTCTTCTTAGCAACCAAATAAAGACGACCGAGAGGACGACCTAGGTGAATCGAAGCGACAAGAGTACAACGTCCCGTTACCTTAGTGACGCAGAGGTGTATTTAGGACGCTTTAACTCCAGATGAAGAAGCAAAGAAGGACCGTTATTTACGTTTAGAGAGGACATTTATCAATTATCACTGTTAATATCTTATAATAATGATTTTCAGTTTTAATTTACTTGTTATAATCAAGGAAAAGGAACGCCAGAGGGCGTTTTTATGTAGATTGAACCGGACCAAGCCGTCATAAAGTAGTAGCAGTAGCTGCTTTAACTGCTAATCAAAACGAACAGGTTTGCCCATCTCTAATTCTGGGGGTATTTAGGGATTTCGACACTAACAACTGCTGTTCTGACAGTTAGCAATGCGCCAGCTGATCGAGAACGGTTTACTGCGCATGAATTCGTGGAATTATAATTGCCATTGCACCGGATATTTTTATTGCCGACTCTAATACGGCATTTATGCTATTTCTTTCTAAAGTTCCACATTTATGATGACATATACATATCTAGCTTTGAATGTCGAAGGTTAAAGAAAAACGGATCATTGTAATAATCTGACAACTCGTATTTGGAGACGAACGCCCGCTTTACCCGGATTTCGGTCTATCTCGGACATGCCGCATCGGGTTTGTTCGAAACGCTCGCTGAAGTCATATCGGTTCTGGAGTTGAACGCTGTGTGAATTGGCCATATTATCCTTCTTTCTTATAGGCTGAAATTCAAAGCATCTAGAAATCGTCCTGTTGAGTTGGGTTGGGTTGGCCGCCTTTATATTAGTGTTGTGATCGCTCGAGCGAAAAACCGCTTGATCACTCGATTATTGAAATAACCGGACATCGCTCGATTATTAAAAAAACCGCTCGAGTTATCTATTCAGGCGAAAACCGTCGCTCGTCACTTATTATCATTCACTCGATACCCGAGCTTCGCTTGACGCCGGCGGAAATGTACCGCTGTGGTGTGATCGAGTTAAAAAACAGTTTTTCGCTCGATAGGAAATACTCTAGTTATAAATTCAGGCGAAAAACCGAAAAATATCGCCTGTCACTTGATACACGACCTTCGGTCTACGCGCCGCGCCATCCGATTGGCGACGTTCGAGTTTGACGCTGAGCAGGTTCACGACATACGTCTTTCTTAAAGGCACATAAACGAGAAGGTGCATATAAAAAAGTATGCTAAATCTCTTAGCGAAGTCATCGCGGCATGGGTTTTGTTTTAACTGACTAGCCAGCGGCTTAGTTTAGGTCTCCGATTGTAAATATTAAAAAATTAAAGGATGTAATTTTTAAATTTTTATTTACTATAAACTCGAGAAAAATAACATAATAATAGAAATTGTAAATAAAAATAACAAAACGAACAAAATGGTTAACAAAATATATAGAAAAATTCGTTGGTATAGTAAACATTTTTAAATCTAAACCGGAACTTTTTATTATTAAACTCAAGAAGACTTCTTAAAAATAACATACATTATAGAAAATGTTAATGGAAAATAAGAAAACGAGCAAAATAGTTAACAAAACATAGGTATCGACAAATTTTTTGGTAATTAAAAGTAAGCATTCTTAAATTTAAACAGGAACTTTTAGGTAACTATAAACATGAATTTAAAAAAATAATCACCTATTTTCTTATTTTGCCTGTCGCGTAACTAAGCCTACATGCACCTGATAATTTAAAGTGGAAGAATTTGACAAGCCATTTTAAATATTTACTTATTTTATGCTCGTAGATTGAGAAAGGTTTGAAGAAAAATAACTCTTGGTACCTTTTGTTTTATAAAAGCACAAGAATAAACCCGAACAATAAATGCATATTTGGGTGATTTTTTTGCAGTTTTTGTTTGGTATCGAGACACGTGGTAAAAATTCATTATTCACAAATAAATAAATTTCTGGAATTTTTTTGGTGGCTACTACAATTTTTTAGCTAAACCTGTGCCCACCCGTAGTTACGTGCCTGCTAAATACCCTACCTGATCACATGTAAACGACTAGGCTGCCGGTCGAGCAGTCGGTAACGTCATCGCTTGGTGAATTGGAATTTCAAGCGACTCACTCGATTATGAAAATCGCTCGAGTATCAAATACTCGATTATTAAAATCATCGGTTTTTCCCAACACTACTTTATATGGTACTTATATTTAGTGCTAAAGAAAGTTCGACTCTGCATCAAGTAGTACCTCCACATAACACATTTAAAAAAGCCAAGCCAACTCGACTGTGTAAACAAGCCAGCGTTTGCGAGATCGAGGATTTACATTCACAAAAGTACGATCCGAACAAAGACGGAGCCGCGTCAGGGAATGCCAGGTCTGTTCATCGTTACGGAGTTTGTGACGCCCACTCGAAAAACCCATCATCGCCCATCTTCTTTCAACGCATCCAGACGTTATAGAGACGTCCTTCGCGGATCGACTCATCAATGAATAATCTTAAAAAAATAATTGGCTGGTAAACGAACCGTTACGGTGGTACCGGAGGGGTCAGGGGACGGGGGACGGGACAGCATTAGCGTGTCCTCGGAAGGTCGACCGCGGCGTACCCATTATAAATGCTAATGGGGGGGGGCGCGCGGGGAGGGAAGATAAGCGAGTTGTTTTTTATGTCGGAGAATACCGCTTGGGCTTGTCGAAATAAATGACGACCTACGAAAGGTAATCTGTAATTTTTTACAGTACGAATTCATTAAGTTTTCCGAAAAATCTACATCGGTGAAAATCACGGTTGCATAGCAACCGGCAAATGTACCTACGTACATGTAGGTCCCGCAGTGTTCAGTTTTTATGCAACGCCGGTGTGTGGCAGCCATGTTATATGGTGTCATGACCCTTACAGTACTCCACCCATATCGCTGGCTGCATTCCGAGCCACCTAGATAGAAATGCATGCCTACCTTGAGTCGACAGTGGCGCGCGCGAATTTGGCGGAATCGGGGTCGCTCTTCGGTGCAACGGTTAAGGGTCTGGATCGGGAGGAGGTGCACGTGCACGACCACGGACACTTTTGTGGTACTAGAAGCAGTAACGGACAATTTACTATCAACGTTAGGTTCACATTCACACTATTTTGTAAAATAAGTGATTGTTTTTGTCGATAAAGTCGGTACCTGTCCAGGGTTTGTTCCTGGAAGACTGCATTTGCATCTGAACAAAATCGGGATTTCTACATAGTAGTCAATCTGAACCCTTCTCTTATTGAGGCCGGATGTTGTGGAGGTAAGAGGTAATCTGGATCATCGTTGTTTTATTTAAATCTAGACTTAACAGATCAAGCTCGATTTGCTCGTACCTTTTGGACCGACGATCGCGAGTAGGGAATCCAATCCCGCAAATGCTGGATCCCGCGGTGATTTCGCGGGATTTGCGGGACTCGATGTGGGTGCTGTATGTAGTAGAGTAGCAGGAAAATATTTATTGAATATAGATACAATACAATAGTACGACTAGTTTAACGGTTACATGTTACATTGATTTTGAAAGTATTTTCGGAGAAAAGATAACATATTTAATGTTTCATCTTTTAGATTTGATCTTATTTTATTGCACATGTATCCTGCGGCTGAAAACGCACGTTCAGCTTCGACATTTGTCGGCGGAATAGATTTTACACAATTTGTGGCCGTCTGATTCGAATAGTTGGCGCATATCGGTCGATGTGATCAACTTTCCAAAGGGTATACCATCTTTAGCTACCATTCGAGACACTCTTTCGTCCATCGAAACTTTTTTCTCAGATGAAAAAAAATCTGTAATATTCATTTTCTTAGGTAGCACAGAAGAACCACTAACATTTGAGCGCTTAGCAATAGAACTAAACGAACTACTCGAGCTGCTGGTACTAGCTTTCATTTCCTGTGTTATTTTATCAATATCAACACTACCGATGCTGCTCTGGACTTTCAAATTAATATTATGCTTTGTTTGTAAGTGGGTGTGAAGACCTTTGGTGGAACGAGCAGAGATTTTGATAATGCTATAGGGCATAACTTTTTAGCTGTAAGACCATCTTCAGACTTTAAAAAATAATTCCAAACTAAACTTGAACCTTTATTGTCTTTCTCAACTACACTGACACTCATTTTTGTGATTGCTGTTTAAATTCCATGTATTATATTCAGCCACTTGATAAATGTCACTAGATACTAGTAGAATAATGCCCTTACTTTCGCACGTCCGCAAGAAAACTGTTCTGTTTAACGTATTTTCAATAGCCCAGCATGGCGGGGAATCCCCGACGCGTCGACCAAAAATACCGCAGTTCATTGGTTGCAAATCCCGTGGATCCGCGGGATCGATGGGCTCAATCCCGCAGGTTTGTGGGATTAAAGTTTGGGTGCGGGATTGGATTCCTTAATCGCGAGCGATCTGAAAATAAGGTTAGGTTTATGTTAACCTTAAATTTTATTATATTCGGTTTATTTTGAATAGTAGTTTCAAAAAAACGAAGGAAACGGATTTATTATATTTATTTATTTTATATTATATCTGGGAATCGTCCATTTCGCAGTGATTAAGATAAAAATATAATATTTTAACTAGGTTCACCAGTCAGAGGAGGAAATAATTTTTACATAGGTAAACCTTTAAATGAATTGTTCTACTTCGGTTTGTTGTGTAGAAGACACATTCATTAAGATTAACTTTTTTTCGTATCTTTCAAAATAAAGTATGTTTACTCTTAAGCAAAATAACATTTTTGCAGTTTTTAAACCCACCCTGTATAAAAAAAATTGAAGTTTCTTATGATGAATCGTATTTTCTAGACGAGCAAAAACGTTTATTAAGAGTGACTTTTTTCGTATCTTTCAATTTTTAGTCCATTTGTCCTCTTGTAAACCCCATCCGTAGACATACTGTATATTTGTGGTTTAGACAGTAAAAGTTTATAAAATGTATTATTTTCACCCAAGGTTATGTTTCCTAACTAAAAATCGCTCTATATCCAGATGAACGCGATTAAATGTATCCCTTCATCACCTTGTTGGAGCATACAACCAGCTGGTAGACAATATCATCTTAAATATTCAGTAGATTTATACTATTTTTTTAATCTGATGTGAAACATAGGCCTGATTTCATTGTTTGAACACAGAGAAACGATACGTCGGCTCTGTCGCTGTGCATTCACGAGCGATGCTCCTCCACAAATCTGTCCGAAAATTCCCATCGAATCGAGTAAAAATAAAACCAAAAGTAGAGTAAAAAAAAATGCCAAAGAGGTTGTTCGCAAGGACGACAACTTCATTTACGGTGGTTTCGTTAGGCTCGAGATAAAACTAACCGTGGAAAAGCCGGTTAGAATCGAAATTAGTTTTGGCTTATTATTTTATTAAATCGTTATTCTCGCCGTAATCGTAGCGAGGTCAAGTGCACGAATTTTCATAAAAAAAAAACGGAATGCTCGGTTACGGTTTATGATTTGTTTTTTTGCGGGTCCGATCGAATTGAAATTTGGCCATTTTTAGAGGTCCATGCAAAAATAAATTCCAATTATTGGAAAATCTACCAGTTCTTGACGCTTCGACGATTACATATTTACAATATCTTTGTATATGGGGATTCTGTTCAGTCACAAAAGACGACCGTTGCAAATCAGTTGACAATCGATACATTTAGCTCCACGAAGACCGAATTTTATGCATACCTCGGGCAGTTGGTACCTATTCCTGACTACTCAGCGAACGAACCTACGATTTTAACTTTACCTTTAAAAGAGAAATACCAGTTTCGAAACCGAATAGAAAAAAAACTAATTTGCGCAAATTGTTTCTAGTGTTGCACGTTTAACCTTAATAATTGACTTTTCCTTTACCTAACTAGGTATAGGTTTTAAGTATTGTTCAAGTTACGTTGCAAAATTTTCAACGATTCGTTAAACTGGTCCTACGCTGAACAACATCGTCAATATTTCGTATCTTTTTTGGACGGGGAGAATCTCCAATGGACCTATTGCATAGACCAGGGGTTCCCGAACTGTTTCTATAGCTTGATCTCGGTGATGTACCCTAGTACACCACCGATCGCTATCTTAAGAGCTGGCTGGCACTATTTTATGCGAACGTTTAGCCAAATATACTTAGTTTTTTTCTAATCTAAAACTGGATTGGTAAACTTAGAGGATTGGAAAAAGGCTATGAAAAAATGAAAATCCAATTTTCAGTTAACGTTTCGGTTCATTATATTTAACCATCGTCAGAACTATTTTAACAAAGATAAACAAAATTAAAAATATTAATTTTTTTTAAATTTTCAGTTAACGTTTCGGTTCATTATATTTAACCATCGTCAGAACTATTTTAACAAAGAAAAAAGGCGTGTAAACAAAATTAAAAATATAGAAAAGAAATATTTCTTGTCTCTTTCTAACTTATATATAATATCTCATAAGTAAGCTCTAAATTTTTTACTTATGTTGGACTAGTTCCATAAATAACAAATAATTTAATAATAAACCACAAATAAGTGAACAAAAATCATTCCAAAACAGTAATAAAACGAACAACGAAAAAAGTAAGGAACTACATAATCAGGTGTTCAAAATGATTTCCGTCGTTATTCTCTAAGCACAAATAACGTCTTCTAACTGCCACATAACAGTTTTTTTGAGATAAAATAAAACATGCGATAGAATATCAAACTTTCCAGCATTTGTAAATTTATGTTCCATATTTTCTGGAAAATAGAAAACCTCTTAAAACGCTCTCAAACGATCACAATGGGAATGTCAAGTGAAACAAATCACCCTTCACTAAATTTGAAATAATGCTTCTGTATTGTGTTCACTTATTTGTGGTTTATTATTAAATTATTTGTTATTTATTGAACTAGTCCAACATAAATAAAAATTTAGAGCTTACTTATTAGATATATTTATAAAATTAGGAGAAAAACAGGACCGTATTTAAAAAAATAAAGTTGATAACTGCCCTTCGAATACGACTCGTCGGATCACAAAACAATTAACGCTGTTAGATACAGCGGAAAAAGTGGTAATGCAAAAGTGCAATTTACTTTAGAATTCGATCTCAAAAAAACCCAAGAAAACAATAAAACGATTTTTCTGAATTTCGGTTTTTTCCGGATATCTCCGGACCTACTCGGAATTTTAAAACTTTCTAAACGGCATATTATTAGGCACGTAAATGCGCAACTTTACCTCCATTTAACCGACTTCGTATCTCTTACGGTGTCCGAGATCCCTGTACTGGCCCTCCTTATCTTGGACACGTTGTATAGCTTACCTCAAGGTTATTTTTTTTCGTTTCAGTGTTCGACCTGCCAAATATACAGAGCACCCAGGGACCAAGAACAACATTACGGATGAAACCCGAAATTATCTGGTGAGTGAAACGAATTACCTCACTTCCTAAGGCGCAACGTATAGATTCAATAGTATAGATTAACAGTATTAGTGCGAATGATCAGCTACGGTCTAAACCAGTGTTTCCCAAAGTGGTCCAGGTGGACCCCCAGGGGTCCACGGGAGACTCGACGGGGGTCTACATTAGGCGTGACAAAAAATGGGGGTCCTCAATCATAAGCGGGGGTGCATAAAAATTAATTTGGTTTCGATAGTGAAGAACTAAAATGTTGACTTGACTTCTCCTATCAATATAGGCAGATAATATTTTAAGAAGCTCAGCGACTGTTACTTGTAAAAACTTGCATATTTCATAACAAAGTTTTGAGCAATGACTCTATGAAACCATCAAAGTTGGAAGATCATCTAAGAAGGTGTCATCCTGATAAAATAGGTAAAGATTTGAAATATTTCCAAACATTAAAGGAAAAATATGAAAAGAGACCCACCGTGCATAGTATGTTCGCTTCAACGTCTGAAAGCAACGATGATGGCTTGCGGGCATCTTACAATATCTCATTACTTATAGGAAAATCTGGAAAACCGAACACCATTGGAGAACAGTTAATTTTACCTGCTGTTGAAGAGGTTTTAAAAACTGTCAAACGAGTCAACTTTACCTGACAATGAAGCATTATTATTAGCATATGTTCGATTTGTTATGGGCGAAGAAATTCATGAAGAGCTACTATTCGCGAAAACTTTAAAGACGGACAACACTAAAGGTGAATCAATATTTAATGTTTTGAGTGATTTTTTTAAAGAAAAATCGATTCCATTCACAAACGTTATTTCGGTGGCAACAGATGGAGCTACTGCCATGGTCGGGCGATATCGTGGGTTTATAAGTCATCTCAAAAGAATTATACCATAGGTAATTGCAATTCACTGTGTTATCCACCGACAACATCTCGTAGCGAAAAATTTGAGTGATAGATTGCACCAATCGCTTCAATTTGTGATAAATGCAGTTAACAAAATAAGAAGCAATGCATTGAATACGCGTTTATTTTCACAATTGTGCGATGAAAATGATGAAGACTTCCAACGATTGCTGTTACATACCGAAGTACGCTGGTTGTCGAAAGGTGCATGTTTATCAAGATTTTATTTACTTTTTGACTCAGTTTTAGAGTTTCTGGAAAGTAAAGATCCTGAGTTAAAAAAAAACTTGATCAATTTTAAAGCAGACATCGCGTATTTGACAGATTTATTCAAAAAATTTAATGACCTCAACTTACAATTACAAGGGGATAGCCTCAATTTAATAAAAACAAAGAGTGTAATTTCAGCTTTTCTTGGTAAATTAAAATTTATGAAGGAAAATATTGGTCGGAGCGAATTTTCTCAGTTTTCAAACTTGTCGCAGGTAGAATGCCTTGATGAAGACATTCAGACATATGTGCAACATTTGATTGCCCTGCATGATGATTTTAAAATCAGATTTGAAGATATTCTGTCAATGGAAATACCACCATGGATCATAAATCCATTTGAAGAAATGGAAGTGGAGAATGTGATATTACAAGAGGAGCTACTGGAGCTCAGCACTAATGAGGAGCTGAAAGTGATATTTAAAAGAGGGTATCAAAAATTTTGGCTGCAGGCAGAAATACCCGAAAAATATCCTGGACTGTGGGGAATTGTGCAAAAGCTTCTGATAGCGTTTCCATCCTCATATCTCGTCGAGAAAAGTTTTAGTGCCGTTACAAACTTATTGACAAAAAAAAGAAGCAGATTGAATATCACAGAACGGGGAGATTTGCGGTTATTCCTTACAAAACTCAAGCCAAATATTGATAATTTGCTGTCAATCCATCAAGTACATCCCTCTCATTAAAATTATATTTTTTTGTAATTATCATGGTAGAAATTACATTACGTTGTAAGTGTTTAATTTTGATTATAATACGACTGTTATAACAATAATAATGAATAGCGTAATAATTTATAAGTATATAAATAAATGCCTACAACACAAGGAAATATACTATATTTCTTTTTACCACTCCGAATGGGACGTTTTCTAAATAAAATTTGTGAGAATTGATTGGTTCTGGTGCTGTGAGTAGTAAGGTGCCGTAGGAATATTCCCGTTCCCGGCCAACTTAGCTTTTTTGACATCCACTCACAGCACAATCAATTAAAATTTAATTAAAAAATTGTTTGCCCCACAATGCAACCCCCCCCCCCCTAGCTACGGTCATGCAGCATGCAGGGGGTCCACCGAATCCAGCAAAAGTTTGATAGTGGTCTATGAAACAAAATAGTTTGGGAATCACTGGTCTAAACTAAAACCTCCATCTAACTCACAAGCTAATCATTCACACAAAGAAGAGTTAGACTGCGAGTAAGATGGATGAGGTTTTTAGCCCACGCCGGCTCAAACTTTCATCTCATCGCACGAAATTATTTGACCTAATGTCGGACCACCACATCGTCGAGCAGGTCGATCAAAGAACGAAAATCTAACTTTACCATTATGCAAAAACTACATCGGGTACTAAATAATATAAGTTTAGGTGTAAAATTACACGAAAACAAAACGAGAAACAATATCGGTCACCCAATATAAATTATCATAAACACAAAACTACCTACACGTTCAGAAATAAAAGAGTTACACAAGCATATAGGTACGACAAGCGAGGCGAGGTCAAGACATGTCTGGGTGGTCTCAAAACAATAGCTTTTAACTTGCTGATGTGGTTAGGTAATATTGCAGTTCAATGCGCGTCGAAAATCGACATTTAAGGGACAATATTGGAGTCTGGTACAGTGGCGTAGCTGATTGCTTTTCACTTGATACCCGATCTTCGCTCGCTGCCGCGCTCTACCCGAAATGTGCCGATTGGCGACGTTCGAGTTTGACGCTCAGAAGGCTGACACGACATACGTCTTTGTTGAAGGCACATAAACGAGAAGGTGCATACAAAAGAGTATTCCAAATCCTTTAGTGGATTCATCGCGACATGGGCTTTGTTTCGACTGGGACTGACTAGCCAGCGGCGATTGTAAATTTTAACAAAATTAAAGGATACACATGGTGTTATGGAAATGACGTATTTTATTTAAATGGGTGACTCCTGGGGTGTCCTAGAGAAGCGCTACATATTTTTTTTTTAATCGAACGTTTAAAATGTGGGGTAATTCACCCCTAAACCCACACATAACTCCTCGGCACATTCATATATGAACATATTACATTGCTCAGTTGGGTAATCAACAGATGTTCGGGCACAATGTTGCCAAAATGTTTAAAAGTGTAAAACTTTAGTTTTTTATAAAAATAAATATTTAGCTTACTTAGAAAGTAAATCCAGGACGCGATTATGGAATCCAGGGCTCAGACACTTTCAGTTATTTTTTCTATGGGAAAAACTTTATGCTCATCCTGTCTTGATGATAGTGTGGGAGTGCATAATAAGCTTATCACTAAACCCCAACACTAACGCATAATTACACTTTACAATAACACACATAGAACAAGAGCACTTAATCATTTCGCAATAGAAATAATAAAAACGCTAATTTCTATGGGCCATTAACCCTTTACTAAAGATAAAATGAAACAATCATGTTAACAATTTTATTGACAGGAACTACCCTTTGAAATAATGGTCTAGTTCATCTTCGGACCAGTCGTCGAACTTTCTTTCCGAGAACTCTCCGCGACTAGAGCCAGCGCGGTTGCCATTTCCGAGACTATAATTATACAGGAAAGTCATATTATAGAAGGAAATTCGGCAATTTATGATAGTCGCTTATAAAACATCGAAAGTGCACCGCTGTATTTTTAAATATTAGCCCGATTGTCCACAATCAGCTGTTTAAAGAAGCCGGCCGATATCGATCGAGAGAACCAACGTGTTATTTATTTTTAAAATTTTTATGTGTTAAATACATTATTTCCAGACAATAAGGGTGTATTTAGTACAGTAGCACTTTAAAATACTGATTCAGATTGAACGGTACTTAGATGTGTTGTGACGCGAAAACTAATGTGATTTTGTGATGTGATTACTTGTTGTTTTTTATAAATTAAGTTGGTTTTAAATAAATCCGAAAAGGTAAATAAAATTGCATTTTTTTCTTCTAAAGGGTAAGTGGCATTTATAAACTTTTAAGTTGTCCAGATCTGACGGGTGTCCTTCGAATTGAACAAATGAGAACATACCTGACCATTTATAAACTCCGCGGCGGTTCGTTCGAGTCAGTTCAAGTTTATAAATCAGAGATTGTTTCCCAGCGAACTGAACGTAAAAGTTTATAATAATGTACCCTGAAAAATAAGCAACTTGAAATCTGTCAAGCGGTTATTGACTTTCTAAAGAGTTTACCCTGAAGATATGACAATACTGTTCAAGATTCACTGCCATATGTTGCTGTGTTTACCTTCCGAACAGGGGCACCACGTGGTAATTTTTGGTTTAACATAAGGTCATGTACAGGGCATATTAAATTAAAGCGCAATTTTTGGATATTTTTCTTCAATTTGTTTTCATCTCAGGAATTGCCGGTTTAAATATAATACGTCATTTCCATAACACCCAGTATAATTTAAAAAAAAATCAGAATCAACTGTTCTTCCTTAATAAAAACTCTAGACTAAACGTCTAAAACTTACAAAAACAACCCCTGATGTTTTATCAACACATTCTTCTTAGTCATAAAAATTTCAAGCGATTAATCGCTCGAGCGATTCACTCGATTATTAAAATCGCTCGAGTATCAAGTACTCGATGATTAAAATGGTCAAGCACTACTTCGCGTTCTTTAAAGGGTATCATTTAAATGGTTAGCAAAATATTCTTATTTTTGCGAACAGAAAAATGTAATCGGTCAGCCAAAATGGCTAGTTGGTCGGCGACTTATGGACAGCAAACATTTTTTGGACAATGTCCTGGGACCTCTGAAGTAAACTGCTTCTAGACATGTTTGTTTCTACTGACCAATTGTAAACTCTTGCTGACCAAGTAATCATTTCGCAGCTCGACTGTTAATAACGGCAAACCATTTAATTCTCTTCTTTAAATAGCATCAACTTGTGGTAAAAATTAATTTTTGAATTATTTGACCTGATATCGGACCACCGTCCAGCAGGTGTCTACCTGGATGGCTGGGCGCCGGCGGTTGATTCCTCGCAGAAAATATCTTATTTTTAAACGGATTTTTTTCCAAGAATAAGAATTCATCATTAATTATATTTTAAATTATACAAGCAAGCGAATCTGCGAGCGGATGTCCAGTAATCGCATTATGTAAAACCGTTTTTTTTCTTTGCATCGAGCGTTTTGTATCCGTTCCGTGTGCCGCAGATTACAGAGCATATTTATTTTCGAAACATCAAATTCATTCGGTCAACCACTTCTGCGAGACCTTGCCGAAATATCTTTTATAAATATTTCCTTATTATATATTAAATATTAACTAGGTTTCGACAGTTTTTTTAGCTACGAAAAAACCGGTAGTTACTAACCAATTACAAATTAAATCAATATTCTCTCTTTTTTTTTATAAAGTATCGCATGGTTGGGCTTGGGCCGTGTAGTGGGAATATATAAATGTACACCTAATATACAGGGTGTTGCAGCAGGATACTTGGATATGTGATTGTCAAAGATACAGTGAAACCTCTCATAACGGACACCTCTAATAAGCGGACATCTCTATTAAGCGGACATTTCTTCATAGTCCGGAACTAGGTATATGAAATTCCATGAAAATCAACCTCTATTCTGCGGACTCTCCTTTGGACGGACGCGGACAGGCTGTTTTCATACAAAGAGTGCGAAAACCCTCCTTTAAACGGACAAAAAAAAAATTGTATTTGGGAGACGAATAAGTACGGTGCAAGAACTCTCTGAAGACAGACCGGCAACCAATCGCGTATGCGTGGCAGAGCAAAGGACTTCGCCGAATGAAAGTATGTGTGATTCCCCGACAGCAGTCAGCTGTTTATTTGTGAGTTGTAAGGTTAAAATCGTAAACAATGGCAGAAAAACGTCCCGTTTTGAGTCTGAAAGAGAATATTGATGTTGTGGAAGTTTGTGATTTGATAACAATGATTTGGGCGAGTTCATTAACATTGATAGCAATGTGCTATTAGAAGATGATAGGGACCCCATTCCTACCGATTATATAGTCCAAACTGAAACCACATCACTATCTGACGACTCTGATGAAGAAATTGAATGCAGTAATCAAACAAATGTCACCAATTATCAACAAGCCATTAGTATGGTAAAGAAATTATAAGAGTATGCAAAGAATAGAGGTGACTCTACAGCAATGGAATTGTTATTATCAGACTTTGAATTACATTTTCTAGATTTCAAGTATAAAACGCAAACACCTCAAACTACGTTATTAGATTTTTTTAGTACTACATCCTAACTAAAACGAATGTATTTTTGTTATGTTTATTTTTACATACATATACATAGTAATAATTTTGCATTTACATATTACCTAATAACAAATTTCCCATGGGCGGACACCTTTATTAGGCGGACACATTTAGACGGTCCCGTAGGTGTCCGCCTAAGAGGGGGTTCACTGTAGTACAAACTACAGATAGAAAAATGTACATTTCTAGCGTACGCAACGAATACAAACAGTCATTCCCACCTCTTTCCATCATTATTGCAGCATAGCCAGATTGACATATTTATTGCAAAATCCCAATTAAAAATTTGCTAATTTGACAATTACAACTGGTTTTAGGTTACTCCGCAATTGCTCTTAAAATAAATTTATTTCCCAATAATTATACTACAAACTATAATTATATAAATATTATTATACTTAAAAGTATCAAATGAATTTATATTTATGTTTATTTGATGGTGCCTTGGTTTGACATTTTTTGGAAGAATCATCCCAACCTTTTCTTGGAGTGTCATGGGTATCGAACCATGTTTCGTCAAGGTAAATAATTGGACGATTTTCTTCTCTAAATTGTTTAACAGCTGTTAAATATTTAAGTCTCCATTCCCGTAAACGTTGAGATTCCATTAATGTTTGCCTTTTATCAATGCTTCGGTATTTAAAACCCATTTTACGCAATATGTTCCTAAGGCTTGAAAGGCTACAAGAGATATTTGTTTCGTCTTTAATCAGCCGCTCTTTGAGGGAAATCAAAGTGGGTACAGTTTGTGCTTCATACATTTGGTAAATCTTTCTTCTTAATAAATCCATGTCATTTTCGTCAATGCTTCTAAATGTGCCAGAATCACTCCGATTTTTTCTAGGATTGACAGGTTTAAGTACCATGTCTCTTACCGAAGATAAAGGAGTTTTTGTCAAAGTAGACGTCTCTGCTAAAGCATCCATCGAATTAAAATTTCTACTCAACAACGATTGATACACATTTTTAATTATTAGTTTGGCATCGGTAGATAAATACTTTCTTTTAAAAATGACACTTGAAGATGCCCCTCTATCAGCACAATTCCAAGGACGCCACATTCTACCACTAATAAGACTAACTAAAAATTACTCGCCGGAAAACCACTAAAGATTAAAATTATTAAAAATCACTTTGTATTTATATATGCATCAGGCATAGGTATAAATTGAATTTGTATACCTGGTCCGGCTCTGCTCGAAAAGGTTTTAAAATTTGGGATTTCCTTATTTATTTTATGTTCGAAGGGATAATGACGTTTTATTGCAGTCAAAAGATCAACGGTATAATTCTGCAAATACTATACTTTGGGATATAATAAAAAATATCAATTTTAAAAAAAAATTCAATACCCTGTAGCAAAAAATTTAAGCCATTGCTGACATATACGTTATGTGCCTTTCTTCACAAAATTACATAAGAAATCACACTATGCAATATTAGCTGTAAGTTTGTTGGTAGGAAATACATATTAGTATTTTTTTTTCTTGACTAAATGGTGAATGTGACAATATTCATTTAAAACCTGTTTTATCTAGCCTTCTAGTTTATTGGTCAGCTCCAAGAACTATTTAGAGGTGTTTTTTAACTGTGACTGTAAAGAGGTTCCATCCCACCCATCGGTAATAGAGACCAGGACTCGACAATTCTATTCACAATGTCGAGGTTCAATAAATAAAACTTTTCCACCCGACCGCGATAAATTAAAAATTCCTCATACCCAACCCAAGGTAAGCAGGCGTCCAGGCCATTAGAAAAGAAATAATAAAATGTTAAATAATCTAATGCGCGGCTTAAGCCAAAGCCTTGCTGACTCATACCAGTAATGCGAAACGACACCGGTTCTGTTCGCAACGATCCTGCCGATAAGTTTGTTTTCTTTCGTCTAGGAAGCATACAGAGTGTGTTTGTATGATGTGCGGTAGCGTTTGTCATTCGGGTCGCTTACTTTTTTTAATAAGCTCCTCTCACGCCTTGCATCATATAATCACGATACAATAACGACAAGGTAAGATATCCAGTCGTTCCAAATTTCGTCTGGCGCAGTTACGCCAGTCACGTTGTTGTTAATTCTCTTTTAAAGCTATTAAAATGTTGTTTTTTATCTCTAGGAAAGCAGAGAAACCTTACAATCAAAATTATTGTTCTAGTTATCAACAAAACAACAAATGTTAGGATTTATGTATTTTAATATACAGGGTGTTATGGAAATGACGTATTATATTTAAACCGGCAAATCCTGAGAAGAAAAATACCCATAAATGGCGCTTTCAATTAATGACCGGATTATATTATCACCTTATGTCAAATAATACAAACACATGTGGGGCACTGGCGTAATATATAAACAATCAACACTGAGGTCTGAAGGGTCAAAAAACGGCAGCGCATTTCGGCCGGTGTTGTCATATCTACACGGCAAACTCTTTAGAAAAAAATTCATAATTTTAACAATTTTATATATTTGTACAAATATAGTTTTTTTTATTAAAATTCCTATATTTTTTTTCCATTTGTGACTTCCTAAATTCTCAAATCATTTATGAACAAATATGATTCCAGAAAACCGACGGCGAAAGATGTTTTGCAAAACAAATAATGGTAATATCACACACAAATTTCAAATTGGATACAAGCACAGGAAAGTAAATAGGTCAAACGTCATTGACCTTTTAAATAATAATTATCGTTCAAACTCTTTTAAAAAAATGCAATTTTATTTAAGACACATGTTCTTACCTTTACTTATTTAAATACAATTGTTAGTTTCATAATTTCACACAAACCACATAGAATCTAAGTTTTAGGAAAAAACCTCCCATATAACCTCAAAAATAGCAGCTATTCACATGGAAAGAATACACGCGAACGCTGGTTTAATTCCTCGCCTCCTTTTTTTCTCGCGTATATTTATTTATTTAACTAATTTAAAACGCACACATTTTAAATACACACAATGCAATCATTCAATTTAAATATGACATTTTATCTACGAGCCATAAAACAGTTAACCTACGAACGAACGAAATAGATACTTTCAAAACTAGGAATAGATATGGGCAATATTTGACAGTTTGATATTTCACGAGATTCTTCTCTATTACTTGGCTATTTACCGCGAGATCTCTTGTAAGGCGTTTAATTGTTATGGCGTTAATGGAATTTCGACCAAATTGAATAAAATAATACTGGTAGCTGATAATACTGCGACTGTACTTTTTCTTTTGAGAAGCTTAAAAAATTAGATTAGGCAGCTCTACTCCAAATGACAAGACCGACGAAGATTTTATTTTCTTTCTCGCGCATCCATCTCTCCATCTCTTTCACACAATCCACTCGGCGCCGGGCCGACGTAGGTCTATGGGTACAAGCGTGCGACTTGCAAGTGTCAGCCATTTACACTCTCGGCTATCCGCTTTGTTTCCAGAAGGTACGCGTATAATAGTTGTAATGATTTTCGGGCTACGCGTCCAAACTTTGTATATTATTTGACATTGTTTTTATAGACGAACGTAAGTTGCTCAGTTAAAACGAGTAGTTTGTTTTGGACGTTTGACTTGAAAGAAAAATGGAATGTCGTCGACGAATAAGTCAAATTTCGTCGCGTCGCGTGTAATAAAATCTAATGATCTAATCTGAGTGTATTTTTAAAAAACTTGTGTCTGGAGGTATAAAGATAAATACAAGTAGGTAGATAAATAATTTATTTTCCCCTGTTTCCTGATATGCCACCACAGGGTGACATGACGAACAAACGCCGGATGAGGTGTGGGTTTATGGGGCTGGACCCCACTTTTAAAACGGTCGATTTGAAAAAAAATATGTAGCGCTTCTCTAGGACGCCCAAGGAGTCACCCATTTAAATATAATACGTCATTTCCATAACACTCTGTATACAATAACACAGGGAATGATATCGCGCAAGGAGGCGTGGTCAAATAACTCTACAGTTGCGTCACTTCGCTCTCCACACGAAAATATCTTGCATGACATAGGTAGGCGAAAGCGTATACCATACCTTTTGTGTATAATGCATCATTAATTACAATTGAGTACTACTACAGCTTACCTAGCGGTTCGAACTACTGTATTTCGTGCTCTTCACAAGTTGACTATAACGTTTTCAATTGTTTCCAGGTCGAATAGAACGCCACCCCCTCTCGACGATGCCCCGCCCCATCCCGATCCCGAAACATCTGTGGCCAGCTGATCCACGGTAATCATAGCCCGGCGTCACGTCAAGAAGCCGGGCAACAACACGATGTCAACCGAGATGCGTTCGCCGAACGTATCCGTCACGCCCATCAACATGGAGTACACGCCCCCCGGCCAGTTGACCAATGGGAGCGCCGAGCATGCGGGAGCCAGTACTGTGATTAGTACCGTAGGGGGCGTGGTTAAGTCTGTGGGCGTGACGGAGCCGCCGAGGACACGGAGCGCGCCACACCCCGCGGTCGCTATGAGCAACGGGGTTGCCGATATAGACGGACCGGACGCCGAATTAGCTAGGATAGATTTTCAGTCTGTAAATATGAGGAGCAAAAAGAACAAACAGGAGGAGTTGCCGAGGCCGATGAGCTGGGAGGGTGAACTCAGCGACGGCGAACGGGACGGTAAGCAATTTACTGGTGTGGTGTATATATTTACGTTTACCGTAAAGTTATACCGTATTTAATTTTCTAGGAATGTGCATAGATGAAAGCAGCGAACCGCCTCATCTTCCAGAAAACCTGTCGATATCGGCGTCCAAGCATAACTCCACCGTCGACCTTAAGGATAGTCCCGTTTTGAGGCTAAAACAGCCCCCTGTCGGTAGTTACTCGTTGCACAGCACGCCGTCGAACTCGCCCTTACTGAATCAACGACATCCGGGAACCGGAGTGCCAATTATTAGCCATAAGGTAAGGGATTGTGCCGCCGGGGCATTTGCACTACTTCTACGTCGCTATTTATATGTTCTTTCTCTTTCAGGATCTCATGCACAAAGCACTTAACGTACCTCCGACGCCTAGTCCCGATTCGGCGATCCATTCGGCCTACTCGGTGTTCAGCTCGCCCAATCAGAGCCCGTTGACGCAGCGTCACGTGACATTGACTCCGAATCTGAGTAGGAATAACTCGGACGCGTCGCACTCGAGTTGTTGTAGCTACTCGAGCGTCTCCGTGTCGGTGTCGCCGACTCAACAGTTCTCGCCCACGCACAGTCCCATCCAGGTAAGGACTATTTATTATTTTTGTGGTTAGATGGCGCTGCGATACTGTTATTTTCGTTGACATTGACGTTTTTGGTTGCGCCATGTATGTACGTACACGTTTTAAAATATCCACCTTAACACCTTAACATATTTTGTGGATTTTTTTTTGTTTTTTTTTATGGTCAAACACAAGCACTATAATAAAAATCCTTTAGGGCACTCTGGGAGTGGTGCGTGTGCGCAAAAAGCGATTCACGTTGATTTTGAATCGTTGGAGGTTATAATCGTTGGGAAAAACGACCTCGGGAAGGTCGTTCCATAAGGATGAAGTCCTCCAGATGAAAGAATTCTTAAATAATAAAGTTCGAGGAGTACTAAGCTTAACCACATATGGATGGGCGGCAGTGGTTCGTCGTGTATTTCTGATATTCGCCGCTCTGGGCAGAATTAGGAGGGCAAGGCCAGCCGAGCACTTTCCATGAAAATATCTGTAAAAGAGAGTCAAATCCCCAACCTGTCTTCGATGTTCTAGGCTGTCGAGGTTCTTCGTCAGCTCGTGGTCTCCAATCAGACGAATGGCCCTCCTTTCGATGGAATCCAGTAGCCGAAGAGTATGTTTGGGTGCAGAGCTCCAGACATGAGAGCAGTACTCTAGTGATGATCGAATCTGGGCCTTGTATAGTGTCAAAAGTTGTTGAGGTGTGTACAACTTTCTGGTTCGGAAGAGTACACCAAGTTTCTGAGAAGCTATCTTGGCGATTGCCACAACGTGGTTATGCCAAGACATATTTCCCCCCAGATTGACGCCCAGCAAATTAATAGAAGAAGCCAGTGGGATTGCGTGTCCGTCCATGACTATATCCGGTTCTGTAATGTTAACCTTTTTAGAGAAAACTGCTGCCTGGGTTTTTTTAGCGTTAAGTTCGACTTGGTTACTGTCACCCGAAGCCAAAATTTCTTCCAGGTCTTTGTTGAGGCGTGATCGTGATACTTAATGCTGTCTGTGAAGATGTGCGTCGGCAGCCGATGGTTGTGCATTCAAAGAGAAAGATGATATAACTGTGCAAAACTAAATATCGGGTTTTTCGTTTTCACTAGAAGGTCGTTAATGTCATGATGATGATGATGATGAATGATCAGATAAACACTTTCCTGTGGACACTTGGAAACCAACTGCGCATGCCATTCATGCAGTTCACCTTCCAAACAAAGGTATATTTTTCGTGTCCACCCGGTATTGCAATGACATAAATAATAACTGTTGCATAATAAACAACAAACAAAAAAAAAACGCAGCAAATTAACGCCAAGTTGCAAATATGCAGAATAACGAAAATTGATTTGAACAAATGACCTAGAATAATGGAAACGGTTTTGGAAATTAAGCACGGCGTCCGATTCAATCGTTATCTAAGAAATCTCGGTCTTGTTAAGGGTCTACTGCCTCTGGCTTATGCAAGACTACAGGAAAACTGTATTGATAAGTGGAAATTAACTTTTCTTCCTAACGATGAAACGCATACAAGACTTAACGCACCTGATGATGACCTACAGTTAGGCTCGAAACGTCGGCCGTTGATTAAAGCCTCGGTAACATTAATCTAAATAAGCTTAACCCGTTTTTTCTTATATGGATTATGACCTACAAGTGGAATGGCGGGGAAAATTGTTAGTAGGTATTTGAATATTAATGTTGATGGCTTTTGATTACCTATTGATTAACTGTACCGGTAGATAGCTTTTAAAAATACAATAATACAGATTATTAGATTTTATTAGACGCGAGAAATTTGACGTCCAGAAGAAACACGTCAATAAAAACAATATTTAAAGATTATTTATGGACGGGGCAAGATACACGCGTAAACCGAAAAACAGAGCGGATTGCTGAGAGTGTGTATTGGTGATCGACGAGACACAACGTATCCGGCCGCTGGTTGATCTTCAACTAACAGACGCAAGCGTGCGGCGCTATATGAGACTACTTGTTAGTAGGTATTTGAATATTAATGTTGATGGCTTTTGATTACCTATTGATTAACTGTATGTATGCGTTTTCATCTGTTTATAACCTCTCTATAGCCTACGCCTTTTATTACTGGATTTAACTGTTATATATTTTTTCTTTATTAAATTAAATAATTTAAATTAAATTTACACTATTTACTTAGTTAATCAAGATGTGCCTTCGAGCGTGAACATTGTATTAATCTTTGTAATATCTGCAATGTTCGTGTACCGTTTTAAATTCTATAAAATTATTGTTAGGGGAATATCGCCAATTTTGAGACTGTACTACTGCGCTCCTATACAGCGTGTTATGGAAATAACGTATTATATTTAAACCGGCAATTCCTGAGATAAAGACAAATTGAAGAAAAATAGCCATAAATGTGCTTTCAATTCGTTCAGCAGTAAACGTGACCTGGCGTCAAACCAGAAAAACACCTGTGTGGCACTGCGATACATGTAAGCAATCAAGGAATTCTGGCAGGTGTTGTCATATGTACACCTTCAACTCTTTAGACAAAATAAAATAATTTAAACACTTTTCCATTCTGTAATACCTTTTTGTACAATTAATTGAAGAACATTTACAACGGACTATGTTTTAAACAACCCGAAAAAGCATATGGAATAGTAATACGTACGTAACTAGGTCAAATGCCAATGACCTCTTGACGCCTTACATCGGCTGAGCGAAGCGCCGCACGCTTGCGGTCTGTTAGTTGAAGACCAACCAGCGGCCGGATACGTTGTGTCTCGTCGATCACCAACACACTCTCGGCAATCCGCTCTGTTTTTCGGTTTACGCGTGTATCTTGCCCGTCCATAAATAATCTTTGAATATTGTTTTTATTGACGCGTTTCTTCTGGACGTCAAATTTCTCGCGTTTAATAAAATCTAATAATCTGTATTATTGTATTTTCAAAAGCTAACTATCGGTTCTGTTTCACTATTACTGTGTGTACATAAAGTGTTTCCAGGAGTGTTCCCATGAAAAACAAAAAAAAACTGATTGTGTTTGTGCCCGGATTTCCTCGCTCTTTAGGTATAAGGATAAATTTTAATACAAGTAGGTAGAAAATAATTTATTTTTATAATTTTATTTGGAATTTCAGTTTTACATTAAGTTTGGCAACATTGCCATTGGCTCTGGGTGAAATGTTGTATAGTAGCGCGGACTAACCTGTGAGTAAGAGTGTTTATTACCCCACTTTTAAAACGGTCGATTTAAAAAAAATGAAATATGTAGCGCTTCTCTAGGACACCCACGGAGTCACCCATTTAAATATAATACGTCATTTCCATAACACCCTGTATTACTATTGCGATTGTCATTACGTTGTTGTTAAATGTAAATAGAAGCTACATAGATGAAGAAAAAAATTGTACATAGCAAATTTTGATTATATCTTGCCTAAATTACCATTTGAATACATATCGGTGCAACCATACCCCGCTTTGCAACTACCTGTTTATCATGGAAACTAATCATCTACAATGTTATTTATAATCTTAGTTCTAGGTCTCGGTTTAATATCGTTCTATAGATTTTTATTGTAGAATATAACAGTTGTTTTAAAAGGTATAATCATACGACTAAATCGCATTAGATTTTATTTATTCTGTAAATGCAGTTTAACTACTACTATAGGCATAGAAAATAACTATATTTTGAATATTTCTGTACTACTGAGGATTTTTTAAGGAAAAACGTTGATATACAGGGTGGGATTAATGGTGGATGGTTCCTGAGGAACTAGTAACGGATCACTTTGAAAAGCAGCTTGGCAGCTTATACAGGGTGTTATAGAAATGACGTATTATATTTAAATGGGTGACTCCTTGTGTGTCCTAGAGAAACGCTACATATTTTATGTTTTTTAAATCATCCGTTTTAAAAGTGGGTTAATAAACACTCTTACTCACAGGTCAGTCCGCGCTACTGTACAACATTTCACTCAGCGCCAATGGCAATGTTTTCAAACTTAATGTAAAACTGAAATTCCATATAAAATATTATTTTCTACCTACTTGTAATTATCCTTATACCTAAAGAGCGAGGAAATCCAGGCACAAACACGATCCGTTTTTTTTTCTTTTTCATGGGAACACTCCTGGAAACACTTTATGTACACACAGTAATAGTGAAACAGAACCGATACTTAGCTGTTGAAAATACAATAATACAGATTATACTACAGATTATTAGATTTTATTACACGCGACGAAATTTGACGTCCAGAAGAAACGCGTCAGTAAAAACAATATTCAAAGATTATTTATGGACGGGCAAGATACACGCGTAAACCGAAAAAACAGAGCTACTTCGCTCTGCCGATGTAAGGCGTCAAGAGGTCATTGCATTTGACCTAGTGACGTACGTGGCTATTACTATTCCATGTTTTTTGTCGGGTTGTTTAAAACATAGTCCGTCGTTAGTGTTCTTCAATTAATTGTACAAAAAGGTATTACAGAATGGAAGAGTGTTTAAATTATTTTATTTTGTCTAAAGAGTTTAAGGTGTACATATGACAACACCGGCCAGAATTCCTTGATTGCTTACATGTATCGCAGTGCCACACAGGTGTTTTTCTGGTTTGACGTCAGGTCACTTTTACCGCTGAATGAATTGAAAGCGCCATTTATGGCTATTTTTCTTCAATTTGTCTTTATTTCAGGAATTGCCGGTTTAAATATAATACGTCATTTCCATAACACCCTGTATAAGTGGACATGGTCTCTCTTTTAAAAATATTTTCAGCCATGCAGTGCTGCCGCTTCTACTAGAAAGTATCAGCAACTTTAATAATTTAGATGGGACACCAACACACAACAGTATTACTTGTTTAGAATCGCTATTAATTTCTTAAGTACTTTCCTTAAAAAAATTCCTTCTATCGTTCTCGAGAATAATTAATTCCTTTTTTTTTTTTTTTTGAAAACATGTTCTTCAAAAAGGGCTGATATTTTTTAACTCTGACAAATTAGCGCGGTGTAATTTCGTTGTGAGTCAGCTGTGTGATATTGCTATACTTATCTCAAACAATTTTTGACTTATGAGAGTTTTTTGACCAATTTTGGAAGTAGTTATGTAATGGTTGACATTTTGCTTTTATTCGTTCAGTGTCGTTATCTGTTGGTGTATTTACAAATTTCCATCCAGGCCACCCACCATCAATCGCCCTGTATAGGGTGTCCCAGGTGGGAGGCATGACGTCAGCTGTATTTTTTGTGTAACCAACCATACCAAACGTGTATAATTCCAGAGGTAAGGTTTTTATCATAGAATTGACATAATATACTGGGTATTCCATTTTAAGGAATCTTAGATGACGTCACACCTCCCACCTGGGATACCCTAAATACCAACCTTTTACCTTAATAAATGCGCAAACTAAATATTCTGATCGACGTGCACAGAGCGTTTAAAAGAAAACAAATCCCTGAGTTTTAAATCAATTCGTGCAAGACTTTATGGACGGGACACGCTGTATATTTGGTTTCATTGTTACGGGAGAAAAGTTCCGCCGTCCCCCCGTATAAAAATAATCTTTTCCATGGCTTATATACATGTAACTAGTCCATCCTGTAATAAACCTGTACACGACATTCCATTTCGCACGACTGCGACACACCTTAAAACCACTTGTATGCAAAATAGGCAACCAGAAAAAATGAATAACCCAACGGGTACAAAAAATCGGAACAACCTTGTATTTAATAGTCGCTTTTGGTAAGGGAACTGTCAACTTTTTTTCCTCTCAGGAATGCGCGTTTTTACGATAGGCGGCATACTGTTGTATAAACTGGGTTTATACAATAAAAAATCACCATAAATAATCAAAAAATTAAGAAACAAATAGGGAAATCAACACGCGGTATTGATTTGGGTTTTGTTAAATAGAGGGTGAAATGATATTTCATAATAGGAAGGTATAAAGTCTATTTGTCTGAAAGATTTAAAAGTCTGCATAGCAAAATAGATTTCATAGAACCATAAATAAATAATTTTATGTAATAGAATATCTAAATATCGCGCCTTGTTGTATAAACCGGGTTTATACAATAAAAACCACCAGAAATAATAAAAAAATTAAGAAACAAATATGGTAATCAACACGCGGTATTGATTTGGGTTTTGTTAAATAGAAGGTGAAATGATATTTCATAATAGGAAGGTATAAAGTCTCTTTGTCTGAAAGATTTAAAAGTCTGCATAGCAAAATAGATTTCATAGAGCCATAAATAAATAATTTTATGTAATACAATATCTAGATATCTCGCCTTTCAAAGGGCCCAGAAATCTAGCAGCGTTCACTCGCCCGTCCGTCCGTTCAGACCCAGTCTTAAAAATCGGGGCGTGGCCAAGCGCTGCTGCGGCACGTGGCGCGAAGAAAAAACTCGATGCAGGGTAATAATGTTTCAATTACAAAACAAAATACAAATTAAAGATTAGTAAATTTTGATAATATGATAGGCAGTATTATTACCTACAGTTCGAGGTATGATTTATTATTTTAGGACTGACCATTAGTTAGAAAATCTCATTTTGAAAATTGTCGTCATCCTGAATTTTACGCAAAGAGCTGTAAGGTTATTCTGGCCAATCAGAAAGCTTTTGCGGTCCATAAATACCCCGGTGATGGAAATTACAGGCAAGTTTAGTGAGAGCCCTCGACAGGTTAAGTTGTAAGATACAGGACACGGTTCCCTCTTGACAATTAACTGAAAAACGCTCCCTCGTTTTTAGGCTTCGGTCAGGAGACCCCCTAAAGCGACCCCGGAGTGGTGATACGGTGTTAGCTCTCAACTATTCTGAATTCCACTTTGTTTTGAAAGTAGCAACCACTTGCACAAAGGTTGTGAAATCGAAAGAAAGGCTAGTCCAAAAGTCGAATAACCTAATCTCCAATAAATTACGAAATTAGGGGACTTCGGCCAATGGTGAACAATTGTGAAAGTTTTTACTCAACCGCGTTTAGGGTGAACGTGCTTGCACGGCGTGTATTGTCAGTGGGGGAGGTATAAATGAGACTATCTGTTTACGAAGCTCGTTTGTAAGTAAGGCTGGTTTCTGTCGTCAGCCAAAAAGCTTAGACAGTTAAAAGAAATTCGTGCCCCCTGACAAACCGCCATAGTTTATAACCGCAGATAGACGAAAACTATAGATATTGTTCAAGTTCAAATCTATAGTGAGTAACTATATAGAACTTTACTTAACAAAAACTTTGACCTTTAAGATTCTGTCGGGAGTTTATAAAACTTTGTGTGTCAGTAGTAACAACTATTCAAGTAATACGTTTGGACTATTTAGTATGATAGGGCGTACGAAGTGTCCGCTGGAGACATTAACCTTTTATTAGGGATTTTTACGATTTGTGAATTCTTGGAAGAAGTATAAAGTTTTTGCCGTCCATAGAAACTGTCTAGTGATTGTTTCTTGGGCTACTTATTCAAATTTTTTGTTTTAGTGTTCCGCAGGAACAAGATTTGTTGTGAAACAAAAGGGACTTTCTTTTGTTTTTTGTTTGTGAATTTATTATCCTTGGAAGAAGTATAAAGTTTTTGCCGTCCATAGAAACTGTCTAGTGATTGTTTCTTGGGCTACTTATTCAAATTTTTTGTTTTAGTGTTCCGCAGGAACAAGATTTGTTGCGAAACAAAAGAGACTTTCTTTTGGTTTTTGTTGGTTGAATTTTTATAGACGACAGCGTCGATAAAATTATTTATGATAATTTTGGGGATCTGTATTAAAGTTATAAGCTTTACTTATAAAAAATTTTTGTAAGGATTAGACATAAGTAAATTTAAGAAATCTTTTGTAATTCGGATCCGAAAAAAACTCCAACTACCCCGATGTGTAAATCAAACTTAAAGGCAGGCCGTAGAAATATTTTTTCGGTTTTCTTTTAAATAAGTAAAAACAAAATTGTGAGAGAAATAAGAAGTTTTCTTTTTAAATAAAAGCTACAGGGAGTAGTTTCAAAATAAAAGGCCATTACCTATTCAAATAAATTTTAATGTTTTAAAAAATTTATTTTTATATTATCACCCGTTGTGATAATAAAAGAATTTATTTAATTTCAATAAATAAATTTAAAAGTCAACTAATCTCTGAAAATGTCTGACTCCTCAAGTCATAGTCAAGTTGAGGCGTCAGATCTGACAAGTCTGGCGGGTGGCAAGGTGGGTCCTCACAGGCCCCCTTCAGGGGCCGTGCTTGATAACTTGTTTGACGAAATTATTGCCAGTCCTAATTACATGTGGGACAAGGTAAATAACTCTGATACTTTAAAAAAGTCAAACAGCCCCTACCCTGACAGTATTAGCTCAGGTGGGGAATCCAGCATTATCTTCAACGCAAAAAGGCCTCTCCCGTCTGAAAAACTTTTTATGAATAACCAAAATCCAGAAGTTGTAGGCATAGTTAGGGGATATAATCTTATTGACTTAGGTAATAGGGATCGCTTAGATTCTAATTCTGATCTAGGCGACGCGACAATGGATTTCCGCCATCCCCCAAACAACATGCTTTTACAAAATGGCATCCCTGGTGATGGAGAATTAAATTTAAAAAATAAGAGCTTAATAATACAAAATGATAACCCTGGTGGGGAACAAAAATTAAATTTAGGGAATGAGAACTCGCTAAATGTAAATGACAACATGATTTTGAAAAATGAGATTTTGCACGAGGAGTTATTTAAACTCAAAATGGAAAACAAAAAATTATTAGAAGCGCAGACTTATTTGCTAAATAAAACTCATTGCAGTAACGAAAACACGCCACGGGACACTTACGCGGATATTCAAAGCCGTGAAAACACGGAAAAAGATAAATTTAAAATAAACACTGAATTATTAACTCAGCTCGAAATCGCAAAAACATTACAAACATTAGCACGCGGTATTGAAAACCAAACCCAATCTAAAAAAACCCCATTGCGCGTAAAATTCGCAGGGCTGGAACACGAAGACCCTATACAATTCATACATGACTTAAACAGTTGGTTCGACGCGAATAAAATCGATAACGAAGACAAAATATATTACGCTATAGAAAGGTTAGAGGGAAACGCGAAGAAGTGGTTCGAGCCCTATAGATGTTACGTAAAAACCTATTATGAACTTGCACAAAAGCTTAGAGACAAGTTTGATAGCGTAGAAAACATGGTAGAGCTTCAAGTATCGCTTTTCGGAAAAAAACAAACTAACTCGGAAAATATCGAAGATTTTATCATAAGAAAGAGGGCATTATTCTCTAGAGTACAGCCTTTAGGGCATGAAAACGACTTTTTACAGCTTGTAGTAACGTTAGTTAAACCAGAGATCAGATCTAGATTAAGGGCGGCGCACCTCCCGACACTTGAGCGTTTAGTTACCGTGGCTGGCTGTATTGAACGTGACCTAAAGGAAGAACACACGGTTCCTCAAAAGAACCTGGCATCCCTGGACAGAAATTCGGTAAATAATAATAACACTAATTTTGGGCGAAACCCGCCACGAAATTTTAATTATCAACTTAGAGATGAAAATAAAAAACAAAATACACCGCAGGTGATCGTTAAAGCAATAGAAGACGCGCCACCCCCAAAAAAGAATTTCAAAAACTTTAGGCCTTGTAGGCATTGTCAGGGCAATCATATGGACTACGACTGTCCTAAACCTTCCGAAAATAAAAAATTTAACCAAATAGGTTTATCAGATGACCCTGATAATGAACAAACCGCGTCTTCCAGTACAAAACCTGAGATAAAAACGGTTAATGACGATAAACATAAACTTAAACTAATCAACAAAAAGTTTGAGTCAAAAAACTTGCACAGGACCGACAGGGCGGAACAATAAATAAAACTAAAAATCTTGTCGGTCAAATAAATAAAAAAATATTTTCATTAAATAATGACTCGCCTCTGACCCCCACAATACGCGGATATTATAACGGGTTAGAATACGACATGTTATTCGATACGGGGGCGGCATACAATTTAATATCTTCATACATCGCACCCGAGAAATTAGGTCCCGCCACGATCCCGTCAATGCAGTTAGCATGTGTTGACAGGAATGCTCAAGTCCTTGGGTCGTGCGTTGTTTCAATTAATATTAAAGGTGTTGATTACAATGTTTTTTGTTGGGTCCTGAAAAATCTGGACACCCCAATAATTCTTGGTTCTCCATTTCTGACTAAAGAGCGCGTAGTTTTAGACTATAGCCGACAGTGCCTTTATATAGGCCGTGAAAAACGACAGACCGTCTTTTGGGCGAGAGAAACTTTTATACCGGAAGGTCAAATAATTTTACCGGTTGCCAAGGCTGACACCCCAAAAGAAATAATGAACCTTGTCCAAGAATTCAAAGAGTTATTCCAAATAGGACCAGTACAACCAACTACGAGGGACACCCAACACATTATAAATATTACAAGCAATAAAATCATACATGAAAGGTGCTTTCCTATGAATCCTAGAAAAAAGAAACTTTTGTATGATATAGTAGAAGATCTACTTAACACGGGCGTTATATCACCTTCCACCTCTGCGTACAGCACATCCCCTATCATAGTCGAGAAGCCGGATAAGAAGCCTCGGCTATGTATGAATTTCCAGAGCATCAACGCTATGACCACTGATGAATCCGCGGTGTTGCCACGCATACAAGATGCCCTAAAAGACCTCACGCAGGCAAAGTATTTTACGACTTTAGATCTAAAATCTGGCTACTGGCAGATCCCTATGGATCCTGCATCCAAAAAGTATACAGCCTTTTCGACGCCGGACGGAGCCAGTTACGAGTACAATGTTATGCCGTTTGGGCTCAAAAATGCGCCTGGGTCCTTCCAGAAATTGATGACCGCAGAAGTACTGGTTGGTTTCATCCAACAATTCGTTATAGTATATCTGGATGATATTGTTATTTATAGCGACAATTTAGAAGAACATTATGAGCACGTCAGACTCGTGTTTGAGAGACTGGCTATGCATAATTTGAAAATCGCAGGAGAAAAATGTCAGTTAGCGACAACAGATATAGAATATCTGGGCTATCATATAAAGGGAGAGGAAACGGTACCCCTCAGCAAACACAAGATACAAATAAAAAATTTTACAATGCCTCAAAATAAAAAACAAGTTCAATCGTTTTTAGGCATCTGCAATTGGCTACGAGAATACATACCCAGACTTGCTGAGCTGACAGCTCCCTTATCTGACTTGTTGAAAAAAGATTCAAAATTCAAATTAACAGAAAAACAATTCGAAGCCTTTGAAAACACCAAAATTGCAGTTGAAAATAGCACACCTCTCCATAGACCTGATTACAGTAAAAAATTCATTTTACAAACTGATTCAAGCGGCATTGGCATGGCTGCTTTATTATATCAACAACAGGGTGAACAAAAACATATAATCGCCCATGCCAGTGCCAAATTTTCCAAAACTACACAAAAATACCACATAAACGAGCAGGAGTGTTTAGCCATAGTCTGGGCTATAAAGATGTTTAGAGGGTACTTAGAGGACAAACCGTTTACTGTACGTACCGACAGTAAGGCGTTAACGTGGCTTGCGAAGTTTAAGGATCATAGATCCAAACTAATGCGATGGGCACTCCTATTACAGGAATTTTCTTTTGAGGTGGAACACATTCCAGGCAGGGAAAATCAATTGTGTGATTATCTAAGCCGAAATCCGGCCCTGTGCCCGTATGAGGAATTCACTGATGAAGATAGAATGTTAGCGCCTGCCAATATAAATATTATAAATAAAGACAAATTGCTGGATCAAATTCAGAAGGTACAGCAATCCACAGAACATATTAGACGTACAGTACGGATGTTAGAGAATTTAGAAACAGAAATGAACTTAGGCCAAGGGCCAACCACCAAACAGGAAAAAAGACTACATAAAACATTATGTTTCAAAAATGGATTGCTGTGCAAAATTTCACCAGAAGGTGAAAGGATTATTGTACCACGTAAATTACAAGACAGGGTAATCTACTTATACCACGACGAAGAAAATGCGGCACACCCAGGTATAGACGAGACGTACAATAAGATCCGGAAACAATTTTATTGGGGTTACCAGAAAAACAGTATCGCGGACTATATAAGAAAGTGCAAAATTTGCGGCGTTTGCAAAACGCAACAAAAACAGGAGACGGCTCCTTTACGCGCGAATAATCCCAAATATCCTTTTCAGGTAATCTCGATGGATATTTTAGGTCCGTATACACCGGCTGCGGATAAAACCGACGCGAAGTATATTTTAGTGTGCGAGGATATTTTTTCCAAGTGGGTTGAAGCAAAAGCGTTAAAGAACGTCTACGCTAAAGACGTGACACTATTTTTACAGAATGAAATAATTGCGAGATATGGCAACCCAGAAATTTTGATTACTGATAACGGGGGAGCCTTTAAAGGTAATATTTTAAAGAAATTCTGTGAAAACCAAAATATTACTCAGCAATTCACTGCTATTCATCACCAACAAGCTAACCCTGTAGAGAGGCGAATACAGGAGTTAAAGAAAGTCTTAAGAGTCTTGACTTATAAAAAGCGTGCTAATTCCTGGGAGGAATATTTGCCTAGGGCACTTCAAACACTAAGAAGCAGAATATGTAGGGCAACGGGACAGTCCCCTGCTGCTATAATCCTTGGGTATGAGCTACCCCCTCCTGGTGAATGGACAGAGAAATGGCCACTTGTACGTGAAAATTTAACAAAAGAAGAGAGACAAAAGAAAAACAAAGCTATCACAAGAAAACAAAGTAAATACATAAATAATGAAATAAATAATGAGTCGGAACCAAAAGTAGAACTCGACGTCGGAGATATGGTAAATATACGTGCATGGCAAAAGAACAAGGGTCCTTTTTCTCCAGCATGGAATGGAAGCCATGAAATAGTTAAGAAAATCAATGACGTCGTTTATGAAGTTTTAGTAAACGATAAACAAGTCCCGGTACATATTAACGACATGAGACTAGAGCCAACAGGGAATTTTGTAAATTTCGATTCAGATTACGAAAATACGGAGGACGAACTATCAGAACCCGAATTCCCTGATGAGTACCAAAGATGCGAAACCGTATCAAATTATTCCGACGAAGACAGTTTTGCAGGACTAATAACACAAAATAATCAACCGGTAAATTTACAAAATAATATCCCTGAGATCACAATAGATGAACAAGACGTTATACCAGAACATCTCGAGAATTTACTAAATGATTATGAGGGGAATATTTCGCAAGTAACCGAAATCCCGTTATACAGTAGGTATTTTTATAATTCCGCTTATCACAATAAATAAACGGATAAAAGCGCTACGAAGAGAATATTTGGGATTTTCGCATTTAAAGAGGGGGGGGTGTTGTATAAACTGGGTTTATACAATAAAAAATCACCATAAATAATCAAAAAATTAAGAAACAAATAGGGAAATCAACACGCGGTATTGATTTGGGTTTTGTTAAATAGAGGGTGAAATGATATTTCATAATAGGAAGGTATAAAGTCTATTTGTCTGAAAGATTTAAAAGTCTGCATAGCAAAATAGATTTCATAGAACCATAAATAAATAATTTTATGTAATAGAATATCTAAATATCGCGCCTTGTTGTATAAACCGGGTTTATACAATAAAAACCACCAGAAATAATAAAAAAATTAAGAAACAAATATGGTAATCAACACGCGGTATTGATTTGGGTTTTGTTAAATAGAAGGTGAAATGATATTTCATAATAGGAAGGTATAAAGTCTCTTTGTCTGAAAGATTTAAAAGTCTGCATAGCAAAATAGATTTCATAGAGCCATAAATAAATAATTTTATGTAATACAATATCTAGATATCTCGCCTTTCAAAGGGCCCAGAAATCTAGCAGCGTTCACTCGCCCGTCCGTCCGTTCAGACCCAGTCTTAAAAATCGGGGCGTGGCCAAGCGCTGCTGCGGCACGTGGCGCGAAGAAAAAACTCGATGCAGGGTAATAATGTTTCAATTACAAAACAAAATACAAATTAAAGATTAGTAAATTTTGATAATATGATAGGCAGTATTATTACCTACAGTTCGAGGTATGATTTATTATTTTAGGACTGACCATTAGTTAGAAAATCTCATTTTGAAAATTGTCGTCATCCTGAATTTTACGCAAAGAGCTGTAAGGTTATTCTGGCCAATCAGAAAGCTTTTGCGGTCCATAAATACCCCGGTGATGGAAATTACAGGCAAGTTTAGTGAGAGCCCTCGACAGGTTAAGTTGTAAGATACAGGACACGGTTCCCTCTTGACAATTAACTGAAAAACGCTCCCTCGTTTTTAGGCTTCGGTCAGGAGACCCCCTAAAGCGACCCCGGAGTGGTGATACGGTGTTAGCTCTCAACTATTCTGAATTCCACTTTGTTTTGAAAGTAGCAACCACTTGCACAAAGGTTGTGAAATCGAAAGAAAGGCTAGTCCAAAAGTCGAATAACCTAATCTCCAATAAATTACGAAATTAGGGGACTTCGGCCAATGGTGAACAATTGTGAAAGTTTTTACTCAACCGCGTTTAGGGTGAACGTGCTTGCACGGCGTGTATTGTCAGTGGGGGAGGTATAAATGAGACTATCTGTTTACGAAGCTCGTTTGTAAGTAAGGCTGGTTTCTGTCGTCAGCCAAAAAGCTTAGACAGTTAAAAGAAATTCGTGCCCCCTGACAAACCGCCATAGTTTATAACCGCAGATAGACGAAAACTATAGATATTGTTCAAGTTCAAATCTATAGTGAGTAACTATATAGAACTTTACTTAACAAAAACTTTGACCTTTAAGATTCTGTCGGGAGTTTATAAAACTTTGTGTGTCAGTAGTAACAACTATTCAAGTAATACGTTTGGACTATTTAGTATGATAGGGCGTACGAAGTGTCCGCTGGGGACATTATCCTTTTATTAGGGATTTTTACGATTTGTGAATTCTTGGAAGAAGTATAAAGTTTTTGCCGTCCATAGAAACTGTCTAGTGATTGTTTCTTGGGCTACTTATTCAAATTTTTTGTTTTAGTGTTCCGCAGGAACAAGATTTGTTGTGAAACAAAAGGGACTTTCTTTTGTTTTTTGTTTGTGAATTTATTATCCTTGGAAGAAGTATAAAGTTTTTGCCGTCCATAGAAACTGTCTAGTGATTGTTTCTTGGGCTACTTATTCAAATTTTTTGTTTTAGTGTTCCGCAGGAACAAGATTTGTTGCGAAACAAAAGAGACTTTCTTTTGGTTTTTGTTGGTTGAATTTTTATAGACGACAGCGTCGATAAAATTATTTATGATAATTTTGGGGATCTGTATTAAAGTTATAAGCTTTACTTATAAAAAATTTTTGTAAGGATTAGACATAAGTAAATTTAAGAAATCTTTTGTAATTCGGATCCGAAAAAAACTCCAACTACCCCGATGTGTAAATCAAACTTAAAGGCAGGCCGTAGAAATATTTTTTCGGTTTTCTTTTAAATAAGTAAAAACAAAATTGTGAGAGAAATAAGAAGTTTTCTTTTTAAATAAAAGCTACAGGGAGTAGTTTCAAAATAAAAGGCCATTACCTATTCAAATAAATTTTAATGTTTTAAAAAATTTATTTTTATATTATCACCCGTTGTGATAATAAAAGAATTTATTTAATTTCAATAAATAAATTTAAAAGTCAACTAATCTCTGAAAATGTCTGACTCCTCAAGTCATAGTCAAGTTGAGGCGTCAGATCTGACAAGTCTGGCGGGTGGCAAGGTGGGTCCTCACAGGCCCCCTTCAGGGGCCGTGCTTGATAACTTGTTTGACGAAATTATTGCCAGTCCTAATTACATGTGGGACAAGGTAAATAACTCTGATACTTTAAAAAAGTCAAACAGCCCCTACCCTGACAGTATTAGCTCAGGTGGGGAATCCAGCATTATCTTCAACGCAAAAAGGCCTCTCCCGTCTGAAAAACTTTTTATGAATAACCAAAATCCAGAAGTTGTAGGCATAGTTAGGGGATATAATCTTATTGACTTAGGTAATAGGGATCGCTTAGATTCTAATTCTGATCTAGGCGACGCGACAATGGATTTCCGCCATCCCCCAAACAACATGCTTTTACAAAAATACATTAAAAACTACCTTGTATTGGCTACTTGAAAATAGCTGTCCGCAGATTTTTGTATCCTTTATGATATCCTGTTGATTAATGATTTGTAATTATTGTGCCTATTGTGGTTTTGAGAGCGTATATCCTTAAAATTATTATTGTCTTTGGGTTAGGTACTAGTTAAATAAATAAATAACTAATTTTTTTGTCACACGTATTGTTTTTCGCCAAAACTGAGATACAGGACCATATTTATTTGGTAAAGGTGTCGCCTAATTGTAAAAATATTGTACTTTACCATTTAAGATTTTAAGGGTACGTCCTTACGCGTACGTAACCCTTTACGTCCGTCCGTTTAGCGCCATAGTAGGAAACTCTAACGTTCCTATGGCGCGTTTTACGTAAGACGTTTTTTGATAACCCCCGTATAACCAAGTTTCCCCTTAAGTTTTATTTCAATTTAATTTAATCAGATTATTAAGTAGACGGCTATTTTGTGGAAATTTAATTTTGTCCCCATTTTTGAATTCTATCCAGAGGTGAATTCCCCACCCAGGAATTATTTATTTAGAGCCAATCTAACTTTCTTAATCATTAAATTTTGAATATATGTCTGAGTGCTGGTCGACACTATCAGTAATGTCGCCAGTCTTGATATTCAATGAAAAATTCATCGCAATTTAGAGACGCTCCTACTTAAAGTATTTGCGAACGCAATTTTCTCGATTATGGTTTTTCGAATCGAATAGGTGTTTCTTGTCAGGGATGCCAGGCAATTAATGCCATTGCCGACTTGACACGCACGTGTCAGTCGGTCTTGTGTGGACCCACCATCCTTTTCCCGCTAACTGGAAGCTGTCCACCAGAGCAATTGAAGATATGAGGGCAAATTTGTCATAAGAAAGAATGAATGATTTTAATTTAAAAGTACCTATAGTTAGAATTAACCTAAACTAACATTCAATTATTTCAACCAACCGATCACTCATCTGTCACGTACTCTATTTAAATTTAGATTTATATTATTTTACAATATAAAACTATCCTAAGCTAACATTATATTCCCAACTAAAGGGATCTCAACTACCCTAATAATTTCCAAAAAATTATAACACGCGGTAGTGACTACTAACACTAACTTAAGATATTTTATTTCGAACTTACTTCTTATTCCGGACTAGGAATGTTTTTTTTTAACGTCACGATCGGGTGAATTTTGAAGATATTTCGGCATTATTTATACTCGTACTGAAACATACGATTGTTGAAGACGGCCCAGTATTATTTAAACTCGCCGGAAACACGAGTAAGAGAAGATACAAATTTTCTCAGGGAAAATCCGCGGCTGACTGCTCTCGGAATACTTGGTGTAAAAACACGCTGAAACCTGTAGTCACCATTTTGAAAAAAATTAAATCGCGGGTGAGCGCAGTTCTGGGGATACCAGAAAACCGACTGCCTTCTAAAACAATTTTTTATTTCATCCTTCCCAACGCTACATTGCGTCATTCTTAAACCATCTAATCTCTTGCCGTCGACGCCCGTAAAGCCGTTCTTATGATTTTTGCTGATGATGCATATTGACAGATTACGTCAACCTTCGATCCAATTTCCTTATTAAATTATTTAGAATAATTTGACGGAAAAAAAATTAATTAATTTTATGGAATTGGAAAAAGGGTATTTTTTACAACAAAGGGTACTCTGTTCCTTTTTTGAAATCTGTTAAAAATATTTTAAATCAAGTACCATTCTTCTTTACAGGGCCGTCATATACATAACTCCTTACACGGCAGCCCCCTGCACCACGGGGTTCTATACCGAAGTCTTCCCGAAGATACGCCTTCCGTCCAACAGTACGAACCAAAATATGAACACAAATACGAACACGATCCCGGTGGTGGTGAGGAGACTGACGATAAGACTGGGTTACTCCATGCGGCGTTGCCGGCGCAGCCTGGAATATCGAGGTATCATACCGGGTGTAATTTTTGCACATATCTTTTTGATTTTGACAGTTATTGACAATCGTTTGATTTTCACTCTATATACAAGGTGATTCACGAACGAGCTTGCATTAGAACTGTATGGAGAACTACTGAATATATATTTCTGAAACTTTGGGGATTTCGCTTTATCGATATGCTCTCTTTATCTAAAATATTCACATGTTTTTGTCATTTCCGGTTATACCGGAAGTAGCTGCCAACTTTCGTTTTTCAAATACTATATGGTAATTTTTATTACATTTTTCGATTAAGCGTTAAATACTAAACACATTTTATAGAACAT
This sequence comes from Barypeithes pellucidus, assembly GCA_963991005.1. Classification (NCBI taxonomy): domain Eukaryota; kingdom Metazoa; phylum Arthropoda; class Insecta; order Coleoptera; family Curculionidae; genus Barypeithes; species Barypeithes pellucidus. The sequence continues at coordinate 11,677,721 of OZ022565.1, read as the reverse complement.
GTTTTTGTCAGACTCTGTTAGTTTTTGAGATATCTGGACTTTTTGTAATTATTTGGCAAATTCATGACGACGAAATAATCCATATAATTTTTTTACCTTAGCTCTTGGACTAAAATTTTTTTTTCACCGAATTGCTAGAAGATCACAAGTCTCAAGAATATTTCAAATTCGGCAGAAAATGTACAGGGTGGTCACAATTCAAGCGTCATTTGGAAAGAATTCAACCATTAAAAACTTTCTTACACCCTGTATATTTTTGCTTAATTTGATGGCAAATTAGTTATTCTTTATAAATAGTATTTACTGTCCTATACCTATATCAAAGCGTTTTCTCAAAAAATCCAATTTTATTCCGAAAATACTATTTGTTCAATTCTGCTATGAAAACAATAATTGTACTTAGGGGCTGTATACTTTTAATGGTTGAATTCTTTAACAATGAAGCTTGAATTGTGACCACCCTGTACATTTTCTGCCGAATTTGAAATATTTTTGAGATTTGATGATCTTCTAGCTATTCGGTGAGAGAAAACTTGTAGTCCAAGAGCTAAGGTAAAAAAATTATATGGATTATTTCATCGTCATGCATTTGCCAATTAATTAAAAAAGTCCAGATATCTCAAAAACTAACGGAGTCTGATAAAAACATGTTATATAAAATGTGCTTAGTGTTTAACGCTTAATCGAAAAATGTAATAAAAATTACCATGTTGTATTTAAAAAATGAAAGTTGGCAGCTACTTCCGGTATAACCGGAAATGACAAAAACCTAAATCCCCAAAGTTTCAGAAACGTATATTCAGTAGTTCTCCATAAGGTTCTAATGCAAGGTCGTCGTGAATCACCCTGTATATATTTGGATTTTCCAACCTTTAGCTTTTGAAAATCAAATTTCGTCAGCTTCAGAATATTGCCTTATAAGTAGTTATTTAATTGGATAAATAATTTATAATTTTTTCCAGGCAACAGCTTATAAATAGCCCCTGTCCGATCTGTGGTGATAAAATTTCCGGATTCCATTATGGTATATTTAGTTGTGAATCTTGTAAAGGCTTTTTCAAAAGGACTGTTCAAAATAGGTACGTATGTAGTAAAAAATGGACACCTATACAGGCTATGTCTGTAGGTTCAATTAATTATTAAAGGGTTTCATAATTTACTACGTTTAACGTCGGGTTTTGCTATATTTGATACTTTTTTTTTGCAGGAAAAATTATGTGTGTTTAAGAGGAGCACAGTGTCCGGTAACAGTAGCGACAAGAAAAAAATGTCCAGCGTGTAGATTCGATAAGTGCCTCCAGTGCGGTATGAAATTAGAAGGTAGGACGAAAATCTATCGCTTTCCATTCCGAAATCGATGCGTAAAGTTTGTTTCTCCAAGTCCCAAAAAAAATTTTATATTATGATTCGTTATTTTTTTTATTGCTTTGGATAATATCACTTTTTTTAAAAATTGGAGATATCCTTGCCAATTTAATTTTTTCTGGGAAAATACTTGACCATTTTAATAGTTTTTATCGATAATATATTTTGAAAAAATTGTCATTTTCGGAATTTTCCTTTTTTTTAGCAATAAGAGAGGACCGGACAAGGGGTGGAAGATCGACGTATCAATGCTCATATTCCCTGCCTCCTTCGTTGGCAACGCAAGCTGAACTACGATCCAGTTCGACTGACTTAAGGTACAGTAGAACGAACCTATATTTATGTCCTTTTAGATTTCAGTTTCGAACTACATTGTTACGTTTTTTCCGATGTATTTAATATTTTATGTATTTATTTGTCGATTAAGTGTCTGGTTATTTATTATTTTAGGCACGGTTTGGGTGAGCACCATCCGGGTTTCACAATAAAACTGGAACCTCCCGACAACGTGATGTCGCAACACTACAGAAGAGGAACCATGCCGGGTTCGAAGGGTGTCCCGCCGCTATTGCAAGTAAGTTAACGCCATATTTTAGTGTTGTTATTTTCTACGAAGGGCGCCCGTCGTTCTCCTGATTGCTTCATGTCTGTCTTTAATGTCGGCTGTAGTATTTCTAATACGTTGAATTAGAGACCTTTACTTTGTAAACTTGTCTCATAAACCAAATACTAGCGGTGTGAGGTTTGGAGGTCTCGGAGGCAGTGGCGGCTCGTGACCTATGATAGAGGGGGTTCACAAGCATGGTGAAATTATTTTTAAAATTTTATTTTTGTGTAACGACCAAACAATTACTTTCTAGGCGTTTTAAATGTAGAAAGAAAAAAAGTAATAAGAAAATGCGTTAGGTAAAACATATTTTTATTTATTTTTTAATTTTACACAAGGAAATACAACTTTTGGAAAATAAGAAAGGTTTTCTTAGTGTGTATAGCTGTCGGATCTTAACGTCGTCGCATGCAACCCTCGTAACAATATTTATACAGTCCACTACTAATACTACTAAAGCCATCTACGAGCTATCAAGAAAACCGAATGATGTCCAATACTACTACCGCCATCTACGAGTTATCAAGAAAACCGAATGATGTCTAATACCACTACGCCATCTACGGCTACGTCATTAGGCGCAACCAAGACGAGAACAATAGTTCACTGTTTTGTGACGAGAACGAATCGAGCCACGAGGCTGACAAGTTGGCATTCTTCATATTTTCAGTGTTTTTTAGTTTAAATCCTTAAATAAAATGGTTTAAAATCATATCGAGTATCATTTATCGAAATACACAACAGTTATCGAAACTACACAATAGTGCTTAAACGTAAAGTCCATTCTTCGGTTCTTAATTGTAGAAAATTGATCAATAACAGCCTCATTAAGTATGTAATACCCTATATAATTTTTTTTTCATATATTTCATTTTTAAACTCTCTAATAAAGTGCCTAGATTTACCCTTTGTGGTCTGCGTTAAATTAATTTCGGGTTTAGGTGTTCCCGCATTCTTCTCTTCAATTTTTTGCTCCAAACTCATAGAGCTAAAGTTATTTCTTAAATAGTCCACCGTCAACTATTCATTTTAACTTAATAAATATATAATATTAAAACATACACGCTCGAAATTCTAACTAGATGCACAAACAGACAAAAACTGTGCGCCTTTTCCATGTTAAATCGCCATAGCTCCGCTATCCCCCGCTGCCACCCGCCACCTGTTACTACAGAGAAACTGCACTACTTAATCGCACGTGCTAGCAAGTCTCGTCATAATCGCCATTTACCTCGACCGAGGCACGGTTGCCGGATACATACAGTTTGGTTTGACGGGATGATAAAATATTAGGGAGGGTCGGACTTTTTTTAGTTTGACGGTACGATAAAATATTAGGGAGGGTCGGACTTTATACGATAAATAATATTCAATCAATATAAATTAATATTTTTTATTCGTTTTGTTTTGGGGATGCACGTGCGCATGTGCTCCTGTGGAAGAACCACCACTGCTCGGAGGTCAACTGATAGGACAAGCGCGACCAATCCGAAGCCCCGTACATTTAAATAATTATTAACGAACCCTGTACATTTAAATAATTATTTTTAAGGAAATAATGGACGTGGAGCATCTGTGGCACTACAACGAAATGGAATTGAACAAACTCAGCGTCGAGGGGCACCTCGGCAAGGAAGGGGCGAGCGGCGCGGTCCACAACCTCTCCAACCATCCCCTGTTGGCCGGGACGGCGCTCGCCGGATCGACAGACACCAATCCGGACTTTGTGGCCAATTTGTGCAATATAGCGGACCATAGATTGTATAAGATCGTCAAGTGGTGCAAGAGTCTTCCGTTATTTAAGAATATTTCGGTAAGTCGTTAATTTTTGTGGTTTAAACGGAGGATTATTTGTTTGGGTTACACTACTATTTTATTGCGCCAATATTTGGACGTTGACGAGCCACTTCCCGAACTTACTATAACTATTATTATAGATCGATGACCAAATCTGCCTTCTCATCAACTCTTGGTGCGAACTGTTACTCTTTTCCTGCTGCTTCCGGTCCATGTCAACGCCTGGAGAAATCAGAGTATCCCTCGGTAAAAGCATAACGTTAGCGCAAGCTAGAGAGATGGGGATGGCGGCGTGTATAGAGAGAATGTTAAATTTTACCGAACACCTTCGGAGGTTGAAGGTCGATCAGTACGAGTACGTTTCTATGAAGGTTATCGTCCTCCTGACTTCGGGTAAGTTGTATATGCAACCGCAGGAACCATATTTAAACGGACTGTATTTAAAATTATAAAGTAATTTTTGTCAAAATATATTTATATTGCAGATACGTCAGAACTAAGAGAGGTGGAAAAAGTGCGGGCATCTCAGGAGAAAGCCTTGAAAGCTCTACAGGACTACACCTTATCGCACTATCCTGAAAGTCCTGCAAAGTTCGGGGAACTGCTCTTACGGATACCCGAGTTACAAAGGACATGTCAGGTAAGGGGACTCGGTTCTCGGCTTTCCCAATGTGATTTCTGGCACTTATTTTAATGACCCGCTTTAATGATTTCTTTGGTGACTTTTAACTAATCTATTTTTATCGAACTTCTCAGGTCGGGAAGGAAATGTTGACGATAAAATCTAAAGACGGCGAAGGACCCAGTTTCAACCTTTTGATGGAACTACTCAGGGGCGACCATTAGGAAACCTACAGACTTCAATGTGCCTTAGGGTCAAAATTGTGGGAAAAGGTCGAGCTAACACAGAACAGGCTCGGAACTATCTACGGGCTACTAGTCGAGAAGATAATGAAACTTGTTAAGGCCGTATTACACTTGGGAATTTTTATGGCGCCAGCAATGGCAATTATAATTCAAGGATTCAGGCGCAGTACACCGTTCTCCGTACTACAGTCAGAAATTCTACTCTTCTGACAATTAAAATGACACGGATTCATGCGCAGTACACTGTTCCCGATCAGCTGTCTCTCATTACCAGAAATGGGGCAGGCGCCATTTTAATTGCCCTTGCCGGCGCAATTGGGTAGACATGGATTATTCTGTTATTTTTAACTGTTTATTATTTGGCCGAACCAGGTATGAACAGGTAATGGCCATTTAAACCCACTGGTACTTAAATTAGCAGTTTACATTCTTTATTAAACTTATGGACTGCTAATTCAGCAACTTTTTGCACCTCCTATTTGTAAATAGCAGTAGCTGCTTTAACTGGTAATCAAAACGAACAGGTTTGCACATCTTTAATTCTGGGGATATTTTAGGGATTTCGACAGTACCCACTGCTGTTCTGACCGTTGACAATGCCCCAGCTGATCGAAAACGGTTTACTGCGCATGAATACGTGCAATTATAATTGCCGGCGCAAGAGAAAAAATTACCTAGTCTAATACGGCATTTACGTCAAGTCAGCGGAAGTACCTGCTGTCAAAGCTGATGTTAAAAAAATTGCACGTTCTCTTTGATTGATAGCGAAAGCACGATCCAAAGGAAAATAAAATGTTTCTATTGATAACTTGTTTCTCTTTCTATTTTTGACCTTTTAATTTCTATCTTGACGTAACGAGTTTTATTTTCTCCTTGACCAGAACATGGGTATGTTTCGTCATACAATACCGGTCTGTAGAAGGCGTATTTAGAGTAGGCAATTTTCTCTCTTGCGCCCGCAATGGCAATTATAATTGCACGGAATCGTGCACAGTTCACCGTTGTCGCCATTGCCGCTGCAAGTCTGGGTAGAGATGAATTATCTGTCATTTTTAACTGTTTAGTAGTTGATCGAAGCAGCTATGAACAGCTAATGGCTATTTAAACTAACTGCTACTTAAATCAGCAGTTCGCTAATTGCTAATTCGTCGCCACTTTTTTGAACTGCTATTTGTAAGTAGCAGTAGCTGCTTTAACTGGTAACAAAAGGAACAGGTTGGCCCATTTCTAGTTTTGGGGGTATTTTAGGGATTTCGACAGTACGAACTGCTGTTCCGACTGTTGGCAATGCGCCAGCTGATCGAGAACAGTTTAGTGTGCACGAACAAACCCGTGCTATTATAATTGCTATTGCAGGCGCAAGAGAAGAATTGCCGACTCTAATACGGCCCTAAGAATTCGTTGTACATATATTTCACGATTTATTTTTATTTGTAAAATAGCAAAAAATGAGGTTTGATTCTGTGTTAACATCGCCTTTTCTGATGCCACTGGCCCATTCTAAGCTTTCGGTGGCGGGCTCATACTTAACAGACAGTATTTCGCTTAATTTATGTTTATTTTTTAGGTTAAGGCAAATTTTAAGTACTTACGTGCACGCACACGTGAAAACGGAGTACAGAGTGCATACAGCGGTATGAAATATTACTTTCATGAGAATAAATTCAGGTTATGTTGCTAAATAAGGGTTTTCAGTCCTGGTTAATAATAATGCTTTAGACTTGATCAACGAATCGATTTACTAAACAAGTGTTTTGGTCATAGCACTCTGTACGGTACTTGTGACAGTACAATCATTATTGTAACAGTTTGTCAGGTCGTTTGTTACTTTATCTTTGTTGTTTTCTAACAGAGAAATGGTAACAACTTCTCGACGTGCGAGGCGAGTAATTATCAGTTTGCTTATTGGTAATTGTGGGTACGCGTTCAATGGATAATAATATGTTACACTATGGCGAGTATAGATGTCTTCCATCCTCGTAAGATGTTAAAAGATGCTGTCAACACTAAGGTTCATTAATAATTTAACGGAAATTGATGCGGTAGTTCTCGGCGTGTTTCTGATAAATTTTTGAAAGAAAATTGGCGGTCTTTGTTATTTTTAAAACCATTTTTTTTTAAATCTCCCAGTTTAGATTTTCTGACTGAGCTAGCGAGCAGTTTTCTTCTTGACAATACACCGTGTCCAAGATAAGGAGGGCCAGTACAGGGATCTCGGAAACCGTAAGAGATCCGAAGTCGGTTAAATGGAGGTAAAGTTGCGCATTTATGTGCCTAATAATTTGCCGTTTAGAAAGTTTTAAAATTCCGAGTAGTTCCGGAGATATCCGGAAAAAACGAAATTCTGAAAAATCGTTTTATTTTTTTCCTGGGTTTTTTTTTAGATCGAATTCTAAAGTAAATTGCACTTTTGCATTGCTTTTTCCGCTCTATCTAAGAGCGTTAATTGTTTTGTAATCCGACGAGTCGTCTTCGAAGGACCATTATCAACTTTCTTTTTTTAAATACGGTACTGTTTTCCTGATATTGGAATTTGAGAACTTTTCTTCCGAATGCAACGATGTGGTTTAATGACGTTTCGAGGGTTTTTTGAACAACATCAGGAAATTATGGGATACGGTCCCGTATTTCTCCTAATTTTATAAATAATGTCTCATAAGTAAGCTCTAAATTTTTACTTATGTTAGCGTTACCTAAACTCCAAATCGATTTGGAAGAAGCTCTGGGTAATCTGCCTCTAATGGAATATTACAGGTGTTGGTTTCCGTAGGGTGCACCTGCCCATAATTCTAGAACAGTTGGAGAGTACCTTCCTGTGCGCTTTACTGGAAAACTGATTCGCATGTATTCTGAAATCACCATGCCCAGCATATTCGCCTGATATCATACCGTTAGATTTTTTCCTCTGGCGGTATGTCGAAAATTATGTTTTAAACACAACTTCGAAACAGAAGACGTCAGGAGGTTGATGCTTGAAGCCTTTCTCAGCATTACCCCAGAAATGTTGTCAAATCTTTTAGAATAGACAGTTAGAAGATGAACACCTGATTATGTCGTTTCTTACTTTTTCCGTTGTTCGTTTTATTACTGTTTTGGTATGTTGTTCACTTATTGGTGTTTATTATTGCATTATTTTTTGTTCACTTATTTGAGGTTTATTATTAAATTATTTGTTATTTATTGAACTAGTCCAACATAAGTAAAAATTTAGAACTTACTTATGAGATAGTATCGAACAAACCCTCGAAACGTCATTAAACCACATCGTTGCATTCGGATGAACAAAAGCTCTCTAATTCCAATATCAGGAAAACAGGACCGTATTTAAAAAAAGAAAGTTGATAATGGCCCTTCGAAGACGACTCGTCGGATTACAAAACAATTAACGCCGTTAGATAGAGCGGAAATAGTGGCAATGCAAAAGTGCAATTTACTTTAGAATTCGATCTCAAAAAAACTCAGGAAAACAATAAAACGATTTTTCAGAATTTCGGTTTTTTCCGGATATCTCCGGAACTACTAGGAATTTTAAAACTTTCTAAACGGCATATTATTAGGCACGTAAATGCGCAACTTTACCTCCATTTAACCGACTTCGTATATCTTACGGTTTCCGAGATCCCTGTACTGGCCCTCCTTATCTTGGACACGCTGTATACTGGGTGTAACCCAGGAACCTCCGCAATTTCAATTGACAAAAAAAACCTAATCACAACAGAGCTTTACTATAATGATATTTGCGTTGCTGAAATAAGAACAACTGGTAAATTTTACCATATCGAGCAGAGTGAGTGAGAAGAGTTCTATCGCGCCTTATTGCGGCTAGCAACGACGGAAGGTCGGAGCGCGCGTATCGTCATGACTAAATCATTTCCATAACACCCAGTATATTAAATCTACAGGCACCAATATTACAAAACCAACCGTTAAAGTGCCCTTTAGCCAAAATGCAAACTTTTAATTATTTCCACTATTGAACCTATACTTTAAAGTTTTTTACGAAATAGATGAACACCATGTAAATATATTTTTAAGTTTATATTTTGATATTCTTGACTTATACACTTGTCGGGCAATATATTTTGCTATGTCGTCATCAGTTTTATATACGCGTCTTTTTATGGAGTGTATTGGATAGAGAAAGTCGCAAAAGAACAGTCTTGTCACTACACGCGGCAGTATTTAGGCGGTAGAAGAAGTACTATTAAGGGACTTTTTAAATCCAGTACCTCGCGGACATTCTTGGTCATTTTTAGCCGTTTTTAATTCCTTTATCTTTTTTAACGCCATTATACAGGGTTTACGTAACTATTAAGTATTCTGGAATGCGGAAAAAATGTCGCAAGAGTGTCCCGGATCAACTGAGTATACCGGGCGTGCCTATAGGTTCCTATAAATATTATATGGGGTTCTTGTCGGCACGTCTTGTATACGAAACCGAGTTAGGGTTGTACTATTCCGCTCAAAGGATTTATCAGGCTTATATTTGATATAAGCCCCATGAGCTTAGATTGTACGATTTTTCTATTTTGAGCTGAAAAAACGTTCATTCCAGTATGTTAGGGCTGGAAAATTATCTGTTAAAAACCAGAATACTTTACTTGGCATCGTTTGTAGAATTAATTTGAGCGGCTTAAGAGACGTTCGAAACCTGGCTTTACCGCGATATATTTGAATGTGTTGAGACGGAAAAATAAAATGTCGAATGCGAATCCTCGAATATTTTCATTTTTTTTTTGTCTCTGAGGGTATGGTTTTGGATAGAACTGCCGTCAGTAACGTCTGGCCGCGACGTCTGGCAGTCACGAGCAGCGGTTAACTGTCGAGTGTTTGCCCTGTAACTGCTGGAAGCCACCGGTAGTCGCTTATCTCGAATGAGAAAAGTGGACGTACTGTGGTATCTGTGTATATAGGGTGTTGAAAAAAGGTCGGTACCTCGGAATAACTGTGGTGCATCGCATTGCAGCGGAAAATGTCTGCGGAAAAAGTTGTTTGGTTTTGAAGGAGGAATAGTTTGCAATTTAAACCCCCTCCCCCCACCCCCGGGCGCGGGTGGGGGTAAGTTAAGATTTTCAAATGGAACCCCATATCTCTTATTGGCGTATCGTGTTCTCCGCCCAAAAATACACATCTTTTGTCCCAAAAATTGTTTTTATTCGGGCCCATCCTTCACCAATAAAATCACCATGAGAAAGACAAAATCAGAACCGCGCGAAAATCAAGTTTTATACCGGATATACTCTTTTTCTCTGTCTTGTACTAAAAAATGCCCATGGAAAAAGTTGTTTGTATTCCACGGGCATTTTTTAGTACAAGACAGAGAAAAAGAGTATTTCCGGGATAAAACTTGATTTTCGCACGGTTCTGATTTTGTCTTTCTCATGGTGATTTTATTGGTGAAGGATGGGCCCGAATGGTTGAGGTGGTTTAAATTGAAAACTATTCCTCCTTCGAAACCAAACAAATTGTTCCCCAGACATTTTCCGCTGCAGTGCGATGCACCGGAGTTATTCCGGGGTACCGACCTTTTTTTCAACACCTTGTATATCCAAATATTTTCTCGTATTTCTAAGTTTCTATAATCAATATCTTGATGAATGAGCATTTCATCATCCTCCCCTAAAATAATTTTGCTTCTCGTGGCAGAACTGAAACTTTTTCATACACAATCGAATAACAACATAAAAGGCTTTTAGAAGCAAATTTGGTTATAAAATGTACATGCAAGCAGTCGGGCAGTCTAGACTGGTCTCGGAGCACTAGGCACACAGCAGTCGACTGCCAACCGGTGAACCGTGGCGTCTCGGACGTTCTAGGGGTACTATATATTTTGTTTTCCTAAAGACCAGTGTTCGTCTACTGCCCGCAGTTCTACCGAAACCATACCTTAACATAGCCTTATTAATCCTTTAACAGGGTGTTCCAATAATTCAGAAGGTCATTTCATGAAGAAAAGTTCAATTTTTTAAAATCGTTATGCGCAAATATCTTGGGTATTATTTTCAATTTTAGTATGTGTGACATAAAGACACGGATTTCAGTTAGAGAAGGGTTTCAATTTGAATTTAATGAGGACGAGAATGACGCAAGGGACCGTCTTCATGTAGAATTGAGCAGGCTAATCACACCACATCCACATCGAAATAATGTCAGTGGTGTATAGCTTTTTTTGTAATAGATATCGCAGGACATGTTCGCAGGGACGCCACTGGTGAATTGATAAAGTATGTGGCTTTATATCCTATTAACACATGCCAGAATTGAAAATAATATCTACCTTACTTTCGGAGGTTTTAAAAAATTACGATTTAAACAAACTTAAGCCGTTGGGGACATATCTTTTTTCATAAAATGACTGACAAGGAATCACGCTCTGATATACAGGGTGTCCGCTAATTATTGAGGCATGGAAAAACCACTGACTCTTTACGTAAAAATATTAGGATTTAATTATACTTACCTATATACGAAAGTTGACATTAACTGAGATACAGGGTGTTAAAGTTAAAATTTCATTTTTGTTTTTCTCTAATAACTTTGAGAGAAACTAACGGTTTTTTACAAAATGTGGCAATTATGGGTTTTTTAGGACGATAAACTGATTTTTTGGTAAAATTTTAATGTACAATGTAGGGGGCGCTGTCTGCGGAATTTTTTGCACATTTATTAGGTCATAACTTTTTTGTGCCTCAGTGTATTTAAGTTTTTAATGAAAATAATACTTTTCTCATATTTATTACGTAAAAAAGTTATACTAAGTTCAGGTCGCCCAGAGTGGCCGTTTCGGAGATATTTGCATTTAAATTGTTTAATGCACCCTGCCCAATTACTATTAATTTGCCAACAATTTTTTTTGCTTAATTTAACCTATGAGAAAACAAATGAAATTTAGAGATGCAGTTGCTAGGGAATTGAAAATGTTTCATTTTTGAGTTTATCGTAAGTTTGTGATTTCATTGCTGTTGGTTTTTTGACACAATATTTCTAGGGTCAAAGATATTTTAACTAAAGTAAGTTAAAGAACAATCCAATTGTATTTATTATTCCCAATTACCATTACTAGAACATTAATTTGGATGTAAAAGTTAATTGGTAAGAAGTAACAAAATATTATTTGCTTGACTGAGCTAACACACTAAACAATTTAAATGCAAATATCTCCGAAACGGTAACTCTGGGCGACCTGAAATTAGTATACCTTTTTTACGTAATAAATATGAGAAAAGTATTATTTTCATTAAAAACTCAAATACACTGAGGCACAAAAAAGTTATGACCTAATAAATGTTCAAAAAATGCCGCAGACAGCTCCGTCTACATTGTATATTAAAATTTCACCAAAAAATCGGTTTCTCGTCCTAAAAAACCATAATTGCCAACTTTTTGTCAAAAAACCGTCGGTTTCTGTCAAAGTTCTTAGAGAAAAACAAAAATGAAGTTTTAACATTAACACCCTGTATATCAGTTAATATCAACTTTCGGATATAGGTAAGTATAATTAGATCCTAATATTTTTACGTAAGGAGTCTGTGGTTTTTCCATGTCCCATTAATTAGCGGACACCCTGTATATTAAGGATTAATTTTGTTTCGAATAGAATATATTTTTTAAAAACGGTTGAGCAAAAAATCGGCCGATTAAAGTAACCTTCTAAACTTGTATGGAATTCTATATCGATTCGTAAAGTTTCTGCTTTTTAAAGATTTTTTTTCCCAAAGAAAGATGTTAATTTTTTAAAAGTAGTCAAACTACGAAAAAAAAAATAGACTATTGTTATAGATAGTCTTGTACAAGATTATTTATTAATTGCAATTTATTTTATTCCTCGTTCTTATTAATTCGGAGAATTTACCTTTGCATAGTTTGTAGAACTGTTTGATTTTGAAATTGTTATCTCGTTTTCTTGGGGCGTTTAGTATGTCAAAAAAATTCGGTGTATTAAAATGACTTTTAGGAGTTTTCGTAAAAACCGTCAATAAACAGGACCCAGACCTTAATTAAAGATAATGTTTGGCTAATTATTTTTCTGCAAAAACTGTACTGTAACACTTTATTTATTTGTGTGGACGCGGTTGTTTGTCGCACAAGGTACATTTTTAATTATTTTTAAAACGGCCCTGTAGCATACAATATTTTATTAAAAAATTTTTAAATTATCGAATTGTGAAGAAAATGAGAAACGACTCGGGTTCGTCAATTGTTTTTTTGTGAAATATTAAATTGATCCGTACTCTTATTATATTTTCTAAAATTAAAATAAAAAAACATAAGACTTATAGGGTGGCCTTTATACGGCCGTATTTTTGTACGGCCCTAAACCCTAAATTGAACTTTTGTACTCACTTTTTAAAATAAATTTATACAGAAGAAACTTTTGTATCGAAATATATAATATACATCCAAATTGAGAGTTTTTTTTCCTTAAAACCCAACAAACAATCCTTTTTAAATATTCAAAATGCCTGCCAGCCCGGTGAGACCAACGAATACTTATAAACAGGAAGAAGACAAACAGCCGTGTTAACACATCGAAGCAAGTATGAACAAACGAACAAACCAGGCATCCATTCCGTCTGGAATCAGCTGACAAACGCACGTGCTTTTCAAATGTCACTTTTGTCAAAAATTTTATTACTGTCAATATTTTAAAGTGACATTTAACCAACAAAAAACATTCAAACCCTTTTATTTGATTTACTTAAGTAGTGAAAATCAAATATTAGGATTCTGACATGTTTTAAGCTGTAAATATCACTTTAAAATAATCCTTACACACTCTTATATCATTTTTTTAACTAATAACGTAACTACAAATGAAAAATTAAACTTCAGAAATAAGCTTGTAAGTAGTTTTATTTAAAAATAGGAAGTAAATCATAATTTACATAAAATATTTTACCATCTTCAAGTGGGCTCTAGGTCCTAGCAAATATTTCAAGCTTCAAGTCCAAGCATATTTTTGGGCCGCATATGATTTATGAAAAGAAATTATTATTGAAGCTTACTCTCAGTAAAGATGACTAAATGAATGTTTCAATTACAAATTACTCACTTGCACCAAAAAGGAAACGACGTTTTTCGTGAAAGATTAGAATATTAAAAATTATTTTAAAATTTAAAGATGCGTCTTCTCCACCATTTTAAATCATATCAGATGTTGCTTGATTTCCATGCCCGCCAGACGAAGGAAGTTAGCTTGTTAAACTATTTAACAATTCGTGCTGTTCGCATTCTATGCCTGTCTCTGTCTGCAGCAACCTTCCCTAATTCAGTAAAGTGAGACAAATATCACCAGGATCAAGTCGCCTGCATAAACACTCACTTTTGGGCTTTCCATATTAACTCTGCGTAAGTCTGATATTGACGCTTAAATGATAGAGTGAAACAGATAGATAAAAGTAGGTTACATGTGAGCGTATGGAGCAGAGTAGGCTTAGTATCACTTCCAAGGCCTTCTTACGTGTTTCGACTCCCCCCATAAGCAGTCTCACCGGGCTGGGTGAGACCGCTTATGGCGGGGATCGAAGCATATAAGTAGGCCGTGCAAGTGACGTCACAGCCAGGCAGATTACTCCATACGTTTATCCTTTTGTGTCAATATCAGACTTACGTAGCTATATCTGATCAAAAACGTGAGTGTATTTGTTCGGCTTTGTTCGATTTGATCTAGGCCATATTTGTCTCCCTTTAATGAAGCGGGGAAGGAGAGACAGACATAGAATGCGAGCAGCATACGTTCTTAAATTATTTCACAACCGAACATCCTTCGTCTGGAATGGAATAAAATCAAGTAACATACGACTTATAATGTGATTGAAAATGGTGGAGGAAGCGTCATTAAATTCTAAAATAATTTTTAATTTTCTATTCTTTTCACGAAAATGGACCTTTTCGTATAGTAATAAAAATTTGGACAAAAGTGACATTCGAAAAGCACGTGCGGGCCAGGCATAATGGATGCCGCCGTATCATGCCTGCTTGTCTTCTTCCTGGTTATAAGTATTCGTTGATGCCTGCCTCTCCCTGATATTTTTCAGTCAAAATACCTCCGCAGATAGACAGTACCGCAGTCTGCCGTGCAATACAAGAACCTAGTAAGTCGTAAAAAACCCGAACAAACCCAAAAGTTTTGCTAAGAAGACCATGTGAATCGATTAGAGAACCTGTTCCGCTAGTGACTAAATGTTATATTTACTTCATTTTCCGAGAACCGACGTGTTACATTCACAGTGAAATTTTTGTAAATTTGAAGGTATTTTAAATTATAAAAACAACTGTTTTCTGTGTTAAAACACCACCAAATATGACCGCTTTTCGTTCATTAATGCTTCTATGAACTGTCAGTCCAATATTGGTTACTAATTCCTGTTTTTAATTACAACAAATGTTCCTAAAGAGATGCATGTTTTTAACATGAATATAGGTGTATTTTCGGGTTTATTCGACCTTGATAACTTGGCCCTTAAGCTCTTCTCATATTACATAGTTTCATTTTCCAAAAAATCATTAAAAACTTACTACTCTATTTTATAGTAAGTCGACTTATATATAGGTTCTTTATTGCACGGCAGCATCGACCATCATCATCACCTAAACCGTTTTAAATAAAACGAAAAACAGGATCTAATATCAGGAGTACATGAACGCGAGGAGATATAAACGCGAGGAGATATAAACTCGCTTAGAACACACGTGTATTTTGTGTTGCCTATAATAGATGACAAAGCTTTGAATAAAAACGAAACAAAGCCATTAGTAGTAGGAACCATAACTTGACACAAACTAACGGCTAACTTCACAGTGTCATGTCAGTCAGTGAGTCAGTGTTAAAAAATGGCCGATCCGCTGAGTTTGCTTCGGCAATACAACGTAAACAAGAAGGAAATTATCGAACGCGATAGCCAAATTATATTCGGGGAGTTTTCTTGGCCCAAAAATGTTAAGACCAACTATCTTATGTATGGGTAAGTAGTCCCAAAGTCCTGCATATGGGAGTAACGTAACCTCACATTGGTACCCTTCGATCAAACTTTTCCAACATATTTTTGGAACAAATGGCTTATTTTAACGTGCTCCACTTATTTCTTTCTATTTAGGAAGTAAATCGAAGGTATATTTCGTTTAAGGAATGCGATATAATTCCAGTTCAGCACATTAATATTTCCTTATATAGCTTGAAGTCCGCTTTATATCCACTTAAAAAGGGTCGTATGGTGAATGGAAACCCTTTGATTTTGAAGTATGCAAAACTACAAAGTAGTTAGAAGGCTCAACACATATTTTGTTTAAAGGTCGGGCAAGGATGGTACATCAAAGGAATACTATACTCTGGAATGTCTCCTATTTATCCTTAAGAATGTATCGCTTACCCATCCTGTGTATGTACGTCAAGCCGCGGCTGAAAACATTCCAGTAGTACGACGTCCTGACAGAAAAGAGTTGCTTGCATACTTAAATGGAGAGACTGCGAGTTGTCCTGCTATTGATAAAAGTGCTCCATTGGAATTACCAACCCAGGTAGGATTGAAAGATACTACAAAAGATAATTTCATGTATTAGTTGAGGAGTTTTGATCCGTCACTTAAATAAATAGCAAAGTAGTAAAGTGGGTTTCTATAGGTTAAAAGATCAGCAGCAGACTATGATGGACCCGAGAGTATTGCAAAGAAACCTCGTTTCGAGGATATGCATGTGCAAAAGGTCAGGGAAAAGCTGGCAGCACGTCTTGATGCACCCAAAGAAGCCTCCGTAACTGTCGATAACATTAAGTCACTCTCAGAGGCTATGTCAGTAGAAAAAATTGCTGCTATTAAAGCCAAACGTTTGGCAAAGAAAAGAAATACTATTAAAGGTAGGTGATGGGCAATGAAATACTTTTTTACCGTTAAATTTTTTTATTTTGTAAGAAACAGTGTAATTTTTAACACGGAAATTAAAAACTTTGACCTTTGACCTGCAGGTATCGATGACATTGGTCAAGAATATGACATAAGAGCTATCTTGGATTTGGACGTAGACATAACCAAAGATATTATAAGTAGGGAAAGGCAGTGGCGAACTAGGACAACCATCTTACAGAGCACAGGAAAAAACTTTTCCAAGAATATTTTCGCTATGCTGCATAGTATTAGAGCTCGGGAAGAAGGTATGTTATTATTAAAAATAACAAAAGCTATAGGCAATTTTCAAAAATTTGGTTTCTTACTATTTATTACTAATCTAGGTCGCCAAAGACCACAGCCTGCTCAGCCACCCATTGTTACTCCCAGACCAGCAATACAACGCCCCATACCAGCCCAACAATCCGTGTACAATCGGTACGATCAAGAAAGATTTAACAGACAGAAGGAGGAAACGGAAGGGTTCAAAATTGATACTATGGGTAAAGCATACTAATAAAAAATCAAATCTTTATCATATAATTTATTATTTTCATTACATCCACGGTAATTTTAATTTTGTAACTTCGTTTTATAGGTACTTATCATGGTATGACTTTAAAGTCTGTGACAGAGGGGCAGCCGAAGGCTCGGCCCCAACCGCCAACGGCTTTAGCTCCACAGGCTCCTCTACCAGCTAGTCAGGCGAGACCTGCCACCGGTGGAGGTTTACAGAAAAGGGTATCAAGAACCCCCATTATTATAATCCCTGCAGGTAAGCAAAAGGAAGCTCCTTCTTTGTATACAGGGTGTTCCTTAATGACGTGCTAATATTTTAGGGTGTGATTCCTTAGGTCATTTTATAAAGAAAAGTTCATATGAACATATGTCCGCAACGGCTTCAATTTTTTGCTACAGGGTGTTGAATTTTTATTTTTTAAATGGTTATTTTCCAATATCTCCGAAAGTACTTGAGAAATTATTTTCAATTTTGGTATGTGTTAATTGGATATAGAACCACAAATTTTAGTTAGAAAAGTTATTCAATTGTTCCACCAGTGGCGTCCCTGCAAATATCTCTTCTGATATTTTTTACAAAATAGATGGTACGCCACTGACATTTTTCCATGTGGATATTTTTTTCATTAGCCTGGCCAATCCTACATGAAAACGGCCTCTTGAGTTTTTCTCGTCAGACGCACCGTTCTTGATTAAAAACCACTAAATTCATATTGAATATTATTCACATTGATTAAATAATTAATGATAAATTTAGTTTTATAAAAATTGTTGGAAATGGCCATCTTTACTTAAAAGGCATACTTCCGCCCTTCTTCGTCTTCGCATCGAATTGCTCACTCCAACAATTGTTATGAAACAAAATTTATCATTAATTATTTTATCAATGTTAATAATATTGAGTTTCAATGAATTTAGTGCTTTTAATCAAGAACGGTGCGTCTGACGAGAAAAACTCAAGAGGTCGTTTTCGTGTAGAATTGACCAGGCTAATCAGAAAAAATATCCACATGGAAAAATGTCAGTGGCGTACCATCTTTCTTGTAAAAATATCAGAGGACAGTTTGCAGGGACGCCACTGGTGGAACAACTGAATTAATTTTCTAACTAAAATTTGTGGTTCTATATCCTATTAACACATACCAAAATTGAAAATAATATCTAACGTACTTTCGGAGATATTAGAAAATAACCATTTAAAGAGTAAAAATTCAACACCCTGTAGCAAAAAATCTAAGCCGTTGCGGACATATGTTCATATGAACTTTTCTTTATAAAATGACCTAAGGAATCACACCCTGAAATATTGGCACATCATTAAGGAACACCCTGTATATCCTCGCATATTTTGTTAATAATACGTTTTAGTTGACATGATTTCAAGATTTAATAACGACAGTACATTTTACTGGATATAATTTTGGGATTCGATAGCGAAAGTACCTATTACTTGGTGTAAACTTGGGATTTAATATCAAAAATACCTTTTACTTTTTATCACTTTGGGATTCCTTAGGTAATTTTATAAAGAAAAGTTCATATGAACATATGTCCGCGACGGCTTCAATTTTTTGCTACAGGGTGTTGAATTTTTATTTTTTAAATGGTTATTTTCCAATATCTCCGAAAGTACTTGAGAAATTATTTTCAATTTTGGTATGTGTTAATTGGATATAGAACCACAAATTTTAGTTAGAGAAGTTATTCAATTGTTCCACCAGTGGCGTCCCTGCAAATATCTCCTCTGATATTTTTTACAAAAAAGATGGTACGCCACTGACATTTTTCCATGTGGATATTTTTTTTCATTAGCCTGGCCAATCCTACATGAAAACGGCCTCTTGAGTTTTTCTCGTCAGACGCACCGTTCTTGATTAAAACCACTAAATTCATATTGAATATTATTCACATTGATTAAATAATTAATTTAGTTTTATAAAAATTGTTGGAAATGGCCATCTTTACTTAAAAGGCATACTTCCGCCCTTCTTCGTCTTCGCATCGAATTGCTCACTCCAACAATTCTTATGAAACAAAATTTATCATTAATTATTTTATCAATGTTAATAATAATGAGTTTCAATGAATTTAGTGCTTTTAATCAAGAACGGTGCGTCTGACGAGAAAAACTCAAGAGATCGTTTTCGTGTAGAATTGACCAGGCTAATCAGAAAAAATATCCACATGGAAAAATGTCAGTGGCGTACCATCTTTCTTGTAAAAATATCAGAGGACAGTTTGCAGGGACGCCACTGGTGGAACAACTGAATTAATTTTCTAACTAAAATTTGTGGTTCTATATCCTATTAACACATACCAAAATTGAAAATAATATCTAACGTACTTTCGGAGATATTAAAAAATAACCATTTAAAAAGTAAAAATTCAACACCCTGGAGCAAAAAATTTAAGCCGTTGCGGACATATGTTCATATGAACTTTTCTTTATAAAATGACCTAAGGAATCACACCCTGAAATATTGGCACATCATTAAGGAACACCCTGTATATCCTCGCATATTTTGTTAATAATACGTTTTAGTTGACATGATTTCAAGATTTAATAACGACAGTACATTTTACTGGATATAATTTTGGGATTCGATAGCGAAAGTACCTATTACTTGGTGTAAACTTGGGATTTAATATCAAAAATACCTTTTACTTTTTATCACTTTGGGATTCAATAGAAAAAGTAGCTTCTTTCTTCTACTTCTTTATTTATTTCTAGGTACTAACTCTCTAGTCTCCATGTACAATGTAAAAGACATTCTGCAAGACATGAAGTTTATCACCCACGACCAGAAAAAGGCCGATGGAGGCAAGAGAGATAATGAAGTTTTAATTCAGAGGCAGAAGAACGGTCAAACTGTGCCATACAGGGTGGTAGATAATCCTGCCAAGCTGAGTCCCAGCGATTGGGATAGAGTGGTGGCGGTATTCGTAATGGGGCCCGCCTGGCAATTTAAAGGGTACGTTTTATTTGCTACTGAAATCTTATTCTAGAAATTTGACCCGCCATCTTTTTAAGGTTTCCCTGGGACAGTCCGGTAGAAATCTTCGACAAAATCGCCGCCTTTCATGTAAAATACGATGAAATGAAAATAGATCCCAATGTGGAAAAGTGGAACGTGACCGTCATTGAACTATCTAGGACCAAACGCCATTTAGATAGGGCACACTTGATGGTTTTCTGGGAAAAGTTAGACAAGTAAGTATTTTGTCTATTTTGTTTCGCAATAGATTGATCCACCCTGTAGCTTGCCGGTATACACCGTGTCCATGATAAGGAGGGCCAGTAGAAGGATCTCCGAAACCATAAGAGATACGAAGTCGGTTAAATGGAGGTAAAGTTGCGCATTTTAATATGCCGTTTAGAAAGTTTTAAAATTCCGAGTAGTTCCGGATATATCCGGGGAAACCGAAATTCTTAAAAAACGTTTTATTGTTTTCCTGGTTTTTTTTTGAGATCGAATTCTAAAGTAAATTGCACCTTTGCATTGCCACTTTTCCGCTCTATCTAACAGCGTTAATTGTTTTGTAATCCGACGAGTCGTCTTCGAAGGGCCATTATTAAGTTTCTTTTTTTAAATACGGTCCTCTTTTCCTGATATTGGATTTTGAGAGCACATTGTGGTTTAATGACGTTTCGAGGGTTTTTTGAACAACATCAGGAAATTTTGGGATACGGTCATGTATTTCTCCTAATTTTATAAATAATATCTCATAAGTAAGCTCTAAATTTTTACTTATGTTGGACTAGTTCAATAAATAACAAACAATTTAATAATAAACCACAAATAAGTGAATAAAAACATACCAAAACAGAAATAAAACGAACAAAGAAAAAAGTAAGGAACTACATAATCAGGTGTTATGAAACACCATGGCCAGCACGTTCGCCCGATATGACACCGTTAGATTTTTTCCTCTGGGGGTATGTCGAAACTTATGTTGATAATCACAACTTCGAAACAGAAGACGAACTTAGTAGGTTGGTGCTTGAAGCATTTCAAAGTATTACGCCAGAAATGTTGTCAAATGTTTTAAAATCGACAGTTAGAAGATGTTATTTGTGCTTAGAAAATAACGGAAATCATTTTGAACACCTGATTATGTAGTTCCCTGCTTTTTTCGTTGTTCGTTTCATTACTGTTTTCAAAACAAAACAGTGTTTTGGTATGTTTTTGTTCACTTATTGGTGGTTTATTATTAAATTATTTGTTATTTATTGAACTAGTCCAACATAAGTAAAAATTCAGAGCTTACTTATGAGATATTATTTATAAAATTAGGAGAAATACAGGACCGTATCCCAAAATTTCCTGATGTTGTTCAAAAAAACCCTCGAAACGTCATTAAACCACAATGTGCCATACATCGTTGCATTCGGAAGAAAAAAAGCTCGCAAATTCCAATATCAGGAAAACAGGACCGTATTTAAAAAAAGAAAGTTGATAATGGCCCTTCGAAGACGACTCGTCGGATTACAAAACAATTAACGCTGTTAGATAGAGCGGAAAAAATGGCAATGTAAAAGTGCAATTTACTTTAGAATTCGATCTCAAAAAAACCCAGGACAAAAATAAAACGATTTTTCAGAATTTCGTTTTTTCCGGATATCTCCGGAACTACTCGGAAATTTAAAACTTTCTAAACGGCATATTATTAGGCACGTAAATTCGCAACTTTACCTCCATTTAACCGACTTCGTATCTCTTACGGTTTCTGAGATCCCTGTACTGGCTCTCCTTATCTTGTATGTTCTGAAAATTTTTTTAAAAATTTGACATTCTGTTATCAGTTGTCTGTGATTTTTGCATGTTTCAGGCACATTCTACAGAACAAATCGCATTTGAGATTTTAATCAGGCATCCTCTTATGACTAAAGAATTTTTGGATAACGGATCTATTCGGTAACTCATACCCGATATGTTACAGAATATAAAGTAGACCGGGCAAATAAGTTAGATGCGATGCAAACCCGGAACAAGTACAGAATAGAGAAGGTGTTTTACTCAAAATTCTTCGAATTAAGGTTATCATGGTTTATACATGGTGTCCAGTATTTTAAGGCGAATAATTCGTTGCCGCATCTACATGTGCTTGTTTCTAATAATGTACACCTTCCGTATTATTTTTAATAGACATTGTACATATCCATGTAAGTATATGTGTATATATTCCGCATTTTAACGAAAAAAATCATTCAAAGCAACACCCTCTTTAAGACTAATTCTCTTAATTTCGAGGTTTTAAAATATTTTAAAAAAATGTAAAAAACTAAACGCGTTTTTGAAATTGGTTAGAATCGACGGTATTTTCGATGGAAACGTTTAATGTTTATTTAAATGTTCACATGATAAAGTTAAAACAACAAATTAAGGTGAGATTCCCCGGTTTCTCCCGATTTCCTGTCCTAGCCTTGAGGAATTGGACTAATGTAAGTACATGGTGCCAAACAATCTCATATAGGTATCTTGGAAAGTGTAAATGTGACCAAAATAAGTGAAAGGTACGGAGAATGAAGGGGAAATGTCCGTACCTGAGCGAAATTGGAATAACCATTACCGCAAATAAAAGCTTATTATATTTTTGATTTAAAAATTAAAACATTTTTTTAAATTTTTTGTTTATTTTTTGATAATAAAAGTCAACTTTATTATTTTTTTCGGAACTTAATCCATATAAATTTTTCTATGCATTTTGCCGTTTTGAACATACAGTGATGGGCTAAAATATGGAACAAATTCATTTAAAAATCAGGTATTAATTTTTTGTACAAACGCTCGGACACGTCGATTATAATTTTTTCTTGCGGATTTTATGCCTCAAAAAGAAATTATACTGGGTGTGTCAAAAAGTAGATGTAGGTATAATTTTGAAAAATTATTTTATTAAGTGTTGAAAATGCAAACCATTAACTTCTTGACAATATGCCAATCTACTTAAAAACCCTTCTAAAACATTATTTACAGTATTTTCATTAATTTGCCTAATTTCATATCTAATTTTAAATTTTAAGTCTTCCAAATTTTGTGGTTTATCCTTATACACTTTTGATTTCAAATAACCCCAAAGAAAGAAATCCATTGGTGTAAGATCGGGAGATCAGGCCATTCTATGGGTCCTCTTCTACCTATCCATCGTTCGGGAAAAATAGTATTCAAATACTCTCGTACTTGTCGAGCAAAATGAGGCGGAGCACCATCCTGCTGAAACCAAATAGACGCTTCTGGTAGATTAGGCTGATTCGGATTTGGAAAATCCGCTGCTAGTGTGCGAATTAATTCATTTTGAAGAAATTGTAAATACCGGTCTCCTGTAAGATTTCCATCGAAGAAAAAAGGTCCAATAATTCATTTTCATTCATTTAATATCCGTGCCCAACATTTACTTTTTGTGAGTATTGCGTATGCTGTTCTCTCATCCAACGGGTATTATTTGTACTCCAATACCGAAAATTTTGTCTGTTTACCGAACCATTCAAACAAAACGTGGCTTCATCGCTAAAAAGTACACTGCGATGGAAAAATAGATTTAAGTTGCAAATTTCCATCATAGTTTCACAAAACTGTAGTCGGCGGTCGGGATCATCTTCGTTTAGCTCGTGCAGCAACCTAATTTTATACGGATGGTACTTTTCTTGTTTCAATACCCGCAAAACAGATCGTCGCGTCGGCTAACATCATTATTAAGGGCTACTTCAGTGTATGCACTTCTAACAAAATGTTCAATTTTGTGTTTTCACTAATTTTTGGACGACCTGGCCGTAGACGATCCTTTACATTCCCTGTTTCCCTGAATTTTTTCTCAATTTTACTCACTGTAGATCTTGTAATCCGTCGTTCTGGATACTTAGCGCTAAACAAGTTACAAACTTCTCCTTGACTTCTTGTTTTGTCTCCACATCCAATTAAAATTAAAATTTCGATTCTTTGAGTTTCATTTAAATGCACCATGATCACCGTTTTTTCAAAATTATACTTAACATTCTTTTTGATTGACACATGACAATAAATTTAAATTTACCTGTTTACCTTTAAGTAGGTTACATGTACCTTTTTTTAAAGAAATTTCTTTTTTAAGATGTAATTTTTCTCTAAAACCGTTAGAGATAAAGATAGAGTATGCTACATGAATTGTGCTCAGAATTTGACGTAGAATTTATGCGATAAGTAAAAATAGGGTGGTTCTATTTAAAATACAAAAAAATTTTACAACATCTACTTTTTGACACACCCAGTATAATTTCTTTTTGAGGCAAAAAATCCGGAAGAAAAAATTATAATCGACGTGTCCGAGCGTTTTTACAAAAAAATAAAACCTGATTTTTAATTGAATTTGTTCCATATTTTAGCCTATCACTGTATAATTTTCTTTATTGAAAAGTTTCAAAACTATGGACAATCTGCCCTTTTTCCTTATACAATAAAAAAATACCATGCGATCTTTCAAACCTTTACCTTTGGCATAAAAATCAAAACGTTTCGACCTATGTGAGGCCATCGTCAGGACTTCCAGTAAATAATAAAAAAAATTGAATAGTTTTAAAGTTTGTATTTAAAAAAACATTATTGTGTTGACCCCTCTTTGAGAAGAATGGTGACACCTGCTCCAATTCGTTACCAGGTGTAAAAACACCGCCTGGAAATTTACGTATTAAGTCGATTTTTGGAAAGCCAATGCACCTAAAATAATTTTAAAATAAGGAAGATATCACCTGAAGCCCGAGGATGATTTCGCAAAGGTCGAAACGAAATTTCGGATCGAGAAAATCCCGATTCTAACGGTACAAATACTTTCCTTATTTGGATATTTTTGACTAGCAAATTTGTAAAAAGTTAGTGAATTTAAAATTACAAAAAAAATCAAACAGCTACACGATTATATTATTGGAACAATTATTTAAAAATAAAATGTATATTACTTACATTAGGTAATATTTGAATTAGGTTAAGTCGGATTGATTAAGGAAATTTTATGAAAATATAGATTGTTTATAAAAATTTTTTTTATTGTGTTTACCAAATAATGACATCTATTCCCCGCTTAGAAGACGATAGTGGAAGGACTTGTCGGATATCGGTTACGTCAGAAAGTTTAAATACAACACAACCTTCAATTCGTATAGATTTTTTTTAATAGTAAGCATTCATAGTTTTTCTATTTGGGTTTCATAATGGCTACATTATGAAATACAAGAAAATTGAATAACCTGCCACTTTATGAAACTTTTTTTTTTATGTTGGCAGCAAGTAAGGTTCGAATTTTAGGCTTACTTGGATTTCATTGAAATTAGTTTTCTTGGCATTATGGATTCGACAACAATTTTTTATAGAAAACTTTAAAATACTAACATTTAACCTCGCGAATAGATCATTTTTACTAGATATTTATCTGAAATACGTATACTCGGAAATATATAACTTGCTCACTGTGTCCGTCAACTAATTTCTAGTCACAATTATAAAACAACATAACCTAAAAATAATAGAAATATCTTCCAGTTTATGCTCTATTTCTGAAGTTTTATTCAATAAAGTACTATTTTTATTTTTAAGTCAATATAGTATTATACATATTACTTTATATATACATATTTATAGTTACTGTAGACATTTCCTGGGCATTAATTGTTCTTCCTGTCAGATTCTGTGTCGACACAATATTTTGTTCAATGGTATTATTTATTATTTTGTTCAATATTTTGAACTTTGTTCTGCTCGCACCATAACTCAAAGTTTTGCATATTCTTTTTAAAAAAATATCTAGATTATTTTCTGCATTTTTTCGTATTTCTGACGGATTACAACTTTCTTCTCTCATTTTTATTAACGTTTATAATATATTTATTTTTAATTATGACGGATGGGAAGAAGCTTTGTTGTGTTCAATTCTTTCTATCTTGGCATATTTGATACTTGTAACATTTTATGAAATTGTAAAAATATTGCCAACCCAAAAAGAAAATATTAATTCAAATGGAAAAAATCTACCTATATTTTTTAAAGTTTTTCAGACTTTAAAGACCCAAATAGAAAAAGTATTATAAAATACACGGTTCATAAGACAATTGGAGCACTTGTACTTAGATAGTTACCTACACCGCTATCAAAGCGAAAGCCACGTCAGATTTGAAGTTTCCTCCGGCCGAAATTAAATACCACGTCATCTTTTTGACATAACCGATAACATAATTCTTGACATGCCATCGATTGTCATCTTGTCACTGAAGAATATACATTTGAACCGGCGAAAGCATGAACATGCGTCATTCCCTGTATGATTCAAATTGATTAATTATGTAGATCACATACGACAGAACACGTCAGCAGTTAATCCACATTATAGGCACTCGAGTTTAACAAATAATAACAAGAGAGTCGTGGGCGGCTGCTATCACAAACCCATTAACTTTTTCAAACGTCACGTTATTAAAACTACGATGATAGTTTGCTGAGAAATATTGTCGAAATAAATATTAATGTGTTTTAAAAATTAATAAATATGATTGAAGGTAAAGTACGGTATATAATTTGAGTTGTAATGCAATGTAATGGGCTATTTACAATCGCCAATAGGTAATGTGCTATAAAATATAAATTTAATCTGTGGGTGTGTAAAATTATTGTCGACACTAACAACTTACATATTTCTTTTTCAAGTTTACAATAATTATAAATTGCAAAGAAATTTTGACATTTTTGGAAAATTATCTTTTACAATAAGTAAATAATAATATATTTTTATCTGCGTAATTTACCTGACTAAACAAAATAGGTAAACAATTTTAATCATGCATTTTCCACAATAAACAAGTAACGTGGTTACTCCAAGCCAGTGGCGTGCAAGGCACGGATGGGTGTAAAGATAATTTCTTTTAGTAAAGTTGGGAGCGATAAAAAGGGTAAAGATTGTTTCATGAAAAATGGATATAACTTAATGGCTGCTGTAAAAGTACCTGGGGCCATCAAATTATTTATGACCGTTTGTTATTATTATGTGGAAAGGACCGGTTTGTAATAATTATAATTAAATATAGGCACATCAGGTAGGTTAGGTTGCTTAATTTATATTTAAATATCTTTTTGTGGTAAAATTTGTTAGTTTTTGAGGAATAATGGTTCAAGAATTGTCTTTTACCAAACATTCCTCAGAATAGCGTGATAGTAATGGACAATGCGAGCTATCACAGTAGCCAAGCTACAAAATTGGAGATTCAGAACTACATGGCGGCGAATGATATATATATTGAAGAAAGTTATAAAAAAAAGTGATCTTTTAGAAGTTTTAAAGACATTTTGTATAAAAAAAGTATATGTTTGTGACACATTGGCAGAAGAAATTGGACATACAGTGCTACGGCTCCCACCCTACTATTGAATTTTTAACCCCATAGAGCATATGTGGCACCAGTTAAAATCACTGGTTAGGTCTGAAAATATTTCTCCGACTTTAAGTTCTAGTGTTGTGGAATTAATACGAAAATGCTTTAATGATATTCCCCCAGGTAGTTGGAAAAATTCAGTCCGTCACGTAATAACTGTAGAAAATTCGTATATTAGTCTGGATCATATAATTAATCCAATTATAATTAATTTTGATGGGGATAGCGATAGCGAAACAGAACTATCTATTGAATGACATTATAAATGTAAATAAATATGACTAGTAATTTAAAAAAAAATGTTATTTCATTTGATTACATTAATATAATCATTACTTGTTTTCCTTAGTCCGTCCCTTCATACTTCACTTGTTCATTGCCAAGCTCTTATCGACACAATGGGACCTACCCAGGAAATCATTAAGTCGTATCCAATTTTCGTGAAACGTACTGTACCCACGGCATTGCAAAATCGAAATTTTGGATATTTTCTTCTTCAAGAAGCACTAAAACAGAGTTCTCCCATGGAAAAATTTATTTTTTCAACATAATCATAGATTTTTTAATGTATGACCTATGGAACATTTTTTTCCATAAAATAATTGCCATAATATGCAAAGGAAAAAATTCCATCGTACAATTTGATAATTATTTTCAATAATCATTACAGAACGATTTAATGATCAAAACTAAATACTTCAGTTAATAGTTAATATTGAATCTAATTTGGTTTAAACAATAATATTATTTTCATTTGTAATTATCGATCGTATATATTTCTTATCGAGTAGGGGTAGATCGGAGTTATACGGTAAATAGAGTAAGTCACATACTTATCGGTCATTCACAACATTTTTTTCTTGTGCGATATTTAAATTGTTACCGTGAGATTACCGTTCTTTTTTTGTTAAATGATTTATAATAAAAAATGTTATGTTGTGATATTACTATTGTTTGTTATTGGCAAAACATATCAAATTGTGGTATGAAAAAGTGTTAAAATTATAGTATTTTTCTCAAGTTTTTGACGTGTAAATATGACAACACTGACCAACTTTCACTGGCGTCATTTCAGACTTGACCTACCCTATTAGATTGTTGACATCTCTCACCAGTGCATACCACGTGGTTTGTCGAGTTTAACATAAGATGGCTTATCCGCTTATTAATTCAAAGCATTAAGAAAGAAAAAGTATCCAAATGACAAAAAAATAATGAACTGTACAACAGTTATAATAAAAGTTTTAAAAAGAATTGAGAAATGCAAAACAACATTTTTTCATAGAAAAATTTAATGATACTAATCAGAAAACAATATGGGAAAATATAAATTTATTATTAATCAATAAATCAAGAACCAATAAGTCTATTGACTATCTCTTATGGGACAATAACAAAATTGAGGAAAAGAAGGAAATTAATAAACATTTTATCGATGTACGAGATAATTTATCAAGGACGATTCCAATTGTAAAAAGATTTGAAGAAAATGTCAGTCAAAATTCAATGTTTCTAGATCGAGAGGAAGTTTTTAAAGAAGATATTGATGAAATTATTACAAATCTTAACCCAAGAAAGGCCAGCGGTTTTGATGATATATCGATAAAAACTATTAAAATGATCAAAAAATAAATCGTTGCCATCTTGCAATTTCTCATTAAATTATCATTTATTACTTTGACAGTATTTTCCCAGCAAAAATGAAATTGGCAAAGATATCTCCAATTTTTAAAAATTGCCAAAAAAGTGATCCCAATTATAGACCAATTTCTGTTTTACCTGTTTTATCTAAAATTTTGGAAAAATGGACAAATTTTTTAGAAAATCAAAATTTAGTGGTCAATATGGATTTCGTAAGTCTAAAGATAGTGAAATAAAAAATATAACAGAAATATCTGCTATAGATATTATTACTGACCTTCAATTCACTTTAGACAATAATAAAAAATGTTGCTTATTATCTTTAGACTTGCGAAAGGCATTTGATACTGTGAATCACGAAATTTTATTACAAAGTCTTTTCAATATTGGTATTAGAGGAAATATTTACAATTGGTTTAAAAATTATTTATATAACAGTACCTACGTTTATATTGACGATTGCTCAAGTTCTCAACAAAATATTACTTGCGGTGTTCCTCGAGGATCAATTTTAGGACCTACTTTATTCCTAAAAATATAAATTCAATTTCTAAGTTAAATCTAAAAGGTAATGTCAAATTGTTTGCGGATGATACTACAATTTTATATTTTGGCGAGTCTTTTTCCAATATTCAAAGTGATATTACTAATGATTTGAAAATTATACTTTCATACTTTCAAAAGCATCTTTCACGTTTATTTCTAAATGTGCAATTGGGAGCAATATTTCACCAATAATTTTTAATGGTAACGAAATTAAGTATGTAAAATCAGTAAAGCTTTTAGGCTTATACAGGGTGTCTTTTTAAAACCCGAACACCCTTTTTTCTCGCTCAGATTGCATTTTTTTGATTTCGACATCCTCAGATGATTTTCGTCGTTTTGAGGGGGAAATCGAATGGCGCAGGTTTTTTTCACCTGCGGTATTCAGGTGGTGCCCTGCGCAGGGCAACTTTTTTTTTTTAAATGAGAACCCATTTTTTTTCTCGCAGGTTCCGAACCTTCATTAAAAAACAAGCAACTTTCGTCCCAAACATTTTTTTATTCGAATCGATCCTGAACTCAGACAAAGTAAGTGGCAAAATGAAATCAGAAACAATTTTGAGGTTGAAACTAATTTTTTAAGTTTGGTTATCTTGCTGGCCATAACACTGTCCAGGAAAATGATCGTTTAACCATTGGCGAACAGGTACCTTGTTGGTAGTGTAACAATTCGTCGTCATAAAATTGTTATTAAATTTGGTATGGTGCTTTTGGTAGTGTTCTTAGTTCCTCCAGACAAGTTTCTTTTCATTTTCCATGTTCTAGCGTGGTACTATTTTATTCCGGCATCCCTTCGCAGAAAACATATCCGTCATTCGTTACGCATATTTTATAAACTTTCCCGACATGAAAGTAATTAATATTAATTCATTAAAGTAATTAATATTATTAACATAGCCTCCATTTTTCATCTAGTTGATAGCTATACTTTCCCGGAATTTTTTTTCGAAAAATTTCAAAAAATTATGACGATAAAATGCATTTCATGGAAGCAGAAAATTTACAAGAGGAAAAATGATAATTGTTGCTTAAGAGCACTTGAGAATTATTTATTAAATTTATCTCGTACCTTTTAATGGTTTTTATGAATTAAATAAACAAGTAAATAACATACCCGTCGTAATATTAAAATTAACATCAATAAACAATTTTTATACACAAAAATTAAACTATGTCATATCGTTAAAGTAGAACAACACCGACCTTGCAAGACGTTAAGCGACAAAGGCGCAAACAAGTTGTTAAATTAAAGCACTTAAGAGATATAATCTAAAAACGTTAAAAATAAACCAAGATTATGGAAAAATTTTTAATCCTTTTATTAATTTAATACTAAAGTCTACGTAAAGAAGGTGGTCACTAGTAAATTGTAAAATAAGGACAGTTTGTCCTTTTTTATGATAACTTCTCTGATTAATACAACTGGCAACCAAGTCGAATTTAACGCTAAAAAGACCCAGGCAGCAGTTTTCTCTAAAAAGGTTAACATTACAGAACCGGATATAGTCATGGCAGGACATGCAATCCCACTGGCTTCATCTATTAATTTGCTGGGCGTCAATCTGGGAGGAAATATGTCTTGGCATAACCACGTTGTGGCAATCGCCAAGATAGCTTCGCAGGAACTTGGTGTACTCTTCAGGACCAAAAATTTGTACACACCTCAACAACTTTTGACACTATACAGATTCGACCATCACTAGAGACTGCTCTCATGTCTGGAGTTCTGCACCCAGACATACTCTTCGGCTACTGGATTCCATCGAAAGGAGGGCCATTCGTCTGATCGGAGACCACGAGCTGACGAAGAACCTCGACAGCCTAGAACATCGAAGACAGGTTGGGGACTTGACTCTCTTTTACAGATATTTTCATGGAACCTGGAACCACGTTGTGGCAATCGCCAAGATAGCTTCTCAGAAACTTGGTGTACTCTTCCGAACCAGAAAGTTGTACACACCTGAACAACTTTTGACACTGTACAAAGCCCAGATTCGACCATCACTAGAGTACTGCTCTCATGTCTGGAGCTCTGCACCCAAACATACTCTTCGGCTGCTGGATTCCATCGAAAGAATTGCCATTCGCCTGATTGGAGATCACGAGCTGACGAAAAACCTCGACAGCGTAGAACATCGAAGACAAGTTGGGGATTTGACTCTCTTAGGCAGATACTTCATGGAAAGTGATCGGTTGACCTTGCCCTCTTAATTCCGCCCAGAGCGGCGAATAGCAGAAATACACTACGAACCACTGCCACCCATTCATATGTTAAGCTTAGTACTCCTCGAACTTCATTATTTATTTCATTTGGAGGACTTCATCCTTATGGAACGACCTTCCCGAGGTCGTTTTTCCCAACGAATATAACCTCCAATGATTCAAAACCAACGTGAATCGCTTTTTGCGCACACGCACCACTCAGAGAGTGTCCTAAAGGATTTTTCCTATAGTGCTTGTGTGTGATCATAAAAAAAATTGTAAAACATTTTCAAGAAATGTACACAATATATCAAATACATCATTATTTGATGGGTCCGTATATTTTTTTAGATACCTACAGAAAATATAATGCCCACAGTTGATGACATTGTAAATATATCATCCTCGTCTTGACGCGTATAAATATGCAATTAGGTACCCAAATATTACAGAAAAAAACAAACAAAAATGATAAACAAAGGAATTTTTTTTCGTTTTAATTTAATAATTATATTAAAACTGTAATAAAATATTTATGAGGTGAATAATTTTAAAACAACTTTTTTACGAAGAAAAAATTTGCATCTTTTTGAACTTCCCACTGTCTATATAGTACGGCAGGTCAATACAACCGAAATAATTATGCCCCCTCTACCAATTATGTTACGTGCGGTATCCCTATGATATTACTTAACTTATATAAACAAGCCCAGTGTATCAAACGCATGCATTAACAGATTATTTTTAATTAGGCGGACCGCGTTGTAAAAAAAAAATCCGTCGGGCAATACGAAAACGGTACCGAAGATGTTCGAGTGTAAGATTGTTACGCTAATTTTTTCTATAATAATTTTGACGGAAGTGCTGGGTCTAAACAAAGACCGGCTAAGAGCGACGCACCCTGTATACGGTCTATCTTCGCTTATAGAAGAGACTCTGACAAACTCTAGTGCTTGTTTTAAAGAACTCGGTGAATTTAGAGACGCAGTGGAGCGTGGGAAGGTGTGGGGGTTGAAAGGTAAGATTTTTGATTATAACTTATTTTCGATATTTACTTTAGTCTTTTCGGATTTAAAAGGAAGGTAGTGTGGGTGACCTAAACCACCAATACGGCGGGCTTTCTCTGCAAAGAAAAATGTGTTTTTTACAAAACTATAAGAACAAAACGTTAAAGTTGCCACAATTAGTGCAATAACACGGCTTAATCGACAAACTCCTTGTAATCTTTTGCAATTATTCGAGTTGCATAAATAACTGTTACATGCATTTAGTTGGTACAATAATGTACTGATTGCATTGTTCAATTGGATTAAAAAAATTGATGTTTTACTATCGAGTAGATTGTATAGCAACACGGAACTACATTGGTTTATTTCAGTTGTATTTGTTCTTTCGAAAGCGAGTCACACCACCTCTCCTAATGATGAGATATAATAATTAATTTTGACTTTAATGTTACATACACTATACAGGGTGTCCCAAAATATGTGGGCAATCTCCCGGGTTCAGATAGAACACTTAAAAATAACAGGAGAAGTTCATATAAATTTTCCTTCCTACGCTTCCAGGGTGTTAATTGAGTATGTGCAGTAATTTTACAAGACTATTCTTTGGGTGATTCTAAGACGAAAAGTTCATGTAAACGTGGGTCAGCAAATGCTTCGTTTTCAAGATACAGGGTGTTGAAAAAATTATTTTTTCCTTGCTTGTCTTAGAACAGTAATCAAAGAGAGACTCTAGAATCTAAAGAAATGTCAACTCGCCCCAGACATCAGCAACAGCAGCATTTTCCTTTCATAACTGGAATACACTATTAATATGCAAAAAAATAATAATAGCAACTACAACAAACATACACTAGATCTAACATTTGTAACGACAAAATGTCCATGCATCTCCAGGGACATGCATCAAAGTGGTTTTTATTTTTTTTTCTTGTAAACAAAGTAAGATACGAAAAAAATTCAAGAGACAAAAGTGTTGTATTTTTTAGTTGCTTAATCCGAGAAAAATATAAAAATTCCAAACAAGCCAGTGGTGTACGTTTTTTTTTTCAATAATATTCGTTACGGTGCCGCCCGGGACGCCACTGGACTCGATAAATTCAATCTACTTAGGGCGAAATTAGCCCCTTAACACTAGAAATAAAACTGTCAAATTTCAGCAATATCGACAAAAGGATATTTAGTTTTCTCTAAAAAGGTTAACATTACAGAACCGGATATAGTCATGGCAGGACATGCAATCCCACTGGCTTCATCTATTAATTTGCTGGGCGTCAATCTGGGAGGAAATATGTGTTGGCATAACCACGTTGTGGCAGTCAAGATAGCTTCTCAGAAACTTGGTGTACTCTTCCGAATCAGAAAGTTGTACACACCTCAACATCCTTTGACACTATACAAAGTCCAGATTCGACCATCACTAGAGTACTCCTCTCGCCTGGAGCTCTACACCCAAACATACTCTTCGGCTACTGGATTTCATCGAAAGCAGGGCAATTCGTCTGATCGGCGACCACGAGCTGAGGAAGAGCCTCGACAACCTAGAACATCGAATACAGGTTGTGGATTTGACTCTCTTTTACAGGAAATTGCTCTGCTGACCTTGCCCTCTTAATTCCGCCCAGAGCGGGTTTGTTCCATATGTGGTTAAGCTTAGTGCTCCTCGAACTTCATTATTTAAGAATTCTTTCATCTGGAGGACGTCATCCTTATGGAACGACCTTCCCGAGATCGTTTTTCCCACCGAATATAACCTCCAACGATTCAAAACCAACATGATTCGCTTTTTGCGCACACGTACCACTCCCAGAGTGCCCTAAAGGATTTTTCCTACAGTGCTTGTGTTTGATCATAAAAAAAATAAGAATAAGATATTTACGATGAAAACGAAGCATGTTTATATGAACTTTTCGACTTAGAATCAACCAAAGAATCTCTTAAAATTACTGCACATATTTAATTAACACCCTGTATAACGATCGTTCGGAAGAAAAGGCTTGGTTTTTTTTTTATCACAGAAACAATGGAATGCACGACTTTCTGGATCTAGATTAATTATCTGTGATAGAGTTTTGGCTGAACCAGCGACGACCGACAGCGGCCGAATTAATTCGATAACAGCATAAAAATCATTAGGTAATCTTCTTTTCAGTTCTAGATGCCAGTGGAAGGCCCCCCGTCGGCTTTCTTTACGGCAATAACTTATGGATAGGTTCGCACACTCAATGTACCGACATACAGAATCGCAAAAAGTTCGAAATCAGGAACGACAAAGTCCATCACATGGAAACCCCTTACGACTATCCCCCGTATAAGTGTGGATTTTCCGTTATCATGTTAAGGCATAACAGCACCATGCAATGGCAAATGAGGCTGCCATTAGACGTGAGTAAAATCGACTTTTACGAGTAATAGTGGAGTCGTTCTGGCGAAATAAACGGCTTGAAAATCCCTCGACGAAATCAATAAGCTTGGGAATTATCGCGATTTTTAACTGCAAAAACAATAAAATTTAATTAATTATATCTCGAGAAGAGGCGGATTTGGGTCATCAATTTTTCGCGAATCAGCGGGTGACACCGAGTACTTTGATGGGTCGGAGGCTGGGTGTGGTGGGGGCAATGAGGAGGAGAGTTATGGGGGGGAAAAAATATTACATAAATGCTAATAAGTAGTTTATTAATCGAGCCACGGGGATCAGGCCGGATTCAATTTGTTAATTTTTTTATCAGCTACGAGGGGGGATTCGCGAAAAATTTTTATTATCGCAAATGCGCGCTTGTCGCGGCATACAAGAAATGGCCACTATTTAATATCTCCGAAATTACTTAAGATATTGTGTTCAATTTTGGTATGTGTTAATAGAATATAGAACCACATATTTTAGTTAGAAAAGTTATTCAATTGTTCCACCAGTGGCGTCCCTGCAAACATGTCCTCTAATATATTTCAAAAAATATGGTACGCCACTGACATTTTTCCATGTGGATATTTTTTCTGATTAGCCGGGTCAATTCTACATAAAACGGTCCCTTGAGTTTTTCTCGTTAGACGCATCGAATTGCCCCCTCCAACAATTTTTATGAAACAAAATTTATCATTAATTATTTTACCAATGTTAATAATAATGACTTTCAATATGCATTTAGTGGTTTTAATCAAGAACGGTGCATCTGACGAGAAAATCTCAAGAAACCGTTTTTATGTAGAATTGACCAGGTTAATCAGAAAAAATATCCACATAGAAAAATGTCAGTGGCGTACCATATTTTTTGTAAAAAATATCATAGGACATGTTTGCAGGGACGCCACTGGTGGAACAATTGAATAACTTTTCTAAGTAAAATGTGTAGTTCCATATCCTATTAACACATACCAAAATTGAACATAATATCTAAAGTATTTTCGGATATATTCGAATCCTCCCTCGTAGCTGATAAAAATTAACAAATTGAATCCGGCCTGATCCCCATAGCTCGATTAATAAACTACTTATTAGCATTTATGTAACATTTTTTTCTCTCCCATAACTCTCCTCCTCATTGCCCCACCACACCCAGCCTCTTGAGATATAATTAATTAAATTTTATTGTTTTTGCAGTTAAAAGTCGCGATAATTCCCGAACTCATTGAGATATCGGAATCAGGTTTGTTCGAGCTTACGCGCTCCGTCAAGCTCTTCAATTTTTCCCTTAACATTTTTTTTTGTAGCATCAGAACCGGCTGAGTTATTTAGGGAAATCCGTCGTCGGTTAGATTTACGGGGCGTGCCCCCCTCCCCCCGATGCGGCGACCACTACAAATCATGTCAGAATGTCGAGAGGATCCTACTGTATCGATTGGGGGGAAAAAATTACTCGATTTCGTCAAGGGATTTTCGTAAACCGGATCGACTCCACTATAAATAAAACTTAAAAGTAATTTCTTTTGCTTCAGTGGATTGTTCAAGTTGGTCTTTGTGTACCGGACTCCTGCACCGAACAAGAACTGTTCGCTCTATCAGATAAGTATTTTTCCAGCGAGTACTTGGAGTTTCAGAAAGAGTACGGAGTCGACCTCGACGTAACCAAAGTGAGAGTTTTAAAAGAAGATGTCTCGTGGATTTTGAAGTTACCGAAAACAATCGTATTTCTGTAAGTACACCCGCCAGAGCTTCTCTATGTTTGAGCTTGACAAACTCGATGGCACTTACCGACGACCAAATAGTCTGTGCAACCTAGTGGCGGCCATAAGGAGTCGGGGACTCCCCGCCTCCTTATCACTGCCAGTGGTGTAACCCCTGGGTCGCCTAGATGTATTTTCTTTTGTTTCAGAACAATTACCGTCACCATATTAATTCTAACGGTGGCCGGGACAATTTGCGACGTCAAAGCGCATAACAGAGAAAAAAACGTCATAAGAGGTCACAATCGTGGGATATCAATGGTCCATGAAAAGGCCTCTAAGGAACGTGGACGTAAGACATTTTCGTTTTTGGTACATATTGTGGTCAATATTGGCCGTTATTGTCGTTATACAGGGTGTCCAGAAACTAGTGGTCGTAAATTTGTAACTTAATTTGTAGTAAATTCAGCGGAATTAGTTCCAGGCAGTATAACCGAGCTAACCAAATATGATAACCGGTGGTCGCAATTAATAAACTGTTTCTCCGTGTACACGAACATCAAAAAATGGAAGATGACCAGAATCGGACCGGATTCGCTATCCGTTATTCATGGATTACGATTCCTTTCTATGGGTAAGTGGAAAAAACAATGTACGTTGTTATTATATCGATCAAACCCAGATTTCCCCAGTCGTTTGCATTAATTGAAGTCGTTGACCAGTGGTGTCATCGGAATCAGCATTATTGCGTATTGTATTGCAATCGGTTCCATTTAATGTAGGTACATTTATCTTTATATTGTATGATTGACGACGACGTCACATTGACGACGTAATATTGCAGCTATGTGACCTTAAATACAAATCGGGTAGTGCGAGATCTGGAGATCTTGGAGGCCAAACCAGAAGAGAAGTTTTTTAATATTATTTTCACGTATACAGGGTGATCCTTAATGACGTGCTAATCTTTCAGGGTGCGATTCCTTAGGTCATTTTATAAAGAAAAGTTCATATACGGACATATGTCCGCAACGGCTTAAATTTTTTGCTAAAAGGTGTTGAATTTTTATTTTTTAATATCTCCGAAAGTACATTAGATATTATTTTCAATTTTGGTATGTGTTAATAGGATATAGAACCACAAATTTCAGTTAGGAAAGTTATTCAATTTTACCACCAGTGGCGTCCCTGCAAACATGTCCTCTGATATCTTTTACAAAAAAGATGGTACGCCACTGGCATTCTTCCATGTGGATATTTTTTCTGATTAGCCTGATCAATTCTGCATGATAACGGTCTCTTGAGTTTTTCTCGTCAGACGCACCGTTCTTGTTTAAAACCATTAAATTCATATCGAAACTCATTATTATTAACATTGATAAAATAATTAATGATAAATTTTGTTTTATAACAATTGTTGGAGTGGGCAATTCGATGCGAAGACGGGCGGGGAAGCCTTTTTAAGTGAAGGTGGCCATTTCCAATTTTTATAAACCAAAATTTATCATTAATTATTTTATCAATGTTAATAATAATGAATTTCAATATGAATTTAGTGGTTTTAATCAAGAACGGTGCATCTGACGTGAAAAACTTAAGAGACCGTTATCATGTAGAATTGATCAGGCTAATCATAAAAAATAACCACATGGAAGAATGCCAGTGGCGTACCATCTTTTTTGTAAAAAATATCAGAGGACATGTTTGCAGGGACGCCACTGGTGTGACAATTGAATAACTTTCCTAACTAAAACTTGTGGTTCTATATCCTATTAACACAAACCAAAATGGAAAATAATATCTAAAGTACTTTCGGAGATATTAAAAAATAACCATTTAAAAAATAAAAATTCAACACCTTTTAGCAAAAAATTTAAGCCGTTGCGGACATATGTCCGTATGAACTTTTCTTTATAAAATGACCTAAGGAAACACACCCTGAAATATTAGCACGTCATTAAGGAACACCCTGTATAATACGCTCTTGGCGTTTGTTCTGTCGCGAATCGAAGCTTAATTTTATCATGTCGCGAATTAATTTGATCAGTCATTCGGGGCTGCCCTCAGAAATTGGCCGCCCCGGGGGCGAGCTGAACTAAAAGTGGTACCATAAAATCATAACTATCCCTTTTTAAATTTTATTTTAGTTTGGGTAATAGTCGTGCATAACTCCTTCTTCGAGGGAGACTTCGTCCAAAATCCCCCATACGCCTGGCGACTCACAGAAGATTTTTGGGCACAAATCATTTCTAATTCCACTTATTGTGTGGACACTTACTTGTTCCTAAGGTAATTAAACATTTTTTTGTTTGTAATTATCTCGTAAGGCAATTGTTTATGCGACAGCCACCAATTTTGTGGAAATTTCAATGCTAAATATGTCACAAATCAGTAATGTCAGGGGAAAAATTGTAATGGGACTTTTATGGACCGTTAAATTATAAATCATCGACAATTTTGTGTTGTTTCCAGGGACATTTTCTTAGAATTGTGCGTTAAAATTCTAAACCGCAATGATGTATAATAATGACATAGTGATTGACGCCAGTTCGTAAGATAAATCACAAAAATTGATATTGCAAACTTTGACGAGCTCAAACATCTTGTTCCTGTAGCGAATTGAATGCTCTACAAATAAAGTCATTACTATTTTTGTCGTAGCATCATCGATTGGCGAGATTTTTAGCAATGAACTTTGCATATCCAAATTCCGCATGAATGATAGTTTGGTCAACAATAATCAGTACAGTACGTTTCACGAAATTTGGATACGACTTAATGATTTCCTGGGTCGGTCCCATTGTGTCGACAAGAGCTTGGCAATAAACAAGTGAAGTATGAAGGGACGGACTAAGGAAAACAAGTAATGATATGATTATATTAATGTAATCAAATGAAATAACATTTTTTTTAAATATTACTAGTCATATTTATTTACATTTATAATGTCATTCTATAGATGGTTCTGTTTCGCTATCGCTATCCTCATCAAAATTAATTATAATTGGATTAATTATACGATCCAGACTAATATACGAATTTTCTACAGTTATTACGTGACGGACTGAATTTTTCCAACTACCTGGGGGAATATCATTAAAGCATTTTCGTATTAATTCTACAACACTAGAACTTAAAGTCGGAGAAATATTTTCAGACCTAACCAGTGATTTTAACTGGTGCCACATATGCTCTATGGGGTTAAAAATGCAATAATAGGGTGGGAGCCGTAGCACTGTATGTCCAATTTCTTCTGCCAATGTGTCACAAACATATACTTTTTTTTATACAAAATGTCTTTAAAACTTCTAAAAGGTCACCTTTTTTATAACTTTCTTCAAAATATATATCATTCGCCGCCATGTAGTTCTGAATCTCCAATTTTGTATTATTTGAGCTTGGAGCTTTATGTAATTGGCGACTGTGATAGCTCGCATTGTCCATTACTATCACGCTATTCTGAGGAATGTTTGGTAAAAGACAATTCTTGAACCATTCCTCAAAACCTAACAAATTTTACCACAAAAAGATATTTAAATATAAATTAAGCAACCTAACCTACCTGATGTGCCTATATTTAATTATAATTATTACAATTCGGTCCTTTCCACATAATAATAACAAACGGTCATAAATAATGGGATGGCCCCAGGTACTTTTACTGCAGTCATTAAGTTATATCCATTTTTCGTGAAACAATCTTTACATAGACAGTTTACAGCTTTTGTGCGAACAACGCAATGGAGAATTAATCGTCTTGTAGTCGGAATTTTTTTTTTAAAATTGCTACTAGAGAATTTGACTAATCTTTCTATTTTTTAGTGGATTTCTGTTAGCGTATATATTTTTCAAAAAAACGAATCCCCACGAAGCGAAGAAGAAACCCGCAAATATATTGAGGAAATGTCAACAATTCTTTTTTATGTTAATCAATCGATTTTTAAGGCAAGTTGTATATCAATAAGTACGCATGAATTATATAGGGTGTCCGGATATGTAGGGGTAGTCGAAATAATGTCAGTACATCATATCAATATGTTATTTAAACCCATGCATGTAATAATGAGATTTTATCTATCTTTGAAAGGTGGAAAGTTGCCGTTTCTTTACTTTTACTTTCCACCCGGGTGGAAAGTAAATTTTTCACACTTTTTTAAAAATGCTAATAGCTTTGCGTGTTTAGATATGTCTATTTTTTCCCCAATTGGTCCTCAGCATTGAATATTGTGACCAAATCGTTGATATCTTCTTTGTCTTGTCTTAGCGCCGACTCAGAACCAGGATTTTGAACTTTGTTTCCCGCACACCATTCTTTGAAATAGTTATATGCCTTGTCATATCTCGGGTGGTTTTTAGTTTTTTTTTTATGATCAAACACAAGCACTATAGGAAAAATCCTTTAGGGCACTCTGGAAGTGGTGCCTGTGCGCAAAACGCGATTCACGTTGGTTTTGAATCGTTGGAGGTTATATTGGTTGGGGAAAACGACCTCGCGAAGGTCGTTCCATAAGGATGAAGTCCTCCAGATGAAAGAATTCTTAAATATTGAAGTTCGAGGAGTACTAAGCTTAACCACATATGGATGGGCGGCAGTGGTTCGTCGTGTATTTCTGATATTCGGCGCTCTGGGCGGAATTAAGAGGGCAAGGTCAGCCGAGCACTTTCCATGAAAATATCTGTAAAAGAGAGTCAAATCCCCAACCTGTCTTCGATATTCTAGGCTGTCGAGGTTCTTCGTCAGCTCGTGGTCTCCAATCAGACGAATGGCCCTCCTTTCGATGGAATCCAGACATGAGAGCAGTACTCTAGTGATGGCCGAATCTGGGCTTTGTATAGTGTCAAAAGTTGTTGAGGTGTGTACAACTTTCTGGTTCGGAAGAGTACACCAAGTTTCTGAGAAGCTATCTTGGCCATTGCCACAACGTGGTTATGCCAAGACATATTTCCTCCCAGATTGACGCCCAGCAAATTAATAGATGAAGCCAATGGTATTGCGTGTCCGTCCATGACTATATCCGGTTCTGTAATGTTAACCTTCTTAGAAAAAACTGCTGCCTGGGTTTTTTTAGCGTTAAATTCGACTTGGTTACTGTCACCCCAAGCCAGAATTTCTTCCAGGTCTTTGTTGAGGCGTGATACTTCACGTTGTCTGCAAAGATGTGCGTCGGCAGCCGATGTTTGTGCATTCAAAGAGAAAGATGAGATAAGTGTGCTATCATCAGCAAAACTAAATATCGAATTTTTCGTTTTTACTAGAAGGTCGTTAATGTAGAGTAAGAAGAAAGTGGGAGACAATATGGACCCTTGAGGAACACAGTTGGCAGAAGATCTTCTTCTACGATTTTTGCTGCTTCTCGAATTTCTGGTGGAGTAGCAGCAAAATCAAATTCCTCATCTGATAGCATTTTTCTGTTCATATTCAAAAAATGATATTTGCCATCTTGATGTGTATTATTACCTACGTTATTTTACCACCTGCGGTTATTTGAAATTTCTGTCTAATTTTTCAATGGAAAAGTAAAAATGACATTTATCTTTTATTAATAATTTTAATTCAAAATAATAAGAAGTGGATGTTAGATGTGGTTGTATATAAAATAGTATACAAACCTCGGTGAAAAGTTTCATTACTGTCTCGAGATTTAGTTAACTACCGACTTTCTCGACAGGAATGAAACCCTTTCCACCTCGGCACGTAATATATTATTTCATATCTACACTCTCTGGCAAAGATAATGTTAGTCATGGCTTATAGGCTTATAACTTTTTAAATTGTTTTCCGGTCTTGGTGAAACTTTTACCAAAGTGTCTCGGAATGTTACCCTGAATTTTCGTTTTCCAATGAAGATTATACAGGCAGAAGCAAAAGTTACTTTTCGACCCTTAATTTCTTAACGCCCTGTGGAAAAATTGAGCGGTAGAATTTAACTTCATTATGTCTTGTTTTGACGTGTGACCTTTTCTTAACTTAATATTTTTTGGTTCAAGTCATTAACTGCTTTTTGAAAGAAGATACAAATTTTGAAAGAAAGTAGTGCAGTTTTTCAATTTTATTCACAATTCAGAACATCACATTGTTTTATCGAGTAGCATAAACAAAGATCCAAAAATGCCCGTATTGCATTAAATATAAATAAGAACATGAGGTGGCAATACACGTGCTATTGATTTTTGGATATTTGTTTACGCTACCGGATGAAATAATGCAATGTTCTGAATTGTGAATAAAATTGAAAAACTGCAACACTTTCTTTAAAAAATTGTATCTTCTTTCAACAATCGGCTAATGACGCGAACAAAAAA
The DNA here is from genome assembly GCA_963991005.1 of Barypeithes pellucidus. NCBI lineage: Eukaryota > Metazoa > Arthropoda > Insecta > Coleoptera > Curculionidae > Barypeithes > Barypeithes pellucidus. The sequence goes on along the minus strand of OZ022565.1, from coordinate 11,634,500 downwards.
ACATTGTGTTAAGAAACGGTCACACTTCAAAACAAAACATACTGAAGCAAAATTCTACCGCTTAATTTTGCCACAGGACGTTAAGAAATTGAGGGTAAAAAAAAATTAACTTTTGTTTCGGCCCGTATAATGATCAAGACATACAATTTCACTAAGACCAGAAAACAATATAAAAATTATTATTGTCTATTGTCGGGGAAGGTAGCTTCCTTATGTAACATTTTATATTTTTTAGGTTAACTCCAACATACGCCATCTTAATCCTATTTTGTAACGTCATATACACAATCTACAGTAAAAGTTCTTCTCTGTATTACTCGGAACAGCCTCAGGATGTATGCGACAGATATTGGTGGAGAAATCTACTGTATATCAACAACCTTTATCCGAGATCGGAAATGTGCTTGAGCTGGTCATGGTATCTTTCGATTGATATGCAATTTTTTATTATTTCCTTATTTTTGTTGACACTTTCCACCATGTAAGTAGGTTTACATGGAATATGTTTTCCAACAATTTCCATAAAACAATATTGTTTCCATGTAGAATTGATCAGGCTAATCGAATAAGTATCCACCAGGAAATATGTCAGCGGCGACAAACCCAAGGAATCACACTGTAAAATATTGGCACGTCATATGACATATCTCATTCCTTAATCGCCTGCTGAATATAAAGATTTTGGGAGTAGGTGCCCTTAAGTGTCCGACGTTAATATCTTAGTTCCCTGGGAAGTACAGAAAATATTTTACCGATTTTTTTTTTAGATGTTTTACTCTGTCCGCATGTTTGGTGATTTTACTGATCTTGATACAGATTACCGTCACTGCTTACAAGTCTTACAGCATTGGCTATATTCCTACGTAAGTATAGAGTTAATTGACAGGGGCGGTGTCCTTTTCGGGCGCCTTTATTTGTCATATTGTCAGTGGCGGTTCTTCCACAGGAGCACATGCGCACGTGCTCCTCCAAAACGAATAAAAAAATATTAGTTTATATTCATTGAATATTGTTTATCGTATAAAGTCCGACCCTCCCTAATATTTTATCGTACCGTCAATTCTCGTATAAAGTCCGACCCTCCCTAATATTTTATCGTACCGTCAACCAAACTGTATATTATAGGCTCTCGATCCGGCAACCGTGCCTCGGTCGAGGTTGATGACGATTATGACGAGACTTGCTCGCATGTGCGATTAAGTAGGAGGGGCATAATAACATGGGAAAAGCGTACAATTTTAGTGTGCGCCGCGCCGTTGTCTGTTCGTGCATCTATTTAGAAATTCGAGCGTGTATGTTTTAATACTTTAATATTATATATTTATTAAGTTAAAATGAATAGTTTGACGGTCGACTATTTAAAAAATAACTTTAGCTCTTTGAGTTTGGAGCAAAAAATTGAAGTGAAGAATGCGGGAAGACCTAAACCCGAAATTAATTTAACGTCGACCACAAAGGGTAAATCTAGGAACTTTATTAGAAAGTTTAAAAAGTAAATATATGAAAAAAAATTTATAGAGGGTATTCCAAACTTTAATCACGCTGTTATTGATAAATTTTCTATAATTAAGAACCGAAGAACGGACTTTACGTTTAAGCACTATACACACTAAGAAAACCTTTTTAGTAAATATATGAAAAAAAATTTATAGAGGGTATTCCAAACTTTAATGACGCTGTTATTGATCAATTTTCTATAATTAAGAACCGAAGAACGGACTTTACGTTTAAGCACTATACACAATAAGAAAACCTTTTTTATTTTCCAAAAGTTGTATTTCCTTGTGTAAAATTAAAAAATAAATAAAAATATGTTTCACCTAACGCATGTTCTTATTACTTCTTTTCTTTCTACATTTAAAACGCCTAGAAAGTAATTGTTTGGTCGTTACACAAAACTAAAATTTTAAAAATAATTTCACCACACTTGTGAACCCCCTCTAGCATAGGTAACGAGCCGCCACTGCATATTGTCCTTTTTTATTCCATGTTAACAAAGAAATTTATTTTTAAAACGGCCTTAAAAGTTTGTGATTTGATTTTTATACTCTGTGCTTTGTTAGGTATTTAAGTAGTAAAGGGGGCTGAGTGGGAGATTGTCCTCCTTGTGGCTACGTGATTGCTAATTAATTATTAACAACTTAATAATAAAAATACGGAAATCATAATGGATGTGTGTCGGAATAACCCAATTACTCGGCGATATCGTAGGAATCTGAAGATATAGAGATACCTGGATTTTAATCGTATGTCACGATTGTCTAAGAAAAAAACATTATTTTTCCGGTTTTCGGCATGTTCGTAACCGAAGCATAATCCATATTTTAACGTCACTCGTCGAAGGAAGAAACGACAAAAAAACCAATCATCATCATCACAATTACGTATATATCGAACTATTAATATATAATTATATAGATATTAGTAAATAATTAAAATGTAAAGTGTGTCGTAAAACCGATGTAATGTTTTTCGTTTTTATGCTGGAAACGTTGAAGTGTAACGTGTAATATTCCTTCGATATTATTTGTAGGTTAATTCGGAAATAAAGTCCTGTTTTATACAGCGGCGGTTCTTCCACAGGAGCACGTGCGCACGTGCACAAAAAATATTAATTTATATTCATTGAATTTTATTTATCATATAAAGTCCGACCCTCCCTAATATTTTATCGTACCGTCAACCAAACTGTATATTATAGGCTCTCGCTCCGGCAACCGTGCCTCGGTCGAGGTTGACGACGATTATGACGAGACTTGCTCGCATGTGCGATTAAGTAGGCGGGGCATAATGCAGTTTCTCTCAGGTGGCGGGAGACAGCGGGGGATAGCGGGGCTATGGCGATTTAACATGTGAAAGGCGCACAATTTTAGTGTGCGCCGCGCCGTTGTCTGTTCGTGCATCTAGTTAGAAATTCGAGCGTGTATGTTTTAATATTATATATTTATTAAGTTAAAATGAATAGTTTGACGGTGGACTATTTAAAAAATAGCTTTAGCTCTTTGAGTTTGGAGCAAAAAATTGAAATGAACAATGCGGGAAGACCTAAACCCGAAATTAGTTTAGCGCAGACCACAAAGGGTAAATCTAGGGACTTTATTAGAAAGTTTAAAAATTAAATATATGGAAAACAATTTATAGAGGGTATTCCAAAAGTTGTATTTCCTTGTGTAAAATAAAAAAATAAATAAAAATATGTTTTACCTAACGCATTTTCTTATTACTTCTTTTCTTCCTACATTTAAAACGCCTAGAAAGTAATTGTTTGGTCGTTACACGAAAATAAAATTTTAAAAATAATTTCACCATACTTGTGAACCCCCTCTATCATAGGCCACGAGCCGCCACTGGTTTTATAGCCTTCCTGAACATGAATTTAAATTTAAAAGAATTGACAATATTTTTTGCAGGGCCGTAACAAGGATTAAAAGAGTGTGGAGGGGGGTTGTTCGATTTAAAATTCAGGAATTTGTTTTTCTAGACCTGATTTTTCACTATTTGTTTCAGAATGGACGACCAATTGGAACAGCTGGACGCCTTATACGATTTGCCATGGAACAGAATGGGCCCCTATTTGATAGGCGTCATCACCGCCTATATTCTAGAAATCAAGCTAAAGAATAAGCTTGTATTGAAAGAGGTAATTGGTAAGCTAGAACCTAATAGCTGTAAAGTCAGTTTCGATTACAAGGTGCTGAAAAAACAAACTCCGATTCCTATAATTAAAAAATTGGCAGCCACCAGGTATATTAATGCAAATTCCTTTGTTACAGAGAACAAGGCTGATTCTTTGGGTAGTCTTTCCGCTGATAAACTTATGGATTTTGTTCACCCTGTATACGAGACAGGTGTCGGTCGAGTTTTCCGCTTTTTACATCGGCGTTTCGAGAACACTATGGGGCGTGGGAATAGCATGGCTGGTCATAGCGACCAGGACCGGAAATGCTAGTAAGTAACGAACGTATTTCTGATTAGCCCGGTCAATTCTACATGAAAACGGTCTCTTTTTATCTGTGATTTAAGGAAAAAACTATTCTTCATAAAAAGTTTTGCTTATTATAACCTGTAAAAATGTCACAAATACAGGGTGTTCCCTAATGATGTGCTAATATCTCAGGATGTGATTCCTTAGGTCATTTTATAAAGAAAAGTTCATATGAACATATGTCCGCAACTGCTGAAATTTTTTGCTACAGGGTGTTGAATTTTTATTTATTAATATCTCCGAAAGTACTTTAGATATTATTTTCAATTTTGGTATGTGTTAATAGGATATAGAACCATAAACTTTAGTTAGAAAAGATTGTTTCACCAATGGCGTCCCTGCAAACATGTCCTCCGAAAGTTTTTTCAAAAAAGATGGTACGCCACTGGCATTTTGCCATGTGGATATTTTTCTGATTAGCCTGGTCAATTTTACATGGAAACAAAATTTATCATTAATTATTTTTCAAAGTTAATAATAATGAGTTTCAATATGAATTTAGTGGTTTTAATCAAGAACGGTGCGTCTGACGAGAAAAACTCCAGAGACCGTTTTCATGTAGAATTGACCAGGCTGATCAGAAAAAATATCCACATGGAAAAATGTCAGTGGCGTACCATCTTTTTTGTGAACAATATCAGAGGACATGTTTGCAGGGACGCCACTGGTGGAACAATTGAATAACTTTTCTAACTAAAATTCGTGGTTCTATATCCTATTAACACATACCAAAATTGAAAATAATATCTAAAGTATTTTCGGGGATATTAAAAAATAACCGTTTGAAAAATAAAAATTCAACACCCTGTAGCAAAAAATTTAAGCCGTTGCGGACATATGTTCATATGAACTTTTCTTTATAAAATGACCTAAGGAATCACACCCCGAAATATTAGCACGTCATTAAGGAACATCCTGTATAACGTACAGAGTAGTCAAAAATAAAGCACATTTTTTTAGTAAAGACTTCGTATTTAAAAAAACAACGTTTTTCTTAAACCTTAAACCGAGCCACCATCATTTTCAATGCATTTGACGAGGTTTCTTTCTAAATATTTTTTTAAATCACATTGATGTTTATTTTGACACCTTGTTCGGGTTTGTTCGTTTAATATCGCCTGTGTTACATTTTTAGGACTTATAGAAAAATTCTTATCGTATAAAGCGTGGATTCCGCTGGGCAGATTGACATACTGTGCATATTTACTGAATCCGTTGGTGGTGACAATGATCAGTCTAGGATCAGAAGTGGCGATACACGTCTCGATTCCAGAAACGGTAAGTCGGTTCCCGGTTGTTTACCGACTAACATATGAACGGACATGACTCCGATTCTCCCCGATGATCGACGCGTAGGGAAGGAAACCCAATACTGGAACCGATACCCCGGAACGGATCCGGCCTTTGGATTAGTGGACCTGGTATTTTATTTACAACCATGCATATCATAATGACATTTCATCTATCTTTGAAAGGTGGAAAGTTGACGTTTTTTTACTTTTACTTTCCACCCGGGTGGAAAGTAAATTATTATTTTGTAATTTAAAAAAAAATCGATATCTCAAGATAATATACGAACACACTTTTTTAAAAATGCCAATAGCTTTGCGTGTTTAGATATGTCTACTTTTCCCCTACTTGATAGAGTGGTCCTCAGTATTGAATATTGTGACCAAATCGTTGATATCTTCTTTATCTCGGCATTTTCACTGAAATAAGCTAGTAGCGCCGACTCAGAACCAGGATTTTGAACTTTGTTTCCCGTACGCCATTCTTTGAAACAGTTATATGCCTTGTCATATCTCGGGCGGCTTTTAGTTGGCCGAAGATCTTCTTCTACTATTTTTGCTGCTTCTCGAATTTCGGGTGGAGTAGCAGCAAAATCAAATTCTTCATCTGTTCATATTCAAAAAATTATATTTGCCACCTTGATGTGTAGTATTACCTACGTTATTTTACCACCTGCGGATATTTGAAATTTCTGTCTAATTTTTCCATGGAAAAGTCAAAATGATATTTATCTTTTATTAATAATTTTAATTCAAAATAATAAGAAGTGGATGTTAGATGTGGTTGTAAATGAAATAAACTGCTGGCCATTTGCTTTCGAGCAAGAAAAATTTCGCCTAAATTTAAAAGTTAATATTTTTTGAACCAGATATGACATCGATCTCCGGTTTTTAATGGTTGATAGATTTGTCCCTTAGGAAACAATTGCCAAAGTTGGATTGTCTTAAACTGTCAGAAAATTTTATATACAGGGTGTTAAAGAGGACAATGATTTTTGCTCCAATTTCAATAGCATATAACTTTCACAATAATACTTTTAAATTTTATCACTGTACGTCAATTGAATCACTGGTTCATAGCAAAGAAAGTAATCTGTAAAATTTTTGATATCTGCTATATTTTAAGAGATACCGATTTTTTTAAAAAACTTTGCTTTTTTCAACTTTTTGTTAGCTAGATCCCACTGTGCTTTGTATCGTGCAAACTTTGCAAGTGATTATTATACCTTATGAAAAGCTTGTTTATGTTCAGTAACAACAATTGTACCTAAATGTTGTGATGTGCAGTGGCGTACTTATAATCACTTGTATGTCTATGCTTTATGAGTGTCTCACAATATTTTTGTATTGGAAAGTACTCGTCCCTAGATTAGGCAAGTTTTTCGTTATTTTTTAGTTTTTCATATCGCGCTACAGGTATATTATACAGTGTCTACAAAATTTTAAAAAAGATAATTTTTTTATTTAATTGTTTGAAAAAATTTATTTATTAATTTCTAACTTTCTAACACATGGTTAGCTTTGTTGCTAAACGCATTAGCATGGGTTTTTTTTCGTGATAATCTCGATTCAAATTAATACACTCGGATGGACGTGGTTTGGTTTGACGGCAGCTAGTGATATTTAATATTGCCTTTCAATGTAAGTTTCATTTTAGGAATAGTGTCGTGTTAGAAAGTTAGAAATTAATAAATAAATTTTTTCAAACAATTAAATAAAAAAATTATCTTTTTTAAAATTTTGTAGACACTGTATAATATATCTGTAGCGCGATATGAAAAACTAAAAAATAAGGAAAAACTTGCCTAATCTAGGGACGAGTACTTTCCAATACAAAAAAAATTGTGAGACACTCATAAAGCATAGACATGTGCAGTGGCGTACTTGTACGCCACTGCACATCACAACATTTCGGTACAATTGTTGTTACTGGACATAAACAAGCTTTTCATAAGGTATAATAATCACTTGCAAAGTTTGCACGATACAACGCACAGTGGAATCTAGCTAACAAAAAGTTGAAAAAAAGCAAAGTTTTTCAAAAAAATCGGTATCTCTTAAAATATAGCAGATATCAAAAATTTGACAGATTACTTTCTTTGCTATGAACCAGTGATTCAATTGACGTACAGTGATAAAATTTAAAAATATTATTGTGAAAGTTACATGCTATTGAAATTGGATAAAAAATCATCGTCCTCTTTAACACCCTGTATATAAAATTTTCTGACAGTTTAAGACAATCCAACTTTGGCAATTGTTTCCTAAGGGACAAATCTATCAACAATTAAAAACCGGAGATCGATGTCATATCTGGTTCAGAAAATATTAACTTTTACATTTAGGCGAAATTTTTCTTGCTCGAAAGCAAATGGCCAGCAGTTTAGTATACAAACCTCTGTGAAAAGTTCCATTACTGTCTCGAGATTTACCGACTCTCTCGACAGGAATGAAACACTTTCCAACTCGGTACGTAATATACTATTTTGAATTGGAGCATCGCGTACGCCTCTTCATACGGACCGGGTAGTTTCCTGGGATTTCAGAACTGCTCCATAAAATTTATTGGATTTCCCATCCCTACATTACAAGGAACACTCCAAATTAACGGTTTTTTCCCTCTTTTCAGGCTATCAGTTCAGCAGGAACTATCTTGATAACATTTTTGATATCGTTCGTGTTCTCGTTGCTATTCGAGTCGCCGTTTATTCTTCTTACGAAATTGGCGTTCGAGAATATCGGCAAACAGCACAACCAGAGTAAAAGTCGAGAAGTAATAGTGCAAAACGGCCGCACTAGCGAATGCAGCAGTACCACCAGTAGTACCGGTACTATAGCGTGAAGACTTCGATTTTGTAATGTAAATTAGTGTTTTTTCGTAGTCTTAATATTTAACATTTGTACATATGTAAAGTAACTAAGCGTAAGTTCTAAGGTAACGTTATTAATTATTTTGCTAAAACTGTAAAAAGAATATGTATAAAGATGCCTCTTAAAACAAGGACAAAAATACAGGGCGTTATGGAAATGACGTATTATATTTAAATGGGTGACTCTTGGGGTGTCCTAGAGAAGTGCTACATATTGTTTTTTAAATGGAACGTTTACAAAGTGGAGTAATTCACGTGTCCTGATAATAGTGTGGGAGTGCATAATAAGCTTATCACTAAACCCCAACACTAACGCATAATTACACTTTACAATAACACACATAGAGCACTTAACCTTTTACTAAAGATAAAATGAAACAATTATGTTAGCAATTGACAGGAACTACCCTTTGAAATAATGGTCTAGTCCGTCTTCGGACCAGTCGTCGAACTTTCTTTCCGAGAAATCTTCGCTCTCTAGAGCCAGCGCGGTTACCATTTCCGAGACTATAATTATACGGAAAATATTATAGAAGGAAATTCGGCAATTTATGATAGTCGCTTATAAAACATCGAAAGTGGCAACGCTGTATTTTTAAATATTAGCCCGATTGTCCACAATCAGCTGTTTAAAGAAGCAGGCCGATATCGATCGAGAGAACCAACGTGTTATTTATTTTTAAAATTTTTAGATGTTAAATACATTATTTCCCAGACAATAAGGGTGTTTTTTGTCTACACAGTAGCACTTTAAAATACTAATTCAGATGGAACGGTACTTAGATGTGTTGTGACGCGAAAACTAATGTGATTTTGTGATGTGAGTACTTGGTGTTTTTTATAAATTAAGTCCGAAAAGGTAAATAAAATAGCATTTTTTTGCTAAAGGGTAAGTGACATTTATAAACTTTTAAGTTGTCCAGATCTGACAGGTGTCGTTCGAATTGAACAAATAAGAACATACCTGACTATTTATAAACTCCGCGGCGGTTCGTTCGAGTCAGTTCAAGTTTATAAATCAGATAATGTTTCCCAGCGAACTGAACGTAAAAGTATATAATAATGTACCCTGAAAAATAAACAACTTGAAATCTGTCAAACGGTTATTGACTTTCTAAAGAGTTTACCCTGAAGATATGACAACACTGTTCAAGATTCACTGCCATATGTTGCTGTGTTTACCTTCCGAACAGGGGCACCACGTGGTAATTTTTGGTTTGACATAAGGTCACGTACAGGGCATATTAAATTAAAGCACCATTTTTGGATATTTTTCTTCAATTTGTTTTCATCTCAGGAATTGCCGGTTTAAATATAATACGTCAATTCCATAACACCCTGTATAGTGTAAAATAATTTAAGGTCAAGCAAATATCTCTATTTCATCACCAATAACATTGAAAATGCTGTCTAAAGTCTATTATTTTTCGGATGCGCTTTGAAAAATGCTTGTTGGTGACTAGATGACGAGGCCTGTATCCCTAGGGAAAATAGGGACATTTAAATGAGCATTAGTGATATTATTACCGAAAAATTTCCAAATTATTGGGTTTGAATGAAAGAGAACATATTATAATATACTGTGATATTAGTTTAATATACCGGATCCGCAAACGAAGCGGGGACGGAAGATTAAATCGTTATCGAAGAACTTATCAACAATACTAAAATAGCTTGAGGTGTTGGATTAAAAGCGTGTGTGACAGCATAAAGTTGTATTTTATTGCATATTTAGGTTCGTATTAGTATCATTTATAAGTTCCTCAAATTTTATGTAATTTGGTTTTGTAATTCCGGAGAAATAAATTTAAAACAAAAAAAAAAGTTTTGCAGTCCTGCATAAAAAAATCATGAAAAACAATCCAGAACTATTTTTTTAACCTAGGCATGGGGTGAAATTTATGACAAGAGGTCTAGAGATACTATGAATCTAATTGCGTTTCTCTATATTATACAGAGTGTTCATAATAAGCTTTCATACACCACATTTTAAAATGATTTTTCTCAAGTTTCTCAAATGGAACACCCTGTATATTATTTGGCTATTTGACGTAGAATCCGTAGACATTTTTTTTTTATAATACAAGCATATACGTTCTATCCAGCTGTTTTCGAAATAATTGTAAATATCATAAATTATGTTGGTGAAATAGAGTTTTTATTGGGAAATTCTGTTATAGGCGACTAGACTAATAATTGTAAACTAAAGTAAATGTTCAAAATAGCTTCCTTTTACTCTTAGAGTTTACCGTATTTTAGTTAATTCGATATAATTTTAAAAGCCTACATTTTTTGCAACTTTTTTTTTAAATCTAGCGTTTTAAGTTTTTTAATGGTTTACATTTGTTATGCATGGGTTCATTTCCTAATACTATGTTAATAACCTAGAATTCATTGATATTCCTTATTTTTTTATTTTACTATAAACTAAATATAATTTAATTGATTTGTTAAGACATTTTGTAAGGCATTAAACTTTATTATGCTGTCACACTTTTTTGGGCAACCCCGTATAATGTAAAATATTTTTAAAACATGCCGCTTTTAATCCAAGACCTCAAGCTGTTTTAGTATTGTCGATAAGTTCTTCGATAACGATTTAATCTTCCGTCCCCGCTTCGTATGCGGACCCGGTATACATTTTTTTAGAGATTCTCGCTTTGTTTTAAAAGCACCCTTTGTACTCGGACGTTATCTTGAAAAGTGAAAATAAATAGAATATATTGAAATGAAACGGTCGTTTGATTTATTAAAAAACTACACCTAAGTGCCTGTTCTCACCAAAGCAACTGGCAACCGCAACGCAACTGCAACGCGACCGCAACTTCAGCTGAGTTGCTCATGCGTTCCCACTGGAAACCAAGCAACCGCAACGCAACTGCAATGCGACCGTAGCTTCAGTTGAGTTGCTCTTGCGTTCCCACTTGAATCAACTGGTTTGAAGTCTCTTTTGACATGAGCAAAAGGTCGTCTTCGTCAGATAAAGATATAGCCGCCACATACTTGCTCGTTAAAAAGCTTTAAAAAACCTGAGCGACGATTTTGGCTTAACCCTTTTTATACCATAAATTTCAGACATAGTTCTTATATAGTGGCACAGGAATTAAATAATGATCCGGTTAAATTCCCTAGGTTTTACCGAATGAGCCACAAAAGTTAAATATTTTGCTGTCTCGTCCGCCATGACACCTCGATTGGAAGCAACTGAAAAATGTACATTTCTAGCCTACGCAACGACTACAAACAGTCTTTCCCACCTCTTTCGGTCATTATTGCAGCATAGCCAGATTGACATATTTATCGCAAAAGTATCTTGCAAAATCCCAATTTGAAAATTTGTTAATTTGACAATTACAACTGGTTAATCCGCAATTGCTCTTAAAATGAATTTATTTGCCGATAATTTTGCTATAAACTGTGAAAAGGCGATGAGAGATTCTTTAAAAAAATATTATTATACTTAAAAGTATGAAACGAATCTTGAACTAACTCTGGCAACATCTATTTCTATTTTACTACTGCGCTACGATCCAGGAGCCAGAATGACTACTAATTTCGTAAACATTACAACGTTGGCGCTGTGATCTAACATGTTGTATATATATTTTGATTGATTTGTTGTGATTATTGGTGAAAAATCGTCTTTATTATAAACAATCATGGTGCATTCATGTGTAGTTTGTAAAAGAGTGGATCATATTTTCAATAACATTTCACACAATCACAGCTTCACTTTCCAAGAGTTTTATGAATGGATTATTGGACCTGTGGTTTTACCTGACGATTCACTTGTTCAGGCAAGACGCCCGTTTTATTACAAATCTGCCTTTATAAAGAGAATGCGGACAAAAAGCCGTTTTGCCTGACAGTCTTACAACTTTTTTAATGTAAATTTCCCTGGCTAGATAGGAAAAATATTGCAATCAAAATTTCGATTAGTTCGATTTAAGACAGCGTTCCATGCATACGATTTCTGACGATATGATGATCCGACGGTGCCCTGGTTGGTGTAAACTTTTGGTGCCAAATTCCGTCCGAATATTTGTAACAATCGACACGATGAGCTTTATTTTAAGTTTCATCCGACGTCGTATGTTTCTTAACCTCACTTTTTTCTAAACCAAAAATTAAGAATGAATGACTATACTAACTATTTTGGGAATTATTATCAGCTACTAATGCACCAAATTAAAAATACATTAATTTTAAGGTTAGGCAGTGACCACATATACAGGGTGTCCGGGAACATGTGGGAAATCTCCCGGATATGAAGAAAACACGTGAAAAGAATACTATAGGTTCATATAAACTTCTTTCGTATCGGCCTCCTCTTCGGAGATATGGGCTCCCAAAGAGCACCAATGGAATCAAGTTTTTTCCACATAATTATTGAACCACCTGGTATATTTCAATTATTTTTTAATATGATGTATACCAGGTAAGACCCGTCAAATTACTACCCAAGAAACTGTTGTGAATTACTCACAGCTGCAGGGACGGACTAGCTGTAACACTCATGGGCCCATTTTTTTTTACGCCCTGTTTGGACAATGTTTTTTTACATACCTTTAACTATTGACTAAAAATTAAGTACTCTTCATTCATGTCGCTAATCCTAACCGTTTCCGAGAAAACGTCATTTTATTCACACAGAGTCCCCTTACTTCTTACGGGTTAAATATGAAAAAGCGGAATTTGAGTTTCAACATTTGATAGGAACCAAGATTTATCTTTTACCGAGATACGCCAAATACATGATGTAAATAAAACAACGTTTTCTCGAAAACGGTTAGGATTAGCGACATGAATGAAGAGTACTTAATTTTTAGCAAATAGTTAAAGGTATGTAAAAAACATTGTCCAAAGTTCTCATCATACAGGGCGTAAAAAAAATGGGCCCATGAGTGTTACAGCTAGTCCGTCCCTGCAGCTGTGAGTAATTCACAACAGTTTCTTGGATAGTAATTTGACGGGTCTTACCTGGTATACATCATATTAAAAAATAATTGAAATATACCAGGTGGTTCAATAATTATGTGTAAAAAACTTGATTCCATTGGTGCTCTTTGGGAGCCCATATCTCCGAAGAGGAGGCCGATACGAAAGAAGTTTATATGAACCTATAGTATTCTTTTCACGTGTTTTCTTCATATACGGGAGATTTCCCACATGTTCCCGGACACCCTGTATATTATCGGAAGATCGGATAATGTGATAAGCAAAATATTGTGTATATATGAAATACTATATACCTGGTATTGATCCACGACTTTTGCAAAAAAGCACCAAGCACTTGTGTCCTTTCATCTTAAACAAAACAAGTTACTAACCTAACAAACAGCGAATCGAATCACCATAAATTAAAAACTCCTTTGCAATGAAAGTTTATAAGCACTAATATACCGACAACAATGTAGATGAACCACTTTTTATTCTGTAATTTAAAAAAAGCATCCAGAACCAAAGATGGTGACGAATATCAACAAACAAATAATGTCGGTCCGGCTCTGACGCGATGGATAAAATTTCCACCCTACTGCGCAAACTCAATAGGCCCGCGCAAACTCAATAGGCCCGCGCCATCTCCCATAGCGAGGACACTTTTTGTATTTTGGAACGTTCGTAATGGCAATATACGGTTTATATATATGTGGGTGGATCCCCAATCCCTACCATTCCCGTTTTTTAAGTTAGCTAGCTAGCAAGCTAAAAAAATGGTAATAATTCTATCTGCCACCACACTACACCATCACCAAAATGTTACATTATATACTAAGAAAGCTATAAAGATTTTAACATGAATTTATTAAGCTCGTTCACGTTAATAAAAGGCAATTATCATTATTATTAAACTATCAAAAGTATATCGGTACCTTTACCCGCTCCATCAAACGCTTAAATTCTCTTGGGCAGCTGAATCCTAAGATTCTTTCTCCGCGATTTTGCGTCAATAACCAATTGAGCTTGTCGTTTTAGGTAACCCCTTGAAGGTACCTCCTCCTCATCATCGGAACCTGAAAATTGTAATAATTGATAAATTATGACTAGGTAATTAAAAAGAACAACAACTACAACGATGATGTTCTTTGATTCAATCCCTATAAAAAAAATGGACAAAGGGTACTGGCTGGCCTACCTGGAGGAGGAACTGGAGAGGGCGAACCCATCATTTGGGGTTGAGGCGTTCGCCTTATAAGGCCGCTATAAGGGGCAGGCAAAGTCTCCTCTGTAGGAATTTGTATGTGCTCCTGAAACAATGGAAGCCATTATACAGGGTGTTATGGAAATGACGTATTATATTTAAACCGGCAATTCCTGAGATAAAGAGAAATTGAAGAAAAATACCCATAAATGGCGCTTTCAATTCATTCAGCGGTAAAAGCGACCTGACGTTAAACCAGAAAAACACCTGTGTGGCACTGCGATACATGTAAGCAATCAAGGAATTCTGGCCGGTGTTGTCATATGTACACCTTAAACTCTTTAGACAAAATAAAACAATTTAAACACTTTTCCATTCTGTAATACCTTTTTGTACAATTAATTGAAGAACATTTACGACGGACTATGTTTTAAACAACCCGAAAAAACATATGGAATAGTAATAGCCACGTACGTCACTAGGTTAAATGCCAATGACCTCTTGACGCCTTACATCGGCTGAGCGAAGTAGTTTCATATAGCGCCGAACGCTTGCGTTCTGTTAGTTGAAGACCAACCAGCGGCCAGATACGTTGTGTCTCGTCGATCACCAACACACTCTCAGCATTCCGCTCTGTTTTTTCGGTTTACGCGTGTATCTTGCCCGCCCATAAATAATCTTTGAATATTGTTTTTATTGACGCGTTCCTTCTGGACGTCAACTTTCGTCGCGTGTAAGAAAATCTAATAATCTGTAGTAGTATAATCTGTATTATTGTATTTTCAAAAGCTAACTATAGGTTCTGTTCCACTATTACTGTGTGTACAAGTGTTTCCAGGAGTGGTCCCCATGAAAAAGAAAAAAAAACTGATTGTGTTTGTGTCTGGATTTCCTCGCTCTTTAGGTATAAAGATAAATACAAGTAGGTAGAAAATAATTCATTTCTATAATTTTATATGGAATTTCAGTTTTACATTAAGTTTGGCAACATTGCCATTGGGTCTGGGTGATATGTTGTACAGTAGCGCGGACTGACCTGTGAGTAAGAGTGTTTGTTACCCCACTTTTAAAACGGTCGATTTAAAAAAAACAAAATATGTAGCGCTTCTCTAGGACACCCCAGGAGTCACCCATTTAAATATAATACGTCATTTCCATAAGACCCTGTAGATAGTGGCAAAGAAAAATACTTTTCTCACCAAGAACGAAACATCTACAAAATACACTTACAATTTCTTCCTCTGCTTTAGCCAACACACGGCACCTCTCATAATTTCTAATCACAGTTTTCGTATCGTTTAAAAGCTCCTCTAAGACAACTGCGTGGTTTTTCTCGGGAACAGCCAGCGGATTCGCTAAAAGCCTCAAACCGTGCAGGCCTTGTAAAACAATGGACAACGCTTTCTCCTTGGTTATTTTCGTACCTTTATACGACTCGGACCGGGCCTGGTGCTCGGCTATTTCCGATTTAAGACGATCCATTTCTCCAGATTTTCTAAAAAAATGTACAAAAAAAGTGTGCGTTCTGATTGCCTGCATAAAAAGCTTTGTTTATTCCGATCCGTCGCGAAGTTTATGCTGGTTATTGCTACGAATTTAAAATTAAACCTCGTCGACTACTGTCGTTTTCAAAAAATACCGATGTCTTGAGCATTATACAACGTGTCCAAGATAAGGAGGGCCAGCACAGGCTCCCGTGAAAAGGAAAAACCTAGTAGAGTACCTTGCTAGGTTGTTGCTTAGCATCGATTTTATAAAAGCTCTCCACTCCCTCTATCGACTGGTATGAACAGTTTTTTAAAATTCGAATACTTAAACGATTTATTGTAAATCGAAAAACCTAGTCAAATGTAAATTTTAATATAATATTAACTTATTTTGTGTTTCCTGAGAAACCATCAAAAATCAGTTACTAGGTTTTTCCTTTCCACGGGACAGGGATCTCGGAAACCGTAAGAGATACGAAGTCGGTTAAATGGAGGTAAGGCTGCGCATTTATGTGCCTAATAATATGCCGTTTAGAAAGTTTTAAAATTCCGAGTAGTTCCGGAGATATCCGGAAAAACCCGAAACTCTGAAAAATCGTTTCATTGTTTTCCTGGGTTTTTTTTGAGATCGAATTCTAAAGTAAATTGCACTTTTGCATTGCCACTTTTTCCGCTCTATCTAACGGCGTTAATTGTTTTGTAATCCGACGAGTCGTCTTCGAAGGGCCATTATCAACTTTCTTTTTTTCAATACGGTCCTATTTTCCTGATATTGGAATTTAAGAGCTTTTTCTCCCGAATGCAACGATGTATGACACATTGCGGTTTAATGACATTTCGAGGGTTTTTTGAACACCATCAGGAAATTTTGGGATACGGTCCTGTATTTCTCCTAATTTTATAAATAATATCTCATAAGTAAGCTCTAAATCTTTTACTTATGTTGAACTAGTTCAATAAATAACAAATAATTTAATAATAAACCACAAATAAGTGAACAAAAATCATACCAAAACAGTAATAAAACGAACAACGAAAAAAGTAAGGAACTACATAATCAGGTGTTCAAAATGATTTCCGTTATTCTCTAAGCACAAATAACATCTTCTAACTGCCACATAACAGTTTTTTCAGATAAAATAAAACATGCGATAGAATATCAAACTTTTCAGCATTTGTAAAATTATGTTCCATATTTTCTGGAGAATAGAAAACCTCTTAAAACGCTCTCAAACGATCACAATGGGAATGTCAAGTGAAACAAATCACGCGTCACCATCTTAATTTTTTTGTTTCAAGCGCCTACATTTCTTTTAAATCCCGAATCAACAGAAGTTTGAAATAATGTTTTTGTATTTCGTTCACTTATTTGTGGTTTATTATTAAATTATCTGTTATTTATTGAACTAGTCCAACATAAGAAAAAATTTAGAGCTTACTTATGAGATATTATTTAATATAAAAATTTCCTGATGTTGTTAAAAAAACCCTCGAAACGTCATTAAATCACAATGTGTCATACATCGTTGCATTCAGAAGAAAAAAAGCTCTCAAATTCCAATATCAGAAAAACAGGACCGTATTTAAAAAAAGAAAGTTGATAATGGCCCTTTGAAGACGACTCGTCGGATTACAAAACAATTAACGCTGTTAGATAGAGCGGAAAAAGTGGCAATGCAAAAGTGCAATTTACTTTAGAATTCGATCTCAAAAAACCCCAGGAAAACCATAAAACAATTTTTCAGAATTTCGTTTCTTTCCAGATATCTCCGGAACAACTCGGAATTTTAAAACTTTCTAAACGGCATATTATTATTAGCCGACTTCGTATCTCTTACGGTTTCCGAGATCCCTGTACTGGCCGCCCTTATCTTGGACACGTTGTACAGTCAGAAACAAAAGTTACTTTTTTATCCTTAACTTCTGAACACACTGTGGAAAAATTGAGCGGCAGAATTCAGCTTCATTATGTTTTCTTGTGAAGTGTGACCATTTCTCAACACTATGTTTTTTGCTTAACGTCATTATCTGCTTTTAAAAAGAATATACAAATTTTTGAAGGAAATATTGGTTACACGGATAATTTTCCTTGATCGAAATTTAGTTATAAATTTTATTAAATAACTTTCTGAATGGCACTTACTGTTCGGCTTCCCGCGTTTCCGAGTACTTATACCCGTCCAGCTTCATCCTTAAGGCGTCCAAATTTTTCTCGATTCTTTTCTTTTCGCCTTCCGATCTGTTCCTCAATTCGTTGAGTCTTTCCTCGGTTTCCCTCTGGCCCAGAAAGCGGTCGAGCACTTCTTGAGTTGTGGTGCCTCCCGTCGCTCTTTTGAGCAAATCGAATTCCTGCGATTTGAGTTCGACCGGATGCGGCGGCGTCGAAACTTTTTCCTCTTCAACATCCGCCTCGGCTCCCTCCGGTTCCGGTCTTAGCGGAAGCTTGCCGCTAATAAACAGTCTCTTTTCCAGTTTCTCCAATTCAGTCTAAAAAATTCGGTAAAAACTTTACAATAAACAGACGGGCACCTCTCAGCGGGTTTTAGATCAAGTGTTGGAAAAAATACGTCATCGTCCCTTACCACTTACCTTCCGCTCGCTTACTAAACGACGACCCTCGGCGGCCTCTCGCTCCCTTTGGTTAGCAGCGGAGGTGGCTAATTTTTCTTCACGTAACAGATGGCCCCTGGCGATTCCTCGTCGTCTTGTAGCTTCTTCCATTATCTAAACAATATTACATAATTGGTGAGAAAAAAACTGCGACACGGTAAAATAATAAATGTATTTTGAAAAATACCTTTTGCAATTTTGCAACATCTCCGCCTTGAGTTTGCAACTCGTCCTCCAAAGCGTTTATCCTGCTCTCAAATTTCGCCGCATCGTCCTTCAACGATTTCCTAATGTCCGCGTATTTCAGCTTAATATGAGCCGCCTCCCGGATCTGAACTTCCACGGCGTGTATGTTGTTTTGTAGTTCGCTTACCGACTGAAAATTTTACTATTTTTTGACACAATGGTACACCAAATACACACGGACACTTACTTTTGTAACCGGTCTTTCCACTTTTCTTATTAGTTCTTTCTTATCCTGTCTAGTTGACAATTTGTGGCTTTCAATACCTAATTCTGTGATATATCTTCTTCTCTAAAATATAATACAGGGTGTCATTTGAGATCTTCCCATAATATTAAAAATCACACAAATTTTATTGGGAATGGGGACGCCTTTAAAGAGTACTTGCAACCTCCGTGGTTCAACCCCCCGGGAGGGGTAGAGGTTACCCTTAAAATCTTAAATGGGAAGGGGGAGGTGGCATATCATTTTAACAGTTTCAAAAATACCATTATTTATTATTTTCTAATTAGTAGTTTCCAAGAAATCGCGTTCCAGCCCAAACCTGGACATTCCCCTCTATTTCGAAGGCAAGAATCGCCACTGTAGCTGCAAATTTTATAATTACTGGTGAAAAGTTGTTGGGTTTTGAAGGAGGAATAGTTTGCAATTTAAACCACCCCCCCACCCCCTCAACCCCGGCCGCGGGTGGGGGTAAGTTAAGATTTTCAAATGGAAAAAACCCCATATTTTTTATTGGCGTATCGTGTTCTCCGACCAAATCTTTTGTCGGATCTACAAACTAATAATAAAATCATGAAAATCGCATAAAAAGTATAAAGTATAAATTATCAAACTAGACCAAAGTTTCAGGATGGCCGAATTTTATGTCGGCGAGTTTATATTTAGAAGAATTTTTACTAAAATACGAATACCTTGTACTATATTTATTTAACTTACTTTCGTACCTTTCTCAATTTGTATCGAAGTAAATCCAACTTTTTACTTTGATCGATAATTTGTAAATCAATAAGTTCTTTTACTTCGCTGCAAGTTTTATCCGTCATGGGACCAACTATCTCTTCAATTCGCCTGAAAATAGTAGATAAGTTCTTGACAAAATGACGACTTTATAATAAGATATTTCCGAATTAAAAAAACAACGGAGTATAGTATTTGCAGAATTATACCGTTGATCTTTTGACTGCAATAAAACCCATTATCCCTTCGACCATAAATTAAATAAGGAAATCCCAAATTTTAAAACCTTTTCGAGCAGAGCCGGACCAGGTATACAAATTCAATTTATACCTATGCCTGATGCATATATAAATACAAAGTGATTTTTAATAATTTTAATCTTTAGTGGTTTTCCGGCGAGTAATTTTTAGTTAGGCTTATTAGTGGTAGAATGTGGCGTCCTTGGAATTGTGCTTATAGGGGGGCATCTTCAAGTGTCATTTTTAAAAGAACGCATTTATCTACCGATGCCAAACTAATAATTAAAAATGTGTATCAATCGTTGTTGAGTAGAAATTTTAATTCGATGGATACCTTAGTAGAGACGTCTACTTTGACAAAAACTCCTTTATCTTCGGTAAGAGACATGGTACTTCAACCTG
Source organism: Barypeithes pellucidus (assembly GCA_963991005.1). NCBI lineage: Eukaryota > Metazoa > Arthropoda > Insecta > Coleoptera > Curculionidae > Barypeithes > Barypeithes pellucidus. The sequence goes on along the minus strand of OZ022565.1, from coordinate 11,614,272 downwards.
TTAATCCTAGAAAAAATCGGAGTGATTCTGGCACATTTAGAAGCATTGGCGAAAATGACATGGATTTATTAAGAAGAAAGATTTACCAAATGTATGAGGCACAAACTGTACCCACTTTGATTTCCCTCAAAGAGCGGCTGATTAAAGACGAAACAAATATCTCTTGTAGCCTTTCAAGCCTTAGGAAAATATTGCGTAAAATGGGTTTTCAATATGCATCTGTAGTAGAATTAATTAAAAACGAAGTAAGAAAAATGTCTGCAGACAACTGGAAAAACTGTGTACAGCATGTACTTAAGGTGGAAAATTCTTGCAATTGTATGATTACAAATGTTCAACCCTTAATTATAAGTTTAGGCTTAGATGAAGATAGTGATAGTGATACAGAGTTAAATTTTGAATAAATTGCAGAATAGAATTTAATTAATTTTTATTGTACTTGTTATCCTAATAGTTATACTTTTAAATTATATTATTTTCAATTATCATTAATTGTTATCATTATTTTACATTTATTATAGGTACCTAAAACTAAAAATACCTATCTATTTATTTTAAATTATAAAAATAAATCATGTGGTGTGGTATACATTTTCAAGCCGGCCCTGATCCCATTTATTGAGCTTTGAAGAGGTTCAGGCGTATACAATAGGGTTTAATCAGGTAGTTTGTTTATGGCAGTAAGAGTCAACAGTATAATTCTGCAACAACTATAATTCCATTTTTTATCAATACCTATTTTTTATTCGATATTTTGCCACAGGGCTTTTACTTTGATGCAACAGTATAACCAATCCACTTATTTCTTTTTTAATTTTCAGAATTTCATCTGCGTTCGATTTCCTTTCGGCTTCGCAATCTTCAAATAAAGCTTTTCTTTGGCCCTCTAAAAATAAGAAAAAATTCAAATGGTTTTTAAAAAGGTAAAATGACCACGCCAATTCGATGCTTAACATAAGAACCCAGTCTATCGTATGTATTTCACAATCTCTGCCTCTCACCACTGCGGCGATAAGGGGCCTGCGAGACCCACCATGCTGGGAGGCCCTAGCTTCGAGGAAGGGGCCCCACGCTGCCTTGCAAATTATCTAATAAAAATATACTTGGCAAAATTTTGAAGGCGCAAATCCTCGCCGCCACTGCCTCTCACTATCTACATAATTAAAAGGTCTCAATTCGAAAACTTTCCATATAAATAATATTAAAAAATGTAGAGAAACATCAATTTTATTGTGGGAGAGGACACAAGGTGCACATGGGAAAAAAAAGGAATTCAAGTAATATAAATTAAACCTAAGTACCAGAAATAGTACTGAACATACCCGGCGTTAGTATTTATGTTAAGGGGAGGAATTACCTGATAATTGAATCTTCTTTTTAATTTCTAAAATGTTTTTGTTAAGTTCAGTCAGTTTTATCTCGTCATCCTTCTCCATTTTTTAATTACGATCAACTTTCCAAAACAATTACTAACACAAACTATATATTGATCAAACAAAGCGAATCTTGGATGTCTTGGAAACAACCGGTAAGCAGGGAACGATACTCTAACAGTGACGTGGCCACAGGGGGCGGTTTTAAAATAACAATAAATTCTAAACACTTAAGCTGAGGATCCCAAACAATACCAAATTAACAATCAGAGCCATCTATGTTGCATCAATTTAATTAAAAAATATGCCGGTTTTTGGCAGGTTAGAAAGCGACGAGAGTCATCAACTGTTCAATATTTCTTTTCGTGAAGTTTTAGCCGTTAATAATAAAGTTTTTTAGTTAATTTATCGATATTTAGATTGTCTGACATGTCGATTGGGGTATCAACAAGTTTCAGGAAGATCTGTGACAAAAACTTGAAAATTGTTCATATTTGAAATTGTTATTATTATTCTTACAACATTATTTTAACGCCATTTTTTCATAGCGTTTTCCAATCCTTTAACTTTACGAATCCAGTTTTAGATTAGAAAAAAATTAAGCATATTTCGCTAAACGTTCGTATAAAATAGTGCATATCTCTGTTTAAATGCCAAAAAGTTAGATTTTTTGACCCTATGCCAGTGGCGGTTCTTCCACAGGAGCACATGCGCACGTGCACCCCCCAAAACAAAACGAATAAAAAATATTAATTTATATTCATTGAATATTATTTATCGTATAAAGTCCCTAATATTTTATCGTACCGTCAAACTAAAAAAGTCCGACCCTCCCTAATATTTTATCATCCCGTCAAACCAAACTGTATAGATCCGGCAACCGTGCCTCTGTCGAGGAAAATGACGATTATGACTAGACTTGCTCGCACGTGCGATTAAGTAGTGCATTTTTTTTTTTTTTTTTTTTTTTTTTTTTTTGGACAGCCGATGAGAATCTGCACACAGACACCTCACAGACGCGGCTGCAAGGTAGTGTCGGGCTTAGCAACTTGTGGGGATTATACCTCCATCAACATCATCTTTTCTGAGGGAAAAGATCCGCCTCTGAGAGGCGGGCCGACCGACTAAGCTCACCGTTTGAGTCAAGTATAAAGCCGGGATAGCGGGACTATGGGGATTTAACATGGAAAAGTCGCAGAGTTTTTGTGTGCACCGCGCTGTTGTCTGTTCGTGCATCTAGTTAGAAATTCGAGCGTGTATGTTTTAATATTTTACAATTATATATTTATTAAGTTAAAATTAATAGTTTGACGGTGGACTATTTAAAAAATAACTTTAGCTCTTTGAGTTTGGAGCAAAAAATTGAAGTGAAGAATGCGGGAATACCTAAACCCGAAATTAATTTAACGCAGACCACAAAGGGTAAATCTAGGGACTCTATTAGGAAGTTTAAAAATTAAACATATGAAAAAAATTTATAGAGCGTATTCCAAACTTAATGAGGCTGTTATTGATCAATTTTGTACAATTAAAAACCGAATAATGGACTTTACGTTTAAGCACTATTGTGTAGGGTCGATAAATGTTGTGTATTTCGATAAATGATACCCTATATGATTTTAAACCATTTTATTTAAGGATTTAAACTAAAAAACACTGAAAATTATGAAGAATGCCAACTTGTCAGTCTCGTGGCTCGATTCGTTCTCGTCATAAAACAGTTAACTATTGTTCTCGTCTTGGTTGCGCCTAATGACGTAGCCATAGATGGCGTAGTGGTGTTAGACATCATTCGGTTTTCTTGATAACTCGTAGATGGCGGTAGTAGTATTGGACATCATCCGGTTTTCCTGATAGCTCGTAGATGGCTTTAGTAGTATTAGTAGTGGACTGTATAAATATTGTTACGAGGGTTGCATGCGACGACGTTAAGATCCGACACGTTAAGAAAACCTTTCTTATTTTCCAAAAGTTGTATTTCCTTGTGTAAAATTAAAAAATAAATAAAAATATGTTTTACCTAATTTCTTATTACTTTTTTTCTTTCTACATTTAAAACGCCTAGAAAGTAATTGTTTGGTCGTTACACAAAAATAAAATTTTAAAAATAATTTCACGATACTTGGGAACTATCATAGGTCACGAGCCGCCACTGCCCTATGCCCTTTAAATCGAAAATCAGTTAAACCCACTCGCCAGGCTTTATTTTCCATTTGCTCAAGCCTTTATGATAATTATTAGTACCCACCGACCTATAACTATGGATACGTACATCTTATGTGATGCACAGTAAAAAGTTAAATTTTATGAGTGAAAAATGGGTCGGTGCGCACGGTTTACCGGTCATATTTTTAAAGGTTTCTCGTCGGTTGTCTTGCGCACAATGTTCTCGCCGTCATATAGGCAACCCCGCCGGATTGTTGCCGGTTTGGTTGCCGACCAAAGACGACCGTCCAGAACCGAAATCAGTCGTAACGATGTAACGATATTAAAAATCTATCGATACGTGGACCCAAACCTTGGCTACGCTACTGCTCAATGATGAAAACTTATAAACAATATCGTAACGGTAACGATTTTCTTTTATTTCTTTGAAGGTTAGAGACAATGCTGTATCATGAGTGATAGACGTGTTTTGGACTTCCATTGTCTTTATTTCATTTAAATCACAACGTTTCAACTGGTAAGTATCTCCAGTCGTATTCAGGTGAATACTTCAGTCTAGTCGTCTTCAGGTGAATACTGATACAGTATTCACCTGAAGACGACTGGAGATACTTACCAGTTGAAACGTTGTGATTTAAATGAAATAAAGACAATGGAAGTCCAAAACACGTCTATCACTCATGATTTTCTTTTACTTGGTTTATTATGTCAATGCGGGATTTCTTGCATGTAACATCAAACATATTTTACATAAAATATATTTTTCAAATTAAAGCAATTACAGACATTTCGGGGTTAGACACTGGCCTAAAAGTATCGCCATGCCACTCTAGGTAACAAAAGAATTACCATTACCAGTTTTGTAATATTTATTAAGGTCTCCGCAAAAGAAAAAGAAAAAAAGTTTCTCGCCTTATCGGTTATCGAACTCTCTTAAGTGAATCTAGCAGCTACCGTCTTGGCGATTACTATTCAGTAGTCGCTTGAGCATTAATATTCCAACTAGTGCGACCAGCGAGTCACAACCATACACAACCATTAACAAAATTCAACATAAATGCAATCATACACATTCCTATTCATAATTTCGCTATAACCTCTCTCTGCCAGTGCATCTTATAACTTGCCCAGGGCAATTCTTCAATCCAACACGAAGACCAAGCCGTCATTGGCCAGGAACTCTGAGGGCCCCGAAGAAGGGATCGCATTCCTACATGCGGCAACAAAAAGTAGTACCTAGGAAGGTTCTCACGCAAGTTTTGTGCCTTGTACAAGGCTAGTTTTTGATTTCGAGCGACGAAAATGTATTTCTTCACAGCTAAAAGATGTTTTTCTTGAAGACGATTTTTCAAAGCTTTGCAACGCGAGCGAAAACCCATGAAAAGCTACTGGTCCTGCGCGTATGAATATCTAGACGACCTGGGCGGCCATTTTGGTTTCGGCGTTCAACTGTTTCCCCCCACTTTAATCGTGCTTTCGACGCTGCAGAGAGCGTATGTTTGACCTTTTGAGCGCGCGCGCTGGTCAAATCATTTGTTTTTTTGACTTCTGTCGCGAATTTTTCACTCAAAATTCATGATTTTGACTCATATTGAGTCGCAACTGACGGGACAATGCATTGGACTTGATAATTACTTTCTCGGAGCTGTGTTTAACGCGAAAGTTAGTGCCAAAACGACTTCTTAAGCGCATTAGTGGTATTTTGCAACAGGATATAAGTGGATATTTATTATTAAGAGGATATAGCAAAGTGTAGTGCCCCATGAGGGGGAATATATTGCCAAAATGTGGATTAAACACGTCAAGAAGAAGGAAGACTTTTGGATTATAACTGTTGGAGTTTTCTTGACGATTTTTGGGATATTCGTTCAGTCAACAACAGGTGTGTGATTTTGAGCTCTCGTTCTTAATTAATTTGTATAAAACTAGTTGTAACAAATTAAAAACATGGAAAGTTATCCATAAACTATATAAGAAGACCATATTTATTATTGCATGTCGAAGAATAAGCGACATTTTTCTTGTAAAACAATTCCGCGCTAGTAGGTAATTGGATAATACTTAGTTTTCCCTTCTTCCCTTTTTGGGCGACCCACTATGCAGAAATAAATAAAATGAGAGAAAGAAACCAATCGAAATGAAAGAAACTGTACGGGGAAAACTTACCTATATTCGAAATAATAATGAAAAATTAGTTTAATGCTGTTTGATAAATGAAAATGGTAGAGCCAGTTTTGTTAAACTAGAATTACTGAAGAAACAGAGCAAAATCGAAACCAGGCATAGTCAAGTGAGGGTCGAATTCGCGCGATTAATGTTCCGCGCCATGCGCTTCTGTTTTAACGGCTGTAATATTCGCTCTAACATCATGTCAAAAAATCGTGTTATCGCTACAGACAGTAGTGTCAATATCCTCGTATTAAAAGTCAATTAGTAAATTTAATTGATTTATTTAAACGAATGGTGATAATCCGAGGGATCACTTATGGGTAATTGGTTAAATTATAATAAGTAAATAAGAAATATTGATATTAAGCTATTAAATTCATTAATAAAAACTCCATAATCGATCATTTATGGGATAAATATAACTGATTGGCTTTATTTTAATTTGGGTAATATACTTTAAACATACAATCACTTTTTACAACATAGAGGAATTTTTATTCTATACTTTAAAAGGTATTTGACAAAAAAACGGACACCATAAGCCTTTGCTGTTTTAACTATTGGTTCGAAAATGGTCATTAAGTTGTTCTCGAACCTCACGGGGGTTCCTTAACCCCTAATAACGTTAATTATGGCATGTTATGACATCGACTTTGTCTAGAACGCCACCGGATGACCTGGCTGTACGCCCGGCAACACTGTAGGACGCTTGGGTGAACCTTTGCGAGCTACCTAGACCTAAAAACCACCCTTGTGGAGAGAGGGTCGCTCTTATTATGGGGTCTTAGGAAAACCGTACAATGCGACTCAGACACATAATTTTTAAGCCAAGCTGATTGTTAAAAATGTTGTGATAAGATTTAATGATTTCCTGGGTCGGTCCCATTGTGTCGACAAGAGCTTGGCAATAAACAAGTGAAGTATGAAGGGACGGACTAAGGAAAACAAGTAATGATATGATTATATTAATGTAATCAAATGAAATAACATTTTTTTTAAATATTACTAGTCATATTTATTTACATTTATAATGTCATTCTATAGATAGTTCTGTTTCGCTATCGCTATCCTCATCAAAATTAATGATAATTGGATTAATTATACGATCCAGACTAATATACGAATTTTCTACAGTTATTACGTGACGGACTGAATTTTTCCAACTACCTGGGGGAATATCATTAAAGCATTTTCGTATTAATTCTACAACACTAGAACTTAAAGTCGGAGAAATATTTTCAGACCTAACCAGTGATTTTAACTGGTGCCACATTGCTCTATGGGGTTAAAAATGCAATAATAGGGTGGGAGCCGTAGCACTGTATGTTAAATTTCTTCTGCCAATGTGTCACAAACATATACTTTTTTTATACAAAATGTCTTTAAAACTAAAAGATCACTTTTTTTATAACTTTCTTCAAAATATATATCATTCGCCGCCATGTAGTTCTGAATCTCCAATTTTGTATTATTTGAGCTTGGAGCTTTACGTAATTGGCGACTGTGATAGCTCGCATTGTCCATTACTATCACGCTATTCTGATGAATGTTTGGTAAAAGACAATTCTTGAACCATTCCTCAAAAACTAACAAATTTTACCACAAAAAGATATTTAAATATAAATTAAGCAACCTAACCTACCTGATGTGCCTATATTTAATTATAATTATTACAATCCGGTCCTTTCCACATAATAATAACAAACGGTCATAAACAATGGGATGGCCCCAGGTACTTTTACTGCATCATTAAGTTATATCCATTTTTCGTGAAACAATCTTTACGTAGTTTTATTTAACGGCGGCTTTAACGCGAGGTGGTAAGGTAAACGCAGCTGCGGCAGCTTCATTAACGAAAACTCCTTTGTCTACAGTGAAAAAAAAAGTATGTAGTGCAATATATCAAAGAAAATCGTTTCTAACCAATGTCATTGAAGTCGAAAATTCGCCACCATGGCTGGCCCTTCAACACATCTTGACCCAATATGACACACAATAAATATACCAACTCGAACGATCCGAGCAAATTACCCTAAGAAACGGACCAAGCCCTTGGGCATGTATAATTTTTACCTTCCGTAATATTTTGTTGGGGCCCAAAGTACACGGCGGCTGAATGTAGTTCCATGCATCAGGAAAACATCTGTCAAATTGACATGTAGGCAATTAAAGGTCGGGGGAGAGATAGAAGACGTTATTTTTGTGGTCTAAGTTGATGATTGTAGGGTAAGATGTCCATTTGTCGTTGACAAAACAGGTCTTTCGTCGAAGACGGTTGAAGTGATAACGATTTCGGGTGATGGAACCGTTCATTCTAGGGCAATTATTAAGTGAAGAAAGTTTATCCATATGGAAATTCGACTTTAATACTGATAAAGTAATATTGGCAAAAACTGGTCGCTTGAAATTTATGCTATATCGCACAACAACAATTTTAATTGCAGATCTTGTTAAAAATTTAACTCTGCACTTGATACATAGCGCAAGGAAGGCAGGCGTGTCGTGAGGCGTTCTTCGGAGAAAGCCTGAGAATGTAACTGTCGATACCGGCGACCAGTTGCGATATCAGATGAATCTTCTTGCTCTCCTTATACAAGATGAGTCACAAACATATGAATCGAAAGATATATAGTATGTCCAACGATATGGTCTATATTGTCATTATTTTAAGTAATTTCTGTATTCTTGTTAAATGCTTTTATGAATTGGCACATTATCCGGGTCTTTTTGGATCAACGACGAATAAAAAGGAACCTAAGACATGTGCACTGAGCGAAATTTCGAGTTGATATAACTCAAATATGAGTTGTCCTAGACCGAAGCGTGTTGCTAATAGGAGACAGCCCAGACCTCTGAATTACGGCAACCAAATCGAAGAAATTGCATCAACTCACTATTCATAAGTTATGATAGCACAGAAGATGGGTTATCAGTATGTGAATTGTGATGCGTTACTAGTCGGGCTAGATTAATTCATGATTCGAGCTATCAAAACTTGTCATTTAAGTTGTTCTAGCTTACGATGGTGGCTGGAATAACTCACTCTTTGGGCTACCAGACTCCAAATTTTGGACTACCAGTACCTAAATTGTGGACTATCGGAAATCAAAATATTTCTTTGATTTAACGCCTGCATATTGTGGACTTCAAATGCCTCTTGTTTTTTCAAGATATGACATTTTTGTTGTATATTAAAAAAAATATAATCGAATGAATTATAGAGAGGAGAGGCTAAGAAACCATGCGGACGAAGTGATGACGATTGCTTATAAATAATAATGCTCCATTGGAATAATAACAATTTATATGCATCTCCCTCCTGCCCCTTCATTTTACGCCAACTGACCAAAATTATGCAAAACACAAATTTTCAAGCACAGAGAACAAAGATGGAAAATTCCGCAAACGGCGCAACGGCCAACAGGTGTTTATACGCGCGATCGAAGGAGAATTGACAAATAGCAAAGGAATGAACCACGCCAAACCTGCACGAACACGAATTCGGAACTTTTCGTGACCTTACGATCTTGCGATTTACCCTCGATATGGGCTTTTGGAGCACGTTTCCTGAATTATTCCAACTCAAAATAATTTACACATGGTTATGAGTTAAAATAATGCACGTCCGGGTTAAAACGACATTTTATAATCAATTAGTAAGTTTTCCCAACCCAGAAATTGAGTTCAGGTAACTCATAAAATAGTTACAAGATGAAGAATTGTGGTGATCCCAAATATGTTTAAAATGTTGATAAAAAATCTCTTTCTGGGTTGAGGCGAACCAAAAGAACCTGAATTACTGTAGCGTTTTTAAATAATTTGTGATAATTCGTAGGCTCAGTTAGAACAACATAGAGAGGTGGGTTGAGGTAGCTCCAATTTTGTAACCCACGACATTGGTAAATGCATTTTTGTCAGTGTGTAAACAGGAAACCGAAGACAAAATAGTAGTCAGTCATGAAGATGGCATATTTTAAATAAGAAACTATAGATTATGATGAAGGTAATTTGGATAGAGATGTTACGAATGAAGAGGAATACAAAATGCTACTATGAAAATAGGGGATCTTATCCAAACGTTGAAGGAATAGAACTAAATTAGAGAGCCGAACATATGGAAATGTGGGTGTTTTTTTGTATTGATTAGGAAGCTAGCTGGGGATAAACGAAAGAGGATTACCAGAAAGATGATCATGTTGTTATCCCATTAATGTATTACGCGATGTGTGCCAGATTCTTGTAAATTTCAGATTAAAGATTCGATATTGGCAAGAGAAACGTCTACGCAGGTCCAGACCATTAAAATCCTAGCAAAAAAGTATTTTGTAGTTGTATATAATATACAGGGTGTTCCTTAATGACGTGCTCATATTTCAGGGTGTGATTCCTTAGGTCATTTTATAAAGAAAAGTTCATATGAACATATGTCCGCAATGACTTAAATTTTTTGCTACAGGGTGTTGAATTTTTATGTTTTAAATGGTTATTTTTTAATATCTCCGAAAGTACTTTAGATATTATTGTCAATTTTGGTATGTCTTAATAGGATATAGAAACACAAATTTTAGTTAGAAAAGTTATTCAATTGTTCCACCAGTGGCGTCCCTGCAATCATGTCATCTGATATTTTTTACAAAAAAGATGGTACGCCACTGACATTTTTCCATGTGGATATATTTTCTGATTAGCCTGGTTAATTCTACATGAAAACGGTCTCTTGAGTTTTTATCGTTAGACGCACCGTTCTTGATTAAAACCACTGAATTCATATTGAACCTTATTATTAACATTGATAAAATAATTAATGATAAATTGTGTTTTATAAAAATTGTTGGAAATGGCCACCTTCACTTAAAAGGCATGCTTCCGCCCGTCTTCGCATCGAATTGCCCATTCCAACAATTTTTATAAAACAAAATTTATCATTAATTCTTTTATCAATGTTAATAATAATGAGTTTCAATATGAATTTAGTGGTTTTACTCAAGAACGGTGCGTCTGAAGAGAAAAACTCAAGAGACCGTTGTCATGTAGAATTGACCAGGCTAATCAGAAAAAATATCCACATCGAAAAATGTCAGTGGCGTACCACTTTTTTGTAAAAAATATTAGAGGATATGTTTGCAAGGACGCCACTGGTGAAACAATAGAATAACTTTTCTAACTAAAATTTGTGGTTCTATATCTTATTAACACATACACACATACAAATAATATCTAAAGTACTTTCGGAGATATTAAAAAATAACCATTAAGGAACACCCTGTATAAAGATCTAACACATGACATAACAAACCTGGGAAGATGTGCTTCGCTGAGAAACATTTTAATCAATATTTCCTAATCATTTGTGAAGTAGGTAATCGGTTTTGTAATACTACATCATATTTCTCGAAAAAATTAAAAGCAGATATACAAAATGGTCTACTTTCCAATAAATATCCTCTTATATAGAAAGGTGCAAGTAATCTTTTTTTAATTCACCAGTATAATCCCATCCATCAAGAAAATTCCCTCGGACTTGTTTCAATACTCGACTACTTTCCTTCCTTCTGTCACTACTATGCTGTCTCATTATAATTATTTATTTACATGTTCTTTTTATCGAAGAGTTTTACGCGTGGAGGTACAGGAGAATTAAAGATATGGGAGATTTCTTCGGCGATTATACAAGAATAACGGACCCGTACGAGGAGCTGGTTACGACGTAATTATCTACTCTCTGAAGGACAATAGATTAAGAAATTGTTAAGGTTTTCTTTTAATGTCTAATATGAAAGGGGAACATGCAATTTGTATAACGTTTGAGCATCGTGATATTCTGATGGATACATTTTTTCTTTGGTATATACAACGTGTCCAAGATATGGAGGGCCTGTACAGGGATCTCGGAAACCGTAAGAGATACGAAGTCGGTTAAATGGAGGACATGGAGGTAAAGTTGAGCATTTACGTGCCTAATAATATGCCGTTTAGAAAGTTTTAATATTCCGAGAAGTTCCGGAGATATCTGGAAAAAACGAAATTCTGAAAAATCGTTGTATTGTTTTCCTGGCTTTTTTTGAGATCGAATTCTAAAGTAAATCGCACTTTTGCATTGCCACTTTTTCCGCTCTATCTAACAGCGTTAATTGTTTTGTAATCCGACGAGTCGTCTTCGAAGGGCAATTATCAACTTTATTTTTTTTAAATACGGTCCTGTTTTTCTGATATTGGAATTTGATAGCTTTTTTTCCGAATGCAGCGATGTTTAATGACGTTTCGACGGGTTTTTGAACAACATCAGGGAATTTTGGAATACGGTCATGTATTTCTCCTAATTTTATAAATAATATCTCATAAGTGAGCTCTAAATTTTCACTTATGTTGGACTAGTTCAATAAATAACAAATAATTTAATAATAAACCAGAAATAAGTGAATAAAATACAGAAACATTAATTCAAACTTCTGTTGATTCGGGATTTAAAAGAAAAGTAGGCGCTTGAAACAAAAAAATTAAGATGGTGACGCGTGATTTATTTCACTTGACATTCCCATTGTGATCGTTTGAGAGCGTTTTAAGAGGTTTTCTATTTTCCAGAAAATATGGAACATAATTTTACAAATGCTGAAAAGTTTGATATTCTATCGTTTTATTTTATCTCAAAAAATGTGGCAGTTAGAAGATGTTATTTGTGCTTAGAGAATAACGGAAATCATTTTGAACACCTGATTATGTAGTTCCTTACTTTTTTCGCTGTTCACTTATTTGTGGTTTATTTTTAAATTATTTGGTATTTATTGAACTAGTCCAACATAAGTAAACAATTTAGAGCTTACTTATGAGATATTATTTATAAAATTAGGAGAAATACAGGACCGTATCCCAAAATTTCCTGTTATTAGATTTTTTTAGTACTATATCCTAACTAAAACTAGTGTATTTTTGTTATGTTATGTTTATTTGTACATACATATACATGGTAATAATTTTGCATTTACATATTACCTAATAACAAATTTCCCAAGGGCGGACACCTCTATTAGGCGGACACATTTAGACGATGTCCACCTAAGGGAGGTTTCACTGTAATTTAATTATTTATTTGTAAGTTAGAACAGAACAAACGCAGAAATAAATAAATAAAAATTCGTTAACGTTAATTTTTGGCAATATTTGCTGGTGTTTGCTGTATTACCTGAACTATGAGAGTTTCGTGGTTTTGCCATCACGATTAATTGAATAGCTTAGGATTGGCTGACCAAAATGGATTCAAACTTGGCACATGGGTTTGCCATGCCGGCCTCTTCAAGAAGTTATAATGCAGTTTTTCCATAAAACGTACAGGGGGACCAATATTCAGCGACATCAGAAATTAAATTGGATTTCCAATGTGCAACTCAACGATACCCATAGATTACGTGGGCAAGCAAGTGAAGACGCTTTAAAATAAAATTAGCAAAAAATTATCTAGCCTAAGAAAGCAACGTTTCACACACTGCCGAGCGGAAACTGTACCGGGTGTTACACTTAGCGGAGCACGTCATTCTTTTATGTTCAGATTTGCCTAATTTACGCAATCATTAATTTTAATAAATTAATAGTAACAATTTATAATTATTACGAAGAATTGTTGTTATTTATAGTAGGATTAGTCAAGCGTTGTGGTTTCGAGAATTTTCGTGGGAAAAATTTAATACAATTTGTTTTGTATTTGTGTTTTGAATACCCGTTGGTATTTGAACGACTTCCGTAAAGCCTATTGGGAATAGTTCACTTTCCGATATCTTCGGCATCAAAACTGGTTTGGAAATAATTAAATAAAAACTTTCGGTGTAAAACTAGAGTAACGAAATATAACCGGGATTTAAGTATCACTCGATGCGTAACCACATTGATATAAACAGGCTAATACCATCTGCAATTATGTCCCCGCTATGGGCATCGAAGGGGGCGTTGTGAGTTTGCGCTGTTCGGACATTTCCTTGGGAAAGTAAACATTCGACAGGACCGGATATCAACTTTTTTCATGTACATTTCACTGGTTAGTTAGGAAAAATATTGCAATCAAAATTTCGATTAGTTCGATTTAAGACAGCGTCCCATGCATACGATTTCACCCGACGGTGCCCTGATTGGTGTAAACATTTGGTGCCAAATTCCGTCCGAATATTTGTAACAATCGACACGATGAGCTTTATTTTAACTTTCATCCGACGTCGTATGTTTCTTAACCTTACTTTTTTGTAAACCAAAAATTAAGATTGAATGACTATATTGACTATTTTGGGAATTATTATCAGCTACTAATGCACCAAGGTAAAAATACATTAATTTTAAGGTTAGGTAGTGACCACATATATATTATATTGTATACGAGTGACACTCTCTTCTTTTTTTACAAGCTTTTTAGTGAAATTCGGTTCCGAAGATCGGATAATGTGATAAGCAAAATATTTTCCTATATATATGTACATACCTGAAATACTTTATACCTGGTATTGATCCACGACTTTTGCAAAAAAGCACCACGCACTTGTGTCTTTTCATCTTAAACAAAACAAGCCACCAATAACCTACCAAACAGCGAATCGCATCATCACAAATTAAAAACTCCTTTACAAAAATTGTTGTTAGGTAATGAAAGTTTATAAGCTCTAATATACCGACAACAATGTGGATGAACCACTTTTTCTGTAATTTGAAAAAGCATCCAGAACCAAAGATGGCGACGAATAACAACAAAAAAATAATGTCGTGCCGGCTCTGACGCGATCGATACAATTTCCACCTTACTGCGCAAACTCAATAGGACCGCGCCATCTCCCATAGCGGGGAAACTTTCCAGTCCATAAACCCGCCTAAGAGGGTGGGGTTGGTAAAAAAAAATTAAATCCTCTATTTTTTACCTTGAAACTTAGGGAAGATAGAAAGGCTAAGGGGGGATTTGGACCCCCTGGCTGCCCTAGTGACAATCAAAACATATTATTTTATTTTGTCAACAGACAAGCGTTGCAGGTGATCTTTTTTAGAAATCTGGCTCTATCGGGGGAACACTTTTTAGAAGTAACGGAAATAAACATAATTTCAACCTCCCCCTGTATGATATCAAATCGATTTTCCACGGGGATCGAATACGTGTGGTTCCCTTAAACTACCACCAAAATTTCAACTTTCCATGAATTAAGACCACACATTTACAAGTGGTTAATTAATATTAAGGTAATGTTTTGGGGGAATATTGGACATGGGGGAATATTGGACAGAAATAACTTTTTTATCTCGGAAATTGTAAGAAAGTGATAAAGAAATATTATTACAACTAAAAGGTGATTCTAAAAACTCAATAATATATGGGGTGTTCCAAAATAACGATTTCACGCAACAATTTTTCGCTAGAAGTGGCAACGACGCAGACAAATTTTTAAACGATCCCTAATACCCGTTACCATCGTGAACCGCCCTGTATATGTATATGAAATACGAGTTTATAAAAATGATATAAAATCTGTTTATATCTGCAACACAATGCGTCCTTGAATAACGCAGATGTTTCAATTTTAAATTCGCGTTGGTGTTTGCTTACTTGTACAGATAACCGTATACGTTCGTTTTTTTCGCTCCTTGGATCACATAAAGCTTTAACAAAGACGTCCAGATGTAATTTATCTTATAAAAATAGGCAGAAGAAAAACGTGCATGAAATAACACATCAATATAATATACAGGGGAAATGTGGGAAATCTCGCGGATATGAAGAAAACAAGTGAAACGAGTACTGCAAGTTCATATAAACTTTTTTTGTATAGGCCTCCTCTTCGGAGATATGGGCTCCCAAGGAGATCCAATGGAATCAAGCTTTTTACACATAATTATTGAACCACCAGGTAAAGATTGTTTCAAGAAAAATGGATATAACTTAATGACTGCCGTAAAAGTACCTGGGCCATCCCATTGTTTATGACCGTTTGTTATTATTATGTGGAAAGGACCGGATTGTAATAATTATAATTAAATATAGGCACATCAGGTAGGTTAGGTTGCTTAATTTATATTTAAATATCTTTTTGTTGTAAAATTTGTTAGTTTTTGAGGAATGGTTCAAGAATTGTCTTTTACCAAACATTCCTCAGAATAACGTAATAGTAATGGACAATGCGAGCTATCACAGTCGCCAATTACATAAAGCTCCAAGCTCAAATAATACAAAATTGGAGATTCAGAACTACATGGCGGCGAATGATATATATTTTGAAGAAAGTTATAAAAAAAGTGATCTTTTAGAAGACATTTTGTAAAAAAAAAAGTATATGTTTGTGACACATTGGCGGAAGAAATTGGACATACAGTGCTACGGCTCCCACCCTATTATTGCATTTTTAACCCCATAGAGCATATGTGGCACCAGTTAAAATCACTGGTTAGGTCTGAAAATATTTCTCCGACTGTAAGTTCTAGTGTTGTAGAATTAATACGAAAATGCTTTAATGATATTCCCCCAGGTAGTTGGAAAAATTCAGTCCGTCACATAATAACTGTAGAAAATTCATATATTAGTCTGGATCGTATAATTAATCCAATTATAATTAATTTTGATGAGGATAGCGATAGCGAAACAGAACTATCTATAGAATGACATTATAAATGTAAATAAATATGACTAGTAATATTTAAAAAAAAATGTTATTTCATTTGATTACATTAATATAATCATATCATTACTTGTTTTCCTTAGTCCGTCCCTTCATACTTCACTTGTTTATTGCCAAGCTCTTGTCGACACATTGGGACCAACCCAGGAAATCATTAAGTCGTATCCAAATTTCGTGAAACGTACTTTACATATTATTAAAACCTCAAAACGCTTAAACCCTCAAAATCGGGGAATAAAAAAATTGAATCCTTCAAAAGTAAATTTGTTGACTGTTTCCCTAT
This sequence comes from Barypeithes pellucidus, assembly GCA_963991005.1. Lineage (NCBI taxonomy): Eukaryota > Metazoa > Arthropoda > Insecta > Coleoptera > Curculionidae > Barypeithes > Barypeithes pellucidus. Next base: position 11,597,647 of record OZ022565.1, on the reverse strand, counting down.
CTTAAAGTGCATAAAATAGTAATAAAATCTTTGTTTTGACAAAATAATCAATTAAGAAGATGGGAATAACAGTAATTAATTCTTGGGTCATCAACAGCTGCTATAACAATTCTTAAACAGGTCAAAGATAATCAGCTGATCGTTGGCTATATCGGAATATGTATCAAAAGTAAAAGCTTCACAATAGTTCTCGTCATTTTCGTGTTAAAATTGTGCATCAAGACGTTAAAACCTCAATGGTTACCGCAGTGCTAAAAGCTGTACTAGTTTTGGGTACAGTTTCAATATTGTGCCTTTGTGATGCATTGACAGTGACGTTTGGTAAGCACAGAAATTATATGAGTTCTTACGACAGACGAATATTTGACCGATATCACTTCTTTGCTTTAACATCATTGTAGATAACGAAATGGAGAATCGCTTCCCACTAAGTTTAGATTAGGAAAATCAGTCGCCCACTCTCTTCTTACTCTACATTAACGACGTTCTAGTGAAAACGAAAAATCCGATATTTAGTTTTGCTGACGATAGTACACTTATCTCATCTTTCTTTTTGAATGCACAAACATCGACTGCCGACGCACATCTTCGCAGACAGCATGAAGTATCACGCCTCAACAAAGACCTGGAAGAAATTTTGGCTTGGGGTGACAGTAACCAAGTCGAATTTAACGCTAAAAAACCCAGGCAGCAGTTTTCTCTAAAAAGGTTAAGATTACAGAACCGGATATAGTCATGGACGGACACGCAATCCTACTGGCTTCATCTATTAATTTGCTGGGCGTCAATCTAGGAAGAAATATGTCTTGGCATAACCACGTTGTGGCAATCACCAAGATAGCTTCTCAGAAACTTGGTGTACTCTTCCGAACCAGAAAGTTGTACACACCTCAACAACTTTTGACACTACACAAGGCCCAGATTCGACCATCACTAGAGTACTGCTCTGATGTCTGGAGCTCTGCACCCAAACATACTCTTCGGCTGCTGGATTCCATCGAAAGGAGGGCCATTCGTCTAATTGGAGACCACGAGCTGACTAAGAACCTCGACAGTCTAGAATATCGAAGACAGGTTGGGGATTTGACTCTCTTTTACAGATATTTTCATGGAAAGTGCTCGGCTGACCTTGCCCTCTTAATTCCGCCCAGAGCGGCGAATATCAGAAATACACGACGAATCACTGCCGCCCATCCATATGTGGTTAAGCTTAGTACTCCTCGAATTTCCCTATTTAAGGATTTCATCCTTATGGAACGACCTTCCCGAGGTCGTTTTTCCGAACGAATAACTTCCAACGATTCAAAACCAACGTGAATCGCTTTTTGCGCACACGCACCACTCCCAGAGTGTCCTAAAGGATTTTTCCATAAAAAAAAGTCATCTTGTAGAAATCTTTGATATTTATAGAAAGTAATTTCCGTTTTTCTACCAATAGAAATGTGTAAATGCATAGTGCTATTCTGAACTATAGACTCTCGTCATATTTTGGGTTTTTCTTCTTCGATATTCGATTCCCGACTCGGGGGGGGGGGGGGGGGGGGGGGGGTGGTGTCTAGGTTCAAAAACGCGTTACCCCGGGTGACTATCCATTGCTCTCATCACCTGCACAGATAACCAGTTTCAGCTTTGGTATGGTAGCGATGATGTTGCATACCAATACCAGTATTGCCTAACTCTCTCTCTAATCTAATCTGCGTGGTATATCCTCCTCCGCACACCTATACTTATTGTACTCCATCCCCCTAGGCTAGTTTCAATTTATCAGTTTTGTATTCGTAAGGAGGCCATATCTTCAGGTGTTGGATTCTATACCTCCGACGTGTTCCTCGTCTTCTTCCGTTACACTTACGTGCAAGGGGTTTGTCTGTCTTCTGCATGTATCTAGTCGTATCTGATCTAATTGACCGAGAAATTGCATGGCAGAGGCATCGCCTTAACAACTACTATCTTGAATATTATCCTTTTCCTAATCAGGTGTACGGAACTTTAAATTCATCTTCTTTAAAGAAATAGGCAATTTTAATCATATGTCTCCTTATTTGCCATAATTCTATCCTTTAGCTTTACTTTCTCCGCTTCTTAAAAGTTGCCTTCAGATCTACCGAAATGTTCACTAGTATGACAACATCGCCGACTCAAACACAGTGGTGGTTCACCACCTGCTCCAACCGTTAAAGCACGTTAATAAAAGTGTGCACATCAGAGGCGGATGAATACGAGAGGGGTGCGGGGAACAGTGACGTCACACGACAGCTGCACATTTACAGGAGATATAGTACAGAGTTCGGTATCCCAGTGCAGTCGGTGGGTGCCGGAAAGTGGTTGCCGTGTTGCCACCCGTTTTTTATTTCCCCGACGGTCGGGTAAAAGAGTATATTAATTGTTAATATAGTAACTATTATGGATGCAATATGTACTATGTAACGCAAGCGTGCGTTTTCCATAAAAAGATAAAAATGGTTTCCGTGGGCAGTTCCCAGATATGTGTGGCGCTATGTGGAGATGTGGGCGCAGATAATTAAATATTTATAAAACAATGTCGTATTATCTGCGAGGTTATTGGTCTCGCAGACTTGTCGGCAGCTTTTGAGATTTATCGGGACTTGTTTAAGGAGTGAGCCATTTTATTGGAAGAATATAAAGCTTCGCTATGAATTGCAGTTTTTTTTTGTAATTAATAATCCATTAAGCGATATAACTTAAAAGTTGCCTAATATGTTTAATTTTAACATCTTTACCGTCAAATTTCGTGGGATGGTACTAAAATGAATTATGTTCTGACCTTTGGTTAACGCAACGAAGTGCACAAACAACCGCATTGTCCTGATTGTTGTAATGATTACTTTGTGTCCGAAAGTGGATATTGAATTTCTAAATTAAAAATACTCGTTTCTAGTACTATTACTATACCTAGTTTTAAGTCATTCGAAACGATTACCCTTGACGTGAATTTTATTTTCAATTGCACTTGACAACGTTGGAAATTAAAGCAAATAATCATATTTGATACACAGATGTGCGACGTGTGTATCTTTATGGATTTAAAAGATGTTCAAATACAGACTAACATTTTAATTGAAAATAATCTAGATAGAACAGAGTCGTTTCATATTATACTTGTTGCAGAATTAAACCACTGACTCTTACTGCCATAAATAAACTACCTGATTAAACCCTATTGTATACGCCTCAACCTCTTCAAAGCTCAATAAATGGGATCAGGGCCGGCTTGAAAATGTATACAACACCACATGATTTATTTTTATAATTTAAAATAAATAGATAGGTATTTTTAGTTTTAGGTACCTATCATACATGTAAAATAATGATAACAATTAATGATAATTGAAAATAATATAATTTAAAAGTATAACTATTAGGATAACAAGTACAATAAAAATTAATTAAATTCTAAGAAACTATTGATAATTTATTCAAAATTTAACTCTGTATCACTATCACTATCTTCATCTGAGCCTAAACATATAATTAAGGGTTGAACATTTGCAATCATACAATTGTAAGAATTTTCCACCTTAAGTACATGCTGTACACAGTTTTTCCAGCTGTCTGCAGAAATTTTTCTTACTTCGTTTTTAATTAATTCTACTACAGATGCATTTAATGTAGGAGAAATATTATTTCTCCTAATATTGGATGTTAATTGGTGCCATATTAGCTCAATAGGATTGAATATACAATAGTACGGAGGAAGACGCAACACTGTATGTACATTTTCTGCTGCAAGTTTGTCACACTCGTATTCCTTATTTATTTTAAAAGCTTTTAATACCTCTAGATCTTTCTTCTTAATCAATCCATGTTATTTTCCTCAATCCTTCTAAATGTGCTAGAATCACTCCGATTTTTTCTAGGATTAACAGGTTTAAGTGCTATGTCTCTTACCGAAGATAAAGGAGTTTTTGTCAAAGTAGACGTCTCTGCTAAAGCATCCATCGAATTAAAATTTCTACTCAACAACGATCGATGCACATTTTTAATTATTAGTTTGGTATCGGTAGATAAATGCATTCTTTTAAAAATTACACTTGAAGATGCCCCCCTATCAGCACAATTCCACATTCTACCATTAATAAGCCTAACTAAAAATTACTGGTCGGAAAACCACTAAAGATTAAAATTATTCAAAATAACTTTGTATTTATATATGCATCAGGCATAGGTATAAATTGAATTTGTATACCTGGTCCGTCTCTGCTCGAAAATATTTGAAAATTTGGAGTTTCCTTATTTATTTTATGGTCGAATGGACAATGAGGTTTAATGGCAGTCAAAAGATCTACGTTATAATTCTGCAAATACTATACCAGTGAGATTAATTTTGTTTTCTGAATAAGCTCTCCTCCTCACTGCTGTCGCTTATCTAAAAACCAAATTATATTTTTGACTTATTATAAAATACAGAAGACACGAAATTGATCGTTAAACGCAGACCATCCCCGGTCGTACATTATTCGGTGCAGATTAATAAACAAAGTAAAAGATACGGCGACTTTAGTCATTCAATTCGTTCATATTTGGATAAGAATTTGGGCCCCGAGTTTGCAGATGTTCGAGTTCGTTAAGCTTTTTTCTCTGCACATGTGGATCGGGTATGCAAGTATTCATTCGCCTTGTATAGATAGGTGCATAGTTGTAACGATTGGTCGATTCTGTAACGTAACTTACAACTATACAGGGTGTTTCTTAATAACATGCTAATATTCAAGGAGGTTGTTATTCTTGGGTCCATTTTTCATTTTCAACATACAGGGTGGCCAATTAGTGCGACAAAGCTCAATATCTCTTTTACCGCTAAGGATAGCGGAAAACTTTTTTCACGAAAGTTATTAAGCGTTAAGAGGTGCAGCTTTTAAAATTATTTTCGACCATACAGGGTGCTCCAAAAGGGCGGTGTTATAAAAATTTCATATTTTTTAAATGGGACAGTAATGTATATTTTTACATATTTTAATTCACCGTAAAATTCTGTACATAGCACCGTAATTATTTGTACACATTTTTGCAACGTTGCCAAATAGATTGGAAAATTCCTAAAATTTGTACAAAAACATGGTTCAATGAAATGTGTAATATTTCTTAACTTATAATAATTTGAAATAAAATATTTTTATGTCGGAAAGAGGAATGTTGACAGAAGTCCCCTATGATAACACGTATCAATATTTTTGTACAGGGTATTTTCTATGGATATGCCAACATTACGAACTTGAAACCTGAGTTTCGTAAGTTTTTTAAATGAAACACCCTGTATACGATTATTTTATCTTGTAGATATTTTAATCCTCTCTAATTTTTATTAAGGTCTTTCTATGCCTATCTCAACCAATCTTGGTGGTATTTCAATTTTTATTTAAACTCGAGCAAAAAAAAGTGGATGTATTTTACCATTCATTTTTCTAGGCACCTATGACAAAATAAAAACAAAATGTTGTAATTTAAAAAAAAATTATTTATTCATACGGGGGGATACGACACAAAAATATTTTAGCGATTCAAGCTTGTGGACAATTTCTAAAGTAAATTATTACCTAATTATCTGTTCATATAGTGACCCCCATTAACTTGAACACATAATTCAATACGTTTTTTTATAGAATCAGTCATTTTCAACTGTTTTCTCGGCAAATGTCTAGAAACATGACTCATTCTTTTAAAAAACGTATTGAATTATGTGTTCAAGTTAATGGGGGTCACTATATGAACAAATAATTAGGTAATAATTTACTTTAAAAATTGTCCACAAGCTTGAATCGCTAAAATATTTTTGTGTCGTACTTATCCTCCCGTATGAATAAATATTTTTTTTTAAATTACAACATTTTGTTTTTATTTTGTCATAGGTGACTAGAAAAAGGACAATGGTAAAATACAACCACTTTTTTTTGCTCGAGTTTAAATAAAAATTGAAATACCACCAAGATTGGTAGAGATAGGCATAGAAAGACCTTAATAAAAATTAGAGAGGATTAAAATATCTACAAGATAAAGTAATCAGATTTCATTTAAAAAACTTACGAAACTCAGGTTTCAAGTTCGTAATGTTGGCATATCCATGGAAAATACCCTGTACAAAAATATTGATATGTGTTATCATAGGGGACTTCTGTAAACATTCCTCTTTCCGACATAAAAATATTTTATTTCAAATTATATAAGTTAAGAAATATTACACATTTCCTTGAACCATGTTTTTGCACAAATTTTAGGAATTTTCCAATCTATTTGGCAACGTTGCAAAAATGTGTACAAATAATTACGGTGCTATGTACAGAATTTTACGGTGAATTCAAATATGTGAAAATATACATAGTGTACCATTTAAAAAATATGAAATTTTTATAATACCGCCCTTTTGGAGCACCCTGTATGGTCGACAATAATTTTAAAAGCTACACCTCTTTACGCTTAATAACTTTCGTGAAAAAAGTTTTGCGCTATCCCTAGCGGTAAAAGAGATATTGTATTGAGCTTTGTCGCACTAATTGGCCACCCTGTATGTCCTAAACGTCTTAACTTTTGAGATACAGGGTGTTACAGTACGCTTCTGTATCGCTCGACATTTACCCTAAAAATTTTTAGTAAAAATAGGCATAATTTGTGACATTTTTTTGGTAATTTGCAAGTTCAGATTGACGAATAGATCTTCTTTACAGCAAACAAAGCAATCAGCTATCTGGAGACGCGTTTGCTTTATTTGTCAACGTCACCAATTAAAACCAAACTTGACCATATAATTTAAACATTACCGAGTCCATCCTCCTTTTAATAAACGGCCACGAATATCACATACGGGGCCGTTTAACTAATTGTAACGTTAAAATTGATCTGGACACACGTCAAATGATGCAAGCGCGGCTTCCATTTCCCGGATGGGATCATTAACACTAAACTCGTGGCGTATAGTCTAAGTTGGACTAATTTAATTAGGAGATAGGGAATTCGGTTCGGTGCATCTAATCGTTTTATCAATGCAGCTTTTTTCATATTAAGTCATGTGACTAGTCAGATGGTTATCGCCCTTACAGATAGAATTTCGCCCACTGGCGGCGATACAGGGTTGACAGGGCACGGTATGCGAGGACGCCCCAGCTTCGAGAAGGAGCCCCACCAATAGCTTTACCAATTTCCAATAAAAATACACTTGGCAAAATCTAGCGGGGGAGCAGCCCAATTATTATCGTCGACACCGATTTCGTCATCAGTACGGCATTATAAGAAAGAAATCTCAATCACCATAAGGACCACAATAATAAGGTCCACACAATTACAGGAAATTGTTCTTATTTCCGAGAACACAGGGAAAAAGAATGTTCTTGTTTCAAGCACATCGATTTTCTTGCTCGTTTTGATCATATACTCATCGACTTATGTGGTAGACCCACATAAATATAACCATTATATTGCCAATACGAACGTTCCAAAATACAAAAAGTGTCCCCGCTATGGGAGGTGGCGTGGTACTATTTGAGTTTGCGCAGTAGGGTGGAAATTTTATCGATCGCGACAGAGCCGGCCCGACATTATTTGTTTGTTGTTGTTCGTCGCCATCTTTGGTTCTGGATGCATTTTCAAATTACAGAATAAAAAGTGGTTCATCCGCATTGTTGTCGATATATTAGTGCTTATAAACTTTCATTACCTAACAACAATTTTTGTAAAGGAGTTTTTAATTTGTGGTGATTCGATTCACTGTTTGGTAGGTTAGTGGCTTGTTTTGTTTAAGATGAAAGGACACAAGTGTATCATGGTGCAAAAATCGTGGATCAATACCAGGTATAAAGTACATATATAGGAAAATATTTTGCTTTTGACATTATCCGATCTTCGGAACCGAATTTCACTAAAAAGCTGGTAAAAAAAGAAGAGAGTGTCACTCGTATACAATATAATATATATGTGGTCACTACCTAACCTTAAAATTAATGTATTTTTAACTTGGTGCATTAGTAGCTGATAATAAATCCCAAAATAGTAAATATAGTCATTCATTCTTAATTTTTGGTTTAGAAAAAAATGAGGTTAAGAAATATACGACGTCGGATGAAAGTTAAAATAAAGCTCATCGCATCGATTGTTACAAATATTCGGACGGAATTTGGCACCAAAAGTTTACACAAACCAGGGCACCGTCGGATCATCATATCGTCAGAAATCGTATGCATGGAACGTCGTCTTAAATCGAACTAATCGAAATTTTGATTGCAATATTTTTCCTAACTAACCAGTGAAATTGACATTAAAAAAGTTGAAATCCGGTCCTGTCGAATGTTTACTTTCACAAGGAAATTTTCGAACGGCGCAAACTCACTATTACCCGTTCGATGCCCATAGCGGGGACATAATTGCAGATGGTATTAGCAATATAATGGTTATATATATGTGGGTAGACCCGCAGCTCGACTAGCCCCGCTCTACCCTACGACTAATAACCAAACGGCTAAAAATACCTTAACCCGATTAAAACCTGATACAATAAACGACACCAGCAGTGAACGTATTGCATTATTTTCCCGCAATTTGTAAAAGGATCACGTATCGCAGTGGTCTTTGTGTTTCTCGGGTATGCAAGAGCTTAAACTTGGTACTTACGTTAGTATATCAGACATATGGAACCTTAATCTAACGTTAAGGGAGTCGGATCTGTGTGGTCACTGGTCAATGACGTTAATAACGTACCATTAATGCTAATGATCGTTATTTTTTATGAGCCGGTTTAGTTATACAACTATACCTACTTTTACTTTGTGATTTAACTAGGATTATCAACAGTCATGTGAAAAATGATTCGTTGAAGAGTAAACGTTGATATTGTAAACGTGGAATTGTGATTCTGAAACTTAAAAAATGACGTACGCTTTTTTTCTTGGCAACACCATTCAATCTGAAATGACTCCTGCACTATACAAAGACCAGATTCGACAGTCACTAGAATACCGCTCTCATGTCTGGAGCTCTGCACCCAAACACGGCTGCTGAATTCCATCGAAAAGAGGGGCATTCGTCTAATTAGGGACAACGAGCTGGCGAAGAACCTCGACAGCCTAGAACATCGGAGACAGATTAGTTATTTGACTCTCGTTTACAGATAGTTCAATGGCAAATGTTCCAGTGACTTTGCCCGCTTAATTCCTTCTATAAGCGACGAATAGCAGACATAGACAACGTTTCCTGCATCTGGAGGACGTCATCCTTGTGGAAGAGGGCCTTCCTGAGATCGTGTTTCCCAACGAATATAACCTCCAACGATTCCAAATCAACGTGAATCGGAAAGATTCCTTCTGTGAAGGTATGAACGTACACTGAGCGAAATCTCGAGTTGATATAACTCAAATATGAGTTGTCCTAGACCGAAGCGTGTTGCTAATAGGGGACAGCCCAGACCTCTGAATTACGGCAACCAAATCGAAGAAACTGCACCAACTCACTATTCTTAAGTTATGATAGCACAGAAGATGGGTTATTTTATGCGTTGGAACAGCTCACGCCCCACCGTCTTAAATTATTGATGGGCAACCGTAGCTACCAGTATGTGAATTGTGATGCGTTACTAGTCGGGCTAGATTAATTCATGATTCGAGCTATCAAAACTTCACATTTAAGTTGTTCTAGCTTACGATGGTGGCTGGAATAACTCACTCTTTGGGCTACCAGACTCCAAATTTTGGACTACCAGTATAGTATAAATTGTGGACGATCGGAAATCAAAATATTTCTTTGATTTAACGCCTGCATATTGTGGACTTCAATTGCCTTTTGCTTTTTCACAGGAGAGCATACTACGGCTAAGAAACCATGCGGACGAAGTGATGACGATTGCTTATAAATAATAAGGCTCCATTCCAATAATAACAATTTGTATGCATCTCCCTCCTGTCCCTCCATTTTACGCCAACTTACCAAAATTATGCAAAACACAAGTTTTCACGCACAGAGAACAAAGATGAAAAATCCCGCAAACGGCGCAACGGTCAACAGGTGTCTATACGCGCGATCGAAGGAGAATTGACGAATAACAATGGAATGAACCGCGCCAAACCTGCACGAACACGAATTCGGAACTTCCCGTGACCTTACGATCTTGTCTTGCGTTTTACCCTCGATATGGGCTTTTGGAGCACGTTTCCTGAATTATTCCAACTCAAAATAATTTACAATGAGTTAAAATAATGCACGTCCGAGTTAAAACGACACTTTATAATCAATTAGTAAGTTTTCCCAACCCAGAAACTGAGTTCAGGTAACTCATAAAATAGTTACAAGATGAGGAATTGTGGTGATCCCAAATATGTTTAAAATGTTGATAAAAAATCTCTTTCTGGGTTGAGGCGAACCAAAAGAACCTGAATTACTGTAGCGTTTTTAAATAACTTGTGATAATTCGTAGGCTCAGGGAGGTGGGTTGAGGTAGCTCCAATTTTGTAAACCACGACATTGGTAAATGCATTTTTGTCAGTATAGGAGCAGTGAAAACAAGTTGGAGTTCAAGCGAGAAATATCAAACAACTTCGAAAATTATGCCACTTGTATATCATCAAAGGACGTTCTAGATCTAGACAACAGTCTGGTATATCTTCCAGATTTAGAACCAGATGAACCATGTTAACGCATGTCAAAAAACCCAGTTTCACATAATTAAGTAGTTATTTTATCTAGTTACCAGATCGTTGCAATAGCTTTGAATGTACAATCGAAGGAGTCCTTATAAGGCTTACTACAAGCAGTATGATTTAATTAAATCAAAGTTTTTAATTATATAAAAAGTACAATGTCGCTCAAAACATCTCCCCTAACGAATATTGATTTGATGATGCGCAATCTATCAGGTTATGTTATTAAGATCTGCAAATTTCAATTTTTGATGCTACCTTTTTTGTTACAGGGTTTGTTTCGTGCTCGCCAAGTCCCTGTAAAAATGGAGGCACATGCATATCATCACCGTCGCTGAAAGGAGAAAGCTTTTGCAAGTAAGTACCGCATCCTAGTTCCATGATTAGACAATTTTAAAAAATCCAAACTAGAAATCTTAACATATTAATTTCAACAAAGAGGAACAACCGCCCATAACAATTATATACCATTATTCTCTTAAAAAGAATTTCAGAAACCTAGGATTAAATCATCGAAATTCTAGGTAGTACCATAAACCGTATAATCTGGGTCTCGGGTCGTCTTTTGTCGATTTATGGCCGTCATAACAGTTCCTTATAGAAGCAGGTTACACAGTCCCGAAGCGGTAGTTAAAGCGCTTTATTTAGCATTGTTTCTACAAAGTTTTAAAAAATGTATTTATATCATACAGTGTGTCCCATTTTGGACTCTTTTATAGGGTATCTCCGTAATTGTTAGCGCTTGGGTCAAACTTAAAATGGTAAAATCAAAATTTGAAAATTTTCGCTTGCTTAAGAGATACTGGGGAAAATCAAAAAATTGACAATTTCAAAATTACGCTATATTTGATTAGTTAAAAGAGATACAGAAAAATGTTTTATACAGAAGTTTCTTTATATTGATTGTTGAATAATCTGCCGTTTTCAGAATAAGTATACGGGGTCAGGTAAAAAAGTTATCGGATTTAACTTCATTTTTTTAAAATGGAACCCTGTATATTTTAATGTAAAAAGATAGCATTTTAAACTCTCTTTTCAAATTTATAACACACCATGGATGATATTGGTTTCCTAGGCGATTTATTTAAACTTTATTACTTTGAAACGAAATAAAAGTTTCAGATTTAGGTAAACAATAACGAGAATCATCGCAAATGTTCGGGATATGTCTTTAAATGGTTGCCGTCTTTCCGGATAGCGAACAAAATATACATTTTGCGCCATTTCTTCTTTTTTTCCACTTTCAATATAAACTGATTCCGAGCTGATATCATATCAAAATTTTCAAAATGTTGATAGATCATGTCCGCAAATGAATATGTAAAAATGAACTTGACGTTAAATGTTAATAGTCAACATAGTTGTTTCTAGGATATTAGCTTTTGTTTCATGGTCCACTGTGGTTTAACGTAAGTAATCCATGGGGTGTTATATATTTGAAAGGAGAACTTAAAATAGCACCTTTTTAGATTAAAATATACACAATTTAAAAAAATGAGGTTAGGTCGGATAACTTTTTTAACTGACCCCGTATACTTATTCTGAAAACGGAGGATTATTCAACAATCAATATAAATAAACTTCTATAGAAAACATTTTTCTGTATCTCTTTTAACTAAGAACATATAGGGTAATTTTGAAATTGTCAATTTTTTGATTTTTCCCCGTATCTCTTAAGCGAGCGAAAATTTTCAAATTTTGATTTTGCCATTTTAAGTTTTACCCAAAAAGAGCACGTGACACCTACATTACTTTTTTGATAGCACTAACAATTACGGAGACTCCCTATAAAAGTGTCGAAAATGGGATAGAGTGTGGAAGAGGAAAAACTTTTTTATTTGTAGGTTTAGAAAAAAAGGTAATTTTCTGTAAAAACTACTACGACAATTTCCAATGCCAGATTTCCGACTACTATACGGGGTACTACATCAAAACATAACATAACATTTGCACTTCACTGCATCCATTGTTTCCGACAAACCATTAAGTAACACTTAATATCAATCGGAGCTTATCAAAACGTCTCGGTGCATCGGACGACCAAGTGTGGGCTTTGAGCACGATGAAAAAAAAAATAAACGAACGGAACAGCCACACAGCCTATGGGCGTGACGATCGTTCGCTCCGAGACCAGATAATAGATAAACCCCATCGTATTTCGGCCCACACTGGGTTACAAACGAGTTGTGGTGCATATTACCTGGGGGCACTCATTGGCGTAGTCAATTCGAATGCAACGAAAATTTTGACCGCAATAATTAAAACTAAAATTGTTATGATTGTAATATCGTTGGTGGTGTATACTGAAATAGCTCGTTGGGAATTAAATAAACATTATTATTATTATTATTATTATACCAATATAATAGCGTATAGTTTGCATATAGCATATAGTTTGTAGGTTATGGTTTTTCACATGTGCGTTTAATTACTGTTTATTTACAAGTGAAAATGACTCCAAGCGATGACGACCTCGTTATTATAGCGGGAACAATATTACTACAGTAAATAGAGACACAAAAATGGCATTTACTAAAAAAAAATACTTAATGGCTGAAATTTTGAGGGGGTGTTCGGGGGCATGTCCTGAGTCTAAAACTGAGTTTTCGTATTCGAGGGGGTGGGGGAAGATACAACCCCCGGTCTATATGGGGGTGAGTTCGTTTTAATTCTATATCTCCGTTGCTGTTGCCCGTACAGTCAAGTCCAAGAGATCATATTTGTAGGAAATTGAATTATCTATCCAATGATAATAAAAGGGTCGGACCTAACCTAATTTTTTTAAATGGAATACCCTGTATATTTTAATCTAAAAATATACTATTTTAAATTCTCCTTTCAAATATAAAACACCATGGATGATAGATATCACATCAAATTTTTCAAAATGTCTTTTTCGCAAATGAATATGTAAAAATGAAATTGTCGTTAAATATTAATAAAAAACTAGAATGTCAACATAGTTGTCTCTAGGATATTAGCTTTTGTTTCATGGTCTACTGTGGTTTAAAGTAATAAAGTTTAAATAAATCGCCTAGGAAACAAATATCATCCATGGTGTGTTATATATTTGAAAGGATAATTTAAAATAGTATCTTCTTAGATTAAAATATACAGGGCGTTCAATTTAAAAAAATGAGGTTAGGTCCGATAACTTTCTTACCTGACCCCGTAAACTTATTCTAAAAACGGCAGATTATTCAACAATCATTATAAATAAACTTCTGTATAAAACATTTTTCTGTATCTCTTTTAACTAAGCAAATATAGGGTAATTTTGAAATTGACAATTTGTTGATTTTCCCCCGTATCTCTTAAGCGAGCGAAAATTTTCAAATTTTGATTTTATCATTTTAAGTTTGACTCAAAAAGAGTACATGACACCTACATTACTTTTTTGGTAGCACTAACAGTTACGGAGATACACTATAAAAGTGTCGAAAATTGGACACCCTGTATATTAAAGTTCTGTTTAACTCTCATCTAAAGGAATATATCTTTAAGGACGTATTAATCTTCCACTTACCGCATCAATTGACCCTTAAATTAATTTAAAACATAGTTTTCAAGGTTTACCATAATGTTAAGGCTACCTTAGCTAAGATCTAACTTAAGGTAACATTGAAATATCGGCCCTAAAGAGATCAAGCTCTATTGCTAGAATCTTTTGGACCGCCGCTGAGGGCGTTCAAAATAAGGTTAGTTCCAATTTATTTTGAACGTTTAAAAAATGAAGGAAATAGGCTTTTTGACGCTGAAAGTCAACAAACATATTAATAAAACGTAACTTAAATTTGAAATTATGAAAACAAATAGCTAACCCAAGTAATAGTGATATGTAAAGGATAACAAAGTTTAGGTACGAAATGAACCCCTTTGTCAAATTTATTATTTTCACTAGAGGTGATGTTTCCCTAACTAACCCGCCACTGACGGTATTAAACGCACCGTTCAAAACAACCTCACAATCAAAATCCTTTGATTTACATTCCAAGTAATCCGTAACTTACAATCAGCTTAAAAGGCCCGTAAAAAGCGATATTACCACTCGGCCAGAATGAGAAAGCAACACTACATCAATTTTAAAACGAAATCAAATAAAAATAATACGATAGAGCGAGTAGCTGCGTTCGCGTTTATCGCAGCCACAGGAATCAGTTAATGGTATCAAAATAAGAAAATTACAGCATGTGTATATTCTAGGTGTAACCTTCCATTTGTCATTTTCCTTTACTAGCATCTTGTGGTACAGTACGTTTCACGAAAATTGGATACGACTTAATGATTTCTTTGGTCGGTCCCATTGTGTCGATAAGAGCTTGGCAATAAACAAGTGAAGTATGAAGGGACGGACTAAGGAAAACAAGTAATGATATGATTATATTAATGTAATCAAATGGAATAACATTTTTTTTAAATATTAGTAGTCATATTTATTTACATTTATAATGTCATTCTATAAATAGTTCTGTTTCGCTATCGCTATCCTCATCAAAATTAATTATAATTGGATTAATTATACGATCCAGACTAATATACGAATTTTCTACAGTTATTACGTGACGGACTGAATTTTTCCAACTACCTGGGGGAATATCATTAAAGCATTTTCGTATTAATTCTACAACACTAGAACTTAAAGTCGGAGATATATTTTCAGACCTAACCAGTGATTTTAACTGGTGCCACATATGCTCTATGGGATTAAAAATGCAATAATAGGGTGGGAGCCGTAGCACTGTATGTCCAATTTCTTCTGCCAATGTGTCACAAACATATACTTTTTTTTTTACAAAATGTCTTCTAAAAGATCACTTTTTTTATAACTTTCTTCAAAATATATATCATTCGCCGCCATGTAGTTCTGAATCTCCAATTTTGTATTATTTGAGCTTGGAGCTTTACGTAATTGGCGACTGTGATAGCTCGCATTGTCCATTACTATCACGCTATTCTGAGGAATGTTTGGTAAAAGACAATTCTTGAACCATTCCTCAAAAACTAACAAATTTTACCACAAAAAGATATTTAAATATAAATTAAGCAACCTAACCTACCTGATGTGCCTATATTTAATTATATTTAATACAATCCGGTCCTTTCCACATAATAATAAGAAACGGTCATAAATAATGGGATGGCCCCAGGTACTTTTACTGCAGTCATTAAATTATATCCATTTTTCGTGAAACAATCTTTACCTAGTATTGATCCACGACTTTTGCAAAAAAGCACCATGCAGGTACACTGAAAGTTTATAAGCACTAATATACCGACAACAATGTGGATGAACTACTTTTTATTCTGTAATTTGAAAAAGCATCCAGAACCAAAGATGACGACGAATAACACAAACAAACAAATAATATCGGGCCGGCTCTGACGCGAACGATAAAATTTCCAACCTACTGCGCAAACTCAATAGTACCACGCCATCTCCCATAGCGGGGACACTTTTTGTATTTTGGAACGTTCGTATTGGCAATATAATGGTTACATATATGTGGGTCCTATTCCCAAATCGCCAGAGTCCACACCACTGGGTTTTTGTTCATGGGACTAACTCAAAAATGAACTTACAAGAGTAAGTACGCTATGATGTAAAAAAAATGTCATCCAATGGATATTTTTACCGGGATCTTGTTGCCAACAATACATCCTGAAATACCGTTTCCTTATAAATTTAAAAGGGGGAAAAAATTAATTAGAATACAAAACTGTACGACTTTAAAACGACAAACTCGAACAAATATCTATGTTGAGAACATAGTTACGGTGTAAAGAAAGAAGTCAAGAGAAAAGCCAAGACACGAGGAAACCGAAAACGTTACCGAAGGCTTTAGATCTGGTAGATCTGCAGGATGAAGATCTGTCGAAAGGGTTAAAGGATTTTCGAATTAAGCCGTTGAAATATTGATAAGCAAAGCTCCTAAAGGTGTTTAAAGACGTTCTAGATTCTGTGCTTTATGATTTCTAAGAATTCAAGTGCCTATTATGTACACAATGTATTGATTTTTTCATATTTATAAACATGCCTAACCACCTATATAGTATATTACGTACCGAGGTGGAAAGTGTTTCATTCCTGTCGAGAAAGTCGGTAAATCTCGAGACAGTAATGAAACTTTTCACCGAGGTTTGTATATTATTTTATTTACAACCACATCTAACATCCGCTTCTTATTATTTTGAATTAAAATTATTAATAAAAGATAAATGTCATTTTGACTTTTCCATTGAAAAATTAGATAGAAATTTCAAATAACCGCAAAGGTGGTAAAATAACGTTGGTACTAATACACATCAAGATGGGAAATATCATTTTTTGACTATGATTTCCATGTCACTAAACAATATATTATTTTAACAACAGAAGGATGAGGAATTTGATTTTGCTGCTAGTCCACCAAAAATTCGAGAAGCAGCAAAAATAGTAGAAGAAGATCTTCTGCCAACTAAAAGCCGCCCGATATGACAAGGCATATAACTGTTTCAAAGAATGGTGTACGGGAAATAAAGTTCAAAATCCTGGTTCTGAGTCGGAGCTACTAGCTTATTTCAGTGAAAATTACACTCATGCATTAAGCTAGAGGTGTTGTTTTCGATTGATTACATCGAAAACAATACGCCTAGCTATCGAAAACAACCCCTCTAGCTATTGAACGCAAAATATAGTAACCTTCTTACAACGCCATTATTGGAATAATATGTCAGTCTGACATTCTCATTGTTTCGAGTTTAGTTTAAAAAATGTCACGTTTTGAAAAGAAATCAATCGAAGTTATTCAAGAAAAGATCTCGCAGAGTGTCCCAAAAAACACTAAAAAAAGCAAGCAATATGTCTGGCGTCAGTTTATGATGTTTTGTGAAGATAGAAGGTATGTTTTTAGAAAGGAGACTTAGATTAAAAAGCTTGCGGACATACTTCAAGACTGGGCTTATAACATGAAAATACAAAATGGTGAGGAATACAAAGATATAAATGCCGAACCTAGTTGCTCGAAAATGTCGAAACCAACCTCAAGAGATTCTTCAAATTCTAATATTCATTATTACAACTGCGTTATAATTATTAAAGTGAAATTAATAATACATTATTGCATTTAACTTTTGTTAATTCGAGTAATTTTCTCCCTAAATTACACTCGTGCACAAAAATTCTCAGATAATTTTGCATTTAAGCGTATTTCCTTTGAAAAACAACATTCGTTCATTTTCAAATTTTTTAAAATATTTCGCCAAAATATGAAAATGAACTCTTGTTGTTTTTAGGCTGCTAACCAACCCAGAATTAGCAACTGCAAAATTAATTTCTGCAGTATTAGAGGGCTTAACACGAACATCAATTCAGTCCACCAGCACACCGTCAGCTATTTATACCCTGAATTGATTTTCATTTCCGGTATCGACTCAACTTCGGGGTATGTCTTTTTATTCGAGATAATCTCTGCTGACAACGAGAACTTACACTTGAAACGAGAGACTTTGATATAATGTGGTTTAAAATATCAACGCCGAAAATTTTCAGGTTTATCTGCTGCCTTTACCGTCCTCCAAGTGATACCCATTACAGAGCCCTTTTCTCATCACTAGCCAATACAATCGACTTCTTGCAAACAAACCATCCAAATGCCGAGATTGCTATCTTTGGGGACTTTAACGTCCACAATGTCAACTGGCTTGAATACTCAAATACAGACGATGAGCAAGGCCGCGAGGCCGAATCCTTTGCGATCAGTTCTCATCTAACTCAACTCGTAGAAGAACGCTTTCATGCAAAATTATCGAAAATTTTTAGGCACTAGTGTAATTACCTCCGAAAATGCCAAGACAAAGAAGATATCAACGATTTGGTCACAATATTCAATTAGGGGAAAAGTAGACATATCTAAACACGCAAAGCTATCAGCATTTTTAAAAAAGTGTGTTCGTATATTATTTTGAGATATCAATTTTTAAAAAAATTACAAAAAAATAATTTACTTTCCACCCGGGTGGAAAGTAAAAGTAGAAAACGTCAACTTTCCACCTTTCAAAGATAGATCAAATGTCATTATTACATGCATGGTTGTAAATAAAATATTTTACTTATGACATTTATTTCTTTTTCAAATATTGAATATAAATTTTAAAAGTTTAAGACATTCTTGTGCCCCAAACCAGAACTTTTTGCGCAATAGCTGTAAATACTTTTGTCGCCTTATTACCGAAGATACTGCTGCCCTTTTTCATGTATTATTATTATTACATTCTTTTAACTCATTTATTAAAAATAGGGAACATTTATATTTTCGACATTTTTATAACTGATCATTGATCCAATCGGGTTTGTTATTCTTATATGCGCAGAATCCAAACCCACAATTCCGCACCAGTACGCGTATTATTTGACAGTTGCAAATCAGTTGGCAAGCGATACATTTTGGGCTACGAACGCCGAATTTTTGGTGAGTCGACAGTCACAGATTTTGCTACTGTGATCACTTACCGACCCCGCATGCCTCGGGCAGTTTGAAACCATTTCCGACTGCTCGGCTAATTACTAATAATGATGCCCACCAAATTTGGTATCTGGTTTTCATAGTAAAAGGAAGAGATATTAATTTGACGTCCCGATGACGCCCAATACCGTCATTTCCTCTACAAACATTTTTGTCATAACACATAAAAAAAAAATGAAACAAAAAAATATGAAAGCAACAGGCCCAGATCCAGAGAACACATGTTTAAGATTAAAGAAAACAAAAAAAAAACATTCCTATAGCCCAAGCCAGGAAAAGTGTATTGTGAGTGTATGTAAGTAGCGTGAAAAAGTAGTATGATATTCCACATATGCCTAACACATGTGCCTAAGTTAAAAACCAAACTTGTGAATAAGGTTTCGTCGTTTTTATTAAAACATATAAGGTGGTTTCTTTAAGTTAGGATGGAGAGCAGTCAGAAATAGCATGCAGTTGGTTCAAAGTGTTTACAGAAGCAAAATTTGTGACCGCTGACGAAAAATTCAGTGTTTGTAGAGCAAGGTCACGGGGGTCGTTTCTAAGGGGCAAGAGGGGGCAGTTGCCCCCTCTGGAATTTGATAACTTTTTTTTTTTTTTATGATCAAACACAAGCACTATAGGAAAAATCCTTTAGGGCACTCTGGGAGTGGTGCGTGTGCGCAGAAAGCGATTCACGTTGGTTTTGAATCGTTGGAGGTTATATTCGTTGGGAAAAACGACCTCGGGAAGATCGTTCCACAAGGATGAAGTCCTCCAGATGAAAGATTTCTTAAATAATGAAGTTCGAGGAGTACTAAGCTTAACCACATATGGATGGGCGGCAGTGGTTCGTCGTGTATTTCTGATATTCGCCGCTCTGGGCGGAATTAAGGTCAGCCGAGCACTTTCCATGAAAATATCTGTACAAGAGAGTCAAATCACCAACTTGTCTTCGATGTTCTAGGCTGTCGAGGTTTTTTGTCAGCTCGTGGTCTCCAATCAGACGAATGGCCCTCCTTTCGATGGAATCCAGTAGCCGAAGAGTATGTGTGGGTGCAGAGCTCCAGACATGAGAGCAGTACTCTAGTGATGGTCGAATCTGGGCTTTGTATAGTGTCAAAAGTTGTTGAGGTGTGTACAACTTTCTGGTTCGGAAGAGTACACCAAGGTTTTTCGAGGCTATCTTGGCGATTGCCACAACGTGGTTATGCCAAGACATATTTCCTCCCAGATTGACGCCCAGCAAACTAATAGATGAAGCCAATGGGATTGCGTGTGCGTCCATGACTATATCCGGTTCTGTAATGTTAACCTTTTTAGAGAAAACTGCTGCCTGGGTTTTTTTAGCGTTAAATTCGACTTGGTTGCTGTCACCCCAAACCAAAATTTCTTCCAGGTCTTTGTTGAGGCGTGATACTTCATGCTGTCTGCGAAGATGTGCGTCGGCAGCCGATGTTTGTGCATTCAAAGAGAAAGATGATAAAAGTGTGCTATCATCAGCAAAACTAACTTAATAACACATCAAAAAACTTTTAGTTCGTTCGCGGAAATGGTAGGTGGTAGTTCGTATGTTTTTTCTATTTTTTCTTAAATTTGATAGTTGCTATTGCATCGGCGTTCGTCCCACATTATGTGGTTCGTCCTAAACATATCGGGCTTTTTAGCATGCGTGGTTGTCGCCCATTGTCAAAATTATACATCGATGGTCTTTTATTTCGTTAGCGGAATAGATAGTATGTTTTTTCTATTTTTTCTCAAATTTGGTACGTATTTTTAAAGTCTAAAGTAAATTTGACATTCGAGGCGGTGCATAGTCGAATATTGTTTCTTCAAAAATATTTCTCTTAATCGAAGCTAAGCCAAACGAAGAAAAATTCCAATATAGCGGATCCGAAGCTGCTATACAATGTGTCTACTTAAGTTGGAACCATATGGAACACTTTTTTATTATTGGTTTTATGAAAAAAAGTTATTCTTGAGTTCTGCATGATCTAAAACTCGAAATGCAACCTTCAGTTATCAAAATTTCCCAGTCATCCACGAGGTATATCAGAAATTACGAATTTTGCTCAAGAGTAAAGTACCTTTATTTTTGACAATACAGAAGAATTTTATGAAGAAAAGTTATTTTGATTTAACAGTTATATTTAAATATGCAATTACAGTTATTTAGCATCAAAATTTATGTTTTGTGATTATTCATTAATCATTCCGTATTAATTATTCTGGCTTGATACAATTTAACGTAATCTAGGATACACTGACAAGAAATATTTGACACAGAATATCATAGTGCGTTGGTATTTATAACATAAATTAGAAATGACATATGATTCCAACTAAAGTAGACACACTATATAAACAAATTTATAAATACATATTTGGCACCGTTATTATTTAAATTAAATCTAGATTTTCGGACATAAGTGGATGAAATTTTTTCGATTTATTGACCAAAAATAATTTTTAATCCTATTCACATTTGTTTCCGAAAGAACTATTTGGCATTGAAGCAAATTTACGATGAAATTATTGCATATTTGGCATTACAACCGTAGAATACCATTAAAATACAAATAAACATATTAATCAATGTTACTTAAAATAAATAGTTATGGAGTTATTTTTTGGTCTCTTTTTGTATATAGCTCGCTTGTTTCCTGTAAAACATTTTTTGGGACACCCTGTATAAACGAAAGAATTTAAAAAATGCTAATTTAATTAATAACTGAGCTGTAGAAGACGATAGGTGAGATGCAGGACCCTGTATAATATGAGCATTTAAATTTCAAGAAGTCTCTAGTTAAATAGATAGATAAAACAGGTAAATTTTATAAACCACGCAGGTTTTATTTGAAGTACAGTGGAGCTCATATTTGAAGGGAAATATTAACATCGGTGTGTTAAGTGATAACTTCCTTCTCAAAACGTGGCTTATAGTTTACAAGAGTTGTTTATTTTATAATTTAAAAAACCTGTTTTAAGCCGTTTTTACGAAACCTAATGGATATTCGGAACATAAATCTATATATAGTATATTAAGATACAAGTTTCATAAGACATTATCTTAGAGCACGCGTTTAATTTAGAAAACGACCCGCGAAGCGGGGAGTTTTCTAAAGTACAAGTGCTCTAATTGTCTTATGAGCCGAGTATTTTATAATACTTTTTCTATTTGGGTCTTTACAGTCTGAAAAACTTTAAAAAATATAGTAGATTTTTTCCATTTGAATTAATACTTTCTTTTTGGGTTGGCAATACTTTTACAATTTAATAAAATGTTACAAGTATCAAATATGCGATGATAGAAACAATTGAACACAACAAAGCTTCTTCCCATCCGTCATAATTAAAAATAAATATATTATTAAAGTTAATAAAAATGAGTCGAAGAAAAAAGTCTAGAAAAACTTTTTAAAAGAATATGCAAAACTTTGAGTTATGGTGCGAGCAGAACAAAGTTCAAAATATTGATCAAAATAAATAATAGTATTGAACAAAATATTGTGTCGACACAGAATCTGACAGGAATTACAATTAATGCCCAGGAAATGTCTACAGTAACTATAAATAATTATGTATAATAAAGTAATATGTATAATACTATATTGAATTACAAATAAAAATAGTACTTTATTGAATAAAACTATAGAAATAGAGCATGTACTGGAAGATATTTCTATTATTTTTAGGTTATGTTGTTTTATAGTTGCGACTAGAAATTAGTTGACGGACACCGTCAGCATGTTATATACTTCCGAGTATAGGTATTTCAGATAAATATCTAGTAAGAATTATCTATTTGCAAGGTTAAAGGTAAGTACAGTACGTTTCACGAAATTTGGATACGACTTAATGATTTCCTGGGTCGGTCCCATTGTGTCGACAAGAGCTTGGGAATAAACAAGTGAAGTATGAAGGGACGGACTAAGGAAAACAAGTAATGATATGATTATATTAATGTAATCAAATGAAATAACATTTTTTTTAAATATTACTAGTCATATTTATTTACATTTATAATGTTATTCTATAGATAGTTCTGTTTCGCTATCGCTATCCTCATCAAAATTAATTATAATTGGATGAATTATACGATCCAGACTAATATACGAATTTTCTACAGTTATTACGTGACGGACTGAATTTTTCCAACTACCTGGGGGAATATCATTAAAGCATTTTCGTATTAATTCTACAACACTAGAACTTAAAGTCGGAGAAATATTTTCAGACCTAACCAGTGATTTTAACTGGTGCCACATATGCTCTATGGGGTTAAAAATGCAATAATAGGGTGGGAGCCGTAGCACTGTATGTCCAATTTCTTCTGCCATTGTGTCACAAACATATACTTTTTTTTATACAAAATATCTTTAAAACTTCTAAAAGATACACTTTTTTTATAACTTTCTTCAAAATATATATCATTCGCCGCCATGTAGTTCTGAATCTCCAATTTTGTATTATTTGAGCTTGGAGCTTTATGTAATTGGCGAATGTGATAGCTCGCATTGTCCATTACTATCACGCTATTCTGAGGAATGTTTGATAAAAGACAATTCTTGAACCATTCCTTAAAAACTAACAAATTTTACCACAAAAAGTTATTTAAATATAAGTTAAGCAACCTAACCTACCTGATGTGCCTATATTTAATTATAATTATTACAATCCGGTCCTTTCCACATAATAATAACAAACGGTCATAAATAATGGGATGGCCCCAGGTACTTTTACGGCAGTCATTAAGTTATATCCATTTTTCGTGAAACAATCTTTAATTTTCAAAGTTTTCTATAAAAAATTATTGTCGAATCCATAATGCCTAGAAATCTAATTTCAACGGAATCGAAGTAAGCCTAAAATTCGAACCCTACTTGCTGCCAACATAAAAAAATAAAATTCAGTTTCATTAAGTGGCAGGTTATTCAATTCTCTTGCATTTCATAATGTAGCCATTATGAAACCCAAATAGAAATAGTAGGTAATGTGGTGATGCGCACACTCTTAAATAAAACTTATCAAACCAAAAATATGAAATCACCTAATATCTATTTCATTCTAGTTATAATACTTAAACGGGCATATCTGTGATCTTTTTATGATGCGTTTTATTACTTTCCGGCTCTTTTTATGGAACGTAACATAATCTAACTTACAAGTCATTTAGCCCGGCCATTCTCATTTCGTCGTTTAATCGCAAATGACAATCTCATTTCCAACTTGAGCTTACTTATCTTTATTTTTCTCCTTTTGTAAGTCACTTATTTTTACGCAGTTCTTTGAAACGGTCAGATTAAAGCACGCGATTAGCAGTCACCGGACCGATTCTTTTGTTAATTTTTAGTTTGGCGGGTTATTTATTTCTTTAGATTAAATTGTTTACTTAAGTCCATATTCACGAATTTTATAATACAGTGAAACTTCTCTTAGGCGGACACCAACGGGACCCTCTAAATGTGTCCGCCTAATAGAGGTGTCCGCCCATGGGAAATTTGTTATTAGGTAATATGTAAATGCCATATTACTATATACAGTGATGGGCTAAAATATGGAACAAATTCATTTAAAAATCAGGTTTTATTTTTTTGTAAAAACGCTCGGACACGTCGATTATAATTTTTTTTTCCGGATTTTTTGCCTCAAAAAGAAATTATACTGGGTGTGTCAAAAAGTAGATGTTGTAAAATTTTTTTTGTATTTTAAATAGAACCACCCTATTTTTACTTATCACATAAATTCTACGTCAAATTCTGAGCATAATTCATGTAGCATACTCTATCCTTATCTCTAACGGTTTTAGAGAAAAATTACATCTTAAAAAAGAAATTTCTTTAAAAAAAGGTACATGTACCTTTTGTAGTATTTGAATACTATTTGTCCCGAACGATGGATAAGTAGAAGAGGACCCATAGAATGGCCTGCAAGATCTCCCGATCTTACACCAATGGATTTCTTTCTTTGGGGTTATTTGAAATCAAAAGTGTATAAGGATAAACCACAAAATTTGGAAGACTAAAATTTAAAATTAGATATGAAATTAGGCAAATTAATGAAAATACTGTAAATAATGTTTTAGAAGGGTTTTTAAGTAGATTGGCATATTGTCAAGAAGTTAATGGTTTGCATTTTCAACACTTAATAAAATAATTTTTCAAAATTATACCTACATCTACTTTTTGACACACCCAGTATAATTTCTTTTTGAGGCAAAAAATCCGGAAGAAAAAATTATAATCGACGTGTCCGAGGGTTTTTACAAAAAATTAATACCTGATTTTTAAATGAATTTGTTCCATATTTTAGCCCATCACTGTACAGTGAGTCCCAGAAGAAATGTCTAAATTCATTTAAAATTCAGCGGTAAGTTTTTTCAAAAAACGCTGGTACCCGTCGATTTTGATTTTTTAATTTTTTTCTTTTTGTGGTAATTTCATGTATACAGGGTAGCTCAAAAATACGTTACGACCATCAACTTCATTTTTTCAAATGAAAACATATATTTTTTATTTCATTTTTGAATTTTGCATTGAATTCTAAGCATGTTTCATGTACCATGTCCTATACATAAACTCAACAGTTATTGAAAAAATTAGGATTGAACATATCTATAAGTAAGACCTGTTTATTAAAAAAAAACACAACAAAATCAAATTAAATGTTGAAGATGTGCGCCATTTACGGCTTGACAATATCCAAGACGATCAATAAACTCTCTTTGCACGTTTTCAACCATTTAATTTGATTTTGTTGTGTTTTTTTTTAAAAACAGGTCTTACTTATAGATGTTCAATCCTAATTTTTTCAATAACTGTTGAGTTTATGTATATGACATGGTACATGAAACATGCTTAGAATTCAATGCAAAATTCAAAAATGAAATAAAAAATATATGATTTCATTTGAAAAAATGAAGTTGATGGTCGTAACTTATTTTTGAGCTACCCTGTATACATGAAATTACCACAAAAAACAAAAATTAAAAAATCAAAATAGACGGGTACGAGCGTTTTTTGAAAAAACTTACCGCTGTATTTTAAATGAATTTAGACATTTCTTCTGGGACTCACTGTATATGTATGTACAAATAAACATAACATAACAAAAATACACTAGTTTTAGTTAGGATGTAGTAGTAAAAAAATCTAATAACGTAGATTGACGTGTTTGCGGTTTATACTTGCAATCTAGAAAATGTAATTCCAAGTCTGATAACAATTCCATTGCTGTAGAGTCACCTCTATTCTTTGCATACTCTTATAATTCCTTTACCATACTAATGGCTTGTTGATAATTGGTGACATTTGTTTGATTACTGCATTCAACTTCTTCATCAGAGTCGTCAGATAGTGATGTGGTTTCAGTTTGGACTACATAATCGGTAGGAATGGGGTCACTATCATCTTCTAATAGCACATTGCTATCAATGTTAATGAAACTCGTCCAACTCATTGTTATCAAATTACAAACTTCCACAAAATCAATATTCTCTTTCAGACTCAAAACGCGATATTTGTGTGCCATTGTTTACGATTTTAACCTTACAACTCACAAATAAACGGCGGACTGCTGTCGGGGAATCACACATACTTTCATTCGGCGAAGTCCTTTCGCGCTGCCACTCATAAGCGATCGGTTGCCGGTCTGTCTTCAGAGAGTTTTTGCACCGTACTTATTCGTCTCCCAAATACTTTAAAGAATGTTTTTGTCCGGGTTTGTTCGGGTTTTTGCACTCTTTGTATGAAAACAGCCTGTCCGCGTCCGCACAAGAAAGGTTGATTTTCATGAAATTTCATATACCTAGTTCCGGACTATGAAAAAATGTCCGCTTAATACAGATGTCCGCTTATTTGAGGTGTCCGTCATGAGAGGTTTCACTGTACATTTGAATTGTGTGAAAATTAACATCTGAAAGCGCCATCCGGTACGAAACAAGTAAATCCCCCCCAAAGGGGATTATAAAAAGGTGAGAATAGATTAAGTTCTTACAAATTTTTAATTTTATACTTAACCGAAATGTTTATTTTTTTTAAATATCACGAATTTAATGAAAGAACAACAGGTTTCCAAGACTTAAAATATTTGTCACAAATACTTCCAGTCTAGACGACTTGAGTGTTTCGAAATTCGATCCTAAAATAAATCATCTTTAAAAGTTCCTAAAGAACTAAAGTGCACACATGCATCAGGAACTTTTATACCTTCAGATTGAAAGTAAAGTTAAAGCTTTCCGATGTTGCCGCACCTTCAGAAAGGCTAGAGGAAAAATAAAGTCGTACACGAATCAGAGTTTTTGTAACTACTGGTTCATGCGCATAAAGCGATTCACGTTGGTTTTGAATCGTTGGAGGTTATACTCGTTGGGAAACACCACCTCGGGAATGTCTAGGAGTACTAAGCTTAACCACATATGGTTGGGCGGCAGTGGTTCGTCGTGTATTTCTGCTATTCACCGCCGAAGAGTATGTTTGGAGAGTCAAATCCCCAACCTGTCTTCGATGTTCTAGGCTGCCGAGGTTCTTAGTCAGCTCGTGGTCTCCAATCAGACGAATGGCCCTCCTTTCGATGGAATCCAGTAGCCGAAGAGTATGTTTGGGTGCATAGCTCCAGCCATGAGAGCAGTACTCTAGTGATGGTGGAATCTGGACTTTCTATAGTGTCAAAAGTTGTTGAGGTATACAACTTTTTGGTCCGGAAGTGTACACCAAGTTTCTGTGAAGCTATCTTGACGATTCCCACAACGTGGTTATGCCAAGACATATTTCCTCCCAGATTGATGCCCAGCAAATTAATAGATGAAGCCAGTGGAATAGCGTGTCCTGCCATGACTATATCCGGTTCTGTAATGTTAACCTTTCTAGAGAAAACTGCTGCCTGGGTCTTCTTAGCGTTAAATTTGACTTGGTTACTGTCACCCCAAGCCAAACTTTCTTCCAGGTCTTTGTTGAGGCGTGATACTTTATGCTGTCTGCGAAGATGTGCGTCGGCAGCCGATGTTTGTACATTCAAAGAGAAAGATGAGATAAGTGTGCTATCATCAGCAAAACTAAGTATCGGATTTTTCGTTTTCACTCGAAGGTAGAGTAAGAAGAGAGTGGGGGACAATATGGATCCTTGAGAAACACCGGCATTGATGGTGAAAGTGTCTGAGAGAAATCCGTCAATCGCAACTTGCAGAGAGCGGTCCTTAATAAAGCTAGACAACCATGCACAGAATCGACTGGACATACCATAAAATCGCAGTTTACTTAAAAGCCCCTCATGCCAAATACGATCAAAGGCTTTAGAAATATCCAGTGCAATAGCCCGAGACTCCCCATGATGTTCGATTGCGTTGGTCCGAAGATGGGTGACATAGGCTAGGAGGTCTCCCGTTGATCTGGACTTCCAAAAACCATATTGATGATCGCTGATAATGTTGAGGCCTTCCAGCTACTTCAGAAGTTGTTGGTTAATAGCTTCCTCCATTACTTTTGATATAACTGAAAGCAATGCGACTGGTCGATAGTTGTTGGGCAGGGTTCTCTTACCTTTCTTTGGTATAGGCTGGACTCGCGCCGTCTTCCAGCACGATGGAAATATTCCTTGTTTGTAAGATAAGTTGAAAAGTCTACAAAATACTGGTGTTAGTTCATCGGCGCATCTCTTGAGAACTACAACAGGAATGTCGTCTGGACCAGAGCTCATGCGAACGAAGCTAATGTAACTTTGAAACAGGGGCTCTTGATTTCGAGTAGGTTTGTTTTGTTCAATCACGCGGAAAAAAACCCTTTAGAAAATTTCCGGTAAATTCCTTCAGCCCGACAACACCGTAATAACTCGAAACCCAACACGTAACCAGACTAAGACAGAGTACCATCGCTACCTCTCGCTCGTACTTACTATGTAACGTCGTATGCAAACGGAAACGCCTGAAACCACGACATTGTTGGTACCTGTTTCCCACGAATAATGGTACTACTACTCTCGACGGGTTCAAGAAATATAAGTAGTAAAGTGGTACCACATCGAAATTGTTCCGATATAAATAACGATTATGATTGTTTTTAAAGTCATAAGAATGATTGTACTCTTCTTATACAGGGTGTTCCTTAATGACGTGCTAATATTTCAGGGTGTGATTCCCTAGGTGATTTTATAAAGAAAAATTCATATGAACATATGTCCGCAACGGCTTAAATTTTTTGCTACAGGGTGTTGAATTTTTATTTTTTAAATGGTTATTTTTTAATATCTCCGAAAGTACTTTAGATATTATTTTCAAATTTGGTATGTGTTAATAGGATATAGAACCACAAATTTTAGTTAGAAAAGTTATTCAATTGTTCCACCAGTGGCGTCCCTGCAAAGATATCCTCTGATATTTTTTACAAAAAATATGGTACGCCACTGACATTTTTCCATGTGGGTTTTTTCTCATTAGCCTGGTCAATTCTACATAAAAACGATCTCTTGAGTTTTTCTCGTCAGACGCACCGTTCTTGATTAAAACCACTAAATTCATATTGAAACCCATTATTATTAACATTGATAAAATAAATATGATAAATTTTGTTTTATAAAAATTGTTGGAAATGACCACCTTTACCTACTTAAAAGGCATCGCATCGAATTGCCCACTCCAACAATTTTTTTATAAAACAAAAGTTATCATTAATTATTTTATCAATGTTAATAATAATGAGTTTCAATATGAAATTAGTGCTTTTAATCAAGAACGGGGTGCATCTGACGAGAAAAACTCAAGAGACCGTTTTCATGTAGAATTTACCAGGCTAATCAGAAAAAATATTCACATGGAAAAATGTCAGTGGCGTACCATCCTTTTGTAAAAAATATCAGAGGAATGTTTGCAGGGACGCCACTGGTGGAACAATTGAATAACTTTTCTAACTAAAATTTGTGGTTCTATATCCTATTAACACATACCGAATTTGGAAATAATATCTAAAGTACTATTAAAAAATAACCATATAAAAAATAAAAATTCAACACCCTGTAGCAAAAAATTTAAGCCGTTGCGGACATATGTTCATATGAACTTTTCTTTATAAAATGACCTAAGGAATCACATCCTGAAATATTACCACGCCATTAAGGAACACCCTGTATAAATAGGTACAACAGGAACAGTTCTTACGAATTCCCGGTACTTTTGCATAAGGTGTTGGCAGATTTATTTGACATATGTCAGTGTCATCATTAAAAACTAAGGTGAAATCGAGTATAAGAGTGTCAAGGGTCAAGCCGCGTCCTTTATTAAAAGAAACATCAGCTAAAATGTATATCTCTGGCTAAAAGACACTTTGCCGCATTCCCTCTTGTTCTCATTAGATTTATCAATGCGACCATATGACATATTTCCAACAGTCGACAATGCAACTGTTAACGACATAGAAGCCTAATTTTCCATTGAACTCGACCTTACCATCACGATCGTACACTTGCCCTACCCATCGGACAATCACGCGATTCTGACCCTTTTAAACTGGGCTTGAGAGACGGGACAGCGTAATATACGAACTCGCCCGGGCGGAACGTATGCGTTTGGGTCTACGAGGAACAAACAAAAATTAAGTACAATATACTTTGCGTATTGCTAATTTTTGGCTACACGAAATAGATAAATAAAAGGCTTATTAAAATCCCTATTTAGAATTTTAATTACTTG
The DNA here is from genome assembly GCA_963991005.1 of Barypeithes pellucidus. Lineage (NCBI taxonomy): Eukaryota > Metazoa > Arthropoda > Insecta > Coleoptera > Curculionidae > Barypeithes > Barypeithes pellucidus. The sequence goes on along the minus strand of OZ022565.1, from coordinate 11,566,859 downwards.
GCTATATAGAATTTAATAATTAAAATCAACTAATAAGAACTAATAGTTCTAACTTATAACGACAACTGCTGGAAGTGTCTCATGTTCCGTCGTTAACAACAAACATATCATCCCTAAAAGCCCGGTATCGACGAATATATTTTGAAAATTGCAATAGTATGCATGTTTAGATGAAACATGGATCTATTATTCCAAGGGAAACAAAACATTTTCTTGGCATGTTTTGTAAGCAATTGGTTATACTGATACAGGTGATGACGTCATATATATATATAACCATTATATTGCTAATACGAACGTTCCAAAATACAAAAAGGGTCCCCGCTATGGAACGTGGCGTGGTACTATTGAGATTGCGCAGTAGGGTGGACATTTTATCGATCGCGTCAGAGCCGTCCCGACATTATTTGTTTGTTGTTATTCGTCGCCATCTTTGGTTCTGGATGCTTTTTCAAATTACAGTTAGTGTGTGTGTTAGTGCTTATAAACTTTCTTTACCTAGCTGGTGATTCGATTCGCTGATCGGTAGGTTAGTGGCTTGTTTTGTTTAAGATGGAAGGACACAAGTGCATGGTGCTGTTTTGCAAAAGTCGTGGACCAATACCAGGTATAAAGTATTGCAGATATGTACATACATATGTACGAAAATATTTTGCTTATCACATTATCCGATCTTCGGAACCGAATTTCACTAAAAAGCTTGTAAAAATAGAAAAGAGTGTCACTCGTATACAATATAATATATATGTATGTGGTCAATACCTAACCTTAAAATTAATGTATTTTTAATTTGGTGCATTAGTAGCTGATAATAATTCCCAAAATAGTCAATATAGTCATTCATTCTTAATTTTTGGGTTAGAAAAATGTGAGGTTAAGAAACATACGACGTCGGATGAAAGTTAAAATAAAGCTCATCGTGTCGATTGTTACAAATATTCGGACGGAATTTGGCACCAAAAGTTTACACCAACCAGGGCACCGTCGGATCATCATATCGTCAGAAATCGTATGCATGGAACGCTGTCTTAAATCGAACTAATCGAAATTTTGATTGCAATATTTTATAAAATTTACATTAAAAAAGTTGTCGAATGTTTACTTTCACAAGGAAATTTCTGCGCAAACTCACTATTATCCCTTCGATGCCCATAGCGGGGACATAATTGCAGATGGTATTATCAATATAATGGTTATATATACGTGGATGAAGTACGTTTGTTCTTTCTCCGGTTCAACTGAAGTAGTTTTATAATAGCCCCCGTATCATCAAATTATTCATAGAACCATGCAACCAAAGTGCTTCCATAAACAAATCTAGGGTGTATCCACACTATAAACGTTTAGAAATGATTGTATGTAGGTTGATTTAGACCCTTTTGTTCGCTAGTTTTTTACGAGGTCGGCATGGGATAGATATAATGGGATTTAGCCCGAGCATTGTTGAGTGTTCTCGATGAAACACACATGTTAAAATGTTTCTGTTTTTTTTTTGTTTGGTAAATTGTAACATGTGGTTTGATACTCATGCCGCCAATCGTATACAGTGTGTTCTGTCGGAATTCCGTAAAAGTTATGAAATTTAATTTTAAAAAAACAACGATCAAATGCAAGAATATAATTATTTTGATTTCCCTTTTTAGATTTCTCGACTTTTTTTAAATTCTGCTCTCGTGATGCCGTGCCCTGTGTAAGCGACGCGGCGCGAGTGGTAAGCCATCCCATCGCTCACGAAGGACACTGTCTTGTTCTTCGACGATATTTAAAATTCGGAATATGTACTATCTTCGCCAATCGCGTGCGATTCGACCATTTTTCAACCGAATAAAAACATGGGGGGGGGGGGGATAATAAAACGGACCTGATCATTAAATCTTAATTTCAAGTCTCATAATATTTCCATATTAATATACGGCATTAATTTGTATAAATGGGATTCCATTAAATATGTCCGCCTAAACACTAAAAAAATATATTCTCCCAAATCTGTCGCCATGGGAGTCCAAAATATTGTTGCGTCGCCTACCGAAGAACAATTTATGTATTTGATTTTTTTCATCTTAAAAGGTATTAAACATAAAGGCCTGGGCCGTATTCTATTCAAAAAGATAATAAAATTCATTGCATTAAAAATACGAATGTCTGCAGCAAAGTACGAAAACTGTCAAGTTGGTGACAGTACTGTCAAAATTAGGTAGCCAAGAGCAAAGTATTTCAGGTTCATTTACTCACAAATATCGCGTTTGAAGAAAAATAATAGTATATTAAGATACAAGTTTCATAAGACATTATCTGAGAGCACGCGTTTAATTTAGAAAACGACCAGCGAAGCGGGGAGTTTTCTAAAGTATAAGTGCTGTAATTGTCTTATGAACCGCGTATTTTATAATACTTTTTCCATTTGAGTCTGAAAATATAGTAGATTTTTTCCATTTGAATTAATATTTTCTTTTTGGGTTGGCAATACTTTTATAATTTCATAAAATGTTACAAGTATCAAATATGCCATGATAGAAACAATTGAACACAACAAAGCTTCTTCCCATCCGTCATAATTAAAAAAAATATATATTATTAAAGTTAATAAAAATGAATCGGGAAGAAAGTTGTACTCCGTCAGAAATACGAGAAATTGCAGAAAATAATCTATAAAAACTTTTAAAAAGAATATGCAAAACTTGAGTTATGGTGCGAGCAGAACAAAGTTCAAAATATTGAACAAAATAATAAATAATACGTACTATTGAACAAAATATTGTGTCGACACAGAATCTGACAGGAATAACAATTAATGCCCAGGAAAGTAACTATAAATATGTATATTTAAAGTAAAATGTATAATACTATATCGAATTAAAAATAAAAATAGTACTTTATTGAATAAACCTTTAGAGATAGAACATAAACTGGAAGATATTTCTATTATTTTTAGGTTATGTTGTTTTATAGTTGTAACTAGAAATTAGTTGACGGACACCGTCAGCAAGTTATATATTTCCGAGTATAGGTATTTCAGATAAATATCTATTAAAAATGATCTATTTGCAAGGTTAAAGGTTAGTATTTTAAAGTTTCCTATAAAATTTTTTTGTCGAATCCATAATGCTAAGAAAACTAATTTCAACGAAATTAAAGTAAGCCTAAAATTCGAACCCTACTTGTTGCCAACATAAAAAAAAAAATTTCGGTTTCAGTGGCAGGTTATTCCATTTTTTTGCATTTCATAATGTAGCCATTATGAAACCCAAATAGAAAAACATTGTTATTGGTTCGTGGTTTAACCCCCTGGTAGAGGTTTAAATCACGAAGGCTTACACTTTTAAGAGCTTATTTTTGACGTTTCCGATTTTATCATGACGTGGATATATTTTTAAAAAGCTTTGGAGACGTTAGTTCCGTGCTTTATTATCATTTTAACGAGAATCCGGCCCATATTGGTAATAAAATTAATAAGCGTTTCTATAATTTTTCGGTAATAAAAATCTCCGGGAGCGCGCTCATTAATTGGTTCCATGTGGTCACGGGTACGGGGTTCAAACAGATGGTTTTTAATTCGAGGCTTGTTACTATATTACTTTAAGCGCAGTGACATGCTATCTTATTTTCACACAGTTTCATTTCTTTACGATTTTATAATCGGGTTCGCTTCTCTTCTCCGGAAATAACTTTCGTAATAAGTATGGAATCGTCAGAAATGAAAATTAAGAAATTATAAATTTTTTATAGTTACGTCCTTTAAATTGCTCATTCTAGGTTGAAATATTTTGATTGACCATAAATTCCGTCGGTATCCTCGTATTTATACCCGCTCCACTGTATTTTTAAAAAGTGGCGCGTATACAGGGTGGTCCATAATGACAGGTACTGATTTTAATGGATGATACTGGATCAATTTTCAGTCGAAAAGTTCATGGTAGATATAGATACATACATACAAGGGCGGATCCAGAGCTTAATTTAATGAACTTTAAAAAAGGTATACTAAGTTGAGGTCGCTTAGAGTTACCATTTCCAAGATATTTGCATTTAAATTGTTTAGTGCACCATGCCCAATTATTATTAATTTGCAAACAAAATTTTTTTCTTAATATAAAATAAAATTTAGAGATTCAGTTGCTATGGAACAGAAAAAGTTTCATTCTTGAGTTTATCGTTTGTGTTTTCATTGCTATTGGTTTCTTTCGACACGATATTTTCCAGAGTCAAAGTTGTTTTAATTAAAGAAGTTAAAGAACAATCCAATTGTTGTATTTATTATTCCCAATTACCATTACTAGAGTATTAATTATCATGTAAAAGTGAATTGGTAAGAAGTGACAAAGTATTATTTGTTTGCTTGCACTAAACAATTTAAATGCAAATATCTCCGAAACGGCAACTCTACGCGACCTGAACATAGTATACCTTTTTGCGTAATAAACATGTGAAAAGTATTATTTTCATTAAAAACTTAAAAACACTGAGCCACACAAAAATTATGACCTAATAAATGTGCAAATAACGCCGCAGACAGCGCCCCCTATATTGTACATTAAAATTTCATAAAAAAATTAATTTCTGGTCCTAAAAAAACCATAATTGCCAAATTTTCTAAAAAAAAACGTTGTTTTCCTGCAAAATTATTAGAGAAAAACAAAAATGAATTTTTAACTTTAACACCCTGTATCTCAGTTAATATCAACTTTCGGATATAGGTAAGTATTAAATCCTAATACTTTTTACGTAAGGACTCTGTGGTTTTTTCATGTGCCATTAATTAGTTGACACCCTGTATATTTATCCAAACAAAGTTTTAAGAGAAAGCTGAACAAGACCTTTTTTGTTTAGAATTGAATGATAAAAAAATTGTTCCGAAAATATCAGTAGCGTCACATATTTTTTTGGTAAAAACTCTACTGAGATGTTGTAGAAAGAAAAATATGGAAATAATTTTTTAGGGTTGGCTTGAAACGGGCTTGCTTCTGCTTGGAGCGATGGCTATTGTTGCCAAGCCTTTTATCCTTAAAAATCGGACAAAAAACACACCGCCTTAAAACTTATAAATTACACACATAAGTTTAAAAAAAAATACCCAAATTAGTCGCATACATAAATTGACCAGCTTCCAGTAACTAAGTGTACCTTTTTTATCTGTATTTACATGAACATATAATCTTGAAAAGATGACTGTCAGAAAAAGCTTTACTTTTGTGACCTCTCGGCTAATCGATTTTTTGTTAAGGTCCCTTACACTTTGATTATGCCCGTGTACCGGCAAAACTAAGTAGTTTATAATTATAACCATAAATAAATTTCGTTCCATTAGAGCAAAAAGCACTGTAGAAATGGCCAGTTTACTTAAGTGTGGAGATAAAAATCTTGAGCTTTTCACAGACAGTTCTTTTACTTGACATCTGCTGTGTTCGCGAAGCCGGGGCACAAAAATATTCATTCATACACGATCACAATATCGACTTTCGTTTTAATTGGTCCACCATTTTGACTATGGAAAAAATTTCAATATTTTCTCGAATTGAGATTACCTTTGTTTGAAATAAAAGTAGTAAGGAGGCAGCAGCAGGAGTCTTTCGTGCAGCAAGCGCAGATCCAGAACTTCGTTTTGGGGGAGGTGGAACTTCTTTCTGGGGGAGGAAAAACTTCCCACGTTTTTTAATTGTGTATATTTTCTTAGTTAAAAGAGATCAGAAAAATGTTTTATACAGAAGATTCTTTATAATGGTTATTGAATAATTTGCCGTTTTCAGAATAATTATACGAGGTCAGGTTAAAAAGTTATCGGACCTATCATTTTAAATGTTTGGTTGCATAATAAACAATTCCTAAACTAGCCTCACAATCACAAGTTTAGATCAACACGTAATATATTCTCTTACAAAGATATCAATTTAAAGCTAATAAATACCCTAATTATACTTATTTATTATTAAAAGTGCAGTTGGTATAAACATTTATTGTGACCGTACTTGTGTCTGCAGCGTTAATTTTAAAATCGGGCATAGTTTGTGTGTTTGAAACGTTTTGTTCATGATTAATCCTTATTTGCGGATCCAATAATCCACTTTTATTAAGAACTGGTTGCAAAAAATTAATGTATAGGTAGGTACTGTACAATTTTCTTACCTTTAAATCTAAGTAAATGCTATTTTCAGCCTCAGTTATAAACTTATGGAAGATTTTTTGGGCTTGTAGCTCTCAGATTGCCTTTTTAAAAAGGCTTGAAGTGGTGCATAATTTCATATATCTGTGTTTTCATAAATGTTAATGCAAGCTCTTAATTTTGAGTATAAGGACCACAGAGTCGACGACTTGTTAGTTTTACTTTGCTTCTCAAAATAAGCGATTAGAACATTTTCACTACTTCTAGAAACACCCTTCGCAGTAATCAAATCAAATCAAAATATGCTTTATTGTCATAAGAAATCGTTGTTCTTGTTAACAAAGCAGACCAGTATACCAGGTTGTGAAGGTCTTGTCGTCTTTTTCGTATACGTTCTTGGACTTTTTTGGTAAAAGTTGATCCAATCTATTATTTGCAATTTCCCTTAACTCTGGAGCTCTGCGCCCAAACATACTCTTCGGCTACTGGATTCCATCGAAAGGAGGGCTATTCGTCTGATCGGAGACCACGAGCTGACGAAGAACCTCGACAACCTAGAACATCGAAGACAGGTTGGGGATTTGACTCTCCTTTACAGATATTTTCATAGAAGGTGCTCGGCTGACCTTGCCCTCTTAATTCCGCCCAGAGCGGCGAATAGCAGAAATACACGACGAACCACTGCCGCCCATCCATATGTGGTTAGGCTTAGTACTCCTCGAACTTCATTATTTAAGAATTCTTTCATCTGGAGGACTACATCCTTGTGGAACGACCTTCCCGAGGTAGCTTTTCCCAACGAATATAACCTCCAACGATTCAAACCCAACGTGAATCGCTTTTTGCGCACACGCACCACTCCCAGAGTGCCCTAAAGGATTTTTCCTATAGTGGTTGTGTTTGATCATAACAAAAAAAAATAACTCAGGAGGAGTTAAATTAATAATATCTTCTTGCTCCATTATTGATTAATTTTAAGAAAGCTTTCAATATTCGCGACAAAATGACGGACACGTATAATCTATCAACGTTCACTTGATAAATAATTTGACTATTGCCAACATAAAATTTAAACATACAAATTTACAAAATTTTTATGGCATTTATTAGTTTTAATTAAGTATGTGTTTTTCTTATTACAAAATACACAAAATAGAAAAAGTAGTATAAAGTACATGTTTTATAAAGGTATTATAGCACTTGTCCCCTTAGAAAACTCGCCGCAAGCGGCTCGTTTCCTAACATGGACGCGTGCTAAAATATCATGCTTTATAAAACTTGTACTTTAATATACTATTGTCGGCCGACTATGCGGTTGTTATTTTTTTTTGTCATATTTGAACGTAGCCTCTTAACCGCTATGGAATCCAAAAACAATGAGCTGTTATCTCCCGAAACAATATGAGTGCTGTTGACCTCTTGAAAAATTAAAATTTCGTTGAGTCATGCGGATTTAACAATTCCCAGATTGTATCAGGTCTTTATTTAATCAATGCTGATTACCTATTGACAGGTCGAGATTTTAGAGCAAATTGCCGTGCCGTGTAAGAAAGAACCTTATTGGAAGACATTTTTCACGTTATCATCAGCTGAACGGTAAATTTTAAAGAAATTTCAAGCAGTTCCTCGTAGTTAAATTAGAGGACAGGCAACAACAACTATCTCGAATTGTATTTCCCAACGTTATCAAATATTTTTTTTCCATTATTCTTTAAATATTCATTCCAAAACAAAGTCATACTAAATTCCACTTGGCTCATGATGTGTTAACGCGATGATGCAAAATTACAGGAAGTCTAGAGGTCAAGGGACATACGTCGTGCAGGAGCACGAAACAATTATTAGACAGCTCGAGCAATCGTTGTTCGCCAGGAAAATCATTGACGCTTAAGGCCGTATTAGACTAGGCAATTTTTTCTCTTGCGCCGGCAATTATAATGGCACGTATTCATGCGCAGTAAACCGTTCTCGATCAGCTGGAGCATTGTCAACGGTCAGAACAGCAGTGGGTACTGTCGAAATCCCTAAAATATCCCCAGAATTAGAGATGTGCAAACCTATTCGTTTTGATTAGCAGTTAAAGCAGCTACTGCTATTTACAAATAGGAGGTGCAAAAAGTTGCTGAATTAGCAGTCCATAAGTTTAATAAAGAATGTAAACTGCTAATTTAAGTACCAGTGGGTTTAAATGGCCATTACCTGTTCATACCTGGTTCGGCCAAATAATAAACAGTTAAAAATAACAGAATAATCCATGTCTACCCAATTGCGCCGGCAAGGGCAATTAAAATGGCGCCTGCCCCATTTCAGGTAATGAGAGACAGCTGATCGGGAACAGTGTACTGCGCATGAATCCGTGTCATTTTAATTGTCAGAAGAGTAGAATTTCTGACTGTAGTACGGAGAATGGTGTACTGCGCCTGAATCCTTGATTATAATTGCCATTGCTGGCGCCATAAAAATTCCCAAGTGTAATACGGCCTTTAAAATTTCTATTTCTTGCATTTTTGAAGCTGGCTCGTAAAGTACGAACAAACCCGTTGACATTAGGTTCGAAATTTTGTTATACAGGGTGTTATGGAAATGACGTATTATATTTAAACCGGCAATTCCCGAGATGGAAACAAATTGAAGAAAAATATCCAAAAATGGCGCTTTAATGTAATATGCCCTGTACATGACCTTATGTCAAACCAAAAATGACCACGTGGTGCCCCTGTCAGGAAGGTAAACAAAGCAACATATGGCGAAAAACGTCACTGAATCTTGAACAGTGTTGTCATATCTTACTCTTTAGAAAGTCAATAACCGTTTGACAGATTTCAAGTTGTTTATTCTTCAGGGTACATTATTATATACTTTTACGTTCAGTTCAGTTCGCTGGGTAACAATCTCTGATTTATAAACTTGAACTGACTCGAACGAACCGCCGCGGAGTTTATAAATGGTCATGGTATGTTCTCATTTGTTCAATTCGAACGACACCCGTCGGATCTGGACAACTTAAAAGTTTATAAATGCCACTTACCCTTTAGAAAAAAAAATGCAATTTTGTTTAGCTTTTCGGACTTATTTAAAACCAACTTAATTTATAAAAAAACACCTAAGTACCTAGGTAACCCGAACAAAAACAAACCGACATAATAATCTCACAAAATCGGGTCTCATGAACACATCTAAGTACCATTCAATCTGAATTAGTATTTTAAAGTGCTACTGTGTAGACAAAAATGGTGGTCTGCGAAATAATGTATTTAACATCTAAAAATTTTAAAAATAAATAACACGTTTGTTCCGTCGATCGATATTAAACTGCTGGACTGGGGCACTGCCGTCGCGAAAAGAACCAATAACTTAATAATTTAAACTCGGGTTTAAGTATTAACACACAATTTATCACACAAATCTGCTTGAAAAAACAGTAGGAAACCGGCCGGCTTCTTTAAACAGCTGATCTTGGACAATCGAGCGGGTTGCCTATTCTTGTCGCGACTGGGGTTAATATTTAAAAATACAGCGTTTCCACTTTCGATGTTTTATAAGGTTATATTCATAAATTGCAGAATTTCCTTCTGTAATACTTTTCTGTATAATGATAGTCTCGGAAATGGCAACCGCGCTAGTTGGACGAGCCTATTTATTTTGAAGGGGTTGTCCTGTCTATCAACATAATTATTTCATCATTCGTCTTCAGTGCTTTTTCACATAGAAAAAAAAACAAAAACCTGAAGATGTCTATGCCCTGGATTGCTTGCTAGTGTACTGGCACCTGGATTCACTTCTATTTGGATACTAGGTAAACTAAATATTATTTTTATAAGAATCTAAAGTTTTACATTTTTTACACAGTTGGCAACATTGTGCCTGAACATCTGTTGATTACACAGCTTGGCAATGTAATATGATTATATATGAATGTGCCGAGGAGTATCCGGTGGGTTTAGGGGTGAATTACCCCACTTTTTAAACGTTCGATTTAAAAAAAAATATATGTAGCGCTTCTCTAGGACACCCCAGGAGTCACCCATTTAAATATAATACGTCATTTACATAACACCCTGTATAAAGTTTATTAGTAATAGCTCTTTCGATTTTTCAGGCAATAAATTTTGTGTTGCTTCAGGTGAACTGAGGAATAGAAATTATTGTAAGAATACAATAAAATTATACGAATTATATATTTAGCAAAACGTATATTTGCTTCAAAGATAAAAAGAGAACACCCCGAACGTTTCAGTGGTCTCTCAAAGACTAACTTTTCCATGTCGTCATTCGTAACAAAATCTCTTATTTACATTCTACAAAAATAACTCATAAATATTATTTTATATGTTGGCACATAAAGTGCCATTGATCTGGAGTCTCGGTTGGCGTCACCAGTGCTGTTCCTTTACATTATTTCTTTCTATTTTTCACGTTTTCAAATATTATTGCCATTTGTAAGGTAACAATAATAACGGGGCGCCCACGCAACGAACGACGCGGGTGCTGTTTTCATGGCAACTTGATATTATAAACATTCAGAGGGAAGTGAAAAAATTACACGTTACGCTAAATTACTTGTATCTGTTAAAAATTACCAATAAGTTGGTATTTACGTGCGTAATAAAAATATAGTTTTTATAACGATCGCAGAAATGCATTTGAGGAGTAACTTTTCAAAACGCATTATGTCCATCAAATTTTTTTTTTCACAAACAACGAAAAACGATTATTTCTTGTTCCCATTAGTTTTAAACCTGCATAGTAAGGTTATTTGATAGATATTGGTCGATACTTCTAATAATCATTCTCATTGAAATCAAAACGATCATAGATTGTAAAAAATAGTCATTAAATAGTTGGACATAATGCGTTTTGATCCATCATTGTGTATATAATGCTTTTTGTTGTGGCCAATGTTGGACATAATGCTCTATGTTCTAAACATTTAATAAAAAATAGAAAGGTAAGACCCAACTGATTGTTTTTTTTATTCACTACAAAATAAAACATATTAAACCAATATAAAAAAAATAACTTTTATAGAAAAACAATACTTAAACACAGGGTTTCAAAAGAAAATTTTTAATTATGAACTAAATATGCAGGTCAACATTGTCTTCCTCTAGGCATTCGCAGTTATCTTCCTCGTCGTCGTCTCCTGCTCTATTTGGAGTTATTTGTGGAGCAACATTTAAGGCAAGATCAAAGAAAGTTAAAGATGATAACGGAATGCTATCTTCCCAGTCGACCCCAAATCTAGCTTGGAGCAATTTTTTAACATAATTTTTTTTGTCTTCTTTAATTGGATTCATGAGTGGGACCGCAGATGGCTCCTGTACGTTTTTAAGAGTCCGACCACGCTTTACTATGGATACAAATTCTTTTGAATCGTCGTTAAAATAATACGTCGGTTCAAGTTTGATTTTTACATCGAAAGATTCATTTTTTCTTACCTTTTGTAAAATTATTCGTTTCATACTGCTTATGCCTTCAATTTGCCTTAATGTGTTTGTTAACTCTTTGAAGTTTTTGATCGACCAGTCTTTTCCCAGAACTCTAATGTTTGCCGATTCCCTATAAACCTGAATGTATTCCCATGATGTTTGCTCGGTATAAAGCGAATTGGCCGCCTCCTGGTGGCCAAGTACCATAATGCATTTTGATGTGACAACTCTTGCGGACATAATGCGTTTCGATGTGAGCATCATATTTTGCACTTAAATTACATAGATATAACGCTATTTGATGCATTCTGGGTTTACAGACGTATAACAGAGGTGAAAATTAATGCGAAACCGCAACAAACTCAATTTTGTCCTCTGGTGGACATAATGCGTTTTGAAAAGTTACTCCTCATTTATTCTTTGAAAATTCTTACCTTTAGCTTACCAGTAACACATGCTTTCAGACGAGTTTCTAGAACTTTTGTATTTAAAAAATGTCTCCAAATTAGATACGAGTTATGTAAAAAATGCTTCATTCAATGAATAAACACTCTCAACTCATTCAATAATTCATATAATGGAAATACGACAAAAATCGGAAAAACCTATAACTTATTATCTTATTTGGCTATGAATGAATGGCGACCATTCATCAAATATCAAGGATATTGAGTAATCATACCTTTTTGTCGTTACATTCAGTAATTTTATAAAATGCATATAATATACATATATCATAAATATCTAATTCATGATTGATATAAAAAAGTGAGTTATTCTTGAAAAATGAATTAAAAAAGTAATATTATTTACAACCAGGCATGCATTTCATCTATCTTTGAAAGGTGGAAAGTTGACGTTTTTTTACTTTTACTTTCCACCCTGGTGGAAAGTAAATTATTTTCTTGTAATTTTTTAAAAAATATATCTATCTCAAAATAATAAATATACGAACACACTTTTTTTAAAATGCTAATAGCTTTGCGTGTTTAGATATGTCTACTTTTTCCCTAATTGATAGAGTGGTCCTAAGCATTGAATATTGTGACCAAATCGTTGATATCTTCTTTGTCTTGGCATTTTCACTGAAATAAGCTAGTAGCGCCGACTCAGAACCAGGATTGTTAACTTTGTTTCCCGTACACCATTCTTTGAAACAGTTATATGCCTTGTCATATCTCGGGCGGCTTTTAGTTGGCAGAAGATCTTCTTCTACTATTTTTGCTGCTTCCCGAATTTCTGGTGGAGTAGCAGCAAAATCAAATTCCTCATTTTTCTGTTGTTAAAATAATATATTGTTTAGTGACATGGAAACCATAGTCAAAAAATGATATTTGCCATCTTGATGTGTATTATTACCTACGTTATTTTACCACCTGCGGTTATTTGAAATCTCTGTCTAATTTTTCAATGGAAATGACATTTATCTTTTATTAATATTTTAATTCAAAATAATGTGATGTTAGATGTGGTTGTAAATAAAATAGTATACAAACCTCGGTAAAAAGTTTCATTACTGTCTCGAGATTTAGTTAACTTCGTCGCTTCGCGCCTCGGCAGGAATGAAGCACTTTCCACCTCGGTACGTCATATACTATTTGCTTTCTCCAATGTTATAGGTAATCACTCTTTCCATTCTCTTAAAACATCCTCACCGGTTTTATAAAATCGCCAAAGGTTCCAAACCGTTTTTTATTTGCAACAAAGAATTAATTGAAGTGTATACCCTCCTCCCTCCCCCGCATTATCTCGGGATCATGGATTGTCCACTGTTGGAAATCTATTAACGTTTTAAATATTTTTGTTGGTCTCATTTCGACTAATTACAGAAAAGACATATGGAAATGGGCTTACAGTTATCCAGATTCGACCATCACTGCTCTCATGTCTGGAGCTCTGCACCCAAACATACTCTTCGGCTACTGGATTCCATCGAAAGGAGGGCCATTCGTCTGATCGGAGACCACGAGCTGACGAAGAACCGCGACAGCCTAGAACATCGAAGACAGGTTGGGGATTTGACCCCCTTTAACAGATATTTTCATTGCCCTCTTAATTCCGGCTACAGCGGCGAATAGTAGACACACGCGACGAACCACTGCCGCCCATCCATATGTGGTTAAGCATAGTACTCCTCGAGCTTCATTATTTAAGAATTCTTTCATCTGGAGGACTTTGTCCTTATGGAACGACCTTCCCGAGGTCGTTTTTCCCAACGAATCACGCCCAGAGTGCCCTAAAGGATTTTTCCTATATTTTCCTATAGTGCTTGTGTTTGATCATTAAAAAATAAAAAATAAACTATTTTTGTCAAAATAATTAAAATCATAATTTATAAGTCGGTATCACACTGGACCAGCACAAAATCGTAATCGACCACAAATTAAGCGCTACGCCTGATCAATTTATTTAATAAATAATAAATTTATTAACAAATCTGAAAAAACCCGTAGGATAAAACCATTAAACCGTCAAACTGACTTTCTTTATCATATTCATTGAATATTAATAACTTCGGTTTTATAATAATTATAAATATTTCCAGTTTTAATTGACTTCAGATTTTTCGTTTTCTTGTTACATTATTAACGAGAACAGCCGTATCATAAATTATAACGTTATCTTTTTTTTACCGGCCATTTTTGATGATACCTTACTCTCTTTTAGAGGTAACAAACGTTATCATCTTTTCACCAGAATAAGACGCATGTCTTCATTTCAGGAACCTCAAAAATCAATCATCTTCAGCAATGGCCCCTTGGTCTTTCCGCCGCAATAAGAACTTTCATGATACCTTACTCTCTTTTTAAGGTAACCAAAGTTATCATCTTTTCACCAGAATATGACGCATGTCTTCATTTCAGGAACCTCAAAAATCAATCATCTTCAGCAATGGTCCCTTGGTCTTTCCCCCACAATAAGAACTTTGATGATACCTTACTCTCTTTTTAAGGTAACGAAAGCTATCATCCTTTCACCAGAATATGACGCATGTCTTCATTTCAGAAACCTCAAAAATCAATCATCTTCAGCAATGGCCCCTTGGTCTTTCCCCCACAATTTTGATGATACCTTACTGTCTTTTTGAGGTAACGAACGTTATCATTTTTTCACCAGAATATGACGCATGTCTTCATTTCATAAACCTCAAAAATCAATCATCTTCAGTAATGGCCCCCTTGGTCTTTCCCCCACAATAAGGACTTTTATGATACCTTACTCTCTTTTTAAGGTAACCAAAGTTATCATCTTTTCACCAGAATATGACGCATGTCTTCATTTCAGGAACATCAAAAATCAATCATCTTCAGTAATGACCCCCTTGGTCTTTCCCCCGCAATAAGAACTGGTTGTTGTTTTAAACCACCGTTCACGTATTTTTTTATAACGTTTTCCAGAGAATATCCTCGTCACAATCACAAACGGTGGCTAGAAACGTGCGATTGTAGATCTATCTACTTTCATTGACAAACAACTGTTGATTCATAATTTGCAGTAAATGGTAAATTTGAAATGTGTGCTTTATTGCGCAAACATAATTCACAATGTTGTCAAGACCGATTACTACCACACTTGGTTTAAACAATTCCAATTGATTTTTATTAAGGTCGAATTTATAAAAACGAACATATGGCCATTATAGAGGTCAATTGAAGCCGACTACTTAAAATAGTTGTTTCTTGACAATTTTCTTAAAATGGCATAGGAATGTAATATTGAAAATGATGTTGCCGTCTAAATTTATACGCAAGAGATGTACCATTATCAATATGGGAGGAAATATGTCTTGGTTGGCATAACCACGTTGTGGCAATCGCCAAGGTAGCTTCTCAGAAGCTTGGGGTACTCTTCCGAACCAGAAAGTTGTACACACCTCAACAACTTTTTACACTATACAAAGCCCAGATTCGACCATCACTGCTCTCTAGTCTGGAGCTCTGCACCCATACTCTTCGGCCACTGGATCCCCTTAAAAGAGAGCTATTCGTCTTATCGGACACCATGAGCTGATCAAGAACCTCGACAGCCTAGAAGATCGACGACAGGTTGGTTTTTTTACAAATATTTCCATTGCAAATGAAGGGCTAACCTTGCTCGCGTAATTCCACCTATATTGACCAAGTACAAGACGGGCCATTTCCGCCAATCCATATTTGGTTCAGCTTAATAGTTATCGAACTTCATTCTTTAAGAATTCCTTCAACCTCCTCCAACCATTCAAAACCCCCCCTGGTAAATCGGTTTATCCGCACACGCACCATTCCCAGAGTGCCTTTTTCCTATGCTTATTGGGTTCGAGAAAGAATTAAGTAAGTGTTGAGATGCAACAGCTGTCACTTCCCTAAAGAAAATCCCTATAACCTGAAAAATTGATAAAGGATTGTTCCGATTAAGCATCACTTTACTATGAACATTATTGAAATATTTAAACGAATTATTTACTACTTTGCCTTACGGAATGCCGATAAGATATAAAATTTGAAAGGAATTGCATATATCGAAACGCTCTTTAAAGTCTTAATTTTGCACACACATAAAAGCCAATAAATCTGACTTATCGCATACGTGTTCTAGTTAATGGAGCTCCACAATTCCCGACAAAAACGTTAAAAGCAACGATATTTCATACAATAATTCTATAAGAATTAAACTGCCACCCATTTGTCCATTACTGTGGGTCGCGTAACTCCGCCAATTATCAATAGAGTTTTTATTTCAAATGTAATTCGAACAAATATTGGCCAAAAAACGTCCATCTGCAAAGAACGGACAAATACCTTTGTGGGGATTCTGAAAATCGAAGAATGAAGAAGTTGACCACTCGCTGGTTCGTTTCACGATCAAATCAAGGCGACAAACTTGTAGATATAGAGTTAACAAGATAGTATTTCTATTACTTAGATCATTACACAAAGTTCTAAGATATGTAAATATGGGTGCTAGTCCACAAACAACGGAATACAGATGAGTCTTATGGATCTAAAGTAACTAGTTTCTCCTGCCTTGTATTATAGAGATCAATGTTAAACAATTACAACCATTCAGCTGCACAATACCTTTCAAATAAACTAACAACTGGAATGCTGTTTCTAGTGCATATGTATGTAGACAAAGCCGTTGTGGCAGCTTCGCAGAAACTTACACCTTAACAACTTTTGACACTACAAAGCCCAGATTCGATCAGTAGAATACTGTTCCCATATGTGGAGCTCTGCGCTTAAATATACTCTTCGGCTACTGGATTCCATTCAGGGACATTACTCTGATCGGAGACCACAAGCTGACCAAGAACCTCAACAGCCTAGAACATCGAAGACAGGTCGGTGATTTGACTCTGTTTTACAGATATACATATACAGAAGTACACGGCGAACCACTGCCTCACGTCCATATGTGGTTCAGCTTAGTACCGATCGATCTTCATTGTTTAAGAAGTCCTTCATCTGGAGGACGTCATCCTGAACTGAGGTCGAGTTTCACAACGAATATAACCTCCAACGTAAATCGCTTTATTCGCACAGGCACTCCCAGAGTGTCTTCAATTTTTCCTATAGGCTACTGGCAATTAAGAAAGCACCTAAGCAAAAGAGAGAAATCCTGGAGAGGTCCCCATAGCGTAGATATCAATATATGATCACCAGAGCTGGATGACGACTTTTCAGCACGATTGCAATTACGAAGCATCGCCTTTTATCAAATTATTTCAATCACTATTGAAGCTTTCATTCATTGTAGTGTTGGGGTGGTCTAAAAAGACCCGAATCTTGAATTCACTTATTCAAAACTCTGTTTTCTACCGAGCTGATTAAAACCTCGACTGAATCAGTTACCCGCCGCCTCCAAATATCTCGTTTCGTTTCCACGATCGGGACACAGCCACTTTTTTATCGTTCTTCCTTCGCGGTCAGTTCGACTCAAAGAATTCTTATATTTACGAACGCCAGTGACGTCACAATGGGCTGCTACTCACCGCCTCGATCTCGAGTATACTTAATCTATGTTAGTCGTCGATTTTTGTTTATTTTTAGGTCTTTCTTATTGTGATTTGTGGTCATGTATCGTTTCTTTAGGCTAGAAAATAATGTGTAGCCATTTAGAATTAATGCAACTTGTGGCTTAGACGACGTAGGTGAACGGGTTGTGAATGAAAGGTATTAGTATCCACGTCAGGATCCATTAGCAGTATAAATCCTTCTGGATGCCTGGAACCATTCGCTAATATTCCATAGGATGTCCTTCTCGCGTTAAAAAATGTAATCTTATATAGATACCTGAAATTTTACACACTATATCTTTGGTATTATTTTCTTCTTTTAATAAGGAAATACATTTCTCCGGCGAACACTGCTAGCTTGTGTACCCGTGTCCATCTTCTTAAGCCCAATATTAACATAAGAATTTATGCTAAAAGGCAACAATACCTCCTACTGTCTGATACCTTTTAGTTTTAGTTCGAAGGTTCGACATTATCGGAAATTTTCAGAACTCATCTAAATTCAGTCGGTAAATTTGCATGATTTTTCGAACAAAGATCTGTTTTGACTTTTTAATGCGTTTCTGAAGGATGATGGTTATAAAACGTATAATTTATCCGATCGAGAGATGTTAAGAAATGGGTATAAAATATGTTAATTATGACGAGGTATAATACCACTTGGCTTCTTTTAAATGGAATATCGACAAGAATTTGTAGGTGGGCCCCATCGTTCAATTATAAATGGAGAAGAGTTAGAAGAATATTGATATTGAATTATCGCTAAGATTAGAATAAAAAGAGCACACCAGCTTATGGGATTGGGCAGCACTCTTCAACCTGTTCCTAATCGCTACAAGACATGCGAAAAGATGATTTAGCCAAGACTATGTTAATTTTTTGTTTACTCCACCGCCAGATAAGATGTAAACTAACTCCCATCTGCGGGTGTATTATCTAACATAGGACCCGCTTCGCAATTTTTGTTTAATGGGGCCTAATTCACCACCGAACAATACCTCGGGAATAGAAAGATGATAGCAGTAACTCACAAACCTGTCTTCTTCTCACCGCTATTGAATAACACTACATGTACATACGTATAGAGCTAGATCAAGACCTGAATATAAATGACAGATCATCGCAGACCGAATGGACATCTATAATTTCTCTGTTAACTTCGTCGCCATATTTAATAGTCGATCTTAATAAAACTGTTATTGATTTCGACTCTATAGGAATTGAGGCATGGAATTGAGAAGTGTGCTTCACTGGACGACACCCCGAAACCAGTTTCGGTTTCGCATAACGAACATATGCCACACAAAACCCTCTGGATCTTGGTAGTGTTGCCACTGGATCCACTTTTTGAAAATGCCGGAAACAACGCCAACATTTTTGGCCGGATCCCGGACCGGAACATTCATTTACAAAAAAATGTTCTAAAAAGCAATCAAGAGCTATTTGACTGGTGGAAAAAAACATGGAGATTTTACATTTTCGTCAAAAAAGGCGCCTGCATCAAGTGTTTATAGTGGAAAAACTTTTTACGGAGGCCGGCGATGTCTACGACAAAAAATATGATTAGACTCTTTGCAAGCAAAGGGGAAAAATGATCTTTTCTGCACCATAATTTGCCCATTATTAATGACAAATAGTAATTTGTTCATACTATTTATTAATTATGTCATTTTTCCAGAGTTTGGATTTGGTTTTTACCTTAAAGCCGTATTAGAGTCGACAATAAAAATTTCCGGCGCAATGGCAATTATAATTGCTCGAATTCATGCGCAGTAACCGTTCTCGATTAGCTGGCGCATTGCCAACAGTCAGAACAGCAGTTGTTAGTGTCGAAATCCCTAAAATACCTCCAGAATTAGAGATGGGCAAACCTGTTCCTTTTGATTACCAGCTAAAACAGCTACTGCTACTGACAAATAGCAGTTCAAAAAAGGTGAGACGAATTAGCAGTACACATGCTTAATAAAGAATGTTAATTTAAGTATCAGTTAGTTTAAATAGCCATCAGCTGTTCATAGGTGCTTCGACAAAACTAATAAACATTTAAAAATAACAGAATAATCCATCTCTACCCAGACTTGCACCGGCAATGGCAATGAAAATGGCGCGTGCCCCATTTCTGGCAATGCGAGACAGCTGATCGAGAACGGTGTACTGTGCATGAATCCGTGCAATTTTAATTGCCAAAAGACTAGAATTGCCGACTGTAATACGGATTCCTTTCTCGCATTGCGCCGGCAATTCAGTTCCGACTGGATCCGGTATAAAATCCGGCCGAACCGGATCAAGTCAACACAGTTATGTTATTTTTATTTTGGGTCCGGTATATGCAGCTCTATATTGTTCAACCCCTTTTATTATGGACGAAGTATTATTCTTCAGTGCGCCCGCCACTTGTGCTTTTTACTGCCAACGCTGAAGAGTGCTGCGTGGGGGCTATCAAAACGAACAAAAGCTGTTCACAATACATTTTGATTACTATCGTTTGGTAAATTAATGAATTTGATTATGTGAAACTATAAACTCTGTAAAGGGTCATACACGACCCTATTTGATGTACATTTTTGAACCTGTTGTAATAATATTTTTCTACTACTGTATAAATAAATCAACTTTCGGGCCGTAGCAACACGAAAGAAAACGAAAGTAAATGTTACAGTTACCTGAATATTATCCGTTGCTAGCTACGAAAGTAGGTTGCTAGCTACGAAAGTAATACTTTCGGTGTCAGGACAAAAAAACAAGAATAAAATTTTTTATTGTATTTATTCAAGCGAATTAAAAAAAAATCTTACTTAATAATAAAAAGTTTATATTTATTGAAAAAGCAAGTGGTATAATAACAATAATATAAAACTTAAATAATACTAATTTTTATTTATTGTCATTAAGGTTAATAGTGAAATTTGAACAGTTAGAAATATTAATTGATGGAATATTATTCAATTCAATACCTTCGCCGCTTCTTATTAGAGACTCGTTATTATCCTGGACTTGGACCATACAACTATTTGTCACTCTCGCGTCGTTAGATGGAATAAAAGTAGGAGATCGATTTAAGATATTTTTGGAAATTTCGATTTTATTTGTATACGAATCACCAATATATCCCTCCGCAACGGACGAAGATCTCCAACCGCCATGTCTTTTTAAATCCAAAATATCGATACCTGGAGCATTTGCAAGAAAGGTAGTTGATGTTCTTCTAAACGAGTGACCAGTGTATTTATTTATATCTTGAAGTTTCAAAAATTTGGCAATTTCTTTGGGAACATTAGAAATAGTGTGTTTTCCAATCACCTGATTCACACACCTACCTCGTTCATAGCGATATAACAAGCGTTCGTCTTGTGCATTATTTGGCCTAAGTTTAATATAATCTTGAAGTAACCTCATAAAAGAAACTGGACCTCCATCATCGGCTATCACAAAACTTCTTTGAACCTTGTTTTTGCTCTGGAGGATTTTAACAATAGCTACATCATCCTTGATTTCGATGTCGTTCAATTTCATTTTATAGATCTCATCTGTCCGGCATGCTCCAGCTATCCCCATTACTGCTATCACTTTCATAGATAAATAGCTATGATTAGGAGCGTCAAGTAAAAACTTTATTATTTCTTCTTTTGTGAAAATTTTAGATTTTTTAGCTTCGTAACCATCATTTTTTCGTTTAATAAATGCAATAAGTTTCTTAAACTGCGAAATATCTATATTTTTGTTCACAGAAATAGTCAATTTAAGCATGGAATATTGTGACCATAAGGACGGAGGTGATAGGGCTTCAGATTTCTCTTGGAAGTACGCTAGCATTACATTTTCGTCAATTTGTGAAAGGTTTTTCTCCACGAACCATTCTAGAAGCAGGTTGTACGTTTGACAGTACCTATCTTTCGACTTTACGGGTAAGAGTGAGGCACATGCCAACTCGGCCGCCTTCTGTATAGCTTCGTTTTGATCTTGAAACAACATTTTCGACAATCGAAATTAAAAAATTCGAACTGACAGACTTTGACAGTACTCAAATAACTAGTTGTCATGGATTATTTTACAGGTGTATTTTATTATAATTTGAATAAAATCAAAGTTCATTACTTAATAATATAATTGATCAAAGAACAGTAGTAGAAAAGGTTTAATACATTACACGCTGCAAAAGCCCTTTCAGTAAGTAAACTTTCGCAGCTTGTAATGTAAATAACTATACCTCTAAGTTCTCCCTGTCACTGGACAGGGTACTTTAGGGTGTAGTTTCTTAATAAAAATATACAGGGTGTTCAGATAATGCATCAGGGTACTTGGAGAGGTCATTCAACATGTTAAAATAAAGCTTCAGCTTTCAAAAATGACTTAACAGCGTCCGTATTTGGAACCAGCTGAAATATCCCAAAACAATATACTATTTCTTTAAGCATATCGTCGGTCATATCTTTAGAAACATGCACAACCGCCAAGATCGGTAGTGTGACTGGTATCCATCGATAAAAGAATATCGTGCTTAAAAAGTGTCAAGATCACAATTAAGATATTTCAGTTACAACCTATCGCACAACGGTGTCTTTAATAGCTCCCGGTAGTTAATTAATGACGGATTTATCGAAATCATTAAGTTTTTTTATTTCGAAAGATTCGATCGTCGTTGTACGTTACAGGATTATAACGCTTCACTTTAAGACGGGCAATAAGCGACAAAAAATGCTAATTCTTTAACTACTCTTTACATACAAAACGCTTTTTTGAGAATTGTTTACGCGATAACCTTAAATGCATCATTATTCCATCATGCTTATTACAAAAAAATTTCCATTGTCCCTTGGAATACCAAAAACAATTATATTTAACTATGTCTTAGCGATATAAGTCGATAGAGACCCCGCCCACGTCTCTTTTGAGGCTATTTTGCCAGTCGGCATTAACTTATAGATAGATTTTAGACCTCTTGACCTCATAGCCATAAAGTCATATCGGCACACCTATAATTACAGTATGTGAATGCTTCAACACATCATCGGTAAAAGCGTCTTCGTTGCCTGACAAATTATACGTGTGGGTAAGGAATTTGTTTTCTTTGGGGGTATAATAGAAGAATCAAGCGGTTGATTTTGTAATACATAGACGTTATTTCTACGGTCGTTATAAAAACTATATTTTCTTTACTCGAATGGGCATTTTTTAACAAGTTAAAAAAAGTAATTTAGCAGCAAATTGCCACGAAAACAGCCACGTCGTTCGTTGCCTGGAAAAAATGGAAAGAAATACAGTGATACCTCGAGATACGAGTTTAATTCGTTCCATAACCTTCATCGTATGTCGATTTGCTCGTATCTCGAAGCAATTTTCCCCATTGAAATTAATTGAAATGCCATTAATCCGTTCCAGCCCCAAAAATGCTACCCTCGATTGTTTTTGTTCAAGATTGTTCCACGAAAAATGGATATAACTTAATGACTGAAGTAAAAGTACCTGGGGCGATCCCATTATTTACGACCGTTTGTTATTATTATGTGGAAAGGACCGGATTGTAATAATTATAATTAAATATAGGCACATCAGGTAGGTTAGGTTGCTTAATTTATATTTAAATATCTTTTTGTGGTAAAATTTGTTAGTTTTTGAAGAATTGTATTTTACCAAATATTCCTCAGAATAGCGTGATAGTAATGAACAATGCGAGCTATCACAGCTCCAAGCTCAAATAATACAAAATTGGAGATTCAGAACTACATGGCGGCGAATGATATATATTTTGAAGAAAGTTATAAAAAAAGTGATCTTTTAGAAGTTTTAAAGACATTTTGTATAAAAAAAGTATATGTTTGTGACACATTGGCAGAAGAAATTGGACATACAGTGCTACGGCTCCCACCCTATTATTGCATTTTTAACCCCATAGAGCATATGTGGCACCAGTTAAAATCACTGGTTAGGTCTGAAAATATTTCTCCGACTTTAAGTTCTAATGTTGTAGAATTAATACGAAAATGCTTTAATGATATTCCCCCAGGTAGTTGGAAAAATTCAGTCCGTCACGTAATAACTGTAGAAAATTCGTATATTAGTCTGGATCGTATAATTAGTCCAATTATAATTAATTTTGATGAGGATAGCGATAGCGAAACAGAACTGTCTATAGAATGACATTATAAATGTAAATAAATATGACTAGTAATATTTTAAAAAAATGTTATTTCATTTGATTACATTAATATAATCATATCATTACTTGTTTTCCTTAGTCCGTCCCTTCATACTTCACTTGTTTATTGCCAAGCTCTTGTCGACACAATGGGACCGACCCAGAAAATCATTAAGTCCAAATTTCGTGAAACGTGCTTTACGTGTGTTTGAATAAGAAAAATGTATTTATAAATGACAAATATTGTATAAAAACATAATAAAAGAGAATGTAAAGCAAGAAGAACTGGTTTTATAAAGTGTACATACATATTTGTATTTTGGTCACTTAAATGCAACTTACACACAACTTAAATGCTGCTGTATACTTAATTTTAGTCACTGCTTTTCTCTTCACTGGTCTTTGCCTTTGTCGCCGGATTAAGAAAAAAACTGTCCAAGGAGGTTCGTTTCTTCCTCCATTTCAGAATGATGCGGAAATGAGTTAGGCAAGTGTCATTAAATAGCTCCGATGCACGACCAGTTGCAACTTGTGTGCAGCGTCGCAGCTGACCGTATTTCAAAACAAAACTTCGCTCGCTCGACAGCTCGTATCTCAAATAACTCGTATGTCAGGGCACTCGTATCGCGAGGTGCCACTGTAATTCCGATTGCGAAGAAGAAAACTCATTTCAATACGCTCCAAACGAAATAATTAATAAAGCCAATGAAGCAACACAAAATGTATTGCCTGAAAAATCGAAAGAAGCTTGCAAAAGGTAAAACTTTTTAAATTTAGGTAACTACCAGTTTATTTATCGAATGGATCCATTAAGCAATAAACTAAAATAAAACCGATATGAAGTGTTATAAAAACACAAAGGAGTGATATTCAAATACAATCCCACACATGTTCACGAAAAAATACATCTTTCATAAACCGCCGGACAAAAAGCTGTCAAATGTTCACAGATGCGTGGCACCCCGACACCCCTTCCGACGCTCACGACGTGCGCTGCATAAAGGGTTGTTTTTGTGCGCCCTTTTTATTCTCCCAGATCGAAATAATAGGAGCCGTAAGAACTTGGCAGTATGTCAGATCATGATGCGTTTCTAGGCGATTAAATTCTTTTGTTGTGGGTTAGACGAGTTCGAAAGAATTAGGAGACAGTATTTTGCGTACATTAATAAAATTACATACATACGGTTATTGACTAAAAACGTCCTGGTTTGCAGCATAAAAAGGTCCTCCTTCACAAAGATGATCGGGTTCACAAAGAAGCCACTAAATTTACAGGGAACATCATGTTGTAGTCCTTGTGATTCATTTGGTAAAAAATTTAAGTAGTGCTTTCCAGTGAGGCGATTTTCTAAAATGAAAGAGCCAATTACTCACCCTGAAGAGATATTTTTTTCAGTCTTCCGTTTATGACTGACAAGAGAGAATCGTCAATTGTCCCTTAATTTAATAATAGAATATTTCTATGGAACTATAAATAGCAAAAATTTAAAAATAACAATACGTAAAGTTGTTGCAGAATTATACCGTTGACTCTTACTGCCATAAATAAACTACCTGATTAAACCCTATTGTATACGCCTCAACCTCTACAAAGCTCGATAAATGGGATCAGGGCCGGCTTGAAAATGTATACCACACCACATGATTTATTTTTATAATTTAAAATAAATAGATAGGTATTTTTAGTTTTAGGTACCTATAATAAATGTAAAATAATGATAACAATTAATGATAATTGAAAATAATATAATTTGAAAGTATAACTATTAGGATAACAAGTACAATAAAAATTAATTAAATTCTAAGAAACTATTGATAATTTATTCAAAATTTAACTCTGTATCACTATCACTATCTTCATCTAAGCCTAAACTTATAATTAAGGGTTGAACATTTGTAATCATACAATTGTAAGAATGTGCCACCTTAAGTACATGCTGTACACAGTTTTTCCAGCTGTCTGCAGAAATTTTTCTTACTTCGTTTTTAATTAATTCTACTACAGATGCATTTAATGTAATAGAAATATTATTTCTCCTAATATTGGATTTTAATTGGTGCCATATTAGCTCAATAGGATTGAATATACAATAGTACGGAGGAAGACGCAACACTGTATGTCCACTTTCTGCTGCAAGTTTGTCACACTCGTATTCCTTATTTATTTTACAAGCTTTTAATACTTCTAGCAGTTCTCGTTTCTTGTAAGTTTCTTCAAAATATAAATAATTTTCAATCATAAAATTTTGAATTTCTGCTTTTATATTATTCGAATTGGCAATGATTTTTGCTTGCCGACTATGATAACTAGCATTGTCCATTACAATGCCGCTATTTTCAGGTATATTTTTAAGGAGTTTATGTTTAAACCAATCCTAAAAAAGTTGTGCGTCGGTATCTTGATGGTAATCTAAAGAAGAATCTGCTATGTTTTTAGCTGAAAGCAACAGACAATTTGGAACAAACCCGTTCTCTGAACCAGCATGTAATATTGTGATTTTTTTGCCTTTATTTGATGGTGCCTTGGTTTGACATTTTTTGGAAGAATCATCCCAACCTTTTCTTGGAGTGTCATGGGTATCGAACCATGTTTCGTCAAGGTAAATAATTGGACGATTTTCTTCTCTAAATTGTTTAACAGCTGTTAAATATTTAAGTCTCCATTTCCGCAAACGTGAAACATGAGATTCCATTAATGTTTGTCTTTTATCAAAGCTTCGGTATTTAAAACCCATTTTACGCAATATTTTCCTAAGGCTTGAAAGGCTACAAGAGATATTTGTTTCGTCTTTAATCAGCCGCTCTTTGAGGGAAATCAAAGTGGGTACAGATTGTGCCTCATACATTTGGTAAATCTTTCTTCTTAATAAATCCATGTAATTTTCGCCAATGCTTCTAAATGTGCCAGAATCACTCCGATTTTTTCTAGGATTAACAGGTTTAAGTACCATGTCTCTTACCGAAGATAAAGGAGTTTTTGCCAAAGTAGACGTCTCTGCTAAAGCATCCATCGACTTAAAATTTCTACTCAACAACGATTGATACACATTTTTAATTATTAGTTTGGCATCGGTAGATAAATGCTTTCTTTTAAAAATGACACTTGAAGATGCCCCCCTATCAGCACAATTCCAAGGACGCCACATTCTACCACTAATAAGACTAAAGAACTAAAAATTACTCGCCGGAAAACCACTAAAGATTAAAATTATTAAAAATCACTTTGTATTTATATATGCATCAGGCATAGGTATAAATTGAATTTGTATACCTGGTCCGGCTCTGCTCGAAAAGGTTATAAAATTTGGGATTTCCTTACTTATTTTATGGTCGAAGGGATAATGAGGATTTATTGCAGTCAAAAGATCAACGGTATAATTCTGCAAATACTATACAAATCGAATCAATGGCATAAGATTTTAGGCGTGTTTTAATAGGTACGAGACAAACTAGTTGAATATTAATGACTGATGGTCGTGCATCGCTTCAATAAAGGAAATGAACACAGTACACATACAGACAGTTTAACTGTATATATATAATGTGTTGGTCGACGTGGATTTTTGAATAAAAACCGAAATCATTACCTTTTCGAAGGAATTTTAATCGATGTAGCTACAAGATATCGATCAATAATGAATGGGTATTTTGACACCTGAGGATGTTTAATTTTAGTGAGTAGAATAATATAGGGTGTTCGGATAAAGCATCAGGATACTTGGAGAGGCGATTCTACATGTTAAAATAACGGTAGTAAAAAAAACTCGAAACTGTTTTTTTTTGCTCGCTAACAAAAATTCCAGTTTTGCGCCGAAACGGTGAGGTTTATCGACTCGAAGAAAGAGTACCTTTTTTATTAAGTACCATTTTGCCTTTAAAATGACATGTCCTTTTTTTCGATAACTGCCCAAACAAAAAAGATATGCCAAAAATTAAATTTGAATTTCAGGCAAAGTGAAGAGAAACATTTTTGTAACAGAATGTAGAAGTCGTGTGCCATATATCAACTTGATAGTCTAGAAACTAATCGCAAGACGTTAAAAATAAAAAGAAATTGACAGACTCTATCTCGAAACGTATTCAGTTTTCTACTTTGTATTCCAGTGAAACCTCTCTTGACGGACATCTCAATTAAGCGGATATTTTTTCATAGTCCGGAACTAGGTGTATGAAATTCGATGAAAATCAACCTCTCTTGGGCGGACTCTCCTTTGGGCGGACGCGGACAGGCTGTTTTTATACGAAGAGTGCAAAAACCCTCCTTTAAACGGACAAAAATATTCTTTAAAGTAGTTGGGAGACGGCGCAAAAACTCTCTGAAGACAGACCGGCAACCAATCGCGTATGCGTGGCAGCGCGAAAGGACTTCGCCGAATGATGTGTGATTCCCCGACAGTAGTAGGCCGTTTATTTGCGAGTTGTAAGGTTAAAATCGTAAACAATGGCACAAAAATGTCGCGTTTTGAGTCCGGAAGAGAATATTGATGTTGTGGAAGTTTGTAATTTGATAACAATGATTTGGGCGAGTTCATTAACATTGATAGCAATGTGCTATTAGAAGATGATAGTGAACCCATTCCTACCGATTATGTAGTCCAAACTGAACCCAAATCACAATCTGAGGACTCTGATGAAGAAGTTGAATGCAGTAATCAAACAAAGTCACCAATTATCAACAAGCCATTAGTATGGTACAGGATTTATAAGAGTATGCAAAGAATAGAGGTGACTCTACAGCAATGGAATTGTTCTCAGACTTGGAATTACATTTTCTAGATTGCAAGTATAAAACGCAAACACGTCAAACTACGTTATTAGATTTTTTTAGTACTACATCCTAACTAAAACTAGTGTATTTTTCTTATCTTATGTTTAATTGTACAAACATATACATAGTAATAATTTTGCATTTACATATTACCTAATAACATCCCGTAGGTGTCCGCCTAAGAGAGGTTTCACTGTATATGACTAATTAATTTTATTTTAGCATGTAGAATCACCTCTCCAAGCATTCTGATGCACCATCAGAACACCCATATTCAAAAAACGGTTCGCCAAACAAAATTCGTAAAAAGCCACAAAAATCTTTATTCAGTCAATCGGGAACTTGAGGGATTATGATTGTTGGCAAGCCCGCATTAATTACATTAAATTAATATGATCGACACGTTAATAGGATCAACTAGAAATGTAAATTCTATACGTAATATCCATAATTACGCAACAAAAAAAGTTTCGCTCGACCGTAAGAAAGACGAAAGGGAACTATATCCCACACTATAGACGCTAATTACCATGGATAAAAGTAGATTATTAAAATCATAATGCCGGTTGAATTTATGAAAATTAATTACGTTACAATTAATTATTTCTTTGGAACTTTTAAAACATTGCCTAAGATTCGTTTTTTTCACACACAGCAACATTTTTTTTTATTAATAACTTAAATTCGTTCGCTTTATTCATAAAAGTTTCAGAAAATATTGCGCTAATACAAGCATTATTTATTTGCATGTGAGTTTTGCAACAACTACATTTTAAATTTAACTCATAAATTATAATCTTTAAAGCACTTATATAAATTTCGTAATAAATTCAAACCTTGGTAATCTCAATTTTTCGATCTTCACGTTTTTGAGGCTAATTTCCGCTATACCATACTTGCTTGGCATTTGCCTAATCGAACCACATATACAGGGTGTAACTAAATAAGTGTAAAACATTTAAGGGGGTGATTCCTCATCGAAAAAAAGATAGGATCTTTCATATAAAGAAACTTCATTGGAGCATCCCTTGTTAAGATACAGCCCCTTAAAGGGGGTACATAAAATTTATAAATAAACAAAACTAATTTATTAATAACAAAACATACAACATCTAGAAATCATAGTAAATGTTCAATATGTCTACCTTCAGACATTACGCATGCGTCTAGACGTCGGCGCATTGAGCAACGAATTCGCGCGTTTTATGGCAATATGTATCTTGTTCGTAAAATAATTTTTTGCTGCGAACTGGTTTATTTTGACCAAAAAATTCAAGAGACATTTTTTGTTTAGAATGAAACAGGCTATCGGAAATAAATTTTTAGATGGTAAACAAATAATAAGACAAAAACTTACATTGGAAATAAATTTTAGGGGTTGCGTTTTCCACCCTTACAACCACGGGGTAAACCAAATAAATTACTGGCTAAGTGTCTTTTTGGTAGTAGAAAATGTCAGGTTAATTTCAATATTGTAACTTTTTTAGTGCTTGTGAAAAAAAAATTGTTAAACACATTTTATGTACCCCCTTTAAGGGGCTGTATCTTAACAAGGGATGCTCCAATGAAGTTTCTTCATATGAAAGATCTTATCTTTTTTTCGATGAGGAATCACCCCCTTAAATGTTTTACACTTATTTAGTTACACCCTGTATATATTGCCAATACGAACGTTCCAAAATACAAAAAGTGTCCCCGCTATGGGAGGTGGCGTGGGCCTATTGAGTTTGCGCAGTAGGGTGGAAATTTTATCGATCGCGTCACAGCCGGCCCGACAATATTTGTTTGTTGTTATTCGTCGCCATCTTTGGTTCTGGATGCTTTTTCAAATTACAGAATAAAAAGTGGTTCATCCACATTGTTGTCGGTATATTAGTGCTTATAAACTTTCATACCTAACAACAATTTTTGTAAAGGAGTTTTTAATTTGTGGTGATTCGATTCGCTGTTTGGTAGGTTAGTGGCTTGTTTTGTTTAAGATGAAAGGACACAAGTGCATGGTGCTTTTTAGCAAAAGTCTTGGATCAATACCAGGTATAAAGTATTTCAGGTATGTACATATATACGAAAATATTTTGCTTATCACATTATCCGATCTTCGAAACCGACTTTCACTAAAAAGCTTGTAAAAAAAGAAGAGAGTGTCACTCGTATACAATATAGTATTATGTGACCACTACATAACCTTAAAATTAATGTATTTTTAATTTGGTGCATTAGTAGCTGATAATAATTCCCAAAATAGTCAATATAGTCACTCATTCTTAATTTTTGGTTTAGAAAAAAGTGAGGCTATGATGAAAGTTAAAGTAAAGCGCATCGTGTCGATTGTTACAAATATTCGGACGCAATTTGGCACCAAAAGTTTACGCCAATCAGGGCACCGTCGGATCATCATATCGTCAGAAATCGTATGCATGGAACGCCGTCTTAAATCGAACTAATCGAAATTTTGATTGCCATATGTTTCCTAACTAACCAGTGAAATTTACATTAAAAAAGTTGAAATCCGGTCCTGGTGACTGTTTACTTTCACAAGGAAATTTTCGAATCGCGCAAACTCACAACGCCCCCTTTGATGCCCATAGCGGGGACATAATTGCAGATGGATTAGCAATATACTGTTCATATGTGAATCGACCTGAATATTACTACATTTTTAAAAATGTTAGGTTAGGTTATCATTTCAATTTATTTTTCAGGCGGAGTTTTCCCGTGTTTTTATGATACAAGTAACAGCGATCAAACTCCTCCGATCAGGAGCAGCTATTTTTCAAAACACTAGAGATTTTATTAATAATTTATAATATATTTTTGAAAATAATCTTTATTAATCCAACTATACCCATTCTAATTATCTTTTAGAGCTAATATTAGAAAAATATATTTATATGAAATATGATAAACCTACAGTGGGTATTCCGAAATATGATATCTTCTGGTTACCGACCACCGCATTTTCTTTTGTATTGATTGCTTCTGAACTTATTCATGGTCAATGAAGTATCAATAACAGTCGCCATATTTAAGAAATGGCCAATATCAGGTGTCATATCGTCGCTGTCATTACGAAGTGGCCAATCTCTGATTTAACAAGTTTTCAGGAGAGCGTTTTGAAGAAAACTCTACTGATCATTTTGTCTGTAGCACTGGATATAATTCATTATCAGAACTTGTTTTTTCATATATAACACAAAAGTATACTTAGAACATTGAGACATATCGTTTTTGAAAGAAAAGATTGGACTTTTTCTGTAAATAAATTATTAAGAAGATAGGCCCGTTCGTAATAACAAAAACAAATGTTTGGCTGTTTGACAAAGCAGATATGCCTCTTTGTTAAAAAAAACTAAATCAACATACTTCTGTGGAAAAAAAAATCAGATTTTCTTGAACACGTATTTTTATTTAGAAACAACATTATTATACATTATTTCAAACTTAGAACGACATAAGGAAAAAATGAAACAAAATTCTACACCAAGGAATTACTATAACCCAGGTTCAACAAAAAAATAAAACACAACTTAATTGCTAAATTAATTATGCGTTACTCAGATGTGTGTGGCAAAGAACTATAAAACAAAACATCTTCGGGACATCTAATGACAGGTTTGATACCAGTGCATAGTGCCATCAGGTCGTTGTATTTTAGCAAAGATATTGGCTTGGGTTCTTTGTTTAGCTTTAAAAGAGTTATAGTACCTCCGGTTTTTCGTTTTAAGGTTATGGATCGATACTGATTGTCTAAATGACTCGTTTTAAAAAATAAATTATTTGGACTATCTTTTTTTACTAAAAACTCAAAGATGTCGGTCCATTTAAAATTAATGCCATCATCGTCGGTTTTGATTGTTTTAAATCTGTAATCCTCGCTAAATTTTTTAAAATCATAAAAATCGTAAAAATTTAGAGTTTTAACTAAGTAAGGCTTTTTTTGCCTGGCTAGGCGAAATACAGGCACTAGTTGGCTTGGTGTAAACAAGTCGCCAGCTTTCTTAACTGCATGACCTATGGCACTATGCGCCGAGTCTCCTTCATTTTGGCCATGATTAGGAGAGAAGAAGCGAAGAGATACCTCTTTTAAATTTTTACTATTTAATACTACGTAAAAAAGAGCAGCGGCCATTATAGAGTTTTTATTTTGCCCTCCGCAGCCATCAGCGAACAGGTTGGCAGATTTAACTTTATTTTCTTGGTCGTAATTTTTTAGAACTTCAAATACAGCAGTTGCAATTTCAGAAGCACCGCGACCACTTGCTCCTTCATGCCAGGTAAAACAAAAACAATCTCTACTGGCTAGATTATAAACCGTCAAATTGAAAACGCTTAATCTTCTTTTGTAGAACACTGCACCATCACTGCAAATAGGCAGATTAATAACTTGTTGTAGATCAAAGCATCCACTAAAAATCGTTGAGTTGTTCTGAGCCTCAGCCTTACATTTTTCTTTTATATTTCGTACTGCGGTTTTTTCTAAAATGTGTTTTTGGTAAGTATCTTTAATTTTTAATTTTTCTTCTTCAGTGCCATCATTCTGAATTCGACATAAGCCACACATATCCTTTTTTGGCCTATGGAATGATAGATTCATGCTTCTAAAAACCAATCTGTATAGTGAAAAACATGGCTTACTTGCATTGGGTTCTAAATCACCAATATACATTTGGTACATTCTAGATATTGACAAATCAGAGTTTAAGTATTCTCTTGTAGTATTTGCACGACAGTAATGAGATTCTATACGTGGAAATCTGTTAATGTGTTTAACAATACTCTCTCTGAAAATTTTATCTTTCTCGGAGGTAGCTTGAGTACGACCACCGCGTTTTTCTCCCGCTAATACTCCAGACTCTTCAATTTTTTCAAGTGAGGTACGCATCATCTTATCACTAATTCCAAGTGTATTAACAAACATTTGACGGCATACTTGAAGTTTTTCACCAAGTAAAGATAGGTAAAAGAAGTTAGTGTAGACACGCCGACTCACGTTCTTTGCACTTTTTTTAAATTGTCGTTCTACAAACCGCGAAATAAATTCTCGCTGCAACTTTAATTCGCCGAGATTATGAAAGTCTTTAAATATTTTATACCTCTGTTCTTCACTGAATGAAGCACATTTTCGACCACCCTTTCCACACCAGGCTTTATTACAAATTGGTCCTAAAGTACGCTCCGCTACTAACTTTTTAGTGTCAACAGAAATATACTCTTGGCCGCTATTCCGCAAGGCTTTCGCAGTTTTTTTCTTGTTTACTCTGGGTACCTTCACTGCAAAATGTTCTTTTGGCGCTCCTTCAACTAAAAAATGTTCCGGTTTTTCCTTCTTACTTTGCGGTTTCTTTTTTAGTACTTTTAAACTTGTGATTTTATCATCGTCACTACTTTCGCTATTTAACTGATGCCAATCACAGTTTGGTTCATCTTTTTCAAAGTGGCCCCAACACATAAGTATTTGACATCGAATGCATGCGCTAAATACCTCTCCCCGGCATCGAGGTACCTCACAAGTTTGTTTGTATGTCGGATCCTCGATGTCACTGACATCATAAAGATCCTCAAACTCACAGTTGTCTGCCTCGGCCTCTTCTAAATTTGATTGCATTGTCATATTCCTACTAGCTTCTGCAATGCTTAATTGCAATGGCTTATTATCAGCTTCATTCTGAGCAGCAGGTACATACCTATGTAAAGTAGCTAATTGACACAATTTATTAGAATTATTGTCATCCAAAAAATTTCGTAAAGCAATTTTTTTTGATAGAGGTTCGTTATCCGACGAATCATAAGAATCTTCTGTAGTTAGTGACTCTTCAATAGTTATAATTTTTCCATAGTACCATTTATTTTCAAAATACATTTTTACTCGTTCCCCTACTTTAAATTTACCATTGTTTTTAATAGTTTTCAGGCTGCTAGTATCCACACAGTTAATTGTTTTATCGTCCCACTCCACAAGAACATCCATCATGAAATGCAAAATCTAAAAAAACATACGTCCTAAGTTTCATACGCGTATTAAATTAGCCAAATTGCTACTTACCTAGTTGCAAAAATAAAAAAGTTTCTGCTGATTCACAATTAAATTAAGCTGTCTATCTACCACAACAAAACTTATAATTTAACCTAGCATAGGAAAACACAGCACATAACTCTAAGACAAGTCTGGACAAGCTTAGTGGCTCTGGTGGTGCCGCGTGGGGTTAAAAAATGCGGTGTTGCAATATTTTAAACTATTTTACAATGATTGATTAAGTATAAATATTATTAGGTATGTGGGCCTAACTTGAATATGATTGCAAGAGTATTACAACGTAAAGGCATATGTTGAGATTGGCCCGGAAAACCGCATAACTAGATGTGACAAAGAGGCCAATCTCAACATTGGCCTGTACGCAAAAATATTTTTATGTCTAAAATGAGATATGCCACACCGTTAAAACTGAATAATGGCCGCACGGTGTCTTATGGAGATATGCCAGTTCGTCACAACATAGATATGGTTATTTTAAGTATTTTTATGGGAATAACTCATTTTCGCCAAATATTGAGATAGGCCCCTTCGTACTGACAGCGACGATATGTAATGCTCATCAAAAATATCACGTTACCTTACTTACAGATCGACAAGTCGATCGGTGTCTCCGACGTCATCGGTAAGGGGGAAGCAATATTGTTTAAAACATGGTCTAGTCATGGGCGTGCTATTATTATTTTAAATAATGTAATAAAAATAGGAAATTATTCAGTAATTGCATTTTTATCCAGGTTTAAAAAATTACTTTGGTCGGGTATGTTCTCATTTTTCCAATTCGAACGACACCCGTCAGATCTGGACAACTTAAAAGTTTATAAATGCCACGTACTCTGTAGAAAAAAAAATGCAATTTTATTTACCTTTTCGGACTTATTTAAAACCAACTTAATTTATAAAAAACACCAAGTACTCGCATCACAAAATCACATTAGTTTTCGCGTCACGACACATCTAAGTACCGTTCAATCTGAATTAGTATTTTAAAGTGCTACTGTGTAGACAAAAATACGCCCTTATTGTCTGGGAAATAATGTATTTAACATCTAAAAAATTTTAAAATAAATAACACCCTGGTTCTCTCGACCGATATCGGCCGGTTTCTTTAAACAGCTGATTGTGGACAATCGGGCTAATATTTAAAAATACAGCGTTGCCACTTTCGATGTTTTATAAGCGACTATCATAAATTGCCGAATTTCCTTCTATAATATTACTTTCCTGTATAATTATAGTCTCGGAAATGGCAACCGCGCTGGCTCTAGTACGGAGAGTTCTCGGAAAGGAAGTTCGACGACTGGTCCGAAGACGGACTAGACCATTATTTCAAAGGGTAGTTCCTGTCAATTGTTAACATAATTGTTTAATTTTATCTTTAGTAAAGGGTTAATGGCCCATAGAAATTAGCGTTTTTATTATTTCTATTGCGAAATGATTCAGTGCTCTTGTTATATGTATTTTAGTGTAAAGTGTAATTATGCGTTAGTGTTGGGATTTAGTGATAAGCTTATTATGAACTCCTACACTATCATCAGGACACGTGATGAGCATAAAGATTTTCCCATAGAAAAAAGAAGTGAAAGTGTCTGTGCCCTGGATTCCTTAATCGCGTCCTGGATTTACTTTCTAAGTAAGCTAAATATTTTTTTTTATAAGAAACTAAAGTTTTACACTTTTAAACATTTTGGCAACATTGTGCCCGAACATCTGTTGATTACCCAGCTGAACAATGTAATATGTTCATATATGAATGTGCCGAGGAGTTGTGTGTGGGTCTAGGGGTGAATTACCCCACTTGTAAACGTTCGATTTAAAAAAAAATATGTAGCGCTTCTCTAGGACACCCCAGGAGTCACCCATTTAAATATAATACGTCATTTCCATAACACCCTGTATGTGACAACATTGTTAACTTCAGAATTTTTTTTGCCCGCATTCATATCGTAGCTACAGATAAACTTGACGACCTGTAGTTCTATCTGGCTTTTGTTTCAGTGCTCAATAGTTTTGGTGATATTCACGTTTAAGGGTATGATTGGGAAATAGTTAATTTCACTGTTCAACTATACACCCATTTTTAAACTTAAAAAACATTATTTGTTAATAATAATAGCAATAGTACATATTAACCCGCAGGAAGAATAGGATATTAAAAACTAATTTAGTAAAAAACAAAGCTGCTTTCTCCCGTGGCGAGCACGGAAAGCGCCGAGAATAAATCAATTTCTAATAATAATTATATTTCTGTCATGTCCACGTTTTTTTTTTGAAGAGTGTGCCTCCGTTAATAGATAGTTCTTGCACTAAAATATCTAACGTTATATTGCCATGTATATCAGAAAAAACGTATTCAATTACGGTCACGAAAATACACTACAGATAAACATCAGAATGCAACTGTATTAAGCACGATGAAGCTCCTCAGGTCAAGCAATATTGGGAAAGTTTCCAGGGCTTTCGATTAGTCGGCGGTTCTATTAGTTGGTCTCCAAGATCTCCAGATCTCACACCACCAGACTTTTGTTTATGGGGCTGGTTCAAAAATGAAGTTGCGACACTCGGGATGCGCTAATTTGACGAATTGGAAATCCTGCCGCCGATATTAAAGAAAGACATGCAATCATCATCAATCAGGAGAGCAACAGGCGTTCTTCGTAGGCGAAAAGGAACATGTTTGTGAGGTCAATGTCGATATTGTTGAATATTTATCAAAAGCAATCTACTATGTCTATACAGGGTGTTATGGAAATGACGTATTATATTTAAATGGGTGACTCCTGGGGTGTCCTAGAGAAGCGCTACATAGTATTTTTTTAAATCGAACGTTTAAAAAGTGAGGTAATTCACCTCTAAACCAACACACAACTCCTCGGCACAGTCATATTACACTGAGCAGCTGTGTAATAAACATATGTTCTGGCGCAATGTTGCCAAACAAGTGTAAAACTTTAGATTCTTATAAAAATAAATATTTATCTACCTAGTATCCAAATAGAAGTGAATCCAGGTGCCAGTACACTAGCAAGTAATCCAGGGCACATACATCTTCAGTTTTTTTGGTTTTAGTGGGTAAAGCTTATACCCCACTAAAACCCCTTCGGCGTTTTTCTTCCAATCTCAGTACATGACCCTGTATATCGTCAGAGACTCAAAACACATAGTGAAACACTGAACAAATTACCATAAATCACTTAAAGAAACACACACATGTTTCAAATTAGTTTTTTGAAGATAGGCCCTTGTCACACAAAATCGCACAACACACAAAGGACACAAATTGGCCCTTTATAAACTAAAAGTTCAGCAACTATTTTATCTGCTGCATCCAATATGTTATATCGCAATGATCCATATCTTCGACTTTATAAACTATTTCTTTATTCGCCGTACCTCATAGAAAAAAATTGCATGGGGTAAGATCCGGTGACCTTGCGATTTCCAGTCTCTTGCTAAAGGAACATTTTCTAATATGCCTTCGAATTGATTTTTCTGTATGTACTAAACATTTTCACACTTATTCGCACTGTTACAGTTGATTAAATATCCCGAAAAAACTCTTTCGCGCGAAGCCGCAGAGGAATATCTTGTTGTCAAGCAAATGTCAACTTCTAACCTTCTGTCGTTTTATAGTAGAGATGGCTAATCTTTGGTTTTAAAATCCCGCTGTGAAACGATCGATTTAATTTTTTTAAGCTTTTCGAATGAAAAAGAGCACCAGAGCAGCGATTAACAAGTTTTTAATCTTTATTGGTATCGACAGCAGTGAAGGAAAACAATAAATAAGTGCTGTAGATTATTATAATTATTTATTTCAACCTTTTTTGGTGAATGCGCTGAAATCTACCGGAAAAACACGCATTGCATTAGTACATCTCTAGTTTTTGACAGCTCGTGTTTTAAATGTTTCAGTTCAGATGTCATTTTTAATTCGAAGAAATGTTATTTACCTTTTACAATGTGTTTTTTAATTAAAAACAAAAGTTCATACAAATCTACGCGAGACAAGCCCATGTTAATAAAACGATGTCTCCAAGTGAACTTTGTGCACTATGTGATCAGATGTCATTTTTAATTCGAAGAAATCTTATTTCTTTATTTGTGCGCTATTGTGCGATGACCCTATCAACATCTACACAGTAACCCCCAAAGCTTTTGGCACTGACAATGTTGTTGGTTTAAACACAACGTATTGGGATCAGGGTTATTCCAGAGTGTACTTTTGTACCAAATTCGGCACTCTTTACAATGTTTTGGAACGTTGGTACCTCTTTCGAGTTTCTCGTGCACTTTTGATGCGGCCCGTAACGGCCTTTTAACACTCCGTTTACTACTGGCGACCTATTTTTAGTTGTTCACTGTCTTTTGGCGAACGTTGGTACCAGATTTGGTACAATTTCGACGATCCAGAACGGTACAAACATTTTAAGCTTTGGAACAACGCTGATAGGGATAAGCAGTGCCTCTTTCTTCGATTCGAAAAACGCAACGTTATTCATCCGCTACGAAAACTATTCTCAACTTTAAGATTTATTGAATGCGGACGACTTAGAGATTGATATTAATGGAGGCTGAAATAATAGAATGCCATATTAAAATAGGATTCAAACTGTGAGATACGCCCACGGCAACGTGATGCTACGATTTTTTATTTCTCGTCGATGTACGATATGAAAGATTGAAAGATGGACATTGTTGTGGAATTTTTTTTTCATTCGATTTAATCATGTTTAGATTTTGGACCGGGCCCATGCTAATGTACATTAGTGATAAATAGTTTCCCTCAGGAAAAATAGCTGTCAGCAGTAAGAAATTTTTTTTTTATGATCAAACACAAGCACTATAGGAAAAACCTTTTAGGGCACTCTGGGAGTGGTGCGTGTGCGCAAAAAGCGATTCACGTTGGTTTTGAATCGTTGGAGGTTATATTCGTTGGGAAAAACGACCTCGGGAAGGTCGTTCCACAAGGATGTAGTCCTCCAGATGAAAGAATTCTTAAATAATAAAGTTCGAGGAGTATTAAGCTTAACCACATATGGATGGGCAGCAGTGGTTCGTCGTGTATTTCTGCTATTCGTCGCTCTGGGCGGAATTAAGAGGGCAAGGTCAGCCGAGCACCTTCCATGAAAATATCTGTAAAAGAGAGTCAAATCCCCAACCTGTCTTCGATGTTCTAGGCTGTCGAGGTTCTTCGTCAGCTCGTGGTCTCCGATCAGACGAATAGCCCTCCTTTCGATGGAATCCAGTAGCCGAAGAGTATGTTTGGGTGCAAAGCTCCAGACATGAGAGCAGTATTCTAGTGATGGTCGAATCTGGGCTTTGTATAGTGTCAAAAGTTGTTGAGGTGTGTACAACTTTCTGGTTCGGAAGAGTACCCCAAGCGTCTGAGAAGCTATCTTGGCGATTGCCACAACGTGGTTATGCCAAGACATATTTCCTCCCAGATTGACGCCCAGCAAATTAATAGATGAAGCAAGTGGGATTGCGTGTCCGGCCATGACTATTTCCGGTTCTGTAATGTTAACCTTTTTAGAGAAAACTGCTGCCTGGGTTTTTTTAGTTTATTTTTTAAATTTAAGGTAGAGGCTCGTGTTTCCCAGCGAATATAACCTCCCAACGATTCAAAACCAACGCCAATCGCATTATTCGCATCCGCACTCCAAGAGTGCCCTAAAGGATTTCGATCATTTAAAAAAAGAGGTGACTTAAATACCCTTTACGTCATTAGCGTGGATGCAAATAAAAACGAATAAGAAAAGAACCGCGATAATAACGAAAAAGCCACAGTAATGATGTAAATGCCACGGTAATGACTACCAAGCCACGTTAATGAAGAAAATTAGAAGCAACGCTAAAAAAACATTAATATACAGCGTGTCCAAGATAAGGAGGGCCAGTACAGGGATCTCGGAAACCGTAAGAGATACGAAGGCGGTTAATAATAATATGCCGTTTAGAAAGTTTTAAAATTCCGAGTAGTTCCGGAGATATCCGGAAAAAACCGAAATTATGAAAAATCGTTTCAATCTTTTCCTGGGTTTTTTGAGATCGAATTTTAAAGTAAAGCGCACTTTTACATTGCCACTTTTTCCGCTCTATCTAACAGGGTTAATTGTTTTGTAATCCGACGAGTCGTCTTCGAAGGGCCTGATATTAGAATTTCAGAGCATTTTTTCTTCCGAATGCAACGATGTTTGACACATTGTGGTTTAATGACGTTTCGAGGGTTTTCTGAACAACATCAGGAGATTTTGGGATACGGTCCTGTATTTCTGCTACTTTTATAAATAACGTCTCATAAGTAAGCTCTAAATTTTTACTTATGTTGGACTAGTTCAATAAATAACAAATAATTTAATAATAAACCAGAAATAAGCGAACAAAATACAGAAACATTGTTTCAAACTTCGGTTGATTCGGGATTTAAAAGAAAAGTAAGCGTTTGAAACAAAGAAATTAAGATGGTGACGCGTGATTTGTTTCACATGACATTCCCATTGTGATCGTTGTCAATATTTGAAAGCGTTTTAAGAGGTTTTGTATTTTCTAGAAAATATGGAAAATAATTTTACAAATTATTACGCCAGAAAATGTTGTCAAATGTTTTATAATCGAGAGTTAAAGTATGTTTCGTTGCCGTTGATAGCTCGATACCCTCATTAAAGATTCAAAACAAGGGCCCGGTGGCCTAAAATATTTTACCTATAAAATGGTCTTTTTACGTACATCTAGCATAAAGATGAAGAAATTTTGACCTATTCCACCGGGTAACAGATAAAGTAACAATAGAGCCATAAAATGAAATGAAAGGATAATGATTAAAACGGCCCATCATGGTCGGAGAGTTGGGTTTTTAATGTAACCGCTTATTATTTTATTTAAATGTAATAGATTTTATGATTTTATGAATTTATTTACAAGAAAACTAATTTATTTACAGATCAAAAAATATTGACAATTTCAATAATTATAACTCGATAAAATGGTCCTCAGAAGAATCTGAAGAGTCATCATGTCCTACGCTTATTACTAAAGGCTCAATTTCCATAGTTGTGTCAATTACGTTGTCAAGTTCCCACATTTTTTGTTCCTCTACTATAGCATGTTTTATGACGTTTTGCCAATTTTCTGATGACACATTTGCTAAAGAATGAAGCAAGAGGTGTCGCACTTCTTGCATTTTAAAAGTTTTGTTATTTCTAGCAACATATCCTTTTACTTGAGCCCATATTAATTCGATAGGATTTAGCTCACAATGGTAAGGTGGTAAACGGAGCACTATAATACCTCGATCTCTTGCCATCTCGTCAATAACAATATCCAAAAGTTCTTTTTTTACCATGGTATTATCGTAACTCAATTCCTTTCGTTGTAACCAGTTTACGATTTCCGCCTTTTTCCATGAAGTTGTGGGAAGATTCTCTTTTAGCCTAGAGTGATAGCTGGCATTATCCATCACTATTACAGAATTAGCGGGAATGTATTCTATCATTTGCTTAAAATATTCCTCGAAAACATCAGCAGTCATTTCTTCATGATAGTCTTTAGTAGAATTCGACTGGAATTGTAATAATCCTTGATCCAAAAAGCCATTTGAACTTCCTATATGAGTTATAATAAGTCTGCGTCCCTTTCCAGATGGTGGTCTAAGTCCTGTTGACCAGCCTTCCATGACAGCTTGTCGAGAACTTAGGACATTTTTATCTTGCCAAACTTTAGATACGGTGTGCCCTTCGTTCAGCCAAGTTTCATCCAAATAGAAAATGTTTTTGCCTTCGCTGCGGTATTTTCGGATGGACCTTAAGTATTGACGTCTCCAGCAAATAATATCTGCTCTATCAATAAGAAAAGATTTTCTGTTTTGCTTCTCCCATCGAAAGTTCATATCATGAAGTATTTTCCATAGTTTCGTTCGTGATAGCTGTGGTAAGTCCTCGTCGTAGTTAATGGCTTGTAAAATTTTGTCTATAGTTGGTATTTCCTTGGCAAAATAAAAACTATGTACTTTTCTTCTAATACCATTTTTAATGAAATTGTCAATTTCTAACGGTTTCTTTCCTGGGAGTGGTTTTGGCTCACTGAGGTTCTTAGATTTTCTTTCACGCAAGAACCTATATATAGTAGCCTCTCCAACTCCTACCATATTGGCACACTCTGCAATGATGCTACGAACATCACTTGCAGGTTTCTGGTACACTAGAGCATCATGCACGTTTAATATTAATGTCTTTTCTCGGAGAGAATATGCACTCTTGCTAATTTGACGAAGACACGTTGGCGAAAAACTTGAAGCCATTGTTACAAGTATAGGAAATAATTCAACTTTGAGATAATGCAGTATCTAAATACAACTAAATACATAGTTTGACAAACGCACATCAAATGGCGTAATAACATCCTAAAGCAGGCAAAAATAGGTAAATTAATTACCCCTGTTGTACCTACTTTAACCCTAATCCTACTTAACAATGGACAGAGGCCAATTTTCTTATTAAATAAGGTAATTACTATTGGCAACGCCTATGGTTTACGGTTGTTTTATGGCTTCAACCCTCGATATGAGCTATCAACTGCAACAAAACGGACTTTAGAAGATGTTATTTGTGCTTAGAAAATAACGGAAATCATTTTGAACACCTGATTATGTAGTTCCTTACTTTTTTCGTTGTTCGTTTTATTACTGTTTCGGTATGCTTTTTGTTCACTTATTGTTGTTTATTATTGACTTATTTCTTATTTATTGAACATAAGTAAAAATTTAGAGCTTACTTATGAGATAATAGTTATAAAATTAGGAGAAATACAGGGACCGTATCCCAAAATCTCCTGACGAATCCCAAAATCTCCTGATGTTGTTCAAAAAACCATCGAAACGTCATTAAACCACAATGTGTCATACATCGTTGCATTCGGAAGAAAAAAGCTATCAAATTCAAGAAAAACAGGACCGTATTTAAAAAAGAAAGTTGATAATGGCCCTTCGAAGACGACTCGTCGGAATACAGAACAATTAACGCTGTTAGATAGAGCGGAAAAAGTTGCAATGCAAAAGTGCAATTTACTTTAGAATTCGATCTCAAAAAATCCCAAGAAAAAAATAAAACGATTTTTCGGAATTTCGGTTTTTTCCGGATATCTCTGGAACTACTCGGAACTTTAAAACTTTCTAAACGGCACGTAATGCGCAACTTTACCTCCATTCAACCGACTCCGTATCTCTTACGGTTTCCGAGATTCCTGTACTAGCCCTCCTTATCTTGGACACGGTGTACATTGGGATATTGATATACTGAACGTGACATTTTAATACTTCAAATAATACTTTTAAAGATAATTATCGATGAAGCATAAGCAAACGTCGATCTGGCACCGCCTACTTGCCATATCAACGATGGTCGGGATAGCTTGCAAAGATAGATTCTCATCACGAATAGATGTGCAATTGGTCGATTTTACCGAGATTTTATCTATTTGGCTTTTAAAATAAATGTGCTCTTATAAGGAGATCTGTGATCGTAAACAATAAAGGTTCTTAATATGGAAGAACGAACGGAATTTTGTCATCATAATATGTTGGGGAACAGGGTTTTTCAATCTTCAAAATCGCCTGTGGAGTGCCATAAGCTTCATGCTTGGTCCTTTACACGAAAAAAAATATGTTCATGTTTTACAATTTAAGTATACAGGGTGATTCACGACGAGCTTGCATTAGAACTTTATGGAGAACTACTGAATATATGTTTCTGAAACTTTGGGGATTTACCTTAGCTCTTGGACTAAAAAATATTTCTCACCGAATAGCTAGAAGATCATCAAGTCTCAAAAATATTTCAAATTCGACAGGAAATTTACAGGGTAGTCACAATTCAAGCTTCATTGTGAAAGAATTCAACCATTAAAAACTTTCTTATTTTAAATGGAACACCCTGTATATTTTTGTTTATTTTGATGGCAAATTAGTTGTTCTTTATAAATAGTATTTACTGTCCTATACCTATATCAAAGCGTTTTCTCAAAAAATCAAATTTTATTCCGAAAATACTATTTGTTCAAGTGTGCTATGAAAACAATTGTAGTTAGGGGCTGTATACTGATGTACTGAAGAGATACTGAAGGAAAATCTAATTAAAAGGGTGAGGGCAGCATTTCAATCTCTCACTGCACAAGAAATTAGGAATGCTGCAAGAAATATTATGACGAAAAGAATACATAAATGCTTGGAAGTAAATGGCAATCATTTCGAACATATTTTGAAAATATAATCAAAAGATATTAGGTGTAATTTATAAACACATTTTTAATTAAAGAATTTAAAGTTTATAAACTTGTTTCCTTGCTATTTTTAAAAAAAATAATATTTAAATCATTAAATTTAAAACAATCAATCAACTGTATTTTATTTATAAATTCAATTAA
Source organism: Barypeithes pellucidus (assembly GCA_963991005.1). NCBI lineage: Eukaryota > Metazoa > Arthropoda > Insecta > Coleoptera > Curculionidae > Barypeithes > Barypeithes pellucidus. The sequence goes on along the minus strand of OZ022565.1, from coordinate 11,521,987 downwards.
GAAACGCTATAGAAGTTGTATTTTCAAGCAATAAATCACTTTTCCTCCGTATAGACATCAGTATACAGCCCCTAAGTACAATTGTTTTCATAGCACACTTGAACAAACAGTATTTTCGGACTAAAATTGGATTTTTTGAGAAAACGCTTTGATATAGGTATAGGAGAGTAAATACTATTCATAAAGAACAACTAATTTGCCATCAAATTAAATAAAAATATACAGGACGTTCCATTTAAAATAAGAAAGTTTTTAACGGTTGAATTCTTTCACAATGAGACTTGAATTGTGACCACCCAAATATTTTTGAGATTCAGTTATTCGGTGAGAAAAAAATTTTAGTCCAAGAACTAAGGTAAAAAAATTATATGGAGTATTTCATCGTCATGCATTTGCCGAATAATTCCAAAAACTCCAGATATCTCAAAAACTAACAGCGTCTGACAAAAACATGTTCTATAAAATGTGCTTAGTATTTAACGCTTAATCGAAAAATGTAATAAAAATTACCATGTTGTATTTAAAAAAACGAAATTTGGCAAATGACAAAAACATGTGAATATTTTCGTTAATGGAGCATATCGATAAACCTAAATCCCCAAAGTTTCAGAAACATATAATCAGTAGTTCTCCATAAAGTTCTAATGCAAGCTCGTCGTGAATCACCCTGTATAATACTTTAATCAGACTTGTGAGTAGTGTTGGAAAATACCGACGATTTCAATAATCGAGTACTTGATACTCGAGCGATTTTAATAATCGAGTGAATCGCTCGAGCGATTAATCACTTTAAATTTTTATATGCACCTTCTCGTTGATGTCGTGTCTGCCTTCTTAGCGTCAAACTCGAACGTCGCCAATCGGCACATGTCCTGTGGCGCGCGATGATCGGGTATCAAGTGAAAGGCAATGATTCGATTGTTCGCCTGAATTTATAACTCGAGCAGTTTCTTGAATAATCGAGCGACGTCGGTTATATCAATAATCGAGTACTCAAGCAGTTTCTCGCTCGATCTCGAGCGATCACAACACTACTTCTGAGACTTAACCTGCTTAATACTGCCAGTAGCCAGTAGTTTGCTAATTAGTATCCCGAATTCTATACTCAATCCAAATGTGCTATGCCTATTTTAACAAATTTTCCTTTTTTTCCAGCTGCACGTCCAAATACGTCGGAGAGTACTGCCAGCACCTGAACCCGTGCCACACGGGCAAAGGCCCGGGGCCCCGCTGTCAAAACGGAGGCTCCTGCCAGGTCCGCATCGGCCCCGGCGGCGTGCCGGGGTTCGAATGCCGATGCCCGCTGGGGTTTAGCGCGTCGCTCTGTGAAATACCGATAGCGAACAGCTGCGATCGACGGCCATGTTTCAACGGAGGCACATGTTCGCTCAGGTCGTTGGAGAGCTATCAGTGCGCTTGCGCACCGGGTTATACCGGTAAGTAAATATTTTTAAACGTATGTAAACTAAACTGCTGGCCATTTGCTTTCGAGCAAAAAAAATTTCGCCTAAATTTAAAAGTTAATATTTTCTGAACAAGATATGACATCGATCTCCGGTTTTTAATGGTTGATAGATTTGTCCCTTAGGAAACAATTGCCAAAGTTGGATTGTCTTAAACTGTCAGAAAATTTTATATACAGGGTGTTAAAGAGGACGATGATTTTTGCTCCAATTTCAATAGCATGTAACTTTCACAATAATATTTTTAAATTTTATCACTGTACGTCAATTGAATCACTGGTTCATAGCAAAGAAAGTGATTTGTCAAATTTTTGATATCTGCTATATTTTAAGAGATACCGATTTTTTTGAAAAACTTTGCTTTTTTAAACTTTTTGTTAACTAGATTCCACTGTGCGTTGTATCGTGCAAACTTTAAAAGTGATTATTATACCTTATGAAAAGCTTGTTTATGTTCAGTAACAACAATTGTACTTAAATGTTGTGATCTGCAGTGGCGTACTTATAATCACTTATATGTCTATTTTTTTTTTTTTTTTTTTATGATCAAACACAAGCACTATAGGAAAAATCCTTTAGGGCACTCTGGGAGTGGTGCGTGTGCGCAGAAAGCGATTCACGTTGGATTTGAATCGTTGGAGGTTATATTCGTTGGGAAAAACGACCTCGGGAAGGTCGTTCCACAAGGATGAAGTCCTCCAGATGAAAGAATTTTTAAATAATGAAGTTCGAGGAGTACTAAGCTTAACCACATACGGATGGGCGGCAGTGGTTCGTCGTGTATTTTTGCTATTCGTCGCTTTGGGTGGAATTAAGAGGGCAAGGTCAGCCGAGCACCTTCCATGAAAATATCTGTAAAAGAGAGTCAAATCCCCAACCTGTCTTCGATGTTCTAGGCTGTCGAGGTTCTTCGTCAGCTCGTGGTCTCCGATCAGACGAATAGCCCTCCTTTCGATGGAATCCAGTAGCCGAAGAGTATGTTTGGGTGCAGAGCTCCAGACATGAGAGCAGTATTCTAGTGATGGTCGAATCTGGGCTTTGTATAGTGTCAAAAGTTGTTGAGGTGTATACAACTTTCTGGTTCGGAAGAGTACGCCAAGCTTCTGAGAAGCTATCTTAGCGATTGCCACAACGTGGTTATGCCAAGACATATTTCCTCCCAGATTGACACCCAGCAAATTAATAGATGAAGCCAGTGGGATTGCGTGTCCGGCCATGACTATTTCCGGTTCTGTAATGTTAACCTTTTTAGAGAAAACTGCTGCCTGGGTTTTTTTAGCGTTAAATTCGACTTGGTTACTGTCACCCCAAGCCAAAATTTCTTCCAGGTCTTTGTTGAGGCGTGATACTTCATGCTGTCTGCGAAGATGTGCGTCGGCAGCCGATGTTTGCGCATTCAAAGAGAAAGATGAGAAAAGTGTGCTATCGTCAGCAAAACTAAATATCGGATTTTTAGTTTTCACTAGAAGGTCGTTAATGTAGAGTAAGAAGAGAGTGGGAGACAATATGGACCCTTGAGGAACACCGGCATTGATGGTGAAGGTGTCTGAGAGAAATCCGTCAATCCCCACTTGCAGAGAGCGGTCCTTAAGAAAGCTAGATAACCAAGCACAGAATCGACTGGGCATACCATAGGATCGCAGTTTACTTAGAAGCCCCTCATGCCAAACACGATCAAAAGCTTTAGAAATATCCAGCGCAACAACCCGAGACTCCCCATGATGTTCGATTGCGTTGTTCCAAATATGGGTGACATAGGCTAGAAGATCTCCAGTTGATCTGGACTTCCGAAAACCATATTGATGATCGCTGATGATGCTGAAGCCTTCCAGGTACTTTAGAAGATGTTGGTTAATAGCTTTCTCCATTACTTTTGATATAACTGAAAGCAATGCGACTGGTCGATAGTTGTTAGGCAGGGTTCTCTTACCTTTCTTTGGGATAGGCTGGACTCGCGCCGTCTTCCAGCAAGATGGAAATATTCCTTTTTTGTAGGATAAGTTGAAAAGTCTACAAAATACTGGTGTTAGTTCATCGGCGCATGTCTTGAGAACTATAATAGGAATTTCGTCTGGACCAGTAGCTTTTTTGACGTCGAGTCCTTTCAGGATTCGTTTGACGGGACGCTGACGGAACACGATTTCGGTCATTTCGGATTGAACTGCAGGAATGTCGGGTGGTGTTCTTCCCTGGAAATCTACAGTGGAATGCGAAGAAAATAGTTCAGCAAGTAAGTTTGCTTTGTCTCCGGCTGTGGAGGCTATTGTACCATCGGGACGTATTAGAGGTGGAATAGTTGATTTGGTAAAATTTTGGCTGACGGCCTTAGCGACTGACCAAAAGGACCTTGATCCGTTTGGACAGTCAAGAAGTTTGTTTTTGATCCTCACGTTATGGGCTTCTTTGCTTTGATCTATTGTTAGCTTACATTGGTTTCGAGCGGTAATAAAGATGGTACGATTCTCAGTGGTAGGGTTTTTACGCCACTGTCGGTAAGCCAGATTTTTTGATTTGACAGCACGCTCACAATCCTTGCTAAACCAGGGCTTGCCGTTGGAAGGGCGTTTTTGCGAGGAGGGGATAAATGCTTCCATGCTCGTTAGAATGACGTCGGAGACCTCCCCAGCACAGACGGATGGATCATCAGAAGAGAAGCATACGCTCATCCAAGGAAAAGTCCGAAAATGGTCTTTCAGGTCTTCCCACTTGGCCGATCTGTAATGCCATATCTTGCGAGGTTTAGGAGGTTGTTCAGAATTAATTGGTAGTTCGCTTAGAGTTGAAATAAGTTTGTGATCGGAAGATCCTAACGGAGGCTGTACGGTGACTGTATATAGATCGGGATTTGACGTTAAGAAAAGATCCAAAAGACTAGCAAAATCTCCAGCTCGGTCTGGAATCCGCGTTGGTTCTTCTACGAGTTGAGTTAGACCAGAACTGATCGCGAAGGATTCGGCCTCGCGGCCTTGCTCATCGTCTGTATTTGAATATTTAAGCCAGTTGACATTGTGGACGTTAAAGTCACCAAAGATAGCAATCTCGGCATTTGGATAGTTGGTTTGCAAGAAGTCGATTGTGTTGGCTAGTGATGAGAAAAGGTCTCTGTAATGGGTATCACTTGGAGGGCGGTAAAGGCAGCAGATAAACTTGGTGATTTTCGGTGTTGATATTTTAAACCACATTACATCAAAGTTTTTCGGTTCCAGTGTAGGTTCTCGTTGGCAGCAGAGATCATCTCGAATAAAAAGACATACGCCGAAGTTGCGTCGGAATCGGAAATGAAAATCGTATCCAGGGTATAAATAGCTGACGGTGTTTGTTGACGATCTGACCTTTGTCTCGGTCAGTGCGAGTACGTGAGGCTTGGAAGATTGTAAGTGCTGGTGGACTGAATTGATGTTCGTGTTAAGCCCTCTAATATTGCAGAAATCAATTTTGAAGTTGCTAGTTCTGGGTTGGTTAGCAACTGCAGGTGCCACACCATTTCTTCGTTGAGTGTTGTTAGATCCCAGTAAATTGTCGGAAATGGTTGTTTTTTGATGAACTTCGCTTGATGGGGCCCCAAGTCCAGCCCCCGCCCGGAGATCCGAATGGGGGGCGAGTTTACCTCCGGAGTATTTTGGGCCTGGAGCTTCCATCATGCTATTTTTGGGGGGTCCCACCCTGGTAACCGGGAACATCGGCACAGCAACGAAACGTCAACTCAATGAGCAAAAGTTAGCTCAAGGAGCAAACTTCACGCCACCTAAACCGATGCAATGGTATCTCACCGGGCGATGCCGGGTGGGCCAACATCTTCCATTTCCATGTGTCTTTCCATATGTCTATGCTTTATGAGTATCTCACAATTTTTTGTATTGGAAAGTACTCGTCCCTAGATTAGGCAAGTTTTTCCTTATTTTTTAGTTTTTCATATCGCGCTACAGGTATATTATACAGTGTCTACAAAATTTAAAAAAAGATAATTTTTTTATTTAATTGTTTGAAAAAATTTATTTATTAATTTCTAACTTTCTAACACATGGTTAGCTTTGTTGCTAAACGCATTAGCATGGCTGACTTGATATTGTTTTTTTTCGTGATAATCTCGATTCAAATTAATACACTCGGATGGACGGGGTTTGGTTTGACGGCAGCTAGTGATATTTAATATTAAAGTGTCTTTCAATGTAAGTTTAATTTTACGAATAGTGTCGTGTTAGAAAGTTAGAAATTAATAAATAAATTTTTTCAAACAATTAAATAAAAAAAATATGTTTTTAAAATTTTGTAGACACTGTATAATATACCTGTAGCGCGATATGAAAAACTAAAAAATAAGGAAAAACTTGCCTAATCTAGGGGCGAGTACTTTCCAATACAAAAAATTGTGAGCTACTCATAAAGCATAGACATATAAGTGATTATAAGTACGCCACTGTACATCACAACATTTAGGTACAATTGTTGTTACTGAACATAAATTTCATAAGGTATAATAATCACTTGCAAAGTTTGCACGATACAACGCACAGTGGGATCTAGCTAACAAAAAGTTGAAAAAAAAGCAAAGTTTTCAAAAAATCGGTATCTCTTAAAATATAGCAGATATCAAAAATTTGACAGATCACTTTCTTTGCTATGAACCAGTGATTCAATTGACGTACAGTGATAAAATTTAAAAATAATATTGTGAAAGTTACATGCTATTGAAATTTGAGCAAAAATCATCGTCCTCTTTAACACCCTGTATATAATTTTTTCTAACAGTTTAAGACAATCCAACTTTGGCAATTGTTTCCTAAGGGACAAATCTATCAACCATTAATAACCGGAGATCGATATCATATCTGGTTCAGAAAATATTAACTTTTAAATTTAGGCGAAATTTTTCTTGCTCGAAAGCAAATGGCCAGCAGTTTAGTTGTAACAATTTCTGACTGTTCAGCGAATGAACCAAATAATATCTCTGAAGATATAAAGTATTGGGTTGGGAACCAACGTGCTATTTCCATAAACGTTTGGACAAACTGGCCTGCTCGAAACTTATGTAGTTATAATTTAAAACCTGTATCCCGGTAATGATTAAGGCCTGATAGCCATTAGAACCCATTTTATATACGAATTGCCAATAAGGAAGTCCCATAAAATACACCCGATACATGGAAATTTCTGCTTCTAAGGTAGTTCCTATTAAATTTTACACAGGACATTACCTAGTAAATGATTCGCTAACGTTTATATTAATTTAAGATTATTCGAATATTATTGAAATTACCGTAACTGTACATATGTGAACGCGTTTATAGCACAAGTTGTACGAAGACAAGGCATCGAATAATGAACTAAAACATTACTCATCTTAAAATTTACTTGTCAATGTCCGATTTTATATCAATGCAACTGTTAAATTCAATTTCCTCAAATGAAATGATTCGTTATTGCTTAAAGCGATGCAAAATTTCCGCTCCATCCGTCAATGGTCTATGAAAAGACAGGTCGTGACCCAACACCTAGTGGGCTCGTCAACACAATTAATAGCACCCTAATCTTTTACATGGTACCGCTCCCGCATAGTCGTAATATTCCAGTTTTAGTACTGGTTCGATTTGCTATCAAACAAGTTGCCTAGAAAGGCGTGGTGCTTATACAGGGCGTTTACTTTCACACGGACCATGAACATTGCAAAATATCGTATATGTTAAACTTATTAATATAAACAACAATAAAAGGATACCGCATTAATTTATTGTTGTTGAGAATTTTTTAGATTGAAAGTTTGAGGATCATTAATCGTTCGTTTTTGGAGAACGAATTTTGTTCATGGACGTAAAGAATTATAGTAGACGAAAAAAGCCGATCAAACTTGCAAAATAAGTGTTTTTCACAATAATTCTAAAGTGTAAGCTAAAGAAGCTTCAATGGATCTGAAATTTTTAAAAACCCTTAATATGTACGAAGATATTTTAGACCAAAACCGAATTTTGACGATTTCGATTTTTTTTTTGTTTTTTATCCACTTTAAGGTACAGAATGACATAAGTAATCCTTAACACAAGTTTGACAGTACAGGGTGTCCCAAATAACGACACTTTTATAGGGTTTCTCCGTAATTGTTAGTGCTATCAAAAAAGTAATGTAGGTGTCATGTGCTCTTTTTGGGTCAAACTTAAAACGGTAATATCAAAATTGGAAAATTTTCGCTCGTTTAAGGGATTGGGGCAAAAACAAAAACATTTACAATTTCAAAATTACCCTATATTTTCTAAGTTAAAAGAGATACAGAAAAATGTTTCATATAGAAGTTTCTTTATAAAGATTGTTGAATAATCTGCCGTTTTCAGAATAAGTATACGGGGTCAGGTTAAAAAGTTATCGGACCTAACCTCATTTTTTTTAAATGGAACACCCTGTATATTTTAATCTAAAAAAATACTATTTTAAATTCTCCTTTCAAATATATAACACACCATGGATGATTTTAGTTTCCTAGGCGATTTATTAAACTTTATTACTTTAAACCACAGTAGCCCATGAAACAAAAGCTAATATCCTAGAAACAACTATACATTTAACGTCAATTTCATTTTTACATATTCATTTGCGAAAATGACCTATCAACATTTTGAAAAATTTGATATGACATCAGTTTATATTGAAAGTGGAAAAAACGAAGAAATGGCGCAAAACGTATATTTTGTTCGCTATCCGGAAAGACGTCAACCATTTAAGGGCATATTCCGAATATTTGCGATGATTCCCGTTATTTTTTACCTTAATCTGAATGTTCTATTTCGTTTCAAAGTAATAAAGTTTAAATAAATCGCCTAGGAAACCAATATCATCCATGGTGTGTTATATATTTGAAAGGACAATTTAAAATAGTATATTTTTAGATTAAAATATACAGGGTGTTCCATTTAAAAAAAATGAGGTTAGGTCCGATAACTTTTTTACCTGACCCCGTATACGTATTCTGAAAACGGCAGATTATGCAACAATCAATATAAAGAAACTTCTGTATAAAACATTTTTCTGTATCTCTTTTAACTAGGAAAATATAGGGTAATTTTGAAATTGTCAATTTTTTGACCTTCCCCCGTATCTCTTAAGCGAGCGATAATTTTCAAATTTTGATTTTATCATTTTAAGTTTGACCCAAAAAGAGCACATGACACCTATATTACTTTTTGATAGCACTAACAATTACGGCGATACCCTATAAAAGTGTCGAAATTGGGACATCCTGTACATTTGACAAATTTTAAGAAATGCGTCTGCCAGCAAGATGTTTATTACTAGCTGGGATTTCAATTTAATTTCATGATTGTAATTTAATAGACAGATGGACAGAGACAATGCCACAAACAGAAATCAAAAGGCACCATAACAAAATAGAACTGTTATAGACTTTTATGCCAACGAATTTGAACAATTTGAGAGAAAAAAATCGTTCGAATACTTGATATTCTTAATTGGAAATTCCGATTATAAAGACCGATTCCGTTAAAGATGTCTTGACCGAAAACTTCAAGTATAGTGAATTAAAATTTGCATTGAACGTCACAACTGCGATGGCCGATTGTATGTGGCGGACATAAAAAACCGTTTACGACCCGCGATAACGGGTTATTTCGCGATAATTATGAAAAAAGAAGTCACCCGATTAACGTCATCTCATATTAAAATACCTACTCGCATTAAATTCAGAAAAAATCGGTAGTCGTATCGCGCGAAATAAATTGCATTCGATTCATAATCACACGAAACGTCCTCTTTCAGGCGAACATTGCGAAAAACAAGACCACTGCTCGTCGCAGCCGTGCCGGAACGGCGCCGAGTGCACTAGTGTGGGCGACTCGTACCAGTGCACTTGCGCGCCGGGGTTCACCGGTGCCAGTTGCAAAGAGGACAAGGACGAATGCAAACAGAAGCCGTGCAAGAACGGGAAATGTCACAACACTCATGGCAGCTACACGTAAGTATTGTTATGTCATGTTATTATTGTTTAATTGTTAAATTTAGTTATCGCAATGTACATTTGCCCGCCTAATTATAAGTAACTGTTAATTCGAACATAATAGAAACATACAGTTGAGATAACTTGACTGGTTAAACGTTTCTATAAATTGATTTTGAATAAACTGTACTAAAAAATTTCATAAGACATGTTAGATAATTCCTATCGATTTACTAAAAATGTCTCGTCAAGCTTTGGTCGATTAGTAATTGCACAAATCCAAGTTTGGCTGTTTGGAGACGGCCAAAGGCCGTAATTGTATTCACCTGAGGGCTTTGGTCGTTTTAAAACGTCCAATCCTAACATTGAGCAAAAATATCGTGCTTATTACTTATACAAGAACCGGCTTTTGCAAAAAATATTGACCTCTTCTATAATGAAGCCTCACGACAATTAATTTGCGGGTATATTATCAAAATTAAAACTCATTTGGTAATCGGTTAATTAGTTGAAATTAATTTTGACGGGTTCATCGGTTATACATTACCACACGCTGGGAGACATACGAGAATTTTAATAAAATTAAATTAGTTGAGAGAACCGATTTTGCGCTTGTGTATCTCCCAATTTTCTATACGGGGTGTTCCTTAATGACGGTGCTAATATTTCAGGGTGTGATTCCTTAGATCATTTTATAAAGAAACGTTCATATGAACATATGTCCGCAACGGCTTAAATTTTTTGCTAGGGGGTGTTGAATTTTTATTTTTTAATATCTCCGAAAGTACTTTGGATATTATTTTCAATTTTGGTATGTGTTAATAGGATATAGAACCACAAATTTTAGCTAGACAAGATATTCAATTGTTTCACCAGTGGCGTCCCTGCAAACATGTCCTCTGATATCTCTTACAAAAAAGATGGTACGCCACTGACATTTTTCCATGTGGATATTTTTCTAATTAGCCTATGTTTTCTAGTAGGTTTCAAGATTAAAATACTCGTCGGGCAGCTGGGCATACGAAACGAACGTTTAATAATCAGTTTCCAAACAGTTTTTTTATCAGTATGGCGAATTTTATTTGACCTTTGTAACTTTAAAACACAACATCTGCTGACACATCGCTTGCAATGTCCGAAAAAGTCCTTAGTCTACTTGAAAACATTTAACAATGAATGTGTTGAATATTAAAGTCTATAAAAACATGTCACGCTATAAAACGGTGTATCTCCTTTAATAACAGAGATAATGAAGTAAACCAAAAAATAAAATGTTGGGGAAAGATGGACCTACCGTCTAATGTCAACTGCAATATGTTTCGGTTGCTAATATACTCCACAGGGTGATGCGAATTTTCGGAAAAAAACATAGCATATTTAGTACACCCAGTATAAATCGAAAATTAAATTTTTATCATAAACAGCGAAAACAATGACATTGTCAAGGAACCTAGCTACAATGCAAAAAAAAAAATCATTCAGATCGGATCATAAATTGAGAATAAAAATAGCATCAAAAATATGGCAAATTTATGATGTTGCGTTCATTTTGTCCAGGAGTTTAGGTCGAAAACGTGAAAAGAAATTTAAAAAAAATCATAAATAATTTTTTTTGTATTATAAATAATCGTAAATTAATCGTATCGATATTGACGATTAAATCCAATAATCCACGGTTAATCGTAACCGGCGCGGCACTACTCTCACGTAATTCAATCGGTTACCGAGACTTGTGTGACGAGGAGTTTCGAGCGTGCGAGGGAGCCCATTCTCTCCGACATAAATCTGAAAGGATTACGAGAAAACGTTAAACATTGCACTACACATAATAATAGAATAAAAGTTCTTTCGTTTATAATAAACATACTCTTACACAGGAAACAATACGCTTGTTAGCGGTAGATACTGAAATAATTACAATAAAAAAACTTTTCCCATGAGGTGATTATATGGCAACTTTTTTTCGTCTGTGCTTGTGTTTGGAGCACACACAGCTACACGCAATAAACGTTGAGGTGATCGTTACGAAATTGCCGAATGATTTACTATTTTTAAGGTGGAATCCGGATATAAATATTAATAAAGGTTATCATGGGTCATCTAGCTTAACTACATTCTTAAGTGTTTGGTTTTAACTAGTGTTGGAAAAAACCGATGATTTTAATAATCGAGTACTTGATACTCGAGCGATTTTAATAATCGAGTGAATCGCTTGAAATTCCAATGCACCAAGCGATGACGTCACCGACTGCTCGACCGGCAGCCTAGCCGTTTACATGTGATCAGGTATGGTATTTAGCAGGCACGTAACTACGGGTGGGGGCACAGGTTTAGCTATAAAATTGTAGTAGCCACCAAAAAAATTCCAGAAATTAATTTATTTGTGAATAATGATTTTTTACCATGTGTCTCGATACCAAACAAAACACAGCAAAAAATCACCCAAATATGTATTTATTGTTCGGATTTATTCTTGTGCTTTTTTAACCCGAACAAAAAGTATTACCAAGAGTTATTTTTCCTCATATCTTTCTCAATCTAAGAGCATAAAATAAGTAGATATTTAATATGGCTTGTCAAGTTCTTCCACTTTAAATTATCAGGTGCCCACTGTGTGCCCTTCAGAAATTTAGGCTTAGTTACGCGACTGGCAAAATAAGAAAATAGGTGATTATTTTTATAAATTCATGTGTATAGTTACCTAAAAGTTCCTGTTTAAATTCAAGAATGTTTACTTTTGGTTATCAAAAAATTTGTCGATACCTATGTTTTGTTAACTATTTTGCTCGTTTTCTTATTTTCCATTAACATTTTCTATAATGTTTGTTATTTTTAAGAAGTCTTCTTGAGTTTAATAATAAAAAGTTCCTGTTAAGATTGAAAAATGTTTACTATAAGATAACCAACGAATTTTCCTATATATCTTGTTAACCATTTTGTTAGTTTTGTTATTTTTCATTATCAATTTCTATTATTATGTTATTTTTGAGAAGTTTTCTCGAGTTTAGTAAATAAAAATTTTAAAATTACGTCCTTTAATTTTTTAATATTAACAATCGGTAACCTAAACTACGCCGCTGGCTAGCCAGTTAAAACAAAACTTTACAAAACCCATCTCGCGATGACTCCGCTAAGGGATTTGGCATACTTTTTTATATGCACCTTCTCGTTCATGTGCCTTTAAGAAAGACGTATGTCGTGTTACCTGCTCAGCGTCAAACTCGAACGTCGCCAATCGGAGAACGAAGGTCGGGTATCAAGTGACAGGCGATATTTTTTGGTTTTTCGCCTGAATTTATAACTAGAGTATTTCCTAACGAGCGAAAAACTGTTCGAATATACGAGCAGTTTTTTTAACTCGATCACACTAAAGCGGTACATATCCGCCGGCGTCAAGCGAGCTCGGGTATCGAGTGAAAGATAATAAGTGACGAGCGACGGTTTTCGCCTGAATAGATAACTCGAGCGGTTTTTTTTAATAATCGAGCGATGTCGGTTATTTCAATAATCGAGTAATCAAGCGGTTTTTCGCTCGAGCGATCACAATACTAGTTTTAACGCCTCTGATGGCTCGGCGATTAAAGAGGCAGCATGAGAGAGTGAAAAATGTATCACCCATCGCTGCCCCATTCACGCCGGTAACCAGGCCGGATGGCACTTCCCAATCGCTTCGCAATGCGAGAAACCAAGGGTTCAAGGGGGAGCAGGGTGCCCACGTCCTCAGGAGAACGAAGAGGGAGAAACCGAGGAAAAAAGTGTTTGGTTCCATCAATATTGGTATAAACCCACGAACAACCACAAATAAAGAAACCGTTTCTTCAGTTCTAAGATAATAAGTACCTACATAATATAATCAATCAATTATCCATATTTGCATTAAAATAATGAGAGTTATAAATTATTCAACCAATGTGCGATTTTATTAACATTTTCAATAATTGCGCTCGCCCGGGGCAAGGACGAATACGATTTTTTCCTCAACCCGGATTTAGTTAAAGAAAAATTGCACGATAAAAGGTAATAATAAGTCTTTAAATCAGACTTTTATGCCCGTTTATGTGTTATTGACAGAAACTCGTTGAATTGAATGATAACGAGTTTTATGAATTAATTAGCTCGATAAATACAATGTATAGCGACAAGATGTCGATTATAACCCCACTTAATTGATGCACTTGCCGCTCACTCAAGCGTTTGCCATAAAAACTAAGGATCTGCAAAATCTGAACTTTTCCGATGACATAATTTGACTCAATTTAAGAGCTGCGTTTAATCGTAGGTTGCCAAACAGGCACTATTTATGCGAACTGCCACTGCCGCCCATCCATATGTGGTTAAGCTTAGTACTCCTCGAACTTCATTAGTTACGAATTCTTTCATCTGGAGGACTTCATCCTTGTGGGACGACCTTCCCGAGGTCGTTTTTCCCAACGAATATAACCTCCAACGATCCAAAACGAACGTGAATCGCTTTTTGCGCACACGCACCACTCCCGGAGTGCCCTAAAGAATTTTTCCTATAGTGCTTGTGTTTGATCATAAAAAAAAATAAAAAATTATTGAATGTAGAAAAAATCTGAGTACGTCACTGGATTCTACGTAAAAAAACTACAAAAGAAACATTTTATTTCTGTTTGATAATGGTGTGGACAAAATTTCATAAATCTATCTAAGAGTGATTATACCTAATTATGATAGAAAAGTTATTGTTTAAATTTTAACATTCTGTAGCTCAAAAATGAAGAGCCAAGATAACTTTTCTTCTTAAAATCACCCAAGGATTCGCAACCTTAAGTATCGGCACTCGATTAAAAAACACCCTGTATATCACACACCAAATGGTTCAATCTTTCGATATGTATTTGAGCCGGTTTCTCGTACGCCAAGGATGGAATCAGTCGTTTGGAGCTTAATTACCCAAGCCGCTTATGCATATTTTACCGCTACTTTAAAGATTTATAATTATTCTAACTAAAGAGATATATTAAACGTTAATATATTGCAAATGCGTGGGGGCGATCGTAAAAACCATAAGGATATTAAATATCGAATTTTTGCATAATGTTTTAATAATTAGTAGACGCTGGGGTCGTTTATGATAGTCAACTTCCAAGCTTCATTTAAACTATTAACAAGTTGCCTTCAACAGGGACGGATTTCTTAGTATTTATTATAAATTAAAATAAAATAAAATATGTCGTATATATACAGGGTGGCCCATCGAAAACAGTCCAGCAAGGTTTGCGGCTGTGTACGTGAAAATTAAAAAAAAAACGGACCCGTAAACTTGTATTTTCAGGGGGACACGTTTCACTATTAATTTCATCCCTGTAACCTCAACCCCCCTAGCGGGGGCGGGTACTGCCCTTGTTTTTTCAAATGGAAATGGGCATGTTGTGATACATCTTTTTAAAGGGCATTAAATTCTCTTTAAAATGGCGCTTTGTTTCGTAAATTTGAGCTACGCGCCGCCGAGAAATTGCGTTTTAAAAAATGTAATTTTATTGAGTAATACTTACATGTTATCTTATTAAATGTTGAAAATGTCCGCCATTCACCTCCATACAATAGTACAATAACTGTTCAAAGTGTTCTCGGACATAGTGAAGAACATCTGGTGTAATTTGTTGACATTCATTAGTAATGCGGTTCCGTAAATCTTCTAAGGATTCGGGTTGGGTGGCATAAATTTTGGATTTTAGAGCACCCCTCCTCCCAATCCATCTACCAGGAAACGTTTCATCCAGAAAGTGGCGTACGGGTAATGCATAATGGGGGGGAGCCCCGTCTTGTTTGAAATATTGGATTTTCTTCCTGGTAACGTTGGTCGTTTTCCATAATTTCCATCAGCGCTGGGTTGACAGCATTCACCAACAAGTCTAAATAAGTATCTCCATTTAAATTTCCCGGTAAAAAAAATGGTCCAATTATGTGATCACCGAAAATACCAGTTATGTCGATTGACAGTGCCATTAAGAAAAAAAAGAACATTCGCAAACGTTAAAAAGGTAGTTCGGATAATTTAATACTTGTTCTGACATTACTTCACAAAAGTGTAAACGGCGGTCATTATCATCTTCATTCAATTCTTGGAGAAGTTGAGTTTTGTATGGGTGCCATTTATAATGTTTCAGAATTCTCTGTACAGTGGTCCGCGAAATTCCCGTTACATCAGACATTTTTCTGGTACTTAACGTTGGATTCATACTAACTTGGCCCAGAACAGCTACTTCTACTGCTTCATGTCTTACCGGATTTTCAATGATCCTTTTTTTATTTGCCACTGAACCAGTTTGCCGAAATTTTGCCACTAATTCTAGGATATAACCATGGTGTACGTGTCTATTTGGATGTCTGTCATTAAACAAAGTTGCCGTTACTCTTGCACATTGATTGTTTATAAAATACAATTCAATAATTTCCACTCTCTCCTCAATAGAATAAACCATTTTTTTAAGTCACGATCAAATCAAAAGAAAATAATAGCGCACAAATAACGTTTGTAGATCTGGATCAACCACATTACTGAAGATAAAGTTGAATTGACTGATACTTATTACTTTAAAAAAATTGTTTACGCACAAACCTGTGTACTTGATAAGAGGTGCAGTGAAATGTATCAAATTCCGTTGCTCGGCGGCGCGTAGCTCAAATTTACAAAACGAAGCGCCATTTTAAAGAGAATTTAATGCCCTTTAAAAAGATGCATCACAACATACCCATTCCCATTTGAAAAAACAAGGGCAGTAGCCGCCCCCGCTAGGGGGGTTGCGATTACAGGGATGAAATTAATAGTGAAACGTGTCCCCCTGAAAACACAAGTTTACGGGTCCGAGGTTTTTTCTTAATTTTCACGACCACCCTGTATTAGGACAGGGCCTCAAATTAAAATAAAATACACTTAGTACACTCCAGGTTAATTGCCAAATCGCGACTATCACCGATGGTAATTGCCGGTATTTTCTTGTGGTAATTGCATAGCTGCAGGTTACCTTTCGAAATCCACCATTACAATAATTTATATGATAATTTTTTGTTATTATTTGAAATAAGAGCAGTTAAATGTTTATAGCCCGGACGGATGCTGCGTACTTAGTTTGATAGCTCAATAAAATCTATTATATTTAATGTAATAATAATCATCAGCATTAATACCCCCAGGTTCTGGTTTTTCAATACCCAATATAATATTATTTTATCCACTGCTCAGGCATGAGCAGTTGGTTTAAAGGATTCACAGAAGCAAAACCGCTGAACTTCTTCAAAAACTAGGGCCATAAGCTGTATTTTCGAGATTAAGGGTATTTTATATCGCATAATAATTATACAGTGAGTCCCAGAAGAAATGTCTAAATTCATTTAAAATTCAGCGGTAAGTTTTTTCAAAAAACGCTCGTACCCGTCGATTTTGATTTTTTATTTTTATTTTTTTGTGGTAATTTCATGAATACAGGGTAGCTCAAAAATAAGTTACGACCATCAACTTCATTTTTTCAAATGAAAACATATATTTTTTTAGTTCATTTTTTAATTTTGCATTGAATTCTAAGCATGTTTCATGTACCATGTCCTATACATAAACTCAACAGTTATTGAAAAAATTAGGATTGAACATATCTATAAGGAAGACCTGTTTATTAAAAAAAAACACAACAAAATCAAATTAAATGTTGAAAATGTGCGCCATTTCCGGCTTGACAATATCCAAGACGATCAATAAACTCTCTTTGCACGTTTCCAACCATTTCCGGAGTTATGACACGCACTTCTCTTCGGATCCTTTCTTTCAACTCTTGCATATTGTTTGGCCTGTTAACAAATACTTTTGATTTGAGGTAACCCCACAAAAAAAAAGTCCAGCGGAGTTAGGTCTGGCGACCTAGCAGGCCATTCGATAGGTCCTCTCCTTCCAATGATTTCATTAAATAATTGGGCTGTTTCTATTTGAGTACGTGTTTTATCACCAAACCCAACCATGCATAGAATTTCAATTTTTTCCCGTTCCGTTAACTTCACCATTATTGTGAAAACCGCAACTTTGAAACTACGCTTGACAATAATTATACTTATTTGAAATAAAATTGTCATACAGTTTCTATGGAAATAAACGGTGACAGTGAGACAGTACACTCTTACTTATTATGGAGCCCAAAATGCCATATTGCCAGAAGATTTGATAGATCGTTGGATTCCCTAAATGATATGTTCAATCCTAATTTTTTCAATAACTGTTGAGTTTATGTATAGGACATGGTACATGAAACATGCTTAGAATTCAATGCAAAATTCAAAAATGAAATAAAAAATATATGTTTTCATTTGAAAAAATGAAGTTGATGGTCGTAACTTATTTTTGAGCTACCCTGTATACATGAAATTACCACAAAAAAAAATAAATTAAAAAATCAAAATCGACGGGTACGAGCGTTTTTTGAAAAAACTTACCGCTGAATTTTAAATGAATTTAGACATTTCTTCTGGGACTCACTGTATATGTATTACTGCTACCACCAAAAGAACAATTTCAAGAATGAAAGAAAAATGTTTATTGTACAGGTGTCCCATTTTCGACACTTTTATCGGGTATCTCCGTAATTGTTAGTGCTATCAAAAAAGTAACGTAGGTGTCATGTGCTCTTTTTGGGTAAAAACTTAAAATGGTAAAATCAAAATTCGAAAATTTTCGCTCGCTTAAGAGATACGGGGCAAAATCAAAAAATTTACAATTTCAAAATTACCCTATATTTTCTTAGTTAAAAGAGATACAGAAAAATGTTTTATACAGAAGTCTCTGTATATTGATGTTGAATAATCTGCCGTTTTCAGAATAAGTATACGGGGTCAGGTAAAAAAGTTATCGGTCCTAACCTCATTTTTTTAAATGGAACTCCCTGTATATTTTAATCTAAAGAGATACTATTTTAAATTCCACCAACGGTCTTCACACCCACTTACAAACAAAGCATAATATTAGTTTGAAAGTACAGAGCAGCAACGGTAGTGATGGTATACCCTTTGGAAAGTTTATCACATCAACCGATCGATATGCACCAACTATTCGAATCAGAGGGCCACAAATTGTGTATTAGTACATTACGTATCAAGGGCCGAAAAGAGGCTTTTACGGACGAGTCCGGAAAAGCCTCCGACGGCCCGAGATATGTACCGTATTTTTTTTTACAAGTGCTCCGAAGCTTTGATGCCAAATAAATAAAGAAATTCTTCAGACAGTTTTCCTGTCTACATGACATGAAAACACTCGCGCATGGAGAATGTAAATATATATTTATTATTTTTGACAAATAGGCTCGGTGGCCTAGTGGTATAGCGTACGCCTTGTGATCTGAGAGTCGCGGGTTCAAATCCCGCACTCGGCATCTCTGGTTTTATTTATTTTTTTACAAGTGCCCGAGTCTTTGAGGCCATATAAATAAAGACATTCCTCAGAAATTTTTCTAAAACATCTTTGGAAAAATTAACTGCCAATTTAATTTATATATAATCCGCTATTTATTATCGCGTGTAGTATGGCTCGGTGGGTAGAGTGTCCGCCTGGCGATCTGAGGGTCGCGGGTTCAAATCCCGCACCGACAATTCTGGTTTTATTTATGAGCACGTGGTGACTCGAAGCGGGCGGGAAAAATCTTTCCCGCCCGCTTCGATACGTTCCCGCCCGCTCTTTTGGAAAACGCCACTTTCGGTGAAGTCAACATGCATGAAAAGAGGCACTTTCGGGGCACTTGTAAAGAAAAAATCTATTCCGCCGACAAGTGTCGAAGCTGAACGTGCGTTTTCAGCCGCAGGATACATGTGCAATAAAATCAGATCAAATCTAAGGCCGGTATTAGACTATCAAATATATTTGACAAAGATCTTTTATAAAATATTTTATAGCATTTCTTTGATAATATTTCTTTTATAAAAGTATTTACTAGTATTACACTGTCAAAGAACTTTGACAATTTTTGAAGGGACTTGTCAAGTTTGTACAATTAAAAATGAACGATAGACGTGCATTAGCATGTCTAGCGTTAAGTGCTGCCGTGATTACAATGTGTTTAGTATTAAAAAAAGAAAAGAAAAAAGAGCCAGGCGCCTTTGGATAAGGCCCTAGGTGGCAAGACGTAATTTAAGGGGTGTCCACCACAATCTCCTTCAGGAGTTACGAGTTGAAGGTATTAGGAGTTATAAAAACTATTTAAGAATGGACGAGGAAACATTTAACTTTTTATTGATTTAAAGATATCACCATTGATATCCCGACAGAATACACATTAAGGAATTGTATCAGCGTTGAGGAACGCCTTATGGTTACCCTTCGGTTTATGGCAACAGGAGACAGTTATGCTAGTTTACCGTACAGCAGTCGCATACCTCAATGTACCCTTTCAGGCATAATCCCAGAAACTTGCAAGGCAAAAAATGAAAATAAATAAATAAATATATCCAGTCTTTTATTTCGGTTTTTGTAATCCGGGTGTTGATGGTTGTACAATATTTCGAACCTTTCATACTCCGAAATTAGCAATTTTGTTGTTGAAATGCACCAGACAAACTTATTTTCCGCCATGGTATATAATATGGTATATAATACCGAAACCGAAACCGAAATAAAAGACTGGATATATTTATTTTCATTTTTTGCCTTGCAAGTTTCTGGGATTATGCCTGAAAGAGTACATTGAGGTATGCGACTGCTTTAGCATAACTCTCTCCTGTTGCCATAAACCGAAGGGTAACCATAAGGCGTTCCTCAACGCTGACACAGTTCCTTAAATGTGTATTCTGTCGGGATATCAATGGTGATATCTTTAAAATAATAAAGTTAAATGTTTCCTCGTCCATTCTTAAATAGTTTTTATAACTCCTAATACCTTCAACTCGTAACTCCTGAAGGAGATTGTGGTGGACACCCCTTAAATTACGTCTTGCCACCCAGGGCCTTACCCAAAGGCGCCTGGATCTTTTTTTTCTTTTTTAATACTAAACACATTGTAATCACGGCAGCACTTAACGCTAGACAATCTAATGGACGTCTATCGTTCATTTTTAATTGTAAAAACTTGACAAGTCCCTTCAAAAATTGTCAAAGTTCTTTGACAGTGTAATACTAGTAAAAACTTTTATAAAAGAAATATTATCAAAGAAATGCTACAAAATATTTTATAAAAGATCTTTGTCAAATATATTTGATAGTCTAATATCGGCCTAAAAGATGAAACATTAAACATGTTATCTTTTCTCCGAAAATACTTTCAAAATCAATGTAACATGTAACCGTTAAACTAGTCGTACTATTGTATTGTACATATATGCAATAAATATTTTCCCGCTACTCTACTGTTTCAAATTGCATAAAAGAACTTTTTATTAACATACAGCACCCACATCCAGTCCCGCAAATCCCGCAATGCCAATCCCGCGAAATCACCGCGGGATCCAGCATTTGCGGGATTAGATTCCCTAGCTGTGCTATTCACAGATGAATGGCATTCAATCTACTTGTCTCTAGCCAGTGTAAAACAACTAAAAATGACGTAACATTGTCTATTCTTAATACAATCATCAAGTTCGATGCTCCGACTCGTATAACTTTACTTTTCTAGACAAACATTAAGAGAAGAAAGAATGAAAAAAAAAACAACGAGCTTCAGGTTTAAGTTTGAACAATAAATAACGGAGAATTTGAATTTCAAATAAGGTGTAGATGCCTGACGACGTTAGTCAATATTTTCTCATAGCCTTCTGTGTCTAATATTGGAAATAAACATTAGGAGTCGTTATTGAAATAAAGATGATAAATATACGTTGGAACTAGAAACCCGAGATATTTGTTCGTTTTCCTTCTCGTTTTTAACTTCAAAATTGAAGCCGTCGAGTGCTTTTCACGTCGATATAATACCACTTTAAAAGCCATCGGAGTTCGTCGTATTTCTTCCTTTTTTTATGTATTTGGACAAGCAATTAGCAACGTTCGGAGTCTGAAACACAAAATACTGGTCGAACGGGTCGAAATATTTAAAGTTACATTGGCATTGGCAGGATGCTGCATAAAGATGCAGGAAGATGCGTTTTAACTGTTTATAGACTCGGGGTAAGCCGTATATTTTTTATATACGACGTACCGGATGTCCTAGTTTCGACGCTTTTATAGGGTATCTCCGTAATTGTTAGTGCTATCAAAAAAGTAATGTAGGTGGCATGTGCTCTTTTTGGGTCAACCTTAAAATGGTTAAATCAAAATTTGAAAATTTTCGCTCGCCTAACAGATACGGGGGAAAATCAAAAAATTTACAATTTCAAAATTACCCTATATTTTCTTAATTAAGAGAGATACAGAAAAATGTTTTATACAGAAGTTTCTTTATAATGATTGTTGAATGATCTGCCGTTTTCAGAATAAGTATACGGGGTCAGGTGAAAAAGTTATCGGACCTAACCTCATGTTTTTAAATGGAACACCCTGTGTATTTTAATCTAAAAAGATACTATTTTAAATTCTCCTTTCAAATGCATAACACACCATGAATGGTATTGGTTTCCTAGGCGATTTATTTAAACTATATTACTTTGAAACGAAATAAAAGATTCTTAAGGTAAAAAATAACGGGAATCATCGCAAATGTTCGGAATATGTCCTTAAACGGTTACCGTCTTTCCGGATAGCGAATAAAATATACATTTTGCGCCATTTCTTCGTTTTTTTCACTTTCAATATAAACTGATATCATATCAAATTTTTCAAAATGTTGATAAGTCATTCTTGCAAATGAATATGTAAAAACGAAATTGACGTTAAATATTAATAACAACTAGAAGGTCAACATAGTTGTTGTTATGATATTAGCTTCTGTTTCATGGTCTTCTGTAGTTTAAAGTAATAAAGTTTAAATAAATCGCCTAGGAAACCAATATCATCCATGGTATGTTATATATTTGAAAGGAGAATATAAAATAGTATCTTTTTAGATCAAAATATACAGGGTGTTCCATTTAAAAAAATGAGGATAGGTCCGATAACTTTTTTATCTGACCCTGTACACTTATGCTGTTTAAATTTTTTTTCTGTATCTCTTTTAACTAAGAAAATATAGGGTAATTTTGAAATTGACGCAATTTCTTATAAGAGTACCAATTATTCTGTTTTTTTTTTTGCAAACTCGGCTACAATGTCATCATAACGTCACTCTTTCGAGATAGTGTGTCTTGATAAGAGATTTAAAATTTCCGAAAAAAAAAACCGTTTTTCCCAGAAAAATTGAAAATAAGTTTTGGGAAAAATTAATATCTTCTTATAAACTAGAAAGAAGATGTTATAATTTTTTTTAAAAATGCTAATAGCTTTGAGTGTTTAGATATGTCTACTTTTCCCCTAATTGATAGAGTGGTCCTCAGCATTGAATATTGCGACCAAATCGTTGATATCTTCTTTGTCTTGGAATTTTCACTGAAATAAGCTAGTAGCGCCGACTCAGAACCAGGATTTTGAACTTTGTTTCCCGTACCCCATTCTTTGAAACAGTTATATGCCTTGTCATAACTCGGGCGACTTTTAATTGGCAGAAATCTTCTTCTACTAGTTTTGCTGCTTCTCGAATTTCTGATGGAGTAGCAGCAAAATCAAATTCCTCATCTGATAGCATTTTTCTGTTGTTAAAATAATATATTGTTTAGTGACATGGAACCCATATTCAAAAAATGATATTTGCCATCTTGATGTGTATTATTACCTACGTTATTTTACCACCTGCGGTTATTTGAAATTTCTGTTTAATTTTTCAATGGGAAAGTCAAAATGACATTTATCTTTTATTAATAATTTTAATTGAAAATAATAAGAAGTGAATGTTAGATGTGGTTGTAAATAAAATAGTATACAAACCTCGGTGAAAAGTGCCATTACTGTCTCGAGATTCAGTTAATTACCGACTCTCTCGACAGGAATGAAACCCTTTCCACCTCGATACGTAATATACTATTAATTTTTCCGTTTTTCTTTTCCAAGGCGCGAGAAAAAAAACGTTAAGTCTCTAGTCTTGACCCCATTTTTTCAAATTGATTGTTGAGAAAATCTTTAACATTCCATAAGTGTTTTTTTAAATTTTGGCATGATAATTATGTCGAAATTTTGGGTTATTATTTACACGATAAAAGTATTTGTTATTTCCACATGATTCATGTCTCGGTTCCCATATGATAATCTGCTTTCCGTCATAAAACTGCCACATAAACAAATCATTCCCGGAAAAATTCGGGCTCTCCTCAATGGGAAAAGTATCATCAAAAACCTGCTTCGTTTCCGTTACGCTTTTTTGCTAAATACGTGCACGTAAACTTTATAAATTATTATTATTTAAAACACTCTATGGAAAACAACAAACAAAGATCCATGGGAAAAATGCCCCGAAACGAGAAAAAACTTTTTACATCGCGCGGAAACGAAGAAATATACTTGTCACAGGCGTGTATAACAAGTGTAGTTACATCAACATTAGACAAAGCCGGGTTTAATGTTGCCGAACCTTACTTAGTGAATGTGTGTGTGTGATGTTTTTTTGTAACTGGCGATGTTTAAGGAGAGTTTAATGAGTATTTACGTGGATGGGCGGCGAATGAGATCATGTGAATGGTGTAATTACGAACAGAGAATATTTTTTTAAAAAAGAGGACCTTTTTTGAAGAGCTGCTTCATACTAAATAAATTTTACAAAAAATTTTAGTAAATTTTACAAAAGATTTTGGTAAATTTGCAAAATCTTTTCATACAAATGGTTTACTAAATATTTTTGTAATTTTTACTAAAAATGTCCGTTAAAATTTGCCTATAATTTAATGCATCCAGTCCAGTCCACATATACATGGTGTACTGTACAACGGTATTCGCAAGATAAATCCATATGCCTAAAAATATATCGGGTGCCCTATTTAAAAATATTAAATTAAAGCATATTTAAAATCCCTAAATTGTCGAAGATCTAACGAACGCTTCGTATAAGAGAATTAAAAATTACTAACATAAATCGATATAAAGCACTTTAGGGTACCCACAATGTAAATCGCATTTGTTCAGGTTGTACCAATGGGTTGCTATGATTTTTATATCGTACCATTAAAAAGTACTAAAATTTCAGAAAAAAATTAATTACTGGATAACGCTGCATCTCAGTTCAAAAAATTAAATACGCTTGTAACGCTCTTGGTCTGCTAAATCAAAGTGTGGAAAAAGATACCTAGCGTCTCGTTTAAAAAAATTATTAAATATTCCGTGCCACTTTTTGGGGCCACCCTGTAGATCGCAAAATATTTTCAGGTTATGCATCTTAGTAAACCATTTATCTTTTGTATGGAACGTTTTTATCCATCTTTAAGAGTCTAGACGCTATCGAAGCCAGACACCTTACTGACACACCCTGTATATAAACAGTACATTGCTAATACCAACTGCAATTATGTCCCCGCTAAGGCATCGAAGGGGGCGTTGTGAGTTTGCGCAGTTCGGAAATTTCCTTGTGAAAGTAAACATTCGACAGGACCGGAATTCAACTTTTTTAATGTAAATTTCACTGGTTAGTTAGGAAAACTATTCCAATCAAAATTTCGATTAGTTCTATATAAGACCATGCATACGATTTCTGACGATATGATGATCCGACGGTGCCCTGATTGGTGTAAACTTTTGGTGCCAAATTCCATCCGAATATTTGTAACAATCGACACGATGAGCTTTATTTTAACTCTCGTCCAACGTCGTATATTTCTTAACTTCATTTTTTTCTAAACCAAAAATTATGAATGAATGACTATATTGACTTTTTTGGGAATTATTATCAGCTACTAATGCACCAAATACATTAATTTTAAGGTTAGGTAGTGACCACATATATATTATATTGTATACTAGTGACACTCTCTTCATTTTTTACAAGCTTTTTAGTGAAATTCGGTTCCGAAGATCGGATAATAAGCAAAATATTTTCGTATATATGTGAAATACTTTATAGCTGGTATTGATCCACGACTTTTGCAAAAAAGCACCGTGTCCTTTCATCTTAAACAAAACAAGCCACTAACCTACCAAACAGCGAATCGAATCACCACAAATTAAAAACTCCTTTACAAAAATTGTTGTTAGATAATGAAAGTTTATAAGCACTAATATACCGACAACAATGTGGATGAACCAGTTTTTATTCTGTAATTTGAAAAAGCATCCAGAACCAAAGATGGCGACGAATAACAACAAACAAATAATGTCGGGACGGCGATCGATAAACTTCAATCAAACCTAGCATTAGAAAAGTGCTCTCTCCAGGTGCTGAACAAACCTGAGCAAACCCAAAGTTATTTAACGTAAAACTCCATAAATTTTTGTTGCCCAGAGTATATTTAGATAGTTAAATAAAAAATCCTTCGTAGCTACAAGTACCGAATTCCACGGAATCGTTATACACTTAAACTATGTATACGACATATCCGAATACAAGTACCGCTCTTCAAAAACTAAATATTGGGAAGGCGCTCACGCCACTTGAATTTTTAATCTCGGTGGCGTATTTATTTAGTGTCGATAATATTTTTCCAAATTAAAAAAACCAGATGCTGCGGGATAGGATTATTATTTTTACTAATATTTGTTCTTGAACTCGACCTTTGGAGAAAGGTACAGGTGCACAGGGAAAAGAACGAACGGACGTCATCGCCTGTAACGGTATGATTCAAATCGAGATTATGGGGATCAAATAAGACCAGTATTTGCTAAAAAGGTCGACATCAGACGAAATTCCTGTTATAGTTCTCAAGAGATGCGCCTATAAACTGACACCAGTATTTTGTAGACTTTTAACTTATCCTACAAACAAGGAATATTTCCATCTTGCTGGAAGACGGCGCGCGTCCAGCCTATTCCAAAGAAAGGTAAGAGAACCCTGCCTAACAACTATTGACCAGTCGCATTGCTTTCAGTGATGTCCAAAGTAATGGAGAAAGCTAATCTTCTAAAGTACCTGGAAGGCTTCAACATTATCAGCGATCATCAATATGGTTCTCGGAAGTCCAGATCAACTGGATATCTTCTAGCCTATGTCACCCATATTTGGAACAACGCAATAGAACATCATGGGGAGTCTCGGGCTGTTGCGCTGAATATTTCTAAAGCCTTTGATCGTGTTTGGCATGAGGGACTTCTAAGTAAACTGCGATCCTATGGTATGCCCAGTCGATTCTGTGCGTGGTTGTCTAGCTTTCTTAAGGACCGCTCTCTGCAAGTTGCGATTGACGGATTTCTCTCTCACCTTCACCAGCAATGCCAGCAAAGAGTCCATATTGTCTCCCACTCTCTTCTTACTCTACATTAACGACCTTCTAGTGGAAACTAAAAATCCGATATTGAGCTTTGCTGACGATAGCACACTTATCTTTCTCTTTGAATGCACAAACATCATGTTCGCAGACAGCATGAAGTATCACGCCTCCACAAAGACCTGGAAGAAATTTTGGCATGGGGTGACAGTAACCAAGTCGAATTTAACGCTAAAAAAACCCAGGCATCATTCTCTAAAAAGGTTGACATTACAGAACCGGATATAGTCATGGACGGACACGCAATCCCACTGGCTTCATCTATTAATTTGCTGGCCGTCAATCTGGGAGGAAATATGTCTTGGCATAACCACGTTTGGCAATCGCCAAGAAAGCTTCTCAGAAACTCGGTGTACTCTTCCGAACCAGAAAGTTGTACACACCTCAACAACTTTTGACACTATACAAAGCCCAGATTCGACCATCACTAGAGTACTGCTCTCATGTCTGGAGCTCTGCACCCAAACATACTCCAGGGCCATTCGTCTGATCGGAGACCACGAGCTGACGAAGAACCTCGACAGCCTAGAACATCGAAGACAGGTTGGGGGATTTGACTCTCTTTTACAGATATTTTCATGGGAAGTGCTCGGCTGACCTTGCCCTCTTAATTCCGCCCAGAGCGGCGAACCGCAGAAATACACGACGAGCCACTGCCGCCCATCCATATGTGGTTAAGCTTAGTATAGTAGTACTCGAACTTTATTATTTAAGAATTCTTTCATCTGGAGGACTTCATCCTTATGGAACGACCTTCCCGAGGTCGTTCTCCCAACGAATATAACCTCCAACGATTCAAAACCAACGTGAATCGCTTTTTGCGCACACGCACCACTCCCAGAGTGCCCTAAAGGATTTTTCCTATAGTGTTTGTGTTTGATCATCAAAAAAAAGACCAAGCAACGTCAGCAGCTAATACACATGATATAATAATATACTTCTTAATTGTACTGAAGTAAAAAAAATCACATTTTAAAATGGTATTTGTACGTGGTACGTATTTTATCTAATTATATCAATTCAAATATGATTTATTACTTAAAATATAATATTTCTGGCCACAGGAAACCTATTGCTTACAAAACATGTCGCGTTACCCTTGGAATAGATCAACGTATCATCAAAGTATCATTTTAACTATCTTGTAGAAGGTGTATAGCTATTTTCCAGTGGCAATCGTATCTATGACACTATCAACGTGAATCGTCAATCTTCAAAACCGAATAAAACTGGTAATAACGCCCGAACCGAATATGTAAGCCGATTCGCGGCGCGAATGTGACCATTCGTAATTTATTTATCTTCTCATTAGGCACTTTTGCTATTCCAAATTTTTATGGCACCAAAATTTAGGACGAGAATCCTCGAGCGGCGTCATTGCGATTATGATTTCCTGTCAATTAAAAACAATAAGTAGACCAACAAGTTATTGAAGATTAATGATTCGGAAGTTGGACCACCCAGATTTGAGATTTGTAAATATTGGTCCATAGATCGTTCAATACTGCCGTGCAATAAAAGAACCTAGTAAATCGTAAAAGTAAATTTTAAAGGCCGTATTAGACTAGGCAATTTTTTCTCTTGCGCCGGCAATTATAATGGCACGTATTCATGCGCAGTAAACCGTTTTCGATCAGCTGGAGCATTGTCAACGGTCAGAACAGCAGTGAGTACTGTCGAAATCCCTAAAATCCCCCAGAATTAGAGATGTGCAAACCTGTTCGTTTTGATTACCAGTTAAAGCAGCTACTGCTATTTACAAATAGGAGGTGCAAAAAGTTGCTGAATTCGCAGTCCATAAGTTTAATAAAGAATGTAAACTGCTAATTTAAGTACCAGTGGGTTTAATTGTCTGTTCATACCTGGTTCGGCCAAATAATAAACAGTTAAAAATAACAGAATAATCCATGTCTACCCAATTGCGCCGGCAAGGGCAATTAATATGGCGCCTGCCCCATTTCTGGTAATGAGAGACAGCTGATCGGGAACAGTGTACTGCGCATGAATCCGTGTCATTTTAATTGTCAGAAGAGTAGAATTTCCGACTGTACTATGGAGAACGGTGTACTGCGCCTGAATCCTTGAATTATAATTGCCATTGCTGGCGCCATAAAAATTCCCAAGTGTAATAAGGCCTTAAGACATTCCATTTAAAAATTGCACAACTTCTTTAATATTTAGTTTATTGTTCTAAAATTTTATACACAGTAAGCTCTTGTTACATAGTTTCATTTTCCAAAAAATCATTGATTTTTATTAACAAATAAACAGTTAAATAAACATTAAAAACTTACTACTCTATTTTATAGTAAGTCGACTTACTGGGTTCTTGTATTGCACGGCAGTAATAGGATCAGTATTATTTTTTTAATTTCTGCAGTCACATCGACACAATTTTAAAAATAATTTCACCATACTTGTGAACCCCCTCTATCATAGGTCACGAGCCGCCGCTGCCAGTCACGAGACTTAAAATCGCTCCACATCTAGATTACAATAAACGATTTTTGTATGAACTTACTCTTAATATATTTGTTCTTTGGGTTTTCGGTCAATTCTTAATAAAGCGAGTTATCAAATTTGTGACGTTTCGGTTTATTTCATTTTAAACCATCATCAGACTTATGTAATTGCACTATCACAATCACTTTAACATATTTACTTATTATAAAGATGTTGTATCACCCTAGGTATAATTGTAACAATTGTAACAAGTTACAATTATACCTAGGGTGATACAACATCTTTATAATAAGTAAATATGTTAAAGTGATTGTGATAGTGCAATTACATAAGTCTGATGATGGTTTAAAATGAAATAAACCGAAACGTCACAAATTTGATAACTCGCTTTATTAAGAATTGACCGAAAACCCAAAGAACAAATATATTTGAACAAACGGTCAGGAATCAATACTATTTACTCTTAATATTTGTAATTTCTTTTAAAAAGAACATAAGAAACGCTCAAGATTAGGGGGGCCATGTTCTGCTTGCAA
Organism: Barypeithes pellucidus; assembly: GCA_963991005.1. Classification (NCBI taxonomy): domain Eukaryota; kingdom Metazoa; phylum Arthropoda; class Insecta; order Coleoptera; family Curculionidae; genus Barypeithes; species Barypeithes pellucidus. Next base: position 11,492,228 of record OZ022565.1, on the reverse strand, counting down.
TTTACTATTACCAAATTAACCCTTAATTATAAAAACACGACAATCTCAAGTATATCATAAAATATACGGTCCAACATAAAAAATTACACAGTTAACGATAATAATACGCCGCCGAAGCCATTGCATTGTATTGTGTAAGATACCCAGGACAATAAAAAAACCGGAACTATTACCGGGGCCGAGTTTGACCCGGAGGTCGTCGAAATATTGCGACCAGGGTTTCACAAAGGTGTAGCAGGTAACTCTTAAAAACGAAACACGTTTTTTATTGTCTTTTCAGATGTCCCCAGTATAAAATGGGCCTGCTGTTCCAAGATAAATTTGTTTCTCACAGAACTTTGTTTAATTGTAATAACGCTAAAGTCCGTTTTGTTGCAGTTGATAGCTCATATCGAGGGTTGAAGCCATAAAACAACCGTAAACCATAGGCGTTGCCAATAGTAATTACCTTATTTAATAAGAAAATTGGCCTCTGTCCATTGTTAAGTAGGATTAGGGTTAAAGTAGGTACAACAGGGGTAATTAATTTACCTATTTTTGCCTGCTTTAGGATGTTATTACGCCATTTGATGTGCGTTTGTCAAACTATGTATTTAGTTGTATTTAGATACTGCATTATCTCAAAGTTGAATTATTTCCTATACTTGTAACAATGGCTTCAAGTTTTTCGCCAACGTGTCTTCGTCAAATTAGCAAGAGTGCATATTCTCTCCGAGAAAAGACATTAATATTAAACGTGCATGATGCTCTAGTGTACCAGAAACCTGCAAGTGATGTTCGTAGCATCATTGCCGAGTGTGCCAATATGGTAGGAGTTGGAGAGGCTACTATATATAGGTTCTTGCGTGAAAGAAAATCTAAGAACCTCAGTGAGCCAAAACCACTCCCAGGAAAGAAACCGTTAGAAATTGACAATTTCATTAAAAATGGTATTAGAAGAAAAGTACATAGTTTTTATTTTGCCAAGGAAATACCAACTATAGACAAAATTTTACAAGCCATTAACTACGACGAGGACTTACCACAGCTATCACGAACGAAACTATGGAAAATACTTCATGATATGAACTTTCGATGGGAGAAGCAAAACAGAAAATCTTTTCTTATTGATAGAGCAGATATTATTTGCTGGAGACGTCAATACTTAAGGTCCATCCGAAAATACCGCAGCGAAGGCAAAAACATTTTCTATTTGGATGAAACTTGGCTGAACGAAGGGCACACCGTATCTAAAGTTTGGCAAGATAAAAATGTCCTAAGTTCTCGACAAGCTGTCATGGAAGGCTGGTCAACAGGACTTAGACCACCATCTGGAAAGGGACGCAGACTTATTATAACTCATATAGGAAGTTCAAATGGCTTTTTGGATCAAGGATTATTACAATTCCAGTCGAATTCTACTAAAGACTATCATGAAGAAATGACTGCTGATGTTTTCGAGGAATATTTTAAGCAAATGATAGAATACATTCCCGCTAATTCTGTAATAGTGATGGATAATGCCAGCTATCACTCTAGGCTAAAAGAGAATCTTCCCACAACTTCATGGAAAAAGGCGGAAATCGTAAACTGGTTACAACGAAAGGAATTGAGTTACGATAATACCATGGTAAAAAAATAACTTTTGGATATTGTTAGGCTACATAAATCACAGTATAAAAAGTATGTTATTGACGAGATGGCAAGAGATCGAGGTATTATAGTGCTCCGTTTACCACCTTACCATTGTGAGCTAAATCCTATCGAATTAATATGGGCTCAAGTAAAAGGATATGTTGCTAGAAATAACAAAACTTTTAAAATGCAAGAAGTGCGACACCTCTTGCTTCATTCTTTAGCAAATGTGTCATCAGAAAATTGGCAAAACGCCATAAAACATGCTATAGTAGAGGAACAAAAAATGTGGGAACTTGACAACGTAATTGACACAACTATGGAAATTGAGCCTTTAGTTATAAGCGTAGGACATGATGACTCTTCAGATTCTTCTGAGGACCATTTTATCGAGTTATAATTATTGAAATTGTCAATATTTTTTGATCTGTAAATAAATTAGTTTTCTTGTAAATAAATTCATAAAATCATAAAATCTATTACATTTAAATAAAATAATAAGCGGTTACATTAAAAACCCAACTCTCCGACCATGATGGGCCGTTTTAATCATTATCCTTTCATTTCATTTTATGGCTCTATTGTTACTTTATCTGTTACCCGGTGGAATAGGTCAAAATTTCTTCATCTTTATGCTAGATGTACGTAAAAAGACCATTTTATAGGTAAAATATTTTAGGCCACCGGGCCCTTGTTTTGAATCTTTAATGAGGGTATCGAGCTATCAACGGCAACGAAACAGACTTTAATTGTAATAACGCTATAACGTGAAAATACAGTCAGCTGGTAGAGAATGTCATCGCAAATATTACCAAATCGATCAAAGCAACGCCACTTTTTGACAAAGCAACAGTACACTATTTTTTACCTAGCAGCGCTAATATTCTTTCAAAAAAAAACTTTATTTTTCGAGGAAAGTAGGATAGAAAACGCCGCTGAATTAATTTATAAGCTCCCGAGCAAAACATTAACTTTAATTTATATTTTTGTCTAAACCCATATCCTATCAAATAATTAGTGATGTGACTGCGCGAGCGAAAAACCGCTCGAGTACTCGATTATTGTAATAACCGACATCGCTCGATTATTTAAAAAAAAACACTCGAGTTATAAATTCGAGCGACCTGTCACTCGATACCCGAGCTTCGCTTGACGCCGACGTATATTCCAACAGTTTTTCGCTCGATAGGAAATACTCTAGTTATAAATTCAGGCGAAAAATCAAATTGTTGCCTTTCACTTGATACCCGACCTTCGCGCTTTACCCGAAATATGCCGATTGGCGACGAGTTTGACGCTGAGCAGGTACACGACATACGTCTTTCTTAAAGGCACATAAACGAGAAGGTGCATATAAAAAAGTATGCCAAATCCCCTAGTGGATTCATCGCGACACGGGTTTTGTTTTGACTGGCTAGCCTGCGGCGATTGTAAATTCTTGAAAAATTAAAGGATGCAATTTTTTAAAAAAATCAGAATCAACTGTTTTTAATCACATGTTGCCAAGCAGGCAATATTTTATGAGAACGTTTAGCCAAATATACTTAGTTTTTTTCTAATCTAAAACTGGACGCTATGAAAAAATTGCGTTAAAAAATATAAACGTTATAAGAATAATAATAACAATTTCAAATATGAACAATTTTCAAATTTTGGTCACAGATCTTCCTGAAACTTGTTGCTACCCCAATCGACATGTCAGACAATCTAAATATCGATAAATTAACTAAAAATCTTTATTATTAACGTCTAAAAGTTCACGAAAAGAAATATTGATCAGCTGATGACTCTCGTCTCTTTCTAACATGCAAAAATGCGGCATATTTTTTAATCAAAAAGATGCAACATAGATGGCTCTGAATGCTAATTTGGGATTGTTTGGGATCCTCATCTTAATAAAAACTCGCGACTAAACGTCTAAAACTTACAAAAACAACCCCTGGTGTTTTATCGACACATTCTTTTTAGTCGTAAAAAATTCAAGTGATTAATCGCTCGAGGATTATTAAAATCGTTCGAGTATCAAGTACTCGATTATTAAAATCATCGGTTTTTCCCAACACTACAAATAATCCAAGCCGGCGAGTGCTTTGTTTTTTTCAACGTCCTTCAATTTTCAGACAATTTCCGTTTTTTGTTAATATTCTTTTGTGTTAGATAATCACACAGACAAACCTATACTTCCTGTCATCGGTTAAATAAGACAAAAGATGTGTTGATTTTTTCGGACAAACAATATTTCTTATCATTTCGAAAGGAACAAATAAGATATGTTCCTTAAACCAATAAACCGCATCGATGTCGCATAAGGATGACAGACAACAAGCGGTTTGGGTATTGTTGAAAAATATTCCTTTATCGATAATTTAAAGACGACGAAATACATGAAATTGTGGTTTTTGACGACGAATAGGAAAAGCAAATCAAGTGCTGGTCGAACTTATGACATACGATTGTAACTAGTGTTACTCGAGCGATTTTAATAATCGAGTGAATCGCTTGAAATTTCAATTCACCAAGCGATGACATCACCGACTGCTCGACCGGCAGACTAGCCGTTTACATGTGATCAGGTAGGGTATTTAGCAGGCACGTAACTAAGGGTGGGCACAGGTTTAGCTAAAAAATTGTAGTAGCCACCAAAAAAATTCCAGAAATTTATTTATTTGTGAATAATAAATTTTTACCACGAGTCTTGAAACCAAACAAAAAAACTGCAAAAAATCACCCAAATATGTATTTATTGTTCGGGTTTATTCTTGTGCTTTTTTAAAACAGAAAGTATTACCGAGAGTTATTTTTCTTCACATCTTTCTCAATCTACGAGCATAAAATAAGTAGATATTTAAAATGGCTTGTCAAATTCTTCGACTTTAAATTATCAGGTGCCCACTGTGTGCCTTTCAAAAATGTAGGCTTAGTTACGCGTCTGGCAAAATAAGAAAATAGGTGATTATTTTTTTTAATTCATGTTTATAGTTACCTAAAAGTTCCTGTTTAAATTTAAGAATGTTTACTTTTGGTTACCAAAAAATTTGTCGATACCTTCGTTCATGTGCCTTTAAGAAAGACGTATGTCGTGTACCTGCTCAGCGTCAAACTCGAACATCGCCAATCGGATGGCGCGGCGCGTAGACCGAAGGTCGTTTATCAAGTGACAGGCGATATTTTTCGTTTTTTCGCCTGAATTTATAACTAGAGTATTTCCTATCGAGCCAAAAACTGTTCCAATATACGAGCAGTTTTTTAACTCGATCACACTACAGCGCTACATTTCAAGTGAAAGATAATAAGTGACGAGCGACGGTTTTCGCCTGAATAGATAACTCGAGCGGTTTTTTTAATAATCGAGCGATGTCGGTTATTTCAATAATCGAGTACTCAAGCGGTTTTCCGCTCGAGCGATCACATCACTAATTGTAACGATGATTTTTATAAAACCATAACATAAATTAACAAACATAAGCGAGAAACACACGAAAAAAACCAATTAAACTGCTTGCGAAAGACATCTGTCCAGCGGTTACAAAACCCTAGCAAATCGCAACCTTCGAAGATAATGTCGTACGGGCACACAACTACTTATTAATTATTAAAGTCTAAATAATAATGTCTTTGTTTCGCTTAAGAGCGAAATAATGGGCATTAAATATGCCCCAGTTTCCGCAAAAATACATGTTACATGTATAGTCGTAACGCAAATAAGGAAATGGCATAACGTACACACGTCCTTTGTATGCGTTCAATTCAATACGTGGATTGTTATCGACCTGTATAGATTTTCCGCTAACGGTTTATGGCTTGGTAAGGCCACACGTCAAACGAAGATCGATCATGGGTATCATTGGTTCGCTAAATAAATGTAATTATCTCCGATTTACTTGATATAGCACATAAATTTTATTGTAACAATACAGGGTGTTCCTTAGGCCGGTAGTAGACCATCAAATATATTTAACAAAGATCTTTTATAAAATATTTTGTAGCATTTCTTTGATAATATTTCTTTTATAAAAGTTTATACTAGTATTACACTGTCAAAGAACTTTGACAATTTTTGAAGGGACTTGTCACGTTTTTACAATTAAAAATGAACGATAGACGTGCATTAGCTTGTCTAGCGCTAAGTGCTGCCGTGATTACAATGTGTTTAGTATTAAAAAAGAAAAAAAAGAGCCAGGCGCCTTTGGGTAAGGCCCTGGGTGGCAAGACGTAATTTAAGGGGTGTCCACCACAATCTTCTTCAGGAGTTACGAGTTGAAGGTATTAGGAGTTATAAAAACTATTTAAGAATGGACGAGGAAACATTTAACATTATTGTTTTAAAGATATCACCATTGATAGCCCGACAGAATACACATTTAAGGAATTGTATCAGCGTTGAGGAACGCCTTATGGTTACCCTTCGGTTTATGGCAACAGGAGAGAGTTATGCTAGTTTACAGTACAGCAGTCGCATACCTCAATGTACCCTTTCAGGCATAATCCCAGAAACTTGCAAGGCAAAAAATGAAAATAAATATATCCAGTCTTTTATTTCGGTTTTTGTAATCCGGGTGTTGATGGTTGTACAATATTTGGAACCTTTCATACTCCGAAATTAGCAATTTTGTTGTTGAAATGCACCAGACAAACTTATTTTCCGCCATGGTATTATATACCAATACCAGTCGCAGTCAATGTCAAATTTATGCCTTATTGTCAGAAAATGAGGTTACCACCGTTACCAATCAACTATAAAATCTTTTATCAAAGATAATCGTCTGTTGTTATCTTTTATAAAATATCTTTTATAAAATAAATATTTTATAAAATATCTTTGTCAAATATATTTGATGGTCTAATACCGGCCTTAATGACGTGCTAATATTTCAGGGTGTGATTCCTTAGGTCATTTTATAAAGAAAAGTTCATATGAACATATGTCCGCAACGGCTTTTTATTTTTTATATGGTGGTTATTTTTTAATATCTCCGAAAGTACTTTAGATATTATATTCAATTTTGGTATGTGTTAATAGGATATAGAACCACAAATTTTAGTTAGGAAAGTTATTCAATTGTTCCACCAGTGGCGTCCCTGCAAACATGCCCTCTGATATTTTTTACAAAAAAGATGGTATGCCACTGACATTTTTCCATGCGGATATTTTTTCTGATTAGCCTGGTCAATTCTACATGAAAACGGTCTCTTGAGTTTTTCTCGTCAGACGCACCGTTCTTGATTAAAACCACTAAATTCATATTGAAACTCATTATTATTAACATTGATAAAATAATTAATGATGAATTTTGTTTTATAAAAATTGTTGGAAATGGCCATCTTCACTTAAAAGGCATGCTTCCGCCCGTCTACGCAGCGAATTGCCCACTCCAACAATTTTTATAAAACAAAATTTATCATTAATTATTTTATCGATGTTAATAATAGTGAGTTTCAATATGAATTTTGTGGTTTTAATCAAGACGAGAAAAACTCAAGAGACCATTTTTATGTATATATATTCACATGGAAAAATGTCAGTGGCGTACCATCTTTTTGTAAAATATCAGAGGATATGTTTGCCGGGACGCCACTGGTGCAACAATTGAATAACTAAAAAATAAAAATTCAACACCCTGTAGCAAAAAATTATTATTTTTTAGCTTCGAATAGCACCATCATAAAATCGAAGATTTAAAAATGTTTTACTTCTCTTGAAAATACGTTAACAGCACCCGGTCGCTGTAACTCTTACATTTGTTTTTGGTCCAATGCAATTTAATATTATGTAAGCTTCTTTCGATTTTTCAGGCAATACATTTTGTGTTGCTTCATTGGCCTTATTAATTATTTCGTCACACGGTTACAAAATTGGAGCTACCTCAACCCACCTCTCTATGTTGTTCTAACTGAGCCTACGAATTATCACAAATTATTTAAAAACGCTACAGTAATTCAGGTTCTTTTGGCTCGCCTCAACCCAGAAAGAGATTTTTTATCAACATTTTAAACATATTTTGGATCACCACAATTCCTCATCTTGTAACTATTTTATGAGTTACCTGAACTCAGTTTATGGGTTGGGAAAACTTACTAATTGATTATAAAGTGTTGTTTTAATCCGGACGTGCATTATTTTAACTCATTGTCATGTGTAAATTATTTTGAGTTGGAATAATTCAGGAAACGTGCTCCAAAACCCCATATCGAGGGTAAAACGCAAGATCGTAAGGTCACGGAAAGTTCCGAATTCGTGCTCGTGCAGGTTTGGCGCGGTTCATTCCATTGTTATTCAAACAAACCCGTAGTATGCTCTCCTGTCTATAATTCATTTGATTATTTTTATTTTAAATATACAACAAAAATGTCATATCTTAAGTCCACAATATGCAGGCGTTAAATCAAAGAAATATTCTGAGTCCAGTTGATAGTCCACAATTTAGGTACTGGCAGTCCAAAATTTGGACTCTGGTAGCCCAAAGAGTGAGTTATTCCAGCCACCATCGTAAGCTAGAACAACTTAAATGTCAAGTTTTGATAGCTCCAATCATGAATTAATCTAGCCCGACTAGTAACGCATCACAATTCACATACTGGTAGCTACGGTAGCCTATCAATAATTTAAGACGATGGGGCGTGAGCTATTCCAACGCATAAAATAACCCATCTTCTGTGCTCATAACTTGATGCGATTTCTTCGATTTGGTTGCCGTAATTCAGAGGTCTGGGCTGTCCCCTATTAGCAACGCGCTTCCGTCTAGGACAACTCATATTTGAGTTATATCAACTCGAAATTTCACTCAGTGTATGGTTTTATTTCATCTACCTACATAATCTCTAATTATACTGTTAGCAGTGATGCTCATCCTTTCCTCGGTTCAACTGTAGGTCAGTCCGTTGTCCATCGAAATTCATACTTTTCTCGAAAAAGAAAACAAATATTGTTCAATTTTCGAAATGATCGCATGACGAGAACATCATACCGTTCTAGACTTAACATCAGCCTCGTCTGCAGATTATCTTAGTGATGACACTTATTCTTGCATATATGTAAACGTATACCGTAAAATGTTAATTATAAGTTGTACAGCGTTACTTGCACGCTACTCTACTAGATGCCACAAAAAAAAATGACAGGAAGGAAATTGAAGCAGGTGCAAGAAGAGAAGAATTAAAACAGATTGCTACTGGCGACCATAGAAATCCGAGATTTTAAAACTGTGAGAAATTATTTATCATTAATTAGCTGCCACACACATACACCATACACTTTTAATTTATTTGACACAGGGATTTTGCAAATTGCAGCAACAAAGCATTTCAACGGTTATTCGTGTTGTGATCGCTCGAGTACTCGATTATTGAAATACCGACATCGCTCGATTATTAAAAAAAACCTTTCGAGTTATAAATGCAAGCGAAAGTCGTCGCTTGTTACTTATTACCGTTCACTCGATACCCGAGCTTCGCTTGACGCCGACGTATATTCGAGCAGTTTTTCGCTCGATAGGAAATACTCTAGTTATAAATTCAGGCGATAAATCGAATCATGCCTTTCACTTGATACCCGATCTTCGCTCGCCACCCGAAATGTGCCGATTGGCGACGTTCGAGTTTGACGCTCAGAAGGCTGACACGACATACGTCTTTCTGAAAGACACATAAACGAGAAGGTGCTTATAAAAAAGTATGCCAAATCCCTTAGTGGATTCATCTCGACATGGGTTTTGTTTTGGACTGGCTAGCCAAAATCAACTGTTCTTCCTTAATAAAAACTCTAGACAAAACTTCTAAAACTTACAACAATAGCCCCCCTGGTGTTTTATCGACACATTCTTCTTAGTCATAAAAATTTCAAGTGATTAATCGCTAGAGCGATCCACTCGATTATTAAAATCGCTCGAGTATCAAGTACAGTGGTACCTCGAGATACGAGTGCCCTAATATACGAGTTATTTGAGATACGAGCTGTCGAGCGAGCGAAGTTTTGTTTTGAAATACGAGCGACATTTGAGATACGAGGAACAGCGAGCTGCGACGCGATTTTTTTTTTTATGATCAAACACAAGCACTATAGGAAAAATCCTTTAGGGCACTCTGGGAGTGGTGCGTGTGCGCAAAAAGCGATTCACGTTGGACTTGAATCGTTGGAGGTTATATTCGTTAGGAAAAACGATCTCGGGAAGATCGTTCCACAAGGATGAAGTCCTCCAGATGAAAGAGTTCTTAAATAATGAAGTTCGAGGAGTACTAAGCTTAACCACATATGGATGGGCGGCAGTGGTTCGTCGTGTATTTCTGATATTCGCCGCTCTGGGCGGAATTAAGAGGGCAAGGTCAGCCGAGCACTTTCCATGAAAATATCTGTAAAAGAGAGTCAAATCACCAACTTGCCTTCGATGTTCTAGGCTGTCGAGGTTCTTCGTCAGCTCGTGGTCTCCAATCAGACGAATGGCCCTCCTTTCGATGGAATCTAGTAGCCGAAGAGTATGTTTGGGTGCAGAGCTCCAGACATGAGAGCAGTACTCCAGTGATGGTCGAATCTGGACCTTGTACAGTGTCAAAAGTTGTTGAGGTGTGTACAAACTTTCTGGTTCGGAAGAGTACACCAAGTTTCTGAGAAGCTATCTTGGCGATTGCCACAACGTGGTTATGCCAAGACATATTTCCTCCCAGATTGACGCCCAGCAAACTAATAGATGAAGCCAGTGGGATTGCGTGTCCGTCCATGACTATATCCGGTTCTGTAATGTTAACCTTTTTAGAGAAAACTGCTCTCGTGATCTCTAGAAGTGAGATAAAAGAGATCTTGGGAATGTGGGAGAGAGTTTTACAGTTCGTGGAAAAGAAACGCCCCGAAAACGTTGCAACTGGTCGTGCATCGGAGCTATTTAATGACACTTGCCTAACTCATTTCCGCAGCATTCGGAAAGGGAGGAAGAAACGAACCTCCTTGGACAGTTTTTTTTTAATCCGGCGAAAAAGGCAAAGACCAGTGAAGAGAAAACAGTGACTAAATTTAAGCATACAGTAGCATTTAAGTTGTGTGCAAGTTATTATGTTTTTATACAATATTTGTCATTTATAAATATATTTTTCTTTTTCAAAAACACGTAACAACAATTGGGGGTAGCATTTGTGGGGCTGGAGCGGATTAATGGCATTTCAATTAATTTCAATGGGGAAAATTGCTTTGACATACGAGCAAGATTACGGAACGACTTAAACTCGTATCTCGAGGTATCACTGTACTCGATTATTAAAATCATCGTTTTTTAACGTTCATCCAATTGACTTTCTGAAATATTGCACCGTAAAACTCACGTAACAGCTTCGACAAAGAAATAAATACTAACCTACAAACAAAAAGCTTTTTTAGCACCAATTAAGAAAAACAATGCACTGAATAGATACATGCATACGTGCACGGCCGCATACATGGTACCAAATCGGTACCGCCATAATATCAATACGCAAGTACAGTCTAATGGCATCAAGCAATTGAGCGCTAGTAAACAATCACTTAGACTATGCTCCGCTTTAGTACCTACCATAGGTATTATGAGACAAAGAAAATATATTTGAAAGCAGTACCCAACTAATTGCACTACGCCCACTCGATACACAGTGGCGTTGTTGTTGCCGTGTTTACAGAAAAGGTTTTGTTAATAGGGACAACATAGGCTCCCTTTTGTCCACATCCTTGTTACAGGGAACGAAAAAAAAATAATAATTTAACCATAATTTATGGGACTCGCTATGCAATGAATACTTTGACCAACAGTTAACATACGCTGCGGGAAATGTTTTATAAGCAATTCCTCTTTTTCAGATGTACCTGCAGCGAAGGATACACCGGCCAAAACTGCGAGAACGAATACATCCCATGCGATCCTAGTCCGTGTGCCAACGACGGAATATGTAGATCAGGAGAAAAACACACGTACACATGCGAATGTCCCTCTGGTAAGTACACAACTGCGTAATTTCTTACTATTATTGGTACAAAATTTTGAATTTTTTGATAATTTTTACTGAAATTTGCATATTAGATTACAGACACTTTTTTTATTTTCTTTTATTTTACACCATTTCACAGTTACAAAATAACCAATTAACAAACGGGTATCACAGATATACAATATAAAATAAGTAAAGTTTGTTTCACGAAAAATAGATATAACTTAATGACTGCCGTAAAAGTACCTGGGCCATCCCATTATTTATGACCGTTTGTTATTATTATGTGGAAAGGACCGGATTGTAATAATTATAATTAAATATAGGCACATCAGGTAGGTTAGGTTGCTTAATTTATATTTAAATATCTTTTTGTGGTAAAATTTGTTAGTTTTTATTTCTTGCTGTTGTATTACCGATATTATTTTACCAAACGTATAAAAAAACAGTATGTGGCGTCCATGGAAAAACATTGATGGTGCTTCTTCTAGTGTTGCAGTGAAGAAAATGCATTTATCTCTCGATGCTAGGGAAATTGTAAAAAGAGTATACACTTCTTTACTCAACAGAGAACTTTATGCTAGTGCTGCTGCGACTGAAACGTCTGATTTGACTAAGATACCTCTGTCTACAGTGAAAAGAATCGCGTCAAATCCCATTAAATCTAGAAAGAAGCGTAAAGATGCCGGTTTCAAAAAATGTTTCGACGAAAGCGACAAGGACTTGATAAGGCGAAAAATCTACACCATGTACGAAGAGTAACGCGTACCTACATTCGATTCTCTGAAGCAACGGCTCACCAATAATGAAACCCGAAAATTTAATATTATAAATTTAATACGAAAATGCTTTAATGATATTCCCCCAGGTAGTTGGAAAAATTCAGTCCGTCACGTAATAACTGTAGAAAATTCGTATATTAGTCTGGATCGTATAATTAATCCAATTATAATTAATTTTGATGAGGATAGCGATAGCGAAACAGAACTATCTATAGAATGACATTATAAATGTAAATAAATATGACTAGTAATATTTAAAAAAAATGTTATTTCATTTGATTACATTGATATAATCATATCATTACTTGTTTTCCTTAGTCCGTCCCTTCATACTTCACTTGTTTATTGCCAAGCTCTTGTCGTACACAATGGGACCGATCCAGGAAATCATTAAGTCGTATCCAAATTTCGTGAAACCTACTGTAATCATAACAATACAACAAAAAATATATTGAGCAGAGTAATTAGATGCCTAAAGAAAACACTAATTTAATCTTATAAGTACTGGATAAGCTACAGCTGAAAATGTCAATATAAAAATTTGTGGTATTATACCAAGGGAACCACAAATGTCCCTTGCTACTGAATGTAGAACACTCTGTGCATCAAGTGAATGACATAAGGATGTGTCAGTGTAGTTTCTTTTAAATCCTCACCATTTCCTAACACCGTGTGGATATTGCCATGAATGCTGTACATTTCAAAGCATTTTTCTATCTTTCTAAACTTGTTATAATTATTTCTGTTTAAAACAACAGTAGTTTTGTATACAGGGTGTTCCTTAATGATGTGCTAATATTTCAGGGTGTGATTCCTTAGGTCATTTTATAAGGAAAAGTTCATACGAACATATGTCCGCAACGGCTTAAATTTCTTGCTACAGAGTGTTGAATTTTTATTTTTTAAATGGTTATTTTTTAATATCTCCGAAAGTACTTTAGATATTATTTTCAATTTTGGTATGTATTAATAGGATATAGAAACACAAATTTTAGTTAGAAAAATTATTCATTTGTTCTACCAATGGCGTCCCTGCAAACATGTCCTCTGGTATTTTTTACAAGAAAGATGGTACGCCACTGACATTTTTCCATGCGGATATTTTTTCTGATTAGCCTGGTCAAGTCTATATGAAAACAGTCTCTTGATTTTTCTCGTCAGACGCACCGTTCTTGCTTAAAGCCACTAAATTCATATTGAAACTCATTATTATTAACATTGATAAAATAATTAATGATAAATTATGTTTTATAATGTTAATAATGATGAGTTTCAATATGAATTTTGTGGTTTTAATCAAGAACGGCCCGTCTGACGAGAAAAACTTAAGACACATGTAGAATTGGCCAGGCTAATCAGAAAAAATATCCGCATGGAAAAGTGTCAGTGGCGTACCATCTTTTTTGTGAAAAATATCAGAGGACATGTCTGCAGGGACGCCACTGGTGGAACAATTTAATAACTTTCGAACTAAAATTTGTGGTTCTATATCCTATATATACCAAAATTGAAAATAATATCTAAAGTACTTTCGGAGATATTAGAAAATAACCATTTAAAAAATAAAAATTCAACACCCAGTAGCAAAAAATTTAAGCCGTTGCGGACATATGTTCGTATGACCTTGTCCTTATAAACCGACCTAAAGAATCACACCCTGAAATTTTAGCACGTCATTAAGGAACACCCTGTATATCTTCTTTATGTAGACAGTAAATGTAATTAAATCACAACAAATGAGCATGAATTACGCAGGATGACCGGCGTGACCAACATTTTCTTTACAAGATTTAAACCACTAAACATAAAACGCCCCGTAGAAGGCGCGAGTAAATATAAGTACGGTCTACACCCATGCCAATATATTACATTAAATACATGTATGTTCAATTCTAACATTCAAAATGTCAATTTTTACAACGGCATAAAATGCGGTTTACGACCTGGGTTAGCCTGAAACGCCATACGAGATGAGTTATTGAGGAATAGTATATTTGCTTCGGTCTACTTTCTTAGGCAATAAATATATCGAAGATATAAATGTCCGCTTTACAACCGCATTTTGCAATAAGACGATTTTGCGTATGTTGTGGTTACTGAAGATGGTTCCTAGTTCTTACATCTCGTTATAAGGAATAGTTCTAATGGCTAAATCTTCTAGATCTATGGTAATAGGAAGTTATCAAATCAAACTCTAGTATTTTCAGATCTACGGTAACACCAAAATATTTTTTCAAACTAGTATTTTCAGTAGAAACCTTGCTTTTTCAATACTATAGGACTGTCTATACTTTTGTAGATCTTTTAGATCTACGGTAACACGAAGATATTTAATCAAACTAGTATTTTCAGTAGAAACCTTGCTTTTTCAATACTATAGGACTGCCTATACTTTTGTAGATCTTTTAGATCTACGGAAACACCAAAATATTTCTTCAAACTAGTATTCCCAGTAGAAAACCTTGTTTTTTTTTCAATACTATAGGACTTCCTATACGTTTGTAGATCTTTTAGATCTACGATACCACGAAGATATTTAATCAAACTAGTATTTTCAGTAGAAACCTTGCTTTTTCAATACTATAGGACTGCCTATACTTTTGTAGATCTTTTAGATCTACGGAAACACCAAAATATTTCTTCAAACTAGTATTCCCAGTAGAAAACCTTGTTTTTTCAATACTATAGGACTGCCTATACTTTTGTATATCTTTTAGATCTACGGTAACACGAACATATTTAATCAAACTAGTATTTTCAGTAGAAACCTTGCTTTTTGAATACTATAGGACTGCCTATACTTTTGTATATCTTTTAGATCTACGGTCACACGAAGATATTTAGTCAAACTAGTATTTTCAGTAGAAACTTTGCTTTTTCAATACTATAGGACTGCTTATACTTTTGTAGATCTTTTAGATCTACGGAAACACCAAAATATTTCTTCAAACTAGTATTCCCAGTAGAAAACCTTATTTTCTTCAATACTATAGGACTGCCTATACTTTTGTAGATCTTTTAGATCTACGGTAACACGAAGATATTTAATCAAACTAGTATTTTCAGTATAAATCTTGTTTTTTCAATACTAAAGGACTGCCTATACTTTTCCAGATCTTTTAGATCTAAGGCAACACCAAAATATTTCTTCAAAATAGTATTCTCAGTAGAAAACCTTGTCCTTTCAATACTATAGGACTTCCTATACCTTTGTAGATCGTTCAGATCTACGGTAACACGAAGATATTTAATCAAACTAGTATTTTCAGTATAAATCTTATTTTTTCAATACTAAAGGACTGCCTATACTTTTCCAGATCTTTTAGATCTAAGGCAACACCAAAATATTTCTTCAAAATAGTATTCTCAGTAGAAAACCTTGTCCTTTCAATACTATAGGACTTCCTATACTTTTGTAGATCTTTTAGATCTACGGCAACACCAAAATATTTCTTCAAGCTAGTATTCTCAGTAGAAACCTTTTTCAATACTATAGGACTTCCTATACTTTCGTAGATCTTTTAGATCTACGGTAACACGAAGATATTTTATCAAACTAGTATTTTCAGTAGAAACCTTGTTTCTTAAATACTATAGGACTTCCTATACTGTCGTAGATCTTTTAAATCTAAGGCAACACCAAAATATTTCTTTAAGCTAGTATTCTCAGTAGAAACCTTGTTTTTTCAATACTAAAGGACTGCCTATACTTTTCCAGATCTTTTAGATCTAAGGCAACACCAAAATATTTCTTCAAAATAGTATTCTCAGTAGAAAACCTTGTCCTTTCAATACTATAGGACTTCCTATACTTTTGTAGATCTTTTAGATCTACGGCAACACCAAAATATTTCTTCAAGCTAGTATTCTCAGTAGAAACCTTGTTTTTTCAATACTATAGGGCTTCCTATACGTTTGTAGATCTTTTAGATCTACGGTAGCACGAAGATATCTTATCAAGCTAGTATTTTCAGTAGAAACCTTGTTTCTTCAATACTATAGGACTTCCTATACTGTCGTAGATCTTTTAAATCTAAGGCGACACCAAAATATTTCTTCAAGCTAGTATTCTCAGTAGAAACCTTGTTTTTTCAATACTATAGGGCTTCCTATACGTTTGTAGATCTTTTAGATCTACGGTAACACGAAGATATCTTATCAAGCTAGTATTTTCAGTAGAAACCTTGTTTCTTCAATACTATAGGACTTCCTATACTTTCGTAGATCTTTTAGTTCTACAGCAACACGAAGATATTTTCTCAAACTAGTATTCAAAATATTAGAAAAACTTCCTTGTTCAATACGAACCTTCTCTCCTTTCGAATTTAAAAAAAAAACGATATCGTACGAGAAAATTATAATAAAACAATTAATTTCTTTCTTAGTTCATGTCATTTTCAGACGTCATCGAAGGCGTACCGGATGACTAGACGGGTACTACATATACAAACAAGACAATGTAGTGCCTATTGATTTTGAGATGCGGTACTCTCGTATTGCCATGTCATTCATGTCACTGTTGATATGTACTTATGTTTGAAGCATATGGCTTGCGGGTACTTATGGGTGTATGTAAGAATTTTAAAACAGTAAGAGGATACGCGATCAATTTTGAAGCCCTAACCAAATGATAAATATAAATAGATTAACCACAGATTTATTTTGTGTTTTTTTCTACAAAGGATAACAATTTTACTTAAAAACGGGGTTTAAACCTCAGTTAAGACATATTTTTTACATTAACAATATATCTTAATATTTTTAATAACCCACTACGGCTGTTAGCTACCGATAAAGGTACATTTAAAAAACAAAAACGATAACAGCTGTCACAGCTTAGGTTGTTAAAGCCGTCCGAAAGAACGGGTTCGGTATTTTTTAAGATATTGTCGCTATTTAATAATATTATCGATGATGTCTTAAAAGGTTTCAATACAAATTTAGCTTCTACTTTAAAACACGTTTAAAGATAAAGAAAATTAGCTTCCGCACTAAAAAAAAATAAGAACTGGGCGAGTGGAATTTGCGCTTGGATGATTTTTGATTGCAGATGTCATTTTACAGGTGCGTTTCCCATTTTTCCTAAATATTTCTTCTCGATATTACGGGATTGGACGACGATATTTTATGACTTTCCCCCAGAAATAAATGATATACAGAAACTATTTCACAATGTTAACACCTACAGTTGAACCGAGGAGAGTCCCAGCACTAGTTGTTATAGGTTATTCAAACAAAATACATTTTACTAAATATACAATATTTGAAAGCCGTATTAGAGTCGGCAATTTTTCTTCTTGCGGCAAGTAAAATTGGACGGAATCATGCGCAGTACACGGTTATCCATCAGCTGGCGCAATTCTTCTTGCATTGCGAGCGCAATGCGAGAATGGAATCCGTATTACGGTCAGCAATTCTACTCTTGCGGCAATTAAAATCATTCATTTCATACTCATTTAATGTTGAATATGTATGATTGCTGGTCGACACTATCAGTTATGTCGCCAGTCTTGATAATTACTGAAAAAGTCATCGCAACCGAAGACGTTCCTACTTAATTAGTTTTACGGACGCTATGTTCGATTTTTCGTTGTTTATTGTCAGGGATGCCAGGCGTAATGCCGACTTGACACGAACAAACCCGTTCTCGATCAGGTGGCGCAATTAGTCTTTCATTGTCCGTAATGGGTCGTGCGCCATTTTAATTGCCATTGCCGCTGCAAGTTTGGGAAGAGATGGATTATTCTGTTATTTTTAACTCTTTATTAGTTGGTCGAAGCAGCTATGAACAGATAATGGCTATTTAGACTAACTGATACTTAAATTAACAGTTCACATTGTTTATTAAGCATATGTACTGCTTATTTGAACTGCTATTTGTAAGTAGCAGTAGCTGCTTTAACTGGCAATTAAAAGGAACGAGTTTATCCATCTCTAATTCTGAGGGTATTTTAGGGATTTCGACAGTACCAACTGCTGTTCCGACTGTTGGCAATGCGCCAGCTGATTGAGAACGATTTTCCGCGCATGAGCACGTGCAATTATAATTGCCATTGCAGGCGCAAGCAAAGAATTGCATACTCTCAGAGCCGTATTAGAGTCGGCAATAAAAATTTCCGGTGCAATGGCAATTATAATTGCACGAATTCATGCGCAGTAAACCGTTCTCGATCGGCTGGCACATTGCCAACAGTCAGAAGAGCAGCTGGTAGTGTCAAAATCCCTAAAATACCCCCAGAATTAGAGATGGGCAAACCTGTTCGTTTTGATTAGCAGTTAGTTAAAGCAGCTACTGCTACTTACAAATGGCAGTTCAAAAAAGTTGCGAAGAATTATCAGTACATATGCTTCATAAATAATGTGCACTGCTAATTTAAGTACCAGTTAGTTTATATAGCCATTAGCTGTTCATTGGTGCTTCAACCAACTAATAAACAGTTAAAAATAACAGAATAATCCATCTCTACCTAGACTTACACCGGCAATGGCAATGAAAATGGCGCGTGCCCCATTTCTGGCAATGCGAGACAGCTGATCTAGAACGGTGTACTGCGCATGAATCCCCCTGCAATTTTAATTGCCAGAAGACTAGAATTGCCGGCTGTAATACGGCTTTTACATTACAGAAAAGGAAACAGAAAATCGGCATGGTTTAAACCAAAAATTGGTTATTTATAATTAGCTTGATGCGGTCAAAAAGCATCAAAATAGAAGTCCGACTTATTGAACGAGATTCGATAAATTTTATGCTCGATCGAAAACCAGAGGTTTCAGTTCCTTCATTTAATCTCCGACCAATGTCTATAAAGCACAATCCCCATTCCCACGGTAATGAGTTCGACTAGTACGAGAAGGCGGCCCACGCCAGCCGTTTTTCCCATATCGCTTATCGTTCGGGACCCAGATTTGGATACTTTTGCGGCTTTCGGCTTCCTGCAAGCGACCCTGACTTTGTTCCCTTTGAGTTTCATATCGTTACGCATTATTTCGATAAAATTGGGATTCGTACGGAGAATTATGTATCAGAGAAGATTACAAGTCTTTGTTTTTATTTTTAAAAATAAGTAGAAAATTTTTGGGTTCTTTAAATTTATTTTTTATCTTTTAAAATACTGATACCAATCACATCAAAAACACCAAAAAGTCACCGTCGTCGTTAGTTCGGTACACACAGCCAAAGTCGATTCGCAAGAAATCGGCTCGTCGGTACTCTCAGTAACCATTACCGGTCCAGTCCCGATTCGCTCGGGGGCTACGTAGTTAGGCGGGTACTCGTGTTACCCTCGGGTGGTTCCCGCGACCAGAGATGGTACCGATCGGCGATTCTCCCACATAAGGCGGCACCTTAGGACCGACACGTCTGTTATTTTAGATGGGAAGCGCTAGACGCCCAGTCGAAAAAAGAATTGGTGCTTCTGAGAAAATCCATCGCAATATATACTCGCCCGCACAAAATTCCGCAACCCTGAAATTTTCGTCAAGTTTGATATTTTATAACTTATTTATTTTATATGCGATTTTCATGATTTTGTTATCAGTTTGTAGATCCGTTTATTGTGTTTTTCCTTAATTATTTTATAAAGTAACATTTTGCGATTAGGCTATATTATACAGGAGTAAATCAAACTGTTGTTTTTGTCGTAATTTCAAAACACCCTGTAGGAAAATTGTGGTGGATAATTGTATTTACATACTATTTCTTGTCATCTTTCATGTATTCTAAACATTTCGTTTCTTGATTCATTCCATTATCTCATTTCTGCTGCGAGCTGCAAAATTTTAAATGAAACGATGTTATTTTTAGAAAATGTAGGTATGTCATGGGTATTTCTATTGAAGCAAAATCTTGTATTTGTTGAGCTCTAATCACCCACCGTTACATTGAGGAAATCCTCCAAGAAGTTGTTGCTCCATTTGCTCCTTTCATTGGGAACCAATTTACATTAATGCATGATAATGCTAGACCTCACGTTGCACATGCAGTGAGCGAATATCTGGATGAAGTGGGACCTCCAAGATTGGAATGGCCCGCATGTAGCCCGGATCGCAACCCAATCGAACATCTTTGGGATCAACTTAAGATGGCCGTTCGTCGTTGTCGTGTACAACCATAAACCTTACAAGACTTACGACTGGCGCTGACCGAAGAATGTCCGGCTATCCCTCAAGAAAGGATAAGTAACCTTATTCATTCGATGCCACGAAGGCTGCAAGCTGTCGTTATTGTGACAGGAGGAAATACACGATATTAAAATTGTTTTTGTTAATTTACTTTATGATATACCTAGTGTTTGGTTTTCTTAATGAAAATAGCGTTCAAATCAGCGTTTCATTTGAAATGTTGCAGCTCGCAGCAGAAATGAGATAATGGAATGAATCAAAAATCGAATTGTTTAGAATACATCAAAGATTACAAGAAGCAGTGTGTAAATAAAATTAGCCTCCTTAATTTTCCTGCAAGGTATTTTCAAATTACGACAAAAAACAACAGTTTGATTTACTCCTGTATAATATAGCCTAATCGAAAAATGTTACTTTATAAAATAATTAAGGAAAAACACAATAAATGGATCTACAAACTGATAACAAAATCGCATAAAAAATATCAAACTTGACGAAAATATCAGGGTGGCGGAATTTTGTGGCGGCGAGTATATTTTGCAAACTAATCAGATCTCAATATTTAATTTTTCGTATTTGGTTATAATAGAACACACTGAAAAAGACAAATATTATACATCGCAAAGAAAAATATTTAGATTTATTGTTCATTATTAAGTAACGTTTGAAATGAATTATTAATATCAATTAATTGTTTATATAAAAAAAAAAACGATGAAGGTCTGCTAATAGATTTCCCACCCGCACGATCTAGGTCACTTGCGGCAAGACGCTTAACTTTTTTTTTTATAGTTTACTTACAAGATCATGTAACTCACGCATCTAATCGAATCATAGTAGAGAGCGACGTTAAGCGTGATTAGATAATGACCGTTTTTCGATATTAAAATTATTTAAAATCGGTTAAACATTTTTGATAAATGTTTCGTTCGAGCACGTAGCTCTTAAGAATTAACAAATACTTGATGGAGACGACTTGTCCTTAACCTATCTTTAAAGTATGCGCAACAAATGTCGAAAATACATACAATCAAAGTTTGGGCATAATTTTTGGTTGTTCGTTGCGCATTGCAGATAACGGTAGGTTACAGATTTTTTTTATGATCAAACACAAGCACTATAGGAAAAATCCTTTAGGGCACTCTGGGAGTGGTGCGTGTGCGCAAAAAGTGATTCACGTTGGTTTTGAGTCGTTGGAGGTTACATTCGTTGGGACAAACGACCTCGGGAAGGTCGTTCCATAAGAATGAAGTCCTCCAGATGAAAGAATTCGTAAATAATGAAGTTCGAGGAGTACTAAGCTTAACCACATATGGATGGGCGGGAGTGGTTCGTCGTGTATTTCTGCTATTCGCCGCTCTGGGCGGAATTAAGAGGGCCAGGTCAGCCGAGCGCTTTCCATGCAAATATCTGTAAAAGAGAGTCAAATCCCCAATCTGTCTTCGATGTTCTAGGCTGTCGAGGTTCTTCGTCAGCTCGTGGTCTCCAATCAGACGAATGGCCCTCCTTTCGATGGAATCCAGTAGCCGAAGAGTATATTTGGGTGCAGAGCTCCAGACATGAGAGCAGTACTCTAGTGATGGTCGAATCTGGGCTCAAAAGTTGTTGAGGTGTGTACAACTTTCTGGTGCGGAAGAGTACACCAAGTTTCCGAGAAGCTATCTTGGCGATTGCCACAACGTGGTTATGCCAAGACATATTTCCTCCCAGATTCACTTTATAGATGAAGCCAGTGGGATTGCGTGTCCGTCCATGACTATATCCGGTTCTGTAATGTTAACCTTTTTAGAGAAAGCTGCTGCCTGGGGGTTTTTAGCATTAAATTCGACTGGGTTACTGTCACCCAAAGCCAAAGTTTATTCCAGGTCTTTGTTGAGGCGTGATACTTCATGCTGTCTGCGAAGATGTGCGTCGGCAGCCGATGTTTGTGCATTCAAAGGGAAAGATGAAATAAGTGTGCTATCGTCAGCAAAACTAAATATAGGATTTTTCGTTTTCACTAGAAGGTCGTTAATGTAGAGTAAGAAGAGAGGGGAGACAATATGGACCCTTGAGGAACACCGGCATAGATGGTGAAGGTGTTTGAGAGAAATCCGTCAATCGCCACTTGCAGAGAGCGGTCCATAAGAAAGCTAGACAACCATGCACAGAATCGACTGGGCATACCATAGGATCGCAGTTTACTCAGAAGTCCCTCATGCCAAACACGCTTAAAGGCTTTAGAGATATCCAGTGCAACAGCCCTAGACTCCCCACGATGTTCGATTGCGTTGTTCCAAGGATGAGTGACATAGGCTAGAAGATCTCCAGTTGATCTGGACTTCCGAAGATTACGGCCACAGGGCGATCAAAACCATTTGAAGGAAGAAATAAAGGTAGAAATGGGGGATTGCAGAAAATCCTACATAGTGACCACGTCGTCTCCATAACACAAGTCATAATTATGTCTTATTAATACAACAAATGTCCAATTTAAAACGATATTGTAAGAAACTCGTTAACATACATTAAGACAAACTATCTAGGTAGATAATTCAAGCAATTTGTCCGGCTCATACATAAATTCTATTGTGCTGTGTTGTAATATATTTCTTGACATCTATAATTCAGATACTTTTAGAAAATATAATTAAAAATCTAATGTTTTATTAATTCACGCCGTATTTTCATATAATTTTTCTTTCTTTACACTTTAAACGATAAAAAAAAACCATGCATGTATTTAAATAAGCTCGTGTGAAACACGGTTTCCGTTAAAACAAAGAGAAAATTAAATTTACAATTAAAAACACACAAAATATATACATATACGATGTCAATTTGAAAAGTTCAAGGGGATTGTTCGGGTTCGGAACAAACCCGAACAAACCCATTTAAGATTTTAAGGGTAACAACTAGTGATCGACCGATACGGATACTGGACCGTATCCCAAAATTTCCTGATGTTGTTCAAAAAACCCTCGAAACGTCATTAAACCACAATGTGTCATACATCGTTGCATTCGGAAGAAAAAAAGCTCTCTAATTCCAATATCAGG
This sequence comes from Barypeithes pellucidus, assembly GCA_963991005.1. Lineage (NCBI taxonomy): Eukaryota > Metazoa > Arthropoda > Insecta > Coleoptera > Curculionidae > Barypeithes > Barypeithes pellucidus. The sequence continues at coordinate 11,468,731 of OZ022565.1, read as the reverse complement.
AAAACAGGACCGTATTTAAAAAAAGAAAGTTGATAATGGCCCTCGTCGACTCGTCGGATTACAAAACAATTAACGCTGTTAAATAGAGCGGAAAAAGTGGCAATGTAAAAGTGCAATTTACTGTAGAACTCGATCTCAAAAAAACCCAGAAAAAAAATAAAACGATTTTTCAGAATATCGTTTTTTTTTCGGATATCTCCGGAACTACTCAGAATTTTAAAACTCTCTAAACGGCATATTATTAGGCACGTAAATGCGCAACTTTACCTCCATTTAACCGACTTCGTAACTCTTACGGTTTCCGAGATCCCTGTACTGGCCCTCCTTATCTTGGACACGTTGTAGACCAATAAAATTGTTACAAAAAAAATTGAATTGTAAAAAAAACAACAACAAAGTTAAAATGAACGAACAAATACTTGTAAATGAGCAATATTCATTAATAATTAATCCGTTTTCATATGTCATTATTCATTGGGCCAATCATGTAAAATTGCCTTCTCAATCAGAACCAATTAAATCGCAATTTATACTAATAACGTCATTGTGCTGAAAAATTATAAAATTATAAAGCCGTGAACGATCGGATATGTAATTTGTCAAATTCCGATTTGAATAAAAGAAAAACGGTACCCGGTTAGATCAAACGAGCAACTAAGCTTAAGATAAAATAGGAAAAGGAACGGAAAAATAGAATAAGGACCATTAGACATTTTTTCATACTAACGGTGAAGCAAAGGCATATTTGATTGGTTCGGAGACCAGTTAAGGCCGTATTACACTTGGGAATTTTTATGGCGCCAGCAATGGCAATTATAATTCAAGGATTCTTGCGCAGTACACCGTTCTCCGTACTACAGTCAGAAATTCTACTCTTCTGACAATTAAAATGACACGGAATCATGCGCAGTACACTGTTCCCGATCAGCTGTCTCTCATTACCAGAAATGGGGCAGGCGCCATTTTAATTGCCATTGCCGGCGCAATTGGGTAGACATGGATTATTCTGTTATTTTTAACTGTTTATTATTTGGCCGAACCAGGTATGAACAGGTAATGGCCATTTAAACCCACTAGCACTTAAATTAGCAGTTTACATTCTTTATTAAACTTATGGACTGCCAATTCAGCAACTTTTTGCACCTCCTATTTGTAAATAGCAGTAGCTGCTTTAACTGGTAATCAAAACGAACAGGTTTGCACATCTCTAATTCTGGGGATATTTTAGGGATTTCGACAGTACCCACTGCTGTTCTGACCGTTGACAATGCCCCAGCTGATCGAAAACGGTTTACTGCGCATGAATACGTAAGAGAAAAAATTGCCTAGTCTAATACGGCCTTTAGAAATACATACAAACGGTCCGAGGCATGCGCAAATGCAAAATCTTTGACCGCTGACCGAAAATTCGGTGTTCGTGGAGCAAAATGTATCGTTGTCAACTGATTTGCAATTTGATTAGAAAGCTTGAACGAAAAGACAGTTTTCTGTATAAATATACACATATTTACATGAAAGTAACCACCACCATGTTAACATGCATTGAAGGACGCATAACTTACAAAAATAATGACCGAAGCAAATTGACTTTGTAATATTTTGCAATTGCTTGTCCCGAGCGACCGGTTTTTCAGTTGTTTTCAATAATTTTCCGATTCGTTTCCGACTGTGTCTGTCCCTAGTTGGTGCCAACCATTTGATTTTCGCATGTCTTAATTAAACATATCATCCTTTATCTCATATGAAAATTTCGAAAGTGACATACACCACCGAGAATTTTACCTTAAAGGAACCTGTTTTTGTATTAGTTGAAGTATTTTTAATAAATATTAAACCATAAAAGCCGTATTAGAGTCGGCAATTTTTGTCTCTTGCGCCTGTAATGGCAATTATAATTACAATTATTCATGCGCACTAAACTCGCATTGCCGGCGCAATGCTAGAATGGAATCCGTATTACAGTCGGCAATCCTATTCTTCTGGCAATTAAAATTGCACGGATTCATGCGCAGTACACCGTTCTCAATCAGCTGTCTCGCATTGCCAGAAATTGGACAAGCGCCATTTCAATTGCCATTGCCGGTGCAAGTCTTGGTATACCATCTCTATATAGAGATGGATTATTCTGTTATTTTTAACTGTTTAATAGTTGGTCGAAGCAGCTATGAACAGCTAATGGCTATTTAAACTAACTGGTACTTAAATTAACAGTTCACATTCTTCATTAAGCATATGTACTGCTAATTCCTCGCAACTTTTGTTGAACTGCTATTTGTAAGTAGCAGTAGCTGCTTTAACTGGTAATCAAAACGAACAGGTTTGCTCATCTCTAATTCTGGGTGTATTTTAGGGATTTCGACACTACCAACTGTTGATCTGACTGTTGGCAATACGCCAGCTGATAGAGAACGTTTTAGTGCGCATGAATACGTGCAATTTTAATTACCATTGCACGCGCAAGAGAGGAATTGCCGACTCTAATACGGCTTTTAGAAAAAAAACGAATTTAAATCGAACATTCGCTGCGTGCAATTTAAAGCAGCGGTTCCGAACCGGTGGTACATACGTTTAATTATTCCCGGTGGTACGCTGAACAAGATATAAAACGTCAGCAAAGTAAAGTAAACATTAACCAAAAACCTAAAATTAAAAAAAAACAGTGACCAACTGAATGGACTCTAGTCCTAGACAGACCTACCTAGAGATAGGTATTCTAATTAGGTGGTACGCCATGAAAAAAGTTGGGAACCGCTGTTTAAAAGGGTTAAATAGAATAATCTATAAGGAAACATTTGCCAAAAACCTAAAATTAAAAAAAACAGTGACAAACTGAATGGACTCTAGTCCTAGACAGACCTACCTAGAGATAGGTATTCTAATTAGGTAGTACGCCATGAAAAAAGTTGGGAACCGCTGTTTAAAAGGATTAAATAGAATAATCTATAAGGAAACATTTGCCAAAAACCTAAAATTAAAAAAAACAGTGACAAACTGACTGGACTCTAGTCCTAGACATGCCTACCTAGAGATAGGTATTCTAATTAGGTGGTACGCCATTAAAAAATGTTGGGAAACGCTGTTTAAAAGGGTTAAATAGAATAATCTATAAGGAAACATTAGCCAAAAACCTAAAATTAAAAAAACAGGGACAAACTGATTGGACTCTAGTCCTAGACAGACCTACCAAGAGATAGGTATTCCAATTAGGTGGTACGCCATTAAAAAATGTTGGGAACCGCTGTTTAAAAGGGTTAAATAGAATAATCTATAAGTAAATATTAGCCAAAAACCTCAAATTAAAAAACAGTGACAAACTGACTGGACTCTAGTCCTAGAAAGACCTACCTAGAGATAGGTATTCTAATTAGGTGGTACGCCATTAAAATATGTTGGGAAACGCTGTTTAAAAGGGTTAAATAGAATAATCTATAAGGAAACATTAGCCAGAAACCTAAAATTAAAAAAACAGGGACAAACTGATTGGACTCTAGTCCTAGACAGACCTACCAAGAGGTAGGTATTCCAATTAGGTGGTACGCCATTAAAAAATGTTGGGTAACGCTGTTTAAAAGGGTTAAATAAAATAATTTATAAGTAAACATTAACCAAAAACCTAAAATTAAAAAAAACAGGGACAAACTGATTGGACTCTAGTCCTAGACAGACCTACCAAGAGATAGGTATTCTAATTAGGTGGTACGCCATTAAAAAATGTTGGGAACCGCTGTTTAAAAGGGTTAAATAGAATAATCTATAAGTAAATATTAGCCAAAAACCTCAAATTAAAAAACAGTGACAAACTGACTGGACTCTAGTCCTAGAAAGACCTACCTAGAGATAGGTATTCTAATTAGGTGGTACGCCATTAAAATATGTTGGGAAACGCTGTTTAAAAGGGTTAAATAAAATAATTTATAAGTAAACATTAACCAAAAACCTAAAATTAAAAAAACAGTGACAAACTGACTGGACTCTAGTCCTAGAAAGACCTACCTAGAGATAGGTATTCTAATTAGGTGGTACGCCATTAAAATATGTTGGGAAACGCTGTTTAAAAGGGTTAAATAGAATAATCTATAAGGAAACATTAGCCAAAAACCTCAAATTAAAAAAACAGTGACAAACTGACTGACTCTAGTCCTAGACAGACCTACCTAGAGATAGGTATTCTAATTAGGTGGTACGCGGTTAAAAAATGTTGGGAACCGCTGTTTAAAAGGGTTAAATAAAATAATCTATAAGGAAACATTAGCCAAAAACCTCAAATTAAAAAAACAGTGACAAACTGACTGGACTCTAGTCCTAGACAGACCTACCTAGGAATAGGTATTCTAATTAGGTGGTACGCCGTTAAAAAATGTTGGGAACCGCTGTTTAAAAGGGTTAAATAGAATAATCTATAAGGAAACATTAGCCAAAAACCTCAAATTAAAAAAACAGTGACAAACTGACTGACTCTAGTCCTAGAAAGACATACCTAGGAATAGGTATTCTAATTAGGTGGTACGCCGTTAAAAAATGTTGGGAACCGCTGTTTAAAAGGGTTAAATAGAATAATCTATAAGGACACATGAACCAAAAATCTAAAATTAAAAAAACAGTGACAAACTGACTGGACTCTAGTCCTAGACAGACCTACCTAGAGATAGGTATTCTAATTAGATGGTACGCCGTTAAAAAATGTTGGGAACCGCTGTTTAAAAGGGTTAAATAGAATAATCTATAAGGACACATGAACCAAAAATCTAAAATTAAAAAAACAGTGACAAACTGACTGGACTCTAGTCCTAGATAGACCTACCTAGAGATAGGTATTCTAATTAGATGGTACGCCGTTAAAAAATGTTGGGAACCGTTGTTTAAAAGGGTTAAATAGAATAATCTATAAGGACACATGAACCAAAACCTAAAATTAAAAAACAGTGACAAACTGACTGGACTCTAGTCCTAGACAGACCTACCTAGAGATAGGTATTCTAATTAGATGGTACGCCGTTAAAAAATGTTGGGAACCGTTATTTAAAAGGGTTAAATAGAATAATCTATAAGGACACATGAACCAAAAATCTAAAATTAAAAAAACAGTGACAAACTGACTGGACTCTAGTCCTAGACAGACCTACCTAGAGATAGGTATTCTAATTAGATGGTACGCCGTTAAAAAATGTTGGGAACCGCTGTTTAAAAGGGTTAAATAAAATAATCTATTTCATCAAGGTTTTTCGGTCAATTATGTAAAATTTACGACGAAACGTTTGTTTGAACTCAATTAGTAAATATTACAAATCATTATTACGAACGGTATACGTGTTATTAGGAAATAAATCGGGATCATTAGAGAGAAGATTAGCAAGCATCTGATACGGGATGTTGCAGAAGTACTTAAATGAAATGTTCCAGATAGACCTTTACTATCGTGTTTTACTGAGGATGCAACTGATAATGATAGTAAAAGAAATAAAGGTCTATCTAAACAACAAAAATATAATTTTTACCCTTCTCCTTCTGTCAAAGTCATCCTTAGACGCGTTTCGTCGTATCACGACTCGTCGGTAAAACTATAGCGTCAAAAGGAGAAGGATTTTTGCAACGCTATCAAGTGTTGTTCCCTGCACACCCGTCTCATGTTATTTTTATTCATCAAGTTTTATTTTTTGCTATTAATCATAATTATTTAGATATTATCGACTTTCGTTTGGAAACCGGGGCTCCCTTAATGCCTAAACATAATTAATTATTTAAATTTATTCTTAAATCGAATGGGAGTCGTATAATTTCTAAATTATCTGGGATTTATAGGCTTCAGAATATAAATTATGGGCAATATTGTAATCTATTTGTCCAATATATTGCTTATTAATAAAATATTTAATTATTGTTATTAATATTTTTAAGATTTACTATTTATTACGGTAGAGACTTAATGTGTTTACTTGTGGGTAAATAATTTCTTCTAATATACATTTTTCTGCAATGAAATCTATAATATTATGAAAAAGTAAATGTAAAATTTTCGAAGAACGAGCTCAGTCTGACGATGACTAGTAGAAACGTCCACATATATATATAACCATTATATTGCTAATACCATCTGCAATTATGTCCCGCTATGGGCATCGAAGGGGTAATAGTGAGTTTGCGCAGTCGGAAATTTCCTTGCGAAAGTAAACATTCGACAGGACCGGATTCCAACTTTTTTAATGTAAATTTCACTGATAATTAGGAAAAATATTGCAATCAAAATTTCGATTAGTTCCAATTAAGACGGCGTTCCATGCATACGATTTCTGACGATATGATGCTCCGATGGTGTAAACTTTTGGTGCCAAATTCCGTCCGAATATTTGTAACAATCGACACGATGAGCGTTATTTCAACTTTCATCCGACGTCGTATGTTTCTTAACCTCACATTTTTCTAAACCAAAAATTAAGAATGAATGACTATATTGACTATTTTGGGAATTATTATCAGCTACTAATGCACCAAATTAAAAATACATTAGTTTTAAGGTTAGGTAGTGACCACATATATATTATATTGTATACGAGTGACCTTCTCTTCTTTTTTTACAAGCTTTTTAGTGAAATTCGGTTCCGAAGATCGGAATATTTTCGTATATATATACGGACATACCTGAAATACTTTATACCTGGTATAAACCACGATTTTTGCAAAAAAGCATCATGCACATCATGTTAAACAAAACAAGTCACTAACCTATCAAACAGCGAATCACCACAAATTAAAAACTCCTTCACAAAAATTGTTGTTAGGTAATGAAAGTTTATAAGCACTAATATACCGACAACAATGTGGATGAACCACTTTTTATTCTGTAATTTGAAAAAGCATCCAGAACCAAAGATGGCGACGAATAACACAACAAACAAATAATGTCGGGCCGACTCTGACGCGATCGATAAAATTACCACCCTACTGCGCAAACTCAATAGTACCACGCCATCTCCCATACAGGAGACACTTTTGTATTTTGGAACGTTCGTATTGGCAATGCTGTCACAGCTTTAAATTTCGGTCCGGTCCACACTAATTCCCTATCTAATTTTGTATCTACTGCACAAAATTGTTTAGTTGTCAACTTTAGTTATCGCAGTGTTTTGTACATTGGCCTATCGGTCACAATAAAAATAATGACAAAATGATCGGAAAACCGGTTTTTTACCCTCATTTTCAAAACTGTTGCCGCAACGCATTAAACAAAACTTCATTTGAGATATTTAACTAAGCTTTAAAAGGCCGAATTACTTTTGGCCTTACGCATCGGAATGCCATAAATTAAAAAAATCCTTTCCGTGATCGGGCCCCTTGACAGGCTACTTAAAATAATTTAAATCCTTAAAAATCAAGAAAAAACCGTTTAAATGGCGATTTCATGTATTTCTGACGTTAAAAACTGGTTCGAAGAGAAGATTTTGGGGAACTTAAGCTTTAAATATCTTGTTATCAGTGACTCAAAAGGCTAAGTTTGCAGCTTTTCTTAATAGAAAGTGCATAAAAATGCTTTATACAGAGGTTTTATAATGATTGTTGAATAATCTGCCGTTTTCAGAGTAAGCATACGGGGCCAGGTAAAAAAGTTATCGGACGTAACCTCATTTTTTTAAACGGAACACCCTGTATATTTTAATCTAAAAAGATAGCATTTTAAATTTTCTTTTCAAACATATAACACATATTGGTTGCCTAGGCGATTTTATTAACTTTATTACTTTGAAACGAAATAATAAAAGATTCAGATTAAGGTAAAAAAATAACGGGAATCGTCGCAAATGTTCGGAATATGTGTAAATGTGTAAATGGTTACCGTCTTTCCGGATAGCGAACAAAATATAAATTTTGCGCCATTTCTTCGTCTTTTCCACTTTCAATATAAAATCATATCAAATTTTTCAAAATGCTGATAAGTCATTTTCACAAGTGAATATATAAAAATGAAATTGACGTTAGATGTTAATAACAACTAGAATGTCAACGTAGTTCCTAGAATATTATCTTTTGTTTCATGGTCTACTGTGGTTTAAAGTCATAAAGTTTAAATAAATCGCCTAGAAAACCAATGGCATCCATGGTGCGTTATATATTTGAAAAGATAATTTAAAATGCTATAATTTTATATTAAAATATACAGGGTGTTCCATTTAAAAAAATTGAGGTTAGGTCCAATAATTATTTTTACCTGACCCCGTATACTTATTCTGAAAACGGCAGATTATTCAACAATCATAAAGAAACTTCTGCATAAGACATTTTTCTGTATCTCTTTTAACTAAGATAATATAGGGTAATTTGGAAATTGACAAATTATTGATTTTCCCTCGTATCTCTTAAGCGAGCGAAAATTTTCTAATTTTGATTTTACCATTTTAAGTTTGACCCAAGAAGAGCACATGACACCTACATTACTTTTAATAGCACTAACAATTACGGAGATACCCTATAAGTGTCGAAAATGGGACACCCTCTATACTCGTACTTACAATCGGAATTTGTCAACTGATTATCAAGACAGGATCAATAAAATGCGTACCTAATAATTGAACGTACGTTATTATTCCACGTACGTTATAGCGTGAGTTTACTGTAAATACATTCATTAAACAGTACGAGTATGAGGTAAATAGTAGTAATTGGTTATGAGATCCTACCCACACTCACTAGAACATGACCTGTCTCCATTACGTCTTTGTTGACAGGGATGGCGTATATACATATACACAAATAAAAATGCGTCTAGACTAAGTGCCATTTCATACCGTTCTTAAGTTAAACGAGGTTTGAATCGATTTCTTACGATGATCTAATACAGTGATAGAAGTAACAAATTTAATTATCTTCTTGAACAGAATACAGCCCATTTAGCGACTGGAAAATTCTTACTGCTGCGCATACAATAAACGAAATAAGGCCAATAAGAAATAGTTTATATTAATGATTATTTAGGATGGATTTCCCAACTTGCCATTATGTTTCATTTGAAATATAGTTTGTTGCCTAAGAACAGAGCAGTTCGTATTCATAATAGATTCATTCGGTGAAATAGAAACTGCTCGGGGCACGCGCATTTTGTTCAAAGTGTTCACAGACGCTGTGTTCGTAGAGCAAAATGTACCGATTACCAACTGATTTGGAACCGTCAGATTGATCCGCGTACTGGCACGGAATTGTAATTCAATGGGGTCGTTATACACGGTGTTGAAAAAAGGTCGGTACCCCGGAATAACTCCGGTGCATCGCATTGCAGCGGAAAATGCCTGGAGAAAAAGTTGTTTGGTTTTGAAGGAGGAATAGTTTGCAGTTTAAACCACCCCCCCATCCCCTCAACCCCGGGCGCGGGTGGGGGTAAGTTAAGATTTTCAAATGGAACCCCATATTTTGTATTGGCGTATCGTGTTCTCCGACCAAAAATAAACATCTTTTGTCCGAAATTTTTTTTTATTTGGGGCCATCCTTCAGCAATAATCACCATGAGAAAGGCAAAATCAGAACCGAAAATCAAATTTTATCCCGGAAATACTCTTTTTCTCTGTCTTGTACTAAAAAATGCCCGTGTAATACAAAGAACTTTTTCCACAACGCACACACAGTTTTGTCATCCTCTGAATCGATGGGATGGGTTTGTTCGGGTTTGTTCATTTTCAGACATGGCTCGATATAATTTTGAATTTATTGAAAATTTCCTAGCTAAAGCGGTACAGCGCCTCTCAGCAACGCTCTACGGCATTTCATCAAATATAAAAGTTGTAGAGGGGGGCCTACACTCCACGAAAAACCAAATTACTGATATTCCACTTCACGGAACCCCTATTGTCACCGTCTCTCTAACCATAAGTAAAAATTACGATCTGTAAAAGCCATTGCTGACTTTCTACATGACACAAACTATATTAATTTGGAGTCGTGACACGAACGAAGGCGACCAGTGTACAATTTCAATATGCCATCGGGAGAAAAAAGGAAAACTAACGATTGCGTTGTTTAAATCGAGAATAATGGCCTCAGTTATGGCGTAGAAAGAGAGTCCCCGCCTTCGATGCTACGCTATGTTTAAAATAAATGAGATTTATCTAGTTGTGATTATTCGAAGTATGGGTAACAATAATATCTGTTTATTAATCATTCCTTATTATTATTCTTAGTATAATAATGGCGACTTGAATGGTGGTTCTTTCGTTACTCCCTCGTGTAGTTCACTATTCAAATTACAATGGATAAACGGTGGCTACTGGCTTGTCATCAATTTTTTAGTAGTGTTGGGAACAACCGATGATTTTAATAATCGAATACTTGATACTCGAGCGATTTTAATAATCGAGTGAATCGCTCGCGTAAATCGCTTGAAATTCCAATTCACCAAGCGATGACGTTCCGACTGCTCGACCGGCAGCCTAGTCGCTTACATGTGATCAGGTAGGGTATTTAGCAGGCACGTAACTACGGGTGGGCACAGGTTTAGCTAAAGAATTGTAGTAGCCACCAAAAAAATTCCAGAAATTTATTTTTTTGTGAATAATGAATTTTTACCACGTGTCTCGATACCAAACAAAAAACTGCAAAAATCACCCAAATATGTATTTATTGTTCGGGTTTATTATTGTGCTTTTTTAACCCGAACAAAAAGTATTATCGAGAGTTATTTTTCTTCACATCTTTCTCAATCTACGAGCATAAAATAAGTAGATATTTAAAATAGCTTGTCAAATTCTTCCACTTTAAATTATCAGGTGCCCATCTGTGTGCCCTTCAAAAATTTAGGCTTAGTTACGCGACTGGCAAAATAAGAAAATTGGTTATTATTTTTTTAAATTCATAGTTTATAGTTGCCTAAAAGTTCCTGTTTAAATTTAAGAATGTTTACTTTTGGTTACCAAAAAATTTGTCGATACCTATGTTTTGTTAACTATTTTGCTCGTTTTCTTATTTTCCATTAACATGTATGTTATTTTTAAGAAGTCTTCTTGAGTTTAATAATAAAAAGTTCCTGTTTAGATTTAAAAATGTTTACCAACGAATTTTTCTGTATATTTTGTTAACCATTTTGTTCGTTTTGCTATTTTTCATTAACAATTTCTATTATTATGTTATTTTTGAGAAGTTTTCTGGAGTTTATAGTAAATAAAAATTTTAAAATTATATCCTTTAATTTTTTAATATTTACAATCGGGGAACTAAACTACTCCGCTGGCTAGCCAGTTAAAACAAAACTTTACAAAACTCATGTCGCGATGACTCCGCTAGGCGTATGTCGTATTACCTGCTCAGCGTCAAACTCGAACGTCGCCAATCGGATGGCGCGGCGCGTAGACCGAAGGTCGTGTATCAAGTGACGGGCGATATTTTTCGTTTTTTCGCCTGAATTTATAACTAGAGTATTTCCTATCGAGCGAAAAACTGGAGTGATCAAGCGGTTTTTCGCTCGAGCGATCACAACACTATTTTTTAGCATAATAATTTCCAAAAATATTACGTATTTAAATCATTTAAAAAAAAATTGTTTAACTGATCGGTGACGATTTTGTTACAGGGTTTCGTGGACCAAACTGCGAGGAAAATATCGACGATTGTCCCGGCCACCAGTGTCAAAACGGCGCCACATGCATAGACGGCGTCGACAGCTACACTTGTCAGTGTCCGTCGACTTACACCGGTCGTTACTGTGAACAGGTAAGTAGTAGCAGAGTACCTTGAAACCAGTGGCGGTTCTTCCCAACGAATAAAAAATATTAATTTATATTCATTGAATATTATTTATCGTATAAAGTCCGACCCTCCTTAATATTTTATCGTACCGTCAAACTAAAAAAGTCCGACCCTCCCTAATATTTTATCATCCCGTGAAACCAAACTGTATAGATCCGGCAACCGTGCCTTGGTCGAGGTAAATGACGATTATGACGAGACTTGCTCGCACGTGCGATTAAATAGTGCAGTTTCTTTGTAGTAACAGGTGGCGGGTGGCAGCGGGGGATAGCGGGGCTATGGCGATTTAACATGGAAAAGGCGCACAGTTTTTGTGTGCATTTTGTGTTGCCTGTTCGTGCATCTAGTTAGAAATTCTAGCGTGTATGTTTTAACATTTTACAATTATATATTTATTAAGTTAAAATGAATAGTCGATGGTGGACGATTTAAGAAATAACTTTAGCTCTTTGAGTTTGGAGCAAAAAATTGAAGTGAAGAATGCGGGAGCACCTAAACCCGAAATTAATTTAACGCAGACCACAAAGGGTAAATCTAGGGACTTTGTTAGAAAGTTTAAAAATGAAATATATGAAAAAAAATTTATCGAGGGTATTAGAAACTTAATGAGGCTGTTATTGATCAATTTTCTACAATTAAGAACCGAAGAATGGACTTTACGTTTAAGCACTATTGTGTAGGGTCGATAAATGTTGTGCATTTCGATAAATGATACTCGATATGATTTTAAACCATTTTATTTAAGGATTTAAACTAAAAAACACTGAAAATATGAAAAATGCCAACTTGTCAGTCTCGTGGCTCGATTCGTTCTCGTCATAAAACAGTTAACTATTGTTCTCGTCTTGGTTGCGCCTAATGACGTAGCCGTAGATGGCGTAGTGGTAGTAGACAACGTTCGGTTTTCTTGATAACTTGTAGATGGCGGTATTAGTATTGGACATCATTCGGTTTTCTTGATAGCTCGTCGATGGCTGTATAAATATTGTTACGAGGGTTGCATGTGACGACGTTAAGATCCGATAGCTATACACACTAAGAAAACCTTTCTTATTTTCCAAAAGTTGTATTTCCTTGTGTAAAATTAAAAAATAAATAAAAATATGTTTTACCTAACGCATTTTATTATTACTTTTTTTCTTTCTACATTTAAAACGCCTAGAAAGTAATTGTTTGGTCGTTACACAAAAATAAAATTTAAAAAATAATTTCACCATACTTGTGAACCCCCTCTATCATAGGTCACGGCCGCCACTGCTTGAAACCTAAAATTTCCTTACACAAAATAATATCCCGTATTTTTCAGGATGTCGACGAATGCGCACTCCGCCCGTCGGTCTGTCAAAACGGCGCTACTTGCACCAATAGCATAGGCGGGTACTCCTGCATTTGCGTCAACGGATGGACAGGACCGGACTGCAGCGTTAACATCGACGATTGCGCGGGAGCCGCCTGTTTCAATGGCGCCACTTGTATCGACCGAGTGGGAAGTTTCTATTGTAGGTGTACGCCCGGAAAAACTGGTAAGTTAGGTATAGGATATTGTACATTAAATATGTCTAAAATTTTCTGAGGGATCCAAAAATTGAACAATATACAGGGTGTTGCATTTAAAATAAGAAATTTTTTCCGATGAGTCCACATTTTGCTTGAATGGTGACGTAAATACCCAAAATTATCGATATTGGTCCGATGTAAATCCACACTGGATGAGGGAAGGACACACACAATTTAATCAAAAGATCAATGTGTGGGCTGGCGTTGTCGATGACATTGTTATAGGGCCTTTCTTTTTTGACGGAAATTTAACAGGCGAGAGATACTTGAGTTTTTTAGAACAAGAACTTGTTCCAGCCCTGGCCACCCTTTTTCCTGAGTTAGAACGTCCCGATTTGCCACATCATAATATCTGGTTGCAACAAGATGGTGCTCCCCACATTTCGCTATGGGAGTTCGTACATATTTGGACGATACTTTTCCAAACAGGTGGATTGGAAGAGGTGGTTTTATTGAGTGGCCGCCAAGGTCACCCGATTTAACACCACTCGACTTTTTTTTATGGGGATACCTTAAGGGAAAAGTATTCAAAAGCCAGCCTGCAAATTTAGATGATTTAAAAGATCGCATCCGGCAAGAAATTCGGCAAATTACACCCCAAATGGTTCGAAATGTTCAGCGAGAATTTGTAGATCGGTTAGGCTATTGTCAGTTGACCAACGGAAGACACTTCGAACATTTACTTTAGAAAAATTATTTTTAAGTTCACCTAACTGTTTTTTTCGATAAATAAGACATTTTTAAAATAATTTTGTTCTTTGTTTTCTACATGACTTTTTCCACTTTTCAAATTTTGAATGAGAATAACTCCAAAACGCTTGGGCTAAGGTATAGCACATGCTACATAAAAAATGTTTAGGATTTTCCGAAGAATCCGTACATGCAATAATATACAGTGGGTTCTATTTAAGAAAAAAAATTTTTGTGTCACTCTTATTTGCAACACCCTGTATATCTACATTTTATGTCAGAATATGAGCGTTCGAAAAACAAAATCGAAGGGTCCGAGCGATTTTTTAAAAAAATTGTAGTTTGCGACATAATGAATTTATTCCTTACTTTACGTCCTCACTGTAGATATACCAAGTCAATATTTGTATTAAGTCAATGAGGATAATTTAAAATTTAACGTTATTTTCATTATTTTAAACCCAGCATAAGATGGGACGGATTTAAAATTCGCAAACGCTTCGATCGAATTTAAGTATGCCGCAAAAAAACTGGTCCAACGTAATTTTGCAGGAGCTCTTTTTATAATTATCCTGAAAAATGCATACGAGGTTGTATCCCGAGAAGAATTAATTACCGATTTTGCATAACCTGTGCTATTATAAATTAACCGGAAAATCCGGACAACATCAACTGTGCCTATATCTGCGTATGATTTACTCGTCTGTTTGAGTATGATGATTTGACAGTTTAAGAACCGCTCCTCTACACACACACAAAAAAATTTACTTATTTTAAAAATAAAATACTGGGCCTGAATAAATTTAAGTTTTGTATATACGCAAAGAAATATGTTTATTTACAACCATGCATGTAATAATGACATTTCATCTATCTTTGAAAGGTGGGAAGTTGACGTTTTTACTTTTACTTTCCGCCCGGGTGGAAAGTAAATTATTTTTTTGTAATTTCTTTATAATGGATATCTCAAAATAATATACGAACACACTTTTTTAAAAATGCTAATAGCTTTGCGTGTTTAGATATGTCTACTTTTTCCCTAATTGATAGAGTGGTCCACAGCATTGAATATTGTTACCAAATCGTTGATATCTTCTTTGTCTTTGCATTTTCACTGAATTAAGCTAGTAGCGCCGGATTTTGAACTTTGTTCTCCGTACACCATTCTTTGAAACAGTTATATGCCTTGTCATATTTCGGGTGGCTTTTAGTTGGCAGGAAGATCTTCTTCTACTATTTTTGCTGCTTCTCGAATTTCTGGTGGAGTAGCAGCAAAATCAAATTCCTCATCTGATAACATAATTGTTTAGTGACATGGAAACCATATTCAAAAAATGATATTTGCAGTCTTGATGTGTATTATTATCTACATTATTTTACCACCTGCGGTTATTTGAAATTTCTGTATAATTTTTCAATGAAAAAGTCAAAAAGACATTTATTTTTTATTAATAATTTTAATTCAAAACAATAAGAAGTGGATGTTAGATGTGGTTGTAAATAAAATAGTATACAAACCTCGGTGAAAAGTTTCATTACTGTCTCGAGATTTAACTACCGACTCTCTCGACAGGAATGAAACACTTTCCACCTCGGTACGTAATATACTATTTTATTATAGTAGGGAATCAAAAGATTCCAATTAATCCGCTTCAAGTGCAAAACAAATAATTTCGTTTCGAGAATGGAAACTAAAGTCAAACCAATTTAATAGTTTTAATTTAAATATTCGATATTTTAGTTCGAAATAAAACCGAAAATATGATCCTGTTTTAAGAAACATATTGTTACAAACCCACCAACATGTTTGTTTTAAAAATATTAGGTCTAAAAGGCCAGGAAACAAGTTGTCAGTTTTCTTATTTCAAAATACATATTCTAGTTGAGAGTTTACAAGATTTAAAAGTAAAATCATGATTTGGTCTCATATCGTTTTTATGTTACTCAAAATAAAAACATTTATTCAAATTAAAACAAAAATATGAGTATTTCAAATATCAATGACAAAGACCTGGAAGAAATTTTGGCTTGGGGTGACAGTAACCAAGTCGAATTTAACGCGAAAAAAACCCAGGCAGCAGTTTTCTCTAAAAAGGTTAACATTACAGAACCGGATTTAGTCATGGACGGACACGCAATCCCACTGGCTTCATCTATTAATTTGCTGGGCGTCAATCTGGGAGGAAATATGTCTTTGCATAACGACGTTGTGACAATCGCCAAGATAGCTTCTCTGAAGGTTGGGGTACTCTTCCGAACCAGATAGTTGTACACACCTCAACAACTTTTGACACTATACGAAGCCCAGATTCGGCCATCACTAGAGTACTGCTGTCATGTCTGGATTCCATCGAAAGGAGGGCCATTCATCTGATTGGAGACCACGAGCTGACGAAGAACCTCGACAGCCTAGAACATCGAAGACAGGTTGGGGATTTGACTCTCTTTTACCGATATTTTCATGAAAAGTGCTCGGCGGACCTTGCCCTCTTAATTCCGTCCAGAGCGACGAATAGCAGAAATACACGACGAATCACTGCCGCCCATCCATATGTGGTTAAGCTTAGTACTCCTCGAACTTCATTGTTTAAGAATTCTTTCATCTGGAGGACTTCATCCTTATGGAACGACCTTCCCGAGGTCGTTTTTCCCAACGAATATAACCTCTAACGATTCAAAACCAACGTGAATCGCTTTTTGCGCACACGCACCACTCCCAGAGTGCCCTAAAGGATTTTTCCTATAGTGCTTGTGTTTGATCTTAAAAAAGAAAACGGTTTTATTCAAACGGAACATTTTTTATAGAACCGAATATCTACATTTTCAAATTTAACAAACCTCTGGTACTTTATTTATGGCAGTAAGAGTCAACGGTATAATTCTGCAACAACTATACTTAATTAATTACTGCTATGTCACAGGGGGGAGGATTATCTACCAAATTTTCAAAATTTCCGAAAATTCATGAAAATTATAAGGTAATATTACCTTGCACAACACAACAAATTTAACAAAAATTTCTGAAAGAAAGAAAAAACATAAAGTGAATATATCTTTTTTTGCGTGTAGATTATGCATTCCTGCGGAGAACTCTTTCCTCGCAAGAACTTTCAGGATAAATTAAAAAGACCCAAAATTTTACACACAAGAAACAAGCACAGTTCTACTGTTAAAACTACTTAATTGAATTCGAGCCGAGGCTCACGTATTTTGAAACCATAATGAGGCGTTTTCACCGTTAATCTTGCCGAGAAAAGAGTATAATTTCGGAGCGCCTCGCAGGCCAGCATCTTATAATTATCGAGATAATGTTAATGCAATTAAAAAATCGTTAAGATCGGAGTCTTTCGAATTTTAAGCAGTTTGATCCTTAAATATCGCGAGAAGAGGTTAAGTCTTTTAATTACAACATGTGCTGGGTTAAGTTAGGCGATCAGTGACGTTGGAGTCATTTCTCGTCGGATAGGGGAATATTTTCTTAAAGTAAATGTGTTCCTTAATGACGTGCTAATATTTCAGGGTGTAATTCCTTAGGTCATTTTATAAAGAAAAGTTCATATGAACATATGTCCGCAACGGCCTAAATTTTTTGTTGAACTTTTATTATTTAAATGGTTATTTTTTAATATCTCCGAAAGTACTTTAGATATTGTTTTCAATTTTGGTATGTGTTAATAGGATATAGAACCACACATTTTAGTTAGAAAAGTTATTCAATTGTTCCACCAGTGGCGTCCCTGCAAACATCTCCTCTGATATTTTTTACAAAAAAGATGGTACGCCACTGACATTTTTCCATGTGGATATTTTTTCTAATTAGCCTGGTCAATTCTACATGAAAACGTCAGACGCGCCCGTTTAAAACCACTAAATTCATATTGAAACTCATTATTGATAAAATAATTAATGATAAATTTAGTTTTATAAAAATTGTTGGAAATGGCCACCTTTACTTCAAAAGCATACTTCCGCCCGTCTCCGCATCGAATTGCTCACTCCAACAATTTTTATGAAACAAAATTTATCATTAATTATTTTATCAATGTTAATAATAATGAGTTTCCATTTGAATTTAATTGTTTTAATCAAGACTTTTAATCAAGACAAGTCTGACGAGAAAAACTCAAGAGATCGTTTTCATGTAGAATTGACCAGGCTAATCAGAAAAATATACACGTGGAAAAATGTCAGTGACGTACCATCTTTCTTGTAAAAAATATCAGAAGACATGTTTGCAGGGACGCCACTGGTGGAACAATTGAATTAATTTTCTAACTAAAATTTGTGGTTCTATATCCTATTAACACTTACTTAGTACTTTCGGAGGTATTAAAAAATAACCATTTAAAAAATAAAAATTCAACACCCTGTAGCAAAAAATTTACATCATATCATCACATCATATGTTCATATGAACTTTTCTTTATAAAATGACCTAAGGAATCACACCCTGAAATATTAGCACCTCATTAAGGAACACCCTGTATTGTGTATACTCCACACAACTTCTATATTTTATTTATACAGGGTGTCCAGGGTTTCCATTTGAAAATGTAGTTTTTTTTTGCAGTTTTCTCAATTTAATTTTTAATATTATTGTTTGAACATCCTGTATTAATAGTTACCAAAATATTATAAAAATCTATTAAAGCAGGTCCTGTTCAACAAGAAATCCAACCCAATTTAAATTATAAAGGCTTCTTTATGGGTCTGAAAATGTCATTTTAGACTTAAACCTTAAATATGTCAACAATGCTTAGACTTAGGTATAGGACATCCTATACGAAATCTGCCTAGAATCTTGCGTAGAATCCAAAAATATGGTTTTATTACTTGCAAGGACGATAAAAAATTTATCAAAATAATTACGTGTCATTGATGTAAATGAAACAATTTGATTGGTAGAAACAATATATTTGACAGGTGAAATAATCGATAAAAAAGCTTTTGTTATATTATTACCTTTGAATAACTCCTGCTGGATCGAAAAAAGACGGAGGCCATGATCTATAATATATAGGGTGTTCCATTTAAGTTGACACCAACTTCCGATATAACCGGAAGTGCCACAATATTGAAAATATTTTAGCATATACCATTTTAAAAATGTTCCTATGTATAGTTATTCATATAGTATAGGGTGGTGCATCGTCGAGTTGAATATAGGAAACCCAATGTAAAATGCAGGTGGCTGAATATCGGATCCCCTGTACATTTTATCGACAAACTGCATTAGAACTTCTTGAAGAGGCCGACATGATAAATGCACGTGCCGAGTATGGATACATTTTGTCGAGGCAATTTTAAGCTATTCAATTAAACGTGATGGCAAAACCACGAAACTCTCATAGTTCAGGTAATACAGCACACCAAAATATCTTCAAAATCGGCACATTGATTTACCATATCGGCCTGTCCAAGAAGTTATAATGAAGTTTTCATATAAAATGTACAGGGGAGCCATTTATTCAGCCACCTCAAAAATGACATTAGATGGAGGCGGTTTCCGGTGATAGACCCTGTATATAGAGTTTAATCAAAGACGGAGCTGGCTGACCACAACATTAAATATAAAATATGCAATATTTGAATCCCAAAGTAAATTTTACATCTCCATATTCCTACGGGTTCGCTGAATGCCTTTGGTCAAAATAAATAACAAACGCCTCTAAATGCAATGCGCCGAGAAACACACATAAATATTCTATAGTTTCTGCATAACAAAACGCCCGTGTGCGCGGACGCTTCGATGCATTTATTTTATCGCTAAACGTGTTTCGCTCAAACAGTGTCGATTTGTACACTTTGTATTGTTCGTTTATTCTTTAGACATTATTTTATGGTCTTGATTTTTTCCAGGGATTGTGTAGAGTACGCTGCGTAAAGTGTTTATATCTTTTGCCGAAGGGAAATTAAAGTCGCATTTATATAAATCAACTACCCGATTAATAAACCTCATGGTGTAGGTCCGAACAGCTTCAGACCGCAATAAATGGGTGCGGGATCGGCTTGAAAATATAGAGCTTATCTACATATTGTTTTATTTTTATTTTGAATTAAAGACGCATATTTAAAATGGTATAATAATCAGGAATGCAGGCAAATATATTATATTTTGATCATTTTATGGTCAGAGGGATAATTTTAGAGCGAAAAATGTGATGGAGAATCAACGCCTTCGCAATTTTGGAAGCTCGTGTCTTAAGGTTTTCTTTTTATTTCAAATATAAATAATCATTTTTTTGTTTTTTCTATTAACCTGCAAACCCGGCCTGGAAATCTGGCTACCCGGTCGTGGATTCTGTAAATTTGGCTGGGTATCAGGTAAAATTAGCTTAGTGTCAGGTAAAATTGGCAGAGTATCAGTAAAGTTCGCGGAACATGACGTAAAAATTTCCAACTATCAGGTAAAATTGGCATAGTATCAGTTAAAATTGGCCTAGTATCAGGTAAAATTGACTTAGTATCAGGTAAAATTGCCTGGTATCAGGTAAAATTAACCTGGTATCAGGTAAAATTGGCCTGGTATCAGGTATAATTATCCTAGTATCAGGTAAAATTGGCCTGATATCAGGTAAAATTAGACTAGTATAAGGTAATATTGGCCGGGCATTTTATCAATTAGCATAGTATCAGTTAAAATTGGCCTGGTATCAGGTAAAATTAACCTAGCATCAGGTAAAATTAACCTGGTATCAGGTAAAATTGGCCTGGTATCAGGTATAATTATCCTAGTATCAGGTAAAATTGGCCTGGTATCAGGTAAAATTAGACTAGTATAAGGTAAAATTGGCCTGGTATCAGGTAAAATTAACCTAGTATCAGGTAAAATTGGCCTGGTATCAGGTAAAATTAGACTAGTATAAGGTAAAATTGGCCGGGCATTTTATCAATTGGCATAGTATCAGTTAAAATTGGCCTGGTATCAGGTAAAATTAACCTAGCATCAGGTAAAATTATCCTGGTATCAGGTAAAATTGGCCTGGTATCAGGTATAATTATCCTAGTATCAGGTAAAATTGGCCTGATATCAGGTAAAAATTAGACTAGTATAAGGTAAAATTGGCCGGGTATTTTATCAATTGGCATAGTATCAGTTAAAATTGGCCTGGTATCAGGTAAAATTAACCTAGCATCAGGTAAAATTAACCTGGTATCAGGTAAAATTGGCCTGGTATCAGGTATAATTATCCTAGTATCAGGTAAAAATGGCCTGGTATCAGATAAAAACTTAGACTAGTATAAGATAAAATTGGCAGGGCATTTTATCAATTGGCATAGTATTAGTTAAAATTAGCCTAGTATCAGGTAAAATTGGTCTAGTATCAGGTAAAATTGGCTTAGTATCAGGTAAAATTGCCTGGTATCAGGTAAAAATTAACCTAGTATCAGGTAAAATTGGCGTGGTATCAGGTAAAATTATCCTAGTATCAGGTTAAATTGGCCTATTATCAGGTACAATTAGCTTAGTATCAGGTAAAATTGGCCTGGTATCAGGTAAAATTAACCTAGTATCAGGTAAAATTGGCCTGGTATCAGGTAAAATTAACCTAGTATCAGGTAAAATTGGCCTGGTATTAGGTAAAATTAGCCTAGTATCAGGTAAAATTGGCTGGGCATTTTATCAATTGGCATAGTATTACTTAAAATTGGCCTAGTATCAGGTAAAATTGGTCTAGTATCAGGTAAAATTGCCTGGCAGGTAAAATTAACCTAGTATCAGGTTAAATTGGCCTAGTATCAGGTAAAATTGGACTAGTATCCGGTAAAATTGACCGGGTACAGCGCACCGCTTCGTTCTTTAAAGGTTTCGTGGTTTTTTTCTGTGTGAGAAATGAAACATATTCGATGAACTCAACTATACTAAAAAATAAATGGGAAAAGTAAAAACACCAACAGTCGGTAAAGTAAGAAACCCTGTTAAAATATGTAACAACAGTAATAGCCAAAAATATCATTGATCAATATAGAAATATTGCGATTTCTCTAATACTTAGTAATCTGGACGGTTGCTTTAACGATTTTTATCATCCCACTTTCTGCTATATCGCGCTTATTATCGAAAATCGACCGTTATCGTATCGTGCAGATCCGCCTAAAATAGTTTCTTTTTAAAATTTTAACTGCAAAAACGTAACGGTAAAAGTGCGACAATAGTTATCAATTATCTATACCGAAAATCATTTAACAACTCTATTAAAAAAAAAACCAATTTGCTTACCGTGATTTGACGGCATCTCTTTTAAGGTCTATTAAACACAGCTACAATTTCCAATGCAAGATTATTATTTAGCCTATTTTAGTTTTTGTCCGATATAATTATTTTGTTGTATAAAACATTATAACGGAAATCGTTTTTTTTTTCTTTCTTTTCACAGTTAAAGTCTATTAAAATAATTATAGTTTGAGTGCAAAGTATTTGATAGGAAAGTTTAACATGTAGAGGGGCTTTTGGTCAAAAAACGTCAATTTAATTTAGAATAAAAAACAACGCGTTTATTGAAAATTCATATAATATCTCGGCGGTTGTTAATCCGGTAGTGTCAAACGTGAAAGCAGTTATGACCGTTCCAATAAGGGCTGGAAAGTTGTTGGCAAACCTCCCTAAGAATGTGAATTGTTTATTCTCCAAATACTGTGAACCAGAGTCCTCCTTGGGTTTTGCATATGTTTTTCAATAGGTTGTGGGTAGTCATTTGGGAATTTCCATTTTGACAACCTTTAAAGGCACATTTTTTTTCTTTCAGGTCTACTATGCCACTTAGACGATGCCTGCACTAGTAATCCATGTCATGCAGATGCCATATGCGACACCAGCCCCATCAATGGTTCCTATACGTGCAGTTGCGCCTCGGGGTACAAGGGGGTGGACTGCTCGGAGGATATTGACGAGTGTGAACAAGGTAAGTTCTTCCTACACTAAAGTTTTACTGTATCGTTGTCTGTCGAAGCACACGGTGAAGTAACATAATAGTTTTCGGAATAGACTCAACAAGATTAAAGAAAACAATACATCACTACTGTTCATATTTCATCTTATTTGTTTTAAATGAATAGTTATAATTTTTCTTTTAATAATTTATGTTTTTTAATCGTACTTGCAAACAGGCAGACAAAATTCTTCGAAGTAGCACTGCTTACAGTTGCCCTCGAGATTTGTCAAAGCTTAGCTTCCTATTGGCGTGAATTTAGCCCCGTGCACGTCTCGGTTTACCCGGATAAGTTGTTGTTGATCGGTCAGTCGTATAGTGCAATTAAGGGTGCACGAACAGCTCTCGTACTATGCAGAGGGGGTTCACAAGTATGGTGAAATTATTTTTAAAATTTGATTTTTGTGTAACGACCAAACAATTACGCGTTCGGTAAAACATATTTTTATTTATTTTTTTAATTTTACACAAGGAAATACAACTTTTGGAAAATAAGAAAGGTTTTCTTAGTGTGTATAGTGCTTAAACGTAAATTCCGTTCTTCGGTTCTTAATTGTAGAAAATTCATCAATAACAGCCTCAATAAAGTTTGGAATACCATCTATAAATTTTTTTTCATATATTTAATTTTTAAACTTTCTAATAAAGTCCCTAGATTTACCCTTTGTGATCTGCGTTAAATTAATTTCGGGTTTAGGTGTTCCCGCATTCTTCACTTCAATTTTTTGCTCCAAACTCAAAGAGCTAAAGTTATTTTTTGAATAGTCCACCGTCAAACTATTCATTTTAACTTAATAAATATATAATTTTAAAATATTAAAACATACACGCTCGAATTTCTAACTAGATGCACGAACAGACAACGGCGCGGCGCACACTAAAATTGTGCGCCTTTCCCATGTTAAATCGCCATAGCCCCGCTGTCTCCCGCCACCTGTTACTACAGAGAAACTGCATTATTCCCCGCCTACTTAATCGCACATGCGAGAACGTCTCGTTATAATCGTTATTAACCTCGACCGAGGCACGGTTGCCGGATCGAGAGCCTATAATATACAGATTGGTTGACGGTACGATAAAATATTAGGGAAGGTCGGACTTTATACGATAAATAATATTCAATGAATATAAATTAATATTTTTTTATTCGTTTTGGGGGTGCACGTGCGCATGTGCTCCTGTGGAAGAACCGCCACTGGTACTATGCGACAAAAACGACGATAGGATCTCCCGTGTGCTGGATCAGTAATAATCGGATTTGTTCGTTATCGGGACAAGCCTAGCAATTCATTTCCATGACACCCGCGTACTATATGACGAAATCGCCTCAACAGCCATAAAAAGTATCTGAAAACGGCAAAACTTCGAACATTGGACAACGTTGCCTCGTGTAAAAGCGTTGGCCGGACCAAAATCGGCCTTTCGGTCATTGACAAGATCGGCTCAACGCCGTGAGACTGCCGGACTATTATTAGCGACACCGACACTTCAGGGCAATTAGCGGGTCCGGTGCGTAGATCTAGCGAGTGTCGAGATATTCGCTATTAGTGTGAGGGCGGTACCGATGGGAGTATCGGTTTAAATTGAAATTCAATAGAATATGCAAATGTTAATATTTTATGAAGTTATGAGGACAAGTTTTTTTTTTAATGTATCTGAGAAGATTTTTTTTTCCTGGTTTTAAATGCATAATCCCACACGTTGTATGCTCACAACTCCTTAAAATACTTACAGAGGAAAAGTGTATAATCATCTCCTTTAAGTTCTGTGTTAACGTCTACTTATACACGGTGTTCCTTAACGCTAATCATTCATACATAGTGTGGTTCCTCCCTCGTTGCTACATAATTTTTAATATCAGCAATGGAAGTCATACTGGGACTAATACCCCTAGACATACACATCAGAATGGAGGCTAACTGTAGCGCCTCAAGGATGATCACCAATGGGGAATGGACACAACACCCCGTAAAAATTGGACACACAAGAGCCACGGATCTAATCAACGATGAGCTCTTGGATATGCAAACCGATCGTATGAGAGCAACATACGATTTCACAAAGCCCTTCAAAATTGACTGGAACTTTGATGAATGGACGAACAGTGCACCCCCGTCGTTTGACAAGGGTCTAGTTTGGTACACCGATGGATCAAAAACCGCCAACGGTGTGGGCGCAGGTATATTTGGGGAAAGACCCAGGATGGACATAGGCATTCCTCTGGGGAACTACGCCACAGTATACCAAGTTCATGCCATACAAGCATGCGTACTACAAAATCTTGAAAAGGGCTACCACGACCAAAAGATTTACATCCTGTCGGACAGCCAAGCTGCTCTTAAGGCTCTGAACTCCAATCGGTTTACTTCCAAACTTACACTGGAGTGCCATACCAACATAAAAGTACTGGCGGCCAGGGGGAACAAGATAGAGCTCTTGTGGGTCCCTGGTCACTCTGGGATATTAGGAAATGAAAAAGCGGATGAACTAGCGAGAGCCGGATCCGCCCAAAATTTCAGGGGCCCCGAACCGGCCTTTGGGATATCAAAACAGGCAACGAAAACAACATTAGATAGATGGTCGAAAAAACAACACCCATCTCGATGGCAAGGGTACACGCGAGGGCCGTAATTGGAAAACCATCGAGGATACTATCGAATGGGATGCTAGCCCTAACACGGCCCCAGTTGAAACAAGTGATGGGTCTGCTAACAGGCCACTGCCACTTGCGAAAACACCTTCAACGGATGGGTATAAACAACGGATCCATTGAATGCAGACTCTGCGGCGAAGAGGATGAAACCGCCTCACACATAATATACCGCTGCGCAGCACTGTCTCGTAGAAGACAAAATATCTTCGGGAACATACAATGTGGTGACAACCTCCCACATGACAAACTTGGTAGAAGGTTACTGGACCTCATAGAAGGAACAAACATCTTCTAACAAGATCGGGGTACACAATAAGGCTGCAGTGATAGAAGTTCGGGCCTTTAAACCGACCCCCGCCTTTAACCAACCAACCAACCAATATCCCCGAAAGTACTTCAGATGTTATTTTCAATTTTTGTATACAGGGTATTCCTTAATGACGTGCTAATATTTCAGGGTGTGATTCCTTAGGCCACTTTATAAAGAAAAGTTCATATCAACACATAATATCTCCGAAAGTACATTAGATATCATTTTCAATTTCGGTATGTGTTAATAGGATATAGAACCACAAATTTTTTAGAAAAGTTATTCAATTGTCCCACCAGGGGCGTCCCTGCAAACATATCCTCTGATATCTTAGCCTTACCCATCTTAAACCGGATTCAAGAATTCATCTTCTTACTGTTGAGATTGATACGCGAACTCCAATTGCACGCGTAACATCTCTCTGAAGTTGTGGGACTGGCATAGTACGATTGCTCCGAATTGTTAACGTAATATAGCGGTTCTGCTGTTCGTTAGTAACACGCCTTCTACCACTTCGTGGTCTGTCTCGCACAGAATTGGTCTCTAGATAGCGATTCCATATGAGAGATACTTTGAAAAACCCCTATTCTTTCAGCAACAAATTTTTGGGAATGATCTTTTTCAACTAAAGCTACTATTCTTGCACGATCAATGTCAGATATTACTCGGCGATTCATTTTTAGACACTGAACCGAAAAACTTAACTGGTCAACGCCAACAAAATACAACATAGAACATGTTATCTTAAACAAATGTCTTGATAATATTTTTTTTTGCTACAAAAAATGGCATCGTTTTAACTGATAAACATAAATAAACATTTAGAAATAAAAATAAAAGCGCTGACTCGCAGAAGACTTTAGATCTTCGAGAACATGGCCACCAGTGGTCAGGCAGTCGAAATATTCTAATCCTGCAAAGCCTACGCTTAAAATTAATTACTGCTGCATATAATTTTAATTTTAAAATATGTCATAGATTCCGATAGGGTTTAACTGTTACCGGATTATCATACGTAATTGATTCCGATATTAATTTAAAATGTTTCGGTAGCCCCGCGACTAAAGCGATAAATAAATATACAAAAATTCAATTTAAAATTTCATGTCAACCGTGAACTTGAGCGTCTTTCGACTGATAACACGGGAAAAAGCTGGCCGAGCTAGTTAAATAGACAAGTCTGAAATATGCTTAGTAGATACGGTTTATCTAGTCTAGAGTTGCCGATGCGGCGTATGTGGACTTAATCCAGTTTTAATTGGAGCTACTGCCTTTTTAATGGATGGTATCATTTTAATAAAGGATACAAATTAATTGTTTTTACTACCAGCTATTAGATTTGTTGGCAACTGCTGTGAAAAATCGTACTTACATACAGGGTGTTATGGAAATGACGTATTATATTTAAATGGGTGACTCCTTGGGTGTCCTAGAGAAGCGCAACATATTTTTTTTTTAAATCGACCGTTTTAAAAGTGGGACAACAAACACTCTTACTCACAGGTCAGTCCGCGCTACTGTACAACATTTCACCCAGTGCCAATGGCAATGTTGCCAAACTTAATGTAAATCTGAAATTCCATATAAAAGATAAATTATTTTCTGTATTTTTGTGTAACGACGAAACTTTCTAGGCGTTTTAAATGTAGAAAGAAAAAAAGTAATAAGAAAACGCGTTAGGTAAAACATATTTTTATTTATTTTTTAATTTTACACAAGGAAATACAACTTTTGGAAAATAAAGAACGGTTTTCTTAGTGTGTATAGCTGTCGGATTTTAACGTCGTCGCATGCAACCCTCGTAACAATATTTATACAGTCCACTACTAATACTACTAAAGCCATCTACGAGCTATCAAGAAAACCGAATGATGTCTAATACCACTACGCCATCTACGGCTACGTCATTAGGCGCAACCAAGACGAGAACAATAGTTAACTGTTTTATGACGAGAACGAATCGAGCCACGAGACTGACAAGTTGGCATTCTTCATATGTTCAGTGTTTTTTAGTTTAAATCCTTA
The DNA here is from genome assembly GCA_963991005.1 of Barypeithes pellucidus. Classification (NCBI taxonomy): domain Eukaryota; kingdom Metazoa; phylum Arthropoda; class Insecta; order Coleoptera; family Curculionidae; genus Barypeithes; species Barypeithes pellucidus. The sequence continues at coordinate 11,440,845 of OZ022565.1, read as the reverse complement.
AATAAAATGGTTTAAAATCATATCGAGTATCATTTATCGAAATACACAACATTTATCGACCCTACACAATAGTGCTTAAACGTAAAGTCCTTTCTTCGGTTCTTAATTCTTAAATTAAGTTTAGAATGCCCTCTATACATTTTTTTTCATATATTTCATTTTTAAACTTTCTAATAAAGTCCCTAGATTTACCCTTTGTGGTCTGCGTTAAATTAATTTCGGGTTTAGGTGTTCCTGCATTCTTCACTTCAATTTTTTGCTCCAAACTCAAAGGGCTAAATATATAATATTAAAATATTAAAACATACACAATCGAATTTCTAACTAGATGCACGAACAGACAACAACTGTGCGCCTTTTCCATGTTAAATCGCCATTGCCCCGCTATCCCCCGCTGCCACCAGCCACCTGTTACTACAGAGAAACTGCACTACTTAATCGCAAGTGCGAGCAAGTCTAGTCATAATCGTCATTTACCTCAACCAAGGCACGGTTGCCGGATCTATACAGTTTGGTTGGACGGGATGATAAAATATTAGGGAGGTTCGAACTTTTTTAGTTTGACGGTACGATAAAATATTAGGGAGGGTACGATAAATAATATTCAATGAATATAAATTAATATTCTTTATTCGTTTTGTTTTGGGGGTGCACGTGCGCATGTGCTCCTGTGGAAGAACCGCCATTGCTCCCACATTCCCAAGAGCTCTTTTATCTCACTTGTAGAGATCGCGTCACAACTGACCGTTCCTCGTATCTCAAATGTCCCTCGTATCTCAAATGTCGCTCGTATTTCAAATAACTCGTATGTTAGGGCACTCGTATCTCGAGGTACCACTGTAATTTAAATCCATCGACCATCGCCCGCTAATTATTGAAAAATCACGATATCGCTCATCACTAGTCCTGACTGGAAGCACCGCATGTCATTATTGACATTTATATTTTGTGTTTCGTGCGGTTTACAAATTTTTCACGTTTCTAAACGAAAGTACTTTCGATATATGAAATTTAATCATCAATTCAGTTCTTATAAGAAATATTAGTTATAAAAGTGTTTCCTTTTCTGTAAGTAAGTTGAAAATCTCAATAGTATTCATAAACGTGTCTACTTGATCTACATAATCTCGATTTAAATCATACTGTTACAGGCGATGACGCACGTTCCATTCTTTCAACGGTCCTAAAGGTCCGACCGTGAATCGTCACACGTTTCCAATGTCTTTATCGACGACAAATTGACAAATTAACTAGCAAAGGTTACCGTCGCCAATTAAACGGTTTCGGTAGTCGCGATAATTGCTCAAGGGGTCAAACGGGTCGCTCTCGACTAATTGGCCATTGGCAATCGGTTGTCAATTGGCCCAAGTCTGGAGAGTAAGCGGGTCAAAAGAGAGCAGCTTATATTTCCCACGGAGATGCGACGCGCAGGCTTAATTTGTTTTCCGAGTGACATTTTGTGAAGTGCCGATGAATTATTTTATAGTTCGATGTAATAATTATTATCAAATTGAAGGTATCTGCTTTCTACCTCTCGAAAATGGTTAATTTTTTTTTAGTAAATGAAAGGTACATTTATTAAAATATACAGGGTTTGTTCGCAAATGATGTTAGTAAACGAGAAGTACCTTTTTTTAATTAAAGGGCGATGCCGTAAATTTTTATTAATATACAGGGTGGCCGAGAATATGTGGGAAATCTCCCGGATATGAAGAAAACACGTGAAAAGAATACTATAGGTTCATATAAACTTCTTTCGTATCGGCCTCCTCTTCGGAGATATGGGCTCCCAAAGAGCACCAATGGAATCAAGTTTTTTACACATAATTATTGAACCATCTGGTATATTTCAATCATTTCTTAATATGATGTATACCAGGTAGGACCCGTCAAATTACTACCCAAGAAACTGCTGTGAATTACTCACAGCTGCAGGGACGGACTAGCTGTAACACTCATGGGCCCATTTTTTTTACGCCCTGTATGATGAGAACTTTGGACAATGTTTTTTACATACCTTTAACTATTGGCTAAAAATTAAGTACTCTTCATTCATGTCGCTAATCCTATCCGTTTTCGAAAAAACGGCATTTCATATACATCATGTGCTTCGGGTATTTCAATAAAAGATACATCTTTGTTCCGATCCAATGTTCAACCTTCAAGATTCCGCTTTTTCATATTTAGCCCATGAGCAGTTAGGGGACTCAGTGTAAATAAAATGACGTTTTCTCGAAAACGGTTAGGATTAGCGACATGAATGAAGAGTACTTAATTTTTAGCCAATAGTTAAAGGTATGTAAAGAACATTGTCCAAAGTTCTCATCATACAGGGCGTAAAAAAAATGGGCCCATGAGTGTTACAGCTAGTCCGTTCCTGCATCTGTGAGTAACTCACAACAGTTTATTGGGTAGTTATTTGACGGGTCTTACCTGGTATACATCATATTAAAAAATAATTGAAATATACCAGGTGGTTCAAGAATTATGTGTAAAAAACTTGATTCCATTGGTGCTCTTTGGGAGCCCATATCTCCGAAGAGGAGGCCGATACGAAAGAAGTTTATATGAACCTATAGTATTCTTTTCACGTGTTTTCTTCATATCCGGGAGATTTCCCACATGTTCCCGCACACCCTGTATACTATTTAAAAAAACTTGGTGTTGAATGAATTGAAAATTTAATTAAATTATCTTATAGAGGAGAAGTGGCAATGAGAACATAAAATTTGTTTTCACATATCTCTTCTAATAGAACCAGAAAACTGAAGAACGAAATCGTAATAATTCGGATTTACCCAAATACCTTCGTATGGCCCTGTATAGTATATTTTTATCTGGGACACCTTGTATATTAGCAATTAATTTTTTCCGTTGTTTCTTTCCATTAGGAAAGGAACAAACTGTGCAACTTAAAGTCGTACCTTACCGAACACGGCCTCCGTATACGTAAATTACCAGGAGGATTTTTAATTTTTTTTTAATTTCATGCTTCTTTGTCCAGTACTCGATTATTTGTCTAGGAAATTCTTTGCGGCTACGCGTGAATAATTCCTCTATTCACGGCTAAGGATTGTGAATAAGAAAAAAATCGATTATTTTTCGTTTAAGGTCGATAATTCGTCGACTTGTTTGCATAACGAATTTGTAGAAGATGCCTTGTTCACGATCACAGTGTATCGAACCGGTGTTACCGAGCTGTTTGTTTTTATCACGATTACGAATCGATTCTAACACGGAATATTTAATTTTTGGTTGCAAAGAACGTGTAAAAAAATGCAGATTTATTTAACGCTCCAGCGGGGCCGTTTTCTAAAAAAATTACGTCGGATAGGAAAATAGACTAAAATTAACCAACTGTCTCTATTCGAGCAAACGCACAGAATCCAAACCCACAATTCCCTTACCAGTAAAGATTGTTTCACGAAAAATGGATATAACTTAATGACTGCAGTAAAAGTACCTGGGGCCATCCCATTATTTATGACCGTTTGTTATTATTATGTGGAAAGGACCGGATTGTAATAATTATAATTAAATATAGGCACTTCAGGTAGGTTAGGTTGCTTAATTCATATTTAAATATCTTTTTGTGGTAAAATTTGTTAGTTTTTGAGGAATGGTTCAAGAATTGTCTTTTACCAAACATTCCTCAGAATAGCGTGATAGTAATGGACAATGCGAGCTATCACAGTCGCCAATTACATAAAGCTCCAAGCTCAAATAATTCAAAATTGGAGATTCAGAACTACATGGCGGCGAATAATCTTTTAGAAGTTCTAAAGACATTTTGTATAAAAAAAGTATATGTTTGTGACACATTGGCAGAAGAAATTGGACATACAGTGCTACGACTCCCACCCTATTATTGCATTTTTAACCCCATAGAGCATATGTGGCACCAGTTAAAATCCCTGGTTAGGTCTGAAAATATTTCTCCGACTTTAAGTTCTAGTGTTGTAGAATTAATACGAAAATGTTTTAATGAAATTTCCCCAAGGTAGTTGAAAAAATTCAGTCCGTCACGTAATAACTGTAGAAAATTCGTATATTAGTCTGGATCGTATAATTAATCCAATTATAATTAATTTTGATGAGGATAGCGATAGCGAAACAGAACTATCTATAGAATGACATTATAAATGTATGACTAGTAATATTTAAAAAAAATGTTATTTCATTTGATTACATTAATATAATCATATCATTACTTGTTTTCCTTAGTCCGTCCCTTCATACTTCACTTGTTTATTGCCAAGCCCCTTGTCGACACAATGGGACCGACCCAGGAAATCATTAAGTCGTATCCAAATTACGTGAAACTTACTATACGCCGATTATTCTGACGTATGCGATCACCCGAACAAACCCGGGATCCGCGCTTGATCTTACGTAGTTTTTAAGTTAAAATATATAGTTTATTACTACTACTATACTTGAGTGTTTATTATATTATACCAGAAAGGTATAAGAAAAAATAATAATAGGAATAATAAAAAAATTGTAAAATACTATAACACAAATCTAGTCCAAATTACTGTGCCTTAAACTATCACAAAATCACTTTATATAAATCTCTTATGAACTAGCACTCCAACCAAATGCTAAAGAAAACTAAAATTTAGGTGGTCATGAAATTGATGTCAGATAGCTAGCGGATGCTTCTACCCGATGATATAATAAAAAATCTTAGAATCGATAAATACGATTTGTCATATGGCCAGGTTTTTCCACTTGGCACCAGCGTGCGCCGTAAGCAAACTGCGCAAGCCTCGGGTTCGTTCCATTTCCGACCGCTCCGCGAACAAACCTGATCAATTCCAATAAACGTATTGGAGTAGCGACAAAAAAATGTTCACAGTATAAGCAGCCATCTTGGAGTAAAGTTATTTACACAAATATTGTCACACCTGAACCAACTTGTAGTGTGTATAATAACAAATTTTCAACGGACATCAATTCACACCTGCATCTGCACCTTATTCATATACAGTGGTAATGGTAGTTAAAACGAGTTAAAGCCGAGCTTAAATACAATTTTTTCCGCGATCTCATCTTATCTTCATCGGTTCATGTTATTTATTTTCGTTTCGATTGATTTTTTTTCTTATTGTAAGCGTTTTTCTTTAAAAATATAAGTGTATTTATTGTTTTAGTTAATAAAGTAACTCTAACATTATACCGGGTGTAATAAAACTGTGTTTCTATTTGGGTTGCATAATGACTACATTATGAAATGCAAAAAAATTGAATAACCTGCCACTTTATGAAACTGAAATTGTTGGAAGCAAGTAGGGTTCGAATTTTAGACTTACTTCGGTTTCGTTGAAATTAGTTTTCTAGCATTATGGATTCGACAAAAAATTTTATAGAAATCTTTAATATACTAACCTTTAACCTTGCAAATAGATCATTTTTACTAGATGTTTATCTGAATTACCTATACTCGGAAATATATAACATGCTGACGGTGTCCGTCAACTAATTTCTAGTCACAACTATAAAACAACATAACCTAAAAATACTAGAAATATCTTCCAGTTTATGCTCTATTTCTAAAGTTTTATTCGATAAAGTACTATTTTTATTTTTAATTCAATATAGTATTATACATATTACTTTATATACAGGGTGTAACTGAATATGTGTAAAACATTTAAGGGGGTGATTCCTCATCGAAAAAAAGATATGATCTTTCATATAAAGAAACTTCAGCATCCCTTGTTAAGATACAGCCTACATAAAATTTATAAATATACAAAACTAATTTATTAATAACAAAACATACAACATCTAGAAATCATAGTAAATGTTCAATATGTCTACCTTCAGACATTACGCATGCGTCTAGACGTCGGCGCATTGAGCAACGTATTCGCGCGTTTTATGGCGATATGTATCTTGTTCGTAAAATAATTTTTTGCTGCGAACTGGTTTATTTTGGGCAAAAAATTCAAGAGACATTTTTTGTTTAGAATGAAACAGGCTATCGGAAATAAATTTTTAGATGGTAAACAAATAATAAGACAAAAACTTACACTGGAAATAAATTTTAGGGGTTGCGTTTTCCACCCTTACAACCATGGGGTAAACCAAATAAACTACTGGCTAAGTGTCTTTTTGGTAGTAGAAAATGTCAGGTTAATTTCAATATTGTAACTTTTTTAGTGCTTGTGAAAAAAATTGTTAAACACATTTTATGTACCCCCTTTAAGGGTCTGTATCTTAACAAGGGATGCTCCAATGAAGTTTCTTTATATGAAAGATCCTATCATTTTTTCGATGAGGAATCACCCCCTTAAATGTTTTACATTTATTTAGTTACACCCTGTATACATATTTATAGTTACTCTAGACATTTCCTGGGCATTAATAATTGTTATTTCTGTCAAATTCTGTGTCGACACAATATTTTGTTCAATAGTATTATTTATTATTTTGTTCAATATTTTGAACTTTGTTCTGCTCGCACCATAACTCAAAGTTTTGCATATTATTTTTAAAAGTTTTTCTAGATTATTTTCTGCAATTTCTCGTATTTTTGACGGAGTACAACTTTCTTCCCGACTCATTTTCATTAACTTCGATAATATATTTATTTGTAATTATGACGGATGGAAAGAAGCTTTGTTGTTTCTATCATGGCATATTTGATACTTGCAACACTTTATTAAATTGTAAAACTATTGACAACCCAAAAAGAAAATATAATTCAAATGGAAAAAATCGACTATATTTTTAAAAGTTTTTCAGACTTTAAAGACCCAAATAGAAAAAGCATTATAAAATACACGGTTCATAAGACAATTAGAGCACTTGTACTTTAGGAAACGACCCGCGAAGCGTGCTCTAAGATACTGTCTTATGAAACTTGTATCTTAATATACTATTTTGCTCTTGACTCTGATTTTAAAGCCATTTTTAGGTATCAGTCATCGCTGGTATCAGCTCAGTAGTTTTTAAATTACTAAGAAATTTAAAAAATTCTGGATCCATTTGATGTTTACTGGGTATCCAAATAAAAGGCCTGCGTATCCATAAGGATACTCAAAAGTACGTTAAAAGATGCCTTGATGTGTTATGTTTCCAAACTAAACATTTGGTCTGTGTCGTTTTTTATGGCAGATTACTTCAACCTGTCTGGGGTCAAGTGACCAAAACGCGCTAGATTACAACAAATAATGCGGCTATTTACACCGAAAAGGGGGAAAAGAAGGAATCATATTTACATCAACTAGTATAAACGACAATTTCGAGATACAAAACCCGTTCATTTATATTTCGGCTTGACCTTACAATAACCACGGCAGTAAACCCGGTGGTTATAATTCCTAAAACAAACGATATCGACAAGTTTGTCGAACTCTGTTCGCACTAATTTACATAGGTAATCCGTTCATCAGGTACCGCCAGCCTCTTACCGTTGATCGAGTTAGTACTTCTCGATTGAAAATGTATATACTGGTTGCAAAGACAAATAGTACAACTTTAAGTATTCTGGTACTCTAAAAATAGAATTTTTATTCTGTTGGCGAATTAAAATAATTCAATTTATATTATATTTATTTATATACTTTTTGCGACGAAAATGAAAGAAGAAGCGACTGCCGAGGCGTTTGGATGAACCCCTGCTGGGTACGGTGGGCTGAAACAGTCCACATCAGGCCAAATCTTCATCAAAACTGTCTCTGTACTTACCAAAGGTATTGTAAACTACCGATTCCATAATCCATTCATAAAACACTTGGAAAGCGAAGCTGTGATTGCGTGAAATGTTATTGAAAATCAGTAATGGGTGAAAGAGAGAACTACATGTTTGTTGGCCGAATGACAACAATGTTGAAGTCTGGTTATATCAGATGGTTAAATATTAAAACGTAACCATACTTACCGATGAAAAGATAAATCCTTATTTAAATGATCCACTCTTTTACAAACAACACATAAATATACCATTATTGTTTATAATAAAGACGATTTTTCACCAATAATCACAAAAAAAACACAAATCAACCAAAATATGTAATCAATCCGTTAGATCAAAGCGCCAACGTTGTAATGTTTACGAGATTAGTATTCATTCATATTTTTGGCTTCTGGATCGTAGCGCAGTTGTAAAATAAAAATAGATGTTGCCAGAGTGCAGTTGGATTAGTTCAAGATTCGTTTAACTATAATATTTCTTTAAAGAATCTCTCGTCGCATTTTCACAGTTTATAGTCAAATTATTGGGAAATAAATGTATTTTAAGAGCAATTGCGGATTAATCTTAAACCACTTGTAATTGCCATATTAACAAATTCTTAATTGGAATTTTGCAAGATACCTTTGCGATAAATATGTCAATCTGGCTATGCTGCAATAATGACCGAAAGAGGTGGGAAAGACTGTTTGCATTCGTTGGGTAGGCTAGAAATGTACATTTTTCTATATGTAGTTAGTCATATCTTTGGTACTTACAGATTTTAAATATGTAATTTTAAAATAAGCTAATGCTGAAGAAAACGTAAAAAAGTTATTGTTTCTACAGGGTGTCCGCTAAGTAATGGGACATGGAAAAACCACAGACTCCTTACGTAAAAATATTAGGATTTAATTATACTTACCTATACCTATGCCAAAGTTGATATTAACTGAGATACAGGGTGTTAAAGTTAAAACTTCATTTTTGTTTTTCTCTAATAACTTTGACAGAAACCAACGGTTTTTTACAAAATTTGGCAAATATGGTTTTTTTAGGATGAGGAACTGATTTTTTGGTGAAATTTTAATGTACAATGTAGGGGGCGCTGCCTGTGGCATTTTTGCACATTTATTAGGTCATAACTTCTTTGTGCCTCCGTGTATTTAAGTTTTTAATGAAAATAATACTTTTCCCATATTTATTACGTAAAAAAGGTACACTAATTTCAGGTCGCCCAGAGTTACCGTTTCGGAGATATATGCATTTATATTGTTTAAGTAGTGCCTATTATTAATATCCAAACAATTTTTTTTTAAAGTAACCTATTAGTACAAATGAATTTTACAGATAGTTGTTGCTATGAAACCTCTATATTGTTATTTGCATGTTGATTATTGTAAAATAGCTGTGTAAAAAAATGTTTCATTTTTGAGTTTATCCTAAGTTAAGTAACAATGCCGAAACACAATAATCAACAAACAAATAACAACATGGAGGTTTCATAGCAACTGTATCTCTAAATTTCATTTGTTTTCTCATAGGTTACTTTAAAAAAAAATTGTTTGCAAGGCACTAAACAATATAAAAGCATATATCTCCGAAACGGTAACTCTGGGCGACCTGAAATTAGTGTGCCTTTTTACGTAGATAATAAATATGAGAAAAGTATTATTTTCATTAAAGACTTAAATACACGGAGGCACAAAAAGTTATGACCTAACAAATGCGCAAAAATGCCGCAGGCAGCGCCCCCTACATTGTACATTAAAATTTCACCAAAAAATCCTAAAAAAAACCATAATTGCCAAATTTTGTAAAAACCGTTGGTTTCTGTCAAAGTTATTAGAGAAAAACAAAAATGAAGTTTTAACTTTAACACCCTGTATCTCAGTTCATATCAACTTTGGCATATAGGTAAGTATAATTAAATCCTAATATTTTTACGTAAGGAGTCTGTGGTTTTTCCATGTCCCATTACTTAGCGGACACCCTGTATAGTTATGTATTTACCATTGTTTTATTCGTCAGGAGGATTTAAAGATCTGTACATTATGTACAATGGCAGGTATATATGACAGGCAGGGAATATGAAATAACGCGCAAGTGAGAGCATGGTCTCACTTGTAAAATTTAACTTTGGTTAAATAAAATTAACCTTAATTACCCACGCTATGGTTTTGGTTTATTTAAACAGTGAATGTATTAGCATTGGGCTTTGCACTAAATACAACAATTTGTAATACCGAATCGAAACGAGGCACATGAATATATAAATAACACTTACCCCTTCCATTTCAGGATCTCCGTGCGAACACGACGGCATCTGCGTAAACACACCCGGTTCCTTCGCTTGCAACTGCACCCAGGGATTCACCGGGCCCCGCTGCGAGACCAATGTCAACGAGTGCGAGTCACATCCTTGTCATAACGACGGGTCCTGTCTGGACGATCCTGGTACCTTCAGATGCGTCTGCATGCCTGGTAAGTGGTTCCTCCTGTAGGAAAAATAATGCGATATAACATAAGACATTTATATTGAACCAGCGACTCTCAGGTCACAAGGCGTACGCTATACCACTAGGCCACAGAGCCTATTTGTCAAAAATAATAAATAGATATTTACATTCTCCATGCGCGAGTGTTTTCATGTCATGTAGACAGGAAAACTATCTGAAGAATTTCTTTATTTATTTGGCATCAAAGCTTCGGAGCACTTGTAAAAAAAAATACGGTACATATCTCGGGCCGTCGGAGGCTTTTCGGCCCTTGATACGTAATGTACTATTTCATAATCTTTTAGCGAGAGATTTAGAATCCGAGCCTGCACAAAACGATGGGAATTACTTTCCGTTAATTATGTTACGTTTTAAATCTCATTAATAAATAAAAATCATTGTTTTTGGCGAATTGCAATATAATGGGATTGTAAAATGTTTTTAAGATTTGTATTCACATACAAATCACGAATGTCTTAATTAAGTCATAATTGGGAGAGTGGAAAATGGTTGCTCCTCAACTTTCAAAAATATGTATTATTTTATAACAGTGACCATACATCATTGCATAGACGTTGTATAAACATATCACTACGTATGAATTATCCTCATTAGTTTTTGTGATATTCGCAAAATACAGGGTGTTCGTGCTAATATTGCAGTGCGATTCCTTAGGTCATTATATTCATATGTCCACAAAGGCTTAAATTTTTTGCCACAAGGTATTTTATTTAAATCGTTTTTTTTTTTTATATTTCCGAAAGTACTTTAAAGCCGTATTAGAGTCGGCAATTCTTCTCTTGCGCCTGCAATGGCAATTATAATTGCACGTATTCATGCGCACTAAACCGATCTCGATCAGCTGGCGCATTGCCAACAGTCGGAACAGCAGACTAGAAATGGACAAACCTGTTCGCTTTGATTACCAGTTAAAGCAGCTACTGCTAAACCGTTCTCGATCAGCTGGCGCATTGCCAACAGTCCGAACAGCAGTTGTTAGTGTCGAAATCCCTAAAATACCCCCAGAATTAGAGATGCGCAAACCTGTTCGTTTTGTTTACCAGTTAAAGCAGCTACTGCTACTTACAAATAGCAGTTCAAGAAAGTTGCGACGAATTAGCAGCACATATGCTTAATAAAGAATGTGAACAGTTAATTTAAGTACCAGATAGTTTAAATAGCCATCAGCTGTTCATAGCTGCTTCGAGCAACTAATAAACAGTTAAAAATAACAGAACAATCCATCTCTACTCAGACTTGCAGCGACAATGGCAATTAAAATGGCGCTTGCCCCATCTCTGGCAATGAGAGACAGCTGATCGAGGACGGTGTACTGCGCATGAATCCGTGCAATTATAATTGCCATTGCAGGCGCAAGGGACAAAAATTGCCGACTCTAATACGGCTTTTAAATATTCTTTTCAGTATTTCAGTTAGAAAAGTTATTCTATCTTTTTACCAGTGGCGTCCCTGCAATTTTTACACAAAAAGTGGAACGACACTGACAAAATCCCGTTTTCATGTAGAATTGAACAGGCTTATCAAAAAAAAATATCCACAAGGAAAAATATGGCCTACCGCTTGTATTATAAGCAATATCAGAGAACATGTCGGTAGGATCTCCCATGGTGGATCGATAGCATAACGAACAAACCCGACTAAAATATGGGGTTTTATACCTTGTTTGCCTACAATGTCTTGATGCAGCGGTGTCTGGATGTCAACCAAAAGGTCTACGCCTGCTTTATTGAATAGAATACGGCATTTGATAAAACTCCTCTTCAATCTGTATTCAGAGGAAATCTTCACTAAAGCCCTCGAAAATGAGGAGGGTGGAATACGAGTAACGGCATCCCACTAAACAATCCCAGAAAACATGTCTGACCTTCAAAATATGCTGAATAATGAAGATCTGTATGTGGAAGACGAAAGGCTGGAGAGAGTCGAGAAGTATGATTACCTGGGGACAAGTGTCAGCTGTTCTGTAATACTATTGTTCGGACATAAAGATTCGCATTGAGAAGGCCCGTGCATCCTTCATGAGGATCAGGAAGCTGCTCTGTAGTCGTGATCTAAGCCTGGCCCTAAGAACCCGGATGCTCAAATGCTATGTATTCCCGGTCCTTCTGTATGGACTTGGACCCTGAACGTATATTGCGAGCAAAAATTGAAAGCCTTCGAGAGGTGGAACATGTGACAAACGTGGAAGTCTTAAGAAGAATGGGGAAAGGCGTGGAGATCCTGCACGAGGTGAAAAAGAGAAAACTACAGTATCTCGGACACGTTATGAGAGGTCAAAGGTATGAGATTCTGTAACTCATAATCCAGGGAAAGATTGCGGGAAAAAGGTCTGTTGAAAGGAGAAGAATATCCTGGCTTAGGAACTTACGAGAGTGGTTCGGTGTCACGTCCTCCAAGCTATTCAGGGCCGCGGCTTCCAAAGTGGAGAGTGGAGATGGTACATGAAGAAGAAGATACCCTATTAACACATGCCAAAATTGAATATGATATCTAAAGTACTTTCGGAGATATTAAAAAAAATTCCACACCCTGTAGCAGGAAATTTAACTCTGAAATATCAGCACGTTCATTAAGAAACAACCAGTATATGGATCTACGATTCATACAGCTTGGAGCTGTTCCCGCAGAGACCTAGAGCTTAACATGGGGTCCGAACCACGATTCTCGATCATACAACAAACCCCCAAATAAACCTGTGTTTAACAGTTAAACAGGAAGTTGACATTCATTCAGTAGATAATAAAAAACGAGTGTTTTACTTGAAAGTTATACGATTGCGATGCGGTAAGCCTGTCACAGTCATAACTTCGTGTTAATATCTCGCAAAACCGATATAATATCGCCATAAAGGAGTTATTTTATTTTGTCGCGCCATGCGTGAAGGTGGAACAAAAAAAATTAACGTAAAATACGAAATGAGAAGTGAAGGAGAGTAAATTTTACGCCGGCGATATTGGCATACGGGATCAAGCGTTACGCTTTAAAACAAAGCAATATATAATGGCCTTCGCGCGTATTAAAACCTAATATACTTGCAAATTCATTGCAAGACGACGATAAACAACTGAATATATCCATAATTATAAATTTCAGAGAGACTATTAACTGTTAACTGCATTTAAGCTTTTAACCGGCCCGTGTGTTACCAGGTTCGTTTGCAGAGCCAAATTTCCAACCGCTTGCTGCCACCGACCTATATCTATGGATAGCCAAACTCTAAAAGCAATAGTGCCAAATTTATGGCCTCGCGCATGTCAAATCAGGTGTCATGCGCAAAGTCGACCGATGACCTTAACAGGCGAACAGGACCGTACTCCGCCCTTAATGACAATGATTACAAGGCAATATTTTTGCATATCAAGACCTTCTTTACCGCCAAATAAACAATCTATTTTCTCGCATAAAGGAATACCACTTTTAGAATTAATTTTGACATCTATTGTCCATGCATCGATAGATTTTTAAGAGCTGCATTTAAGATGAGGATCCCAAACAATCCCGAATTAGCAATCAGAGCCATCTATGTTGCATCAATTTATTTTAAAAATAAGCCGGTTTTTGGTAGGTTAGAAAGAGACGAGAGTCATCAGCTGATCAATATGTCTTTTCGTAAAGTTTTAGCCGTTAATAATAAAGGTTTTTAGTTAATTTATTGATATTTAGATTGTCGGACATGTCGATTGGGGTATCGACGAGTTTCGGGAAGATCTGTGGCAAAAATTTGAAAATTGTTCATATTTGAAATTGTTATTATTATTCTTATAACATTATACAACGTGTCCAAGATAAGCAAGGCCAGTACAGGGATCTCGGAAACCGTAAGAGATACGAAGTCGGTTAAATGGAGGTAAAATTGCGCATTTACGTGCCTAATAATATGCCGTTTAGAAAGTTTTAAATTCCGAAAAACGAAATACTGAAAAATCGTTTTATTGTTTTCCTGGGTTTTGTTGAGATCGAATTCTGTGTAGAAAGAAGAAGGTAATAAGAAAATGCATTAGGTAAAACATATTTTTATTTATTTTTTAATTTTACACAAGGTAATACAACTTTTGGAAAATAAGAAAGGTTTTCTTAGTGTATATAGCTGTCGGATCTTAACGTCGTCGCATGCAACCCTCGTAACAATATTTTTACAGTCCACTACTAATACTACTAAAGCCATCTACGAGCTATCAAGAAAACCGAATGATGTCCAATACTAATACCGCCATCTACGAGCTATCAAGACAACCGAATGATGGCCAATACAAGTACGCCATCTACGGCTAGTCATTAGGCGCAACCAAGACCAGAACAATAGTTAACTGTTTTATGACGCCACAAGGCTGACAAGTTGGCATTTTTCATATTTCAGTGTTTTTAGTTTAAATCCTTAAATAAAATGGTTTAAAATCATATCGAGTATCATTTATCGAAATACATAACATTTATCGACCCTACACAATGGTGCTTAAACGTAAAGTCCATTCTTCGGTTCTTAAGTGTAGAAAATTGATCAATAACAGCCTCATTAAGTTTGGAATACCCTCTATAAAAATTTTTTTCATATATTTCATTTTTAAACTTTCTAATAAAGTCCCTAGATTTCCCCTTTGTGGTCTGCGTTAAATTAATTTCGGGTTTAGGTGTTCCCGCATTCTTCACTGCAATTTTTTGCTCCAAACTCAAAGAGCTACAGTTATTTCTTAAATAGTCCACCGTCAACTATTCATTTTAACTTAATAAATATATAATATTAAAATATTAAAACAAACACGCTCGAATTTCTAACTAGATACACGAACAGACAACGGCGCGGCGAACACTAGAATTGTGCGTCTTTTCCATGTTAAATCGCCATAGCCCCGCTATCCCCCGCTGCCACCCGCCACCTGTTACTACAGAGAAACTGCACTACTTAATCGCACGTGCGAGCAAGTCTCGCCATAATCGTCATTTACTTCGACCGAGGAACGGTTGCCGGATCTATACAGTTTGGTTTGACGGTACGATAAAATATTATATAAATTAATATTTTTTATTCGTTTTGTTTTGGGGGTGCACGTGCGCATGTGCTCCTGTGGAAGAACCGCCAATGAATACAGGCTACCTTGATTTAAATGAAGGGATTGTTATTATGACCGTTTTAAAAATTGTGATTACTCTTTTTACAACATCAAGCCACGGCGCCAAATCAGTATCCAGAGTGCATATTTTCGTTAGCCTTATAAGGTGAAGATCGAAACTTCGGACGGAAGTCAAAGATTACTATATTAAGCAATATTAATTGTCCTAAACTGCTTCTACTTTCTTATTCCGAACCTTACGTCGATTTACTTCTTAAATCTTGTTCAGATCCCACATAACACTTTTTTGGACCTGTTTCGTTTTTATTGCGACGAGGTGGCCATAATTAATATTTATTATAGTTTTAGATTTGAAATTATCGACATTAATAGGCGTTTTATTATGGGGACCTAGTGATGATTACATGCATATTGATTATCATATTGATAAATTATGTGAACGTCGAAAAATAATTACCATTTTTATTGACGAATTTGCCATTCTGGATTTCGATTGATATTTCGCTTTTGTTTCATCCTCAGAGAAAAATGCAGGCTACAGATATAGAGATCAGTGGCGGTTCTTCCACAAGGGCACATGCGCACGTGCACCCCCAAAACAAAACGAATAAAAAATATTAATTTATATTCATTGATATTATTTATCGTATAGAGTCCGACCCTCCCTAATATTTTATCGTACCGTCAAACCAAACTGTATAGATCCGGCAACCGTGCCTAGGTCGAGGTAAATGAGGATTATGACGAGACTTGCTAGCACGTGCGATTAAGTAGTGCAGTTTCTCTGTAGTAACAGGTGGCGGGTGGCAGCGGGGGATAGCGGGGCTATGGCGATTTAGCATGGAAAAGGCGCACAGTTGTCTGTTCGTGCTTCTTCGAGAGTGTATGTTTTAATATTTTAATATTATATATTTATTAAGTTAAAATGAATAGTTGACGGTGGACAATTTAATAAATAACTGGAGCAAAAAATTGAAGTGAAGAATGCGGGAACACCTAAACCCGAAATTAATTTAACGCAAACCAAAAAGGGTAAATCTAGGGACTTTATTAGAAAGTTTAAAAATGAAATATATGAAAAAAAATTTATAGAGGGTATTCCAAACTTAATGAGGCTGTTATTGATCAATTTTCTACAATTAAAAACCGCAGAATGGACTTTACGTTTAAGCACTATTGTGTAGGGTCGATAAATGTTGTGTAATTCGATAAATGATACTCGATATGATTTTAAATCATTTTACTTAAGGATTTAAACTAAAAAACACTGAAAATACTCGTCAGTCTCGTGGCTCGATTCGTTCTCGTCATAAAACAGTTAACTATTGTTCTCGTCTTGGTTGCGCCTAATGACGTAGCCGTAGATGGCGTAGTGGTATTAGACATCATTCGGTTTTCTTGATAACTCGTAGATGGCGGTAGTAGTATTGGACATCATTCGGTTTTCTTGATAGCTCGTAGATAGCTTTAGTAATATTAGTGGTGGACTGTATAAATATTGTTACGAAGGTTGCATGCGACGACGTTAAGATCCGACAGCTATACACACTAAGAAAACCCGAACAAACCTTAAACTCTTTAGACAAAATAAAATAATTTAAACACTTTTCCATTCTGTAATACCATTTTCTACAATTAATTGAATAACATTTACGACGGACTATGTGTTAAACATCCCGAAAAAGCATATGGAATAGTAATAGCCACGTACGTCACTAGGTCAAATGCCAATGACCTCTTGACGCCCCACATCGGCTGAGCGAAGTAGTTTCATATAGCGCCGCACGCTTGCGTCTGTTAGTTGAAGACCAACCAGCGGCCGGATACGTTGTGTCTCGTCGATCACTAATACACTCTCACCAATCCGCTCTTACATACGGTTTACGCGTGTATCTTGCCCGTCCATAAATAATCTTTGAATATGGTTTTTATTGCCGCGTTTCTTCTGGACGTCAAATTTCGTCGCGTGTAATAAAATCCAATAATCTGTAGTATAATCTGTGTTATTGTATTTTCAACAGCTAACTATCGGTTCTGTTTCACTATTAATGTGTGTACATAATGTCCAGGAGTGTTCCCATGAAAAAGAAAAAAAACTGATTGTGTTTGTGCCTGGATTTCCTCGCTCTTTAGGTATAAGCACAAATACAAGTAGGTAGAAAATAATTTATTTTTACATTAAGTTTGGCAACATTGCCATTTACTCTGGGTGAGTAAGAGTGTTTATTACCTCACTTTTAAAACGGTCGATTTAAGAAAAAATAAAATATGTGTAGCGCTTGTCTAGGACACCCAACGAGTCACCCATTTAAATATAATACGTCATTTCCATAACACCCTGTATAAGCTGTTTGTTTCCGACCCGACATTAGCAACAAAGTTAGCGACAAACTTGCGAAAGTTGCGAGCAAACTCATAAAACAACTTAATTCTCTTTCATAGGCCCGAGACTATAAAAATGAAGCGAGATGAGTTAACGGTCCCCCAGCTACAGAGGTTTCATTAAGAAAGTCACTAGGTTGTTATTCATTGACAACAATTCTTCTTCTTTCATTAAGAAGATAAAATTCGATACGTCAAGAAGGAGATAGGTTTTAAGGTCGAAATCGAATCATATTATCTACTTTATCAGAATACGGTTAAAAAGGTCTCTCCGATACCGACCGAACGGGGTGGGGTACCTTATATCACGGAAGCACTGTACGTAAGATATGCGCTACATACACTTAAAAGAACAAGCAAGTCTTGTCTCAAGCCCCAGGGGCTTATAAAAAGTCACCCACGGGATCGTAAGACCGCTGCTTTTCTGTTGATGCGGCGAGAGAATTTATGAGAAACGGACAAAGTGTAGCAAGAACGTAATGCCATGCCCTGTTACTCCTACGCGTAATATCTTAGAAGCCGATCGGGAGGTTGGCGAAACTACTCTATCATATGCAAAACGAATCATCAAGAACCCGCACCAAACCCTTATGCATTGAACTCACCATTTATATTCAATTTATCTTTTTCAGGTTTTACCGGAACCCAATGCGAAATCGATATCGACGAATGCAAAGACAAACCCTGCCTTAACGGAGGAATCTGCCACGATCTAATTAACTCGTTCAAATGCACATGCGCTATAGGTTTTACCGGATCCAGATGTCAAATCAACATAGACGACTGTGTCAGTCAACCGTGTCGAAACGGAGGAACCTGCCAAGATTCTATAGCTGGGTAAGTAAATTCTTAGTCCAATTACAATTTTCCAGTCAAGAAATCCGATAATGAACGGTATGGACCATAAAATGTACTCTACTCATCCAACTCCTTACTGAAACAAGTCATTTACCGGACGACAATAACTATACAGTCATCAGTTATACCTTTTGAATAATCTAACATTCGGAATATTTGCTTTCTTCTTAGGTATACATGCGAATGTCCCCCAGGATACACGGGTCTATCGTGCGAGACCAACATCAACGATTGTCAGTCGTCACCTTGCCACCATGGAGAGTGTTTGGACGGTGAAAACTCCTTCAGTTGTCTGTGCCATCCAGGTATGCCTTCTTTCAACATCAATTCAGATATTGTAATAATAAACGTCTATAAACATATATTATACAATTTAATCTATACAGGGTACATGGGCAGACTATGTCAATACCAACTCAATGAATGCGATTCAAACCCTTGCCAATACGGCGGCATATGTCAAGATCTGGTCAATGGCTATCAGTGTTTGTGTAAAGCGGGAACCTCAGGACCGAACTGCGAGATCAACATCAACGAGTGCTATAGCAATCCCTGTAGAAACGGTGCTAGATGTTTAGATGGAATAAACAGGTGCGATATTAACTTCTATATACTATTATAAAACAAATTTATCCCTAGGAAGAGAGAAATTCCTTTTTATGTAGTCAAAAACATGTACCCAATCTTTACTAATAAGTTTTCTTTATTTCATGGCGACAGTGGAATTCCCTTTTTGATGTAAGTGTCCTATTTATAATGTGCGTTTTTATTTTTACAATATATGTGTGTGTGTGTGCATTTTTGTTACTCATTATCTATTTTCCCTATCATCATTTTACTTTTAGTGCGATGTATTTTTTGTGTATTGGACGTAGGCATCTAAAACATACTTTTTTAACATTAACGTAATATCGTTCTTTGCAGTTACACGTGTGAATGTATACCAGGTTTTACTGGTCGCCACTGCGAAAACGACATAGACGAATGCGCATCGAACCCTTGTGCAAATGGAGGAGTGTGCATAGATCTCGTAAATGGATTCAGATGTGAATGTCCCAGAGGATACTACGACGCGAGATGTCTTAGTGACGTGGACGAATGTAAGAGCAACCCTTGTAGGCATGGCGGTAGCTGCGAGGATGGAGTCAATCAGTTCATATGTCACTGTCTCACTGGGTAAGATCAATATATACCTATATTTCGCCATTATTCTTGATTTGCCAATGAAAATAGAATTCCACATTAACTGTTCCATGCAATATTTTACAGATACGGTGGAAAGCAATGTGAAATTAACATCGACGAATGCGCTTCTAATCCCTGTCAACATGGCGGCATATGCCACGACCATCTTGCTTCTTACACCTGCGAATGTCTACCAGGATACGCAGGTATTAACTGTGAAACCAACGTGGACGATTGCGCCATTAATCCATGCAAAAATGGCGGCTCTTGCATCGACCTGGTCGACGACTACAAATGCGTATGTGAACTACCTTATACCGGAAGACAGTGCCAAGATCGGCTGGACCCGTGTTCACCAAACAGGTAAGGAAACGAGTAAAAAGTTTGATTGGTATACTTTCACCTTAACTACCATATTAATATATCCATTTGTTTATATTCAAGATGTCGTCACAATGCCAAGTGTACGCCAAGCTCCAACTACCTCGACTTTGCCTGTACCTGTAATCTAGGATATACAGGGCGATTTTGTGAACAAGATGTAGACGAGTGTGTAGTTTCTAAACCCTGTAGGAACGGCGCGACTTGTAGAAACGTCAACGGCTCTTACCAATGTTTATGCGCTCGAGGATATGAAGGAAAAGACTGTAGCATTAATACGGACGACTGTGCATCTTGTAAGTACATTTCCTTCTCTCCTACAAATTCTTATCGACATACTTAAAAGTGGAAATCGCCCGTTTACACTAATGATTTTACAGATCCCTGTCAAAACGGTGGCACATGTCTCGATGGAATAGGGGAATTCACATGTCTCTGCGTAAACGGTTTTGAAGGAAAACAATGCGAAATTGACATAGACGAATGCCTATCGACCCCATGTAAAAATGGCGCCACTTGTAACCAATACGTTGACTCCTATACTTGCACATGTCCACTTGGATTTTCCGGCATAACCTGCGAAACTAACGACGAAGACTGTACCGAAAGCAGCTGTATGTATGGAGGAACGTGTATTGATGGGATCAACTCCTACACTTGCAGTTGTAAGCCTGCGTAAGTAATCGCATCAATTTCAGACAACCTCCTAGTCAATGGGAAATATACCAATTTAACCAAATCATTTTATTTGTTCAGATACACGGGATCGAACTGTCAAAACCGCATTAATCTATGTGATAGTTCTCCGTGTCGACACAGCGCTACCTGTCAAGATCACACCACTCACTACACCTGTCACTGTCCCTATGGCTACACTGGAAAAGACTGTGAGGAATACGTCGATTGGTGTTCAACGAATCCATGCGAGAACCAGGCGACGTGTCACCAAATTAAGAACCAATACTCGTGCACTTGTGGACCTGGATGGACCGGTAAGGTGTGTGATGTTGAAATGGTCAGTTGTCAGGATGCTGCTGCTAGAAAAGGTAATATTTTTAGATACCTACATTAATTTCATTACCCCTTTGGTATTAATCGTTTTCTTAATGATGCTTTTTGGTCTAGGAATTCCCTGGCAAATACTCTGTAACAACGGAACATGCGAGACTATTGGAAACTCGCATAGATGTCATTGCAAAGACGGCTATACCGGCTCGTATTGTCAAAAAGAAATCAACGAATGCGAATCCGCTCCTTGTCAAAACGGTGCTGTTTGTAGGGACCTTATAGGATCCTATGCTTGCGATTGCCCTAAAGGTTAGTATAGGATTAAAAAAAATGCTTAATAAACCCTAACTCTCTTTTTTTCTGTGTAGGATTCCAAGGTCAGAACTGTGAACTAAACGTTGATGACTGTTATCTCAATCCATGTCAAAATGGTGGTACCTGCCACGATTTAATCAACAATTTCCAATGCTCGTGTCCCTCCGGAACACTCGGGTTGCTTTGCGAGATCAACCATAACGATTGTACGTCAGAATCTTGCCATAATAACGGTACTTGCATCGATAAAGTTGGAGGATTTGAATGTAAATGTCCACCAGGTAAGTTAAATAAGACAGTACATATATAGGGATCTTCTGTACAGTCAGAGATACACCAGGAATATATTCTTCTGAAATAGCGATGGGTATGTTTTCATAATTTTTTTTTATAGGTTTTGTTGGTCCAAGGTGTGAAGGTGACATCAACGAATGTCTCTCGAATCCATGTTCCAACCCGGGAACGTTAGATTGCGTCCAGCTAGTGAACGACTATCATTGTAATTGCAAGGCTGGTTTTATGGGAAGGCATTGCGAACGTAAAGTGAGTTGTCATTTTCTATAATTCATCAAATCACGTCTTATAATCTAATATTTATTTTAGGTTAACTACTGCGCAGCATCGCCTTGTCAGAACGGAGGTGTATGCACGATAATCCACACAGGCCACAAATGTACTTGTCAGGAAGGCTATTATGGCAAGAAGTGCGAATTTAGCGGCTACGACTGTGACTCTGATCCATGTCAAAATGGAGGAATATGTCGAATATCTGATGCCGAAGGTATGAAAAAATAAAAATTATATAATACACCACTAACAAACCACCTATATAAATTTATTTTATAGGTTATGTATGCGACTGTCCTGTGGGAACCACCGGCGTGAATTGTGAGATAGATTCGTTGAACGAGTGTGACAGTAATCCATGTCAACATCCAGATGCGACGTGTCAAGATAAAGTTGGGGATTATGCGTGTTACTGTCCTCCCAAACACACCGGGAAAAATTGCGAGATATATGATAGGAACGCGATTGGTGGCCTTGGCCGACCCATTAAAACTAAAGAGGACTTTAATAGATATTATGAAAAGGTAGGTAACTAATTAAATCCTCCTCGTGAAAATACATTTTGACATTTGTCTATTAATTGTTTTTTTTTTTCATTATTTCAATAGGACTTGGATCGGCAGCGACAACAATGTATTGCCAACAAGTGTCCACTTAAACGAGGTAACCGGAAATGTGACGAGGAATGTAACACGTATGCTTGTGACTTTGATGGAAACGATTGCTCTCTTGGTAAGGATCAATCTCTCAAATATTGTAACAATATGTGCTGGGACTTATTAGAGAACGTTATCGTTAATTGATTAGGGTAGTTTAAAAACAAATCACATATTTGTTATAGGAATCAATCCGTGGGCGAACTGTACAGCTCCAATCAAATGTTGGGAACACTTCGGCGACGGCATATGTAACGAAGAATGCAACACGCCACCGTGCCTATTCGATGGACGTGATTGTGAAACGAAGCTAGGACCTTGCAACCCGATTTACGACGCTTACTGTCAAAAACATTATGCCAATGGACACTGCGATTACGGATGCAACAACGCGGAATGCAACTGGGATGGGTTAGACTGCGAAAAGGAACGCCCTCCCGAAATCGCTGAAGGTGTAATAAGCATGGTTGTGCTTATGGATATGCAGGTAAATATCTAAACTTTAAAAAAATACCCATGTTTCTGTAGAACACTCAAAAATATTTTTCTTTTCGCAGGCCTTTAAGAATAACCTGATAGCGTTTCTCAGAGACACGTCCCATCAACTACGAACCACACTTCGCGTCAAAAAGGACCAACTAGGCAACGACATGATATACCCATGGGTCGGAAGCACGCGAAGCCCGCTCGACGATGAATATTACAAGAGGAAACACAATGTAGCTTTTTCCGAAACAACGCAATCTGGCGTCAAAGTGTACCTAGAGATTGATAATAGAAAATGTACTGAATATTCAGATAATGGGGAATATTGTTTCCAAACGGCCAGTGCAGCTGCAGAATTTCTTGCCGCAAAGGCATCTAAGCACTCTCTTTCTCAAAGCTTTCCCATCTACCAGATCAATGGGTCGACAGACTATGATGATGACGTACCACAGCCGACCAATGGAAAATACGTTATATTGGGAATTCTTTTAGTTATCTGCATGGCGGGAGTAATCTTTATTGTCGTTCAGACCCAGAGAAAGCGAGCTGCTGGTATCACTTGGTTCCCTGAAGGGTTCTTAAGGACTAACTCGGGTACCCGGAGGCGTAGACGAGGCCCAGAAGGTCAGGAGCTAAGGAACTTGGGTAAAAATGCCTCCATTCCAGGAATGGAGCTCGATTCTCAACATGGACACGTATCTCAATATTCTGACGACGACAGCTACCCTAGCTACCCCTTGCCGGCTAAAAGAGGAAGAGTCGAAACAGGTTACTCCAGCGACCACACTGCTATAACCGAATATGAAGAAGCTGAACCCAGATGGACGCAAGCTCATTTAGAAGCAGCAGATATCAGGCCTTCGACAATGTTAACACCACCTCAAGGCGAAAACAACCATGATATTAACGCCAGAGGGCCCTGTGGTATGACGCCAATCATGGTAGCAGCTGTAAGAGGCGGTGGAATGGACACTGGCGAAGATGATGAAGATGACTCGGCGGGAGCTGCCATTCAAGACCTAGTGGCCCACGGTGCGGATCTCAATGCGACTATGGATAAAACCGGTGAAACGTCTCTTCATTTAGCAGCTAGGTATGCTCGAGCTGACGCATCAAAGCGGTTATTAGAAGCCGGAGCCGATGCAAATGCCCAAGATAACACCGGACGAACACCTTTACATGCCGCTGTAGCCGCCGATGCCTTAGGTGTCTTTCAACTTTTGCTACGAAACAGGGCAACAAATTTAAACGCCAGAATGCACGAAGGAACGACGCCGCTTATTTTAGCCGCAAGACTAGCAATAGAAGGTATGCTAGAAGGCCTCATCAGTGCGGAAGCCGATATTAACGCTGCTGATAACTCCGGTAAAACGGCACTTCACTGGGCCGCTGCCGTCAACAATGTAGAAGCGGTCAACTTACTTCTCGCCCACGGAGCGAATAGAGATGCTCAGGATGATAAAGATGAAACGCCGCTATTTTTGGCCGCTAGGGAAGGTAAGCATTTCCTATTAAAAAATGTCTATAAATATTTCTACCGGTACATAGCGTGTTGGAGATTCAATAAATCCGCGGAATGACGGGATAAAAAATGTTCTTTTCTAGGTTCGTATCAAACATGTAAAGCTCTTTTGGAGGCCTATGCTAACAGAGATATAACGGATCACATGGAACGTCTACCGAGGGATATAGCTTGTGAGAGGTTACATCACGATATTGTCAGGTTATTAGATGAACACGTTCCTAGAAGTCCACAGATGATCAATGTAGTAGCCAACAGTCAAATGTTAAGTAAGTAGCATCAAGTATTACAAATCCATTTCTTAAAGCCTCTTAATGTCTGTACTTTAGTTCTGAAGTGTACGGATTGAATTTTATTCTTCTAGCTTCACCTACAGGACACATGCTCCAACAGCCAACTGTTATAGTACCAAAAAGACAAAAATCAAAACGGTCCACAAAGAACACGGGACCTACGAGCCCGCTAGAGGGCGCAGAAGCGTCAAACTCCACAGGAGGAAGTATTCGACGGAAAGTTAGTGTAAAGAGGACAAATAACAATAATAACAAAAAGGTAACGTTTTTCTTTCGAGCTAAACCGCAAATATTTGACTCGATTTTATTATCGTATTGCAGAATCAGATTCAAACTCAAGTGAACGAGATGCCGCTCCAAAGTTCCGATTCGCTGGGCTCTACATTAAGCCCCGTAGAGTCGCCCATAACTAATCTGCCCAGTCCGTACGACGCCACAACACTATACTCAAATATGACTCTTACCGCACAAGGATTAGAATCGTTAATGTGTAAGTTTTTCTCTATTTTGATCATCATGATCAATATACAATATCCAAGCCAACTGACTCGATAAATATCTCGTTTCACAGCTAACAAACAACCACCAAGTTACGAGGACGTGGTAAAAAACACGCTGCAGTTCGGCATCGACAACTACGGTGCCTTCAACATTTTCCAACAGGACGCTCTAATGATGCAACAGAGACAGCTTCAAAACACACTGAGTCCGCCGTACTCTAATCAGAGCCCGCCCCATTCAGTACAAAGTAACATGTCATTGTCACCTCAAGGGTAAGTATACAAGGTCTTCTTCCTTTTAGGTCATTTCAGAAAGAAGTATTTTTTAAATCGTTATTTTTGGTTATCTTTACTTTAATTCAAAATAAACATAAATCAATATCGCTCTTCCCCGAACAGATACAACGGATCACCCTCCCCAGCCAAGACACGTCCCTCTCTTCCCACAAGCCCCACTCACATAGCGGCTATGCGCGCTGCCACTCAACAGAAGCACGGGGGTGTGCCCCAAACGCAAATCTTACCGATGGGGTTTGACTTCAGCCAGACGGGGCTGGAATTGCCCATTAGTTACATGGGCGGAAACGCTACGCAGACGCTGGTTCAGAGCCAGATCCAAGGCCAGGCGCAGGGGCAAGCGCAGGGTCAACAGGGGTTTAACGTAAGTAGTTTTATCACTGGAGATATATAATTCGATGGGTCACATTTACTGTTTTCTTTTACAGCAACAGAATTACTACATGACGCCGCCCTCACAACACAGCGACCATCTGTTGCCAGATAATTTTCCTACCCCCTCGCCCGAAAGTCCGGGGCACTGGTCGTCCAGTTCGCCGCGATCATGCAATTCCGATTGGTCAGAGAACGTCGCCAGTCCCAACACCTTGCCGTATGTAGTGACGTCCACACTGGGGCACCAGGCCAATAAAGGTTCCGACGCTATTTATATATGACGGGGTTATGCGAAATGAAAACGGTGGAGTTGTTTGTTGAACATTTAAATTTTCTAGGGGGTCGATCGGTGGAATGAATGTTTTTGGAACGTTGTTATTATAGTAATCACAGACTCTTTTTTTAAAAGAGAAAATATATAGTTTAGAAGAAAATATTAAATATGTGATCTGATTTAATAATGTTGTTAATGTGTTGAGTGAGAATGTTATCAAGTGACTTTCAACTACGCGCGCCCGCGATTTGTAATTTTTGGTCTCATTTTTAGATCTATTTGTTTTGTAAAAATAGCTTTTAATTTCCGATAATTTTCCACCTTTTACGTTAAGTTAGGAACTGGAAATTTGAGTAAAAGTAATTTGTATACAAAAGCACTAAAAGATTACGAGCTCAAAAAATACATTTTATAAAAGACAAATAATGGAACCGGATTCATGACAATGTTAGAAATGACAATAAAATATTAAGTATTTATTTTTTATATTCGTAAACTATTTTTGAAGAAAAATAAACATAGAGCAAGCCCAACTTTAAAAATTCAGGCTGTACCCTACAAGAAGGAAGGTATTTTTAAACTGAAATCTTAGTTCTGACAATCGAAATGCTTTTTTAAAGCCTTGTGCCTTTTGATACACGTTGTAATATTACTATAATATAGCTAAATTTTAATTATTATAAATTAAAAATATATTTTTTGTAAATATAATTTTAGGTAAATGCAATTTAAGGTAACCGCGTACAGGGTGAACCACTGAAAAAGTTTTACGTATTGGAAACCAAACTACACTAAATTATACAGGGTGTTATGGCAATGACGTATTATATTTAAACCGGCAAATCCCGAGATGAAAATAAATTGAAGAAAAATAACCATAAATGGCGCTTTGAATTATTAAGCGAAATATACACTTTATATGAAATCTCAAAATTTACGTGGCCGCTCCTGAGGACCTTCGCAATCAATAGTTTATTGAGGCAGTCTCGAGGTTCAAAAGAGGTTAGTGCATTATAGGCGATGTTGTCATATTAACACAGAATTCTAAACCAACGTGTTCAGTTTTTTAGAAAAAAAAAACTACAATTTTAAGGTACATACTCTCTTACCTTCGATCTTATTTTAAAATAATCCGTTTTATAATTAAATTCCATAAAAAAATAAAACACAAAAAGTATGTTTTTCAACAGAACCAACAGTAGATATCACACAAATTTGAAATCACATAACAACATTTATTCTTATGAATTATTTCACAACAGAAAAAAAAAACGGGAAATACGACTAACAAAACGTTTAAAATGAGTATACGCCAAGCACGTGGAACCCTCGACAGCGTCATTCCTCTCCCGAGTCTCGAAACATACTGAAGCAACGATAGTGGCGCGCGGCCGGTATGCAAGCAAGGGCGAGACACGCGGTGTGATCTAACAACACTGTTAGTATACTTAAGTGAACCACATTGTTGCTAAGTGAATCCAGATCGAATGGCGCGACAATATGTGGGTACAAAGGGTTTTTTACCTTAGTATTTAGATATTCGATTTTAAAAAAAAGTATGTAGACTCTCTCTAGGACACCCTAGGAGTCACCCATTTAAATATAATAAGTCATTTCCATAACACCCTGTATACAGGATGTCAATTTGAACACTTTCTCCCACCCTGAATATCTTGCAGTAAATAATGTTAAAAATCGGAAAGACCAGGGACTAAGTCACCAGCTAAAATTTTCCAGTTTTGCAACGCCATCTCGTGAAAATTACTACTCAAATAATAAGCTATGGCATTATTAGAAAGATATTTGAGAGATCTTTAAAATGATGCGCCACTGACCCCATTTCCTTTTAAGATTTGAAGGGCAAGAAGTTTTTAAATTGATACCTTGTATTTTCATATCCTGCTGTCAAAAATTGTATTTATCATTTACGTACAATGAGTAATGTGTATATATATTCCCCCCTTCTCAGACACGATTTACCCTGTACCGGTCATGTTTAAGCCAAGACTTTTTGCTTGTAAAAAAGACTTATTTATATATTTTTATAAAGATGTATGAAAAACTACGATATTTTCTATATAATTGATCAAATCAAAATTTAATTTTTTTTTATTAGATTTGTCAAACGGTGAGGACATACACGCACGTACCCTGTGTATGCCGATAGGGTTCCGTACCAGTTGATAACATCGTAAAAGTGGTATTTTTATAAGTATTTGTTACATAATGCGATTAAATATTAGATTCTGGAATACGTAAGCAAAATTTATCAACATTTATTAGTAGCAACGACTGTGATGCGAGTTCTAACAGCTTAAAGATTAACACAAATATTTTTCTAAAATTTAAGATATATGTAACTATTTTTGTAGTGTATTTTAGGTATACCTTTAATAAATACGGAAGAGTTTGTTAAAAATAATTACAAATAGAACAAGCACAAGAATCATAGATTTTAACATATGAAAGGCTCCTCAGGAGCCACACGACGGTATTTTCGTTAGTCCCATAATTCGCTGGCTGCTGGCGTGAGTTTTGTTAGAGTCAACCGAACAAGAACAACTTTAAAAAATAATGGACTTTGTGTAAATATGTTTAACAAACTTCCTAAATAATTTTGCAAATATTTTGAAAAATCCATAAACGCACATTCCGAATTCTTTGGAAATAAATTAAACGTAATGTCTTTCACTAATTTTAAAAACGACGTCCTTAGGTAGGAAGATAAGCTTTAGCGTTGGGTCAGGCACGCCAATGGTTTTGAACAGTTTATGTAATTACAAAGAAGTAAGTACAAAATTTAAGCATTAAAACATGTTCAGAAATTATCCAATTTGACAGTTGGAGAGTTTAAAAATGACAACTTTAGAATAAACCAACCAAGTCTTGTATAAAAATTAAATGGGTATCATAAGTAGTTAGCAAAATATTTTTATTTTTACGAACAGAAAAATGTAATCGGTCAGCCAAAATGGCTACTTGATCAGCAACTTATGGACAGCAAACATTTCTGAATCGGACAGTAATTAATGTCATACTAGAGAGCTCTAAATTATTTTGGTACGCAAATTAAATATAAACTCCTGGGCAAAATTAACGCAACATCATAAATTTCCCATATTTTTGATTTGAATAATTTTTTTTTGCATTGTAAGTTGGTTCCTTGACAATGTCATAGTTTTCGCTGTTTCTGATAAAAATTTAATTTTCGATTTATACTGGGTGTACTAAAAATACTATGTTTTTTTCCGAAAATTCGCATCACCCTGTGGAGTATATTAGCAACCGAAACATATTGCAGTTGACATTAAACGGTAAGTCCATCTTTCCCCAACATTTTATTTTTTGGTTTGCTTTATTATCTCTGTTATTAAAGGAGATACACCGTTTTATAGCTTAACGTAACATGTTTTTATAGACTTTAATATTCAACACATTCATTGTTAAATGTTTTCAAGTAGGTTTCAAGATTAAAACACTCGTCGGGCAACTTGGCATACGAAACGAACGTTTAATAAGCAGTTTCCGAACAGTCTTTATCAGTATGGCGAATTTTATTTGACCTTTGTAACTTTAAAACACAACATCTGCTGACACATCGCTTGCACTGTCAAAAAAAGTCCATAGTCTATTTGAAAACATTTAACAATGAATGTGTTGAATATTAAAGTCTATAAAAACATGTTACGCTATAAAACGGTGTATCTCCTTTAATAACAGAGATAATAAAGCAAACCAAAAAATAAAATGTTGGGGAAAGATGGACCTACCGTTTAATGTCAACTGCAATATGTTTCGGTTGCTAATATACTCCACAGGGTGATGCTAATTTTCGGAAAAAACATTGCATTTTTAGTACACCCAGTATAAATCGAAAATTAAATTATTTTCAGAACAAGTGTTTCAGCCCGATTTTTATTTATTGCAAGCAAAATCTTTTTATGCTGATCAAATGATTTAATGGCTATTTTTTGCTGCGAACCAATTTTAATAATGGCAAACCATTTAATTACTTCTCTAATTAAATTCATATATGATGATGATTCATTTCTTCGACATCTACTTTTTGTGAACTCTTTCTTGTCAAAAATATTGAACAAAAAGTCTCAGAGTTAGTTGATTATATGGGAAACCACTTGTCATATGAACAGGGCCGGATTAACCCTTCTTGCCGCCCTTGGGCAGTAGTGAATCTCTAGTAATGTTGATTTCTCACGAATTTCATTATATTCCAGCTTATCAAATTGAATGATTGCAAAGAATTCGAACAAACCCAATATTCGCCGCCCTGGGTAATTGCCCATGGTTTATATCTGACACCTGTGTATGATTATATAGCTTCCTATCCAAGGAACGACGCCTTGTTGATATAAAAAGTACATAAGTAATTTCTCTATTTTTGATAGGTAATGTATTGTGTAGATAGAAACAAGTTTCTAATGAATAAAAATCAGCCAATATTTAGGATTGCTACTGTTATTACTCCAAATAAGGAAAAAAATCAATGAAAAGTTAAGAAAAAATTCATTTTGAGCTTCTAAATAAGTATATTTATGTAACATAATTTTTGAAAATAAACCTGTATAAAAGGTATTTAAAAATTGTTCCACAAATATCAGCTGATTTTTCAGAATGTCCTATTTTGTATAAAGTACTGATTAGAACCTACGACTATAGTATTTTTAGTTAGGTTTTTCGTTAGCGGTCTAATTGAACGCGTTTCAGTTATGACTTTTTACTTTATTTTTAAGGTATTTTTTCTGTGTCCGTACATCAAAAATGCATTTTTTGGTAGACTTCAATAGATACATTTGTTAACATTATCGAACAAACATGGGTTGTGTGAAAATCAAAAGTTTTTTAAATCTCAATTCGATACTGAACTCGAGCACAATTTAGCAGAATTTCTGTCAAAAATAGTTTTATTGATGTACAGATGTAGGAAATCCAAAGTTCAATCACTTGAAAGAACAATGCTTTGTATTATATTATTTTAAATAAAGACATTTTTATAGTACTTTATCTTTTTATTACACAGTGGGGAAGCTGAAGACTCGAAAATTGGTGTAAAAATTTGAGAAAGCTCCTTTTCACTAAAAATTAAGTTTTGTACAGCTACTCTTTACCTAAAATATCAACCCCTACCGAACTGTGGCGAAATCTACCTTTAGTTTTGATTTTATAAACTAGAAAAATAAGATTCAAATATGTACTTACCAAAGGGAAAGGCATCAAGCAAGTTTCTACCGGTATGATGTGTCCAAGTAGGGCTGTAGTAGCGACCTAATATAAAATTGAAAGCAATAAGAACAATAAACTCTGGTTTGCCACATTTTCTAGCTTTTTTTCACCAAATCTTTCCAAATGAAACTTTTTTAAAAACTTGCATAATGACGCCATCATCATAACATTCATAACGCATAGCGCCATTTCACAGCGACCTCTTATGGAACAACGAGAATAAATATGAATAGCGTTTTTCATATCCAAATCCTAAGAAAAGAAAAGCCCCGAACTCTTGACAGCCAACCTAACCTAAAAAGGTGTGAACATAACCCTACAAATTACCGATACAAAGTAACCCACATAAATTCGTAATCCAATTTTTAAATTACTATGCCTTAAAGACTGATAGAAGAATGTCGAAATTCATACTCCGCCTTCCAAGACGCAGAATATCATTTTTCGTCATACCCTCGCTTCTCGTCTCTCTCATTTTCATTATTTACCAAATAACCATTTTTTATCAGCTAAGCACTGCGCTTCCTAGCCAAACTACCAAAGGATCAATTAGAGAGAAGCTGGTAAGAGGTACACACATTCAGGAAAAACGATTTTACACTCCCAAAGATGGAAAATTCGCTTGCATTAGAAGTGGAGAAATTATCGACTACAGTAAGGTCAACGATGATTACTGTGATTGTGCAGACAGTAGTGATGAACCTGGAACAAACGCTTGTCCCGATGGTAAGTCTAAGAAATGTATTTGTTGATTATAACTGGCATCAAAAGTCTGCAGATAGCTAGACTATTCTGAGCACATGATGACCATAATCATTATAAAACGCACAAGTGTTTCTGATAAGTACTACTTTATTAGGCTAGGTACGTTTTTAAACTATTATTCATACATATATTTTCATAATAACTCTGTTTTAAGGTACTTTCCATTGTACAAAAACATCAGTAAACAAGAAATATCCCAAAATGGTACCAAGTAGTAAAGTAAATGATGGCATATGCGACTGCTGCGACGGTTCAGAAGAATTTAGCAATAATGTCTTGAAGTTGTTTGCAAGTAAGTGGAAATTTAATTTTTGTAATATCTACATCTATTTAGTTATGCGTAATGTAATAACCTAAGAACCAAGCTAAAAAATAATTAGTTTTAAAGAATTAAATTTTTTTTCTTTAGGAAATCTACAAAAAAGCAGTGGACAATTCTTGGTACCATGTCCCGATATGTGTTAAGAATGTTGTGTAAAGTGCCTAGAACCAAACCCTATGTTAGTGAAAAAATAACCGATATCCGACTTTCTTTATATAATTTTTTATATGTATGTGATAATAGGCCTAAACTTATAAATATAGAAAAATTTATATTATGTGTTCCCATTGTGTAGTTTTTTTCTATCAAAAATATCGCAGGAAGCGTTCAAATAAGTTTTAAAATTGTTACATTGAGTCGGGCATCTTTGAGGTGGTAAAAAGGTTACAAAGATTTAGGATGTTTACAATTCAAGGAATTAAGAGTGTGGTGGAGCTGCTAAAACAAAGCTAAACAGTAAAATAATTATATTTTCAATGCACTTAGTTAATAGTTAGTATATTTACACTTCTCTTAATCCTAGAGCACCACAGAAGTTTTTTCTTCGTTCAAAAATAACAGCAATTGACTAGATTAGAACAGGTAAAACGTAGGCATTATATTTTACATAACAAATATTTTAATTTGATCAGATAATTATTTCTTACACAACGTGTTTCTTTATTTATTATTAAAAATATTTGAAGTACTTCGAGAATAGTTGAAGGACAGCCCGAGTCAACCTTCATGTGTACATTATACATTCGTCATGTTTTTGGCGTGCATGAAGTCTTGAATATAAAGTTATTAATAAGGAAATAAAGGGTCAAATTTTTGAGCACCAGAAAATATTAAAAAAAGTTTCTAGAATCGATGCACTAAAAGCGAAAATAAAAGAAACCGGGATACAAATTAAAGCTTCTGTACAAAATGTTGACAGTACTGACTTCTGACATATGTGTATGATCAAATAACAAAATTCCAAGGAATACAAACGACACCGTCCGATAAGACCGAATAATAAGTAGAAACATTGAGATGCAATTCTTTGGTAAAACTCTTTAATTCGCTTTTATTTTCAAGCAGTTTTCGGCAACATTTTATCATAATTTCCGGATATATGTTATCGTCTTTGATGAGGCTCGCCAGCTCAAGTTCAGCGATACATCGGTTGTGAAGCGATCTTTCCGTGACTTTATCTCGTTTGTAGTCTTCTATTTTTCGATCGGCCTCTTGTAGGTTTGAAGATATGAAGCCTATTAGGAGACGGCCTAGAAGTAAAATAGCCTAAAGAAAAATATTAGGAACAAGTATACAACGTGAACAAGATAAGGAGGCCCAGTACAGGGATCTCGGAAACCGTAAGAGATACGAAGTCGGTTAAATGGGGGTAAAGTTGCGCATTTACGTGCCTAATAATATGCCGTTTAGAAAGTTTTAAAATTCCGAGTATTTCCGGAGATATCCGTGTTTTTTTGAGATCGAATTCTAAAGTAAATTGCACTTTTGCATTGCCACTTTTTCCGCTCTATCTAACAGCGTTAATTGTTTTGTAATCTGACGAGTCGTCTTCGAAGGACCATTATCAACTTTCTTTTTTTAAATACGGTCCTACGGTTAGATAGAGTGGAAAAAGTGGAAATGCAAAAGTGCAATTTAGTTTAGAATTATATCTCAAAAAAAAAAACCACCCAAGCAACACAAAATCGTCTATTAAACGTTTATTTTTTGTATATACCACTAGTATATTTTTGGTTAATAGTTGACCTTTAATATAGGTTAAAATGTCCGCCTAATATAAGTCTATGCATATTATAGTAGTACACGTATTATTAAGGTTTACAATATACGTTTATATATATAAACATTCAGCAGTAAAATCTATGTTTCTGGAAAATGTAAAAATATAATATACATTATACCTAAATTTAACGTTTATGCAATAGGTTTAAAAAGTATAAACGGAATACGTTTATATATATTATAATTTTGAAGTTAAAATGGTCTCGTTATTTACGTTAAAGAACAAGACAAAATAGACCATTTGCCGACGTATACGAAACACGTTTATTAGTTTTCTTTGTAATACGTTTATATTTATAATAATTTAGACGTTAATATGGTCTCATTATATACGTTAAAGAACAAGACAAAATATACCAATTATTGACGTATATGAAGCACGTTTATTAGTTTTCTTTGTAATACGTTTATTTTAATTTCATCTGGGTATAATAGGGTATCTGCAGTTCAAAATGATTCATAAAAAAACTGTCTTTTTGTAAATTACTTTCGATATTTTCAATTATATTAGTTATTCATATTGTTTTATTATAAAGTCATAAACTATTTTTTATATATTTTTTTGTTGAGATTGAGATTTGTAAGATTAGCATTTATTGTGGCCAACCCTTCAGTCGTAGGATCCAAACGACAAAAGCTTTGTTTATAATTATTTATTATTGTTTTTTTAAAAACATAAATTTTAATTAGTTTTTACAATTATTGGTGTGTCTTTGTTTGGCCAATTTTAGCCAATCTTGGCAGGCTTGTCCAATCGCTTTGTCCGTTACTTCCCCGACCAGTGCAGTTCCTCCCATCTGCTCCTTCCCTTGGAAGGAAATCTTGGCTGCCTCTGTGAAAAAATGTAAAACAAAGAGTTACTAAAAGTATGTCTATTTATAAATGGATGGATTGGAAATATCAAAACTATGGTCATGTCTAAAATTGATGAGCTATAATAATATGTTCAAAAATTCAAGTCTCTAGCTCAGTTAGTTCAAAATACTATTTTAAACATCATAAGTGCTAGCTAAAATACTATACATCAATTTACACGCCTCCTTGACGTCCGGTTCTGAGCTTTGTTTAGAAAGTTCAAGTGTCTATCTAGCTCAGCAAACAATTTAAAATCAATTAAAAAATTCCACCAGAACACACCCACCCTCACGCATACATACATACAAATATATACAGGGTGCTACAAATTCGAGTGCATGCATGGGGATCTCGGTTACTATAAGACAAACAGGGTCAGTTAAATTAAGTTGAACATTTTGGTGCTCAACAAAATGCAACTTCGAGAATTGAAAAATTCCGCGTACTTCCGGAGATATTCGAAAAAAAACGAAACGCAAAAACCATTTTATTGGTTCCCGAGCTGATTTTAAAAGAAATTTCAAAATAAATAACACTTTGTCAGTGCCACTTTTTCTCCTCTATAAGCCTGTGTTATCAAATTGAAAATCTGACTTTCGTTTTTGGGCGGTTATCATCTACTTTATTTTTTTAAATACGCTCCTGGATTTTTTTTATCTTATTTTTGGTTACCTTTTAACTTCCTTAAGGCAATAAGGTGTCGCAACCATCCAAATAAATTATTAGTTTTATGAAATAACACCTTAAAATGTATGAATATTCCATCTCGCTCTAACACAAAGTTTTATTTATAACTTCATCTTTATTTAACATAATTATTCTTATGGAATTAGAATAGTCAAGTAATTATGTTGTTAAAAAAACATTTGTCACCCCAAAAAAAATTATAAATAAAAATTTTTACATCAATTTCGGCGCAAGTGTTCGAAGATATTACCAGATGTTCATACAGTCGTTTATTTTTGTAAAATTTTTTAACTGCTCTGTAAACGCAGCTTCTATTTAAGGTTTTTTTAAAACAATTTAATTACTTGACTATCTTATTTCCATAAGAATAATAGATATGTTGAATAAAGATGGATTTATGAATAAAACATTGTGTTAGACAGAGATGCGTGATTCAAAAATTTTAAGGTGTTATTACATAAACCTTATAATTCTTTTTATATACAAAGCTACTTGATAAAAATATGGTAAAAATATATAGAACACTTACCATTAAGTGCTTTGTATATCAGTGTTTCCTTAAAGGAATGCTTTTTCTTGAGTCCTGGGGATTTTGGGGCACTACCAGCCCAGTTAAAGGCCATCCCCACTTTATTTGATATGACAAATTTTAACATATTCATTACTGCATTCCTGATGGTAGATCCACCAATGGATGCTAGTCGGGTCCTCTAAAAAATAATTTATATTTCAGAGTTGTTCCTAAGTATTCTAATCTAAACTAACCATGTAAATAAAGTTGTGAGGAGTTTCTAGCCACTCCTCCATAGTAGCAAAATCTCTTTTGCGACCTACTGGAAAGTCCGGTACATTGGGTGGACATTGCAAGGCTTGTACATTTTTGACCTGTAATGTTTGCCAAATTTGTGTGAGTAGGGTTGATTGCTGTTCCTGAACCATCTTAATTCTTGCCAGATCTTGTAACACGTTTTGTTGC
Source organism: Barypeithes pellucidus (assembly GCA_963991005.1). Classification (NCBI taxonomy): domain Eukaryota; kingdom Metazoa; phylum Arthropoda; class Insecta; order Coleoptera; family Curculionidae; genus Barypeithes; species Barypeithes pellucidus. Next base: position 11,403,849 of record OZ022565.1, on the reverse strand, counting down.
CATTGGTTTAGGCTCTGAGTATTTGACGCTAAGTCGATACTCGAACCTATGGATGATGTCGAACAGCCCCTTATGGTCGTAGCCGTAAAGGGAGATTCTGAAGAATTATGTGCCGGACTCTTAAATCGCTTTGAAGAATGCGTTGAGACTTGCATTTCGTTAAATGTTTCGAGGGTTCGTTTTTCAGCTAAATCATTACTAAAAAAAAAATATCGAGTAAGTACAGACAGTTTAAAAAAATCTGTAATATTTAAACTTATTCTTGAAGGAAAAATTAATTTCAAGAAGTTATGTTTTATCATTTAATATACTAGGAAAATCTTGTTTCTTACTTTTTTGATTGATTTTGTTTATATTTTAAATTATTATTCTCCTGTAACAGATCTTCATCACTGCTGCTACTGAAATTGATAACTGTATTGACTTTTTTAAAAATATTTTTGGCCGGTGGACTTTTTTGGTCTTCTGAACCAGATGAATATTCGTCATTGTCATTCTTATTAAACTTTGTCCATTTCTTAGATAATTTCCTTTTTTTTTGCAGGCTTTGTGAATCATTATTGGCATATTTTTCTGATGCGCTATTTTCGCTATTCTGAATAATCTCATCTGTAAAACTGTGAGTACTCGCTACGTTCGGAATGTCTAAATCTTGCTTTTCCAATTCACTTGTACTTGTACTACTTTCGGCCAGTATAAGCTGCAATAAAATGTTTGCTTGGGAATATGTTTCTGAAAATTATAAGAAAAAATTGAAACATTTAAGAAAAATATATTATTTGAACAGAAATTACCAGCAGTATTGTGTACTTTTCGAATGGGGTATTCAGTCCATGTATCTTTAGGTGGAGTTACCTCTTCAACCATTGTCTGAATATGTTTTTGAGAATTTACATTTTTTGGCCAAAAGCACGATTTTTTGTCATCGGAGAGCCAAATTAGAGGAACAACGAAAAATTCCTTTTTATTATTATTAAACTCGACAATAGCAAACATGTTGCACTTTCTTTACTTTAAAAATATCAAGAATGCTGAAATATACGCACTATTAATATTTAAATCAAAAAATTTGTTAACCTTCTTCGATTAACTTGACATTGTTTAGAGAAGATTTAAGGTAGGTCTTAAACAAAATTTACTCATTTTCTTTAAAATGTGTGCAAATACAGAATTTGATCAAGGTAGAGCGCGACTGTAATGTAATGTACAACGAAATGTTAAAAATATTTATTTTTTTTATTAAAATAGGCGAATTATAGCGGAAGGTACCATTGCGCCCAAAAAAAACTGGGACAAGAAATTTTATTTCTATCTCCCTGCCTATTACAAATTTTTTGCTTTGATATTTAAATGTAATTTTGACAGGTATATTAATTATCAAGGTGAAATTCTGACAGTTATAAAACTAACACAATAATATTAATTTCCACGGCAACAGTAATATAATAATATATTATGTTAATTATTATAGTCTAAGAGCTAGAATATAAAGAAAATTTTGTTGTCCCAGTTTTTTTTTGGGCGCAATGGTACATCTTTAAGCCGTTGCTGATCACTCATAGCGATTATACTATTTTAATTCGTGTATGACGGGAATAACGACAAAGCCGTTCTTATGTGGCAATGCTACAAATTTATGTTTGATATCGTTTGCCAGGATTATATTGTGCGAAGAAAGTCCATATGTATAGTAAATACCCAGAGCCGATGATAAAATTGGATACGTATAAAAATTTTCTTTATATTTAAAATATTGACCAGTGCATTTATAGATCCCATTGATCATAAAAATTTTTTTGATTACAAAAATTTGGTTATTCACTGCCACAATATTATCTGGAGTTTGGATGGAAATGGTAAATTTTGTTGTCAAAATTAACTTTTTACAAAAAAATGAGTCGTTACTATTTTTATTCTTTATTCCACAAGGGATAAAACTGCTACGTTGTTTATTACCTTGTAAAGATTTATTTATAATCTTGGATAATTCAATACTTCTATTATGGATCTGAGAAAGTGGTAAATTTTTTCCCCTGATGCTTCTTTTTATTTTACCTAAGTGATTTTCGAAGCGAAAACAACTGAATTCTTCTAAAGCACCATATAACGAAACATCATCACATATATGTAATAAGCTGTGAACATTGTAAACAATAAAGAACTTGTCATACACTTCTGGGCATTTAGTGACAAATTTTCTTATACATTTTTTAGCTACGTTAAAAAAAATTTTTATTAGGTTTCTGCTACTTAACACGTAAATGCCAACATGTAATAATAAAAAATGTTTATATCTAACAGAGTGAAGACTACTTCGCATTACCAAAATACCGCAGTATAACAAGAAAAAACGAAATTCTACCGCTTTCCAGCGTTTGACATCGTTAAAGGTACGAATTTTTCTCCCAAATTCACTAGGAATATATTTTTTGAAAGAATTTAAGTTTTCATTTATGCAAGCAATAATTGTTTTTGATAACTTAAATGGTCGTTTCCCTTCTAACCAGTAATTTATTAATCTTTTCATCACACCCAAATAGATAAGGTGCATTGGATCCAGGACGAAGCTAGAAACTAGACCTACACCTAGCTTAAGGAGGGGTGATTGACCCTTTATGTGATCTCCAGAAATATTTAAAAAATCTTCATCCAATCTAAAATTTGTATATAAATCGGTTGGATAATATCTTCTTTTATTTTCTCTACAATAAACACTAACTATATTACATCTTTCACATCCTTCCTTACCATTGTGGCCAACAATTCGCTTTAAATATGCCCTGGCAGGAGCATCACAACAAAAAGCTTCTAGCTTTATTTTAAAATGTTTATTTTTATAAAGTATACCATCTGCTATTAATGCTTGGCACTCGTTTACAAATGGCTTTAAAAAATCTTCCAACGTAGTAGGCTTACCCCTGCCACAAAAAATGGCGATAACGGAGACCGAACTATTGTTGAAATTTTTGCAGTGCAATAGTATAGGCCAAAACTCTACTAAACTACTATTGTAAATTGGTATTCCATCAACATTGATATATAAACGTAGTTCGTTACTAAGATCTTCGTAACGTTCATCTGCCAATTTTGCCATTAAATTACTTTTAACACCAAAATATACCATATTGCCGTTAACCAACTTATCAGAAATAACCTTATTTCGAGGCGTTCCAAGAAGTGTTCTTGCATCATTTTTTAAAAATGGATATTTAGGCTTAATTAGATTAATTATTTCATTTAAACACCGGTGTGTAACCAAATTACGTGTGGCCCAAATCTTTAAATTTTGCTTGAATTCAGTCTGTTCAGAAAGTTTGAAATCTTCGTTATCAACATTATTATAATTTGCATTTGATATAATAGTATCGGGTTGAATTCTTGGATAGGTCTCCAAAACCAAAGTAGGCATTTCATTGTTGAAAGTTACAGGAGAAGTATTAGGTATTAATAAATTAAGATTATCGTGGGTAGAGTTTGTTAGAAAAGTTTCGTTAGAAATAGTGTTAGACACATATATTTCAGCATTATTTGTTGGATTATTTCCTAGTGCAATTTTTTTCTTTGTTTTTTGAACAGAGACAGCAATTTTTCGTCTAAGATGTCTTTTAGAAACTAATTTTGGCATTATCAGAATTGAATCTATTAATCCTTATCACCTAAAACTAAACAAACAAACATTAGAAAATATTAATTATATGCATGCATGTAATTGTGTACACTGAAATCAATATTCTAACCACACCATTGGAATCTCGGGAAGTCAGGGTGTCCGCTAATTAATGGTACATAGAAAAAACGCCCTACATAAAAATGTTAGGATTTACTTTTTTTTATTTAATTTTTTTGCTTTGTTCTAGTACATAGAGAAAAAGAAAAATCGCCATCTAGAGATTGTAAAAGGTACATGAAGTTATTATTTCAATTTTTTTCCTTATCGATGTATATGTTCGTAGCTCGAAGATATGTAATATATATAAATATATATGTAAATTTACGGGCTTATAATGTACGTCTATTAACAGTATACCATAAACGTATAATATACTAACCTAACCTCAAATACATACCCAGAATAAATAGATTTGTTCAGAAACATGTGGAATAAAATAAAATCTGATTTTTGATAATAATGTAATCCTAATAATCGGTAAATAAAAGGTAATTTAAAGAGCAGTGTGTATCAAGTACTAATCATTGTCAATTTCAATGTTTTTTTACATATTCTTTTACGTAAATAATTTACGTAAATATAAAGGCTTATAATGTACGTCTATTAACAGTATACCATAAACGCATAATATACCAACCTAACCTTAAATACAACCCAAAATAAATTTGTTCAGAAACATGCGGAATAAAATAAAATCTGATTTTGATCATAATGTAATCCTAATAATCGGTAAATAAAAGGTCATTTAAAGAGTAATAATCGTCGTCAAAAATATTGCATCGCACGATACAAGCAGCATTTTAATATTTTAACTAAAGCTAGGTACTTGTCTAAGAACTAAAAAATTAAAACCAAACTTACTTGAGCAGCCTGCAGTCCAGTCGATCACAAACACAATCCAATCACTATTCACAATGCAAGTAAATAATGCTAATATAATAAAAATATCCATAAAACACTCAAACGATAGTAGGCGGCCATTAATAAACCGGAAACGAACAATGCAAATTTAATAAATGCAATGCTCAATGCATGCGCTTCGTTTACGTCACACTATTCCAAAACGCTTATTGGCTGAAGCAATCGGTAATAATTACGAGTGTACGAGTAATGCCGAAACACACAGCGGCAATTCGGTGAAAACTTTTGTCTATTATGATGGTTAATTATTGGCATAAGTGGGACATTTATTTTACGAAAAATATTGACAACTTTATACTTTATTTTTATATGTATAGGTAGACGAGAACAAATATTAGATAGCGCGGGTACTATAATAAAAATATACATTTATATCGAACTTAGAATTTTGTAAAGTGTATAATATCTATGCATTGTAAAAATATACCTAAATTAAAAAACTAATATAATCATAAAATGGTACTTATATCATATAAGTACGTATATTTCTGGTATTTTCAGACGATTAAATGTGAACTATTTCTGTTGAGGATAATATTAATTCCTGATCCCCATTGGCTTTATAAACATTATTTATTGAGTTTTACTTATAATAACTGTGTCAATGGGCTATTATTATAAAAATAAAAAAGCAGCTGCATTAATGATAAAAAATAGTACCTATATGATATACGTAGAATTTATGTTTGCAAAATGTACGTTGTCAATAAACGCTTAATCCACGTTAATTAAATATACAAAAACCAAAAAATATACAAAAAATGGTTGAATATAAATAGTACCTATATGATATACGTAGAATTTATGTTTGCAAAATGTACGTTGTCAATAAACGCTTAATCCACGTTAATTAAATATACAAAAACCAAAAAATATACAAAAAATGGTTGAATATAAATAGTACCTATATGATATACGTAGAATTTATGTTTGCAAAATGTACGTTGTCAATAGACGCTTAATCCACGTTAATTAAATATACAAAAACCAAAAAATATACAAAAAATGGTTGAATATACGTTTATTAAACGATAATATAGATTTGCGTGTTGCTTGGGCAGGAAAACCATGAAACGATTTTTCAGAATTTCGGTTTGTTAAGAAACATCCTATATAGTGTATGTACCTGGAATAGAAGAGGGCACTATAAACTGCCCCGTGGGTGAAACCATAAGGGGGCCAGCTTCACTCTCGACTACGATTTCGTATTTTTCTAAAGTCTTAGGCCAACCGGTTGGGTACCTGTTGCATCCCAAGAAATCACTTACTGCAGTGGTGAGATTTTTTAAGTTTTTTTCATATTCGCCTACTTTTACTTCTTGCATAAATTTTCTTCTTCCCACCTATGATAAAAGAAAGTCATAACATATTTTCGTTAAATAGTTTTACTACTTACAATTACTACAAGGGCAAAGATCAAAAATTATGACTAAAATGTATACAGGGTGTCCGGGAACATGTGGGAAATCTCCCGGATATGAAGAATACACGTGAAAAGAATACTATAGGTCCATATAAACTTCTTTCGTATCGGCCTCCTCTTCGGAGATATGGGCTCCCAAAGAGCACCAATGGAATCAAGTTTTTTACACATAATTATTGAACCACCTGGTATATTTCAATTATTTTTTAATATGATGTATACCAGATAAGACCCGTCAAATTACTACCCAAGAAACTGTTGTGAATTACTCACAGCTGCAGGGACGGACTAGCTGTAACACTCATGGGCCCATTTTTTTTACGCCCTGTATGATGAGAACTTTGGACAATGTTTTTTACATACCTTTAACAATTGGCTAAAAATTAAGTACTCTTCATTCATATCGCTAATCCTAACAGTTTTCGAGAAAACGTCATTTTATTTACACTGAGTCCCCTAACTGCTCATGGGCTAAATATGAAAAAGCGGAATCTTGAAGGTTGAACATTGGATCGGAACAAAGATGTATCTTTTATTGAATTACCCGAAGCACATGATATGTATATGAAATGCCGTTTTTTCGAAAACGGGTAGGATTAGCGACATGAATGAAGAGTACTTAATTTTTAGCCAATAGTTAAAGGTATGTAAAAAACATTGTCCAAAGTTCTCATCATACAGGGCGTAAAAAAAATGGGCCCATGAGTGTTACAGCTAGTCCGTCCCTGCAGCTGTGAGTAATTCACAACAGTTTCTTGGGTAGTAATTTGACGGGTCTTATCTGGTATACATCATATTAAAAAATAATTGAAATATACCAGGTGGTTCAATAATTATGTGTAAAAAACTTGATTCCATTGGTGCTCTTTGGGAGCCCATATCTCCGAAGAGGAGGCCGATACGAAAGAAGTTTATATGAACCTATAGTATTCTTTTCACGTGTTTTCTTCATATCCGGGAGATTTCCCACATGTTCCCGGACACCCTGTATAATATTTTATTACACAATGTATGTACGTTTGTCTGTACCTACTTGAATATTCCTTAAGACGTGTGTGAGGGACTTTTCATAAAATGGCACCCGCTTTAATGCCGCCTCGTGCTTTGTTATATTTTTAATAAAGTCCAACCAATTGTGGCGGACTTCTCCACTAAACAACATAATGTGACCGTCGAGACTTATTCCAGTAAAGTAAGAGAATATTAAAACGTGGTCTTCTAAATTTTTCATATGTTGTGGATGCTGGTCCATCAAAGATTTTAGAGATAAAAGACAACCTAGATAAGAAAATAGGTACAATATTTCTTACTTAACTTATAACCTTAAATGCAGTACCTTTAAATCAAATCTAATTTCTCAGTTAAAATTATACAGACCAACACCAAAAGTAAAAGCAAATAACATGGTAGGTATACGATTCTTTGATAAAACTAGAATTTTTTTTAATTAAAAATATGCATAAACTTACCTCTAAAATGTGTACTGTTCCATCCACAATCCCATCTTATATCTTTCAAACCAGAGTGTTCAATCATCTCTTCTTTCAGTCTTTTAATTTCTTCTCTCGAAGCAAATCCACTTTTGCATTTTTTCAAGGCATCTTTAAAATTATGTTGCAACCAATTTTTCAATCTAAAATTTGAAAATGAGGCACAAGGGACTCGTTAGAACTTATAATTTAAACAAATAGCTATAGATACCTAACATTTTCCTTCACTTCTTTAATTTTTTGCCTCATAGCAAACGTTCCAAAAATTGGATGATTCTGGTCCATTTTCGTAAAATCAAATTCATTTTTGTATCTCATTTTGATGTAGGGATCGTCATCTCCCGAAGTTTTACTTTTTAGTTGAGCACTATTATTAAGGTAGTGTTGTAAGTGGCTTGTAGGTAGATCACATGATTTTAGTATATTTATAATGGTTGCACCTATATCTTTGTCCTTTAGGTATATTCTAATTAATCGTACAGCTTCATTTTGTTGATTTCTTAAAAATAAATAATAATAATATAGATTCAAACAACCGAACAAACCCAGTAAGGAATTATGATATAAAAAAATTATCAGTAGCATAATACGTACCTATTTTTTACATAGAAAGATAGCGTTAAGGGATGTAGATACTTGGAACTCTGTAACGATTGAAGTACCGAGCTTAGCTGTTGAAGGGATGTTTCGTTAACAGCCCTTTCCTTTGGATGTTGACCAAAAAGGTCTGGGTGTACAGAGAAGTAAAATGGTCTTAGAGCCGTAGACACCTCTGTAAATAATAGTATGATTAACTGAGCCTTTAGTTAATGTTACAGTACATACCGGTAGCTGTGAGATTTCTAATGAATACAAATATATTTCGATTTACTGAACATAAATTACTTTTTCGTAGCATTTTTATAGTACTTTTCACACTGAAAAACAACGAATAGTTATCTGAAAAATTTGTAAACACACTACAGGTTATGTAATATTTTTCTGTCACTGAGACATTTTTCAAAATTCCTGAAATAGTCCTCCATGCAAGAAAGAGATAGTCGTATCAGGAGAACAGAAACTTTTAGATGATGAATCTCAAAACCATAGGCAGGTTTCCAAATTTTAGTATATGTCGAATAGAAACCGTGTCTTATCCGAGCTTAAAATGTTTCCCCTTCCCAATTTTCGGGAAAATAAAACATCATAAAACGACGCCATCTGAGAATGACGTTTATAAACGCCAGTAATGTCGTTAATTTTCAAAATAAATGCATGAAAAAATGCATATTTTAGGTTTAGAAACTCACAGAAAATTAAAATTTTAATAATTTTAAAGAAATATGGACTGAGTGTAAGTGATAATAACACGCGGCGAGGTGTGTTTTTGTGATAATCGCGATTTTTTTCCGTGTGAAATTGGCGGGAGTCACGAACGCCAGGTTGTGGTAATGGCCGATAAGTTTTCTGTTCATATCAATGAACCCTGAAATATTAATTTTCCAGGGCATGTAAGTTCTTTATTGGCTTTATCTTTGATTTTATGGAATTTTCTTTGCATTTAAAAGGATAAAAACACTGAAAAACACCGAAAATATGCGTAAAGTGGTTTATCAAAAAATTACGGGTGTGATCAACTAGCGATGCTGTGGGAATTTTTTTGTTTGTATAAACCACACAAAGTCCTTTTATATTTAATATTGCAGTGATTTGTTCGGGCCTTTTTTAATTTTTTTGCTACATTTGTTAAATATGATTAAGGGTAAAATATATAGCTTTATCTCTGACCTATTGGTGACATACTACACTTGGGGTACCTTAATTTTTCACAAATATGTTTAATCTAGAATAGCTAACATTGCTTTCCAATGTTAAGCGATAAAATTGAAGCTCCATATTGCCCTTAAACTAAAAATGCATTCAGTGGTATTCTGTTTCACCTTGCCCAGATCATTTTTCCATCCATCCAATATTTTTTAATCTGTGGAAACAAATAATAAATAAAGTATATATTATTATTACTAAAACTGCTTGTTTTAATTTTGCTAGAAATGGTATAATATTCATATTCCCAGTTACTGACAAGGCCACGGCCTGTCTGGATGCAAAAATAAATATTTAAATTGAAAATTTGAATTTGCAAATCAGAGTTTAGTAATCAAACTTTAAAAAGAAGGACACACTTAGAATAACGCATATAGCATATGAATAAAACCTCTTTTCTTTTGTCTGTTTGAATATATGAACAGTTGTTGGAAGTGGAAACCTGTATTATTTTCTACTGGGTTTAACATCTTATATGGCAAATGCATTGTTTAATTAATTTTAACAATATAATATTTTATTCTATTTTAGACCCCAAAACAGTTTTGTAAATTCAACTCAATATCAAGGATGACTTCAGTGCAGAAGAACCAAAGCCACTTTGGTCCTAAGAAGCAGACTTTACATCAAGAGGAAAAAGTTACTCCTGATAGTACTACACATGCTGAAAAGAATGTGTTTGATTTCAGCAAGGGACAGGATGTATTGGCTAAACAGAAAGATGGAAGGTAACAAACAAAATACAGTAAACGATAGTTTTCTATTATAGTTTTGCTTATAAACATTTAGAAATCCAGATTGTTGCAGTGTTAATTTGATTAATGATTTAGATATTACTTTGGTACAATAGTGGAAGTAGACGTTACTAGGGAACAATGCTTGGTAAAATACGGAGACAACACCCAAAACTGGTCTAACTTCAAGGATTTAACAAAACTTAGCACAGGTATGTGTACGATTTCAACTTACAACGGATGTATCAAGAAAAAGCTACGATTCAATACGTCAAAGTAAACTTACATACTGCATTGTAGGTTTAGAACAAGAAGACTTGCTCTGTGTGATTTGTAAAAAATCATCGCCGAAAAACGAGAAAGTCATAAGTGTTTGTGACAGGTGTGGAAGGGGTTATCACAAGAAATGTCATCAACCTGATATATCCAATCAAAGAGAAGGTAAATGTACAGTTGAACCATGGAAAAATGAATGTGTGTCATTAACTGCAATGACAATTGAAGAAAAAGTTGTCTGTTGTATTCTTTTTCATTAACTGATAAAAAAGCACTTCTTTGACATTCATGTAAAGTTATGAGGCATTCATTCCTTCCCTGGTCCAACTGTATTTAATTTTAAATAGACAGGGTCTAATCTTATCTTCTTGAAGTTGACTGTACCATAAAACAACCTGCAGGAAGTAAATTCCTTTATGGTTTTAGATTCTGCATGGATGTGTAAACGATGTACAGACAGTGATCCAAACAGACTGAGAAAAAGCGACTCTAAACCTCCTTTTAGAAGGGATTCTAGGAATTCTACAGGTTCCAGTACACAGGAAATCATGCCTTCATCTACTACACCAAAAGTATTACCTTATGAGGTTTGTGAAATAATATATGAATTAATTAACATATTTTTGTTATTAATTTATCTCTCTTTATGTTGTATTTGTATTAATTGATCTTCGAGCAAAGTGGATAAGAATCTGAGGGATATTTTTTTTAGTTAAGTTCACTTAATTGGGATACATATCACCGAGTCAACAATGAACAAATATATTGTTATTGTGGAGGAAATGGAGAATGGTATAGACAGATGCTGCAGTGCGGGCGCTGCAAACAATGGTTCCATGAAAAGTGCATAGATAACTTACAGTATCCTATATACTGTGGAGACAGGTTAATACCAAACATAATTGTAATAACTCTTGAATTTTTCGTAAACTGAATACTTTTTCCAGGTTTTATGTATTTGTCTGTGCGATATGTAATCACGGTAAGGAATTCGCGAGAAGATTAGAAATGAAATGGGTAGATTTAGTTCATTTGATGCTATTCAATCTGACCGTACACCATTGCAAAAAGTATTATGATTTGGACACAGTTGTGATACCGTATATTAGTGATAACTGGCACGCCTTACAGCTAGCACCAAAGGTAACGAGCCGAGTCGCATTGAGAAAGAGAAATTATTTAAAATATTTTTTTTTTAGATGGCCAATGTTACGAAAGCCGAACGGCGAGATAATATCCTTTCCATATTGACGAACAACAGAAATCGCTTCAAATGCGGGAGAGAGATCAAAAAGCGCACCACAATTTGGGGATTGAGGGTGAGGTTACCCCCGCCGGCGCCCTGCGTCGTTTTACCTCCCCCCAACAGGAGGATAACGGAGGGGGAGTTGAGAGAGTTGTGGCATGGCAATAGGTGAGTCTATGTGCTTTTTTAAAGCTTTCTAGGCATCTTATTTGTACTGACGTTCTTTGTATCCCGGATAAAAATGCACCCTATAGGGATCTTGTTGACCATAATACATACAGAAAGGATCGAATTAGACAAAAGTGGTACATGAGTGAGTTCTGCAACGTTATGTAATTAGAAAAGTTCCGAATATTTAGATATTTAGCCATAAAACCGAATTTTTATGATTTCGTTTCCTTGTTCCCTGATTCTGTTTGAAGAGATATAGCAGAAGCATAGCAGTGGTATCATAGACAAAGGAAGAGAGGGGACGCGTAAAACCGGAAGCTATTTTGTTACCGCCTGGCTCCTTATCGGATTTAGCAGTGGCGTTACATGAATATTTTCTTAGTATTATCCCAGTACAAAATTATTTTTTATGGAATATGGAAGTAATATTTTTATTGAATTGAATTTGTATATTGTGTCCCTTACTGAGTACAAATGTTCTTCTGCTTCTCAATAATTTATGAATGCTTAGTAAATATTAATTTTATTAGCCAAAAATGTGATTTCATATAGGAAAGGTTGTGAAATTTAAATATCTTTCAACTTTAGGGAAAATGTAAGATAAAAACCAAATTCGTCGATTCAAAATTTATTACAAACAAGCAACAAAATGTAATTACTGGTAGTTTTCAAAATATTGTTGGCACAGCACCTCCAAGTAGTCGAACTCTTTCCTCAACTTTATAAAAAAGGACATCTCAAAATGCTTTGAACAAATCCTGTAGGCAGGAGAAGGTGTCCAATCTCTAAGTCCCATGTTCTGCACCCAAATGTTTACTTTTTGTGGATCTTTCGAAAATCTAAAAACAATACAACAATGTGTGAGCATAGTGGTTTAAAATAAGTTTTAACAGGACGCCATCCTTGTGAAACGACCTTCGCCTGAAGTCGTGTTTCTCAAAGAATATGACCTTCAACGATTCAAGACAAACGTTAATCGCTTTCTTTAAAAAAATAACACTGGTATACATTCGAAATAATATAATGCTTTCAATAATAATTAACCAAAATTAAATAAGAAATAATTTAATTTTGTCAAAATATACAAATCATGCAGGTACGCCATTGAGTGACACAGCCTCTCCAAGGGCAATTACCTGGTTCTTATTAGAAATATTGAATGAAAAGTGCAACAAATCAAGTACAAATTACAAGGAAAGGTAGCTTTAACTATGGCCTTAATCATAATTTCAAATAATATATACTGCTAAACTGACAAGGGAGATATCTAATATAAAATGAATGCATGCAAAAATACAATTTGAATATTTACCGATGGGAAGTAATTCCAAGCTTCTTTCGTTCATTACGGCTTTTACAGCCATAGGCACAACAATTCACCATTTTTCTGTAAATAAACTAAATTCTTATAATAGCTCTTCTCACCACAAATCACCAAAATACATTGGGTGCCACCTCGATTGTCTGGCTCCCTATCAATGGCGGCCGATCAATTTTAGGTAACTTTCTGCGACGGCCCGTAAACCGGAATTATTCGTCCCCTCTCTTTCTTTGTCTATGAGTGGTATAGATGAAATACCAACAAGTATAATAAAAGATAGTATCTCTGAATTAAGAATCATATTGTGTTACCTAATCAACAGTGGTTTTGAAAATGGTATTTTTCCTACCACTTTAAAATTAGCACTAATTAAGCCGCTATACATACAGGGCGACACTGAAAAAATGGACAGTTATAGGCCTATTACTCTGTTGCCTGGATTTTCCAAAATCTTTAAACTAGCAATGTGTAAAAGAGTTCAGCAACAAAAATCAGCATGGATTTTCAAAGGGAAAGTCTACGCAAACTGGCATATACCAATATACACAATTAAGAGGGGAAGCCGCTTTTGGATTGTTCCTAGGCTTGTGACTGTCTAGATAAGAATATATTACTGGAAAAGCTGGAAAGGTATGGGGTAAGAGGAGGAGGAGAAGAGGACAATGGCATTGGCTTAAATCATATCTTTTTGAACGTGCCCTTTCGGCCCGCACCCCGATCTTGTTAGAAGATGTTTGTTCCTTCTATGAGGTCCAGTAACCTTCTACCAAGCTTGTCATGTGGGAGGTTGTCACCACGTTGTATGTTCCCGAAGATATTTTGTCTTCTACGAGACAGCGCTACGCAGCGGTATATTATGTGTGAGGCGGTTTTATCCTCTTCGCCGCAGAGTCTACATTCAATGGATCCGTTGTTTATTCCTATCTGTTGAAGGTGTTTTCGCAAGTGGCCTGTTAGCAGACCCATCACTTGTTTCAACTGAGGCCGCGTCAGAGTTAGCATCGCATTCGATAGTATTTTCGATGGTTTTCCCAATTACGGCCCGTGCGTGTGTTTTGACCAGGTAACTCTTGCCATCGAGATAGGTAGGATAGGATGTTGTTTTTTCGACCATCTATCTAATGTTGTTTTTGTTGCCTGTTTTGATATTCCAAAGGCCGGTTCGGGGCCCCTGAGACTTTGAGCAGATCCGACTCTCGCTAGTTCATCCGCTTTTTCGTTTCCTAATATCCCGGAGTGACCAGGGACCCACAAGAGTTCCAACTTGTTCCCCCTGGCCGCCAGTACTTTTAGGTTGCTATGGCACTCCAGTGTAAGTTTTGAAGTAAACCGATTGGAGTTCAGAGCCTTAAGAGCAGCTTGGCTGTCCGAAAGGATGTAAATCTTTTGGTCGTGATAGCCCTTTTCAAGATTTTGTAGTACACATGCTTGTATGGCATGAACTTCCACTTGGTATACTGTGGCGTAGGTCCCCAGAGGAATGCTCATGTCCATCCTGGGCCTTTCCCCAAATATACCTGCGCCCACACCGTTGGCCTATGTCCTATGGTTAACAAGATCCCTATCTGGGACACCCTGTATAAGCAACAATGGCGGGATCATGGAATCGCGCGTATAAGCAAAGTCTACAGTACAGGACTATGCAACAAATAACCCAAGTTGCGTTTGCATAAGGCCTCTGCATGAACCAATTTATTGTTAATTTAAATGCCATTATAATAATTTTAATGTATTATACATAATTTCTTGGTACCCATTTAGATAATTATTTATATTACTACGTCAAAATTCCCGATTATTTAAGGCCGTATTAGACTAGGCAATTTTTTCTCTTGCGCCGGCAATTATAATGGCACGTATTCATGCGCAGTAAACCGTTCTCGATCAGCTGGAGCATTGTCAACGGGTCAGAACAGCAGTTGGTACTGTCGAAATCCCTAAAACACCCCCAGAATTAGAGATGGGCAAACCTGTTCGTTTTGATTACCAGTTAAAGCAGCTACTGCTATTTACAAATAGGAGGTGCAAAAAGTTGCTGAATTAGCAGTCCATAAGTTTAATAAAGAATGTAAACTGCTAATTTAAGTACCAGTGGGTTTAAATAGCCATTAGCTGTTCATACCTGCTTCGACCAAATAATAAACAGTTGAAAATACAAGAATAATCCATATCTACCCAATTGCGCCGGCAATGGCAATTAAAATGGCGCGTGCCCCATTTCTGGTAATGAGAGACAGCTGATCGGGAACGGTGTACTGCGCAAGAATCCGTGTCATTTTAATTGTCAGAATAGTAGTATTTCCGACTGTAGTACGGAGAACGATGTACTGCGCATGAATCCTTGTATTATAAAAGCCGAATTACAGTCGGGAATTTTTATGGCGCCAGCAATGGCAATTAAAATTCAAGGATTCATGCGCAGTACACCGTTCTCCGTACTACAGTCGGAAATTCTACTCTTCTGACAATTAAAATGACACGGATTCATGCGTAGTACACCGTTCCCGATCAGCTGTCTCTCATTACCAGAAATGGGGCAGGCGCCATTTTAATTGCCATTGCCCGCGCAATCGGGTAGACATGGATTATTCTGTTATTTTCAACTGTTTATTATTTGGCCGAACCAGGTATGAACAGGTAATGGCCATTTAAACCCGCTGGTACTTAAATTAGCAGTTTACATTCTTTATTAAACTTATGGACTGCTAATTCACCAACTTTTTGCACCTCCTATTTGTAAATAGCAGTAGTTGCTTTAACTGGTAATCAAAACGAACAGGTTTGCCCATCTCTAATTCTGGGGGTATTTTAGGGATTTCGACAGTACCAACTGCTGTTCTGACTAGTTGACAATGCTCCAGCTGATCGATAACGGTTTACTGCGCATGAATACGTGCCATTATAATTGCCGGCGCAAGAGAAAAAATTGCCGTCTCTAATACGGCCTTAAATGCCATTGCTGGCGCCACAAAAATTCCCGACTGTAATACGGCTTTAAGCAAAGTCTACAGTACAGGACTATGCAGCAAATAACCCATGTTTCGTTTGCATAAGGCCTCTGCATGAACGAATTTATTGTTAATTTAAATGCCATTATAATAATTGTATTATACATAATTTCTTGGTACCCATTTAGATAATTATTTATATTACTACGTCAAAATTCCCGATTATTTATTTTCATTAGCATAACCGACGACTGTGAGGTAACCTGCATTTTTTTAAATTACATTTTTATTTAGACGACTTCAGTTCCTAACGCCGCCTCCGATAACGAACGGACGGAAAACGGTACCTAGCGATTCGGCGATGAGAAATCTCATGTTGGGGGTGGCATATCAGCAGTCGGCCAATCAGAGCGAGACCGAGTCGCCGTGCCCGAGTCCAGAGATCGTCAAAGAGGAGAGGGTAAGTAGATGTGTAAATCGACGATTAATGTAAATATCGTCATAATACAATAAGCACAAGGTTTGATATCGCACAGGAAGACGCGGCTCACTGACGTCATTATGTGCAAGCTTAAGCGGTTCTCATGGATGTCGTTAAAAGAGAATTAAAAACGCTAACAACAACACGAATCTCCATAAACAATTTAAAAGTATCCCCCACCAGGACGTCACCACCATCGTCATACCTTGTGTGTATTGTATCATGGAATATCGT
Organism: Barypeithes pellucidus; assembly: GCA_963991005.1. Taxonomy (NCBI): domain Eukaryota; kingdom Metazoa; phylum Arthropoda; class Insecta; order Coleoptera; family Curculionidae; genus Barypeithes; species Barypeithes pellucidus. Next base: position 11,387,131 of record OZ022565.1, on the reverse strand, counting down.
TTATTCTTTAGGTTCTGCCGCCTCCCCCGACCACAATCAAATACCCTCACGGTAAGGACCAGTATCTGGGCGCCGGGTGTGCCAAGAAAACCGCCCCGTTCAAAAAAATGAGCTTGCAACGTCGGAAAAAACTGCTGGCGATGACCAATAGAGAGAGAGATCGGATATTGAAACGGCCGCGGCGATTGGTAACGACGAAGAAAGAAGCTAAAGGTGTGGTCGGCACCGAAGCGAAATGTTTGAACGGTGATGCGAGGAGCAAAGCGGCGATTGGTGGAGAGTTGCCGCCCACACCTCCTACGAGTGTGTCGGCGCCGCCGACACCGCCAGCGTCGACGGGAGGGGGATCAATGCAGTCTGATTTTAGTACTGATTTTTCGGAGGGGTCTAGTCAAGCGAAAGTAAGTAGCTGTTGCTGCTGTAAAGTCTGTTTCGTTGCCGTTGATAGCTCGATACCCTCATTAAAGATTCAAAACAAGGGCCCGGTGGCCTAAAATATTTTACCTATAAAATGGTCTTTTTACGTACATCTAGCATAAAGATGAAGAAATTTTGACCTATTCCACCGGGTAACAGATAAAGTAACAATAGAGCCATAAAATGAAATGAAAGGATAATGATTAAAACGGCCCATCATGGTCGGAGAGTTGGGTTTTTAATGTAACCGCTTATTATTTTATTTAAATGTAATAGATTTTATGATTTTATGAATTTATTTACAAGAAAACTAATTTATTTACAGATCAAAAAATATTGACAATTTCAATAATTATAACTCGATAAAATGGTCCTCAGAAGAATCTGAAGAGTCATCATGTCCTACGCTTATTACTAAAGGCTCAATTTCCATAGTTGTGTCAATTACGTTGTCAAGTTCCCACATTTTTTGTTCCTCTACTATAGCATGTTTTATGGCGTTTTGCCAATTTTCTGATGACACATTTGCTAAAGAATGAAGCAAGAGGTGTCGCACTTCTTGCATTTTAAAAGTTTTGTTATTTCTAGCAACATATCCTTTTACTTGAGCCCATATTAATTCGATAGGATTTAGCTCACAATGGTAAGGTGGTAAACGGAGCACTATAATACCTCGATCTCTTGCCATCTCGTCAATAACATACTTTTTATACTGTGATTTATGTAGCCTAACAATATCCAAAAGTTCTTTTTTTACCATGGTATTATCGTAACTCAATTCCTTTCGTTGTAACCAGTTTACGATTTCCGCCTTTTTCCATGAAGTTGTGGGAAGATTCTCTTTTAGCCTAGAGTGATAGCTGGCATTATCCATCACTATTACAGAATTAGCGGGAATGTATTCTATCATTTGCTTAAAATATTCCTCGAAAACATCAGCAGTCATTTCTTCATGATAGTCTTTAGTAGAATTCGACTGGAATTGTAATAATCCTTGATCCAAAAGGCCATTTGAACTTCCTATATGAGTTATAATAAGTCTGCGTCCCTTTCCAGATGGTGGTCTAAGTCCTGTTGACCAGCCTTCCATGACAGCTTGTCGAGAACTTAGGACATTTTTATCTTGCCAAACTTTAGATACGGTGTGCCCTTCGTTCAGCCAAGTTTCATCCAAATAGAAAATGTTTTTGCCTTCGCTGCGGTATTTTCGGATGGACCTTAAGTATTGACGTCTCCAGCAAATAATATCTGCTCTATCAATAAGAAAAGATTTTCTGTTTTGCTTCTCCCATCGAAAGTTCATATCATGAAGTATTTTCCATAGTTTCGTTCGTGATAGCTGTGGTAAGTCCTCGTCGTAGTTAATGGCTTGTAAAATTTTGTCTATAGTTGGTGTTTCCTTGGCAAAATAAAAACTATGTACTTTTCTTCTAATACCATTTTTTATGAAATTGTCAATTTCTAACGGTTTCTTTCCTGGGAGTGGTTTTGGCTCACTGAGGTTCTTAGATTTTCTTTCACGCAAGAACCTATATATAGTAGCCTCTCCAACTTCTACCATATTGGCACACTCTGCAATGATGCTACGAACATCACTTGCAGGTTTCTGGTACACTAGAGCATCATGCACGTTTAATATTAATGTCTTTTCTCGGAGAGAATATGCACTCTTGCTAATTTGACGAAGACACGTTGGCGAAAAACTTGAAGCCATTGTTACAAGTATAGGAAATAATTCAACTTTGAGATAATGCAGTATCTAAATACAACTAAATACATAGTTTGACAAACGCACATCAAATGGCGTAATAACATCCTAAAGCAGGCAAAAATAGGTAAATTAATTACCCCTGTTGTACCTACTTTAACCCTAATCCTACTTAACAATGGACAGAGGCCAATTTTCTTATTAAATAAGGTAATTACTATTGGCAACGCCTATGGTTTACGGTTGTTTTATGGCTTCAACCCTCGATATGAGCTATCAACTGCAACAAAACGGACTTTAACACTTTTTTCAATGTTTTTTTCCACTTTGACACACTGGTATAGAATTTATATCATTCGGCAGCTTGTTAAAAAGTTTGATACACATATAATAAGGATTCTTTTCTGTGATAGTTAAACGGTGACGAGGATATAATAAGTTTTTTGTTCTTGTATAGTTAACATCGACATTTACAGTTTCAAACTTGTTCTTATTCCTAAACAAAAACATCAGACATTCAAAAATATAAAGCCCATAGACTGTTAGAATATTCATTCGTTTAAATATTCCCCTACAGGAATCTAAAAGGTTCATTTTATTAATTATCCTTATTGCTCTCTTTTGTATTACAAAAACCCTTTCTAGTTCAGAGCTACTTCCCCAGAACAGTATGCCATATCTCAGGACGGACTCAAAATTTGCATAGTATAGAATTTTTAAGGTGTTTAAGTTCATATATTTAGCCACTACTTTTATTCCATAACCTATACTACTCAGTTTCAGACACAAACCATCAATATGATTCCCCCATGATAAAAATTCTTCTATAGTAATACCTAAAAATTTTGTATTATTATCTAAAATTATCCGTTTGTCGCCTAGAGTGATTTTATCAGGTTTATTCAATTTACTTTGCTTGGTCCTGAAAAGAAGTAATTTAGTTTTCTCGTCATTTAAAATTAATTTATTTTGTGAAAACCAGTTGCCGATAAGGAGGGCCGGTACAGGTATCTCGGAAACCGTAAGAGATACGTAGTCGGTTAAATGGAGGTAAAGTTGCGCATTTACGTGCCTAATAATATGCCGTTTAGAAAGTTTTAAAATTCCGACTAGTTCCGGAGATATCCGGAAAAAAACGAAAATCTGAAAAATCGTTTTATTGTTTTCCTGGGTTTTTTTGAAATCGAATTCTAAAGTAAATTGCACCTGTGCATTGCCACTTTTTCCGCTCTATCTAACGGCGTTAATTGTTTTGTAATCCGACGAGTCGTCTTCCAAGGGCCATTATCAACTTTCTTTTTTTTAATACGGTCCTGTTTTCCTGATATTGGAATTTGAGAGCTTTTTTTTTCGAATGCAACGATGTATGACACATTGTGGTTTAATGACGTTTCGAGGTTTTTTTGAACAACATCAGGATATGTTGGGATACGGTCCTGTATTTCTACTAATTTTATTAATAATATCGCATAAGTAAGCTCTAAATTTTTACTTATGTTGGACTAGTTCAATAAATAACAAATAATTTAATAATAAACCACAAATAAGTGAACAAAATACAGAAACATTATTTCAAACTTCTGTTGATTCGGGATTTAAAAGAAAAGTAGACGCTTGAAACAAGAAAATTCCCATTGTGATCGTTTGAGAGCGTTTTAAGAGGTTTTCTATTTTCCTGAAAATATAGAACATAAATTTACAAATGCTGAGAAGTTTGATATTCTATCGCATGTTTTATTTTATCTCAAAAAAACTGTTATGTGGCAGTTAGAAGATGTTATTTGTGCTTAGAGAATAACGGAAATCATTTTGAACACCTGATTATGTAGTTCATTACTTTTTTCGTTGTTCGTTTAATTACTTTTTTTTTTATGAATTTTGTCACTTATTTGTGGTTTATTATTAAATTATTTCTTATTTATTGAACTAGTCCAACATAAGTAAAAAATAAGCTTACTTATGAGATATTATTTATAAAAATGGGATAAATACAGGACCGTATGCCAAAATTTCCTGATGTTGTTCAAACAACCCTCGAAACGTCATTAAACCACAATGTGTCATACATCGTTGCATTCGGAAGAAAAAAACTCTCAAATTCCAATATCAGAAAAACAGGACCGTATTTAAAAAAAGAAAGTTGATAATGGCCCTTCGAAGACGCCTCGTCGGATTACAAAACAATTAACGCTGTTAGATAGAGCGGAAAAAGTGGCAATGCAAAAGTGCAATTTACTTTAGAATTCTATCTCAAAAAAACCCAGGACAACAATAAAACGATTTTCCAGAATTTCGGTTTTTCCGGATATCTTCGGAACTACTCAGAATTTTAAAACGTTCTAAACGGCATATTATTAGGCACGTAAATGCGCAACTTTACCTCCATTTAACCGACTTCGTATCTCTTACGGTTTCCGAGATCCCTGTACTGGCCCCCCTTACCTTGGACACGTTGTATACGATAAATTTTTTTCTAACAGGTAGTGCCCATTAAGAAACAAAATCTCATGGACTTGGAACTGAACACTCCGTGCGACACTTCGAGCGACGAGACGTCTTCGAAGAGCACTTTAGACCAAATTATCCCTCCCCTTAAGGACTTTGAGGGGAAAAACAACCCTTTCTTGGCCTTATTGAGGGTGGGAGGGGAAGAACAGAGTAAAAAGAAAAAAGGAAAGGAAATAACACTGCCACTGCCACTTAAGACTGTGATACCAAGTAATTAGTCTTTTTATTTTTTGGTAGATTAGTTTTTTATACGTCCATGCACAAGGAACAGGTTCATAGAATACTTGTACTAATCTTGGAACAGTTTTTAATCAAATTAATAATTTAATAAACAAAGAGCCGCTACAGCAAATGCTCAGAATCCAAACCCAGAATTCCGTGTTGAAAATTGGTTGGCAATGGATACGTTTTGCTCTACGAATACCGAATTTTTGGTCACCGCTCACAGATTTTGCTTATATGGACAGTTTAAACCAACCGCGCATGCCTGGGGCACTTTGTAACTATATCTGACTGCTCTCGAACCAACCTATAAAGTAACGTTCTTAATTTGTTAATTAGAGACAAGAACCGATCAATTTGAGATTATTTTATTCTGTTTTCTTAGGCCAGCCCGTCATGAGACCGATGAAACGGCAATTGAGCGAGAAGGACATCGTGGTCGGTCCGAATGGGGAAATCAAAAGGAAGAAACGGTTCAGAAGGAATAGGAACAACGTGGCGAATTACGGGGTTAATCAAACTGCCAGTAAAACGGCGACCGTTTTACCGATTAGACCGTCCGATGCCAACACACAAATAGGTAAAGTTGTCTACCATTCGCTCCGGAACAGAGATGGGGATTTGTATCTTCCGTCTGTTTCTGTGTTCGTTCTAACAGCTGATCGGTTTAATATGTTTTGGTTAGGAAAAGCAAGCAATCGAGGGACGTGACTCAAATGTATATAGTATACAGTATGTCCACGGATGGGGTTTACAAGAGGACAAACGGACTAAAAATTGAAAGATAGGAAAAAAGTCACTCTTAATAAACGTTTTTGCTTGTCTAGAAAATACGATTCATCATAAGAAACTTCAATTTTTTTATACAGGGTGGGTAAAAACTGCAAAAATGTTATTTTGCTTAGGAGTAAACATACTTTATTATGAAAGATACGAAAAAAAGTCACTCTTAATAAACGTTTTTACTGGAATAATGAATAGGTGATACTTGTTGTCAATGTCTTTATTTAATGAAGTAATTATAATAAAAATAATACGAACATTTTTATTAACATGAAAAGAATACGATAACGATTTCATAATTCAAAAACTCCACTCCCCATACTCGACACATTTTTCTAATTGCTTTCTCAAATAAGTGAAAGAATTCCTGATTTCTTCCTGAGATATCGATTGGACAGCCCGGATAATTCTGCCCTTCAGCACTTCAATATCATTTGGTATTGCGGTTGCAAAAACAATTTGTTTTAAACGGCCCCATAAAAACATATCGGCCAAGGTTAAGTCGGGACTTCTTGGGGGCCACAAAACTGGGCCATTCCTGCCAATCCACCTTGGACCAAATCTGCGGTCAAGCCATTCTCTAACCTCACGAGCGAAATGGGCTGTACAATCATCTTGCTGAAAATACATATTTTGTTGAAAATTTAATGGTAGATTTTCGAGTTCATCATTGAAAAATGTCTCCAGCATTTCTAAATATGATAATCTATTGCACGTGTTATCAAAAAAATATGGCCCTATAATGCCATGGATGGATATCGCACACCACACGTTCACTTTTGTGAAATATTGTCTTCTCGTCATAATTCTGAATTCGGGATTTTCTAAAGACCAGTACCTAAGGTGCTGGGTTGCAACGGTTCCATTTGTTGAAAATGTACTTTCATCAGAAAGCATGATACATTTATAAATATCAACATTTCCACTTAAAATTTTGTCTCCTATCCACAGGCAAAAATCAAGTTGTTTCGCGTCGTCTCTCTCTTCCAATCTTTGATTAAAGTGCGGTTTATACGGATACAATTTATTTGCTTTAATGATCTTCTGAATTTGACTTTTTTTCACGTGGGACGTCATAGGATTTTCTTCAACGGAATGAAGAACTAAGACTGTAGCAGCATCATCATGGTCGTATTTCTTCTTTTTTTTTTTTGAGGTCCAAAACCGAACCAGTTCTCTTGAACTTTTTTATTAACTTGCAGATTGCCATCCTAGTTATTGGGATTCCTACAAATTTCTCGGTAAATTGTTCCATGACGTAGCGGTATGAAACTTGACCATCCCCATAACATTGTATTATTAAAACTCTTTGTTCAGTAGATAGCATTTCTACTTAAATAATAACTTCATTAAATAAATATATTGACAACAAGTACCTTAAGTGCCATTATTATTTTAACTAGGTTCACCAGTCGGAGGTGTGCCAGAGAATACTTTTTGGGAAATAAGTTTTACATTAAACCTTTTAATGAATTGTTCAACGTCGGTTTGTTGTGTAGAAAACACATTCATTAAGAGTGACTTTTTTTTCGTATATAAGGTATGTTTACTCTTAAGCAAAATAACATTTTTGCAGTTTTTACCCACCTTGTATAAAAAAAATTGAAGTTTCTTATGATGAATCGTATTTTCTAGACGAGCAAAAACGTTTTTTAAGAGTGACTTTTATTCGTATCTTTCAATTTTTAGTCCATTTGTCCTCTTGTAAACCCCATCCGTGGACATACTGTATATATCCAGTTTACGGCACACTTGGCACAGTCTTATTATATTGAGTTAAGAATTACTATTTTTTCACAAACGATACTTAAATTTAATACACAAACACTGAAAAACAACAACAACGTATTTAACAATAACGACAATTATTATAGTTGTTTTTAATTTTGGGAACTCCTCGATTATTTTCGGGAATGTTGTTTACAACAACCTACCTAAGAATGTGAATTGTTTATTCTTCAAAGACTGTGAACCAAAACCGTGTCCTCCTTTATTTAAGATCCTTGATCGTCTACAATAAAACTGCTTTCGACTAATTTTAATCCATTATAGGTAATCACATAGACTACACGCTGAACACGCACGCGCGCCGTCTCCGTCAACGTCCCGAGAAGCCTCCCGAGAAAGATCCACCGCCGCCGGCACCGACGCCTCCGAAGCAACCGACCCCCAAGCCGAGCCCCGCGAAAACCGAGCCCGATATCGACATTGAAGACTTAAAATCGTCGGTGAATATGTACTTTGGGGCCGCCAATAGAATAGCGGCGGGGGAGAGGTTCAAGGTGCGGTCGAAGAGGGTGGGGCCCACCGGAAAAGTGGAGTGTCTCATCGAGTGGGAGGGACCGGGTGGCGCGCAAGGCATGACTTGACTTAAGGTGTCTTCGGCGAGTTTGTTCTGTGTAATTTAAGGTGGGTGAATGATGAATTGATGTGTTTTTTTCTATAATTTCTACTTTTCTGGCCCGTAATGGACATCATGTGAGCAAATTATTATAAATATCTGGTCTGGATTTTAACGTTAAAAAGGCTCTTAAAAGGACAGGGTATGATGTTCCTTAATAATGTGCTTGTATTTGATAGGGTGATTCCTAACGTGAAAATGTCTTAAATTTTTTTTTTAAATGGTTATTTTTTAATATCTCCGAAAGTACTTTAGATATTATGTTCAATTTTGGTATGTGTTAATAGGATATAGAACCACAACTTTTAGTTAGAAAAGTTATTCAATTGTTCCACCAGTGGCGTCCCTGCAAATATGTCCTCTGATATTTTTTACAAAAAAGATGGTACGCCACTGACATTTTTCCATATGGATATTTTTTCTGATTAGCCTGGTCAATTCTCCATGAAAACGGGTTGTTGTGTTTTCTTCGTCAGACGCACCGTTATTGATTAAAACAATTATTAACAAAATGAAACGTGTTATTATTTAATGATAAGTTTTATAAAAAAAACTGTCCGACGAGAAAAACGCAAGAGACCGTTTTCCTATACAACGTGTCCAAGATAAGGAGGGCCAGTACAGGGATCTCGGAAACCATTTCGGAGATATCCGGAAAACACCGAAATTCTGATAAATCGTTTTATTGTTTTCCTGGGTTTTTTTGAGATCGAATTCTAAAGTAAATTGCACTTTTACATTGCCACTTTTTCCGCTCTATCTAACAGCGTTAATTGTTTTGTAATCCGACGAGTCGTCTTCGAAGGGCCATTATTAACTTTCTTCTCTGTGTCTCCGGAACTACTCGGAATTTTAAAACTTTCTAAACGGCATATTATTAGGCACCTAAATGCGCAACTTTACCTCCATCTAACCGACTTCGTATCTCTTACGGCTTCCGAGATCCCTGTACTGGCCCTCCTTATCTTGGACAAGTTGTAGAATTGACCAGGCTAACCAATACGAACTTTTCTTCCTAAAATGATCTAAGGAATCGCCCTCTGACAGCTAGTTCAGTAGAAACTATAGAAGAATTTGATAATTCCATAAATTTCCGTGTGTATGTTTGTTAAAGCTTTATACATTTTTAAAGGCTGGAAAAGTTACCCCAGTTCATAAGACGGGAGGTATTATTTGAACGTCAACGAATCACCAAACACATGTCGTTTCAAATGTGTTGAAGCACGCTTAGTTTTTCCTTAAAACAAACCCTTTTTGATATGATAAACGAAATAGAGATCCTCTTCTTGAAAGTACCATTCAATCTGCATTAATATCTGTGTTTGACAGAGTACAACAAAGCTTTGCATATAATTCAGCGTTCGAAGGGGCCTATCGGGGTTTTTAATTTTTTATTGTATAGAGAGTGTACCAGATAAGAATGTCTTTAACCTTAGGACATACAGAAACGATAAAATTAGAGAAAATTCCGAATATTAGGACGAAACCGAATTCTTACGATTTCTGTTTTCTGATTATACAGGGTGTTATGGAAATTACTTATTATATTTAAACTGGCAAATCCTGAAATGAAATTTAATTGAAGAAAAATAACCATAAATGGCGCTTTGAATTTTGAAGCGAAATATACACTTTATATGAAATCTTAAAATTTACGTGGCCGCTACTGAGGACGTTCGCAATCAATAGTTTATTGAGGCAGTATCGAGTCTCAAAAGAGGTCAGCGCATTATGGGCGGTGTTGTCATATTGCAACACAGAATTGTAAACGCACGTGTTCAGTTTTAACAACAAGTCGTGTTGGACCCGCGTTATCACGTCTTTTTCAAACTTTTTAGAAAAAATAAACTACAATTCTAAGGTACATACTCTCTTTATTTTAAAATAATCCGTTTTATAATTAAATTTCATAAAAAGATAAAACACAAAAGGTATGTTTTGCAACAGAACCAACAGTAGATAATATCACACAAATTTGAGAACACATCACAACATTTATTATTATGAATTATTTCACAACAGAACAGAAATCGGGTTATGCTACAACTAACAAAACGTTTAAAATTCGTATACGTCAAGCACGTGGAACCCTCGACAGCGTCACTCCACCCCGAGTCTCTAAACATACTGAAGCAACGATAGCGGCGCGCGGCGGGTATCCAAGCAAGGGCGAAACACGCGGTGGGATCTGACATCACTGTTAGTATACTCTAGTGACCCACATTGTTGCTAAGTTAATCCAGATGGAACGGCGCGACTGTATGTGGGTAAAACGGGTTTTTACCTTAGTATTTAGATATTCGATTAAAAAAAAGTATGTAGACTTTCCCTAGGACACCCAAGGAGTCGCCCATTTAAATATAATAAGTCATTTACATAACACCTTTTATTTGAAGCGATATGTGAAAATAAAATTTTTAATTCGACGTTTCGTTTTTTCGCAACCATCATCAAGTTTGTTCAACGATTTATTGGGCGTTCTGGACTAAAGAAACTAATTTTCAATGCAAATAAGAACTTTGATCATTTCTGTATGTCCTATGGTTATATGGGGGTGTTTGAACTAATAGAGCTTCGACACATCAAATAATGTCATTCGAACGGTGGTTTATACAGGGTAGTCAAACGAGCCGCCGCGTTTTTTGAGTAGCCGAAAGAAATTCTTAAAACTCACTGACGCCATTGCTTTTTAATCGATTTATATAACCTATGTAACTGCCAGTTTAATCACTGCCACATTTTCGACTGGTTATCCCTTATTATGTTACGAAAGTCGATAATATTGTTTTTATTTATTATTTGTTATTATAAACCGTAAAAAAATTACTAGAGTTGGGTCCCATACGGTTTTTATTCGATAATTTACACGTGTAACCAAATAACTTGGGACTGTGACCTAAAGGGCATTGGAGGACCGTATGAAATATAATGAAAACTCGAGAATTTAATGTAGTTATGTACAATATCAGTGTGAATATTAGGGTAGTAAAATTTTTCTTTTTTGGCGTTATTGATTAAACCAACCAATGGCGGTTTTGCGCGACCTCCTAAAAACACAACGAAAAATAAGTAAAACGAGAGAGAAATACAAACGATTATTTCTAAATTCCTTTCTACCCCAATTCTCCTATACAGGGTGTTCCTTAATGACGTGCTAATATTTCAGGGTGTGATTCCTTAGGTCATTTTATAAAGAAAAGTTCATATGAACATATGTCCGCAACGGCTTAGATTTTTTGCTACAGGGTGTTGAATTTTTATTTTTTAAATGGATATTTTTTAATATCTCCGAAAGTACTTTAGATATTATTTTCAATTTTGGTATGTGTTAATAGGATATAGAACCACAAATTTTAGTTAGAGAAGTTATTCAATTGTTCCACCAGTGGCGTCCCTGCGAACATATCCTCTGGTATTGTTTACAAAAAAGATGTTACGCCACTGACATTTTTCCATGTCGATATATTTTCTGATTAGCCTGATCAATTCTACATCAAAACGATCTCTTGAGTTTTTCTCGTCAGACGCACCGTTCTTGATTAAAACCACTAAATTCATATTTATAACATTGATAAAATAATTAATGATACATTTTGTTTTAAAAAAATTGTTGGAAATGGCCAGCTTCACTTAAAAGGCACTTTTCGCGTATTCGCATCGAATTGCCCTCTCCAACAATTTTTATAAAACAAAATTTATCATTAGTTATTTTATAAATGTTAATAATAATGAGTTTCAATATGAATTTAGTGGTATTAATCAAGATCGGTGCGGCTGACGCGAAAAACTCGAGAGGCCATTTTCATGTAGAATTGACCAGGCTAATCAGAAAAAATATCCTCATGGAAAAATGTCATTGGCGTACCATCTTTTTTGTAAAAAATATCAGAGGACATGTTTGCAGGGACGCCACTGGTGGAACAATTGAATAACTTTTCTAACTAAAATTTGTGGTTCTATATCCTATTAATACATACCAAAATTGAAAATAATACCTAAAGTACTTTCGGAGATATTAAAAAATAACCATTCAACACCCTGTAGCAAAAAAATTAAGCAGTTGCGGACATATGTTCATATGAACTTTTCTTTATAAAATGACCTAAGGAATCACACTCTGAAATATTATCACGTCATTAAGGAACACCCTGTATACCAGTACTCAAGGAAACAGGACATTTATACGGGAATTTATAAGAAACATACGTGGATTTGTTGTTGTGAAATAAAAAAATTACCAGTTTTGTTTCCCCTTGCTTATTTTCTGTATGTTATTATGCGGATTAAACCCTCGCATTTGTAAGCCACGGGCCGCCACTGTTGGTTATTATAAGTTCACCCTTTGAGTTTCGAACTATAAGAAAAACAGATTTATATGACCACTTATTCACAATGCGTTGAACACCAGAATCGACGTGACTACAGCTTATGTCTAACGCGATATGTCTGAGATAAACTCCAAATATAAGTTGTCAGATTTTTACATTGATCCGTTTTTCTTTCACCTTCGATATTCATAGGTTCACCTAAAAAATTGCAAAGTCGATATTCCTATCTACCTCGTATTCACAGGAATACAATGTATCTCGGGATAAACCTAATTATAAGTATAAATGAGACGAGCAAAAAGTACTTGGATTGAGCTGTACGAAATACATAAGAAACTTTGGACAAGTATAAGTGTACCGAGAGCAGTTTTTTATACAAGAGTTAAATAGGAATCATCATCTCATCAAGCTAATGTGTAAAACGTGGTACGTACAAGGGGTTTTAAGGGTGAAAAGAAAATATTGTCTTATAATATTTGTCCAGCAGCTAGATCTCCGAAGCCACTATTTAACCTGTGCTCTCGGTCTTCTTGAGAAGCATGACAAGGTACCATAAAGCTGCAAACACACTATTATCACGTCACGTGAGATCACATGCTATCACGCAATGTCACGGCATACCCGAAATATCTGCATGGCGGTTTATGCGTGCTTATAAATAGGTTTAGAAGTACACTATAGTCACCTCATGCAGCTCACGGCAAGTCATACTTGGACAGCACAATTTTCTTCCTTCAAATTTACATATTCGGCACGCGTGATAACACTGTGTCAGAGTTTAACGCTAGAAGGCTACACGATTCCATTGCAATCTTGACAAACACAAAATATGTAATAAAAATGATCTGCAGTGTACTATCGTGCCGATAAAAAACTAGGACAACAAAAACACAAAACTGGGAACGGATATACATATCTCATAGACTATAAAAGGTGCTCGACAGCTGTAAAGGTAAAAACACATCATTTTTAGGAAGTAACCTAGGTTACATAATTTAGCGTATTATATTGTTCGATACGAGGTGGCATCAAAATATGTTATTTCTTTTATAAAATTGAGCGGCAGTAAATATATGGGGCATGTTTATTAAGAAAAAGTCTCATACCTTATTTAAAGTAGGTATATATAACGTCGCCTAAAAATGAAAACGAAACTAAATAATAAAAGAAATTTAATAGAAGGTTACAATTTCATCTCTGTTTCGTGGCCGAAAATCATGTTTATACATTGATTTCACCATTTTACCCCAAATGTTTTCGATCGGGTTCAAATCGGGATTCTTCGAAGGCCAGGGAAGAACTGCTATATTATTTTCTAGGAGAACATTTTGCACAATGCGTGCTGTGTGTATTGGAGCATTATCATGCTGAAATGTAAAATTTTGACCATCTACAGCGTTTATCGATGGTATCATCACTGCATTAACGTATTCAGGTGCAGTTAGTCTTCCTTCCATGATTTGGCAAATTCCTGGACCTCTAGCGCTAATCCAACCACATACATTTATAGGGAAATGCCCTCTATGGTTTGTTTTGTGAGTGTATTTCTCATCATACCGCATACTGGAAGGCCTATGCACTTCCATTATTACGCGATTGATTGAAAAGTTTTCTCGTCAGAAAATATAACTGTTTCCCAGAAAATATTCCGATTTAAATATTCATGTGCAAATTCTAACCTGCCTTGTTTATTTCTTTCCATTAAAAATATTTTATTAGTAGCACAACGATTTCGTATATCGGAAATTTGAATCCTGTCTCTAGCAGTATTTGCAGAACCTGGAAAGTTCCTCTCTTCTTTCGCCTTTATTGCAGTTGCGAATGGATGATCCCTTAGATAATAAACTAGTCTTCTATCTTCATCTTCAGTAGAAATTCTAGGGGGACCTGAACCTGCTTTCCTAATAATAGTCCCATATGCCTTGCTATTTTTTGTTTTGCCAACAACACGGTATTTTTGTTTGCTCCCAGTTCGTCTGCAATATCCCTAATAAAAGCACCATCTCGCAACCGACTGTAGATTATAGCATTTTGCTGAGGTGTTAATTGTGTCATATTTTTTAAAGAAAAATTTGCTTGACAAGTTAATGATAAAGTGACAACCTATGTTGACATGTAAAATTTGTAAATGACATTTTACTGGTACCAGACTCGAAAGTAAAAAATTCCTAATAGTCGAGGAGAAAATAAGAAATTTTGCTGTCCTAGTTTTTTACCGGCACGATTGTACGTAGTCTGTTTCTAAGCCGTGACAGCATGTGCTATTTTGACGATATGACAACACGTGAATTCACGTGACGTGATAATAGTGTGTTCACGGCTTTAGAGTTTCTTCTGTATTTGGCTGTATCCAAGCTGTACAAGTACAAGAAAGTTAGTTCACCTACTTCATATCGATTTTTTTGTGTACATGTTAAAATCTTTATTTTCAAAAGAATATTTGCATTAATATTTTATAATAGCACTTGCATCGACCCTCGAAAGGATTAGCTAAATAATAACTCTACCAAATTCGCATCCGATATAAAACCGTGTTCATTTATTTTACGCGAATAGTGTTTGACCAGCGCTGAGAAAGATTATAACTGTGACTATGTTATTTTAGTCGTTTTAGATAAATTGTATACCTACACAAATAATCTTAATTTTAATATTGTAACATATATTTTTTTGTAGTTTTTAATGAGACTGACGCTAAACAACATACTTAAAGTATTTTACATTGGGTGTCAAAAATCTGTAATTCACTGTGGCCAGTTGGAACTAAATTTATTTTATTATTATTTTATAGATCTTTATATTTGTCCGGTTTTAACTCGGATGTCACCGCCTATTCAGGGTGTTAATGTGTGATTCCTGGGCAATTTTAAGTCGAAAAATTCATATCGACGTGCTCTAAAATGCTTTGTGTTTGATATACAGGGTCGTAAAGTTTATATTATTCTTTTGCGGTTTTTAAAAAATTTCAGACAGTAATAATTATTGAGTAGTAATTAATTGGTATGCCGTTATTAAAATTGGTTTGCAGCAAAAAATAGCCTTTAAATCATTTGATCAGCATAAAAAGATTTTGCTTGCAATAAATAAAAATCAGGCTGCAACACTTGTTCCGCAAAAAAATGCTACAAACTGTCAACAATTTAACCCATATCAGTCCGCTTGTAATATCATGTGTTCGCTTAATTAACAGTCGAGCTGCGAAATGATTACTTGGTCAGCAAGATTTTACTGGTCAGTAGAAAAAAAACATGTCTAGAAGCAGTTTACTTCAGAGGTTTGCATATTAAAAGAATGGTTATCAATATAAATCATTGGATCGCGTTTGTTTTGAATAATCGGCAAAGTTCGTTATTGTGGGCGGAGCGAAAGCAGTCGCGTGATACGAGTAGCTAATTGGGTGCGTGTGTTTTCATTCGGTGTAGCAGTCGAGGCCCAAAAGGTGCAGCGGGGGCGGGTTTTCACTTGTTTTCCCAGGGCACTGTCAGTTTATGTAACTTTCTTGTATTTTCTTTTGGCGAATACAGAAGGAAATCGGCTACAAAAGGTGTAGCGGGGGCGAGTTTTCACTTGTTTTCCCAGGGCACTGTCACTATTTCACGTTTTATTGTTTTTTTTATGACAAAGATTAAATGTTTTGCTTACCCGCTGATTGCTTACTAATATCTGATTAAAAGTGGATCGCTCATAGCAGCTTATATATTTAATTTGCGTACCAAAATAATTTAATGACATTAAATGTAATATCGAGATTGTAATGTAAGAATGTAATCGAGATTTTTCAAAAAAAAAACCTTAACACGATATCGAAAACAACGCATCTTTAGGACATATGTGTATATGATTTTCCACTTAAAATTGGTCACCCATTAAAATATGTACATACAGGGTGTCCGGGAACATGTGGGAAATCTCCCGGATATGAAGAAAACAAGTGAAAAGAATACTATAGGTTCATATAAACTTCTTTCGTATCGGCCTCCTATTCGGAGATATGGGCTCCCAAAGAGCACCAATGGAATCAAGTTTTTTACACATAATTATTGAACCGCCTGGTATATTTCAATTATTTTTTAATATGATGTATACCAGGTAATTAAGACCCGTCAAATTACTACCCAAGAAACTGTTGTGAATTACTCACAGCTGCAGGGACGGACTAGCTGTAACACTCATGGGCCCATTTTTTTACGCCCTGTATGATAAGAACTTTGGACAATGTTTTTTACATACCTTTAACTATTGGCTAAAAATTAAGTACTCTTCATTCATGTCGCTAATCCTATCCGTTTTCGAAAAAACGGCATTTCATATACATCATGTGCTTCGGGTATTTCAATAAAAGATACATCTTTGTTCCGATCCAATGTTCAACCTTCAAGATTCCGCTTTTTCATATTTAGCCCATGAGCAGTTAGGGGACTCAGTGTAAATAAAATTATGTTTTCTCGAAAACGGTTAGGATTAGCGACATGAATGAAGAGTACTTAATTTTTAGCCAATAGTTAAAGGTATGTAAAAAACATTGTCCAAAGTTCTCATCATACAGGGCGTAAAAAAATGGGCCCATGAGTGTTACAGCTAGTCCGTCCCTGCAGCTGTGAGTAATTCACAACAGTTTCTTGGATAGTAATTTGACGGGCCTTACCTGGTATACATCATATTAAAAAATAATTGAAATATACCAGGTGGTTCAATAATTATGTGTAAAAAACTTGATTCCATTGGTGCTCTTTGGGAGCCCATATCTCCGAAGAGGAGGCCGATACGAAAGAAGTTTATATGAACCTATGGTATTCTTTTCACGTGTTTTCTTCATATCCGGGAGATTTCCCACATGTTCCCGGACACCCTGTATAATTACTTAACAACCTGTATACATCTTCCACGCGCCTTAGACTTAGTGATTTCCGTTGCTAGATGCAGTGCCTGCTCGATTATTTCTATCCCTTATATTATCCATATAACAGTAAGAGATGCAAATACAGACCACAACGTCTCCTTCAATGGAAAACCTTACTCAATTATGAAAAACCCGCACACTTACGACTTGGCTGATAAAGAGACGTTTATTTACGAATAGAATTAGTTGGGTTTCTTCTGGCTACACAGTTTTTTTTTATTTATTTTTCAATTAGGTTAAAAATAGAGAGCGCAAAGTGTGCTTAAAAAGAATTTTACACCCTGTATTAGCAGATTATTCCTAATCAAATTAATTGTATACACTGTTTATACATTGTAAATATTTGTTTCTTTGTATCATTTTTAGGAAAATAATGTCATGTATTCATGCAAAACATGTATTTTTTTAAATTAATTTAATTTTAAATAAAGGCATCGTATGTTGATAAAGAACGTTTTTCTTCCCTATTGATAACGGGCTGTTGACGCCACGAAAGCTGAAAGGGGACGGGAGCAATAATCACAAAGGAAAATTGGTCACGCGAAAGTCTAATGTTCTTCTGTGAAGTTTATATTTATTTTTTATCTCAAAGATTCGTGTTTCGTGTTGTGCGAGTATATTTGTATCCTTTTTCTATTTATACAGTTTATAAAGGATCAATATACATACACCGTGGATTTTACCAATTGATAACGGCATTAACCTGAATAAAAATCTGCCGACTTTGTGGCTAATTCTAATATTTATTTTTAAATTGTTTTTGTACTTGTTATTTATTTAAGACTTGTGGTTTAGTTATGTATTTACGACAATAATATCCTTTATTTTTTACTGATTACCTTATCTAATCCAAGACCCAATAAGTATTAAAGTGCAATACGTGATTGCCACAGATTCTGGTAGGAAAGAAACTAGTTTACACATTATGGCCGGTACAACTCAAAAAGGGGGCGGACTTTCCATGGGGCGCCATACTTTAAGCGTTCCCACCGAATTATTCGCGTTAAACCGAAGGAGAGTCGTGGAGAAACTCAAGGAAAAATCTGAGGACTCGGTAGTTTTACTACAAGGAGGCGATGAAGTCCCTTTTTATGATACAGATATAACGATAAATACATTTCGGTAAGTAAAGAAAGCAAATGTGCCTACCGCCTCTCATAATACTCTTTTTTGTATAGACAGGAATCATATTTTATGTGGACATTCGGTGTAACGGATGCAGGTTGCTATGGAGTCATCGACGTAAAGACCGGAGACCCATATCTGTTTATACCGAGACACCCTACGGAATATGCAATTTGGATGGGGCCCCTGGCTAAAATACACGATTTTTTGCGTAAATACGATATACCCAATGTGTATTTCGTAGATGAACTCAAGTCCGTACTGGACAAGTTAAATAGAGCTAAAATTTTGACTTTAAAAGGTAAGAACCCGATAAAACAACAAGAATTTATATTTTAAAATAATTAAATTATTTTTTAAGGTGTAAATACAGACAGCGGTCTTACATTTCAATCGGCAACCTTTGACGGAATAGAGAACTACTCAGTCGACAATGACATTTTATTTCCTGTGATGGCTGACCTGCGAGTGCTTAAAACCGACCATGAAATTAGAGTTATTAAGTATGTGGTTGCCGTTTCTAGTTATGCTCACAGACAGGTAAATAAATCTTTTAGTTTATCGGTTTTATCAATAATCCTGTTTAAAACTGTAGGTAATGAGAAAAATAAAGCCGGGCAGCTATGAATACCAAGGAGAAGCAGAATTTCTTGGCGTTTGTTACGAGAAGGGTAAGGAATTTTTTTAATCAGGATTTGGGTTATTTTTTTTTCAAATTAAATTTTTTAAGGTGGCTGTAGACACGCCTCGTATACATGTATCTGCGGTTCTGGTGTAAATGGGGCCATCCTTCACTATGGTCACGCAGGAGCCCCCAACGATAAACCTATTCAAGATGGCGACATGTGCTTGTTTGACATGGGGGGAAATTATTATGGATACGCCGCTGATATCACCTGTTCCTTCCCAGGTATACTATTGTAATTAATTTAAAGTCTTATAAATAATAGAAATATATCTTCAGCCAATGGCAAGTTTACTGCGGACCAAAAGCTAATATATGAGGCCGTCCTAAAGTCGAACGTTGCAGTTCAAAAGGCGGCCAAGCCCGGCGTGTCCTGGGTGGATATGCATGTTCTATCTAACAGAATTTTGCTTGAGGAACTTAAGAGCGGTGGCTTGTTGCAAGGGAATGTCGATGAAATGATGGAGGCTGGCTTGGCAGCCATATTTCAGGTATAGATCCTGTTTCCACTTTTGTTTGAATTGACAATTCAATGATTGGGTGAAAAACCATCCAAGACAAATACCCGTAAACCCGTAAAAATGAGACGACTTCATCATTGTCTTGTCTTGTAAAATATACTTCAAATATAATTATTTTGTTTAATAAAAATAGATTTTTTAGCAAACCACAATTTAATTGATGCTCTTGAGCCTATTTAATCTTATAATGTGCATGCTTATGATTTATTTTATTGTTTTCTGTATAATATCTATAAGTTAGTAATCACAAAACAGACTATATTATTACGTACGTTATCCAGGCTTAGTGAACTATAATACAATAACAGATAGATTGTAAATATTTCAAATAAAATTATATCTATCAAAATCAATTTTTCGAGATATTTTAGCAGACAGGTACTTAAAATTTATCTCACATAAAAAATATTTAGAATAAAATTATAACCTCTTTGTTGACTTAAAACTTTTTTAGCCCCACGGTCTTGGACATCTAATGGGCCTAGACGTTCACGATGTGGGTGGGTATCTGGCAGGACAGCCCGAAAGGCCTAAAAAAGAGGGCCTTAACAAATTAAGGACTGCGCGCATTTTAGAGAAGGGAATGGTGTTGACAATAGAACCTGGATGTTACTTTATTGCTCCGGTAAGTACAAATAGTTAATTGTATTAAAAGACGTATTAGAATCGGCAATTCTTCTCTTGCACGTGCATGGGCAATTATAACTGCACGTATTCATGCGCACTAAACCGTTCTCGATCAGCTGGCGTATTGCCAACAGTCAGAAAAACAGTTGGTACTGTCGAAATCCCTAAAATACCCCCAGAATTAGAGCTGGGCAAACATGTTCCTTTTGATTACCAGTTAAAGCAACTACTGCTACTTACAAAAACAGGTGAAAAAAGTTGCGACAAATTAGCAGTATGCTTAATAAAGAATTTGAACTGCTAATTTAAGTACCAGTTAGTTTAAATAGCCATTAGCTGTTCATAGCTGCTTTGACCAACTAATAAACATTTAAAAATAACAGAATAATCCATCTCTACGCAGACTTGCACCGGCAATGGCAATTAAAATGGCGCTTGTTCCATTTCTGGCAATGCGAGACAGCTGATTGAGAACGGTGTACTGCGCATGAATCCGTGCAATTTTCATTGCCAGAAGAATATAATTGCCGACTGTAAAGGCCGTATTACAGTCGGGAATTATTATGGCGCCAGCAATGGCAATTATAATTCAAGGGTTCAGGGGTAGTACACCGTTGTCCGTACTACAGTCAGAAATTCTACTCTTCTGACAATTAAAATGACACGGATTCATGCGCAGTACACTGTTCCCGATCAGCTGTCTCTCATTACCAGAAATGGGACAAGCGCCATTTTAATTGCCATTGCCGGTGCAAGTCTGGGTAGAGATGGATTATTCTGTTATTTTTAACTGTTTATTATTTGGCCGAACCAGGTATGAACAGGTAATGGCCATTTAAACCCACTGGTACTTAAATTAGCAGTTTACATTCTTTATTAAACTTATGGACTGCTAATTCAGCAACTTTTTGCACCTCCTATTTGTAAATAGCAGTAGCTGCTTTCACTGGTAATCAAAACGAACAGGTTTGCCCATCTCTAATTCTGGGGATATTTTAGGGATTTCGACAGTACCCACTGCTGTTCTGACCGTTGACAATGCTCCAGCTGATCGAAAACGGTTTACTGCGCATGAATACGTGCCTAATACGGCCTTTAGAGTCGGCATTTCTTCTCTTGCGCGTGCAATGGCAATTATAACTGCACGTATTCATGCGCACTAAACCGTTCTCGATCAGCTGGCGCATTGCCAACAGTCAGAACAACAGTTGGTAGTGTCGAAATCCCTAAACCAGAACTAGAAATGTCAAACATGTTCCTTTTGATGAGCAGTTCATATGCTTAATAAAGAATGTGAACTGCTAATTTAAGTACCGGTTAGTTTAAATAGCCATTAGCTGTTCATAGCTGCTTCGACCAACTAATAAACATTTAGAAATAACAGAATAATCCATCTCTACCCAGACTTGCACCGGCAATGGCAATGAAGGCCGTATTAGACTAGGCAATTTTTTCTCTTGCGCCGGCAATTATAATGGCACGTATTCATGCGCGGTAAACCGTTTTCGATCAGCCGGAGCATTGTCAACGGTCAAAACAGCAGTGGGTACTGTCGAAATCCCTAAAATATCCCCAGAATTAGAGATGTGCAAACCTGTTCGTTTTGATTACCAGTTAAAGCAGCTACTGCTATTTACAAATAGGAGGTGCAAAAAGTTGCTAAATTAGCAGTCCATAAGTTTAATAAAGAATGTAAACTGGTAATTTAAGTACCAGTGGGTTTAAATGGCCATTACCTGTTCATACCTGGTTCGGCCAAATAATAAACAGTTAAAAATAACAGAATAATCCATGTCTACCCAATTGCGAAGGTCAATTAAAATGGCGCCTGCCCCATTTCTGGTAATGAGAGACAGCTGATCGGGAACAGAGTACTGCGCATGAATCCGTGTCATTTTAATTGTCAGAAGAGTAGAATTTCTGACTGTAGTACGGAGAACGGTGTACTGCGCAAGAATCCTTGAATTATAATTGCCATTGCTAGCGCCATAAAAATTCCCAAGTGTAATACGGCCTTTAAAATGGCGCTTGTCCCATGTCTGGCAATGCGAGACAGCTGATCGAGAACAGTGTACTGCGCATGAATCCGTGCAATTTTCATTGCCAGAAGAATAGAATTGCCGACTGTAATACGGATTCCATTCTCGCATTGCGCCGGCAATGCGAGCAGTATTGGGCCAGCTGATCGAGAACGGTTTAGTACGCAATTATAATTGCCATTGCAGGCGCAAGAGACAAAAATTGCCGACTCTAATTATGCTTTAACTGGGGTCTCTAGGATGAGAGTTCGTTGGTTCAAATACCACCCGCTCGGTGAACTTTAGTGGTATAAATCGTTTTGATAATATTTTAGAAGAGACAATGGCACTTTTTTTAAGGAAAGCGATAATAAAAAGATTCAACAATAAAAATACCATTTGTTTAACTTTGACACATAATATATCTAAGGCTCTCTTAATCCCAGGACGTTGACGCGGCCCTCGGATACTGCTAATGTTGGGGCCCATACAAGGGTAGCCCTTTATGATGATGAATATAAATTTAACATTATGTATTTTAGCTTCTAGAGAGGGCTCTCTGTGACTTACCATTGAAAAAATTCATCGTGCCTGATGTGCTGAACAGATTCCGCAATTTCGGAGGTGTCCGAATCGAGGATAACGTCCTGATAACGGAAAACGGCGTGGAAGACTTGACGAAAGTGCCGAGGACTGTAAAAGACATCGAGGATTGGATAAGTGGCAACTCGGACGGATTAAACTATTTAGATGCCGACAAGCTGTTCGTTTGGTAACATTTATAATTTACACCTGTTTTAAAAGAAGGTTTGATACCTACTAGTTTAATTAAATATACATGTATTCTTATAATATTGTTCTATATTTTATAAATAAACTCCTGGACAAAATTAACGCAACATCATAAATTTCCCATATTTTTTATGCTATTTTTTTTTTGAATTTATGATCCGATTTGAATGATTTTTTTTTGCATTGTAGGTTGGTTCCTTGACAATGTCGCTGTTTATGATAAAAATTTAATTTTCGATTTATACTGGGTTTACTAAAAATGCTATGTTTTTTTCCGAAAATTCGTATCACCCTGTGGAGTATATTAGCAACCGAAGCATATTGCAGTTGACATTAAAAGGTAGGTCCATCCTTACCCAACATTTTCTTTTTTGGTTTACTTTATTATCTCTGTTATTAAAGGAGATACACCGTTTTATAGCGTAACATGTTTTTATAGACTTTAATATTCAACACATTCATTGTTAAATGTTTTCAAGTAGGTTTCAAGATTAAAATACTCGTCGGGCAACTGGGAATACGAAACGAACGTTTAATAAGCAGTTTCCGATCAGTATGGCGAATTTTATTTGACCTTTGTAACTTTAAAACACAACATCTGCTGACACATCGCTTGCGATGTCAGAAAATGCCCATAGTCTACTTGAAAACATTTAACAATGAATATGTTGAATATTAAAGTCTATAAAAACATGTTACGCTATAAAACGGTGTATCTTTTTTAATAACAGAGATAATGAAGTAAACCAAAAAAGAAAATGTCGGGGAAAGATGGACCTACCATTTAACGTCAACTGCAATATGCTTCGGTTGCTAATATACTTCAACAGGGTGATACGAATATTCGGAAAAACATAGCATTTTTAGTAAACCCAGTATAAATCGAAAATTAAATTTTTATCATAAACAGCGAAAACAATGACATTGTCAAGGAACCAACCTACATACCAAAAAAAAATCATTCAAATCGGATCATAAATTCAGAAAAAAAAAATAGCATAAAAAATATGGCAAATTTATGATGTTGCGTTAATTTTGTCCAGGAGTTTATATTGTCCTGTGAAATGCAGTGACAGCAGTTTTAAGGAGGGGTTTTTGTACAATTGTTTAGGCGGTCGATCTAAGAAAAAAAACAGTATTGAGTATTTCTCTAGAACACCCAAGGAGTCGGGCATTTTTAAATATAATTAACACAGTGTATCCCATCAGAATGGTTATGTGCATGTTAATATGTTATATTAATTACTACTTTCTATTTTATTAATTGAAGGAAATAACTAAGTATACTGTGAGGAAGGGAAAAAATAATTTGTTGCTTTTTAATATTTAATAAATTTTATATACTTATTAAACTGTAATTTTATTTCACTCTAAATCAAGGATCTTAAAACAAGAAGGATCCGGCTTTGGTTCACAGTCTTTGAAAAATAAACAATTCACAGTCTTAGGTAGATTGTAAACAAATTTCCAGAAAAGCAATTGGTGAACTCCGAAAATTAGTGTAATTTGTCTTTTTCCTATGACAAGGGGCCATGGAAATATGAGAGAGAGAGAAAGAGATCACATGTTATAGGTCTACACTTGTCAGTTCTTGAGATATGAACATTCCTCTTTTATGTATTCAGACATTGGCTATGACCTTTTTCTTTTCCAGTCAAACTTCACCTTGCTCAGCACTTAGTCAAACACCCCAGCGACGCTTGGGGCCACCCATCTATATATAGGACACAAAAGTCACATATTAGAAGAGGGTTTTGCTCATGAGGTTTATTGTACCTTGGGTTTTGCTCACCACTTGAATTTTGGAAACTTCCCTCAACAGACAGTCCAGCCTTCGAATAATTTCATTTAATAGCTTAAAAGTTCAAAATACTGTACCACAGTAGTGGGTAATTAATCACCTTGCATACTTATGCTAGACCCTGTAATTGTGCCTGGTACTTTTACCTCGACCCTATAGGTGCAAGTTTTGACAATCCCCCCGGGTTCCCATGTTCCGTAATGAAAGTATTCTAACCTCAATTCTGTTAGATATAAACAAGGAAATGCCTTGCTAGTTGCTTCTCGTAATGTTAACAATTTTAGACTATAGTCAATTTTAGTACCTAAATCATATTAAGAATAATGAGTAGTGAGACAAAGGCCTTACGAAAATGTTGGTCACAGAAGCGCCATTAGTATGGAACGCTCTAAAAGGAATAATTTGTGTTTATAAACCGGCAGAAGTTTCGGTTCGAAGACTTAGAACTGCTTTAATTCATAAAATTTGCAAAGGTAAATTGAATTATTTGTTTATAGGTATAAATAAGAGCATTACCGTATCTAAAATTATTAATATTATAACTTAAACCTAACGCATACCCTAGGAATGAATGAACTAGAAGGAAGACCGCCCACAGACTATGTAGCTATAGAAGGCAACCCAACAAAGAAACTTACAGTTAGTGTCAAGCCAAATTTAGCTGATCATCCACTAGTTGTCGGACCTAGATATCAAGAGCAAGACTTGCCAGTGAGTTGGTCCAATTTTTTGGGATTTAATACTGGTGGTGTATTAAGTGAGTACCTACCTACTATTTTTTGTTATTTACTATAAAATGTCGTTGATTTTCTTCTAGTTTTTGGTGTGAGAGGTGGCACTAAACAAGCAAAGTTTCTAAGAGAGAATAGATCTACGAGAGCATATAGAATAACAGGAATTCTAGGGCAAGCTACGGATAATTGTTTTAAAACTGGAAAAGTTGTAGAAAGATCTACATGGAAACATGTCGGACGAGGGAATTTAGATAGATTTTTAAGTGCCATGCAAGCATCTCACCAGAAAAAAATGTTTGAGTAAGTTTTATTATCTACAAGAACATGTGGGTTTTAGAAAAGAATCTATAGGATTTATTTTATTCATAGGATTTGCTTAGGTGTATTATTGTTTTTAGGCTGTCTGGAGTTGATATGCAGTCCCAGACTGCCTATGAATTAGCTGTAAAAGGTTTAATAAGACCTGCTAATTCTGAAATCCCTGTGATTTATGGTATAAAGTGTATAGATTACCAAGGTCCGGAGTTTACAATAGGTAAGTTCTCTTAAAAATAAAGAAAGCCACAAAATCTAATTCTATCTTTATATCAGAGTATTCAAGTTTTGCTTTAAACTTATCAGTACCCTTAATGGCATGTGAAATTGGCTGAAAATTAATAGGATCTATTTTTTTTTTTTTTAAGAAATACAGTGTGTCAACGAATATGAAACCTATTTAACGCATCTGATTCATGAAATTGGTGTCAAATTGCATTCTACCGCTCATTGTACAAAAATTCAGTGCATCAGACATAGTAGGTATGTATTTATCCTATAAAAACAATGGTTCCGATCCGCATTGGCATTATACTAGAGAAAAAGTAGACTTTTTACTTATCCATCATTGGCAGAAGCTACCTGGGCTAAACTTCTCAGAAATTATTGTATTTTTTGCTTCCGGTTAAGGTCCATTTCATAATTATTTTATACCTATTTGATGACTGACTGATGTACCAGTCAAAATAAGAACAAATTTTATATACAGCGTGTTGGAAAAGTACTTTGTGTATTTATTGTTTCTGGAAAATAACTGGTGCTCGTCTTTTTCTTCCCCAACTGGAATTTTATGAATAACTACTATTTTAAAAATAGAAAGTCTATACTTTTCAGGTGGTATTAATATCAAATTCCAATGTATGGAAAAATTATTATTTATTTTATTGTGTGGGACTGCCAAGAGATGGCATTACGCGTGAAGTATAGAGTCTTCTCTGATGATAGGGTATGGACACCTACCCTGTACTGACAAGAACAAAAGAGTTCAAAACTCCTCTATTTCTTTTGTACAATCAGTCATTAATTGAAGGCACTTTTCCGGATACCTGGAGATTGTCCACTATTGTTCCCATTTTCAAGGGCGGTCAGGAAAACGTTATTTCGAATTGTAGACCAATAAATAATGTGTTTTTGCGAAACTTCTCGAAAAATTGGTCTATAAATACCTTTTCCAATTAGTCAGAGGACAAACTATTTCTGAACAATGTGGTTTCTTTTCAGGAAGATCAATCGAAGTATCTTTTAACTTACACATAAGATGTTGAAGTAAATCTTGATAAACGCACTCAAATAGATTCAATCTATACCGACTTCAGTAAAGCGTTTGATAAAGTTAATCATCTAATTATTCTGAATAAACTTAGAGCCGTCGGTGTAGATGGCCCTTTTTTAACTTGTATTCGTTCCTATCTCAGAAACCGCAAATTTAATGTTATCATAAATGGGTTTGCTTCTAATACATTCTCTGCCACATCAGGTGTTCCGCAAGGTTCCCATTTGGGAATTCATTATATATATTAACGCTATCAATAAATGTTTTCTTAATTGTAAATTCTTACTATATGCGGATGATCTCAAATTTTATAGACAAATTAGAACTCTACTTGATTGTGTGCTTATTCAAGAAGATCTGACACGCCTTGAAAACTATTGTAAGCGCAATAGCTTATTTCTTAATATAAAAAAATGCTGTATAATCTCTTTTACTAGGAATCGTGACCCTATATCATTTACTTACTCGATCAGCAATTCTGAGCTGAATCGAAGCTTCTGAAGTGAAGGATTTGGGAGTAATTTTTGACAGTAAGCTGATCTTCGATAGCCATATTAATTCATTAGTTTGTAAGACCTTTCGAATGTTAGGTTTTATTAATAGGCAAGCAAGATATTTCAAAAATCCAAAATCATATTTAGCTTTATATTATGCTGCTTTGGTGCATAGCAGATTGAATTTTGCTTCGATTGTTTGGAAACCTTTCTATTCAGTTTATATAAACAGATTAGAATCAGTACAGAATAAATTTCTAAGGACTCTCTCAGTCAAAGCAAACCTTGATAACTATCATCGTAGTTTTATAAGACATCATTTTGGAATTATGACTTTGGAAAAATAGCAGGAAACTGTCGGAAGTTATGTTTTTAAGTAGAATTCTTTGTAATAAGGTGGATTCACCTGATTTGTTGAGTAAAGTTAGTTTCAATGTTTCTCCTCGTCAATTTAGATCTGGTACTCTCGTCAGTATACCCTTTAGATGATACACAAATAATGCTCAGAATGATGAGATTATCAAACTTATATTATTGCAATCTTGATATTGATTTTTTTAGATTTTCTTCGTAGTACCATTCAATCTGAAACAGTATTTTAAAGTGTGAATGTGTAGACAAAAATACGCCCTTATTACATAAGGCTCATCGGGTGGTCTGGGAAGTAATAATTTTTCCATACATTGGGTAACTAAACTCCCGGACAAAATTAACGCAACATCATAAATTTGCGATTTGAATAATTTTTTTTGCATTGTAGGTTGGTTCCTTGACAATGTCATAGTTTTCGCTGTTTATGATAAAAATTTAATTTTCGATTTATACTGGGTGGACTAAAAATGCTATGTTTTTTTCCAAAAATTCGCATCACCCTGTGGAGTATATTAGCAACCGAAACATATTGCCGTTGACATTAAACGGTAGGTCAACCTTTCCCCAACATTTTCTTCTTTTGGTTTACTTCATTATCTCTGTTATTAAAGGAGATACACCGTTTTATAGTGTAACATGTATTTATAGACTTTAATATTCAACACATTCATTGTTAAATGTTTTCAAGTAGACTATGGACTTTTTCTGACATTGCAAGCGATGTGCTTTAACGTAACAAAGGTCAAATAAAATTCGCCATACTGATAAAAACTGTTTGGAAACTGCTTATTAAACGTTCGTTTTGTATGCCCAGTTGCCAGACGAGTATTTTACTCTTGGAACTTCTTATTAAAGTCTATAAAAACATGTTACGCTATAAAACGGTGTATCTCCTTTAATAACAGAGATAATGACGTAAACCAAAAAAGAAAATGTTGGGGAAAGATGGACCTACCGTTTAATGTCAACTGCAACATGCTTCGATTGCTAATATACTCCACAGGGCGATACGAATTTTCGGAAAAAAACATAGCATTTTTAGTAAACACAGTATAAATCGAAAATTACATTTTTATCAAAAACAGCGCGAAAACTATGACATTGTCAAGGAACCAACCTACAATGCAAAAAAAATCATTCAAATCGGATCATAAATTCAGAAAAAAATAACATAAAAAATATGGCAAATTTTTGATGTTGCGTTAATTTTGTCCAGGAGTTTATTATTTTATTTTTAGATTTACATTGGAGCACGCTTTATTGATGAAGCATTGGGATTTGCAAAATATTTTGGTTAATATGGAAATGTGCAGAACAATTTTAGAGAAAAGTGGAGATAATTTACCTCAAAAAAGTGCCACACTAGTTTAATATTTTTATCTTTATATTTTTAAGAATAAAATGATCATATACTAGGTAAGTTTATCTTTGTTGAATAATTATGACCAATTTTTATATTAATATTTTTTATTGCCGAAAAGAAAAGCATTTTTGTCACATGCCAGAATACTTAGTAAAGAAAGTGTAGAACTGGAACCGATTTTCAAGATTTTTTAACCAGTTTGTGTAAACCATAGACAAAGGAAGAGAGGGGACGCGTAAAACCAGAAGCTATTTTGTTACCGCCTGGCTCCTTATCGGATTTAGCAGTGGCGTTACATGAATATTTTCTTAGTTTTATCCCAGTACAAAATTATTATTTATGGAACATGGAAGTATCATTTTTATTGAATTGAATTTGTATATTGTGTCCCTTACTGAGTACAAATGTTCTTCTGCTTCTCAATAATTTATGAATGCTTAGTAAATATTAATTTTATTAGCCAAAAATATAATTTCATATAGGAAAGGTTGTGAAATTTAAATATCTTTCAACTTTAGGGAAAATGTAAGATAAAAAACAAAATTGGTCGATTCAAAATTTATTACAAAGAAGCAACAAAATGTAATTACTGGTAGTTTTGAAAATATTGTTGGCACAACACCTGCAAGTAATCGTACTCTTTCCTCAACTTTATAAAAAAGGACTTCTCAAAATGCTCTGAACAAATCCTGTAGGCAGGAGAAGGTGTCCAATCTCTAAGTCCCATGTTCTGCACCCAAATGTTTGCTTTTTGTGGATCTTTCGGAAATCTAAAAACAATACAACAATGTGTGAGCTTAGTGGTTTAAAATAAGTTTTAACAGGACGCCATCCTTGTGAAACGACCTTCGCCTGAAGTCGTGTTTCTCAAAGACTATGCCCTTCAACGATTCAAGACAAACGTTAATCGCTTTCTTTAAAAAAATAACACTGGTATACATTCGAAATAATATAATGCTTTCACTAATAATTAACCAAAATTAAATAAGAAATAATTTAATTTTGTCAAAATATACAAATCATGCAAGTACGCCATTGAGTGACACACCCTCTTCAAGGGCAATTAGCTGGTTCTTATTAGAAATCTTGAATGAAAAGTGCAACAAATCAAGTACAAATTACAAGGGAAGGTAGCTTTAACTATAGCCTTAATCACAGTTTCAAATAATATATACTGCTAAACTTACAAGGGAGATATCTAATATAAAATAAATGCATGCAAAAAATACAATTTGAATATTTACCCCGATGGGAAGTAATTCCAAGCTTCTTTCGTTCATTACGGCTTTTACAGCTATAAGCACAACAATTCACCATTTTTCTGTAAATAAACTGAATTCTTATAATAGCTCTTCTCACCACAAATCACCAAAATACATTGGGTGCCACCTCGATTGTCTGGCTCCCTATCAATGGCGGCCGATCAATTTTAGGTAACACTTTCTGCGACGGCCCGTAAACCGGAATTATTCGTCCCCTCTCTTCCTTTGTCTATGGTGTAAACACACAATTTTAAATAAAACACTGATACATTGATACGATAAATATGATAAAAAAAAATGCAAAATTTTCCAATTCAATATAGTTTAATTACCAGTGCTCATTTGGTGCTCGTTATACAAGTTATTTCACACGATAAACAGTGAAGTAGAATAAATACAGTGCGCGATCTAGGTCATTATCAGGGTCGCTAAAATTTCAAGTTTTTTAAATGGAGGTAATGCTTTCCAGCCCTGACGATGGCCTAGATGCTCGAAACGTTGACTTTGACAGTCCAAATCGGCTGTATTAGTTTTTCTTTAAATGAAAGTGGACGAAAAACTAATGATTGTGTAAAGTAGAAGTGCAATTCTAGCATAAAGAAAATAAATATGTCACAGCCAAAAGCGGAAAACAGAGAGTCTGATTCGCCTAGTCTTATGTCTAAAAACATCTAAAATCGACTTCCTATTCCTCCTCCTCGACTATCAGAATGTGAATTAAGGTCATCTTTAGATTTTGCCACAATATTGCTACTGTAGTAGGGCTCCGGCATCACAATGGGTTTTTGGGGGCTTTGTTTTAGATATTCCATAAAGTCGGGCGAGAATTTTGGTGTATGATATGCTAGAAAATAATTTATTATTAATTCAGATCGATCCACAGAATGTCTACATTGGAGGTTTGATTTTAAGGCTTAATTCACACCAAAGCGATGCCTCAAAATTTGACTGTCACTGTGTTATTGTATCATGCTTATCAACAATAGCGTGGCCAGGGTTTGGGCTCGTTATCAGTTACTTTGGTGTGAATTCCCTCTAGCAGTTTTGCAGTTACCTTCCACGGCTATGGATTCATTTTTCGATATATAAAAACGGGGTGCCTCTATACCATCTGTCGCGTTTTTATCGCCGATCACTAAATTTGCGACTAACTGACTGGCTTGCGCTATACCGTTGGCTCCAAAACTCATTCGTTTACCTAAGAGAAAATTAAATTAAAATCATCGCCCCCATATAAAAATTAATATACAGGGTGTTCCTTAATGACGTGCTTATATTTTAGGGTGTGATTCCTTAGGTCATTTTATAAAGAAAAGTTCATACGAACATATGTCCGCAACGGCTTAAATTTTTTGCTACAGGGTGTTGAATTTTTATTTTTTAAATGGTTATTTTTTAATATCTCTGAAAGTACTTTAGATATTATTTTTAATTTTGGTATGTGTTAATAGTATATAGAACCACAAATTTTAGTTAGAAAAGTTATTCAATTGTTCCACCAGTGGCGTCCCTGCAAACATGTCCTCTGATATTTTTTACAAAAAAGTTGGTACGCCACTGATATTTTTCCATGTGGATATTTTTTCTGATTAGCCTGGTCAATTCTACATGAAAACGGTCTCTTAAGTTTTTCTCGTCAGACGCATCGTTCTTGATTAAAACAATTAATTTCATATTGAAACTCATTATTATTAACATTGATAAAATAATTAATGATAAATTTTGTTTTATAAAAATTGTTGAAAATGGCCACCTTCACTTAAAAGGCACGCTTCGCATCGAATTGCCCACTTAAAAATTTTTATAAAACAAAATTTATCATTAATTATTTTATTAATGTTAATAATAATGAGTTTCAATATGAATTTAGTGGTTTTAATCAAGAACGGTGCGTCTGACGAGAAAAACTCAAGAGACCGTTTTCATGTAGGTCGGTCTAATCAGAAAAATATACACATGGAAAAATGTCAGTGGCGTACCATCTTTTTTGTAAAAAATATCAGAGGACATGTTTGCAGGGACGCCACTGGTGGAACAATTGAATAACTTTTCTAACTAAAAGTTGTGGTTCTATATCCTATTACCGCATACCAAAATTGAAAATAATATCTAAAGTACTTTCGGAGATATTAAAAAATAAAAATTCAACACCCTGTAGCAAAAAATTTAAACCGTTGCGAACATAAGTTCATATGAACTTTTCTTTATAAAATGACCTAAGGAATCACACCCTGAAATATTGGCACGTCATTAAGGAACGCCCTGTATAAATGTATTACCTACCGCAAATAAATTTACTATCGATCATAATAAAGGGAATTCTTGCACATGGTCTATCTTTATTTTTGACATCCAAAACATACCCGTGCGAAGTCATTTCGCCGGAGCCGAAAAGATCATACATTCCCCTAAAAAATAAACTAAGTATACTTCTTTTCAAATTATAAGCTCGCTGGTTGCCATGCCTATTGATATAACAAAAAGAGAGAGAGAATGTGAAGGTATGAACAGAACACAGAAAGATATTATTAAAGAAAAGGATAGCAGACCAGTCTATGTGTACTAGTGAAAATGGCCTAAAATGAATACTACTTACGTTACCAATGATACATAGTTATCGTCCAAGTCTATAACGGCAATGTTCGTGGACGTACCCTCGTGGAATTTTTCGGTAACGTTAAATTCTTCGTATATTTTCAGCGTAGATTCCACAATTTTCTCGGCAGACTGCGTATCGGTTTTCGTAAAATTGTTCTCTTCAATCTCCCTGGAATTATTGAATAATCGAATTTATAAAAAAAATTTTACCATTTTTAAATTTAATTTTTGACTTTCGCACAATACAAATACAGTTTTTTATATCTTCGACGTCATAATGTCAATCACGTCCATTAGATGCTGACGTGGTTTTGCCTTATTTGATCTAATTACCTTAAATTAACTAACAATATCGGTCCAATAGAGTCCATGCTTGGCACAAAAACATCATAATTATGAAAGGTAGATTTTATCGCCAAGGACTGAACGGGTCGATTCGTTGCATCTATATAACTGTAGAGCTCTATAAAAGAAAACATTAATAAAAATGCAAAAAAAGGGAAAATACTGGGTGTTATGGAAATGCCGTATTATATTTAAATGGGCGACTCCTGGGGTGTCTTAGAGAAGCGCTACATATTTTTTTTTAATCGAACGTTTAAACAGTGGGGTAATTCACCCCTAAACCCACACACAACTCCTCGGCACATTCATATATGAACATATTACATTGCCCAGCTGGGTAATCAACAGATGTTCAGGCACAAGTGTAAAACTTTAGTTTCTTATAAAAATAAATATTTAGCTTACTTAGAAAGTAAATCCAGGACGCGATTAAGGAATCCAGGGCACAGACACTTTCAGTTCTTTTTTCTATGGGAAAAACTTTATGCTCATCACGTGTCCTGATGATAGTGTGGGAGTGCATAATAAGCTTATCACTAAACCCCTACACTTTACAATAACACACATAGAACAAGAGCACTTAATCATTTCGCAATAGAAATAATTTTTTTTTTCTCGTGTAGTTGGCCTTACAAGCTAGTGTATTGGCCACGCAATAGAAATAATAAAAACGCTAATTTCTATGGGCCATTAACCCTTTACTAAAGATAAAATGAAACAATTGAAATTGAAATAATGGTCTAGCCCATCTTCGGACCAGTCGAACTTTCTTTCCGAGAACTCTCCGCTACTAGAGCCAGCGTGGTTGCCATTTCCGATACTATAATTATACAGGAAAGTAATATTATGGAAGGAAATTCGGCAATTTATGATAGTCGCTTATAAAACATCGAAAGTGGCAACGCTGTATTTTTAAATATTAGCCCGATTGTCAAAAATCAGCTGTTTAAAAAAACCGGCCGATATCGATCGAGAGAACCAACGTGTTATTTATTTTTAAAATTTTTAGATGTTAAATACATTATTTCCCAGACAATAAGGGCGTATTTTTGTCTACACAGTAGCACTTTAAAATACTAATTCAGATTGAACGGTACTTAGATGTGTCGTGACGCGAAAACTAATGTGATTTTGTGATGCGAGTACTTGGTGTTTTTTATAAATTAAGTTCGTTTTAAATAAGTCCGAAAAGGTAAATAAAATTCCATTTCTATTTCTAAAGGGTAAGTGGCATTTATAAACTTTTAAGTTGTCCAGATCTGACAGGTGTCGTTCGAATTGAACAAATGAGAACATACCTGACCATTTATAAACTCCGCGGCGGTTCGTTCGAGTCAGTTCAAGTTTATAAATCAGAGATTGTTTCCCAGCGAACTGAATGTAAAAGTTTATAATAATTTACCCTGAAAAATAAACAACTTGAAATCTGTCAAACGGTTATTGACTTTCTAAAGAGTTTTGCCTGAAGATATGTTGCTGTGTTTACCTTCCGAACAGGGGCACCACGTGGTAATTTTTGATTTGACATAAGGTCATGTACAGGGCATATTAAATTAAAGCACCATTTTTGGATATTTTTCTTCAATTTGTATTCATCTCAGGAATTGCCGGTTTAAATATAATACGTCATTTCCACAACACCCTGTATACTTGCCATGAACCCCAAATGGGGTTTTCTGTAATTACCTCTTTCACTGATGTTACCAATAGTTGCCAGTGTATTACTTAACAATTCGTGCCGGAGCAGCTGTCCCGGCTCCAATCGTCCATACAAATCTTGAGCGTTGGCTCTATTCACCGCTTGAGCCAACATTTTCGAAATAACGTAGCCTGTTCTAAAAAAAAAAAATTACTTTTCTAATAGCCATTACTTAAAAAAAAAGTATGTTACCTAGCCAAAGCTACAGATGGTGCCACCAATTTCTTCCATGGAATAGAACCGTACTGTTGGTGTACGTAAGCTAAACCCAGTATCAACCGGGGCATCTTATTCGACAGTACGTTTGGTGCGCTGAAGTCGATGACATTGGGTAGAAGCCTTGTCCGATGATTATATATCAATATTTGACCTTCCCTAAAAGCAAAGAGCGTGTTTTGAACGCTATATTGGAAAAATTTTATGACATAACTGACAGGAAAGACTATAAGTTGTACAATAGGACATTTTTATCAAACAATCCATTTATAAATCATAAGCACGTCAAACTTTGTTAAAATCTTCGACAACAGCTACTGCTTGAAAATCCATCCCCCCCACCCTGAACTTGTACCAATACAGAAAGACCTAAAAATATTTTCAGCACTGCAGCGTCGCCAATTCTATCTAAAAATGGTAGCAGTTTTGTTATATTATAATTTTTAGAATCATTTAGTTCTAGTAATATTTTCTTGATAACTTTAACGCAGCATAGACCATGAAGAGTCACCCTATATTGAAATTTAACACGAGATTAAAATCAAATGCAAATTATAGCAAAAACGTTAAAGTTATAGTTGTTGCAGAATTATACCGTTGATTCTTACTGCCATAAATAAACTACCTGATTAAACCCTATTGTATACGCCTGAACCTCTTCAAAGCTCAATAAATGGGATCAGGGCCGGCTTGAAAATGTATACCACACGACATGATTTATTTTTATAGTTTAAAATAAATAGATAGGTATTTTTAGTTTTAGGTACCTATAATAAATGTAAAATAATGATAATTGAAAATAATATAATTTAAAAGTATAACTATTAGGATAACAAGTACAATAAAAATTAATTAAAATCTAAGAAACTATTGATAATTTATTCAAAATTTAACTCTGTATCACTATCACTATCTTCATCTAAGCCTAAACTTATAATTAAGGGTTGAACATTTGTAATCATACAATTGTAAGAATTTTCCACCTTAAGTACATGCTGTACACAGTTTTTCCAGCTGTCTGCAGAAATCTCGTTTTTTGTAAGTTTCTTCAAAATATAAATCATTTTCAATCATAAAATTTTGAATTTCTGCTTTTGTATTATTAGAATTGGGAAGGATTACAATGACGCTATTTTCAGGTATATTTTTAAGGAGTTTATGTTTAAACCAATCTTCAAAAAGTTGTGCGTCGGTATCTTGATGGTAATCTAAAGAAGAATCTGCTATGTTTTTAGCTGAAAGCAACAGACAATTTGGAACAAACCCGCTCTCTGAACCAGCATGTAATATTGTGATTCTTTTGCCTTTATTTGATGGTGCCTTGGTTTGACATTTTTTGGAAGAATCATCCCAACCTTTTCTTGAATTGTCATGGGTATCGAACCATGTTTCGTCAAGGTAAATAATTGGACGATTTTCTTCTCTAAATTGTTTAACAGCTGTTAAATATTTAAGTCTCCATTCCCGACACTTGAAGATGCCCCCCCTATAAGCACAATTCCAAGGACGCCACATTCTACCACTAATAAGCCTAACTAAAAATTACTCGCCGGAAAACCACTAAAGATTAAAATTATTAAAAATCACTTTGTATTTATATATGCATCAGGCATAGGTATAAATTGAATTTGTATACCTGGTCCGGCTCTACTCGAGAAGGTTTTAAAATTTGGGATTTCCTTATTTATTTTATGGTTTTGTTGCAGACAAAAGATCAACGGTATAATTCTGCAAAAACTATATTTGATGGTTTTCTTACGCATCTAGTCCGGTTAAGTGTGGGGTAACCACCGCTAAACATAGAGCACTGGCTAGAGCCGCGTCTACAGCGTTGCCGCCTTGTTTGAGAATTCGCGTGCCTATTCTTGAACATTCCAAACTGTCCGTAGCGACAG
This sequence comes from Barypeithes pellucidus, assembly GCA_963991005.1. Taxonomy (NCBI): domain Eukaryota; kingdom Metazoa; phylum Arthropoda; class Insecta; order Coleoptera; family Curculionidae; genus Barypeithes; species Barypeithes pellucidus. Next base: position 11,349,729 of record OZ022565.1, on the reverse strand, counting down.
TACCATGGGGAACAACCTGCAATTAAATTATCACCATAATTAAGCAATCGGAGAGTTTCGTTACTTACCAACACTCACAAATCTCTAGTGTTTTTCCTGAAAGGATACATGTTGCACTTTCTAGAATATTTCTAAGGCGAGGTAACGCGCGTCCATAATTTATGATAATGGCTTAGCGAAACCTGTATCTTTCCCACTGTAAATTTACCTGGTAGTCGCCATAATGTATCTGCGTCAACAACGCTATAGTAATGATGACTGTCAAAGTGCCAAAGGCCACATTAACGAATCTAGAACCGCTGAAGCACTCGTCGCTGCAATTGTACCATCTTGACAGTTTGGTTCCAGTTTTTAGGGGAATATCTTCCCGTGTCGTTTCATTACCTAAAATTAAAAAAATATGTACTATGGTCGACATAGGTAGTACATGTATGTCAAATGTACATTTTTTAATACTGCCTAACCCAGATAGTTAGAGAGACGGTGACAATAGGGGATCCGTGAAGTGGAATATCAGTAATTTGGTTTTTCGTGGAGTTTAGGTCCCCCTCTACAACTTTTTTTATCTGATGAAGCGTTGCTGAGAGGCGCTGTACCGCTTTAGATTCTCAATAAATTCAAAATTATATCGAGCCATGTCTGACAATGAATTTACAGCATCTGCGTGACCCCCAAAGTCACTGGAAACACATTTTCTGACAAGTTAACCCTTGCATATACTTTTCCGAGCGTGTCAAAAAAAATTTATGGAAAAATTATAAAGTCTCAAGTGACATGGGTCCAAGTGGGCTTAATCGATTTGTATTCCCATGGAGATGACTCGTAAACAATTTTCTGATAAAAAGAATATTGCGAAAGTGCGGTATTTTTTCTCAAAATTTTTTTATTAAAAGTCTGGTTTATTCTGCTATATTTTCTAAAATATTCCCCTTGGAGAATTATCGCTAGGTTTATCTGATTCCCTCATATTTTCCGAATATTTTGATATAGTATATAAAGTTACCAGAAACATGTTCTATCATGGAGAAAATTAAGAGAATTCGTAACGGTGATAGCAAAGTTTCTAAACTTCGCTCGAAATGCATGAAAGGCGTGACTTTTACTGTAATTAGTGAAAAGTAGACAAGGGCAAATGTTTAAATTCATCAGATTTGAATAAATCATACACACCTTATGGAAAAATAGGCTTAATTTGGTAATATTGCGAATATAATATCCCGTCATACAACTGAACGATACCTGCCTTCCGGTATCTCTGCGTAATATTGTCAGAATTCCGCCTGGATAGGTGCGATTCGTCTGAAATTTTTTCCACAATATTTGGGTGTCAAGGAATGTGGTGTGACAATTTTCTGACATGTCACGATCATTTTTCCGAATTTCCTCCGAGGAGATTTTTAAAAAAGTCCAATAATGAAATGGCGAGACCTGGAACGACAAAATTTTTTTCACATAATCTTTAACATATAATGTTCCATTCTAGAAAGTTTCAACTTCTAATTAGCATGTGTTCTTTTTTTTTAAATTTTCATTTTTTTTGACACGCTCGGAAAAGTATATGCAAGAGGTTGACTTGTCAGAAAATGTGTTTCCCGTGACTTTGGGGGTCACGCAGATGTTGTATATTCATTTTAAGACATGGCTCGATATAATTTTGAATTTATTGAGAATTTCCTACCTAAAGCGGTACAGCGCCTCTCAGCAACGCTCTACGGCATTTCATCAGATATAAAAGTTGTAGAGGGGGACCTAAACTCCACGAAAAACCAAATTACTGATATTCCACTTCACGGACCCCCTATTGCCACCGTCTCTCTAACTAACATATATCAGTTTGGGTGAGGTAAAGAAACTCATAAACTGCTCCACTAGTTTAATAACGAAATCAAAAACCATACATGTTTCGAAGGTTCAAACCTTCATCTTCAGTGGAAAATACAAGAGCATTAGGAGAAACTCATGACATTGATTTAAACTGTAAGTAAAAAGAAAATTGTATTTTGTTTGCTTACAGTTTAAATCAATGTCATGAGTTTCTCCTAATGCTCTTGTATTTTCCACTGAAGATGAAGGTTTGAACCTTCGAAACATGGATGGTTTTCGATTTTGTTGTTAAATTAGTGGAGCAGATTATGAGTTTCTTTACCTCACTATAACTTCACTCCACTTCGAGATGGACGGACTACTTCAAAAAAAATATATATATATATATATACAGGGTGTCCGGTAACATGTGGGAAATCTCCCGGACATGAAGAAAACACGTGAAAAGAATACTATAGGTTCATATAAACTTCTTTCGTATCGGCTTCCTCTTCGGAGATATGGGCTCCCAAAGAGCACCAATGGAATCAAGTTTTTTACACATAATTATTGAACCACCTGGTATATTTCAATTATTTTTTAATATGATGTATACCAGGCAATACCAGGTAAGACCCGTCAAATTACTACCCAAGAAACTGTTGTGAATTACTCACAGCTGCAGGGACGGACTAGCTGTAACACTCATGGGCCCATTTTTTTAACGCCCTGTATGATAAGAACTTTGGACAACGTTTTTTAAATACCTTTAACTATTGACTAAATATTAAGTACTCTTCATTCCTGTCGCTAATCCTAACCGTTTTCGAGGAAACGTCATTTTATTTGCACTAATCCCCCTATCTTCTCACGGGTTAAATATGAAAAAGCGGAATTTTGACGTTCATCACAGGAACAAATATGGATCTCTTACGGAGATACGCCAAATACATGATGTAATTAAAATGACGTTTTCTCGAAAACGGTTAGGATTAGCGACATGAATGAAGAGTACTTAATTTTTAGTCAATAGTTAAAGGTATGTAAAAAACATTGTCCAAAATTCTCATCATACAGGGCGTAAAAAAATGGGCCCATGAGTGTTACAGCTAGTCCGTCCCTGCAGCTGTGAGTAATTCACAACAGTTTCTTGGCTAGTAATTTGACGGGTCTTACCTGGTATACATCATGTTAAAAAATAATTGAAATATACCAGGTGGTTCAATAATTATGTGTAAAAAACTTGATTCCATTGGTGCTCTTTGGGAGCCCATATCTCTTTATATGAACCTATAGTATTCTTTTCACGTGTTTTCTTCATATCCGGGAGATTTCCCACATGTTCCCGGACAGCCTGTATTTTTTGTAAGTATGGTGTCAAATTTAAATTTTAGGAAATTTACATGCATACATCATGTTCTGGGCTACCCTGTAAGATTATACGTATACGTATCAGGATGTAAACTACTCTGCCTTAAACTCTTGGATATGTTGTCTATCGGTTAAAATAAAAATTGGTTCATTATATGATATTATTTATGTACATTTCGAAAAAAAATAGGACAACTTTATTTTATTACACAGACGCCAGCGAAATGATCCGATTTGTATATTTTTAAGCGCCCCTCTGTCTAAACTATGTTAGGAAAGCACAATATAGGTATGCGTATTGTTAATAAACAAATTTATAAAACACTCACCAATAACGTTACTTTCCTCGCTTGCCATTTCTCCAAAAAACTACCGTATTTTCTCTACTTCATGGCCCAAATTTTTAAACTCAACACGTTCTTATTCTTTCGAGGTCGCGGCGAGAGAGCTGTAATGTAATATTACAGTAACTTTCACACTCCGTTACGTACTGAAAATAAATAACGATGCGATGGCGCGATGACTCAAGTGAATAGCCAAGACTGGTGGGCAAAGGTGTACGTCTTGGTGCGGTATTCTTGAACCCATGAAAGTATTTCTTGCTGGTGGTCCCTCGTTTAGAATTGACAAAAGTACCATCGTTGGTATATAACAGTTTTACGGCCAAATTTACTGTCAAGTTCCAGCGAGATAGTGTCGCCTAATTCGTGAAAAAGACACGAAGGAATTTTTTCAAGCGGAACGTACGTACATTATACCATGATATGAGTGGAGTACGTAGCCCGAAACGTCCGTCCGTTTTGCGCTTAATAAATGATAGGTAACTCTAAACGTTCTCCTTATCTGTGCGTTTCACGTAAGACGTTTTTTGATAACCCCCGTATAACCAAGTTTCCCCTTAAGTTTTATTTGAATTTAATTTAATCAAGTAGACGGCTTTTTTTTGTAAATTTATTTTTGTCCCCATTTTTGAATTCTATCCAGAGGTGAATTCCCCACCCAGGAATTATTTATTTAGAGCCAATCTAACTTTCTTAATCATTAAATTGTGAATATATGTGTGAGTGCTGGTCGACACTATCAGTAATGTCGCCAGTCTTGATATTCAATGAAAAATTCATCATAATTTAGAGACGCGCTCCTACTTAAAGGATTTTCGAACGCAGTTCTTTACGATTACGATTTCGATTATTCTTGTAATGTCAGGGATGCCAGCCGTAATGCCATTGCCGACTTGACACGCACATGTCAGTCGGTCTTGGGTGGCCCCAACTGGAAGCTAGCAGTCCACCAGAGCGCATGAAGAAATGAGGGCAAGAATTTTGTCTGAAAGTAAATGACTGATTTTAATTTAAAAGTATAGTTAGTTGAACGTAGGACGAGGCCTAACTTTTGTTCAAGATATACTTATTGTTGTATCGGCTCGGGTATGTCCAATGAACACAATAACAATGCAAGTTATTATATTGAACACGGAGGGCTTTTACTTATTTAATTTTACTGTCTGTTGTCATTGAGGGTTGATTTAAGGGTTACTCCTTGCGTATGTCGAGTAACGCGACCCGAAGTACTCGTATCATTCATCTGTCACGTACTCTGTTTAAATTTAGATTTATTTTCATTATTTACAATATAAAATAAACCTAAGCCTAGCATTTTGTTCCCAACTAAAGGGATCTCAACTGCCCTAATAATTTCCAAAGTGACTATTAATACTAACTTTTGATGTCACAATCGGGTAATTTTTAATTTCGAAAATTATTCTAGGCTTTTGGCCCAAAGTCTTTATTATAGAATAATTTTCCTCGCACTTAAGATTTATTTATACTCGCACCGAAAACGAGTGTTCGAAGACATCGCAGCATTGTTTGTACTCGCACGGACAGCTACGAGTTTTCGTAAATCAATTTTAGTTGTCATTTGGACTCGCACTAAAATTCACGAGTGTTCGTAGATATTTCAGAGTTCTTTATACTCGCACCGAAACATACGAGTGTTTGAAGAGATTCCAGCGTTATTTATACTCGCACGGAAACTACGAGTGTCTAATGACAGTAAATTAAATTTTACCGAGGGAAAGATCCGCGGGTGACTATTCTCGGAATTATCTGTGACGAACGCTCTAAAACCTGTAGCCGAAATACGGACCCCCCTTCTTACGTAAAAAAAAATTATAAAGCGAGACCGCGTTTGAGTACGCCTCTGGGAACCTCAAGCCGGCGGCCGCCGCGTACCCGAAGACCCCAAAACTTCGATCGACTACTCCGTCTCTCTGCCTCTGGCCCGAAAAGCCGTTGCCGTGATTTCTGGTGACATTGCAAATCATATAAAGCGGGTCTGATTTTGCATATCAAAAGCTGATGATCCTATGTACATGTTAAATTATTAAAAAATAATCTAACGTAAAATCCCCACTAATTTTCTTTAATTGGAAAAAACCAGGTTTACAACAATAGAACTGATAGAAGGCAATTTTTGTCATCTTATTGGTGGACTAAAAGTCCTGAACCAAAAATAGTCGTACTTGTATTGAAAATTTAAAAAGGAATCGGACACATTATAGGTAACAATTATTTATTATAAAAATTTAATTAATTTAATAGGCTTGTAAAACAGGAGTTAAGTAAAAATTATTATAAGTTTATTGACTTTTTTTAAACATTTTTCTAAAAAAATATTAGAAAAAAAACAATTGTTCAATAAATAATTATACTAAAACCTACAGTTTAAAACTTGAGTCACACTAAGCGCCAGTTTTACAAATCCAGCTTAACCCTCGTTTTAACTTGAAATTGTAAAACTGACCCTAACACGCAGTCATACTATAAAACTCCTAAAACTAGTGACATTTAACACTCCGCGGCAACGTGCGAACTAAATTCTAGTACCAAAAATAACTGGGATGACCAATAGGTTTTCTTAAACAAAAAGAACGGTATCGGTTATCCGTGACTAGTCTTGAACTGTTACTCCTTTCTTGTTGGCTTTGTGAGCTTCGAGGACCGCTATAGCTTCTTCAACCTAAAATGTTGAATTTAATGTATAAAGTCGTTAAGGCCGTATTAGACTAGGCAATTTTTTCTCTTGCGCCGGCAATTATAATGGCACGTATTCATGCGCAGTAAACCGTTTTCGATCAGCTGGAGCATTGTCAACGGTCAGAACAGCGGTGGGTACTGTCGAAATCCCTAAAATATCCCCAGAACTAGAGATGGGCAAACCTGTTCGTTTTGATTACCCGTTAAAGCAGCTACTGCTATTTACAAATAGGAAGTGCAAAAAATTGCTGAATTAGCAGTCCATGAGTTTAATAAAGAATGTAAACTGCTAATTTAAGTACCAGTGGGTTTAAATGGCCATTAGCAGTTCATACCTGGTTCGGCCAAATAATAAACAGTTAAAAATAACAGAATAATCCATGTCTACCCAATTGCGCCGGCAAGGGCAATTAAAATGGCGCCTGCCCCATTTCTGGTAATGAGAGACAGCTGATCGGGAACAGTGTACTGCGCATGAATCCGTGTCATTTTAATTGTCAGAAGAGTAGAATTTCCGACTGTAGTACGGAGAACGGTGTACTGCGCCTGAATCCTTGAATTATAATTGCCATTGCTGGCGCCATAAAAATTCCCAAGTGTAATACGGCCTTTAGTAAACTTTAGTCGTATTGTCCCCCTAGCGTATCCGTGTAAAACTTACTTTGGCACGCAGAGATTCCTGGTTTTTGATCATGTGAAGCAACTCGGAATTGTCGATCTCGAGCAACATCCCCGTGATTTTGCCTGCCAACTCGGGGTGAAGTTTCTCTACAATTCTAAATAATTGTTCACCCAACAGCTGTTTCTGCTCCTGGGGCGCGGCATGGGTCAACCGCGAATCTACCATAGGCGCGTCGGGTCCGTGACGCGTGGTGTATTTGGAGTTGGGGCGCGCTGTCGGTCCAGATGCACCTGAAATAAGATATAAATATATCATCAGCTTAATTCACATTCTAAAAAATACATTTATTCTTTTGTATTATTGTAAAAAATCTACCTGTAATCGGTCTCGCGTGAGGTCTCACCGGGGCCGGTCGAGCCGGCGCCCTAAACGGCGCAGTGCCCAAAAGCGGAAGGCCAAAGGCGGCGCCGTTCGGGCGCGGAAGCGCTTGAAGCGCCGGCCAACGGGGAGCCGGTCTCAGAGTAGGCGCGGGCCCGAAAATGCGGGGGCCCTGAGCCACGGCGGGTAGGAGGAAGGGCGGGCCGCCGGCAAATTGCAGTCCCTGTAAAAGGAAAAAGAAATAATTCAAAACCCTACACGAAAAGAGAAATAACTTCTTTATTTTTAGGTCATTTTTGATGAATTTTTTTGTCGAAATATTGTTAAAGACGTTTGTATTCTTGTTTTATTTTAATTTTTGACAAAAACAAAAAAAAAAACTGAACACCCTATACAGGGTGTTCCTTAATGAGGTGCTAATATTTCAGGGTGTGATTCCTTAGGTCATTTTATAAAGAAAAGTTCATATGAACATATGTCCGCAACGGCTTAGATTTCTTGCTACAGGGTGTTGAATTTTTATTTTTTAATATCTCCGAAAGTACTTTAGATATTATTTTCAATTTTGGTATGTGGTTTGTGGTAGAACCACAAATTTTAGTTAGACAAGTTATTCAATTGTTCCACCAGTGGCGTCCCAGCAAACATGTCCTCTCATATTTTTTACAAAAAAGATGGTACGCCACTGACATTTTTCCATGAGGATATTTTTTCTGATTAGCCTGGTCAGTTCTACATGAAAACGGTCTCTTGAGTTTTTCTCGTCAGACGCACCGTTCTTGATTAAAGCCACTAAATTCATATTGAAACTCATTATTATTAACATTGATAAAATAATTGATGATAAATTATGTTTAATAAAAATTGTTGAAGTGGGCAATTCGACGTCTGACGAGAAAAACTCAAGAGACCGTTTTCATGTAGAATTGACCAGGCTAATCAGAAAAACTATCCGCATGGAAAAGTGTCAGTGGCGTACCAACTTTCTTGTAAAAAATATCAGAGCACATGTTTGCAGGGACGCCACTGGTGTAACAATTGAATAACTTTCCTAACTAAAATTTGTGGTTCTATATCCTATTAACACATACCAAAATTGAAAATAATATCCAAAGTACTTTCGGAGATATTAAAAAATAACCATTTAAAAAATAAAAGTTCAACACTCTGTAGCAAGAAATTTAAGCCGTTGCGGACATATGTTCATATGAACTTTTCTTTCTAAAATGACCTAAGGAATCACACCCTGAAAGATTAGCATTTCATTAAGGAAATTATATCAAAAACAAAGCATTTTAGGACATAATATGTGTATATGAACTTTTCGACTTAAAATCTCAGCAATTACGAAGTTTGTCAACACTGTATGTAAATTTAAAAAAAAAATGTAACCTGTTGTCTAGCTGCATGAGCTCTGGCGACGTACTGACTCGTAAGAAACGCTCTACGAGCCTCCTTTCGCTGCGCCAAAGCTACATAGAGGGGCTTTGAGCCCACTATTTTTCCATTCATTTCTTGGATGGCCTTACTGGCTTCTTCGGGGGCTGAGAAACAGACGAATCCGAAACCACGAGATCTACCGTTCTCCGTCATCACCTATAAAAAAAAATCAAGTCCAATAAAGTAGCACATTTTTGTATTGTAAGTGGACGAGTTTCTAACTGGTTGCTGCTTTTTGTCGCTGTGAGCGGATACAAATGCCAATCACTCAACTGTCAAATCTGACAATTGACTTCTTAACTTAACCTACAAAGTATTATTCTTATTCTTGTTGGTAAGTTTAACCAAAACCAACACTGATCTTGCCTCAGAGGCAGTTCGTTAACTATTTCTGACTGCTCTGCGAACAAACCCATAAGTTTATGTACCTTGGCGGAGGTAATATTTCCAAAACATCCAAACTCTTGTTTTAACTTCTCGTCGTTAAATGAGTCGTCGAGATTTTTAACGTAGACGTTGACGCCTTGGAACTTGCTGAACCTTTCCATTCTTTGTTGCTCGTACTTTTTGCGTAGCTCGTTCATGCGCTCCGCCTTCTTTTGTGCACGTCCCACGTACAGAGTACGACCATCGTATTCGCGTCCATTATTTTCCTTAAATAATTTCGTTATTCACTATTTGTACTTTACGGTGTTCCTTAGTGTCATGTTTGCAAGGTTCATATGAACTTTTCTTTATAAAATGACCTAAGGAATCATACATGTCATTAAGGAACACCCTGTATGCATGTTACAAAAATCAGGCACTGTACCTTTAAACAATCTACTTAATATACCTATATTTTCTTCTCCTTCTACAGTCTACTTACATGCACTGCTTTCTCTGCAGCCTTGGCGTCCTCAAACGCCACAAATCCAAATCCCTTACTAGTACCGTCAGGGTGTCGGGCAACCATGCTGCTCGTGACATTTCCAAGCTTGGAGAACATCTCGTAAAATTTCTCATCTGACATGTGGGGCCCAAAGTTCTTAACATAGATGTTGGTGAACTGCTTAGCCCTTTCTCCTAGCTCCTTCTCGCGTTCTGCTCGAGGTACAAACTTGCCCACATAGACCTTTTTATCGTTTAGAAGCATACCATTAACCTAACAGAATCCAAATCATCAATTTTTTCACTTCTCCTTACGTTAAAAGCAATAAATAACATAGAAAAGTAGTTAAAGTTAGTAAAGCTATATTAGTTTACCTTTTCTATAGCTCGATTGGCGATCTCTTCACTCTCAAAGTGAACAAACCCGTATCCTTTCGAATAACCATCTTCATCCAATGCAACCTTACAACTTAGAATGTTCCCAAAGGCAGAGAATGTATCGTACATGGCTTTGTTGTCAATATTTTTATCCAAATTTTTAATGAAGACATTTCCAATGCCTGATTTTCGCAACGAAGGATCTCTTTGACACCACATTATCCTTATGGGCTTCCCTTTCAGGGGGTCAAAGTTCATAGTGTCCAAGGCTCTTTCGGCATCTTGGGGGCTGTTAAAATTTACATAACCATAGCCTAAAGACTGCTTGGTTCTGGAATCACGGCATATCCGAAGCGATAGGACCTTAAGAAATAAATTAATAATAGGTATTATTTTGAGGAAGTCAAAAATACATACATTTTTAATAAAATATAAAAACGTAGCCCTAGCAACGTAGTACCTAATCAAAGAGCAAGATAAACAAAGGCGATGTGCGGGTAACAATACGGACAGGTTTTTATATTATTCAAGGGTTTGTTGTGCCCCTTAGAACAGTCAAATTGTGAGATTGGACAGAAAAACCGAACGCAAATATTGCTGTACGAACCTGGCCGGCAGTGGAAAACTTTTCATATAGCATCGCCTCTGTAACATCGGGGTGCAGGTCCCCTACGTAAAGCGATCCCATTGGAAACATCACTCCTTGCGGCGGAATGTTGTTCATGTCGGTTTTTCTACTTACTTTTAAAATATACTACGACTAACGCTACACGCACACACAAATATTTTTTTGGGTTTTTTTTGCTAATTTTTTTTATTTACTAACAAATATTGTTTACGGTTGTTTACGTTTTCCGCGGCAACCTGAGAAAATTCACGGAAAACTTGATTTTTTCGAGGGAGTTTTAAGCGGGTTTAAACTCGTTCGCGCCACGTGTATTGATTGGTCCCATCCAACACAAAGGCATGCTAATTGGTCCGATTTTAAGGCATCTGGATTTTAAATTTCGGTTTTCAAGATCCAAATCCAAGATATTTGAAAGCACGCTGTATTGGGATGTGCTGAGAACCCTTTATCTTTTCCATATTTTGGGATTGGAAGTACGACAAGATCATTTCTATCCTTGTTTCTCCAAGAAAGACTGTGCAATAGGATATAATCCGTCGCACGCACGAATGAATTGTTTCAATTGCACTAATTGAGTCAAGGGACAATCGTACGTCAATTTACACGTTTGTTTTGTTTACTTCTCAAAAGTAGGGTTATATTCTTACCAGAAAATTATTAACATTTTTCCGGAATTATGGGAAAGAAAAGGAAATTAAAAGATTCTAAAAGCGATGAGTACGAGTTTGACCCCGTACCTAAACATCTCGTTACTGACCATCTAAAAAACCAAGAGAAACGGCTAATTATTATTCTAGAAGATGCCCAACTCGAAACAGTTAAGGTAAATTTAATTCCTTTATCTGTAGGTGTCGTTTGGTGAGCTTAATTTTGAAGATAGTAATTACCATTAAAATAACTGTAGTAGAAATTCCCTTTGTTTATAGGTAGGAAACAAATTTGAACTCCTTAATTGTGATGACCACATAGGCACTTTGAAGAACAACAATCGAGACGTGGGCTCCTGCCGCCCAGACATAACGCACCAATGTCTCCTTATGTTACTGGATAGCCCCCTTAACAGAGCAGGACTCTTACAAGTTTATGTGCATACAAATAAAAATGTTCTCATTGAAGTAAACCCACAAACTCGGATTCCAAGGACCTTCAAGAGGTTTGGAGGACTTATGGGTAAAGTTATTCTTTAATAACCTGAAGTTAGGAAAAGTTTTAAATATGTATGAAGTACCCAGAACTTGTAAAAATCTATATTTTTCCTTTTTTTTTTAGTTCAACTTCTCCATAAGTTTTCGATACGAGCAGAAAGTGGTCCAAAACTATTAAAAGTTATCAAAAACCCGATAACTGATCACCTTCCTGTTGGTATAAGAAAAATCGCAATGTCGTTTTCTTCTAAAGTTGTGAAGAATTGTAGAGAACTAGTTCCTAAAACGGAGGATCCCATAGTTATGGTTGTGGGAGCAATGGCAAGGGGAAGCCTGAATGTCGACTACACTGAAGAAACTATTTCAATTAGTAATTACCCACTTTCTGCTGCGTTAACATGTACAAAACTTTGTTCGGCTTTTGAAGAAGTCTGGGATGTTATTTAGGCGTAATGTTTTATATATTTTTTGTAATTTAATAAATAAATTTAATTTTGTCACTATTTATTCCTTATTTCTGTTTTAAATTGCCCGCGTATATTGAACTGTGTGATCGCGCGGGCTTGTGTCAACATTTGTCAAACGCACGCGCATGTCTAGAACTGCCAAAATGCGCAATCGCATATTTCTACCAAAATCTATCGAGGACGTGGGGATTTCCCGTGTTTCCACCGATTTTTTCGTTTCACAACATAACGAAATCTATTCACACAATAAATTTTGCATGAGTTTTCCTTAAATTTTAGTTTTCCCTGCGTTTTTCATCGTGATATTTTTGACCAAAAATTGCAGCCAAAACAAAAGACTGAGAACGTAAAGTCAATAGTAAATTTGAAAGGAAAATCTTGGAAAAGGGGGTACAGAAATTACGGAGAAAACTGAAAAATTTGGACGATAAAACTGGTACAGCAGGTGAATTTTTGGCTCCTAAAATTGTGGATAAAAGCTTGTTCAAAAAGAGGCCATTTACATGACCTCAAACAGCCATTATTTTTAATCCATATCCATCGGGGCAAAAATATGCTAAAAGTTAATTTGTAGGAGCTAATTAGAACGGGAATGGTAATAAAAACACCGTTTTAGCAGTATTTTTATAATTCCAGCTGAATTAAGGGACAATTTTGAGGGTTTTTAATTGCTTTCTAGACGGAGCATACGCGCGAAGCCGCCATCACGGTAGTCGACCAAAGCTTGTAAAGCGAGTTCGTGCTAAGTGGAGTGTGTGTTTTGTGGCTCCGTATTTTTCGCGATTCTTATGTGGATTTAACGACAAAATACGTAGGTAATGTTTTTTTGCATAGTTTACAATCTTGTCTAACTGAAAAAGTCGTTAAATTTTAAGGAAATACTAAGTTAACTGCAAAATAAGTGAAATTAGTGCCGAGCTTCTCTTCAAAGGCTAACGTAAGTGCCCGCCATGTTGCAAATCGCCCGAGAAATTAATCTCTCTTTTCGTTAGGCGACGTCCCGCGTAAAAAGATATTTTCTGATGTATTTATGTGCCTATTTTTCCGGTAAGTAAAGGTTATTTGTTATTTTCCCGCGTTCCAACGTCAAAACCAATACAAACGATCATCTAAATGCGGCCGTTCTAGTGCAAATCGCCGATAACGGTCTGCACTTTCCCACAAATTGCACCGCCAAGGTGTTCTCCTAGCTCAAATCTAAGCTAACAAATGTTAAATCGCGCGCTTGTATCAAAATCCGGCTCAAAAGGACCAAAAAACGAGCCAGCTTTTATTGTTTGGGGAAGTAAACAATAGCATTTCTAATGAGGCTGGCTACGTGACGCCTAATGGAAGAGAAACTGCAGAAAACTTTGGAGCATTTTGAAACGCTTTTATGAGAAGGTTAGCTTACAAAATCGAAAACTTGTGATGCAATGGTATTGTTTGTATGGGAAAAGGGGGTGTGGCGCCAAACTTTGTACAATAATTTTTGGGGCTTCAGTCTTGGTACTTTTAGCCAATACCCACATAAAGGTTGTGTGTTTTTGCTTAAAGAGTTCGGCAGTCATTTAGCACCTGTCTGTCCTTCATTTCATCCAAATGTTTTCTGATTTTAGAGCTCAGGGGTAAACAAACCACTTCACTAAAATTTAATTATATGCTGATGCCCATAAATATTACAGACCTCATAATCCATGTAAAATTTGTGAACTATACACATTCAGATTTCTTAGGGGTTACTTTCATTCCATTGATATTGCTAAGGTATTCTCGGGGTGATTTTCCTTTCATTAAAGTGTACGGACTAGTAAACTTAAATTATCTATCTTTATTTGGTATCTCAAAAATATAATAATATAGTTTTTCTTACACTCTCCAACAACCCTATCCTTAGCTATGCTGCTTGAGGCTATAGTGTTTGGTTTATTTACTATACAGTATGTCCACGGATGGGGTTTACAAGAGGACAAATGAACTAAAAATTGAAAGATATGAAAAAAACTCACTCTTAATAAACGTTTTTACTTGAATAATGAATAGTTGATACTTGTTGTCAATGTCTTTATTTAATGAAGTAATTATAATAATAATAATAATACGAACATTTTTATTAACATGAAAAGAATACGATAATGAGTTCATAATTCAAAAACTCCACCCCCATACTCGACAAATTTTTCTAATTGCTTTCTCAAATAAGTGAAAGAATTTCTGTTTTCTTCCTGAGATATTGATTGGACAGCCTGGATAATTCTGCCCTTCAGCACTTCAATATCATTTGGTATTGCGGCCAAGGTTAAGTCGGGACTTCTTGGGGGCCACAAAACTGGGCCATTCCTGCTAATCCACCTTGGACCAAATCTGCGGTCAAGCCATTCTCTAACCGCACGAGAGAAATGGGCTGGACAACCATCTTGCTGAAAATACATATTTTATCGAAAATTTAATGGTAGATTTTCATCATTGAAAAATGTATCCAGCATTTCTAAATATGATAATCTGTTGCACGTGTTATCAAAAAAATATGGCCCTATAATGCCATGGATGGCTATTATCACGCCACACGTTCACTTTTGTGGGTTGCAACGGTTCCATTTGTTGAAAATATACTTTCATCAGAAAACATGATACAGTATGTTTACTCTTAAGCAAAATAACATTTTTGCAGTTTTTACCCACCCTGTATAAAAAAATTGGAGTTTCTTATGATGAATCGTATTTTCTAGACATGCAAGAAGTTTATTAAGAGTGACTTTTTTTCGTATCTTTCAATTTTCAGTCCTTTTGTCCTCTTGTAAACCCCATCTGTGGACATACTGTATATATTTGCAACTTATAGTGGTCAGTAACTAGATTCTCCCCTTACTAACAATTTTGACCAATAATTGTTGTACTATATTATGACTAAAATTTATTTTTCTTGTATAAATTGTCACTATTTTGTTGTGCATAATTAGTTTTTTGTATAATGTTCCCATTTTCCATTGGCTGAAATAAATTTGGTCATGGAGTACCCACAACTCTGAAAGTAAGACAGGTAGAAATAAATACATAGGTACATCTTTGCTATCATTAATAAGAAGGTACTATTCAGGTACTTAATTTACCCAATAAAATTGTAATGGTTTGGTAATTAGTTAAGTATTTATTAGAAGAAAAAACCTAATTAAATTTAGGCAATTCCAGACAGATTAGTTAAATACATAAGAAGCTTTTAATATTAAGGTCAAACAGGTGTATTTTGATTAGTATGAGATAAACTCTTTGAGATGGTCTCTCGTTAACAACATTTAGAAAAAACGGCTCAGTGTTTTTGATTTAAGAGACATTTGTGTTGTGGAAAGTTGATTGTTTGTGTGGAATTCTTCAGGTCATTCTGTCGGCTGGTCTGTCCAGTGTCAGTACATAAATTTAAGTTCAGGTTTTTATGATTATGGAGGCAATTCCATGCAATAGTGAGGGCAGCACATGGCAGTTTCATTAAGAAAAAAATGTAAAGCAGGCATTTCATCAGTTTTTATTCCTTTATAAATTTATCTTTGATATGTTCTTCAGACTATTTTTCAGCATTGTTTCAACTTAGGATGTGCTGGCTCTTTGCTAGAAAACCGCCTTGCATATAACATACCATTGATATGACTTTTACTTGGAATTTGATTTCTTTATCTGAACTGGCTAATTTAATTACTATTTTATCTTTCTAATAGTCCAGGTATCTTTAGATAATTTTTTATTACATTTTTAAGCCATGTCCAGTATTTTTATCAAAAATTTCTTTGAATTTTTTTTATTGTCTTTTTTTTAATAATTCCTATCAGTAATTTAATTGGTATAGGTAATTATTAATGAAATTTTATGAGGAACTTCATTTTTTAAAATATTAGTCTGGGTGTGTATTTACATGCAGAAAGGTGTATATGGATTGGACGCTGATCTGATATAATGTATTGCCTCTTATAGGGGTTATATTGTTATTAATATTTTCTATTTCAGAAACAAGATACCATGACTTTCTTCGCTTAGTGGCACGCCATCCCGAAGCATGGGATATCAGTTGTGCTTTCCTACTTTTCGGACCACCTCTTGATAGGCTCAGACAGTTTACGTTTGCATAACTGGTAAGAAATTTCAGAAATACAGTTGCATTTGTTAATAATCTGAGTTTTTATTTTGTATATGCTTAAGAGCCTAATTTAACCTTCCAGTGCACGGGTGAAAAAAAGTTATACCGATGCACGGGTTGGGTCTATTAGACCCAATAACAAATATTAGGTATTTTTTTTCTTTTATATTTTAGTGAGCAACTGATTTTTATTATAAGATAGTGAGTATTTTTTTGCAGATTTGGCGAAAAAAACAATACGGTATTTTTATAAATGTCTTTATTAAATTGAAATAAAAAGCCTTACATTTTTATCGCCGTTACGTAAAAATTGGAAAAATAAACCTTAAACCTAAGTTTTACAACTTAAACTGAATATTATTCTAAAAAGATGTTCAAACAATTGATATATGAAAAAAAAATATAAAAACAATAAACAGTATCCAAAAATTTTTTTCTAAGAATGTTACTGTTTTTTTTTTCGCTACATTCTTGACAAGAAATTACAACATGCTGTAGTAATATTTCTTGCTGCTATCTCCTGATTCCTCTTCCTCTAAAATCAAATCATCTAGCTCTGTGTCAGATTCATGATCAGGAACTTCTTCATAGTTAGGATCGGCAACTGAATCATCATCACTGGTTATGTCTAATTCGCCACTGCTTCTACTTCTTTGTAATATTTCCAGAGTGTAGCAACTTCAGCTTCATAACTATTCTTATTCATGTTGTATATCGATACAACAAAATAATATAAACACTTTTTAATAAAAATTTAAAGAATAACAAGGAAAAGCAAAAATTTAGAGATTCCCCGAAAACTAACACGAATGCACGGGTTGGGTCTCACAGGACGTTATCAGGTACTGCGATCTCCATATACACTAAATTTGTCCTGAATCCATATTTTAAGTTGTGGAAGGAGTCGACCAAAAGGTACACCATGGCGCAACCCTGAGTTCAAAAATGTCTAAAAATGGGAATCAAAAAATAAACTATGCGGTCTGTGAGACCCAACCCGTGCACTGGAAGGTTAACCAATGTTTAAGCTAAAAAGTAAAAATATATTTACATTTTTTGTGTTCATTGAAAGCATTAATTAATACGTTTCATGTGTATGCACGTTTTTTCCTTTTTGAATTATTTACCATTAGAAAACCTCCTTGCAGGTGATAAGGTGAGGCAATGCAACAGGTTCAGGCCGTCGCTCAAAATAACAGTGGTAAAATGAACGAGCAGGCCTCGGCGGGCAATGGGGCGGCTGCGGCTCCAGCGCCGGCTGCTACACCAGGGTCCAGGGACAACCGGGAGCCGCCACCGAGAAATGAACCGGTCGTGGAACCGGTCAATGGGGTCGTACAGCCAGTGGTAGTACCTGCCACAGAAAGGTTAGTCAGTTAATTCAGTTGCAAACGATTGATTTCATAATTAACTTGCGGTTTAGCATCAAAAATAGCCTTAAAAAACGATGCAAAAAACCATTATTCCTGATTATTTCAATACAAATTATACCATAGATACAAAAAAAAATTAAATGCTGGATATTTAATTACGAAATGGATTTGATATTGCTGGTTTTCGATAGGGTTCTTGACGTTAAAGTTTTATTTGGGTTAAATCTTTATAAAGGCCGTATTACAGTCGGGAGTTTTTATGGCGCCAGCAATGGCAATTATAATTCAAGGATTCAGGCGCAGTACACCGTTCTCCGTACTACAGTCCGAAATTCTACTCTTCTGACAATTAAAATGACACGGATTCATGCGCAGTACACTGTTCCCGATCAGCTGTCTCTCATTACCAGAAATGGGGCAGGCGCCATTTTAATTGCCCTTGCCGGCGCAATTGGGTAGACATGGATTATTCTGTTATTTTTAACTGTTTATTATTTGGCCGAACCAGGTATGAACAGGTAATGGCCATTTAAACCCACTGGTACTTAAATTAGCAGTTTACATTTTTTATTAAACTTATGGACTGCTAATTCAGCAACTTTTTGCACCTCCTATTTGTAAATAGCAGTAGCTGCTTTAACTCGTAATCAAAACCAACAGGTTTGCACATCTCTAATTCTGGGGATATTTTAGGGATTTCGACAGTACCCACTGCTGTTCTGACCGTTGACAATGCTCCAGCTGATCGAAAACGGTTTACTGCGCATGAATACGTGCCATTATAATTGCCGGCGCAAGAGAAAAAATTGCCAAGTCTAATACGGCCTTTAACGTGTTTTATTTTGATTCTGAATATGAATTGTGAATATTCTTTTAATACTTTGTTATATGAAAGGATATATACACACAAACCCCTGGGTTCATTTGCGTACCCAATACTTGTTATTGTTTGAGAACTGTCTTTTTGATAAATAATTTAATACCATAAGCATCTGGATGATAATGTAGTGCCAAGTATATACAGGGCGTCCGCTAATTAATGGTACATGGAAATCCACATACTCCTACGTATTTACTCCTGACGGATTTAATTATACTTACCTATACCCGAAAGTTGATATTAACTGAGATACAGGGTGTTAAAGTTAAAACTTCATTTTTGTTTTGCTCTAATAACTTTGCAGGAATCCAACGTTTTTTTTACAAAATTTGGCAATTATGGTTATTTTAGAACAAGAAATTTGATTTTTTTATGAAATTTTAATGTACAATGTAGGGGGCGCTCTCTACGGCATTATTTGCACATTTATTAGGTCATAACTTTTTTGTGTCTCAGTGTTTTTAATGAAAATAATACTTGTCTCATATTTATTATGTAAAAAAGGTATACTAACTTCAGGTCGCCCAGAGTTACCGTTTCGGAGATATTTGCATTTAAATTGTTTATTGCATTAGCTCAGGCACGCAAATAATATTTTCTTACTTCTTACAAATGCACTTCTACATGATAATTAATGTTCTACTGATGGTAATTATGAATAATCAATATAACAATTTAATTGTTCTTTAACTTACTTTAATTAAAATAACTTTGACCCTAGAAAATATAGTGTCAAAAGAAACCAACAGCAATGAAAACACAAACTTACGATAAACTCAAAAATGAAACATTTTCTGTTCCATAGCAACTGCATCTCTAAATTTTATTCGTTTTCTCATAGGTTACTTTAAGAAAAAAATGTTGTTTGCAAATTCATAATAATTGGGCAGGGTGCACTAAACAATTTAAATACAAATATCTCCGAAACGGTAACTCTGGGCGACCTGCACTTAGTATACCTTTTTTACATAATAAATATGAGAAAAGTATTATTTTCATTAAAAACTTAAATACACTGAGACACAAAAAAGTTATGACCTAATAAATGTGCAATTACATTGTACATTAAAATTTCATACAAAAATAAATTTCTGGTCCTAAAAAAACCATAATTGCCAAATTTTGTAAAAGAAAACGTTGGTTTCCTGCAAAGTTATTACAGAAAAACAAAAATGAAGTTTTAACTTTAACACCCTGTATCTCAGTTAATATCAACTTTCGGATATAGGTAAGTATAATTCTGTGTCTGTGGTTTTTACATATCCCATTAATTAATGGACACCCTGTATATATATATATTTTTTAATTCATTGAGTCATTGTCCAATGAGCTTGATGCAAGGGTAGTGTTAGAGAATTTGTATTCGGAGAGTGCATTCAACAGGACATCTATTATCCGAAAATGTATCTAAAACTTTAGACTACTTACTGAAAGTAAGACTTATTTCCGTTCTTAATGTAAAACCTCGTGTCTATAATACAATACAAAAATTAGGACTCTTATATTAAGTATATTTTAATTAAGGAGGAAGAAATTAGAACATTTTCAAATTCTCTTCTAGGCCTGGCAGGATCACCAATCAACTGCAGTTTTTGCAAAAAACGGTCCTTAAAGCTGTCTGGAAGCACCAATTCGCATGGCCCTTCCAACAACCTGTCGATGCTAAAAAACTGAATTTGCCTGTAAGTAGATTTCAGGAGTAATTCCATGTATTTCTTGCTCTGCAAAGATGCTAAAGAGTTCTATCTATTTTTAACAGGAGGCATTTGTCCAAAATGGATTTTGCCACTGCTGGAAGTCTCGGGGGAATCCCAAGTGTAGTTTTTATAAAAATTTTCATACAATAATATGCGACGATATATCGACATTAATTAAATATAATCTGAGCATTATAGGCCCAGTGTGTAAATGTACCCTTTTCAGGACTATCATAAAATCATCAAACAACCCATGGACTTAGGGACGATAAAGAAACGTCTAGATAACAACTACTACTGGTCAGGCAAAGAATGTATTCAAGACTTCAACACCATGTTTACAAACTGTTATGTCTATAACAAACCTGGAGAAGATGTGGTCGTGATGGCACAAACCTTAGAAAAGGTAAAAGAACCCAAACGAAAAAAATATTGTTCTTTCAAATGCAACATGTACCTGGAAATTTAGACAGATGAAAAAATCAACTGTTCTTTGTTGTTTTCAGGTATTTTTGACTAAAGTGGCGGACATGCCAAAGGAAGAATTCGTTGTGGAAACTCTGAATAAAGGGGCAAAGGTCAAGAAGGGTAGGACCAGTACTACGCCTGTTGTGAACTCGACGCCGACAGGTAGAGGACGACCCCCCGCGACTGTGTCGTCGACAGTGTCCACCCCTGTTGCTACCACGACTGGTAAGTTGCGTTTATCTCACAGCCTTAACTCTTAAGCCTCGTTCTCAGAGCTTCGACGTGTCGCAGCGACAGTCCCCCACTCCTTTTGTAGGGGGTGAGGTCTGTCACTTGTCATTCGGGTGAAACCTAACCTTTCAATAATTTGTTATTGTTTTTTAAATGAAAACAATTTGTTTTGTACAAATTTCGTTTTGAATAATTTATCATACTGATTGAGACTCTGATAATGAAAGCGGCGAAGCAATGAAATCTTTGAATAATGTCTGGCAGTGTATTTTAATATGATTATTCTTCCAGACTAAAGAGCTAATTTCGTTAAAAAACGTTACAAGAATCCAAAAAAAAACGGACTAAATTAACTAATTTGTGCATTTTAGAGCTCAAAATATAAATGTAATGAAAACCGCCCAGTTTTATTCCTGTATTTTTTATCATAAACTTGAAATTGTAGAGTAGCACAAGCGTGCACTACATCGAGAGTCTACTGTATTTAGGACTACGATGCACTAGAAAAACAAATACAATTTACACATCTTATTAGGTAGTTTTTATTAACCACTGTTAAGTAGGTAGGTAGGAGAACCATTTCATTCTAATATAATTTCATCCGATAAGGAAGTCTAAAAAGCATAGTCATGGACCTTCTGACAGTGTCTCCTCATCATTCATATTCCACACCCTAGGTCTCGTTGTAATAATTGTAATAAGCAGGCTTTCGATAGCTTGGCTACTATCCTCACTAGCTGGTGTCTCCTCTATATCTTCAGTCCAAGCAGATACAAAGCCATCTTCGTGCAGAGCATACTTGCCCCTTTGTAATCTGTATCTACAATAATCTAAAAATATTTATATTATAAGATTTAGGCATCTATAGAGCTACAAAACTAATTTTTAGATAACATTACGAAATTGCCAAAAGTAGGGCTAACAATATCCCTTGTGACCTTAAAAACAGTTTACAATTTTAATTCAAAATGATGTTTTACCAGTATTATTAACTCTTGCGCTTTCTTCTGCAGATAAACTTTATTCTAAATTCAGCTTCAGAACAGTGAAGAATTTCCACAGGAATATAATTTGAATTTGTGTCCACATCCATATTATGGTTTCCGCTTAACCTAAAATTTAATGTTTTAAACTTGAACTTATCACATTTCTTAATCTCTTCCGATTGCAGCAGGCCAATATTTACGTTTTTTTAGGGTGTGAGTAGTGGAATGCGGATGTTTGATTAAAATTTTCCCCTCTCGGAGGTTATAGGTTTGTTTTTTAAAAGATTTTTTCGATGACAGCGTCAAATTTGATTTTTATTTTCGTATTCTACTCCTCAAAATATGTATATTTATTCTGGTTAGTAAAAAATGAACCAATGTGATTAAAAAAACCAATGTAATTAAAAATTATTTAAATATTTTGCGGGATTTAGGTAGGTAAATGATCAAATAAATTTTAAAAGCAAAAGTACATACTATTCACAATATTTTAGGACCAAATAATTAGTAATTACCTTTGTTCGGAAACAACGAATACTTATTTCGGAAAACTGAGGTTCAAATTTCAAAACAAAATAAAAAATTAATAATACTACAGCGCAGTGTTGCCAGGTATCTCGTGAAATGTCACCAGATCTGTTGATCTTTTTGTGATTTTATGAATAATCCGGTGGTCCATGAAAATCTTTTTAAAAAGTCTGTTTTCTGGTGTTACCAGTTTCGTGTTGGGGGCGGTATATTTTATAAATCACCAGATCTGGTGAAATTTCACCAGATACCTGGCAACACCGCTAGATCAGCGTGGGGATGAGGGGTAATGACGTGTTGGTGTCGCGGGCGACAGTACGTAGCTCTGAGAACGCGCCTTTACGGGGCTGCTTTTTCATCGTAACGTCGCTTAGGCGGAATATTTTTATATAGTCCTTGCGGCGAACCCTCGCGCCAGATATGTCGAGTGTCACGTGACATTAATGACTTGCCTGCTTATTTCTGGTTATTTATTTTACCTAGGTTTGTATGACATTCCAGGACCGTACTACAATAGTACGTACGTTTATTTTAAAAATAAAACAAGTCTATTTATATTTTTAAATACATTTTTTATTATTTATTATAGGGAATAAAACACACAAACACATTGTATTTTTTGGTTATTTATTTATTAAAATATATAAAATAAAGTCATTATCTATAATTACAAGTCTAGTAGGTACCTCTATATTCGCAAAAAGATAGGAAGTACGTATCTACATCGATGTCCATCTTTACCTACTGTAAACTTTATACAGTGTGTCTACACATGGACTTAACTATACCTGTAAAAAATTGTATCTTCAATTTTTCGAAAAAGTCATCCTTGATCATTTCTTTTCCCTGTTATATAAATACAAATCGCTTTGACAAATTTCCATGTTTTTGTACCGGATGAACAAAAAAACATTTTTGAAAATAGCTATGGACCTTTTCTAAGGAAAGGCTATTGTATTAAAAATACGGTTTGCTTAAAGGTTGTTCACTCTTATTACCTCTGTTCATTAAAGTTAAATGTTCAATAGTAACTTATAAGTGTATGGTATCATAACAAGCAAATTCTATATGCACCCTTCTTCTGCAAATACGTAAGTTATGTAAGTCACATATGCAAAAACTAATGAAATGGGTAGTTGGGCCTTCCCTGTTGGGATTTCGGGAAAGGTAAGAGTAAAGAGATACGAAGTCGGTTAAATTGGGACAAATTTTTTCGGCACCAAGTTGTTCATTCGCCATGTATATTTCAAGAAATCTGCGTCTCTTCTGAGCAACATAAGGCTTTTCCATTAGAGCTCGGAGATTATCATCAGCTCTATTATAAATCCCAAGCTTCCGACAAGTTTGACCAAACTTCTCGGGTTTCCCTGGTACACTTCTTTTTCTCGGAGAGAGAGAGATTTTATTGTCACTGGCTTTCCTACAATTTCTTTTTATCAAGTATACATTTTAAAATTGTACTTATGGTTTTAATTAAAGTAGATGGCTCCATGCAATCCTATCTCTGTAGACTAACCTGCTAACAAAAAAAAAGGAACTTATGTTGCTATCAAATTAAAATGAGCAGTATATCGATATCTTAATATATCTTATTATACAAAATTATATTAGCATGCTTTTTATAATTATGTTCTACAAGCACTAATATTTCATGGTAAAAGACATAATTTTTTCAGGAATTTGTACCTGCGTACGTTAAGAATGTTATAGGTATTACATAACTTTTGATTTATTTTTATCTAGAAGTCAATTTTTCGCAATACCTTTGTTTTAATCAAGAAAGTGTCAGTGTGAACAAACCCGACACCACCAGAAGGTCTTCGATAGGGCCATCCTTATATCTTCTAACTGTGAAAGCAGAGATTTGCATGGCTTTTTGCAGTTTCCTGTAGGTTTAAAGGATAAATTTTATGACATCAATTTTTTTATTAATATTAAAATTCACCGTAGTTTCTCTAACGGTGGCATCAGCTGAGGTAGAAGCCAGACAATAATTATGCTCCATAATTATTATTTTCGCCTAAAAACAGATAAATAAAATATTAACCTATAAATTTTTCGTTATGCGAGTCGTACTTACTGTGGTTTACCCATAGACAAAGGAAGAGAGGGGACGCGTAAAACCAGAAGCTATTTTGTTACCGCCTGGCTCCTTATCGGATTTAGCAGTGGCGTTACATGAATATTTTCTTAGTATTATCCCAGTACAAAATTATTATTTATGGAATATGGAAGTAAAATTTATATTGAATTGAATTTGTATATTGTGTCCCTTACTGAGTACAAATATTCTTCTGCTTCTCAATAATTTTTGAATGCTTAGTAAATATTAATTTTATTATTCAAAAATATAATTTCATATAGGAAAGGTTGTGAAATTTAAATAGCTTTCAACTTTAGGGAAAATGTAAGATAAAAAACAAAATTGGTCGATTCAAAATTTATTACAAAGAAGCAACAAAATGTAATTACTGGTAGTTTTGAAAATATTGTTGGCACAGCACCTCCAAGTAATCGTACTCTTTCCTCAACTTTATAAAAAAGGACTTCTCAAAATGCTCTGAACAAATCCTGTAGGCAGGAGAAGGTGTCCAATCTCTAAGTCCCATGTTCTGCACCCAAATGTTTGCTTTTTGTGGATCTTTCGGAAATCTAAAAACAATACAACAATGTGTGAGCTTAGTGGTTTAAAATAAGTTTTAACAGGACGCCATCCTTGTGAAACGACCTTCGCCTGAAGTCGTGTTTCTCAAAGACTATGATCTTCAACGATTCAAGACAAATGTTAATCGCTTTCTTTAAAAAAATAACACTGGTATACATTCGAAATAATATAATGCTTTCACTAATAACTAACCAAAATTACATAAGAAATAATTTAATTTTGTCAAAATATACAAATCATGCAGGTACGCCATTGAGTGACACACCCTCTTCAAGGGCAATTACCTGGTTCTTATTAGAAATCTTGAATGAAAAGTGCAACAAATCTAGTACAAATTACAAAGGAAGGTAGCTTTAACTATAGACTTAATCATAGTTTCAAATAACATATACTGCTAAACTTACAAGGGAGATATCTAATATAAAATAAATGCATGCAAAAAATACAATTTGAATATTTACCGATGGGAAGTAATTCCAAGCTTCTTTCGTTCATTACGGCATTTATAGCTATAGGCACAACAATTCACCATTTTTCTGTAAATAAACTAAATTCTTATAATAGCTCTTCTCACCACAAATCACCAAAATACATAGGGTGCCACCTCGATTGTCTGGCTCCCTATCAATAGCGGCCGATCAATTTTAGGTAACACTTTCTGCGACGGCCCGTAAACCGGAATTATTCGTCCCCTCTCTTCCTTTGTCTATGGGTTTACCAGATACACAAACACCTCAATATGTGGTTAATCAAAGTTTTCAAAACAATATAAACTATACTAAAATGACGGAAATACACTTTTAAAACTTATTAGCACCGATCAAACGGGAGAAATATAAAAACAACACGCAACTGAGGTATTTGATTAAGTCCCCAAACAGCTGATCGATGACATATTGCTGATGTCAACTGTCGAAACAGCTTGAGGGTTTGCTGCAAAGACTATACCTGCCTGTACTGAAGGAATGACTAGTTAAATTACTATAAAATTATTAATAACTTTTTTTTAAATATTAAATGATGGTAATGACATTTGAAACCTGAATTTATATGTTGTCAAATTTTGACTGATGATGATATGTGCTTCAGTCATGGGTATCCCGGTTTTGTGAAAATACAGAAATTCTTTAAATGTTTCTGGTTTTCAGGATCCATGGGCATACCTCTCGGCACCGCGGCGCCGACCACCGTACCGGGTAGCACTGCTACCACGACCATCGCGCCCCCCAACAACGCCCAACCTACGCCGGTCACGCCGTCGGCCACGGCGTACGCCGCCCAAGCCGACACACCGGTCACGTCTCTGACGGTTGTACCTCCGGCGCAGCCAGCCAAGAGCAAAAAAGGCGTTAAGAGAAAGGTAAGGTCATGTCATGATGTTTTCATATCGGAGCATTTATGTCATAATAAGAATTTAAGTATATAAATTCCCGTTAAAGTTCCTGAAGAAAATAAATGTTCTATTATCTAGGCCGATACTACCACGCCCGCCACGGCCTACGACTATCTACCGTCTGGCGCCGATTCGAATTCCTCATCATCAGCAAGCAAGATCTCCAAGAGACGAGAGTCGGGTCGCCAAATCAAGAAACCGCTTCGTAGCCAGGTAAGAGTAAGTAGATTTTTTTAATTTAAAATCGTGGGGTTCACCGAATTAGATGCCATACATTATATAGTTCTCCCCAGTCTCAATTTTCCATTTCTTACAATTTAATGCAATCTATTCGGTGAAGCCACCTAAATACGTTATTTTTATTGTTGCTTAAACTTTTTCTCAGTTATGATATAAGCCCGCGATTCATGTTATTTCATCTAAAATTGTAGAGAATTACTTGTTTCTTAAATAACTCAAAAGTAGTTCAAATGCCCCAAGATTCCTTACATTAAGCCCCAAGATTCCTTACATTAAAATTTCTCCCATGATACACGTTATTTTATCTGAAGTCGAGAATTGATTCTAAAATGTAAATATGCATATTTAGCTTTAATATAATAAGCTTATAAGTTTTTGTTATTGATTTGTTTTGGAAAAATTTGTTAAAAAAATTTTTGTCCAAACTAAATTTAACTATTTTCTGTATAAGGGGGCTTAAAATATCATTGTTTTTGTTTTGTGCGGGTTTTGCAACACTTTAAAATCGCCAAGAACTTAGTATTCCTTACTTTAAGGTAAAGTTGATGAACAAGACCACTGATTTTTTTACAATATTTAGCTTTTTAACACATTCATCGATACTTACCAGTTATCGTTCGCAATGAGTAGCTAATTGAACTATTTTTCTTGTTCAGGAGTTAGATGGACTAGGACCATATGGTGCGACAGCCGCAGGGGGTGCGGCGCCGTCGCCCGCGGCCCTGGCTGCAGCTCACGCTCTAAAATCAAAGGAAAAACTCAACGACACACTTAAAGCATGCAATGAAATTTTAAAAGAACTGTTCTCCAAAAAACATTGTGTAAGTACTTTCTAATAACTTAATATCTTGTAATTTATTATTTTCTTCTTCTTCATTAACATATTTTTTTTTAAAAATTTCAGAGTTATGGTTGGCCATTCTACAAACCTGTAGATGCCGACCTGTTGGGCCTCCACGACTACCACGACATAATCAAAAAACCCATGGATCTCGGAACCGTTAAGCAGAAAATGGACAACCGCGAGTACCGATCTGCTCAGGAGTTCGCCCAGGATGTACGGTTGATTTTTACAAATTGTTACAAATACAACCCTTCCGACCATGACGTCGTGGCCATGGCCAGGAAGTTGCAGGATGTGTTTGAAGTCAAGTAAGTACACTTCCATATGAAAATTAACCCCTTGTCATATATAATATTAATAGAGGAACGAAGTATCTAATTTAAATCCGTATCCAACTGTAGATGCACAAGATTTCCTGTAACCTTCATATGCGTTTGGTGTTTTTTAGTGATATGTCTCTTTTTCATTATAGGTTTGCAAAAATTCCGGATGAGCCTATGAACAGGGTAAGTGGTATGGTTGCCCATGAGTCAAGTTCATCTGGGTCGAGTTCAGAAAGTTCTAGCGAAACGGAGGACTCGGAAGAAGAGCGGCGGAACAAGCAACTAAAACAACTTGAAAAAGAAGTTAGTAGGAATTTTTTAAAGAAACAATTTAATTTCGACTAAAATTATTGTTTATAGTTAGATTATTTTTTTATTATAGAGGGTGTTATGGAAATGACGTATTATATTTAGACCGGCAAATCCTAATTTTTAATATTGGTCCTTTTTTTCTCGCGTAGATTTATTTATTTAACTAATTTAAAACACATCCATTTTAAATACACACTATACAATCCTTCAATTTAAAAATGGACATTTTTTCTACGAACCATAAAACAGTTAACCTACGAACGAACGAAATAGATACCTTCAAAACTCGAAATAGTGGGCAATATTTGACAGTTTAATATTTCACGAGATTCTTCTCTATTACTTGGCTATTTACCGCGAGATCTCTTGCAAGGCGTTTAATTGATATGGCGTTAATGGAATTTCGACCAAATGATAGTGATAGCTGATAACACTGCGACTGTACTTTTTCTTTTGAGAAACTTAAAAAATTAAATTAGCCAGCT
Organism: Barypeithes pellucidus; assembly: GCA_963991005.1. Classification (NCBI taxonomy): domain Eukaryota; kingdom Metazoa; phylum Arthropoda; class Insecta; order Coleoptera; family Curculionidae; genus Barypeithes; species Barypeithes pellucidus. The sequence goes on along the minus strand of OZ022565.1, from coordinate 11,321,059 downwards.
CTACTCCAAATTACAAGACCGACGGTGTCAGTAATAGAAGAAGAGCGTTAGGGTGCGGTCGCTTCTGTTGATAACCATTTACACTCTCGGCTATCCGCTTTGTTTTCAGAAGGTACGCGTATGATTAGTTATAATGATTTTCGGGCTACGCGTCCAGATTTTGTATATTATTCGACATTGTTTTTATAGGCGAACCTAAATTGCTCAGTTAAGACGAGTAGTTTGTTTTGGACGTTTGACTTGACAGAAAAATGGAATGTCGCAGACGAATAAGTCAAATTTTGTCGCGTCGCGTGTAGTAAAATCTAATGATCTGATCTGATCTGAGTGTATTTTTAAAAAACTTGTGCCTGGAGGTATAAAGATAAATACAAGTAGGTAGATAAATAATTTATTTTTATAATTTTATATGGAATTTCAGAATTGCATGAAGTTTGGCAACATTGCACGTAACACCTGTTTCCTGATATGCCACCACAGGGTGACATGAAGAATAAACGCTGGATGAGGTGTGGGTTTATGGGGCTGAACCCCAATTTAAAACGGTCGATTTAAAAAGAAAATATATGTAGCGTTTCACTAGAACACCCAAGGAGTCACCTATTTAAATATAATACGTCATTTCCATAACACCATGTATTTATCGTTTAGATTCTGCAAATGGCCCCAAAGGGTTCGTTTACATTTTAGGCTAGTTATAATGATGAATTATTTATTCTGACTCCAGTGATGTTTCACGAATTACGAGCTTTTTAACACTGATTTATTCTTCAACTTCAACTCAAACTGTTTTACCTTTTACAATATAACTGACGGTTCCCTATGTCGTTTTAGCTGACGGCGATGCAGGAGAGGATGAGAAAATTAGTGGACGAAAGTACAAAGAGCAAGAAGGAAAAGAAGAAAGAAAAAGTGAAAGAAAAGCCCAACAAGAAGACGCCGCACGCAGTCTCGCTTCCTAACAATACTGGTGAGTTTTTTTTATTTGGGGAAATTATTGTTTCCAGTTTATATTGTTTCATTTTTAACCTTTTTATTTACAGTAATGAGTGCTCCATAACTAAATAGGCGTCTATTTTGTTAAGGTTGTCTAGTTCTAACTCTTTATTAACTAACCAGATATTTATGTTCATATAAATGATATCTGCAAAGTGATTTTGTCACAGTCCATCTTTTTGCTAAACTGAATACATTAATATTTTTTAGACTGACATAATTTATCCAATGTTTTTCTGTACAATTGTTGGGTAAATAACTCGCAACACATAAAAAATAATTATCCATTTCGTGTCATTCCACCGCATGACATACGTTTTCTTCTTGTCACCGCAGGTAAGGCAGCATCGGGTCCGGGGGGCGCAGGGGGCGGCGGCAAGCAGCTGCCGACTGCCCCCGACAGCTTGGCTGAGGACGGGCCTTCGGTCGACTCGAAGTCGGGGGGCGACCGAGGCGGCGGGCAGACAGGGGGCGCGACCGCCGCCAAAACGCCCAAAACCAAAGGTAAGGTCGACTAGGACGGAGAAGGGAGGGTTGTTGGAGGAGTAGATTAGTAGTCATAGTAAAATAAATTAATTTTTTTGTGTCGCTGGCGTGATAGTTAGAGAGACGGTGACAATAGGGGGGTTTTTCGTGGAGTTTAGGTCCCCGTCTACTTTTATATCTGATGAAATGTCGTAGAACGTTGCTGAGAGGCGCTGTACCGCTTTAGATAGGAAATTCTCAATAAATTCAAAATTATATCGAGCCATGTCTGAAAATGAATTTACAGCATCTGCGTGACCCCAAAGTCACGGGAAATACATTTTCTGACAAGTCAACCCTTGCATATACTTTTTCGAGCTGGTCAAAAAAGAAAAAAAGCGAATTTGAAGTTGAAACTTTCTAGAATGGGACATTATATGTTAAAGATTAAGTGAATAAAATTTTGTCATTCCAGGTCTCGCCATTTCATTATTGGAATTTTAAAAAAAATCCCCTCTGATCCGGATTGTCACACTACATTCCTTGACACCCAAATATTGTGGAAAAAAAAGTTTCAGAAGAATCTCACCTAGCTAGGCGGAATTCTGACAATATTACGCAGAGATACCGGAAGGCAGTATCGTTCACTTGTATGACGGGAAAAATGATAACTGGTGATTAAGACGAGCAAGACACGACTCACCAAAGTTTTTTCGTTCTCTGAATCGATGGGATGGGTTTCAAACCCCCTCCCCCATACCCCCACGGGAAACAATTGGCGTGGAAATACCGCACTTTCGCAATATTCTTTTTATCAGGAAATTGTTTACGACTCATCTCCATGGGAATACAAATCGATTAAGCCCGCTTGGACCCATGTCACTTGAGACTTTATAATTTTTCCATTCATTTTTTTTGACACGCTCGGAAAAGTATATGCAAGGGTTGACTTGTCAGAAAATGTGTTTGCCGTGACTTTGGGGTCACGCAGATGCTGTAAATTCATTTTCAGACATGGCTCGATATAATTTTGAATTTATTGAGAATTTCCTATCTAAAGCGGTACAGCGCCTCTCAGCAACGCTCTACGACATTTCATCAGATAAAAAAGTTGTAGAGGGGGACCTAAACTCCACGAAAAAACAAATTACTGATATTCCACTTCACGGACCCCTATTGTCACAGTCTCTCTAACTATGAGTAAATCTTTTCTTCTAAATTATGGGAGGTTGTTTCAAAAGTTCAGTGCTAAATATCTCGAATCGTTGACGCTAAAGTAAAAATAGTAATTATTTTTATTTTGTAAAGAGTGATATTTTATACAAATTTGTTTCTGTTTTGACTGTAAGTGACTTGTGAACGGCTTGTTCCCGCTATTTTTGCCGTAGCATGCACGATTTGAGAGATATTTAGGTTAAAACTGTTTGCATATTTTATGAAGTTTTCAGGAATCCTCAGACTAATTAGAAAAAATAATTATTTAGGTGAACAGGGCATTACAAACCTATATTTTTGTACAATTTTCTTGTAGTAATAGTTCGCATGCAGGAAGTAATGGCGTTTTGATTTAAAGTAGTGATTTTTATCTTAAGAATATACATTTTAATAATATTGGATGCTATCATATATTTACTACAGTATTAGTATTCTTTTTATATATTTATCTTGAAATATATTCTAGGTATTGACAATAACATTAAAAATATACATTAAAAAGTACATCGGATGTGGATGTATAAATAACCAGCTTACTAATAAATAACAAGGCAAATACGCATCTTACTAAATGAGACAAAAGCATGTGTTTGTTATTTGATATAATAAAATGTACCGCTTTAATAAGAAATTACGAGGCTTTCTAGTTCCATTCGAAATCTATTTGAAATGCATAAAAAACGAATTACTCCGGTAGATAGAGCGGACAGCCAGAAGTCTAGTCCATAGAATGGTTTTTGGTTTTCCTCTTTTTTTTTTCACAAAAACATCTATCGATGGTTACACTTGATGATGGTTCATTAAATGAATGATTTCCTCTGGTTTGCCTCTCCTCCAACAACTTTCTCTAGTGCATGTGACTAGATCTTTTCACTAATATGTATACAGGGTGTTCTGATAATGCATCATGATACGTGGAGAGATGATTCCGAATGTTAAAATAAAGGTAGTAAGCATTGGCGTAACTAGAATGATTTTGTAGGGGGGGCCTGGTCCCTAGTCTAGTAGGATTTTAATGGCAAGTGGCACTATGACGTATGTATGGCTTTGAACTTCGGAAACACTGGGGTGGGCACCAGACCAATCTGGGGTGGGCATGGCCCACCTGGCCCCCCCTCTAGTTACGCCTATGGTAGTAAGACAAATAAGAAAAAGTAGAAAACTTAATACTTTTTGAATTACGGCCGGTCAAAGGGTATCATTTAACTGGTTAGCAAAATATTGTATTTTTGCGAACAGAAAAATGTAATCGGTCAGCCAACATGGCTAGTTGGTCAGCAACTTATGGACAGCAAACATTTCTGAATCGGTCAATAATTAATGTCATAGTAGAGTGCTCTAAATTATTTTGGTACGCAAATTAAATATATAACCTGCTATGAGCGATCCACTTTTAATCAGATATTGGTAAGCAATTAGCGGGTAAGGAAAATATTTAATCTTGGCCATCAAAAAAAAAATCAATAAAACGTGAAATAGTGACAGTGCCCTGGGAAAACAAGTGAAAACCCGCCCCCGCTACACCTTTTGGGCATTGACTGCTACACCGAATGGAAACACACGCACGCAATTAGCTACTCGTATCACACGACTGCTTTCGCTCCACCCACAATAACGAACTTTGCCGATTATTCAAAGAAACGCAATCCAATGATTTATATTGATAACCATTCTTTTAATATGCAAACCTCTGAAGTATACTGCTTCTAGACATTTTTTCTCTACTGACCAATTGTAAAATCTTGCTGACCAAGTAATCATTTCGCAGCTCGACTGTTAATTAAGCGAACACATGATATTACGAGCGGACTGATATCGGTTAAATTGTTGACAGTTTGTAGCATTTTTTGCAGCCTGATTTTTATTTATTGCAAGCAAAATCTTTTGATCAAATGATTTAATGGCTATTTTTTTGCTGCGAACCAATTTTAATAACTGGAAACCATTTAATCACTTCTCGTTTTTAAACTATCAAGTTGATATTTGGTACATTTTGGTTGGTTGGTTGGTTAAAGGCGGGTCGGGATTAAGGCCCGAACTTCTATTACTGCAGCCTTTCGGCTTATCATGTACCCCGATCTTATTAGAAGATGTTGGTTCCTTCTATGAGGTCCAGTAACCTTCTATCAAGCCTGTCATGTGTGAGGCTCATCGTCTTCACCGCAGAGTCTGCATTCAATGGATCCGTTGTTTATACCTATCCGTTGAAGGTGTTTGTTCAGTGGCAGTGGCCTGTTAGCAAACCCATCACCTGTTTCAGCTTGGGACGCGTCAGGGTTAGCATCCCATTCGATAGTATTTTCGATGGTTTTCCAATTGCGGCCCGTGCCTGTATTTGACCAGGTAACCTTTGCCATCGAGATAGGTGTTGTTTTTTTTTCCATCATCTATCTAATGTTGTTTTTATTACCTGTTTACTACTCTTATCATTCTGCGGTAAAAGTGGCCTCTCGTGGCACATTAGACGTGAAATTCAATTTGTGGCATATCTTATATGTTTTGACAGCTATAGATAAACCTCACCGTTTAGCCGCACATCGGGAAATAACAGTTTTTGTTAGCACTAAAATCAGTTTTTCAAATGGAAGCAAAAAAAAATGTATTGAGTTCGAATTTTTGTTATATGACTTGACTACCTTTATTTTAACATGTGGAAGGAATCACCTCTCCCAAGTATCCTGATGCACTACCTGTATATCTTTATATCCTTACTTAGTATTATTGTAGTCATGTAGTCACTTTTTCTTAGTTTTCTTGTAAATACCTTATTTTGATCGGCATTTTCGCACTGCTTCTGAATCCAGTCGCAAGCACAGCTTCTGTTTGACCTTATCTTTGATTGAAATGCAAAATTAAAAGAATGACTGGTGTCTAATATTATTTCTGGAAACCACCTATTCCAAAATGACTCTTTAGAGTTCTTTTAGTTTTATATTTTGTATTATGGAACTAACTTTTTTTAGTAGTTATTTGATCAATAATTAAAGATATTTGGGAACTGAAGTCAGTACGTGGATAAGTTTTTTTATTTAGTTATATGGATTTTTCCGGCCGTTGTATATAATTTCTTCCGGTAACTAAAGATTTTTTGCTCATTTTATCCTAAGTATAATTAAAAACCTAAATTCTAACTTCAGTTCTCACTATTTACTGTCGTAGAACGTTATACGAAAATACACATTTTCTTCCATTGCAGGTCCCCGAGGTCCCAAACCGGCAGCGGCGGCACTTTCAGGGGGCGCCGCAGGCGGTCCTGCGGCCAAGAGGGCGAAGGCAGGCAGGGGCGCGGGGGCTGGCGGCGGACCGGGACGCAAGAAGGCGCAGCCCGTGCCCGTGGCGCCGGCATTCGACTCTGAGGACGAGGACAGCGCCAAGCCGATGTCGTACGACGAGAAGAGACAGCTGTCACTGGACATCAACAAACTGCCAGGTAATAGTTGGCCGGCCAAAAGTGAAACAAGGCTTTTTATAGACCTGTGTCATAATGACTTCGTGTACTGGGCTATGCTGTACCCCATAAGGACTGGCGTTACATACAGTGAGTCCCAGAAGAAATGTCTAAATTCATTTAAAATTCAGCGGTAAGTTTTTTCAAAAAACGCTCGTACCCGTCAATTTTGATTTTTTAATTTTTTTTTTCGTGGTAATTTCATGTATACAGGGTAGCTCAAAAATAAGTTACGACCATCAACTTCATTTTTTCAAATGAAAACATATATTTTTTATTTCATTTTTGAATTCTAAGCATGTTTCATGTACCATGTCCTATACATAAACTCAACAGTTATTGAAAAAATTAGGATTGAACATATCTATAAGTAAGACCTGTTTATTAAAAAAAAACACAACAAAATCAAATTAAATGTTGAAAATGTGCGCCATTTACGGCTTGACAATATCCAAGACGATCAATAAACTCTCTTTGCACGTTTCCAACCATTTCCGGAGTTATGACACGCACTTCTCTTCGGATCCTTTCTTTCAACTCCTGCATATTGTTTGGCCTGTTAACAAATACTTTTGATTTGAGGTAACCCCACAAAAAAAAGTCCAGCGGAGTTAGGTCTGGCGACCTAGCAGGCCATTCGATAGGTCCTCTCCTTCCAATCCACCGATTGGGAAAGGTTTCATCCAAAAATGTACGCACAGTGGCCGCATAGTGCGGAGGAGCACCATCTTGTTGGAATATCAGTTCTTCGTCAGGGGAGTCTGGATCCAATGGATTCGGAAATAAAGCCACTAATGCTAGAATTAATTCTAGTTGGAGAAATTCGAGATATACTTGTCCAGTTAAAGACTGTTCAAAGAAAAATGGACCAATTACTCTTTCGCGTACGATTCCACACCAAACATTTATTTTCTTAGGGTACTGGCTGTGAACCTCTATCATCCAATGCGGATTGGGCAACAGAAAGCCCAATATCGACAATTTTGTCTGTTCACATTACCATTCAAATAGAACGTAGCTTCATCCGAAAAAATAATATTTTTTACTAAATTATTATCTAGATTGCACATACTTTGCATGCGTCCGCAAAACTCACTTCGCCTATCGAAATCATCTTCAAATAACTCATGCACTGGAATAACTTTGTATGGGTGATATTTGTGCTTTTGAACTACTCGGTGAACAACAGATTTCGGCATGTGTAAATCGGCCCCAATGTGCGACAGGGGAGTACATGGATTTTCTTCCAAGGAAAGCAAAACGTCAAGTTGTTCATTTTCATCTCGAGTAGGACGACCAGATTTAGGCAAATCTCTAACATGACCGAATTCTCTAAACTTAGCCACTATTCTACTCACCATCTTTTGACATATGGGAGGACGATCAGGATGGATTTCATTAAATAATTGGGCTGTTTCTATTTGAGTACGTGTTTTATCACCAAACCCAACCATGCATAGAATTTCAATTTTTTCCCGTTCCGTTAACTTCACCATTATTGTGAAAACCGCAACTTTGAAACTACGCTTGACAATAATTATACTTATTTGAAATAAAATTGTCATACAGTTTCTACGGAAATAGACGGTGACAGTGAGACAGTACACTCTTACTTATTATGGAGCCCAAAATGCCATATTGCCAGAAGATTTGATAGATCGTTGGATTCCCTAAATGATATGTTCAATCCTAATTTTTTCAATAACTGTTGAGTTTATGTATAGGACATGGTACATGAAACATGCTTAGAATTCAATGCAAAATTCAAAAATGAAATAAAAAATATATGTTTTCATTTGAAAAAATGAAGTTGTTGGTCGCAACTTATTTTTGAGCTACCCTGTATACATGAAATTACCACAAAAAAAAATTAAAAAATCCAAATCGACGGGTACGAGCGTTTTTTAAAAAAACTTACAGCTGAATTTTAAATGAATTTAGACATTTCTTCTGGGACTCACTGTATAGCGCGATTAATTTAAAGTTAATGTCAATTCATCTTGTGCAAAAAGCTTCATTTAGAGTACTATCCCCTTAATTTGTTATAGTTATGGGGCTGTTTAAATGTTAGAATGGGTTACGTAGTTCAATTCTTAATAGTGACACGTTCTGCTATAAAATGACGATCAAAAACTAATCGTTATGGCACACAGGAATTTATAAAAAGTCATTTGCACTATCAATGAATAAAATTAACCGAATTTTATAAAATATTTGTTTTCTATACAGCTTAACTAATAAAGCTATTGATTATCGTTTCCAGGCGACAAACTAGGACGGGTGGTGCACATAATTCAGTCGCGGGAGCCGTCGCTGCGAGACTCCAACCCGGACGAGATCGAAATCGACTTCGAGACGCTAAAGCCGTCGACGCTAAGGGAGTTGGAGAGCTACGTCGCGTCGTGTCTCAGAAAAAAGCCACGTAAGCCCTACTGTAAGTTCCGTTACGTTGCGTCTGTTTGGGTCTTCTTTGTGTCGAAGCGCCAGACTGGACCACCGATAAAAGTAGCACAACATGTTGCAAAAAAAGTATTAATTTTCTTGAAGTAGTCCATCTCAAAGTGGAGTGAAGTTATAAGGAGGTAAAGAGACTCACAATCTGCTCCACTAGTTTAATAACAGTTAATAAAAACATACATGTTTCGAAGGCTTAAGCCTTCATCCTCAGTGAAAAATACAACATCAAAGGGAACCTATGACATTGTTAAACTAACAAAGCAGGAAAAGAAAAACTTTTATGATTATGCAAAAATAAAGAATAAAAGTAAAAAGGAAAAAACTAAAGGTTTCTTTTCTTCTTAAAACATCGAATGCATGATTAAAATTTTTTAATTTTCAATTTTATATAAAATTTGTTCATTTTGTAAAGGTGGTTCATCTCGACACGAGGTTCAAACATCATCTTTACAAAATGAACAAATTTTATATAAAATTGAAAATTAAAAAATTTTAATCATGCATTCGATGTTTTAAGAAGAAAAGAAACCTTTAGTTTTTTCCTTTTTACTTTTATTCTTTATTTTTGCATAATCATAAAAGTTTTTTCACTGAGGATGAAGGCTTAAGCCTTCGAAACATGTATGTTTTTATTAACTGTTATTAAACTAGTGGAGCAGACTGTGAGTTTCTTTACCTCCTTAAAAAAGTATTAGTTTAATGAACATACACTTATGAAATATACATTCGACTTGCACTTACTATAACCTTCAATATACGCCAACTATAAAGGACATCGGCACACATTAACAGACGTCGAATGTAATAATAACATTTATAAGGTGTGCAAATATTGTGCAAATTTGTTCACTTTTAAAAAAGCATGTTTTATTCAGCCACTTTAAACATTCTTTCCATTTGAATTGAGTATGTTGTGCTACAGCAGGCGTATGTAATTGGAACTACACATTTTATTAAGCATGGTAGATGTTCTGGTAAATTTGGTTATTAAAATGCATATATCTCGTGACCCTTATTTAAAAGAGCTATTTTGTTGTGTGGGGAGGACAGAAATTGAAATTTCCCGAGATCACGAAGTGGGACTAATGTATATTGTATGAAGATTTGCAATTTTCGCAATTCAAAACCCAGCATACTTTACTAATCAACAGGGTCCAATTTCGAGAGTTTCTCGTTTATTTTGTAAACCAACATTAAAATTAAAGTGCAAGTGCATGCACGGGAGATAGCTTTGACATACAGTTGATTCGGGGAAAGAATGAACATGAGCCAACACTTGTATCAATAAGTATAGTCGTTGCAGCGAACCCTCGCGCAAGATATGTCAAGTGTCACGTGACATTAATGACTTGCCTGCTTATTTCGGGTTATTTATTTTGCCTAGGTTTGTATGGCATTCCAGGGCCGTGTACGTTTATTTTAAAAATGAAACTAGTCTATTTATATTTTTAAATCCATTTTTTATTATAGGGAATAAAACACGCAAACACATGGTTTTTTTCTTATTTATTTATTCAAATATATAAAATAGTCATTATCTATAATTACATGTCTAGTAGGTACCTCTATACAGGGTGATTCACGACGAGCGTGCATTAGAACTTTATGGAGAACTACTGAATATATGTTCCTGAAACTTTGGGGATTTGGGTTTATCGATATGCTCTCTTTAACTAAAATATTGACATGTTCCTGTCATTTCCGGTTATACCGGAAGTAGCTGCCAACTTTCGTTTTTTAAATACAACATGGTAATTTTTATTACATTTTTCGATTAAGCATTAAAAACTAAGCACATTTTATAGAAAATGTTTTTGTCAGACTCTATTAGTTTTTGAAATATCTGGACTTTTTGTAATTATTTGGCAAATGCATGACGATGATATAATCCATATAATTTTTTTACCTTAGCGCTTGGACTAAAAAATTTTTCTCACCGAATAGCTAGAAGATCATCAAGTCTCAAAAACATTTCAAATTCGGCATAAAATGTACAGGGTGGTCACAATTCAAGCCTCATTGTGAAAGAATTCAACCATTAAAAACTTTCTTATTTTAAATGGAACACCCTGTATATTTTTATTTAATTTGATGGCAAATTAGTTGTTCTTTATAAATAGTATTTACTGTCCTATACCTATATCAAAGCGTTTTCTCAAAAAATCCAATTTTATTCCGAAAATACTATTTGTTCAAGTGTGCTATGAAAACAATTGTACTTAGGGGCTGTATACTGATGTCTATACGGAGGAAAAGTGATTGGTATCAAAACGATGGGGCTCCAGCACATAACGTCCATGTTGTTAAGACTGCCCTAAACAGACTTTTTCATGACCAGTGGATCGCAAACCAAGGTCCCTTCCACTGGCCAGCGCGTTCGCCAGACTTAACTCCACTGGACTTTTCATCTGGGGAACCATTAAAGATAAAGTTTACGCGCGTCCCATCACCACGAAGGAAAATCTAATTGAAAGGGTGAAGGCAGCATTTCAATCTCTCACAAGAAATTAGGAATGCTACAAGAAATAACATGATGAAAAGAATACATAAATGCTTGGAAGTAGATGGCAATAATTTCGAACATATTTTAAAAATATAATCAAAAGATATTAGGTATAATTTTCAAACACATTTTTAATTTAAGAATTTAAAGTTTATAAACTTGTTTCCTTGCTATTTTTAAAAAAATAATATTTAAACCATTAAATTTAAAACAATGAACTGCATTTTATTTATAAATTATTAAGAAATACTTTAGAATATTGTATTTTCAAGCAATCAATCACTTTTCCTCCGTATAGACATCAGCATACAGCCCCTAAGTACAATAATTGTTTTCATAACACACTTGAACAAATAGTATTTTCGGAATAAAATTGGATTTTTTGATAAAACGCTTTGATATAGGTATAGGACAGTAAATACTATTTATAAAGAACAACTAATTTGCCATCAAATTAAATAAAAATATACAGGGTGTTCCATTTAAAATAAGAAAGTTTTTAATGGTTGAATTCTTTCACAATGAGGCTTGAATTGTGACCACCCTGTACATTTTATGCCGAATTTGAAATGTTTTTGAGACTTGATGATCTTCTAGCTATTCGGTGAGAAAAAATTTTTAGTCCAAGCGCTAAGGTAAAAAAATTATATGGATATTTCATCGTCATGCATTTGCCAAATAATTACAAAAAGTCCAGATATCTCAAAAACTAATAGAGCCTGACAAAAACATTTTCTATAAAATGTGCTTAGTATTTAATGCTTAATCGAAAAATGTAATAAAAAATACCATGTTGTATTTAAAAAACGAAAGTTGGCAGCTACTTCCGGTATAACCGGAAATGACGGAAACATGTCAATATTTTAGTTAAAGAGAGCATATCGATAAACCCAAATCCCCAAAGTTTCAGGAACATATATTCAGTAGTTCTCCATAAAGTTCTAATGCACGCTCGTCGTGAATCACCCTGTATTCACACGTAGTAGGTACACATATTTTGAACGCATTGCTGGGCCTTTGCCTAACTAAAATAGGAGCGATCGATTATTGTTGGAACAAACAAACATAAACAAAAATGTATTTATCTTTCACTTGAAACCGTTTTATATTTGTGTAGTATTTGGCGTTTCAGGCTTACTGGGACTACCACGGGCCTTTTGCCATTTCCGTCTAATACATTGGAATTGTATTTCGTTTTCATAGAAAAAGTTGTCCGTTTTATCCTTTAACTGATTAAACAAAAATACATTACAAGTAATAAGTCTTTGATGTTACTGTAAAGTTATGTTTATTCTTTCCCCGACCCGACGGTACGTATATTTTGGTATTACAAATGTGATTACGTAAACAAAAAAGACCTGAAATATAGTTACTGTTCTTCAGTCATAAATTGTATGTCATGTCAGTGATCTGCATCAATATATACTGGAAACTATCGAAATATTGTGCTAATAACATTCTGTCATGTAAAACAAACAAAAATGTCCTAAATAGCCATTCTCAATTTCGTTTTGTTTGATTATTACATTTTAAAAAACTCAATCGCAAAGTTTTGTGTGCAGAGAAAATGGTTGTCAAAGAGATTCATAATGCCGCAATGTTAGTTTACCATTTTAATATACCTAACCAAAATTGTGCATGCAAAGTCTACCAAGTCAATGTGGTGTATTTCTAATTTGTATTATTGGTGTCTGTGGTATCTGGTGAAGGGTTTTACTATTCTTTAAATTAATTGTACGGAGACATAAATTAAAATCCTTAAGATATGTAGTACCTATAAAATATCGCCGTTCTAATATACGAAAGAGCAACTTTTTGTCATCGGGAACAGAAAGAGCAATTTATTTTAAATGTTTTAGAAATTTAAGACGTTATTCTTAAAGCCGTATTACAGTCGGGAATTTTTATGGCGCCAGCAATGGTAATTATAATTCAAGGATTCAGGCGCAGTACACCGTTCTCCGTACTACAGTCAGAAATTCTACTCTTCTGACAATTAAAATGACACGGATTCATGCGCAGTACACTGTTACCGATCAGCTGTCTCTCATTACCAGAAATGGGGCAGGCGCCATTTTAATTGCCCTTGCCGGCGCAATTGGGTAGACATGGATTATTCTGTTATTTTTAACTGTTTATTATTTGGCCGAACCAGGTATGAACAGGTAATGGCCATTTAAACCCACTGGTACTTAAATTAGCAGTTTACATTCTTTATGAAACTTATGGACTGCTAATTCAGCAACTTTTTGCACCTCCTATTTGTAAATAGCAGTAGCTGCTTTAACTGGTAATCAAAACGAACAGGTTTGCACATCTCTAATTCTGGGGATATTTTAGGGATTTCGACAGTACCCATTGCTGTTCTGACCGTTGACAATGCTCCAGCTGATAGAAAACGGTTTACTGCGCATGAATACGTGCCATTATAATTGCCGGCGCAAGAGAAAAAATTGCCGAGTCTAATACGGCCTTTATCAATGCGATTTATTTTCAGTTGACCATAAAAGGCGATAGATTATATGGCTTATTACTAATGTTTATAATTTATTTATGAAAACATGCAAATAGTTTGTAGTTATCGCACCTGATCTGAAATTTTGTATTTTTCAGAGATTTTCAAAATTAAAACGTCTATTTTTCACTTAAAATAAATACCCTTTAAAGTCGGGGACCAATATGATTTTAAAATTTTAATGGTTTAGCATAAAATTGCTTTAATTTGCTTCGCTTAAGTCTTTCAAACGATTTATGATATTAATTCAGAATTAGGATGCATCATTTGAACTACTTTTGAACCACCAACGTTATAAGCGCCTAAACTTTGGGCGTTAACAATATTGAGTTGACCTATTCGTTTTTCGAGTCTTAAAGTTATATTTGTGATCAAATTTCAATTTTTATCCTAAGAATTTTGCGTTTTAAATTATGCATCCTGATGATTATATAAGATGGCTTTAAATTTATTCCTTTTATTTTGCTTACTCATAGACAAAAAGCTACCGGGAAAGTCAAAAGAGGAACAAATAGCCGAGAAAAAAAAGGAACTTGAAGACAGGCTACTGGACGTCAATCACAAGATAGGTCCCAGTAAAAAGGCACCCAAGAAAGGTAATTTTTGCTTTTTTTTTGCTCATTTTTTCTTGTAAGGATATTAATCCCAAAATGGTCGAATAATGAGGCCAGTATTTTTTTATTACCGTCGGTTTTTTTAATATGCCTGCAGTGGGACATATAATTCGACATATAGATTTCTACTGTCGAGTTTTACTTCTGAAGTCGAAAGTTGCATTTCTAGTGACTTTTTATGTTATTATACTAGATATAGTTCGAAAAATGTCACCTGTTAAGTAGAGGTCTCCGAAACGATAACTGCAAAATATAAACTCCTGGACAAAATTAACGCAACATCATAAATTTGTCATATTTTTTAGGCTATTTTTTTTTTTGAATTTATGATCCGATTTGAATAATTTTTTTTGCATTGTAGGTTGGTTCCTTGACAATGTCATAGTTTTCGCTGTTTATGATAAAAATTAATTTTTCGATTTATACTGGGTGTAATAAAAATGCTATGTTTTTTCCGAATATTCGTATCGCCCTGTGGAGTATATTAGAAACCGAAACATATAGCAGTTGACCTTAAACGGTAGGTCCATCTTTCCCCAACATTTTCTTTTTTGGTTTACTTCTTTATCTCTGTTATTAAACGAGATACACCGTTTTATAGCGTAACATGTTTTTATAGACTTTATTATTCAACGCATTCATTGTTAAATGTTTTCAAGTAGGCTATGGACCTTTTCTGACATTGCAAGCGATGTGTCAGCAGATGTTGTGTGTTAAAGTTACAAAAGGTCAAATAAAATTCGCCATACTAATAAAAACTGTTCGGAAACTGCTTATTAAACGTTCGTTTCGTATGCCCAGTTGCCCGACGAGTATTTTAATCTGGAAAAATGAATCGAGGGCTATTCGATGTGTCATATTGCTACTGTAGCTATTCCATTGATGGAATGTCCACCTCACAGTCCCGATTTAAATCCCATAGAGCATTTATGGGACGCTCTTAAAAGAAAGGTTCGAAGTCGCAATCGCGTACCGGTTAACCACAATCAATTATTGGTGGATGCAGTAATTGCAGAATGGGAGGATATTCCCCAAGATAAAATTAAAAATTTAATTTCCAGCATGCCGAGGCGTATGAATGCAATGATTCGAAGTAGAGGTGGGCATACACGCTATTAACGTTTTAAATCCATTAATTTTATTGTTTTTGATTTTTGTTCTTTTCATGTTTCACTCGTTTCCAAAAAAATAATTTAATTAATAAACGTAATCTTAATATTGTAATTACTTTATTAAATAAAGTAACTCGTTAATTTTGTTTTCATTTATCAAAGCGAGCAGAAATTATACAGTTATACAGATAACAAATAATGTATCGATATTGACAGATCGCTTGCAATGTCAGAAAAGGTCCATAGCCTACCTGAAAACATTTAACAATGAATGTGTTGAATAATAAAGTCTAAAAAAACATGTTACGCTATAAGTCGGAGTATCTCCTTTAATAACAGCGATAATGAAGTAAACCAAAAAAAAAATGTTGGGGAAAGATGGACCTACCGTTTAACGTCAACTGCTATATGGTTCGGTTGCTAATATACTCCACAGGGTGATACGAATTTTCGGAAACAAACATAGCATTTTTATTACACCCAGTATAAATCAAAAATGAAATTTTTATCATAAACAGCGAAAACTATGACATTATCAAGGAACCGACCTACAATGCAAAAAAAATCATTCAAATCGAACCATCAATTCAGAAAGAAAAATAGGCAAATTTATAATGTTGCGTTAATTTTGTCCAGGAGTTTATTTTTTTGGTATGTGACGATAATTGTGGGACAATATTGCCTTTGAATGTGGTTTTCATAGCTGAGAAGGTGGAAAGGAGGTTGAAAGACATTCGAATAGTAAGTCTAGATCTTAAAATTCTGAAAATGATCATTTCTCTATAGAAGATATTAAATTTAAAGAATTATTCAGATTGGACAAGGACAAGGATAAATATTTGAAAAATTATTGAACAGTTTTCTTGCCAAAACCAAGGCTGTTTATTTTCTGGGCTACATTATGCCAAAGAGCGTTTCCTTTTACCTTTCCGCCCACCCAGTTAAATTTGTTTGCTATTAATTCTGCAATATTACCACAAACTCTTGTCAAGATCAAGACAATAAAATTTTAGATTTCTCTGTAATCGTAGACGTAATCGGAATCTCGCCTAAAGTCGATGGAAGCGATTTTAATCGCACACAAAGTACAAGGCGTATAGAAACCAGTCGATTTATATAATTCTATAGTCCCACTGCTGGAATACCTTTATAATGGAAAAAGTTATATAGTTTCCTAATATACATTTTTTGTTCCAGACGCCAAAGCAGACGCTTCAGGCGCTGGCGCTGGTCGCATGTCTTCCTCGAGCTCCAGCTCCGACAGCGACAGCTCGTCCTCGTCCCTCAGTAGCAGCTCGAGCGATTCGAGCGACAGCGAAGCAGGTTAGCCCTCTCGCCATTCGCTAAGACGCTCTCTCGCGCGATCCCTCCCCCTCGAACTACGACTGTCTGTTGTCTGCAGGGACGTACCCCTCTCGATGATTTGTTGATAATTTTTAAATGAAAACTTAATGGCCAGATATTTGCCAGTATTCGGGTTTGTTCGTTTCGGAATCGGGTTTGGGACTAGATTGATAGTGTTTTGTGCCGGTAAACAGGTTACAACGAATCTGGTGTATAAAGGGATGGTATATTATTATGGTTAAAATTGTAGTTGCATTTAGCAAGCCAGCGATAATGTTGATAAAGGCTTATTTTATGGCGAATTTGATATCATTCAATCAAGAATTGAAAACATTTTTCTTATCCGTAAGCCTACTACTACTATCGATACGGCCTTATACCGGGTGGTACGTCCAAGCAGGACGCATGGGGTCTCCCAGGTAAATGTCGAAGTGGTCAAATATTCGTTTCCGTATTGGTCTTAAAGAAAACTTATATTAAGACTTTTTAAAGAGGGTAATGAAAATAGAAAGTCCGCCAAATTTCAACTTTTTTTTACACATACGGTTTTTTTAAGATATTAAGAAAATCTTCAAACTAGCTTAAATCTCTAGTACGATTCTGCTTAATTTTAATTCAGACTAAAATGAAAATGCCAGTAATCACCTTTATAATTAGGTTTACTAGTGTTGTGATCGCTCGTGCGAAAAACCGCTTGATTACTCGATTATTGAAATAACCGACATCGCTCGATTATTAAAAAAACCGCTAGAATTATGTATTCAGGCGAAAACCGTCGCTTGTCACTTATTACCTTTCACTCGATACCCGAGCTTCGCTGGACGCCGACGGAAATGTACCGCTGTAGTGTGATCGAAAAACTGCTCATATATTCGAACGGTTTTTTGCTCGATAGGAAATACTCGAGTTATAAATTCAAGCGATACCCGATCTTCGCGACGCCGCGCGCCTCCCGAACCCTGCTGATTGGCGCTCAGAAGGCTAACACGCCATACGTCTTTATTAAAGGCACATAAACGAGAAAGAGCATACAAAAAGGACATGGGTTTTGTTTTAACTGGGACTGGCTATCCAGCGGCGATTGTAAATTTTGAAAAAATTAAAGAATATAATTTAAAAAAAATCGGAATCAACAGTTCTTCCTTAATAAAAACTCTAGACTAAACTTCTAAAACTTACAAAAACAATCCCTGGTGTTTCATCAACACATTCTTCTTAGTCATAAAAATTTCAAGTGATGAATCGCTCGAGCGATTCACTCGATTATTAAAATCGCTCGAGTATCAAGTACTCGATTATTAAAATCATCGGTTTTTCCCAACACTAAGGCAGCGGCGGCTCGTGACCTATGATAGAGGGGGTTCACAAGTATGGTGAAATTATTTTTTAAATTTTATTTTTGTGTAACGACCAAACAATTACTTTCTAGGCGTTTTAAATGTAGAAAGAAAAAAAGTAATAAGAAAATGCGTTAGGTAAAACATATTTTTATTTATTTATTTATTTTACACAAGAAAATACAACTTTTGGAAAATAAGAAAGGTTTTCTTAGTGTGTATAGTGCTTAAACGTAAAGTCCGTTCTTCGGTTCTTAATTGTAGAAAATTGATCAATAACAGCCTCATTAAAGTTTGGAATACCCTCTATAATTTTTTTCATATATTTAATTTTTAAACTTTCTAATAAAGTCCCTAGATTTACCCTTTGTGGTCTGCGTTAAATTAATTTCGGGTTTAGGTCTTCCCGCATTCTTCACTTCAATTTTTTGCTCCAAACTCAAAGAGCTAAAGTTAATTTTTAAATAGTCCACCGTCAAATTATTCATTTTAACTTAATAAATATATAATATTAAAACATACACGCTCGAAATTCTAACTAGATGCACGAACAGACAACGGCGCGGCGCACACTAAAATTGTGCGCCTTTCCCATGTTAAATCGCCATAGCCCCGCTGTCTCCCGCCACCTGTTACTACAGAGAAACTGCATTATGCCCCTCCTACTTAATCGCACATGCGAGCAAGCATCGTCATTAACCTCGACCGAGGCACGGTTGCCGGATCGAGAGCCTATAATATACAGTTTGGTTTACGGTGCGATAAAATATTAGGGTGGGTCGGAGTTTATACGATAATGACGGCACGATAAAATATTAGGGAGGGTCGGACTTTATACGATAAATAATATTCAATGAATATAAATTAATATTTTTTTGTTCGTTTTGGGGGTGCGCATGTGCTCCTGTGGAAGAACCGCCACTGCACTAAGGTTAATCGTTAATCATTTATTTGCGGGTGTAAACTAACACTCTTTTAAAAATACATTTTGTTAACTCTTAAATTATTAGGAAGATAGACTTTAAATTGAATTAAGTACATTTTTGTGCTAAAATCCACACGGGAGCTAATATTTGATCATTTTACAATTTACTTGAGATATCATATGTGTCCTGATAGGACGCACCACCCGGTATATATTTTGTACACCTTAACGTGGTACAGTTAAATAAATCGCGCATACTTTAGAGGCGAAGGGACGAAGTCGTGTCGCCCAATTGTTGCCTTATCAAACGCCAACAGTTTCTTTGTTATTTGCTGCCAGGGGCCAAACTCTTGTTTCCTCTCGATTCTCGCTCGACACTTTCTTGCATACAACAGATTAGGCCGTTATATCGCATCGAGAACCCTGTACATACCGATTTTAAAACGTATAATTAAACCATAAATATAATATTCGACATAAACTATTCATTTGTATAGAGATTTAGTGCCATTGCATTGCTCGTGATTATTTTGTCGTCCACTTTTATTACTGAATAGTTTTTAGTGTCTAGATTTTTCGCCTACACTAGGGACATTTTGGGGGGTCTAGGTTAGCAACTTCGTTCAATGCAAGGGCTCAGTTCGGCATGGTTTAATTATTTAAAGTCCCTTTTATTTAATGTCCCTTTGTCGATGAAGTTGCTTGAATGCTTGGTCAGTATTTCTAAAATAACTGACTAGTAGGTATTGAGTTGTTTTATAGTTTATTTTTATTTCAGAGACTTTGTATATTATTTTATTTTTATTATGTATTCGGTCGTATTATACCGGGTGTCCCACTAAGAATGGCTCTCGGCCGTATCTCTGAAAGTGTTAGTCGTATGGCTTGCGGAAAAATTTTTTAATACGAAAAGTGATCATAAGAAATTGCTGGAAATTATTTTCAAGTTTCTCAGTCGAGCGCTAGAGGGCGCAACCGTAACGGTAAAACCGTAAAGCTTAGTTTTTTCAAAAGTTGCCGCGTTAAGGTATATTGAAAATAGCATTTTCGTATACTTTAAGGTTTTATGAAGAAAATTTACTTATCACATATTTTTGTCACTTTTAAAATAAAGTGGTGGGGGAAGGTTGAACATTATTTTAAATAAATGCCTACAACTCCGGGTTGGCTCAACAGAATTTAGTGAACTTTGTTTTGTTAAAAAGAGGTTCCCTTACTCTATACTTTACTGTATAAACTATGACAATATGATTTTTAAAGTAGGCGCTAGAGGGAGCTATTTTACAACTTAACAAACATTGCGCATTTTTTCAAAAATTTTAAATACAACAGTATATTTAATTTTACTTCATCACAAAGATTAATAAAAGCCTAAAAAACTGGCGAAAACCACAACTTGATATCTTTTTTCAAACCGGAGATATTAACAAGAACAAAAATAAACACGGAAAAATATGATTATATTTAAGTTTCAACGGTACAGACTTTTTCAAAAGTCAAATAGGCCTTGGAAAAACAAAATCTAATTTAAAATTAGGTGCTTTCACGTCAAAGTTTTTATTTGACTTTTGAAAAAACCTGTACCGTTGAAACTTAAATATAATCATATTTTTCCGTGTTTATTTTTGTTCTTGTTAATATCTCCGGTTTGAAAAAAGATATCAAGTTGTGGTTTTCGCCAGCTTTTTAGGCTTTTATTAATCTTTGTGATGAAGTAAAATTAAATATACTGTTGTATTTAAAATTTTTGATAAAATGCGCAATGTTTGTTAAGTTGTAAAATAGCTCCCTCTAGCGCCTACTTTAAAAGTCATATTGTCATAGTTTATACAGTAAAGTATAGAATAAGGGAACCTCTTTTTAACAAAACAAAGTTCACTAAATTCTGTTGAGCCAACCCGGAGTTGTAGGCATTTATTTAAAATAATGTTCAACCTTCCCCCACCACTTTATTTTAAAAGTGACAAAAATATGTTATAAGTAAATTTTCTTCATAAAACCTTAAAGTATACGAAAATGCTATTTTCAATATACCTTAACGCGGCAACTTTTGAAAAAACTAAGCTTTACGGTTTTACCGTTACGGTTGCGCCCTCTAGCGCTCGACTGAGAAATTTGAAAATAATTTCCAGCAATTTCTTATGATCACTTTTCATATTAAAAAATTTTTCCGCAAGCCATACGACTAACACTTTCAGAGATACGGCCGAGAGCCATTCTTAGTGGGACACCCGGTACATAAAACGCGGCATTCGCAAATTAGTTCGAGGGACTAAGTTTTTTCCGTCTTTTTGTCAACTACCAGCAGTTTTTAGTATTAATATTTATTTATCGGTAGAGTAGTAGAACGTTGATAATTTTTTAAAACTTACGACCAGTTTAGGTCATAATTTACCACTTTACTGTAACGGGGCGTTTTTTCAGGACACTTCGCGCGGTAGATCTTATAGGCTAAGTTAACGAAATACGAAAAAAAGACTGTTTTTCTAAATAATACTGAGTTTATTAGCTTTAAATGATATATTTATTAATGCGGTAGAATACCAAAAAAAAAGGGCGGCAATTTTAGAAGTAATCTTGGAAAAACGTCATCTTCAAACGTAAGTCGGTCGTTAAGACGTGCAGATTTCCGTTATTTAACGAAAACTGATAAATTAATAAATTAATTAAACTGTCGCTATTTCGAGGACACGGACACGTAATCGCTTCTTGGAACGGGTTGGGGCTTTGTTTATTATTATTTTACTATAAAGAAGCTCTTTAGGCTGTAATTTCTACCGGGTTATGCTTCGTTAAGTTGAATATAGGAAATCCCATGTAATTAAGGATATTGGTTCCCCTGTACATTGCATTATAAGTTCTTGGTCAAATGTGTCAAATTTGAATACATTTTGGTGAGCCCGATCCTAAGCTATTCAATTAAACGTGATTGCAAAACACGAAACTCTCATAGTTATTGGTTGGTTGGTTAAAGGCGGGGGTCGGTTTAAAGGCCCGAACTTCAAGTCACTGCAGCCTTTCGGCTTATCATGTACCCCGATCTTATTAGAAGATGTTTGTTCCTTCTATGAGGTCCAGTAACCTTCTACCAAGCTTGTCATGTGGGAGGTTGTCACCACGTTGTATGTTCCCGAAGATATTTTGTCGTCTACGGGACAGCGCTACGCAGCGGTATATTATGTGTGAGGCGGTTTCATCCTCTTCGCCGCAGAGTCTACATTCAATGGATCCGTTGTTTATTCCTATCCGTTGAAGGTGTTTTCGCAAGTGGCAGTGGCCTGTTAGCAGACCCATCACTTGTTTCAACTGGGGCCGCGTCAGGGTTAGCATCCCATTCGATAGTATTTTCGATGGTTTTCCAATTACGGCCCTTGCGTGTATTTGACCAGGTAACCCTTGCCATCGAGATAGGTGTTGTTTTTTCGACCATCTATCTAATGTTGTTTTTGTTGCCTGTTTTGATATTCCAAAGGCCGGTTCGGGACAGATCCGGCTCTCGCTAGTTCATCCGCTTTTTCATTTCCTAATATCCCGGAGTGACCAGGGCCCCGCAAGAGTTCCACCTTGTTCCCCCTGGCCGCCAGTACTTTTGGGTTGGTATGGCACTCCAGTGTAAGTTTTGAAGTAAACCGATTGGAGTGTAGAGCCTTAAGAGCAGCTTGGCTGTCCGAAAGGATGTAAATCTTTTGGTCGTTGTAGCCCTTTTCAAGATTTTGTAGTACACATGCTTGTATGGCAAGAACTTCCGCTTGGTATACTGTGGCGTAGGTCCCCATAGTTATTACCTGAACTGTGAGAGTTTCGTGCTTTTGCCATCACGTTTAATTGAATACCAAAATGTATTCGAACTCTGCACATGGGTTAACCATGTCGGTCTCTTCAAGAAGTTATAATGCAGTCTTTATAACAAATGTACAGAGGAATACATGGCAATTTCCATGGTCAACTGACCGATGTATCACCCGGTATATGGAAAAGTCTCGCGGATACGAAGAAGTTCTTTAAGATATACCGGATATTTTCGAAATAAACCCTCTATTTTAAAACATATAATTTTTGTCATGAAAATGTTGAACAATTCGCTCATCATTTTAACATTAATGGGGAGAGAGATTATTGTAATGTTTTTATCGAGAATATTCCGTATGGCTTAGGTGAACTTTTTATTTATTTTTGGTTCTTCGGGTATACTAAACTTTATATGATAAGGTCGGTAAAAAACAGAAGATAGTACAAACACCTTTTTTTATAACATATACGGTAAAAATTACAAATATGTAACGTTTTATTACGAATTATCCGTATAGTTTTTGATAAGTACTGCATATAATCAAAATACCCTCAGTAACATACGATGATATTTAAAAGTTTATAAAAATCTTGACGGTTATTTATCAAGTTGTTTTTTGTTACAACTAATTCATTTTCGTACAGCAGCTTTCAATTAATTTCAATTTTATTCGCTAAATTTTTTGCGATAAGATTCGGAGATTCACTAAATTAGTCGAGTTCTTAATATTATGTATTCTTGTTTTCTAACGTAAAATAAAACCTCGATTTTGCAAATCGTCGGTTTAAAGGTAAAACTCATTAAGTGCAATTTTGAATAACAGCGAGTTAAAAGTTTCGAAGTGTTTCACAGTCATAATCCTATAACGAGAAAAATTGATTAAACGTCTAAAGCTACTCGGAACGTACCTAGAATAGCTTTAGACATTAAAATGATTTTTTCTTGTTATAGGACAGGGGTCGGCAACCTGCGGCTCGCGAGCCACATGCGGCTCTTTGGATGTGAAGCTGCGGCTCTTTAGTTCCATACGCAAATATTATTTATTTTATCGAAAAAAAAAAAACATTAAAAATTCGTTCTGAATCGATTAACGAGGATTAGGTACCGGTTCTATCTCTCAGCCACTTGTACTCGCTTTTCACCGCACCCCTCCCCCGTGACACGCGTCGTTACTGTCGTCAGTCCGTCGAAAGCTCTCGAATGACGCCGTCGTCGGATGTTTCTATGCAGGTTTTAATTCGATTTCGACGCAAGATAATTTGGCGTATTCGCCAGTGCTTTGGCTGTGACATAGGATTATCACTGTTAAACACTTCGAAACTTTTAACTCGCTTTTATTCAAAATTGCACTTAATGAGTTTTACCTTTAAACCGACGAAATGCCGATTAAAAAGAAATACTTTTATTGGTAAATTGATAATATCAAAGTGGAATTTGCAGTAACAAAAAGGAACCTGTACAGACAGCAGGATTGTCATATCTGTCGACCTTTTAAACAAATAACCTGTGAATTTGCATGGAGAGTAACCGGGGGCGCCGCCAGGAGCTCCTGTTTTCTCTTCTCCGGAACTAAACTTATATACGCGACTAGGGCACCGTGGCATATTACTAAACATATAAGTGCGCCGCGAACTGAACAAGTTTTTGGAACCCCTGCCCTATACATATTTAACGTCCCATTGGTTGGTACTATAGTAGTTACAAACGCACTACAACTTATACGATACGTTGTATTGTTTCCTGAATAATCGTGATATTATTAACAGAAAGGAAGTGTTATTTGTTAAAAAGGTTCTCCCCCACCGCTCTGTAAACTTATTGTATATTATTCCCCCTGGACCAGCCTTGAGTGCATACGAGTGATGGGACAGCAGCACGTACCAGCCATACAGGTCTTACCGCAATTATTTCTTGTTTCCGTTAAACTAATTACTGTCGATAAGTACACTTGTCGTTAGATTAGAAAATCGAATTAAAAGGCAAACGCTACATTTAATATGCAGACAATGTGTGTGGCGGCTTAAAGTATCTATTTCTTTTATGTAACATGTCATTTTTTAGCTTTAAAGTTGGTATTTTAGTTCGGGCGTGTGAGGGTTTTGTAAAATGTACTTTTCAAATTTTCTTTCTTACGTTTTATAAACTAATCGTTTTGCAATTGGGCCGATTAAAAGATTTAATATTTACGATCGATATTCAACCAATTTTTGATAGAGACAATCTGCTCTAGTCCGTTATGATAATACAACGTGTTCAAGATAAGGAGGGCCAGTACAGGGATCTCGGAAACCGTAAGAGATACGGAGTCGGTTAAATGGAGGTAAAGTTGCGCATTTACGTGCCTAATAATATGCCGTTTAGAAAGGTTTAAAACTCCGTAGTTCCGGAGATATCCGGAAAAACCCGAAATTCTGATGGTTTTATTTTTTTCCTGGGTTTTTTGAGATCGAATTCTAAAGTAAATTGCACTTTTGCATTGCCACTTTTTCCGCTCTATCTAACAGCGTTAATTGTTTTGTAATCCGACGAGTCGTCTTCAAAGGGCCATTATCAACTTTATTTTTTTAAATACGGTCCTGTTTTCCTGATATTGGAATTTGAGAGCTTTTTTTCTTCGGAATGCAACGATGTATGACACATTGTGGTTTAATGACGTTTCGAGGGTTTTTTTGAACAACATCAGGAAATTTTGGGATACGGTCCTGTATTTCTCCTAATTTTATAAATAATATCTCATAAGTAAGCTCTAAATTTTTTACTTATGTTGGATTAGTTCAATAAATAACAAATAATTTAATAATAACCCCAAATAAGGAACAAAATTCATACCAAAACAGTAATAAAACGAACTACATAATCAGGTGTAAATGATTTCCGTTATTCTTTAAGCACAAATAACATCTTCTAACTGCCGCATAACAGTTTTTTTGAGTAAAATAAGACATGCGATAGAATATCAAACTTTTCAGCATTTATAAAATTATGTTCCATATTTTCTGGAAAATAGAAAACCTCTTAAAACGCTTTCGAACTATCACAATCCGAACAAACCCTCGAAACGTCATTAATTAGTGGCAATGCAAAAGTGTAATTTACTTTAGATTTAGAATTCGATCTCAAAAAAACCCAGGAAAGAATAAAACGATTTTTCAGAATTTCGTTTTTTTTTTCGGATATCTCCGAAACTACTCGGAATATTAAAACTTTCTTAACGGCATATTATTAGGCAAGTAAATGCGCAACTTTATCTCCATTTAACCGACTTCGTATCTCTTACGGTTTCCGAGATCCCTGTACTGGCCCTCCTTATCTTGGACACATTGTATATGTATTGGGTCTCTCATAACTTCGGTCATAGAGAAAATTTTCGAAATCAAGCCATAATTCGAAAACTGTTCAATGTAACTGATTGAAAGTTGGCGGTATTGTTTTTATGATTTGTAGAATGTTTTTTTAAAGTCTCACATTAGAGGGCGCTACATACGCCGGAGTTAATAAATTTACGGTTTTTTCTCTTACCTGTTATTAAGTATTTTTAATCCAAGATTATCTCGATGAAGAGCAATTTCTAAACCAAAAAGGGGTGCTCGATCTTATTTCCATTTTTGCTTTTATTGTTTTGATGCATTGTGATGTTTAAATGGAAATATCTCGAAAACAGTTAGAGATATTAAGATCGAGCCAGCACTATACCTTTTTAGTTTAAAAATTGCCCATCTTTGAGAAACTTGGATTAAAAATACTTAATAACAGGTGAGAAAAACCCAGTGTATGTAACTAGCCCGTCTAATGTGAAACTTAAAATATTCAACGAATTCTCATTTCTTTCTCATAAAAAGATCAAACAACCAACTTGCAAAATGAGATACAGGGGTTATTTTCGAAAATAAGCTTTCACTATCAACACCCTTAATTTCTGGAACGTATCTCTAGGGCTCATAGGTTATGTGTTCCCTGTACGTGTGAAATTCTACACTAAACTAAAATACCAACTTGGAAAATTATCTCGTAAAAAATAACAACTTTGGTAGTGGTAACTGTATGGTTTGTAATTTTCACATAATAATTGGTTAATGAGCTGGCCTCCATTCACATTGTTTGCACTCAGGCAACACTTAAACGATTTTTTAAACCCCGTTTAAATTTTAAGGTAGGTTTTGGCTGTAAAAAATCTTTATTAAACGATTCGTTTGATGTTTTTCATCTCATCAAAAACTAGTATTGTGAAGGAACTAAAAATGATTAAGTTATATTACAAAATTAGCTTGCGTACCGGCACTACAAATTTCCGTGCCTATTTAAGCTATAATTTCTGTTTCATAATAAGGACTGTGTAGGTATTTCTTAATTTATACTTAAGTACGTTTCTATTAGCAGTATGGTTGTACATACTGAAATCTCACATAATATGAGTTTATATTAATTAATCACTATTTTGCACATGTATTTAATATCTTCATTTTTTTATACAATTTTTTTTTTATGTAATTTTTCTCCAGAACTTTAATATAAATATATTTCTATTGTCATTTTATTTTCTTTCGATTTGTCGCTTTCTCCTGGGTTCGGGTCTTGTAAATAAAACGCTGTTTGTACATATACTTCCCCTAAAATTTGGGCACTTTTGTATTATTAAGGAAAAATTTTTAATGTCTTAATCTCTTGCCTGTTAGATGTAGTGTTTTTGCTGCAGAAATTTTAAGTTTTTAAGCCGAAGACAAGTTTGTAATATAGTACTATCCGATACAATAAGAGTGTTAGCCTACTATTGTCTAATATAAATAAAATTTATTATTAAATTTATTATAAGTAGTGCTTTTGTTACCACCCTCACGTCGTTGCGGTAAGACCTGGCTCTACCCGATCCTACCAAATGGTTTTTTGGTTCGTTCGAGCTATCTATATGGTTTGGTGGTTGTCTTCGTCTTCAGATAATATGTGTTAATTCAGGATCTGCGGTACTCTCGTCGCAGTTTATTATGCAGGGTGTTCCAAAGAACCTGCCATGGCCCGTGTGGTGATTGCTTGTCCAAAACAAGACGAATAGTTTCTATCTGATGCTTCGTTTGAAAGATATAGGATATTTTTCAAGATAAGAAGTTTGGGTTATGAAAAATACCGAAATTAGCATATATTTTAGCAATAAAAATGTGTGAACGGGTTTACCAGGGATGCGCGCGTTCAGACGTTCTACTAATAAACTCCTGGACAAAATTAACGCAACATCATAAATTTCCCATATTTTTGATGCAATTTCTTTTCTGAATTTGCATTGTAGGTTGGTTCCTTGACAATGTCATAGTTTTCGCTGTTTATGATAAAAATTTAATTTTCGATTTATACTGGGTTTACTAAAAATGCTATGTTTTTTCCCGAAAATTCGTATCACCCTGTGGAGTATATTAGCAACCGAAGCATATTGCAGTTGACATTAAACGGTAGGTCCATCTTTCCCCAACATTTCCTTTCTTGGTTTACTTCATTATCTCTGTTATTAAAGGAGATACACCGTTTTATAGGGTAACATGTTTTTATAGACTTTAATATTCAACATATTCATTATTAAATGTTTTCCAGTAGGTTTCAAGATTAAAATACACGTCGGGCAACTGGGCATACGAAACGAACGTTTAATAAGTTTCCGAACAGTTTTTATCAGTTTATTTGTAACTTTAAAACACAACATCTGCTGACACATCGCTTGCAATGTCAGAAAAAGCCCATAGTCTACTTGAAAACATTTAACAATGAATGTGTTGAATATTAAAGTCTATAAAAACATGTTACGCTATAAAACGGTGTATCTCCTTTAATAACGGAGAGAATGAAGTAAACCAAAAAAGAAAATGTCGGGGAAAGATGGACCTACCGTTTAATGTCAACTGCAATATGTTTCGGTTGCTAATAAACTCCACAGGGTGATGCGAATTTTCGGAAAAAAACATAGCATTTTTAGTACAGCAATCATTCAAATCGGATCATAAATTCAGAAAAAATAGCATCAAAAATATGGCAAATTTATGATGTTGCGTTAATTTGGTCCAGGAGTTTATTTAACAAAAAATCCTTACGACACTGACTTTTTCACAGTTTGATAGCAGAGTCTGTTAGACGTTTAAATAACTAAAGAAAAACATCTCTTGATATTTATTTGCAGTCGGCCTCGTTTACAAGATAAAAACGATTTTATTAGGTAACTTATACAGGGTGTCCGCTAAGTAATGGGACATGGAAAAACCACAGACTCCTTACGTAAAAATATGAGGGTTTAATTATACTTACCTATATCAGAAAGTTGATATTAACTGAGATACAGGGTGTTAAAGTTAAAACTTCATTTTCGTTTTTCTCTAATAACTTTGACAGAAACCGACGGTTTTTTACAAAATTTGGCAATTATGGTTTTTTTAGGATGAGGAACTGATTTTTCGGTGAAATTTTAATGTATATGCCTGCGGCATTTTTTGCACATTTGTTAGGTCATAACTTTTTGTGCTTCCGTGTATTTAAGCTTTTAATGAAAATAATACTTTTCTCATATTTATTACGTAAAAAAGGTATACTAATTTCAGGTCGCCCAGAGTTACCGTTTCGGAGATATATGCATTTATATTGTTTAGTGCCTATTATTAATTTGCAAATAACATTTTTTTTTAAAGTACCCTGTGAGAAAACAAATGAAATTTAGAGATGCAGTTGCTATGAAACCTCTATGTTGTTATTTGGTTGTTGATTGTTGTAAAATAGCTGTGTAAAAAATGTTTCATTTTTGAGTTTATCCTAAGTTAAGTAACAATGCCGAAACACAATAATCAACAAACAAACAACAACATGGAGAATAGGTTACTTTAAAAAAAAAATTTGTTTGCAAATCAATAATAGACACTAAACAATATAAATGCATATATCTCCGAAACGGTAACTCTGGGCGACCTGAAATTAGTGTACCTTTTTTACGTAATAAATATGAAAAAGTATTATTTTCATTAAAAACTTAAATACACTAAGGCACAAAAAGTTATGACCAAATAAATGTGCGAAAAATGCCGCAGACAGCGCCCCTACATTGTACATTAAAATTTCACCAAAAAATCAATTTTTTGTCCTAAAAAAACCACAATTGCCAGATTTTCTTTCAAAGTTATTAGAGAAAAACAAAAATGAAGTTTTAACTTTAACACCCTGTATCTCAGTTAATATCAACTTCCGGATATTGATAAGTATAATTAAATCCTAATATTTTTACGTAAGGAGTCTGTGGTTTTTCCATGTCCCATTACTTAACGGACACCCTGTATACACGACTTTAGCCAATTAGGTCTTTATTCCTATGAAAAGATATTTACCTAAATAAAACTGCAGTAAATGCAAATATTCCTAAAATATGTGATATTTTAGTTACTTTTCATAATTGAAAATATTGAACACTTTTAACACCCTATCTATATCTTTGAAACAAACCATCTGATAGAAACTATTCGTCTCATTTTTGGACAAGGAATCGCTACACGAGTGATGGCACATGTTTCTTGAAACACCCTGTATGAATAGATCTAAAGTTCTCGCATGGTTATCGATATACAATTAGCTACCTACATACATTCACTAATTGTACATCTGTTACCACCGCAAATGTATGAACTTAAATCACACAACTAACAATAATCAAAGTTTCTGATTAGAATATCACCCAGGCTGTCGAAGTTGTCTCTGGTTGTGTAATTATTGATATTATGGGGTAGAAAGAAAAAGTGTAACTTGGAAAATTTCTATTGATAAGAACTTGATATGTTTCGGTACCCTGTAACTTCGTCAGAAGATGCTATCCGAATGAATGGCACAATTTGCAATACTAGTAAATGGGTATGCACCTGTAATGGTAAGTTTTTGTTGGTATAGTAACATTAGGGTATGGTAAATTAAAATATATCCATTATATTCGGTTTTCCCAAAGCTTAAGGGTAGATACAATAATTGTTAGTAAAATATTTTACACAGATACGCTCTATTTGGTCATTAAGTAGTCACGGATTCTGTTGCTGTTATTTTCAATCAGCGAATGGCATAATTAGAGTCCTTTTTAATAAAACTATTATGATTTTCTTGTATTCTCGACAGTAAATACATGTTAATTTATAATCGCTTGATTTTCTATTATTTTTCGTTTTGGTTTCATTATTTCTAATAAATGTTTAACTTCTTATTTTCCTACTATTATTGCATTCATTCGGTTATTATCTTCTGACGAATTTAGTTGTGTGGCGAAACATGTCAAGTTCTTATCCATATTGTGGAACATTACTAAGTTATTTCTAACTCATAATATTCAACAAAGTATCACAAATTCTTCTCGATAAAATTAAATTATTCATATAGAGACTTAAATTCTCAAATACCTCTTGGCTAACAGCTCGAGGAGTGGCTTCGTAATCCTTTTGCAGCGCAACTGTTGAATCATTCGCAAGGTATGCACCCAGGGCAGACGTGGTCCAAAAATGAACGAAATTATATTGAGTGATGGGTTTTCTAGGTCCGGCAAGCGGGAAGCAGACTAAGAAGAAAACCTCGGCTGCCAAAAAATCTCCAAACCCTTCTGCGAATCACAGTGCCGTGCCATCTATAGCGGTTAGTATTTATAATAATGAAACGTAAGGTGGTAAGTATAGTGTAAAACAAAATGTTTGCACCATAACGGAAAATAATTTTTGGAAATACGTTCTTTAATTCCTATGAAAATATGGTGGAACAATTTGCAATACACATAAGCTCTATGCGAACAAAAGCACCGCAGGCGAAATTATTTATGGACCATGCCCCACGAGCAAACTCAAAATACGCATCTAAATTTAGTCCATAATTTATAGTAAATACTAGAAAAACCGAGCGGCAAGGTCAGTAAGGTGTTCTCATTATACTCAATTTAAAAAGCGCGACATTTTTACTTAAGTTACAGCAGACGAACAAAAGTAATTTTTTTTCAAGAAGAGTTTTCCTTTTTCTGAGGATTTTTCAGTATTTTTAAAATGATCCCGATTTTACGAGCTATATACAAAAAGAGATAGCGGAAGACAAACCAAAAAATAACTCCATACCTATTTATTTTAAGTAACATTGATTAGTATACTTTTTTCAATTTTAATGATATTTTACGGTTGTAATGCCAAATATGCAATAATTTCATCGTAAATTGCTTCAATGTCAAATAGTTGCGGAAACAAAGGTGAATAGGATTAAAAATTATTTTTGGTCAATAAATCAAAAAAATTTGGTCCGCTGATGTCCGAAAATCTAGTTTTAATTTAAATAATAACGGTGCCAAAAAATTTTTTATAAATTTGTTTATACAGTGTGTCTTGTGGTATGGAGAACTTTTTTATTATTGGTTTTATGAAAAAAAGTTATTCTTCATAAAAAGTTCTGCATGGTCTAAAACTCGAAATGCAACTTTCAGTTATCAAAATTTCCCAGTCATATACGAGGTATATCAGAAATTACGAATTTTGCTCAAGAGTAAAGTACCTTTATCTTTGACAAGACAGAAGAATGTTATGAAGAAAAGTTATTTTGAATTAAAAGTTATATTCAAATATGCAGTTACAGTTATTTAGCCTGAAAATTTAGGTTTTGTGATTATTTACGAATCATTCCGTATTAATTATTAAAATAATTTCTATTTTTTCTTCACAACTTAGTAAAGCTGCAATTTCTAATGTATTTTATAAATACCAACGCACTATGACATTCCGTGTCAAATATTTCTTGTCAGTGCATCCTAGTTTACGTTAAATTGTATCAAGCCAAAAAAATTAATACGGAATGATTAGTGAATAATCACATAAGCTAAATTTTCATGCTAAATAACTGTAATTATATATTTGAATATAACTTTTAATTCAAAATATCTTTACTTCATAACATTTTTCTGTATTGTCAAAAATAAAGGTACTTTACTCTTGAGCAAAATTCGTAATTTCTGATATACCTCGTATATGACTGGGAAATTTTGATAACTGAAGGTTGAATTTTGAGT
This sequence comes from Barypeithes pellucidus, assembly GCA_963991005.1. Classification (NCBI taxonomy): domain Eukaryota; kingdom Metazoa; phylum Arthropoda; class Insecta; order Coleoptera; family Curculionidae; genus Barypeithes; species Barypeithes pellucidus. Next base: position 11,288,308 of record OZ022565.1, on the reverse strand, counting down.
TTTAGACCATGCAGAACTTTCTATGAAAAATACCTTTTTTTCATAAAACCAATAATAAAAAAGTTTGCCCCTTATAAACAACGCCCATGTATGAACCGTATTAGTCTTAATTCAATTTAGCATAGTTTTGATATGATATGAGACCAAACCTTAAATTGTGTTCTATTGAACAATGATAAAACTTTCTTGACCACACCTATAAAGTACGTTTCACACTCAATTTATTAAAGAATTGTACGTTTGAACAAGACTAAATCGTGGACAAACTTCATTTTACAATGCGAGACGAGAAACGCTAAGATTTTTACTAAATTTTTTAAAATTTTATAAATTGAGGATGCTTTCCTCCGAAAAACGCCCATAAAATAAACGTATAAAAATCCTCTGATATATTAAAATATTAAGATTGGCCCAGTAAGGTAAGTAGATCTTGTTTCTATTGAATGATTTCGTGTTTCTTTATTAGTGATGAATTATTTATCTGCTTTGACAAATCAAAACAATATCGTTGTTCACCATAATTATTAAGTCACATAGCAAGAATAATTATTACACCGAACCGTCTTTACACAGCCTCCGGCCACTGCATCTGTCGTCCAGCAACAACAAAAACCATCCGCCTCCACAGGGCTGACCGTTGCCCCCATCACCATCTCTACCGCATCCACTGTTGCCTCTGTCCCGCCCGCAACTCAACAGCCGCCAGCTACGACCGCGCCTTCTAATGGCCCTTCCCCGTCTGTTAAACCTATTCCAGCTGCGGCGCCGGTGGCACCACCCGCAGCTAGAAAGCAGTCGACCAGCGACAAACCACCCTCGATACCCTCGCCGCTCCCCGCGCAGCCTCCAGCTATCGTCGGGGGTTCGGTAAAAGTGGGGACGATAGGCCAGGGAATGGCCCCGTCTCCAGATAAACCAAAGCCGACCGTCGTGTCGCCTTTGACAACGGGGGCGGTCCAGTATACGGATCCGATAGAACAAAGTCTGGCTAATTTGGAGCAGGAGATGATCAAGAACGAACCCATGGAAACGGTCCTGGCCATGACGGCTATGAGTCAGGTAGGGTTGTGGTTTTTAAAAGGATGTGATGTTTGTGTATCCCAAAAACCGTATCCCGATAATCCATGAGCTAGCCGATTTGAAGAGCATCGACTAATTGCCTCTGTGTAACTCTAAAACCTGTGTCCGTTCTAGTATACTCTTGTCCCAATGAAATTAGCAAAATCCTTCTCCCTGTCCTACAATTCCTTGTGTTTATGGCATCCATCCAGAGAGTAGAGGAAAATATATTAAGTTGCTTTAATTATGTCTTCATCTTGACCAAACTGACACATATATTTCTTTAGAACAAACCTATACCGCCAAGTAACATTATGGCATCCAACATGCAACAACAGCACCATACAACCATTACACCCGGCCCAATGGGCAGCGCACTGGACATGAAACCTATAAGTATGGGCAGTCTCGGCGGGATGCCCCCAAACCCGTTGGGAGGGCCCCAACATCACAATTTACACATGGACCAAGACATGCAAAGCCTGATGCATCAGGTAGGGTTGGTATGTTGACGCTTTCTTACTAATATTTGTGTTGGTGTTTAAATAGTTTCGTATCAATAGACTTAGTCCCGTCTTCTTATGAAAGCTATAATTATATTTGAACTTCTCCCTTTAATAAATCAATTTGCTCCCTGTTCCAGGGTCACCCTCATGCTCACCATCCCTCTATCCATTCTCAAAACAACGGGTATAGTATGAAGCATGAGTTCGATGCTTCCATGAACAACAACGGTATGTCATCTATGGGAGGTCTACCCATGGAACTATCCATCCCTTCAATGTTCGACCCCCTGCCTACGCATGTCAATAACGCTCAGATCAAGAAAGAAGGTCAGGTGATGAAGCCGGAACCACCCGACGTTTATGGGTTGACGGATAGGAAGGCGCCTCATGGTATGGGCGACCAGAAGCCCATGGTACCGTTTGGGAATGTGCCGCCTGGGTACAAGGGCAAGTCCGACGTTAAAAATGCGAGTTCATGGAGTAGCCTAGCGAAAGCGGGCTCGCCTCAAAATAATGCTTCTGGAGCTAGCAGTAAACAGCAGGTTAGAAACTAATTAAAATTTCAATTACACTTAATAGCTACTGGTGTCGGCCCTGGATCTACAATTTAACTTATGTTCCGAATTATCCTTTAATATTGTGTTTGTTGTAGGTCATGGATAGTTTTAAAGCGTTTCAGAACAAAGCAAAAGAAAAGGCGGATAGAGAAAAACAAAGATTGGAGACGTTGGAGTTGAAGAGGCAGCAAAAGGAACAGGCGGAGAGGGAACGGATGAGACAAGAAATGGAGAGGCGAAGGGAAATGGAAGAACAAGAGGCGTTGGAGAAAGCGAGGTAGGTTGATCGTTTCTTCTAAATCGCTCTTTTAACCCATTTCATCCCAGTGGTGCATAAACGCACCATACTAATAATATATTTTTTTCATTATTATAGAAAAAAGCTCTGCAACTATTTTTATTCAAGACAATATTCTGACGTCAAATATGAAATATTTGTTACAATTTTCTCTCTTGGTTCTTCGTTAGAAAAAATAGTTTTAAATTACTATATAGAATATAGATAAACGTATTGCACTTATCAAAGTTCAAATATACAGTATGTCCACGGATGGGGTTTACAAGAGGACAAATGGACTAAAAATTGAAAGATACGAAAAAAGTCACTCTTAATAAACGTTTTTGCTTGTCTAGAAAATACGATTCATCATAAGAAAGTTCAATTTTTTTATACAGGGTGGGTAAAAACTGCAAAAATGTTATTTTGCTTAGTAAACATACTTTATTTTGAAAGATACGAAAAAAAGTCACGCTTAATAAACGTTTTTACTTGAATAATGAATAGGTGACACTTCTTGACAATGTCTTTATTTAATGAAGTAATTATAATAATAATACGAACATTTTTAATAACATGAAAAGAATACGATAACGATTTCATAATTCAAAAACTCCACCCCCATACTCGACACATTGTTCGAATTGCTTTCTCAAATAAGTGAAAGAATTCCTGATTTCTTCCTGAGATATCGATTGGACAGCCCGGATAATTCTGCCCTTCAGCACTTCAATATCATTTGGTATAGCGGTTGCAAAAACAATTTGTTTTAAACGGCCCCATAAAAACATATCTGCCAAGGTTAAGTCGGGACTTCTTGGGGGCCACAAAACTGGGCCATTCCTGCCAATCCACCTTGGACCAAATCTGCGGTCAATCCATTCTCTAACCTCACGAGCGAAATGGACTGGACAACCATCTTGCTGAAAATACATATTTTGTCGAAAATTTAATGGTAGATTTTCGAGTTCATCATTGAAAAATGTATCCAGCATTTCTAAATATGATAATCTATTGCACGTGTTATCAAAAAAATATGGCCCTATAACGCCATGGATGGATATGGCACACCACACGTTCACTTTTGTGAAATATTGTCTTCTCGTCATAATTCTGATTTCGGGATTTTCTAAAGACCATTACCTAACGAGCTGGGTTGGAACGGTTCCATTTGTTGAAAGTGTACTTTCATCAGAAAACATGATACATTTATAAATATCAACATTTCCACTTAAAATTTTGTCTCCTATCCACAGGCAAAAATCAAGTCGTTTCGCGTCGTCTCCCTCTTCCAATTTTTGATTAAAATGCGGTTTATATGGATACAATTTATTTGCTTTAAGGATCTTCTGAATTTGACTTTTTTTCACACCTTCCAACTGAGTAACACGATTTCTAAGGGACGTCATAGGATTTTCTTCAACAGAATGAAGAACTAAGACTTTAGCAGCATCATCATGGTCGTATTTCTTCTTTTTTTTTTTTTTGAGATCCAAAACCGAACCAGTTCTCTTGAACTTTTTTATTAACTTGCAGATGACAAAATCGCTGGGTATAACGTATTATATTATTATAAAAAACTAATTTTGTATAAAACGTTTACTGAGAAACCAAACGACCTAGAAACAAAACCAAAACCATTATTAGATTTTAAAAACATTTTCTAATGAGACTTCTGAGCCTGCATTTGCTGCAGACAGGGAAGTAGCGAGAAAATTCCTCTTTAAGAGTTTTTAAGTGAGGGGCAACACTTTGATCTTGATCATTAATAAGTTTTTTTTAGCGTGGGGAAGGCCGAATAATTTTTTGCTTGGATCTTATCAATCCACAAGTCAAGTTTATCAATAAAGGCGTCCAAAATAAATTAACTGCCTCTCTGAGCTCGTACAATCGTTCCAACATATTTCCCTACGAGAGCCAGCGAACTTCTGTATGGAAAAGTAGCATTTCATGTTCGGAATTCAAATCAGCAGAGTTTTTTTTTTAAAATACGGTTGTTTAAAGCACTACTTTTGACAATGTTTACAATTTTTATGGACAGTTTTATAATAATTGATAAGTTTTAAGGTAAGGTTTAGGAAGCCAAAGGGTTGGCGATGGATAATGCAATGTGTTGTTAGTGTGAGGGGGTTCTTTTGTTTTATAAGTGTTGCTAAACCTGAACGTGATCCCAGCATTAATGGGGCGCCATCTGTGCAAAAACCAGAAAGTTTTTCCCAAATGATGTCGTGCTTCTCAAAATAGTCATAGATTATTTCGAAGTGGTTTCAAGTTCTCGGGACAGTAATATCTTGAATTTGAATATTATTGTCTTCGTCTAAAAATCGGACGAAAACAACTAGCTGGGAACATTGTGCCACATCAGTAGCCTCATCGCATTGTCGAGCAAAAACTGGTGATTTTTTAATTTTATCCAAGAGCTATTCTTCAATATCTTGCGACATTTTCTGAATTCGATTCTTAACTGTGCTGTTTGACAATAATATTTCCTGAACCTTATTTTTGGCTTCCTCTCCTAGAACGCTTTCCACAGCTTTTAGCAAACATGGCTTTACTAATGTTTCACCGATTCTATGCGGTTTTTTTGATTCTGCAATCAGTTTTGAAATTTCGAACGATGCAGTCTGGATGTACCCAGTGTCTTCTCTTGTGGACCACCTGGAAGTTGGTCACGGACCACCGGTTGAGAAACGCTGTTGTAGAGGCTTAAACATAAAGGGTATTTAGAAACAGTTACGTTTTCTAATTATTTTTACCCTTGTGATGAAATGGATTGTGTTTTTTAACTGTCGTATGTTGTTACAGGAAAGCCGTAGCGGAAAGGGAACAACCCGTCCCTACCCCGAGAGTCGAGGAGTTACGATCGTCACCCGGAGAGGGCAGCACCTCGCCCGGATCCCTCAGTTCTGGGTCGGACAGGGTATCGGACAGAGAAAGGCAGAGGCTGCAGGAGCAAGAGCGACGAAGACGTGAAGTGGTAAGTTGAATATTTTCCAGGCTGTATTGACAGGACGTGTACATTGTATTATTTCTTTTTAGATGGCAAACAAAATCGATATGAATATGCAAAGCGACCTAATGGCTGCGTTCGAGGGCTCATTATAATGCAAAAAAGGCACTGAAAGTGTCGTTAGTGTGTCTAGGTGTATTTAAATGTATTTATACAGTTGGTCCAGAATGATGTTTTACAGAAAAAGAAATATCGACTTATTTATTTAGATGCTCAAAATGAAAGAAAAAAAATGATCGACATATTTTAAATGCTTCCTTTATATAAATGTGCGCGAGTTTGACAAACACTCTTTGTTGGCCGACTCTCAGCGTGCGACCTTGTTTTTCTTTTTATATTATGAAATAATTATGTAGATTTTACTTACGGTGTGTATATAAGATATTAAATTTAATATAAAACGATACTTGTACATAAACTTGGGTTTTAGGTTTAAGCTAGTAAGGCAGAGCTGACGTGGAGACCATTGAGTGAAAAAAAAATGTTAGTTTTGGGCCAAAAGTCGAACTGAAATGTTTTTAAAAATCCCTTTTTAAATCTAGTCCGTTATCGAATTTAGCCCTTTTAGTAGGCCACAGTTGTGTTTTGACTGTGTCATTGTCTTTCATATGAAACTCGATTTATTTTCATATTTTTGCGACTTTTATATCAATTTGTGCAAGACTATGCACGTACCGTACACAGTGTGTAAAAAGTCCCGGAACAGTCAATTATTTCAAAAATGGTGCACAATATAAAAAACTTTCTATATAAAAGTTGTTGGTCTTAAAGAAATTTATTAAACTTAGATCCCTGTAATTATACAGGGTTGCCCAAAAAGTCGTGGTAACCGAAACTTCATTTTTTTTAAATGGAATGACCCTTTTTTGATCACATTTTCTGATTCCTCTAAACATTCTAAACAACAATTATAGAACATATCATATGGCTAAACCTATTAGTTTTAGAAATAATTTGAGTTGAAGGACATAAATGCGATAGGTACGATATTACCTTTTGCATTGTTTCGAGTCGGCTCAAATGTTTTACGTTAAAATTAAAAGAAAAACATTAAACTCGTGTAAAATGAACCTCACTCAAGTTGTGTCAAAATTTTAATAACAACTAAATTATTAAATACAAGCAGTAAAATTAACAATAACTTGAAAAGAACAAAAATAAAATTAAGTGTAAGTCGTTATTTAATTAAATGCTGAAAATGTCCTCCTCCCACAGTTTGACAATGGGCTAGGTTATAATAAAATTTGTCGATGACGTTTTGTAACATTTCTTGGTTAATAGATGCACATTCTTCAATAATTCTTCTTCTTAATTCATTCAGATCTGCAGGTATTGTCACAAATACTTTATTTTTTAGGTGTCCCCAAAGAAAATAACCAAGGGGCGTTAAGTCTGGCGACCTAGCAGGCCATTCTATGGGGCCTCTTCGTCCTATCCAGCGGTTAGGAAAAGTGTTGTTTAAATAATTTCTAACAGCTAGCCCAAAATGAGGAGGAGCTCCATCCTGCTGAAACCACGTATTGCGTAATAGTGGTCCTACTTCATTGTTTATTGCTGGTACAATTTCATTTTGCAGCATGTGGAGATACATTTCGGCATTCAAATTCCCCTCTATAAAGAAAGGCCCCACTAATCTGTTGCCAATAATTCCAGCCCACACATTTACTTTCTGGGGGTGTTGAGTATGTGTTTCTCTCATCCAATGTGGATTCTGATCAGCCCAGTAACGACAATTATGGCGATTGTGAGACCCGTTCAACATGAATGTTGCCTCATCCGTAAAAACTATTTGATTAAAAAAATTGTTATTTTCTTCATGTTTTTGCATCATTACTTCGCAAAATTCCAATCTACGATCAAAATCGTCTTCTGATAATTCCTGGACAAGAGTTATATAGTTAGCTTTTCTGAGTGACAAATGTGGATTCTGAACAAAATGAAGTAATGTCTCTAATTTTTTTTCATCACTACTTGCCGACTTTGGTCTTCCGGAACGAAGTTTATCTCTGCAACAACCGGTTACTTCGAACCTTTGAACTGTTCTCACAACTGTAGATTTTGATATAGGCTCTCGGTTTGGAAAAGTTGTCGTAAATAATTCCATTGTCTCGATAACTGATCTTTGTCGGTCTCCAAAACCTCTTATTATTAGTAAAGTTATACGTTCCCTTTCGCTGAGCGACATTTTGAGAATTTACTTTGACAGTGACGCAAAAAATTCTAGTACCAGATTATAAAAATGCAAAAGGTAATATCGTACCTATCGCATTTATGTCCTTCAATTCAAATTATTTCTAAAACTAATAGGTTTAGCCATATGACATGTTCTATAATTGTTGTTTAGAATGTTTAGAGGAATCAGAAAATGTGATCAAAAAAGGGTCATTCCATTTAAAAAAAATGAAGTTTCGGTTACCACGAGTTTAATAAATTTCTTTAAGACCAACAACTTTTATACAGAAAGTTTTTTTATATTGTGCACCATTTTTGAAATAATTGACTGTTCCGGGACTTTTTACACACTGTGTATACTTATTTATTGGCAATAACGTCATAGAAATTATTTGCTCGTGTTTGCTGTATTACCTGAACTATGAGAGCTTCGTGGTTTTACATAACGTTCAATTGAATACCTTAGGATTGGCTCACCAAAATGTACTGAAACTCGGCACATGGGTTTACCATGTCGACCTCTTCAAGAAGTTCTAATGCAGTTTTTCTATAAAGTGTACAGGGGAGTCAATATTACATGTGATTTTGTATTTTCAACGATCATCCGGTATAAAACACCATTAAAATCTTATGAGAGACAATAAAACTACGTTATATTTCTTTTCCACTATATTCTTAAAAATTACATGTTTCGCTATCACTGTAGCTTCTTCAGATTGAGAATGAATGAATATTTTTCTATATCTAACAAGGTGTACAATCTTAAAATATTATTACAGGTATAAAGATGGTGTAGGGGATATAATAGTAACAGTGGGATTTTCCAAATGCTCAGTAAAGTGATTAAATTATTTTATAGATTTATTTAAACATGTAATAGCGGATTAGCGAAATAAATTTAACAAAGGAGAATTGTTAAGGTCTATTTGATCATTCAGTAAAACATCGGTACTTTTAAGTTTATTTATTTCCATGGATTCTAACAGATTAAGTTTTATGCCTTTAATTTCAGTATGTAAGTTTTTAAAATTGGAATCAAAATTATGTTGGTTTTCTTTTAAATTGTTGAAATAATTGGAATCTGTTTTATCTTTTATGTAACTATTATAATCTTCTTGTATTCTTTTTCCAAAATGTCCCCCTATTTGGCCAATGTATATTTTCGGACAATCTTTACATTTTAGTTGATACACCCCTGATTTTCTATTTTTATGATTTTTAGTTTTATTATTTTTTTATATATTTCCCTAAGGGTGTATAAACTAAAATGTAAAGATTGTCCGAAAACATACATTGGCCAAATAGGGAGACATTTTGGAAAAATAATACAAGAACATTATAATAGTTACGTAAAAGATAAAACAGATTCTAATTATTCCAACCATTTAAAAGAAAAACAACATAACTTTGATTCAAATTTCAAAATCTTACATACCGAAAATAAAGGCATAAAACTTAATCTGTTAGAATCCATGGAAATAAATAAACTTAAAAATACCGATGTTTTACTGAATGATCAAATAGATCTTAACAATTCTCCTTCGTTAAATTTATTTCACTAATCCGCTATTACATGTATAAATAAATCTATAAAATAATTTATCTAATCACTTTACTGACCATTTGGAACATCCCACTGTTACTATTATATCCCCTACAGGCCCTACACCATCTTTATACCAGTAATAATATTTTAAGATTGTACACTTTGTTAGATATAGAAAAATATTCATTCATTCTCAATCTGAAGAAGCTACAGTGATAGCGAAACATGTCATTTTTAAGAACATAGTGGAAAAGAAATATAACGTAGTTCTATTGCTTCCCATATTAGTTATGGATTTTCACCAAGTATCGGCTGAATCAATTAAACCATTAAAATCTTCTAAAATGTCTCGACTTCTGGCCCAAAGGTAATAGTTGTTAATTAATTTTATTACTGTCATTATAAACTAAAAATAGGTACAAAAAAACGAATTTTTTTATTTAATAAATATATTTCATTAATACCTCATTCGTTGATTTTTATACAATTATGTGACTGGTGTAAGTGAGCACGTTTTCAGATACTCAATTCTAGGATCGATGTAAGAAAAAAATTATAATTGTTCCGACATAAAATTTAATAGTCTTGGTATATTCGACTATTACTATGAAGACACGAAGCATTTTATATAAGACCTTTTTAGCTGTGTGTTTTTTTATTGTAATTTTTCTTTTTTCATTCTTCGATTTCGGTAAATAAATAGGAAAAATAATTATTTGTCATGTACTACATACAACGTGTCCAAGATAAGGAGGACCAGTACAGGGATCTCGGAAACCGTAAGAGATACGAAGTCGGTTAAATGGAGATAAAGTTGCGCATTTACGTGCCTAATAATATGCCGTTTAGAAAGTTTTAAAATTCCGAGTGGTTCCGGAGATATCCGGAAAAACGAAATTCTGAAAAATCGTTTTATTGTTTTCCTGGGTTTTTTTGAGATCGAATTCCGAGATCCCTGTACTGCCCCTCCTTATCTTGCACACGGTGTATTATTAGTATACGACGACACCTTTCGAAACCCTATACGCCATTCAAATTAAGAGTAAGATAGGGATTCTCGGGGAAAATTCACACGGATCAAGATCGGCATAATAAGACGATAAAAATTATTTTTCTTGTTTCTTTAGCGACGTCATAGTCGTCTAATAAAGCCGATATCGCAGGCCGCAAGATTACTTGCAAGACGCAACAAATCTAGCCGATTTCTCGCAACCGCGTAAGACCTATCGCGTCTTGCAAGTAATCTTGCAGCGCGCAAGATCCGCTTTATAGTTACTAAAGCTGTTCTTTCATTCACGATGTGACAATTGTTACTAATTAGAAGAATTAGGTACGTTGTTTTTTACGTTACAATGTAATTAAATTATTAAACATAAAATTATGAACTGTGTACTTTTACTAACTAGTTATAGGGGCACTATTCTAGAGATATAAATATTTAATCGAGTGGTCAACAATTAATGGAAGCCAGGCAGCTTTCTAGTTAAAAATAATTGAAAAAGTAAAAGTGAAATGAGCAAGCGGGTTTTTACCCTCATCTTTAAACTATACAGGGTGTTCCTTAATAACATGCTAATATTTAAGGGTGTGATTCCTTAGGTAATTTTATAAAGAAAAGTTCATATGAACATATGTCCGCAACGGCTTAAATTTCTTGCTACAGGGTGTGGAATTTGTATTTTTTAAATGGTTATTTTTTAATATCTCCGAAAGTACTTTAGATATTATTTTCAATTTTGGTCTGTGTTTATAGGATATAGAACCACAAATTTTAGTTAGAAAAGTTATTCAATTGTTCCACCAGTGGCGTCCCTGCAAACATGTCCTCTGATATTTTTTACAAAACCGATGGTACTCCACTGACATTTTTCCATGTGGATATTTTTTCTGACTAGCCTGGTCAATTCTACATGAAAACGGTATATTGAGTTTTTCTCGTCAGGCGGAAAATTCTTGATTAAAACCACTAAATTCATATTGAAACTCATTATTATTAACATTGATAAAATAACTAATGATAAATTTTGTTTTATAAAAATTGTTGGATATGGCCATCTTCACTTAAAAGGCATGCTTCCGCCCGTCTTCGCATCGAATTGCCCACTCCAACAACTTTTATAAAACAAAATTTATCATTAATTATTTTATCAATGTTAATAATAATGAGTTTCAATACGAATTTAGTGGTTTTAATCAAGAGACGAGAAAGACTCACTATACTGTTTTCATGTAGAATTGACCAGGCTAATCAGAAAAAATATCCAAATGGAAAAATGTCAGTGGTGTACCATCTTCTTTGTAAAAAATATCAAAGGACATGGTTGCAGGGCCGCATCTGGTGGAACAATTGAATAACTTTTCTAACTAAAATTTGTGGTTCTATATCCTATTAACACACATCAAAATTGAAAATAATATCTAAAGTACTTTCGGAGATATTAAAAAATAACGATTTAAAAAATAAAAATTCTACACCCTGTAGCAAAAAATTTAAGCCGTTGCGGACATATGTTCGTATGAACTTTTCTTTATAAAATGACCTAAGGAATCACACCCTGAAATATTAGCATTTCATTAACGAACACCCTGTATAGCTGGAAAGCGGCACAACCAATTTGAATAGTTTTCTGATTTGTAAAACGTGGTTTTGTGCGAATTAAGTGGCGGGCAACGGTTTTGACCAGGAACAGGGCGAGAAAGAAAGTCATTTAAAAAGCCCTTGTTCAAATGCGTTCCCCGCCGCTAAATTCGCACAAAGCAAATCCGATAATCTTTTTGTTGGCCAGTTTATTTGCGAAGAATAACTAAAACGTTTCCCGTTTGCGTTGCTTGAAGTCGTCTGCAAAGTCCCTTGAAGGCTAACGACGAAATGGAACACATCACTAACGGGTGCGGTCGAGTGCGACACAAACGAACATATCTTAAGGAACGGAAACGAAGAAAGTCGTATAGTACAGAAAGAATAACTGCCAATGTCACAAAAATATATATGCTGTCCGTATTTTTCAACTGTCTCTTATGTATCGAGTTTTAAGGAACGTCTATTACGTATTACTTTTACTATAACAGAAATCAATAAATTAGAATATTTAAAAGTCGACTAGGCGGAGGACAAGACTGCAGAAATTATTTTTGACATCTGAGCGACTACGGTACGAGGGAAATTTTATGGTATAGTTGCCTTAAGATCGTTTAACCCTGCTAGGACGTTTAGGCTGTATATCTTAACATTTTAAGACGACTACATAAGTATACTTTGTATAGATGTTTTGTAAGTAATGATCATGTTCCATATAAATATTTTTTGTACTATTATCTACTTTGTTGTTAAAAATATGGTAGATCCAAAGGCAGGAAATGTACACTGCGCGACCAAAAATTCGCCTCAACTTGTGTTATGATTTTTTTCTCTCCAATTGTAGGTTTTTTCTGAATAATATCACCCTGTGTAGTATACTAGGTATTGGAAGTTATTGCAGATACAGCCGAATGAAAGTCTCGCGTTTCCTTTACATTTTCTTTTTTGATTCATATGTTTATCTCTGTGACTTTATGAAATACAAAATTTCGAAAATACATAACTTTAAAGTTGAGGAAAATATTTGGTTGTGCGTTGAATAAGTTGCGCAGTGTAGATTCGGAGTTGGTTAGTTCACAATAAGTCCGGTTAGTGTACCGAATAAAATAACTCATTGCAGTTTTGTAGTAATTACCGCACCAATATGTTTTTCACTATTTATTTGTGTTACTGCTCTTTCAAAAATCGGCTCCTAAACATGGATCATCCTTTGTTTAAGCGTCCTTGGGTCGAATCGAACCAAGTTCCTGCATATCGATACATGCATCGAATAACATTGTAAGTGACATTTTGACCAATTTCAGAGTTCAATAGTACATTACGTATCAAGGGCCGAAAAGATACTTTTACGGACGAGATGCGGAAAAGCCTCCCACGGCCCGAGATATGTACCGTATTTTTTTTACAATTGCTCCGAAGCTTTGATGCCAAATAAATAAAGAAATTCTTCAGACAGTTTTCCTGTCTACATGACATGAAAACACTCGCGCATGGAGAATGTAAATATCTATTTATTATTTTTGACAAAGGCTCGGTGGCCTAGTGGTATAGCGTACGCCTTGTGATCTGAGAGTCGCGGGTTCAAATCCCGCACTCGGCATCTCTGGTTTTATTTATTTTTTTACAAGTGCCCGAGTCTTTGAGGCCATATAAATAAAGAAATTCTTCAGACATTTTTCTAAAACATCTTTGAAAAATTAACTGCCAATTTAATTTATATATAATCCGCTAATTATTATCGCTTGTAGTATGGCTCGGTGGGTAGAGTGTCCGCCTGGCGATCTGAGGGTCGTGGGTTCAAATCCCGCACCGACAATTCTGGTTGTATTTATTTATGAGACATGGTGACTCGAAGCGGGCGGGAAAAATCTTTCCCGCCCGCTTCGATACTTTCCCGCTCTCTTGGAAAACGCCACTTTGGGTGAAGAGAACATGCATGAAAAGAGGCACTTTCGGGGCACATGTAAAAAAAAATTTCAATGTTTCAAACCTAAATTTTGGTTTTTTAGCTTAATTTTTTTTGAAATGCCTCTTTCATCCCATTTGTATCTGATTATTTTGGTATTTTGCCTGTAGCATCATGGTAAAGTAATATACCCGAACCTGTTATGTCTTCGCCTGTAAATTTGTCACTTGCAATGTTATTCGATACATGTATCGATATCTAAAATCTACCGTTTTTATGAGACGTTTAAAAAATTACATTTATCACATCGTGGCAGGCTCGAGGATCTTTAAGGCATTTATAAAAAAATGTCGTAGATGAATTAGAACGAGAGACACCGGCCGGCGTCGGCGATTTTCTAATGGAGGTTATCGGATGTTACAGGTTATCAAAAGTGTTGTCCATTGGTGTGGGGTCAATAAAATAAAGAAGAAAAATTTTAATAAAAAGTATATTTTAAAAATCATAGAGACAACAGAGCAGTTAAAAAATTTAAACAAAAACAGCATTAATGTTTAAAATAAAATCTAATATTCAATAATATGACGCTGTTTTTGTATAACTTTACCTCTTGCTCCCAGCGTTGTTTAATTTTCATTATCGTTTTTTTCTTTATTTCTATTTTGAAAAAGGCTCGAGCATTTCACGAATTTGCCGACGTTCTTCAATTTTGGCCACAATTTCAGCCTTTTTAATTCCTGGCAACTGACGTGGCGTTTTTATTTGTTAAATGTGTCAAATATTGTCACCATGCACTTGCAAAGTTTATGACGGTCACGCCAATGCATTGCATTAGATAATGCGATAACCTCTTAACAGACTATCATTGATTTGACGAAGGTTGCTCTCGTTCCGATTCTTGTACGACTTTTTTTATGGATTAGAGAAAAACACACATTCCAATAAAGGCTCCTCTTTCTCTACCAAAAAATTTAAACTTGTGGCCTCTTTGTACTGTTAATGCTATCAAAAAAGTAATGTAGGTGTCATGCGCTCCTTTTGGGTCAAACTTAAAATGGTAAAATCAAAATTTGAAAATTTTCGCTTGCTTACCCTATATTTTCTTAGTTAAAAGAGACACAGAAAAATGTTTTATACAGAAGCTTCTTTATATTGATTGTTGAATAATCTGCCGTTTTCAGAATAAGTATACGGGGTCAGGTAAAAAAGTTATCGGACCTAACCTCATTGTTTTAAATGGAACACCCTGTATATTTTAATCTATAGGCACGTAACTACGGGTGGGCACAGGTTTAGCTAAAAAATTGTAGTAGCCACCAAAAAAATTACAGAAATTTATTTATTTGTGAATAATGAATTTTTACCACGTGTCTCGATACCGAACAAAAAAACTGCAATAATCACCCAAATATGTTATTGTTCGGGTTTATTATTGTGCTTTTTTAACCCGAACAAAAAGTATTACCAAGAGTTATTTTTCTTCACATCTTTCTCAATCTACGAGCATAAAATAAGTAGATATTTAAAATAGCTTGTCAAATTCTTCCACTTTAAATTATCAGGTGCCCACTGTGTGCCCTTCAAAAATTTAGGATTAGTTACGCGACTGGCAAAATAAGAAAATTGGTTATTATTTTTTTAAATTCATGTTTATAGTTACCTAAAAGTTCCTGTTTAAATTTAAGAATGTTTACTTTTGGTTAACAAAAAATTTGTCGATACCTATGTTTTGTTAACCATTTTGTTCATTTGGTTATTTTTCATTCATCATGAGGTAAAATCAAAATTTGAAAATTTTCGCTTGCTTAAGAGATACGGGGGGAAATCAAAAAATTGACAATTTCAAAATTACCCTATATTTTCTTAGTTAAAAGAGACACAGAAAAATGTTTTATACAGAAGCTTCTTTATATTGATTGTTGAATAATCTGCCGTTTTCAGAATAAGTATACGGGGTCAGGTAAAAAAGTTATCGGACCTAACCTCATTGTTTTAAATGGAACACCCTGTATATTTTAATCTAAAAAGATACTATTTTAAATTCTCCTTTCAAATATATAACACACCATGGATGATATTGGTTTCCTAGGCGATTTATTAAACTTTATTACTTTAAACCACAGTAGATCATGAAATAAAAGGTAATATCCTAGAAACAACAATGTTGACTATTAACAATTTCATTTTTATATATTCATTTGTGAAATGAATTTAAGGACATATTCCGAACATTTGCGATGATTCCCGATATTTTTTACCTTAATCTGTCTCTTTTATTTCGTTTCGAAATAATAAAGTTTAAATAAATGGCCTAGAAAACCAATATCATCCATTTGAAAGGAGAATTTAAAATGCTATCTTTCAAGATTAAAATATACAGGGTGTTCCATTTTAAAAAATTAGTTTAGGTCCGATAACTTTTTTACCTGACCCCGTATACTTATTCTGAAAACGGCAGATTATTCAACAATCATTATAACGAAACTTTTATATAAAACATTTTTCAGTATCTCTTTTAACTGAGAAAATATAGGGTAATTTTGAAATTGTCAAATTTTTGATTTTCCCCCGTCTCTCAAGCGAGAGAAAATTTTAAAATTTTGAGTTTGACCAAAAGGGAGCACATGCTACATTACTTTTTTGATACCACTAACAATTGCGGATATACCCGCTCACGCGGGACGCCGCTGGGTCACCATGTTTTTTAAAATGGCATTTTTTAACTTGAATCTACCAAATTTCTCTAGTTCCTAATGCGTTTATTTTGCAGTCATAATTAACCGACCACAGCCCGGATCCGTTTGATTTACCCAAAAATAAATATATTTTGTGTATTAAAAAAACATATTTATGTTATATTAGTGGATCTAGTAGTATTTTTTTACTAATTTATATCACAGTGTTGATAATATCATAATTTTTACCTAGACGTATGTTTCTTAGCAATAATAGGATATTTTCAATGTTTAATTATGCTAAAAACCGTTTTAATTTATTTGTATTTCTTTATATAAGTATCTTTTTCTCAATCTTTATCACGTTCAAGCTGTAATTACTGTAATATATTACTGTGTATAAGTACCTAATAAAATTACGAGAATGTTCGTAAGGTATATATATCCCTCTATAGTAAAATAGTCATTAATAGTCTTCATACGGATAATACATATTATACTGTGGCGATTTGATAGATAAAGTACCTTTAATTTACTTGTCACAACAGCTTTTCATCATCTGATAAATCCATTCATGGAATAAAATGCCTAATAAAATATTCCATATTTGTCACTTTCATATCAATAAAAAAAGGTGCATCGTTTTCTACAGCGATAAAAATCTCTCCAGCTAAAAATTAGGTGATAAAACCCTCCCAATTGCCATCCAAGTCAAAATTAAGTATCCTTTCTTTTTCGTTGTTCAGCAACGTATTGTTACAATCAAATTTGAAGCTGCCAGACGCTTTTTTCAGTAATAGAACCGTTGACTTGCGATGAAATTATTAAAAATGTAAAATGAAACATAGTATTATTTCTTAGTATAGATTCATGCATGAATTCATGAATTTACTTTGGCTAAAAATCACGCGGATCTTTTGTTTAAGAATAGCAATTTAAACTCGGAACAATCGGTACCAAATAGAAACGCTCCAGCTTCACTGTCGCGTACCTTGTTATTTATAAAAGAATTGCATGTAAAATGTAAAATTATCTATCAAATATGCACAATCTTAAATATGTTTACAGCTGAAAATCTATAAGGACACATAAAGTCATTAATACCATTTTTTATTATTAAAAAGTATACATTATCCCCCCTTTTTTAATTTATAATAGAATATTGTAATATAGTACATTTTATTGTTTGGCTGTTATTTTTTTCATTTATTTTTGAAGTAAGTCAGACATAGTGATGTTAGAATAAATAAATTACGATGTATTATAACATTGCGTCGTTTTATTTAGTGTTGGGAAAAACCGGAAATTCCAATTCACCAAGCGATGACATCACCGACTGCTCCACCGGCAGCCTAGTCGTTTACATCTGATCAGGTAGGGTATTTAGCAGGCACGTGACTACGGGTGGGCACAGGTTTAGCTAAAAAATTGTAGTAGCCACCAAAAAAAATTCCAGAAATTTATTTATTTGTGAATAATGAATTTTTACCACGTGTCTCGATACCGAACAAAAAAACTGCAAAAAATCACCCAAATATGTATTTATTGTTCGGGTTTATTATTGTGCTTTTTAACCCGAACAAAAAGTATTACCAAGAGTTATTTTTCTTCACATCTTTCTCAATCTACGAGCATAAAATAAGTAGATATTTAAAATAGCTTGTCAAATTCTTCCACTTTAAATTATCAGGTGCCCTTCAAAAATTTAGGCTTAGTTACGCGACTGGCAAAATAAGAAAATTGGTTATTATTTTTTTAAATTCATGTTTATAGTTACCTAAAAGTCCCTGTTTAAATTTAAGAATGTTTACGTTTGGTTACCAAAAAATTTGTCGATATCTATGTTTTGTTAACTATTTTGCTCGTTTTCTTATTTTCCATTAACATTTTCTATAATGTATGTTATTTTTAAGAAGTCTTCTTGAGTTTAATAATAAAAAGTTCCTGTTTAGATTTAAAAATGTTTACTATAAGATTACCAACGAATTTTCCTATATATTTTGTTAACCATTTTGTTCATTTGGTTATTTTTCATTAACAATTTCTATTATTATGTTATTTTTGAGAAGTTTTCTCGAGTTTATACTAAAAAAAAATTTTAAAATTATATCCTTTAATTTTTTAATATTTACAATCGGAGAACTAAACTACGCCGCTGGCTAGCCAGTTAAAACAAAACTTTACCAAACTCATGTCGCGATGACTCCGCTAAGGGATTTGGCATACTTTTTTATATGCACCTTCTCGTTTATGTGCCTTTAAGAAAGACGTATGTCGTATTACCTGCTCAACGTCAAACTCGAACGTCGCCAATCGGATGGCGCGGCGCGTATAACGAAGGTCCGTTATCAAGTGACAGGCGATATTTTTCGGTTTTTCGCCTGAATTTATAACTAAAGTATTTCCTATCGAGCGAAAAACTGTTCGAATATACGAGCAGTTTTTTAACTCGATCACACAGCGGCACATTTCCGCCGACGTCAAGCGAAGCTCGGGTATCGAGTGAAAGATAATAAGTGACGAGCAACGGTTTTCGCCTGAATAGATAACTCGCGCGGTTTTTTTAATAATCGAGCGATGTCGATTATTTCAATAATCGAGTGATCAAGCGGTTTTTCGCTCGAGCGATCACAACACTAAATTTTACCATACCTTGCAACTAATGCAGTTAAAGATTTAAAAAGTTTATAAAATTGTACGTTATAGTCGGCAAATCTATCTGCAATTCCAATAAACTTGAAGGAAGGCATGCGCCGATTTATTTTTGCAATGTTCTCCTGTACTCGTGTTTATTTATATGATGCCAAAAATCAACGTGCTCCAACAAAGCTGCAAAAGCATCGCAGACTGATGCGGCCTTAACTTCTTAAAATATCCAATTCCTCCGGGGTAACATGAATTCTCAGTTGTTTTTCGATTATAAGATCTTGTATCTGACCTAACTCGGCTGGAATATAGATGGCAGCATCCATATACAGTGCCTAAAAAATTTGAAAATTAGGCGGACATATTTTAAGACGATTTGTCATTATTGAACCAGGATGGAAAAGGGTTTTCGGTTAAATTACCTTTAGCCAAGGGCATTCTTCTACGGCCCTGTAGTACACGTTTCTGCACAAAGTAAAGTCGAAAAAAGTGTGAATAAATTGTAAATATAATCTCCAAGCGAGACCGCATCTTCTGGTACACATATCGGTTTTGGTAACTTTCTTAAATAACGACAGCATTCTGTTTTTGAAGCTGCCGGTGGTAAGTGTGATGTTATCACCTAAAAAAATCGTTTTTCACGTAAAATTATCGTAATAGTTTATTTTTATTAGTAATCTTACCTGTGATGGTATCTTTAACCTCCATTTCAGTCTCCGTTCTGATCAAGTCACATAAGATCACCGAAAAAATAGTAGTTATGGCTCTCCCGGACTTCAACAGCAAATTCTGGACCTTCCACCAGCCAGGACCCATATTTTTCACCATGCCCGTTTCTTTGGATAAAATCGACAGCAAATACAAATTATTCGGACACTGTTCTATGGCTCGAAATAAAACGTTGTCCAGTATCTTAAATATTCCACTTCCGGGATTTTCCAGGCAATATTTAAACAAAACGGCACTGTAAAATTCATAGAGGACCTCCTTTTGGAACATAAGGGAGCCGGGCTTTTCTTCTAATTTTTCCAATATATTTTCGATGAATCTGCCACACTCCAATGGTCCTAAAATTATTAGACATTTTGCCTTTTATTGGAAACACCCCGTATCAAACCATAGACAAAGGAAGAGAGGGGACGAATAATTCCGGTTTACGGGCCGTCGCAGAAAGTGTTACCTAAAATTGATCGGCCGCCATTGATAGGGAGCCAGACAATCGAGGTGGCACCCAATGTATTTTGGTGATTTGTGGTGAGAAGAGCTATTATAAGAATTCAGTTTATTTAAAGAAAAATGGTGAATTGTTGTGCTTATAGCTGTAAAAGCCGTAATGAACGAAAGAAGCTTGGAATTACTTCCCATCGGGGTAAATATTCAAATTGTATTTTTTGCATGCATTTATTTTATATTAGATATCTCCCTTGTAAGTTTAGCAGTATATATTATTTGAAACTATGATTAAGGCCATACTTAAAGCTACCTTCCTTTGTAATTTGTACTAGATTTGTTGCACTTTTCATTCAAGATTTCTAATAAGAACCAGGTAATTGCCCTTGGAGAGGGTGTGTCACTCAATGGCGTACCTGCATGAATTGTATATTTTGACAAAATTAAATTATTTCTTATTTAATTTTGGTTAATTATTAGTGAAAGCATTATATTATTTCGAATGTATACCAGTGTTATTTTTTTAAAGAAGGCGATTAACGTTTGTCTTGAATCATTGAAGGTCCATAGTCTTTGAGAAACACGACTTCAGGCGAAGGTCGTTTCACAAGGATGGCGTCCTGATAAAACTTATTTTAAACCACTAAGATCACACATTGTTGTATTGTTTTTAGATTTCCGAAAGATCCACAAAAAGCAAACATTTGGGAGCAGAACATGGGACTTAGAGATTGGACACCTTCTCCTGCCTACAGGATTTGTTCAGAGCATTTTGAGAAGTCCTTTTTTATAAAGTTGAGGAAAGAGTACGATTACTTGGAGGTGCTGTGCCAACAATATTTTCAAAACTACCAGTAATTACATTTTGTTGCTTCTTTGTAATAAATTTTGAATCGACCAATTTTATTTTTTATCTTACATTTTCCCTAAAGTTGAAAGATATTTAAATTTCACAACCTTTCCTATATGAAATTATATTTTTGGATAATAAAATTAATATTTACTAAGCATTCATAAATTATTGAGAAGCAGAAGAACATTTGTACTCAGTAGGGACACAATATACAAATTCAATTGAATAAAAATATTACTTCCATATTCCATAAATAATAATTTTGTACTGGGATAATACTAAGAAAATATTCATGTAACGCCCCTGCTAAATCCGATAAGAGCCAGGCGGTAACAAAATAGCTTCTGGTTTTACGCGTCCCCTCTCTTCCTTTGTCTATGTATCAAACTATTCACTAACCTTTATATAAGAACAAGAACCAACCGTTACAAATCGCCCAATCGGTAAAGAACTCTGGTAGAAAGTGTTCCAAACAAGTCAAATTTTTCATGTCGCTTTGTAACAGTTCATCGGTGACCAATTTAAATCTAGTTTCTGCTTCCATAAGAAGACCATTTGTTAAGGTTTCAAATTTTCGTTGTAAGGCTAGCTTCACCAGGTACTTCTGAGCCGTTTCTTTGGCGTCCTGCGATTGTGAATTGGGCCTAAGAGTTATTTCTACCAGGGTTTTATATAAGTTACATTGGTTTGCTTGATTTTGATGCCAATTTTCGGTTACTATGGAAGTAGTTTCGTTCATACTTAACGTTGTTTCTAAGATGTTAATGCATTTTTCTACATTTCCAAGGTCTTTTTCGATTAAAGCGTATTCTATGTAAAATATTACATTGTTTCTATGTTCCACCTTTTTCAGTAGCGTTTTTATACCATTTTTAATTTTCTTTTTTAGATATGTTGGCATTTTGAATCGACCTTGTTCCCCTGAAAGAAAAATAATTTATTGTATTGGCGAATACAACAATATTTCTATACACAAAAATCCCCGATCAAATACCATTAAATGTTTAATTTTTACCTAAAATAATCAGCAGCCGTTGAAATCTAAACCACCATACGTAAACGGAAATTTGATCCTGGTTCTTGAGGGATTCAGCGCAAATTTCCATGATTGAAAGAACAAATTCTAGATATTCTTCTTGACCAGGAAGTACTTTTAGGTACTGAGGGCCCACAGCTAATCTAGAAAAAAATTGTTTTCCCTATTATACACTTATATTAAGCTCAGGGATTTTTTTTAAGAACACTGGTTATACGTGTGTTATGGAAATACGTATTATATTTAAATGGGTGACTCCTGGGGTGTCCTAGAGAAGCGCTACATATATTTTTTTTAAATCGAACGTTTAAAAAGTGGGGTAATTCACCCCTAAACCCACACACAACTCCTCGGCACATTCATATATGAACATATTACATTGCTCAGCTGGGTAATCAACAGATGTTCGGGCACAATGTTGCCAAAATGTTTAAAAGTGTAAAACTTTAGTTTCTTATAAAAATAAATATTTAGCTTACTTAGAAAGTAAATCCAGGACGCGATTAAGGAATCCAGGGCACAGATACTTTCAGTTTTTTTGTCTATGGGAAAAACTTTATGCTCATCACGTATCCTGATGATAGTGTGGGAGTGCATAATAAGCTTATCACTAAACCCCAACACTAACGCATAATTACACTTTACAATAACACACATAGAACAAGAGCACTTAATCATTTCGGAATAGAAATAATAAAAACGCTAATTTCTATGGGCCATTAACCCTTTACTAAAGATAAAATGAAACAATTATGTTAACAATTGACAGGAACTACCTCTTGAAATAATGGTCTAGTCCATCTTCGGACCAGTCGTCGAACTTTCTTTCCGAGAACTCTCCGCTACTAGAGCCAGCGCGGTTGCCATTTCCGAGACTATAATTATACAGGAAAGTAATATTATAGAAGGAAATTTGGCAATTTATGATAGTCGCTTATAAAACATCGAAGGTGGCAACGCTGTATTTTTAAATATTAGCCCTATTGTACACAATCAGCTGTTTAAACAAGCCGGCCGATATCGATCGAGAGAACCAACGTGTTATTTATTTTTAAAATTTTTAGATATTAAATACATTATTTCCCAGACAATAAGGGTGTATTCTTGTCTACACAGTAGCACTTTTGGCATTTATAAACTTTTAAGGTGTCCAGATCTGACGCGTGTCGTTCGAATTGAACAAATGAGAACATACCTGACCATTTATAAACTCCGCGGCGGTTCGTTCGAGTCAGTTCAAGTTTATAAATCAGAGATTGTTTCCCAGCGAACTGAACGTAAAAGTTTATAATAATGTACCCTGAAAAATAAACAACTTGAAATCTGTCAAACGGTTATTGACTTTCTAAAGAGTTTACCCTGAAGATATGACAACACTGTTCAAGATTCACTGCCATATGTTGCTGTGTTTGCCTTCCGAATAGGGGCACCACGTGGTAATTTTTGACATTGACATAAGGTCATGTACAGGGCATATTAAATTAAAGCACCATTTTTGGATATTTTTCTTCAAATTGTTTTCATCTCAGGAATTGCCGGTTTAAATATAATACGTCATTTCCATAACACCCTGTATTAACAAAATGATGATTATTTCCCGGTTAACTTACCTACTTGTATCCTTTAAAAGGTTCTCATTTACCGTATCCACCGGATATAGAGACATAAAAATCGGAAGTAGCGCTTCTATCGAATCTAAACTCCATGGCACATAGTCCAAGCCTAAGTCTTGCATTGTTGAATGTCTGCATGGTAGAAGTGGAATCTATTCAAAGGAAAATAACTTTATATGCAGTGATGTATGTGTCAAATCTCATAACTTTACAGTAATATCGAAGACCTTAATGTGTTTCTGTTATATCAGTTAATGAAAAAGGATAAAATAGGCGTTTTTCTGTGGAAACGAAATACAATTCCAATGTATTAGAGAGAAATAGCAAAATTAAAATACTGACATGTCATTATTGACATTTATATTCTGGGTTTCGTGTAGTTAACAAATTTTTCAAGTTTCTAAAAGAAAGCACTATTGATTGCTATGCACTATACATACCTTCAGTAATGTCAAAATAGTAGCTACCAACTTAAAAATGTTTTCAGGCATTGTTATAGGATGAATCAGTTCAACTACGTCTTCACTGAAAACCAATCTTTGAGGATCTTCACAGTTTTGATCGCCTAAAATTACCAAGCAATAATAAGACTATTCATAAAAGTATCATGTGAAATTTAAAAGAATTTTTTTATATAGTAGATACCTGTACATGGAAGCCAATGACATGACTCCCTAAGTTTTTCAGTTCTTAACCATAATTCATGATGGGGTAGTTGAGAGTTGAATACCACCTACAATCAAATTAAAAAAACAAACAATTATTACACAATCGTCAGTAAACTTCATGGTTTTTTGTAGGTTTTAGAGGCAACAAACTTGGGTCTTGAAAACAATACAAGAGTACTTATGTACAAATATTTGAATGTCTCAACCTACCTCTTCCAGTTCCAATAAGTCCTTCTGTTCAAAATTGCTTCCAACATTGAATCTGCCTTTTTCCAGAGGACTCAAATTTAACTCCAAATACATTTTTAAAAGAGTCCACAATTGTTCAAACAGTCCCGCTTGTTTCAAAAACAGGCCACATTGATACAACATCCTTAAATAATAAGCGAATGTAAATTTATTTGAAGAACTGTATTCATTTCAGCAATTATAAGGTAGAAATTTCTTTTTTGTGTATACCTTAAGATGTTCTCCTCGAAAATATATTTCTCAGACATTGTTGTCCTTCTTAACTGATGCAGAGTCGATAGGCATTTAGAATACAGAGAAAGCACAGAAGTTGTATTACAATGAGACATTGAACATTGTGTCGCTTCAATGTAACCTTGCCAAAGAATTATGTTGTCTAAAATAGAATAACAAATCTGTAACTAAACATGAAATTAATTATTTTCTGGACTTACCTCGTTCCTTTTTAACTAATTTCTGTAATTGGGATTGCAGCTCGTCTGCTGGAAAGGCACCGACAGCTATTTTCAATCGTTCCCTTAATAATGATTCACAGCCGGGATTTTGCATTAGAGCTTTGTCTAAAATAGCAATTTTTCTTTCTGCTAGTACTCTTTGAGCTTTTGCTATACTCCCTTTCCTGTATGACTTTTCAAACTGATACACTTCATCCTTAAACATGAGTTCTTTTTGTAAAACTTTTATAGATTAGAATACATGGCTTCAAATCTATTTACCTGAAATTCAACATATTTTAACCACATTTTTATATCATCTGGGTTCTCAGCAATACCTTTGTTGTAGAATCCTGTCATTTTGGACAAGTCTTCCTCTTGCTTGAACCCTGTGAAATTAGCATCACGTTCACTAAACCCTGCCTTATCTATATTTTCTTTGGTCAGTTTTTCTTCTTGTTCATTATCGCTTTTATCCGAGGGTTTCCGTTTCACTTTGAAATATCTAACAAATGTTTCAACATATTAATCATAAAAATACTAAGCAGTATATATATTCTTACCAGATACATTTTTAAATTAAGCTATGGCCCATACCTTATTAATTTGCGTTTCTTCTGCCTCCGATTGGGTGTTAAATAATATCTCACACGATACTTGGATACAGCAGGTCTTGATATGGTATTTACATTTAGGTATTCCCTTACAAAACTTACATCTAATGTAAATTCTCCTTCATCTATCTTCTTATCGATTTGATTTATACTTTTGTCCTTCCGCCTTCGATGTTTCCCTTTCTTTTCCTTCTTTTTCTTTCTGGGAGGTTCATCTTCCGATATGCTTTCCTCATTTAAAGTTCCATGGAGTTTCTCTGGAGTAGGCACTGGTACTGGGTCTGTTATTGCTATACTTGGATTAAAACTGGAGTTTTCGAGCCAATCTGGATTTTTGTTGGATGTATGCGCTTCCCCTAATTGCTTTGCTTCTTGTGAATAGGCAGGAAAGAGAGACATTTTTATATATTAGCACAGATTTGAAACTATCTCCTACTAATAAATTGAAAAATTATGTTTTGTTTACATATACGATTCAAACATAACCTCAAAAAATGATAAGAAACGTTTTTACTAAAAATTCATACTAAAAAATAGAAATCGTTTATGTCGAAATTTACGAATTGCCCGTTTTCCTTTTCTTCTATGTTGTGTTTCTGCTACCCTAGTTAAACAAAACTTTTATGCATTTGTATTATTTAAATAATTTTTTGTAAGTGATTTTTAATAAATAAACAGGTCATAAAACTTGTAACCTTACAATTGAAGTTAGTTCTTATCTATGTAAATTACTGTTCTTGTTTTATTGATAAAGTATCGTAATAAGGTTCATGTAAAATTATTATTTGGACTTGGAAGTGTTATTGTAAAATGTTAAAACTAAACAGTTATTGCCGTATTATAAAATCAGTTTCCAAAAAGGAACTTTCTAGGATTCTTTCTACAGCAGCATCACAGAACCAGGTCAATATGTTCCCTAGCAATTAACAAGTTTTGTGGACATTAATTATTAACATACTACGACTGTTGAATAAAATATAAATTATCCGAGACATCTAAAAATCTATATTATTGATCATTCTAGAATTATATTCCTGTTTCTGTGCTCGTTTAAGTAACACCCTCTTTTGCAATTACCTCTGAACATTTACCTAGATAAAATAAAAGCTTCATAAGTGTAAGTACAGCTATCTCTTATATGGAATAAATATACTGGGTATGTAATAGTAATATATTTCAGATTGAAAAAGCACAAGCATATCCTTTAACTGACACTTTTGGAAGACACCATACCTATCTTAGGATATCCCTTACAGAACGATGCAATTTAAGGTGTAAGTATATATTTAAAATAATAGACAAATTTATGTATTATTTAATAAGGTTTACTTACTGATTTACTGTTTTTTCACTAGGCCAGTATTGCATGCCAGAAGAAGGTGTTAAACTAACAGAAAAATCAAAGATACTTACTACCGAAGAAATCTTACAGATAGCAGCTATTTTTGTAAAACAAGGTGTCACCAAAATACGTCTAACTGGAGGTGAACCTACTGTTAGAAGAGATCTTATTGATATTATTGGTAAGTATTACATACTAATTTGTTTAGTTTATTTATATAGTATGATAAGTAACTAATGAATCTAATATTTAGAAGATCTAACGTACATATTATGCTATTTTTTAGCAAATCTCAAGTCGATTAAGGGTCTTCAAACAGTTGCGATGACAACAAACGGTCTGACATTGACCAGACAACTTGTAGCACTTCAACGAGCAGGTTTAGATATACTTAATGTCAGTTTGGATACTTTAAATGCTGAAAAATACGAGAAAATATCCAGACGTAACGGTTGGAAACGAGCCGTTGCAGGAATTGATCTGGCACTGCAACTGGGTTATAATCCTGTGAAAATTAACTGCGTCGTCATGAAAGGTATAAAGTTTATGAGACACAAGTATCTATGTGTTCGATGCCCAGCAGCGCCATCACCACACTGTCAGTTACATTTAAATTTAATTTCAGGTATTAATCACACAGAACTATTGGACTTTGTAGAATTAACTAAAAACAAGGCAGTAGATGTCAGATTTATAGAATACATGCCTTTTTCGGGGAACAAATGGAATGAGAACAAAATGGTTTCCTATAAAGAGATGGTGGACCAAATAAAAGCTGTATATAAGGACCTTCAACCCTTGGTTAATGGTCCTAACGACACATCAAAGGTATTTATTGTTACTTATAATTCGCGTTGGATTTGCTGCGGTTTCGGTAGTCGAACAATGCGGCCAAACTTATTTATATTTTAGGCTTGGCAGGTTCCTGGGTACAAAGGTCAAGTAGGGTTTATAACATC
The DNA here is from genome assembly GCA_963991005.1 of Barypeithes pellucidus. Taxonomy (NCBI): domain Eukaryota; kingdom Metazoa; phylum Arthropoda; class Insecta; order Coleoptera; family Curculionidae; genus Barypeithes; species Barypeithes pellucidus. The sequence goes on along the minus strand of OZ022565.1, from coordinate 11,260,438 downwards.
GATGAGTGAACATTTCTGTGGTACATGCAATCGCCTCAGACTAACTGCCGATGGTAACTTAAAAGTATGTCTTTTTGGCAACACCGAGGTGTCACTGAGAGATGCCATAAGAGCCAAGTCTACTGAGGATGATTTGACGGCGCTTATTGGGGCAGCAGTAAAGAGAAAACAGAAACAGCATGCTGGTAATAAGTGTTTTTTTTTTAAAGATATACTATATCTTATTAAATCTGGTGGTAAAAGTCTATCGTTAAAAAATATATTGCTCCCCAAATTTTTTTTTATTTTGATTACAAAAAAACCTATTTAAAGTTGTATTTAAGTAAGTAGTTTTTAGGTAGAAAACATATATTTGTTGTTTACAGGCATGTTCAATTTATCACAAATGGAAAACCGTCCAATGATTCTTATTGGTGGATAGTAACGCATACGATTTTCAGTTCTAACCTTTAATGAAACTAATCCCGCTCGTTTTAATTTGAAAAGGTAAATAATGATTGCATACAACCATAAATGAAACGAAACATAACTGATATTAACTAAATCTTTACATGGAATCAACCTGTGTGGACATAGAGAGCTGAAATTTGGCATGGTTATATTGTATCTAGAATATGTATAAATGTAAACAAAAGTTGTAGCTTGTAGCGCATGGGACGCTTATAAAGCGAGCGCTGCTCGCACTTGACAGCTTTTTCCATTTTAAAGATGAATACAATTTGCCACTAATGTATGTACCTATATAGTTTTGCTAGTCCTAATTGACATAAATTAACATTAGTTTTTATGTATTTCAATTAGGTTTGGAAATACTATACACAATATTTCGTTATATTAATTTGTCGGTATATAAACGTGTTTTTTCCTTACAGACACTCTACAGCTCTCACCAGCAGCCAAATCAAGGAAACCTTCGACATTAAATCGATCAGCATTTACTCCGGTCGCAATGCCGCAAACCCTTTCTCATCTCTTTCCGAAATGCACGCCTTCAAACATCCCCGCCCGCTTTTACTCATCAGAACCTTTACGGACATACTTAAGTCACATAGACGATGAGGGAAAAGCTACAATGGTGGACATTATCCATAAAAAAGTAACCATAAGGGACGCGATCGCTAGAGCTACGGTTAAAGTAGGTCCCGAAATTACCAAGCTGATAAGTCAGAACGCCGTAAAAAAGGGGGACGTACTCAGTATAGCTCAGATATCGGGGATCTTGGGCGCTAAGAAGACCTCGGAAATAATTCCGTTATGTCACAACATATCGCTGACTAAAATCAACGTCACGACAGCTCTGGATATCGAAAGTGAGGAAGTCAAAATTTACGCAGAAATCCAGTGTGAAGGCAGAACGGGGGTAGAAATGGAAGCCTTAACAGCAGTCAGCGTAGCGGCTTTGACTATATATGACATGTGCAAGGCGGTTAGTAAGGACATCGTCATCAGTGACATTTGTCTGATAAGTAAGAGCGGAGGAAAAAGTGGACCGTATCGAAGGGAGGAAGTGGAAGTGAGAGACTATGATCACAGGCCTATAACAAGACTTTCGCCGTATGTTGGGGCTCTGTGATGAATTCTTAAGAATTAAACCCCAATTTATGAAATACCACTATGAAATAATAAAAAAAAACAGCACCAAAAGGCTTATGATGTTGCGGAACTTGTACACTCCATATTCAGGGTTAGGTTAGATACTTTTTTAGTATTCATTGAGTTGACGCAAAAATACGTGTCCACTGGAAAACTCTAATTAAAATACATAAAAATACCAATTTTAGTGCACTTAGGGGATAATCAATTGTTATATCATGTATATTTTTATATTGATGTTATATTTAGCTTGCATTATTTACTTAAGAAACTTATTGAACATGTTATCTAGTCCTAAGGAACGAAAAATAATTTTTTTTTTAACGGTGCATTTGAACTACTGTGAAAATAAGTCCATATTTTAGCAATATGGCTAATAACTGCCATGTTTCTGGTGTTATTATTACTGATATCTACTTCAAGCAGTATAATTGAATTTAAAAAGTTTATTTTTCACATTTTAGATAAAAATAGGATTTAAAAAACAACTATATTTTATAAAATCACTTAATCGTTGGGTTGGCTTTAAAGAGAAATTCTTTGATTAGCTTGTATGGATAAAAATATACTACTTTATAGAAAAATACACATTTAATTATATATTTACAGTGTTTTCTTTTGATATGGTTTCACGAAAAGACTATCTTCTGGCATTAATATTCTGAAACAAAAATTCCTTTAAATGAAATTGTATAAGAAGTTAAACCACACTGCATCTTTCATATAAATCATCTGCGGACCCATGTTGATAGGAAGTATTTGCCTCCACACAAGCGATGGCGCATGTTTTTTGAAACACCCTGTATAAATATGAACTACAAAGGTGTATCTTGAATAATAGAAAAGTTTTGGACTTGCATTGTCTTTATTTGTTATATATCACAACGTTTCAACTGGTAAGTATCTCCAGTCGTCTTCAGGTGAATACTAAATAAGAAAAGTAACTACAGGTCTATTTATACTAGCTATGTGCACTGAAGCATAATTGAGATGGGTGCAGTCCTGCGTTCAGTTTTGCGCGATATTAGTAATTCTAAGCTTACATCTACTTAACAAGGGCTTCCAGATATTTCTTAAATCTAATGAAGGTTTACTAAAACAGCCAGGATTCTGGTGTATGGTAGCAGCTTCCTTGAACTTCCTCTTCCTCCAGTGTGGTTCTTTGAGCAGGATTTCGGCTTCTGTCCACCTGATGTGATGGCCGTGTGTCCAGGCATGGTCAGCTGCACCAGATTTTTCAGTTTCTCCTTTTTGAGTGTTGTTTATGTGTTCTTTAATCCCACTACGGCCACTGGAAACAAGGATTAAAGAACACATAAACAACACTCAAAAAGGAGAAACTGAAAAATCTGGTGCAGCTGACCATGCCTGGACACACGGCCATCACATCAGGTGGACAGAAGCCGAAATCCTGCTCAAAGAACCACACTGGAGGAAGAGGAAGTTCAAGGAAGCTGCTACCATACACCAGAATCCTGGCTGTTTTAGTAAGCCTTCATTAGATTTAAGAAATATCTGGAAGCCCTTGTTAAGTAGATGTAAGCTTAGAATTACTAATATCGCGCAAAACTGAACGCAGGACTGCACCCATCTCAATTATGCTTCAGTGCACAAAGCTAGTATAAATAGACCTGTAGTTACTTTTCCTATTTAGTATTCACCTGAAGACGACTGGAGATACTTACCAGTTGAAACGTTGTGATATATAACAAATAAAGACAATGCAAGTCCAAAACTTTTCTATTATTCAAGAAACACCATTGTCTACGACCTTCAAACAGACACTACAAAGGTGTACTTACACGTTTGCATTTGTCGACATTCCGGGTACCGATATGGGCGCCAACTTCTGCTCCTCTGGTACTTTAACAGTCAAAGAACTTTTGGGACCCGTTTTCCATGTATTACATTGCTCATCTATGACAGAGGCCTCAACAACTAAAACGTAAACGAATACCAGTATTTTTTTTAATATAAGTGACAATTTTGAAACCTACCTAACAAATACTGACCACCTCTTGGAAAGGCCAATAAAAACTGAGCGGAAAAGAAATCCTTATGAGGCGTCACTGTTTGGGAAAGAACCGAGACTTGCTCCAACACCTGAAACATTTTCAATATGAACACCAGGATGGACATACAAAAGTGTCTGCATTGTACTAGAACAGGGGTCGACAACCTGCGGATCGCGAGCCACATGCGGCTCTTTGGATGTGAAGCTGCGGCTCTTTGGTTCCAGACGCGGATATTATTTATTTTATCGAAAAAAAAAAACATTAAAAATTCGATCTGAATCGATTAACGAGGATTAGGCACCGATTCTATCTCTCGGCCACTTGTACTCGCTTTTCACCGCACCCCTCCCCCTTGACACGCGTCGTTACCGTCGTCAGTCCGTCGAAAGCTCTCGAATGACGCCGTCGTCGGATGTTTCTATGTAGGTTTTAATTCGTTTTCGACGCAAGACAATTTGGCGTCTTCACCAGTGCTTTGGCTGTGACCAGGCGTCGATGTCAAGTTGTGTCTCTTTCGATATCAAATTGCGGCCGTTAGTGGCTCTTTAAAAACTGAGAAATTGTGTAAATTATAACTTTTGGCTCTTCCGTCTCAAAAGGTTGCGGACCCCTGCATTAGAACTATACTACTAACCTTTGGATCAATAACATCTTTGCTCTTCGTTCCACTCTGCAACTGAGACGTCACATTTATAACTACCTGCTCGATTTTTCTGAACAGTCCTGCTTTCATGCCGTGCTGTATAACCCCTTCGACTTTGACGGCCAATTGCGATCCGGCCTGAACGCTTATAAACTCGCCCATAACTCTGGGTTGAGGCGATATGGCTAGCTTAACGCTGGTCGACTGGAGAATTTGGAAAAAGTAGCGAGGGATCGGTAGGGACGCATTAGCTAGCATTTCAACGATTTTTCTGAGAATTTCTACTTGCTGAAATTGATAAAATATTGTAAACATATTCGAGTAAGTCGTTAGAAATTTTATAAATCATTTTCACCGACCCTATGTGTTATAGTTGATGTAGAACTATCTTCCAACAAATTCTGGGCCACCTTCAGAGCATTGTCACAGGCCCTCACCAATTCCCTCGATTCAAGTTTTATGTTTTTCGTGCCGAATTCCATTGGTCCTTCGCGCATTTTATTGCTACTTGTACACACTGTTTCTAGGCATTGTTCTATCAGAACACAAACTTGTTGAAGGCTAAAATACAAAAAACAAGCTCTGTGTTATGTATTTGTGTTCTATATTTAGTTTTTTAAGCATGTAAATCGCAACGTTTCGATGAGTCCAGTAGAGTTTCTTTTGTCGTCATCGAGTCAATACTTACATCTGCATGTTTTCTAAGGTGGATGGATCAGCGTCAAATGCGGTTTGATACAATTTCCAGTGCAAATCCCCACAGTTCTTGAATTCTTTGACGCATTTTCTTAACTGGTTTGTTATATAACCGTGTCTCTGATGTTCATCCCTAAATGAAAGTTTATAAATAAAAAAAAAACTGTTAATAATACTAATGTCTTTATTTTTACATTAAATAGATTCAAATACGAAGGTTTTTATATTTTTAATGGTGGAAGTGAAGAGGCATATGTCCTCGTTCCATTGTGTGTAAAATGTGTAAGATCTTTGGTAAAATGCTATATATTTTCAACGGTAGCCCAGGCATGTTTATAGTGGGTTGCTCTATAGAATAGTCTAACTTTTACCTTGTATTTTGCACGATCGTCGCTGCAATCGCCGGCGGGGGAACTATACACAAAATATTACAGGTGTAAATCAATTGTGCCAAACACTGCAAAAATTCCGCACGTATCTTCATGTATTCCGCTTGGAAGGTGAGGTTATGGGACGGAGTACTTGCTGCCTGAAAGTTAAAACATCCATTAATATTTCTAAGGTACTTGAAAATTTTGCAATATTTCTCCAAATGAACCATATCATTTTAATAATAAACCTAAACCATACCTTTAGCGCAGCAATAGCTTTATTATAGTGAATAACAGCTTTGTCCAATCGCGTAACTAACGTAGTGGAATCTTCGCTATACAACAACGCCTCTGCTTGAGACATTTCTTTTAGGCACGCCAACCAAAAATGGAAATGTTCCGAACTAACTTGCTCAGTCAATTGCTTAAATATGTATGTACCGATTTGGTGATGTCCATATCTTACTGCAGCTCTCGCTATAATTAGGAAAATATGGGATCAATAATCAATTAAACACACTGTAAATTGCTTCTCACCTATACAATAATTCGCCCATAGATTATTATTTTGCACAACCCCAAAAACAACAGTCTGTGCTTGGTCGTTCCATTTATACCCGGACAACATTTGAAACACCAACGTGCACAGCATTATTTTCGTTCTTGTCTGTACGTTCGTCGCATTTTCGATCGTGGTTATTGAAGTGAGTAGATTAAGAATTGTATCGATTTGAGGCAAGAGGGTTTCGGGTTTGAGGCCACCGATGGCGCCTAGGGCTTCACAGATTACAATGCTATAGTCTCCTAAAATTAATTTCTTTTACTAGTCATTGACGATATAAAGTTTTATCGAGTTCAAAATATAATAACAGTAAAATAAAGGCTCTTTTATTTGTTCTATGGAGTCGAGCGGTTTTTTATTAGAAATCGTGTTTTTACCATCAACATTGTCCAATCGGGTTCCTAACAAGTCCACAAAAGTCTCACAATATTCCTGTTTTGCTTCACATAATCTTACGGCACATTTTAAGGCGACTTTTAAGTGTTTTGGTTGTTTCTGTTCTGAATATGTTAACAGCAAGATTAAAGTTTCCAAGGAGGATATGACGTCATCTGTTCCGTCAGGTTGTTGGTTTTCTCCAAAACTATAAGAGAAACTCTTTGTACTTTATATTAGAAAACATGTAATGCTTTTTTTACACTACAATACTAATACTTACCAACAACACAAGATTTGTGTTAATATCTGTATTGCTTGAGCTGCTATTCCAGGGTGTGGAGAATAGCAATGCCTTCCACATAGTTCTCTTAACTTTGAGCCAGTATTTCTATGTTGGAAACACATCTTTGGCGATTCTACCAGTACCTAACAACATGATATTTTGCACATAAACATTTTTAGATATGTTTTTATTATATTAAAATCTTTTTATAAATTTTAAAGACAAACAACTTTGTTAGATCAAGAATAAGAACACACATTTCACATTAGTAACTAAACCATTACTTAGGAAATACCAACCTGTATAACACATAGTCCAGGCATAAGTATCTTGTTTCTTTCAGTAGCAGAAACGTAGTCAATGAAGTCATCTACAGCCCCTTGTGGCCATATATGAGCCCCTGGCTCTGCTAGCTCATACAAATGTTGAAGAGCCTTTGATTTCACTTCCCATCGCGGATCATTTTTAAGGTATTTTAGCAGTAAAGTTACCTAAAACCAATGAGATAATAATAATAAAGAAGCAATATCAGTAACTGTATGAATACAATACAATAATACAATACTTTATTTCTTTTCTTTATCAACAAATATCAAAATTCAATTGTCAAGTTTACAATAATATAATTTAATCAAAGGATCTTAAACTAGAAATTACTTAAATTATTTTAAGACATCATTAATAAAGAGAAAGAGGGAGAAACCGGAAAAAAAGCACCTAGATGACTGAACATCTGTATGTGCTTAGAAAACAGGAATGATATAAAAAGAAAAAAAAACAACTCTATACAAAAAAAGACCTAGGTTAGTTCGAACAGACAACAGGAAACCTGTTAGCCTCTAAAAAAGTGCCATAAAGACTTCCAATAAATCTCCGACATTTTATCTTAAACAATCCAATTCTAGTGACATTTTTTATGTGTAACGGTAGAAGATTAAAGATTTTTGGCGCCAAACAATTGACAAACCTGAGATTAACATTAGTGTTACTATTTGGTATGATAATTTTCCTATTAGCCTTGCCTCTAGTATGATACGGATGGAAAATGTAATTTTTCAGTTTATGATTTTTATAAACAAAAGAACATACTTCTATGACATACAAAGCTCGAACATTAAATACTTCCCCCGTGTAAAGAAGTTGTGTTGAAAAACGTTTATGTTTCTTATAAAGTACCTTAAGAATATAATTTTGTGCCAAATTTAAGGGTTTTAGGGCATTATTGTAAAGACCACCCCACACAACTATGCCATACCTTATTAAGGACTCGACAATAGCTTTGTAAACTGCAATTAGAAGTTTCTTACCCAAGATTTCTCTTAGGATGTAAAACCTGTAAATTAGCTTCCTTACACTTTTTGCCAAGTGAAGAACATGCTGGTCCCACTTTAAGTGTTTGTCAACAGTTATTCCCAAGTATCTTGTCGATGGAACTTCATTAATTAAGTCATCCAAATTATCAATTTTAATATGTTCAAAATCGGGGCGATTAGCCTCATTTAAGGAAAAGGAGATATAGTTTGTTTTCTTAACGTTGAGGGATAATTTAAAAGTATCAAGCCAATTTTTTATTTTATAAATTCCATTAATTGTATTATGTTTTACCTCGTGCCAGGTTTTTCCAGAAAAAATAGCAGCTGTGTCATCAGCATATGATATTATGGATCCATTATTTAAATTCAATTTAGTTAAGGAGTTTATGTATAAAATGAAACGAATTGGGCCCAGTACGGTACCTTGTGGTATGCCTATTTTAACATCCAGAGGATCACTCAAGATATTGTCAATTTTAACAAACTGGTTTCTATCCTTTAGGTAGCTTTGAAATACCTCCAACGCGGCGCCCCTAACACCGTGCTTATGTAATTTCTCCAAAAGCAGGTCATGAGGCACCGTGTCAAAGGCCTTGGCCAAATCCAAAAACACAGAAATACATTTTTCGTTGCGCTCTAACGTATCAGTTACCTCCTTCGTAAGTTGATACAGCGCGTCAGAGGTCCCAACGCCGTTAATAAACCCGTATTGATTCTTTGAGAGCATGTTATTCAGATCAAAGTATTTCAAGATCCTGTCTTTAAGACATTTCTCGAACACCTTGGCAAAATTATTAATCAAACTAATCGGGCGATAATTATTTATACTTGATTTATCTCCAGATTTGTATTAATATAATTATAGTATAAGGTATCTACTTTTTCTACAATGATATTAAAAAAATGTTAGGTAATTAATAATGAATGAAACAAACCTGACTGGGAATATCAACCAATGTTGTAGCAGCTAACTTTGTCAGAGTATTCAACGTCACTAAAACAAAATCTTGAGCAGGGTAGCTCGGCAGCAAATCTAAACATAATGTCCGAACCATAGCAGCAGTGTTTGTATCATGGTGCATGTATTGTAAAATAGGAATCAGCTGTAGCTTCATATTAGCTGTTGTTGCTTGACCTTGGATCATATCTGAGACCTTGTTACACATACTGACAGCAAATGTTCTAGAAATTTCAAAATTGTGGTAATGTTGAGGCAAATATTTAAAGTCACAACAAAAAATATTTTTCAAAAAAACTACTTACTTGGATTGTGCTGCAAACTGTATGGCAGCATAAATAGCTGCCTCCACCTCAACAATATCATGTGAATCTAAACTCCTTCGTATACTATGGTGCACTTGTTGACGTTCGGGGATAATTGCAGCAACTGCACCAAAAGTCCGTAAAGTAACTGCTCTGGCTATAGGATCATTTGAATGAATTACACTAGAGGATAACGGAAATAAATGTTAAACTCCTAACTTTAAAAGAATTGTAAATGGATTATTTACTATAATTTATTGTACTGGTTACCTGAAGACTCGTCTAACAAACTCATCAACATTTGAAATTTTATCCAGATGCTTTTCGCTCTGCTGACAAACACGCAGTACACAGAGCCGTAAGAAATTGTTTCTACAAAAGATAAAGAAAGCATATATCATGAAATGAATGGGTTTACAAGCAATTACTGAACTAAGCATCCAACCAATACTACAATTAAGGTATGACAATAGACATTTACCCCATTCGGAATACATCAGCTAATTTTAATAGGGATGCATTAATAAGAATCGGAAATGGATATTTTTCAAATAATTTTGGAAATCTAACAATAGCTTCGCATTGTTCACCAACTTTCCCCGATCTTAGGCCTAAAAAATTATTTATTATTTAAAAAACATATTTTAGGAGCAAACTTTGTGTTACCTTTGTCTAATTCTGTTAAAGCTGAATTTGCATCTTGTTCTGGCTCCCCCAAATTTTCATTAAAGGAAGTCACTCTCACTCCTAACATTTTATTATAAGTTTCTTTTAGAAAATGCTTTTCCAAGATGAAAAACTCAGAAAACTCTACTTTTAAAGAGAACCATAACCTATTTTAGTCACGGCCCGCCATTCCTCTGTGGCTACGAATATCGAGTAGCCTACTCGGAGTAGGTCAAATGAACACAACATTTTATTATTATTATTATTGGGTAAAGTTAGGCGGCCAAGCCGTTAAAACCTATTTCTCACAGAGTCTACAGTACTAATTTTGTGATTTGTACAAATCATAGCGGTTTTTAAAGTAGTTGGTTGTATCAGCAGCAACATTGATATACAACGCAACCAAATTTTCCCATTTCAAATTCAACGAAATTATCGAGGTTCTTTAAATTCCTTTGCTGGGTGGATAAAAACAAACAAATAAAAAAACATTTTTTATTCATATTATTTTCACATTGTCTTCAGATTTTGCACTATACAGATGCTGTACATCAATTTTTCCTGTAACCTACCCCACACTACGGAATGACAACTCGTTAAATTCGTCAAAAAGTCCCTTAAAACTTCCGTTTCCGCTATTAATGTTCCGTGTGACTTCAAGAAAACACTTAGGTAAGCTTCGGCCAGTTCAAAGTCTTTATTTGACTTTAAAACGGCTTCGATAAGTTTCAAAAATTGAAGCATGAGGTCTACGGAACCTCCGCCTTCTGGGGTAAGGGATTTTATCTCAAAGTCTATCATGGAAGGTCCCAGAGACTTGATTCTTTCTATAGCAGCTGTAAAATCGTTATTGGCTTTGGACTTGTCCAAAATTTTTCCAAACTCTGTGAAATTCGTTAAATCTTCAGGCATTAGAAGTTTGTTATGACCTTCTTCAGTGGGCAAAGCATCTCTAAGGTCAAACTGGAAGCCTGCCAAAGAAGACACTGTGGGCAGGAAGAACGGCGCGGCTTTGGGAGCCTTCGGAGGGGCCTTTGGCTTATTCCTTTGCCTGATAATGTCTATGTTCAGCAAATTCTGCCATCTTGAAGTGGATACACCCGACAGGGTAAGTAGATCTTTGCTTATTTGTTCGGGGGAGATAAACTCTGGTTCATCTGTTGAGTCCTCTGGTGTTTCTTCTTTATATTCAAGTAACACCTGAAAATATAAATATTTGTTGACATTATTGTACTTAATTACATAGGTACATAAATGAGTGTAATATTTGCATCAGATATTCTCGATCTCACCTCTGGTAAGTCAATTACAGGCGGATCCTCCTCTGGAGATAATGCCTTTAAAGTGACCTTTTGATATAAGGTCCTGTTGGTCCACAAAAATATACCTAAATAGTCCACATGAGCGGAGGCAATCGCTTCACCTGTGGGAGACATGTCAATCGATATGGGTGCTGCAGTAGTAGCAAACTGATCAATTAGCTGACCTGAAGGTATATTCCATGTCCGAATACTACAATCCATACCAGATGTAACTGTAAAAGAACATGTATTACAAACTGTAATATAATACATAGTGGTTTAGCTTAAAAAGCCGTGTTTGTTTGTTTATTCTTAGTTAAAAACGACTTGTGTCTCATTCTGCTCTGATAAGGAAAGTAATAGCTGAAACTTACTTAACCATCGTGAATCTGGACTAAAAGTGGCGTCAGTCAGCTGCGCCACATGCCCAATAAACTTTCTAACTATCCTCCTCGTGTCTATGTCAACTATAACAACGCTGAAGTCTTCCAAAGCTACTGCTAGCATCGAACTCTCTCCGTGCGATCGGAAAAAATGAATCGGCTCTTCCACATTTATTTTAGAAAAATTACCGATTCCTAAAAATATAAATTAGCCATTACTGACATGTTTTGTTTTAATCTGCAGTTCAAGCAATTTTTTATTAATAAAAAAAAATTCCTTACCCTTACATTTAAACCTCCAAAACTTAACGAACCCATCACTGCCTCCGGTTATTGTCACTTGATTTAAGGCGTCAGTGGCCACACCTCTTACGGAACTATCGTGCGCTTTGTGATCTCCATACGAGTCTCTCCATAGTCCCGATTGTATGTTAAATCTATACAAAAATACATTTTTTAAAATTATTTTTGTTTTATAACCGTAAAACTACTTTTTCTGGCTTTCTTTTTAACTTCGGTATAATAAAATTCTGTACATTACCTATCCACATGTCCGGTGCTGTATCCTATCACTACAAAATTGCCGCAGTGTGTAAGGCATAAACATGTCGCCTCGACATCAAATGCGTTTTTGAGATTTTTCTTTTGAAATCTTTCAGGAATTAATTTGAGTTCTCCCATTTTTTTCTTGTCATACGACCAAGTCGTTACCATCGATAAACCTATAACAAAAAATAGAGAAATATACGTGGGGGTACCAATTTGGAGGACTGTTGTGCTGCTTGATCCCCTTCCCGTTATAGATTTTAATGGTAACATCTATCCCTCCCTGAGGGCTAAGCCTTGAAGGCACCAAATATTCTGTAAGAACCACCAAAATTACCTAAATGTATCGATGCTATACTATCCCACTCCTTATCCCTGGTAGTTTCGGAGGTAAATTTTAAAATGGGCGGCATTTTCAGGGGATCTTCCACCGCCCGTCCACGTTTCTTGCTTATCTTTCGGTTATAGGAAGCCTTACCCAAACTTTTATTAAACTGCTCTGTCTGTGTGTTAAAAATTCGAAGGGTAGAGTCGCTTGCAGCACTTAAAATGTTGTGTCCATTGGCTCCATGAAATCTAGTCATGAAAATAAGTAATTGTAGTTAAAAAGCTTTGAGAATGGAAAAACTAACAATGTTGCTTTTTATCCATGAGCCTATCAAGCTAAATAGGTAACTAAATACAGGCACTGTGTCAGCATGTCACTCGCTGACCTGACAAGCTAAATTCAAAATTGTTTGTTTGTTTCTACCTGATATAATTGGGTGTGGCAGCATGACCCTCCCTGTGCCTTAGCAATCTTGCTCCTCCATCTGTCATGTCAAAAATCCACAATTTCAATGTATTATCTGGCGAAGATGTCAGTACGAGAGGTTCATTTGGGAGGCACACCATTCCTGTAACTGCCCCGTCATGAGCAGAGAGCAGCTGACTACTCACCCTACGCTCCTCTAGGTCCCAAAATACTATGTGACCACAGGCACTGCCTATATTTAAAGGAAACTATTAAATTTTCATTAAGATTTTTATTATATTGAAAAATTACCAAAAAAAATTAAGGTAAACCTCAATTAATGTATTTTTAATCACACATTTCTGTGGCTTACCTGTTGCCATAATTGGATGATCGTCTGACCTAAATGAAATACTTGTAACCAGGCCCCAGTCTTGTTCAAACTCCATGATCGTCTCATCGTATTTAAGATTATGTAAAATAATTTTACCTGTCATAAAGCCGATAGCAACTACATTTAAAGCTGGGGCCTGTTCTATACAGCTTACACCAGCGTTCCACCCTACAAAATAATTATTGAAGCAAGAGTTTAAGGTTAAAAACATTTACTTATAACAGAATATTTACGAACCTTTAAAATTATAAATCATCTTGGCCGTGTTCAAATTCCATAACTGCATTTGCCCCTTATCACTACCAAAGAGCACCTTATTTATATAGGTGCTGGGGTGCATCAGAGCACTTATATTAAATATGTTTTTATCAAATGTCAGTTCTAAATAAACCGATGCGGCCTTGATATCCCATACTTTAACTTTGCAATTTTCATCCACAGAGATTAAGTGAACCCCAAATGGGATCATCAGCTGTATGGGGTGACTGTGCCCTCTAAAACATCAATAAATATGTAGTAGTGATAGTACACTACAAGCAACAGTACTGAAAAATGCAACAACTGTTAACATAAACGATAGGCAAAATATGGAAACCCACCTGTAGGTATGTTGTAACTCTGTACCTCTTCGCCAAGCATAAATTATGTTATCACAAGCAGTATAAACATGGTAAGCATCAGTAGTCATACATGTAATGTCTCCAGGATGCAAGCCACTTACACTTAAGAGCCCAAAGTGAGAAATTCCATAAGTGTGGAACGATTTCCCTACACAAGTCACTATCAAGTTTTCTTTACGACTTTTAATGTATCGAACTCGTAAGGGAACATGGTTACTTACATAGCCTAGGCTACGGCATGGGAGAAACACTTTACTTCCAGGCGCCATGGCTTATTTTAATATCGCTAAACCATAATTTCTTGATAGAAAAAGTTAAAATTCGTGTAACACGCTACAACAACAGGCACGGGAAAGTGAGGTTACGCTTCTTGTCAAAAAATAGAAGTTAGTTATTAGAAATCCTTTATGTTTGTTTGGTTGCATACGGGAAAAAGTGAAATAAATACAAATTCAATGTGTTCCTGAAAACAATTCGTTTTTGTGAATTTCAACTTTATACTTTAAATGTCCTCTTTGATAATTGAACAACACTAGCAAATGGCCTTTGTCCAAGGGCTTTTAGATTTTCGTGACCAATCAGTCCAGCCTCCAGCGTAATTAATTACACTGCAACAGAAAAGTAGGTATTCCTTATAATATGCTTTGATTTCTGGTGTTAAACTGTACTTACTTTGTATATCCTAATTTCACTGCCAATAGCTGTGCTTTCTTACTTCTATTCCCAGTTTTACATGAGAATATTATGTTATGATTTGTAAGAGGTTTTTTGTGACCATATTTTTGCAAAAATTCTTTTTCTGACAAATTCTTAAGTGCTTTCTCTAAATCACCTACTGTAAAAAATACTTTACTATCTTATATAACCGAAATATTTATAATTGAATAAAATTACTGACAAGGTATATTGATACTGCCAGGTATTGTGCCCTGTGTCACCAACTCATTGGGCTCTCGTACATCAATAATTAGAGTATTTTCAGTTGATATCCGTTTAAGTTCTTCAAAAGATATCACTCGTAGAGGTCCCTTGTTTACAGAAAGATATCTTTGTTTGCCTGGCCGTGAGACGAAATCTTAAAAAAGTTTAGCGTATGAACCTATACAAATAATACACCAAAAAACTTACTGTGGATGTTAGTTGTAAGGCTCCGAAGTTGTAAATCACTTTTGCGCAAATTGTTAAGCCCGACAATCCGCGTAAAAGTTCTCAATGACGAAATTAAACTTCTTGGATTCATCGTAGCACACATTGAACATAAGTTATTTGATTGAACACATTCAATTTATTGCTGATTTTCTATTATATTTTGATATGTCAAATTCAAATTATATTTTGATGTGTCACTCAAATGTCAATTGGTTTTTGCGGCTTCAAGTTGTATTTGAACCCTACAAACGGTTCTTCAGAGCTAGTTCGTTGTACTTTCGGCAAGTATTTATGGACATTTATTACTAATATAACGTTGTTTTGTAAAGTCATGTCATAACAAGAAAGAGAAGTCTTTGTTTTCGTATTTATGATTGATTTGTATGATTTTTAAGACGTGTAAACATACACTGAATATTTTAATAATAATACACGAAAAATAATTAAAACAAACTGCAATTTTATATAAAAATTCTAATTTTAAATACACAACATAAAAAATTTATACCAATCAAATAGGTGGTAGATATACTATAATAATATAAGAATCCATTACAATTTCTTAAAATCCTATATTTTAAAGATTTTTTCTTCTAATATTACAAAACTATAGTATATTTTAACAAAATAGAGATAAGATATAAGTATCACAATGTATTAATTGTGATCAAGCAGCTCACTGGGCAAGGAATAATAACGGTTTCAAAATTTAACAGTAATTTTTAAAAAGTCTCGTTTTATCGTGCTGTGCAGACTTTTTAATCACGTATCTGTCTCTGTGTCGCACAGAGGAATCTTTAAAGACCTTTTTTACTAATAAAATACTTAGGCTGTTGTTGAACATTAAAATAGACTGGAATAAAATTAATTTACAATAAGTAATGGTATTTCCCAGAGTTAAAATGACACCCAGCACAGTCACGCCTCACTACACGAATTTTTACAAAATAGTACCAGTCACAGGGCCAACACTCCATTCTTAAATCTGTTGGAAAGTGAGTTTGTGATTGTTTGAAATGTTATTGAAAATCAGTAATGGGTGGAAGAGTGACAAAACATGTTGGTCTCGCTAATGGCAACAATGTTGAAGTCTGGTTAAATCAAAGATCTTACAAGGTTAAATCCAATAACGTTTAAAAGGTTATGGAGCGGTCTTCATGGTTTCGGAGCGGAGCTAGTCTGGGCAAAACGCCCAACAAGGGCGTATAATTTACTTTGAGATTCTTTACGTTTAACTATATTATCTATTCAAAAAGTGTAGTTTCGAATATTGGATATTTATAAAAAAGATAGAAATATTGATCCAGTTTTTATATACAGTGTATCCAAGGATGGATTTAACTATTTATGCATAGCATCAATATTTTTGGTGTATTCATTACTGGATGATACTCTCCAGATATAAAAGTGTATATTTCTAGCCAGATTGTCATATTTATCACTAAGACATCTTGCAAAATCCCAATTAAAAATTTGTAAATTTGACAATTACAACTGGTTTAAGGTTAATCCGCAGTTGCTCTTAAAATAAGTTTATTTCTAATAATTTTACTATAAACTGTGAAAAGGATGATTCTTTAAAATAATATTATTATACTTAAAGGTATCAAATAAATCGTGAAATAATCCAACTGCACTCTGGTCATCTATTTTTAGTTTATTACCTGCTAACATGCATTGGGTGTGGCCAATTAGCAAGGAGGGAGAAACGGAATGGGTGATGCAAACTCAAAATCAAATTTCTAAATATATTTACTAACCTGTGAAATTTTAATTTAACACCATTGCATCTTCTAGTGAAGTATTTTATGGCCGCACAAGACTCAACCATCTTGTAAATGCAAGATTTATATTAAGAAATAAACCAACTCGACTGCTTTTTGCCCGGACTAGCACCACGGACCGGTCCATAACCTTTTAAACGTCAATGGTTAGTCAGAAATCATATCAATACAATCATATTAAAACATAACCATACTTACCGAAGAAAAGATAAATCCTTGCTTAAATGATCCACTCTTTTACAAACTATACATGAATGCACCATCATTGTTTATAATAAAGACGATTTTTCACCAATACTCACAAAAAATAAATAAAAACAACCAAGTATATGTATAAACACTCCCTTAAAAGCGGTTAGCAGCGAGTAGCAACAGTGTATTCTTCTTCCATTGATAAAGTTTGATCGTTTGCCGTCGAGCGTACTATCTTTTAACTTGATGTTGTCAGAGTGCAGTCGGTTTATTTCAAACTTTTATGTATAATAATAATATTTTTTTTCTAAATCTCTCAAGGCCTATTCACAATTTATATTAAAATTATTGGGAAATAAATTTATTTTAAAAGCAATTGCGGATTAACCTTAAACCAGTTGCAATTGTCAAATTAACAAATTTTTAATTGGGATTTTGCAGATACCTTAGCGATAAATAGGACAATCTGGCTATGCTGCAAGCATAACAGCAAGGTGGGGAGTGCACGTTTACAGTCCTTACGTCGACTTCAAATGTAAACAATTCTATCTGGAGTTTGTAAGATCTTTGGTACCAGTTGATAAATATCTACAAGTTGAAAAAAATCTTATCGTTTTAAAAAATTAGAAAACTTCTGTTAATACAGATAGATTTATGCCACTTTTTTACTGTATCTACATACATCCCTTCTAGTTCTATATCCACCAAAGTATAGTTCTATCCATAAGTCAGACCTTTTTTTTGTATGGCCACCGATACGGCGGCGTTCAAAAAATCCATGGGATCCCCCAGATCACCCTCGTAGGGGTTTGATGTGGAACTAGCGGTGTCGACGCTCATCGAACTCGATGAGGATGCCACTGATGATTCATTTTCTTGTTCTTTTTGAAGATTTTGATAGTTGTCGAGGGTAGAATCTTGGAGAACAGAGTTTGAAGCTGAAAATAATTCAATATTCTTTACCCCCCTTTTAGAAACACATGATGTGGAAGTATACAGGGTGTTATGGAAATGACGTATTATATTTAAACCGGCAAATCCCGAGATGAAAATAAATTGAAGAAAAGTATCTTTAAATGGCGCTTTGAATTATTAAGCGAAATATACACTTTATATGAAATCTCAAAATTTACGTGGCCGCTCCTGACGACTTTCGCAATCAATATTTGATTGAGGCAGTCTCGGGTTCAAAAGAGGTTAGCGCATTATAGGCAATGTTGTCATATTGCAGCACATAATTCTAAACGCACGTGTTCAGATTTTGACAACAAGACGTCTTGGACGCGCGTTATCACTTCTTTTTCAAACTTCTTAGACAAATAAAACTACAATTTTAAGGTACATACTCTCTTACCTTCGATCTTATTACAAAATAATCCGTTTTATAATTAAATTCCATAAAATAATAAACCACAAAGAGTATGTTTTTCAACAGAATCAACAGTAGATAATATCGCACAAATTTGAAATCACATCACAACATTTCTTATTATGAATTATTTCACAAATAAAAAAATCGGGCAATACAACTAACAAAACGTTTAAAATTCGTATACGTCAAGCACGTGGAGCCCTCGACACGACGTCGTTCCACTGCCCAGTCTCGAAACATACTAAAGTATGAAGGGCGCGCCGCCAGTATTCAACCAAGGGCCAGACACGCGGTGTGATCTGACAACACTGTTAGTATACTCTAGTGGCCCACATCGTTGCTAAGTGAATCCAGATGGAACGGCATGTGGGTAAAAAGGGTTTTTACCTTAGTATTTAGATATTCGATTTAAAAAAAAATTATGTAGACTTTCTCTAGGACTCCCTAGGAGTCGCCCATTTAAATATAAGAAGTCATTTCCATAACACACTGTATATGTTCTTAAACCCATGTAATTGCATACCTGTCTCAGTCCTAGACTCGCTCCTACTGCTTCCAGCCATTGCAAAGTTTGAATTAAAGCTGGAATTCGAATTTGAGTTAAAATTTGAATTACTGACCGAACTGCTTGGACCCGGGCTATGTCCTCCTCTCCAACCAGACTGAAGGCCATGGGACTGGATTGCCATTAAAATAGCATCATCCTCAACCTTAAAAACAGAAATAAAAAATAATCCCCAAAGTTTGCAACATAAAATTCCAAAATATTCTTTTGATGATTAATATTATGTGGGAATTCTACTTACTTGTCCGTCATTTTCACAGTCTTCCACAAAATTAAAATTAACTGCTTCAAATGGTCGGTCTACCCAATTTTCCAGCATACTGTTTATAGTATTGTCTACAAACCCTCTAGCAATCTGTCTTGCTTGCCATTTTCTGCAACACAAAAAAAAACCTTTAGTAAATATGGGGAAAGTATAAAAGAGCAATAAATTTGTTGGCAGTGCACTAAATTTTTTCTAGACTGGGGAATTAAACTATATTGCACCTTAGATAGTAATCTTGGTTCTTAGGTTGCACAGCAACTAGTGTAATAGGTATCTCATCTTCAATACTATTTTCCAATGGAAGTTTTTGAGATTCGTCTTCATCTGAACTGTCCCTATCCATAATATCCTCTGTTTTTGCTAAAAAGGTTTCGATACAGCAATTTTTTGAGGGACTAACTGCTGGATTAGGCTGTATACTCACTGGACCTACGAAATTAACATCAACTTATTAGGAGCCTTATAGAACCTTCACTAGATTTTAACACTGCCCATACTTCCTTATAGTTTGTTGACCTTACCCTGTTTTTTTAAATTCTCAGTATCACTGGGCTCCTCAACCTTTTCTTCTGAGACAGAGAGGCTATCATCCTCGCAGAGTGAATCACTCGAAGCGTTTTTTAAATGATGTTTTCCTTTAACTTCCCAAACGTAACGAGCCTTTTTCAGGGGCTTCTCTTCTTCTCCGGGCTCACTTTTTCTTGAGTTTTCACTTTTATCGCCCTTTTCCATGTGTACAATGAGTAAAATGTAGCTTTTGGGATAAAAGTATTGACCAGTGGCCAGCGTTCTATAAGTGGACCATAGGAGTGGACAGCACTCTAGTTTATTGATTTGACACGTTTAAATACCACCAAAAACGCCCTAAATCGGTTTGGTAATTCAGCTACAACTAATCTACTTTCTTACATAAAAATTTCTTTAGGAATATATCCAAAAAAGTTTAAAAAAACTAATTTAAATACAGTCAATCACTGGGTTATTTACAAATTTTAATCAGATGTTTTTAATATTGGGGAAGACGTTTGTTTTTTCCCTCTTTCCTTGTTTACTTAGGGAGTATTTATAAGAGGAAAGGAGACAGCAAAATCGTTACGTCACTGTCATTAATGAAGGAACAGCTTGGGACATCTAGGACACAATACTATCAAACATGATATATTGCAGAAATCTTTAATCCTTGACGGATCTTTACATATTAGGATTCTAAATGAGGAACCGATTGCTAGTGAATAGTTCTAAATGTATCCGCTCTGCGGTAGTAGTTGTTCCTTCGACGAAGATGGATGGTTTTTGTGTTCGTGTGCTGGTTTTTCGCATTTTCAGGTAAATTCGAGGATTTTCAGTGGTTTTTGATGTTATTTGTATTCCGTGACTTTTGCTGTATAAATAGAAGAGAAGATTATAAACTTGGGTAAGCGATTTTTTCAGTTACACAACAGAACAGAAGGGCACTCCAAACTCCAAGTAAAAATTTTTTATTCTCTTCATTTCAAACTATTTTTATTCCTGTTTTAGAAAGGAATTGGCCCTAATATTGGTTATAGATTTCTTTCACTTCTATTCTTTTCATTTAGTCTATTTTAAATAGAAAATAAACTCTCCCGGCTTTTTTTATATATGGCATCCTACCTTAAATTGGTAAGGTAAAAAACATATTTATTTTGCCCTATGTAATTTTTGGGCATGCTTATTTTGCCAAATTTTTGTTGCTAGTGTTTTTACCTTATGAATATACGAAACGTCATCATTGCAAGAAATAAGTAGGTACTTTTAATTTTTTATAAATAAATATAACTAAAATTTGGCGTTTTTACCGAATTTTAAGTTTAATTTTCTCAGTGGCTATACCTGTCTAAGTTACAATGTTTAGTAGCATGCAAAAATTTTAATTACATTTTTGCTGGTGGTCTAGAGCCCTTTGAATTTCCAATTTTAGAAGTTTTGAGTTTTAATTTTAACAAGTTAAATTTTTTGCGTTCTCTGCATATTTTAATAAAAATCTTCCCTATGGAACCGCCAAGAAAACCTATAATTTGCTCATGTATGTACGCCCAGTGAATAGACAAACCAAGCCCATTAGCAAACAAAGCCCTTATCATTACTGTACAATGGAGAGCTATGCTCCCTTTATTCCCCCATTACACAGGCGCCCTGCTGGGCCGCGTGCGATCTTTTAGGTTTGACTTTATTTGTCCTTTGTGCAATCGGCCTTTTTAAAATCAATTTGAGAAAAATAATGGGCGTATGATAACAACACTGTGCTTTGTCATACCCTTCTATTTATGCGAGTATAAAAAGTATTAGTATCCATATTAAAATTGAGACATTTTTTAAATTATGGAAGAAGACCTGAATCTACGTTCAGCAGTATAAAACAATTACTGGTCTTGCGACGTTTTGTTCCTTAAATTGACCATCTTCATTAAAATACCCCTAGTACAAGGGTGTCCCATTTTCGACACTTTTATAGGGTATCTCCGTTATTGTTAGTGCTATCAAAAAAGTAATGTAGGTGTCATGTGCTCTTTTTGGGTCAAACTTAAAATGGTAAAATCAAAATTTGAAAATTTTCGCTCGTTTAAGAGATACGGGGGAAAATCAAAAAATTGACAATTTAAAAATTACCCTATGTTTTCTTAGTTAAAAGAGAAAGAAAAATGTTCTAAACTTCTTTATAATCATTGTTGAATAATCTACCGTTTTCAGAATAAGTATACGAGGTCAGGTAAGAAAGTTATCGGACCTAACCTCATTTTTTTAAATAGAACACCCTGTATATTTTAATCGAAAAAGATAGCATTTTAAGCTCTCTTTTCAAATTTATAACACACCATTGATAAGTCTTTTTCACAAATGAATATGTAAAAAATGAAATTGACGTTAAATGTTAATAACAACTAGAATGTCAACATAGTTATCATAGGATATTAGTTTTTGTTTCATGGCCTACTTTGGTTTTAAGGTATAACGTTTAAATAAATCGCCTAGGAAACCAATATCATCCATGGTGTCCTATATTTGAAAGGAGAATTTAAAATAGTATATTTTTAGATTCAAATATACATGGTCTTCCATTTAAAAAAATTAGAATAGGTCCGATAACTTTTTTACCTGACCCCGTATACTTATTCTGAAAACGGCATATTATTCAACAATCAATATAAGGAAACTTCTGTATAAAACATTTTTCCGTATCTCTTTTAAGTAAGAAAATATAGGGTAATTTTGAAATTGTCAATTTTTTGATTTTCCCCCGTATCTCTTAAACAAGCGAAAATTTTCAAATTTTGATTTTATCATTTTATGTTTGGCCCAAAAAGAGTACATGGCACCTACATTACTTTTTTGATAGCACTAACAATAACAAAGATCTTACAAACTCCAGATAGATTTGTTTACATTTGAAGTCGACGTAAGGATTGTAAACGTGCACTCCCCACCTTGCTGTTATGCTTGCAGCATAGCCAGATTGTCCTATTTATCGCTAAGGTATCTGCAAAATCCCAATTAAAAATTTGTTAATTTGACAATTGCAACTGGTTTAAGGTTAATCCGCAATTGCTTTTAAAATAAATTTATTTCCCAATAATTTTAATATAAACTGTGAATAGGCCTTGAGAGATTTAGAAAAAAAATATTAGTATTATACATAAAAGTTTGAAATAAACCGACTGCACTCTGACAACATCAAGTTAAAAGTTACTACGCTCGATGGCAAACGATCAAACTTTATCAATGAATCGGATTATAGTAAAGAATACACTGTTGCTACTCACTGCTAACCGCTTTTAAGGGAGTGTTTATATACTTGGTTGTTTTTATTTTTTTTGTGAGTATTGGTGAAAAATCGTCTTTATTATAAACAATGATGGTGCATTCATGTATAGTTTTTAAAAGAGTGGATCATTTAAGCAAGGATTTATCTTTTCTTCGGTAAGTATGGTTATGTTTTAATATGATTGTATTGATATGATTTCTGACTAACCATTGACGTTTAAAAGGTTATGGACCGGTCCGTGGTGCTAGTCCGGGCAAAAAGCAGTCGAGTTGGTTTATTTCTTAATATAAATCTTGCATTTACAAGATGGTTGAGTCTTGTGCGGCCATAAAATACTTCACTAGAAGATGCAATGGTGTTAAATTAAAATTTCACAGGTTAGTAAATATATTTAGAAATTTGATTTTAAGTTTGCATCACTATGAAAATTCGGTTTGTTTAAGAATGTACCAAATGTTTATCCACTTCGTTAGGATACTAAAGGGCCGTAGCCTACGGCAAATTTGGATACATTCCCTTAGAATGAATAATTATAGTCCAGGTGATACAACAGTTATTTGTGAGAAACACTTCACAAAAGAAGATTATGTAGGTAATGTACATGGAAATAAAATACTGAAGAAAGGAACAGTCCCGTCAAAATATTTTACATCTTTATTTTTCTATATTTAAACAACGTTTGCAGTGTAACAAGTACGTGAAGACAGGTTTTATATAATTTATTTATTTATTTTTATATATTTGATCTAACTTGTTTAGGTACATATTATTTTAATTTACTTATTTAATTAATCACTTTAGTGTACAATATGCCTTAGTGGCCTTAAACCAGTTGTAATTGTGAAATTTACAAATTTTTAATTGGGATTTTGCAAGATGTCTTAGTGATAAATATGACAATCTGGCTAGAAATACACACTTTTATATCTGGAGAGTATCATCCAGTAATGAATACACCAAAAATATTGATGCTAAGCATAAATAGTTAAATTTATCCTTGGATACACTGTATATAAAAACTGGATCAATATTTCTATCTTTTTTAAAAATATCCAATATTCGAAACTACACTTTTTGAATAGATAATATAGTTAAACGTAAAGAATCTCAAAGTAAATTATACGCCCTTGTTGGGCTTTTTGCCCAGACTAGCTCCGCTCCGAAACTATGAAGACCGCTCCATAACCTATTAAACGTTATTGGCTTTAACCTTGTAAGATCTTTGATTTAACCAGACTTCAACATTGTTGCCATTAGCGAGACCAACATGTTTTGTCACTCTTCCACCCATTACTGATTTTCAATAACATTTCAAACAATCACAAACTCACTTTCCAACAGATTTATGAATGGAGTGTTGGCCCTGTGAACAATAACAATAACGTCGAATATGGGACACCCTGTACATTCCCGTAATTTACTTTTGTTTCGAAGAAACTGAAGATTATTAAATTAGTATTGCTATTTTCTGTCCTTAATTATTGTTATTACGTACTGTTTTAAACTAATAGTTCGAAGTACAGGAACGTCATAGTAAATAGTCAATTTAAAGAACAAAACGTCGCAAAACCAGTAAGCGTTGTATACCCCTGAACGTAGATTTAGTTCATCTTTCATAATTTTAATAAAAAATCCAAGAGATAGGAAAAAGAAGAAAAAAAGAGAGAGAAAAATAATGGTTGCATCAAGGTAACAGTTTATGCTTTATAAGTTTAGTAAATTGGGTATTGGACAAACCGAATACATCGATGTCATTAAGGGTATTATTGAAAATCAACATGGATTGGTATACAGGTGTATTAAT
This sequence comes from Barypeithes pellucidus, assembly GCA_963991005.1. NCBI lineage: Eukaryota > Metazoa > Arthropoda > Insecta > Coleoptera > Curculionidae > Barypeithes > Barypeithes pellucidus. The sequence continues at coordinate 11,235,766 of OZ022565.1, read as the reverse complement.
CAGAAAGTTAGAGGAAGGAGTTGGGAGATAACTGAACGAAGAGGAACATGGAAAAGAATACAAGACAGCAGCTCCGGGGAAGTTAGAGGAAGGAGTTGGGAGATAAAAGACGGGATGGTGCCTAACTGAACGAAGAGGAACATGGAAAAGAATACAAGACAGCAGCTCCGGGGAATCGATGAGCGAACAGCAAATACGATACAAAAACTGCATAAACATGAGGTATCTGCGGTTGAGGAGCGATGGCATCTGGAATGTAGACAACAGTGCATTCTGGTTAGTGCCCCGGGTAGGATATATACCATCTTCTCTATAGGCGACAAACTTGACAAACTTTCTTTGTACGTTCTCTAGTAAAATAATATATTTATGAAAGACCGGATGCCAAATAACACCACCATACTCCAACTTAGACCGCACAAAACTGTAATAAAGGGTTTTCAGGGTTTTGGTATTTGAGAAATAAGTCGAATTCCGTATGATAAATCCCAGGGCCTTCATCGCACTGCTGTGAATGCTCCTAAAGTGGTGGGAGAAGGAAAGCTTATTGTCGAAAACTACCCCGAGGTCTTTAAACTTTCCGCAGTGCTCAATGGTTGTGTTGTCAAGAGTATAATCAAAATAAACGTAATCGGCTTTGTTCGTAAAAGACATAGTGAATCATTTACTTAAATTTAGCGGCAGGTTGTTTGTCTTACACCACATCTCCAGAATGTTCAAATCCCCTTGCAACAATATACAGTCCGTTATATCAAGTATTATTCTGAAAAGTTTCAAGTCATCAGCGAATAGTAGTACTTTGCTGGATAGATTTACACTTATGTCATTGATAAACAAGAGGAATAATAAGGGGGCCAAATTACTACCCTGCGGAGCACCACTCGAGGCTAAAAAAGTAAAGGATTTATGACCACGAATCATCACATATTGTACACGATCCCTAAGATATGAGTTAAGAAAAGAGACAAATTTATTAACAAAACCCAAGCCGGCCAGTTTATGTAACAGGATGGAGTGGTCAACTCTGTCAAAGGCCTTCGAGAAATCCGTATATATCGCATCTACTTGCTTGCGGTCATCCATAGCCTGCCCAACAAATTGGGTAAAACAAGCCAGGTTAGTCACTGTGCTACGAGCATTGAAGAAACCGTGTTGATGAGGTGAGATAAGCAGTTTTACCTCATTAAAAGTACATTCATAAACCGCCATCTCAAAGACCTTGGCAAAGGCCGACAATAAGATCTGATGATGCCATCTTATTCAGAATAAAGAATAACAATGAGAAAGTGAAATGTATTTTTGGACATCTCTTCGAACAAAGTCAGAAAAAAATAAAAACCGCAACCCAATATTTTAGATTATTCCAAATGTCTTGAAGGCCCCCTGTATTTATTTTTGTTTTTTTGCGGCATATAATTGGGCCCATAATTACGCAACTTTTTCCCAATTTAATCATATCTCCTCCTTTTACGAAATCCCAATCAATGGCGAAGGACGAAATTTGTTCCACCCTGTATACCAAACGAGCATTAGTGCATTGAAAGTTTATTCCGTCCCATGCCGCTCCGGTATAAACTCCGCTAACAACAAAAAATTGTCGCGAATATAATTGCCGACAAATCTCACTGCAAACAGCGAGAAAGTCCCGCGTGCCGTCACCATGGAAACGGCGCCCGTTATCGCTGAAGCGTCGCGGCGCCCGAGGCTGAAAATAAATAGACGCTACGTATAAATCCGGTGATTTAGAGGGAAAATGTTCGAATTGTGGCTACAGTTGATTTATTTCAATTATTTAACGATAATAAACAGTTATTTACCGGCGGAGAAGACATTAAAATTAACACGATTATCACGCGGGATCTTAGTATCTGCTAAGCTAACATCATTTCTTTTTCGTTTCTATACCTAAAAAAACAACTTATATTTGATTGATTCATAGTTTAACCAAAAATTAAGTACTTAGCGCAGCTACCGCTGCAGCAGGAGCCCCAACGTGTGTAAGCAAAGAACCGTAAAATGTTACACTAAATAGTACTTTCGCCTATACTACAATGAATTTTTAATGCATGCACATGTATACAGGGTGTCCGGGAACATGTGGGAAATCTCCCGGATATGAAGAAAACACGTGAAAAGAATACTATAGGTTCATATAAACTTCTTTCGTATCGGCCTCCTCTTCGGAGATATGGGCTCCCAAAGAGCACCAATGGAATCAAGTTTTTTACACATAATTATTGAACCACCTGGTATATTTCAATTATTTTTTAATATGATGTATACCAGGTAAGACCCGTCAAATTACTACCCAAGAAACTGTTGTGAATTACTCACAGCTGCAGGGACGGACTAGCTGTAACACTCATGGGCCCATTTTTTTTTACGCCCTGTATGATGAGAACTTTGGACAATGTTTCTTACATACCTTTAACTATTGGCTAAAAATTAAGTACTCTTCATTCATGTCGCTAATCCTAACCGTTTTCGAAAAAACGGCATTTCATATACAATATGTGCTTCGGGTATTTCAATAAAAGATACATCTTTGTTCCGATCCAATGTTCAACCTTCAAGATTCCGCTTTTTCATATTTAGCCCATAAGCAGTTAGGGGACTCAGTGTAAATAAAATGACGTTTTCTCGAAAACGGTTAAGATTAGCGACATGAATGAAGAGTACTTAATTTTTAGCCAATAGTTAAAGGTATGTAAAAAATATTGTCCAAAGTTCTCAACATACAGGGCGTAAAAAAAATGGGCCCATGAGTGTTACAGCTAGTCCGTCCCTGCAGCTGTGAGTAATTCACAACAGTTTCTTGGGTAGTAATTTGACGGGTCTTACCTGGTATACATCATATTAAAAAATAATTGAAATATACCAGGTGGTTCAATAATTATGTGTAAAAAACTTGATTACATTGGTGCTCTTTGGGAGCCCATATCTCCGAAGAGGAGGCCGATACGAAAGAAGTTTATATGAACCTATAGTATTATTTTCACGTGTTTTCTTTATATCCGGGAGATTTCCCACATGTTCCCGGACACCCTGTATATAGGGTGTTGAGAAAAGGTCGGTACAACAGAATAACTCCGGTGCATCGCATTGCAGCGGAAAATGTCTGGGGAAAAAGTTGTTTGCTGTTGAAGGAGGAATAGTTTGCAATTTAAACTATCCCCCACCCCCCCTCAACCCTGGGGCACGGGTGGGGGTAAGTTAAGATTTTCAAATGGAACCCCATATTTTTTATTGGCGTATCGTGTTCTCCGACCAAAAATAAACATCTTTTGTCCGAGAAATTTTTTTATTCGGGCCCATCCTTCACCAATAATCACCATGAGATTATTTTTGGTCGGAGTATTGATTTGAAAATCTTAACTTACCCCCACCGGGGGTGGGGGTGGTTTAAATTGAAAAACTATTCCTCCTTCAAAACCAAACAACTTTTTCCCCAGACATTTTCCGCTGCAATGCGATGCACCGGAGTTATTCCGGGGTACCGACCTTTTTTCCACACCGTGTATATTGTTGTTCTTGCCACTTTCAAATATATACTTCGAAAAGAAATCTTGCACGCCACTGGTGCTAGGCTATATGTTTCTTTGGAAAATCAAACTACAATTTATTTTTAAAGTATAATAACATTTTATTTTTGTTCATCCGTTTTTTTTTCTCTAACTATGATAACTGATGATTATGTAGTTACTATGGGTAATATAAAATACTGTTTTATATAATTTTAAATTTTAATAAACTAAGTACCTAGTATGTACATTTTTTAATTACAAAAAATTCACAGTCTTTAAATTATTGTCGTTTTACCTATATACGTATATGTACAATAAATAATTTAAAGGTACAAAAGATGTAACTTAGGATTACTAAGCAGATAAGTTAATAAAGTACTCGACGTTATAACGTGTTCTCTCCAGACCAAGATCCCTTGTAAATTTGTAAAATATCTAATATCAAATTTATAATTTGGATCCGTTGTATACACTTAAAATTTTTGGCAAATTGGCTATGTGTACTAATAATACACTAAGATTTTGATTTATGTACAAACTAAAATAAATAACACAGACTGAAATTAATAGGGTACCTATATAAATATATTACAAAAATAAAAATGGCACTCCATTCGGGAAAATATAATTTTTTACAGTACAATTATTCTTGGAAGTGATGTTTGCTTTATCACTTTACAAAGAAATAAAGTTTTAATAGCGAAGCGTCGTCGCAACATTCAGGATTGTACACAATATTACCCCTCTGATGAAGAATATCATTACAATGTATATTGTAGAATATTACATTCCATTAGCACACATCATTACCCCCACGTATATACAGGGTGGCCAATTAATGCGACAAAGATCAATATCTCTTTTACCGCTGGGGATAGCGGAAAACTTTTTTCACGAACGTTATTAAGCGTTAAGAGATTTTAAAATTATTTTCGACTATACAGGGTGCCCCAAAAAGGCGATGTGATAAAAATTTCATATTTTTTAAATGGGACACTATGTATATTTTTACATATTTGAATTCACCGTAAAATTCTGTACATAGCACCGTAATTATTTGTACTCATTTTTGCAACGTTGCCAAATAGATTGGAAAATTCCTAAAACTTGTGCAAAAACATGGTTCAATGAAATGTGTAATATTTCTTAACTTATAATAATGTGAAATAAAATATTTTTATGTCGGAAAGAGGAATGTTGACAGAAGTCCCCTATGATAACACATATAAATATTATTATACAGGGTATTTTCTATGGATATGCCAACATTATGAACTTGAAACCTGAATTTCGTAAGTTTTTTAAATGAAACACCCTGTATATGATTACTTTATCTTGTAGATATTTTAATCCTCTCTAATTTTTATTAAGGTCTTTCTATGCCTATCTCTACCAATATTGGTGCTATTTCAATTTTTATTTAAACTCAAGCAAAAAAAAATTAGATGTATTTTACCATTGTCCTTTTTCTAGTCACCTATGACAAAATAAAAACAAAATGTTGTAATTTAAAAAAAAATTATTTATTCATACGGGAGGATACGACACAAAAATATTTTAGCGATTCAAGCTTGTGCACAATTTCTGAAGTAAATTATTGCCTAATTATTTGTTCATATAGTAACCCCCAATACCTTGAACACATAATTCAATACGTATTTTAAAAAAATGAGTCATGTCTCTACACATTTTCAACTGTTTTCAAAGTATTACTCGGCAAATGTCTAGAAATATTCTTTTGAAAAACGTATTGAATATGTGTTAAAGTTAATGGGGGTGACTATGAACAAATAATTAGGCAATACTTTGAAAACAGTTCCAAATGTGTAGAAACATGACTCATTCTTTTGAAAAACGTATTGAATTATGTGTTCAAGTTAGTGGGGGTCACTATATGAACAAATAATTAGCTAATAATTTACTTTAGAAATTGTCCACAAGCTTGACTCGCTAAAATATTTTTGTGTCGTATCCTCCCGTATGAATAAATATTTTTTTTAAATTACAACATTTTGTTTTCATTTTGTCATAGGTGACTAGAAAAAGGACAATGATAAAATGCATCCACTTTTTTTTGCTCGAGTTTAAATAAAAATTGAAATACCACCAAGATTGGTAGAGATAGGCATAGAAAGACCTTAATAAAAATTAGAGAGGATTAAAATATCTACAAGATAAAGTAATCATATACAGGGTGTTTCATTTAAAAAACTTACGAAACTCAGGTTTCAAGTTCGTAATGTTGGCATATCCATAGAAAATACCCTGTATAATAATATTGATATGTGTTATCATAGGGGACTTCTGTCAACATTCATCTTTCGGACATAAAAATATTTGATTTCAAATTATTATAAGTTAAGAAATATTACACATTTCATTGAACCCCGTTTTTGCACAAATTTTAGGAATTTTCCAATCTATTTGGCAACGTTGAAAAAATTTGTACAAATAATTACGGTGCTATGTACAGAATTTTACGGTGAATTGAAATATGTAGAAATATACATAGTGTCCCATTTAAAAAATATGAAATTTTTATCACACCGCCCTTTTGGAGCACCCTGTATGGTCGAAAATAATTTTAAAATCTGCATCTCTTAACGCTTAATAACTTTCGTGAAAAAAGTTTTCCGCTATCCCTAGCGGTAAAAGAGATATTGAGTTTTGTCGCACTAATTGGCCACCCTGTATGTACCTCATTACCCAAGTGTACACGTAATTACCCCCCGTTAATGTACGTATTCGTTAGCTAATTGATACTGTTGAGTGTCCACAATTACACTTGTATATCCCGCACCATGCGCTGGATGATGTGCAAACTCATGCTTGAAATCATGGTGGTGTACATTCGCACTACTCCACCCCGTACTCGGATGATGCGACGGACTATTTGTGGTAAAACAACTGTTGCTGAGACCAAAATCTGGAGTGTTTGGAGGATTTATACACGTATTTACCCCAACCAACGGGTTTAGCGGGCCGCCGTGGGGGTAATGGTGCGTATTTTCGTTTGTATTGCTCTCGATCGAGCTACAGCTGCTAGACGAGGCGCTAAAGGGTCGACTTTGCGACGTCACGGATCCTGTTAGGGCGGAGTAGGAAGCCTCGGGGTCATTGTAAGTGTAATATAGGTCGGGATGGTGGTAATAAGGGGTCGAATCATCCTGGGCTGCTTGGAGAAATAGCACATTTCCTGAAAATAAGACATTTAAATCGAGCGCCCTGAAAGGTTTCATCTGTAGGGGATTTACTGAATAAAAGCGATAAGACTTACCATGTCCATATTCGAGAGTACCCCCGAAATGACCGGAACTGGCGCCGTTCGAGTCGCTGAAGTGTTCCGTTTCGACTATGGAACTTGCTCCCCCACTTAACCTCGTCCCTCCGCCGCTCGATTGCGGAGAGGGATGAGGGTGATACTTCGATTGACTCAGCGATCGCGTCGGCGTGGTTAGCGGAGAGTGACCTTCGGGAGGGGAAGCGGGAAGCTCTTCTTTGGGCGCCGTCTGGGTGAGGTTGGTAATTAGCTCTTTGGATTCGTTGTCACTAGAAAAATAAATGAAATAGAGACATTGTAGGTATACAATGTGTCCAAGATAAGGAGGGCCAATACAAGGATCTCGGAAACCGTAAGAGATACGAAGTCGGTTAAATGGAGGTAAAGTTGCGCATTCACGTGCCTAATAATATGCCGTTTAGAAAGTTTTGAAATTCCGAGTAGTTCCGGAGATATCCGGAAAAAAACGAAATTCTGAAAAATCGTTTTATTGTTTTCCTGGGTTTTTTGAGATCGAATTCTAAAGTAAATTTCACGTTTACATTGCCATTTTTTCCGCTCTATCTAACAGCGTTAATTGTTTTGAAATGCGACGAGTCGTCTTCGAAGGGCCATTATCAACTTTCTTTTTTAAATACGGTCCTGTTTTTCTGATATTGGAATTTGAGAGTTTTTTTGTGGTTGTGTGTGTTGCGGTTTAACGCCGTTTCGAGGGTTTTTGAACAACATTAGGAAATGTTGGGATACGGTCCTGTATTTTTCCTAATTTTATAAATAATATCTGATAAGTAAGCTCTAAATTTTTACTTATGTTGGACTAGTTCAATAAATAACAAATAATAATAAACCACAAATAAGTGAACAAAATACAGAAACATTATTTCAAACTTCTGTTGATTTGGGATTTAAAAGAAAAGTAGGCGTTTGAAACAAAAAAATTATGATTTGATTCACTTGACATTCCCATTGTGATGGTTTGAGAGCGTTTTAAAAGGTTTTCTATTTTCCAGAAAATATGGAACATAAATTTACAAATGCTGAAAAGTTTGATATTCTATCGCATGTTTTATTTTATCTCAAAAAAACTGATATGTGGCAGTTAGAACATGTATTTGTGCTTAGAGAATAACGGAAATCATTTTGAATACATGATTATGTAGTTCCTTACTTTTTTCGTTGTTATTATTGTTTTGGTATGATTTTTGTTCACTTATTTGTGGTTTATTATTAAATTATTTGTTATTTATTGAACTAGTCCAACATAAGTAAAAATTTTGAGCTTACTTATGAGATTTTATTTATAAAATTAGGAGAAATACAGGACCGTATCCCAACATTTCCTGATGTTGTTCAAAAAACCATCGAAACGTCATTAAACCACAATGTGTCATACATCGTTGCATTCGGAAGAAAAAGCTCTCAAATTCCAATATCAGGAAAACAGAACCGTATTTAAAAAAATAAAGTTGATAAGGGCCCTTCGAGGACGACTCATCGGATTACAAAACAATTAACGCTGTTAGATAGAGCGGAAAAAGTGGCAATGTAAAAGTGCAATTTACTTTAGAATTCGAAACCCAGGAAAACAATAAAACGATTTTTCAGAATTTCGGTTTTTCCGGATATCTCCAGAACTACTCGGAATTTTAAAACTTTCTAAACGGCATATTATTAGTCACGTAAATGCGCAACTTTACCTCCATTTAACCGACTTCCCTGTACTGGCCCTCCTTATCTTGGACACGTTGTAGATGGTATTTTCAGTTATTGTAGTACGATTTTTTTCGCCAAACAGAAATTAATATCGATTTTTTTAAACTTCTTACCTTAGGACGTAGTTGACTGATACTATACAGTGTGGTCTAGAAGAACGCGAATTATGTACAATGGTGGCGTAGCTCTGCATCCATACCCACCCGCCACCCTTGCAGAGAAATCTGTAGTACTTTGTCGTCACTTGACCTTTGCACAACACTGTAACAAAAAGTATTCTTACATGAACATGTTCTGCTAAGTACTTTGGTATATTTGCCTGATAATTTCTACTGTTGTTGCCTCAATTTTGATTTTATGTATTTTCTAAATTTGTGGGTCGATTTAATTGATTTCTTTTTCTAATTGTAGGTTTTTTTCTTAAGATTATCACTGCCTTTATGGTTTTGGTTAAACAAGTAACTTTAATGTTATATCGGGTCATGGGTGTTATAAAACTGTGGAGTATTTATATACCGATTATATACCGATTTTTTTTTTTTAAATAAATAAATAAATCTGCTAATCGCCACCATCCTCCGAACAGTATCGGGCATTTCCCAAATCAGTGCGACGCGACGCCGGCCTTCTGTGTTTGTTTTAGTTATTGAATGGCAAATTTCAGGGGGGGTGATAATCTTGTAAAAGCACTCTAGCCGAGCGACGGGTAGGCTTAAGGGCTGCAAATCACCTAACCGTTGTAAATTCGAACGCGGAGGCGATCGTTAAGCGTGAGAATTACCATCAAAAAAGTAGAAGAAAATCTCGACAAAAACAACAAAACTATGGCAATTAAGTAGAATATTTCCCTATGTTAGCAGACCAAATATCACTAAGCCCGTAGGAACACAACATTTATTGTTTTCCCAAGATAAACAGTGCCATATGTTCATCTCTAACGAATAAAACTAATAAACCTTCCTTACACTTATCGTTACTGTGAATGGTCTTTTAGTACTAATACTACCAGAAACAATAATCTCGCAAACTGCCTAAACGACCGATATTTCCGAATATCAGCCCTAATCAATTTACGAGCCCCCCGAACAATAATATAAATTGCGGAGGCATAAACCCGAGCTTTAACATAATAAAGTGCCCTAATCCTGGGGATTTCCCTAACTTCTGGTTTTAGTTTTGAGGGTCTTAAAATATGGAAATTTTAATGGTTGGAAAAACCGAAATCTTTATTAATGGGCGGTGTTTAGCATATTTGTCAGTGGCGTACAATAAATAACATTTTGACACGTATACAGGGTGTTATGGAAATGACGTATTATATTTAAACCGGCAATTCCTGAGATGAAAACAAATTGAAGAAAAATATCCAAAAATGGTGCTTTAATTTAATATGCCCTGTACATGGCCTTATGTCAAACCAAAAATTACCACGTGGTGCCCCTGTTCGGAAGGTAAACACAGCAACATATGGCAGTGAATCTTGAACAGTGTTGTCATATCTTCAGGGTAAACTCTTTAGAAAGTCAATAACCGTTTGACAGATTTCAAGTTGTTTATTTTTCAGGGTACATTATTATAAACTTTTACGTTCAGTTCGCTGGGAAACAATCCCTGATTTATAAATTTGAACGAACCGCTGTGGAGTTTATAAATGGTCAGGTATGTTCTCATTTGTTCAATTCGAACGACACCCGTCAGATCTGGACAACTTAAAAGTTTATAAATGCCACTTACCCTTTAGAAAAAAGATGCAATTTTATTTACCTTTTCGGACTTATTTAAAACCAACTTAATTTATAAAAAACACCAAGTACTCACATCACAAAATCACATTAGTTTTCGCGTCACAACACATCTAAGTACCGTTCAATCTGAATTAGTATTTTAAAGTGCTACTGTGTACACAAAAATACGCCCTTATTGTCTGGGAAATAATGTGTTTAACATCTAAAAATTTTTAAAATAAATAACACGTTGGTTCTCTCGATCGATATCGGCCGGCTTCTTTAAACAGCTGATTTTGGACAGTCGGGCTAATCTTTAAAAATACAGCGTTGCCACTTTCGATGTTTTATAAGCGACTATCATAAATTGCCGAATTTCCTTCCATAATATTATTTTCCTGTATAATTATAGTCTCGGAAATGGCAACCGCGCTGGCTCTAGTAGCGGAGAGTTCTCGGAAATAAAGTTCGACGACTGGTCCGAAGACGGACTAGACCATTATTTCAAAAGGTAGTTCCTGTCAATTGTTAACATAATTGTTGCGAACTGATTAAGTGCTCTTGTTCTATGTGTGTTATTATAAAGTGTAATTATGCGTTAGTGTTGGGGTTTAGTGCTAAGCTTATTATGCACTCCCACACTATCATCAGGACACGTGATGAGCATAAAGCTTTTCCCATAGAAAAAAGAACTGAAAGTGTATGTGCCCTGGATTTCTTAATCGCGTCCTGGATTTACTTTCTAAGTAAGCTAAATATTTATTTTTATAAGAAACTAAAGTCTTACACTTTTAAACATTTTGGCAAGACACGGAACTACTATCACGCCAAATGCAAAGTACAGATTTAATAATGGTAACAGACGGAGACACTAATATTTTGACATGAGTCGATGCTGAAGAAAACGTAAAACAAATAAAAATACTTACATTGGTGATGTGAGTACCTCATCGCAAATATATCGCTTCCATGAATATAATGGTACAAAGTTTTTTCTATCAGATCCTGCGGCTCGTATCCGGTTAACTGGGCCACCCTGTAAATAAAATAAAGTATATACTCCTGTGTTCATAAATTAAGCACCTCGATTTGATTTGAATCAAATAATATTATTTTACATCCCATTCAGTATAACACGTGTTCGTCGTCCAGGATGACACATTTTAAAGACAAAAAAACCCATTATGCTGTCATTACCGGTGTCAAGTTTCGCCCCATTGTGTAAAAAGCACTTTGTGTTGTGTAAAAAGCAGTAAAAAAGAGTAAAAGTGTTTTCTTCCTAAATATCTGTTACCTCAGACAAGTGGGTAGGTTAGTATTTATGAGGGTGGGTTAAATTTCATTGTCGCCAGAATAGGGGATTGATTTAAAGGGTACCTCAAGCGAGAAAGGAAGGGAATTTTCATTTAAGCTGAAGATAAAAGCATTATTTCCTTACTTAATTCCACAAGCAACTACAAAAACACCTAAATATCGTCAATTTTGTAATGTAAAGATCCAGTTTTCAACTAATAAATTTCTATCTTTTTGTCTAACAAGTATATGATCTTCTTTGTTCAATGTTTCCTCTTCCACACCTGCGTGAGATCTTTCACTCTTCTCTCGCGCTCTTATAATTTTTTTTTTAACTTCAAACTTACCTGGCGTCTAAAAAAATCAACTTGAGGTCCAGACTGGCCCTGAACATGAACATGTTGCCGTGGAGCTTGATCTCGGTGATGGCGCTGGGCGGTAGGGAATGGCCCACAGCCACCAGGCCCATATTCTGGAAGCAGCCGGGTTCGTAGGGACCGCCGTTGCCCGCGGTGAACTGTTTGATTTTCAAATATCCGGAGCAGTGAATTACCTGGAAAGAATGTATGTATTTTAAAATGAGAAGCAATTAAATGGTTTGCCGTCATTAAATTTGGTTCGCAGCAAAAAATGGCCATTAAATCATTTGATCAGCATAGAAAGATTTTGTTTGCAAGAAATAAAAATTGGGCTGCAAAAAATGCTACAAACTGTCAACAATTTAACCGATATCAATCCGCTTGTAATATCATGTGTTCGCTTAATTAACAGTCGAGCTGCGAAATGATTACTTGGTCAGCAAGATTTTACAATTGGCCAGTAGAAAAAACATGTCTAGAACCAGTTTACTTCAGAGGTTAGCATATTAAAATAATGGTTATCAATATAAATCATTGGATTGCGTTTGTTTTGAATTATCGGCCAAGTTCGTTATTGTGGGCGGCACTGTCAATTTATGTAACTTTCTTGTGTTTTCTTTTGCCGAGTACAGCAGAAAATCGGCTACAAAAGGTGTAGCAGGGGCGGGTTTTCACTTGTTTTCCCACGGCACTGTCACTATTTCACATTTTATTGCTTTTTTTTTTGATGAACAAGATTAATTATTTTGTTTACCCGCTGATTGCTTACCAATATCTGATTAAAAGTGGATCGCTCATAGCAGCTTATATTATATTTAATTTGCGTACCAAAATAATTTAGAGCACTCTAGTATGACATTGATTACTGACCGATTCAGAAATGTTTGCTGTCCATAAGTTGCTGACCAACTAGCCATTTTGGCTGACCGATTACATTTTTCGATTTAAAATGATGTCGTATTCCGTAGCGCTGCGAGTTAGGTCACAGTCTAACCTTCCTATAGTTTGATAATTGAAGCATTTGCATATGATTCGCGTTTAGTGTACTTCATTGTCGATTACCCCCACGTATTTGCATGTGAAAGAAAAATAAGCCCGTATCAGCACTTAAAATTTCCCAATTAGGCTTTGTGAAGTTGCCCATAATCTCATAGGAAACCATACATCGTAAGCGAAAAAACCTAATTTGCAAGTCTTTTCTGTGAAACGAAAAATTTCCGGAGGTTTTCCCTATATATGCGCATCTGAAGAATTGGATTTGCAATTCAAAACGACTTTCCTTGTGAAAATCCGTTACATTGTTCTGTGGTTTCCGGGTAAATTGTCTATTTTGTAATCCTGTTTCACCGCGAGAGTTTTTGTCACCTACGTTTCCAATAGAAATTTTTGAAGAATATGCAAGAATTAAAGACTAGGAAGATACATGGTGTTCCTTAATGACGTGCTAATATTTCAGAGTGTGATTCCTTAGGTCATTTTAGAAAGAAAAGTTCATATCATATGTCCGCAACGCAGTGGCGTAGCGACAAATTATAGCGCGCCCCCCCCCCCCCCCCCCCCCGCGAAAATTGAGTTAGGGCCCCCTACCCTATATTAAGAATATACATATATAAACATATAAACAAACAAAATTAGATAATACTGTTTATTATACAGGGTCCGCAAACGAAGCGTGGACGGAAGATTAAATCGTTATCGAAGAACTTATCAACAATACTGAAACAGCTTGAGATATTGGATTAAAAGCGCCATGTTTTAAAAATATTTTACATTATACAGGGTGGCCCAAAAATGTGTGACAGCATAAAATTATATTTTTTTAAATGGGACACCCAGTATTTTATTGCATATTTAGGCTCGTATTACTATCGTTTATAAGTGCCTCAAATTTTATTTAATTTGGTTTTGTAGTTTCGGAGAAATAAATTAAAAACTAAAAAAAAAAGTTTTGCAGTCCTGAATAAAAAAATCAAAAAAAACAATCCAGAACTATTTTTTTAACCTCGGCATTGAGTGAAATTTATGACAAGAGGTCTAGAGATACATGAATGTAATTGCGTTTATTTATTTTATACAGGGTGTTCATAATAAGCTTTCAAAAACACCACAATTTAAAATAATTTTTCTCAAGTTTTTCAAATGGAACACCCTGTATATTATTTGGCTATTTGACGTAGAATTCATAGACAATTTTTTTTTGTAATACAAGCATATAAGTTATATCCAGCCGTTTTCGAAATAATTATAAATATCATAAATTATGTTGTTTAAATAGAGTTTTTATTGGGAAATTTTATTATAGGCGACTAGGCTAATAATTGTAAACTAAAGTAAAAGTTCAAAATAGCTTCCTTTTACTCTTAGAGTTTACCGTATTTTAGTTTTTTCGATATAAATTTTAAAAGCATACATTCTTGCTACTTTTATTATTTAATTTTATTTTTTATTCTTAATCGAGTTGCCATGATTTCTTTTTGTTTAGATTGTCACTATGACAGTTAAATAAAATTATTTACATTTGTTCAGTCGTCGAAATTAAGTACTAACTTACACAACATGTCGAATTTTGGAAATGGTAAATATGATTTTTATACTGGGTGAATGTGCAAGAAATTGCCTCCTTGCGAGCCGAGTGTATGCTGAAAGATATCCAGATATTGAGAGAAAGCCGAGACCAAAAACCTTCGAGAAGTTGTTGCAAAGATTTGTAGCCACAGGAAGCACTGCGTACACAAAACGGATGATAATCAATAAACCCGTTATTAATGAAGAAAATGAATTAAGAGTTCTGTTGGCAGTAGAGGAAAATCATTAAATTAAGTAAAAGGAAGCTATTTTGAACATTTACTTTAGTTTATAATTAGTAGTCTAGTCGCCTATAACAAAATTTCCCAATAAAAACTCTATTTAAACAACATAATTTATAATATTTACAATTATTTCGAAAACGGCTGGATATAGTTTATATGCTTGTATTACAAAAAAAAATTGTCTATGAATTCTACGTCAAATAGCCAAATAATATACAGGGTGTTCCATTTGAAAAACTTGAGAAAAATTATTTTAAAATGTGAGGTTTTTGAAAGCTTATTATGAACACCCTGTAAAAAATAAATAAACGCAATTACATTCATAGTATCTCTAGACCTCCTGTCATAATTTTCACGCAATGCCGAGGTTAAAAAAATAGTTCTGGATTGTTGTTTTTTTATTTTTTTATTCAGGACTGCAAAACTTTTTTTTTTAGTTTTTAATTTATTTCTCCGAAACTACAAAACCAAATTAAATAAAATTTGAGGCACTTATAAACGATAGTAATACGAACCTAAATATGCAATAAAATACTGGGTGTCCCATTTAAAAAAATATAACTTTATGCTGTCACACTTTTTTGGGCCACCCTGTATAATGTAAAATATTTTTAAAACATACCGCTTTTAATCCAATATATCAAGCTGTTTTAGTATTGTTGATAAGTTCTTCGATAACGATTTAATCTTCCGTCCACGCTTCGTTTGCGGACCCTGTATAAACATATAAACAAACAAAATTAGATAATACTGTTTATTATATAAACTACAAACCTATATGTAGAGAACGTTACAAAAAATAAAATTATTGAACAACAAGAAGAAAACAAAAAACATTCTTTAAAACTAAAAGGAGCAAACACGAAAAAATTCTATAGGTACCGAACTTGAAAGTTACAGTGAGATAAAACCAAAAGTATTTAAAATTAAGCAACAAAATCTTGAATATAATATTATAGGTATCTCAATAGTTATTGCGAGGCAATTGGCCAATTGCCTATTTTAATTATTATATTGTAAAATTATTCTTATATCGTTGCTCAGGAGGTAAATTGTTTTTTTCTAGCTTTTGCCTCCGCAAAATTTTTTATTAAATGGTTATTATCCATTTTGGCCGCCTCTTGTGCCTCTATAGACAGGATAGCCAAGTTGGTTAACCTTGTCTGAGAGGAACTATTTCGTAAATAATTTTTAATGATTTTTAATTTGGAAAAGGATCTCTCAGCTGTAGCAACACTTACTGGAAGAGTTAAAAATAATAATAAGGCTGTTGTTACCTCTGGAAAATTTGATGATAAAGTGTTATTTTCCACAATTACAAATACAGCAAAGTCTTTAATCCTTTGAAGAGAAGCTCTAAAGGAAAAGTCGCAGACAGATCGCTGGAATATGTTTGCTGTAGTGTTTCTGCAGACATAATTAAATCTTTTTCTGGCAAAGTTACTAGAACTTGGGGACATAGAAATCTAAATTTATTAACAAATAACTCCATTCCCTCAAAACGATTACCTATTTGGTTAATTACAATATCAAATACTTTGTAATATATATTTATCCTAAAATAGTTTTCTCGACTAGAAAATAGATAATTTGTATTGGCTTCATCAAAGTGTTTTTTTGGTTTTAATTGTCTTTTATCTTCAAATTCCGGGTTTATATTCCATAATCTTGATATACCAATTGCGTCATTCTTCAAATTTATATAATTACGAGCACAGTGTGACAAAATCTAGATCAGGTGGACATTGATAATATTGGTATTTATTTGAAAGATTTGCTAATTAGCAATAGGCTCTATCGGCACTCGAAGCTTTCGGACCCCCCCGCGACTGCGGGGGTTCGCGGTAGTAGCGCTACGCCACTGCCGCAACGGCTTAAATTTTTTGCTACAGAGTGTTGAATTTTTATTTTTTAAATGGTTTTTTTTTAATATCTCCGAAAGTACTTTAGATATTATTTTCAATTTTGGTATGTGTTAATAGGATATAGAACCACAAATTTTAGTTAGGAAAGTTATTCAATTGTTCCACCAGTGGCGTCCCTGCAAACATGTCCTCTGATATTTTTTACAAAAAAGATGGTATGCCACTGACATTTTTCCATGCGGATATTTTTTCTGATTAGCCTGGTCAATTCTACATGAGAAAACGGTCTCTTGGGGTTTTCTCGTCAGACGTTCTCGATTAAAACCACTAAATTTATATTGAAACTCATTACTTATTATTAACATTGATAAAATAATTAATGATACATTTTGTTTTAAAGAAATTGTTGGAGTGGGCAATTTTAAGTGAAGGTGGCCATTTCCAACAATTTTTATTAACCAAAATTCATCATTAATTATTTTATCAATGTCAATAATAATGAGTTTCGATATGAATTTAGTGGTTTTAATCAAGAACGGTGCGGTGCGTCTGACGAGAAAAACTCAAGAGACCGTTTTCATGTAGAATTGACCGGGCTAATCAGAAAACACATGAAAAATGTCAGTGGCGTACCATTTTTTTTTTGTAAAAAATAGCCGTGGACATGTTTGCAGGGGCGCCACTGGTGGAACAATTGAATAACTTTTCTAGCTACAATTTGTGGTTCCATATCCTATTAACACATACCAAAATTGAAAATAATATCCAAAGTACTTTCGGAGATATTAAAAAATAACCATTTAAAAAATAAAAATTCAACACCCTGTAGCAAAAAAATTTAAGCCGTTGCGGACATATGTTCATATGAACTTTTCTTTATAAAATGACCTAAGGAATCACACCCTGTATAATGAACATGATCTCCGGAACGATATCGATGTTCTCTTTGACTTTTGATTTTCGATTTGTTCAGGTGCGATGTACTAATGAAGAAATACATAATAATACTCTTATTGTCGTCCTGTATAGAACGTTCGTTCCCTTGCATACATTATAGGGATCTAGCAAGGGCAGTATAAGTGTGTCTTTGTGCCAGTAGGGTCAGTAGGTATCGGAAATGTGCAGTGAAGTTTCATTATTAATTAGTACCGTCGTTTTTTGATTTGTCGCAATCGCTGCCCTTGCGGGTGGGTGGATTAGTAAGGAAATTGAAAAAGTCACGTATTGGTATAAGGTAGAAGTTATCTTACGTCGAACCGCTGATATGAGGTAGAGATATTTCGATAACCACGCTATACGGTGTGAAATACATAAACCTTACCTTATACCCCCCGTTCGTCAATCCAGCGTTTCGTTTCGCCAACACGCACTTCATCCTCAGGAAAAACGCCCTCTCGATCTCGTATTCGTGAAGGGGCACGGTTGTCGGATACGGTAAAGATGGCGTCAATACGGCCGTCATTTCTTCATGATCTGCCGGATGGATATATTCGTATATGCTGTTTCCTGTCAATTCTACCTGAAAAAACGGGACGATGTTAAGCGTACGGAACGGGCCCCCGTATATCGCCCGTGAATAAAATTAAATTCGAAAGCCATAATAAACCCACTTTGTTTCGTAATAAAAGTATTTCTAAAACCACAAACAATAAACGTTTGCCGTTATTGTTCGGGCGATAGTTCATTAATGAATTCAGTATTTTTATTGACAGGTTAAATTTAACCAGTATTTTAGCTAATTGTTATGGTAAACGTAAAAAACCATTAAAAAGTCGTAAATTACATGGTAATTTTGTCTAATAAACGCTGTTTTATATTTACGATTTTATTTTTAGTGGTTTGCTCTCAGCTTTCGTTTATTTACACGTATTAATATAATAGAGATTATTCTTGAACTTAAATTCTGTATAAAGTTTTCTACATAATCCCTTGACAATTTTGACTTATTCAAGTGTGGACAGGGTCTAACATAGGGTTTTATCTTATAGTTAGAGAGACGGTGACAATAGGGGGGCCGTGAAGTGAAATATCAGTAATTTGGTTTTTCGTGGAGTTCAGGTCCCCCTCTGCAACTTTTTTATCTGATGAAATGCCGTAGAGCGTTGCTGAGAGGCGCTGTACCGCTTTAGATAGGAAATTGTCAATAAATTCAAAATTATATCGAGCCATGTCTGAAAATGATTTTTTTTACATGTGCCCCGAAAGTGCTTCTTTTCATGCATGTTCTCTTCACCGAAAGTGGCGTTTTCCAAGAGAGCGGGCGGGAAAGTATCGAAGCGGGCGGGAAAGATTTTTCCCACTCGCTTCGAGTCACCATGTACTCATAAATAAATAAAACCAGAATTGCCGGTGCGGGATTTGAACCCGCGACCCTCAGATCGCCATGCGGACACTCTACCCACCGAGCCATACTACAAGCGATTATAAATATCGGATTATACATAAATTAAATTTTCAGTTAATTTTTCAAAGATGTTTTAGAGAAATGTCTGAAGAATTTCTTTATTTATATGGCCTCAAAGACTCGGGCACTTGAAAAAAAATAAATAAAACCAGAGATTTTTGATTTGAACCCGCGACTCTCAGATCACAAGGCGTACGCTATACCACTAGGCCACCGAGCCTATTTGTCAAAAATAATAAATAGATATTTACATTCTCCATGCGCGAGTGTTTTCATGTCATGTAGACAGGAAAACTGTCTGAAGAATTTCTTTATTTATTTGGCATCAAAGCTTCGGAGCATTTGTAAAAAAAAATACGGTACATATCTCGGGCCGTCGGAGGCTTTTCCGGACTCGTGCGGTGGCCTCCCTCACCTTCGGCCCTTGATACATAATGTACTATTACAGCATCTGCGTGAACCCCGAAGTCACGGGAAACACATTTACTGACAAGTCAACCCTTGCATATACTTTTCCGCGCTTGTCAAAAAAAAATAAAAATTAAAAAAAAAATAAAAGATGCGAATTTGAAGTTGAACCTTTCTTGAATGGAACATTACATGTTAAAGATTATGTGGAAACAATTTTATCGATCCAGGTCTCGTCATTTCATTATTGCAATTTTTTAAAAATCTCCTCGGAGAAAATTCGGAAAACGATCGTGACATGTCAGAAAATTGTCACACTACATTCCTTGACACCCAAATATTGTGGAAAAAAAATTTCAGACGAATCGCACTTAACTAGGCGGAATTCTGACAATATTACGCAGAGATACCGGAAGGCAGGTATCGTTATATTCGCAATATTACCAAATTAAGCCTATTTTTTCATAAGGTGTGTATGATTTATTTAAATCTGATGAATTTAAACATTTGCCCTTGTCTACTTTTCACTAATTACAGTAAAAGCCACGCCTTTCACGCATTTCGCGCGAAGTTTAGAAATGTTGCTATCACCGTTACGAATTCTCTTAATTTTCTCCAAGATAGAACATGTTTCTGGTAACTTTATGTATATCAAAATGTTCGGAAAAGATGAGGGAATCATATCATCAATAATTCTGCAAGGGGAATATTTTAGAAAATATAGCAGAATAAACCAGACTTTTAGTAAAAAAAATTTTGAGAAAAAATACGGCACTTGGGAATACAAATCGATTAAGCCCACTTGGACCCATGTCACTTGAGACTTTATAATTTTTCCATAAATTTTTTTTTGACATGCTCGGAAAGGTATAGGCATAGTGCAAGGGCTGACTTGTCATAAAATGTGTTTCCCGTGACTTTGGGGGTCACGCAGATGCTGCAAATTCATTTTCAGACATGGCTCGATATAATTTTGAATTTAATGAGAATTTCCTATCTAAAGCGGTACAGCGCCTCTCAGCAACGCTCTACGGCATTTCATCAGATAAAAAAGTTGCAGAGGGGGATCTAAACTCCACGAAAAACCAAATTACTGATATTTCACTTCACAGACCCCACCCCCTATTGTCACCATCTCTGAAACTATTACGTTTCACTTGTTTAAGTTGGACAGCATACCGGACGTTAGGACGAAAGGAATTTACGGTTTCAAATCAACTGGATGTCGATACATTTTTCTTTACGAACGCCGAATTTTTGGGCAGCGGAATGTCGCCAGCTTAAGTTTAAGAGCACTAATCCATTTACTTACGGAGACACTAGATGTTAGGCAGTAAACTTTTTTGAGCGCACGGTTATATTAAAAATTAATAAAAACTATTTTACCTGTGACAACCCTAGATGTACGGATGCCGTTTCCGAGATATACATTATTTTCCCATCTGGCGCGACAACGAAAATAAAGCCATCTAGTGTTTGTAGGAGGTAGGAGCCGAGCTCCTTGAGGAGCGTTTCCCTGGGGTTGGGAAGGACAGGGGTGGCCCCCCAGGCGTCGCCCAGACCTGGAAGAAAGAGAAATACTACTCTCTAAAACCATAAATAGTACAATGACGTCTTCGAATAGTACACCGAGTATGTTTCTATCCTGTATTAACTTATTAAGAAAATAGAGATTGATAGAGATTATTTGTAACGGGAATATGTCCGTATTCTTATATTCCAATATACAGGGTGTTCCTTAATGACGTGCTAATATTTCAGGGTGTGATTCCTTAGGTCATTTTATAAAGAAAAGTTCATATGAACATATGTCCGCAACGGCTTCAATTTTTTGCTACAGGGTGTTGAATTTTTATTTTTCAAATGGTTATTTTTTAATATCTCCGAAAGTACATTACATATTATTTTCAATTTTGGTATGTGTCAATAGGATATAGAACCACATATTTTAGTTATTCAATTGTTCTACCAGAGGCGTCCCTGCAAACATGTCCTCTGATATTTATTACAAAAAGATGGTACGCCACTGACATTTTCCATATATTTTTTCTGATTAGCCTGGCCAATTCTACATGGAAACGGTCTCTTGAGTTTCTCTCGTCAGACGCACTGTTCTTGATTAAAGCCACTAAATGCATATTGAAACTCATTATTATTAACATTGATAAAATAATTAATGATAAATTTTGTTTTATAAAATTTGTTGGAGTGGGCAAATCGAAGCGTAGACGGGCGGAAGCCTTTTAAGTGAAGGTGGCCATTTCCAACAATTTTTATAAAACAAAATTTATCATTAATTATTTTATCAATGTTAATAATAATGAGTTTCAATATGCATTTAGTGGTTTTAATCAAGAACAGTGCGTCAAAGCGCAAAAGTAAGTAGCAAAAAATGTACGCTGTTGCGGACATAAAATGACCTAAGGAATCACACCCTGAAATATTAGCACGTCATTAAGGAACACCCTGTATAAGCGAGATACTATTATAGTTCAGGAAATATTGCCAGCAAAGAAAAATATTTTACTTACCATCGGGAAATACTTGTCTCATTTTTAAATACGAGGTGGTTAGTCTTATTATGGACGCTTTATCCAACTGAGTGGTAATTGCTGCCGGTAAAGGTAATAATTTTCCTAATTCAATAAATTCCGCGTTTTCCTTTTCTCTCCTGCT
The DNA here is from genome assembly GCA_963991005.1 of Barypeithes pellucidus. Lineage (NCBI taxonomy): Eukaryota > Metazoa > Arthropoda > Insecta > Coleoptera > Curculionidae > Barypeithes > Barypeithes pellucidus. The sequence continues at coordinate 11,213,710 of OZ022565.1, read as the reverse complement.
GCGCGCCGCGTTCTTGCTCTTCTCTTTCATCGTACCTTTGGCGCAGACCGAAGAAGCTGCAACAAATAGAGACGATTTAAAAAATAAGGCACCTGCCAAAAATGAATTCGAAGATCTACCAGTAGGTATTGTACGCCCGGCCGTTTCTGAACGTCCGAAGGAATGCGAGGAAAAAATTAGGCATGTAATTTCCAATTAGAAACCACTAAACTTACCAGCAATATAATAAATTTTAATATAATGTTAAGCATTAAATGAATAAAATAAATATCTGATCATTGTCTTAGTAGTTATTAGTAACCTAAACTGAAATAACAACCCTTAATAAAACGTCGAGATTATTAATTTCATTAGAATCATTTTATTTTATGGTTTATTTATGATATTTCGTCAGTTAAATTAGAATTAAATATTCCTATCGCCCTTAAGAGCTGCGTTTAATCACAGGTTGCCAGGCAGGCACTATTTTATGCGAACGTTTAGCCAAATATACTTAGTTTTTTTCTAATATAAAACTGGATTCGTAAATTTAAAGGATTGGAAAAGGCTATGAAAAAATTGCGTTAAAAAATATAACGTTATAAGAATAATAATAACAATTTCAAATATGAACAATTTTCAAATTTTTGTCCCAGATCTTCCCGAAACTTGTTGATACCCCAATCGACATTTCAGACAATCTAAATATCAATAAATTAACCAAAAAACTGTATTATTAACGGCTAAAACTTCACGAAAAGAAATATTGAACAGCTGACGACTCTCGTCTCTTTCTAACCTGCCAAAAAGCGGCATATTCTTTAATTAAACTGATGCAACATAGAGGGCTCTGATTGCTAATTTGTGGTTGTTTGGGATCCTCGTCTTAATATACTCCGGCCGGCATCAATGCTTAGTTGTCTATCGCTGTGATTATTTATGTTAATACGCTGACCCGGATTAATGTTGTACAAATTGCCTTTTTACTTACCGTTTTTCTGTTTTATGTAAAGAGGCTTTTGTTATAAAAAAAATCAGGCTTTTTTTTATTAATATTATTATTATTATTATCCTACTTTTACACATAGTCCATCTGGTAACCCTACGGGGTGAATTATTGCTTCATCCGTAAAAATATATTTTTGTTTAATTTAACGCTGTATACAAGCATACAATTATACAGAATACTCCAAACTTTTCGAGCGCCTATTGACTTTTAAATTTATTTCAATGAACCAGAACTGACGGGGAGATGCGACAAACTCCAAAATTTGCTTTGTTATATTTTAACGATCAAACTACTAGCTCGAGAGCCGTTATTTTCGCTGTTGTTTTCGCAGCTCAGATATTTATTTTAATTTAAAATGTCATGAAATGGCAAGGATTGCGTTATTTAGAAATTTCAAGGGTTTATGCAAGAGACGTACGATTTTTTTGAATAATTTGATTTTTTTAAAAATTACATCTTATACTTTAATGCACTTCCGCCACCTTTGCTTTAATTGGGGAAAATGTTATACCTACAATCCCTGAGGATGGGCTCGACTTTGTGAACTCGAGTAGTGTTGTGATCGCTAGAGCGAAAAACCGCTTGAGTAGGTACTCGATTATTGAAATAACCGACATTGCTTGATTATTAAAAAAACGGCTCGAGTTATAAATTCAAGCGAAAATCGTCGCTTGTTGCTTATTACCTTTCACTCGATACCCGCGCTTCGCTTGACGCCGACGGAAATGTACCGCTGTAGTGTGATCGAGTTTAGAAAACTGCTCGTATATTCGGACAGTTTTTCGCTCGATAGGAACTACTACTCTAATTATAAATTCAAGCGAAATGTGACGATTGGCAACGTTCGAGCTTGACGCTCAGAAAGCGGACACGGCATACGTCTTTGTTAAAGGCACATAAACGAGAAGGTGCTTATAAAAAAAGTATGCCAAATCCATTAGTGGATTCATCGCGACATGGGTTTTGTTTTGACTGGGATTGGCTAGCCAGCGGCGATTGTAAATTTTTAAAAAATGAAAGTACATAATTTAAAAAAAATGAAAATCGACTGTTCTTCCTTCATAAAAATTCTAGACTAAACTTTTAAAACTTCAAAAACAATCCCTGATGTTGTATCAACACATTCTTCTTAGTCATAAAAATTTCAAGCGATTAATCGCTCGAGCGATTCACTCGATTATTAAAATCGCTCGAGTATCAAGTACTCGATTATTAAAATCATCGGTTTTTTCCCCACACCAAACTCGAGCATTGTTGTAAAAAATCAAAAGTCCGAGAAGGTCAAAAGCTAATATAAGGTTTAAAATTTTGTTGTTATTTGTGATTTTTTGCTTGTTCGTTCACTTACATTTGTTAATTTGCATCAGTTTCTTCTCCGCCTTTCCAACGGCATTGTTGTTATTAAGAAATTTCATCATAAAAATTGCAAATGAATACACTCAACGTACACATACACTATTATACTCCAAGAGAAATGTAAAAAAAATTTACACTAAACTTTTTTCACTTATTTTATTCTTTAATCCACCGCACCTGACTTTTTGGCACCTTCCTAACGTCACCTGCTTGTTAAGACTAAACTGTTAATATTATCAAGGAATACACCCTCAATTACCTGTCAATAGTTGTAAAATTTTGGAATTTCCAAGCTATTACATTCGGTCATATAAATGTTTCTTCTGTCTAGTAATACCTTTAAAATTGTTTTATTACCACCTTTATAAGCAGCATTCTATGCCTTCCCTTCACGAGAAGTTCTGTATTATTTTACTGGGCGATTGGATTCACAAGTGCTATAGCGTAGAAAAATAAGGGTGTACGTTGCAAGGTGGGTACGGTTACCATTGGTGGCCTTTTTTGAGCTTTTCAGGTGAGAACCGCCCTGGATCGATTATGCGGCACCAAAAGGTGTTATTTTAAATATGGCGTCCAAAGTGTCGTTGTCCTTGTAGAGCCGTTCTACACTGATCGTTTTAACAACAAACAATATAAGAGATTTCTCTAAAGAATTATGTACAGGGTATCCCATTTTCGACACTTTTATAGGGTATCTCCGTTATTGTTAATGCTATCAACAAAGTAATGTAGGTGTCATGTGCTCTTTTTGGCCACTTAAAATGGTAAAATCAAAATTTGAAAATTTTCGCTCGCTTAAGAGATACGGGGGAAATTCAAAAAATTGACAATTTCAAAATTACCCTATATTTTCTTAGTTAAAAGAGATGCAGAAAAATGTTTTATACAGAAGTTTCTTTATATTGATTGTTGAATAATCGGGGTCAGGTAAAAAAGTTATCGGACCTAACCTCATTTTTTTAAATGGAGCACCCTGTATATTTTAATCTAAAAAAACTAATACTATTTTAAATTCTCCTTTCAAATATATATAACACACCATGGATGATATTGGTTTCCTATTAACATTTAACTTCAATTTCATTTTTACATATTCATTTGCGAAAATGACTTTTGAAACATTTTGAAAAATTTGATATGATATCAGTTTATATTGAAAGTGGAAAAAACGAAGAGAAGCGCTATCCGGACAGATGGTAACCATTTAAGGACATATTCCGAACATTTGCGATGATTTCCGTTATTGTTTACCTTAATCTGAATCTTTTATTTCGTTTCAAAGTAATAAAGTTTAAATAAATCGCCTATGAAACCAATATCATCCATGGTGTCTTATATATTTGAAAGGAGAATTTAAAATATTATCTTTTTAGATTAAATTATACCGGATGTTCCATTTAAAAAAAATGAGGTTAGATCCGATAACTTTTTTTCATGGCCCCGTATACTTATTCTGAAAACGGCACATTATTCAAAGGCAATATAAAGAAACTTCTGTATAAAACATTTTTCTGTATCTCTTTTAACTAAGAAAATATTGGGTAATTTTGAAATAGTAAATTTGTTGAATTTCCCCCGTATCTCTTAAGCGAGCGAAAAATTTCAAATTTTGAATTTACCATTTTCAAAAAGAGCACATGATACCTACATTACTATTTTGATTTCACTAACAATTACTTAGATAATAGAAGTCTCGAAAATGGGACACATTGGGAACATTTTATAAAGAAACTGAATTATAACTTCCTGAGGACACCGGCATGGTAAATCCATGTGCAGAGTTTGAATACGTTTTGGTGGGCCAATCCTAAGCTATTCGATTAAACGTGATGGCAAAACCACGAAACTCGCATAGTTCAGGTAATAGGGCAAAAACCCAGCGAATTGAATTTTGATAATGACAAAATGAAACTTATTATCAGTGACAATATTTTCATTATTCGCTATGTTCAAATTTAAGCCAATTTTTTTGCAATAGCGTCAGAGAAATTATTTGCTGGTGTTTGCTGTATTACCCGAACTATGGGAGTTTCGTGGTTTTGCCATCACGTTTAATTTAATAGCTCAGGATCGGCTCACCAAAATGTATTCCAACTTGGCACATGGGTTTACCATGTCGCACTGAGAAAATTGGACCAGCTCGATTTCTATGCTGAAAATTCTTAGTACCCACAGAGCAAATGATTGCAATGGTTGCTATATTTTAATTGCTATAACTAAACCGAATTACTTATAGTTACTAATATTTTTATTTGAAACACCTATTAATGATTAATACTAATTCTTATTACTGTAGCAACTGAAAATTATTATTCAATTACCACAACTTACTATGTTGCTGTAGTTACTTGAATACCCAACTTAATATTATTGTACTTACTGCAAGTATATACCAGGTTTGCCACAAGTCGAAGAGTAGTAGCGACAGCAAAATAGCGAGTAGCGAGAACTAAAAATCGCAGCTATGTGTCGCTCGGAGATTTTCGGGACTAGTCGGGATATAGTCGTGCTGCTGGCGGGAAACGCGTTTATCAATTAGTAACTCATAGGTTTTCGTCGCAAAGAGAGTAAGACGCTTTTGTGATTTCTTTTGTGGAGAATTAAGGTAAGTTTTTATATAAAAATATAAAAAATAGTCAATTGGGTACTAAAATATGTTAAAAATACACTGCTCTAGCTAAATTCTAAATATAATAAAAAATAACGATGTTTTAAGATGGCCAACCATGTTTTTATATACGAGTATAGGTACTACCGTGTGTGCATGGGTGTGAGTATTTGTATGCTTTTCTGTTAAATATAGGAAGTTTTTGCAATTTTACATACTCGTAAATATCTTGAGTTTCTGTTGATGATTGCTGCGATATTATCCAGTTGTTTCATTTCCTGGGATGGTGAATATATATTTTTTTAAATAGCAAGGAATTGGTGGTTATTTTATTATTATATTTTTAGATTTATTTAAAATTTCGCAATGGCGTACAAATTAACATTACTAGAATGGGGATTAGACAGATACGTTGAGGCACTCGAACGTAATAAATGCTTGAGACAACGTCCCATTATTTATTTATTTATTTTATTTTTTTACACCTCTCTCTTACTCTCTTTTACAGATATTTTCATGGAAAGTGCTCTGCTGACCTTGCCCTCTTAATTCCGCCCAGAGCGGCGAATAGCAGAAATACACGACGAACCACTGCCGCTCATCCATATGTAGTTAAGCTTAGTACTCCCCGAACTTCATTATTTAAGAATTCATTCATCTGGAGGACTTCATCCTTATGGAACGGCATTCCCAAGGTCGTTTTTCCCAACGAATATAACCTCCAAAGAAAAAAATCTATTATAGAAGAAGGTATATATCGACGATGAAAGGTTTCCCCTAATGATTGATGAGGATGAAAAGTGACCCGCGGCTCATTTTCAAGAAAAGGATCAGTGAGATAAAGAATTCCATTGCACATTTTTATGTTATACATTATTTTTTGTTCATATGACCAGTGGAGTATAAGGGGGGGGGGGGGGGGGGGGGGGCTCCCTATATACGCCACTGCACAATTGTATATATTATCAGTAATTATTTATTATGTAATAATTAGGCCTGTCGTATTTCCAGTGATTTTTTTTATCTCATAATATGTTAAGTTCTGTATTAATCATTAAAAATATAATAATATGATTATCCAGGGTGCACTAAAAATATTGAGAGAACGATTACAGATATTTTTTTAAATTTCAATTTATTGAAGATAGATATGGTTATAGTTGGTTACTAGTAGAGCTAATAATGTTCCTAACCCAAATTTCAAGAATTCATTTTACACCCTGTATAATCCATTGTTATATATATGTATATATTATTTAAAGTTATTAAGCTTTCAGGAATAAATGAAGTTTTTCAAAAATTTCGTAATTTTTTTTATCCAGTATTAGGTTCCTATTTATTACGTTAGTAGTGCAAAAACTACCTAAAAACGCAAACTTTAACTTTATTTTCTAAGTCGAGAATGTTGCTACAGCAGGAGCAACAATTAGTTGTGACAAATAAACGCACTACTTATAACAGCAATTTATTTTTTTATATTACTTGCGTCAGTTAAAAGTAATACTACCGGTAACAACGTTTATTGTAACGGCAAAACAATTGTTTAGTAACAGCAGCAAAATTGTTTAGTAACGACAACAAGCTCAATCGACTTATGTGGATGCTACTTGTGATAAGTCAGATGGACCAGCATTTTTATTTTTGTAACCACAGCAACTGTGCTCATCTGTCCCCTATGTTATTACGATTTCTAGCTGTGGCAAGTCGATTTTCAGTAACCATTTTCCTCAGTGCGGCCTCTTCAAGAAGTTACAATGCAGTTTTCCTTTAAAATATACAGGGGTGCCCAATATTTAGCCACCTAAGAAATTACATGTAATTTCCTATGTTCGACGTAACGAGGCATCACCCGGTATACTCGAGCATCGATGGCCGATAGAAATCGCAGTTAACACGATTCGGACATTAGTAAAACTCCGAAACTAGGCGTAAACTACATTGTTTAAACAAATGGCCTATGGAGTAATGCAACAGCGTATCTAAACTTCTGCAAAACCGGTGTTTAAATTGTTTAAATACCAAAACGCGATTAGACAGCGCAAATAATCGCTTCCGAAAGGCAATTTAAGCACGTTTTAGAGATTAAAACTGGTTGACACAATGTTTGCCGGTAACATGAGCGATTGTTTAAATTTCCCGATAATTGATCAGTTAATTTGTTGCAAATGGACGGATGGTGTAACAAGATACTTTCGGAGCACCTGGAACAGGCCCGGAACTGCTATATACGTAAAAGCAATGCGTGGTGCCCAGGTCTCCAGGGTGGCCACGATCCAGTGGTCGTTCAAATGCAATTACACATCACATAAGGGTGCGTTTATATTGAAGCGGCGATAAACGAGCTGCTATGCGTTGTAATTGCTCGAGCGAAAAACCGCTTGAGTACTCGATTATTGAAATAACCGACATCGCTCGATTATTAAAATATCTGCTGGAGTTATAAATTCAGGCGAAAAATTGAATCGTTGCCTTTCACTTGATACCCGATCTTCGTACGCCACCCGAAATGTGCCGATTGGTGACGTTCGAGTTTGACGCTCAGAAGGCTGACACGACATACGTCTTTCTTAAAGGCACTTAAACGAGAAGGTGCTTATAAAAAAGTATGCCAAATCCCTTAGCGGAGTCATCGCGACATGGGTTTTGTTTAGACTGTGACTGGCTAGCCAGCGGCGATTGTAAATTCTTAACAAATTAAAGGATATAATTTAAAAAAAAATCAGAATCAACTGTTCTTCCTTAATAAAAACTCTAGACTAAACTTTCAAAAACTTTCAAAAACAACCACTGGTGTTTTATCAGCACATTCTTCTTAATCATCAAAATTTGAAGTGATTAATCGCTCGAGCGATTCACTCGATTATTAAAATCGCTCGAGTATCAAGTACTCGATTATTAAAGTGGTCGGTTTTTCCCCAACACTAATTTGTGTTGATGAAAAGAATGCGGATAAGATTTTCCTGGTTATTGATCCACGTTTAATTTATACTTTGTTTTTTTTTTAATTGTCGAATTGAATATTAGTAACCTAAACTAAAACAACAACCCTTAATAAAACGTAGAGATTATGAATTTCATTAGAATCATGTTATTTTATGGTTTATTTATGATATTTCGTCAGTTAAATTAGAATTAAATATTCATATCGCCCTTAATATTCTTCCGCCGGCATCAATGCTTAGTTGTCTATCGCTGTGATGATTTAGCAGTTGGATGTCAATACGCTGACCCAGATTAACGTTGCACAAATTGACTTTGTACTGTTCTTCTATTTTATCTAAAGAGGTAAACAAATTTCAGTATCACGGGAATAATCTTTTTTAAAAATTTTAAATTATTATGGAGCAATTAACGTTATTTTAGCTTAACATTTTGTAGGGTCTACTAAGAAATTTTGCGCGAGGGAGAAATTTTGTAAGGGTCGTAACTGACCTTTTTTTTATGATCAAACACAAGCACTATAGGAAAAATCCTTTCGGGCACTCTGGGAGTGGTGCGTGTGCGCAAAAAGCGATTCACGTTGGTTTTGAATCGTTGGAGGTTATATTCGTTGGGAAAAACGACCTCGGTAAGGTTTTGCATTAGGATGAAGTCCTCCAGATGAAAAAATTCTTAAATAATGAAGTTCGAGGAGTACTAAGCTTAACCACCTATGGACGGGCGGCAGTGGTTCGTCGTGTATTTCTGCTATTCGCCGCTCTGGATGGAATTAAGAGGGCAAGGTCAGCCGAGCACTTTCCATGAAAATATCTGTAAAAGAGAGTCAAATCCTCAACCTGTCTTCGATGTTCTAGGCTGTCGAGGTTCTTCGTCAACTCGTGGCCTTCAATCAGACGAATGGCTTTCGATGGAATCCAGTAGCCGAAGAGTATGTTTGGGTGCAGAGCTCCAGACATGAGAGCAGTACTCTAGTGTTGGTCGAATTTGGCCTTTGTATAGTGTCAAAAGTTGTTGAGGTGTGTACAACTTTCTGGTTCGGAAGAGTACACCATGTTTCTGAGAAGCTATCTTGGCGATTGACCTGGAAATATTGTCAAATGCTTCTTGCGAATCAAGTTTTATTAAAAAGCGAACAGTCACCCCTTAAACGCCGCCGCTGTATGCATCAACAAAACGACAATTGCAAGACAAAATGAGCCACCTAATGATTAGCCCGGTACTGGGCCGGATTTAGGATAATGTGGGCCCCCAGGCTGAACTTGTGGCGAAGAAAATTTACGTTTACGACATTCCTATACAGTTTTTCGAATTTGATGAATTCATGAGATGCTAAAAATTAAAAGAACTCAACATCATTAAGGCAAATTAACTCCTTAATGGTATTCAACATCATTTAATTAATGTTGCTATATGAACAACTATATTATTTATACAAAATACAAAGGTGCGATTCAAATCTATGTCGTTTCTAAACATTTTTGACCTGGACGGTGGTCGCGCGAGCCCTTTGTGGCGCGGGCCCATAGGCTGCACCCCATCCGGCCCTGGCAGCGTACTTTCCGTGGGAACCCAAGATAGGCACAGGTCACAAACAGTAAAATGCAAATGAGCTCGGTACCTCCGACCGATTAATGCCTAATATTAATCATAATGCCCTTTATATACATTGAAAAGGTACCCAACACAAGGCAAGGCGGCATACAATTACTTCCAGATGTTACTGTTTAGGATGGCACCTTGGAAACGAACCAATGTCGACCTACCCGGGGCCAGATTGTATGGTAGGTTTGCCTTCGTCTTTCGTCGGTGGCTAGACGAGGATGGAATATAATACGAGGTGGATTTAGAGCGAATTGACCTAAGAAGCTTTACCTCTGCAATGTAAAATTTATAGAATTTCCGTGTTGTAAAACATTTGGGAATTTTGGTGGTTTGTTTAAACGGGTCGGTGGGGAATTAGGCAATAAAATGAGATGAATAATTTCCTTAATAATTGAAATTAAGATTTACCATATTTTTTCAATTTCTCCCTTTTCCAATTTTTCCATTTTCCAATCCTTCAAGGAAAAAACGAGAGTTCTTTTCAATTTTTCCAATGCCCGAGTGAATAGTAGATTGTTCTAAGTAAAGAGAAGTGATAGATTTCCATTGAGCGGAAATATCTATTTCCACGAGATAGAAATCTAACTTCTCTTACGCGTTGAATACGCTGTTTTTTCACTATTTTATTTACAACCATAATGTATATTATTTTTTAGTGACTATGTGCAAAATTAACAAAGTAAAACTTCTGTATAAGATTATATTATTATAAGTTCAATTATCAATTCAATTTCTAAGTTAAATCTAAAAGGTAATATCAAATTGTTTGCGGATGATACTATACAATTTTATATTTTGACGAATCTTTTTCCAATATTCAAACTGATATTACTATAATGATTTGAAAATTATACTTTCATGGCTGCAATCCTATAAGCTTTTTTTAAACTTTAAAAAGTCATCTTTCACGTTTATTTCTAAATGTGCAATTGGGAACAATATTTCACCAATAATTTTTAATGGAAACGAAATTAAGTATGCAAAATCCGTAAAGTTTTTAGGCTTATATATATACAGGGTGTCCGGGAACATGTGGGAAATCTCCCGGATATGAAGAAAACACGTGAAAAGAATACTATAGGTTCATATAAACTTCTTTCGTATCGGCCTCCTCTTCGGAGATATGGGCTCCCAAAGAACACCAATGGAATCAAGTTTTTTACACATAATTATTGAACCACCTGGTATATTTCAATTATTTTTTAATATGATGTATACCAGGTAAGACCCGTCAAATTACTACCCAAGAAACTGTTGTGAATTACTCACAGCTGCAGGGACGGACTAGCTGTAACACTCATGGGCCCATTTTTTTTACGCCCTGTATGATGAGAACTTTGGACAATGTTTTTTACATACCTTTAACTATTGGCTAAAAATTAAGTACTCTTCATTCATGTCGCTAATCCTAACCGTTTTCGAGGAAACGTCATTTTATTTGCACTGATCCCCCTATCTTCTCACGGGTTAAATATGAAAAAGCGGAATTTTGACGTTCATCATTTCATAGGAACAAAGATGGATTTCTTACCGAGATACGCCAAATACATGATGTAATTAAAATGACGTTTTCTCGAAAACGGTTAGGATTAGCGACTTGAATGAAGAGTACTTAATTTTTAGTCAATAGTTAAAGGTATGTAAAAAACATTGTCCAAAGTTCTCATCATACAGGGCGTAAAAAAAATGGGCCCATGAGTGTTACAGCTAGTCCGTCCCTGCAGCTGTGAGTAATTCACAACAGTTTCTTGGGTAGCAATTTGACGGGTCTTACCTGGTATACATCATATTAAAAAATAATTGAAATATACCAGGTGGTTCAATAATTATGTGTAAAAAACTTGATTCCATTGGTGCTCTTTGGGAGCCCATATCTCCGAAGAGGAGGCCGATACGAAAGAAGTTTATATGAACCTATAGTATTCTTTTCACGTGTTTTCTTCATATCCGGGAGATTTCCCACATGTCCCCGGACACCCTGTATATACATCAAACAATTTTCATTTAAGTAATAAAACCATATCAACAAGATATAATGTTTTATTTATTATTCATTAGTTTATTCAAAATTTCAATATTTAAAAAGACTACAAAACAAATTTATAAAATGTATAAACTATATTTTTTGGAACCGACAACAAATTTATATAAACCAAGAGGATATCTAGATCTGAATAGTTTATATAAATTAAAAATCAGTATACTAATCATGCAATTAATAATCATAATAAAAATTCTTGTATAAAATTTGTCAAATCAACTGATATACACAATCATAATACCAGAAATATTGACCATTTCAAAAAAAATCAAATTAAAAGTAGCATAGGGATGAAATCTACTTTATGTGATGGAATAAATATTTATAATACGTTACCTAAAGTATTAAAAAAAATTCTTAATTTAAAATTATTTAAAAGAAAATGCAAAGAAATATTTTCTGGAAAATATCATACAAATTACCATTTATAATAATTTTTATTTTTAATTTTTATATTGACTAATTACTTATTTATGTTCTATGTTATAATATTCCCTGTAATGGACTAAAATAGCTCGTTGGGAATTAAATAAACATTATTATTATTAAAAAAATAAGGTATGCTCTTTTCTATTAGAAATACGAAAAAAACCGTTCCGTCAAATCGTTCTCTAGTCGTGACTTCCCTTATAAGATTTATTAGAACACCTTTTATTTTATCGTATTAGCTATCGATTTACACTTTTCTTGTGATATATTTTTGTTTTAAAAGCCGTATAGAGTCGGGAATTTTTGTTGCGCCAGCAATGGCAATTATAATTGCAAGGATTCATGCGCAGTACACCGTTTTCCGTATTACAGTCGGAAATTCTTCTCTTCTGACAATTAAAATGAAACGGATTCATGCGCAGTACACCATTACCTCTCATTACCAGAAATGGGGCACGCGCCATTTTAATTGCCATTGCCGGCTCAATTGGGTAGAGATGGATTATTCTGTTATTTTTAAATGTTTATTATTTGGTCGAAGCAGGTATGAACAGCTAATGGCTATTTAAACTAACTGGTACTTAAATTAGCAGTTTACATTCTTTATTAAACTTATGGACTGCTAATTCAGCAGTAGCTGCTTTAACTGGTAATCAAAACGAACAGGTTTGCCCATCTCTAATTCTGGGGGTATTTTAGGGATTTCGACAGTACCAACTGCTGTTTTGACCGTTGACAATGCTCCAACTGATCGAGAACGGTTTACTGCGCATGAATCCGTGCAATTATAATTGCCGGCGCAAGAGAAAAAATTGCCGACTCTAATACGGCCTTAATAGAATATATATTTAGGTTCTATAGAAGATTTTTTAAACATCAATAGAACATGCATTATACAACGCTTTCGCTGTAGAACTTGGTGATTGTTTTCTAAATGCTCTTACACAACTTCTATATAGCAAATCTGATGAAAAAGGGATATTGAGACATTGAATAGAGAATGATTTTTCTCTAACAAAGAGGAGACGCTTCGCAGGTTGCAACTAATTCATCAATTCGCAACGCCTCCATGTTGATTCATGCACCTTGACTTTAAAATAACACACAGACACACCGGGGGTGTTAAAAATCACACAAAAAAAAAACCGACTAATCCCTGGTAGCTGTGCCGTATCGCGTACAGTCGTACGACTTCCTTCCATTTTATTCACCCTATCACGTTTTACTTTCCTGTAACCTCTATAGGAATCCGGACGGTTCGGCAACCTATACAACGGCGAGGACGGATCACATACGATCATGCTAGGAAGATATATAAGCCTTCAAAAATATCTTTGTTAAATATACATCGTGTCCAAGATAAGGAGGGCCAGTGCAGGGATCTCGGAAACCGTAAGAGATACGAAGTCGGTTAAATGGAGGTAAAGTTGCGCATTTACGTGTCTAATAATATGCCGTTCAGAAAGTTTTAAAATTCCGAGTAGTTCCGGAGATATCCGGAAAAAACTCAAATTCTGAAAACTAGTTTTATTTTTTTCGAAATCTAAAGTAAATTGCACTTTTGCATTGCCACTTTTTCCGCTCTATATAATAGCGTTAATTGTTTTGCAATCCGACGCGTCGTCTTCGAAGGGCCATTATCAACTTTCTTTTTTTAAATACGGTCCTGTTTTCCTGATATTGAAATTGAGAGCTTTTTTTCTTCCGAATGCAACGATGTATGACACATTGTGGTTTAATGACGTTTCAAGGGTTTTTTGAACAACATCAGGATATTTTGGGATACGGTACTGTATTTCTCCTAATTTTATAAACAATATCTCATACGTAAGCTCTAAATGTTGGACTAGTTCAATAAATAACAAATAATTTAATATAAATCACAAATAAATCCCGAATCAACAGAAGATTGCAATAATGTTTCTGTATTTTGTTCACTTATTTCTGGTTTACTATTAAATTAGTTGTTATTTATTGAACTAGTCCAACATAAGTATAAATTTAGGGCTTACTTATGAGATATTATTTATAAAATTAGGAGAAATACAGGACCGTAGCACAAAATCTCCTGATGTTGTTCAAAAAACCCTCGAAACGTCATTAAACCACAATGTGTCATACATCGTTGCATTCGGGAGAAAAAAAGCTCTTAACTTAACAGGAAAATAGGACCGTATTTAAAAAAAATAATGTTGATATTGGCCCTTCGAAGACGACTCGTCGGATTACAAAACAATTAACGCTGTTAGATAGAGCGGAAAAAGTGGCAATGCAAAAGTGCAATTTACTTTAGAATTCGATCTAAAAAAATCCAGGAAAAAAATAAAACGATTTTTCAGAATTTTGGGTTTTTCTGGATATCTCCGGAACTACTCGGAATTTTAAAACATTCTAAACGGCATATTATTAGGCACGTAAATGCGCAACTTTACCTCCATTTAAGTTTGATATTTTATAACTTTTTTATGCGATTTTCAGTTATCTTGGACACGGTGTATTTAAAATCGTTTAATTTATATACCATATGATTTCAGATATTTTCTTTTTGCGTGTCGGTTCCTTCACGAGAGAAAAAAAATAAGGAATCAAAGGACCACGTCCTTTCCCCTTTATAGCTTACTGATTATAGTTAGGTTGCTGCATTGAATTCTTTCACGCATTGGCTGTAGTAAAATCAAACACCCCCATTGTCGTACCTTTTATGCCTCTAAAAATAACAAACTTCTAAAGTCACTCGCTCACAGCTATATAGAATTTCTCTTTAGAGAAGATGCTATTTATTTCCCTATCGAAATTCGGTGTTTTCATAGTCCACTTGAAATTCATGAATATGTCCATTTAAAGGACTTTAGCCCAGCCCTCAAATTTTCGACTTTAAGTTTCAACATGACTTTATAAAACAGGGTTATATTCAGTTATATTAGCCCATAAATACTTACAGAAATACACAAAAGTACGATGAAATAGCTCTGAAAAGAACTGTTTTTAGAATTAAATTCAAATTGAGACATAGCAACTATGAGTTAACAGCTGGCAAATATTTAATGGCTACAAATCAATATTCAACAACAATTATTGTAACTATTGTCTTTGTCGTTATTGCATTCAAAACGTATTGCGGAACTCCGCAACTATTAAGGTTTTATTCACTTTTAAGGCTGTAATAAATAAAGATGGAGACTGTTAAGTCACGATGGCTCTTGATCCATTGGTTTGTGACGCACGTGTAAAGATATGTCCAGACTTTATAAGAATATAATTATGTAGAAATTGGTTGATTGAGCTTCTCTGGCTTAAAACGAAGCATCTGCGTGGGCCCATTGCAGTGGCAGTGGTGCTTCCACAGAAGCACATGCGCACGTGCATCCCCAAAACAAAACGATTAAAAAATATTAATTTATATTCATTGAATATTATTTATCGTATAAAGTCCGACCCTAACTAATATTTTATCGTACCGTCAATTATCGTATAAAGTCCAACCCTCCCTAATATCTTATCGTACCGTCAACGAAACTGTAGATTATAGGCTCTCGATCCGGCAACCGTGTCTCGGTCAAGGTAATTGACGATTATGACGAGACTTGCTCAAGTGTGCGATTAAGTAGGCGGGGCATAATGCAGTTTCTCTGTAGTAACAGGTGGCGGGAGACAGCGGGGCTATGGCGATTTAACATGGGAAAGGCGCATAATTTTAGTGTGCGCCGCGCCGTTGTCTGTTCGTGCATCTAGTTAGAAAATCGAGCGTGTATGTTTTAACATTTTAATATTATATATTTATTAAGTTAAAATGAATAGTTTGACGGTGGACTATTTAAAATATAACTTTACCTCTTTGAGTTTGGAGCAAAAAATTGAAGTGAAGAAAGCGGGAAGACCTAAACCCGAAATTAATTAACGCAGACCACAAAGGGTAAATTTAGGGACTTTATTAGAAAGTTTAAAAATGAAATATATGAAAAAAAAATTATGGAGGGTATTCCAAACTTTAATGAGGCTGTTTTGATCAATTTTCTACAATTAAGAACCGAAGAACGGACTTTACGTTTAAGCACACTAAGAAAACCTTTCTTATTTTCCTTGTGTAAAATTAAAAAATAAATAAAAATATGTTTTTTTTACATGTGCCCCGAAAGTGCCTCTTTTCATGCATGTTCACTTCACCGAAAGTGGCGTTTTCCAAGCGAGCGGGCGGGAAAGTATCGAAGCGGGCGGGAAATATCTTTCCCGAGTCACCATGTGCTCATAAATAAATAACACCAGAATTGTCGGTGCGGGATTTGAATCCGCGACCCTCAGATCGCCAGGCGGACACTCTCCCCACCGAGCCGTACTACAAGCGATAATAAATAGCGGATTATATAGTATAAATTAAATTGGCAGTTAATTTTTCAAAGATGTTTTAGAAAAATGTGTGAAGAATTTCTTTATTTATATGGCCTCAAAGACTCGGGCACTTGTAAAAAAATAAATAAAACCAGAGATGCCTAGTGCGGGATTTGAACCCGCGACTCTCAGATCACAAGGCGTACGCTATACCACTAGGCCACCGAGCCTATTTGTCAAAAATAATAAATAGATATTTACATTCTCCAGGCGCGAGTGTTTTCATGTCATGTAGACAGGAAAACTGTCTGAAGAATTTCTTTATTTATTTGGCATCAAAGCTTCGGAGCACTTGTAAAAAAAATACGGACTCGTGCGTAAAAGCCTCTTTTCGCCCTTTGATACGTAATGTACTATTACCTAACGCATTTTCTAATTACTTTTTTTCTTTCTATATTTAAAACGCCCAGAAATTGTTTGGTCGTTACACAAAAATAAAATTTTAAAAATAATTTCACCATACTTGTGAACCTTGTGAATCATAGGCCACGAGCCGCCACTGGCCCATTGTCTTATTTTTAGGTAATCATCACACGATGGCACATGTTTTTTGAAACACCCTCTATATCTATAATATATTTTCATTACTCTGTCCGTAAAGCCCGATATGGCACTGTTTTATTTAGAAAAAGGTAGTGCGTAGATTACCGTCCGCCATGTAATTAAAACGACAAGGCAGTTAGCGATTTCTTTTTGTTGATTCGCGATGCAGTGTAAAGTCTCTCGTCGGTTTTTGTTCCTTTCGCGGAACCACGTAATGCGCCACCTCGCCTGTAAAACGATATTATTGTTTCTTTGAAAAATGAATAACGAAACGACTGGTTTTGCTTCGACTTTTGTCGGGAGAGGATGCCAGGTGAAAGGATTTTTTTTTTCATAAGTCGCATAGCTGGAAACGTAGAAATACGTGTGCAGCAGAAGGCAATCCGTTCGCACTTATTGAATTTTCACGCGAAAAATACAGGGTTTCGAGATATTAAAGAAAACGTACCTCCAACACTAGTTTCGTCCATAGTCGAAGGAACTACCACACTACTAACTTTTCAATAATAAAAAGACTTTTATCATAAAATTTCGCACTCGAAAGCAACAAAAGACTGATCCACTTCCTATAAGTTAATAAGTATCACCCAGATGGTGAAATCACCCACTCCGGTGGCGAAAAACACGATCGTTAGAAAAAAAAATGGATCATTTCTTCCCATGGCCATCGAAAATTGCTGATTGTGCAGACCTTGTACATGTTTTAATTAATGCTTTTTTGTTTTATAAACAGTTCGGGCGATCGGGTGACTAAACGTGTATTTTTGAATCAGCGTGTCCATGGGCGATCAAATCATATGTTTTAACGATATATAGGGCGATGCTTTTAACAAGGCATAGAAATATGACCGATTGTTACAGGAGCTACACGTCGTTGGTGTAACAATTGTTACAAATTCCTTGACGAAAACGAAGTCGCATGGTCCTCTGTAGTACCTACGAATTATTGCTTAAGTGGCGAGGGAATTGGTAGTGCTGCCTGGAGCAGTCAGAAAGACAACCTCTAAACAAAGCAGAACGCAGAGCCAGAATAAGAATATTTTTTTTATATGATCAAACACAAGCACTATAGGAAAAATCCTTTAGAGCACTCTGTGAGAGGTTATATTCGTTGGGAAAAACGACCTCGGGAAGGTCGTTCCATAAGGATGAAGTCCTCCAGATGAAAGAATTCTTAAATAATGAAGTTCGAGGAGTACTAAGCTTAACCACATGGGTGGATGTATGGATAGTTCGGAAGAGTACACCAAGTTTCTGAGAAGCTATCTTGGCGATTGCCACAACGTGGTTATGCCAAGACATATTTTCTCCCAGATTGATGCCCAGCAAATTAACAGATGAAGCCAGGGGATTGCGTGTCCGTCCATGACTATATCCGGTTCTGTGATGTTAACCTTTTTAGAGGAAACTGCAGCCTGGGTTTTTTAGCGTTAAATTCGACTTGGTCACTGTCACCCCCAAGCCAAAATTTCTGCCAAGTCTTTATTGAGGCGTGATACTTCATGCTGTCTGCGAAGATGTGTGTCGGCAGTCGATGTTTGTGCATTCAAAAAGAAAGATGAGATAAGTGTGCTATCATCAGCAAAACTAAATATCGGATTTTTCGTTTCCACTAGAAGGTCGTTAATGTAGATAGAGTAAGAAAAGAGTGGGAGACAATATGGACCCTTGAGGAACACCGGTATTGATGGTGAAGGTGTCCGAGAGAAATCCGTCAATCGCCACTTGCACAGAGCGGTCCTTAAGAAAGCTAGAGAACCATGCATAGAATGGACTGAGCATACCATAAGATCGCAGTTTACTTAGAAGACAGAGTCATGCCAAACACGATCAAAGGCTTTAGAAATATCCAGTGTAACAGCCTGAGACTCCCCATGATGTTCGATTGCGTTGTTTCAAAGATGGGCGACATAGGCTAGAAGATCTCCAGTTGATCTGGACTTCCGAAAGCCATATTGATGATCGCTGATAATGTTGAAGCCTTCCAGGTACTTTAGAAGATGTTGGTTAATAGCTTTCTCCATTACTTTTGATATAACTGAAAGCAATGCGACTGGTCGATAGTTGCTAGGCAGGGTTATTTTACCTTTCTTTGGTATAGGCTGGACTCGCGCCGTCTTCCAGCATGATGGAAATGTTTGTAGGATAAGTTAAAAAGTCTACAAAATACTGGTGTTAGTTCATCGGCGCATCTCTTGAGAATTAGAACAGGAATTTCGTCTGGACCAGAAGCTTTCTTGACGTCGAGCCCTTTCAGGATTCGTTTGACGGGACGCTGACGGAATAAGTTTGCTTTGTCTCCGGCTGTGGACGCTATTGTAGCAACCAAGAATACTTAGTAGCTTAAGTTAAGAAGTCACTGTTCACAGAGCAGCAACCAGTTAGAAACTCTGCGCAGAACGAGACCGGTTAGAAATTTATCTTTGCGAACCAACTTAATAATAATTGTAGATGGCACATTGGGGTTGTTTGCTCTGAATGAGCGAAACATGCTAATAAAGATTCAAACATCAAAAAGGGGTACACCGTTTACAACCTTAGATTATACAATTTTTACTGTTTGTTCGCGTTTTAGAAGTCGACCCGCCATTTGAGATCGTGAGAGAATGTGGATTTTCTCTCATTTTCAAAATGTTATGTTTTATAACATTAGATCATGAATCGGGTTGACGAGGAATCAGTCGGTCAATTTAGGTTGTTGGCGTTTGCTCTGTTATTTCTCTTCTCGTCTGTAGTTTTGTCATTTGGGTTTGTTCGCTGTCGACTGATCAACAAATTTTCGAGGTTAGGATAGGCCAAATCTTTCCGAGTTGTTGGTCGACAGACGTCAAGACAAGATAACGATCACTGGTCAGTGAATATGGTGCATCAGGTCATTTTATAAAGAAAAGTTCATATGAACATAGGTCCGCAACGGCTTAAATTTTTTGCTACAGGATGTTGAATTTTTATTTTTTATATGGTTATTTTTTAATATCTCCGAAAGTACTTGAGATGTTATTTTCAATTTTGGTATGTGTTAATAGGATATAGAACCACAAATTTTAGTTAGGAAAGTTATTCAATTGTTCCACCAGTGGCGTCCCTGTAAACATGTCCTCTGATATTTTTTATAAAAAAGATTGTACGCCACTGACACTTTTTCCATGTGGATATTTTTCTGATTAGCCCGGTCAATTCTACATGAAAATGGTCTCTTGAGTTTTTCTCGGCACCGGAGACCGTTTTCGAAGCCGCGATCGTCTTCAGCGACCTCGAAAACGCTCGGTCACACCTTCACTCTTTCCTGATAAAAAAACAATTTCTCGCTTCTGTTGCATTACCGTCTGCGAGACCATATACGAAATGCATTACCGCCATTTCCGCATTCGTATAATTCACCATATTCGAATAAAAACAGCCAAAAAATAAAATAAATTCGGTGAAACACTAAAAATCGAACAAATAATACTTATGAGATAGTGATGGAACAAACACCAACAACTTACTTTATGTCAACAAGTATTGTTTGGAAAATGATGTTTGTAAGAACGTCATTTATTTTTTCAGGAGAACTTGATGTATGTGTTCAAAAATTATTCGTCAATACTGCTAAATGAAGCAATTTTAATTTAATTGTCTTAATCAAGAACGGCGCGTCTGACGAGAGAAGCTCAAGAGACCGTTTTCATGTAGAATTGACCAAGCTAATCATAAAAAATATCCACATGGAAAAATGTCAGTGACGTATCACCCTTTTTGTAAAAAATATCAGAGGACATGTTTGCAGGGACGCCACCGGTGGGACAACTTTTCTAACTAAAATTTGTGGTTCTATATCCTATTAACACATGCCAAAATTGAAAATAATATCTAAAGTACTTTCGGAGATATTAAAAAATAACCATTTAAATGATAAAAATTCAACACACTGTAGCAAAAAATTTAAGCCGTTGCGGGCATATGTTCATATGAGCTTTTCTTTATAAAATGACCTAAGGAATCACACCATGAATTATTAGCACGTCATTAAGGAACACCCTGTATATGGCTTAATTTTCTAGTCCTAGTCGAATAAGTGTACTCCTTTTATTATGCAACGTTGAACGCTTTCCGATCTATTCCCTTCACAGTCCAATATAAATTCAAACAGACATGTATATATTTCAGGTTTCGGGGGTTAGATTTTATGTTTGTTCCTGCGAGCGGGCACCCTTTTGAATGTTCCAAACGCACGTGCTTGCCTTTATTTTTGGATTTGTGCTTATGTTTTCTTTCAAAATGGTTGAATACGCTGTTAAATCTCTTTAATTCTATATATCCGAAAGGGTACACGAAGATACGCGGCAACTTTCATTCTGAAAATATGGTGCACGTGTCGGACAATATCTAAAATTGAAACGACGTTATTAACAGCGCATATTCCGCGACACTTACCGCGCGAGTTCGACCGTCACTTGACCCTGTATACAGACATATCGCGCAAGGCTTATTTTTACTTTAAACAACCTGAGTCGGTGTTTGTTTATTTTATTTGCTCAGCATTAACTTCAATTACACAGACTATTTACACTGGTATTTTCTTGTTACGTTACACCTTCAATCTCTGTGGTGATGTTGTTATTTTTCTTACACTCTTTCTGTTATCTTTAGGATGAAAATCTGTGTCTAGAAAAGGTCTAGGTCTTTTTGGTTAGCGTGACAAAGGAATGGATTTGTTGTTGTTGTTGGCGACGGAACGGGTGTCTGTTTTATCCATCGATGGGTTCTAGTGTTGGCCAAAAATATATACAGGGTGCCCATTAAAATCTTCTCACCGTTAATAATGCCGCTTCCAGTAAATAATATTACGAATCGGAAAGCCACGTCCCCTCGTATTGTGAATTGGAACGCTTTTAAAGAATATTTGCTGCCGTTGTGGTTTAATATTCCCCCCGGAGAGTTAGATGTTACCCTTAAAATCTTAAATGGAAAGGGACGTCAAGTGGAACATGATTGGGAAGAAAGAAATAGAGTAAATGAAGCTCAGATTCGACCAATAACTAAAGTACTGTCCTCATGTCTGGAGCTCTGCACCCAAACATACTCTTCGGCTACTGGATTCCATCGAAAGGAGGGCCATTCGTCTGATTGAAGGCCACGAGTTGACGAAGAACCTCGACAGCCTAGAACATCGATGACAGGTTGGGGATTTGACATTTACTTTTACAGATATTTTCATGGAAAGTGCTCGGCTAACCTAGCCCTTTTAATTCCGCCCAGAGCGGCGAATAGCAGAAATACGCGACGAACCACTGCCGCCCGTCCATATGTGGTTAAGCTTAGTACTCCTCGAACTTCATTATTTAAAAGTTCTTTCATCTGGAGGACTTCATCCTTATCGAACGACCTTCCCGAGGTCGTTTTTCCCAACGAATATAACCTCCAACGATTCAAAACCAACGTACTACTCCCGGAGTGCCCTAAAGGATTTTTCCTATAGTGCTTGTATTTGATGATTAAAAAAAAAAGACTACATAGATATAAATAACTCAAGAACCACAAAAAATCGAATTAATTGTTTCTTCCGCGTACAATTCGATTTTTCGACGTATGTATGACGCAATGAGTTTTTTGTCCACCAATTAATAAGTTAATAATTAAAAAAGTAATATATTTAGGAATATTTTTGATCATCCCGTATACCAAACAATGAATGATTTTTGAATAATGTTAATAATTTTTTATTGTTATTATTTTGCGGATTATAACTGAAACGTTTATTATGTTGTTATGACATTCGAGTATAAAATACTACTGTTAAATTGTTTTTTTAAATCCTAGTCCCAGCGATGTCAGCACCTTTAAAAACACGCAAAGATCGCTGTTTAGTTTCTCCGAAATTAAATCATCTCTGCAGGTGTATTTGTAAATTACATTGTGACATTTTAATACAATATTATGTTGTGTGCTCTACTTACTAATCTACACATCATATCAGTGGAGGCTCGTGTGAAACCCCATTTGAGATTTTAAGGGCAACTCTCCCTCTCCGAGGGGGCTACAACACGAATATGCTTTAAAAGACGTTGCCGGTGGGTTTTTACCGTACGGCTACTTTCGGGTACTTCATCGCGTTTCGGCCGTCACGGCCACATCATCAGCACAGGGTATCTGTAACACTGAGCAGCCACGGGAAAATATCTATCAGGATTGAATTGTCTAGCTAATAAAAATGCGTCCTATATTGTTTGAATACCAAATTTCAGTTCTCTCTCTTCTAAGATTGTGATCTCTCGACTTGGGCGAATATTATAGGTACAGTGATACCTCGAGATACGAGTTTAATTCGTTCCATTACCTTGCATTGAAATTCCATTAATCCGCTCCAGCCCCAAAAATGCTACCCCCAATTGTTTTTGTTACGTGTTTTTGAATAAGAAAAATGTATTTATAAATGACAAATATTGTATGAAAACATAATAAATTACACACAAAAATGCATTTACCAATGTCGTGGGTTACAAAATTGGAGCTACCTCAACCCACCTCTCTATGTTGTTCTAACTGAGCCTACGAATTATCGCAAATTATTTAAAAACGATACAGTAATTCAGGTTCTTTTGGTTGGCCTCAACCCAGAAAGAGATTTTTTATCAACATTTTAAACATATTTGGGATCACCACAATTCCTCATCTTGTAACTATTTTATGAGTTACCGGAACTCAGTTTCTGGGTTGGGAAATCTTACTGATTGATTATAAAGTGTCGTTTTAACCCGGACGTGCATTATTTTAACTCATTACCATGTGCAAATTATTTTGAGTTGGAATAATTCAGGAAACGCACTCCAAAACCCCATATCGAGGGTAAAACCGCAGGATCGTAAGGTCACGGAAAGTTCCGAATTCGTGCTCGTGCAGATTTGGCGCGGTTTATTCCATTGTTATTCGTCAATTCTCCTTCGATCGCGCGTATAGACACCTGTTGGCCGTTGCGCCGTTTGCGGGATTTTTCATTTTTCCATCTTTGTTCTCTGTTCGTGAAAATTTGTGTTTTGCATAATTTTGGTCAGTTGGCGTAAAATGGAGGGACAGGAGGGAGATGCATACAAATTGTTATTATTGGAATGGAGCCTTATTATTTATAAGCAATCGTCATCACTTCGTCCGCATGGTTTCTTAGCCGTAGTATGCTCTCCTGTCTATAATTCATTTGATTCTTTTTTTTTTAAATATACAACAAAAATGTCCATTGAGGACCACAATATGCAGGCGTTAAATCAAAGAAATAGTTTGAGTTCCGATAGTCCACAATTTAGGTTACTGGTAGTCCAAAATTTGGAGTCTGGTAGCCCAAAGAGTGAGTTATTCCAACCACCATCGTAAGCTAGAACAACTTAAATGTCAAGTTTTGATAGCTCGAATCATGAATTAATCTAGCCCGACTAGTAACGCATCACAATTCACATACTGGTAGCTATGGTAGCCTATCAATAATTTAAGACAGTGGGGCGTGCGCTATTCCAACGCATAAAATAACCCATCTTCTGTGCTATCATAACTTATGAATAGTGAGTTGATGCAATTTCTTCGATTTGGTTGCCGTAATTCAGAGGTCTGGTCTGTCCCCTATTAGCAACACGCTTCGGTCTAGGACAACTCATAGTTGAGTTATAGCAACTCGTGGTGTACTGTATGCTTAATTTTAGTCACTGCTTTTCTCTTTACTGGTCTTTGCCTTTTTCGCCGGATTCAAAAAAAAACTGTCCAAGGAGGTTTGTTTCTTCCTCCCTTTCAGAATGCTCCGGAAATGAGTGAGGCAAGTGTCATTAAATAGCTCCCATGCACGACCAGTTGCAACTTTTTCGAGGTGTTTCTTTTCCACGAACTGTGAAATTCTCTTCCACATTCCCAAGATCTATTTTATCCCACTAGTAGAGATCGAGTCCCAGCTGACCGTTCCTCGTATCTCAAATGTCGCTCGTATCTCAAAACAAAACTTCGCTCGCTCGACAGCTCGTATCTCAAATAACTCGTATGTTAGGGCACTCGTATCTCGAGGTACCACTGTACTAGTGTAAATAAAAATATTTTAACGGGTTAATCAAACGTTCTTGACGATGACGATTCATCCTATAAAAATTTCAGAACAGAACCGTAAAGAAAAACAAAAGTACACAAAAACAAACACAATAGGTAATCATAATAATTGGAAAGCCAATACGTCATAAATAAAAGTTTGACATTGACCCGAAATCGTAAAATTGTTTATTTTTTAATTTAATAAACATCAATTAAGCGAATTCTATTATTGACACTTTTAATCTGCTGGACGTAGACTTAGATTTACGAGCAACTAATACAGAAAAAATTCTGCCACGCCTTTTGTGAAAAGGATGTTGTTGCACGGGTGTGGTTAAGAAAGGACCCGTCACATTTTAAACGAAATTACTATTCCGTGAAGGCACTTAGACGAACAAGCAATGAAATACAGCTGTTTACATTTGGGAGTCACTAATGTCACAATATACAGTAGAGGCGACAAGAGAACCATATTGCCCGCCATGCTGAAGCAGGACCAGCTTCGAGAAAGCCCCCCCCCCCCCTCCACGCTTTTGCTTTGCTAATTTCCAATGGTCAGTAGTTTGACGCGTGGCAAAATCTGGCGGTAACTGACAATATAAGAATTTACAGCGCCATGACGTGGTGCACTGAGCGAAATCTCGAGTTGATATAACTCAAATATGAGTTGTCCTAGACCGAAGCGTGTTGCTAATAGGGGACAGCCCAGACCTCTGAATTACGGCAACCAAATCGAAGAAATTAAATCAACTCACTATTCATAAGTTATGATAGCACAGAAGTTATTTATGCGTTGGAATAGCTCACGCCCCACCGTCTTAAATTATTGATAGGCTATCGTAGCTACCAGTATGTGAATTGTGATGCGTTACTAGTCGGGCTAGATTAATTCATAATTCGAGTTATCAAAACTTGACATTTAAGTTGTTCTAGCTTACGATGGTGGCTGGAATAACTCACTCTTTGGGCTACCAGACTCCAAATTTTGGACTACCAGTACCTAAATAATTGTGGACTATCGGAACTCAAAATATTTCTTTGATTTAACGCCTGCATATTGTGGACTTCAATTGCCTTTTGTTTTTTCAAGATATGACATTTTTGTTGTATAAAATAATCAAATGAATTATAGACAGGAGAGCATACTACGGCTAAGAAACCATGCGGACGAAGTGATGACGATTGCTTATAAATAATAAGGCTCCATTCCAATAATAACAATTTGTATGCATCTCCCTCCTGTCCCTCCATTTTACGGCAACTGACCAAAATTATGCAAAACACAAATTTTCACGCACAGAGAACAAAGATGAAAAATCCAGCAAACGGCGCAACTGCCAACAGGTGTCTATACGCGCGATCGAAGGAGAATTGACGAATAACAATGGAATGAATCGCGCTAAACCTGCACGAGCATGAATTCGGAACTTTCCGTGACCTTACGATCTTGCGATTTACCCTCGATACGGGGTTTTGGAGCACGTTTCCCGAATTATTCCAACTCAAAATAATTTACACATGGTAATGAGTTAAAATAATGCACGTCCGGGTTAAAACGACACTTTATAATCAATTAGTCAGTGTTCCCAACCCAGAAGCTGACTTCAGGCAACTCATAAAATAGTTACAAGATGAGGAATTGTGGTGATCTCAAATATGTTTAAAATGTTGATAAGAAATCTCTCTCTGGGTTGAGGCGAACCAAAAGAACCTGAATTACTGTAGCGTTTTTAAATAATTCGTAGGCTCAGTTAGAACAACATAGAGAGGTGGGTTGAGGTGGCTCCAATTTTGTAACCCACGACATCGGTAAATGCATTTTTGTCAGTGTAGTAATACCTAATTTCCTTGCTTTTCACTCTTTTTCCAAATTATTTCACAAATAATATAACATTCTCAACGTACTTATGTGCTTCGTAAAAGGCAAGAACGAAAAGGTCACGACAGAAATACCACCAGACTTGACCCCTATTGAAAATTGAAATTCGATATGGCAGGCTATTACTTTGACACTTATAGCTACGCCAGCTTTTGTTACAGTTGAAACAAAAGGCTTTATAGTTGCTTGTGTTTTACGTTACCCATATTGGATCGATTGAGGCGTGGTATGTTTGTTTTTAGAAATTAAATTGAAAGGGTTATCAAGTGCAAGTCCAATCCGTGTAATATTATGCCCGATGCATGCGCATTCGGTTTAAAGTGCTCACAGAAGCAAAATATGTGACCGCTGAGCAAAAATTCGGCGTTCGTATAGCTAAATGTATCGATCGCCAACTGATTTACGATCGTCAGAGATGCAGGGGAAAATCAAAAAATTGACAATTTCAAAATTACTCCGTATTTTCTTAGTTAAAAGAGATACAGAAAAATGTTTTATACAGAAGTTTCTTTATATTGATGGTTGAATAATCTGTCCTTTTCAGAATAAGAATATGAGGTTAGGTAAAAAATTATCGAACCTAACCTCATTTTTTTTAAATGGAACACCCTGCATATTTTAATCTAAAAAGATACTATTTTAAATTATCCTTTCAAATATATATCACACCATGGATGATATTGGTTTCCTAGGCGATTTATTTAAACTTTATTACTTTGAATCGAAATAAAAGATTCAGATTACGGTAAAAAATAACAGGAATCTTCGCAACTGTTCGGAATATGTCCTTAAATGGTTACCATCTTTCCGGATAGCGAACAAAATATACATTTTGCGCCATTTCTTCGTTTTTTCCACTAGGATATTAACTTTTGATTGATGGTCTACTGTGGTTTAAAGTAATAAAGTTTAATAAATCGCCCAGGAAACCAATATCATCCGTGGTGTGTTATATTTGAAAGGAGAATTTAAAATCGTATATTTTTAGATTAAAATATGAGGTTAAGTCCGGTAACATTTTTTCCTGACCCCGTATTCTTATTCTGAAAACGGCAGATTAATCAACAATCAATATAAAGAAACTTTTGTAAAAAACATTTTTCTGTATCTCTTTTAACTAAGAAAATACAGAGTAATTTTGAAATTGTAAATTTTTTGATTTTCCCCGGTATCTCTTAAGCGAGCGAAAAATTTCAAATTTTGATTTTACCATTTTAAATTTGACCCAAAAAGAGCACATGACTTTTTTGATAGCACTAACAATTACGGAGATGCCCTATAAAAGCGTCGAAAATGGGACACCCTATACAGAATTGTGGATTTGGATTCTACCCATTTGTTGGATCGCCTTTTGGCTTCTTGTTTCTATCGATTCGTTTTAACATGTTGTGCTTATACTTTTCCATTATTCTTTAAATATCCATTCCAAAACGAGAGTTTTGTTTTAAGTTATTTTATGAGTATGCAAGCTATGTACCTACATACTTTACTTGGAATTCCTCTTATTGTTCGCCTTTAGTTATTACCTAATACAATCACACGGAAATAAAAATTTTAAACAAAATTGACCTTCAATAAATATTGACTGAATTTCCTAATTTAAACGATCTGCGTTGCGCTTATAATATTATATTAGAGATGCCTGTGCGGTTGAAAGGATAGATAACAGTTTCTTGTTCCGTCGATATCCGTGTCCTGTAGGACTCGCGCCAGCTCATAGTGTTTCTGTGAAGATAACCATTGAGACCGCGCACGAGTAATTATTATATGGTTGTATTACTCGTCTGAAGAACCACGACGTGGACGTAAGGGGGAGACGAATCATGCATTTAGTCGGATGCATGACGTTATTGTTAATTGTAATTATGGCCTGTGGGCGTTACCGGCAGTGACAACTCGAGAAGCCTATTATTTAATTTTGTTTTAAATGGTCCATAAAATTTAGCAGAAATTCCCAACCCTCGTTTCTCTTCGCATGCATCTCCGCTTAACTACGCGGTGTCAAATTTCATCTACCGTATCCGCATGCCAAATTAACTGGATTTGTATCGAGGACCACCCACCGGCAACGTAATTCATTAAAAAGAATTGACATAGTTTTTAAATGTACGTTTCGACAAGGTGGAATATTTTCGCTAAAATTCTAAATATCGGTCGGATTTTGTAACGAAATTTACAGCTCTAGGGGCTTCTGCAGTAGCGTACCTGTCCCATAAAGCAATAGGTGTATGGTGCTGGAAAATCAATTACAGAATGGCACCATTTATTTCACTCCTTTCACGTCGAAAACTGAGTATTTCATAACTGGACGTAATTTGCCAAAAAAAGTTTATTTCCAATTGTTGTAGGATTTTTAACGGCCTATGTTGAAGTTTCTGTCCTCTCGTTGAACTTTATTTCTATATATGATATAGAGGTAAGGTAAATAAACTCTCAATCTGCTCTAAGAAATTGTATTATTTCTCCGTGCATGTTTCGAAGGCATACACGTTCATCTTCAGAGGAAACTTACATGGGAGAAAAGCTTGTGACAGTGCCGATAGCAGATGATTATGTATTATTACTTAAAAGTAAATGAATATACATAAATTACTCTTTGAATTAAATTTTTGGATAAATTTTCATAATTTTTAATCGTATCTTTAGTTCTCACGGTAGAAATTACAAAGTTGATATTTCATAATTTCTAGTGTTGGGAAAAACCGATGATTTTAGTAATCGAGTACTTGATACTAGATGGGGTTGTTTTTGAAAGTTTTTGAAAGTTTAGTCTAGAGTTTTTATTAAGGAAGAACAGTTGAATCTGATTTTTTTAAAAAATTTACAATCGCCACTGGCTAGCCAGTCCCAGTCAAAACAAAACCCATGTCGCGATGAATTCACGTAATTTGGCATACTTCTTTGTATGCACCTTCTCTCTTATGTGCCTTTAAGAAAGACGTATGTCGTGTCAGCCTTCTGAGCGTTAAACTCGAACGTCGCCAATCGGCACGTTTCGGGTGGAGCGCGAAGATCGGGTATCAAGTGAAAGGCAATGATTCGATTTTTCGCTTGACTGGAGTATTTCCTATTAAGCGAAAAACTGCTCGAATATCCGTGGGCGTCAAGCGAAGCTCGGGGCTCAAGTGAAAGGTAATAAGTAACAAGCGACGATATTCGCTTGAAATTATAACTCGAGGAGTTTTTTAATAATCGAGCGATGTCGGTCATTTCAATAATCGAGTACTCGAGCGGTTTTTCGCTCCAGCGATCAAAACACTAATAAACTCCTGGACAAAATTAACGCAACATCATAAATTTGCCATATTTTTGATGCAATTTTTTGTTTCTGAATTTATGATCCGATTTGAATGATTTTTTTGCATTGTAGGTTGGTTCCTTGACAATGTCATAGTTTTCGCTGTTTTTAAAAAAAAAGTTAATTTTTGGTTTATACTGGGTGTACTAAAAATGCTATGTTTTTTTCCGAAAATTCGCATCACCCTGTGGAGTATATTAGCAAGCGAAACATATTGCAGTTGACATTAAACGGTAGGTCCATCTTTCCCCAATATTTTCTTTTTTGGGTTTACTTCATTATCTCTGTTATTAAAGAAGATACGCCGTTTTATAGCGTAACATGTTTTTATAGACTTTAATATTCAACACATTCATTGTTAAATGTTTTCAAGTAGACTATGGACTTTTTCTGACATTGCAAGCGATGTGTCAGCAGATGTTGTGTTTTAAAGTTACAAAGGTCAAATAAAATTCGCCATACTGATAAAAACTGTTCGGAAACTGCTTATTAAACGTTCGTTTCGTATGCTCGGTTGCCCGACGAGTATTTTAATCTTGAAACCTACTTGAAAACATTTAACAATGAATGTGTTGAATATTAAAGTTTATAAAAGCATGTTACGCTATAAAACGGTGTATCTCCTTTAATATCAGAGATAATGAAGTAAACCAAAAAAGAAAATGTTGGGGAAAGATGGACCTACCGTTTAATGTCAACTGCAATATGCGTCGGCTGCTAATAGACTCCACAGGGTGATACGAATTTTCGGAACAAAACATAGCATTTTAAGTAAACCCAGTATGAATCGAAAATTAAATTTTTATCATAAACAGCGAAAACTATGACATTGTCAAGAAACCAACCTAAAATGAAAAAAAAAATCATTCAAATCGGATCATAAATTCAGAAAAAAAATAACATCAAAAATATGGGAAATTTATGATGTTGCGTTAATTTGGTCGAGGACTTTAATTTCGCTCCACTGCAAAATAGACTACTTTTAAAAAATTCTATATATTTTAG
The DNA here is from genome assembly GCA_963991005.1 of Barypeithes pellucidus. Taxonomy (NCBI): domain Eukaryota; kingdom Metazoa; phylum Arthropoda; class Insecta; order Coleoptera; family Curculionidae; genus Barypeithes; species Barypeithes pellucidus. The sequence goes on along the minus strand of OZ022565.1, from coordinate 11,182,592 downwards.
GAGATTGGTGATGGTGACTAAGAACTACGGTATTGCATGAAACAAAGCGCCAAGAACAGGTGAGTAGTTTTGCATGAAAATTATTCGCTAAATAACAAATTATTAATTATTTTACCCGCCGCCCATGATATTGATTATTCCTTCTTGAGATAACACACACCTTTTAAACCGAACAATTAATTTAGATTATATTGTTTATATTTTATATATTAAAAAAGTATTGTATATTCGTGCACAATGCACAGAAAATAGAATGTTCATGATTCAAATTCAAGAATTTTCTTGCCAATACTTAAAAATAATTTAAAACACACGAGCATGTTTCTGAAATAAGTTATTTTTGTAGTCGAATTAAGTATCTCTATTTTCAATGGAAGCCTAAAATTATACTCGATACAAGTAAAACTGCTTAAATTAAGTATTTAGAATCGTTAAATTAGGAAGTGTTTTACTTGTATCGAGTATAATTTTAGGCTTCCATTGAAAATAGAGATACTTAATTCGACTACAAAAATAACTTATTTCAGAAACATGCTCGTGTGTTTTAAATTATTTTTAAGTATTGGCAAGAAAATTCTTGAATTTGAATCATGAACATCATCAAATTAAGTATTTAGAATCGTTAAATTAGGAAGTGTCATTAGTTTATAATAATATTTTCATGCTCAGTGTAAAATGCGAATAATTTAAAAGAGTTATATTTTGATATTATTCTTCTTATTTCAAGAAAATTGCATTTTTAAAACGAAACGGGCAAAAATTGAGCAGAAATTAATACAATCTTTGTGTGACTACACAGTACAGTTCTTAATTGAAACTGATATGTTTTTGCGTATACAGGGTGTCCGCTAAGTAATGGGACATGGAAAAACCACAGACTCCTTACGTAAAAATATTAGGATTTAATTATACTTACCTATATCCGAAAGTTGATATTAACCGAGATACAGGGTGTTAAAGTTAAAACTTCATTTTTGTTTTTCTCTAATAACTTTGACAGGAACCAATGGTTTTTACAAAATTTGGCAATTATGGTTTTTTTAAGATGAGGAACTGATTTTTTGGTGAAATTTTAAGGTACAATGTAGGGGGCGCTGCCTGCGGCATTTTTTGCACATTTATTAGGTCATAACTTTTTTGTACCTCCGTGTATTTAAGTTTTTAATGAAAATAATGCTTTTGTCATATTTATTACGTAAAAAAGGTACACTAAGTTCAGGTCGCCCAGAGTTACCGTTTCGGAGATATATGCATTTATATTGTTTAGTGCCTATTATTAATTTACAAACAATTTTTTTTTAAAGTAACCTATGAGAAAACAAATGAAATTTAGAGATACAGTTGCTATGAAACCTCCATGTTTTTGCGTGTTTATTATTGTAAAATAGCTGTGTAAAAAATGTTTCATTTTTGAGTTTATCCTAAGTTAAGTAACAATGCCGAAACACAATAATCAACAAACAAATAACAACATGGAGGTTTCATAGCAACTGTATCTCTAAATTTCACTTGTTTTCTCATAGGTTACTTTAAAAAAAAAATTTGTTTGCAAATTAATAATAGGCACTAAACAATATAAATGCATATGTCTCCGAAACGGTAACTCTGGGCGACCTGAAATTAGTGTGTTTTTCACGTAATAAATATAAGAAAATTATTATTTTCATTAAAAACTTAAATACACGGAGGCACAAAAAAGTTATGTCCTAATAAATGTGCAATACATGCCGAAGGCAGCGCCCCCTACGTTGTACATTAAAGTTTCACCAAAAAATCAGTTCCTCATCCTAAAAGAACCATAATTGCCAAATTTTGAAAGAACCGTTGGTTTCTGTCAAAGTTATTAGGGAAAAACAAAAATGAAGTTTTAACTTTAACACCCTGTATCTCAGTTAATATCAACTTTCGGATATAGCTAAGTTTAATTAGATCCTAATATTTTTACGTAAGGAGTCTGTGGTTTTTCCATGTCCCATTACTTAGCGGACACCCTGTATACAGGGTGTTTCAGAATAAGATGCTGATCCTTAACGTTGTCAATCCATAGGTTCAAATTAACATATATCATTAACCTATCAACTTTCGAACTGCAGGGCGTTAAAGTTTTAAGAAAAAAATCGTTTTTCTATCATAACTTTAACAACTTTCTAGCTATTTTTATGAATTTTTCACACATGCCCTCTAAGCATCAATAGCCTTTTTTGGTGTAGAAAATTAAAAAAAAATTTTAACCAGTGGCGTCCTGAAAGGGGTTGGACTAGACATTTTGGAAAAATATTATTTACGCCACTGCTTTTCTCAAGATAAAAATTATTTTTAAAAAAATACATTCATTTTCACATTTAATATCGTCCGACAAACAGTTTCCGACAAAAAAATAAAAAGCATTAAATGCACATTCGCTATGTGCCTATGGTTTATTTTTAAAAATTAAATTAAAACAACTAACATTAAATAACGTGTGAACAAAAACGAAAATAATTTAGATTAGCTGTTGAACTTCTTAAAATCACCTAAGGATTCACAACGTTAAGGATCAGCATCTTATTCTGAAACACCCAGTATAATTCAAATTTTTTCTTAGTTTAAGAATTTTTGCATTCCTGCAATGTGCACAAACATAATTGTATTGTGACCATTTTATTTGACTAAAGATTCCCAGATGTTAAAATAAGCCAACTGATTTTGTTGTTCTTATGGAAAAATCATTAATTTTAATCCATCGACAGGAACAAGGGCTTACGTCGATACTTAGAGATTAGTTCGTAATCTTTGGGTTCTTTGGGAGTTTTCTTGCGACGGAAGGTGAGGATGTCGTAACCATCTATTTGTACGGACTATTTTGATAATATTAGGGATTCTATTCCAAATGTTTACAAGAGAAAGATTAATGCCATTTAAGTATTATCTTTTCCAGTCCGCCCAAAACTATTAAGAGCTGCGTTTAATCACAGGTTGTCAAGCAGGCACTGTTTTATGCGAGCGTTTAGCCAAATATACTTGGTTTTTTTCTAATCTAAAACTGGATTCGTAAAGTTAAAGGATTGGAAAACGCTATGAAAAAATTGCGTTAAAAAATATAATGTTATAAGAATAATAATAACAATTTCAAATATGATACTTGTTGATACCCCAATCGACATGTCAGACAATCTAAATATCAATAAATTAACTAAAAAACTTTATTATTAACGGCTAAAACTTCACGAAAATAAATATTGATCAGCTGATGACGCTCGTCTCTTTCTAACCTGCCAAAAAGCGGCATATTTTTTAATTAAATTGATGCCAACATAGATGGCTCTGATTGCTAATTTGGGATTGTTTGGGAGCCTCCTCTTAAGTATATCAAATAATTCGACCCACGCAATATTTGGTGGATTTTGATCGGAAATAATTCTTTTATTTTCATTCCGATTTTTATTATAATTTTCTTATACAGGGTGTTATGGAAATGACGTATTATATTTAAACCGGCAATTCCTGAGATAAAGACAAATTGAAGAAAAATAGCCATAAATGGCTCTTTCAATTCATTCAGCGGTAAAAGTGACCTGACGTGAAACCAGAAAAACACCTATGTGGCACTGCGATACATGTAAGCAATCAAGAAATTCTGGCCGGTGTTGTCATAGGTACACCTTAAACTCTTTAGACAAAATAATTTAAACACTTTTCCATTCTGAAATACCTTTTTGTACAATTAATTGACGAACATTTACGATGGACTATGTTTTAAACAACCCGAAAAACTGTTTTTCGGTTTACGCGTGTATCTTGCCCGTCCTTAAATAACCCATCCATAAAACCCGTCCTTAATTAATGTTTGAATATTGTTTTTATTGGCGCGTGTCTTCTGGACGTCAAATTTCGTCGCGTGTAATAAAATCTGATAATCTGTATTATTGTATTTTCAAAAGCAACTATCGGTTCTGTTTCACTATTAGTGTGTGTACATAAAGTGTTTCCACGAGTGTTCCCATGAAAAAGAAAAAAAACTGATTGTGTTTGTGCCTGGGTTTCCTCGCTCTTTAGGTATAAGGATAAATTCAAGTAGATAGAAAATAATTTATTTTTATAATTTTATATGGAATTTCAGTTTTACATTAATTATTGCTATTGGCTCTGGGTGAAATGTTGTATAGTACAGTAGCGCGGACTGACCTGTGAGTAAGAGGGTTTGTTACCCTACTTTTAAAACGGTTTATTTAAAAAAAAATATGTAGCGCTTCTCTAGGACACCCAAGGAGTCACCCATTTAAATATAATACGTCATTTCCATAACACCCTGTATTGTAGGTAAACTTATCGCAAATCTCGCACATGTGTGAAGAAAGTTAAGTATATGTCGATAATATACAGGTTGAGTCAAGACCTGTTTTTGACTCAAACTTTAAGCGCTCTGTGGAGTGATGGAGATGACCCAATAGAACATGTCGGGGACACACTGGGCAAAAAATACTATCTCTGGTACCTGCTCCTGCCAATTTGCATGCGCTCAGTGCAGCTCTTGTTGATGAATGGCAACAAATTGACCAGGATTACATACGGAACATCATGGACGGTGTGCCGCTGTCATTCGTGCTCGTAGGGGAAACACCCGTGGGTCGATGCTATTTTATTATTTATATCTCATAATATGGCGTTGATCGATTATTTTGGCCGTGAGTCTATATGGAACGATATGAACGCCACAGGGAACAAACCCGATATTTCGAGCCGCTACTGACAGTAACCGTTCCCCCGGTTTAAAACAAAGGGCCGGTATAAAACCAATAAATCCCGATAGAAATCTGTAGCTATTCTCACGTTTTCACTCTCTGCCGAATTAAAAATTGTCGAACCCTTTTTAGCATAAAAATCAATAGGTAGTATCAGTTTTTGCGATCATGCGGGACGGAGGATGCTGCTTATGAGAAAATTCAAACGGCGTTTTTATTTTAAAGTGGATCTGAACGAAGAAAGTACATACTTTAATAGGTTTTTAAGGTTTTAGCGTTTTTCCGTAAGCTCAATATTATACAGGTTGAGGGAAGGAACTCGATTAAGCGGGCATTTTTTCATAGTCCGGAACTAGGTATATGAAATTCCATAAAAATCAACCTCTCTAGGGCGGACTCTCCTTTGGGCGGACGCGGACAGAGAGAATACAAAGAGTGCGAAAACCCTCCTTTAAAGGGGCAAAAAAATTTTAAAAGTATTTGGGAGACAAATAAGTACGGTGCAAGAACTCTCTGAAGACAGACCGGCAATCAATCGCGTATGCGTGGCAGCGCGAAGGAACTTCGCCGAATGAAAGTATGTGTGATTCCCCGACAGCAGTCCGCCGTTTATTTGTGAGTTGTAAATTTAAAATCGTAAACAAAGGCACAAAAATGTCGCGTTTTGAGTCTGAAAGAGAATATTGATGTTGCAACAATTTAATAACAATGATTTGGGCGAGTAGCAATGTGCTATTAGAAGATGATAGTTACCCAATTCCTACGATTATGTAGTCCAAACTGAAACCACATCACTATCTGACGACTGTGATGAAGAGGTTGAATATACAGTAATCAAACAAATGTCACCAATTATCAACAAGCCATTAGTATTGTAAAGGAATTATAAGAGTATGCAAAGCATAGAGGTGACTCTACACTGCAATGGAATTGTTATCAGACTTGGAATTACACTTTCTAGATCGCAAGTATAAACGCAAACACGCCAAACTACGTTATTACATTTTTTAGTACTACATCCTAACTAAAACTAGTGTATTTAAAAAAAAAATCCGTCAAAGAAATAAAAATATATATATTTACTTGTCAGGTGGTATTAATATCAAATACCAATATGGAAAATTATTATTTTCAGACCACCCGATGATCCTTATACAATAAGGGCGTATTTTTGTCTACACAGTAGCAATACTATTTCAGATACTACCAAGAAAAGGAAGCCCTCTCCATTGATAGGATGCAACCTAACATAATAATAATTACTTTTTTATTATTAATTAATTAAAATTATTTATTAAAATTAATTATTAAATTAAATTAATAAATAATACCACCTGACAAAGCATAAACTTTTTATTTCTTTGGTGGATTTTTTAAAAATTTGATTTAATCAAATAACGTCTATTCGGATTGTGTGGGACTACTACCGTCGATAGTACGGCGTTCAGTTAAAGTCCTCTCTGATGATTGGTATGTAGACCTACCCTGTACTGACGAGAACAAATAAGTTCGAAACCGGTCTACACGTGGTTGCATCCTATCAATGGAGAGAGCTTCCTTTCTTGGTAGTACCATTCAATCTGAAATAGTATTTTAAAGTGCTACTGTGTAGACAAAAATACGCCCTTATTGTATAAGGATCATCTCATCGGGTGGTCTGGAAATAATAATTTTCCATATTGGTATTAGTGTATTTTTGTTATGTTATGTTTATATACATAGTAATAGTTTTGCATTTACATATTACCTAATAACAAATTTCCCATGGGCGGACACCTTTATTAGGGGGACACATTTAGACGGTCCCGTAGGTGTACGCCAGTGTTGTTCTATTACAATTGTAATAGATCTATTACATTTCCAATTAATCCCAAAAAATATATTACACTGTTACAAATTTAATTACATTTTTATTTAATGCGAGGAAATAAAGGAAACAAAGGAAAAAAGAAAAAATATAATGAAATGGAACATTAAAAAAAAATAAATTGATAATTAATAATAAGTATATAACGACATCTATGGACCAACTAATCAACTATGACCACAGAGGAGAGGATAGAGTGGAAAAACTTGATATTTCCCTTACAGTAACTGCAAAATTTAGGCATCTAGTACATTTTCCTAGAAAACTATTACAATTTTCTGTAAATTCTAGTACAATTAAACTTAGGCCGAGAACAACACTGGTGTACGCCTAAGAGAGGTCTCACTATAGTTATTTTTTAATATCTCCGAATATACTTAGTAGGTTTGTTCGGGTTATGCCATTTCCAACAATTTTTACGAAACTTTATCAATGTTAATAAAATATTATCACTCCATCAACGAACATTATTACTGAAACGTGTGAACACTACGGACTTATTTTTGTCCATTCTAACGAAAGGAAAAACATCAAATTTAATGAATGGACCCGATTTAACAAAAGATCCATCGCCATCCACGTCTAATGGCTCAAAACAAAAGCCAAAACTGACCGACAAACGAACATAAAAACGGTCGTACAGACGACCGATCGTTGGGATCATTAGATAGCGTAAAAAGGGGGCATGAAAGGGGGCCCCCTGACGGGCGTTAATTACTCCGTCGGAGTTTCACGGGCCGGCGGTCGACTTTCGACACGCGGCTCGCGGTACGTTAGGCACGCCCGTGATTTTTAAGACAATAGCTTCGGGGAAAGCCTTTATGGCTGTTTTAACTGGACATTTTTCTAAGAAGATCGGGAAAGTGACGATTTATTATTATTAACAATAGAACGCCATCGGTACAAGTACCAAAGGAATAATTCAAGTATTTTTAAACGATGTCTGGAAAATTGCAATCTGATCACGCCAACTTATCGATGGGTTTTTGGCAAATTTATCGAAAATTATATTTTTACAGCAAATTGTTGCTTATGACACGCTTTGTACACGTCAATGTGACATGTATTATTACGAAAATAAACACAACAAGAAGGAGACGGGAATTCTATTTGTAGAATCCCCATTTCTTTTTATCGTCTATCTGTTCCTGTTGTCATTCTAACAGGTAACTGGTCCGATATGTCTTGGTTAGGAATAACCAGCGGCGGTTCTTCCACAGGAGCACATGCGCACGTGCACCCCCAAAACAAAACGAATAAAAAATATTAATTTATATTCATTGAATATTATTTATCGTATAAAGTACGACCCTCCCTAATTTTTTATCGTACCGTCAAACTAAAAAAGTCCGACCCTCCCTAATATTTTATCATCCCGTCAAACAAAACTGTATAGATCCGGCAACCGTGCCTCGGTCGAGGTAAATGACGATTATGACGAGACTTGCTCGCACGTGCGATTAAGTAGTGCAGTTTCTCTGTGTTAACAGGTGGCGGGGTATAGCGGGGCTATGGCGATTTAACATGGAAAAGGCGCACAGTTTTTGTGTGCATCGCGCTGTTGTCTGTCCGTGCATCTGGTTAGAAATTCGAGCGTGTATGTTTTAATATGTTAATATTATATATTTATTAAGTTAAAATGAATAGCTGACGGTGGACTATTTAAGAAATAACTTTAGCTCTTTGAGTTTGGAGCAAAAAATTGAAGTAAGTGAAGAATTAAGATTAATTTAACGCAGACCACAAAGGGTAAATTTAGGGACTTTATTAGAAAGTTTAAAAATGAAATGTATGAAAAAAATTTATAGAGGGTATTCCAAAACTTAATGAGGCTGTTATTGATCAATTTTCTACAATTGAGAACCGAAGAATGGACTTTACGTTTAAGCACTATTGTGTAGGGTCGATAAATGTTGTGATACTCGATATGATTTTAAACCATTTTATTTAAAATATGAAGAATGCCAACTTGTCAGTCTCGTGGCTGGATTCGTTCTCGTCATAAAACAGTTAACTATTGTTCTCGTCTTGGTTGCGCCTAATGACATAGTCGTAGATGGCGTAGTGGCATTAGACATCATTCGGTTTTCTTGATAACTCGTAGATGGCGGTAGTAGTATTGGACATCATTCGGTTTTCTTGATAGCTCGTAGATGGCTTTAGCAGTATTACTAGTGGACTGTATAAATATTGTTACGAGGGTTGCATGCGACGACGTTAAGATCCGACAGCTATACACACTAACGAAACCTTTCTTATTTTCCAAAAGTTGTATTTTCTTGTGTAAAATTTAAAAATAAATAAAAATATGTTTTACCTAACGCATTTTCTTATTACTTCTTTTCTTTCTACATTTAAAACGCTTAGAAAGTAATTGTTTGGTCGTTACACAAAAATAAAATTTAAAAAATAATTTCACCATACTTGTGAACCCCCTCTATCAAAGGTCACGAGCAGCCACTGGGAATAACAAACAATCGACGAACGTGACTCAAAAGTCTATATTTTTTTATCCAATTTACGGGTTTGTTCGCAGACTTGGCACAGTCTTACCACATTGAGTTAAAAATTACAATATTTTCCACAAACAATACTTAAATTTAACACACAAGCACTGAAAAACAACAAAGAGTTATATTTAACAATAACGACAAATATGACAGTTGTTGATCCGGTAGTGTCAAACGTGAAAGCAGGTATGTAAGACGGTCGTTCCAATAAGGGCTGGAAAGTTATTTACAACCTACCTAAGAATGTGAATTGTTTATTTTTCAAAGACTGTGAACCAAAAAAGCCGTATCCTTCCTTCCTTATCCGACGCACGTCGCTTACCATGGAAGGAAGTTAGTAGATTTGTAAGTTGGAGTACCTCAGGGTAGTATCATTGGTCCGTTTTTATTTATTATTGTACAAAGGTTTTTGAGGAGATGTAAGCTTTGTTTTTTTTTGGCGATGTGCTGTTTCATAATGACATGTAAGAACGACTAATTTCCTCGAACAAAATATGTTAATGATACTGAAATTCTCGGATCAATCAAACGAGTCCTCTGGTTCGCATTACTTTGAATATCGTTAAGATGAACATGGGAAATCCCATGTAATTTTTGAGGTGGCTGAATATCGATTCCATTGTACATTTTATAGAAAACTGCTTTATAACTTCTTGAAGAGGCCGACCGGCATGGTAAACCCATGTGCCGAAAAAAGACTCAAACAGACCTGAATCACAATCTGCAAAGTTATTTTAATTCATATTCGACTTTTTTTTATTTTTTGCCCAGATAGAAGCTCATACCCCTCTATATATATTAAAAAAAGTCCCTTATTCAGCATAATTTCTCCTGCAGCATGCGCTCTGAGTGTGCCACTTACGCTTATTGCTGTCATTATCCTTTGGCATGGTTCGAATTGAGCATCCCCCATCGAACGAAAACGCCCTCGCTGTCTGAAGTTATTTTTTGCGGCGCTCTTGGAAAAATAAGTGGAAATTCTTTCTGGCACAGAAACAGATATTTAATTGGTTTTGGATTCCAGTTCCAACTTTGTGCCAAGCGAAAATGTTACTTTATCTGTTTCGATTCTGTTCGATTTATGAAAAATTGAATTACAGTGCAACCACTGCAACCTCGATAATCCGAACCTTCGTTACACGGGATTCTTCAATAATCCGGCCAAACATTTCAACTGCATTGTGTACTTTATGATCAGAATTTGATAGTACTCGGGAATTCAAGCAAACAAAAATTGCAAATTACTTCACAAAATAATATAAAATTTAATAAGTATGCTTCTGTTTTAAATAATTTTTGTTTATTTTCTAGTTGTTTTGCATTAAATGTTTCGTTTTTAAATAATAAATCTATCTCGCTTCAATAATCCGGATTATTTACTAATCCGGATGACTGCGGTTTTAATTAGTCCGGATTATCGAAGTTGCACTGTACCAGAGTTTTATGGTCATCAACGAAATTTCTATTTGCTCAAGAAATAATGTACCTACTTATTTTAATTGAGAAATGTTTTATAAATTGGGACAGATATGTATGAGTCAAGTATTGCCTATTTTTTCATAGTATATTTTGACGAGTATTGGTAAAAATAGCATATTTTAAGGATCTTTTTGCTTGAGTAGCGAAAAAAGCATTTCGGAGATGATAGTGGAGGTTATATTCGTTGGGAAAAACGACCTCGGGAAGGTCGTTCCATAAGGAAGTCGTCCATATGAAAGAATTCTTAAATAATGAAGTTCGAGGAGTACTAGGCTTAACCACATATGGATGGGCGGCAGTGGTTCGTCGTATATTTCTGCTATTCGCCGCTCTGGGCGGAATTAAGAGGGCAAGGGTCAGCCGCCAGCACTTTCCATGAAAATATCTGTAAAATAGAGTCAAATCCCCCAACCTGTCTTCGATGTTCCAGGCTGTCAAGGCTCTTCGTCAGCTCGTGGTCTCCGATCAGACGAATGGCCCTCCTTTCGATGGAATCCAGTAGCCGAAGAGTATGTTTGGGTGCAGAGCTCCAGACATGAGAGCAGTACTCTAGTGATGGTCGAATCTGGGCCTTGTACAGTGTCAAAAGTTGTTGAAGTGTGTACAACTTTCTGGTTCGGAAGAGTACCCCAAGATTCTGAGAAGCTATCTTGGCGATTGCCACAACGTGGTTATGCGAAGACATATTTCCTCCCAGTGGAATTGCGTGTCCTGCCATGGCTATATTTTTTAAAAATAATAGCCTAAAACCCTCAGTGCGGATAAGTTCCAATTTCGTCAATTTTTGGAACGCGATTTCTAGGTAACGACAACTCAAAAAATAATAAATTATGGTATTATCGGAAATAGATTTAAATAAACGTCCTTTAAAATAATGCGCCACTTAACCCCCCTACTTCCCATTTGAGATTTTAAGGGTAACGTATACCCCTCCCAGGGGGTTAACTATTTTTAATATTATTTACTGGAAGCGAGAAATGAGGGTGGGAAATTTTCGAATTGACACACCCCGTCCAAGCTATTCAATTAAACGTGATGGCAAAACCACGAAACTCTCATAGTTCGGGTTTGTTCGGGTTTGTAACACCAGCAAATAATTTCTTTGACGCTATTGCCAAAAATTGACGTAAATCTGACCATAACGACTAATGCAAATATTGTCACTGACACTAATTTTCATTTCGTCATTATCAAAATTCAATTCGCTGGTGTTTGCTGTATTACCTGAACTATGAGAGTTTCGTGGTTTTGCCATCGCGTGTAATCGAATAGCTTAGGATTGGATCACCAAAGTGCATTGAAATTCGGCACATTGGTTTACCATGTCGGGCTCTTCAAGAAGTTATAATGAAGTTTTTCTATAAAATGTACAGGGGGATAGAATATTCAGCCACCTGAAAAATTACATGGGATTTCCTATGTTCAACTTAACGACGCCTCACCCGGTATAAGTATAAATGTTACGGAAGTGCTTTCAAAATTTTGGGGCCTTAGCGCCCCTCCTGATTACGGTCCTGCTAAAATTAATTTTTTATATACAAAATATTTTATTTTATCTTAAAATTTACACACTCGAACATACCTGCTAGTGTCAATAGGATGCTTAGTATAGTTTCTTAAGTTTCACAACACAACGAAAATGTCGAGCATTAATTCATTTGAAAGGAAATTAACACGGATTGGTCTATTGCACAAAAAATAGTATATATTCGTTCCTAAGGGTCTGTTTTTTTTTTAATAAGGCCGCCCCGACTTTAAGCCTGGTATAGTTAAACCATATCGAATTGCAAACGGCGATGCGAGGACACGAAAGAAAAAAAAAATTGTCTATAATGTTTATAACGACAACGGGATTTGTTCCCGTAAATCCCCGACAGTGGCGCGATCTCACATACGAATAGTATAAACTGGATATATACCGCGAACCGACGAAATATCGCTCGGCGCGGCGGACGCGCGCGGGGAAAAAGGGGGGCCGTACGCAAAAAGGCGGGACGATGGGAGTGAACTAAAAGGTTTTAATTTACAAGAAGTTGAAGTGTGTTGTTACATTATACGGGTCCGATTCTGATGTGTGGTCGATGTGTTATATGTCAAGGGGGTACCGGAGTGTTCGCCGTCGTTAAGGCGACGGCTGGTTTTGCAATTTTTGTTTTGTTGTAACATTCTCTTTGAATTTCGCAATCGCAATGTTTTTACCCAAAACCCAAAGAGTCTGTTACTGTGGTACTATTAATTATTATGGGACACCCCGTAAATATTTTTGTTGTGTTCTACTTTTTGTTTAAGAGGGTCTGGGGGCAGGCCCGTAGCAAGGGGGGGGGGGGGGGGGCAGAGTGGGCCATGCCCACTCTCACAGAAAAAGTTGCCCACTCTAGCAAAACCATGATAGTTGTATATTTATGTAATTTCTTGGGATTCAGTCTCAGCAGAGAATGGCCAATCTGATATATTTAGCGTTTGAGAGTAAACAAACAAATACCATAAACTTTGAGTGTTTTTACAAAAATTTAACGAAAGGAAGAACAGAAAACTTCAATTATATTAAAGGTATTTACCTACGTTGCGTTTTTTGGTTTTGTTTAAGTTTTGTTTTTTGTAATTATATAGGTAGTTAATTCAATGTTGAAATCAACGATGTTTTTTTTTCTCTTGATCTTACGTGATCTGATCACAAAAATTATTTTCAAGTTTGCCCCCTCTAAAACTTTGACTGCCCACTCTAAAATCGAATCCTGGCTACGGGCCTGTCTGAGGGGACCAAGCCCCACGGAAGTCTGTGTACGCCACTGGTCATTCAAACAAAATACAAATAAATAATTTATAGTGAATAGTACTAGAAATATTGATACGGTACACTGACTATCGCTAGGCGTCAATATAATTCGCGCCAAAGGCGATTCCTGTACTTCCCTAAATAGCCGCAACTTCTAGATTAATTATTTTTGCAAAATAGTCTGTATTTTAAAGAGATAATCTTTAAAGAATCGAAACAAATGGACCGCTAACGTCCGAAAATGCCCGCCTACGGTAATATAATTAAAGGGAATGGGGATAGGTACAACATATCTAATCCCAGTTTGACTATTCTAGATGATGAAGCTTCAATTTGCAAAAAGTATTAGCCACTTCGTGGACGTCAATCTCCCGCGACGGATTTATATTTGCGAGTGCTAAGCCTTTCAACCTTACGTCGCCCATTTTAAATGTTAGTCATGGGGGGGCTATATAGCCCATCTACCCCCCCCCCCCCCCCCCCCCCCCCCGTTCCCCTAGATCCACCACTGTATGTAACAAAGTACTTTCCTTTAGAAACTTGAAAAATTTGTGAACCACACGAAACACAAAATATTTTAATGGTGCCAATTCCCTCTAATACACTGGAATTGTATTTCGTTCCCAACGAGAAACGTCCGTTTAATCATTATCTCATAAAACGCAACGCAATTTATGAATATAATCTTATAAAACATCGAAAGTGGCAACGCTGTATTTTCAGCCCAAATAGCTAAATATCGATCGACCTAGTAAACCCGAATATGTTAAACGGGTTTAGTCAAAATTTTTAGATGTCAAATACCAATGTATGGAAATTTATATTATTTCCCAGAACAATAAGGGCGTATTTTTGTCTATACAGTAGCACTTTAAAATACTAAAAACTTAGCTGTGTTCATGAGATTTTGTTTTGGTGTTTTGTGAGGTTATTGTGTCGGTTTTTGTTCGGGTTATTTATAAATTAAGTTGGTTTTAAAATAGGCCGAAAAGGTAAATAAAATTGCATTTTTTCTTCTAAAGGGTAAAGTGGCATTTAAGTGGTTCAGATTCGACGGTGTCGTTCGAGTTGAACAAATGAGAACATACCTGGCCATTTATAAACTCCGCGGCGGTTCGTTATATACCGGTTTGACTAACGCGGCAGGGTATTACTTTTCGTAACTTTTCCATATCCCAAACCGAAGTTCTGGATCCGCCCTTGAGACAAAGAACAGTGTACCTTATGAAATTATACAGTTACAGCTTGTTATTCTATATGAAAAAAAGTGCATGTAAATACTTCCGGTCAGTTTTTTTCCATCAATAAAATCGAACGTGTTCAATTCTTTGGGAACCGATTCAAAGGTCGTTCTCAGACTTGTCCCTTTTCTAAAAACAAGTGCCGTAAATATCTTAAGGTATGAATGAGTAAGAGTTGTACGTCTCTCGGCAGGTACCAGGTGAAATACCAACAATTAGTCGGCAATGGGCTGAAATGGGCAATAAAATGGAAATTCGAAAGGTTTCGTACGTACAGTTCTCACGCTAATACGCTAATATCAAGCAGTGTTTTTTTTAACCTAAATTACAAAAGAATAAGGCATATTATTGCATTTTTATGAAACGAAATCGCGGGAAAAACACTTAGAGACAGAGTAAGAAGCATTGACATAAGAGCTACGTGTAAGGTGGAGGATCTAGTTAGATGGGGAAGGAAAAGAAGGAGATATTGGAGTGACCATGTAGATAGGATCACTAAGGACGGAAAATCAGCAGGCCGACGACCATTAGGGAGGACCACCCAAGAGATGAAAGACAGCTGGAACTCCATTTCACAGGAAAACCAATAATACCGGCGAAGCCTTCGCAATTAACAGACCTTAAGGTCTACTTAACTATTAAGAAGAAGAAGAAGAAGTTTATGATAATAATAATGAGTTTTAATTTGAATTTAATTGATTTACATAATCCAGAACGAGGAAACCGCAAGATACCGTTTTCATAGACACTAACGCCATGCCTTATACCACTAAAATTCACCGGGCTCGTGAGCTCAAAATAGTACAGGGTGTCCATTTTTGGGTAGTTTTACGGGGTATCTCCGTTATTAGTAAAGATAGAAGGATGCGGTTTTCGCAGCACTGTGCTACTTTTTTGTCAAACAGAAGATGCCGTAATCAGAATTTTTCTAGGCTGTTTTTGAGAATTGTGCATTTTGGGACACCCCCCATATCTCGGTTACCCCGTAACGTATCAAAAAGAAATAAAATGTTCTTTTTGTAATTTTTTACGTAGCATCCAGTGACGTACTCAGATTTTTTCTACATTCAATAGTTTTCAAGGAAAATAAACAAATTTGCTTTTTTTAAATTGGTAACCCTATATATTTTTTAATAATATAATTTAGTTTGTAACAAGCTTCTCAAAAATATATAACACTTTATTTTTAGTCTTAGTATTAGCCTGAAATATACGTTTGTCAAAAATATACCATTTTTTTTTAGTAGTTTGTTTATTTTTCTTGAAAACTATTGTATGTAGAAAAAATCTGAGTACGTCACTGGATTCTACGTAAAAAACTACAAAAAGAACATTTTATTTCTTTTTGATACGTTACTGGGTAACCGAGATAATAAAATAAACATAAAATGCACAATTCTCAAAAACATCCCGTATATCAACAACAAGGCGGCCTAGAAAAATTCTGATTACGGCAACTTCTGTTTGGCAAAAAAGTAGCACAGTGCTGCGAAAACCGCATCCTTCTATCTTTACTAATAACGGAGATACCCCGTAAAACTACCCAAAAATGGACACCCTGTACAAAAAATCCTCGACACTCTCGAAATCCAGTTCTGCGTTATTCGGGATTATCAAGCATCGTTCTTTTTTACCGGGCCCCACTTCATACATTCCCGACGTGTACCCCCGCCCCAAATGTTTGCCATTGGCGGCGATAGGGGGCCATTAACGTTCGCTTCATTGGCGAGGCGGCGACGTTTCCGACCAATACGGATCTGAAAATCGGCCCCCTTCACTTTCATCGTTAAACGAATTCTATGCCACCTAAGTGTAAGGGGGACACGTCGTTCGTTTGAACGTTAGGCCTGCGTCGACGGACGTGTTCGTCTCGTTCCGTTAAGCGCGTTAAGGTGTAGAGCAAGAAAGATGGACAGCGTAGAAATTGGGCGAGCGAGGCAAGAATTCGACGCTCGATTAGAAGATAAGCGTTACTGTTATCTAAATTTGAACAGACAGCTTAAGGGCTTAAACGGGAATCGGGCGGAAGCGGGGTAAATAGGATTTTAATTTTATATTTAAGGGAAGGGCAGGCTAAAGCCAGGTGAGGCAGGTTTGTACGGGGTTAGCGTTACTTTTCGTGTATTTATATGTCGCACCCGGACGACCGTTCGTACAGGGCCTGACCTCGAGTCTGTATACAGTCTGAGAACGGAGTCCTTCACGCAGTAAACGAGATAATTATCCGGGACTGGAGGACGAAGAATGTTATATATAACACGATTAGCGACAACAGTCTTTGATTATATAGTTTCGTTCCGGTCGGTTGCAAATTTTCTTCTGTGGATGCTCGGTTGTGACGCTTTTTGTCTCTGTGAAAGGGTACAAATGCCAAACCTTCAATTCTGTACCAGTACGCGAATCATTATGACGGTGGAAAATCAGTTGGCAATTGATACATTCTGCTCTACGAACACCGGAGTTTTTGTAAGCGGTCGCAGATATTGCTGTCGTAAACATTTTAAATCGACACTGCGCCTGCCTAGAGCAGTTTATAACTGTTTCCGACTACTCTACAAATTTTTTTTATGATCATACACAAGCACTATAGGAAAAATCCTTTAGGGCACTCTTCCAGATGAAAGAATTCTTAAATAATGAAGTTCGAGGAGTACTAAGCTTAACCACATATGGATGGGCGGCAGTGGTTTGCCGTGTATTTCTTCTATTCGCCGCTCTGGGCGGAATTAAGAGGGCAAGGTCAGCCGAGCCATGAAAATATCTGTAAAAGAGAGTCAAATCCCCAATCTGTGTTCGATGTTCTAGGCTGTCGAGGTTCTTCGTCAGCTCGTGGTCTCCAATCAGACGAATGGCCCTAGTTTCGATGGAATCCAGTAGCCGAAAAGTATGTTTGGGTGCAGAGCTCCAGACATGAGAGCAGTACTCTAGTGATGGCCGAATCTGGGCTTTGTATAGTGTCAAAAGTTGTTGAGGTGTGTACAACTTTCTGGTTCGGAATAGTACACCAAATTTCTGAGAAGCTATCTTGGCGATTGCCACAACGTGGTTATGCCAAGACATATTTCCTCCCAGATTGACGCCCAGCAAATTAATAGATGAAGCCAGTGGGATTGCGTGTCCGCCCATGACTATATCCGGTTCTGTAATGTTAACCATTTTAGAGAAAACTGCTGCCTGGGTTTTTTTTTAGAGTTAAATTCGACTGGGTTACGGTCACCCCAAGCCAAAATTTCTTCCAGGTCTTTGTTGAGGCGCGATGCTTCATGCTGTCTGCGAAGATGTGCGTCGGCATCCGATGTTTGTGCATTCAAAGAGAAAGATGAGATAAGTGTGCTATCGTCAGCAAAAACTAAATATCGGATTTTTTATTTTCACTAGAAGGTCGTTAATGTAGAGTAAGAAGAGAGTGGGAGACAAGATGGACCCTTGAGGAACACCGGCATTGATGGTGAAGGTGTCTGAGAGAAATCCGTCAATCGCCACTTGCAGAGAGCGGTCCTTAAGAAAGCTAGACAACCATGCACAGAATCGACTGGGCATACCATAGGATCGCAGTTTACTTATAAGTCCCTCATGCCAAACACTATCAAAGGCTTTAGAAATATCTAGTGCAACGGCCCGAGACTCCCCATGATGTTCGATTGCGTTGTTCCAAAGATGGGTGACATAGGCTAGAGATCTCCAGTCAATCTGGACTTCCAGCAGCTCCCAAAAACCATATTGATGATCGCTGATAATGTTGAAGCCTTCCAGGTACTTTAGAAGATGTTGGTTAATAGCTTTCTCCATTACTTTTGATATAACTGAAAGCAATGCGACTGGTCGATAGTTGCTAGGCAGGGTTCTCTTACCTTTCTTTGGTATAGGCTGGACTCGCGCCGTCTTCCACCACGATGGAAATGTTCCTTATTTGTAGGATAAGTTAAAAAGTCTACAAAATACTGGTGTTAGTTTATCGGCGCATCTCTTGAGAACTATAACAGAATAGTAATCGAACTCCCATTGTTGCATTTAGAAGCCTTATTCAGACTTATTGTTATCAAAATGGTAAAAAAAACACACGGTTTTAATAAATAAACGGAGGTTTATTTACTTGAACTTATAACGAATAAGTTTTATAAACGTCTCGCCTACATTCTAACTTTATACAAAAATACGTTTTAATTCTAATACAACCGAAATTTTTTAAACGAAGACTGCAATATTGCTCCCAAGCCTTGCACTCGATTCCGATCATTTTTTAAAAATTGCTGATTGATTGTTCAGGAATGCTGTGCTATTAACGTTTTTTTAATGATTTGTCTTTATATGGAAAACACTTTTTTTTAAACCCTGTATTTTCCATAATAGTTAATATATCAGCGGGAATAAATAAAGAAAATGTTCAGAAAAGATCGGGCCCCAATACAATCCCAAATTAGCAATCAGAGCCATCTATGTTGCATCAATTTAATTAAAAAATATGCCGCTTTTTGGCAGGTTAGAAAGAGACGAGAGTCGTCAGCTGATCAATGTTTCTGTTCGTGAAGTTTTAGCCGTTAATAATAAAGTTTTTTAGTTAATTTATTGATATTTAGATTGTCTGACATGTCGTATCGACAAGTTTCAGGAAGATCTGTGACAAAAATTTGAAAACTGTTCATATTTGAAATTGTTATTATTATTCTTATAACATTATATTTTTTAACGCAGATTTTTCATAGCGTTTTCCAATCCTTTAACTTTACGGATCCAGTTTTAGATTAGAAAAAAATTAAGCATATTTGGCTAAACGTTCGCATAAAAAGTGCCTGCTTGGAAACCTGTGATTAAACGCAGCTCTTAAAATATTATGTTCCGAAAATATGGCAGACACCATTCCCGAGGAATTCAGCTCCGATTTAAAAAAAATTTCATCGGAATCGAGTGAATGAATGGTTCATGAGAAAATCGATGTTAAACAATCGGTCGTTTAGGTTTTCCAATAATTTAGGATGATCCACTGAACAATAGCAATGGGAAATGGGTAAAATAAATAGACGATATACGCGAGCTTAAATACTAATGAACGTAGTAACACAAGAATGGTTTACAAATATCAAAATAAAACGGGAAAGTTATAATAAATTATCTATTAAATGTCAGATAAATAAATTCGTAAAATATAGTAACTTTTTATTAGACTAAATTATGTTTTTTGATTGATTGATTCGTTGGTCTCTTACAGCTAAAACTGTCCTCAAAGTTGCGTTACATTGGTTTGTTGTTTAATTAGACCTCGTACGGCTTTGCCTTAATTATTAAATAAATACTAATCAGTATTTGAAAACGACGAAAATATGTACTTTACTTTTTTTTTATTTAATCAGCAAAAACCCATGCACGTTCGCTATAAACTTGTCGAAATTATCTCTAAATCTTAGTTTCGGCTGTCTCTCGCAGGTTAGGGCCACGTTATGGGTCAAGTTGGTGAACGCTGCTGCCAACCTAAAAAACAAACGTTCTCAAGTTACACAAAATATGATTCTTCAAGCCGTATAAAAGTTGGCAATTTTCGACTCTTGCGCCAGCAATGACAATTATAATTGCAAGGATTCATGCGCAGTACATCGTTCTCGATCAGCTGTCCGCATTGCCAGAAATGGGACACGCGCCATCTTAAGTGCCATTGCCGGTGCAATTGGGTAGAGATGGATTATTCTGTTATTTTTAACTGTTTATTATTTAGTCGAAGCAGGTATGAACCAGCTAATGGCTATTTAAACTCCCTGGTACTTAAATTAGCAGTTCACATTCTTTATTAAGCTTATGTACAGCTCAACAAGCGAGTCTAAAGCTACGCGGTATCGGTAAGGGGGAAGCAATATCTTTTAAAACATGTCCGAGTCATGGGCGTGCTATTATTATCTTAATAATGTAATAATATATATTTTTCATGGCGTGAATATATTTGTATCGCCAGTGCAATATTTTAGGCCTTTCCATTAATATTTTTCGCTTATTGTGGCATTTTCGCCTATAAAATCCATTTGATTTCAACATGCACTTTAAAGTTTCACGGGAAAACGGAGAGTTTATGTCACTTCTCAGCTGTTGTAGCAACATTTTTAAGCTTGGAACCACTTTTAGTTGCAAATAAACCTGTGTATTGTTCTCCTAACAATGCCAAAGTCGAAGTCTTCGATTTTTCCGACAGCAGAGTGACGGGCCCTTTTCTTGACAGGAGATGACAATAATTGATCCGGGTTATTTTCTTTCCTTTCAGCATCTTCTTTGTGAATGTTTTTTACTGCACCCACGCTTACTCCCGTATACATTGCGACCCTTTCTAGCTTTCGCTTAAGTGGCAATTTAAATGTACTAATTTGTGACTCCTCTTCACACACCCTGTACACATTGGCAATTACTTCACGGGTTTGACTATGAAGGGTTTTACCAAGGTATTCATTATCACAGTTTTAAAACAAACCCTATCACTACGCAACTGGATGAAGCATATTGGACATCACCGAATAACAACGCCGGCACAATAGGCGTGTCACCAGACGCGTGTCGTCATCCTCTGTCTGGGATATAACCTATCAAATTAGCTCTAGCCACCGGTTACCCATGGTTACCGTTGATATTGCACCATGTTGCCCTATTTTTAGATTATAAGTACTTTAATAAAAGATGATATGAAGAAGAATAAAAAAATATTTTATTTTACATTTAAATATTAAAATAAATAGTATGAAAAGAGAGTTTTAGAATATTGAAACTATAATAGAATATTAGTTTCTTATCTACTTATGACAATTTACTTTAAATGGGTAAATTTAATTTTAGGGTTTACTTGGTAACATGTCATTAAATTAAAATTTAATATATGTGACAACATTGTTAACCCAAGAAATTTTCTTGCCCGCATTCCTTTTATAGCTACAGATAAAGTTGTCGACCTGTAATGCTAATTCGTCGCAACTTTTTTGACCTCCTATTTGTAAATAGCAGTAGCTGCT
This sequence comes from Barypeithes pellucidus, assembly GCA_963991005.1. Taxonomy (NCBI): domain Eukaryota; kingdom Metazoa; phylum Arthropoda; class Insecta; order Coleoptera; family Curculionidae; genus Barypeithes; species Barypeithes pellucidus. The sequence continues at coordinate 11,161,018 of OZ022565.1, read as the reverse complement.
TTAACTGGTAATCAAAACGAACAGATTTTCCCTATTCTGGGGTTATTTTAGGGATTTCGACAGTACCAACTGCTGTTCTCGACTGTTGGCAATGCTCCAGTTGATCGAGAACGGTTTGATGCGCAATAATACGTGCAATTATAATTGCCATTGCACGCGCAAGAGAAAAAATTGCCGACTCTAATACGGCTTTTAGTAAATAACGCTAGTTTCTGTAAACAGCAATTCTGCAGTGTGGTTCTTACCTCTCCGCTGTCATCGGATCGCTCTGCATCTGTATCAGACTCTGCACAAGCAATCGATACTCTTCCTGGTAACAACAGACAAGGGTATAGATGGTGGTAGAGGCTGAACTGATCATATCGGAGTTAATCTGATGCAACAGGGTCAAGTCTATTAAGAGTTTTAAGAACGGTTTAAGAGCCAGCGCGAATGGGGTGTCCAAGGTTTGGTGGCGGAAGAGGTAAGACGACATTCCTAGAAAAAAAAGTACACACGCCTGGATAAAGAATCATTTTCATCAAAAAAAAATATATAATTTAGCCGAATGAAGTTGTCGGGCATTTCATTAAAACCAACATACTGTACAGTAGGGTGGCCCAATTTCGACACTTTTATAGGGTATCTCCGTAACTGTTAGTGCTATCGAAAAATTAAGTAGGTGTCATGTACTCTTTTTGGGCCAAACTTAAAATGATAAAATCAAAATTTGAAAATTTTCGTTCGTTTAAGAGATACGGGGGAAAATCAACAAATTGACAATTTCAAATTTACCCTATATTTTCTTAGTTAAAAGAGATATGGAAACATGTTTTATACAGAAGTTTCTTTTTATTGATTGTTGAATAATCTGCCGTTTTCAGAATAAGTATATGCGGTCAGGTAAAAAAGTTATCGGACCTATCCTCATTTTTTTAAATGGAACACCCTGTATATTTTAATCTAAAAATATACTATTTTAAATTCTCCTTTCAAATATATAACACACCATGGATGATATTGGTTTCGTATGCGATTTATTAAACTTTATTACTTTAAACCAGGTATGGGCAACCTTTTGGGCTAAAGGGCCACATAATAAATGTAAAATGGGTAGCACACCATACACCCTCCGCAGGCGAGCGAAGCGTACCATTTCCAATTAGCGCCATAGGCGAATTTTTTTGAAATTTTCAAGGTCAAGCGCTCTAATGAAAAGCTAGAAAATTGCGATACAAAAATATTTTCTCCGAAAAAGAGGTTTCATCCAGCAAACTTTCTGAAAAACATATTGTTATTACGAAAATGGGCTAGTCCCGTAAATAAATAAATTTAAAAAACCCCGAGATGAGTGAAAAAATTGCGATACAAAAATATTTAATTTTATTTATTAAAATAAATAGATAAATATAAAAGAAACATAAATATATTATAAAAAAATATATAATGTTAAATAGCGACACCGAAATCAATGAGACACTTGAGCTTGAATTTGGGAAACTAATCCATCGATGTTTGGATTAATTCCACTGATACAAAGACGTAAGGAATTTTCCAAATTATCGTCAGTCAGCCTTGTACGATGTTTTGACTTATTAACTTTCATCATTGAAAAGAACTGTTCGCATTTGTAAGTACATACTGCCAAAGGCACAAATCAATCTTCTTGCGAATTTTCTAAGCTGCGGAAAATGGTCTTCTTCGAGGTATTTTTTGTAAAAATCGCACAACCCCACTCTTTGATGATCGCCGCCACTCGGCTTGCTCGTTCACTTGCTTCCGTGAGTATGAGTAAGTCGTGTAATATTTTTAATTTTATTTTTTAATTTTTTAATATAATTTTTAAGATTTTTCAAAATGTCTCGCGGGCCGGATCAAATCATACAGCGGGCCGGGCCCGCGGGCCGGACGTTGCCCACCCATGTTTTAAACCAAAGTAGGCCATGAAACAAAAACTAATATCCTAGAGACAACTATGTTGACATTCTAGTTGTTATTAACATTTAACGTCAATTTCATTTTTTACATATTCATTTGTGAAAAATACTTATCAACATTTTGAAAAATTTAATGATATCTATCATCCATGGTGTGTTATAAATTTGAAAAGAGGGTTTAAAATGCTATCTTGTTAGATTAAAATATACAGGGTGTTCCATTTAAAAAAAAATGAGGGTAGGTCCGATAACTTTCTTACCTGACCCCGTGTACTTATTCTGAAAACGGTAGATTATTCAACAATCATTATAAATAAACTTATGTATTAAACATTTTTCTGTATCTCTTTCAACTAAGAAAATATAGGGTAATTTAGGAATATAAATTAGTCAATTTGTTGATTTTCCCTCGTATCTCTTAAGCGACCGAAAATTTTCAAATTTTGATTTTACCATTTTAAGGTTGACCCAAAAAGAGCACATGACACCTACATTACTTTTTTGATAGCACTTACAATAACGGAGATACCCTATAAAAGTGTCGAAAATGGGACACCCTTATACGCTGAACTGATTATAACTCACCCTGTATAAAATCGAGACAAGCCTGTACAATGTCGGTCCCGAAGTTCGTAAGTCCGAGCTCGATGCTCTTCAAAAGACTGTTCAACATGTCTTGGGGAAGCCCGGCGATTTTTTCGGGATAAATGTCGTTGATTAGAACTAAAAGTCTATAGTACTGGGCGCATAAGTTGGGAAACTTGAGTAACTCCAGGGTCATAAGAGGCATGATAAAGTTCAGGCCGAAAAGCGACACATCAGATGCCGTTACCTGCAAAAAGGAGCAATTAGTTGTGGTTAAGGAGATGAGAAAAAAATGAGAGATAAAATTTAAATGCAAAATATATGACCAATGAATAATGATTTCAATAAAATCAATAAACATGGAATTAAAAAAAATATAATTCTTGTATTACCGTTATTTCTTCCTGATTGGTCGTCGCACATAGATCGATGCAGTCTTTGGATAAAATAAAGGTCAACAAGTCCAAAACCAACGCCAAATCTTGGCAACTGCTTTCTTCGGCGAAAGTTTCGGTCGACAATCGGTTGGCGTTGCATTTAGCGTAAGCTTGTACAGTAGATAACGAACTTTCATACAACCTACAACATAATATCGATTTGAATCATACTGACAGGCGATGACGCACTTTAATTCCTTCCTCGACTCAACTGTAGGGGGCTACGAACATAAATATCATACCACTTAAAGCAAAACCGTATAGCTTGAAAGGTGTACTTACTTTTTACTGTCTAGCGGCCGTAAATAACATAACATGTATTTGGCACACTGGCCAAATAGTTCTAAAATAAGCTGTACTATAACTTGGAAGTCCTTGTAGAAAGCTAAAAATACTGGCAGTTCCGATAAGATGGGCGCCATGAAGTCGAACAGTACCTCGACTGACGCCATTTGAGATCCTAAAAGTTTTCATTTGTGAAAATATTGATGGTGGATGTCGCGTAGTGATGAGCGATATCGTGATTTTTCAATCACGTTGTGAAACGTGATTGTTATTTTTTGATGTCGGTGAAATTAAAGCGTGACGCGATAAGGGTTTATAAATTTTCATCACTGCTAAGCGAGATATTAACTAAACTGCTGGCCATTTGCTTTCGAGTAAGAAAAATTTCGCCTAAATTTAAAAGTTAATATTTTCTGAACCAGATATGACATCGATCTCCGGTTTTTAATGGTTGCTAGATTTGTCCCTTAGGAAACAATTGCCAAAGTTGGATTGTCTTAAACTGTTAGAAAATTTTATATACAGGGTGTTAAATAGGACGATGATTTTTGCTCCAATTTCAATAGCATGTAACTTTCACAATATTATTTTTAAATTTTATCACTGTACGTCAATTGAATCACTGGTTCATAGCAAAGAAAGTAATCTGTCAAATTTTTGATATCTGCTATATTTTAAGTGATACCGATTTTTTTGAAAACTTTGCTTTTTTTTCAACTTTTTGTTAGCTAGATCCCACTGTGCGTTGTATCGTGCAAACTTTGCAAGTGATTATTATACCTTATGAAAAGCTTGTTTATGTTCAGTAACAACAATTGTACCTAAATGTTGTGATGTACAGTGGCGTACTTATAATCACTTATATGTCTATGCTTTATGAGTATCTCACAATTTTTTGTATTGGAAAGTACCCGCCCCTAGATTAGGCAAGTTTTTCCTTATTTTTTAGTGTTTCATATCGCGCTACAGGTATATTATACAGTGTCTACAAAATTTTAAAAAGATATTTTTTTTATTTAATTGTTTGAAAAAATTTATTTATTAATTTCTAACTTTCTAACACGACACTATTCATAAAATTAAATTGAAAAACATTGAAAGGCACTTTAATATTAAATATCACTAGCTGCCGTCAAACCAAACCCCGTCCATCCGTGTGTATTAATTTGAATCGAGATTATCACGAAAAAAAACAATATCAAGTCAGCCATGCTAATGCGTTTAGCAACAAAGCTAACCATGTGTTAGAAAGTTAGGAATTAATAAATAAATACATTTTTTCAAACAATTAAATAAAAAAATTATCTTTTTTAAAATTTTGTAGACACTGTATAATATACCTGTAGCGCGATATGAAAAACTAAAAAATAAGGAAAAACTTGCCTAATCTAGGGGCGACACACGACGCACAGTGGGATCTAGTTAACAAAAAGTTTAAAAAAGCAAAGTTTTTCAAAAAAATCGGTATCTCTTAAAATATAGCAGATATCAAAAATTTGACAGATTACTTTCTTTGCTATGAACCAGTGATTCAATTGACGTACAGTGATAAAATTTAAAAATATTATTGTGAAAGTTACATGCTATTGAAATTGGAGCAAAAATCATCGTCCTCTTTAACACCCTGTATATAAAATTTTCTGACAGTTTAAGACAATCCAACTTTGGCAATTGTGTCCTAAGGGACAAATCTATCAACCATTAAAAACCGGAGATCGATGTCATATCTGGTTCAGAAAATATTAACTTTTAAATTTAGGCGAAATTTTTATTGCTCGAAAGCAAATGGCCAGCAGTTTAGATAATATAGGTAAGGGAATATTGCGCGCATCGTAAAATAACTAGTAGGTGATGGTCGATGGATTTAAATTATATATTATGTATACCACTTTACTACTAAAAGAACGGTAACAACAAAAAAACTAAAATGTGTAAAAAATATTACACAACATTGACAACAAACAAAAGAAAACGTTATATCTAACTAGATTAAAGTAGAATTATACCTTTTGAAAAAAACTATGATGAACTAAACACTGTGTACTTTACAACAAACCTTTTGTTCATGCAAAAACGCATGGTTTCTTAGTCATTTTGTGCGTATTGTATATGATCATTTAAGAATAGAATCGTTAATCATTTGAGTTTTCTTATTACTTAGCCTGTTTCTTTAAAAAATGCCCAGAGGTCGCTAGTCTTTCGAATATTACTACTCATTTTCATTTCACGGTTTCAAGACAGTCCGTGTTATCCTTATGATCATATGCTAAAGTAACTTTTATTGCTTACTCTCTCTTACTCTTTACCAATAAGGGACGTATCACCCATGATATTCTCCCATGGGAATAAATTTTAAACAAAAAGATAGGTTTAATGATTAGTAAAATTGAAATACGTACTCGAAAGTGATTTGTTTCAACTGTGATCACATCACGCTTTTTGTTGCTGCTAAGGAACTGTGACTACCTGTGATTCAGCACACGGAAGCGAATCGTTTCAGATTCAGAAGTAATTAAATGGTTTGACGTTATTAAAATTGGTTCGCAGCAAAAAATAGCCATTAAATCATTTGATCAGCACAAAAAGATTTTCCTTGCAAAAACTAAAAATCAGGCTGCAGCACTTGTTCTGCATAAAATGCAACAAACTGTCAACAATTTAACCGATATCAGTCCGCTTGTATCATCATGTGTTCGCTTATTAACAGTCGAGCTGCGAAATGATTACTTGGTCAGCAAGATTTTACAATTGGTCAGTAGAAAAAATCATGTCTAGAAGATGAGACATGGTATAAGTAACTATAGGTATGATTGCACGCCGATGATCACGTGGCTTGGCGAGTAAGTTTTAAATCTCTTATGAAGGTTTACATTGCTGTCATCGTTTTTAACTCTTTTTTGAATGTATTAAAACGTTTTATGCATGTAATGGTATATGAAATGAAAGAATAATATATGACGAGTATTTACGTATATCAATTTCATAGAAACATAACACACAAATACCACTAAACAAATAAAAGATATCGGAGAAATTTTTCGCGGCCATTTGAGCCGGCGACAATAGCCGAAGCATGCCGAAAGCTGCTCGCCGACCACTGCTGGTTTTGAAACAGTGTTGCCAAACTTTTACAATTGTAATAGATCCACTAGTATTTTAACATTCTTGTTGTGTGGCTCCCCATATGAAATTTATGTTCAATCTGGAGGGACCACCTCCAGATTGAACATAAATTTCATCTAATAGGAAAGTAACGACCCTTTTTTTTCGTACTCTTTTTACTCTGACCCGTTTTTTACTATTCCTATTAGGTTTCGAACCGGCACTCTATTTCTTTCGATAACGGATGTCTGGCAACACTGCTGCATGGTTGCCGTAGTTTTTGGTGGACATTTTGTAAGTTTACCAGAACGTTTTCTTATAGTCTTGTGTTTATTAAAAAAATATCTGAATTTTCATAAAATGAGGTGCGCTATGTTCGGTTGTGATATGGATAACCAGGCAAAGACATTTAATAGAAATATAAGGTTTTTCCGCTTTCTTAAAGATAAAAACAAACAATTAAAATGGATACAGTTGTGTAAGCGGAAAGATAATTAGGTCGTATTTTAGCTTTAATCTTTGTTGTATGTTCATGAAATAAATATTCCTAAATACCATGATATTATTCTTTCATTTCACATACTACTAAACGTAAAAACTTTTAATTAAAACGGCGTCAGAGTAATAATAGTACGAAAAAAAGGTCGTTACTTTCCTATTAGATGGGGGACCACCTCCAGATTGAACATAAATTTCATATGGGGAGCCCCACAACAAGAATGTTAAATAGTAGTGGATCTATTACAATTGTAAAAGTCTGGCAACACTGTTTCAAAACCAGCAGTGGTCGGCGAGCAGCTTTCGGCATGCTTCGGCTATTGTCGCCGGCTCAAATGGCCGCGAAAAATTTCTCTGATATCTTTTCTTTTTTTAGTGGTATTTGTGTGTTATATTTCTATGAAATTGATATACGTAAATACTCGTCATATATTATTCTTTCATTTCATATATCATTACATGCTTAAAACGTTTTAATACATTCAAAAAAGAGTTAAAAACGATGACAGCAATGTAAACTTCCATAAGAGATTTAAAACTTACTCACCATGCGCACGGCAGACGAAATTGGGACGGTTAGATATCCTACCTTTAGTTTATTGTATCATGAAGATGAGATGAGATGAAAAGAATCAATATAAATAATTGGATTGCGTTTGTTTTGAATAATCGGCAAAGTTCGTTATTGTGGGCGGAGCGAAAGCAGTCGCGTGATACGAGGCCTGATTTTCACTTGTCTTCCCAGGGCATTGTCACTATTTCACGTTTTATTTCTTTTTTTTTATGACCAAAGTTAAATATTTTGCTTACCCGCTGATTGCTTACTAATATCTGATTAAAAGTGGATCGCTCATAGCAGCTTATATATTTAATTTGCGTAACAAAATAGTTTAGAACACTCTAGTATGACATTAATTACTGACCGATTCAGAAATGTTTGCTGTCCATAAGTTGCTGACCGATTACATTTTTCTGTTGGCAAAAATAAGAATATTTTGCTAACGAGTTAAATGATACCCTTGAAATAATAACAACTGGTAAATTTAACCTGTACCTTTTACATATACCATGGCGTCACCGTATGTGACACAACATTTAAATATAATAAACATTTCCATAACACACTGTAACATTAATTACCTTTCGCAATTCCGATAAAACATTCTATCAGATCGATAACGACTTTCTGTACTTGTTCGTTTTGACATATTCTCGCAAAGTTCTCCTGTCCTAACAAATTTTTAAATCTCATTTTAAGGGGATTTAATATCGTTTCGTAGTAGGTGTTACTTTCCTGGGGGTCCACCAGACAAGCACCTAAAAAGGAAATACAAGATTGGAATTTTACTCGCGATTTTTCCCAGGAAAAATTGATTTGCTCGTATTTTTACCTGCCAACACAAATCCCTTATAAACTCCTCGTAGAATGTTGGGAGGAAATGTACCCGGTTGTACTTGTTCGGTCAGTCTAATCAATTTCGCCATCGACTCAGTTTTAATTATATACACAGACCTAAAAATATGAAAATTAAAATACAGTGATACCTCGAGATACGAGTTTAATTCGTTCCGTAATCTCCTCAACAAAGACCTGGAAGAAATTTTGGCTTGGGGTGACAGTAACCAAGTCGAATTTAACGCTAAAAAAACCCAGGCAGCAGTTTTCTCTAAAAAGGTTAACATTACAGAACCGGATATAGTCGTGGCCGGACACGCAATCCCACTGGATTCATCTATTAATATGCTGGGCGTCAATCTGGGAGGAAATATTTCTTGGCATAACCACGTTGTGGCAATCGCCAAGATAGCATCTCAGAAACTTGGTGTACTCTTCCGAACCAGAAAGCTGTACACACCTCAACAACTTTTGACACTATACAAAGCCCAGATTCGGCCATCACTAGAGTACTGCTCTCATGTCTGGAGCTCTGCACCCAAACATACTATTCGGCTACTGGATTCCATCGAAAGGAACGCCATTCGTCTGATTATAGACCACGAGCTGACATGGAACCTCGACAGCCTAGAACATCGAAGACGGGTTGGGGATTTGACTCTCTTTTACAGATATTTTCTTGAAAATGCTCGGCTGACCTTGCCCACCTAATTCCGCCCAGAACGGCGAATATCAGAAATACACGACGAACCACTGCCGCCCATCCATATGTGGTTAAGCTTAGTGCTCCTCGAACTTCATTATTTAAGAATTCTTTCATCTGGAGGACTTCATCCTTGTGGAACGACCTTCCCGAGGTCGTTTTTCCCAAACGAATATAACCTCCAACGATTCAAAACCAACGTGAATCGCTTTTTGCGTACACGCACCACTCCCAGAGTGTGAAATTAATTGAAATGCCATTAATCCGTTCCAGCCCCAAAAATGCTACCCCCAATTGTTTTTGTTACGTGTTTTTGAGTAAGAAAGATGTATTTTATAAAAACATAATAAAAGAGAATGTAAAGCAAAAAAAACTGGTTTTATAAAGTGTAAATACATATTTGTATTTTGGTCACTTAAATACAACTTACACACAACTTAAATGCTACTGTATGCTTAATTTTAGTCACTGCTTCTTCGCTGGTCTTTGCCTTTTTCGCCGGATTAAAAAAAAAACTGTCCAAGGAGGTTTGTTGTTGCTTCCTCCCTTTCAGAATGCTCCGGAAATGAGTGAGGCAAGTGTCATTAAATAGCTCCGATGCACGACCAGTTGCGACTTGTGTGCAGCGTCCCAGCTGACCGTTCCTCGTCTCTCAAATGTCGCTCGTATTACAAAACAAAACTTCGCTCGCTCGACAGCTCGTATCTCAAATAACTCGTATCGTACTCGAGGTACCACTGTACAAAAATTAGTCCATATTAGTATAAAAAATTATTTATTACCGTTTCGTCGATTCCCCCCAGTCGAAGTTATTACGTGTAGTTATAGCAGTGTTTTCTATTTTTTATCCCAATTGTAATGAGAATCGACTTACTTTTGTTTTTTACACACCATATCACTAAATAGGTCCACCGTATCCCTTAAAAGTATCGGTTCAGATTGAAAACTGTACAAGTTAACGGCTATCTTATTTAATATAAAACCTACTACGACTTTGGCACAGTCTGTATCTCTTCCTAGACATCCTAGAAGCACCGGACTCATCTGCAAAAAAGAAATCGCAATTTTACTGAAATACATATCAGAATATCAACATTCTCCAAGGTAGCGGAAAAAAATTATCAAAGAACGATTAGTGTATTTTGTTAACAACACCTTTAAGTTTGACAAACAACAGTACGGATTTCAACCAAATAGCAACACTCAGTCAGCAGTAATAGACCTTATAGATTTTGTAACTAATGGACTAGACAATAGCAAGTATGTAGCAGCTTTATTTGTCGATCTTCAAAAGGCCTTTGATACAGTGAACATCAATATATTAATGAAGAAACTAGAAGAAATGGGAGTTCGAGGTACAGCATATAACTAATCAATTCATATCTTACAAATAGAAAGCAGTATGTGTCAGTAAACCAAAAAGAAAGTGAAGTGAAGAAAGCAACAATAGGGGTACCTCAAGGGTCTGTTCTGGGCCCCATTTTATATCTCTTATATGTGCATAGTCTATCTAAAGCAAACCTAGGATGTATACATATAACTTTTGCCGATGATACAGTCCTATTGTTCGAAGACGCAGATCCAAGGGTTCTTGAAGAAAAAGTAAATAAAACCGTAACAGTATACTATAAGTGGTTATTAAAAAATAATTTAAAGATCAACATAAAAAAAACTGTGTTTATGATTTTTAAACATAAAAATAAAAAAAGTGCACAATTCAATATAAAAATAAACAAGGAACAAATAAAAATGGTGAACTGCTATAAATATCTAGGACTAAATATAGATGCAGAGTTAAATTTTAAAAAACATATGGGCCATGTCATCAAGAAATTGGCTTCTGCCTCTGGTGTTATAAGAAAATGTGTGAATTATATACCAAACATAATGAAAATGACAATTTATGAGGCTTTGTTTAAGTCGCATTTACAATATATGTGTGCTGTTTGGACATTTTCAAACAATGCAATAATACGAAAACTCCAACGATATCAAAATAGAGTTCTTAAATGTTTACATAGACTACCGAGACTATATCCAACCAAACAAATATATAAAAACTATAAACTGATTAATGTTAGTGACATAATAAAGCTAGAAGAATGTAAACTGGTTCATAAAATCCTGAAAAAGCAAATAAAAACTAACATAAGTCCGATAAGAAACAGTGATCTGCATCAACACAACACGAGAGCCCGTGACAACTTATATGCGCCGAGATCAAGAACAAACATTCATCAAAACAAAATTACAATAAAGATGCTGAAGTCATATAACTCGCTTCCAGTAAACATAAAGCATACTACAAACGCTAAAGCCTTTGCAAAAAAAAAAACAAATGCTTACGCAACAAAGTTCAGTGCAGTTTTAGGATTAAAGACTGAAGGCTTTATGACAAATTATGAATTATATATTGTACGCTTTTCCTTGCTGCGAAAGTGATTGATGGTTCTGTATGGGTGTAGAGTGGTTAATTAGTTTTCATCTCAGAGCATAATTGTAATATTATTATATAATATATTTATTATTAGGACTTGTTACCAGTCATAAGACATTATGTACTGTTTTTAGTTCAAAAATAAAGTGTTTTAAAAAAAAAAAAAAATCGAAAACATTTTACATTTTCAGTCGAATCATTCCCTTACCTCATGATAAAAATCTTCGTTAGGTAACAAATACGTCATACACCATCTCTTGAGGAACCACATCAACGTGGAACCGACTTCCGGGCTCATAAAGTGACTTAACTTCAACGACACGGCCACATCTTCGATGGAACACAGCCGCATAACATTAAAAGCTATTCGTATTACGTGATCGCATCGTTCCAAACCTTCCGGTATGCCAGCCTACAATTTTCGCAATATTAAACAAGATAATACGTAGATATCGATGACAAACCTTTGCTTCGGCAGACGCCAAACACTTCATGCTCACATCCACGTTACTACCTCCTCTATGCGCCTGGTCAATCGAATACTGCATCACTTCCGAGGGTATCAGCGGGGTTTCCCCGTCACTCTCCATGCAAAGAACGTGGCCGGCGATAAGAACGGACCAGTGCATATCTTCGAAGATGTTGTCCAGCTTGGCAGCCTCGTTGACGTTCATCGCGCGGTGTTGCATTAGTTGCAGATGGCCGAGGAAGGCTTCGATACGTGATTCGAGGATCCTAAAAATTTAATTAAGTTGTAGGTTTTAAAGAGAAACTATTTGAACGATGCTTACTTGTAGAGGACAGGTAATGCATGACCTAAAATACATCTGCCAAACATCCCGACCGCTTGGAGTTGTTCCTTGTATCTCGTTCTGTCATTGTCCTCGTGGTCTTCATCAAACTGCCCTCCACCTAGAAATATCAAACGTTCTGAAGGTTTTGAGGGATTGTTCTCTCTTCATTGTTCAATAATTTATCAGTTACTGAAGTTGTAAAGTGATTCACTTCATTATCTTTCTTTGACTTACCTGCTCCACTTTCCGGATTTCTGTTGCCATCGGGTGGTGCTAGATGGCACTGTACATACTTATTGAATATTCTAGTCGCGCATGTTCGTTGATTGTCATCGGGCGAATTGCCGAATTCTTGTAAAATCGAGGTCCATGCTTCCAGCATATTGTCATACGCGTCTGTGAAGAATCTATCCCCATCTGGATCCTAATGTAAACAAAATGGCGTTCAGTGAGAGTCGAACTTGCATAATGAGTGTTTCGTATCATCATTACCTCATTAGCAGGACATGCTTCCTCGAATTTTATGACTTTTCGATATCTCATATTGCAGGGTCAGAAAACTTTTAGGCTAGTATGTTTAGTCATTAAAACCATTTCAAATTTCAGCTTTTCATGTCGCGCTCTCTGAAAACGGCTTCGACAAACGCGTACGTATTTTTACGATTATGTTGTTAAAGTTCCTTTCAGTTTTATACCTTTAAACAGAAGGTTAGAATAGAAGGCTGCAAATATTATTTAATAGAGTCCCCCCCCCCCTTCGCAATAAAATTTACGTCTCTTTCCGATTTTTAATATTATTTATTGGAAGAGAGATATTAGAAGGGTGGGAAGTTCTGAAATGACACCCTGTATAATGATAGTATATTTGTTATGTTCTGTACTGTACAGCCCAGTGAGACTGCTTATGGGGGGGGGGGGGGGGGGGGGGGATCGAAACACATATGAAGGCCGTGGAAGTGATGCTAAGCCTACTCTGCTCCATACGCGCACAAGTAAACTACGTTAATCTTTATATATTAGTATGCATTAAGGGTCAATATCAGACTTGATCTTGGCCATATTTGTCTCACTTTACCGAATCGGGAGAGGTTGATGCAGACAGAGACAGACATAAAAAGTCAATTTTCTTCGTCTGGCATGGAATATAATCGAGCAACATATGAATGATATGTAAAGTGAATGAAAATGGCGAAAGCGATCGTCCTTAAATTCCAAAATAATTTTAAATTTTCTAATCTTTTCACGAGAAACGTCGTTTCCGTGTTGGTGCAAGTGAGTAATTTGTAATTGAAATATTCATTTAGTCATCTTTACTGAGAGTAAGCATCAATAATAATTTCTTTTCCTAAATCATATGGGGCCCAAAAATATGCTTGAACTAGGACCTAGAGCCCAGTTGAAGATGGTGTGTAAGGATTATTCTAAAGTGATATTTACAGCTTAAAACATGTCGGAATCCTAATATTTGATAGTAAATCAAATAAAAGGGGTTTGAATGTTTTTTGTTGGTTAAATGTCACTTTAAAATATTGACAGTAATAAAAATTTGGACAAAAGTGACATTTGAAAAGCACGTGCGTTTGTCAGCTGCTGCCAGACGTAATGGATGCCGGGTTTGTTCATGCCTGCTTCTATTTTTTAATACGGCTGTTTGTCTTCTTCCTGTTTATAAGTATTCGTTGCTGTCTTATGTAACTGACGTGTGTAAAACAAACTCAAACACAACAGCTTTCTTTTACTTACTGCATCTTCATGAGCCGCTCCCTCACAAAAATGACACGTCAGTCTTGTAAATTCATCCAATAAGGTATCTTGGATCGGTTCTGGCAGTTGGTTGAAGTCGTGTATATAAAAAATCACCAATTTTCTCACTATGTTGGATATACCTAGAGATTCCTTGTTTTTGATTGTTACACTAAAAGAAACGATAAATTCTTTAAAGATGTTATGTTTGTGGAAGCATACGGACAATAAGATGACAATCTGGATACTTACTTTGAAATAAGGTTAAAAAACGTCACCAAATAAGTGTGGAGATACTTAAGCCTGGATTCGTCATCACTGACAACTACTCCACTTAAACTGGCTAGCTGAACTAGACAGTTTAGTGAGTGGTGTGATAGATCATCGATATCCCTAACCTAAAAAGAAACTTATTTGGAGAATTTTATAGCTGTAAACGTATTCCAAAATGTTAAATATCATCTCTTATTAGTGCTGCCGCCGGATTCACTGTTTGAGAATGCCGGATACCGGAACCAACGCTAACATTATGGCCGGAGGATCCCGGACGGTATCCTGTATTTGCAACAAAATGTTCTTAATAGAGATTAATATCTATTTGACAGTTAGAAAAACCGTGAAGAAAATTTTCCGTTTTTATCAAAAACGACAAAAGAAAATGCTTATCAGCGCTTGAATCAAGTGTTTATAGTGGAAGACTTTAGACTTAGAAAATAGACTCTCTGCAGGCAACTGCGAACAAACCCGGCCGAACCGGATTTTCTGGTGGAAAAAAAGAGAGATAAACCATAACGGCAAGTTATGTTATGCACGTTAGTAAACAAACTGTCAAAGTTAAACAGGGTAATATTTATTCTGAACAGGCCTTAACATAAAAGATATTATTTCCCTTACCTTCCAATAGATTTGAAACATTTATTCTGAACAGGCCTTAACATAAAAGATATTATTTCCCTTACCTTCCAATAGATTTGAAACATTTATTCTGAACAGGCCTTAACATAAAAGATATTTCCCTTATTCCCTTACCTTCCAATAGATTTGAAACATCAACGGTATCAGGTCTGGACTGAAAATAATTTCCGACCAGGAGGTTCCTAGTTTTAATGCGGGTGCTTGGTCAGATTCATGTACCGATTCGTAAATGCCTATAAGCCTTTTGGGCAGTAATGTTATATTAAGGAAAATGACCAGTCATTTATTGTTCTTATCTATCTTCAGCTTTTCTTTGTATAAAATTGATCTAAGTCTTGCACTAATTGATGTAAACTTCAGAGATTTGTTTTTTAAACGCTCGCACACGTCAGTTAGTATTTTTTAGTAAAATGTTGGTCTACAGCGTAGGCCCAGATTTGGCTACCAAATGGAGAAAAAGTGATTCTTCATAAAAAGTATTGCTTGTTATAAAAGAAAGACCTTGTATAAAATATGTCCCCCCGACCTCACACCGCTTGATTTCTTCCTGTGGGGATGAATTAAGGAAATTGTTTACAAAGACTGACCTCAAAATTTGATTCAATTAAAAAACAGGATACGACAAGCATGTGAAGAAACCCAAGCCAATCAGGTAACAAATGCTGTTCGCCGGTTTAAAAAAAAAACCTTATCAAGTGCATTGAAAGTAACGGTGGTTCTGCTGAACCTTAAAACTTGTTTCTAAGATTTGTTATTTAAAATAGATATTTTTCTCGAACCAACCCACCTGCGACACCCTATATATACCAATATTTTACCTTAAAAAATGCGGAACTAAAACTACTAATGGCTTAAATAAACAACAAATCCCTGAATTTTAAATCAATTTGTGGAATAGAACTTATTTTACAAACAAACCATTATAATGTATGTTTAAATAAGTATAAAAAAGGATATAAATTGGTGACACATAACCCCAGGTCAACACTCTTTCAGTTATTTGCAACAAATGCCTTGTCAATTGTACCATGATGCCACTGTAGGGTGGATCGTTCTTTACCACTTCCGATAGCAGATAAACACAAAACCGAAATATTCGTTTTAGGTCTGTCGCTTCGAACTGTTTTTTGGCTTTAAAGTGGACCTCCCATGGAAGACCGACATCTGTTGATTTCACTGTACTCGCATATTCTTGCATCAGATTAGCTATTATATAGCAACCTAGGAGTTTCTAAAAATAATATTAAGTTTTATTAAAATGGGACTCTATTTCACGAGAGGAGAACAATTTCTGGTGATCAGGAAAGATATCCACATGCCAAAATTGAAAATAATATCTATAAAATACTTTAGAAGATATGAAAAAAATTACGATTTAAAAACAATACTAACAAAGTAACGGGCAACAAAGTATACACATGAACATAGAGAGGACATACCTTATCTGACTCGGCATTTACAATCAAATTTTCAACATCTTGTAAAATTGTACCTCGCTCTCTTCCAAGATCATCTATGCTTGCTCTTTTAACCATGATGGCGATGACTTGCAGTATTCTGTCCCTTACAAAGTGGGCAACGTTGTGACTGGTTATATATTGCATTAGGTATTGCCTCAAAGAGGCTCTGGAATTAAAAAAAATGTTAAGATAGTCTTTCAACCTTCCATGGTTTGTTGTTGCAAGTATTTAATTTATTTTAGACTCTACCTATCATTATCAAGTAGAAATGACCATTCCCGGATAATAGCCTCTTTGAGCACTTCTGCAGCTTCAAACAAAACATATTGGTTATGAGAGTTTTCCAGAATTTCCCTGCAGATTCCATAAGGCGACTTGCTTTTCCTGAAGTTAAGGAAAATTGCCTCCGCCGAGTGTCTTTGTTCATTGGAGACAATGTTTGGGGGGGCCTAAAAATAAATTCTTTGTTTATGTCCTTATATGGGTGCTTTATAGGAATATATACCATTATGATTCGGGCCGCAGCCTCCAGTTCGCCTATAGCCTGCTCAGACATTTTCTCGATTTGAAAATATTTACATTTGGGGCCAAAAGACACTTTTCGCTTTGTCCACTCAGTTTTAGGTTATTTCATTTTAATGTTTTTGAGTTTGACAGCGTCTATCTTTTAGTGCGGTCTTACTACGTATATCTGACAAAGAACCATATACTCTGTTTACGTATTTTCATGATGTTCGTACCACCCCACATAGAATCCATAGACGGACGGAGGATTTTTAATAGTTAGGATATGAATTGCTGTAAACCGCGGCTTGTCACTAACAATTTTTTTAAGCATAACCTCACATTTTTGTAGAATTGGTAATGTATTTATTTAAGTTTCTTTTTAATTTAAATGCTTATTTAACGATAGTTTTAGCTTCAACAGCTATTATCGGTGATTATCTAGTGAAAAATAATAACATACATTGGGTTATAGCGTTGTTTGACAATTTTACCCACGCCGTTATAGCTGGTCTTTGTTGGATAATTTTTTACTTCAACAGTGATAGAACTGGATATAGTTCCCGAAAAGGAGTTTTAGAAATTCTGAGCTGCACTATCTTGGCTTCAATTATTGATTTGGATCATTTTATAACAGCCAAATCGGTTTACTTGAAGGTATTAAAGTTAATAATTGTGACATTACAGTGGCCTTTATCAAATTTTTTTCAATTTCAGGACGCAACAAATTTAAGACATAGACCATTTCTACACTGTTCAACTATTCCAATTATAGTCTTCACTATTTTAATCTTGACTAGTTATGTTTTTCAAGTATCTCTCTTGAAAAGGATTGCTTTAATAGGCCTAACTGCGTTTATATCCCATCATGTCAGAGATGCGACGAGAAGGGGTCTATGGTTTTACCCGTTTGGAAGTACCGTACCTATACCGTATTTTATTTATGTTCTCGTGACTTGTACCGTTCCCTATGTTATTTTATTGACTGATAGGTTGATTAAGATAGAACGAATAGCAGATTCTAGCAGTTATTCTGCAGTAATATAAAAGTGATTTAGTGTCTGAATAAGTGATAAGTAATAGACTGTACTGAATATATTTTTGTAAATACATTTTTTAAACTAACTACTGATTTATGACAATTATTTTGAAATTGCCTAAGACAGGGTTTCCAAAGTGCATGCTGGGGCGCCGTAGAGAGCAGCTAGGGGCGCCGCGAGGCGCTTCTTTTTCTTCTCCTTACTTATATTTGCAACTAGGGCGCCATTGCAACATACTAACCTCTAAGGGCGCCGCAAACTGAAAAAGTTTGTGAACCCATGACCTAATAGTTAGAGAGACGGTGACAATAGGGGGTCCGTGAAGTGGAATATCAGTAATTTGGTTTTTCGTGGAGTGTAGGTTCCCCTCTACAACTTTTATATCTGATGAAATGCCGTAGAGCGTTGCTGAGAGGCGCTGTACCGCTTTAGATAGGAAATTCCCAATAAATGCAAAATTATATCGAGCCATGTCTGAAAATTAATTTACAGCATCTGCGTGATCCCAAAGTCACGGGAAACACATTTTCTGACAAGTCAACCCTTGCATAAGGATATTGATCTCCTAGAGCGAGTTCAACGGAGAGCCACAAAAATTCCTCCAAGTCTGAGAGATCTATCATATGAGGACAGACTGAAAGCTCTTAAACTCACCACGTTGGAAGATCGTAGAAACAGAGGCTCTTTAATCGAAGTGTATAAGATACTCCACGGGCACTACACTTGTGATGTTGATTTCTTTCATCGGGATGCCAATCATCATCTTCGTGGACATTCTTTGAAGTTGACCACTGAACTCTGTCATAGACTTACCAGAAAAAATTTTATTACAAACCGAGCAGTGAAAAAATGGAATGACCTGCCAGAGGAGATTGTTGCCGCCCCTACGCTAAACTCATTTAAAAACCGTCTGGATGCTCACACTGAAAGGGAATATAGGCTAGCAATATATTAAGAGACTTATCGCGCCATTACAAATAACGACAGTTTATCGGTTTTTCCGCCTACTGTCTAAATCTAATAATAATAATAATAATAATAATAATATACTTTTTCGAGCGTGTCAAAAAAAAATGAAAATTAAAAAAAAGCAAAAACCGAATTTGAAGTTAAAACTTTCTAGAATGGAACATTATATGTTAAAGATTATGTGAAAGAAATTTTGTCGTTCCAGGTCTCGCCATTTCATTATTGGAATTTTTTAAAAATCTCCTCGGAGGAAATTCGGAAAACGATCGTGACATGTCAGAAAATTGTCACACAATCGCACCTAGCTAGGCGGAATTCTGACAATATTACGCAGAAATACCGGAAGGCAGGTATCGTTCAGTTGTATGACGGGAAAAATGATTCACAATATTCTTTTTATCAGAAAATTGTTTACAAGTCATTTCCATGTGAATACAAACCGATTAAGCCCGCTTGGACCCATGTCTTATAATTTTTCCATTCATTTTTTTTTGACACGCTCGAAAAAGTATATGCAAGGGTTGACTTGTCAGAAAATGTGTTTCCCGTGACTTTGGGGTCACGCAGATGCTGTAAATTCATTTTCAGACATGGCTCGATATAATTTTGAATTTATTGACAATTTCCCATCTAAAGCGGTACAGCGCCTCGCAGCAACGCTCTACAGCATTTCATCAGATATAAAAGTTGTAGAGTAAGACATGTAGAAAAATTTTTTGCGGCGCTGAAATCACAAAAAACTTTGTGCTGTTGGGTTTTGGATCGGATCTTATTTACTAAAATAAAGGATACGATTCGATAAAGAAAAAACATTTTTAATTTTGCAGAACCACTATATTTAATAATGGATAAAAGCAAAAACAAAATATCACAGGTTTTTCTATTACAATAGGTTAAAAAATTATATGCACCAATAAAAAAAGATCTCTATCTTAACATCAACTTTTTTTTAGTTTTTAGAGCCATTTTTTTAGCACAGAGTGTACCTACTTATAAGTTTGTAAAGTTTCAACAACATACATTAATATTCTGTGCCAATTAAGTGTATACTCTTGTCTAAAGTGAAATAGAAACGCAGGGAGTACCAAGCCACAATACATAGCATCAGAAGATAATAGTAAGAGGCTTCTCAGAAAAGATATCGGTTATGTCAAAAAGTATGCTCTTAAATTTTTTTGCATTATTTGAAAAATTTACATTATTACTGATCTTGTCACTTCATTTATTCACTTTAGCTGAAGTATAATAAGAGTTAATCTTAAAAATGCATGCTTTTAGGCTTACTTTTTAATTAATATACTCTCGGGAACACCTAAAATGGCAAATAGAGGAACCTCTAAGCTTATTTTTCAATAAAAAATAAACTAGAAATAAAATAAACAACTAACAACTTCACATCGATAAAATTTAACCTAAGTTATGGTTCTTTAAAAATCATTTTGGGTATGTATTCTAACTACAAAAATATACAAAATATACATACTATGGGAATAAATAACTTTTATACATTTTAGTGGATTAATACAGAAAAAGTATTTAAAAATATGTACCGACTAACTGTAAAAAATCGAGAATCGATAGCTCTGCATGTTATTACTGAGAAATAAAAACAATTTAGCGAAATTTTGGTACTTTACTTATCTGGAGAAGAAATAATTATAAAATACAGGTTTTTTATTTAAGTGTATAAAGTGATTTTAGTCGGCACACTTTTTTAAATCAATTCGACTGCTTTAACAAAGTGGATACTTAATAATTCCATTATATTTATTACTTTAAAAAATCCATTCTCACTGGCAAACCGTTCTTTTCTAAAATCTATTCAGTCCGGTCGTTAGAAGTCCTTTTCTTACGCTTACGTTCTATTTCTGCCATTCATTGTTTTGTCTTTTTATCACATCAAAAAATCATGAAGAATTAGTTTCTTTAAAAGTTATTAAACGAACGAATTGGTTGAGATGTCTATCACATACTATGCCAAGAGTAAGTTTCGCAGTTAAAATTCATCAAGATGCATTTTCCGTTATTTTTTTATTCATGATAAGGATGGGCGTTACTTGCAGTTTAAGTGTTACTTGGTCGTAAGATGTAAGTAAGCACTAAAACTGTACAAACCTTCAGGATATAAAAATTTTTTATTTTACGGTATATTTTTACTGACAAAAATATTGTAAAAGGCTAAAAAATTTTATGCCTGGGACGTGGTTTAGAATCCTTCGACTTATCACGTATAACGAGTTTATTCCTAATCATGCAAATTTGCTGGCTGTTAAACTAAGTTCTCTGTTCGTTTCAAAGAAATTACTTTTTATGTCCGAATGTGAAATATTCTGTTTATACGACTTTATGTGGTTTTCACTGCATTCTATTTTTTTTTTTTTTTGGTGAGTGGATAGCCAGAAATAAACTCCTGGACAAAATTAACGCAACATCATAAATTTCCCATATTTTTTATGCTATTTTTTTTTTCTTAATTTATGATCCGATTTGAATGATTTTTTTTGCATTGTCGGTTGGTTCCTTGGCAATGTCATAGTTTCCGCTGTCTATGATAAAAATTTAATTTTCGATTTATGCTGGGTGTAATAAAAATGCTTTGTTTTTTCCCGAAAATTCGTATCACCCTGTGGAGTATATTAGCAACCGAAACATATAGCAGTTGACATTAAACGGTAGGTTCATGTTTCCCCAACATTTTCTTTTTTGGTTTACTTCTTTATCTCTGTTATTAAAGGAGATACACCGTTTTATAGCGTAACATGTTTTTATAGACTTTAATGTTCAACACATTCATTGTTAAATGTTTTCAAGTAGACTATGGGACTTTTTCTGACATTGCAAGCGATGTGTCAGCAGATGTTGTGTTTTAAAGTTACAAAGGTCAAATAAAATTCGCCATACTGATAAAAAAACTGTTCGGAAACTGCTTATTAAAGTTCGATTCGTATGCCCAGGTGCCCGACGAGTATTTTATAAAAACATGTTACGCTATAAAACGGTGTATCTCCTTTAATAACAGAGATTATGAAGTAAACCAAAAAAGAAAATGTTGGGGAAAGATGGACCTACCGTTTAATGTCAACTGCTATATGTTCCGGTTGCTAATATACTCCACAGGGTGATACGAATTTTCGGAAAAAAACATAGCATTTTTATTACACCCAGTATAAATCGAAAATTAAATTTTTATCATAAACAGCGAAAACTATGACATTGTCAAGGAACCAACCTACAATGCAAAAAAAAATCATTCAAATCGCATCATAAATTCAGAAAAAAAAAATAGCATAAAAAATATGGCAAATTTATGATGTTGCGTTAATTTTGTCCAGAAGTTTACTTGCGTTCAGTCATCATTGAATCGATCTGATGAATTTAAAACGTGCCTTAAACTACAAATTGAATAAACAATAATTTATTGTTAAACAAAAACATTTTGCTGGTCAACAAGCTGATCGCCGTAAAATTTTGTGTGATGCGATGAAGAAGCGTGCGATTGCGTTATTGTTGTCAGGTCCGTCACCAATATTTGACTGTTTTGACCTATAATTTTTCTCTACTAGGGCCGAACCATTATTTGTTAGTGCCTGATGAACATCAAAGTTATTTTTATACGCATTGCCTAACAACAGAACAAGTATTTAAAATACTAAACAAAAACAACAAAACAGCTTTAAGTACGGTAAAAATGCCCCCAAAACCATAACAAACATACATTTTTTAAATGCGAAAATAAATAAATAACTACTTTTTGAAAGGATTATCGAAAAGCTTTACGGAAATTTGACTAATGTTTTTAATTTTCCTAAATATAATTGACTATTAGTCCATTAAAAAATACATCCAATCGGTACTATCACTATCCCACGACAATATATTTTCATCAGTTTTACGTCGATTTTTATTTCCGTCCAATCGGATCTATTTTCATGATGTACTGGTCGTTAATAAATACTAAAAAGTAACCCTGGTTTAAAGTAAAAATTATGTTTGACCGTTCAAGAACACGAAGCAGGAAGATAAATCGTACCTCGCTGTGTTTTTATGATGAAAACAAAAATTCAGTTGGTTCGTTGAAGTTCCTCAAATTATTGATACTTTTCTGTTCTTTCCACGGTCAACATCTTAATTACAATAAAATTGTTTTAATTAATCTAACGTGTATATAATACACAACATAAGACACCTAATTCCCCCATATTTGAAAAATAATAAAACCAGAACTTTTGGAACTATCCAAAAATTAAACGATTAAAGAAACTAGAATACGTTTGTACTAAAGAATCTACAAATGTCCCTTTTTCAAAGAAATAATTACTACACGTAAGATTTTCTACAGAGTGATCCAAGAAGCTTGCAAAAAAGAGAAAAACTTTCCGTTTGTCTTGTTAAAATACAATTTTGATTTTTAAAAAGATTTTATCATCTAACAAGTAATATTAAATAAGCCATTAAAGAAAAAGTTTTTAACACTTTGCAATATTAATGGGCTTAGGATAATTGAAATAGTATATAGACTTACTAGTTCCAAAACCGTGGTTACCGCACCAAAAATTTGATTATTGTAAAGTTAACGGGTCTATATAATGAACTACACACCGCTATAAGCTTGAGTACAGCGACGTATGAATGTGATAATTGCGCCACGAGCTTATAGCGTATCTCTGAGGAATTTGTTATTTTAGAAAATAATTTTAAATTCTATAAGTCATCTATTTAACTAATCTTAGGCTACACTATTATATTTTTTAGAAATTTTTAAAATATCTAAAAAATACCAACTCTCGGCAAAATTTAAAAAAATTATTCGATATTTAAAAAAATGTTCAAATTTAATAATGACATCTATTTGAATAAGACGGTAGTCTACACGTAGACTACTAGGACAGTAAGTTATCTCGGTTTGAGCTTATTGTAGTAACTCTATAGGGAGCGTTCTTATTTCTAGTTTTTAAGAGAAAATTTTACTACTACACTGTATGAATAAGAGCAACATAAGAACAACAAATACAGAGTAAAACCGGGCTCAGCCGACTGTGGTAGATGCCAAGTGTCAGGTGAATGGTAGAGAAGTCAATTATTGTACAAGTAAACCATTCACACGACATGTCAAATATATACCATTAACCAATATTGGCCAAGAACCGATTTCCTGAAGCCCGGCTTAAGGATAATTGAAATGTTTCAGCTTTTTGCCTTTAAGGTTGTTTTGTTAAATTTAAAAAATTGATCCTGGTTATTTGGTAAAATTTTCTCCCTATTAGCTTATGGCAATATAGTATTTGGCAAAATATTAAGTTCTAGTAGGTAGTACTATAAAAGTTTAGGTGCAATTTTAAGAACTGACCTTTTTATACTTTCATTACATCGTTCGATACTTTCACAATTATCAAAACTTATATACAGGATAATAAGAGTCGGGTCGATTTCTACAAATTCTAATAAAAACGGTGAAAAACTATTATTGTTATGATTCAACTAATCCCGATCCTAGTCCTGTAGTAGTTGAAAACGTTTAAAATATATAAAACTTAAATATCATAACTTTTAATCGCCCTGTATAATTTTATCTCGTACCTATGGAACTTTAACAAATAAATACTGTTTGGTTTACTGCGGGATTAAGACTTAAGCTAGGGTTAGGAGTCGCCTTTAAAGTAAAGTATCACTTATATAGGGTGTTCCAGATAAGAATGGGATCTTGTTAACCATAAGGTAAAATTAGACACATTAGTTAGCTCTGCAACGTCGTGATTTAATTAAATTTTCGATCCGACGTTTCGTTTTGTCCCAACCATCATCAACTTAGTTTTTTTTAAACACCTATTATTAATTTTTATTATTTTTTTCCAAATAACTTGGAATTTTTTAATTATCCGGATGGGTTTTGTTTAATTTCATCTGGACCTTGCTTGACGTACTTTAAAGGCCACTCTGTTTATAATTTTCAAAGATTTTACGGATTTTTCGCAATTTAACTATACCTAAGATTTAATTGTGATTAAAACCTTCACATAAATACCACTGCGTCACGCAGTTACTTCACTTTGTACCAAATATACCACGAGAATAAATTATTCACCATAAACTAGGTTATGTCCACAAAAATTACCTATTTTCCTACTTATTATAGTACGACATGTTTAGAACTCGACTATGCAAACTAGTTATGCTAACTATCGTTATTGACCATGTTGGTTGACGCCGGCTCAGCCTCAGTTTGTGTGTCAGCCGTTTGGGCCGGCGTGGCACCGCTATCGTCTGTAGGGTTTTGATTTTGACCCATGAGAAGTGTGGAAAGGGCCTCCAACGATTGCCTAACCTAAAATACGAATCGATTAAAATTTCGCGCAAGAAAAATATCAAAACAAAGACTGATTTCATAAACAACATTATAATAGACGTGTCTAGCGTTCCGATTTACGTACAACGTTTAAGTATATTATTATGCAGTTCAAATCACATCAAAATAGCAACTGTGAGTTAACAGCTGGCAAATATTTAATGGCAAAATTCAACTGCGATTGTAACCTTTGTCTGACACGTTATTAAATTCAAAACGTATTGAAGAACTGCGCAGAAGCCCTATTATGTTCTTATTCACTTTTAACTCTGTAATAAATAAGGATGAGAAGTTTAGGTCACGATGGCCCTTGATCCCTATATCTGCGATGCACGTGTAAATATATGAACTATAAAAAGTGTTAAAAGTACACTGACTTACTTTAGCAATTTGATCTAAATTATTATCCAGAAAATTGTTTACTGCATCTGCAGATTTCGAATGAAGATGCGTCTGCCACTGGAGAATATCACCGTAGATGTCGTTAGAAGTAGAGGATAACGTAGCACCTTGTAATGACATAGAATACCTAAAAAAAATTTTAAATAAGAAATTTGCGTTTTGTGCTATACAAAAATGTTGTTGCTTTCCAGTGAAACTACCCGTTTCATGTAGTCGCAACGGTTCGAAAATAAAAGATATTATTTCACTGTTAACACGTTCTTTAATTCGTAAAAACTGACTTAAAACTTCTCAACTCCGCACCCTGAGCAATCAAAAATATACGGACGATGTTTACTCTTTGGGAGTGAAAAGTCTTAAGTCAGTTTTTACGAATTAAAGAACGTGTTAACAGTGAAATAATATCTTTTATTTTCGAACCGTTGCGACTACATGAAACGGGTAGTTTCACTGGAAAGCAACAACATGACTATTTCGACGGTCGACAGGAATACTTTTTTGTAGTAGTCTCATAGTAATAATAATATGTCGTTTGTTAAAATCCTATTTTATAGTTGTTGCAGAATTATACCGTTGGCTCTTACTGCCATAAATAAACTACCTGATTAAACCCTATTGTATACGCCTCAGCCTCTTCAAAGCTCAATAAATGGGATCAGGGCCGGCTTGAAAATGTATACCACACCACATGATTTATTTTTATAATTTAAAATAAATAGATAGGTATTTTTAGTTTTAGGTACCTATCATAAATGTAAAATAATGATAACAATTAATGATAATTGAAAATAATATATTTTAAAAGTATAACTATTAGGATAACAAGTACAATAAAAATTAATTAAATTCTAAGAAACTATTGATAATTTATTCAAAATTTAACTCTGTATCACTATCACTATCTTCATCTAAGCCTAAACTTATAATTAAGAGTTGGAACATTTGTAATCATACAAGTGTAAGAATTTTCCACGTTAAGTACATGCTGTACACAGTTTTTCCAGCTGTCTGCAGAAATTGTTCTTACTTCGTTTTTATTAATTAATTCTACTACAGATGCATTTAATGTAGGAGAAATATTATTTCTCCTAATATTGAATTTTAATTGATGCCATATTAGCTCAATAGGATTGAATATACAATAGTACGGAGGAAGACGCAACACTGTATGTCCATTTTCTGCTGCAAGTTTGTCACACTCGTATTCCTTATTTATTTTAAAAGTTTTTAATACTTCTAGCAGTTCTCGTTTTTTGTTTCTTCAAAATATAAATCTTTTTCAATCATAAAATTTTGAATTTCTGCTTTTCTATTATTTGAATTGGGAATGATTTTTGCTTGCCGACTATGATAACTAGCATTGTCCATTACAATGGCGCTATTTTCAGGTATATTTTTAAGGAGTTTATGTTTAAACAAATCTTCGAAAAGTTGTGCGTCGGTATTTTGATGGTAATCTAAAGAAGAATCTGCTATGTTTTTAGCTGAAAGCAACAGACAATTTGGAACAAACCTGTTCTCTGAACCAGCGTGTAATATTGTGATTCTTTTGCCTTTATTTGATGGTGCCTTGGTTTGAGATTTTTTGGAAGATTCATCCCAACCTTTTCTTGGAGTGTCATGGGTATCGAACCATGGTTCGTCAAGGTAAATAACTGGACGATTTTCTTCTCTAAATTGTTTAACAGCTGTTAAATATTTAAGTCTCCATTCCCGTAAACGTTGAGATTCCATTAATGTTTGCCTTTTATCAATGCTTCGGTATTTAAAACCCATTTTACGCAATATTTTCCTAAGGCTTGAAAGGCTACAAGAGATATTTGTTTCGTCTTTAATAAACCGCTCTTTAAGGGAAATCAAAGTGGGTACAGTTTGTGCCTCATACATTTGGTAAATCTTTCTTCTTAATAAATTCATGTTATTTTCGTTAAGGCTTCTAAATGTGCCAGAATCACTCCGATTTTTTCTTGGATTAACAGGTTTAAGTACTATGTCTCTTACCGAAGATAAAGGAGATTTTGTCAAAATAGACGTATCTGCTAAAGCATCCATCGAATTAAAATTTCTACTCAACAACGATTGATACACATTTTTAATTATTAGTTTGGCATCGGTAGATAAATGCTTTCGTTTAAAAATGACACTTGAAGATGCCCCCCTATCAGCACAATTCCAAGGACGCCACATTCTACCACTAATAAGCCTAACTAAAAATTACTCGCCGGAAAGCCACTAAAGATTAAAATTATTAAAAATCACTTTGTATTTATATATGCATCAGGCATAGGTATAAATTGAATTTGTGTACCTGGTCCGGCTCTGCTCGAAAATGTTTTAAAATTTGGGATTTCCTTATTTATTTTATGGTCGAAGGGATAATGCAGTCAAAAGATCAACGGTATAATTCTGCAAATACTATACCATTTATATTGTCTATTACTTACTTATTTTGGATTTTGTTAATCCTATAAAGAAGGACGGCGGCCGACAAAAACAACAGAATAAGGAGAAGAGTTGTTGCGACTAGGATCAGACTCTGCCTGGGTAGTTTCCTGAATTCACTGATGGCGTCTTTAAGGGTTCGTACGAAGCCCCTGGAACCTTTTCGTTCCAGTAAAGAAGCTGAAATAATATGAATTTATCATTATCATTAAAATAATGGTGGTTCTCAAATATTGCATCTTAGTCATATCCAGATGTATTTTTTTATTGTAGATTTTCTTTAAAAGACATAACAATCTTACCTTCGCTTTGATTTCGAATAGTCTCTTTCTTTATTCTATCAAATTTCGCACTTGCCAGGACTTCCGATCCCGAGGGAACAGACTCCAAAGGTGGGGATTCTCTGCCGCTTTCGCCGGATTCTGAGGAATCTTGATCCGGTTCCTGAAATTTAAAGAACAAACATTCATTGCTAGATAAAAGCAGTAATAAAAAGAAAAGTTTGATAACGTGATTGAAGAGAACATTTTCTTGGAATTTGTGTTATACTTACAGTGATTTCTGGTTCGGGCAGTGCTTCCTCGCTCTTCGCCTTCTCCCAAACCGTCCTCATGTAAGCCAGCGTGCTGTCTCTGGACATTAGACTTCCGAAGATGTGTTTGTCCTCGCTTGTAGCTATGCCGACCGCGTTTGGTATTATTCTAGCCGTTTTTTCTTTGGTTATTTCTTCGACAGTAAGTATTGGAATCAATAGCTGAAAATAGAACAATCTTATATACAGTTAAAGATAAAAACCCAGTGGCCGTAGCCACAGAGAGGGTGACCGCTCCCCTGCTGTCTTGGCCTGGCCAGTGGCGGCTCGTGACCTATGATAGAGGGGGTTCACAAGTATGGTGAAATTATTTTTAAAATTTTATTTTTGTGTAAGGACTAAACAATTACTTTCTAGGCGTTTTAAAATGTAGAAAGAAAAAAAGTAATAAGAAAATGCGTTAGGTAACACATATTGTTATTTATTTTTTAATTTTACACAAGGAAACACAACTTTTGGAAAATAAGAAAGGTTTTCTTAGTGTGTATAGTTGTCGGATCTTAACGTCGTCGCATGCAACCCTCGTAACAATATTTATACAGTCCACTACTAAAGCCATCTACGGCTACGTCATTAGGCGCAACCAAGACGAGAACAATAGTTAACTGTTTTATGACGAGAAGAATCGAGCCACGAGACTGACAAGTTGGCATTCTTCATATTTTCAGTGTTTTTTTTTAGTTTAAATCCTTAAATAATATGGTTTAAAATCATATCGAGTATCATTTATCGAAATACACAACATTTATCGACCCTACACAATAGTGCTTAAACGTAAAGTCCATTCTTCGGTTCTTAATTGTAGAAAATTGATCAATAACAGCCTCATTAAGTTTGGAATACCCTCTATAAATTTTTTTTCATATATTTCATTTTTAAACTTTCTAATAAAGTCCCTAGATTTACCCTTTGTGGTCTGCGTTAAATTAATTTTGGGTTTAGGTGTTCCCGCATTCTTCACTTCAATTTTTTGCTCCAAACTCAAAGAGCTAAAGTTATTTCTTAAATAGTCCACCGTCAACCTTTTGTGCACCTTTTCCATGTTAAATCGCCATAGCCCCGCTATCCCCCGCTGCCACCCGCCACCTGTTACTACAGAGAAACTGCACTACTTAATCCTAGATACACTAGAAATGACATTATACACCGAGATCTCCAAATTGATACAATTTCGGAGTTTCTCGACAAATTAATCATAAAATATCATACTAAGGCGAATCTGACCAATAACGAGAAGATAGCCGCATCGCACATTCCTAAACTACCACACCACAAACACAAAATGCCTAAAGACTGGATCACTCACTAAAATCCAAACTCAAAATTATTTAAGAACTTGTTCTTCATACAATCATACTATACACAAAACACTACACGACTATTGTAAAAATACACCGCCTACCACACACCTACCGCCAACATGTTAGGAGCCCTTATATCTTGCTCATTTGATTAAATTCAAATTAGAAAGATACTAGAGCTGACACCAAACATCATCAACAACGCCTAAAGGCTTAACCCAAAAATCATACTTATGATAGACAAAAATAACACGTCGAGTGAAAGGAGTTAAAGGCTTTATACTTGACTCAAACGGTGAGTTTAGTCGGTCGGCCCGCCTCTCAGAGGCGGATCTTTTCCCTCAGAAAAGATGATGTTGATGGAGGTATAATCCCCACAAGTTGCTAAGCCCGACACTACCTTGCAGCCGCGTCTGTAAGGTGTCTGTGTGCAGATTCTCATCGGCTGTCCAAAAAAAAAAAAAATGCACTACTTAATCGCACGTGCGAGCAAGTCTCGTCATAATCGTCATTTACCTCGACCGAGGCACGGTTGCCGGATCTATACAGTTTGGTTTGACGGGATGATAAAATATTAGGGAGGGTCGGACTTTTTAGTTTAACGGTACGATAAAATATTAGGGAGGGTTGTCACTTGTTTGCACGCACGCCACTCCATATTTTAAAAATATTTATCTGCAATATGACGTTATATACGATTAATCGGACATATAATCAACGGAAAGAAGGGGATTCCCGTAATTTTAAAGTTTTCATTTAAAATCTGTTTTATAGAAAAATAATATTTCTTACCTTAGTAACGTATCCGAAAACATTTGAATAGAAAGCAAAATAGTTTTTCGTAATGTATAGGTGGCCTTGAAGCAAGATGTCGCCAATAAGAGCACAGGAGTAGTGATTGAGCACCTTTTCGTCCTCTTCGACGTTGGGAAAATGTCTGAGGAATTTTTTCTGTCGAGCCTTGGAAGTGGTGTGAACTTTGGGGTCTTTGGCGGCCTTGGGGCTCGGCGGTTCGGCCAATTGGCCTTGAGCAGTCATAGCGGGTGTGCTGGAGCTTAGATGTTTTAAACTTGTTCTGGAAAAAATATATCGACGTAAATATTATAGGTACTACACTATACAGGGTGTTCCTTAATGACGTGCTAATATTTCAGGATGTGATTCCTTGGGTCATTTTATAAAGAAAAGTTCATATGAACATATGTCCGCAACGGCTTAATTTTTTTGCTACAGGGTGTAGAATTTTTATTTTTAAATGGTTATTTTTTAATATCTCCGTAAGTACGTAAGATATTATTTCCAATTTTGGTATGTGTTAGTAGGATATAGAACCACAAATTTTAGTTAGAAAAGTTATTCAATTGTTCCACCAGTGGCGTCCCTGCAAACATGTCCTCTGATATTTTTTACAAAAAGATGGTACGCCACTGACATTTTTCCATATGGATCTTTTATGATTAGCCTGGTCAATTCTACATGAAAACGGTCTCTTGAGTTTTTCTCGTCGGACCGTTCTTGATTAAAACCACTAAATTCATATTGAAACTCATTATTATTAACATTGATAAAATATTACTGATAAATTTTGTTTTATAAAAATTTTAATATTTGAACGAGTGGGCTATTCGATGCGAAGACGGGCGGAAGCATGCCTTTTAAGTGAAGGTGGCCATTTCCAACAATTTATATAAAACAAAATTTGTCATTAATTATTTTATCAATGTTAATAATAATGAGTTTCAATATTAATTTAGTGGTTTTAATCAAGAACGGTGCGTCTGACCAGAAACACTCAAGAGACAGATTTGATGGAGAATTGATCAGGCTAATCAGAAAAAATATTCAAATGGAAAAATATCAGTGGCGTACCATCTTTCTTGTAAAAAATATCAGAGGACATGTTTGCAGGGACGCCATTGGTGGAGCAATTGAATAACTTTTCTAACTAAAATTTGTGGTTCTATATCCTATTAACACATACCAAAATTGAAAATAATATCTAACGTACTTTCGGAGATATTAAAAAATAACCATTTAAAAAATAAAAATCCAACACCCTGTAGCAAAAAATTTAAGCCGTTGCGGACATATGTTCATATGAACGTTTCTTTATAAAATGACCTAATCACACCCTGAAATATTAGCACGTCATTAAGGAACACCGTGTATATACCGGGTGATGCATCGTTAAGTTGAACATTAGGAAATCCCATGTAATTTTTGAGATGGCGGAATATTAGCTTCCCTGTACGTTTTATAGAAAAACTGCATGTGTGCCGAGTTCGAATACGTTTTGGTGAGCCAATCCTAAGCTATTCAATTAAACGTGAGGGCAAAACCACGAAACTCTCATAGTTTAGGTAATACAGCAAACAATTTCTATGACGCTATTGCCAAAAATTGACGTAAAACTGAACATAACGAATACGCTGACCCAAATTTTGACGATGAACTTAAAAATTTTCTAATGACGTTTTACCCATTAAAATGTTTGGATCAAAATTAGAAAAGCCTGACGACAGAGTTCGTCAATTCAGGGCACCATTTTAGATGCGAAATCAATAACAAGAGAAGTGTTTTTTGTAGGTAATCACTGTAATTAGCATTAATCGCGTACTTTCTTTGTTCAATGTCCTAAATTTTAAAAGGGATTGACTTATCCAAGTTAAATACATTTCGTCAATTTATCTATTATCTTTCAAAAGCATTTAGGCGTAGAAAGGGCTTGTCAAATCTTTAAGTTTTTAAATATAATCATAATCAATCACTGATAGTATTTAGATTAAGTAATTGTTATTTGTTAGTTTCTATAGTTTAAATATGTATTAGTTCCATCTCCACTTCCGTGAGGGAAGCGGTTGCAGTTGCAATATCTGCAATGTCCGCAATTTCCAACCTTCAACATCTTGTAACACGAATGAAAGTTACGTTACGTTTAAATTTAAAAATTGGCACAGCTTAGTAGGTTTTTGAAACATTTAAATGGTTGGTGTGTAAATAAGTCATAGTGCCTGTTCTCACAAAGCAACTGGCAACCTCAACGCAACTGCAACGCGACCGCAACTTCAGTTGAGTTGCTCATGCGTTCCCACTGGAATCAAACCAACCGCACCGCAACTGCAACGCGACCGCAATTTCAGTTGAGTTGCTCTTGCGTTCCCACTGGAATCAACTGGTTTGAAGTCTCTTTTGACATGAGCAAAAGGTCGTCTTCGTCAGATAAATGTATAGCCGCCATACTTGCTCGTTAAAAAGCTATTGGAAGCAACTGACGACGGCGACGCGGTAATTCCGGCAATTCATAAGCAACTATATAGTTGCGTTGCAGTTTAGTTGCTTCAAGTCAGCATTTAAACATTAGTGCTGTGTCACGTTGATGTTGCTTTGCGGTTGCTAGTTGCTTTGGTGAGAACAGGCACATAGACTTCACGAGTTGTCAAATTTTGTGGTGAAAAATTAAAGAAAATGAATGAATTGCACTCCACCAGAGGTTAGAGAAAAAAATCTAACATGGATATTATCATGCGATACATTGACCAAAGTGTAGAGTCGAGTAGAGTCGAACATAGGTACATTTTACAGAAAAACTTCATTAAAACTCTTTAAGAGGCCGACACGGGGAACCCACGTGCGGAGTTTGAATGCATTTTAGCGAGCCAATTCTAAGCTATTGAATTAAACGTGATGGCAAAACCACAAAACTCTCATAGTTCAGATAATACAGCAAACACCAGCAACTAATTTCTATGACGTTATGGTGTTTGCTGTAATAGGTGAACTATGAGAGTTTCGTTGTTTTCTCATCATCTTTAATTGAATAGCTCAGGATCGGCTCACCAAAATGTATTCAAACTCGGCACATGGGTTTGCCATGTCGGCCTCTTCAAAAAGTTTTAATGAAGTTTTTCTATAAAATGTACAGGGGGCCCACCTCAAAAATTGCATGAAACTACCTCTGTTCGACTTAACGATGCCTCACTCGGTATATGGTTGTAGGTTGTAAATAAACAAAATTACCTTTTGGATATAGTGTGGTAGTTTGTACGTTCTTACCTATCATTTATGGATTCGTTACTTCCAAGACTTGAACTATCATAGTCGTACTCATCGCAGTATCCTTCAGCGTAAAATTGAGACGTTCTGTCACTTTTCGTAACGACATATTTGGCTCTAGGTTGTCGCGAAAAAATCGAAAGCGCCATCTGGGGCATTATTCGTCGTTATTGCTAATAGCTCTTATCACTAGGTCAATGTTATTAACTAATTGAATTTTAGAAGAAATACACCAACCGAACTGAAACGTTCTTACGAACTACAGTCAGTTTAAAGACTAAAGTTCCATATGCAGGAACAGTCAATAAATATTGAGGACCATGTTTCCGTATCTCGCTCCGACGAAATTATCTTATCATCATTACATATGACATGTAA
This sequence comes from Barypeithes pellucidus, assembly GCA_963991005.1. NCBI lineage: Eukaryota > Metazoa > Arthropoda > Insecta > Coleoptera > Curculionidae > Barypeithes > Barypeithes pellucidus. The sequence goes on along the minus strand of OZ022565.1, from coordinate 11,126,723 downwards.
ATGTAATACATTACAATCAATATAGGAGCCCGGTTACGTCGTTTCGAATTCGCAAAACCTTTCAGTTTTCCGAGTAGCCGTTTTCGATACGCAATATACACAGTGTTCCTAAATGTTGTTAGTAGGTCTTCTTAACATTCAATATACACAGTGTCCTAAATATTGTTAGTATTAGTAACATTTAACCTGTTTGATTAGGCTTTAAAATTGATTCACAAAGGTTTACTAGAAAAAAATCTAAATTTGAAACAGTACTGTAGAGTACTCGAACGGTATTTCGCTCGAGCGATCACACAACACTAGTTTTGACGTCACCTAAATCACATTATTTGACAAACCTTTGACGTGAAAGCGGCGAATGACCATCATCGATATCTATTCTCCGGTTATAAGATAGTAGAAGCACTGTCAAAATTCGCATCGGTCATGCCAATATTGTCAAGTTTAAAATTTCCTCGCTTACTAGTTTAAAAAGGCCGTAATACGTTTTGGCAGTTATATGGATAGATAGATGAAACGTCTTTATTGTCAACTCGGCGAAGGTTAGCAGGTTATTCTGTAGCTCTCTATTGTGATATAAAATGTTAGCCTTAACCTTAGAGAAACGACGTTAGAAGTATTGAAACAGGAAGTAAACATGTACAAATACATATGTTGTTAATTTAAAATAGTGATTGATCGCAGTTGAATGCATTGTCCGTTATGTGGTTGATCTTTCCTTATGTGTGACATACCTATTTTAAATAACAAGGTTACGTTGCCAAAGCTGACGGACGCTTTTAAGAAGTGTATACAATCCCTTTTTCGCGAAAGCATTGGATTCAGTTAGTAAAGATATTTATTCGAATAATATGATGTGTGTCTTGTTTGCTGTAGAATATGCATCGATGTCTCAGAGACTGCGGATATGGTTCTTGTAATTTCTGTCTAATTGTATTTAGGGAATATCAACAAGCAAGTTATACAGAAAAAAGGACCACTGTATATTTTTATCGATGCTCTTACAGCTACTTTATAAAAATATATACAGGTTGTTATGGAAATGACGTATTATATTTAAATGGTTGACTCTTTGGGTGTCCTAGAGAAGCGCTACATATTTTATTTTTTTTAAATCGACCGTTTTAAAAGTGGGGTAATAAACACTCTTACTCACAGGTCAGTCCGTGCTACTATACAACATTTCAACCAGAGCCAATGGCAATGTTGCCAAATTCCATATAAAATTATAAAAATAAATTATTTTCTACCTACTTGTATTTATCTTTATACGTAAAGAGCGAGGAAATCCAGACACAAACACAATCAGTGTTTTTTCTTTTTCATGGGAACACTCCTGGAAACACTTTATGTACACACAGTAATAGTGAAACAGAACCGATAGTTAGCTTTTGAAAATACAATAATACAGATTATTAGATTTTATTACACGCGACGAAATTTGACGTCCAGAAGAAACGCGTCAATAAAAACAATATTCCAAGATTATTTATGGACTGGCAAGATACACGCGTAAACCGAAAAACCAGAGCGGATTGCTGAGAGTGTTTTGGTGATCGATGAGACGCAACATATCCGGTCGCTGGTTGGTCTTCAACTAAGAGACGTAAGCGTGCGGCGCTATATGAAACTACTTCGCTCAGCCGATGACCTAGTGACGTACGTGGCTATTACTATTTTTTCGGATTGTTTAAAACATAGTCCGTCGTAAATGTTCTCAATTAATTGTACAAAAAGCTATTACAGAATGGAAAAGTGTTTAAATTATTTTATTTTGTCTAAAGAATTTAAGGTGTACATATGACAATACCGGCCAAAATTCCTAGATTGCTTACATGTATCGCAGTGCCACACAGGTGTTTTTCTAGTTTGACGTCAGGTCACTTTTACCGCTGAATGAATTGAAAGCGCCATTTATGGCTATGTTTCTTCAATTTGTCTTTATCTCAGGAATTGCCGGTTTAAATATAATACGTAATTTCCATAACACCCTATACGCTCCTGCAGTTTGCTCCGTTTCTCTCGCCTCAATGTAGTTATACGTTCTTCTAGCGAATTTTTCAATACAATTGGGAACTTTTTTTTTGGTCATCGCCAGGTAGTTTCGCATAAAACTTACGAATATTGGCTATCCTTCATGATAATAGAACCAACTCGGCACTCAGTAGAAAACTAGACAGCTGTCAAAATGTATACATACTATAACGAGCATGTAGTCAATTAAGCAATCAAATACTGATGCACAAAACGATTATTTTAATAAACTAAACCCTTCTATTTGAACTATAACACCACTCGTAGAGCCTTGACAACAACTTTATCTAATATATTTCGCCATGTGATAATTGAAGTGATTCTAGATATAAAATTCAATTTAGTTAAAGCAAAAGTATCTAATGATAATAATGGAGAGCTGTTATTTATAGAATGCCTTTATTTCACTAAATTTAAGTAATAATTTGAGGTTGCTGGTGGTCCTGGGCATGTGGAGACTACCGACTTGATGACGGCTTCCACATTGTTGTTAAATTACCAATGACATATTAAAACTACCAGTCGGAAAGAACCGAGTTAGAGAGACGGTGACAATAGGGGGTCCGTGAAGTGGAATATCAGTAATTCGGTATTTCGTGGAGTTTAGGTCCCCCTCTACAACTTGTATATCTGATGAAATGCCGTAGAGCGTTTCTGAGAGGCGGTGTACCGCTTTAGATAGGAAATTCTCAATAAATTCAAAATTATATCGAGCCATGTCTGAAAATGAATTTACAGCATCTGCGTGATCCCAAAGTCACGGGAAACACATTTTCTGACAAGTCAACCTTTGCATATACTTTTGCGAGCGAATATGAATGGAAAAATTATAAAGTCTCAAGTGACATGGGTCCAAGTGGGCTTAATCGATTTGTATTCACATGGAGATGACTCGTAAACAATTTTCTGATAAAATGAATAATGCGAATCATTTTTTCCGTCATACAACTGAACGATACCTGCCTTCCGGTATCTCTGGGTATTATTGTCAGAATTCCGCCTAGCTAGGTGCGATTCTTCTGAAATTTTTTTTCCACAATAATTGGGTGTCAAGGAATGTAGTGTGACAATTTTCTGACATGTCACGATCGTTTTCCGAGTTCTCTCCGAGGAGATTTAAAAAAAATTCCAATAATGAAATGGAGAGACCTGGAACGACAAAAATTTTTTCACATAATCTTTAACATATAATGTTCCATTCTAGAAAGTTTCAACTTCAAATTCGCTTTTTTTCTATTTTTTTTTTTGACACGCTCGGAAAAGTATATGCAAGGATTGACTTGTCAGAAAATGTGTTTCCCGTGACTTTGGGGGTCACGCAGATGCTGTAAATTCATTTTCAGACATGGCTCGATATAATTTTGAATTTATTGAGAATTTCCTATTTAAAGCGGTACAGCGCCTCTCAGCAACGCTCTACGGCATTTCATCAGATATAAAAGTTGTAGAGGGGGACCTAAACTCCACGAAAAACCAAATTACTGATATTCCACTTCACGGACCCCCTATTGTCACCGTCTCTCTAACTATGCGACCAATCAGGTACAATTTAATATTGGTGGCTCCTGTAACATTCTATATTTCAATGTTACCTTAACTTAGACCTTAGCTAAGGTAGCCTTAACTTTATGGTAAACCTTAAAAAATCTAAGTTTTAAATTTGTGGGTCAATTGAAGTGGTAAGTGGAAGATTATCACGTCCTCAAAGAGATATTCCTTCAGATGAGAGTTAAGGAACTTCAATATAATGTCAAACTTGTGTTAAGGATGACTTATGTCATTCTGTACCTTAAGGTGACTTTGAAATATCGGCCCTTAGGTTAAGTTAGGCCTTAGCCAAGGCAGCCTTAACGTTAAGGTAAACCTTAAAAAAACTATGTTTTAGTTTAATTTGAGGATCAATTAACGCGTTAGGTGTAAGATTACCACAAAATATATTCCTTTAGATGAGAGTTAAGAAGAACTTTTATATACTGTGAAATTTGTGTTAAGGATGCCCTAAGGGCCGATATTTCAAAGTCACCTTAAGATACAGAATAACATAAGTCATCCTTTACACAAGTTTGACAGTATATTAATGTTCTGTTTAACTCTCGTCTAAATAAGGACCTGGTAATCTTCCACTTAACGCGTTAATTGACCCTCAAATTTAGTTAAGACATAGTTTTTTAAGGTTTACCATAACGTTAAGGCTACTTTAGGTAATGTCTAACTTAAGGTATCATTCAAATATCATCCCTAAGTCTGATATTGTAATAACTTAACTTTCAGTGATAAAATTATTATCGAGTTGATTGCACCTGAACCAGGTGGGACTCTTGACATAAAATTCTGATTAATTTCCATGCTTACATTCATTTTTATTAAAGCAAATATTTAAACTCCAAAAAAAAACGACGAGCAGCTGTGTATACAGTAGATAACATTTTCTGTTAATCCGGGATTATCATTTTCTTCCACGCAATTTATCGCAATTCAATATCAGTCAATTGAGTCACAAGCCCCCGTCAATTACAGTGACGTTACTTACGGTGTTACGTTAATTAAATTACAGGTATTGACCAATGCACGTACGCTGCTGGAAGTCTACCGTCATTGGCCAAATACTCAGAAATATTGGCATTTTTGCGATAGCAATCGCAAGATGTGTCACTCTGCAACAAGATTGTCGACTTTTTCGCAGGTGTGATTTATTGGCACTATTATACAGGGTGTACATCTGAAAACTTCCCACACTTAATATGTCTCTTCCAGTAAATAATATTTAAAATCTGACAGACGCCTCAATTTTATTGTGAAGAGGGACACCTTTTTAAGGATATTTGTAGCCTTCGTGGCTTAACCACATATATATACAACGTGTCCAAGATAAGGAGGGCCAGTACAATGATCTCGGAAACCGTAAGAAATCCGGAAAAAAACGAAATTCTGAAAAATCGTTTTATTGTTTTCCTGGGTTTTTTTGAGATCGAATTCTAAAGTAAATTGCACTTTGCATTGCCACTTTTTCCGCTCTATCTAACAGCGTTAATTGTTTTGTAATCCGACGAATCGTCTTCGAAGGGCCATTATGTTGGACTAGTTCAATAAATAACAAATAATTTAGTAATAAACCACAAATAAGTGAACAAAATACATAAACATTATTTCAAACTTTTGTTGATTCGGGATTTAAAAGAAAAGTAGGCGCTTGAAACAAAAAAATTAAGATGGTGACGCGTGATTTATTTCACTTGACATTCCCATTGTGATCGTCTGAGAGCGTTTTAACAGGGTTTCTATTTTCCAGAAAATATGGAACATAAATTTACAAATGCTGAAAAGTTTGATATTCTATCGCATGTTTTATTTTATCTCAAAAAAACTGTTATGTGGCTGTTAGAAGATGTTATTTGTGCTTAGAGAATAACGGAAATCATTTTGAACACCTGATTATGTAGTTCCTTACTTTTTTCGTGGTTCGTTTTATTACTGTTTTGGAATGATTTTTGTTCACTTATTTGTGGTTTATTATTAAATTATTTGTTATTTATTGAACTAATCCAACATAAGTAAAAAACTTAGAGCTTACTTATGAGATATTATTTATAAAATTAGTAGAAATACAGGACCGTATCCCAAAACTTCCTGATGTTGTTCAAAAAACCCTCGAAACGTCATTATACCACAATGTGTCATATATCGTTGCATTCGGAAGAAAAAAAGCTCTCAAATTCCAATATCAGGAAGACAGGACCGTATTTAAAAAAAGAAAGTTGATAATGGCCCTTCGAAGACGACTCGTCAGATTACAAAACAATTAACGCTGTTAGATAGAGCGGAAAAAGTGGCAATGCAAAAGTGCAATTTACTTTACAATTCGATCTAAAAAAAAAAACAGGAAAACAATAAAACGATTTTTCAGAATTTAGGTTTTTTCCGGATATCTCCGGAACTACTCGGAATTTTAAAACTTTCTAAACGGCATATTATTAGGCACGTAAATGCGCAACTTTACCTCCATTCAACCGACTTCGTATCTCTTACGGTTTCCGAGATCCCTGTACTGGCCCTCCTTATCTTGAACATGTTGTATATGAACCTTTTTTTGGATCAATCATAACGTTATAATATTATTTATTGCTAGGTCGAAATGATTATCCTGTATAAATGTATTGTAACATTACTCACTTGTCAACTTTGGTGAAAACCGAGTGGCTGGGGCTGCGTTGTATAGGAATGGCCAGGGGCTCGGACAGCCCCTGAGGGGCACCGAGCTGCCCTTGCGGCGTGGATGGTGCCGAACGGGGTCCCGCACTCCCAAAGTTCCCCGATGACCTGAAACAAGGAAAATAAATTGATGATAATTTGTCTTTTTTAATGTAAAAAAAGAAAAGTGTCCACAACTATTTTAACACATCTAGCTGGACCAATTCTGTCCGTCTCCCCGTAAGAAAGCTTTAAATTATACAATTCATATTTAGCTCATTCATGGTTAAATTTTAGACCATACAAAAGCACTAAACGGTATTTATTGTTGTAGTAATCTTGTGAATAACAAATAAAACGATAATTCAAACGAAATTTTTTACTACCGACCTAGTTTATTATTCTATTTAAATTATTTTTACTTCTAGATTCTAGAACAATGGCGTTTTATAATGGAAAGAGCAGATTTAATTTCGAGATGGTGTTTTCTCCTCTAATTGTAAAAGTACGCGTGCATAATCAATTTTCATTTTAAATTAAAATATATTTTCCCGGGTTATACAGTTGTGGCGGGGAAAGAGACAACGTGCATCATTACGTGCAACAGTATAATTCAAATCGAGATCGTGTAGGCCTAAAGCTAGATCCACGTTTCTTCTACAACAAATAAGTTCACGTTCATGAATACTATTTTGATTTTCAAAATATGAAATGTTTGTCCCTACCAATGGACATTAGATACTCCCGATTCCCAGCACCGGTTGTTATTAATTGAAACAAAATAAAAATATTATAATTAAAAATACGATATTTACCTCTACTTACAGGAAAGGAATAGTATATTACGTACCGAGGTGGAAAGTGTTTCATTCCTGTCGAGCGAGGTGGTAGTTAACTAAATCTCGAGACAGTAATGGAAACTTTTCACCAAGGGTTGTATACTATTGTATTTACAACCACATCTAACATCCTCTTCTTATTATTTTGAATTAAAATGATTAATAAAAGATAAATGTCATTGTGACTTTTCCATTGAAAAATTAGACAGAAATAACCACAGGTGGTAAAATAACGTAGGTAATAATACACGTCAAGATGGCGAATATCATTTTTTGAATATGGTTTCCATGTCACTAAACAATATATTATTTTAACAACAGAAAAATCAGATGAGGAATTTGATTTTGCTTCTACGCCACCAGAAATTCGAGAAGCAGCAAACATAGTAGAAGAAGATCTTCTGCCAAATAAAAGTCGCCCGAGATATGACAAGGCATATAACTGTTTCAAAGAATGGTGTACGGAGAACAAAGTTCAAAATCCTGGTTCTGAGTCGGCGCTACTAGCTTATTTCAATGAAAATGCCAAGACAAAGAAGATATCAACGATTTGGTCACAATATTCAATGCCGAGGATCACTCTATCAATTAGGGAAAAAGTAGACATATCTAAACGCGCAAAGCTATTAGCATTTTAAAAAAAAGTGTGTTCGTATGTTATTTTGGGATATCGATTTTTTTTTAAATTACAAAAAAATAATTTTCTTTCCACCCCGGTGGAAAGTAATAGTATAGAAACGTCAACGTTCCACCTTTCAAGGATAGATGAAATGTCATTATTACATGCATGGTAGTAAATGAACAATTTAGTTGCTAATACTACCACACCACACGAAACACAAAATAAAAATGTCTATAATGACACGTCCTTATTTTAGATTTGCCATTTCCGTCTAATACTGGACTACTTGTATTTTGTGTACTCGAAAAAAATAATTTGCTAGCTTGTGCTACCCTATAATTATAATATATTGCAAAAATGGTTAAAATTGAACGAGGAATTAGAAAATATATCGCGTATTCAAAAAAACATTTGATAGCTTTCGCCACCCTGTAGTTATAATAATGATATTGCACATTGACTACCATCCCTATTATCTACTACCTATTGATGATATATTGTTAACAATGCCTTATCTATTGTTAGGTTATCTCAAGGATAAGTTCGATTTATTTCTGTGTATATACAATTTACAGGGTGTCCCATGTCGACACTTCTATAGGGTATCTCCGTTATTGTTAGTGCTATCAAAAAAAGTAATGTAGGTGACATATTGTGCTCTTTTTGGGCCACACTTAAAATGATAAAACCAACGTTTGAACATTTCGCTCGCTAAGAGATATGGGGAAAATCAAAAAATTGACAATTTCATAATTAGCCTATATTTTCTTAGTTAAAAGAGATACAGAAAAATGTTTTATACAAAAGTTTCTTTATATTTATTGTTGGATAATCTGCGTTTTCAGAATAAGTATACGGGGTTAGGTAAAAAAGTTATCGGACCTAACCTAATTTTTTTTTAAATGGAACACCCTGTATATTTTATTCTAAAAAGATACTATTTTCTCTTTTCAAATTTATAGCACACCATGGATGATATTGGTTTCCTAGGCGATTTATTTAAACTTTATTACTTTGAAAGGAAATAAAAGATTCAGATTACGGTAAAAAATAACGGGAATCTTCGCAAATGTTCGGAATATGTCCTTAAATGGTTACCGTCTTTCCGGATAGCGAACAAAATATAAATTTTGCGCCATTTCTTCGTTTTTTCCACTTTCAATATAAACTGATATCATATCAAATTTTTCAAAATGTTGTCATTTTCACAATTGAATATGTAAAAATGAAATTGACGTTAAATGTTAATTAGTCAACATAGTTGTTTCTAGGATACTAGCTTTTGTTACATGGTCTTGTGTGGTTTAAAGTAATAAAGTTCAAATAAATCGCCACGGAAACCAATATCATCCATGGAGGGTTATATTTTGAAAAGAGAATTTAAAATAGTATCTTTTAGAATAAAATATACAGGGTGTTCCATTTAAAAAAAAAAAAGAGGTTAGGTCCGATAACTTTTTTACCTAACCCCGTATACTTATTCTGAACGGCAGATTATTCAACGATCAATATAAAGAAACTTCTTTCTGTATAAAACATTTTTCTGTATCTCTTTTAACTAAGAAAATATAGGGTCATTTAGAAATTGTCAATTTTTTGATATCTCTTAAGCGAGCGAAAAATTTCAAATTTTGATTCTACCATTCTAAGTTTAAGCCAAAAAGAGCACATGGCACCTACATTACTTTTTTGATAGTACTAACAATTACGGAGATACCCTATAATAGTGTCGAAAATGGGACACTCTGTACAGGGTGGTGTAACAGTTTGGTAAGTAAAATTTGTAAAAAAAAATGTCCTATAAAATCGTTACCAACAGCTCCAATCAAACCTGAATCTCGTTGAGTAACAGTCGAGAAAATTACGTCAACGTTGAAAAATAATGCGGAAAATTTATCAAGTGAAAAACGAAAAATAAATGTCAATGTCTATCAACAATGCCTTAAAAATACCAGTTTCTTAACTCCAGGGGTTTAAAAATTATAAACAATGAATACTTCGCTTCAAGGCACATGACCATTCTCTGCTAAGCGATTTTGGGTTGTTCGAAGTAAACGAGAAATATTATTATTATTCCACTTTCTGCTATAGGTCTAAAACAGTACTGAGCATTTTTTCGTTTTGGCAACGGTCAATTTTATTTCCAAATAATATCCAATAAAGATATTTCGCCGTTATTATTTTGCAGTACCTCGGTTAACTTATTACTCTTACAAATTTATGTAATACAGAAGTAGTGTTATGTTTAAATAGTAAACTGTTTCCTGTAAACTCAATCTTTAGACAAGATTGAGAGCAGATCCCCAATCATGAAAGATCAGTAGCAAAAAATTGCATCGCTCTAGTTCTGTGTTTATGTTGTATAAACACACATCTGTTGATAAGTTGAGTAAATACAAGCTTTAAAATCCCAGTCATGTAAATATGCAAATAATGTATCCAGGGCTTAATAAAATTGTATAAGGAGTTAAGACGGTTTCATATGCTGCAAGAGTACCTGCAAGATGCAATAGATCTTACCCAGACGCATGCACAGTTGGTAGAATAGATCAGCTGTAAGCAGTGGCGGGTTTGTTCGGGTTTCTTCGGGACCTATGATAGAGGGGGTTCACAAGTATGGTGAAATTATTTTTAAAATTTTATTTTTGTGTAACGACCAAACCATTACTTTCTAGGCGTTTTAAATGTAGAAAGAAGAGAAGTAATAAGGAAATGCGTTAGGTAAAACATATTTTTATTTATTTTTTAATTTTACACAACGATATACAACTTTTGGAAAATAAGAAAGGTTTTCTTAGTGTGTATAGCTGTCGGATCTTAACGTCGTCGCATGCAACCCTCGTAACAATATTTATACAGTCCACTACTAATACTACTAAAGCCATCTATGAGCTATCAAGAAAACCGAATGATGTCCAATACTACTACCGCCATCTACGAGTTATCAAGAAACCCGATTGATGTCTAATACCACTACGCCATCTACGGCTACGTCATTAGGCGCAACCAAGACGAGAACAATAGTTAACTGTTTTATGACCAGAACCAGTCGAGCTACGAGACTGACAAGTTGGCATTCTTCATATTTTCAGTGTTTTTTAGTTTAAATCCTTAAATAAAATGGTTTAAAATCATATCGAACAAACCCGATTGATGTCTAATACCACTACGCCATCTACGGCTACGTCATTAGGCGCAACCAAGACGAGAACAATAGTTAACTGTTTTATGACCAGAACCAGTCGAGCTACGAGACTGACAAGTTGGCATTCTTCATATTTTCAGTGTTTTTTAGTTTAAATCCTTAAATAAAATGGTTTAAAATCATATCGAGTATCGTTTATCGAAATACACAACATTTATAGACCCTACATAATAGTGCTTAAAGGAAAAGTTCATTCTTCGGTTCTTAATTGTAGAAAATTGATCAATAACAGCCTCATTAAGTTTGGAATACCCTCTATAAATTTTTTTTCATATATTTCATTTTTAAACTTTCTAATAAAGTCCCTAGATTTACCATTTGTGGTCTGCGTTAAATTAATTTCGGGTTTAGGTGTTCCCGCGTTCTTCACTTCAAGCTAAAGTTATTTCTTAAATAGTCCACCGTCAACTATTCATTTTAACTTAATAAATATATAATATTAAAATCTTAAAACATACACGCTCGACTTTCTATCTAGATGCATGAACAGACAACATCGCGGTGTACAGAAAAACTGTGTGCCTTTTCCATGTTAAACCGCCATAGCCCCGCTGCCACCCGCCACCTGTTACTACAGATAAACTGCACTACTTAATCGCACGTGCGAGAAAGTCTCGTCATAATCGTCATTTACCTCGACCGAGGCACGGTTGCCGGATCTATACGGTTTGGTTTGACGGGATGATAAAATATTAGGGAGGGTCGGACTTTTCTTAGTTTGACGGTACGATAAAACATTAGGGAGGGTCGGACTTTATACGATAAATAATATTCAATGAATATAAATTAATATTTTTTATTCGTTTTGTTTTGGGGGTGCACGTGCGCATGTGCTCCTGTGGAAGAACCGCCACTGGCTGTAAGACGACCTTTACATCCTGTAGGTCGCTTTCATTTTTCCGAACACTGTTGCTTTTGATATTATTCATAAGTAATTCGTAATGAAAAAGTCTACAAACTAACAATCAGGTATTTTAACTAAAAAAAAAAGAATTGTTCCACGGTTAGTAGGCAAAACGGTTAGTTCTCACATAAATGATTCATATCGCGGGCCCGTTGTTTCGCTCGGGAATTGCGATTACATGTGGGCCATGTCGTGAACGATTCGCGGTCAATGCCGCGTCAAAAACACGTTACGTTCATCAAACCGTGGAAGAAATTATATAAAATAAAAAGTGAAAATGCTGGTTTCGAGTCGAAGACAAAGAAATTCGACACGGAGGTTTGTTAGTCGATTAAATTTAATGGTTTGTTTCGATTTGGCGAGCCCCTGCAACAAATTGTTCGTTCGCAGAACAATCAGAAATACTTACAAATTGCCCGAGGCATGCGCAATTCGTTTAAAGTGTTCGCGGAAGCAAAATCTGCGACCGCCGGCCAAAAATTCGGCGTTCGTAGAGCAAAATGTATCGATTACCAACTGATTTGCAATCGTCGGAATATTCCGCTAAAGACCGTATTACACTTGGCAATTTTTATGGCGCCAGCAATGGCAATTATAATTCAAGGATTCAGGCGCAGTACACCGTTCTCCGTACTACAGTCAGAAATTCTACTCTTCTGACAATTAAAATGACACGGATTCATGCGCAGTACACTGTTCCCGATCAGCTGTCTCTCATTACCAGAAATGGGGCAGGCGCCATTTTAATTGCCCTTGCCGGCGCAATTGGGTAGACATGGATTGTTCTGTTATTTTTAACTGTTTATTATTTGGCCGAACCAGGTATGAACAGGTAATGGCCATTTAAACCCACTGGTACTTAAATTAGCAGTTTACATTCTTTATTAAACTTATGAACTGCTAATTCAGCAACTTTTTGCACCTCCTATTTGTAAATAGCAGTAGGTAGCTGCTTTAACTGGTAATCAAAACGAACAGGTTTGCACATCTCTAATTCTGGGGATATTTTAGGGATTTCGACAGTACCCACTGCTGTTCTGACCGTTGACAATGCTCTAGCTGATCAAAAACGGTTTACTGCGCATGAATACGTGCCATTATAATTGCCGGCGCAAGAGAAAAAATTGCCTAGTCTAATACGGCCTTTACTGGTACGGAATTGCGGGTTTGGATTCTGTGCATTTGCTCGATCGGTTGTTTGTTGATTTCTTACTTGTTGTTTTTACCTATTCGTTTCATTTTCCTTAGTTTTGGCATGCTTTGGTTAAACTTACTTTTCATTATTCTTTAAAAATCTATTCCGAAACGAGAGGCTCTAAGGAAAGCAGAAATGAGCAACAATACTTGTAGGCAGTGGCGGTTCGTGACCTATGATAGAGGGGGTTCACAAGTATGATGAAATTATTTTTAAAATTTTATTTTTGTGTAACGACCAAAGAATTACTTTCTAGGCGTTTTAAATGTAGAAAGAAAAGAAGTAAAATAAGAAAATGCGTTAGGTAAAACATATTTTTATTTATTTTTTAATTTTACACAAGGAAATACAACTTTTGGAAAATATGAAAGGTTTTCTTAGTGTGTATAGCTGTCGGATCTTAACGTCGTCGCATGCAACCCTCGTAACAATATTTATACAGTCCACTACTAATACTACTAAAGCCGTCTATGAGCTATCAAGAAAACCGAATGATGTCTAATACCACTACGCCATCTACGGCTACGTCATTCGGCGCAACTAAGACTAGAACAATAGTTAACTGTTTTATGACGAGAACGATCGAGCCACGAGAGTGACAAGTTGGCATTCTTTGCATTTTCAGTGTTTTTTAGTTTAAGTCCTTAAATAAAACGGTTTTAAATCATATCGAGTATCATTTATCGAAATACACAACATTTATCGACCCTACACAATAGTGCTTAAACGTAAAGTCCATTCTTCGGTTCTTAATTGTAGAAAATTGATCAATAACAGCCTCATTAAAGTTTGGAATACCCTCTATAATTTTTTTCATATATTTAATTTTTAAACTTTCTAATAAAGTCCCTAGATTTACCCTTTGTGGTCTGCGTTAAATTAATTTCGGGTTTAGGTTTTCCCGCATTCCTCACTTCAATTTTTTGCTCCAAACTCAACGAGCTAAAGTTATTTCTTAAATAGTCCACCGTCAAACTATTCATTTTAACTTAATAAATATATAATATTAAAATATTAAAACATCGCGCTCGAATTTATAACTAGATGCACGAACAGACAACAGCGCGGTGCACACAAAAACTGCGCGCCTTTTCCATGTTAAATCGCCATAGCCCCGCTATCCCCCGCTGCCATCCGCCACCTCTTACTACAGAGAAACTGCACTACTTAATCGCACGTGCGAGCAAGTCTCGTCATAATCGTCATTTACCTCGACCGAGGCACGGTTGCCGGATCTATATATTTTTTGTTTGTTCGGACTTTTTTAGTTTGACGGTACGATAAAATATTAGGGAGGGTCGGGACTTTATACGATAAATAATATTCAATGAATATAAATTAAAATTTTTTATTCGTTTTGTTTTGGGGGGCACGTGCGCATGCTCTAAGGAAAGCAGCAGAAATGAGCAAGAATACTTGTAGGTTTAAGTTCAGAATAATCAGTTGAAGGTTTTGCATTTGTACCCGTTCACAGAGACAAAAAGCAGAGCAACCAAACATGCACAGAACCAAATTTGTAACCGTTTGGAAATTTCACTATGCAAACGAACCTAAATTTAATTACAATTTAAAACTCTGAGCCTTTCAATACGCGGAAAATATTTTACCATCCTAGTCTATCCTTATATGTATTCCCTTTTTGCAATGGTCGTCATTCCTTGTGTGTCAAAGATAAAGTCGCCCTGACAGACCCCAGAGGCGTGAAGCGTGTGACCCTGTTTTATATGTTTTAAATTCGTACTTTTTTGTAATTTTTTTACTTTGTGACTGGCTGCATGACTTAATTAGTCAAATGCCAATTAAATAAAAAAAAACAAAAAACCGAACCTAATATATAATATATCCATTATAAAGTTGAAGCATCCGACAATAGTTTAGTGTTCTAAATTAATTTAACTTAGATTAGCGATTATGCCATGGTAAAAAGAAATAGATGAATGGCACTGGCTTATTTCCTATTTAAACATTCATTACTGAATATATTAACCTTTGTAAATATTAGAAATTATTGCGTAGGTCGGACATAACGCTAACGCGATCTTAATTGTTGGAAAAAGTGGGCCATCGTGTTAGCTCACATTTAAAAATCGGTGGATTTTCATATTTGGGTCGATTTAATTTCTTTAAGAAAATTTAAGACAACTAACTATTTGAATAAATCAAAAATAAAAAGTCTATACTTTTCAGGTGGTATTAATATCAAATACCAATGTATGGACAAATTATTATTTCCTAGACCACCCGATGATACCTTATACAATAAGGGCGTATTTTGGCTACTTACTACTACACTTTAAATGACTATCTCAGATTGAATGGTACTACCAAGAAAAGGAAGCCTTTTCCATTGATAGGACTCCTAAGAGATGGCTCTACGCGTTGTATTTTCTCGACTACCTTTGATAATACAACGTGAACTATATAGTCTTCTCTGATGATAGGTATGGACACCTACCCTGTTTTTTTTTTTTTTTTTTTTTTTTTTTTTTATAATGATCAAACACAAGCACTATAGGAAAAATCCTTTAGGGCACTCTGGGACTGGTGCGTGTGCGCAAAAAGCGATTCACGTTGGTTTTGAATCGTTGGAGGTTATATTCGTTGGGAAAAACGACCTCGGGAAGATCGTTCCATAAAGATGAAGTCCTCCAGATGAAATAAATAATGAAGTTCGAGGAGTACTAAGCTTAACCACATATGGATGGCGGCAGTGGTTCGTCGTGTATTTCTGATATTCGCCCCTGGGCGGAATTAAGAGGGCAAGGTCAGCCGAGCACTTTCCATGAAAATATCTGTAATCCCCAACCTGTCTCCGATGTTCTAGGCTGTCGAGTTTCTTCGTCAGCTCGTGATCTCCAATCAGACGAATGGCCCTCCTTTCGATGGAATCCAGTAGCCGAGGAGTATGTTTGGGTGCAGAGCTCCAGACATGAGAGCAGTACTCTAGTGATGGTCGAATCTGGGCTTTGTATAGTGTCAAAAGTTGTTGAGGTGTGTACAACTTTCTGGCTCGGAAGAGTACACCAAGTTTCTGAGAAGCTATTTTGGCGGGTTTGTTCAACGTGGTTATGCCAAGACAAATTAATAGATGAAGCCAGTGGGATTGCGTGTCCGTCCATGACTATATCCGGTTCCGTAATGTTAACCTTTTCAGAGAGGGTTTTTTAGCGTTAAATTCGACTTGGTTACTGTCACCCCAAGCTAAAATTTCTTCCAGGTTCCTGTACTGACGAGAACAAAAGATTTCGAAACCGGTCTGCAGGTGGTGACATCCTATCAATGGAAAAGGCTTCTTCTTTTCTTGGTAGTACCATTCAATCTGAAATAGTATTTTAAAGTGCTACTGTGTAGACAAAAATACGCCCTTATCGTATAAAGTATCATCGGGTGGTCTGGGAAATAATCATTTTTCCATACATTGGTATTTGAAACTAACTATTTTTTTAGAGAGAAAAATACCTCGTACAAAACAAATCCCTAGTACAGTGTTGGTGGAAATCCTGTTTGTATGTTACTAAATAATAAGAAGCAGGTTTTCTTGTGGTATTGAATTAAATAA
The DNA here is from genome assembly GCA_963991005.1 of Barypeithes pellucidus. NCBI lineage: Eukaryota > Metazoa > Arthropoda > Insecta > Coleoptera > Curculionidae > Barypeithes > Barypeithes pellucidus. The sequence goes on along the minus strand of OZ022565.1, from coordinate 11,110,177 downwards.
AATACTGTTTTTTGCTAGGTCAACGTTTCGGCATAATTTTATTGCCCTGCTCATGACTCAATATTTGAAATCCGTGAAAGTGATGATATTTTCACAGTTACGGTATGATGAATAATGTCTGAAACAAAATACGAAAGACTTTTTGTGCGAACAAATCTTTCCAATCTAATATCGATTTAAAAGAGATACCGAAGTAGAGATGTAAAGGGTAATATTACCGAGGTAATGTTACCGTAATTTTGGTAATATTAGTAATATTACCGCAAGATCGGTCACATTGGAAATATTTTTTTTTCCGCTCCATACTCTCATTTATCGGGGAATACCCAGGGTTGCCAACAGTACGGTCCTGACCGTGCTTTTACGGTATTTTCACGATGGGGTTCCTTTGTTTCTTGTATAAAAAGCTTTTTGGAGACTAAACATTCATTAAAAAGTTTAGCAGTTGATGATAGCCCAGATATTTCTGATGTTCTTTCATCAAATACAGTAAGACTTCTTCTTCAAAACGAATTTTGGTTGCAAATAGAAGCAACTTATGACTTGTTCCAGCCAATGTCTAAGTGGATAACGATTTTTGAAGCTAACGGGCCAACAATCTCAAAAGAGTTTATCTGCTTTTTTGAAATAAGGTCTATATTACGTGACAAAGTATCAAATTTATCTATTACTATGTTTGAAAACCAGAAAATGTGTTCAATTCTTGAAAAACGAGAAAATATATGTTTAAAACCCGTTCATCTTGCTGCTTACCTATTAGAACCAAGTCAACGCGGCGAGAAGTTAACTGAAGCTGAAAATTTAATTGCAACGGAGTTCATCTATGAAACTGCAAGGCGTCATCCAAAGTATTCTTCACAAGTAGATCTTATTATGGAAGCACTCGCACAGTACAAAATTAGAGGTAATATTTTTGCTAAGGAATTCGTCATTTCCAGCGAAAAATCTATGTCTGGATCTGTTTGGTGGGCAGGAATTTGCTCCAGTCTAAAATAAGTAGGTTAGCTGTAGACATTTTAAATTTACCATCGTCAACAGCCGCAACCGAAAGAACCTTTAGTACTTATGGATTTATTCATCGGCAAAAAAGAAACAGACTAACCGTGGAGAGGGCCGGAAAACTAACTTATATTGCCCATAATTATAATTTACTAAATGAAGAAGATCATTCGAGAATAGTAGAAGATACTGAGGAAGAAATAGAAAAAGAAGATATCGGTTTCGAAGTTATAGACTTGACTCAATTAACGAAAGAGAAAGAAGAATCAGATGACGAGGTTGGAGATGATGATGAGGATGATTTACCATTATCCACTCTATTACGTAGTCCATTCTGACTCTGACTAGTTTAAAAAAACGTTCTTATTGTTTTTCGTAATGTTTTTACAGTTTTGAAATAAAAAAAACTTGTATTACTTAAAAAGCTGTTTTTTTTTTATAAATTACCAATGTTACCGTAATATTGCGTAATATTACCGGTAATATTACCGATTTTTAAATTACCGGTAATTTTACATCTCTATACCGAAGTAATTTCTAAATTGCAAATTCCATTAAATCTCCATACATAAAACAAACCCAACAAGACAAATTACTCGTCTATGAATAAAAACGGCGTTTTTTTCATTTAAAATTCCATGACGTCCGTCAGATACCGATGACAATTTATCAGTCGAGGTTCGTATATAAAAAAAAAACATTTTTAAAAGTTACAGGAAAGAACTGGGACGCTCAATTATTCAAACGCAGCGGGAAAGTTCTAGATGTTGCGGTTACCTTGACCGATTTTTTCTTATTATTAATTAATAAAGTGTCAATTAATCGATTCTTCGGCGTGCCAGACCAATCGCTCACGAGATCAAGAATTATGAGATCTTATTTTCCGATAAGAAGTTATTTTCCCCGTTTGTGATTAAAAAGCAAATGAATTCATTAAGATAAGCCGTAGCTAGTCACTGCGGGTGATCCCCTTTCCGAATTCGTTATCAGTCAAGTCATCGCCTAAAATACATTATTGGAAACAAATTTAAACGACCTTTAAAATGAAGCGCCACAGGACTCCCTTCCCATTTAAGATTTTAAGGGTAACATCTACTCCTTCCAGGGGGTTAACCCACGAGCAAAATATTCTTTGGCAGCGCCTCCCTTTGTAATAAAAGTGACGTGTCGTTCGATTATTATTCGAATCGAAGTTTTCAAATTAACTTATCATTTTCGAATCGATTTCTATTCTCTCGTCGACGATAAACAATATTGAATTGATGAATTGTCGATGTGCCATTAATATAAATAAAGTGTGGATGTTTTTCCCTTAATCGTTTTAGCGTTTGACGTCATTCGGACAAGAAAATTATCGATATCCTATATTTAAGTGTCGCTTAAGTGTTTATTTTGTAACTTTAAACTTATGTCACGTATAATTCCGTAGAAACTTGGCTGCAAAGTATTTTTTTACAAAGTTTTTGTGGTATTTTATGTTCAATGTTCATTTTCGACACTTTTATAGGGTATCTCCGTAATTGTTAGTGCTATCAAATAAGTAATGTAGGTGTCGTGTGCTCTTTTTTGGTAAAAAATTTGAAAGTTTTCGCTCGCTTACGGGATACGGGGGAAAATCAAAAAATTGACAATTTCCAAATTACCCTGTATTTTCTTAGTTAAAAGAGATACAGAAAAATGTTGTATACAGAAGTTTCTTTATATTGATTGTTGACTAATCTGCCGTTTTCAGAATAAGTATACGGGGTCAGGTAAGAAAGTTATCGGACCTAACCTCATTTTTTTTAAAGGAACACCCTGTATATTTTAATTTAAAAAGATATTATTTTAAATTCTCGTTTCAAATATGTAACACACCATGGATGATGTTGGTTTCCTAGGCGATTTATTAATACTTTAAACCACAGTAGACCATGAAACAAAAGCTAATATCCTAGCAACAACTATGTTGACTATTAACATTTAACGTCAATTTCATTTTTACATATGCATTTGCAAAAATGGCTTCTGAAACATTTTGAAAAATTTAATATAATGTCAGTTTATATTGAAAATGGAAAAAACGAAGAAATGGCGCAAAATGTATATTTTGTTCGCTATCCGGAAAGACGGCACCATTTAAGGACATATTCCGAACATTTGAGATGATTCCCGTTATTTTTTACCTTAATCTGAATCTTTTATTTCGTTTCAAAATAATAAAGTTTGAATAAATCGCCTATGAAACCAATATCATCCATGGTGTGGTATATATTTAAACGGAGAATTTAAAATAGTATCTTTTTAGATTAAAATATACAGGGTGTTCCATTTAAAAAAATGAGGTTAGGTTCGATAACTTTTTTACCTGACCCCGTATACTTATTCCGAACACGGCAAATTATTCAACAATCAATATAAAGAGACTTCTGTATAAAACATTTTTCTATATCTCTTTTAACTAAGAAAATATAGGGTAATTTTCAAAATTGTCAATTTGTTGATTTTCCCCCGTATCTCTTAAGCGAGCGAAAATTTTCAAATTTTAATTTTACCATTTTAAGTTTGACCCAAAAAGAGCACATGACACCTACATTACTTTTTTGATAGCACGACAATTACGGAGATACCCTATAAATTATTATGGGACACCCTGTACGGACATATTTTATGTTATCAGCATTTCGTAATGAACAGTCTCACATGATACACAACTTTTCTGGGGTGTTCACAGGAGAGATTAACAAAATATTAGAATGAGTTACATTCCTATGAGAATGGTCGTTTTGCGCTGATGTGCGGAATCATCAAAAACTATTATTACATTTCCTAGATTTTCTTAGATTCTTTAGATGTTCCCAATGTCAGCATTTCGAAAATTATAAATATAAGTAACAAAAGTTAAAATCATCATTCTTATTGTACCGTCATTAGATTGAAATAAAGTTTTTTAAAAACAAACTCTCGTCTTTCGAGTTGTTAACTAATGAGGCGTTTTTGTATTGTGGGAAATTTAGTTTCTTCTTATTTTCTAATTTATGCATTAGTTAATTATACATTTTCATATGATTAAGAGTCAAATAATTCATTGAAATTGTTTTATTACTCATTTTATATTTTTAATACCGATAATATTCGAAGCACTATTTACTGTGGAATCCCTCAGTTATTTTAAATAATCTGACTAAAATTCTAGAAATGTTGAAGGTTTTCGAGCGATAAAATTAAAATTCGTCGTGTCAGTTTGTTAATCAGTAGGATTTGGATTAATCTAGAGTTATTTTTCGAAAATATTTACCGGGTAAATACAGGGTGTTATGGAAATGACGTATTATATTTAAACCGGAAATTCCTGGAATTAAAAATAAATTGAAGAAAAATATCCAAAAATGGCGCTATAATTTAATATGCCCTGTACATGACTTTATGTCAAATCAAAAATTACCACGTGGTGCCCCTGCCAGGAAGGTAAACAAAAGAACATATGGCGAAAAACGTGAGTGAATCTTGAACACTGTTGTCATATCTTCAGGGTAAACTCTTTAGAAAGTCAATAACCGTTTGACAGATTTCAAGTTGTTTATTTTTCAGGGTACATTATTATAAACTTTTACGTTCAGTTCAGTTCACTGGGAAACAATCTCTGATTTATAAACTGGAACTGACTCGAATAAACCGCCGCGGAGTTTATAATGGTCAGGTATGTGTGTATGTCTCACTCGTTCAATTCGAACGACACCCGTCGGATCTGAACAACTAAAATGCCACTTTACCCTTTAGAAGAAAAAAATGCAATTTTATTTACCTTTTCGGCCTTATTTAAAACCAACTTAATTTATAAAAAAACACCTGGTAACCCGAACAAAAACCGTCACAAAACACCAAAACAAAGTCACATAAATTCACATACCGCATCTCATGAACAGATCTAAGTACCATAATATAAAGTTTAAGATTTTATCAGCTGGTAGTCTGGGAAATAATATAATTCTTTCATACATTGGTATTTGACATCTAAAAATGTTGAAACTAACCTTTGAAACTGTTCCTGTCTTCACGTGTCTGTTGTCTATTTAAAAATACAGCGTTGCCACTTTCGATGTTTTATAAGATATATTCATAAACTGCCTAATTTCCTTCTATAATATTACTTTCCTGTATAATTATAGTCTCGGAAATGGCAACCGCGCTGACTCTAGTAGCGGAGAGTTCTCGGAAAGAAAGTCCAAGGTGGACTAGACCATTTATTTCAAAGGGTAGTTCCTGTCAATTGTTAACATAATAAAATTGTTTCATTTTATCTTTAGTAAAGGGTTAATGGCCCGTAGAAATTAGCGTTTTTAATATTTCTATTGCGAAATTATTAAGTGCTCTTGTTCTATGTGTGCGGTAGTGTTATTTTAAAGTGTAATTATGCGTTAGTGTTTAGTGCTTTCGTGTAATCTGATAATAGGTGCATATCTTCAAAAAAACGAATTTGAAACTCGTGGTTGTCTGTGTGTTTCTTTAAGTGATTTAGTGCAATTTGTTCTGTTTCACTGTGTTTTTTTCTTTCGACTGGATTCCTTAATCGCGTTCTGGATTTACTTTCTAAGTAAGCTAAATATTTATTTTTATAAGAAACTAAAGTTTTACACTTTTAAACAGTTTGGCAACATTGTGCCTGAACATCTGTTGATTACACAGCTTGGCAGTGTAATATGTTCATATATGAATGTGCCGAGGAGTTGTGTGTGGGTTTAGGGGTGAATTACCCCACTTTTTAAACGTTCGATTTAAAAAAAAAATATGTAGTGCTTCTCTAGGACACCCCAGGAGTCACCCATTTAAATATAATACGCCATTTCCATAACACCCTGTATGGTTCGATACAAAAAATGTATGTATTTTTCAAGATATTGGCAATTTGATAAACAAATCGAACGATTACTTTTTCTGGTCTCTCAAACCACTTGTTAAATGGCATATGGCACGCCACAGTAATTGTTTTAAAAGTAATCAAATTGTACTTATCTTTGTAATGGTATACTAACATTATAAAGCAAATTCAGCAGTCTGCTAACCCATGGGTGAATGGATCAATATCGTATCGAGTCATGACCTTAATTTTTTATTATTAAATTATAAATATGTGTGTATAACAAATAAAATTATGCTTTCAGCAAATAATTAATTTTAAAAATCGGAAAGACATCAATTTTGTTGTGAAAAGGAGGACCCCTTTAAAGCTTATGCGCAGCATTCCTGGTTTAACGGGGGCTCCTTTCCCACCAAACAAACCCACCCCGGGCGGCTAAGCCACGGATGCTGCAAATATTCAGTACAGTACGTTTCACGAAAATTGGATACGACTTAATGATTTCCTGGGTGGGTCCCATTGTGTCGACAAGAGCTTGGCAATAAACAAGTGAAGTATGAAGGGACGGACTAAGGAAAACAAGTAATGAGATATGATTATATTAATGTAATCAAATGAAATAACATTTTTTTTAAATATTACTAGTCATATTTATTTACATTTATAACGTCATTCTATAGATAGTTCTGTTTCGCTATCGCTATCCTCATCAAAATTAATTATAATTGGATTAATTATACGATCCAGACTAATATACGAATTTTCTACAGTTATTACCTGACGGACTGAATTTTTCCAACTACCTGAGGGAATATCATTAAAGCATTTTCGTATTAATTCTACAACACTAGAACTTAAAGTCGGAGAAATATTTTCAGACCTAACCAGTGATTTTAACTGGTGCCACATATGCTGGGGTTAAAAATGCAATAATAGGGTGGGAGCCGTAGCACTGTATGTCCAATTTCTTCTGCCAATGTGTCACAAACATATACTTTTTTTATACAAAATGTCTTTAAAACTTCTAAAAGATCACTTTTTTTATAACTTTCTCAAAATATATTTCATTCGCCGCCATGTAGTTCTGAATCTCCAATTTTGTATTATTTGAGCTTGGAGCTTTATGTAATTGGCGACTGTGATAGTTCGCATTGTCCATTACTATCAGGCTATTCTGAGGAATGATTGGTAAAAGACAATTCTTGAACCATTCCTCAAAAACTAACAAATTTTACCACAAAAAGATATTTAAATATAAATTAAGCAACCTAACCTACCTGATGTGCCTATATTTAATTATAATTATTACAATCCGGTCCTTTCCACATAATAATAACAAACGGTCATAAATAATGGGATTGCCCAGGTACTTTTACGGCAGTCATATCCATTTATATCCATTTTTCTTGAAACAATCTTTAAAAGCACAGTAAAATTGACGTGTCTCCGAATTTTAATAAAGCGATTAATTAATGGTGGCAGGTTTTCAATTTGACACCCTGTATAAAATCCATTAATTTTATTTTACAAAAAAAAGTTTCAGATTTATTTTTGAGCGGGAATTTCTTCGGCGATAAAATCGTTTCATAACAAGTGGTGTAAATGACTTACTTCGTTCTCAATACCCAAAACCTCCATAGCGTTCTCTTTGAGTTCTGGACTTTTTTAGTCCCGACAACTTTAACCAACTCCAGTGTAGTCGTATAACTTTATCCGATATTGTAAATTATAATATTTAGTTTCAATTCGATACTTTACTATCTCCACTTTTTGCTGCACGAAAAAAACGTTCGAAAATTTGTTTATTGTAATGAAAGTTTTACGTGTTTGTTCGAAAATATAAAAATATTGACGTATTTTCACTGTTAAAGGAACTGACTGCAAATAATGTGTCGTTTAAAAAAAACCGTTTAGTTCTCACAGATTGCAATAACACTAAACGCGGTTTATGGGTGTGTACGCCGAACGGTACTTCAAACAAACTAACGATTTTAGAAAAAGTCGCAAGGATATAAGCGTGGGATGTAGGCTGGAAAAACGTTGAATGAGACACCTTTTTGTCAAGGGGCCAAGTGTTTTTAGAATGGGTGCTAGTTTCGTCATTTTTCGTAAAGATGTTAGTCGTACTAGTATTTTTAAGTGTTGCCTTGTTGTTTTGGAGTAGTTTCTTGGGTTTGCTCGTGTGTATCACATACAATCTATGGCCAAGAAACTCATTTTTCCTTTCAAAATAAAATTGGCGTGTCTATCCGATTTTTAATAGTATTTAATAGAAGCTAGAGATATTAATCATAGGAAGTTTTCAAACTGGCACCAGATGTATGTACAGTGAAACCTCTTTTAGGCGGACACCTACGAAACCGTCTAAATGTGGCAGCCTCGTAGAGGTGTCCGCCAATGGGAAATTTGTTATTAGGTAATATGTAAATCAGTGGCGGTTCTTCCACAGGAGCACATGCGCACGTGCACCCCCAAAACAAAACGAATAAAATATATTAATTTATATTCATTGAATATTACTTATCGTATAAATTCCGACCCTCCCTAATAATTTATCGTACCGTCAAACTAAAAATGTCCGACCCTCCCTAATAGTTTATCATCCCGTCAAATGAAACTGTATAGATCCGGCAACCGTGCCTCGGTCGAGGTAAATGACGATTATGACGAGACTTGCTCGCACGTGTGATTAATTAGTGCCGTTTCTCTGTAGTAACAGGTGGCGGGTGGCAGCGGGGCTATGGTGATTTAACATGGAAAAGGCGCACAGTTTTTGTGTTGTCTGTTCGTGCATTTAGTTAGAACTTCAAGCGTGTATGTTTTAATATTTTAATATTATATATTTATTAAGTTAAAATGAATAGTTGACGGTGGACTATTTAAGAAATAACTTTAGCTCTTTGAGTTTGGAACAAAAAATTGAAGTGAAGAATGCGGGAACAGCTAAACCTGAAATTAATTTAACGCAGACCACAAAGGGTAAATCTAGGGACTTTATTAGAAAGTTTAAAAGGGAAATATATAAAAAAAATTTATAGAGGGTATTCCAAACTTAATGAGGCTGTTATTGATCAATTTTCTAGAATTAAGAACCGAAGAATGGACTTTGCATTTTAGCACTATTGTGTAGGGTCAATAAATGTTGTGTATTTCGATAAATGATACTCGATATGATTTAAACCCGTTTTATTTAAGGACTTAAACTGAAAAACACTGAAAATATGAAGAATGCCAACTTGTCAGTCTCGTGGCTCGATTCGTTCTCGTCATAAAACAGTTAACTATTGTCCTCGTCTTGGTTGCGCCTAATGACGTAGCCGTAGATGGCGTAGTGGTATTAGACATCATTCGGTTTTCTTGATAGCTCTTAGATGGCTTTAGTATTAGTAGTGGACTGTATAAATATTGTTACGAGGGTTGCATGCGACGACGTTAAGATCCGACAGCTATACACACTAAGAAAACCTTTCTTATTTTCCAAAAGTTGTATTTCCTTGTGTAAAATAAAAAAATAAATAAAAATATGTTTTACCTAACGCATTTTCTTATTACTTTTTTTCTTTCTACATTTAAAACGCCTAGAAAAATTTCACCATAGTTGTGAACCCCTTCTATCATAGGTTACGAGCCGCCACTGATGTAAATGCAAAATTATTACTATGTATATGTATGTACAAATAAACATAACATTACAAAAATACACTAGTTTTAGTTAGGATGTAGTATTAAAAAAATCTAATAACGTAGTTTGACGTGTTTGCGTTTTATACTTGCAATCTAGAAAATGTAATTCCAAGTCTGATAACAATTCCATTGCTGTAGAGTCACCTCTATTCTTTGCATACTCTTATAATTCCTTTACCATACTAATGGCTTGTTGATAATTGGTGACATTTGTTTGATTACTGCATTCAACTTCTTCATCAGAGTCGTCAGATAGTGATGTGGTTTCAGTTTGGACTACATAATCGGTAGGAATGGGGTTACTTATCATCTTCTAATAGCACATTGCTATCAATGTTAATGAACTCGCCCAAATCATTGTTATCAAATTACAAACTTTCACAACATCCATATTCTCTTTCAGACTCAAAACGCGACATTTTTCTGCCATTGTTTACGATTTTAACCTTATAACTCACAAATAAACGGCGGACTGCTATCGGGGAATCACACATACTTTCATTCGGCGAAGTCCTTTCGCGCTGCCATGCATACGCGATTGGTTGCCGGTCTGTCTTCAGAGAGTTTTTGCTCCGTACTTATTCGTCTCCCAAATACTTTAAAAAAATTTTTTTGTCAGTTTAAAGGAGGGTTTTCGCACTCTTTGTACGAAAACAGCCTCTGTCCGCGGCCGCCCAAAGGAGAGTCCGCCCAAGAGAGATTGATTTTCATGGAATTTCATATACCTAGTTCCGCACTATGAAAAAATGTCCGCTTAATAGAGATGTCCGCTTATCAGAGGCGTCCGTTATGAGAGGTTTGACTGCATTTGTCTTATTTGGTCTAAGTTTAAAGGTTGACCAATGACTAATCGTCTAGAAGGCGCGACCTAATTAAAATAATAATACATGACAGTCGCGTTTTAAATCGTAAATACTAAACGGTATTTAAAAAAAGTTGTTTATTAAAATTAGTTGTTTTTCAAGGCCGTTTTGTTGCCTTGACCTATCGATCGGACTGCTCGGGTTTGTTGATTTTCGGTGTCAGAAATTCGGGGCTCATTATTTCGAAAATGGCGGACCAGAAAACAAAAAATATCCGTGGAAACTATGTAGATTTAGTTAATTACGATTTAGGAAATACCTATACAGGGTGTCTCTTAATAACTCGCTAATATTTCACAGTGTGATTCGTTTTATGAAGAAAACAGTATGTTGAAATTTTTTTTTAAATCTTTATTTTTTAATATCTCCGAAAGTACTTTAGATATTATTTTCAATTTTGGTATATGTTAATAAGATACAACACCACACATTTTAGTCACAAAAGTTCCCACCAGTGGCGTCCCTGCAAACGAGTCCTTTGATATTTTTTTAAAAAAAAGTGACACGCCATCGAGATTTTTCCATGTGGATATTTTTCCTGATTAACCTGGCGAATTCTACATGAAAACGGTATCTCGCGTTTTTCTCGCAGACGTACCATTCTCGATTAAAGCAATTAAATTGAAACTCGATCCCCTCTCTATCCTCCGACGGGTAAAGCCGAGCAAAGTGAAGTTTGGCAACCCCCCTAAAGTGAAGAGGTCACTACTTTACCGGCTACATCTTCCCCTGGAGGCGAGTTACCCTCGGGTTAATATCATTACCATTTAATGGAATTGAATTAAATTGTAATGATGACTGACCGGAAATTTGGATGTTTCAGACACTATCACTATAGGAAACGGAAAATCGTTTAAGAAGGTGCTCTGGGAGTAGTGCGTGTGCTAATACAACGATTCGCGTTGGCTTTGAATCGTTTGGAGGTCATATTCGTTAAGGAACAAGGCCTCAGGAAGGTCGTTCCACCAGGATGACGTCCTGGAGATGAAGGCGTTCTTCTTCTTCTTCGATGTTCTATGCTGGCGAGGTTCTTGGTTAGCTCCTGGTCTCCATCAGACGAATGGATCTCCTTTCGATGGAATCCTGTAGCCGAAGACTATGCTTGACTTTGTTTGGAGAGCAGTATTCTAGTGATTGTCGTATCTGGACTTTGTAGAGTGTCAAAAGTTGTTGACGTGCATAGAACTTTTTGGTCCGTAAAAGAACGAGAATCTGCCTTGGCGATTTCCACAACGTGGTTGTGCCAAGAGATATTTCCTCCCAGTGCCCAGCAAATTAATACTGTACTATTATACTACTCTACTAGGACATCCGGTTCTATAATATTAACCTTTTTAGAGAAAACTGCTGCCTGGGTTTTTTAGCATTAAATTCGACATGGTTACTGTCACCTGTGCCGCATAAATATCCTCTTTCAATTTGTTATCGTCAGCTGAAAAGATCAACGTCTTTTGGAACCAAATATGAGTGAGCTATGCTTCTTGAACACATAATAAATAAATAACAATATAAATTAAATACGGCGTTGCATTGTAGGGATAAAACGTTTTCGCTAGCCTTATAAACAAAATGTCGGGTCACCGTCCTGAAATAAGCTTTATTTCAGGAAACAAAACATCATCAATTAATATGACTTCTTTAATTTGGCAAAAAGTATTTCCTCGAAATGTGAAAATTATGTTTCCGTGGAAAATTTCATGAAACGGAGAATTGAGCTCACCGAGCTTATTTAAGAAGCCATAAACTTTATGTTACCGATATTATTAGTACCACCTGTTTTTCGTTGAAGTTTAATATCGATATTTGTGGCCTAATTATTAATAATTAGTCGGATGTTTTTACAACCAAGTTATGAGATTGTGGAATGTGTTAATATATTTAAACCGGCAAATCCTGAGATGAAAATAAATTAAGGAAAAATAACCATAAATGGCGCTTTGAATTATTAAGCGAAATTATACACTTTATATGAAATCTGAAAATTTACGTGGCCGCTACTGACGACGCTCGCAATTAATGATTTATTGAGGAGTCTCAAAAGAGGTCAGCGCATTGTAGGCGATGTTGTCATATTACAACACAGAATTGTAAACGCAGGTGTTCAGTTCCTTGACACGAAGACGTCTTTGACCCGCGTTATCACTTCTTTTTCAAACTTTTTAGAGAAAAAAAAACTACATTTTAAGGTACATACTCTCTTACCTTCGATCTCATTTTATAATTAAATTCCATAAAAAAAATTAAACACAAAAAGTATGATTTGTAACAGAACCAACAGACAAACAAACATTTATTATTATGAATTATTTCACAACAGAAAAATAAATCGGGTAATGCTACAACTAACACGTATACATCAAGCACGTGGAACCCTCGGCAACGTCGTTCCAACACCGAGTATCGAAACATACTGAAGCAACTATACTGAAGGTTTAGGATATCAATACGCGCGCGGCGGTTATCCAGGCAAGGGCGTGACACGCGGTGTGATCTGGCAGCACTGTAGTTTACTCTAGTGACCTATATTGTTGCTAACTGAAACCAGATAGAGCGGCGCGACAGCATGTGGACAAAAAGGGTTTTTACCGTAGTATTTAGATATTGGATTAAAAAAAAAGTATGTAGACATTCTCTAGGACACCCAAGGAGTCGCCCATTTTAATGTAATAAGTCATTTCCATAATACCTTGTATAAAAAATGGCCTTATTAATGACCTTAACGATGTATTGATCATTTTTAATTCAATAGTAGCAACGCGGCAATTAAAAATAGCACCAAATCGCAAATTAGAATGTAAATATTTTGGTCGTATTTGCGAATAAAGTGATCGAATAAATATTTCGAATATTTGAACGCGATCCATGTGTTCAAGTGTGTTGTTATTATGCGAACTATTTGTTAAATAAATTGAAAGGTCTTAATAGGTCAGCCATTTTTTTTTACCGCAGAGGTATCTACGTACAGGTGGGATTAAAAAGACGTTCAAGCGAGGGTGCCATACTATTGTAATAAGATCATCGTTAAATAATTAATTATCTTGGTAAATACCGATTATTATTACCTATTTTCTCTAAAAAGGTTAACATTACAGAACTGGATATAGTCATGGACGGACACGCAATCCCAACTGGCTTCATCTATTAATTTGCTGGGCGTCAATCTGGGAGGAAATATGTCTTGGCATAACCACGTTGTGTCAATCGCCAAGATAGCTTCTCAGAAGCTTGGGGTACTCTTCCGAACCAGAAAGTTGTACACACCTCAACAACTTTTAACACTATACAAAGCCCAGAATCGACCATCACTAGAGTACAGCTCTCTGGATTCCATCGAAAGGAGGGCCATTCGTCTGATTGGAGACCACGAGCTGACGAAGAACCTCGACAGCCTAGAACATCGAAGACAGGTTGGGGATTTGACTCTCTTTTATAGATATTTTCATGGAAAGTGCTCGGCTGACCTTGCCCTCTTAATTCCGCCCAGAGCGGCGAAAATCAGAAATACACAACGAAGCACAGCCGCCCATCCATATGTGGTTAAGCTTAGTACTCCTCGAATTTCATTATTTAAGAATTCTTTCATCTGGAGGACTTCATCCTTATAGAACGACCTTCCCGAGGTCGTTTTTCCCAACGAATATAACCTCCAACGATTCAAAACCAACGTGAATCGCTTTTTGCGCACACGCACCACTCCCAGAGTGCCATAAAGGATTTTTCCTATAGTGCTTGTGTTTGATCATAAAAAAAAAAACCTATGATACATTTTTAGACATCTCCATAAAAGGTTCCTTTAGATTTCATGTATACGAATACAGGGTCCTGCATCTTTTTTTTTTGTTATTCTTTTTTTTCGCTGAGCGATTGCAATAAAGTTGTATAGGAGTATGTAAGTAACTAAAAGAAACACCCAAAAAAATATACTATCATGACATCACACTTTAGGAACTCCCTGTATATTCAAAAATATTATCTTGAAACGTGCCCTAGTGGTAATGTCTGCAAAATATCAAAATCCTAAATTAATTAATATCCGAACTATAGAAGACTCAGGACCATGTAATATAAACATCAATAAACAAAACTGACTGTTTTTCCTCAGAAAAATCATTCGCATCGTTTTTCGGGTAAAAGTTTAATTTTAAAGCCCTGAAAATTGTATTTTTAGCCTAATTTACGCGTACGTAATAAAACGGTATTAACCTTAAAGTAAAAGACTTCTCAGTTTTTATTTAATAAACTATCCGCGAACTAAAAATCTATTTTTACACATACTGGATTTTGTCTAATTTCCCTGGTTAAAAGCAATTTAAGGTATGGGAACAGGTTTTGCCTACTCACTTAGAATACAGGGTGTTATGGAAATGACGTATTGTATTTAAACCGGCAATTCCTGAGATGAAGACAAATTGAAGAAAAATATCCAAAAATGGCGCTTTAATTTAATATGCCCTGTACATGACCTTATGTCAAACCAAAAATTACCACGTGGTGCCCCTGTCAGGAAGGTAAACAAAGCAACATTTGGCAAAAAACGTCACTGAATCTTGAACAGTGTTGTCATATCTTCAGGGTAAACTCTTTAGAAAGTCAATAACCGTTTGACAGATTGCAAGTTGTTTATTTTTCAGGATACATTATTATAAACTTTTACGTTCAGTTCAGTTCGCTAGGAAACAATCTCTAATTTATAAACTTGAACTGACTCGAACGAACCGCTGCGGAGTTTTTAAATGGTCAGGTATGTTCTCATTTGTTCAATTCGAACGACACCCGTCAGATCTGGACAACTTAAAAGTTTATAAATGCCGCTTACCCTTTAGAAAAAAAATGCAATTTTATTTAGCTTTTCGGACTTATTTAAAACCAACTTAATTTATAAAAAAACACCAAGTACCTAGGTAACTTGAACAAAAACAAACCGGCACAATAAAAATCACATAACACATCTAAGTACCATTCAATCTGAATTAGTATTTTAAAGTGCTACTGTGTAGACAAAAATACGCCCTTATTGTCTGCGTGGTGCACTGCCGTCGCGAAAAGAACAAATAACTTAATAATTTAATCTCGGGTTTAAGTATTAACACACAATTTAACACACAAATCTGCTTGAAACTTGGTAAAAACAGTAGGAAACCGGCCGGCTTCTTTAAACAGCTGATTATGGACAATAAAGCAGGTTGCCTGTTCTTTTCGTCGGCTGGGGTTAATATTTAAAAATACAGCGTTGCCACTTTCGATGTTTTATAAATAAATTGCGGTATTTCCTTCTATAATATTACTTTCCTGTATAATTATAGTCTCGGAAATGGCAACCGCGCTAGCTCAAGTTAGTTCTTTGAATGTGCACAAAGAAAGCACCTTGGACGAGACCATTATTTCAAAGGGCAGTTCCGGTCAACATAATTGCTTCATTTTATCTTTAGTAAAGGGTTAATTGCCCATAGAAATTAGCGGTTTTATTATTTAGATTGCGAAATAATTAAGTGCTGTTTAGTGTTGGCGTGTAATCTGATAATAGGTGCATATCTTCAAAAAAACTAATTTGAAACTCGTTGGTGTCTGTGTGTTTCTTTAAGTGATTTAGTGCAAATGTTCCGAGAGATTGGAAATAAGAGGCCGAATGGGGTTTAGTGGGTATAAGCTTATTATGCAGTACCACATTATCATCAGGGTACGTGATGAGCATAAAGTTTTCCCATAGAAAAAAAACCTGAAGATGTCTGTGCCCTGGATTACTTGCTAGTGTACTGGCACCTGGATTCACTTCTATTTGGATACTAGGTAAACTAAATATTATTTTTATAAGAATCTAAAATTTTACATTTTTTACACAGTTGGCAACATTGTTCCTGAATATCTGTTGATTACACAGCTTGGCAATGTAATATGATCATATATGAATGTGCCGAATAGTGGCCGGTGGGTTTAGGGGTGAATTACCCCACCAACGTTCGATTTAAAAAAAATATATGTAGCGCTTCTCTAGGACACCCCAGGAGTCACCCATTTAAATATAATATGTCATTTCCATAACACTCTGTATAAAATCTAACATGAATGTATTTTCACACAATGAAGTCCTGTTGTCAAGACAATTACTGTTTTTGACATTAGCTTTACCTGACAGTACTTTTACTGACTTGACATTTTGATCCGTATTATCGCTTATAACTTTAATCTCCTTTGTTATCAGTAGATAACCATACTTAACGAACAACCCATTATCAGCAATGCATTGTACAGTTGCCTAACTGTTGCAACTGTTATTACCGATTATAAACCATTCATTCATTCAGTTAAATCTCCAACATAATCGTTCGATTTTCCGATTCGTGTTGTTCAACAATCGTTACACAAGTAAAACGCTTTACTACGAATATCTACATTTAACATTCGCGTGTCCATGTCCCTGTAATGACCTCATGTCATTACAATTAATGTCTATATCCGTTATCTGTGTTACATGAATATTTATTGTTATAAATGTTCTATAAGAACAATGTCGGTTAGTTGGTTAGAGTGGCATTTTTTTTATCATTACTGTTGCTCAATATACGATTAAATATAAATTAAAAAACGATTTTCTTTTGCCGGCATAATTATTTCCTAGTTGCCACGTGATTTGTTGATTTTCACAGGCTTTCATTTGCACTGGGAATTGAACGTATAAAAAATGCACAATGGTTGAAATAAAATAAATGTAGGTATGCTAAATTTTCTTACCAGGAACCTTACCTATGTGTGTATGATTTCTGTAGAAAGTCCCTCAAGTTAGACAAGCCTTCGGATATATCCCGGACAAAAAAGCACATTTTGCATGTTTATAGATTGACTTTTAGAAACTATTCAGCTCTCGATTTTTTTTATTCTTAACTTTATTAGAATTAACCAGATCCTCTAAATCAAATTAAACATTACTGGAATATCTCCACTAATGTAGTCCAAAAAATTGGAGGGGTTCATGAGCTGAAATGAAGTGAATGGGATCCAGGGATCATCCCCTAACATATAGTCCATCTAAAGTGAGTAGAAACCATATATAGCCTGTACCAAGTTAAGTGCGCACTATTGCTAACTTTTTTATTATTGTAGATACAAAGTCGGTTAAATTAGCAAAGTAGTAGCATTTTTTCTGCTGATTAAGATGGTGAGAACAGAAAAACAATTGAACATAGGGTTTTCAAATAAATGAGAAAAATGCCATTTTTTTAAACGGAACACCCTGTATATTTTTGACTGCAAGGTTTGTAAATTATTTACAGAACAAAAAAGTTCATATGCACTATTGGCCTAAAACTGAAAATAACCGAATTATTACCATATTTATTTGTTAGACAAGTTCGGTGTGTATTTTCAAAATAAAAGCTTTATTCGATGTGTCATTAGATTATTCTGCTGTCAATAAGAGCCAAGCATTTTTGGTAATGGTTGTAATAGTGATTGGATGTTCTCTAGTTATAAAAATAATATAAAATGGCGTTCACGCATTTAGAAAAATGCAAGCATATCTTGTTTGCAAAAAAAATAGTTTCCGAGCACTAGAACAATATGGTCAAACGTATCCTGAACGTGATCAACCAAACAGAAGATATTTTTGAAATCTTTATAGAAAATTCAGAAATAATGAAGACGTTTTTGGAAAGGGTAGAACTAGAAAACAGTTTATAATAAGTGAACAGGTAGAAGTAAATGTGTTAGCATATTTTGAAGTGTACAAAAATAATTCTACCAGAGATTTGACGAGGGACAGTGGTTAAGTCTATTTACAATTTGGAGAATTTAAAAAAAATATAAGGTTGTACCGTATAAGTACCGACTAGTGCAAACATTATTACCTGGCGACACTGAAAGGAGACTAATTTTTTGCCAATTGTTTGTAGATATGTGTAGGCAAAATATCAACTTTTTAACGCACATATTGTGGAGCGATGAAGCGAATGTTTCAAACAGGGGTATGTTTAATCGTAAAAACATGCACTATTGGTCTAGAGAAAATCTATTTATTGCTCATCCCAGAAATCCGCAAGTAAGATTTAGTATTAATGTTTTATTGTGGTCTAATAGGCAGCCAAATAATTGGCCCAATTTTTTATGATGGCGTTTTAACAGGCCGAAGATATGTTGATATGCTGTCAGAATTACTGGAAGAATATTTGTCAACTTAGAGGCACGAAACCGAATCTACTTTCAACAAGATGGAGCTCCTCCCCATCAGTTCCACGAGGTGAGAATGTTGTTGAAAGGCTTTTCCAAGATAGGTGGATAGCAACAAATGGTCCTATACGTTGGCCCCCAAGATCTCCTGACATACCTCCATTACACTTTTACTTTTGGGGGTTATGTCAAAGACAACGTCTATAAAAGGAAATATGCGAACCTGGACGAACTTCAAGATGGCATCAGGCGCATTATAGCATCCATCGATGGCAGAACAGTTTTAAAAGCCACAAAACGTGTATTAAAGAATGCCAGAAAATGTATCGAACAAAACGGAAATGTCTTTGCACATGTAATGTAGGTTGTGTGTTTTCATTTATTTCATTTAAATAAAATAATAAGGAGATATTTGAGTTTTATTTCAAGAAGACACAGCCAACTTGTCTAAAAAATAAATATGGTAATAATTCGGTTATTTTCAGTTTTAGGCCAATAGTGCATATGAACTTTTTTGTTCTGTAAATAATTTACAAACCTTGCAGTCAAAAATATACATGGTGTTCCGTTTAAAAAAATGGCATTTTTCTCATTTATTTGAAAACCCTATGTTCAATTGTTTTTCTGTTCTCACCGTCTTAATCAGCAGAAAAAATGCTACTACTTTGCTAATTTAACCGACTTTGTATCTACAATAATAAAAAAGTTAGCAATAGTGCGCACTTAACTTGGTACAGGCTGTATATAACTATTATATTGCCAATACGAACGTTCCAAAATACAAAAAGTGTCCCCGCTATGGGAGATGGCGCGGGCCTATTGAGTTTGCGCAGTAGGGTGGAAATTTTATCGATCGCGTCAAAGCCGGCCCGACATTATTTGTTTGTTGTTATCCGTCGCCATCTTTGGTTCTGGATGCTTTTTCAAATTACAGAATAAAAGGTGGTTCAGCCACATTGTTGTCGGTATATGAGTGCATATAAACTTTCATTACCTAACAACAATTTTTGTAGTTTTCATGTTGTGGTGATTCGATTCGCTGTTTGGTAGGTTAGTGGCTTGTTTTGTTTAAGATAAAACGACACAAGTGCATGGTGCTTTTTTGTGGTGGTACAATACCAGGTATAAAGTAGTTCAGATAAATGTACATATATACGAAAATATTTTGCTTATCACATTATCCGATCTTCGGAACCGAATTTCACTAAAAAGCTTGTAAAAAAGAAGACAGCGTCACTCGTATACAATATAATATATATGTGCTCACTACCTAACCTTAAAATTAATGTATTTTTAATTTGTCATTCATTCTTTTTTTTGGTTTAGAAAAAAGTGAGGTTAAGAACCATACGACGTCGGATGAGAGCTAAAATAAAGCTAATCGTGTCTTGTTACAAATATTCGAACGGAATTTGGCACCAAAAGTTTGCACCAATCAGGGCACCGTCGGATCATCATATCGTCAGAAATCGTATGCATGGAACGCCGTCTTAATTCGAACTTATCGAAATTTTGATTGCAATATTTTCCCTAACCAGTGAATTTAACATTAAAAAAAGTTGAAATAGGGTCCTGTCGAACGTTTACTTTCACGAGGAAATTTCCGAACTGCGCAAACTCACTATTGCCTCTTCGATGCCCATAGCGGGGACATAATTGCAGATGGTATTAGCAATATAATTGTTATATTGTTATATTGAAATTTGTCACAGTAGGCTTTGGTAAAAACAAATACAATGAAAGCACTTTGAAACCTCATTTCTGTCAAAGTTTATTTTCATTTTTCAGCATTGTGGGTATTTTTAAGGAGTTTTTGAAGATACTGTTATCAAAAATTAAACTAAAAATGCCGCGACATAACTGTTTTCAAACGGAGAAATGCGAGACATGGTATGTTTATACGCACAAGAAAATTTTAACAGACGCGGGGCACATCGGCGGTATTTGGAAATGTATCCAAACAGAAGGCAGCCAGATTTTAAAATTTTTAAAAGCCTATACGACAAACTGGGAGAAACAGGATCCTTGCGTCCAAAACGTAATAGTGGGGGATCCTGTTTCTCCCAGTCTGTCGTATAGGCTTGTAAAAATTTTTGGATACATCTCCAAATTAAATTTTCTTGTGCGTATAAACATACCGTGTCTCGCATTTCTCCGTTAGAAAACTTTGACAGAAATGAGGATTCAAAGTGCTTTCATTGTATTTGTTTTTCCCAAAGCCTACCGTGACAAATTTCACATTTACAAATCAAAATTTAAACGGGCGCATTACAAATTGTAATTGAAAATATCTCGAAAACGGTTAGTCGGAGCGATAATTACAAGGTATACCTTTATTGCTTAAAAATGACGGAAAAACTGATATTTTTAATAAAAATATAATTATACTAAGGCTCAAGAAAGTTACACTTCTTTTTATGTATCCAGAGTACCGCAGAGAGCGCCCCCTCCAATCTACATCAAAATTATTAACAAATTCAAATTCCTTTCCCCAAAAAAACCCTAGTCAGAAAATTTTGTGCAAAAATATTGATTCAGAAATAAGTTATTTAGGAAAATTGAAAATTAAATTTTTACTTGGACACCCTGTATCTCGATTATTACCAACTATTGAACTAAACTAAGTATGGCCAAATCGCAGTATTTTTACCCAAGGAATCTGCAGTTTTCCTGTGTACCATTAGTTATGGGACACCCTGTATATATGTGGTAGAAACACATAAAGCACCACAAGAATCAATCCCCGTGTCACATCGTCGATAAACGTTTCACTTTGTGTATTCGCGTTAGTTAAAGGATACGAATCAAGTATAACGCAAATTCACAACAATGTTTCGACAATACATTGGTCTTTAAACAGCATAATTTTCTATTCAACTGGGGGGTTTTTCATCGGTTTCCAACCAAAATTATAGGTTGTTAAATTCAGGTTCGAAAGTCTATTGACGGTGGAAGTGGTCAAGCAATGATTATTGCTGCATAATAGAGTAAAATTAGCAAAATTATGTTAAATTAAGTTATCCTTCATGTGTGTTTTGAACATACAACGTATGTAGTTAACGTAATGTCATTTTTGTTAAAGCATTCCCAGTCCAACCCAGATTATTATCGCCCAAATTGCTAAATTCGGCAAGAAAATATGGAAGAAGTTAATTATACAAAAAACGGTACCTCTTACCCGAAATAATGAACATTTTTGCTGCCCAAAAAAGAGTATTTATTTAGTTTATTAAATTTAAAAAATGTTTGGTCGAGTAAATAGTTTAAAGTCTAGAATAACAGATGTGACGTAGAAATATTTTGCATACTTGGGACTATTTTTTGCAGCGGGCGCAAACATCATTACCGGCTCTAATACGAATCGTTTTGCCAATTTTCAAAAATACGGTTGCTCCATGTCAAATTGCACGATTTCATTTCGTCGCGTACAATTTAGGCATTTATGGGATGTAAAAAAAATAATAAAAAGTGTCGTAAGCGACAAAGTATACATTCAACAGCTTGAAAACCAGTTTGCTAAAGGAACTGGTAGTCCCCTTTCTGTATGTACCCAGAGACGACCAATACTCGCTCTTAATTTAATCGTTTTTGTCTATGGAAGACAATTATATAACCGTTATTATATTCTATGGATACTATTGACGAACCTTTTTGATTACCACGTTCCCTATAACAGCTTCATTTGAAAAAATGAACATACATACAAATAACCTTTTGACATTTACTTGTTTATTGTGGTCATGTATGTATGTAACATTGGCAGGTAACTGCAATTAAAGGATGTTGACGTTAGTCATGCTATTGAAATTAGCATCTTAACAATGCGACTCCTTGAATTTGTTTTCAAGTTCGAACACTGTTCATATTATACAGGGTGTTATGGAAATGACGTACTATATTTAAATGGGTGACTCCTTGGGTGTCCTAGAGAAGCGCTACATATTTTTTTTAAATTGACCGTTTTAAAAGTGGGGTCGAGCCCCATAAACCCACAGCTCATCCTGCGTCACAGTAATACGTCACCCTGTGGTGGCATGTCAGAAAACAGGTGTTACGTGGAATGTTGCCAAACTTAATGCAAAACTGAAATCCCATATAAACTATAAAAATAAATTATTTATCTACCTACTTGTATTTATCTTTATACCTAAAGAGCGAGTAAATCCACGCACAAACAAATCAGTTTTTTTTCTTTTTCATGGGAACACTCCTGGAAACACTTTATGCTCGAAACAATCCATCAAGTCAAACGTCCAAAACAAGCTACTCGTTTTAAGTTCGTCAATAAAAACAATGTAAAATTATATACAAAGTTTGGACGCGTAGCCCGAAATTCATTACAAAACAATTATTATACGCGTACCTTCTGAAAACAAAGCGGATAGCCGAGAATGTAAATGGTAAGCAACAGAGCCGACCGTATTCTAACGCGTATCTTCTAATACTGACACTTGCAAGACGCACGCTTGTACGCCTAGACTTACGTTGCCCCGGCGCCCAGTGGATTGTGTGAAAGAGATGGAGAGATGACAGTGTGAGAAAGAAAATTAAATATTCGACGGTCTTGTCATTTGGAGTAGAGCTGAGCTAATTTAATTTTTTAGCTTCTCAAGTACAGTCGCAGTATTATCCCTTACCGTAATTGATGGATATATCACTACTATCAAATTATTCAATTCAGGGAAGAATCCTGTTTATTACCATAAGAAACGTATTTAAGTGATCTTAGTCCGTCCCGTAACGCCTATTATTAGGATTCAATTACCGTGACCGTGAAATATCAAACTGTCAAATATTGCCCATCTGTATTCCGAGTTTTCGCTCGTAGATAAAATGTCATTCTTAAATTGTATGAATTGTATTTAAAGTGTGTGTTTTTTAAACAAGTTAAATAAATAAATCTAAGCGAGAAAATAGGACCAAAATTAAAACAGTTCTCCCGTGTATTCTTTTCATGTGAATAGCTGCTTTTTGTGAGGTTATGTGAGAGGTTTTTCCTAAAACTTAGATTCTGTGTGGTTTCTGTGAAAGAAATGAAACTAATAATTGTATTTAAATAAGTAAAGGTACGAAAGCACGGGTCTTAAATAAAATTGCATTTTTTTTAAAGAGTTTGAAAAATAATAGAAAGGTCAATGACGTTTGACCTATTTACTTTCCTGTGCTTGTGTGTAATATTACCATTATTTGTTTTGCAAAATATCTTTCGCCATCGGTGTTCTGGAATCATATTTGTTCACAATGATAGAATGAAAAATTGTTCAAATTATAATTTGTTTTCTAAAGAGTTTGTCGTGTAGATATGACAAAGCCGACCGTCGTCAGTAGCGGCCATGTAAATTTTCAGATTTCATATAAAGTGTATAATTTCGCTTAATAATTCAAATAATGGTTATTTTTTTTCAATTTATTTTCATCTCAGAATTTGCCGGTTTAAATATAATACGTCATTTCCATAACACCCTGTATTAACTGGATTTAGTGCGCATAATCTACCTGTTGCTATGGCATTTAAAACAACCATTATAGGTAAATTATTAATTCAGTCGTAATGTTGAAGATACAACAGAAGAGTAGGTCTAATTTGGAGCTACCAAGACTTACCTAGATTTTCTCAATAACTTGTTCCTGACGGTGTGTAATTTCCCATTGTCTCCGACTCTGGTTTCGAACCCTTGCACGAAGCAAATCATTGCTGGATCGGTCATGCACGCCACGCTATGCTGCTTGCGGATCGGCGGTCTAGTTGTGATGTTATCACTGTTAAAACCATTTTTTATGGGTTCGAGTTCGAGGGCGGAGATTAGGGGTAAGTCCGTCGTTCGGTGACCTATGGTGGGGCTTTTTAGGCGCTCGTTTCGTAGATTTGGCAACGGTGTAATTAATATGTATGGTAAATTGGTTTTTCCTTTAACGATTAATCCCGTTTATAATGGGAAAATACGTATGGTTTTATGTTTCGTTTTCCTAGATCTTGACTCAGTTGAAAATTGTTCAATTTTCTTTTTAATTTCAGACGTTTTCCTTTTATTTCTTATTCTTGACAGTTTCCTCGGTTTCCTGAGTTAAATATTAATATTCTTAAAATTATGCACAATGGAATATGTTGGTTTTTAAAAATATGTGCTATAACAAGATATCTTTATAGGACGTTTGCAGCAGCGCCGTAGTTAAGGGGGGGGGGGGTACTAGGGGATAGCCCCCCCTCCCCAGAAGCGGGAATTTGCCTCCAAATTGTAACCGTAAAGTTAAAGTCGCCATACCAGTAAAGGAAAAAATTCAAATTTCATATCTATGTATACGTGCTTCGAGTCTTATGCTTGGCAATGTTTATTATAATTTTACCAAATAATGCACATTTATAAATGGATTTAGAGCAATCGAAAACCACAAAAATTTATAACAACACAAAGCCCTACTTATATCGTTATTCCTATACGAATTCTGATATATTTCGCCACAATATCAAATGCCCGGAAACATATATATATGTATTTTTTACTATCACCCCAAAATAAAAAATCACATGGTGTTAGGTCTTGGCTATTCGGCGTCCATTTTATAGTACCCGATTTTCCAATCCTTTTGGACTTATTTTGCGTTTAAATATGCAGCTACTGGAGCTACACTTGAATTTCTTAGGGTTAGAACGGGTAAATTATCTAAGCGATCATCAATTTCCTCCTGCAGCATATTGAAATACCGTGGGCCAGTTAAGGAACCTTGGAAAATTATTATAATTATAGGGAACCCGTCTATTGGAAACTGAACCCTATACCTCCTAAGTGCTAAGGTTGCACTGCCTGTTTGCCGAAAAATACCAAACATAAAACACTTTTCCCCCGCTGAATAATAATATCTCATATTATTTGGTTTTTTATATACAAAATAACTTATCTACAAAATTCGAAACGACTAATAATGCTGGGAATGACCGACTGAAATATAAATAAAAATGAAATCCATAGCAACCAAAACACCTGCATAGCCATCTTGATGCTTCTTAACAATAATATCTATATTTTTACAGATTTTTGCCAATCTTTGATGGAATGAAGAAAAAAATGCATATGTGTGTTATATTTTTGAGATCGGAAGAAAATGCGCACCTACTGTCATTTGTGACAAAAAAACTTGGCTAAAAATGCTACATCTTGTTTTTTGAATGAACGCGCTAACTCAAAATACCAAAAAGTTACAGGCTCTTGAAAGTGGGAAAAACTAAATTGATAACCCTGTACATTCTTTCGGTGGATTGATGGTATCTACAAGTGTTTTTCACGAAATAAAATTTAATTCTATATAACCTTGAGATGACAGCCTCCTCATTGGCACCCACAGCCAGTTGATGATTTGCAACCCAAAATACAACAACTAATTTAACGTTGAATTTAAATATCCGACGCCAAGGTCACCGGCAAATTTGTTCCTGCCGAAATGTAGCAGCGCACTTTGAAGTTTTTTTTTCGGAAATAAATTAAATTTGATCTAATTTAATTAACCAAATAAGATAGAGTAATTGGGTTAATTTTTAATTAATTTATAACTAACAAACCCGACAAACCCGATTGCCGAGACAAAAGAATAAAGCATCTTGTTATAGCACATAGATTTAGCGATATAGCGATGTAGTTAACCTCCCTTGACTTCCTTGTGACTAAAGGTGAGATGCAAGGCTGTTTATTACTATATTTATACCAAGTCAATGTACTTAGCATTTTGTTTTTAGTACCATTGACCAGCAGGATAAACATAAATTTTAATTAAATTATTTGATTGAAACTATTAGACAACATTGGCTTGCAAAAATTGTTATAGTATTTGCAGAATTACACCGTTGATCTTTTCACGGCAATAAAACCTCATTATCCCTTCGACCATAAAATAAATAAGGAAATCCCAAATTTTAAAACCTTTTCGAGCAGAGCCGGACCAGGTATACAAATTCAATTTATACCTATGCCTGATGCATATATAAATACAAAGTGATTTTTAATAATTTACATTAGTGGTTTTCCGGCGAGTAATTTTTAGTTAGGCTTATTAGTAGGAGAATGTGGCGTCCTTGGAATTGTGCTGATAGGGGGGCATCTTCAAGTGTCATTTTTAAAAGAAAGCATTTATCTACCGATGCCAAACTAATAATTAAAAATGTGTATCAATCGTTGTTGAGTAGAAATTTTAATTCGATAGATGCTTTAGCAGAGACGTCTACTTTGACAAAAACTCCTTTATCTTCGGTAAGAGACATGGTACTTAAACCTGTTAATCCTAGAAAAAAATCGGAGTGATTCTGGCACATTTAGAAGCATTGACGAAAATGACATGGATTTATCAAGAAGAAAGATTTACCAAATGTATGAGGAACAAACTGTACCCACTTTGATTTCCCTCAAAGAGCGGCTGATTAAAGTCGAAACAAATATCTCTTGTAGCCTTTCAAGCCTTAGGAAAATATTGCGTAAAATGGGTTTTAAATACCGAAGCATTGATAAAAGACAAACATTAATGGAATCTCAACGTTTACGGGAATGGGGACTTAAATATTTAACAGCTGTTAAACCATTTAGAGAAGAAAATCGTCCAATTATTTACCTTGACGAAACATGGTTCGATACCCATGACACTCCAAGAAAAGGTTGGGATGATTCTTCCAAAAAATGTCAAACCAAGGCACCATCAAATAAAGGCAAAAGAATCACAATATTACATGCTGGTTCAGAGAACGGGTTTGTTCCAAATTGTCTGTTGCTTTCAGCTAAAAACAAAGCAGATTCTTCTTTAGATTACCATCAAGATACCGACGCACAACTTTTTGAAGATTGGTTTAAACATAAACTCCTTAAAAATATACCTGAAATAGCGTCATTGTAATGAACAATGCTAGTTATCATAGTCGGCAAGCAAAAATCATTCCCATTCTAATAATACAAAAGCAGAAATTCAAAATTTTATGATTGAAAATGATTTATATTTTGAAGAAACTTACAAAAAACGAGAACTGCTAGAAGTATTAAAAGCTTTTAAAATAAATAAGGAATACGAGTGTGACAAACTTGCAGCAGAAAATGGACATACAGCGTCTTCCTCCGTACTATTGTATATTCAATCCTATTGAGCTAATATTACACCAATTAAAATCCAATATTAGGAGAAATTATCTTTCTTCTACATTAAATGTATCTGTAGTAGAATTAATTAAAAACGAAGTAAGAAAAATTTCTGCAGACAGCTGGAAAAACTGTGTAAAACATGTACTTAAGGTGGAAAATTCTAACAATTGTATGATTACAAATGTTCAACCCTTAATTATAAGTTTAGGCTTAGATGAAGATAGTGATAGTGACACAGAGTTAAATTTTGAATAAATTATCAATAGTTTCTTAGAATTTAATTAATTTTTATTGTACTTGTTATCCTAATAGTTATACTTTTAAAATATATTATCATTAATTGTTATCATTATTTTACATTTATTATAGGTACCTAAAACTAAAAATACCTATCTATTTATTTTAAATTATAAAAATAAATCATGTGAGCTTATTGAGCTTTGAAGAGGTTGAGGCGTATACAATAGGGTTTAATCAGGTAGTTTATTTATGGCAGTAAGAGTCAACGGTATAATTCTGCAACAACTATACTGTAAGCTGAGAACAAAGCGACGAATCCCTCATTTAGTGAGTAATCCAGCAAGATTGACAAAGCTACAATTTATGATAAGAAACTTATTGATGGGATGTTTTCTTAATCTTCCCTACCCCTTAATCTGTAATTTTGTGATATGTATATGCCATGTGCGATGTCTGGATAGAAATAGTTCTTTACCTTATGAATTGAGATAAAATTATACGGTTTTAATTTCTTCTTTCATTTTTGTAATCTTCCTTATTTAGATACTCATTATTTCTTTATATCTTTTACAGCAGGTGCTTATAGTCTTCCCGTTCTGTCTGCTTAAATTGCTTCTATGGGAGTTCTAAACTAACATTATTTTCATCTCACTGTTAAATTTTACTTTAGCCAAGTTCTATCTGAAGCTAAGGTTATTTTTTCTTTAAAACCTTTAGTGACAAAAGTCCTTCATCGTCACTATCAGTATCAGATGTTACAAAGTAGTATGATTCGGTTTATTCAGCGATTTCTTCATCACATTTGTTGACCATTTTTTATTTACGGATATGGAGCCGTTAACCGTTAGTTAATTTCGTTAATCCGATGTCCTAACGACTGTAATCCGACAAATAAATCCTAAGCGTGCTGTTGCCAAACCGAAAAAACAAAAGCCTGAGGCTGCGTTGCAACGCTGGCACCGGTTATAGATCGCGAAGGCGACGCGACGGCTATTCAACTGCCAACTTAACTTCCAGTGATTACGAAGCAAGTCCACGCGACAACGCGAGGTTGCCGATTTTTCTTATATATTTTCTTCCTTTATGAAATTCTATGGGAACAAATCATAAAAGTGCAAGAGCAACCCGTAAATAAATCAGATTTCGCCCGAGATCGATGTACAATAAGTCTGAATATATGTCGAGGTCCTTACAGGACACTTCCGTTGGGTATGTTGCCCAACTAGTTTGGCAACATTGTCCAATTATCTAAATTTTCTGTTAAATAATTCTAGTTAATAATTTATTAGGCACACAGCTAGGAAATGTTTGGGAAAAACAGCTGCTCATACTTAATTTATTTATGGAAAACTAAAAAAAGAGTTTATAGAAATCGCCAAATTGGGTTGTTTATCCAAGTAGAGGAAAATATACGTTTCGCTTCATTAATGTTAATTATAAGATTCCTTAAATTTTAAATTTATATAGGCCGCTCGTCTTTGTGGGTAAAGTCTGTACGGTGTATGAAGTCCGCTAAGCAATAAAACCTCTCGAGACGGGTATTTTCTAAATAAAATAATTTAAAGTAAATAAAAAATTTGTTTAGGCAAAGAAAATAATTATTTTTTTAGCTTTTATGGTATTTAGGCAAATTAGTTTAACGATTTTTTTTTATAATGTTTTGGTTCTAAAAAGAACCGATGTCGCCATCTTTTTGAAACATTATTGGATAGCTCGCAAAGCACTTTTCTGTTGTTCGTTTTCTTGTATTTGAAGCCCAGCTATTTTAAAATGATGGACAAACTGGTAGTTCCAATATCGCAAAGTTCTTTCTTCTTTATCTTTTCAAGAATAGCTTTGAGGGTAACATATTCCTTGGCTTCATACATATCATAAACAATATTCCTAATCGATAGTTTTATCCCTTGGGATAAATCAAAGGTTTTAAAATGGAGTCGAACCCTTTTATATGGCCTGTCCAATTCCTCCTCTTCACTCTTTGTTCGAAGTCTTCTTAAGGTCTTATCTGAAATGCCGCAAGCATCAGACGTTCGTTTCTGCACTGCCAAAACAGACACTAAGGGGCCCGAGTTATCTGTTTCTAAGTAAAATAACGTTCCACTTGTTATACCAAACGGCGTTCACCTGGAGATAAACACCTTCTGGGTGCTGGGTCACCTTTATAACTGCTTTTGATTCACACACAATAATGAGAAACAAACTAAAAGCAAAAAGCATAACTACTTATTTAAAATAGAACATACCATCCTGCAATTGAGCAAATTTTAATTATTTCTTTGGAAAATAGTGATCATTATATAGATTTAACTATAATGATCCCAAAATAACTAAAATCTAGGAAAAAGTACCTGAGAACATCTTTAACTTATTGACGCAAAATCTTTTTCATTTGATAAATAAAAGAAACTATGAGCGAAAAATAAACTAGATAGAAATATTTATCTCGGTACATAATTCTAAGATAATTTTGTTTTGGAACCGCTGATTTTGCTCAGCCGACTACAGTGAACCAGTGGAATGTTCGGTACGATCAAGTACAGCGAAGGTATTGTTAACTTAACCGTCTTACTCAGGCCCGTAGAGAGAAAATACCGGGCCCGGGGGGTACACATTACGGGCCCCTTACCTTCAAAAATTTTTTTTTCAGCATAACAAGAAATGTATATATATATATATAAAAAAAGTACAAATATCAGTTTTATTTTGTAATTAAGGTACGGTTTTAACATACCTAATGGTAACACGTACAAAATATTAGTTATTAAAAAACATTATTTACTGGAATTTTGAGCCATCTGGCAACTTCTTTGCAAGCCTTTCGCCCCCTCCTCGTCCCAATTGGCACCATTGCGGCCATAGAATCATGATGGCAACCGGCATACCAGCTGATTAAAGACAGACCTACTAAGTATTAAAATACCTAACATGAAATAATATATCTCTGAATTGAAATGAGCACTTTTCCTTCTTTATCCTAGAAATTAGGAAGGCAACTTGTATAATATATCCGTTTTAACTTTAGTATTGATTGAGCGAATGAATTTTTTTCCACAGAACAAAATCTCGAGTCAATCTGCAGAAAAATCGGATCCCGATTGTTTTATAGCAAGAGCTAGCGCACGCGTATACATAGAACAAAGAAAAGATACACGTAAAGAATGGCAAGATTTGCAAATAAAGCACTTTTCCTCAGGGCCGAGTTCCAATACCAATTTGCGGCTTATGCCTTTTATTTTATTGTCCTTTGACTTGGTGGATAATGTGTAAATTGAAGAACAAAAGATATAACTTTTGGGTTGGTGCACTTTGCGCACTCTGTATCAGGTAGAGAATAAATCGAACACTAATGCTGGGTTTACATCCTGTTTTTATATTGAAATTAAAAATCCCTCTAAAAATAATAATTTTTATAAAAAATAGTATATATTTTTTACGACGTGGCCACCGAGGCGTTTGGATGAACCCCTTATGGGTACGGTGGTCCGACACAGTCCAAATCATTCCAAATTTACAACAACACTGCAGCTTTACAAATTTTTTTTTATGATCAAACACAAGCACTATAGGAAAAATCCTTTAGAGCACTCTGGGGATGGTGCGTGTGCGCAAAAAGCGACTCACGTTGGTTTTGAATCGTTGAAGGTTATATTCGTTGGGAAAAACGACCTCTGGAAGGTCGTTCCATAGGGATGAAGTCCTTATGAAAGAATTCTTAAATAATGAAGTTCGAGTAGTACTAAGCTTAACCATATATGGATGGGCGGCAGTGGTTCGTCGTTTATTTCTGCTATTCGTCGGTCTGGGCGGAATTAAGAGGGCAAGGTCGGCTGAGCACTTTCCGTGAAAATATCTGTTAAAGGGGGTCAAATCCCCAACCTGTCTTCGGTGTTCTAGGCTGTCGAGGTTCTTTGTCAGCTCGCGGTCTCCGATCAGACGAATAGCCCTCCTTTCGATGGAATCCAGTAGCCGAAGAGTATGTTTGGGTGCAGAGCTCCAGACATGAGAGCAGTACTCTAGTGATGGTCGAATCTGGGCTTTGTATAGTGTCAAAAGTCGTTGAGGTGTGCACATCTTTTTGGTTCGTAAGAATACACCAAGTTTCTGAGAAGCTATCTTGGCGATTGCCACAACGTGGTTATGCCATGACATATTTCCTCCCAGATTGACGCCCAGCAAATTAATAAGATGAAGCCAGTGGAATTGCGTGTCCTGCCATGACTATATCCGGTTCTGTAATGTTAACCTTTTTAGAGAAAACCGCCATTAAATTCGACTTGGTTACTGTCACCCCCAAGCCAAAATTTCTTCCAGGTAATCCAGGTAAATATGTACTTACAGATTTGAAATAATATTTTCATATGAGTTACTGTTGAAGAAAACGTGAGGAAAAAAATGTTTATACAGTTATTAAATATTTATGATCGTTTTATTGGTAACGAGCACTTAAAGCCCATTAATGTGAATATTAAATAACACGTAGCTGAATGTTGTAAATGAGCGAAGGGTCTTGGTAACATTAAAGCTTGATCGACATTAACCTTAATTACCTATGCTGTGTTTATTTAAACGATGATAAATAATGTATTAGCATTGGGCTTTAAGAGAAGAAGCAATGCTTAAGTAAAACTGATATGCCTTTATATGATATTCATTTGTTTCATCCTTTAATCTATTCAAGGGCGGATAAAGAATTTAATTTTTCATTTTTTTGGGGGGGGGGGGGGGGGTCATACAAGGAAAGGTAATACGCTTCCGCTTTAGTAAAAACAGTATAATATGTTATTTTTCGTGTTCCATTTCTTGTTGCCCCCTGGATCAGATTCTACTGTCAACCGAACAAGCGAGAACCCATATATCATTAATGTACTAACTAGGAAATACCTTGTATACCTGTATAGCTGTAATCAGATTAATGATTGTAATTTAAATTTCTTTGTAAATGTATGCATATGACCTACTTTTTTTTAAATAGGAATATCTTTAGGCAATCGCTGATCTTTTGGAAATACTTACGGTAATAGTTATTTTTGTATTGCCTCACTGCCTCGTATGTTTTTAGACCGACGCACGTTTATTATAGTAGTTTTGGAAGGTTCGGCCATGTTGCCAAATCGAATAAATTGTATTTGACCTAACGAAATTAACCAAGGGAGGAGGAGGAGGGATGAAAGGGAGACAAAATTGTTCACATTTCGTCCCGATCATAGATCGTATTTAACAGAAATCAATGACGACAAATTTCCGCTGATTGCCCTAGATCTACCGCCTGTGTTTGAAACCGAAAGTTATATTAACTATATTGAATGCATTGGCCATGTGTATCGATTAAGTAAAAATATTATACTAAAGATATGTGTGTGTTTCTAAATTTTCTACTGGTATTTATGGTTTCCTAATAACAACTTACAATAATGTAGGGAAATCACGGTGGCAACGCTGTACGGGCGTTTGTACTACGGGCGACCCTAAACTTTAGGAATTTGTCATACCTCATTCATTTCTAACGCTACAGTGTTGTTGAGTTGCGCTTGTGATCTATTGAAAAAATTTCTCAATCACTGTAGTTCTATAAAACATTTGGATTTTATACGTCATAATCCCCACCCCCCCAAAATACTTTGCACGTATTTATGCGCAGTAAACCGTTCTCGATCAGCTGACGCATTGCCAACAGTCAGAACAGCAGTTGGAACTGTCGAAATCCATAAAATACTCCCCGAATTAGAGATGGGCAAACCCGTTCGTTTTGGTTACCAGTTAAAGCAGCTACTGCCACTTACAAATAGCAGTTAAAAAAAGCAGTACATATGCTTAATAAAGAATGTGAACTGCTAATTTAAGTACCAGTTAGTTTAAATAGCCATTAGCTGTTCATAGCTGCTTCGACCTAATAAGAAACAGTTAAAAATAACAGAATATTCCTTCTCTACCCAGAATTGCAGCGGCAATGGCAATAAAAATGGCGCACAACCCATTTCGGGCAATGCAAGACAAATTGCGTCAGCTGATCGAGACCGGTGTACTGCGCATGATTCCGTGCAATTTTAATTGCCGCAAGAGTAGAATTGTCGACTGTAAAAGCCGTATTAGAGTCGGGAATTTTCGAGGCGCCAGCAATGGCAATTATATTGCAAGGATTCATGCGCAGTACACCGTTCTCCGTACTACAGTCGGAAATTCTACTCTTCTGACAATTAAAATGACACGGATTCATGCGCAGTACACCGTTCCCGATCAGCTGTCTCTCATTACCAGAAATGGGGCACGCGCCATTTTAATTTCCATTGCCGGCGCCATTGGGTAGACATGGATTATTCTGTTATTTTTAACTGTTTATTATTTGGTCGAAGCAGGTATGAACAGGTAATGGCCATTTAAACCCACTGGTACTTAAGTTAGCAGTTTACATTCTTTATTAAGCTTATGGACTGCTATTTCGTAGCAACTTTTTTGACCTCCTATTTGTAAATAGCAGTAGCTGCTTTAACTGGTAATCAAAACGAACAGGTTTGCCCATCTCTAATTCTGGGGGTATTTTAGGGATTTCGACAGTACCAACTGCTGTTCTGACCGTTGAATACGTGCCATTATAATTGCCGGCGCAAGAGAAAAAAATTCCGACTCTAATACGGCCTTAATACGGATTCCATTCTCGCATTGCACTCGCAATGCAAGAAGTATTGCGCCAGCTGATGGACAACGGTGTGCTGCCATTGCAGGCGCAAGAAACAAAAATTGCCGACTCTAATACGGCTTTAAGGAATTAAGAAAAAGTAGGTGTTATTATGTTTCCGTCACGTACACAAAGGATAACCATTTTTCTTGATATGCGGTCACCTATAAATAATATCTAAGATCGATTATGAATAATTCACAAATTTATTTTAACGAACAACTCATAGTTATAAATATTTATTTGACCGATCATTTTCAAATAAGCGTACGACGTAGCAGGAAATCCAAAAGTAATAAAACCAATATTGGCAACCTTTAATAAATATTTAGGCGATAAATAATGCCATAAAATCTGGCAACTTGGCTAGTGGGTCATGCACCTTTCAGTGCCGGTAATGGCTGCTGGCCAAACTATTTTTCTTGCAAATCCGGTCGTTTTGAAGTCATCATAGCTCATTTTTATTAATATGACGGTAGCAAGATTTTGACAATTTTTTTTAGAATAAATTTGCGTTAATTTTTTTTATTAATTAAAGTTTTTATCGATTGTTAAAGATTTCTGATAGATATTGGGATCAATTTTCATATATAACTGGATATTTCTAAAGCTTTGATCGTGTTTGGCATGAGGGGCTTCTAAGTAAACTGCGATCCTATGGTATGCCCAGTCGATTCCGTGCATGGTTGGCTAGCTTCCTTAAGGACCGCTCTCTGCAAGTGGCGATTGACGGATTTCTCTCGGACACGTTCACCATCAATGCCGGTGTTCCTTAAGGGTCCATATTGTCTCTCCCACCCTCTTCTTACTCTACATTAACGACCTTCTAGTGAAAACTAAAAATCCGATATTTAGCTTTGCTGGCGATAGCACACTTGTCTCATCTTTCTCTTTGAATGCACAATCTTCGCAGACAACATGAAGTATCACGCCTTAACAAAGACCTGGAAGAAGTTTTGGCTCGGGGTGGCAGTAACCAAGTCGAATTTAACGCATAAAAAAACCCAGGCAGTAGTTTTTTCTAAAAATGTTAACATTACAGAACCGGATATAGTCATGGCAGGACACGGAATCCCACTGGCTTCATCTATTAATTTGCTTGGCGTCAATCTGGGAGGAAATATGTCTTGGCATAAGCACGTTGTGGCAATCGCCAAGATACTTGACGTACTCTTCCGAACCAGAAAGTTGTACACACCTCAACAACTTTTGACCCTATACAAAGCCCAGATTCGACCATCACTAGAGTCTGCTGTCATGTCTGGAGCTCTGCACCCAAACATACTCTTCGGCTACTGGATTCCATCTAAAGAGGGGTCATTCGTCTGATCGGAGACCACGAGCTGGCGAACGAAGAACGTCGACAGGCTGGAACATCGAAGACAGGTTGTGGACTTGACTCTCTTTTACAGATATTTTCATGGAAAGTGCTCGGCTGGCCTTGCCCTCTTAATTCCGCCCAGAGCGGCGAACCACTGCCGCCCATCCATATGTGGTTAAGCTTAGTACTCCTCGAACTTCATTATTTAAGAATTCTTTCATCCCGAGGTTCCCAACGAATATAACCTCCAACGATTCAAAACCAACGGGGAATCGGTTTTTGCGCACACGCACCACTCCCAGAGTGCCCTAAAGGATTTTTCCTATAGTGATGTTTGATCATAAAAAAAAATGACGCAACCTAAACGCATAGGTATGTATTACAAGAATTAAATCCTGTTAATGCAGTAGGCTTAGGCCGAACAGGCTTAGAATGTAAATCCTTCTCAACCCCTTGAAGTTAACATTTTTGTCCCACGAAATAGGCTTTTGCTAAATTCTCCGTTTAAAGCTTACCAATAGAGATTTATGGGAAAGCTGGGAATCTTGGAACAAGCTTAAAATAATTTTAAATATGTATGTAATATAAAAAATGAGCGATTTTCCCTTCATATATTAATTTTTAGTGACCTAACGCATTTCGATCACGATGATTACTTTCCTAGAAATCGCTTTCCAGAAATGGAAGTACATATTAGAATTGGAAAGGATGTCACCCGGAGTACCCCAATCATTCAACGGAAGGAATCAACGCAATTATGTTTTTTTGAATAATAACCTAAACACCATAAATGATGGTAGTATTGTAAAGAGATTTAATATTCTATTAAGATACAAGTTTCATAAGACATTATCTTAGAGCATGCGTGTAAGTTAGAAAACGACCCGCGAAGCGGGGAGTTTTCTAGAGTGTAAGTGCTCTAATTGTCGTTTGAACCGTGTATTTTATAATACTTTTTCTATTTGGGTCTTCAAAGTCTGAAAAACTTTTAAAAATATAGTTGATTTTATTACTTTTACATTTTAATAAAATGTTACAAGTATCAAATATGTCATGATAGAAACAATTGAACACAACAAAGCGTCTTCCCATCCGTCATAATTAAAAATAAATATATTATTAAAGCTTATAAATATGAGTCAGGAAGAAAGTCGTACTCCGTCAGAAATACGGAAAATAATCTAGAAAAACTTTTAAAAAGAATATGCAAAACTTTGAGTTATGGTGCGAGCAGAACAAAGTTCAAATTATTGAACAAAATAATAAATAATACTATTGAACAAAATATTGTGTCGATATAGAAGCTGACAGGAATAACAATTAATGCCCAGGAAATGTCTACAGTAACTATAAATATGTATATATAAAGTAATATGTATAATACTATATTGAATAAAAAATAAAAATAGTACTTTATTGAATAAAACTTTAGAAATAGAGCATAAACTGGAAGATATTTCTATTATTTTTAAGTTATGTTGTTTTATAGTTGTGACTAGAAATTAGTTGAGGGACACCGTCCGCATGTCATATATTTCCGAGTATAGGTAGTTCAGATAAATATCTAGTAAAAATGATCTATTTGCAAGGTTAAAGGTTAGTATTTTAATGTTTTCTATAAAAAAATTTTGTCGAATCCATAATGCCTAGAAAACTAATTTCAACGAAATCAAAGTAAGCCTAAAATTCGATCCCTACTTGCTGCCAACATAAAAAAAATTTCAGTTTCATAAAGTACCAGGTTATTCAATTTTTTTGCATTTCATAATGTAGCCATTATGAAACCCAAATAGAAAAAGGCCTTTAAAATGATGTGCTACTTGCGCCCATTAAGGATAATAATTATCAGCACTTCCCAAATTTCCGAACGAATTTGTAATAATTTATCACAATGATTGTAAACACGCGGTCCTGCATCTAAAATAAATATACACACCGATCATTTGTTTTATTTACGCAATGACGACAGCATTGTATTGTGGACACTTATTTACCACATGATGTTAAAATACGTTTTTTAAGATTATTTAATAATCTATCTTAAATTATTGTCCTTGTTCGCGTTTATTGTTAACCATAGCCAGAGCCTTGTCTATTTAAATTATTATTATTTTGTTTATGACTCTTGTCACAACATTAAGACTGGTATTAGGCAGATTAGAAAAAATTAGTATGTATAGTAAATTTGTTTGGTGTCGACATCCGTAATGTATATATGGTAGACGGAAGTTTGTCAAAGTGCAAGGTCTCTTCAACGGTATCGGCAGTACTACGGTAATACGACAAAAAAATGGCCTCCTGCGTCAACAAAGTCTATTTCGTACGTTTTTTAAAGCATAGATTCAAAATAAAGCGAATACAGTGGAACCTCTCATAACGGACACCTCTAATAAGCGGACATCTCTATTAAGCGGCCATTTTTCATAGTCCGGAACTAGGTATATTAAATTCCATGAAAATCAACCTCTCTTGAGCGGACTCTCCCTTGGGCGGACGCGGACAGGCTGTTTTCATACAAAGAGTGCGAAAACCCTCCTTTAAACGGACAAACATTTTTTAGAAGTATTTGGAAGACGAATAAGTCCCTGAAGACAGACCGGCAACCAATCGCGTATGCGAGGCAGCGCTAAAGGACTTCGCCGAATGAAAGTATGTGTGATTCCCCGACAGCAGTCCGCCGTTTATTTGTGAGTTGTGAAGTTAAAATCGTAAATAATGGCAGAAAAACGTCGCGTTTTGAGTCTGAAAGAGAATATTGATGTTGTGAAAGTTTGTAATTTGATAACAATGATTTGGGCGAGCTCATTAACATTGATAGCAATGTGCTATTAGAAGATGATATTGACCCCATTCCTACCGATTATGTAGTCCAAACTGAAACCACATCACTATCTGACGACCCTGAAGAAGAAGTTGAATGCAGTAATCAAACAATCACCAATTATCAACAAGCAATTAGTATGGTAAAGGAATTATAAGAGTATACAAAGAATGAGAGAGAAACTCTACAGCAATGGAATTGTTATCAGTCTTGGAATTACATTTTCTAGATTGCAAGTATAAAACGCAAACACCACAAACTACGTTATTAGATTTTTTTAGTACTCCTAACTAAAACTAGTCTATTTTTGTTATGTTTATTTGTACATACATATACATAGTAATAATTTTGCATTTACATATTACCTAATAACAGATTTCCCATGGGCGGACACCTCTATTAGGCGGACACATTTAGATGGTCCCGTAGGTGCAGTGGCGGCTCGTGACCTATGATAGAGGGGGGTTCACAAGTATGGTGAAATTTTTCTAGGCGTTTTAAATGTAGAAAGAAAAAAAGTAATAAGAAAATGCGTTAGGTAAAACATATTTTTATTTATTTTTTAATTTTACACAAGGAAATACAACGTTTGGAAAATAAGAAATGTTTTCTTAGCGTGTCGGATCTTAACGTCGTCGCATGCAACCCTCATAACAATATTTAGACAGTCCACTACTAATACTACTAAAGCCATCTACGAGCTATCAAGAAAATCGAATGATGTCCAATATTACTACCGCCATCTACGAGTTATCAAGAAAACCGAATGATGTCTAATACCACTACGCCATCTACGGGCTACGTCATTAGGCGCAACCAAGACCAGAACAATAGTTAACTGTTTTATGACGAGAACGAATCGAGCCACGAGACTGACAAGTTGGCATTCTTCATATTTTCAGTGTTTTTAGTTTAAATCCTTAAATAAAATGGTTTAAATTCATATCGAGTATCATTTATCGAAATACACAACATTTATCGACCCTACACAATAGTGCTTAAACGTAAAGTCCATTCTTCGGTTCCTAATTGTAGAAAATTGATCAATAACAGCCTCATTAAGTATGGAATACCCTCTATAATTTTTTTTTTCATTTATTTCATTTTTAAACTTTCTAGTCCCTAGATTTACCCTTTGTGGTCTGCGTTAAATTAATTTCGGGTTTAGGTGTTCCCGCATTCTTCACTTCAATTTTTTGCTCCAAACTCAAAGAGCTAAAGTTATTTCTTAAATAGTCCACCGTCAACTATTCATTTTAACTTAATAAATATATAATATTAAAATATTAAAACATACACGCTCGAATTTCTAACTAGATGCACGATCAGACAACACACAAAAACTGTGCGCATTTTCCATGTTAAATCGCCATAGCCCCGCTATCCCCCGCCGCCACCTCTACAGAGAAACTGCACTACTTAATCGCACGTGCGAGCAAGTCTCGTCATTTGGCTCGACCGAGGCACGGTTGCCGGATCTATACAGTTTGGTATGACGGGATGATAAAATATTAGGGAGGGTCGGACTTTTTTAGTTTGACGGTACGATAAAATATTAGGGAGGGTCGGACTTTATACGATAAATAATATTCAATGAATATAAACGAATATATTTTATTCGTTTTGTTTTGGGGGTGCACGTGCGCATGTGCTCCTGTGGAAGAACCGCCACTGCGTAGGTGTCCGCCGAAGAGAGGTTTCACTGTATTTGAACACAATTTAAGGTTAATAAACCGAACCTTATTTGCAGAACGCTCGCAATCGGCGGTTCAAAAGGTACTGGCAAATCGAGCTTCATAAGTTAAGATAAAGTTACGACCCAGATTACCTCCAGTACCTCCATTCGGCCTCAAAAGAACGATTCAGATTGGTCGGAGCAGTACGACATACATACGGCCGTTAATAAATACGCTAATAATTATTTAAAACTTACCTAAAATATGAACTATGAGACTTTTCTCGTCTGAAACTATTCCTAAACAGCCTGTTTTGTACCGGTAGACTGAGTCTCCTCTTGAACGTCCTCATAAAGTTCGGTTTCTCCTCGTCCGAACTCCCGTTAATACGTTCGCACCGT
Organism: Barypeithes pellucidus; assembly: GCA_963991005.1. Classification (NCBI taxonomy): domain Eukaryota; kingdom Metazoa; phylum Arthropoda; class Insecta; order Coleoptera; family Curculionidae; genus Barypeithes; species Barypeithes pellucidus. Next base: position 11,069,389 of record OZ022565.1, on the reverse strand, counting down.
CTATCCTTATTATTCGACATAATCCCGTCATCTTCCAATATTTTCACGCACTTTTTCAGGATCTCGCGCACGCTGTATTCGTGTTTTTCGTGTGATTTAAATTTTTCATTATTATTCGCATTGATTGGCGTATCATTATCGTCGTTTACGGTTGTTGTTTCTTTGTCGCACGTGGACGAATCGGGTGGACGTTTATCGTCTTTGTCGCCCGCCTCTTGATTGGCGTCCATCATTGTTTCGAAACTTTCGATGTCGAAAAACGACGTCGATAATAAATCGGTATAGTTTTTTCCGACGAATATTGTTCGGTTTGTTCGTATCATTTCATTTTCAACTTCCTGCTTCAAACGTATAGAGTGAGTCCCAGAAGAAATGTCTAAATTCATTTAAAATTCAGCGGTAAGTTTTTTCAAAAAACGCTCGTACCCGTCGATTTTGATTTTATAATTTTTTTTTTGTGGTAATTTCATGTATACAGGGTAGCTCAAAAATAAGTTACGACCATCAACTTCATTTTTTCAAATGAAAACATATATTTTTTTAGTTCATTTTTGAATTCTAAGCATGTTTCATGTACCATGTCCTATACATAAACTCAACAGTTATTGAAAAAATTAGGATTGAACATATCATTTAGCGAATCCAACGATCTATTAAATCTTCTGGCAATATAGCATTTTGGGCTCCATAATAAGTAAGAGTGTAAGAATTTCTCCAACTAGAATTAATTCCAGCATTAGTGGCTTTATTTCCGAATCCATTGGATCCAGACTCCCCTGACGAAGAACTGATATTCCAACAAGATGGTGCTCCTCCGCACTATGCGGCCAGTGTGCGCACATTTTTGGATGAAACCTTTCCCAATCGGTGGATTGGAAGGAGAGGACCTATCGAATGGCCTGCTAGGTCGCCAGACCTAACTCCGCTGGACTTTCTTTTGTGGGGTTACCTCAAATCAAAAGTATGTGTTAACAGGCCAAACAATATGCAGGAGTTGAAAGAAAGGATCCGAAGAGAAGTGCGTGTCATAACTCCGGAAATGGTTGGGAACGTGCAAAGAGAGTTATTGATCGTCTTGGATATTGTCAAGCCGTAAATGGCGCACATTTTCAACATTTAATTTGATTTTGTTGTGTTTTTTTTTAATAAACAGGTCTTACTTATAGATATGTTCAATCCTAATTTTTTCAATAACTGTTGAGTTTATGTATAGGACATGGTACATGAAACATGCTTAGAATTCAATTCAAAATTCAAAAATGAAATAAAACATATATGTTTTCATTTGAAAAAATGAAGTTGATGGTCGTAACTTATTTTTGAGCTACCTATACATGAAATTACCACAAAAAGAAATTAAAAAATCAAAATCGACGGGTACGAGCGTTTTTTGAAAAAACTTACCGCTGAATTTTAAATGAATTTAGACATTTCTTCTGGGACTCACTGTATATACAGGGTGTTCGGTTAATGGATCAGGATACTTGGAGGCGTAATTATACATGCTAAAATAAAGGTAGTACCCAAATCATATAACAAAAAGTCGAAAATTCAACACTTTTCTAGTTATAGCCAAATATGTCAAAGTTCAATTTTTTCGTTATTTTTACCATCTCGGGGTTGGTTTTTAAACTCATTTTAATTTCTGGCACAGGGACTATGCTTAACGACTTCTATCATTCTGGTACAAAATATGTTTCTCTACTGTGCCACCAGAGGACACTCCACCCGAAATTCAAATCGAATTTTAGGCATAACTTTTTTGTTTTGACAGTTATTGGAAAAAAGCGAGTGTAATTTTAAACAGTGACAAATTAATATCTGATAAGAAAGGTATCTGCTATTTATGCGAGTCCGTGTGGGTTACACCATTTAGGCGCTGGAATTAGAAGTTTTTGTTCGAGTTTGTTCGTTTTTCAATCAAAAAAAAATATTAAGTTTTCGACTTTTTGTTATATGACTTACTATCTTTATTTTAACATGTAGAATCACTCCACCTGTATCCTGATCAATTATACGAACACCCCTGTATATTTTTTAAAGCTTTCCCAAATTCATTAATATTTTTGAAAATAATTGTTTAATATTTTGCGTTTCGTACTAAAACGGAGCAACTTTGGTGTCTGTATGTGACAAACAGTTATTTTTAAAAAATATTAAGACGGTGACACCACGAAAAATCGAAAAATAGTAATTAGTGAAAAATTCCCGAATAAGCATATGTGGAATGACAATTGACATTGATAAAAAAATAATCAACACACATGGTACGGAACGCCTATTTTTTACGCGAGTTACTCGCACTTGTCCATTTTTTATTTGGCAAATACCGATTTTAGACGAGAAAATCGTTAATTGACTGAACACTTCACTCACTGATTCAACAATACTAAACTGTTAAATCGATATGTTCTTTAAATTTATTTATTGCTATGAAGTTGCTATAGAGTATTAACATTGAGCGTGTACGAGGGAGTTCATTAGACTGGCGTAGTATGTGAAATGAATAATTTATTGTAACGTTGATGATGGAACATCGGAACGCAATATAAATTTGAGTTAAGGTAAATTTCAACTATACAAAGTATCAATTTCGAGACTTCCCATGGACCCTTAATATCTCGCGTCCCGTAAAAAATATTATCGAAAAGACACGTCAATTTTATTGGGTAACCCCCTAGGAGAGGTAGCTGTTACCCTTAAAATCTTAAATGGGACCGCATCATTTTAAAGGTCGTTTCAATCGCTTTCCAATTATACCATAATTTATTATTTTTTGAGTAGTAGTTTCAAGGAAATCGCGTTCGAATAAAATATTAGCACTTAATCTAAATAGTACTAAACTTGACTGTGACTGCAAAACGTTTTAGGCATCTCTCGTATTTTCCCGTTAACAATTCGTCAGTTTTATCAATGATTAAAAAGGCCATATGCCATATGTTGTCCTCCAGCATCAAATAGTGTTTACTTTTCGATTGTAAACACGTCTACACATTGCCACTGCTATTAGGTTTCGAGAAACACGAGTCTAGGGTGTTTGTTTTGCTTTTTACCAATTTGACAATGTAAATTGTTTGCAATCGATACCGTTTTCCTGGATGTTATGAATTTGGAGTTATGAAACTGGAGTTTTTCCGTTTTAAAACTTTTGGAGCGGGATTTCTTGAAAACTAGTACTCACCAAATAATAATTTTGGTATTATTGGAAAGACCCCCCCCCCCTACCTTTAAGGGTAACATCTACCCATGGGCGTCGTTTATAAGGGGCAAGAGGGGCAGTACATATTCTTTAAAAGCGTCCCCGTTCACAATAAAATAGACAATGACATGTCGTTCCGATTTTTAATATTCTTTACTGGAACCCTGTATAAATTTCCTATTTATGACTCTAAAAACGCGTAATATCCTTATAATTATTTTTATAGTTCCCCCATTAACATTCCGCCAATTTAAAAGAGTTTAACATTGTTTAAGTTTAAAAGAAATCACTATAATATCATACATAGCACCTGATTTTTATCGACTTTCCGCTACCGCACGATTAACACCGAGTAAAGAAAAACCACACACTAAAATGAGTGCCAACCTTGCGAGCAAAATTAATAGTACCTCGGTGTTGATCTTTGAGATATGATAATTTGACATTGTTTGAAAAATGATGTTTTCGAAACAGACTAGACGCTAAGGATTTCAATTTGTTATTGGCGTAATTTCCATATGTCTTTTCCCTGTCTGTTTACCAATTGTATCTGTTGGAATATAATGCATCTAAATTGCATAAAGGCAAAAATAACTTAATCAGTGAGAACGCTGTAGCCTGGCTTGTATTTTGTTAGGGAAAGTGTAACCAAATATATCCATAAATATGTCCTTAAGTTAAGTGTCAATAAATCAGCCATTTCGGGCGGTTTAGGTATTAGACCTTTCTTTAGAATAGGATTTTATATGCAGTGTCATACTGGCTTGCTTTCCGAGTGGTCTTAGTTTAAAAGACAAATAGACGGTTTTAAAACTTGAATCTTTCTTTAATTTTCCATAGCCCATTTTCCAATAGGTTATGGGCCCAGATTACGTCGCGTGTTATTTACGCATTACAGGGTGTTTATTTGTGTAGTGACTATGGAAAATTGTAAAGTAAAAAAGAAAGATACAGTACTGCATCTAAGGAGGGAGCTATTCTCGTGACGAGTAATATGGTTATTTAACGGCTACTTGAGGATGTCCGTACTGTCCAGATGTTCTGTACAATTTGCTCTCAATCAGAAAAATGCAGGAAGCTCGGATGGCAATAAATTTTGGTTAAAAAGGAATAAGTATAAGTAACTCTAGTAAAACCATAATGAAGGGTAAGTCTTTGAACAATAATAATTTGAGAGGAATTTTATTTCAGTTAATAGTAAACTCTCTTGTTCAAATACGTAGTAATGTAAAATTACCCAATTATAAATTATGGCATGAACGTTTGAGGCACATTAGTAAATTAAGTTTTTAGAGATGAAAAATAAGCAAGTGGTCGAAGATCTGAGTTAAATCGATCAGGTAACATCGATAAATGATTTTTTTGAGAAGCGTGTATAAATGGTAAACAAACACGTCTATCTTTTCTTTCAAAAAGCTAAACATCATATAAAACGACCATTATTTATTATTCATGACGTTTGCGGTCCTATCACTCCTACAACAGATGATGACAAAAAGTATTTTGTACTTTTTGGTGACAGACAACTGTGAAAATATTTAATAAAATATGGATCCGATGTGTTGTTTTCAATGTTTTGTGACTATGTTGCAAAAAGCGAAGCTCACTTAAATCTGAGTTGTTCATTTAATTGTGACAATGGAAGGGAATATTTATCTACTGAAGTGAAAGAGTTATTTGTTAAAAAAGGGCATTAGTTATCATTTGACAGTTTCACGTACTCCCCAGTTAAATGGTGTATCAGAGTTAATGGTAAGAACCATTACTGAAAAAGGTTGTGCACTTATATCTGGTGCTAAATTGGAAAATTATTTTTGGGGTAAGGCAGTGCTTACTGCTACGTTTCTAATAAAATTGACCCCTAGTAAGGCCTTAGAATAAATTAAAACACCATATGAATTGTGGCAGAGTAAAAAGCCGCAAATAAAATATTGAATGGTTTTCGGTTCTGCTTTGATGAAAAATCCTGGAAAGCGATTCTAGTTGGGTATGAACCGAATGACTATAAACTGTGGGATGTGCAAACTGACAAGTTTAATGTAGTCAGAGATGTTATTGATTGTAGATGAAATACATTTTTTGATGTCTAGACCTACAATGAATCTTCAAGGGGTTAATTTGAAAACTCCCATATAAGCGAAGAAACTGATGCATCTGACGTTTCGTCAAAATCAGTAAGATAGTCTGACAACTCTGTAGGTAATAACCGATATAGAGAAAGAAGCCATCTAAGACGGACTCTATACCTTTATTTTTCCCTAAAAAATAATCAAGGTAAATTTCCTTTGTCTTCTGAACCGAGAAGGAGTGACAGGATCAAGAATCGTCCGCCTATTTATTATCATGACGATAGCTTATCGAATGATTATCTTATGTACGCTCAATCTTTAGTATGTAAAATTCCTACATCATATCACCGAAATTAAATATATTTATGATAGAGTTAAGTGGGAAGAAGCTATTTGAGATGAAATTAATTCTTTGGTAATAAACAATACATGGTTTCTAGTATCAAAACCTGAAAACAAAAATATAGTAGATAGTAAATGGGTATTTGCTCTTAAAAATAATGAATTTGGAAACCCATCAATATATAAAGCTCGTTTATTATAACAAAACTTTTGTACCAGTTGCAAAAATTTCGATTTTTAGATTTTTGCCAATCAGTTTAATCTTTTATATACAGGGTGTATATGAGAAGAGGAAATCTTTCTGAAAACTCCTGAAGGTGTACAAAATAAGCCCACTCAAGTATGTAAATGCATGCATGCATTATATGATTTGAAGCAGTCGGCAAGATGCTAGTTTGAAATATTTGAAAAGGCTATTAAAGAAAATGGTTTTCGACATTCCTCAGTGGATCATTGTATTTTTATTTTAGATTGAAAAATATTTCTGAAAATATTTATGTAGTACTTTAGTGGATAACCTAGTCATCGCTACTAAAAGTAAATGGGTTAAAACAATGACCAAATTTAAAAATTATTTAGCAAACAAATTTTCCATGATGGATTTGAAAGACGTTAAATTGATCAACAAGCATATATCAAAACAATTTTTAAATAAGTTTAATTTGAAAGATTGTAAATCTGTCAGCACTCCTCGCACAAGTAAAGTAGATTATAGAAAAATCTGAGGAGAAATATGATACCCCCTTGTCGGCACCTAAAAGGTTAAATACAGTTTAAGCTGAAGTATATACAGGGTGGTTACGAAAATTTTAAGTGGTTATGTTTATTTGGATTGGTGATGATAGAAGAAGTACAAAAGGATATGTATTTAAATTATTCGACCAAAACTTATCACTATTAAAGATCATTTCTCTTGAAAGCAGATATAGAAAGAAATACTAAAATTAGAATGTCTTTCCACAGATAAACAGATAGCTGACGTATTGACAAAGCCACTAGCAGCAACTAAATTTGAAGAATAGCAAGACTAATTTGTATATATAAGTAACTAAATGATCTGATTGGGTTTTTCTGGGTTTTCCCCAATCCTAGCAACAAATGTTGGGTCATTATTGTCATTACTCCCAGAAAACACAAGGAAAGCACGATTATTGAGATACTGCTATATGAAAAGTAGATTGATAAGTTCAATTTGATTTGTTCTTAGATATATAAGTTTAGATCTTAATATTTGGTTGTTAAATAGATTAATTTTATTTTTGAGGAGGCGTGTTGGAATATAATGCATCTAAATTGCATAAAGGCAAAAATAACTTAATCAGTGAGAACGCTGTAGCCTGGCTTGTATTTTGTTAGGGAAAGTGTAACCAAATATATCCATAAATATGTCCTTAAGTTAAGTGTCAATAAATCAGCCATTTCGGGCGGTTTAGGTATTAGACCTTTCTTTAGAATAGGATTTTATATGCAGTGTCATACTGGCTTGCTTTCCGAGTGGTCTTAGTTTAAAAGACAAATAGACGGTTTTAAAACTTGAATCTTTCTTTAATTTTCCATAGCCCATTTTCCAATAGTATCGATATATATTTTATGTATGTATCCCATGTCGAGCAATGAGAATTTCATTTATTTTTATTAATACTCCCTTCTAAAGAACGATATCTGGACAAACACATACACAAAAAGAGATACTTAGCTTAAAAATTCAGCACCAGCACTTGTTAATGAAAAAGCTATGTAATTTGTTTTATTTAGATTAATTCATAGTTTATAAGTTTCATACCAACTCTTAACCAATTTAAAACCTTCTATTGTCTTATTTTTAACTTCTTCCCAATCTTTACCGGTAAATATTATAGCCGTGTCGTCAGCATAAGATATAACTGTACCTCCTATATTTTCTGTTAAAGGAGTATTCAGATAAATGATGAAGAGGATCAGGTTTGAAAATTTAATTTGAAGGAATAGCAAGAATTAATTATTGCAACCATGGTGATTTATTTCAATTACTAAATAGAGAAATAGAAACAAAAAAAATATTAAGATTATTTAATTAAATGCTGAAATTGCCAGCCATTCTTGCTGACATAATTATTATAATTTTCGAACGTCAGTACTTCGTAAACCGCTATTTCTACGGTTGATTATGCAAAAAGTTTTAAAGTTTTTATCGTAGAATTGGAAATTTACATAATATACTGGGTGTACAATTTAAATAAATCTTATGACGTCCTACCTCCAACCAGGGCCACCTACATATCAGTGGCGGCTCGTGACCTATGATAGAGGGGGTTCACAAGTATGGTAAAATTTTTCTAGGCGTTTTAAATGTAGAAAGAAAAAAAGTAATAAGAAAATGCATTAGGTAAAACATATTTTTATTTATTTTTTAATTTTACACAAGGAAATACAACTTTTGGAAAATAAGAAAGGTTTTCTTAGTGTGTATAGCTGTCGGATCTTAACGTCGTCGCATGCAACCCTCGTAACAATATATACACAGTGTGTAAAAAGTCCCGGAACAGTCAATTATTTCAAAAATGGTGCACAATATAAAAAAACTTTCTGTATAAAAGTTGTTGGTCTTAAAGAAATTTATTAAACTTAGATCCCTGTAATTATACAGGGTTGCCCAAAAAGTTGTGGTAACCGAAATTTTTTTTAAATGGAATGACCCTTTTTTGATCACATTTTCTGATTCCTCTAAACATTCTAAACAACAATTATAGAACATGTCATATGGCTAAACCTATTAGTTTTAGAAATAATTTGAGTTGAAGGACATAAATGCGATAGGTACGATATTACCTTTTGCATTGTTTCGAGTCGGCTCAAATGTTTTACGTTAAAATTAAAAGAAAAACATTAAACTTGTGTAAAATGAACCTCACTCAAGTTGTGTCAAAATTTTAATAACAACTAAATTATTAAATACAAGCAGTAAAATTAACAATAACTTGAAAAGAACAAAAATAAATTTAAGTGTAAGTCGTTATTTAATTAAATGCTGAAAATGTCCTCCTCCCACAGTTTGACAATGGGCTAGGTTATAATAAAATTTGTCGATGACGTTTTGTAACATTTCTTGGTTAATAGATGCACATTCTTCAATAATTCTTCCTCTTAATTCATTCAGATCTGCAGGTATTGTCACAAATACTTTATTTTTTAGGTGTCCCCAAAGAAAATAATCAAGGGGCGTTAAGTCTGGCGACCTAGCAGGCCATTCTATGGGGCCTCTTCGTCCTATCCAGCGGTTAGGAAAAGTGTTGTTTAAATAATTTCTAACAGCTAGCCCAAAATGAGGAGGAGCTCCATCCTGCTGAAACCACGTATTGCGTAATAGTGGTCCTACTTCATTGTTTATTGCTGGCACAATTTCATTTTGCAGCATGTGGAGATACATTTCGGCATTCAAATTCCCCTCTATAAAGAAAGGCCCCACTAATCTCTTGCCAATAATTCCAGCCCACACATTTACTTTCTGGGGGTGTTGAGTATGTGTTTCTCTCATCCAATGTGGATTCTGATCAGCCCAGTAACGACAATTATGGCGATTGAGAGACCCGTTCAACATGAATGTTGCCTCATCCGTAAAAACTATTTGATTAAAAAAATTGTTATTTTCTTCATGTTTTTGCATCATTACTTCGCAAAATTCCAATCTACGATCAAAATCGTCTTCTGATAATTCCTGGACAAGAGTTATTTTATAGGGATGAAAATTACTGGTTTTTAAAATATTGTCAATTGATTTAAAACAAACATCAACTTGGGTAGCAGCTTTTCTGAGTGACAAATGTGGATTCTGAACAAAATGAAGTAATGTCTCTAATTTTTTTTCATCACTACTTGCCGACTTTGGTCTTCCGGAACGAAGTTTATCTCTGCAACAATCGGTTACCTCGAACCTTTGAACTGTTCTCACAACTGTAGATTTTGATATAGGCTCTCGGTTTGGAAAAGTTGTATTAAATAATTCCTTTGTCTCGATAACTGATCTTTGTCGGTCTCCAAAACCTCTTATTATTAGTAAAGTTATACGTTCCCTTTCGCTGAGCGACATTTTGAGAATTTACTTTGACAGTGACGCAAAAAATTCTAGTACCAGCTTATAAAAATGCAAAAGGTAATATCGTACCTATCGCATTTATGTCCTTCAACTCAAATTATTTCTAAAACTAATAGGTTTAGCCATATGACATGTTCTTTAATTGTTTTTTAGAATGTTTAGAGGAATCAGAAAATGTGATCAAAAAAGGGTCATTCCATTTAAAAAAAATGAAGTTTCGGTTACCACGACTTTTTGGGCAACCCTGTATAATTACAGGGATCTAAGTTTAATAAATTTCTTTAAGACCAACAACTTTTATACAGAAAGTTTTTTTATATTGTGCACCATTTTTGAAATAATTGAATGTTCCGGGACTTTTTACACACTGTGTATACAGTCCACTACTAATACTACTAAAGCCATCTACGAGCTATCAAGAAAACCGAATGATGTCCAATAGTACTACGCCATCTACGGGCTACGTCATTAAGCGCAACCAAGACGAGAACAATAGTTAACTGTTTTATGACGAGAACGAATCGAGCCACGAGACTGACAAGTTGACATTCTTCATATTTTCAGTGTTTTTTAGTTTAAATCCTTGAATAAAATGGTTTAAAATCATATCGAGTATCATTTATCGAAATACACAACATTTAACGACCCTACACAATAGTGCTTAAACGTAAAGTCCATTCTTCGATTCTTAATTGTAGAAAATTGATCAATAACAGACTCATTAAATTTGGAATACCCTCTATAAATTTTTTTCCATATATTTCATTTTTAAACTTTCTAATAAAGTCCCTAGATTTACCCTTTGTGGTCTGCGTTAAATTAATTTCGGGTTTAGGTCTTCCCGCATTCTTCACTTAAATTTTTTGCTCCAAACTCAAAGAGCTAAAGTTATTTCTTAAATAGTCCACCGCCAACTATTCATTTTAACTTAATAAATATATAATATTAAAACATACACGCTCGAATTTCTAACTAGATGCACGAACAGACAAAAACTGTGCGCCTTTTCCATGTTAAATCGCCTTAGCTCCGCTGCACTACTTAATCGCACGTGCGAGCAAGTCTCGTCATAATCGTCATTTACCTCGACCGAGGCACGGTTGCCGGATCTATACAGTTTGGTTTGACGGGATGATAAAATATTAGGGAGGGTCGTACGTTCTTTAGTTTGTCGGTACGATAAAATATTATGGAGGGTCGGACTTTATACGATAAATAATATTCAATGAATATAAATTAATATTTTTTATTCGTTTTGTTTTGGGGGTGCACGTGCGCATGTGCTCCTGTGGAAGAACCGCCACTGCTCCATATACCGATGTTTTACCTTAAAAATGCGCAACGGAAAATACTAATTTGTGCAAGACTTTATGGACGCGTTGTATAATAAATAAATTGTTTAAAATAAAGTGTGTGTGATTAGTTGGTAAATACACCAGAAATCCCAGCCAGGCTTCCTCGAAGGGGACGTGAAAATTAGCGCAACTTAGTCGATCTTGGAAAATTACTAGTCAATACAGTACAAAATGTTTACTTTCTCTTTTAGCTACTGTACTAGATACCTAATTATTATTCAACCTGTTCCACAGTGAATAGTAGCAATTAGGTAAACTTATAATTATGTAAATATTGTAAATCATAACACCATGTGTAACGATGTTATTTTTTTGTTTATTCGGGAATTTAATATTCTTTATTTCGGGTATTATGTGTGAGCTTCATTGTTATTTTTAAATCGAGGTTTGGTAGCCAGTTGCGGTATTTACGGCAATTAAGGCATTAAACAATGACAGCTAGAAGTTTTAACCCTGATGTAAGCTTCCTATTGACTATTTAATCTATGAATGTCAAAGATGACAGATGAAATGTTTGTACTTAGACGCTCCCGGTTCCCAGCACTGGGTAAGCGCTCTTATAAGAACCGATCTTGATACTTCTATATAGCAACGTATTATCGTTTAGAAAATTTGTGAACCACACGAAACACAAAATAATTACATGTTAATACTTTAATTTTGTCATTTCCGTCTAATGCACTGGAATTGTATTTCGTTTCCAAAGAAAAAGTTGTCTGTTCTGTTCTATTGAACCAAAAATAACAAGTCTGATATTTCTGTAAGTATGTATATACAGGGTGTTCCTTAATGGCGTGCTAATATTTTAGGGTGTAATTCCTTAGGTCATTTTAAAAAGAAAAGAAAAGTTCATATGAACATATGTCCGCAACGGCTTAAATTTTTTGCTACAGGGTGTTAAATTTTTATTTTTTAAATGGTTATTTTTTAATATCTCCGAAAGTACTTTAGATAATTATTTTCAATTTTGATATGTGTTAATAGGATATAGAACCACAAATTTTAGTTATTCAATTGTTCCACCAGGGGCGTCCCTGCAAACATGTGCTCTGATATTTTTTACAAAAAAAATGGTACGCCACTGACATTTTTCCATGTGGATAGTTTGTTTGATTAGCCTGGTCAATTCTACGTGAAAACAGTCACTTGAGTTTTTCTCGTCAGAGTTTTTGATTAAAACCACTAAATTCATCTCATCTTCGTCTTGGCATAACCACATTGTGGCAATCGCCAAGATAGCTTCTCAGAAACTTGGTATACTTCCGAACCAGAAAGTTGTACACACGTCAATAACTTTTGACACTATACAAAGCCCAGATTCGACCATCACTAGAGTACTGCTATCATGTCTGGAGCTCAGCACCCAAACATACTCTTCGGCTACTGGATTCCATCGAAAGAAGGACCATTCGTCTAATTGGAGACCACGAGCTGACGAAGAACCTCGACAGCCTAGAACATCGGGACAGGTTGGGGATTTGACTCTCTTTTACAGATATTTTCATGGAAGGTACTCGGCTGACCTTGCCCTCTTAATTCCACCCAGAGCGGCGAATATCAGAAATTCACGACGAACCACTGCAGCCCATCCATATATGGTTAAGCTTAGTACTCCTCGAACTTCACTATTTAAGAATACTTTCATCTGGAGGACTTCATCTTTATGGAACGACCTTCCCGAGGTCGTTTTTCCCAACGAATATAACCTCCAACGATTCAAAAACAACGTGAATCGATTTTTGCACACACGCACCACTCCCAGAGTGCCCTAAAGGATTTTTCCTATAATGCTTGTGTTTGATCATAAAAAAAAATATTGTAACTCATTATTATTAACATTGATAAAATAATTAATGATAAATTTTGTTTTATAAAAATTGTTGGAAATGGCCACCGTCACTTAAAAGGCATGCTTCCGCCCGTCTTCGCATCGAATTGCCCACTCGTTCAAATATTCCCAGCGTATTCCTTATTGTTTCACACGAGGTAACTATTCGCTCTCTTAAATCTTCTAAAGTGTTAATGGGAGTTTTATACACCCGAGTTTTAAGAGACCCCACAAAAATAAATCTAAACTTTTGAGATCGGGGGATCTTGCTGGCCATTGCTGCGGTCCTCCGCGACCTATCCAACGATTAGGATAAACCATAATAATTGTTTTAATCAAGAACGGTGTGTCTGACGAGAAAAACTCAAGAGATCGTTTTCATGTGGGATTGACCAGGCTTATCAGGAAAATATCCACATGGAAAATGTCAGTGGAGTACCATCTTTTTTGTAAAAAATATCAGAGGACATGTTTGCAGGGACGCCACTGGTCGAACAATTGAATAACTTTTCTAACTAAAATTTGTGATTCTATATCCTATTGACATATACCAAAATTGAAAATAATATCTAAAGTACTTTCGGAGATATTAAAAAATAACCATTTAAAAAATAAAAATTCAACACCCTGTAGCAAAAAATTTAAGCCGTTGCGCACATATGTTCATATGAACGTTTCTTTATAAAATGACCTAAGGAATCACACCCTGAAATATTAGTACTTCATTAAGGAATACCTTGTATATAGTAAATATATTTTATTGATGGATGACGGAGTCAACTAACCTAATTTTGATAAAATGATGAACTTACCCATTAAGGAGCGCGGGGTTCTGATTTCTTATATCATTCAGTTCCTCATCAGTGCTGGGCGGGTCCTCTACTACGAGAGGCGCTGGAGGTTGCCTAGAAAACAAAAATCAATTAATAATGAAATAAAAAACGCATACTTAGTGCGTATATTTCAGTGTCAAAGTTCAAGTTTATAAATATAATTCAAGTGTATAAATATAAATATCGTCTGCATAAAGAGCTGACCTACGTTAAGACCGTGTAAGGTTCAAGTTACGAACTACGCCATTAAGGAGGGATTAGAAAGGTCGACTATTGAAATATGTAGCATATCAAGCGTTTCCTATTTACTGTTGACAACTTGAAGTGTACATGTATGCGTCGATGATAGGTCTTTGACAATATCTGTTGGAAATCGGTATTGTATTTTAGAATATGAGGATAATCCAAGTTGGATTGTTGAATAATTATGTACTTTATTTATTAGTGTGTAATAGTATATTAAGATACAAGTTTCATAAGACATTATCTTAGAGCACCCGTTTAATTTAGAAACGACCCGCGAAGCGGGGTGTTTTCTGAAGTACAAGTGCTCTAATTGTCTTATGAACCGTGTATTTTATAATACTTTTTCTATTTGGGTCTTTAAAGTATGAAAAACTTAAAAAAATACAGTAGATTTTTTCCATTTGAATTAATACTTGCTTTTTGGGTTGGCAACACTTATACAATTCAATAAAAGTTTCAAGTATCAAATATGCCATGATAGAAAGAATTGAACACAACAAAGCTTCTTCCCATCCGTCATAATTAAAAATAAATATATTATTAAAGTTAATAAAAATGAGTCAGGAAGAAAGTTGTACTCCGTCAGAAATACGAGAAATTGTGGAAAATAATCTAGAAAAACTTTTAAAAAGAATATGCAAAACTTTGAGTTATAGTGCGAGCAGAACAAAGTTCAAAATATTGAACAAAATAATAAATAATACTATTGAACAAAATATTGCGTCGACACAGAATCTGACAGGAATAACAATTAATGCCCAGGAAATGTCTACAGTAACTATAAATATGTATATATAAAGTAATATTGAATTGAATTAAAAATAAAAATGGTACTTTATTGAATAAAACTTCAGAAATAGAGCATAAACTGGAAGGTATTTCTATTATTTTTAGGTTATGTTGTTTTATAGTTGTGACTAGAAATTAGTTGACGGACACCGTCAGCATGTTATATATTTCCGAGTATAGGTATTTCGGATAAATATCTAGTAAAAATGATCTATTTACAAGGTTAAAGGTTGGTATTTTAAAGTTTTCTATAAAAAAATTCTGTCGAATCCATAATGCCTAGAAAACTTATTGCAACGAAATCAAAGTAGGCCTAAAATTCGAACCCTACTTGCTGCCAACATAAAAAAAATTAAATTTCAGTTTCATAAAGTGGCAGGTTATTCAATTTTTTGCATTTCATAATGTAGCCATTATGAAACCCAAATAGAAAAAGATACGTAATATGAAGAGAAAATTAAACTTACAAAAATATTCTCCCAAATGATGTCCGAAACGCCGGTCGTAACATTACTGCATAGAGATGTAAACCATTTCCGATCCACGTTTGTCAAGCCAATTTGTTTAAGAAATTAGGCACTTTATAATGATGTAGGTATCCGGTTCTTTATTTTTAGACACATTATTTCATTATATCGGGTATTGTTGCTAATTTTTACCAAGTTTAAGTCCGCGTGGTCGAGAAAATTGCTTTAAATTTTTAATATTTCTAGCCGAAAAATCTACAATAACTGAAAAGAATATTTTAAGCAATTGATAGGTATTATTTTAAATATTTTAAATATCCTTTCGTCGATATTGTTGAAATTTGGCAGTTTTATTGTGTTAAGGGGCTAATTTAGCCCTAAGTAGATTAAATTTATTCAGTCCAGTAGCGTCCCGGGCGGCACCTGAACGAATATTATTGGAAAAAAAGTAAGTCACTGGCTTTTTTGGAATTTTTATATTTTTCTCGGATTAAACAACTAAAAATACGACACTTTTGTCTCTTGAGTTTTTTTCGTATCTTACTGTGTTACTAGAAAGAAAATAAAAACCACTTAATGCATGTCCCTGGAGATGCATGGACATTTTCCTTTTTTTCTCCAATAATATTCGTTAAGATGCCGCCCGAGACGCCACTGGACTCAATAAAATTAATCTACTTAGGGCTAAATTAGCCCCTTAACACTACAAATAAAACTGCCAAATTGCAACAATATCGACAAAAGGATATTTAAGATATTTACGAAAACCCGATTAAAAAAATTGCCACCTTGCCATTAAGTATTATTTAAACTCATGACAATAACCACAAGGTATGATATCTAGCCGTTCCCACTTTCGTCTGGCGCTCGCAGTGACGTGACGGTGTGAGTTAATTTTAAATTGTTTATGGAGATTCGCGTTGTTGTTAGCGTTTTTTATAGTTATTAGGAAAGAAGAAAACCCTTATATTATATCGAAAGTATTTTTCATATTATGAATATTAGGATATTTATTTTAATAAAATACGCTCAAATACATGTGCAAATACCACGAAAATAAGACAAAAATTCCGGTATACTTTCAGAACATCCGTTATGGGAACCACAGAGACGTGCACATAACGATGTCATTAAGCCACTCGTCTTCCTGTGCCATATCATACCTTGCGTTCATTGTATCATGACTTTCAATAAATTATCTAATTCTTATTTTTAGATTCTACCAAATACATTGATTGCATCAGGAATTAAGAAAATAATTCAGAGAAAACAGACTTTTTCAGAATTATCGGTAATTAAATCCATTTGTAAAAGATCCTTATCGTTTTTGAACATTTTTTTTTTGGTTTATAACAGAAAAAACTGACATCAATGATCACTTCATAACTAAGACACTAGTTATTCACTTGTCAATTATGTATACTAAATACACTTTATTAATAGTAAGTACCTATGCTATATTATAGTTAAAAGAAAAGTTTTAAGAACTGACCATCGATTAATAGTTTGTTTCCATTAAAAGATAGAAAAAGAACGATAATTGAACTAACTAAATCGATTTGTTCTAATCGAAAACGTTTTTCGTAATAAATTCGGTATTTGGTAGTTGCCGTCAACCAAGCTCGCGTCGTGTTTAGTAAAACTATACAGCGGTCATATTTTTATTATAGAATGTTCGTCGAGTGTATGCGGTGATACATAGTTAATAGTTTTGGTATAAATAAATGAGTATTAAATCATCCCTCATGGGCGGGCGATCTAAGAATATTTTCAAATTAATAGTAGATTAATAATCTTACCGAAATGTAATTAAAATGTGCATAGCAGAGAGATGACAGAAAGTTATAATGATGATATATTCTCTACTCCCAAGATGGTAATCGCCGGAATGTCAAACGGTTATGTCAAATAGACGGCCATGTTTCTTTTCGGCGGAATATTTTAAATTTAAATATAGTTGTTGCAGAATTATACCGTTGATTCTTACTGCCATAAATAAACTACCTGATTAAACCCTATTGTATACGCCTCAACCTCTTCACAGCTCAATAACTGGGACCAGGGCCGGCTTGAAAATGTATACCACACCACATGATTTATTTTTATAATTTAAAATAAATAGATAGGTATTTTTAGTTTTAGGTACCTATCATAAATGTAAAATAATGATAACAATTAATGATAATTGAAAATAATATAATTTAAAAGTATAACTATTAGGATAACAAGTACAATAAAAATTAATTAAATTCTAAGAAACTATTGATAATGTATTCAAAATTTAACTCATTTAACTAATTAAGGGTTGAACATTTGTAATCATACAATTGTAAGAATTTTCCACCTTAAGTACATGCTGTACACAGTTTTTCCAGCTGTCTGCAGAAATTTTTCTTACTTCGGTTTTAATTAATTCTACTACAGATGCATTTAATGTAGGAGAAATATTATTTCTCCTAAAATAGGATTTTAATTGGTGCCATATTAGCTCAATAGGATTGAATATACAATAGTACGGAGGAAGACGCAACACTGTATGTCCATTTTCTGCTGCAAGTTTGTCACACTCGTATTCCCTATTTATTTTAAAAGCTTTTAATACTTCTAGCAGTTCTCGTTTGTTGTAAGTTTCTTCAAAATATAAATCATTTTCAATCATAAAATTTTGAATTTCTGCTTTTGTATTATTAGAATTGGGAATGATTTTTGCTTGCCGACTATGATAACTAGCATTGTCCATAACAATGACGCTATTTTCAGGTATATATTTAAGGAGTTTATGTTTAAACCAATCTTCAAAAAGTTGTGCGTTGGTGTCTTGATGGTAATCTAAAGAAGAATCTGCTATGTTTTTAGCTGAAAGCAACAGACAATTTGGAACAAACCCGTTCTCTGAACCAGCATGTAATATTGTGATTATTTTGCTTTTATTTGATGGTGCCTTGGTTTGACATTTTTTGGAAGAATCATCCCAACCTTTTCTTGGAGTGTCATGGGTATCGAACCATGTTTCGTCAAGGTAAATAATTGGACGATTTTCTTCTCTAAATTGTTTAACAGCTGTTAAATATTTAAGTCTCCATTCCCGACACTTGGAGATGCCCCCCTATCAGCACAATTCCAAGGACGCCACATTCTACCACTAATAAGCCTAACTAAAAATTACTCGCCGGAAAACCACTAAAGATTAAAATTATTAAAAATCACTTTGTATTTATATATGCATCAGGCATAGGTATAAATTGAATTTGTATACCTGGTCCGGCTCTGCTCGAAAAGGTTTTAAAATTTGGGATTTCCTTATTTATTTTATGGTCGAATAGATAATGAGGTTTTATTGCAGTCAAGAGATCAACGATATAATTCTGCAAATACTATACCATATAACGTGACGCGACTGACGCTAACTTTGACAGCGCATCATATTTATCATTTAGGTCCGATCGCAAAGCCAAATTTTCAACCGGTGGCAATA
This sequence comes from Barypeithes pellucidus, assembly GCA_963991005.1. NCBI lineage: Eukaryota > Metazoa > Arthropoda > Insecta > Coleoptera > Curculionidae > Barypeithes > Barypeithes pellucidus. The sequence continues at coordinate 11,050,714 of OZ022565.1, read as the reverse complement.
TTCGTTCTGAGGATGTTTCTAACTGGTTGCTGCTTTTTGTCTCTGTGAATATTGTCTTCTTAACTTAACCCACGGTAAAAACAACAAGCCCGATTAAACGAATGCGCAGAATTTAAAGGAGGATTATTCTGACAGTTGCAAATCGGTTGGCAATTGATACATTTTGCTCTACGAATACCGAACTCTTGGGTGAGCGGTCACATATTTTGTGAACACGTTATACTAAAGGCGCATGCCTCTGGCAGCAATGTGGAAAATTTAATGTTTTACACAAACATTAGATTAATTATTAATATAGTTTTTTTGACATACTTTCCCAGAGGAAATTTGTTTTGTATAGCTTGATATTGTATCTAAAAGTAAACTAAAGTACATGTATATACAGGGTGTTCCATTTTCGACACTTTTATAGGGTATCTCCGTAATTGCTAGTGCTATCAAAAAAGTAATGTAGGTGTCATGTGCTCTTTTTGGCTCAAACTTAAAATAGTAAAATCAAAATTCGAAAATTTTCGCTCGCTTAAGAGATACGGGGGAAAATCAACAAATTGACAATTTCTAAATTACCCTATATTTTCTTAGTTAAAAGAGATAGAGAAAAATGTTTTATACAAAAGTTTATTTATAACGATTGTTGAATAATCTGCCGTTTTCAGAATAAGTATACGGGATCAGGTAAGAAAGTTATCGGACCTAACCTCATTTTTTAAAATTGAACACCCTGTATATTTTAATCTAAATTTTAAACTTTCTTTTCAAATTTATCACACGCCATGGATGATAGATATCATATCAAATTGTTTTAAATATTGATTAGTACATTACGTATCAAGGGCCGAAAAGAGGCTTTTACGGACGAGTCCGGAAAAGCCTCCGACGGCCCGAGATATGTACCGTATTTTTTTTTGCAAGTGCTCCGAAGCTTTGATGACAAATAAATAAAGAAATTCTTCAGACAGTTTTCCTGTCTTGTTCCTGTCTTGACGACATGAAAACACTCGCGCATGGAGAATGTAAATATCTATTTATTATTTTTGACAAATAGGCTCGGTGGCCTAGTGGTATAGCGTTCGCCTTGTGTCTGAGAGTCGCGGGTTCAATTCCCGGACTCGGGATTTATGGTTTTATTTATTTTTTTACAAGTGCCCGGGTCTTTGAGGCCATATAAATAAAGAAATTCTTCAGACATTTTTCTAAAACATCTTTGAAAAATTAACTGCCAATGTAATTTATATATTATCCGCTATTTATTATCGCTTGTAGTATGGCTCGGTGGGTAGTGTGTCCGCCTGGCGATCTGAGGGTCGCGGGTTCGAATCCTGCACCGACAATTCTGGTTTTATTGATTTATGAGCACATGGTGACTCGAAGCGGGCGGGAAAAATCTTTCCCGCCCGCTTCGATACTTTCCCGCCCGCTCTCTTGGAAAACGCCACTTTCGGTGAAGTGAACATTCATGAAAAGAGGCACTTTCGGGGCACATGTAAAAAAAAAGTATTTTTCACAAATGAATATGTAAAAATGAAATTGACTTTAAATGTTAATAATAACTAGAATGTCAATATAGGTGTCTCTAGGATATTAGCTTTTGTTTCATGACCTACTGTGGTTTAAAGTAATAAAGTTTAAATAAATCGCCTAGGAAACCAATATTATCCATGATGTGTTATATATTTGAAAACAGAATTTAAAATGCAATCTTCTTAGATTGAAATATACAGGGTGCTCCATTTCAAATCCGGTCCGATAACTTTTTTACCTGACCGCGTATACTTATTCTAAATACGGCAGATTATTCAAAAATCATTATAAAGAAACTTTTGTATAAAACATTTTTCTGTATCTCTTTTAACTAAGAAAATATAGGGTAATTTTGAAATTGTCACTTTTTTGATTTTTCCCCGTATCTCAGCGAGCGAAAATTTGACAAATTTTGATTTTACTATTTTAAGTTTGACCCAAAGAGAGCACATAACACCTACATTACTTTTTTGATAGCACTGACAATTACGGAGATACCCTATACAATTGTCGAAAATGGGACACTTGTGTATGTGATGGTAAAAATCTAACGCTAGATTGTTTATTTAATTAAATGATTTGTTACAAGGACGACACACGCCGAAAAAATTGAAAACAAATTTCAGTCAACACAAATTAAACCGGAACAAACCCCTTAAGGGATATATCCAGCCGAGATTTAAAATACTAAATACTCGTAAATCTAGGGGTAGATATTTTTTGATCATACGTCTAAAGAGGTGCTTTTTGTTCTTTCTATTTTAAAGAAAATAATTACAATTTTACTAAGCATGTGCAAAACTAAGGAAAAGATAAAAAAAAACTACGCATACCTATCTACTATTTCAAAGGTGAGTATAAAGAAAAAAACATGCAATTTTTGAAGCTATTCACAATGACCACAATATGGTACCTGATCATTAGGAACTACGGGGTTCTAACATGATGTCTACTCTATTTTTAAAATCGCCAATCTGCAAATAAAATAATATAATAAAATATAGCCAGTTTGGAGGCAGCGGGACGGCGTGAATTCCTTTTGGGGCGCCTATATTTTTAGTTAAAATTAATTATTTATTTAAAAACCGGCATTGTGATTTGATTTTTTTGGTAGTATGTCCTTTTTGTTAGGTATTTGAGTAGAGAAGGGTCGCCCCCCTCCCCTCCCCTTTGGCTATGCCACTGTGTCGCTCTACTGACACCAAACCATTAATTTTCCTATTTCATAACCTACGATAAACTGGAAATGCTATAAAAATAACAGGATATGAATTATCAAATACTGAAACATTGTTAATTTATTTGGAGAAGTAATTAAATGGGTTTGCCGTTATTAAAATTGGTTCGCAGCAAAAAATAGCCATTAAATCATTTGATCAGCATAAGAAGATTTTGCTTGCAATAAATAAAAATCGGGCTGCAATACTTGTTCTGCAAAAAATGCTACAAACTGTCAAGAATTTAACGGATATCAGTCCGCTTGTAATATCATGTGTTCGCTTAATTAACAGTCGAGCTGCGAAATGATTACTTGGTCAGCAATATTTTACAATTGGTCAGTAGAAAAAAACATGTCTAGAAGCAGTTTACTTCAGAGGTTTGCATATTAAAAGAATGGTTATCAATATAAATCATTGGATTGCGTTTGTTTTGAATAATCGGCAAAGTTCGTTATTGTGGACAGTCGCGTGATACGAGTAGCTAATTCCGTGCGTGTGTTTTCATTCGGTGTGGCAGTCAATGCCCAGAAGGTGTAGCGGGGCGGGTTTCACTTGTTTTCTCCCAATGCACTGTCAATTTATGTAACTTTCTTGTGTTTTCTTTTGCCGAATACAGAAGGATATCGGCTACAAAAGGTGTAGCGGGGGCGGGTTTTCACTTGTTCTCCCAGGGCATTGTGCACCAAGATTAAATATTTTGCTTACCCGCTGATTGCTTACTAATATTTGATTAAAAGTGGATCGCTCTTAGCTGCTTATGCGTACCAAAATAATTTAGAACACTCTAGTGTCACATTAATTACTGACCGATTCAGAAATGTTTGCTGATCAATTAACCATTTGGGCTGACGGATTACATTTTTCTGTTCGCAAAAATAAGAATATTTTGCTAACCAGTTAAATGATACCCATTTATTTGTAACAATTTGTTTCTATTCCAGCGCATTCGCCAGCTACACAGGAGACTCCGAATAGGAACGGTAAGGTATTTATTTAATTCAAACTACCGATAAAGACGTTGCCTATTTCATCCTAATATAAATTCATGGACATCGTCTCAGTTCCTAAATATCCAGTAAGGTTTAAAAAGACCATAAAAATGTACCTGCTCGTGCCAATATCTGGAAAACTCATTTGGGATTTGGGTGTTTGCCAAACGTAAGTTCCGGGCAAATCATGAATTTTTCATAAATTATATGGGATAAAGGACGGGGAAACAGAGAGTCGTGCGGCTAAAATATAAATTTTTAAGGCTTGGTGAAAACGAAATACCTCCTAATTTCAACGACAAAGTCGGGAAATAACGCACCAACGGAGGTGACAGGTTATACACGGGATAAAAAGTTTTTGTCTACGTGCACAAGGTTTCTTTCAGTCGGGGGACATCCGGCGGAATATTATACCTCTAATGTAACTATTTTTTAGTAAATATTAATATTTTCGCGCCGGCCGCATATCATGGAAACTCGCCAAGCCACGAATCGGTATCGACCGGTTGGGCATCCGCTTGACGCTGTTACTCCGGGGTGCTACTACATAACCTTCCCATTTTGTGCATGAGGGCTAAAAACTAATACCCCTTATGGCTGCTTGCCGTTTACTGAAAAACTGGGTGTTGACTTTGAATCATCAAAGACCCGCCATTGGTTGAATGTATAGCGGCGACCTTAAATTAAAGGCCCATTATGTTAACAGTATGTTGCTTTTAACTCTGTCAACGCGACAACAAACTACACGGTTCTATTTTTATTCTTCGGGGAAAAACTAAAATAAAAGGAAGAGATTAATGGATGTACCTATAACGCTCGCCGTGGGTGGAAAAGGAAATCTTTTTACCCATTAACGGGAACAAGGTCCGCAACCATCCAATTTAGAAATTAGGTTAATTCACCCCCTATAAAAGATAATGACGTGTTTCCACAGGAAGTTAGGTGATTTATCAACAGGGGATTTTTTCTTTCGTATTTTTAAAAATGAGTTACCGTAAACGTAGGTACGTAGACGTGACGCAACAGCAACAGGAGTAACTGACTCTATAGTTTCAAAAAATATTTATTTGGATTAATATTGCAGGGATATTTGAAGCAATGTGCAATGTATTACGCTGAATTGATGTTTAGTATCTCGTCCAGTGGCTCTATCCCAAGTAGCATTTTTAGACACAAATTGGACACACATTTTTTGTTGAGAAACGTTTCGAAACATTTTCGATTAAAATTGTAAAGTTGTATCGAGACGCATGTGTTACGAAACTTTGGCGACACATTTTCGAATCCAGTTGCTAGAAACACTTAAATACGTGTTTGTTTCGAAATATTTTCCAAACCATAGTGTCGATACATTAACGACACGCGAAGATAAATATTTTTCGAAACATTTTTAGTTAAAATTATGCATTGAATTTCCCATAAGAGATTTTTTAAAGCATCGGTGTACGTTTATTAGCGATAAATAAGCAACTTATTGATATTATTTATATTTTAGGTGATATTATTGAGCAATTTTCAACTAGAGATTGAGGTAAGTGTTTTAGGTAGATTTTTAATCACCATCTGAACAAGTTTGAGGTTATTGTTTAGCGAGATTTAAATTGTTATTTTTCTGTAAAATAAGCTTCCTGTACTGTATTTATCAATATAAAGTATGCCGCTGTTTTTAACAGAAAAATAGCAATTCAAATCTCCCTATGCAAACAATAATAACATAACCTCAAACCAGATTGTGATTAAAAATCTTCAAAAAACACTTACGTCAATCTGTTTCTGAAAATGAATCAATAATAACATCTAATATAAAAATAATATCAGAAAATTGCTTATTTATCCCTTAAAAACGCGTACCGATGCTTTAAAAAATCTCTTATGGGATTCTAGTTTGTTTGGAAAGGTTTTTCCTCTCGTGACGTCAGACTTAGGCTGTCCATACCCAACCTTTGTTTTCTGTGCATACAAGGAAATCTTTTTTTCTGTAGCATTCACCCCCTGATAAACCCTTTATTTTTCTGTGCATCATACGAACATTATAGAAGCCAAAGACTAGAAATTGTGTGTTGAGAGAGGTCTGATTTTAGAGCAGAATAATTTATTGCTTTCTAGCGGCCATTTTGTCAAATGAATTTTTACTTTGTTAAAATGAGCTTTAATGAAATTCCTCAATCTTTTCAAAAGCCAAAAGTTGTGACATAAGTCGATTTATAAAAGAAATAAATAAAATTTTGAAAATATTTTAATTTTTATTTTTTTGACAAAGTATATTTCTTTCTGTAAATGCAAATAAATCGAGGGCACGTTAAAACAATGAAGGTATCCTAATTGTTTTGCGCATGGTTTAACATTATAATTTTTTCGAACATTTTCGATAAAAGTTTCGATTGTGTATCGAAACAGCGAAAGTCACAGCTAGTACCAACCACTCGGAAACGCGTGTAATTGTCCCGATTAAAATGTATACGTTTCGAAAATATTTCCATTTTTGATCGGAAACAGAAACGATAGTTACGATACATTGACCATAATGTGGCTAAAAATGCTACTTGGGATGACCCATAACTTATGGGATACCCTGTATAGTTACGATACATTGACCATAATGTGTCTAAAAATGCTACTTGAGATGACCCATAACTCATGGGATACCCTGTATAAATAAAACCATAGGATTAACTTTTTAAACTTACTGACAGTTATCTTCTACATCGAGAGAGCTACTTGCCATAGAACTATCCGAATCACTTGTACTGTCCTTGCGCATTATTATTAAATTCCTATTTTTCCTTCTTAGTTTTTTAAAAATTCGTCCCATAGTACCGTTTTCACTTTTACTCGTTACCACAGCTACGTTGTTTCAACACGTTTGTTGTTTCGAAGTCGATTAATAATACCGATTAATCTACGCGATTCAAATGCAACTTTTAATAAGCCGAATCGCGATTATTTCACGGATTTATTAAAAAATTCAAGAAAAGTGTGATCATAGCGCGACTAAAATCGCTCGTAAACATTCGTTGGTTATTTTTGTATACCGTCAAAATATACATAATTTAGATGGGATAATGTCGAGCAGGAACTGGGCACGTCTAGAGGAACAGTTCCAACTTTTATTTACGCTGTGACGAACTAAACAAACTTTGTCATGTGAAAATTATCTTTAATTTTATAATTTACTTGATTTATTCACACAATCATAATTGTACGTTGTTTTACTTATATAGGGAAAATTTTTACCAATTTTAACACTGTTAACTGTTCTCTAGGCATCAATATCATCTTGTAGGTGAATTTAATTTCCAAAATTGCAACCAATTCGATAAAAAAACAATCGTCTCAATGGTCAGCATTGAGTGGGAGAACAAAAAGGTGCCAAATCGTCTACCACACGGGCAGTGGGGTAGGAATGGGTGATCCAAAGATCGGTTCCAATTTGGTCTGATATGCGTTTGCGACAATCAAGACTAGTGATGCCACCGGATCCACTCTTTCAAACATTTTCCTCTATTTACAACAAAGCTCGCTGCAATCCCACTGGCTTCATCAATCTGAGAGGAAATATGTCATGGCATAACCACGTTGTGGCCGATATAGCTTCTCGGAAACTTGGTGTACTCTTCCGAACCAGAAAGTTGTACACACCTCAACAACTTTTGACACTATACAAAGCCCAGATTCGACCATCACTATTAGAGTACTGCTCTGATGTCTGGTGCTCCGCACCCAAACATACTCTTCGGCTACTGGATTCCATCGAAAGGAGGGCCATTCGTCTGATCGAAGACCACGAGCTGACGAAGAACCTCGACAGCCTAGAACATCGAGGGCAGGTTGGGGATTTTACTCTCTTTTACAGATATTTTCATGGAATGTGCTTGTCTGACCGCCCAGAGCGGCGAATAGCAGAAATACACGACGAACCACTGCCGCCCATCCATATGTGGTTCAGCTTAGTACTCCTCGAACTTCATTATTTAAGAATTCTTTCATCTGGACTTCATTCTTATGGAACGACCTTCCCGAGGTGGTTTTTCCCAAAGAATATAACCTCCAAAGATTCAAAACCAAAGTGAATCGCTTTATTCGCGCACACACCACTCCTAGAGTGCCCTAAAGGATTTTTCCTATATATAGTGCTTGTGTTTGATCATAAACAAAAAGGAACTGGGAAAAATTAATTTTCCTGCGCGATAATATGCCCATTATTAATTATTACAAGTAATAAAAACTCGCGTGGTTCGATTTCCGGTGGACGCGTCCACTGTTCTCCTCAGCCGGATCAGTTCCAGTATTGGGTTCCCATCCCTAAGTGGGAGTCAGTCGGCAACAATTTAATGTCACAAATTATGTTTATACGTAACTTCCTTCCATTCAATGTAAAATTAATTCGGTTCATTTTAAATTAAAATAATTATGCGACCGATATAATTTAGCTGTAAGTTTATGTTGTTTGGATTTTTCAAATAAAATGAGCTTTTGCCGGCTTTGAAGGGAGGGCGTATTAGAAAGATGATACACTGAGCGAAATTTCGAGTTGATATAACTCAAATATGAATTGTTCTAGATCGAAGCGTGTCGCTAATAGGGGACAGTCCAGACCTCTGAATTACGGCAACCAAATCGAAGAAATTGCATCAACTCACTATTCATAAGTTATGATAGCACAGAAGATGGGTTATTTTATGCGTTGGAATAGCTCACGCCCACAGGGCCAACACTCCATTCATAAATCTGTTGGAAAGTGAGTTTGTGATTCTTTGAAATGTTATTGAAAATCAGTAATGGGTGGAAGAGTGACAAAACATGTTGGTCTCCCTAATGGCAACAATGTTGAAGTCTGGTTAAATCAAAGATCTTACAAGGTTAAATCCAATAACGTTTAAAAGGTTATGGAGCGATCTTCATGGTTTCGGAGCGGAGCTAGTCTGGGCGAAAAGCCCAACAAGGGCGTATAATTTACTTTGAGATTCTTTACGTTTAACTATATTATCTATTCAAAAAGTGTAGTTTCAAATATTGGATATTTATAAAAAAGATAGAAATATTGATCCAGTTTTTATATACAGTGTATGCAAGGATGGATTTAACTATTTATGCTTAGCATCAATATTTTTGGTGTATTCATTACTGGATGATACTCTCCAGATATAAGTGTATATTTCTAGCCAGATTGTCATATTTATCACTAAGACATCTTGCAAAATCCCAATTAAAAATTTGTAAATTTGACAATTACAACTGGTTTAAGGTTAATCCGCAATTGCTCTTAAAATAAGTTTATTTCTAATAATTTGGCTATTGCAGATTGATATACGATACTTTGATATTTTTTGAGGGTAGATGAATGTTACCATTGTGATGTATAACTGGTTTTCCACTGTCTGTAATTTATAAAATAACAATGTCTGTTATTTATAAAGTAATAATATATTGTGAAACGATGTTACATATAGTTATAGTACCATATTACTTTAGTAATGCACACACAAGCCACTAAGGCATATTGTGCACTAAAGTGATTAATTAAATAAGTAAATTAAAATATTATGTACCTAAACAAGTTAGATCAAATATACAAAAATAAATAAATAAATTATATAAAACCTGTCTTCACGTACTTGTTACACTGCAAACGTTGTTTAAATATAGAAAAATAAAGATGTAAAATATTTTGACGGGACTGTTCCTTTCTTCAGTATTTTATTCCCATGTACATTACCTACATAATCTTCTTTTGTGAAGTATTTCTCACAAATAACTGTTGTATCACCTGGACTATAATTATTCCTTCTAAGGGTATGTATCCAAATTTGCCGTAGGCTACGGTCCTTTAGTATCCTAACGAAGTGGATAAACATTTGGTACATTCTTAAACAAACCGAATTTTCATAGTGATGCAAACTCAAAATCAAATTTCTAAATATATTTACTAACCTGTGAAATTTTAATTTAACACCATTGCATCTTCTAGTGAAGTATTTTATGGCCGCACAAGACTCAACCATCTTGTAAATGCAAGATTTATATTAAGAAATAAACCAACTGGACTGCTTTTTGCCCGGACTAGCACCACGGACCGGTCCATAACCTTTTAAACGTCAATGGTTAGTCAGAAATCATATCAATACAATCATATTAAAACATAACCATACTTACCGAAGAAAAGATAAATCCTTGCTTAAATGATCCACTCTTTTACAAACTATACATGAATGCACCATCATTGTTTATAATAAAGACGATTTTTCACCAATACTCACAAAAAATAAATAAAAACAACCAAGTATATAAACACTCCCTTAAAAGCGGTTAGCAGCGAGTAGCAACAGTGCATTATTCTTCCATTGATAAAGTTTGACCGTTTGCCGTCGAGCGTACTATATTTTAACTTGATGTTGTCAGAGTGCAGTCGGTTTATTTCAAACTTTTATGTATAATAATAATATTTTTTTTCTAAATCTCTCAAGGCCTATTCACAATTTATATTAAAATTATTGGGAAATAAATTTATTTTAAAAGCAATTGCGGATTAACCTTAAACCAGTTGCAATTGTCAAATTAACAAATTTTTAATTGGGATTTTGCAGATACCTTAGCGATAAATAGGACAATCTGGCTATGCTGCAAGCATAACAGCAAGGTGGGGAGTGCACGTTTACAGTCCTTACATCGACTTCAAATGTAAACATTTCTATCTGGAGTTTGTAAGATCTTTGCTCACGCCCCACCGTCTTAAATTATTGAGGGGCTACCGTAGCTACCAGTATGTGACTTGTGATGCGTTACTAGTCGGGCTAGATTATTTCATAATTCGAGCTATCAAAACTTGACATTTAAGTTGTTTTAGCTTACGATGGTGGCTGGAATAACTCACTCTTTGGGCTACCAGACTCCAAATTTTGGACTACCAGTACCTAAATTGTGGACTATCGCAACTCAAAATATTTCTTTGATTTAACGCCTGCATATTGTGGACTTCGATTGCTTTCTGTTTTTTTCAAGATATGAATTGTTGTTGTATATTTAAAAAAAAAATCAAATGAATTATAGACAGGAGAGGATACTACGGCTAAGTAACCATGCGGACGAAGTGATGACGATTGCTTATAAATAATAAGGCTCCATTCCAATAATAACAATTTGTATGCATCTCCCTCCTGTCCCTCCATTTTACGCCAACTGACCAAAATTATGCAAAACACAAATTTTCACGCACAGAGAGCAAAGATGAAAAATCCCGCGCGATCGAAGGAGAATTGACGAATAACACTGGAATGAACCGCGCCAAACCTGCACGAGCACGAATTCGGAACTTTCCGTGACCTTACGATCTTGCGATTTACCCTCGATATGTGGTTTTGGAGCACGTTTCCTGGAGCTGAGTTTCCAACTCAAGATAATTTACACATGGTAATGAGTTCAAATAATGCACGTCCGGGTTAAAACGACGCTTTATAATCAATTAGTAAGTTTTCCCAACCCAGAAACTGAGTTCAGGTAACTCATAAAATAGTTACAAGATGAGGAATTGTGGTGATCCCAAATATGTTTAAAATGTTGATAAAAAATCTCTTTCTGGGTTGAGGCGAACCGAAAGAACCTGAATTACTGTAGCGTTATTAAATAATTTGCGATAATTCGTATAGGCTCAGTTAGAACAACATAGAGAGGTGGGTTGAGGTAGCTCCAAGTTTGTAACCCACGACATTTGTAAATGCATTTTTGTCAGTGTATAAAACTCCCCGCTTCATTGTTAGAAAGAAAATTTTTCCGTTGTCACTCGAACTTCCGGTCCTAATCAGCCAAACTCAATGTTTTTCTTGTCCCATTTTCTTTTTCTAATAATAGGAAACAAATTACAGATTACCCTACATTCGATGCCCGTCTAAGGTAATTTACTAATTAATCCGTACGTGCCTGTTTTCTAAATTTATCAATAAAGCACATTTACACATTACGAGAAAGATTACAAGGCGTTAGGACGTTTACAGAACGATTAAAAAATTGAATTGAATTGAAAAGTTACGTAATTAAAAAAGAACAGTTCTTTTCAATACGATATCTTTTAACTATTCTGTGTCATAACTTAATAAAAAAAACTAGACGCCTCTACCGGGTGTTGTTAAGTTGAACATAGGAAGTCCCATGTAATTTTTGAGGTGGCTGAATATTGGCTCCCCTGTACATTTTATAGAAAAACTGCATTATAACTTCTTGAAGAGGCCGATACGGTAAATCCATGTGCCGAGTTTCATTACATTTTGGTGAGCCAATCCTGAGCTATTCAATTAAACGTGATGGCAAAAGCACGAAACTCTCATAGTTTGGATTTGGTCCTATCTTAGTGATAGACGACAGATGGTCTCCGTTGGTGGTTTTTATTAGGTTTGTTCCGACACCCTATTTTTGTATCGTTCTAGAACCGTCACGAAACTGTTGGAATCGATTTTGTGCGCAGGCGTTAATTTTGCACTGTTTGTTGCCGATGCACAAGGGAGGCAAGGTTGGTACGTTTTTGTGACCATTCTGTGTAAAAATCTCAGCTGATCGCCTGTCTGATTCTAGGAAAGAAGTTTAGTAATTAGTTAATTATCATAACATTCATAAATCACAACCCTACTTTTGTTGTTTTGATTTCTTCGTCTAAGCTTGAGTATTATCTTTTTTCGTTCCGTTTTGTTGTATTTAATAATCATGAAAGAGAATAACGTTTAATGTTAAGAATATCTTGTAGGTTTGGGAACCGGATTATACAAATTTAATAAGAATAAATTAAATAATCAATATTAAGCAACAAGTCCTACAAAACGAGGCTAAAAGAACTGCATGAATGCCAGGAATACAAAAACAACGGTTAAAATTCTTAGGGCGCAAGTCAGTACAAGCGGTTCCTGGTCTTGGCCATGTATCGTTTTTACCGTTCAGGAACTGGTTTGCGAACGATCCCAATTTGGTTGGAACACCAAAGGGATCGCCAGCTACACCGTTTTGTGTCGGTTGGAACGCCTTTCGACTACTACGCATGTGCGTGACCGTACATTGTACGATTTTTAGGGTGGTTGGAACGAACCTATTCTAAACCATTTAATGTGCCGTCTGGTGTGCCTCAGGGCAGTCACCTTGGTCCCCTGTTTTTTATCATATACATTAATAACATACAACAATGCTTTAAATTTTCTACATTTTTGATGTACGCCGATGACCTAAAAATTTTTCGAATAATCCGGGTGCCAGGGGATTGCCATTTGCTGCAAGATGATCTTAATGCCTTGCTAAGATTCTGTGGGGAAGTGTGTATCGATTACGTTTACCAGAAACAAGAATGTACACAATTTTCGTTATACTGTTAATAATAGTGATCTCGAATCAGTTAATGAAATACTCGATTTGGGTGTTATAATGGACACTAAGTTAATTTTTAGCTCTCACATTGAACAGGTTATCAATAAGTGTAATCGATTTTTGGGATTTATTATAAGAAATAGTTTAAATTTTAATAATCCTCAAACAGTTCTAAACTTGTATTATGCGTTTATATTTAGTAAACTTAGTTTTGCATCGGTTGTTTGGAACCCTCAGTACACGGTTTACCAGCGAAGGCTGCAAAGTATTCAAAACAAATTTTTACGGTTCTTCAATTACTTCATAGCTATAGTCAATAGCAACTATAAGCCTATAATGGAAAACTTTCTGTAATGTCACTTACTGAGAGACGAATGGTTTCCGATGTAGTTATGGCTTAACCAGCAAATATCAAAGGTTAATTATTAACGAAAGAGCGTGAAACTTACTTTAGGCCGATTTAGAGCGAAGCAAAAAAGTAACCAGATATTTATCAAAAAAGTAATGAATGAAATTGATGCGGATTCCTTTCGAGGAAAACATGTGTCTACAAATTAATATTTAATCATCCTTTTCCTGATGCATGACGTTAACTTTGACATTTGCCCGAAAGTATTTTTAGCCTTTGAGGTGAAGACACGAGATATTTTATGTCCATATCTCCAAAACAACTAAATTTAAACAATTGTTTATACAGGATGTCCGCTAATTAATGGTACATGGAAAAACCACAGCCTCCTTACGTAAAAATATTAGGATTTAATTATACTTACCTATATCCGAAAGTTGATATTAAACTGAGATACAGGGTGTTAAAGTTAAAACTTCATTTATGTTTTTCTCTAATAACTTTGCGAGAGACCAACGTTTTTTTACCAAATTTGGCAATTATGGTTTTTATAGGACGAGAAATTCAGTTTTTATGAAATTTTAATGTACAATGTCTGCGGCATTTTTAGCACATTTATTATGTCATAACTTTTTTGTGTCTCAGTTTATGCAAGTTTTTAATGAAAATAATAATTTTCTCATATTTATTACGTAAAAAGGTATACTAAGTTCAGGTCACCCGGAGTTACCGTTTCGAAGATATTTGCATTTAAATTGTTTAGTGCACCCTGTCCAAATTTGCAAACAAAATTTTGTTCTTATAACCTATGAGAAAACAAATGAAATTTAGAAATGCAGTTGCTATATGGAACAGAAAATGTTTAATTTTTGAGTTTATCGTAAGTTTATGTATTCATTTCTGTTGGTTTCCTTCAACACGATATTATCTAGGGTCAAAGTTTAATTTAATTAAAGTAAGTCAAAGAACAATCCAATTGTTGTATATATTATTCCCAATTGCCATTACTGGAACATTAATTATCATGTAAAAGTGAATTGGTAAGAAGTAACAAAATATTATTAGCTTGCCTGAGCTAACGCACTAAACAATTTAAATGCAAAGTATCTCCGAAACGGTAACTCTGGGCGACCTGAACTTAGTATACCTTTTTTACGTAATAAATATGAGAAAAGTATTATTTTTATTAAAAACTTAAATACACTGAGGCACAAAAAAGTTATGACCGTATGAATGTGCGAAAAATGCCGCAGACAGCGCCCCCTACATTGTACATTAAAATTTCACAAAGGCATCAATTTCTCGTCCTAAAAATACCATAATTGCCAAATTTTGTAAAAAAAACGTTAGTTTCTCTCAAAGTTATTAGAGAAAAACATGAATGAACACCCTGAATCTCAGTTAATATCAACTTTCGGATATAGGCAAGTATAATTAAATCCTAATATTTTTACGTAAGGAGTCTGTGGGTTTTCCATGTGTCATTAATTAGCGGACACCCTGTATAGGGATGTTAAGCCCTCTCAATGTTTTCGTCATATTCAAAATATTACCTAATTAATAAAGAATAATATGTAAATTGCACTGTATTTTTCGGTAATTTCGGAAATTTATTCGCATATTTTGTCTAATTGACAGAAATGTTAATCCTTGTTATTCCTTTATCTAGATTAAAATTATTCGTGGAACTATTAACAAGCTCTTCAGCTCATTTATGAAAGTACCCCATTTCGATACCTATACCCAGATTGCAAGAAGGTACCGGCACCATTCAGTCTCCCTGTCTTGTCCCAAACAAAACCCAAACGACCTTGACCATCTGAGTTACATTTTATATGAATTTAGAAATAGAGGAAGCCAGGTTTTTATATCGCTAAAATCTTTAAACATTAGTCAAATTTTAAATTGTTTATCGCATTTTTTGATAAACACGATACGGCATGAAAAATGGCTAATAAAAGTAATCTTAATAGTTATTCCTCTCTAATCTATTTCTTCATATCTAATTTCTTATGCACATTCGGAACATTAGGACTATTACAACTATATCTAATGGAAAACCTCAGACTTCTACCTCTAACTACAATTTGGTCACGGTCACGGACAAAAATGGGGGCAATAAAGCACTAGGCCATTCCATATAACTTACCGACGTTTGTCCACTGCAGTCGATTCAATTCAGATGCTAGAATCGAACAAGCATGTCAAGCGGAACCCCTCCGATGTCTAACACTCAATTTTTTTTCAAATTCAATTTAAAAATCCCGAATTTTTTTATGCCCCAGTGTGAATTTTGCACGAAAACTAAAGCCAGCCGTGGGTATTGACTATCCTGCTGTATTCGAGCAGGATTGGTGGTTTACTGCAACGCGAGGACGCAGGACTATCCGGATCCGGAGTGGCACGGCGTGTTCTGGAATTGGAAGGCCTTTTGGCATATCGGGATCCACGAGGCTACTATGTGGAATGCGGCCGGTATTCTGAAGTGATACCGAGACCTATATGTGGTGTTTAGGCCGAAATATTACTTTTTTTGTAAAAATTATCAGAGGATATGTTTGTATAAGTTATACAGGGTCGCTTTTATGTATGGAAACGGTCGATTATTTAAGATAAGATAAGTAAGATAGCTAGCGAAGAATATTAAATACAAAACTTTTAGGGTTTTTAGAAATCTGTTATACTACACATAAACTAAGTATACAGGATCAGTCAAAAAGCGTGTGTGGTTATGTGGTGTGCTTAGCATTTTTTTTAGAATCTTGTAAATAATTGAAATATTGAATAATATACATGGGGTTCCATTAAAAATAAAGTAACTTTGTTCTTCCATGGCTTTTTGACTGATCCTGTATACTTAGTTTATGTGTATTATAATCGATTTCTAAAAAACCTAAAAGTTTTATATTTAACATTCTTCGCTAGCTATCTTACTTATCTTATCTTAAATAATCGACCGTTTCCATACATAAAAGCGACCCTGTATAACTTATTAACACATACCAAAATTTTAAAATAATATCTAAAATACTTTAGGAGATATTAAATTATCATAACGTCTGAAATATAGTCACGTAAATAACGAACACCCTGTTTAGATCGAAATCCAATGCTATTTTGACAGGTGTTGTAATATTGCTATTAAATGAAATGCGACGAATTTTACTTTATATCTAAAATTTCAAATACCTTTTATGATTATCTGTTTGAGATAAAATGCCACAAAGTATGTACAAATAAATCTAATTAATAGCGTATGACTAATTATAACAGGTGTCTCATAAACATGGTTTATGCAAAAAAGTCGTATTATTGCGCTGTAACTGTCATACGGGGTCATATTAAAAGATCTCGGTAACTATAGAACAGATATTTGTTTCAAATATTGGTACTCGCTATATAAAAGATGCCGACCTTTTTAATGAGAATATATATGTATATACTCAAGTCAGTTTTTTTAAATGGATCACCCTGTGTTTTAATCTACCCTTACGTGTAGAATAAGATTTTTTATCTAATTGTTCTAAGTACATGCATGTGTCTCTCTTAAATGGTTTTAGTTATTAAAAAATTGAGTATTGGAAAATGAGCGTTTATTATTATTATTATTTTTACAAGCACTAGAGGAAAAATCCTTTAGGGCACTCTGGGGAGTGGTGCATGTGCGAGTAAAGCAATTCACATTGGTTTTGAATCGTTGGAGGTTGAAGTCCACCAGATGAAAGAATTCTTAAATGATGAAGCTCGAGGAGTACTAAGCTTGTGCATTTCTGCTATTCGCCGCTTTGGGCGGAATTAAGAGGGCCGAGGTCAGCCGAGCACTTTCCATGAAAATATCTGTAAAATAGAGTCAAATCCCCAACCTGTCTTGGATGTTCTAGGCTGTCGAGGTTCTTCGTCAGCTCGTGGTCTCCGATCAGACGAATGGCCCTCCATTCGATCGAATCCAGTAGCCGAAGAGTATGTTTGGGTGCAGAGCTCCAGACATGAGAGCAGTACTCAAGTGATGGTCGAATCTGGGCTTTGTATAGTGTCAAAAGTTGCTGAGGTGTGTACAACTTTTTAGTTCGGAAGAGTACACCAAGTTTCTGAGGAGCTATCTTGGCGGTTGCCACAACGTGGTTATGCCAAGACATATTTCCTCCCATACTAGCGCCCAGCAAATTAATAGATGAAGCCAGTGGGATTGCGTGTCCTGCCATGACTATATCCGGTTCTGTAATGTTAACCTTCTTTAGAGAAGACTGCTGCCTGTTTTTTTTAGCGTTAAATTCGACTGGGTTACTGTCACCCCAAACCAAAATTTCTTCCACGTCTTTGTTAAGGGGTGATACTTCGTGCTGTATGCGAAGATGTGCGTCGGCAGCCGATGTTTGTGCATTCAAAGAGAGAGATGAGATAAGTGTGCTATCGTCAGTAAAGCTAAATGTCGGATTTTTAGTTTTTACTAGAAGGTCGTTAATGTAGAGTCAGAAGAGAGTGGGAGACAATATGGACCCTTGAGGAACATCGGTATTGATGGTGAAGGTGTCTGAGAGAAATCCGTCAATCGCCACTTGCAGAGAGCGGTCCTTAAGAAAGCTAGACAACCATGCACAGAATCGACTGGGCATACCGTAAGATCGCAGTTTACTTAGAAGCCCCTCATGCCAAACACGATTGAAAGCTTTAGAAATATCCAGTGCAACAACCCGAGACTCCCCACGATGTTCGATTGCGTTGGTCCAAAGATGGGTGACATAGGCTAGAAGATCTCCGGTTGATCTGGACTTCCAGATTATCCAGATTATACCAGAAAGGTGTAATTTTTAAAATACCCTGAATAAAAATGTTTAGTATTTTTAGGAAATAAGCAGACCTATACCGTTTCTAAATTTTTACAAATTTTTTAGTCTTTAAACTGATGGGCATCTTGTATAGCTAGCACCAATATTTCAAACAAATATCTTTATTAATTTCCGAGCTCATTTAATGGGTCACTCAACGCGAATGACCCTGTATTGGATAGCTATGACGCAATATATTGTTAATTAGAGTTATCTTATAAGAAATATAAATATTTATCAAACTTAAAAGATGTCTTCAAACATATCGTACGTAGGTTCCTCCAGAATGACATAATGTTTCCAAATGTGATTAAAAAAAATAAAGTCATTTTTAGAAATTATTTCATTGAGTTATTTTTTGATATTCTGAAAGAAATATCGATTTTTTTGGTTTAATCGCACATTCTATTATTTCAAAAGCTTTCGCAATTAAATTTAAATTATCTAAACTCTACTTTTTTGGCACTGTTTGTTGGAGACGCAGTTCAAAAAGTCGATAGCAAGCAGTGGCGGAATTTCAAAATTTGGGCCCCCCCCCCCCCCCGCAAAATTATTTATTAGGCCCTATAAAATGATTTATTTAGTTCGTAAATGGGTAAATTATAGATATAGATGTTACTCCATAAGAATTTAAAATAAAAAACTGATAATTCCTATGAGAGAAAATGTTTTAATGCTCTTTAGAAACTAAGCTTTATACTAAAAATCACAGTTATTATACGTATAATATTAATCCAAAACCCATAAAAAGTGACTACCCTATTCTTTTCTGAATAATTTTATTGTTTAAAATCACTTTTAAACCACATTTCCAGGAAATATTTACAAAAGTATAAGTTTTCGTAAAATTAATTTAAAAATACATAATAAGATCGAATAATTAGAATATCATACAGGGCAGGTTAAAATAAGAAGTTGGGTACTTTAAACAAGTCGCAAAAACAGTTTTTTCTTTCCTCAAATAATTTAGACTTAAATCTTCTTATATTCTGAACAAAAAATATGTTAAGAGATTATTTGATATTTCAATGGAAATAAAAAAAATCTCTGAACTGAATCTCGGGGTGTCTTTTGTTGAGAATATAATCCCAAATATTTGAAAAATGAATTAACTTATTTTTGCAACTTGTTTAAAGTAACTTCTTATTTTAACCTGCCATGGCCCATGTGTGATATTCTAATTATTCGATCTTATTATGTACCTTTTCCTTTAAATTCATTTTACGAAAACCTTTGTAAAGATTTCCTGCAAATTTGATTTAAAAATAATTTCAAACGATAACGTTATTCAGAATAGAATATTGTGGTTACTTGTTTGGCCTGTCGTGTACATAAAAGTAAATTAATATTGAAAAAATCATAAGTGTAATATAGTAAATTAAAGAAAATTGTGTAAATGATTTACGTCGCGCTTTTACTTCGGCAAAATTTGCTATTATATCTTTTAATTCCAATTTTGTTGCCTCTTAAGCTTCCACGGCTAAAGCTGAAAGACCACTAAGTCGTTGTTCACTACTTGTCTTGCTCAAATTTTTAGATCCCATAATTTATAACAAATATATTTCTACCTATATTACTCTCTAACAGTAAAGACTCTCTATGATGAAAAATACAAGTTTTCAATCCATAACCAAATTCTATTTTATATTTTAAATTCAATTTCCTTAAATTATTTGTTTATGAATAGGAAGTTTGCATTCATTAAAAAATACCTACGGTGACATAAAAACTTTAAAACGTTGTAGTTGTTAATTCCTTGTTACTATAAACATTATCCAGGACCTATTTTCTTACTAGGCCCGGTGGGTCTGGACCTGGGGCACCACTTTCAGAGGAGCTCAGCACTTGGCTTGCGCGACATTATACTCATCCAACACAAACAAGACAAAAACTTATTATCATTTAACTTATTTGCAAAACGAATAGCTATGCTTTTTTATTACAAAAAATAAATTATAATGGTTCTTAAAACCTAAGGCGATCGACAGATGTGTAGGAACTCCTTTTCTCGATGATAAAGTGTTGCGTAAGAAAAGACACTTTTTGAAGTGGCGAGGGGGGCCTCGCATTGCGTAACGGAAAGCCACTTTGGGCCTTTGGACGCCTAACCCCCCCCCCCCCCCGCGTTGCGTGGTCATGCTGCATAGTAGCTCCGCGCCTGATAGCAAGCCTCGATCGAAATAATATTACCAATCGAAAATACGCATAATTGGAAAAAAATACTTACAAAGAAAATTGCTGATTATTTACCAGAAGGGCCGCAAATTTCCTTATTCTTCTGAATTGTTCCGGTTTTGAATGTTTATCTAAAATGAGAAACACAATAATCTTCCTTTAAATTCGCTATAAAGTTTTTGAAAAACTTACCTTCGACGCATACATCGCTATCACTCTTCGGTCTCATGCGCCTTACCAATTTGAAAGATCCCCTGATACTCTGACTGACCACGCGTCTGAAATTTACACGTTTCGTTTTTCTCAGTTCCACATCATCAGAGTCCGTTTCGGTCGTCGGGGTCGTGCACGTTTCTGTATGGGCACTTTTAAATTTTGTCATAATAGTTTTGCCACTTTTTGGTGAGCCGTCTTCATTCCTTTGAAATAGCTGCACATGGCTGATATTTCTTTTATAGCTGACACTGTTTCCCGGTAGATACTCTTCACTCTTGGATTTAAACTCCGGTTTAATGTTTAATTGCAGTCTAAGGTGGTCTTTTCTATACCTTATCGTATTTCTATCGATGTCCATGGATATTGTTCTGTTTATTTCATTGGACATATTTCTGTCGTTTTGGGTATAGTGATAACTATCACTTTCGGTGCTGCTTGAAGTGCTGCTTTTGCTTCGCGAATAATAATTGAGATGGTCCATTTTCACTCTACCATCTAAAATAGAGTAATCATCGTACAAGGGAATTCCGAATAAGAAAATACTACGGCCATTTAAGGCCCAATTTTATAAAGTGATTGGATTTAAATTAATACTTAAACGGAACAATAATCAGGGGATTAACATACAGGTAAATTATGACTATTTTATAATAGAGGGTTATTACTATAGGATGATTATAACTAAATGTATTATACAGGGTGTTTCAGAATAAGATGCTGATCCTTAACGTGGTGAATCCTTAGGTGATTTTAAGAAGAAAAGTTCAAATTAACATACAGGGTGACAAGTTAAAAACTTGAAATGGCCATATATTAGAAACGAAAAACTGAAGAAAAAAACGCAAAAAACAGTTTCTATAAAACGAAGGGGGAACAAAAACAAGCGTATTAGCCCACCCCTATCTGCAACTCCTTGGACAGGGTGAGATAAACCCTTAAAATCTTAAATAGAAAGGGGGTCGAGTGATACATCATTTTGAAGCTCTTGAAAAATGCTTTCCAATAGTACCATAGAAAGGTACATTTCAGGAAATTCTTCTCTGTTTATTAAGGAAAACAATAAATGAAAAGACAATTTTGAAATTTTTTATTATTAGTTAATTAAATGTTCAAAATCCTGGTATATTAAGAGATATCTCTTAAGAATTCTAAACAGTTTAAGCCTCGGTATTTCGTTTTGGTTTATTTGCTATTTTTTTTTTGTCGAAAAAAAAAATTTGTTTATAAATATTCCCATTTTATTATCACAGAATTTACCTTAAAGGTAACTTCTACTAGTATTATTATTTTAAGAACAGTTAACTTTCGGTTCAGTTTAAACGAAAAGCAGCACTTCTTATCTTTAACAATGGTGTACAGCACAGCTGAACGGGTAGAAATTATTTTCATTTATGGTTCCCAGGATCAATGTTTTTTAAGAGCAGCTCAACGTTTTAACGAAATGCATCCAGGTCAAAATGTAAGCCCGGAGTATGTTCGCCAACTAGTAGCCAAATTTAAAGAAACTGGTTCTGTCGCGAATATAAAGAGAAATCAACCGAGACTAGCCGACGAAGCAGCGCAAATTGAAATTCTGGGGCAGTTTGCAATGAATTCAACTTTATCAACTCGTCAAGCAGCTGTAGCAACTGGATTATCTCGTGAATCAATAAGAAATGTACTTAAAATTCATAAGTTTTATCCCTATAAACTGCACATACTGCAAGAACTTGGTGACGACGACCCTGACAGAAGAATACAGTTTTGTGAAATAATGACAGATAGAATTACGGCAGAACCTCGACTAGTTAAAAATATTTGCTTCGGTGATGAGTGTACCTTTTATTTAAATGGGCAATACTGTAAATAATAAGCAAAACTGTCGTTACTGGAATGACGAGAACCCCCCACGTATTTAGAGAAGGGCATACCCAGTACCCCCAGAAAATTAATGTTTGGGCTGGTATATTGGGAGATGGTATTATCGGCCCAATATTTATACAAGGAAATTTAAATGGCGACAGGTATGCTTAAATGCTACAGAGGTCTATCGAACCACTAATAGTGCGAGAATTAGAAAATCAGAGGGACATACTCGGAAATTTATATTTAGAAGAACACTTACTACATTTCCAACAGGATTATGTAGTTCCCGTTAGGCAGTGGTTGGATGATAATTATCCTAACCAGTGGATTGGAAGAAGAGGTCCTGTTGAATGGCCACCTAGATCCCCGGACCTAACACCTCTTGACTTCTTTTTGTGGGGTCAACTAAAATCTGTGGTCTGAGTCACTAGAGCTTCAGCATAGAATAGTTCAGGAATGCCGTGCTATATCCAGAGAAACCTTTGCAAATGTACGTGAAGAATTTGAAAGTAGGCTTTATTATTGTCTTCAAAACAACGGAAATCATTTTGAACATTTAATTAACTAATAATAAAAAATTTCAAAATTGTCTTTTCATTTATTGTTTTCCTTAATAAACAGAGAAGAATTTCCTGAAATGTACCTTTCTATGGTACCATTGGAAAGCATTTTTCAAGAGCTTCAAAATGATGTATCACTCGACCCCCTTTCTATTTAAGATTTTAAGGGTTTATCTCACCCTGTCCAAGGGGTTGCAGATAGGGGTGGGCTAATACGCTTGTTTTTGTTCCTCCTTCGTTTTATAGGAACTGTTTTTTGCGTTTTTTTCTTCAGTTTTTCGTTTCTAATATATGGCCATTTCAAGTTTTTAAATTGTCACCCTGTATATCCTTAACCTATCAACTTTCGAACTACAGGGCGTTAAAGTTTTAAGAAAAAAATCGTTTTTCTATCATAACTTTAACAACTTTCTAGCTGTTTTTATGAATTTTTCACACATGCCCTCTAAGCATCAATAGCCATTTTTTGGTGTAGAAAATTTTTAAAAATTTGGACTAGAGATTTTGGAAAATATTATGTACGCCACTGCTTTTTCTCAAGATAAAAATTATTTTCAAAATACCCATTCATTTTAGGCCACATTTAATATCTTGCCTTTTTATCGTCCGACAAACAGTTTCCGACAAAAAAAATAAAAAGCATTAAATGCACATTCGCTATGTGCCTAACAAGAAAAAATTGATAACAAAATCGAAATATTTGTCTTTGTTCTCTTCCTGCCGCTTACTAAAGGCTTTGTCCTGAAAAAACAACGTATATTACTCGTATTTACCTGTATATTTTATCTAATCCATTTTGTTTTTCTCTATATATCCGAGCTGTTTTATTTATTTAACTCCACTAGCAACCGACTTTTTCACTTCCCTTTATCCACGAATAAAATCCACATTCGTACATACCCGAGAGCGAAAGCACGCGCCCGTTTTCGTAAAAAAATGGAATTATTTATACCAACAACCCGCCGACGAACCCGTTATCGATAACGTTTATTATGTACAATAATACGCGATAAAATTAAACCTCGTTGCCTAATACGATCCCGTTGTAATCTTGGTCTTAAAAACATCGACGTTCCTAATTAATTACTGATAATGATAATTTTTTTCGAGATAAACAGCTGACTGTGCTCGGCAAGGAGGTTATTGTTTTGGAAAATCGTAAAGATGTTTATGTACGAACAGATTTTTCCGGTCGATGCGAGATTAATTTAATTGCTTTTTGCAAGCATTAAAACGTATAGAATTGACTGTTTGAAATAAAGGTAAACCCAACAGTTCACCAAAATGAGTGACTGTTTTGTGTGGTATATATGTTAGTATAGTTTTTGCAGAATTATATCGTTGATCTCTTGACTGCGATAAAACCTCTTATCTATTCGACCATAAAATAAATATGGAAATCCCAAATTTTAAAACCTTTTTGAGTAGAGCCGGACCAGGTGTACAAATTCAATTTATACCTATGCCTGATGCATATATAAATAGAAAGTGATTTTTAATCTTTAGTGGTTTTCCGGCGAGTAATTTTTGGTTAGGCTTATTAGTGGTAGAATGTGGCGTCCTTGGAATTGTGCTGATAGGGGGGCATCTTCAAGTGTCGGGAATGGAGACTTAAATATTTAACAGCTGTTAAACAATTTAGAGAAGAAAATCGTCCAATTATTTACCTTGACGAAACATGGTTCGATACCCATGACACTCCAAGAAAAGGTTGGGATGATTCTTCCAAAAAATGTCAAACCAAGGCACCATCAAATAAAGGCAAAAGAATCACAATATTACATGCTGGTTCAGAGAACGGGTTTGTTCCAAATTGTCTGTTGCTTTCAGCTAAAAACATAGCAGATTCTTCTTTAGATTACCATCAAGATACCGACGCACCACTTTTTGAAGATTGGTTTAAACATAAACTCCTTAAAATATACCTGAAAATAGCGTCATTGTAATGGACAATGCTAGTTATCATAGTCGGCAAGCAAAAATCATTCCCAATTCTAATAATACAAAAGCAGAAATTCAAAATTTTGTGATTGAAAATGATTTATATTTTGAAGAAACTTGCAAAAAACGAGATATAGCACCAATTAAAATCCAATATTAGGAGAAATAATATTTCTCCTACATTAAATGCATCTGTAGTAGAATTAATTAAAAACGAAGTAAGAAAAATGTCTGCAGACAGCTGGAAAAACTGTGTACAGCATGTACTTAAGGTGGAAAATTCTTACAATTATATGATTACAAATGTTCAACCCTTAATTATAAGTTTAGGCTTAGATGAAGATAGTGATAATGATACAGAGTTAAATTTTGAATAAATTTGATATGACAAGGCATATAACTGTTTCAAAGAATGATGTACGGGAAACAAAGTTCAAAATCCTGGTTCTGAGTCGGCGCTACTAGCTTATTTCAGTGAAACTGCCAAGACTAAGAAAATATCAACGATTTTGTCACAATAATTGATGCTGAGGACCACTCTATCGATTTTTAAAAAAATTACAAAACAAAAATTACAAAATAATAATAAAAAATTACAAAACACCCGGGTGGAAAGTAAAAGTAAAAAAACCTCAACTTTCCACCTTTCAAGGATAGATGAAATCTCATTATTACATGCATAGTTATAAATAAAAAATCTTATCATTTTCAATTTAAAAAATGAAATGTGACGTCACCTCTTGACGTTACTGACATATGGCATGCACAGTCAAAGGAACAAATAAAAATTGTAGGCCTATCGATTGTCGAAACCCCGGATCTGAGATCACTTTTCCTTCTCCTGTAATTAAGCCGTTACCGGAACATTTGCCCAACGCTGTACATTTGGCGGTTGCGGCTATTCGGAAAAAGTAGCATTATCAATAATTCTCCTTCTAGAATTCAATAGTCTATGGTTTAAAAAAAAAGTTAATAATTTAGTAATAATTATTTTATACCACTAATGGTACTCGTCGAAAAATCGCTGCGTTGTTTCGTTTATTGCTGGTTTACGTATTAGATACGAGTATACCAAGGAAATATCCACAATATACCAATACAGTGAAACCTCTCTTGGGCGGACACCTACGGGACCGTCTAAATGTGTCCGCCCATGGGAAATTTGTTATTAGTTAATATGTAAATGCAAAATTATTACTATGTATATGTACATATGTACAAATAAACATAACATAACAAAAATGCACTAGTTTTAGTTAGGATGTAGTATTAAAAAAATCTAATAACGTAGTTTGACGTGTTTGCGTTTTATACTTGCAATCTAGAAAATGTAATTCCAAGTCTTATAACAATTCCATTGCTGTAGAGTCACCTCTATTCTTTGCATACTCTTATAATTCCTTTACCATACTAATGGCTTGTTAATAATTGGTAACATTTGGTTGATTACTGCATTCAACTTCGTCATCAGAGTCGTCAGATAGTGATGTGGTTTCAGTTTAGACTACATAATCGGTAGGAATGGGGTCACTATTATCTTCTAATACATTGCTATTAATGCTAATGAACTCGCCCAAATCATTGTTATCAAATTTCAAACTTCCACAACATCAGTATTCTCTTTCAGACTCAAAACGCGACATTTTTGTGCCATTGTTTACGATTTTAACCTTACAACTCACAAATAAATGGCGGACTGCTGTCGGGAAATCACACATACTTTCATTCGGCGAACTCCTTTCGCTCTGCCACGCATACGCAATTGGTTACCGGTCTGTCTTCAGAGAGTTTTTGCACCGTACTTATTCGTCTCCTAAATACTTTAAAAAAATTTTTGTCCGTTTAAAGGAGGGTTTTCTCACCCTTTGTATGAAAACAGCCTGTCCGCGTCCGCCCAAAGGAGAGTCCGCCCAAGAGACGTTGATTTTCATGGAATTTCATATACCTAGTTGTGGACTATGGAAAGATGTCTGCTTAATAGAGATGTCCGCTTATTAGAGGTGTCCGTTATGAGAGGTTTCACTGTATTTATTTTTATGTATTTATTGGTTTATGAAAAAAGAGTGCATTTTTAAAACACGCCGGAACGCGATGTTCAATTATTTTTCGCTTTTGTTATTTTAGTCAGCGGAGTAAATGCTACTAGTTTACTAATCTAATCGAAGGCGCCCCATATATTCGTCCGTGTATCGCCATTCTTACCTATAATTAAAAAAACTAAAAGTAGCCTGCCCACATCCCTAAACTTTCAAACTCAAAAATTCGATAATAATTTAGAAAAAAAAACAACGTTTAAAAACAATTTTTTGAACATTTATTTATTTCTTATTCTTATATACACAGTTATATGTTTTAAAATAAAGAATTTCAGCAAATTTTCCATTAAGAAGTCCCTAAAGAAGTTTTAGTTGAATAATTGTACATCTACGTAATCATAAGACTCGTAAGCTATAAACTATACAGTTTTTAGTGTCGCTACATAACGCCAACTATTATAGTTTTTTAAAAATAAAATTCTCTTCGACAATGACTACTAAATTCTATAATTTAATTGCAAAAATGCCTAGAAGGTTTGTATTCTATGAATAGTATATCTACAAGGCTGATCAAAAGATACGCTATATAGGATACCACACAGAAACTGATTTAAAACTTTTGTTTATCCCTGTAGATATTGCTGTAGCTTTATTACTTATTCTAATAAGTAGGTATATATTTCTATATTACGGACACACTGCGTTAAGTCTTGTGTTTTGTATTTTAAGCATATATTAGTGTTTATACAGCATGATTTCGAGAAAAAACTAACTAGTAATCCATTATTTCGAAAACATCCTGTATAACGATCTACAAACTATCAATAAGTGATCTTTGGTGTTTTAACCCGTGTAGTTAGAATTGGGAGATTTCTAACTAGAAGAACTTACATTAAATAATATTCGTAAGGTTAAGGGTATAACTGTATAGGGAATTACTAGGTTCGTTTTCGGAGCAGTTAGAAATTGTTGCAAGCTGCCAGAGGCATGCGCACGGCGCACTCACGAACAAAATCTGTGACTGCTGAGCGAAAATTCTGTGTGTAGAACAAAATGTATCGGTTGCCAACTGATTTGCCACCGTCAAAATAATCCACGTACTGATACGGAATTGTGGGTTTGAATTCCGCGCATTTGCTCAATCGAGGCTGTTTGTTTACCTTTGACTTGTTGTTTTTACGGATTAGTTTTATCGTTTTTAGTTCGGGCATGTTTCGGTTAAATTTACTTTCCATTATTCTTTAAATATCCATTCCAAAACCAAAGGGTTGCTATAAAAAAAAAAACAAAAATAAGCAAGAATAAGACTACTTGCATAGGTTAAGTTAAGAAGTCAATTGTCAGATTTGACAGCTGAAGGTTTGGCATTTGTACCCGAACAAACCCGTTGACAGAGGCAAAACGCGGCAATCAGTGAGAAGCTCGTCCGCAACCGAACATACGCAAAACGAACCTACTAATAATATACAGGGTGTTCCTTAATGATGTGCGAATATTTCAGGGTGTGATTCCTTAGATCATTTTATAAAGAAAACTTCATAATGAATATGTCCGCAACGGCTTAAATTTTTTGCTACAGGGTGTTGAATTTTTATTTTTTAAATGGTTATTTTTTAATATCTCCGAAAGTACTTGATATTATTTTCAATATTGGTATGTGTTAATAGGATATAGAGCTACAAATTTTAGTTAGAAAAGTTATTCAATTGTTCCACCAGTGGCGTCCCTGCAAACATGCTCTGATATTTTTTACAAAAAAGATGGTACGCCACTGATATTTTTCCATGTGGATATTTTTTCTGATTAGCCTGGTCAATTCTACATGAAGCCGTATCTTAAGTTTTTCACGTCTGACGCACCGTTCTTGATTAAAACCACTAAATTCATATTAAAACTCATTATTATTAACATTGATAATATAATTAATGATAAATTTTGTTTTATAAAAATTGTTGGATTGGGCAATTTCAAGGCTGCCTTTTAAGTGAAGGTGGCCATTTCCAACAATTTGTATAAAACAAAATTTATCCTTAATTATTTTATCAATGTTAATAATAATGAGTTTCAATAGGAATTTAGTGATTTTAATCAAGAACGGTGCGTCTGACGAGAAAAGCTCAAGAGACCGTTTTCATGTAGAATTGACCAGGCTAATCAGAAAAACTATCCATATGGAAAAATGTCAGTGGCGTATCATCTTTTTTGTAAAAAATATCAGAGTGCATGTTTGCAGGGACGCCACTGGTGGAACAATTGAATAACTTTTCTAACTAAAATTTGTAGTTCTATATCCTATTAACATATACCAAAATTGAAAATAATATCTAAAGTACTTTAGGAGATATTAAAAAATAACCATTTAAAAAATAAAAATTCAACACCCTGTAGCAAAAATTTAAGCCGTTGCGGACACGTTCTTTATAAAATGATCTAAGGAATCCCCTGAAATATTCGCTCATTAAGGAACACCCTGTATATGGAGGATTATGTGCGCGTGTCCTCTAATTGATGTGTTCTTATTTTAATATACAGTGTGTCCCACAATTAATGGTACACAGGAAAACTGCAGATTCCAAGGATCCCTGCGATTTGTATACCATACTTAGTTTAGTTCAATAGCTGGTAATAACCGAGATACAGGGTGTCCAAGTAAAAATTAGTTTTTGAATTTTCCTAAGTAGCTTATTTCTGAATCGATATTTTTGCACAAAATTTTGTGACTATGGTTTTTTGGGGCAAGGAATTTGAATTTGTTGTTAATTTCGATGTAGATTGTAGGGGGCGCTCTCTGCGGTACTCTGGATACATAAAAAGAAATGTAACTTTTTTAGGCCGCACAAAAGGTATACTTTGTAAATGTCGCTACGACTAACTGTTTTCGAGATATTTTCAATTTACAAAAAACCAAGCCATTTCTAGGATTGATAGTTTTTTTATTTATTTATGTAAAAATTGAATTTAAATTATAAAATAATATTTTCATTAGTGACCGTTTAAAGTTTTATTTAAATATTTTAAGAAGCGCACTGAGCATATTAAATGCAAAAATCTCGAAAACGGTTAGTCGGGGCGACATTTACAAAGTATACCTTTTTTGCGTAAAAATGATGGAAAAACTGATATTTTTAATAAAAATATAATTATACTAAGGCCCTAAAAAGTTACACTTCCGTTTATGTATCCAGAGAACCGCAGAGAGCGTCCCCTACAATCTACATCGAAATTAACAACAAATTCAAATTCCTTGCCCCAAAGAAACCCTAGTCACAAAATTTTGTGCAAAAATATTGATTCAGAGATAAGTTACTTAGTTGACTTAAAATCGAAAAATAAATTTTTACTTGGACACCCTGTATCTCCGTTATTACCAGCTATTGAACTAAACTAATCGCAGTATTTTTACCCAAGAATTTCGCAGTTTTCCTGTGTACCATTAATTATGGGACAACCTGTATAAAAATAAAATATTATAAAGGAAAACAATTGAATAATGTGACTTGGCAATCGTTGTATATGAAATAATTGAATATAAAACAAAGACATGGCAAGATTTGTTTACATTTTTTCTACACTTAAATACTTTAAGATAAAATTTACATCTTAAGTACATACTTAATTGTTTATTTTAAAAATACATTTTGAATCTATGTATCAAAACAATTAATATTAATAATAAAAGTTTTGAGTACAGTTCCTCCGTAATTTAATAGTTTTTCGACGAAAAAGAAAATTCAAATGTACAATCTTCGTGCAGATTTAACCCCCCTTTGAGGGGTAAATGTTGTCTGTAAAATCTTCTATGTGGTCAATCGATAATATATAATTTAGGTAATATTTTAAATTAAAGGTTTATGCTTTTCTGTATTCTAATCGTCCAAAAATGTAGGAGGAAACGTACCCAACAACGGAATAATATTCATAAGCAGTTTTCATTTAAAACTTTTGGTACTTTTTTTTACACTTTCTTAACGCTACGTCCCCTATATCACAAACCTTTATAAGATAGCTCCAAAAGCTCAAAAAGCGTAGCATTACATCATCGCCAAAAATATTTCTTCTTTGCTACAGTTTATACCGTTCTTTAAATTTGAAAATTGAAAAATATACCCCGGGGCAAATTTCCTTTAAATGTAAAGACAATCAATAAACGAAGCCCTTAATAAGAAATTTTAGTTAGAAAGCTGCTTTTTTGGTGCAAAGCAATTTTTTTTTAATTTGAAAAGACATTTCATTATTATTTTCTATTCAACCCTTGCATAAGGGATGGAAAATTACTTTTAAATATTTTTTGACTCGTAGCTTCGAAACCAATCACACTAGAAAAAAAGTTTCAGTCAAAAGTTGTAGATAATTTAAATCTGAATAAAAAAGTCATCTGCATTTTGAGAGTTAATCGGCGTCTTCGAAACGTCACGAAGGCGTTGAATTTTCAACTTGGCAACATTGCCTATCGGCCAATTAAGACAGATGTCTGAAAAACTGCAAGGGATATACTTAAAATAGTACTCAAATATTCTTTCACATTATAAAGTCTACCTTCCTTCAAAAAAGCAGCTTTCTAACTAAAATTCCTTTTCATGGGGAACCTCATTCATGAAGAAGGAAAATCGGTTCGGAATATTATACAACGTGTGTGGTAGTAGAATTTGTTACATTTTCTATCACACACGCTGTAGAAGTTATTATTTATTTGAACCCCTTGGACTTCTTACCAATCTCAATTTTGTTTATGTCGAAGCGTGACTTTATACAGGGTGTTATAGAAATGACGTATTATATTTAAACCGGCAATTCCTGAGATGAAAACATATTGAAGAAAAATATCCAAAAATGGTGCTTTAATTTAATATGCCCTGTACATGACCTTATGTCAAACCAAAAATTACCACGTGGTGCCCCTGTTCGGAAGGTAAACACAGCAACGTATGGCAGTGAATCTTGAACAGTGTTGTCATATCTTCAGGGTAAACTCTTTAGAAAGTCAATAACCGTTTGACAGATTTCAAGTTGTTTATTTTTTCAGTTCGCTGGGAAACAATCTCTGATTTATAAACTTGAACTGACTCGAACGAACCGCCGCTGAGTTTATAAATGGTCAGGTATGTTGTCATTTGTTCAATTCGAACGACACCCGTCAGATCTGGACAACTTAAAAGTTTATAAATGCCACTTACCCTTTAGAAGAAAAAAAATGCAATTTTATTTACCTTTTCGGACTTATTTAAAACCAACTTAATTTATAAAAAACACCAAGTACTGACATCACAAAATCACATTAGTTTTCGCGTCACAACACATCTAAGTACCGTTCAATCTGAATTAGTATTTTAAAGTGCTACTGTGTAGACAAAAATACGCCCTTATTGTCTGGGAAATAATGTATTTAACATCTAAAAATTTTCAAAATAAATAACACGTTGGTTCTCTCGATCGATATCGGCCGGCTTCTTTAAACAGCTGATTATGGGCAATCGTGCTAATATTTAAAAATACAGCGTTGTCACTTTCGATGTTTTATAAGCGACTATCATAAATTGCCGAATTTCCTTCTATAAAATTACTTTCCTGTATAATTATAGTCTCGGAAATGGCAACCGCGCCGGCTCTACTAGCGGAGAGTTATCGGAAAGAAAGTTTGACTGGTCCGAAGGTGGACCAGACCATTCATTTCAAAGGGTAGTTCCTGTCAATTGTTAACATAATTGTTTCATTTTATCTTTAGTAAAGGGTTAATGGCCCATAGAAATTAGCGTTTTTATTATTTCTATTGCGAAATGATTAAGTGCTCTTGTTCTATGTGTGTTATTGTAAAGTGTAATGATGCGTTAGTGTTGGGGTTTAGTGATAAGCTTATTATGCACTCCCACACTATCATCAGGACACGTGATGAGCATAATTTTTTTCCCATAGAAAAAACTGAAAGTGTCTGTGCCCTGGATTCCTTAATCGCGTCCTGGATTTACTTTCTAAGTAAGCTAAATATTTATTTTTATAAGAAACTAAAGTTTTACACTTTTAAACATTTTGGCAACATTCTGCCTGAACATCTGTTGATTACCCAGCTGAGCAATGTAATTCATATATGAATGTGCCGAGGAGTTGTGTGTGGGTTTCGGGGTGAACTACCCCACTTTTTAAACGTTCGATTTAAAATAAAAGAAAAGGAACGCTTCTCTAGGACACCCAAGGAGTCACCCATTTAAATATAATACGTCATGTCCGTAAGACCCTGTATTCCAGCCTTTTTTCAAAAAAATGTTTACACTCAATTTATTTTCATCGACATTTTTAGATAGCCTCTTACACAGCAGCAGTTACTATTATTTTATCTAAAAGGCTTTAAGGATGAAGTTACAATTTTTTTTTCAATTTTATCTATGCGCTAAACGCAGACCCTGACCGTATTCGATTTGTCAATTTTTTAACAAAAACACAACCAACACAGTGGCATAGCCAGAAAAGAATTTTTCAGGCAACGTCGCGTCGGGGGTACCAGAGGTAACAAGGTAATACAAATGTTCAGCTTGAGAAATCATTTTTCGTACGTCTTGCCAGAAATCAGTATTATTCACCTCCATTATTTACCTATATAGGTTAATAATGCAAGTGAGTAAAATTAATAAATTAATAACTACAGCAAGATTTTTGTATTTGGCTTAGTAGTGGAGAAAATAAGATCGTCGCCGGCACAAAATTCCGCCACCCTGAAATTTTGGTCAAGTTTGATATTTTATAACTTTTTTATTTTTTATGCGATTTTCATGATTTTATTATCAGTTTGTAGATCCATTTATTGTGTTTTTCCTTAATTATTTTATAAAGTAACATTTTTCGATTAGGCTATATTATACAGGAGTAAATCAAACTGTTGTATTTTGTCGTAATTTCAAAATACCCTGTAGGAAAATTGAGGTGGATAATTTTATTTACATTATGTTCCTTGTAATCTTTGATGTATTCTAAACATTTCCTTTTTGATTCATTCCATTATCTCATTTCTGCTGCGAGCTGTAAACTTCTGAATTAAACTATGTTATTTTTAGAAAATGTAGGTATGTCATGGGTATTTCTACCGAAGCACGCACAAATCTTGTATTTGTTGAGCTCTAATCACCCACCGTTACATTGAGGAAATCCTCCAAGGAGTTGTTGTTCCATTTGCTCCTTTCATTGGGAACCAATTTACATTAATGCATGATAATGCTAGACCTCACCTTGCACATGTAGTGTAGTGAGCGAATATCTGGATGAAGTTGGACTTGGCTATCCCTCAAGAAAGGATAAGTAACCTTGTTCATTCGATGCCACGAAGGCTGCAAGCTGTCATTACTGTGAGAGGAGGAAATGCACGATATTAAAATTGTTTTTGTTAATTAACTTTATGATATACCTAGTGTTTGTTTTTCTTAATGAAAATAGGCTTCAAATCAGCGTTTCATTTAAAATGTTGCAGCTCGCAGCAGAAATGAGATAATGGAATGAATCAAGAAACGAAATGTTTAGAATACATCAAAGATTAAAGGATACAGTGTGTAAACAAAATTAGCCTCTTGAATTTTCCTACAGGGTATTTTGAAATTACGATAGAAAACAACAGTTTGATTTACTCCTGTATAATATAGCCTAATCGAAAAATGTTACTTTATAAAATAATTAAGGAAAGGCTCAATAAATGGATCTACAAACTAATAACAAAATCATGAAAATCGCATAAAAAATAAAAAAGTTATAAAATATCAAACTTGATCAAAATTTCAGGATGGCGGAATTTTGTGCAGGCGAGTGTATAGCACGGTTTAAAAAGCCCTCACGTTTTGATTTAGGTACAAAACCCGGTTGTCATTCCCCTTGCTACGCCATTGGTTGTTAAACAAAAATAAATCTATATACAGAGTGTTACAATAAAAGCTTCACATTGCTACTAAAGTATACATTGACAATTTTTAAGCAAAGGTTTAGTTAGTGATTATACATTTAAGCGCAAAATTACATTTAGGTACATAAATTTGCAGATATTTATGAAATGACATTTTAGGACTCACTTTCAGAAAGCCGAATTGATATTTATCGTGAATACTACGGGAATATGTCTAGATATAGCAATGTTTTTAAGCTTTTCTCGTAAAAACACCTATTTCCTATTTTTCTTGTCACATACAAAACAATTTAATTTCTAATATTTGTCTTAATTTATAAAAAAAAATAATCTATATAAACTGCTGGCCATTTGCTTTCGAGCAAGAAAAATTTCGCCTAAATTTAAAAGTTAATATTTTCGCAACCAGATATGACATCGATCTCCGGTTTTTAATTGTTGATAGATTTGTCCCTTAGGAAACAATTGCCAAAGTTGGATTGTCTTAACCTGTCAGAAAATTTTATATACAGGGTGTTAAAGAGGACGATGATTTTTGCTCCAATTTCAATAGCATGTAACTTTCACAATAATATTTTTAAATTTTATCACTGTACGTCAATTGAATCACTGGTTCATAGCAAAGAAAGTAATCTGTCAAATTTTTGATATTTGATATATTTTAAGAGATATTACCGATTTTTTTTAAAACTTTGCTTTTTTTCAATTTTGTCGTTGTATCTGTGCAAACTTTGCAAGTGATTATTATATCTTATGAAAAGCTTGTTTATGTTCAGTAACAACAATTGTACCTAAATGTTGTGATGTACAGTGGCGTACTTATAATCACTTATATGTCTATGCTTTATGAGTATCTCACAATTTTTTTGTATTGTGTACTCGTCCCTAGATTAGGCAAGTTTTTCCTTATTTTTTAGTTTTTCATATCGCGCTACAGGTATATTATACAGTGTCTACAAAATTTTAAAAAAGATAATTTTTTTATTTAATAAATTGTTTGAAAAAATTAATTTTTTTAAAATTTTGTAGACACTGTATAACATACCTGTAGCGCGATATGAAAAACTAAAAAATAAGGAAAAACTTGCCTAATCTAGGGACGAGTACTTTCCAATACAAAAAAATTGTGAGATACTCATAAAGCATAGACATATAAGTGATTATAAGTACGCCACTGCACATCACAACATTTAGGTACTATTGTTGTTACTGAACATAAACAAGCTTTTCATAAGGTATAATTGCAATATAATGCAAAGTTTGCACGATACAACGCACAGTGGGATCTAGCTTGAAAAAAGCAAAGTTTTTCAAAAAAATCGGTATCTCTTAAAATATAGCAGATATAAAAAAATTTACAAATTATTTTCTTTGCTATTAATATTATTGTGAAAGTTACATGCTATTGAAATTGGAGCAAAAATCATCGTCCTCTTTAACACCCTGTATATAAAATTTTCTGACAGTTTAAGATAATCCAACTTTGGCAATTGTTTCCTAAGGGACAAATCTATCAACCATTAAAAACCGGAGAGCGATGTCATATCTGGTTCAGAAAATATTAACTTTTAAATTTAGGCGAAATTTTTCTTGCTCGAAAGCAAATGGCCAGCAGTTTAGTACTAACATGTTAAAATTAAAATAGGTACATTTTTCAGATAGTTAAAAATACATCCATTGGCGCGGGTGATTCAAAGTCATAAAAAAAATGACTTCCCGCACCGAAAGAAATTAAATTTAGACAAAAAGTAATAATTTGTAACTTGTTCAGCTATTCGTAATACTTTTTACTCCTTAAGTTTATGCCAGTCCGCAATCTGCCGCCTGGGCGAATTACAGACCTCATTCCAATGGGTTACTGCAGATCCTGTGCATTTTGGTCCACCTAGCTCGAGTCTACCAATAACCTAAAGAAAAAAAGATACGTTAATTCTGTTCAGAATGAGGTTCTTCTCTCCTATTATACAGGGTGTTATGTAAATTACTTATTATATTTAAATGGGTGACTCCTAGGGTGTCCTAGAGAAAATCTACGTACTGTTTTTTTAATCGAATATCTAAATACTAAGGTAAAAACCCTTTTTACCCACATACTGTCGCGTATGTGGGGAATCCATCTGGATTCAGTTAGCAACAATGTGGGTCACTAGAGTATACTAACAGTGTTGCCAGATGACACCGGAGGTTTCGCCCTTGCTTGGATACCTGCCGCGTGCGACTATCGTTGCTTCAATATGTTTCGAGACTCGGGGGTGGAATATTGTGCTTGATGTATACGAATCTTAAAAGTTTTGTTAGTTGTAGCATGACCCGATTTTTTTTCTGTTGTGAAATAATTCATAATCAGAAATATTATGATGTGATTTCAAATTTGTGTGATATTACCTATTGTTAGTTCTATTGCAAAACATACTTTTTGTGTTTTTTTTTTTATGGAATTTAATTATAAAGCGGATTATAAGATCGAAGGTAAGAGAGTATGTACCTTAAAATTGTAGTTTTTTTCTAAAAAGTTTGAGAAAGAACTGATAACGCGGGTCAAAGACGTCTTGTGGACAAAAACTGAACACGTGCGTTTACAATTCTGTGTTGCCAATATATGACAACACCGCCTCAATAAACTATTGATTGCGAACGTCCTCAGTAGCGGCCACGTAAATTTTCAGATTTCATATAAAGTGTATATTTCGTACAATAATTCAAAGCGCCATTTGAGGTTATTTTTCTTCAATTTATTTTCATCTCAGGATTTACCTGTTTAAATATAATAAGTCATTTCCATAACACCCTGTACAACGTATCCAAGATAAGGAGGGACAGTACAGGGATCTCGGAAACCGTAAGAGATACGAAGTCGGTTAAATGGAAGTAAAGTTGAGCATTTACGTGCCTAATAATATGCCGTTTAGAAAGTTTTAAAATTCCGAGTAGTTCCGAAGATATCCGGAAAACCCGAAATTCTGAAAAATCGTTTTATTTTTTTCCTGGGTTTTTTTGAGATCGAATTCTAAAGTAAATTGCACTTTTACATTGCAACTTTTGCCACGAACAAACCCGCTCTATATAACAGCGTTAATTGTTTTGTAATCCGACGAGTCGTCTTCGAAGGGCCATTATCAGCTTTCTTTTTTTTTAAATACGGTCCTGTTTTTCTGATATTGGAATTTGAGAACATTTTTTCTTCCGAATGCAACGATGTATGACACAGTGTGGTTTAATTACGTTTCGCGGGTTCCTTGAACAACATCTGGAAAT
The DNA here is from genome assembly GCA_963991005.1 of Barypeithes pellucidus. Taxonomy (NCBI): domain Eukaryota; kingdom Metazoa; phylum Arthropoda; class Insecta; order Coleoptera; family Curculionidae; genus Barypeithes; species Barypeithes pellucidus. The sequence continues at coordinate 11,012,566 of OZ022565.1, read as the reverse complement.
TTTGGGATACGGTGCTGTATTTCTCCTAATTTTATAAATAATTTCTCATAAGTAAGCTCTAAAATTTTACTTATAACAAATAATTTAATAATAAACCACAAATAAGTGATCAAAATCCAGAAACATTATTTCAAACTTCTGTTGATTCGGGATTTAAAAGAAAAGTATTCGTTTAAAACAAAAAAATTAAGATGGTGACGCGTGATTTGTTTCACTTGACATTCCCATTGTGATCGTTTGAAAGCGTTTTAAGAGGTTTTCTATTTTCCAAAAATATGTTTAATTTTACAAATGCTGAAAAGTTTGATATTTTATCGCATGTTTTATTTTATCTCAAGAAAACTGTTATTTGGCAGTTAGAAGATGTTATTTGTGCTTAGAGAATAACGGAAATCATTTTGAACACCTGATTATGTAGTTCCTTACTTTTTTCGTTGTTCATTTTATTACTGTTTCGGTATAATTTCTGATCACTTATTGTTGTTTATTATTGAATTACTTGTTATTTATTGAACTAGCCCAACATAAGTAAAAAATTGAGAGCTTACTTATGAGATATTATTTATAAAATTAGGAGAAATACAGGACCGTATCCCAAAATTTCCTGATGTTGTTCAAAAAACCCGGATATCTCCGGAATTACTCGGAATTCTACTTTCTAGACGGCATATTATTAGGCACGTAAATGCGCAACTTTACCTCCATTTAACCGACTTCTTATCTCTTACGGTTTCCGAGATCCCTGTACTGGCCCTCCTTATCTTGGATACGTTGTATACGTATACGTCTCTCACCTCATTTTTGGTCACTCGATCCCAGTCGAGAAGAAGGAACTCCAGACTGATGCCGTCTAAAGTTTGCCCGTTTGCGGGGATATCGAACACGAAGCTCTCGTTGAAGACGGGCATCAATGTTCTCTTCTTAACGTGCGTTTTCTTCTTGGCAATGCGTTGTCCGTTGTAGAGAAGATAGATCTTCACATAAGGATCGGCTAAACCTAAATGGTGTTAAGATTTGGGTACTTTACATGATAAGTGACATTAAGGACGTATATGTAATGTAATTTTAGGTAAAATCGTACATTTTACAGCATGATTTCATTTAATAAATATCCCTAACTATAGCTAATTTCAATGTAATCACTATTTATGTTTATAATGTTTTACATACCGGTGACATCCATCTTGGGTAGATTCCTGGCCTTTAGCACTACCACTGTCAAGCGGTTTGCTGCGGGTTGCCAGCAGAGAGACACCAACAGTTCGCCCCGTCCTTGCGATCGAATCTATAACGGAAAAGATAATTTGAATCCAATCTATATATTTTATATTTTGCCTTGAACCCTCGCATGATATAACCGCGCCAGCCGTATGGTTGTAGGTACGGGTATAAATGGTATAGTATTTGCAGAATTATACCGTTGATCTTTTGACTGCAATAAAACCTCATTATCCCTTCGACCATAAAATAAATAATTAAATCCCAAATTTTAAAACCTTTTCGAGCAGAGCCGGACCAGGTATACAAATTCAATTTATACCTATGCCTGATGCATATACACAGTGATTTTTAATAATTTTAATCTTTAGTGGTTTTCCGGCGAGTAATTTTTAGTTAGGCTTATTAGTGGTAGAATGTGGCGTCCTTGGAATTGTGCTGATAGGGGGGCATCTTCAAGTGTCATTTTTAAAAGAAAGCATTTATCTACCGATGCCAAACTAATAATTAAAAATGTGTATCAATCGTTGTCGAGTAAAAATTTTAATTCGATGGATGCTTTAGCAGAGACGTCCACTTTGACAAAAACTACTTTATCTTCGGTAAGAGACATAGTACTTAAACCTGTTAATCCTAGAAAAAATCGGAGTGATTCTGGCACATTTAGAAGCATTATTAAGAAGAAATATTTACCAAATGGATGAGGCACAAACTGTACCCACTTTGATTTCCCTCAAAGAGCGGCTGATTAAAGACGAAACAAATAACTCTAAGCCTTAGGAAAATATTAAAGTAAAATGGGTTGCTAAATACCGAAGCATTGATAAAAGACAAACATTAATGGAATCTCAACGTTTACGGGAATGGAGACTTGAATATTTAACAGCTGTTAAACAATTTAGAGAAGAAAATCGTCCAATTATTTACCTTGACGAAACATGGTTCGATACCCATGACACTCCAAGAAAAGGTTGGGATGATTCTTCCAAAAAATGTCAAACCAAGGCACCATCAAATAAAGGCAAAAGAATCACAATATTACATGGTGGTTCAGAGAACGGGTTTGTTCCAAATTGTCTGTTGCTTTCAGCTAAAAACATAGCAGATTCTTCTTTAGATTACCATCAAGATACCGACGCACAACTTGTTGAAGATTGGTTTAAACATAAACTCCTTAAAAATATACCTGAAAATAGCGTCATTGTAATGGACAATGCTAGTTATCATAGTCGGCACGCAAAAATCATTCCCAATTCTAATAATACAAAAGTAGAAATTCAAAATTTTATGATTGAAAATGATTTATATTTTGAAGAAACTTACAAAAAACGAGAGCTGCTAGAAGTATTAAAAGCTTTTAAAATAAATAAGGAATACGAGTGTAACAAACTTGCAGCAGAAAATGGACATACAGTGTTGCGTCTTCCTCCGTACTATTGTATATTCAATCCTATTCAGCTAATATGGCACCAATTAAAATCCAATATTAGGAGAAATAATATTTCTCCTACATTAAATGCATCTGTAGTAGAATTAATTACAAACGAAGTAAGAAAAATTTCTGCAGACAGCTGGAAAAACTGTGTACAGCATGTACTTAAGGTGGAAAATTCTTACAATTGTATGATTACAAATAATGTTCAACCCTTAATTATAAGTTTAGGCTTAGATGAAGATAGTGATAGTGATACATGAATAAATTATCAATAGTTTCTTTACATTTATTATAGGTACCTAAAACTAAAAATACCTATCTATTTATTTTAAATTATAAAAATAAATCATGTGGTGTGGTATACATTTTCAAGCCGCCCCTGATCCCATTTATTGAGCTTTGAACAGGGTGAGGCGTATACAATAGGGTTTAATCAGGTAGTTTATTTATGGCAGTAAGAGTCAACGGTATAATTCTGCAACAACTATACAGCAATATTTATTATTTTTCTCTAAGTGAACTAGTATTACAAACCTTAAGACTTCTCGGCTGTATTTCCCTGCACAGCGCCATCTGCTGGGTCTCGATCTGTGCAATATCTACGTTACTCAAAGCGCAGAATACTTCTCCGATGATGTCGTCGCGGCTGTAACGGTCGAAACTCAGGATAACGAAGTGTAAGGTTATGGTGGGCAGTTGATTGAAACTTATTCCGTAAAAAGTGAAATCTTCGTCGTAGACGGGATTGCGGGTTTTGCGGAGCACACGAGTTTTGACCTTTAAAAAACGAAAAAAATAATGACTACTAAGAAGACTAAATAATCAAAACACGATATTAAATCGGTCCTAATATTTACCTTATGTTGCTTGTCAGGTAACAGTTGCAACTTGACATAGGGGTCGCTTGAGCCAGTGTTAGGGTCCTTAGCTGGTAGGTCCTTACACCTTACTACAGATACAATAAGGGCATTCTTGTCGTGTTTATATCTAGAAAGAGAATTTAATGAACATCAGAATTGGAACGAATTACCATCAATAATGAGATAATTCACAGAAGTGGGAGCTTGGACAAGCATCAAGACTATCCTGAACCAATCGCGATTTTAACGCCAAAGGAGAATTTTTCTGCCTCATCTTTTTACATTAAAAGCGATTTCCTGTCACGAAATGGATGTGAAAATGTATTTATCGAATTTTCCCGCTTAAGATTCCGGAGATTAGCATCGAGACACGTTTTCGAATTCTGGGAATTTTCGCACTGTTGAAACGTTGGGAATTTTTTCGCAGAACACCACTAGGACTACTGACCATAAAATGTCCCAAATTTACATATTTTCAGGCAGCGCCGAAGTCTCTAATTATTGTAGCACTTTTAGTGTCTCTTTAAATACAAATAAATCAATATGAATGAAGTATCACGCCTCAACAAAGACGTGGAAGAAATTTCGGCTTGGGGTGACGGTCACCAAGTCGAATTTAAAGCTGAAAAACCCAGGCAGCAGTTTTCTCTAAAGAGACAGAACCGGATATAGTCATGGACGGACACGCAATCCCACTGACTTCATCTATTAATTTGCTGGGTGTCAATCTGGGAAGAAATATGTCTTGGCATAACCACGTTGTGGCAATCGCCAAGATAGCTTCTCAGAAACTTGGTGTACTCTTCCGAGCGAGAAAGTTGTACACACCTCTACAACTTTTGACACTACACAAAGCCCAGATTCGACCATCACTATTATACTGCTCTCATGTCTGGAGCTCTGCACCCAAACATACTCTTCGGCTATTGGATTCCATCGAAAGGAGGGCCATTCGTCTGATTGGAGACCACGAGCTGACGAAGAACCTCGACAGCCTAGAACATCGAAGACAGGTTGGGGATTTGACCCCCTTTAACAGATATTTTCTTGGAAAGTGCTCGGCAGACCTTGCCCTCTTAATTCCGCCAAGAGCGGCGAATAGCAGAAATACACGACGAACCATTGCCGCCCATCCATATGTGGTTAAGCTTAGTACTCCTCGAACTTCATTATTTAAGACTTCTTTCATCTGGAGGACTTCATCTTTCCTGAGGTCGTTTTTCCCAACGAATATAACCTCCAACGATTCAAAACCAACACGCACCACTCCCAGAGTGCCCTAAAGCATTTTTCCTATAGTGCTTGTGTTTGATCATAAAAAAATATGTAGCTACCCTTCACCCATTTATTGCGGTTTGAAGACGTTGGGACCTACACAATGGGCGTTAAATAGACAATTGATTCATTGCAGTAAAGGTCAACGCTATAATGTAAGTTTTACTCCAACTAACCTCAGCTTAAATACGAGTTGCCCCAAATAGGCGGCATTTTGTTGTAAATTCTTTTCGTTTGTTTCCTGTTCTTCCTTCGTAGGAGAATGACGTTCGTTTTCTGCGGTACAAGTGTCCTTAGAACCCTAAAATATCAAAAATTCGTCGTGTTTACAGAAATCCGCCGTTTGGATATTTCGTCATTTATGATCGTATACAGGGTGTTATGGAAATGACGTATTATATTTAAACCGGCAAATCCCGAGATGAAAATAAATTGAAGAAAAATAACCATAAATGGCGCTTTTATTATTATGAATTATTTCACAACAGAAAAAAAATCGAGTACTGCTACAACTAACAAAACGTTTAAAATTCGTATACGTCAGGCACGTGGAACCCTTGACAGCGTCAGTCCAACCCTAAGTCTCGAAACATACTAAAGGAACGATAGTGGCGCGCGGCCGGTATACAAGCAAGGGCGAGACACGCGGTGTGATCTGACAACACGGTTAGTATACTCTAGTGACCCACATTGTTGCTAAGTGAATCCAGATGGAACGGCTGGACAGTATGCGGATAAAAATGGTTTTTACCTTAGTATTTAGATATTCGATTTAAAAAAAAAGTATGTAGACTTTCTCTAGGGCACCCAAGGAGTCACCCATTTAAATATAATACGTCATTTCCATAACACCCTGTATAATTATTTTAATTTGCTGACTTTTTTATCACTGATTTAATCGCAAATAAAAGAAAACTTATGTACTATTTTTTTAATACTTATTAAGTATAACACTTGTTTATAGCGATCTCTCGCAAAACTCAATTTTATCAGGTTTGTAACATTTATTTGAGTTTCACTAAAAAAGACAATGGAGAAGAGAATTCGCGATAATTGAGTTCTCGAACTTTATACCTCTAAAGAAAAAAGAAAAAAGAACAAAAAGGTCTGAAATTTGATTAGTTTTGACGATCGAAGTTCGAGGGGATGTAAATATAATATTAACGATGTTCATAATTGCTTTAGCAGGGATTTTTAGTATTACGGGGTGTGGAGAATTTATTTTCCTACGATCACCTACGAGAATTAAAAATTGTTATGTTTTTTTATGATAAATATAAGAAAATAAGTAACAAAGAATTCTTAAGCAACCAATTAAACATGATAACTGCTGCTTGGGTAAAGTAGAAATGGGATAAGTAGGGGAGACCGAGGAGGCTACTTGTCGCAGTACGCGCCAATGGCCCACGACAAGCGGTTGCGTGATTACGACGTCTGCATGAAAAAACAACCGAAAAGTAATTTTTTTATAAAATTTTTGATTGTATTTATATCATGATATGTTACATTCACGTGGTTATGCTATTTTTTCTTATATTGTGTGGGTTTGGAGTTTCAAAACGTGGCATTGTCTTGCTGTGTTTGCATCTTGTTTCGAAATTACGAGTTATTATTCTGACCAGATCGCGATTTTTGGCACCTAGGAGAGTTGTCACACGCTGACACAACTCTCCTATTAAAGGTTATTTTCTTGTTAGCTTAATTTACACGCTTTTTTCAATGTTGTTTTCTGTTTATTTCTGTTTTTTGTTCGTTACGTCAATTCTTACAACCTAAGTTTGATATAATGATGCCATAATTACTTAATATGATGAAGATTTAATATTGTTATGTTAATGATTTATGTTATTGTAGTTCCTACAATTATGCCAAATGATAATTAAAGTAATTTTATGCAAGCGAACGTGTGTTTTGTTTATAAGTCATATAAAACTAATTTTGTATATTAAATATAGTCTAGATACACAGCTGTCACAATTTACCTTGGTACCTGTCACAATTTACCTCGGTGTTAGGAGAGTTGTGACAAAGGGAGTAGTTTCAGTTTTCGTGGATTTTCTCAGAAACCTTATAACTTTTTTTGATTTTGATTACTGGCTTTAAAAGAGTAAGGATTGAGCTACATTGTGGCATACAATTCATAATTGTGGTATGTTTCTTTATTGAGATATGTTCTTTTAAGTAAAAATTATCACAACCCTCCCCGGTATCCCCTACCGATTTATTCTCAATTTTTACAATTATCCACGATAAAATATCCATAGGTGATAAGTAATCGTGATTTATGTAATTATATTTGTTTTAATAATAAGTTGAATATTGTTTTAAACAATTCCCATGTAACACATTCATAATTAACAAGTTAATGTAATTTTCTACCACTTTCAACGCTCGTTATGTACTATACAATTACCTGATGTTCAGGTTTGGAATCGTGATGCTGGCCGCTGGACACTCCACTTTCCAAAGGACCAACGATGCCAGTGGGACTGGGCGTGTGTGGTACGGACATCTGAAAGCAATTGTAAGGTTCTCCTTAAACGTGTATTTATATGATGAGTAGGTGAAGTGGAGGAGGTATTTTGAGGTATGTCTGGCTTATAGACGCCCGCGTGCGTGTAAAGGATAATAGTGTTTGTGTGTTGTGAGTTATTAAATTAATTTCTGTAATTCCATTGTCTGCATACGCGAGTACAACTCGCGCGTTACCATCGATAGGCGTGTTTATTAGGAATTATACATAATTAATTTGGAAAATGGCTCGCGTGAGTTAACGCAATAGTCAGATTAAATACAATACAAAATGCATGCGTGTTGTGAATTAATTATAAATCTTCATGGTCGGATTCCCTTTATTATAAAACGTACCTCTCCTTAACGGCCTTGTTCCCCTTCATCCTCGAACTCTCAGTACACTTGTTCACCTGTGTTTACTTTTCTAGTGAATTTCTTTTTGCATTAGAATATATTCATACCAGATGTCGCTACAAGATATCCACTACTTGTAATTTATAATTTAGTAATGAATATGCAGTTTCACCGTTAGTGGTTATGGTTAAAGATGTAAATCAAACTTTTACACTCAAGGGCGGATCCAGAACTTCGGTTGGGGGGGAGGGGGGTCAAATTTCGTTTGGGGGGGAGGGGGGTCAAATTTCGTTTGGGGGCGGGGGGGAATGCATGGAAAAATTACGAGAAGTATTACCCTGCCGCGTTAGTCAAACCGGTTTATATGGTATTTTTCGTGTTAAATTGATGGTTGGGTGGGGGGGGGGGATGTCATGACTCCCATGACCCCCCCCCCCTGGATCCGCGCTTGTTTACACTGCCTTCTTACTTATATTTCAAATATGAAGGACTACATCCTTGTGGAACGACCTTCCCGAGGTCATTTTTCCCAACGAATATAACCTCCCAACGATTCAAAACAACGTGAATCGCTTTTTGCGCACACGCACCACTCCCAGAGTGCCCTAAAGGATTTTTCCTATAGTGCTTGTGTTTGATCATAAAAAAAAAATGAACAATTTTAAAATTTTTGTCACAGATCTTCGTGAAACTTGTTGATACCCCCATCGACATGTCACACAATCTAAATATCAATAAATTAACAAAAAAACTTTATTATTAACGGCTGAAACTTCACAGGAAGAAATATTGATCACCTGATGACTCTCGTCTCTTTCTAACCTGCCAAAAAGCGGCATATTTTTGAATTAAATTGATGCAACATAGATGGCTCTGATTGCTAATTTGGGATTGTTTGGGTTCCTCATCTTAAACAATACACTTACCCCAGGCGGCGTCTTAGATATTCCGGTAGGACTTGGACTCTTCTTCAGATAATGCGTTCCGGTTCCGGCTCCGGCTGGCGACTTGACGGCGGTGGGTCGTCGGTGGGAGTGGAACGCCAGCGGTTGATCGGGTCCGTGCCGTTTGGCGCGCAGTCTTCGCCGTCGTTGGTAGCAGTAGTACGTCGCGCCCAGTACCAGGGCCGCGAAGAGGAATCCTCCAACGCAGAGGCCGATGATCGTGGGGTAGTTAACTGAAAAGAAAAGAAAAGTTCCAATACATGCTCCTTATTAAGGTATTTTTCCCGATAACAATGGTAAATCCTCGACTATAACAATAGATGGCAATGAAAACAGGGTGGACCTACTTAAAATAATGTTTTCGTGTAAACACAATACGTTATAAGTGATGCTGTTCACATTGTTGTTGATTACCCGATGGGTTTCGAATCTTTCACGGAAAAGGGACTATAGTAAAATTATTATAGTAACGATTTTATTATACAATTTCCTATAAAATATAGTATTAATTACATATTTAATAAGTAACCAGTACGGAAATAATATTGTCAATTTTGTAATTTTATAAAATATTTTAGTAAATTTTATAGAAACTATACTCGCCTGCACAAAATTCCGCCACCCTGAAATTTTGGTCAAGTTTGATATTTTATAACTTTTTTATTTTGGTAGTTGGCAGTTGGTAGATCAATTTATTGTGCTTTTCCTTAATTATTTTATAAAGTAACATTTTTCGATTAGGCTATATTATACAGGAGTAAATCAAACATGTTGTTTTTTGTCGTAATTTCAAAACACCCTGTAGGTAAATTGAGGTGGATAATTTTATTTACATTCTGTTCCTTGTAATCTTTGATGTATTCTAAACATTTCGATTTTTGATTCATTTCATTATCTCATTTCTGCTGCGAGCTGCTAAATTTGAAATGAAACGATGTTATTTTTAGAAAATGTAGGTATGTCATGGGTATTTCTATGAAGCACGCACCAATCTTGTATTTGTTGAGCTCTAATCACCCACCGTTACATTGAGGAAATCCTCCAAGAAGTTGTTGTTCCATTTGCTCCTTTCATTGGGAAACAATTTACATTAATGCATGATAATGCTAGACCTCACGTTGCACATGCAGTGAGAGAATATCTGGATGAAGTTGGACTTCCAAGATTGGAATGGCCCGCATGTAGCCCGGATCTCAACCCAATCGAACATCTTTGGTATCAACTTAAAAGGGCCGTCCTGCATAACCATGAACCTTGCAAGACTTACGACTGGCGCTGGCCGAAGAATATCATGTTATCCCTCAAGAAAGGATAAGTAACCTTATTCGTTCGATATCACGACGACTGCAAGCTGTCATTGCTGCGAGAGGAGGAAATACACGATATTAAAATTGTTTTGGTTAATTAACCTTATGATATACCTAGTGTTTGTTTTCCTTAATAAAAAATAGGCTTGAAATCAGCGTTTCATTTAAAATTTTGCAGCTCGAGGCAGAAATGAGATAATTGAATGAATCAAAAATCGAAATGTTTAGAATACATCAAAGATTACAAGGAACATAATGTAAATAAAATTACTCACCTCAATTTTCCTACAGGGTATTTTGAAATTACGACAAAAAACAACAGTTTGATTTACTCCTGTATAATATAGCCTAATCGAAAAATGTTATTTTATAAAATAATTAAGGAAAAACACAATAAATGGATCTACAAACTGATAACAAAATCATGAAAATCGCATGAAAAATAAAAAAGTTATAAAATATCAAACTGGACCAAAATATCAGGGTGGCGGAATTTTGTGCCGCCGAGTGTATATAAATGGTTTACTAAATATTTTCGTAATTTTTATGAAACATTTAGGTTAAATTTTGCTATAATTTAATGGCAGTTCTTAATAAAAGTTATTCCAGTCACATATAAGAGCTATAAATTGGGGATTTGACTCTCTTTTACAGATATTTTCATGGAAAGTGCTCGGCTGACCTTGCCCTCTTAATTCCGCCCAGAGCGACGAATAGCATAAATACACGACGAACCACTGCAGCACATTCATATGTGGTTAAGCTTAGTACTCCTCAAACTTCATTATTTAAGAATGCTTTCATCTGGAGGACTTTATCCTTGTGGAACGACCTTCCCGAGGTCGTTTTTCCCAACGAATATAACCTCCAACGATTCAAAACCAACGTGAATCGCTTTTTGCGCACACGCACCACTCCCAGCGTGCCCTAAAGGATTTTTCCTATTGTGCTTGTGTTATAAAAAAAAAACTCTTTTCGTAGTCAATTTAACTTAAATTTTTCTTTCCGTGTAACTTATTAGTTTTTTCTCCGTCTTTTATTTGAGGCTGTAAATAATCAAATTAGAACAAAATTGGTCGTAATCGAGGATGCCAGGGAATAATATATCTGCTCGCTTCGCGTAAATCGAATTGATTACATTGGGAAATTCTTAATTTTATCCGAAATTACGAGTTGCGTTCTAAAACGTGTCCAAGATAAGAAGGGCCAGTACAGGGATCACTTATGGAATTACTCTATAAAAGTGTCGAACACCCTGTGGGTGATACCATTGATTCTACCCGAAAAGTCCCCTAATATGAGTAGTATTATTTTCTATATTATGTATCAAGTTCAGGTAACAAACATTAATGTTGTATTGTAATCATGTCATTACGAAATGCCATAATTTAATAAATACTTTATCAATCAATAATGATGTCATTATTATTATATTATGTGGTGGTGGTGGCTCAGAAATTAAAGGAGGAGATTATGTTGAAATCGTATCGAGGCGGTTTTGGATTGATTTATGTTATTACGGAGACCTCTTTTCTCCCGGCTTCTCGTATTCAGGTATGCGAAAGATATATTATTATTCACATTTCATTATTAAATTTTGGCTTCATAATAAAAACAAGCGTTTATCGATAAAGTTAAATGAAAGCTGTACCTATATTTATTAAGTTACCGTAAGTTTCCACTCTGAATACTCCGGGATCGATATTGGGCCTCTATCCAGTCGAAGTGGAGTCAAATAGCGTGGAAAATGTGTAAACATATATTGCACGGAACGGGGGTAAACAACACCTCCCCCCTAAAGCCTTAACGCAATAAAGCCGCGTGGAAATGGAAAAAATGGAAAAATAGAATTTGGTAAGGCTTATGTGGGTTTATTGTGGGGTTATAAAGAAGGGTAATAACAGGGAGGGCATGTTCTTTTCGTCGAAGAGGTAATCGTGTAGTAAAGCCCATGGGGAAGTGATAAAAATGTAGTACTTTTTTTCATGAATGGGAAATTCGTGCGCATGAGCCGAAGGCGAGTGCCGCACTCCCGTATGGGTCTTGTTCACTGTTATAGTTTTTGCAGAATTATATCGTTGGTCTTTTGACTGCAATAAATCCTCATTATCCATTCGACCATAAAATAAATAAGGAAATCCCAAATTTTAAAACCTTTTCGAGCAGAGCCGGACCAGGTATACAAATTCAATTTATACCTATGCCTGATGCATATATAAATACAAAGTGATTTTTAATAATTTTCATCTTTAGTGGTTTTCCGGCGCGTAATTTTTAGTTAGGCTTATTAGTGGTAGAATGTGGCGTCCTTGGAATTGTGCTGATAGGGGGGCATCTTCAAGTGTCATTTTTAAAAGAAGGCATTTATCTACCGATGCCAAACTAATAATTAAAAATGTGTATCGATCGTTGTTGAGTAGAAATTTTAATTCGATGGATGCTTTAGCAGAGACGTCTACTTTGACAAAAACTCCTTTATCTTCGGTAAGAGACATAGTACTTAATATTGTTAATCCTAGAAAAAATCGGAGTGATTCTGGCACATTTAGAAGCATTGACGAAAATGACATGGATTTATTAAGAAGAAAGATTTACCAAATGTATGAGGCACAAACTGTACCCACTTTGATTTCCCTCAAAGACCGGCTGATTAAAGACGAAACAAATATCTCTTGTAGCCTTTCAAGCCTTAGGAAAATATTGCGTAAAATGGGTTTTAAATACCGATGCATTGATAAAAGACAAACATTAATGGAATCTCAACGTTTACGGGAATGGAGACTTAAATATTTAACAACTGTTAAACAATTTAGAGAAGAAAATCGTCCAATTATTTACCTTGACGAAACATGGTTCGATACCCATGACACTCCAAGAAAAGGTTGGGATGATTCTTCCAAAAAATGTCAAACCAAGGCACCATCAAATAAAGGCAAAAGAATCACAATATTACATGCTGGTTCAGAGAACGGGTTTGTTCCAAATTGTCTGTTGCTTTTAGCTAAAAACATAGCAGATTCTTCTTTAGATTACCATCAAGATACCGACGCACAACTTTTTGAAGATTGGTTTAAACATAAACTCCTTAAAAATTGTTATCCTAATAGTTATACTTTTAAATTATATTATTTTCAATTATCATTAATTATGGTTATCATTATTTTACATTTATTATAGGTACCTAAAACTAAAAATACCTATCTATTTATTTTAAATTATAAAAATAAATCATGTGGTGTGGTATACATTTTCAAGCCGTCTCTGATCCCATTTATTGAGCTTTGAAGAGGTTGAGGCGTATACAATAGGGTTTATTCAGGTAGTTTATTTATGGCAGTAAGAGTCAACGGTATAATTCTGCACCAACTATACTTGATTATTCAGAATTGGTGTTGATTTTAGCTTGAAATATCATGACCATAAAGTCGAAGATTTTAAAATATTTAACCTTCCTTTAAAATACGTTAACAATACAATACCTGTGCGCTGGATCTCTTCGGTCGCGATTGGTTCAATGCAATTTAATAAACGTATCATATTCCTTTTCAGGCAATAAATTTTGTGTTGCTTCATTGGCTTTATTAATTATGTTGTTTGCATTGAAATGAATTCTCTTCTTCAGAATTCGCATTATTTCTTTGCGTTTTTGATGTTTTCAAATATTATTGACATATGTAAGGTAACAATAGTAATTCGGCGCCCAGGCAACGAACCACGCGGATGCTGTTTTCAAGGCAACTTAACATTATAAGCATTCAGAGAGAAGTGAAAAAGTGACACATTGCGGCACTTTCTTCCCAATTTTATGCATTTGCGTAAAAAAAATGTAGTTTTTATAAGGATCGTAGAAAAAAACTTATTATAAAATATTTACTGCTTAAAACAAGTACTTAGCGTAATTAGATTAGGAATTATTTGTTTTAAGTACCTAATATTATTAAAATAAATGCCATCTGGCTTAATGCAAGGTATTTATGATTTCTTGTTTCGAGTATAATTTTAGGCTCCCATTGAAACTAGAAATATTTACATCGACTACAACGAATACTTATTTCAAAAACATGCCTGCTCTCTTAGAAAATATCCTCAATCCTGTTTTAAAATTATTAAATTAAATTGTGTCGGTTTGGGAAACGGTCGAATACTTGCAAGAAAATCTATGTAGGTACATAGTTGAAACATGAACGTTCTTTTTTCTGTGTAGTTCTGTGTTTTTCTTCGTCTTAACAGAAATATATCGAATATTTTATGGAATAATAATTAAGGAACAATTCATAAACTTACCCCCATCCACAGGCTCGATAATAGGCCCCTGCTCAGCCATTTTTCTTTATTCGATTAGCCACAGACGCAATATTGATGGATCACCTAAAAAGTTTATATTTCCTTCGGTTAAAAAAATATGTATCGGAGACAGTCACCAATTGATCCAAAACAAACAATTTGCAACGACCGGAGACACCCGTCAGAAAACTGGCCGAAAATTTTTCCTGCGCTCGACGTTAGTCATAGGGCAACTTTTCTCGTATAAGGGTGAATCAATAATAGTTCCGGCTTGCGCGCAGGGGTGGATAGTGACGTCACATGGCGCGTGGGGTGCTTAATTCCATACTTTTTTTTGGATAGTACAGACCCTCGATTGAAATATCCGAAATTTTTTATCATAGCATCTAATAGTTATTTATGTATCAAGGGTACTAAGTAGATGATTATGCCCTGAGGGCGTAAGTCGCCCGAGGGTATATATCTATTAGTACCCGTGGTGCATACAAACTTTTATGTCATACCAGTTCGTTTTAAATATTAAATATTTGTTTTTTAATTTAATTTGATTTACCAATTTTTAATTTTTACCTGCCACATTACCTTGACATTATTATAGCCTGCGTTTTTGTTGCTAGGGAGATAAGTATTCAAATGTTTAATGTGTCAAAGTCAAAAATCAAAAATGGAACAAGGTTTTGAAATTCCCGACGAAATTGAAAAAAAGGCTGAAAAGGCGACACAAAACCTGTTACCGAGAAAATCCAGGGACTCGTACGGACAAAGAATATGACCAATTTTCGATGATAAAGAATACTTTAATGGTAAATAAGAATAATAATATATGTAATTTTCACAAATTATGCGAGTATTTAAAGCAAAGGTCAAAAAGGTACCAACCAAAAAAATCCAGTGTGTTATCTAGAGAAAATGTCCTAAAATTTATTCATGAGGCACCAAATGAATCGTTTTTAATGAACAAGGTCGCATCATTATTTGGTGTATTTGGTGGATGTCGGCGGGAAGAACTTGTAAATATGTTAATCACACATGTAGAAGATAGAAAATCAGTCTTTGTTGTAACGGTGCCAGAACCGAAAACTAACAAAAAACGAGTTTTCACCATTATTGGTGAAGACGAAATGAATAGTTTGAAACTTATAAGAGATCAAATGTCTTTGCGGTCACATGGCTGCTCAGAAAAAATACTTATTTTAAGCTACAGACAAGCCCGCTGTAGTGTACAACCTGTTGAAATAAACACATTTGGGAAAATTCCCTGTATTATTGCAAAATATTTGGGTTTGAACAACCCCGAAAAGTACCTGGTCATTGTTTACGTCGAACGTCGGCAACTCTTTTAGCAGAAGCTGGAGCAAGTTGACTACGCTGAAGCGCCATGGTGGATGGAGGAGTACCACAGTTGCTGAAGGATATTTAAAATGGGGTTTCAAGGATGTTGGCAGGCGTACCATCTGGATCTCGCATTTTCTTACAGAAACTAGAGACCCAGACAATGAATCATGAGTCAACCTTTGCTGCAGGAAATTTAGCTATCAGCAGAACCTTCCAGAATTGCCAGTTCTATGTAAATACAACCAAATAATATATAAACGTAAATTTATATATTGTTAATAAAGAATAAGTTAATCGAAAATTGTTTTTGCGTCTTAATGCCACCGCCGGCCATAATGTGTACTTTATGCCCGCACGGGCATAAAGTAGTCCATTATTTAGATGATATCTAAGGTATAAAAACACAATAATGCACTGGTATGACATAAAAAATATTATGGCATCAATATCCTCCTGCAAAGCTCCTGTCTGAATAAAAAGAAATCACATTGATATAGCGCCACTATCTTCTCACCAACGTACAGAATTTTATTATCTTCTATACCAGAATACGTCCAACTTAATATCTTATTACTTACCACTAGGTAACGATACACACATACAGAAAATACTAAATTTAATTTTTACTATATTTTTATTCACTTAAAGAAATATGAAAAACAAAGCGAAACAGCTCATTTATTTATTAATTATACATAATAAAGTTGGTGTTCTCTCTATATACTGACAGCTGCATCTTTGAAAACCTACACATCTTGACAACATTGCGCTGGATCGGTATGTAAAATCTAAAGAAATCTACAAAATCCGGCAACGTCGCAATAAGATCAAACGTTTACATTTTCCAAAACAAATTTATTATACAGGGTCTTAAAAGTATACATGATGGTGCATTAGAACAAATTAATAGTAAGTACATCAAAAATACAGTAATATACACAATTTTTAAGTTAAAAATTAACCAAAATGGCGGACAGCTGGTAAAGTTTTTAATAACCGGCCAACTCGGCGAAAGTGGAGTCCATCTCGTCGGCAAGAGACTTGTATCTGTCTTTGTTGATGCCCAATTCGTCTAGAAAGGATAGAAAATATAAATATATCATCGGCGAAGATAATGTCAGCTGTATGAAGCTAGGTTCAGCTATACCAGAAGATTAGAGCTGGATTTATTGGAATTTCCAGTAGTGTGAACCATTCAGTGAGCAGCGTTGTCAGTTTAAATGGTATTAATCCTCTGGACTGATACTATGCACGATAATAATCGTACAGAAGATGTTATTTTTTTTTGTACATCACACCAATGAAGACTTCAACATAACAATGGCCGAAATATAAGCAGCCTTAACAGAATCTAATACAGACCAAAAATAGAACCAAGCATAACAAATTACCTTCGAGCCTGTCGACTTCCTTCTGCAATTTCTTGACAGTCTTTTCGGCGAATTCAGCACGAGCTTCCGCTTCCTTTAGTTTGACAGTCAATGATTTCAATTGTTTCTTGAATTCTTCCACTCTCTGGTTGGCCTTCTCCTCGGATACTTCCAAAGATTTCAAAGAGTTTCCGACGACTTTGAGTTCTTCTTCGAGTTCCATGATCTTGGCATCACCACCTTTTTTTAAACAGAGGACGTTAGTACCGGATGATTTACATTCCCTTTATCTATATTTTTAAACAAACAGTTATTAATATAAAGTAGATGATAAACGAACCTTTAACACGATCCTCAGCTACTTCAAGTTCGTCTTCAACGAAGGCCAGCTTGCGGGATACTTCATCGGACTTGTTGTCGGCGTCTTCAGCCAAGAGACGGGCTTCTTTCAACTGGTTGGTCAGTTGGTCCATACGTTCTTCGTCTTGTTGGGAACGGTTTTCCAATACTTTGCACATACTGAAAGCGAACATAAACTATTATGATGGGGACTGCACGGCTCGGGAATCGTTATCCAATGAAATTTAGCACACGGACGTTCTAGGTGCTCGTAGTGATACTTACCGCGAGCTTTCGTCAGCGGCCTGAGAAGCTTCAGCCAATTTGGTGGTAGCGGTACCCAAACGTTCCTCAGAGCGCTCAAGGTCCTCTTCAATAAGCTGGAGTTTCCTGTTCTGGGCAGCTACATCGGATTCAGCCTAAAACCACATCATTTTGACATTAATGTGACATTATTTTGACGCTCGCATAGATAACGAACATTTACATAAGTTTATAAAGCAACGAGCGGAATACGCTAATAGTTAATGTTGGTTTCGTTGTGCCAGGTGAGCTGATAGTCACGACTCAGCCTAGCTGATTTTGCTGATCTTTGAGCGCTAGATGAGCTAAATTACTTACAGCGACTAGATTCTTTTCTTTTTCTTCCAAGTCCTTGTTAGCTTGTTCCAGGTTGTTCTTAGTGGTGGTGAAGTCTACTTCTACTTGGGTCAGTTTCTTCTGGAGTTCGTAGAGCTAGAAAGAGAGAGTTTGTGGATTACATGATGTAGAAACCGATGTTACAAGTACTAGTATCACTTGTAACAGTACAAGCAACCAAGATGTAGAATATAGATAGATAGAAAATAATAAAGATGAAATGTTGATAGCTTGTGATGACTTTTAGGTTGACACGAATTAGAAGTACCCAAGTGGGTATACAGAAATTAATAAAAATGAGAAGATAATCATTGTGGGTATATTTTACCTCTTCGTTGAGTTTTTCAACGCGGGAATTGGCATCCTTGGCCTGTCCCTCCATGGCGTCGGCTTTGTCGGCCGCATTGTCCTTCTCAAGCTTCATCGCCTGCATCTTCTTCTTGATCGCGTCCATGGTGGCGAGTTGGTGGTGTCCGGTTTAGCAAGAACAAGAAACAATGGGTACCTGCAACGAATTAATAACGATACACGTCAAAACATTGTTAATGAATATGTGTAACAAGAGTTTTATCTAATTCACAGCATTCGCAACATTAACATTAGCAGCCTCTTATGTGTGGGTGCGTGCTACCTTTATTGTTAAAATTCAGAGTTTATTGATTCTCTATAAATTCTTATTCTATTCAGTATTCGGGAGGCCAAAAATTTACTCGGTAGTTATTTTATGAAGTTAATCAGATTTGCTCGCGTTTATACTTCCAAGAATATAAATAGCTATTTATTCCAGTGTCTCTGGATATACACCTACTTAAATAAATACCGAAATTCATCGAGTGAAACAAATTTAGTATTTAGGTCGAAAGAAGTGACTGTTCACTAATCTATTTATACCTTGAAATAAAGTATTGCGTTGAGACATTGGGTCTCCTAATGTTTTCTCTACTTCTTTTTTCTCTGTACAAAAATGTCGAAATTTCTGGCAAAATTGGTTATTTTGGGACGTTGTTGTTACGTCGGAGAGGTATTTTGTTTAGTTTTCGATATGACATTTAGTTTATATTAATATTTAATAGAACAGTGATGACATGTTAATAAATGAGAAGCAATCAAGAGCGGGGCGAACTTTAGTGATTAGTGCTTCGTACAATTCGATGTAGATATTTACATTTCAATGCGAACTTACAAAAAGGAATATAATACGTTTATTAAATGGCATTGGATCAAAAGCAAGTGAGGAGTTTTGTACGCATCAAGTTAGTTCACGTCAATCCCGTGGTAATTTCTAAATGAACGTATTTTTCGAGGTCTTCGAGTTTTTTTCTGATATTTTCGACCAATCTGATTCTTGACAAAAAAGTGAAGGTTAATTAATTCCTACCGCTAGAAGGAATTCTAGAAAGTTTATATTCCCGTTTTTATGCTGAAGTTTTATTTTTATTTCAAACAAAAATAAACGATTAAGATCTGCGATCTGCCAAAAGGAGGAGGTGTAGCATTTATTTTCGTTCGGTAATGATTAGGTTTTAGCTATTTTTATAATGCGAGTGGATGGTTGTTTTGGTTCAGGTTAAAGCTTTTCTTTAAATTAAAGAAAAAACATCCGGTATAGTAGTACCTTTCTAGCTTACAATTTTAATTGTTTATTCAAAATTATCAGTTTCCCGTTAAACCGAAAGTAGCGATATAGACGTTAAAGGCCGATACGAACGGTTCTAAAACGTTTATATACCAAAAACAATTGAATTTGTATTAGTTATTAGAATTTAAAAACAACATTATTTTAAAACATGGATATTTAGTGTTCCCGAACTTTTTCACACACTCTGTATACTTGATATACATATACAGTGAAACCTCTGATAACGGACACCTCTAATAAGCGGACATCTCTATTAAGCGGAAATTTTTTCATAGTCCGGAACTAGGTATATGAAATTCCATGAAAATCAACCACTCTTGGGCGGACTCTCCTTTGGGCGGACGCGGACAGGCTGTTTTCATACAAAGAGTGCGAAAACCCTTCTTTAAACGGACAAAAAAAATTTTAAAGTATTGGGAGACCGGCAACCAATCGCGTATGCGTGGCAGAGCGAAAGGACCGAATGAAAGTATGTGTGATTCTCCGACAGCAGTCCGCCGTTTATTTGTGAGTTGTAAGGTTAAAATCGTAAACAATGGCACAAAAATGTCGCTTTTTGAGTCTGAAAGAGAATATTGATGTTGTGGAAGTTTGTAATTTGATAACAATGATTTGGACGAGTTCATTAGCATTGATAGCAATGTATTAGAAGATGATAATGACCACCCCATTCCTACCGATTATGTAGTCCAAACTGAAACCACTTCACTATCTGACGACTCTGATGAAGAAGTTGAATGCAGTAATCAAACAAATGTCCCAATTATCAGCAAGCCATTAGTATGGTAAAGGAATTATAAGAGTATGCAAAGAATAGAGGTGACTCTACAACAATGGAATTGTTATCAGACTTGGAATTACATTTTCTAGATTGGAAGTATAAAACGCAAACACGTCAAACTACGTTATTCGATTTTTTTAGTACTACCGTCCTAACTAAAATTAGTGTATTTTTGTTATGTTATGTTTATTTGTACATACATATACATAGTAATAATTTTGCATTTTCATATTACCTAATAACAAGTTTCCCATGGGCGGACACCTCTATTAGGCGAACACATTTAGACGGTCCCGTGTCCGCCTAAGTGAGGTTTCACTGTATATACTAAACAATTGAGATTAAAAAATACAAACGAGTTAAAGCGTAATTAATGATTACGATGATTAATAATTAATAATGATTTTGTATTTTTAATCTCAAGTAAATATATTATTGACTTTATTTGTTAAAATTATATTTATTTCGAATTTAGCAAAAGCCAACAGGAATGAACTGTCCCATTGATTGTTTTCGAAACGTTTTTTTTTCGACGTATTTAGAAAGAATGGTAATTGTTTAGAGTGGCATGGCGATACTTTTGGGCCAGTGTCCGACCCAGATATGTATATCCCTAATTGATTTATTTAAAAAAATAAAATAAATTCAATTTCAATCACAATGTAAACTACTCTGACACAAACTCTAGAATCTATTTTCTATCAGTTAAAATAAAAATTATTAAAATCGGTTCATTATCAACGGAATAACAGCTTGGGGTAGAGAGCATTATATAAAATTGAAAACTAAATCGAAAATAAATAATAAATAATGTAAATTTTTTTTCAAGATTCTTCATAAAATGATGTGGGGTCTTGTGGGCTGAATGTATACTTTTTCTATTTATAATTTTTCGGTTTTGACGCTAAAGATCTCGAAATTCGCATGTGTGTGTGAAATGAAGCGATTTTATGCGCCGGCGGGCTAAAAATAATATCTTTGTCCTAGCCAAGTTTAGACACACAGATCAAACGCTCTCTCATACCAAAAAAATACTTTTTTATTTATACAATGACGGGAAAAGTAGTTTTGTATGCAATCCGCGAAATATCACTTCATTGTCTGCCGTAGCATCGTTAGCCTTAATCACCAACGTAGATAGAGGGGGTACTGGGGGGGACAGTACCCAGTACCCCCTTTATCTATGGGAACCATAAAGTGAAGGTGCATTACCAGTACACCCCCCCCCCCCCCCCCCCCCTCTCTATAGTACGCATAATAATACAATTGTCGTACATTGTCATCGAACCAAAAAATATTGCCACCTGTATATACAGAGTCCCACCGGGAACTATAAATAGGAATTTTTTTTTAAATCGGACAGTATGTGAATGTTGATGGGGGGCAACTCGGCTACAATATTGTCAATATAGTGTCACTTCCGTTTATACCGGAAGTCGGTGTCAACTTGCTCAGTTTAAACGGAGTACCCTATACAGGGTGTTCCTTAATGACGTGCTAATATTTCAGTGTGCGATTCCTTAGGTCATTTTATAAAGAAAAGTTCATATGAACGTATGTCCGGGTTTCTTGCTACAGGGTGTTGAATTTTTATTTTTTAAATGGATATTTTTTAATATCTCCGACAGTACTTTAGATATAATTTTTAATTTTGGTATGTGTTAATAAGATATAGAACCACAAATGTCCTCTGATATTTTTTACAAAAAAGATTGAACGCAACTGACATTTTTCCATGTTGATATTTTTCCTGATTAGCCTGGTCAATTCTACATCAAAACGGTATCTTGAGTTTTTCTCGTCAGACGCACTATTCTTGATTAAAATCACTAAATTCATATTGAAACTCATTATTATTAACATTGATAAAATAACTAATGATAAGTTTTGTTTTATAAAATGTTGGAAATGGCCACATTCACTTAAAAGGCATGCTTCCGCCCGAGTGGGCATCGACTTGCTCACTCCTACAATTTTTATAAAACAAAATTTATCATTAATTATTTTATCAATGTTAATAATAATCAGTTTCAATATGAATTTTCTGGTTTTAATCAAGAACGTCTGACGAGAAAAATCAAGAGACCGTTTTCATGTAGAATTGTCCAGGATACTCAGAACAAATATCCGCATGGAAAAATGTCAGTAGCGTTCCATCTTTTTTGTAAAAAATATGCAGGGACGCCACTGGTGGAACAATTGAATAACTTTTCTAACTAAAATTTGTGGTTCTAGATCCTATTAACACATTCGAAAATTTAAAATAATATCTAAAGTACTTTCGGAATATTAAAAAATAACCATTTAAAAAATAAAAATTCAACACCCTATAGCAAAAAATTTAAGCCGTTGCGGACATATGTTCATATGAACTTTTCCTTATAAAATGACCTAAGGAATCACACCCTGAAATATTAGCACGTCATTAAGGAACACCCTGTATATTAACATTACATTTTTAGATTCTAAAAAGTTAGACAATGTATTTATTTCACACACAAAAAATAGACTTTTTTAATTCCCGATATCTTTTAATAGGCCACACACCACCCTGTATATTGCATTTTTTCTGTTATTATGGAAAACGCTGGATGTGAAAAAGATAGATATAAACCTGGCGTACTTGATGTATAAATAAAAGGAATTGTCCTAATGGAATGGTGTTTTCCTCAAGTCAAAATTAATAAATTTAATGACTAACTGGATTTAAGAAAATCTTGACTCCTTCTAAATATAGAAGTTATAGTAATTTTGATTTCTAGTACTACTATTATCGGAAACAACAAGTATACAGGGATATCTCGCAAATTATGATAGGCCCTGTAGGTACACAGTATAAGAGAATTCCGATAAAGAAAATCCCATTAGGAAACAAAAACTATTCGAATGCCGGGCTATTTTGAGTAAATTTCATAAGTTTTGGCACCATACTCATCGAGTAGGCGTTCACGATTTCAAAAGTTGAATTATAAATACTATCTGAATTTACATAGTTTTGAAAATATTATTTTTTTAATGCACCCATAGTTGTTTTAACGTGCCCGTGTCATCTAAGTCGCATTCTATATAAGCTCATATAAAACCTTCAAAATTACTTAATTAACTAAAAAAACCTAATTAACTAAAAAAAACACACCATCTCCCTCCCCCCCTTCATCAAGAGCAACCAATAAAAAACTGGACAAATGGATGAGGATTTTGTTAAAACCTTATATTTTTCTAGTTTTTTTGCATGCTTGCCATTTCAGTCAAAAGCTGTCAACCTTATTTAGTCATAAATATAATGTAAACAAAAACCACTGCAAAAAAAAATGAATCTAAATTATTAATATATTAAGAAATAGAAAAATAATTCTATAATCGAACAAACCGGAATGTCATGTCTATACGGATACTATTATCGGAAACAACAAGTATACAGGGATATCTCGCAAATTATGATAGGCCCTGTAGGTACACAGTATAAGAGAATTCCGATAAAGAAAATCCCATTAGGAAACAAAAACTATTCGAATGCCGGGCTATTTTGAGTAAATTTCATAAGTTTTGGCACCATACTCATCGAGTAGGCGTTCACGATTTCAAAAGTTGAATTATAAATACTATCTGAATTTACATAGTTTTGAAAATATTATTTTTTTAATGCACACCATAGTTGTTTTAACGTGCCCGTGTCATCTAAGTCGCATTCTATATAAGCTCATATAAAACCTTCAAAATTACTTAATTAACTAAAAAAACCTAATTAACTAAAAAAAACACACCATCTCCCTCCCCCCCTTCATCAAGAGCAACCAATAAAAAACTGGACAAATGGATGAGGATTTTGTTAAAACCTTATATTTTTCTAGTTTTTTTGCATGCTTGCCATTTCAGTCAAAAGCTGTCAACCTTATTTAGTCATAAATATAATGTAAACAAAAACCACTGCAAAAAAAAATGAATCTAAATTATTAATATATTAAGAAATAGAAAAATAATTCTATAATCGAACAAACCGGAATGTCATGTCTATACGGATACTATTATCGGAAACAACAAGTATACAGGGATATCTCGCAAATTATGATAGGCCCTGTAGGTACACAGTATAAGAGAATTCCGATAAAGAAAATCCCATTAGGAAACAAAAACTATTCGAATGCCGGGCTATTTTGAGTAAATTTCATAAGTTTTGGCACCATACTCATCGAGTAGGCGTTCACGATTTCAAAAGTTGAATTATAAATACTATCTGAATTTACATAGTTTTGAAAATATTATTTTTTTAATGCACACCATAGTTGTTTTAACGTGCCCGTGTCATCTAAGTCGCATTCTATATAAGCTCATATAAAACCTTCAAAATTACTTAATTAACTAAAAAAACCTAATTAACTAAAAAAAACACACCATCTCCCTCCCCCCCTTCATCAAGAGCAACCAATAAAAAACTGGACAAATGGATGAGGATTTTGTTAAAACCTTATACTTTTCTAGTTTTTTTGCATGCTTGCCATTTCAGTCAAAAGCTGTCAACCTTATTTAGTCATAAATATAATGTAAACAAAAACCACTGCAAAAAAAAATGAATCTAAATTATTAATATATTAAGAAATAGAAAAATAATTCTATAATCGAACAAACCGGAATGTCATGTCTATACGGATACTATTATCGGAAACAACAAGTATACAGGGATATCTCGCAAATTATGATAGGCCCTGTAGGTACACAGTATAAGAGAATTCCGATAAAGAAAATCCCATTAGGAAACAAAAACTATTCGAATGCCGGGCTATTTTGAGTAAATTTCATAAGTTTTGGCACCATACTCATCGAGTAGGCGTTCACGATTTCAAAAGTTGAATTATAAATACTATCTGAATTTACATAGTTTTGAAAATATTATTTTTTTAATGCACACCATAGTTGTTTTAACGTGCCCGTGTCATCTAAGTCGCATTCTATATAAGCTCATATAAAACCTTCAAAATTACTTAATTAACTAAAAAAACCTAATTAACTAAAAAAAACACACCATCTCCCTCCCCCCCTTCATCAAGAGCAACCAATAAAAAACTGGACAAATGGATGAGGATTTTGTTAAAACCTTATATTTTTCTAGTTTTTTTGCATGCTTGCCATTTCAGTCAAAAGCTGTCAACCTTATTTAGTCATAAATATAATGTAAACAAAAACCACTGCAAAAAAAAATGAATCTAAATTATTAATATATTAAGAAATAGAAAAATAATTCTATAATCGAACAAACCGGAATGTCATGTCTATACGGTTTGACATGTTTTTTAAGTTAAGCTGTTTGTGACGTCATTTAAATGGAGAGTTGTCCATGTATGGTCAAGTGTGTGTTTATCTTTAAATTGGATGAAATAGAAATAGTATCGATAGATATAAAATTCAACTCAATTAAACTGTATAAGCAAATCTATATTAAGTAATTTCTGTAAGCGCACAAGTAACTTAACCTATTTTTAGCCGTTTCACACATTTTGAGGTTAGATTCCACACATTCCACACGGTTCTGTTGGTCCTGTTACCTTTAGCCACTAGAAACTCGCCACTTTTATCACCGAACACTTATTTTTAAATTTGAAAAATCACTGGATTTAGCAAAAAAAAGCAATTTTTTTTGTTATAAAATCGCGAAAAAATCGGGCTGGACCTACCTTTATCCCTGACGGCGCTCGGAGACGTACGCTGTCCTAAAAGCTACAGAGGCGTCGCGGCGCATCGCGCCGGGAAATTTCGGGAGGCGTCCACCGTTCCCCTCGATCGCTTTCCCACCAGTTTCCATCTAAGTAGGTTCCAGTGCTTTCAAAAATGTCACTAGTTTCAAATAGGAAAGCTTCGTAAAAAAGCTTCCTCTATAGGGCACACCATATACAGGGTGTCCGCTAATTAATGGTACATGGAAAAACCATAGACTCCTTACGTAAAAATATTAGGATCTAATTATACTTACCTATATCCGAAAGTTGATATTAACTGAGATACAGGGTGTTAAAGTTAAAACTTCATTTTTGTTTCTCTCTAATAACTTTGCAGGAAACCAACGTTTTTTTTACAAAATTATGGTTTTTTTTTGGACGAGAAATTGATTTTTTTATGAAATTTTAATGTTCAACGCAGGGGGGGCGCTCTCTGCGGCATTATTTGCGCATTTATTAGGTCATAACTCTTTTGTGCCTCAGTGTATTTAAGTTTTTAATGAAAATAATACTTTTCTCATATCTATTACGTAAAAAAGATATACTAAGTTCAGGTCGCCCAGAGTTACCGTTTCTGAGAGATTTACAATTAAATTGTTTAGTGCACCCTGGTCCAATAATTATTAATTTGCAAACAAAATGTTTTTCTTAAAGGAACCTATGAGAAAACAAATAAAATTCAAAGATGCAGTTGCTATGGAACAGAAAATGTTTCATTTTTGAGTTTATCGTAAGTTTGTGTTTTGATTGCTGTTTGTTTCTTTCGACAAGATATTTTCTAGAGTGAAAGTTATTTTAATTAAAGTAAGTTAAAGAACAATTCAAGTGTTGTATTTATTATTCCCAATTACCATTACCAGAATATTAATTATCATGTAAAAGTGAATTGGTAAGAAGTAACAAAATATTATTTGCTTACCTGAGCTAACGCACTAAACAATTTAAATGCAAATATCTCCGAAACGGTAACTCTGGGCGACCTGAACTTAGTATACCTTTTTTACGTAATAAATATGAGAAAAGTATTATTTTCATTAAAAACTTAAATACACTGAGGCACAAAAAAGTTATGACCGTATGAATGAAAAATGCCGCTACATTATACATTAAAATTTCAGAAAGAAATCAATTTCTCGTTCTGAAAAAACTATAATTGCCAAATTTTGTAAAAGAACGTTAGTTTCTCGCAATGTTATTAGAGAAAAACAAAAATGAAGTTTTAACTTTAACACCCTGTATCTCAGTTAATATCAACTTTCGGATATAGGTAAGTATAATTAAATCCTAATATTTTTACGTACGGAGTCTGTGGTTTTTCCTAATTAGCGGACACCCTGTATATGTAGCAAGAATTAATTTTTTATTTACGAAATGAAATTGTATGATATTTTTTAAAAGTATTTTCTAAACTATGACGACTAGTAAATTAATTATTATTAAAATACAGTACTATTAATGTTTGTTATCGAAGTTATTGTCTATAAGACGAACTATGTACTTACAAATGTCAAGCAACAATTCGAGAATCACATGCTAAATTGTTATTTTATTCCATTTAAATATTCGGATCATGATTGTGCTATTGACTCGGAAAACAACGTCCATTCTGCGGAAACAATTTGTTTTAACTAGATTTTCCTTTGATTTTAATTCGATAATGACCCAGTTAACCCAATACATAAAGAAATCCTTAATTAGGACTTTTTATTTCAATTTTAGTATTCTAAATACTTGTGGGTACTTATTATACTTATATACAGGGTGAGACGGGAGGAACGGGCGAAACTCCAGGAGTATAAGTCTAATCGGAGACCACGAGCTGACGAAGAGCCTCGACAGCCTAGCACATCGAAGACAGGTTGGGGATTTGACTCTCTTTTACAGATATTTTCATGGAAAGTGCTCGGCTGACCTTGCCCTGTTAATTCCGCCCAGAGCCGCGAACAGCAGAAATACACGACGAACCACTACCGCCCATCCATATGTGGTTAAGCTTAGTACTCCTTTAACTTCATTATTTACGAATTATTTCATCTCGAGGACTTCATCCTCCCCGAGGTCGTTTTTCCCAACGAATATAACCTCCAACGATTCAAAACCAACGTGAATCGCTTTATTCACATATACGCACCACTCCTTAAAGGATTCTTCCTATAGTGCTTGTGCTCTTTTAAGAGTTAAATGGTTTGCCGTTATTCAAATTGGTTCGCAGCAAAAAATAGCTATTAAATCATTTGATCAGCATAAAAATATTTTGCTTGCAATCAATAAAAATCGGACGGCAACACTTGTTCTGCAAAAAATGCTACAAACTGTCAACAATTTAACCGATCAGTCCGCTTGTAATATCATGTGTTCGCTTAATTAACAGTCGAGCTGCGAAATGATTACTTGGGCAGCAATACTTTACAATTGGTCAGTAGAAAAAACATCTCTAGAAGCAGTTTACTTCAGAGGTTGCATATTAAAAGAATGGTTATCAATATAAATCATTGGATTGCGTTTGTTTTGAATAATCGGCAAAGTTCGTTATTGTGGGCGGAGCGAAAGCAGTCGCGTGATACGAGTAGATAATTGCGTGCGTGTGTTTTCATTCGGTGTAGCAGACAAGGCCCAAATAGTGTAGCGGGGCGGGTTTTCACTTGTTTTCCCAGGGCACTGACAATTTATGTAACTTTCTTGTGTTTTCTTTTGCCGAATACAGAAGGAAATCGTCTACAAAATGTGTAGCGGGGGCGGGTTTTCACTTGTTTCCCCAGGGCACTGTCACTATTTCACGTTTTATTGCTTTTTTTTTGATGACCAAGATTAAATATTTTGCTTACCCGCTACTTGCTTACCAATATCTGATTAAAAGTGGATCGCGCATAGCAGCTTATATATTTAATTTGCGTACCAAAATAATTTAGAGCACTCTAGTATGACATTAATTACTGACCGATTCAGAAATGTTTGCTGACCAACTAGCCATTTTGGCAGACCTAACCAGTTAAATGATACCCTTTTTTTAATAGGTAAATGTTCAAAAAATATCGCCATTGACTAACGATTTTCTGCTTCGTCTACGGAGGGTGCCATGCTCCCCTGATTGCTCCGTGTTTCTTTAATATCGGCTGCAGTATTTCTACGACGTCGAATTACTGAATCTCGAGTGTCGAGTTACTTTATAAACTTAATTTTTGAAGCAGCCTCATAAACAAAAATCTAGTGGTGTGAGGTCTGGAGATCTCGGAGGTTAACTAAATAGGACCTCCGCGACCACTGCAAGGCCCTGGGAACCCTTCGTCTAAACGTTGCTTGACCTGAAGGGTGGTAAACGAAACAAACAAGGTTGTACGGTTAAAATTCCTGCTGTTTGTTGTCGTGCCTAAGAAATGGTAAGGAATTTTCCAGTATTATTCTTTATGTGGGGGCCCCTAATGATAAGGAGGCCCCAAACTTGCTGGAATGTCAAGCAATTGTAAGTGTATTCGGGAGTATATCCCCTTTTTCCTCATATAGAAAATCTAAGGAAACAATTTTTAATTAACTAGTAATATTTAAAACCTTGAAATTGTTTGCATAGAACATCCAAACCTAATCTATAATACCATACAGTAACCCCTAATTGTTTAATAAAAAAAATCGTGCCAAAAGTATAAATACAACCGAAAGTGACATTGACCAGATTATCTCGGTCTCGGCGACCTCAAAACCTTGATTTGGTGCGTATCTGACGCCAACGCAAATGTTAAAAAAAAGTCGATTACAGCCCTTAGGAGCCTTCTAGGGAGCACGTAATTTTTCCCTAATGTAGCCCTCTGTGCGAATTGTATTTATGCCCAAGAAAGGGTTTCTGCGGACGTATTGTCGCTGAGAAAAAGTCGAAAAAATATATTGTTCTGTTGCTGATTAAGCGAATTTAAAAATGTGTACCTTATATGGCATAATATAATTAAAAGTGTTGTTGGGCAAGGTCGCGGCAGTCAGCTGCTGGCGGAGATCTCGATGTCGAGGTGAATCATGAAACATTGCGTTTTTGCAAAATACTTATCGTATGTGGAATCCGGGGCATCTCCTGGGGAGCCTACAGGCAAGGGTTGCTGATGGGTCAATGTATACATAAATTTAGCGCGTATCAAGAAAGGGCTCAAAACGAGAAATTATTTACGCAAAAAGATATTTAGATAATGCTTAATTTTAGAAATATACCCAAACCAGGGTCTAAACTTAGAGAATGCTTAAGAGCTGCGTTTAATTACAGGTTGCCCACAGGCACTATTTTATGCGAACGTTTAGCCAAAAAACTTAGTTTTTTTCTAATCTAAAACTGGATTCGTAAAGTTAAAGGGTTGGAAAAGGGTATGAAAAAATTGCGTTAAAAAATATAATGTTATAAGAATAATAATAACAATTTCAAATAAGAACAATTTTCAAATTTTTGTCACCTATCTTCCTGAAACTTGTTGATACCCCAATCGACATGTCAGACAATCTAAATATCAATAAATTAACTAAAAAACTTTATTATTAACGGCTAAAACTTCTCGAAAAGAAATATTGATCAGCTGATGACTCTCGTCTCTTTCTAACCTGCCAAAAAGGCGCACAGTTTTTGTGTGCACCGCGCTGTCGTCTAGTTTGAAATTCGAGCGTGTATGTTTTAATATTTTAATATTATATATTTATTAAGTTAAAATGAATAGTTGACGGTGGACTATTTAAGAAATAACTTTACCTCTTTGAGTTTGGAGCAAAAAATTGAAGTGAAGAATGTGGGAACACCTAAACCCGAAATTAATTTAACGCAGACCACAAAGGGTAAATCTAGGGACTTTATTAGAAAGTTTAAAAATGAAATATATGAAAAAAAATTTATAGAGGGTATTCCAAACTTAATGAACAATTGGACCGAAGAATGGACTTTACGTTTAAACACTATTGTGTAGGGTCGATTAATGTTGTGTATTTCGATAAATGATACTCGATATGATTTAAATCCATTTTATTTAAGGATTTAAACTAAAAAACACTGCAAATATGAAGAATGCCAACTTGTCAATCTCGTTGCTCGATTCGTTCTCGTCATAAAACAGTTAACTATTGTTCTCGTCTTGGTTGCGCCTAATGACGTAGCCGTAGATGGCGTAGTGGTATTAGACATCATTCGGTTTTCTTGATAGCTCGTAGATGGCTTTAGTAGTATTAGTAGTGGACTGTATAAATATTGTTACGAGGGTTGCATGCGTTGACGTTAAGATCCGACAGCTATACACACTAAGAAAGCCTCTCTTATTTTCCAAAAGTTGTATTTCCTTGTGTAAAATAAAAAAATATATAAAAATATGTTTTCCTAACGCATTTTCTTATTACTTTTATTCTTTCTACATTTAAAACGCCTAGAAAAATTTTACCATACTTGTGAACCCCTCTATCATAGGTCACGAGCCGCCACTGCAAAGTACCTTACTTAACGTGCGAGCTTAGATAGAAGACAAATACACAAAGACAAAATCGGTTGAAATTAACCTAAGTACCTTTCATTTGCTGTATATTTGGGTTTATTTAAATGATAATTAATATTAGGCTTTAAAAGTTAATGAAACCCCGACGTCTATCTGCAAGTTAATGTGTCTGACGTTGTGTGAGTTCAAAGTTACCATCTACTAACTAAACTGCTAAAAAGAAGTACCAAAACATTAAAAGAAACACTTAAGTATAGGGAAGGTACTGGTTGTAGGGTTGGTACCCATTACAGGATTGATAACACACCGTAATTAACACATTTTTGTAGCCACTCTGTCGCGGCTCCTCTTTCAAATCTCGATCTATTCTCGGCGGTAGGGGGGCTCTCGTACCCGGTATGGAGTCCACCGTAAGTTGATAGCACCTCCGCCAAGTCGAGCTTCTTAGTCGCTTTGAAACCGCGTGTGAGTACCGGTGCCGTACCTTACGTTTTTCTTTAGGTAAGTTTACGAAAAATTTTTTTTTTAAATTTTTACATACAAATTCTTGACATTTTTTTTCTCTGGCGCCTGAAGCTGCTTAAATATGTCATAATAATGGAGTTTTAAGTCTTTAATATGCCGAAAAAATCATATAAATTTAGACCGGTTTAATTTGAGAGTTTAAAAATTATTAAAGGGTAAGCTTAAATAGGTCATAGTCGATTTTTTCACTAAAATTCGGTTTTTCCATCTATGACGTGATACATTTTTGTAAATATCCAATATAATAATGACATTATATCGAGGGGGGATATAATGACATTTCCAGAACACAATTCTAAACTAAAATATCTAATTTCCATGGCAAATATAATCTGGGGGCCAAATAAACAACGTCAATTGTCAAAAATACTCTAGTACTATTTATAGCCTCCACTAAAAATAAACATCTATGAGAGGCCTTGTTATTGGTTCATGATTTGGTTCCTTTACTATCATCTATATGCGCTATTTTCATGTTTTTTTAACCAAAAATTATTATTATTTTTGAATTTTTTACATATTTTTACCGCTAAAATGTTTCTCGTATTGTCTATGGCCGCCCGCCTGCAGAACAACTCGAGAACTACCGACCCTGTTAAACTGAAATTTTGTGCACACGTGTGAAGTGAATGTCCGGAAAATATCTGAATTTTAAGAACCTGGCTGTTTTTTTTATTTTGAAAGTATTTTTTGTTTCATAAAATCAACTTTGCCGCGTGCCCACTTTTTTACTTCAAATCTGCAATATATTTTAGCAATTTATTTGCCACCTCAAAAGCGTCCACTGCTTAGAAATATAGTTTTTCTATTTGGGTTTGTTCGCAATGTAGCCATTATGAAATGCAAAAAATTGAATAACCTGCCACTTTATGCAACTGAAATTTTATTTTTTTTATGTTGGCAGCAAGTAGGGTTCGAATTTTAGGCTTACTTCGATTTCGTTGAAATTAAGTTTCCTTGGCATTATGGATTCGACAACAATTTTTTATAGAAAACTTTAAAATACTAACCTTTAACCTTGCAAATATATAGATCATTTTTACTAGATATTTATCTGAAATACATATTCTCGGAAATATATAACATGCTGACGGTGTCCGTCAACTAATTTCTAGTCACAACTATAAAACAACATAACCTAAAAATAATAGACATATCTTCCAGTTGATGCTCTATTTCTAAAGTTTTATTCAATAAAGTACTATTTTTATTTTTAATTCAATATAGTATTATACATATTACTTGATTATACATATTTATAGTTACTGTAGACATTTCCTGGGCATTAATTGTTATTCCTGTCAAATTCTGTGTGGACACAATATTTTGTTCAATAGTATTATTTATTATTTTGTTCAATTTTGAACTTTGTTCTGCTTGCACCATAACTCAAAGTTTTGCATATTCTTTTTAACAGTTTTTCTAAATTAGTTTCTGCAATTTCTCGTATTTCTGACGGAGTACAACTTTTTTCCTGACTCATTTTTATTAACTTTAATAATATATTTATTTTTAATTACGACGGATGGGAAGAAGCTTTGTTGTGTTCAATTGTTTCTAGCATCGCGTATTTGATACTTGTAACATTTTATTAAATTGTAAAAGTATTGCCAACCCAAAAACAAAACATTAATTATTAACTACTATATTTTTTAAAGTTTTTCAGACTTTAAAGACCCAAATAGAAAAAGTATTATAAAATACACGGATCATAAGACAAGTAGACATCTTATTTTAATAAACAGCCTGGAACCTTACTAAAGTTCAGCTTACATAGTTAGAGGTTAGTATTATGTAAACAAATTTTACATGCTTACATGTAAACAATCCATATTGTCAGGTCGGGGTACGTACATATTTTTAATAGTAGTAGATGTGAGAAATTAATAATTAAACGCATGTCAATGAATAAGAATAAAAATAATTTAATTTGAAAATAAATTATATAAAAATAATTTTTTGAAAATTTTGAATTAGGTCTGCACTTGAGGACGTTTAACCAAAGGATGCACCCATTACATCCTTGCTTAGTGGTCCTTGGGTGCTCTATAAGTAAATATTCTATATATTATCAAATTTAAATATTCCTCAAATAAAAACGTTGTGCAGGCACTGGTAATCTCGAAGAACCTATAGATATGCATACTAATAACCCAAAACCGACATAAAAAGTTCATATATTTACCTAATTACTTATAATTTTTAAATTTCTATTCGTAATAATTTCATTATTTGAATTTGAAATTTATTACTTTTAATACATTCACTTGCACATCGAGTTTAGCCATTGGCGTGCAATATTTAATAACAACGGATCTGTTGGTCTCCTGATTGCCTCATGTCTTTCTTTAATATCGCCTGCAGTATTTCTAATAGGCCGAATTAGTGCGGGTGTCGATTGAATCAGTCCCATTACCAAAAGTCTCTTGGGGTGAGGTCTGGATATCTTGGAGGCCAACTAATGATATCGCCTATGAGTTTTTTACATTATTTTCACGTTAGCAATACGCTCTTATAGTTTGATACGTTCCTCCCGACTGTTGATTTTTCCACGTGCAATTGGACCCGATTTTTCGTGTCGGTTGCCTTTTTTGAAAAAACCAATACCGGGAATATGAAAAATTCCCCCCCATTCACGTAGGTATCATCCACGCCAGTGAAGTCGCTTTTAAATTAAAAAGAACGACTTGCGTTGCAATTTCTCCGCATAAATTTGAATGTCATTTTTATGCACTAGTTTTGTTTGAAATTATATGATTAATAATAAGGAAAGGTAATAAAGAACACCTACCAGCGGAACAAAAATGTATATAATTACGTACACTCGAGAGCACGCACATCGAGAGTTATCTTAAATCTAGCGAAAATATTGCTTTAAAATAAGACCGTCACGGAATCATTACTGACATTGCTTACTTATTTTTGTTGGATCATCGAACATCATCGGGTCCATACCTGTAGAATTAGGGTATGGGCCAAAACAAGCTAGAATTGGGCATTGTCATAATTTAAACCATGCAAAGGAAAAGAAAAATGCCAATGGCCAAGAGCAAAACAAAAACTAGAAATACACACAATCGAAAATAGCTTACTGTATAGTCTTTAGAAATAGATTTTTTTTCACATCCTGTACTTATATTGCTTAGTTCTTGTTTTTTACCAAAATGTTACCAAATAAATATAATATAAACATTTTTTTCTACTCCTATATTTATAACGTAATATACAGGGTGCCCGCTTATTAATGGGACATGGAAAACCACAGACTCCTTACGTAAAAATATTAGGATTTAATTATACTTAGCTAGGTATATCCGAAAGTTGATATTAACTGAGATACAGGGTGTTAAAGTAAAAACTTCATTTTTGTTTTTCTCTAATAACTTTGAGGGAAATCAACGTTTTTTACAAAATTTGGCAATTATGTTTTTTTAGGACGAAAAATTGAATTTTTTTGTGAAAATTTTAATTTCTGAGGCATTTCTCGCACCTCTTTTGTGCCTTAGTTCATTTAAGTTTTTAATGAAAATAATACTTTTCTCATATTTATTACGTAAAAAAGGTATACTAAGTTGAGGTCGTCCAGTGTTACCGTTTCGGAGATATATGCATTTGAAATGTTTCATGCACCCTGCCCAATTACCATTAAAACAAATGAAATTTAGAGATGCAGTTGCTATGAAACTTTCATGTTTCATTTTGAGTTTATCATAAGTTAAATAACAATGCCGAGACACAGTTGGTTTTCAAACGCAGAAATGCGGGATATGTTGTGTGTATACGCGCAGGAAAATTTTAATGGACGAGGTGCCCAGAGACGATATTCGTCACTCTATCCAACAATCTGATTTTAAGATCTCAAAAAATATTTACGACCGATTAGGTGAAACAATCCTAAACGGAATTCTAAATAACTCACACAGTCTCCTTGCAATAATCAACAAACAAATAACAACAAGGAGGTCTCATAGCAACTGCATCTCTAAATTTCATTTGTTTTCTCATAGATTACTTTAAGAAAAAAAATTGGTTGCAAATTAATAGTAATTGGGAAGGATGCACTAAACAATTTAAATGCAAATATCTCCGAAACGGTAACTTTGGGCGACCCCAACTTAGTATACCTTTTTTACGTAATAAATATGAGAAAAGTATTATTTTCATTAAAAACCTAAATACACTAAGACACAAAAAAGTTATGACCTAATAAATGTGCAAAAAATCCTAATATTTTTACGTAAGGAGTCCGTGTTTATTCCATGTACTATTAATTAGCGGACACCCTGTATATAGTATACTACGTAACAGTTCCACAAATCACATTACACGTGATATGCCAAAACCGTCAATGTTTGATTTTATGCAAAGTTGGCTGTGAAACCGACCTTGACAACTGAAATGTCATGAAATTTTGAAACAACATTTTTTATTTGGATTTTATTTTTGGGTATATTAGTAAAGTATCTCAGATTGAGGGAACGCCTCGGGAAATTACATTACATGCTGCTTCCACAGCAAATAATTTCTTACTTAAAGATGCAGGGAGCGATATGGAAAAGTGTATCAAAGATATATATGGACTGGTACTGATAACCATGTGAGTACAGACTCCCCCCCTTAAATACGCCACTGCGTCATAATATTATGAAATCAATGACACTGTGAAAACTGAACTAGGCGACTATAAGTTCTAAATATTTTAAGGAACTTAAATAACTTAAAAAGATACTAAATCACGGTAAAGGTTAGTAACCAATATCCAATATGGAACAAATAACATACATTTCATCCATATATAAATCTTCGATCAACTCGTCGAGTGTTATTTTTTGTGATTTTGCAAGAAGAATGTTAATGTTGTGAGTTGTGACAGACAGACAAGGTACTATATTTCATTCGGTCCAAGGCAAGGTTACCGAGAAAATTTTATTATCCAATATAAGTATCATAAATAAACAGAAGTATGAAATAAATTGTTTTTTCATCTCGATTCTTTGGGTCAAGATTAAGTACCACATGGTCTTTTGCGGTAGCAGGTACTGAATAGAGGAAAGGTATCTGAAATTTTACAACTCGTTTTATAATATAATATTATATACAGGGTGTCCGCTAATTAATGGTACATGGAAAAACCACAGCCTCCTTACGTAAAAATATTAGGATTTAATTATACTTACCTATATCCGAGAGTTGATATTAACTGAGATACTTCATTTTTGTTTCTCTCTAATAACTTTGCAGGAAAACAACGTTTTTTTTACAAATAGTGGCAATTATGTTTTTTTTAGGACGAGAAATTGATTTTTTTATGAGATTTTAACTGTCTACGGCATTATTTTCATATTTATTAGGTCATAACTTTTTTGTGCCTCAGTGTATTTAAGTTTTTAATGAAAATAATACTTTTCTCATATTTATTACGTAAAAAAGGTATACTAAGTTCAGGTCGCCCAGAGTTACCGTTTCGGAGATATTTACATTTAAATTGTTTAGCGCACCCTGCCCAATTACTATTAATTTGCAAACAACATTTTTTTCTTAAAGTAACCTATGAGAAAACAAATAAAATTTAGAAATGCAGTTGCTATGGAACAGAAAATGTTTCATTTTTGAGTTAAGTTTTTTTTAAGTAAGTTTGTGTTTACATTGCTGTTGGTTTCTTTCGACACGATATTTTCTAGGGTCAAAGTTATTTCAACTAAAGTAAGTTAAAGAACAATCCAATTGTTGTATTTATTATTCCCAATTACCATTACTAGAACATTAATTATCATGTAAAGGTGAATTGGTAAGAAGTAACAAAATATTATTTGCTTACCTGAGCTAACGCACTAAACAATTTAAATGCAAATATCTCCGAAACGGTAACTCTGGGCGACCTGAACATAGTATACCTTTTTTACGTAATAAATATGAGAAAAGTATTATTTTCATTAAAACCCAGAAAGTTATGACCGTATGAATTTGCCGAAAATTTCACAAAGAAATCAATTTCTCGTCCTAAAAAACGATAATTGCCAAATTTTGTAAAAAAACGTTACTTTCTCTCAAAGTTATTAGAGAAAAACAAAAATGAAGTTTTAACTTTAACATCCTGTATCTCAGTTAATATCAACTTTCGGATATAGCTAAGGATAATTAAATCGTAATATTTTTACGTAAGGAGCCCGTGGTTTTTTCATGTACCATTAATTAACGGACACCCTGTATAATAATCATTTTTTAAAATAAGCTTTCTTGCTGTATAACTTGGTTATTGATGTTTTTTAAATGCTGTTACACAACCTTTATGTGGCAAATCTCAGGTTTTTACACTTGGTTGTGATGTTCTCAGGAAAAATTTATACAATATTCGCAGTGACAAAAATCTTAAATGAAATTATTTAAAAAAGTCTTAAATTATTTTATTATATTTCGGTGAACCCAATAACCAGCAATAATTCTCACCGATGCCTTCTTCCTCTTGCAGAGTAACCGCGCAAAACCACAACCGCCACCATGGACGCGATCAAGAAGAAAATGCAGGCGATGAAGCTCGAGAAGGACAACGCGTTAGATCGCGCTACCTATAACGAGCAGCTCGCCAAGGACGCTAATCTCCGCGCCGAAAAGGTAAACCAATATTTTTTTATCACTTTCAAACATTTTATCCTGCAACAAAGCATTTCTACTCTTCCTCCTCGGTCGACCGATAGACAACGGCATCTCAAACATTCCCTAATCATAATAAATCAGCCACACCAGGGTTCGGACTGACCTGGAAAACCTGGAAAAGTCACGGAATTTAAAACTGGTCATAATAAACCTGGAATTTGGAATGTGGAATTTTGTAATTGTACACAAAATCCAGGTAATTTGATATGGCAACCTGGAATTCTTTAATGTATTTTTTTCATTACCAAATTGAATTCCAAATACGTTGCTAATATTTGCTCCTTCTTGTTTAGTTCTTAATACGCGGCTGCCGAAAAGAATGGAACAAACACCCCGAATATTTTCGTAATCGTGTACAGTTTCGAAAAACCCTCGGATCTGTCAATTTTATTTTCCACTTTAACAAATTTTGAGAATTTTTTGTATTCTACAGGATTTCTCAAAAAGTAGGGGCGCGCACGTTATTAAATGGAATACTTCAAATTTTATTTGACTTTTGAGTTCTACTTGAAATTCTGAATATTTTTCATGTAACATAGCCTATTTCGAACTTCAGCTGTTTTCGAAATCTAAAAACACTTTGGCGATGGTCAGGGAATTGTGGCTACTGTGATTTTAATTTAAGTGACATTTATTTATTTCCATGGTTGTATTGTGATATCTCGAAAACAGCTGATGATCGAAATCGGGTGTATGTTGCATGAAAACTCTTCAGAATATCAGATAGAATTCAAAAATCGAACAAAATTTGGGATAGTCCCTTTAAAAAACTAAAGTTGACGTGTGGTCCCACTGTTTGAGCAATCCTGTATAATACTAAAAATTCTTAAACTTTATAAAAGTGAAAAATAAAATCGACGGGTCCGAGCGTTTTTTCGAAAAAATACGTGGGGTGTATATGGCAATCTACAGAATAGTAGGAGTAGGACCTGGAGTATGACCTAATATTCCGAACCCTGCCCGCGGCTTCTGATTTGCTTTATTTAAACTATTTACTATACTGAGCGAAATTTCGAGTCGATATAACTCAAATATGAGTTGCCCTAGCTAGACCGAAGCGTGTTGCTAATAGGGGACAGCCCAGACCTCTGAATTAAGGCAACCAAATCGAAGAAATTGCATCAACTCACTATTCATAAGTTATGATAGCACAGAAGATTTATATTTTATGCTTTGGAATAGCTCACGTCCCACCGTCTTAAATTATTGATAGGCTACCGTAGCTGTGAATTGTGATGGCGTTACTAGTCGGGCTAGATTAATTCATGATTCGAGCTATCAAAACTCGACATTTAAGTTGTTCTAACTTACGATAGTGGCTGGAATAACTCACTCTTTGGGCTACCAGACTCCAAATTTTGGACTACCAGTACCTAAATTGTGAACTATCGGAACTCAAAATATTTCCTTGATTTAACGCCTGCATATTGTGGGCTTCAATTATTGCCTTTTTTTTTCAATATATGACAAAAAAAAATAATCAAATGAATTATAGACAGGAGAGCATACTACGGCTAAGAAACTATGCGGAAGAAGTAATGACGATATGCTTATAAATAATAAGGCTCCATTTCAATAATAACAATTTGTATGAATCTCCCTCCTGTCCCTCCATTTTACGCCAACTGACCAAAATTATGCAAACAACAAACACAAATTTTCACGCACAGAGAACAAAGATGAAAAATCCCACAAACGGCGCAACGGCCAACAGGTGTCTATACGCGCGATCGAAGGAGAATTGACGAATAACAATGGAATGAACCGCGCCAAACCTGCACGAGCACGAATTCGGAACCTTCCGTGACCTTACGATCTTGCGTTTTACCCTCGATATGGGGTTTTGGAGCACGTTTCCTGAATTATTCCAACTCAAAATAATTTGCACATGGTAATGAGTTAAAATAATGCACGTCCGAGTTAAAACGACACTTTATAATCAATTAGTAAGTTTTCCCAACCCAAAAAATGAGTTCAGGTAACTCATAAAATAGTTACAAGATGAGGAATTGTGGTGATCCCAAATATGTTTAAAATGTTGATAAAAAAATCTCTTTCTGGGTTGAGGCGAACCAAAAGAACCTGAATTACTGTAGCGTTTTTAAATAATTTGTGATAATTCGTAGGCTCAGTTAGAACAACATAGAGAGGTGGGTTGAGGTAGCTCCAATGTTGTAACCCACGACATTGCTAAATGCATTTTTATCAGTGTAGACATTTCCATCACAAACTTCAATGCGACCCTACGAAACAGTCAAACTAGCCCATAATTCACATTCACATGTACTAATTCTTTAACCGATTTGACAATGTTATATTTTTCCAACAGTCTGAAGAAGAAGCCCGCCAACTCCAGAAGAAGATCCAGACCATTGAAAATGACCTCGACCAAACCCAGGAACAACTCACCCAAGTCATGGGCAAATTGGAAGAGAAGGAAAAGGCCCTCCAAAATGTAAGTGCCATAGTTTGAACAGACCCGATAGTTGTTATTTAATGTAGGCATTTATAATTCACGTCCTAAAAGTTTTTAACAATTTTTTTTAACCGTTTCGTTACGAGATGAATTGAAAATTTCTGGTTATTAAACTGTGAATAGGGCTGCCGGATGAGCAATGTGTAAAAGTAGGACGATTGTATAAAAACCCTGATTTTTTTGTTAAAAAGCCGGAGATTTTTTCACAAATACTTCGCACGACGGCGCCTAAGATGCTTGGCGCGTCCCTGGCTATTATAACCTTGCATAAGTGCGAGGGGTGGATGATAGGGGCAGTGGCGGAACTTCAAAATTCCCCCCCCCCCCCCCCCGCGCAAAATTATTTATTGGGCCCCCTATAAAATGATTTAAAAAGTGACCACACTATTCTTTTCTGAATAACTTTATTGTTTAAAATTACTTTTAAACCAAATTTCCAAGTTTGACCCCCAAACCGAAGTTCTGGATCCACCCTTGTGTTCAATCTTCTTATATTCTGACCAAAAAATATGTTAAGAGATTTTTTGATATTTCACTCGATTAACCATTTATAACTAATTTTCTGACCAAATGTTTCTAAGCAGTTAATAACTGAATATCACAATGTTTAGTCATGGAAACAATTAGTGTATAAAATGAAACATAAATGATATTGGAATAAAAGGAATGTATTTCAGCTTACTAATAATAATAATCTACAAAAAAAATTATTTGATAAATTGTTCAATGCATTTCTGTAAATGTATTTTCCCTAAATTGAACCATTGACCAACTTTTCAATTAATTTTGTTTGTAGATTAGTATATTACTAGTAAGTTATTCTTTTCATGTTAATATTCTCAGTAAGAAATAGTTCTTTCAAAACTTAGCACCGCCATACCGCCAAATAAGTATAAAAAATATATTATTTATAAATAACAAGTGCTGTATTTAGACCTGTTTGCTGTCGCTCCGGAGCACCTATTTCGTTGCGCTAGGGATATTTTATATTTTACATTTAATTTCCTTAAATTATTTGTTTAGGAATAGGAAGTTTGCATTCAATTCAGTGGCGTAGCGACAAATTATAGGCCCCCCGCGAAAATTGAGTTAGGGCCCCCTACCCCATATTAAGAATATACATATATAAACATATAAACAAACAAAATTAGATAATACTGTTTATTATATAAACTACAAACCTATATGTAGAGAACGTTACAAAAAATAAAATTATTGAACAATAAGAAGAAAACAAAAAACATTCTTTAAAACTAAAAGGAACAAACACGAAAAAATTCTTTAGGTACCGAGCTAAGGTAGCGATACTTGAAAGTTACAGTGAGATAAAACCAAAAGTATTTAAAATTAAGCAACAAAATCTTGAATATAATATTATAGGTATCTCAATAGTTATTGCGAGGCAATTGGCCAATTGCCTATTTTAATTATTATATTGTAAAATTATTCTTATATTGTTGCTTTCAGGAGGTAAATTGTTTTTTTCTAGCTATTGCCTCCGCAAAATTTTTTATTAAATGGTTATTATCCATTTTGGCCGCCTCTTGTGCCTCTATAGATAGGATAGCCAAGTTGGTTAACCTTGTCTGAGAGGAACTATTTCGTAAATAATTTTTAATGATTTTTAATTTGGAAAAGGATCTCTCAGCTGTAGCAA
Organism: Barypeithes pellucidus; assembly: GCA_963991005.1. Taxonomy (NCBI): domain Eukaryota; kingdom Metazoa; phylum Arthropoda; class Insecta; order Coleoptera; family Curculionidae; genus Barypeithes; species Barypeithes pellucidus. Next base: position 10,969,805 of record OZ022565.1, on the reverse strand, counting down.
CACTTACTGGAAGAGTTAAAAATAATAATAAGGCTGTTGTTACCTCTGGAAAATTTTCTGATAAAGTGTTATTTTCCACAATTAAAAATACAGCAAAGTCTTTAATACTTTGAAGAGAAACAATTTTTCCTTTAACGGCATACACAACGCGACTATCTCTAAAGGAAAAGTCGCAGACAGATCGCTGGAATATGTTTGCTGTAGTGTTTCTGCAGACATAAATAATTCTTTTTCTGGAAAAGTTACTAGAACTTGGGGACATAGAAATCTAAATTTATTAACAAATAACTCCATTCCCTCAAAACGATTACCTATTTGGTTAATTACAATATCAAATACTTTGTAATATATATTTATCCTAAAATAGTTTTCTCAACTAGAAAATAGATAATTTGTATTGCCTTCAGCAAAGTGTTTTTTTGGTTTTAATTGTCTTTTATCTTCAAATTCCGGGTTTATATTCCATGATCTTGATATACCAATTACTTCATTCTTCAAATTTATATAATTACGGGCACAGTGTGACAAAATCTAGATCAGGTGGTAATATTGGTATTTATTTGAAAGATTTGCTAATTAGCAATAGGCTCTATCGGCACTCGACGCTTTCGGGCCCCCAAGGTTTCGGGCCCCTCCCGCGACTGCGGGGGTTCGCGGTAGTAGCGCTACGCCACTGATTCAATTAAAAATACCTACGGTGTCATAAAAACTCTTAAACGTTGTAGTTGTGAATTCCTTATTACTATAAAAATTATCCAGGACCTATTTTTCCTGCTAGGCCCGGTGGGTCTGGGCCTGGGGCCCCACTTCAGAGGAGCTCAGCACTTGGCTTGCGCGACATTAACTTATTCAACACAAACAAGACAAAAACTTAACTTATTTGCAAAACGAATAGCTACCTATTCTTTTTTATTACAAAAAAATTGTAAAGGTTCTTAAAATCTAAGGCGATCGACAGATGTGTAGGAACTCTTTTTCTTGATGATTGTATAAAATCATAATAAATTAGTGTTGCGTAAGAAAAAGACACTTTTTGAAGTGGCGAAGGGCCTCGCATTCCGTAACGGGAGACCACTTTGGGCCGAGGGCCCCCCTGGACGCCTGGGCCCCCTTGCATTGCATGGTCTTGCTGCATAGTAGTTCCGCGCCTGGATAGGGGGTAACTGGAGGGAGCTAATTACAACATTCTATCTGACTGGTAATTTAACACAGCCTTAAAACCCCGATCTTAAATCGTCCACGACCGACCTTGCGCCCAGTAACCGATTACCTTGGTAATTACTCTTTAAAAATAAAAATTTCTAGCCTTCAAAAGTGTAAAACTAATTCCACGTATTCATAACACCATTAACACCATCGGCCGATTTCAAATCGTAGTTCCAGAAAACTATTTGCGCCGCACACTGGTTCCAAAATGGAAAAACCCGGCCATAATTACAAATATTGATGGATTTGTACCAAAATTTACGTAAGAGGGTTTTTTGGGTCGCTGATTACGAATATCGGTATATAAATGGCGTAAACAAAATGGCGGATACAATATGGCAGAAATAAAAAAAAATTAAATATGAATATGGTTTTATTTTCTTAACTCGACCATTTAAATATAGGGGATGGGTGTTTTAATGCTACATAATAAGAAAAAAAACTAAATTATTTAAAAAACAAATAATATAACGAATACAAATTGGTGGGAATTTTACAAAATCCAAACAACTACAAAAATTAAGTATCTATTATTCAGATTCACTATTGGTAACCTCAGAATCAATTTCAAATTCACTTTCGGTATCTGAGCCAACGGTTAATTGACTTTCAGGACCACTCGCTATAAGCAATTTTAAGGCCTCGGGTGAAAATTGTTTCAATTTTTTTGTGGGAAGTTTCCTAATGCTTGAAATATAAGGATCAGAAGAAACAAGCAATCTATTAAATACATCCTCCATCGTTTTCACTCTTGAAAACTTTCGAGAAAAGTCAGCACGATACTTTTTAATGTCTTTGTTTCTGGCCTCCTGGGCTTCCTCCGATAATTGTCCAATGGGTAATAACGCCGCTTCTATAACTTGTTTTCCATGTACTAACACTTTATGTACAGAAGTGGGCATATAGTACCATGGATATAAGTTAACAAATAATTTTGCAGTATCAATTGAATAAGTTTCGAATAGCTTATAATTGATGTCGTACCCACTAGAAATTACCTGTAGGATGACATGAAAACGTTTAATTAATACCTCATCAATGCCTGTAATATTTGCCGAAACTTGAGAATTCTCAAAAAACCGACGAGCAGTATTCCCATCATTGGAACTTCCAAACCCGGGCTTTGGCTTGTCAACTATTAACCCAAGCTGCAAGCGAAATTCTCGTTGAAGTTCTTTTTTTCTCTCCTCTATAATTTTTTTTTCTTCGGAAGTTCGTGCTTGCCATTTTTCAATTTTAATTTTATAAGACAAATGCAAGATACATTCAAAAAATCTGATCCATGCATGTAGCGTGGATAGTCCAAATTTAAGATTTCCTTCAACAACAGGCTTTTGTAAAATTTTATGGATGTTATTAAAATCTTTACTTGTAGCCCCACATAAATAACAACGTTGTGTTGACTTTGTCCCAGTTATAGCACTACACACTTTCCCATCGATCATCGTTAGGTTCATAATATATGATATTTTAACCCTTTTGTCTTTAAATGTAGTTTCAAAAGGGAGAAGTCTGTTTATCTGGTTTTCAATATATTTTACTTCAGCTTCTGTCGATTCTGTTGTTTCTTGAATAAATTGCATCCGAACTGGTCTACAAAACCTTGGAGATGAGGTTCTAGGATTTTTCCAAAATATTATTGCTTCACCTTGTTGAACATCTGTGTAAACTAATTGTAAAGGAACGATTGATGTAAAAAAGATGCTGGCATCAGATACGTTTTCTCTCTCAAAAGTTTGCTTGTACTCACTTTGTCCCGAGCTTCCATCGCATCCCCATTTACAAAAAAGCTTTAAGTTTTGTAAATTGTCGCCTATCAACGGCAATGTATCAATAACTTCTGCTTGCGTTTGTATTATTCGTTGAGCTGTATGATCTAATAATTTTTGCAGTTCGACTTCAGCATTACTTTCTGTAATACTTATAGAACTTCGAGGAGGATAACACAAATTCTTCGCTTCTAATACTTTCTTATAAGAAGGATAGAGCTTGCAGTTTTGTTGAATACTTACTAAACGTAGACCTTGGTACTGACTTTTCGAAAGCTTAAACTCAATCAATATTGAAAGAGCCCCTTCACTGGTTAAAGGGGTCTCAGTTATGACTTTAATGCTTTTTTTGTATTTAGAAGCTCTAGTAGGAGTAGTTAATGCGGCTTCTTTAACAAGTTTTCCAGCATCTAATTTTCCAGTTGAACGAAGACTTATTTGTGTTGCATATGCCAACTGTTCTGGACTAAACGAACTACGGAGTTCTTTAGTTTTTCTCCGTTTAGATCTTTCGCTTGACAAAATAAACTCCTTGGTAGGCCTGCCTCTAGTTGTCGATATCGTAGTTGTTGAAAGCAGAGAAATTGGAAAGGTGACTGGTTTGCTAAGCCAATTTTCATACTTTTTAAAAAATAATTTCTCTGTTCTGTTAACATTTTGGACATTTTGCCTCATTTTAGAAAACAACGTAGAAAACGAAGCTGTCATATCTTCACGAATTTCGATAGATTTTCCACTATTTTGTGATACCGTGGTCTTAAGATGTTTAAGAATATCAGATAATCCTTCTCGTAAGTGATCTTTCACAATTAGGTAAATATCCTTTCTGCTGCAGACTACCTCCTGACTGGAAGAGCCTACAACAAAAAATTTGTAATGCTTTATTTTATATTAATTAAAATTTAGTAGTTTTTTGTAAATGTAACCAATACATTTCAAATACAGGGTCATTCACGATGAGTGACTTATTAAAAGATCTCGGGAACTAAAAACATATGTGTTTGGAATATTGTTAAAAAAGATGCCATTTTAAGTTAAAAAATGTAGTTTATTACTACTACTATACTTGAGTATTTTTTATATTTTACTAGAAAGGTATAATTTTTAAAATACCCTGTATAAAAAATGTATAGTATTTTTATGAAATAAAAAAGACCCATACTATTTCTAAATTTTCTCAAGTTTTGAAATCTTTAACTGCATAAGTTACACCGTAAGGTCAAATTACCTTTGACATGTTTTCTTTTTATAAAAAAAATCCTGTAATGAATTTTATCTCAGAATCGGTTGGAGATGGGTAGGTATAGGAAATTGTTAACAAAAGTTAGTTGGATGTTTATATAAAATCGAAAAATGCCAAAATATACAGGGTATTCTATTTAAAATAACAATATTAAGCCTAACTTCCGGTATAACCGGAAGTGATAGATACGTCAAAATATATTCGATAAAAAGATTGGCATTTTTTATAGCGAGTGCAAATATTTCAAAGAAATATATCTTTTAGTTCACGAGATCTTTTAGGAGGCCGCTCATCGTGAATGACCCTGTATTTTGCTCTATTAATAACGAATAGGCAGATATTGGCAGCTACATTTTACAGTATTTAAAACAGAATAAGCTAAGATGTTATATTTAAAGCTCATCTTCGCGGTATATAGTGGTATATATTACTATCCGACTAGATGATTTACTGAGTAAAAAAAAATAATAAAAAAATTGTAATATCTATTGCTATTTGTATTTTTTTTCGGTCGCATTAAAGATAAAACTTTGGAAAATCGAAAAAACATTTTACATACCTGAAGGAGTTGGTTCCATAATGCTAAAATACTAAAATATAAATCTAGTCCAAATTACTGTGTCTTAAACTATCACAAAATCACGCTAATTAATCTCTTGCGAACTAGCACTTCAACCAAACCCTAAAGTAAAACTAAAATTTAGATGGTAACAAGAAATTATTATGGGCTCTTTCTATTGTTGGCAGATAGGTAGAGGATCCTTGTACCTGATCCCAAAATAAAAATTCTTAGAATCGATAATTTGGATTTGTCAATTATGGCCAGGTTTTCCAATTTTGGCACCAGTGTGCGCCGTCTCGATAACAAAAATACACGTTGCCATTAAAAACCGATTATTTTTTACGGTTCGTTGAAAATATGCGCCTTTGTGCGAGGCAACATAAAAAGAGGATTATTGCAAGAAGATATTTCGAAAGTAAAACAGAAAAACCAGAGACGGAGAGAACCCAAGAATGTCGGAGAGCAATGACATAATACACATAATATGTTCTCTTTCTGAACGAATTTTTCGAAGTAAATCGCGTCGAAGGTACTAAGTTACAACGCTAAAAATAACCCTAGAGTCTCCGCACGTTGCCATATTTGGCCCGCATGTCCGTCAGCCTGATTCCTGTAACAACGTCACAGCGTCTACCGAGAACGACGTGACGTCGCGACGCTAGACGCGATATGGGTCATGTTATGTGAAAGCGGCCTAAAGGCGATCCGCGCGCTGCCTTCTAGTGGGTAGGCAGCCATACATACACTAGTCTCTTACCGGCGCAAAACATCTGAATGTTGCGATGTTGCCGTAATTATTTTCAAGTTTTGTTAAGGTGGCGCCGACATTACATATAAAATAGTAAACATTCCTCTGAAAAAAGAATGGTAACATTGAGACTATTTTTAAATTTGCAGGTTGTGGGTAAACCTCTCTTGCACTGGCAGGGGGAAGTAGTGCGCCGCGTGCAAAGGCCCAGGGGCCACAGAGGCGCACTAGCCAAAAAAAAACAAAAAAGTTTAACGAATACATAAATATTTGTTACGTTCTGGTACCGAATAACAATTTTTTAAATAAATGTAAATTCTTAAGTCCTGATTTACAGGGAAAGTAATTTTGTGATTGTAATAGCATAATAAATAAATATAATTTGTTATTAAAAATTATTTGCTTCAATTCCTATGACATAATTTATCTCAGTACTTTTATTTTTTGGCAATTCTTAACTTGATCGTAGGCATCAAGGCATCAGTTTTCTTATAAACAACATAGAAATATATTTTTTTTAATCGCCACCTTAACAAAATATGTCTTTGTGAAAGTAAAGAGTTACAAGCCGACAACGTCGCAAGCTGACCTTCATACTTTCTCCACGAGGAGGCGCCACACTCCGCAGTCTGGCCAACATGGCCGTCATGTCAAGTGAGTGTTAACGTCGTGTCTCAAGAAATGTCAACAAGTCGCCCCCCAGGGCCCCCCAAGAAGAGGGGTCACCAACATCACCCCCGTAATGAAGGAAACAGACGTAAGCCTATGTTAGAACCCGTTGTCGGGCCTCCTTTAAGTGTTTACAGTACGCAAAATGTGTTGACAAATATTGTTGTTGAGAGGGGGGTTAAGGAAACCAAAACATTGGAGAAAATAGTCGAAATTAAAGCAATAAAAGCAAAGTCGGGGGGCGATAGTAGTAAAGAAGCAATTTGTGATATTCCAGTGATAGATTTAACCCAATGTGATGACGATTTAGTAGAAATTAAGCCTGAAATCGTAGATTCTAGTACTAGTAGTAAAATAGAACCTTCTGTGACGAAAAATGCGAAAAATGATAAAAACCAACGAATCAAAAAGTCTAGAAAAAGTAAAAATAAACCAGAAACAACCGAAAAAGGACCCAAAGCGCATAAAGCATCCAGCCAAACGTCGTCATTGCTTGACAATGATGATATGTCTATGGTTCAACGTCCAGAAGCCGAAGGGTCCAGTTTGAGCGACCAAGAAACCGAAAAGGCTGATTTTGATCCTGAGATAGAAGAGTTGTCCAAGCTTCGCTGTACGTCCGAAAGGACTGAAGTGATAGCTGAAAAGGAAATGAGGAAAAGGGGCCGGAGATGTGCCGATTATCCAGGTCTTGCATTTAGTTCGATATTTAGCTCCGATACTTTGATGAAGTTCAGCATTATCAAAAATGAAATTCAGAATATTATGAATACACAGTTAAAAAGGGTAGGTAATGCTTCTTAGGAGGCATTTTATTAATTATATTTTAATCTGCATAAAAGCTGAGAGAGAAAAAACTACAACTCTTCTAAGCGTAACCATACTTTTTAACAATCTAATTTATTTGCGTTAGTGAAACTTGAGCAAGTACACCTGCCATTGACATGATTACATTTTTTAATTCTTATAACTTAATTCGACAATAGAAAGTCTGGTGGTAGGTTATGTTTCTATCAAGTCATGCTCGCTTAGAAAATATCTAAACTATTTTAAGGTTTGTGTTTACAAGGCAGTTTAAAAATAGCACAAGTTTTTGAAAGAAACATATAGTAATTTATGCTTCTACAAGCCTTGTACTGTTTTATTACCAGCTACTGGCAGTTTAGTTATGAAATGTACAAGGAAAGCCAGAAGAATAATATACAAGATACATAATATGGATAAATAATTGTTTCTAGTATTTTTAGTAATGAAAACTTTAGATACTTATGTTATCTTATCTAGCAAGACCACTAAGGAACACCCTGTATCTGATTTCTCATGTATCTCACAACATATGCGAATCAAAGAATATATTTTATCGTTCTTAAATGAAATATTAAATTAATTTGATCTACTAATTTAACAATAACATGTTAGTCATGCGGCCGGGCCTGTTTAAAATGATTAAGCAAAAAATTACATGTTTTAATGTCATTTTAGTATGCAAATATGTATTAAATGGGCTATTTAATGAAAATTAACCATCACTGTCGAAAATAAGCCTTATTTTAATACGTTTTAAGTATTCTTGTCCTGTTTATTTAGGAATGTAATTATAAAATTTAACAAGCGCATGTGATCGCATTTTTAAATCTGATCGCATTATGTCAAAGTTAATTAATTTATTGTCTTGAAACAATTCCAATTCGACTTAATATATAGCGTCTGTTGCAATACAAAGGTCCATTAAGACCAATATTCACAAAAATACTTAATTAATGAGGTCACATTCTCGATAGAGCGCACCTAATTTTTATTTATTGAGTTTTAAGCTTCTAGAGGAAGAATCGTACGCGATAGAAAAGTTAAAATTCCACATGGATCTTTCGTAAATCGACAATTTGTTCGGACGCGAAAAAAATGTTTCCTGCCAATGTCATTTATGTCGCAGTCAGAGGCAGTTGTCTGTTGCAGTAATATTTGATTAGCGCAACCCGATCCAAATCTATTAATTTTTATAGTCTACTATTCTCGAATTTAATTTTCATTCTATTGATGCGGTAACAATAACATTCTCTTTTGCACTAGTAAAATTTGCTCAAATTAACTTATTGGTTTGTAACGTCACCGTTATAGTTAGATTGTCCTAATGCCATTCCTGATGAGCTATAAAAATGGAACATAATTTTTTTAGATACAAATTACATTGCCAGAATTTTTTGCCGGGTGGTGCGTTTTTTTTTTATGACCAACACAAGCACTATAGGAAAAATCCTTTAGGGCACTCCGGGAGTGGTGCGTGTGCGCAAAAAGCGATTCACGTTGGTTTTGAATCGTTGGAGGTTATATTCGTTGGGAAGAACGACCTCGGGAAGGTCGTTCCACAAGGATGAAGTCCTCCAGATGAAAGACTTCTTAACTAATGAAGTTCGAGGAGTACTAAGCTTAACCACATATGGATGGGCGGTAGTGGTTCGTCGTGTATTTCTGCTATTCGTCGCTCTGGGCGGAATTAAGAGGGCAAGGTCAGCCGATCACCTTCCATGAAAATATCTGTAAAAGAGAGTCAAATCCCCAACCTGTCTTCGGTGTTCTAGGCTGTCGAGGTTCTTCGTCAGCTCGTGGTCTCCGATCAGACGAATAGCCCTTCTTTCGATGGAATCCAGTAGCCGAAGAGTAGGTTTGGGTGCAGAGCTCCAGACATGAGAGCAGTACTCTAGTGCTGGTCGAAACTGGGCTTTGTATAGTGTCAAAAGTTGTTGAGGTGTGTACAACTTTTTGGTTCGGAAGAGTACACCAAGTTTCTGAGAAGCTGCCTTGCCGATTGCTACAACGTGGTTATGCAAAGACATATTTCCTCCCATCGTGTCCAGCCCCGACTAGGTATATCCGATTCTGCAATGTTAATATTTTTAGATAAATTGCTGCCTGGGTTTTCTTCTAGTTCATGCTGCCTGCGCAGAATGGTTTTGAATGATTTGTGGTCATGGATATGTAAATGTTTCGCTTTTATTTTCCCGTATGCTTATTAAAACTGGTCTAGGCCTCATGTCGCGGCGCTGGACGTGGTACCGTAATATTTCGTCCTGTCCCTGTCGAGTGCTAATCCAAGTCACGTGATGACTGTCTCGTAGGATGAATATTTGTACATGTGCGAGCAAATACTAGTTTGGCCACGCCAGTACCTTCAGCACATTTTGTCCTTTGCTACAAGATACTACACGGTACTTCAGCCTCTTGGAGATAGATCAATGAAAAGAACACATATAATGCATATTGTTTTACCGTGAAATGTTTATCTCTATGAGTAACTGATAAGATACCGAGATTTATGAACAAATACATATTCTTTAAAAATAAAATTTTATTTGCTTTATCATGTTTTTAGCCACTTAAAATATGATTTGATTTGAATTTAAGGAGAATACAATTTTGATCGTCTATTTCTGGACATGATAGAAGTACCGAGAATGTTTAACATTATTTTTATAGGGTACGCTCTATATTTTTTAAACATCAGCCTTTTTTTTATAAAACAAAAATTATCATTTCGTACTTTCGGAGATATTAAAAAATAACGATTAAAAACAAATAATCGCCCTGTAGCAAAGATTTAAGCTGTTGCGGACATACAGTGAGTCCCAGAAGAAATGTCTAAATTCATTTAAAATTCAGCGGTAAGTTTTTTCAAAAAACGCTCGTACCCGTCGATTTTGATTTTTTAATTTTTTTTTGTGGTAATTTCATGTATACAGGGTAGCTCAAAAATAAGTTACGACCATCAACTTCATTTTTTCAAATGAAAACATATATTTTTTATTTCATTTTTTAATTTTGCATTGAATTCTAAGCATGTTTTATGTACCATGTCCTATACATAAACTCAACAGTTATTGAAAAAATTAGGATTGAACATATCTATAAGTAAGACCTGTTTATTAAAAAAAAAAACACAACAAAATCAAATTAAATGTTGAAAATGTGCGCCATTTACGGCTTGACATATCCAAGACGATCAATAAACTCTCTTTGCACGTTTCCAACCATATCCGGAGTTATGACACGCACTTCTCTTCGGATCCTTTCTTTCAACTCCTACATATTGTTTGGCCTGTTAACAAATACTTTTGATTTGAGGTAACCCCACAAAAAAAGTCCAGCGGAGTTAGGTCTGGCGACCTAGCAGGCCATTCGATAGGTCCTCTCCTTCCAATCCACCGATTGGGAAAGGTTTCATCCAAAAATGTGCGCACAGTTGCCGCATAGTGCGGAGGAGCACCATCTTGTTGGAATATCAGTTCTTCGTCAGGGGAGTCTGGATCCAATGGATTCGGAAATAGAGCCACTAATGCTGGAATTAATTCTAGTTGGAGAAATTCAAGATATACTTGTCCAGTTAAAGACTGTTCAAAGAAAAATGGACCAATTACTCTTTCGCGTACGATTCCACACCAAACATTTATTTTCTTAGGGTACTGGCTGTGAACCTCTATCATCCAATGCGGATTTTCTGTTGCCTAATATCGACGACAATTTTGTCTGTTCACATTACCATTCAAATAGAACGTAGCTTCATCCGAAAAAATAATATTTTTTACTAAATTATTATCTATCAATGCACATATTTTGCATGCGTCCGCAAAACTCACTTCGCCTATCGAAATCATCTTCAAATAACTCATGCACTGGAATAACTTTGTATGGGTGATATTTGTGCTTTTGAACTACTCGGTGAACAACAGATTTCGGCATGTGTAAATCGGCCCCAATGTGCGACAGGGGAGTACATGGATTTTCTTCCAAGGAAAGCAAAACGTCAAGTTGTTCATTTTCATCTCGAGTAGGACGACCAGATTTAGGCAAATCTCTAACATGACCGAATTCTCTAAATTTAGCCTCTATTCTACTCACCATCTTTTGACATATGGGAGGACGATCAGGATGGATTTCATTAAATAATTGGGCTGTTTCTATTTGAGTACGTGTTTTATCACCAAACCCAACCATGCATAGAATTTAAATTTTTTCCCGTTCCGTTAACTTCACCATTATTGTGAAAACCGCAACTTTGAAACTACGCTTGACAATAATTATACTTATTTGAAATAAAATTGTCATACAGTTTCTATGGAAATAAACGGTGACAGTGAGACAGTACACTCTTACTTATTATGGAGCCCAAAATGCCATATTGCCAGAAGATTTGATAGATCGTTGGATTCCCTAAATGATATGTTCAATCCTAATTTTTTCAATAACTGTTGAGTTTATGTATAGGACATGGTACATGAAACATGCTTAGAATTCAATGCAAAATTCAAAAATGAAATAAAAAATATATGTTTTCATTTGAAAAAATGAAGTTGATGGTCGTAACTTATTTTTGAGCTACCCTGTATACATGAAATTACCACAAAAAAAAATTAAAAAATCAAAATCGACGGGTACGAGCGTTTTTTGAAAAAACTTACCGCTGAATTTTAAATGAATTTAGACATTTCTTCTGGGACTCACTGTATATGTATTCATATGAACTTTTCTTAAAAAAAGTTACCACGTCTGCATATCTTGAAAAATCCAAATATTGGATTAGATAACAGTGCATCTTATCAATATGTATTATATTTTAAGCTTTTCTATGAAAAATTAATTTAGGTAATGATGTAATTAACGATTTATAATTTTTGCAAGTAGGCCAGAGAGTAGATAAATTATATTCCATATACATCAAGTTGCCATTTTAGGAGTACCTACATATAAGGTGTAAAAATACCAGATGTTTGTTTGTTTTTCTTTGGCAATTTTTTTCTGTTAATTATTAAAAATCATTGGCGATCTTGAAGGGACCAGTTTTTCGAATACACAACCATAGTTCGCGACCAAAACTGATGGCAATGACGTAACAGTCGAAACCATGGATACCAATGCGAACCACCAATGACAACACAGCATTTTGACAGGTTCCATGGTTACGACTGTTACGTGACAGCCATTCGTTTTGGTCGCAAACTATAGTGTACAATATTATCCAGGGGTTCTCGAACTATGCGCCGCGGCGCCCGAGAGTGCCGTGAGCTGATGAGCGCTTTTCTGGTGGAGGCGCGGCCCCATCTGAAAGTAACAATCTTTATTTGCGACTCTTATTACTATGGGTCACTCTGTTTACCATTGGCGACCTTTTTTTAATTTTTGATTCAATCTGGTGGTGACGCCCGATGAAACTAACGACTTTTTCCGTGACAAAATACTAAACCTCTAAGTGTGCCGCGAACTGAAAAAGGTTGGGGGGAACCCCTGGTATAGTCACTATGATTTTTCGTTCCCCCACGCGAGCACTGCAAGCTCGGAAATAGGAATTTTCTGATATTGTGTTTGTTCCCCAACAATCAAATATTCCAAATTGAACTGTTTGAACTTTCGGTTTATGTTTGGCTCATAAGTAGCCATGCCAAATTTCACCTCTCTATGTCAACTGGTCTTTAAGAGGAGGTTGTAATTTGCGACATTAACATCTTTAATATGAATTTTAGACAGCAGTAGCTAATTGCTCGTTAATAAATAACATACGGTGTACACACTGGTTCCACATTCATTTAGTAACAGTACATTTATGGGCTTCGGTACCTGTATTTTTTATAATTATGCGATTAAGTTGTACTTAATACTTTTTATGTTTTTCGTGCCAGAAATTAAATTTTAAAATTACCTGGTGCAAGTATCATATAAAAATCCATCAATACATGTATTTGAAAAACATTATTGACTTTATTAGGAAACAAAACTATGTTGACCCCGTACACATGCTGTTCAATAAAACTTATGTAGATAGTTATTCTTCATTGTGTAAAAAGGAAAAATAGCCCTCCAGTCTCATTACTTTCTATACCAACTTTACATTTTCCACATAAGAGTGCCTTGGCAGCCCTTATTCTATAATAATAAAAATCAACTCATCCATGACCTTTAAAACACCCATTCAGAAATTAAATAAATGACAGAGTAGTCTCTTCAATTTTATTATTGTTGTCCACGGTCCACGCATGCTACCGGATTTCCACCGATCCTGCTCATCGAACTTTTTGAATTTCAAGCCGCGGCCTCGCCTGTGAATCGGATAGGTGACGTCATTTGTTGCGACGTTGTCGGATTTTTTTTCTTTGCTTTCCTTGGAAGGAAAAAAATCGGACATGTGTGGGTCCAATGTCAGTTACCGTTGTATCATAAGTCAGATTACTGATTGTAACGATCCATATTTGAAAATCGAAGAATTTTTCTGGTGCTCCCATTAAACTACTACTGTTTCAGTCGCAGGCCCAAATTGGATAAGGTCTTTGATGTAGTTTTGACTACCATTCTCAAAGTTTTTGATTAACCCTTGTATATTAAGAATATGTTAGGGGAGAAAATAGTTTACTTGACAACGTTGCGAATCCGACCACTGGCAGGTGGCAGAGCTACGCAGGCGCCTCGCCGCCATATTGCCAGCCGGTGACTCGCCCAGTTGTTTCGTATCAAACTTGTGGTTCGGTACCGATTTTCATTGAAAAAATACTTGTGCGTGAACGGTTTAGTGAAAAAACTCTTAAGATGACGACAAATATTCAACAAGGGTCCCTTTTGGACGTTTTAAAAAAGAAAATGCGACAGACCAAAGAGGAAATGGAACGTTACAAGGACGAATGCGAGGAATTCAACAAGAGGCTGCAAATGGAGATCATGAGAAGGGAAGAAGTGAGTTTTTCGTGATTTAAGGACGTTTTATCCCTTTTTCTCAAAGAAATCTCACCGAAAAAATAACTCTGGGATTAATTTTGTATTGGGGGTTGCGTAACCCCGGGGGTTAATGACGTATCCATGTTTTTTCGGCGTTGCCACTTGCCACATGAATGTTTTGAGGAATTCAAAACACTCGTATTAAATTAGTCTTATCAAGCGATTTGTAGAAATTATCTTCTTTCTTTTATTGTAAACCTTAAAATTGTCTGTAGCTATGCGCTTTTTTGCCGTAAAAATCGTTATGATAAGTATACCTACCTGTCATCTGGGGGTGAAACACCGTTATCCGAGGTTCCATGTTTTTATGGTAATCTATGGTTTCCGAGGTTGCCAAATTTTTTTAATTAACCCTTTGTTGAACACAATATTTATGGAAAGTAATGATTTAGGTTCTCGGCCCTTGTTTCACATGGAGATCTGAAATTTTGCATGGTTATAGTAATTTATGAACCAAGGCCAAACTGGAAGGTTACCATGCTTAATTTGGTATATAAAGAGCGTTTTCTGTTGGGGATACTTTTTAAAATATCACAGTAAAATGACAAAAAATGATGGGGCGATATTTTAAAGGAATTTTTGACTGAAACCAATATGGTTTTAATTAAAAATGACTGTTGAGAACTGGTTGATTTGAATTATTAATGAAGTAAATAGCGAGGTTAGTAAGTAATAAACCTACATTTGCCATTTGGAAAATTATTATTTATTGCCAGCAAGGTAGTTTTAGTTATTTCTTTGTTACTTTATTGTTAACCACACAATACCAAAAAGTGCGAGTCAAGATTGGCTTGAGAGTTGCTGCATAGTTCCAATGTTGTTACGGAACATCCAAAAATGGTAACCAATTAAAAAGATAACGTAAATGTTATTTGGAAATTTGTTTAAATTTTAATTTGCATCAAATATGCCGCGGTAATTAGTTTGTGTCGCTGTTTGTCTTAATTTTACTGCCGTTACCATACTTAATTTATCACTTAGTTTATTTCTAGCCTTTGTCTGAAGTTAGAATTAATCAGAAATTACTTACTTAGATATTTATGGACCCTATCGGGTTCCTTTTTCGAAATTAAAAAATTATATATTTGTGTATAACCAAGTCACTGTCACTTTGGAATGCAATAAGTTTGGGATGTTTGCTTATATCGACTTGATTATTCAGAATTAATGCTTATTTCGAAATTTCAGGCAATAAATTTTGTGTTGTTTCAATGGCTTTATGAACTATTTCGCCTGGAGCACATTGATATGAGTTTTCTTCTTCTGAATCGGAATTATTTCTTTGCATTTTTTATGTTTTCAAATTTGTAAGGTACCAATAACGAACGACGCGATTGCTCTTTTCATTATACAGAGTGGCCAATCGAAAACAGTCAAGCAAGGTTTACGGTTGTGTACGTGAAAATTAAAAAAAATTTCACGTACACAGCCGTAAACCTTGCTGGACTGTTTTCGATGGGCCACCCTGTATAGTTTTAATAATGATTGTAGAAAAAATATTTTTAGTGTAGACTGTAGAGTGTATTTTGACACTTTCATAGGGTATCTTCGTAATTGTTAGTGCTATCAAAAAAGGAATGTAGCTCTCATGTGCTCTTTTTGGGTCAAACTTAAAATGATAAAATCAAAATTTGAAAATTTTCGCTCGCTTAAGAGATACGGGGGAAAATCAAAAAATTTACAATTTGAAAATTTATATTTTGTTAGTTAAAAGAGATACAGAGAAATGTTGTATACAGAAGTTTCTTTATATTGATTGTTGAATAATCTGCCGTTTGCAGAATAATAAGTATACGGGGTCAGGTAAAAAAGTTATCGGACCTGACCTCATTTTTTAAAATGGAACAACCTGTATATTTTTACCTAAAAAGATACTATTTTCAATTCTCCTTTCAAATATATAACACTCCATGGATAATATTGGTTTATTAGGCGATTTATTAAAGTTTATTACTTTAAACCACCAGTAGACCATGAAACAAAAGCTAATATCCAACAACTATGTTGACTATTAACATTTAACGTCAATTTCATTTTTACATATTCATTTGCGAAAATGACCCTTCAACATTTTGAAAATTTTTATATTGAAAGTGGAAAAAACGAAGAAATGGCGCAAAATGTATATTTTGTTCGCTATCCGGATAGACGGTGACCATTCAAAGACATATTCCGAATGTTTGCGATGATTCCCGTTATTTTTTACCTTATCTGAATCTTTTATTTCATTTCAAAGTAATAAAGTTTAACGCCTAGGAAACCACTATCGTCCATGGTGTGTTATATATATTTGAAAGGAGAATTTAAAATAGTATCTTTTTAGATTAAAATATACAGGGTGTTCCATTTTAAAAAATGAGGTTAGGTCCGATAACTTTTTTACCTGACTCCGTATACTTATTCTGAAAACGGCAGATTATTCAACAATCAATATAAAGAAACTTCTGTATAAATCATTTTTCTGTATCTCTTTTAACTAAGAAAATATAGGGTAATTTTGAAACTGTCAATTTTTTGATTTTCCCCCGTATCTCTTAAGCGAGCGAAAATTTTCAATTTTGATTTTACCATTTTAAGTTACATTACTTTTTGATAGCACTAACACATGTTTTCTGTATGGAGCAAAACTGAATATTTTTCATATAAATTTTCATAAAAAAAAAACATTAACGTATAGAATAACGTCCACATTGAAATCAAATCATCAACACCCATGGTACAGAACGAGAGATCGACTCGCGCTCGACCACCTTTGTTTGTTGCACACAAATCATCAGTTGACACAGTTTCAAGTTCCGCATGTTACATAATCACCTATAGTACTTTCATTGTTCGAAATCGATTATTGCGTTCAATGATAGATATTAGAGCTATTATTGATCATTTCGGTAGTGCAATTGATTTTATTAAATTCGAGTACCCTCATACAGTTGTACAGGAAGGAAGTATGGTAGATTTAATCATGTGTGATCATCTACGCGGAACTACGCACACATAAAATGCATTTGAACAAGTATGTTTATTGCTTTTATTACATTAATTGTGGTTGGTAACTAGTACCCGGCTAGGAAAACGGGTGGGTCATTGTTTTCAAAGTAGTTATTCCCTGGTTTATTAGTATTCCGTTCTCTGGAGATGAATTTTAAACACTGAAAAACAAATTTCAGGAATTTCTTGTGATTCTTCACGTTTCCCGGCCAACTATCGGCATTGTATTCACTTACGAACGAACGAACCCGGCCAATTACCTACCGGGCACAGTGGGTACTGTGTACCCGATAAAACCGGTGGGATAGGTACTTGAACAAACACTTTTAGTCACTTTTTTAACAAAGTGACTAAAAGTGTAGTTATTTATTTACTTAGTAATTCTCAAAAAATACATTACTATTTGGAAACAAAAACATTATCATTAACGAAATTTCTTTCCTTCCAGGCTGAGTCCGAAGTAGCCGCCCTCAACCGTCGTATCCAACTTTTGGAAGAAGATTTGGAACGTTCCGAAGAACGTCTCGCTACCGCCACCGCCAAATTGGCCGAGGCTTCACAGGCCGCCGATGAAAACGAAAGGTTTGTCGTCGAAATCGCGATTATCGATGCTTTTAAAACGGTCCCGATGATATTTATAAGGGTCCCCGATAATATCCTCCCGTTAATATGGTTCCGATAAGTTTAAATCTGTCAAAATGTTATTTAATCACATTTAAAATAGGTCTAAAAAATCGATTTCGTTCTTTCTGATTCTATTTGAAGAGACATTTATTATTATTATTATTAAACCACAACTTTTGTCTGATTTGATTGCTTCTACAGGGTCCTGCAATAGTGTGTCAGGCTTCCATAGCTCCTATACGAATTAACTTAGGAATTTCATTCATATTCCGATTTATACTGTATTATTTTAGATTTTGGTAGTACAGAGCATTTCAGGAAAAGACATTTAAATATACTGCTGCTGTATTTTTTAAATAAGACACCCAGTATTTTATTGCATATTTAGGTTCGTATTAGTGTCCTTTATAATCGAAGTTAAAAACTAAAACAAGAAAGTTTTGTAGTCTTAGAAAAAAATTCCAAAAAACTACCTAAAATAACTCTTTTAACCAAGGAATTGGGTGGAATTTAAGACAAGAGGTCTAGAGATACTGTGAATATAATAGCGTGTATCTATTTTATACAGGGTGTTCATAATTAGCCTTCAAACGCGACACATTTCAAAATAATTTTTCTCCATATTTTCAAATGAAACACCCTGTATATTATTTGGTTATTGGATGAGGAATTCATAAGCATTATTTTTTTTGTAATGGAAGCATATAAGATATTTGCAGCCGTTCCCGAAATAATTGCAACATAATAAACAACACAATTTATGAAATTTGCAATTATTTCGAAAACGGCTGGAAATAACTTATATGCTTCCATTACAAGAAAAGAATGCGTGTGAATTCTACATCCAATAGCCGAATAATATACAGGGTATTCCATTTAAAAATCTGGAGACAAATTATTTTAAAACATGTCGTGTTTGAAACGTAATTATGAACACCCTGTATAAAATAGATAAACGCTATTATATTCACAGTATCTCTAGACCTCTTGTCTTAAGTTCCACCCAATGCCTTGGTTGAAAAAGTTATTTTAAGTAGTTTTTTGAATTTTTTTCTAAGACTCCAAAACTACTTTTTTTTTTATTTTTTATTTATTACTCTTAAACTACATAACCAAATGAAATAAAACTTTAGGCATATATAAAGGACACTAAAACGAACCTTAATTATGTAATAAAATACTGGGTGTCCCATTTAAAAAAAGACAGCATTATGTTACCACACTTTTTGGGCCACCCTGTATATTTAAAAATATTTTCCTGAAATGCACCCTATAATACAGTATAAATCGGCATATGCATGAAATTCCTCAGTTAATTTGTATAGGAGCTATTGAAGCCTGACACACTATTGCAGGACCCTGTAATATATCCTATGGTTAACGTACACCCTTGTATAGAGATAAGAGGCTACATTGAGAAGTTCCAACCTACTTATAATTTCTATTAATGGCGACTTTAAAAAGTAGTTTTCCCCATTAAAGTCGTCGGTAAATAAATCACTTGGATATGTCCGCGGAATGTAGGCGGTATATACAGAAAAATTTACAATCGTATAGATATAGATAGTGAAAGTGTTAGCAAATTAAAGGAATAATTCTATAATAAAAGTTAAACATTTCAAGCGTATTTTCTATTGCGTTAAAGGTTAACTTTTATGGCTGCAGGAATTTTGCAATTTTAATGATTGCACTTAGAGAAAAAGACATTCCAGTTTAGTGATTACCGATTAATGTGCAATAATTTTTTAAAAAATGTATTCAATTATTGTTTGATAATGTGGGAAAATACCTCAATACAAGCAGATGGTGAGATATTTGTAATGATCGGTTGAGAACAAATATGCAGTTTTTACGCAATGTATAGACACTGATCATTTTTTTTCCTGGGAGATACAGTGATGGCTTGTACGTCGCAGAATATCAATTTATTTGTAATTAAAGCTTACCATCTATCAATATTTATTGTTCATATATTAATTGAATAATTTAAATCGGTTTCCGTACATTTTTAATTCTCTTAAATACATTGAACTTTTTTTGGTTAAATTTTTTTATACCTTATATTAAATACTATACAGGGTGTTTCAAAAACCATGTACCATCGCTCTTGTGGTGATTGCTTACCCAAAAATATGTATTGTGAAAGCCAAAAACCCAAATTTTACTAATGCCCTATCGGAAATATCTTGAAAGCTGTATCTTTCAAACAACGTCTTATGTTGTCTTATTTTTTGGTGAGGAATCACCATACGAGCACATGTTTTGCATAGATTTTATTTTATTACAGTGTGTTTTCGGTACATGTTTCAAATAGTAATTCGTCCGATTCAAGGTGGTTTTTATTGTACTTATAGAACCGACTCGTTCGCAAACTATGCTAATAGCTTTTAACTGACAAATGAGCGGACATATTTTTATTTGCTAGTTTCATTGTAATGACCTAAGCTCCATGGTTAATTTATTAACATAAGACCGTTTTAAAGCATCGATATATATTTCTTGTCGTTGAGTGTGTGCTATAGATCCACGCTAATTGTTACTGGGTGTTTCAACTTTACTTACATTTGCGAATTTTGTTATTTTTTTCGATAATTTAACCTCTGTGTACTTTTCATTATTTAGAAACGGTATATTTTAATTTTTTCCCTTTATTTCCAATTTAAAAATGGCACCTACATACTATTTGAAGACTTATGAACTGGTTATGATGGCCTATAAACCAGGATTTGTAACAAGAGCCAGGAAAATATATTATACACCTTGTCCAAGATAAGGAGGGCCAGTACAGGGATCTCGGAAACCGTAAGAGATACGAAGTCGGTTGCGCATTTACGTGCCTAATAATATGCCGTTTAGAAAGTTTTAAAATTCCGAGTAGTTCCGGAGATATTCGGAAAAATCCGAAATTCTGAAAAATCGTTTTATTTTTTTTCTGGGTTTTTTGAGATCAAATTCTAAAGTAAATTTCACTTTTACATTACCACTTCTTCCGCTCTATCTAACGGCGTTAATTGTTTTGTAATCCGACGAGTCGTCTTCGAAGGGCCATTATCAACATTCTTTTTTAAATACGGTCCTGTTTTCCTGATATTGAAATTTGGAAGCTTTTTCTTCCGAATGCAATGATGTATGACACATTTTGGTTTAATGGCGTTTCGAGGGTTTTTTGAACAACACAGGAGATTTTGGGATACGGTCCTGTATTTCTCCTAATTTTATAAATAATATCTCATAAGTGAGCTCTAAATTTTCACTAATGTTGGACTAGTTCAATAAATAACAAATAATTTAATAATAAACCTCAAATAAGTGAACAAAAAATAATTCAATAATAAACAACAATAAGTGAACAAAAAACATACCAAAACAGTAATAAAACGAACAACGAAAAAAGTAAGGAACTACATAATCAGGTTTTCAAAATGATTTCCGATATTTTCTAAGCACAAATAACATCTTCTAACTGTCGATTCTAAAACATTTAACAACATTTCTGGCGCAATACTTTGAAAGGCTTCAAGCACCAACCTCCTGAATTCGTCTTCTGTTTCGAAGTTGTGTTTATTATAAACATAATTGTCGACATACCCCCAGAGGAAAAAATCTAACGGTGTCATATCAGACGAACGTGCTGGCCAGAAGTTTTAAATAATGTTTCTGTATTTTGTTCACTTATTTATTATTAAATTATTTGTTATTTATTGATCTAGTCCAACATAAGTAAAAATTTAGAGCTTACTTATGAGATATTATTTATAAAATTAGGAGAAGTACAGGACCGTATCCCAAAATCTCCTGATGTTGTTCAAAAAGCCCTCGAAACGTCATTAAACCACAATGTATCATACATCGTTGTATTGGGAAGAAAAAAGCTTCCAAATTTCAATATCAGGAAAACAGGACCGTATTTCAAAAAGAAAGTTGATAATGGCCCTTTGAAGACGACTCGTCGGATTAGAAAACAATTAACGCTGTTAGATAGAGAGGAAAAAGTGGCAATGTATAAGTGCAATTCGATCTCAAAAAAAACCCAGGAAAACAATAAAACGATTTTTCAGAATTTAGTTTTTTTCCGGATATCTCCGGAACTACTCGGAATTCAAAAACTTTCTAAACGGCATATTATTAGGCACGTAAATGCGCAACTTTTCCTCCATTTAACCAACTTCGTATCTCTTCCGAGATCCCTCTACTGGCCCTCCTTATCTTGGACACGGTGTATACCTAGTTTGATACCTAATCCATTGTTTAAGGCTAAAATAGCCTTTCCGGACGATCGTAGAATTTAATTAATTTAACTCCGTATCGGAGATCAACAGCAAAATTACTACCGAGAGTTATAAAAGTTTAAACACCCTAACTAACCCGCCTCGTTTTTCTTTCTCTAACCTGTGTTGCTTGTTACTAAAAGGATACGCAAAGCCTTGGAAAACAGGACAAACATGGAGGACGACAGGGTGTCTATGTTGGAACAACAGCTCGCCCAGGCCAAACAAATCGCAGAAGAGGCCGATAAAAAATACGAAGAGGTAGAGATATTTTTTCGGTTTTTTTCTCACAAACAGGCTTAAAGGGCGGTTTGTCGTTTAGGCTTGATTGTGAGGATTTATGAATATATAATTTTTGGCATGTTTTTGGTTTAAATGGATCCTTTAAAATGCATTGATTTAAACACGCGTTATTTGTCTGAAAAATGTAACTATACATTTGTTAACTAAGTCCATTTTGACCAAGAACGCTAGTTATCTAAAATTTAAAAAATTATTCAAATATGAGCAATTTATTATTATTCCTCTCCATATTTTTATCCAATTTTTCCCCGCCATCTTGTTGCATGCGAGTGTTTTTTTTTTCCAGCTAGGTCAATTTTGTTGTTGATGAGAGTTCGAGAAAAGCAGCCTACGGTCATTTTTCCACTTTATGTGCACTAGACCTTGTCGGTGGTTTAATCTAGAGCTCTCGGCGTAATTTTTTCTGTAAATTTACAATTTACAATTTTCGACACTTTTATAGGGTATCTCCGTAATTGTTAGTGTTATCAAAAAAGTAATGTAAGTGTCATGTGCTCTTTTTGGGTCAAACCAAAAATGGTAAAATCAAAATTGGAAAATTTTCGCTCGCTTAAGAGATACGGGGGAAATCCAAAAATTGACAATTTCAAAATGACCCTATATTTTCTTAGTTAAAAGAGATGCAGAAAAATGTTTTATACAGAACTTTCTTTATATTGATTGTTGAATGATCTGGCGTTTTCAGAATACGTATACGGGGTCAGGTAAAAAAGTTATCGGACCATCCTCATTTTGGAACACCCTGTATATTTTAATCTAAAAATATACTATTTTAAATTCTCCTTTCAAATATATAACACACCATGGATGATATTTGTTTCCTAGGCGATTTATTTAAATTTTATACCTTAAAACCAAAGTAGGCCATGAAACAAAAACTAATATCCTAGAGACAACTATGTTGACATTCTAGTTGTTATTGACATTTAACGTCAATTTCGTTTTTTACATATTCATTTGTGAAAAAGACTTATCAAAATTTTGAAAAATTTGATGATCTCTATCATCCGTTGTGTGTTATAAATTTGAAAAGAGAGTTTAAAATGCTATCTTTTTAGATTGAAATATACAGGGTGTTCTATTTTAAAAGAATGAGGTTAGGTCCCGATAACTTTCTTACCTGATCCCGTATACTTATTCTGAAAACGGTAGCTTATTCAACAATCATTATAAATAAACTTTTGAATAAAACATTTTTCCGTATCTCTTTTAGCTACGAAAATATAGGGTAATTTAGGAATTGCCAATTTTTTGATTTTCCCCCGTATTCTGATAGCACTAACAGTTACGGAGATACCCGATAAAAGTGTCGAAAATGGGACACCTGTACGTCTTCCATACTGGCAATTTTTGTTGGTGCTTTTAGCAATGATTCATTGATTGCGCTACTTCCATTATCGTCATACCAAAATAGCTAGTAGAAAGTCAAAAGATGTAGAGTAGCAACAAGATTAATCCTCTCTGCTCGCGTACATTTACTTCATTGCAAGTCTACTAAGTCTGATCTATTAGGGTTTCGCCTTGTAGGCGGATAAAAAATTATACAGTGAATACTGTTACCAAGTTCAAGAATGCGACTGGTTATGAAATAATTGCCCATAGTAATAATAATATATTTATGTAGGAATTCTAAATTTGCGAAGTTTGAGGTAAGATGACGATAAAGCAACACATTTAAATCGGAGGATTATTCACCACCCACTTGGGCTTGTGTATTATTTTAACGCACGCGCAGAGGCCTAAATTAAACCAAAAAAACGCACAAAAAGTGTTTTTTTTATACATTGATTGACCCTTTTGGAGTGTTTACTATTATTTATTTTTATTTCATATAATTTTTTTATTTAAAAATTACCCAGGCAACGCAAGATTCTCGAAAACCGCTCATTGGCAGATGAAGAACGTATGGATGCCCTCGAGAACCAGCTCAAGGAAGCCCGTTTCTTGGCTGAAGAAGCCGACAAAAAATACGATGAGGTTAATACTAGTTGTCGCAATATTGAACCGCCTTAATAGTGTGTCGATTAATCCTTTTGATAAACCGCCTTAACGCCGAAAGTTGTCTGTCGTGCGGTCCGTCAGGGGCCCAAAAAGCGATAGTGGAGAAAGAGCTTTAATTTACAGGTTCAACTTTTTTTCAGTTAAATAATTTTGGACACAGGGCCCCTGGATCCGTACTTTGTAGACCTAACACCATTTAATATTTTATCATTTTTTTCATAACAAAAGTTGTGTGTTTTTTATTAACAGCACTAGGAGGAAGTAAAAAATATTCATTTTTGGAACATACTTTTGCAATATTAGTGCGGTATAGTAATATGTGAAAAAGTGCCTAAATCGATGGAAAAGTTACAGTGTCCCGCAAGATAACCACATTTGGGTCCTAGTGATTTTATTTCGGATTTTTAAAAAGTGAAATAGTGTTTTTGTTATTTTTTCGGTAAAGGTGGATTAATTATTGATTGAAAAGTTATTTATACCACAAAAAGGTGCTGTATGTAGTTTTAGTCACGGTTTGAAGGTAACGATGGGGCTAAGTTTATAAATATTGTTGGTTTTCTCAGTTTAATGTACCATTGGGTTAAAGAAATTATATTAAGCAAATTTATAGCTGGTGCAATGATGTTTCATACTCTAAATTGTTAAAATCATTCTTATTAAGTTTCTTTGCTGTTGGTAAAGGTAATCGCTTCTTTACTTGTAACGCTTAATTAATTTTGTATATAAATTATACAGGGTGTTCCTTAATGACGTGCTAATAGTTCTGGGTCTGATTCCTTAGGTCATTTTATAAAGAAAAGTTCATATGAAGATATGTCCGCAACGGCTTAAATTTTTTGCTACAGGGTGTTGAATTTTTATTTTTTAATATCTCCTAAAGTACTTTAGATATTCTTTCAATTTTGGTATTTGTTAATAGGATATAGAACCACAAATTTTCGGTAGAAAAGTTATTCAATTGTTCCACCAGTGGCGTCCCTGCAAACATGTCCTCTGATATTTTTTACAAGAAAGATGGTCACTGACATTTTTCCATATGGATATTTTTTCTGATTAGCCTAGTCAATTCTACATGAAAACGGTCTCTTGGGTTTTTCTCGTCAGACGCACCGTTCTTGATTAAAACCACTAAAGTCATATTGAAACTCATTATTATTAACATTGATAAAACAATTTATGATAAATTTTGTTTTAAAAATGTTGGAGTTGGCAAATCATGCGAAAATGGGCGAAACCATGCCTTTTAAGTGAAGGTGGCCATTTCCAACAATTTTTATAAAACAAAATTTATCATTAATTATTTTATCAATGTTAATAATAATGAGTTTCAATATGAATTTAGTGGTTTTAATGAAGAACAGTGCGTCTGACGAGAAAAATTCAAGAGCCCGTTATCATGTAGAATTGATCAGGCTAATCAGAAATGATATCCACAAGGAAAAATGTCAATGGCAATCTTTATTGTAAAGAATATCAGAGGGCATGCCTGCAGGGACGCCACTGGTGGAACAATTGAATAACTTTTCTAACTAAAATTTGTGGTTCTATAGCCTATTAACACATACCAAAATTGAAAATAATATCTAAAGTACTTTCGGAGATATTAAAAAATAACCATTCAACACCCTGTAGCAAAAAATTTAAGCAGTTGCGGACATATGTTCATATGAACTTTTCTTTATAAAATGACCTAAGGAATCACACCCTGAAATATTAGCACGTCATTAAGGAACACCCTGTATACTAAAACAGAAAAAAGACGTATCTACTCGAATTCGACCATTTTGATATTTTTTAAAGGAATATTTATTTCTTGAAGTGCACATCGGTAGTTAATAAACTATGTTATTAGCTACAATAACTTGTTACTATGATAAAACAACAGAAAAGTTACAGCTCAGTTTTTAGAGAAGTAGTTAGTAGCCGAAGTAGCAAGAAAAATATTTTGATCTCATCTAGATTGATAAAGTTATCATTTTTGCTTTCATTTTACTGTAGAATAAGTTTTTTTAGGTTAACTCTAAGCAAAACCTTGAATTTTGATAGGCTGAATAATATTTGCTGAGGGATTTTTACATCGTTAAAGTCCTTATATCATTAACCATTCCTTTGAATAATATTGATGGTGGTATATTTATTTTCTAGTAACTCAAAGTAGATTATTAGCACTTTCGATGAAAATATTTATAATAGATATATTATTTATCTGATTTCGTTAATTACTCTTTAAAAAAAATAAAAAAATAATAAGGAAAATATTTTTATCTGTTAAAAATGTTAACTAAAAAATAGGGAGCCAAAAATATATTAATAATACAGTGTCTTATAGGCTCATAAAAAAATAATCTATTAATATTAGATGCCTACCCATTAAAAAGTTTATTGCGGTGTATATGCTTATAAAACCAAAGCGACAGGAAAAATCGCGAATCATACTCACAAAGATGCCTTTTAGTTGTGGTAGGTTAGGTTGTTACTGCAGAATTTATACAACATAATATAGGTTGTGTTTTTAACATAATGGACAAAATTGGCATACTCATAACCCTATTAAAAATGTTGCCCAATGTCCTTTATGTTTCATTGTTTATTGAAATATTTGATGCAGCTTTGTCTAGTTCATTTTGTCCATTATTTGTTAATAGTTTATGTAATATTAAGCTCAATAGCTACAACAATTATTATTGCTACAATTATTATTGCTAAATTTCTTGGATGGGCTCTTTTTTGGAAAATAAACAAAATATTTTTGAAAGTAACAAAAATACCCACACGTTTAAGTATACGGGGTGTTCGGTAATTATAGGATAAGCGTACATGGGAGATCAAAATAATACTAGTAGTTTGTATAATCATTTTTCCTAACGTCCCTGCTAAAAAGTATGTCCCTGTATATTTTAATGAAATATTGTAACTTTGTACAGTCTATGAGGACTCATTATTGTCCATAGCCAGGAACGGACTTGGCATCACACTCATAGGGTGAAAATTTTAGAAACCTTATGGCATTCCTGTTTAAAAAGAGTACTCTTCATTTGTCAAAAGATCTTTATATAATCTAACAGCAGCAGTAATTTATTGGACATTTTTAAAAATTGTTTCCTGTAATGGAATCCAGAAGTGCCCGTCGAAATAATAATAATTGTAGTCGTTTAAGGCTTTAAAGTAATTTGTATTTAGGATTTGTACTAAAATTCTTCATAAAAATATTGAGAATACGCTTTACATTAGGTCATTTATTTATCTTTCACGCCGCTATCTTTATTAGCTTTACAGATAAGTACTTAATCCTTGTGCGGTTATTTCTAAGTGTATATTAAAATCTTTGTATAGTATTTTTATATTCGACTTGCGTAATTGGTCACAGGAACCGGAATGTTTTGTTTTACCGTAAAATGGACTTAATTTTGAAAGACTGTTTCCTGTTACGGACGATATTTTGGACTATGTAAGGATGGAGAAGGAAGAGTCTTCAATCATGCGACCCAACATTTTTAAGCTGTTGGCTACAAACAAGAAAAGTATGTTCCCCGAAAGGATATTTTTTATTTCAAGATTTCAGTTTTTTCAGCCATATTTAAAACTGAAATATTTGATTATGGTGAAGAAGCCTCGACAATTACTTTCAGATAACAAATAGGTTAATTCACGTATATTTTTTATATTAATTGATGATTCGATGGATTTTTACATGGGAAAAGCCGATTATTTTTTTTTTAATTAGTTTTGTATTGTTTTTGTTATTTGATACAGTAAAATCAAGGTTTCCGCACTGATAAGCAAGCTTTACTCGAATTAACTCGTAAAATTTAATGTATGTTGGTGTTATTTGTGATTTTTATACGTATTTCTCCGGCCACATTGAGACTATCCCATGTTGAAAGATTTCGGAAATCAATAATTATGAATTGTTCCAACTATGTACTTTTTCGACAAATTTTCTTTAATATTTTGGACATTTCCAATTATTTTTACATCAAAGGCCTTGAAACTGTTGGCAATGCGCCCGTGCCAGTGTTAAAATAAATATTTTGCCGTTATATAAACAAACAGGATTTTTCTTATACACACAATAATTTGAGAAGTTACCACTCTTATATTTCGGTTCCAGTAAATTAATTTAAAGAATGTTCGCAGCCCTCGTGGTTTATCCGTCCTGTGTGGGGTAGGTCTTACCCTTAAAATCTGAAAGGGTAAGGAGGTCAAGTGGGGCATATCTTGACTTTTTGCGTAGTAATTTCCAAGCAATCGTCCAAAAATTCACAATAAAATTCGGATTGTCGAATTGTCATCCTGAATTTTTATTTCTTCGGCTTTTGACGAGTGGGTTAGTCTCAGATAATATATGTACTCCTTGGGCCGCATTTCTTAAAAGAAGATAATAAAATTCTTTACGTCAAAGTTAATAAAAGTACTGTCGAAGTTCAAAATACCAATTAGTTCGAATGAATTTATTTCAAAATTATTATTAATTGACTTATTTCTGTTTCTTTAGTGTGTTGGTCCCGTTTATTTTTGGCGTTTCAACTTGAAGTTTTGACGTAATATATTTTATTATCTTGTGACTAGAATACGATCTATTTTTATACATTTTACCAACATATAACTAATTTGGGAATTTCTAAAATTACGCAGGTAGCCCGTAAATTGGCCATGGTTGAAGCTGACCTCGAAAGAGCAGAAGAACGCGCGGAAGCCGGCGAATCGTAGGTGTCAAGTTGACAGTTTGTGTGTTGTTTGACATGTATTTTGCTATTTATCTTTGCTTAATCGATCTCTAAAGGGCTATAAAATGAATTGTCATGTCAATATCCAGAGTACGTTTGCTTTGTGGCTACATATTTGTTTTCTGTTAAAAGAAAAGCTCTAATCGACATAATTTTAGTCCTTTGTTGGAGATTAGTTTTAATGTTTGATAATAATTTACCCTCGGCAGCATGACTTTCGTTATTTTTTGGTGTTACCTAATGCTACTTTTTGCAGAAATAAAAACTCTACGAGAATTTCCGGTGACGGAGGCAAGGCGAATAGTTTTTAGTTTTTTTTTTATTTTGCTCATTTTTTTAATCCATTTATAAACTTTTTCCGTTTGAATTGATTTTTGTGGCTTATTGCATGTTTTTTTGTGCCAGGTGGCCAGGAAGTTGGTCCTGATGGAACACGATTTGGAACGGGCGGAAGAAAGGGCGGACCACGCAGATAGGTGCTTATTTTTTGATTACTTTTATTACTTGTTCGTTTTACTTGCAAAATCGATGTAATGTGCATGATATTTTATTATTATACGTTAAATTCTTTAAACATAAAGAACCGACAGCAAAATACTTTCCTAATTGTGACAGACTACAAAAGAATTTGTCCTTTTTAAATCTTATTTTTTTGCAATTAACTATAAAGAAGCCGTCGACACCGAGCCGTATGGCTGAACACCGCTAGTTCGATATTCTAAATACCGCATGGGCGGCAGTTTCTATTTTTTTTTAATAATGTTTATTTCTATTTAAATTTGATCAAGGAATAAAAATTGAACTCTTTTAAGAAACAACACTTATTTTAGGTAGAAAGTTTTTAATCTCTGGAAATCTAAAACCCTAAAAGATACTGTCAAATGCAGCAATAATTACCGAAAGTTAATATTTTCGTATTACTTTTTAAAACGGCTTTGGTATTTAAATGTTACCGTTCTTGAAATTGTTATTTCTCGGTAATTTTGACAGGTATTCTTGAAGTTTTGGAACGTTCCTACAGAGATTGGACGGTGAATTAATGTTATCGACTAATTATTTTGTGTTTTTGCAGCAAAATTGTAGAACTTGAAGAAGAACTTCGCGTCGTAGGCAACAATCTTAAATCCCTTGAGGTGTCTGAAGAAAAGGTGAGCTTTATTTTTATACTTTTTTGAAATTCCTCTGCTAAATTTTAAATAATGTTTTTTTTTAGATACAGTGCAAGCTCGATAATCCGGACTAATTAAAACCGCGGTCATCCGGATTATTGAAGCGAGACAGTTTTTTTATGGAAAAACGAAACATTTAATACAAAACAACTAGAAAATAGTACATAAACAAAAATTATTTCAAACAGCATACTTATTAAAATTTATATTATTTTGTGAAATAATTTGTAATTTTTGTTTGCTTGAATTACCGAGTACTATCAAATCCTAATCATAAAGTACAAAATGCAGTTGAAATGTTTGGCCGGATTATTGAATAATCCGGTGTAACGAAGGTTCGGATTATCGTGGTTGCACTGTATAATTTAGAATATACTCGAACATTTTGGCTTGTGAAAATTTTTCACTCGTTCATTTTACAGTCAATCTTCCAATACAGTATCGAAAAATATAAATTTTTAATAATTGTTAATTTTTTGTTGTTGCGCCAACAGATTAGCGCATACATTTATGTTTTATACCTAATTTGTCATATTTTTTATACATATAATATAAATCTTAGGCCAACCAACGTGAAGAGGAATACAAAAACCAAATCAAGAACCTGACCACCCGTCTAAAGGAGGTACACCTTCAAAAAGCGAATGTTTTCTTTTACAGTATTGCCAGTTTTGCCCCTTAACCCTAACCAGCTCAGCAGTGTTGCCGCAGTTTATTGATTGATGCTCGATTGTCTTTCTTTGTCCTTGTTTAACTTTATAGATGTCCTTCTTTAATGTTTTTTAATTACATAGAAACATAGTGTTGTATTAGGCTGAGCATAATATAATTGGAACAAAATTTACTGGGTGAGTCGGGTAGTGACACAAAATAATGTAAAAAATCTCGTATATATGTCATGTGTGTCCATTCTTAACTTAGGACAATGATTATATAGAGAGAAGTGATTATTGCTCTCTTTAGAACGCAGAGAAGGACGGAGACAAGAATACTCAGTTCTCTCGATATTATCGTTCCCCTAAGTGCAGAAGAGGCGTCCTGGAGTTTGGCCCAACCCTCCCGATTCACCCAGCAAATACTACGGGAATTTTATCATCAACATTCAATACAAATTTCGACAAACCGTTACATATTTATTTGCCGCAACTTGTGTTTAAAATTATTTTTGACAGTTATAATTGTGTGTTTGACGTTGTTTTATGATTTTTGTACTAACCTTAGGCGACGTTAAAAGAAGAAGAGTATTCCGTATCGCTAAAGCACACCACGCATCAACTTAGAGAGGTAAATTTGAGGATCGAGCTCGGATGAACTTGTAGTAGATACTGGGGCGTCATATTTTGGGATAGTTTTCGTTTATATTTTGATCGAAGCGATCGTAGTTCTCTCGAATCGCCAAGAATAACCGGAAACTAGCTTAAAATTTACATACTAGCGTACACGCAGCTCGTTAGTGGTCATTCTGCATCGTTCGTTGTTTGTCCACCCTGTATATTGGCCATATTTTGTACGTAACTGGTTTTTTGGCTACCTTGTTGGTTTTTCTCTGTTACTCTTATATCTTATATGCCCCCGTTGCGCATCGAGGAACTAAGTAGATTCAAAACTTTCCACACAAAAGCAAAGGGTTTCATTACATCTTGTGAAAAACGTTAATAAAGCTAATTTTGAAACTACTTGGCGACTTACCATTGCATATTCTTGTCACCATGGAAATACAACTTTATCACCGATCTGATATATTGTCATAAGCGACAAAATATTTTGAAAAGAATATTCATCCAAAGTATGAAAAATATTCCATTTAGAATTTTTGAGATTTATGTCCATTTATCAGATCGGTAATGTTCCCTTATTCATTTAAATATTTCAGTAGTGATGTTGTTTCTTAGCATGTTGTATTATAAAAACCAGCTTCATTTGTTCGTTGTTTTGTTTTATGTCAGGCGGCGGTGGGGAGAGAACACAGCGAAGACAAAATCCGCATTATTTCTGACAAATTACGTGAAGTAAGTTGATCACATTTTAAAATTTTTTCTGCACCTATCGGGATGTAATGGGTTAGTGTTATTTTTACTTTACGTCGACGTCTATTGCGCAAGACGGAGAATAAGGAATATAGCTGGCTTGTGCCATAGGAGGATGCCAGATATACAGTATGCCCACGGATGGGGTTTACAAGAGGACAAATGGACTAAAAATTGAAATATACGAAAAAAAGTCACTCTTAATAAACGTTTTTGCTTGTCTAGAAAATACGATTCATCATAAGAAACTTCAATTTTTTCATACAGGGTGGGTAAAAACTGCAAAATGTTATTTTGCTTAAGAGTAAACATACTTTATTTTGAAAGATACGAAAAAAAGTCACTCTTAATAA
The DNA here is from genome assembly GCA_963991005.1 of Barypeithes pellucidus. Classification (NCBI taxonomy): domain Eukaryota; kingdom Metazoa; phylum Arthropoda; class Insecta; order Coleoptera; family Curculionidae; genus Barypeithes; species Barypeithes pellucidus. The sequence continues at coordinate 10,937,393 of OZ022565.1, read as the reverse complement.
ACGTTTTTACTTGAATAATGAATAGGTGATACTTGTTGTCAATGTCTTTATTTAATGAAGTAATTATAATAATAATAATAATACGAACATTTTTATTAACATGAAAAGAAGACGATAACGATTTCATCATTCAAAAACTCCACCCCCATACTCGACACATTTTTCTAATTGCTTTCTTAAATAAGTGAAAGAATTCCTGATTTCTTCCTGAGATATCGATTGGACAGCCCGGATAATTCTGCCCTTCAGCACTTCAATATCATTTGGTATTGCGGTTGCAAAAACAATTTGTTTTAAACGGCTCCATAAAAACATATCGGCCAAGGTTAAGTCGGGACTTCTTGGGGGCCACAAAACTGGGCCATTCCTGCCAATCCACCGTGGACCAAATCTGCGGTCAAGCCATTCTCTAACCTCACGAGCGAAATGGGCTGGACAACCATCTTGCTGAAAATACATATTTTGTCGAAAATTTAATGGTAGATTTTCGAGTTCATCATTGAAAAATGTATCCAGCATTTCTAAATATGATAATCTATTACACGTGTTATCAAAAAAATATGGCCCTATAATGCCATGGATGGATATCGCACACCACACGTTCACTTTTGTGAAATATTGTCTTCTCGTCATAATTCTGAATTCGGGATTTTCTAAAACCAGTACCTAACGTGCTGGGTTGCAACGGTTCCATTTGTTGAAAATGTACTTTCATCAGAAAGCATGATACATTTATAAATATCAACATTTTCACTTAAAATTTTGTCTCCTATCCACAGGCAAAAATCAAGTCGTTTCGCGTCGCCTCCCTCTTCCAATCTTTGATTAAAGTGCGGTTTATACGGATACAATTTATTTGCTTTAAGGATATTCTGAATTTGACTTTTTTTCACAACTTCCAACTGAGTAACATGATTTCTAAGGGACGTCATAGGATTTTCTTCAACAGAATGAAGAACTAAGACTGTAGCAGCATCATCATGGTCGTATTTCTTCTTCTTTTTTTTAAGGTCCAAAACCGAACCAGTTCTCTTGAACTTTTTTATTAACTTGCAGATTGCCATCCTAGTTATTGGGATTCCTACAAATTTCTCGGTAAATTGTTCCATGACGTAGCGGTATGAAACTTGACCATCCCCATAACATTGTATTATAAGAACTCTTTGTTCAGTAGATAGCATTTCTACTTAAATAATAACTTCATTAAATAAAGACATTGACAACAAGTACCTATCACCTTAAGTGTCATTATTATTTTAACTAGGTTCACCAGTCAGAGGTGTGCCAGAGAATACTTTTTGGGAAATAATTTTTACATAGGTAAACATTTTAGTGAATTGTTCTACTTCGGTTTGTTGTGTAGAAAACACATTCATTAAGAGTGACTTTTTTTCGTATCTTTCAAAATAAAGTATTAAGCAAAATAACATATTTGCAGTTTTTACCCACCCTGTATAAAAAAATTGAAGTTTCTTATGATGAATCGTATTTTCTAGACAAGCAAAAACGTTTATTAAGAGTGACTTTTTTTCGTATCTTTCCATTTGTCCTCTTGTAAACCCCATCCGTGGACATACTGTATACAGTTGCCCAGCCAAAGAAGTATCTTTCACGTGTGGCATAAAGCTGGTCTCTATCTTACTCAAGGCGCCGACAGACTGTAATAATTACACTCGTGTAGAATTATTCAAGCAGTATAACTAATTTTTTAAATTGAAACGCAACGTCGTTGAGAAATATGCAGTGTGTCCAGGAATAAAGTTCTATTAGTTGATAAATATTGAAAAACGTTAAAATTATATCTGTTGCTGTATTCCTATATGATTTTAAGTTTAAACTCTCAAAATTTCGTTAATTTTTGTATAAATCCTATAAAATATTAATAAAAATCTTAAGGTGGTACTGTTTTTATGTTATTCATGAACACACCATATTTTCTTTTAAGATACTATTAAAAAATTAAAGTCTGGTCTCTAATCTATAGTAAAGGATATTATGGGAACTTTTAAAAAAATATATATCACCTGCATGGTTCTTCGTTTCACTGTAGTCTAAATCAATCACGCGGGTTACAGTAAGGGACTTGGATTAGTTCATAATACTCACGTTGCACCATATATTGTAAGTATTCTAGAGTTTTCGCAACAAATAAAACGCTCTCCGCTTCACTTGTGCTAACCATTTATCATTATTGCATGTGATTAGTTTGATTTGGGAAAACTTGAAAGATTTGACAACATTGGATGGTCTGAAATATTGTTAAAAAAACCTTTACTATTTTTAGTAATTATTATTAACATTGTGCACAATGCATCGTAATTTTGAATTAAGTGCATAAAATAAGCTGACAAAGAAAGCGAAACTAGTTAATATTATTCATCTATATTAGCCATCCGGTTCTGCCAAATTTTGCTTAAGTAATGTTAAAATTAAAATACACCATTAAAAAACCGTTAAAATTAAGCCGTCGTTGATGAAATTGCATTTTATTTTATCAGAAATTCTTTATTAAAAGTTTTTTAATGGCGCATTTTATCTTGAACTTTTGAACATAATTTTGTATTTTTCGATTATTTCTGTGTTTAAATAAATAAATAAATCAAAAATGTTTACAGATTCTGTAGATCTTTTACAAACCATTACAAAATTATTACACATTTATTTGTTCTTCGATTGACAAAATTATGTTCAAAATCAATTTCGGTTCGACTTCAAAAAAATTTTCTAATTTCTTCTTCTCTCTAAATCTTAGGCTGAAGCGCGTGCCGAATTTGCCGAACGTTCAGTCCAAAAATTGCAAAAGGAGGTCGACAGGCTCGAAGGTATGTAGTAACTTCAAGACGCTATTTAAAAACGATACTATACATGGTGTTATGGAAATGACGTATTATATTTAAATGGGTGTCCTAGAGAAGCGCTACTTATATTTACGACCGTTTTAAAAGTGGGGTCCAGTCCCATAAACCCACACCTCATCCGGCGTTTGTTCGGGGGTTGTTCGTCATGTCACCCTGTGGCCTGTGTAAAAAATGTAAAACTTTAGTTTCTTATAAAAATAAATAATTAGCTTACTTAGAAAGTAAATCCGCGCCGACAGGGGTAAGAAATCCAGACTTTTCAGTTCTTTTTTCTATGGGAAAAGCTTTATGCTCATCACGTGCCCTGATGATAGTGTGGAACTGCATAATAAGCTTATACCCACTAATCCCCATTCGGCCTATTCTTTCCAATCGCTCGGAACATAGCCGGCATATCGTCGAGAGAAAGAAACACAAAGTGAAACACAATAAATTGCTTTAAATCACTTAAAGAAACACACAGACACCCACGAGTTTCATATTAGTTTTTTTGAAGATATGCACCTATTATCAGATTACACGAAAACACTAACGCATAATTACACTTTACAATAACACTATCGCGCACATAGAACAACAGCACTTAATTATTTCGCAATAGAAATAATAAAAACGCTAATTTCTATGGGCCATTAACCCTTTACTAAACATAAAATCAAACAATTATGTGGACATAGGAACTACCCTATGTGTAAATGGTCAGAGTCCAAGGTGCTGTGCTAATGCGGTTGCCATTTCCGAGACTATAATTATACAGGAAAGTAATATTACAGAAGGAAATTCCGCAATTTATGAATATAATCTTATAAAACATCGAAAGTGGCAACGCTGTATTTTTACCGATGAGCTATAATAAACCCTAACAGACAAGGTCAAGACACGAACAGGCTCAAAGTTGTTATTTAGTTTCAACATTTTTAGATGTCAAATAAATGATGAAATCTTATACGATAAGGGCGTATTTTTGTCTACACAGTAGCACTTTAAAATACTAATTCAGATTGAATGGTACTTAGATGTGTTCATGAGATCCGCGATAACTAATGTGAATTTATGTGACTTTGTTTTGGTGTTTTGTGACGGTTTTTGTTCGGGTTACATGATGTTTTTTATAAATTAAGTTGGTTTTAAATAAGGCCGAATAGGGTAAAGTGGTATTTCAGTAGTTCAGATCCGACGGGTGTGGTTCGAATTGAACAAGTGAGAACATACCTGACCATTATAAACTCCGCGGCGGTTTGTTCGAGTCCGTTCAAGTTTATAAATCAGAGATTGTTTCCCAGTGAACTGAACTGAACGTAGAAGTTTATACTAATGTTCCCTGAAAAATAAACAACTTGGATCTGTCAAACGGTTATTGACTTTCTATAGAGTTTACCCTGAAGATATGACAACACTGTTGACATATGTTGGTTTGTTTACCTTCCTGACAGGGGCCCCACGTGGTCATTTTTGGTTTGACATAAGGTCATGTACAGGGCATATTAAATTAAAGCGCCATTTTTGGATATTTTTCTTCAATTTGTTTTCATCTCAGGAATTGCCGGTTTAAATATAATACGTCATTTCCATAACACCCTGTAGATTCAAAATTTTTACTTATACAGAGGGGGTTGTGCATAATTTTTAAGCCGCAAATGCAATCCATTTGTGGAAACCCCCTGTATAAAACAAAATACATATACAGTTGAACCTAACTGTATTTATACCACAAAATACTGAACACGAGTGTTTCTAACCCTGATGAAAAGGCACAGCTAACCGATTGGTACAGTACACCTTTTGACTCGCTCTTTAGGTTTGTTGGGAGTCCAGTACCTAAAGTTAGATGTGAACTTTTTTTAAAATGATGTAAAATTATCAATATTTTTCATTTTTTAGAGCTAATTGCTTCAATATAATATTAAAATCTAGTAATTACACGCAGCTCCAAAATAACCTTTTGTTAATGTTTTGTTTTTTTTGTTTATTTTTTTTTTAATAACCTCTAACCACCCCCTCTCCCTTCCCCAATTGCAGACGACCTATTATCAGAAAAAGAACGAAACAAACTTCTCGCCGACGAGATGGAAGCAACGTTACACGACATTCAAAATATGTAAAATTACACAGGGTACCAGGTCGTCCACGGATGTTTTTTTACATAAGAATATTCCATTTTTTCAATTACACTCGTACTTTTACACGTTACACGATAGGAATGTCATCATTTTGCATACAAGAAATGGCGTTTTTGGATAGATTTCGCGTTAGATGTTCAAGGAGTAATATATACGATACATTTTGGTACCTGCAAACTTTGTACAATATTACAAATATTTATTTACAACAAAATCGGTAATATTATGTAAGAATCTGTCCAAAAACCCATATAGAAACATGATACGTCTCACTTTTCATCTTCTGCTCAGGTAAACGTAGTAAAAACACATTCCAGCACAATCCTGTGTAATGGGACCAAATTTTTTTGAATACATTTTTACATAGAAAGTAAAAATGTCTGGTTTCAGTAATAATAAACAATAATGTCCTATTTTGGTGCTTTTTCTATAAATGCTACGTTCTTAAAACGAATGTCCTTTCTTTGAAATTTTGGCAAAACACGTTCGCATTAGTCAAAATTCTAAATAATAAAATTCGTTTAAGAACCTAGCCGTAGGTTGTAGGTTATTTAAAAATGATGGTCGATTTTTTTTGATTTTTCGCCAACATTTTTGAAACAGAAGACTTATACTCTTTGGCTGCTTTCACGGAATATATAGCCGATTAAGCTTTACGTCAATACGCATTCAAAATTATTTAAAATTTCACTTTAGCACAGAATATACACGCAAGTCCACGGGTTGTTAAGTTTTCCTATTTTTATTAAAAAAAAATTATTCAGTAAGATGCATCCGTCACAGAGAAAACACGCATTTAAGTTATTGTGTAGCTAGCTAGAACAAGTCCATTACTTTCCATTAAGTATAAGAACGAAGCGACAAAGTGGCCAAAACTGTTCGTGATCACTCCGATCAATATCGTTGCAATATTTTTTTTTCACGGATCACTGCCATATTTATCGAAGGAAAAATGGCACTTTTACTTATTTAATTTTTTTTAAGTAATTTTGTTTGTTGGCGGATAACTAGGAAAATTTTTAAATTATAGGTAATGATAATACACGCTCAGCAACTGTGGAATATACACAGGGTGGTTTAACTCCCTGACCCTGAGAGCGGTAGATGTTTTTCTTAAAATCTTAAATATGAGGGAGGATATTGTTTGATTCCTCTTTTAGTAGAATGATTTGGTGACATCCTTTACCAGGGGTAAAGGCACCACTTGGAAATTTGCATGAATAATAGGGTGACATCTACTCTTCCCAAGGGATTAAACCGCGAAGGCAGCAAATGCTGCGATTTTTAATTGATTTACATCGTCGCAAATTAAAATTACCTTTGGTTAATATTTTTCTGTTTAAAAGGCGATCTATTTTTCTTGTTATTTGCCAACAAATGCTTCGTTTCATCCATCAAAATCTGTTTGTATTACATTGTACATTTTTTAATGCGCGTTAGATAGAAACTGAAAAACTTCGCAAATGTTGTATTTTTGTCGCATTGAGACTATGCAAAAGAATATTAGGTTGTGGTTAGTATGCATATATATTTTTTAAATAGATATTGCGTTTTAAAAAATACATAAATACACTCATTTAAAATAAATATATATTTTGTAACTGGTGTGAAAATAAGTTGATTTAACCTAGTTCCTTCTCTAACTGTAATCGACACTAAGAAAGCATCATACTCATTTTATGGTGATCGCATTTAATTTAAATTTGAAAAATCGTCTCACATAGTAGCTCGTGTTTAGATAATTCCCATTTCTGCACAAGCTAGACAAATATTTGTTATAACACTGCAAGGACCCCTGTATTTTCATTACTACCTAGAGAAATAATACAACATTCGCGAAATTTTTCACGATAAAATGACTTTTAAGTAAAAAACAATATTAAGTATTAAAATTATTGATAAATAAATTTTATTTTAAAGCCCTTATTGTTTATATTTAATATTAAAAATGTATTTTTATGTAGTTATAAACTAATTGATTGATTAATTATATAAATATTTTTAATGCACTTTTTTTTTTATTATTGCTATTAAAAAGTTAAGATCGATTTTTTAAATAGCCACTTTGGAATTTGCTTAACTCTTTAATAGCATTTTATTTTGCTGCTTTTTTCCCCTTTATTATCCCCGTTTTTTGCATGATCGTGTTTTTAAATGTGCTAGCAATACCGGTGCTTTAAACTAGAACTGTGATTGATTGGCCCAATTTCAGAAGCGAAAAAAAATCAAATCCGCATTGTAAAGCCGACTTAATGACGTTAAGCCGGGCACAGACGATTTTTATCCGCCTTGTAAGCCGGCTTAATGATCTGTTGGCCAAGTAAATCGGTCGTATGAGCCCGGCTTTAGAAGAAGACCAGGAAAAACAATTTTTTTCCATGTTATAGTTTTTCAATAATCAGTCATCAACAATTTTTGCTAAAAATTGTCGTATTGGAAATGGAGATCAAACAGATAATTACGCCACAGCGCAGAATTCCCGCCATAAAATAGTATTGTCGCCAATAATATACAGGGGGTGTTAAAAATATCGGTATTATGACTTCTTTTCAGTAAGCATTAAAATATAAATATCTGTTCCATTATTTAAAAATTTGATTTGACAATATAATCAATCATTAAGATTACATTTTTTCATGAACAAATTATTAGAAAATAGAGTTAAAATATTAAATACAGCCCGTTATGCAAATGGCTTGTTATATTGAAATAAACTAATCGAAATAGAAAAGGACCCACTATTTTAATGTTTATTATTAGAACTGTTGTTTTTTAAATAAAAGGTACATAACAGAAGTAATTGGTTTTGAGAGTTAGAATACGATTAACTGGTACCTAATTAAACTATTTCCATGTCCCCGATAAATCGGGAAGAGCTGTGACGAAATTACCTGTCTGATTATTCTATATTTTCGGTCTGGTTGCGATACGTTGGCGAATTGTATCGTTTTTTTTTCCATGGCGCATATTAAATTTTATATAAAAACGCGTTTGCAAAGGTAAGTAATGCTGTTACTAATATTAACGATTTTTTACTAAAATACACATTTAACAGTACACTTGCCATAAACACGAACTTATTTTATGTTCCTTATTATTTTGTCACCAATTTTTCTTATTTCTCTTTATACAGACGAACTTGTTGCCGAGAAAGAACGTTACAAAGAAATTGGAGACGACTTGGACACCGCCTTCGTCGAACTCATCCTCTAAATCCAATCCTTTACACCACACCCAGTATATCATTTTCTTTATTACCCTGTATATTTGCTAATTTGGCAGTACCTTCTGTATAAACTTCTTAATTCGTTTATACGTATGTGCCTTAAGAAATTATTGTGCTAATCGGTTTTATAAATAAAAGCGACTCTCACCACCACATTCAGCCGTTAAGCAAAATAATTTTTGCTAAGAGAGGAGGGCTTACCTAGTTCTTTAAATATTCAGGGTATTTTGTTTTAAGTTATAGTTATGTTTGTCGTTTTCTGGTCATGTAGAATAAACGTGATGTGTAAAATTTCTAACGCTGTTGTAATGCCAAACAAATGGAAATATATTTATTTATTCTAGTGTCCTATTTTGTTGTTTTTTTTTTTTATTATGTTCCTGTTTTCATTTAGTTTGGAGTTGGAGCGTCTAAGAGTATTTCTCATGTATAATTTCTTTGGAGTCATAAATAATAATGCCAAATTTCAGCTCTTTAACAAACGGCCTAGGTCCAGCAATTTTTTAAATGCATTTCTTGGAACATCCACAGATGAACTAGTCCTTGAAAAAAGTAAATTCAAAGCGATCGCCGATGAAATGGACCAAACCGTCGCAGATCTCGTGGGATATTGAAGCAGAGGAGGAGGAGGAGGAGTTCCAGCACTGCCTTTTTGACTACAAACGAGACGAAACGCTTTATTTTCCATTACTTTTCCAGTGTGTTTTTTAAGTCTAATAAATTTTTAATCTTACCTTGCAAGGAATATTAATGTCGCTTTTTAATTATTTGAAATATTATGTACTTTGCCGTTGGCCTGATTTTGAATATATCAGACCGCAGCTCGCAACATAAACGCACCCTTGCGTGACTTGTAAGTCCATGAAAGACACCAGGGCCCCCGCTTTGCGTCCTCTTGCTGTACAATAGTTTCGCGCGTAAAGTCAAAATAAACTGCACAAGTAATGATTTGATATTCGTGGCTCGCATCCTGTCTGACTCGTAACTTGATAATTAATTTTTCACCTGATATTAACTCAAATTTGAAACTATTTTATATCTTTATGTAAAAAGGCTTTAGTTATACGTATTTACACAGTGTATAAAAAAATGGTAAAAGGTACATAGGTACAAACGGGGTTCTACTTTAATATTCCTTATTTTTTGTAATTCTATACATTGTTTTTTGCGGACCCAGTATGATGCACAAAAACATAATACTTTCAAAAGATGTATATCATTTTTTAGTTTTTTAATTAAAATTTGTTTCCAGTATAATCAGACTTATATTTTATGATAACGGACAAAATAGAGTTTGGCTGGTACTAGATGTACAGTGTTGCCGAATTATTTAAAAAATTTTGGAAACCTGAGCTCCTGATACAAAATTACCCAAAAACTAGGAACATTTCCGGCTATCAGAAGTCGCCTTCTCATGTTTCTATGCTCCTCATACAAAATCCGAATATTTAGTATCGGAGAATGAAGAGTCAAAATTATAATTTAATTTAAGCCCACGGTTGCCGGAACATAGAATACGTACATAGCCGACATCTTACGGCAAGAGTTACAAGCCAGAAATATAATTTAATATAAGCTCCAGGGATGGCGCCCCAGTCTCCAGGCATGCTGGCAACCAAAACACTTCGTTATATAGTCGGTTGCCTAAATATAGATTGTGTATATAGTGACATCTTACGAGAGAAGTTAGAAGCTAAGAATGTAACTTAATTCAATCACAAAAGATGGTGCCACAATACCTGTGAAAATTAATATCTTACCTTCGTTTTCCGATCGAATTTAAGTACTAATAGAAGTTTTAAGAAAGAGCTGGTGCTGTAATAAGAGTAGTGTGGCCGCTATTTACAAAAAGGTTTCGTCGAGTGATCATAGACTTAACTAAGTATTCTATAGTGGAGCTGCGCTAGTCAAGTGGGGACGTCCATATTACACACGCATTCTGCTTTTCTGCTTCTGTTCTACCTTTATAACGATACCAATTACTGTTCATATATGAATGGTGGGCTACCTTGTGTCTCTTCCCTATCAACGGGAAAGACGTTAAGGGGTGGATGGTAGACGTAAGGGGTGTGGACGTTATAAGGAACGGAAGAGGAGACTCGGAGTGTTTTTGCATTTTTTCAAAGTTTTCTTTTCGAAATTAATTTTCGCTCATAGTTTTAAGCAAAGTCTAATCTTATTTTTATGGAAAATAATATGTATTTATTTACTTGCATACAATGCAGACAGAAAATATCGCCTTTATTATGTTTTTTTATTTTATTTTGCGTCCGCATTTTTATACCCGCAAAGCAATTATGTAAATAACAATTTGTCGAGTGCGCATAAACTTATGGGATTTAGTTGCATTTTCTATATAGGATGGAAGATGTGTCGTCTTGATGGACTTTGTCTGCGAAAGGCCTAGTAGGACAATAAGCACATCAGCACCAACTCTGATATTTTTGGCTTACCTTTGAACAATAACATGTGTAGACAATCATGCCCTTTTATTTTTTCAACGGTCCCTTTTCCTAATCGCGCGGTTTTGAAGTAAGTATAGAGGCAGCTGAAATCTGCAAATTAATTATGCGTGTTATTATTACGGGGTAAGACAGAAGCCAAAAATATAATTTAAGGCCAGGGATCGCGAACACGTACATAGCCGACATCTTACGGCAAGAGTTAGAAGCCAGAAATATAATTTAATATAAGCTCCAAGGATGGCGCCCCAGTCTGTAGGCATGCTAGCAACCAAAACACTTCGTTATATAGTCGGTTGCCTAAATATAGAATGTGTATATAGTGGCATCTTACGAGAGAAGTTAGAAGCTAAGAATGTAATTTTATTCAATCACCAAAGATGGTGCCACAGTACCTTTGAAAATTAATATCTCACCTTCGTTTTCCGATCGAATTTAAGTACTAATAGAAGTTTTAAGAGAGAGCTAGTTGCTGTAATAAGAGTAGTGTGGCCGCTATTTACAAAAAGGTTTCGTCGAGTGATCATAGACTTAACTAAGTATTCTATAGTGGAGCTGCGCTAGTCAAGTGGGGACGTCCATATTACACACGCATTCTGCTTTTCTGCTTCTGTTCTACCTTTATAACGATACCAATTACTGTTCATATATGAATGGTGGGCTACCTTGTGTCTCTTCCCTATCAACGGGAAAGACGTTAAGGGGTGGATGGTAGACGTAAGGGGTGTGGACGTTATAAGGAACGGAAGAGGAGACTCGGAGTGTTTTTGCATTTTTTCAAAGTTTTCTTTTCGAAATTAATTTTCGTTCATAGTTTTAAACAAAGTTTAATCTTATTTTTTAATGGAAAATAATAAAAATGAGATAGTATGTAGCTTATAGTTTTGTTGCATTTTCTATATAGGAAGTTGGAAGATGTCTGATGGACTCTTCATTTGAAGGGGACCTAGAACTATAAAATTATTTCCTCCAACCAAAATCATATTGATATTGTAAGATTTATAAATTACCTCAGTTCTGGTTTTTACCTGTATTTTGAACATTAAAATTTCTGTAAACAATCATGTCCTTTTATTTTTTTAATCAATAGAAAAAAGTTTGCATTGCCGACACCAGGAAAAAGTTGTAAGTAAGTATAAGAAGAGGCAGCAAAAATTGCTAGATTGCCCAAAAACTAAAAAAATTTCGGCAGCTGCTTCATGACTATTTTTTACATTGTTGGTTAATTAACAAAAAAATTCCGCACTTGTAATGTAAAAAAAATGTTACTCTAATTCATTGCCCTTGCATGGGGCCCCTTCACATTAGCAGTCAACGTTAAATCCGGCCCGGATTGTTGATCAATAAGTGAAGGACCGGTTTTCCCCAAATTCGCTGAAAAAAATTTATGTTTCTTGACAGTATGGTCTTATAACAAATTGTTTTATTACAAGAAACGCACGAAATAGTTCCTGACAATTTCCATAATATTGTAAAGCTTTCCGTAAGTTTCTAAAAAACAGAAGTGCTATTTGATGTATCCAAAACTTAGGGAAATTTTAAAATAATTTAGCAACGCAATATCCTAAAAAAGAAAATACATTCATTTAAAATTTCCGTAGATTAAAACGAACATCTCTTGCCCAGTTGCTTCTTACACCATTGGAAATTTAAGGAAAACAGAAATATCGTTCCCTCTACTAGTTAATCAGTCATGTATATTTAACTCTGTTTTTTTTTCTATAAAATGGAAATAAAAAAATAATACACGCCAACCAAACGCTATGCTTAAAACAACATATCTCACAAAAATAAACAGTTATTATATATAATACGAGAAAATACTAAACGTAAATAAATTAAAGCTTAAACTAACATGTTTACAGCCTAAAATTTTACATTCTAAGTGTAAGTTGGATCCAAAATAATGTAAAATGTAGCAGAAATCAGGGACAAAAATTGAAAAGAATTTTTCTTGAGCCTCACACATCATGAGTCAATCTTTCCATTGGCCAAAGGAAGTTAATAAACGTAATTTTACATTAAAACAGGTCCAAACATTAATGACAAAAAATTTTCGTAAATTATTTACAAAGTTCATACGCTTAGTAACAATCAACCTACCAACCTCCATACTATCTCTTTATATCCCAAAACGCATGCGATAAGGATAATTCTCGACTTTCTTCTATTTATACTTCACTTGAAAATCAACAACTGCTTTTTATTTCCATCCTACTGAAAAATAATGAAAGTTGGTAGAAACGATTTACTTTAATAAAGTACATTTTTTTCAATCATGCATTGCCACGTCACTTCATATTTACAGTCGCATATTTAACAGCCAATTCCAGAGTTGCCTTATCCGCTATCTACAGGGTCTTGTGCAGACACAGGGTGTCTTTCAACAACTGGTTCCGGAGTTGCCAGAGCGCCGCTACGACGTTGTCGTGTTGGTCGGCACGCTTGCCCAACCAAGTGGCAACTTGGGCCAACTTCTCGGGGTCGGGAGCGGGACAGGATTCGGGGGAGGCGTGAAGTGTGCGCTCCCAGTTGGTTATGTGTTTCTGCTCGGCATTTAGACCCTCAATGTATCTGTAATGAAGAAATCTTATTATCTACTTCTCAAATATTGCATGGCAAACGATATACAACGTGTCCAAGATAAGGAGGGCCAGTACAGGGATCTCGGAAACCGTAAGAGATACGAAGTCGGTTAAATGGAGGTAAAGTTGCGCGTTTACGTGCCTAATAATATGCCGTTTAAAAAGTTTTAAAATTCCGAGTGGTTCCGGAGATCCGGAAAAACATAAATTCTGAAAAATCGTTTTATTGTTTTCCTGGGTTTTTTTGAGATCGAATTCTAAAGTAAATTGCACTTTTCCGCTCTATCTAACAGCGTTAATTGTTTTGTAATCTGACGAGGCGTCTTCGAAGGGCCATTATCAACTTTCTTTTTTTAAATACGGTCCTGTTTTCCTGATATTGGAATTTGAGAGCTTATTTTCTCCCGAATGCAACGATGTATGACACATTGTGGTTTAATAACGTTTTGAGGGTTTTTTGAACAACTTCAGGAAATTTTGGGATACGGTCCTGTATTTTTCCTAATTTTATAAATAATATCTCATAAGTAAGCTCCAAATTTTTTACTTATGTTGGACTAATTGTAAATAACAAATAATTTAATAATAAACAAGAAATAAGTGAACAAAAATCATACCAAAACAGTAATAAAACGAACAACGAAAAAAGTAAGGAACTACATAATCAGGTGTTCAAAATGATTTCCGTTATTCTCTAAGCACAAATAACATCTTCTAACTGTCACATAACAGTTTTTTTGAGATAAAATAAAACACGATAGAATATAAAACTTTTTCAGCATTTGTAAAATTATGTTCCATATTTTCTGAAAAATAGAAAACCTCTTAAAACGCTCTCAAACGATCACAATGAGAATGTCAAGTGAAACAAATCACGCGTCACCATCTTAATTTTTTAATTTCAAGCGCCTATTTTTCTTTTAAATCCCGAATCAACAGAAGTTTGAAATAATGTTTCTGTATTTTGTTCACTTATTTGTGGTTTATTCTTAAATTATTTGTTATTTATTGAACTAGTCCAACATATGTAAAAATTTAGAGCTTACTTATGAGATATTATTTTTAAAATTAGGAGATATACAGGACCGTATCCCAAAATTTCCTGATGTTGTTCAAAGAACCCTCGAAATAAACCACAATGTGTCATACATCGTTGCATTCGGAAAAAAAAGCTATCAAATTCCAATATCAGAAAAACAGGATCCCTTTCGCAAATCAAAACTCTACTGAAGTAGCCATGCCCCTAGTCAGTGTCATCAAAGAAATATTTTCTGAGTCATTTTTCGACTAGAGCGCCGTGACAAAATACTCAATACTCTCAAGTTTGGGAACCCCTGAACTACGGGATGAATAAATGAATTTAAGGGATAGGTTTGGTCAGCAAATACAAATGGACGTAAAATTTACTTACTTGATGTAAGCCTCAGAGTGCAAAACTCGTTGGGGCCTCGGAGGAACTGAAATAAACATGGGATCGGTGGCCTTCTGCGAGGTTGCGGCTGCTGCAGCAGAACTCGAGGCTGGAGCTACAAAAATTACAATGTTATGAATAAACTAATTCAAACCAAGAACCCGAGGAAGGTATCGAGTTCTGCTTAATACACAACATTCAAAATATTAAATACTACATAGTCGTCCAAGAAATAATGTAAATTATGCATCAAACGCAAAACATTAAAAAAAATCCTTGTTACTCTTTACTGATAATTTACCTGCTACAATAACTGAGGTGTAGTTCACTGGCGTTGAAATAAAAGAAGTACTAGCAACTATTCCAAGGAAGGGGAAAGTATTAGTAATTATTTGAAAAAAATTCAAAAAAATTACAGTACAAAGGCTTGAGAATTACTTTAAAAAAATGGCGTAAAAGTATGGCATGTAAATAAAAAAAAAAATGAGTAACTCACTATTCGAAGTAGAAGCAACAGAATTCGGTGTAGCAGCAGGAATTGTTAGACGGCTTATGGCAGCTATCTTTGTAGAGGGCTTAAAATTCCTGTAAATAAAAAGAAAATAAGAAAAAGGCACATACAATTTAAATTGGTTGAGAGTTGGTTGGAAACTTATAAATTATCAATTAATCTAAATAAAACAAATTACATAGCTTTTTCATTAACAAGGGCTGGTCATCCCAATTTTAGAGATATTACTATCGGTAATGATAGAATTGCTGAGGTAACCCACGCAAAATATCTAGGTGTGCTGGTTGACCAATTTATGAAGTGGAGTCCACATATTGACTATGTTTCTAATAAAATACGTGGACTCATACACAAATTTTATATATTAAGGGAATTTCTAAATGAGAAAAAATTGGTGATGGTTTATAAAGCATTTGTGGAGTCGCTAATACGATACGGAACAATTGTCTCGGGTGGTGCCTATGGCACAGTACTTAATAAGTTAAATATAACACAAAAATATATTCTTAAAATTATATTCAACAAAAATAAAAGATTTCCAACAAATTTATTGTTTTCGGAAGATACTGTAAATATCAGAACTTTATATATTAGCAGTGTATGTAATTTTGTTTATCGGTGTAAGACCAAACTAAACTATGTAGATCACTCTACCAAAACAAGGACTAAATCTAATAACAAAATTACCAAAAAATTTAACAACCGCCAATAAATGGATTACTTAGCACCAAAATCATTAAATTTACTCCCATATAATATAAAATCAATTAAAAATATAAAAATTTTTAGTAAAAAGTGTAATCAGTAAGGAGTGTGGGTATGTTTCAGTAACGTGTGATACATAGAACTATAATATATATAATATAAATAAAAATAGAAAATAATAATATACATATGTCTAATTTTAGATTTCGTCACATACGGGAGTTTTGCACCTAGGTTTCTATTATTGGTTTTTGCTATCATTTTATTATACAGGGTGTTATGGAAATGCCGTATTATATTTAAATGGGTGACTCCTGGGGTGTCCTAGAGAAAAAAAATATATGTAGCGCATATTTTTTTTTAAATCGAACGTTTAAAAAGTGGGGTAATTCACCCCTAAACCCACACACAACTCCTCGGCACATTCATATATGAACATATTACATTGCCCAGCTGCGTAATAAACAGATCAATGTTGCCAAAATGTTTAAAAGTGTAAAACTTTAGTTTCAGCACTTAATCATTTCGCAATAGAAATAATAAACGCTAATTTCTATGGGCCATTAACCCTTTACTAAAGATAAAATGAAACAATTATGTTAACAATTGACAGGAACTACCCTTTGAAATAATGGTCTAGTCCGTCTTCGGACCACTCGTCGAACTTTCTTTCCGAGAAATCTCCGCTCTCTAGAGCCAACGCGGTTGCCATTTCCGAGACTATAATTATACAGGAAAGTAATATTATAGAAGGAAATTGGGCAATTTATGATAGTCGCTTATAAAACGTCGAAAAATATTAGCCCGATTGTCCACAATCAGCTGTTTAAAGAAGCAGGCCGATATCGATCGAGAGAACCAACGTGTTATTTATTTAAAAAATTTTTTAGATGCTAAATACATTATATCCCAAACAATAAGGGCGTATTTTTGTCTACACAGTAGCACTTTAAAATACTAATTCAGATTAAATAGTACTTAGATGTGTCATGTGATTTTATTGTGCCGGTTTGTTTTTGTTCAAGTGACCTAGGTACTTGGTGTTTTTTTATAAATTAAGTTGGTGTTAAATAAGTCCGGAAAGCTAAATAAAATTGCATTTTTTTTTCTCTAAAGGGTAAGTGGCATTTATAAACTTTTAAGTTCTCCAGATCTGACGGGTGTCGTTCGTATTGAACAAATGAGAACATATCTGACCATTTAAAAAGTCCGCGGCGGTTCGTTCGAGTCAGTTCAAGTTTATAAATCGGAGATTGTTTCCTAGCGAACTGAACTGAACGTAAGTTTATAATAATGTACCCTGAAAAATAAACAACTTGCAATCTGTCAAACGGTTATTGACTTTCTAAAGAGTTTACCCTGATGATTTGACAATACTGTTGACATATGTTGCTTTGTTTACCTTCCTGACAGGGGCACCACGTAGTCATTTTTGGTTTGACATAAGGTCATGTATAGGGCATATTAAATTAAAGCTGGTTGTTCACTGGATATTTTTCTTCAATTGTTTTCATCTCAGGAATTGCCGATTTAAATATAATACGTCATTTCCATAACACCCTGTATTATATATTAAAAATGTTAAAATGTTAAAAAAATAAATGTTAAATGTTAAATTGCAAATCGATATCAAGTTAGAACAATTTTTTTCACTGTCATTGTTTATATGTTAACTTACTTGCTCCGGTTCTCAGGAGGGATGCTCCTTCCATTCCCCTTGTTGATATGCATGTCCCTCACGTGACGAATAAGTCTTGTGATATTCGGGAAAGGCTGCAAATTCTTTTTGGTGAGACGCGAGCAGTTCCGCCATTTGCATTGCAGCTCTTCACCAGGATGGTCCTAAAAGTCAACATTCACGTCAAAAAATAAGGCATAATAATGATATGGATGGATTTATTTGTTTAGTATATGTGAATTTGAAGGGTAATTAATAGTTATTTTACCTGAAAGTAGGCTTGAACATGCCCCTGCGAGTCCTTGGAATCCTTGACTGAATGCTCAATGCAGTCAGATAATTCCTCAAATTGGAAGTCACATCCCTCCCACTTACATTCAAAGACCTATTAAAATACATTAGACATAATTATACAGTTCAAGTAATTTTAAAGGCATGTTTTTAACTACCGAGTGTAAAGTTATGAATATCTTGATTGTTTTTATTACCCTTTAAAGTTAATATAAGCTATTTACCTGATTCTCCGGCGGAACCGGAACCGTCGGCGCAGGACTAGGACACTGCTCCTGCTCGGCCAACAACAACGCTTTCGTTTCTTCATTTAACTTGGACGCGCGTTCCTCCCAAATCTGTTTCTCGGTTGTGGCAAGACCTTTCCATTCGGACCCCACTATACGAGAGATGTCTCCAAAAGTGGACTCGGGATTGTTCTGGACCACTTGCTTTCGCACCTCGCGGGAGTACAGGATGTAGCCGGTGACGACCTTGTTTTTGGTTGGTTTCTGTTGGTACACATGGGAGAGAAATATGAAAGTATCGTTGTTGTAGAGAAAATAAGACAGTATGTAATAGAAACTCGTTACATTGCACCTAATAAAAACACCTTTATCATAACCATTTTAATGGCAAAGCATATCAGAAAATTTCGGGCGCCTGAAGAATGTTTCTGCAGTCTTTTCAATTATCTTCAGCACATAAAGGCCGTTTCACATGCTTCAAGATTACCTGCAAGACAATGCAAGTCGCAAGAGATCTTACTTGATCTATTCTCGCAAGGCTTATCGATTTTGTTCGATATTTATGCAATTGCCAAGATCAATTTCTGGGGGAAAATTTAGTTAAACCCCCTTATAAGTATTTATTTACCTATAGCCAAGATTCGATAAAAGACCCAGCATGATGGATTACGGAAAAACAGTATTTTTTCTGGGAAAAAAGTTAAAGTGAGGTTAAAAATCTATTTCCATTAGCTTCGATCGGTTTTTTACAATACTGGCAATGACCTGCACTTGAAAATATGTAACCAAGAAACATCGCAGGTTATGTGTCGCTTTTGCAATGTCCTGCAAGTTATCTTGCAGCATGTAACACACCCTTAAGTATACATAATTCAAATTTGATCTAACAAAGAGACCAGCCCTAATAAATATATAATTTAAATCCACTCTGAATGTATTACCATGTCTTTTCAAATTTAGATTTATCTATTTATATGCAGGGACCTACTTAACTGATGTATCATGTTGCTAGTGTCCTAGTTTAAAAATCACCAAATAAACAAACATGTAAATATCTCTAGACTTTCGAAATGTATTTTTAAAATTTTGGTAAACATCGAAAACGGACCACAATTAGTAGGTCACAATATAAAGAGAAAGAAAATGTTGCAAAAAAATCTTCATTAGCTTTGTAGTAAACTAGGCCATTTGAAATTAAAAATTTGTCTTGGAAGTGAAATACCAGCCCTAGTCCACTTCTTTTATATGAACCAATAAATATTATGACTGTAACTAGGGACAAGAAAAAATCGTAGACACTTGTAAAGTACTTTGTTACTACTATCAATTTTTTAAAACTTTATAAATGGGTTAGTAGAAATCTGCAGTCAATTAATTAATAAAAGCCTTATAAATTCGTTAAAATTAATATTAGTATTTGGTCGGTACAAGTAATTAATTGACCAGTGTTGTTGTTAAAAGACTTAATGCTAAAGGAAGTGTGCATCAGTTATTAACCCCAAGTGCAGTCAGGTATGTTAAACCAGTTTCCATCTAACCATGCCTTTGGTTTATTATAGTTCCTATCTTAAGGCGGTAAACTAAACCTTGAAAAGATATTTTACAATACTGACATTCATGGAATATGTGAATAAAAATTTTAAGGGATAGAGGACAGTCAGTTATAATAAAACTAAGGACAAAACAAACATTCTAGCAAATCATACTACCATTTCACTAGTGCTGTACAAATCACTAAACATTGAATAGCAAAACAAAACAAGATGTGTAAATAGTACCTTCCTTTAATAATAATAAAAAAAAAAAACTCGCACAATACACACAGGAATTTTTTACAGGAATTATTTTATTCTTAAAACTAACTATTATCTTCAAAATATAACAAACATCGCCCATAATAATGTATCCAGATATTAATCATCATTTCACCGATATCAAATGAAGAAACTGACTGGGACAGAAAACTCGTAATTTGTAACCCAACTTTTAAACAATCCCAAATACAAATTCCAATCGGGTAGGGCTATTTATTTACAAAATCCTTACCTTCTTAGTAGTAGTAGTTGGTGTAGGAGTAGGAGTACTAACGGGAGTGTGAGTTGGAATGGTATTAGCACCGCTAGTAATCATACTATTAGGAACGGTCCCCGAGGTCATAAGTATACTGTTTACCGCAGCGGGTAATTCCCCTGAGCCAACCGAGAGAGACCCACCATCGAGAGAGTCTTCCATCACTATATCCACATCGGCCAACTTTGTCAGGGTGGGCGAGGAATCCTGGAAACGGTGTTATTATTGAGGGACCCCAGAAATTTAATAGCAGTTTTTCTGAGGATAAGTGTCGGTAATGTATGATCTACTTAATGAAGTAGGTTCATATTCTTAGTTGAAAGAATTGTAACGCTCTCTAATTGTAGATGTGAAGAGAAAATTATGGTATCAATTAATTTATTGCAAATCTAAATAACCTGTTTAGCACCATCAAAAAGGCCAACGTTTTTAGAAAGTACATTATAAATTATATTATAAGTAACTGTACAAGCAGTCTGCATTTAATCCCA
Organism: Barypeithes pellucidus; assembly: GCA_963991005.1. Lineage (NCBI taxonomy): Eukaryota > Metazoa > Arthropoda > Insecta > Coleoptera > Curculionidae > Barypeithes > Barypeithes pellucidus. The sequence continues at coordinate 10,916,758 of OZ022565.1, read as the reverse complement.
ATAATTCATTAAAACCGAATTTATTTTCGTCTAAAAGGTCATTGACCTAAAAACTTTAGAAAGTATAGAAATTTTTTACAATTTTTCTGCGGAACGGACTTAATTTGTGACGCATTAAAGACGAAAATATAAATTTGTACAAAGCTTTTACCAAGCCAACGCCTTTAGATTAGAATGAATAACTTATTTTATTATCTGACATTGAAATTGTAATTTTCTTCTAAAAAATAACTGCAAAAGTAAAAATTTTATATTTCAAATGAATTCGAGGGAAAATAGACAAAAAAATATAAAATGGTAATTTAATCTGCCCGATTAAATTTAGAAAGCTCATTTTTCGCCCAAAATCGTCTACTTTCGGGGGCAACATTCCACAAATTTTAAACTCACCGGGATGCTAAACGACATGCTATCCATGGTATTATCCATTTTCGGGATATTCTATTTTAACAGCAGTTTCACATTCTATTAAAAACAACAGTATTTCTGAAGGTTTTCCATGAAATTTTCGGAAAATTCGGACACAAAACAGCCGTGCCCGACGATCGACGACACGAACTGATATTTTGACAGATGGAAGGGGAAATGACGCTCGACAGAAATAATGACCTCGCAGTGCGGTTCCGACTGATTGAATAACAAAACCCAGAAATCCATCTTGACGAAAGTTTAAAAGGCGGGCGATTTAAATCGGCAAGAGTTGGTTCCAGCTGCTCTCTCTCCCTTTGTTCTGAACTCCTGCTTAATATTGATACCTACCTGGTTTAGGATTTATTCTAAACAATTTCTGTACAAATAAATTTAAAAAACCATTCCAAAAACGGAACAAAAATATTTAGGAGGGATGATGATGAAATTTAATTTTTATTAAGCCCCACTTCGAAACGATATACCGTATCAATACAATGATTTGAATTAACCTCCTTCATAACAGGACACTAAAAACAGAGAAAATTGATATTGTGCACGAAAAATGTCTTTAAAAGATGCGGATCGAGAGGAGGGTGTTACTTACACTTGTCAGTATTTCCTTATATATAGGAGCGGTTTTACTGTTAAGTTTAGTTTAGCGCTATGTATTGCGAGTATGCTAACAGAATCTATTTGAAGTTGGTTATTATGAGTATATCATTAATATAAGGAATTCAATGTCCATGCTCTTTATACGGCCGAACCGTGCTACATATCCAACATCAGAACCGATACATTGTTCGTATATGCAATAACCTTAAATATTAACATAATAAGAACATACAGTTGAGCCGGGAAATGAATGAACGTGCGTCATCACCTGTAACAAATCAAGGCCGTAGATATAAAAAAAAAACTTCGTTATTGTACTAAAGTGAAAATTTCGGTCTTATAAACTGATTTTGATGATTAAATTCTATACACTGTGTCCAAGATAAGGAGGGCCAGTACAGGGATCTCGGAAACCGTAAGAGACACGAAGTCGGTTACATGGAGGTAAAGCTGCGCATTTACGTGCCTAATAATATGCCGTTTAGAAAGTTTTAAAGTTCCGGGTAGTTCCGGAGATATACGAAAAAAAACGAAATTCTGAAAAATCGTTTTATTGGTTTCCTGGGTTTTTTTGAGATCGAATTCTAAAGAAAATTGCACTTTTGCATTGCCACTTTTTCCGCTCTATCTAACAGCGTTAATTGTTTTGTAATCCGACGAGTCAGTCGTCTTCGAAGGGCCATTATCAACTTTCTTTTTTTAAATACGGCCCTGTTTTCCTAATATTGGAATTTGAGAGCTTTTTTTCTTCCGAATGCAACGATGTATGACACATTGTGATTTAATGACGTTTCGAGGGTTTTTTGAACAACATCACAAAATTTTGGGATACGGTCCTGTATTTCTCCTAATTTTATAAACAATATCTCATAAGTAAGCTCCAAATTTTTACTTATGTTGGACTAGTTCAATAAATAACAAATAATTTAATAATAAACCACAAATAAGTGAACAAAAACATACCAAAACAGTAATAAAACGAACAACGAAAAAAGTAATGAACTACATAATCAGGTGTTCAAAATCGTTTCCGTTATTTTCTAAGCACGAATAACATCTTCTAACTGTCGATTCTAGAACATTTCTGGCGTAATACTTTGAAATGCTTCAAGCACCTCCTAAGTTCGTATTCTGTTTCGAAGTTGTGTTTATGAACATAATTTTCGACATATCTCCAGAGGAAAAAATCTAACGGTGTCATATCAGGCGAACGTGCTGGCCATGGTGTTTCAGAATACCTGATTATGTAGTTCCTGACTTTTTTCGTTGTTCATTTTGTTTCTGTTTTGGTATGTTTTTGTTCATTTATTTGTGGTTTATTATTAAATTATTTGTTATTTATTGAACTAGTCCAACATAAGTAAAAATTTGGAGCTTACTTATGAGATATTACTTATAAAATTAAGAGAAATACAGGACCGTATCCCAAAATTTCCTGATGTTGTTCAAAAAACCCTCGAATCGTCATTAAACCACAATGTGTGATACATCGTTGCATTCGGAAGAAAAAAAGCTCTCAAATTCCAATATCAGAAAAACAGGACCGTATTTAAAAAAAGAAAGTTGATAATGGCCCTTCGAAGACGACTAGTCGGATTACAAAACAATAACGCTGTTAGACAGAGCGGAAAAAGTGGCAATGCAAAAGTGCAATTTACTTTAAAATTCGATCTCAAAAAAAACCAGGAAAAAAATAAAATGATTTTTCAGAATTTCGTTTTTTTCCGGATCGTTTTTTTTCCGGATATCTCCGGACCTACTCGGAATTTTTAAACTTTCTAAATGGCATATTATTAGGCACGTAAATGCGCAACTTTGCCTCCATTTAACCGACTTCGTATCTCTTACGGTTTCCTTATCTTGGACACGGTGTATAGCTTTAATTTAGAAACACATTTTCATGAAGAAACAAAAATTAGTGTTGTGACCGCTCGAGCGAAAAACCGCTCGAGTACTCGATTATTGAAATAACCGACATCGCTCGATTATTAAAAAAACCGCTCGAGTTATAAATTCAAGCGAAAATCGTCGCTTGTCACGTATTACCTTTCACTCGATACCCGAGCTTCGCTTGACGCCGACGTATATTCGACCAGTTTCTCGCTCGATAGAAAATACTGTAGTTATAAATTCAGGCGAAAAATCGATTCATTGCCTTTCACTTGATACCCGATCTTCGGGCGCCAACCGAAATGTGCGGATTGGCGACGTTCGAGTTTGACAAGGCTGACACCGACGTACGTCTTTATTAAAGGCACATAAACGAGAAGGTGCATATAAAAAAGTATGCTGAATCCCTTAACGGAGTCATCGCGACATGGGTTTTGTTGTGACTGGGCCTGGCTAGCCAGCAGCGATTGTAAAGGTATAATTTTTTTTTAATCAGAATCAACTGTTCTTCCTTAATAAAACCTCCAAGACTAAAGTTCTAAAACTTACAAAAACAACCCCTGGTGTTTTATCAACACATTCTTCTTAGTCATAACAATTTCAAGTGATTAATCACTGGATATTAAAATCGCCCGAGTATCAATTAATCGATTATTAAAATTATCGGTTTTTCCCAACACTAAAGGCCTTATTACACTTGGGAATTATTATGGCGCCAGCAATGGCAATTATAATTCAAGGATTCAGGCGCAGTACACTGTTCCCGATCAGCTGTCTCTCATTACCAGAAATGGGGCAGGCGCCATTTTAATTGCCCTTGCCGGCGCAATTGGGTAGACATGGATTATTCTGTTATTTTTAACTGCTTATTATTTGGCCGAACCAGGTATGAACAGGTAATGGCCATTTAAACCCACTGGTACTTAAATTAGCAGTTTACATTCTTTATTAAACTTATGGACTGCTAATTCAGCAACTTTTTGCACCTCCTATTTGTAAATAGCAGTAGCTGCTTTAACTGGTGATCAAAACGAACAGGTTTGCACATCTCTAATTCTGGGGATATTTTAGGGATTTCGACAGTACCCACTGCTGTTCTGACCGTTGACAAAGCTCCAGCTGATCGAAAACGGTTTACTGCGCATGAATACGTGCCATTATAATTGCCGGCGCAAGAGAAAAAATTGCCTAGTCTAATAAAGCCTTAACAAAAATACACTTGAAATAACAGGTCCTTGATATTACCGTAGAGTTATAACGCACCGTCATTCTTTCCTCGAACCAATTGTAGCAAGTGTGCTTATCAGTTGTATGCAATTTAACATAGATCAGTGAGCCAACTATTAAAGAATAATGGTATTTTGGTTAAAAACTGATTTTTTCCAAATTAACACCAATGAAAAGTTCTAACGCCGGATATACTTAGGTTTTCTATCTACCTACAAAATTAATGAAGCAGTTTCTCTTTACTGCGAGCGGACTCGCAGTAGCATTCTTCTAGACTCTAAATATTTCTCCAAAATTCAAACTACGAAACGCATAAACAAAGGGTCTCAAATATATACTTACTTTGTTCATCTCCATCAACTTCTGCTTCAATTTGGCGTTCAAGGCTTCCCTAACGTTTATCTGTAACACACATCATCGACACATGCACACACGCAAATAAAAATCAAAGAAAAATAGACGGGTGTGGTGAAAGTATAAACAAAAAAAGCTCGGAAAAAAGCCCTTTAGCGAACATTCTTCATAGAATCATGCCTAATCAGTAGAGTTATTGCGCTTTTGGTCCAGATATTTCCATATGCAGTTAGGCATTTGCCTGTACATTTAACAATAGTGTTAAATTCCTTTTTACAAGAAGTTTTATAACAGTTCGTAAGATATTTCTATAAGAAAAATTGTGAATTTATTTTTTGTGACTTTCTACAGGGTGTTATGGAAATGACGTATTATATTTAAACCGGCAATTCCTGAGATGAAAACAAATTGAAGAAAAATATCCAAAAATCGCGCTTTAATTTAATATGCCCTGTACATGACCTTATGTCAAACCAAAAATTACCACGTGGTGCCCCTGTCAGGAAGGTAAACAAAGCAACATATGTCACAGTGATGTCATATCTTCAGGGTAAACTCAATAGAAAGTCAATAACCGTTTGACAGATTTCAAGTTGTTTATTTTTCAATGTACATTATTATAAACTTTTCCGTTCAGTTCAGTTCGCTGGGAAACAATCTCTGATTTATAAACTTGAACTGACTCGAACGAACCGCCGCGGAGTTTTTAAATGGTCAGGTATATTCTCATTTGTTCAATTCGAACGACACCCGTCAGATCTGGACAACTTAAAAGTTTATAAATGCCACTTACCCTTTAGAAAAAAAATGCCACACCAAGTACCTAGGTAACTTGAACAAAAACAAACCGGCACAATAAAATCACATAACACAACTAAGTACCATTCAATCTGAATTAGTATTATAAAGTGCTACTGTGTAGACAAAAATACGCCCTTATTGTCTAAGCGGTCTGGGAAATAATGTATTTAACATTTAAAAATTTTAAAAATAAATAACACGTTGGGTCCGTCGATCGATATTGAACTGCTCGGCTGGGGCACTGCCATCGCGAAAAGAACAAATAACTTAATAATTTAAACTCGGGTTTAAGTATTAATATAAAAATCTGCTTGAAAATTGGTAAAAACAGTAGGAAACCATTAGAAGGAAACCGATAACGCGTGTGAAAGTCGGCCGGCTTCCTTAAACAGCCGATTATGGACAATAACGGGTTGCCTGTTCTTTCGCCGGCTAATTTGAAACTCGTGGGTGTCTGTGTGTTTCTTTAAGTGATTTAGTACAAATGTTCCGAGATATTGGAAATAAGAGGCCGAATGGGGTTTAGTGGGTATAAGCTTATTATGCAGTTCCACATTATCATCAGGGTACGTGATGAGCATAAAGCTTTTCCCATAGAAAAAAAAAACCTGAAGATGTCTGTGCCCTCGATTACTTGCTAGTATACTAGCACCTGGATTCACTTCTATTTGGATACTAGGTAAACTAAATATTATTTTTATAAGACTCTAAAGTTTTACATTTTTTACACAGTTGGCAACATTGTTCCTGAACATCTGTTGATTACACAGCTTGGCAATGTAATATGATCATATATGAATGTGCCGAGTAGTGACCGGCGGGTTTAGGGGTGAATTACCCCAAAAATATATGTAGCGCTTCTCTAGGACACCCCAGGAGTCACCCATTTAAATATAATACGTCATTTCCATAACACCCTGTATAACGAACATAAAGTATTTTGGGCGCCAGTTTAAATATGGATTGGACACACCGTATAAATTAAAGCAATAACTTCGAACAATAATAAGAAAAAACAAATACATAAGCGAAGTAAATCAAATAACCTTAAAAAAATAAGGATGCTATTCCATGAATGTTTCGTAGAAATATATACCACTGGACAGGTAGAAAAGGGATATGTCCAGGAGGAGTACTTAAAACTGAGCATCAGTTATCAACGCTGCGCCCTGGACGTTCCCCAATTTTCTCCTTATGATTTTTAGCAATAAAAAAGTGTTTTGTCGTTCTATGTGTGTTTAATTTTCGATACCATAACCTTATACGCGCCAGTTTTTTTTATAAATAAGCGTTATAAGTTGCTTACGTAAAACGCCACACCTAAAAAAACATTCTAATCTTGAACGAAAAAAGTTTTAAATGAACAACTGTAAATGAAATGCATTGCCATTCCAGATTGAAATTTCTTAACTCTCCTACTCGGGTTCATAAAAGCCGTATCAAATTTTAGCTGTAAACGGTACCTGCTGTGACAAGACAGACACCCAACTGTTCTGTTTTTCGAATTTTGATCTGGAAAGCTAAGATCGAACATAAGTACAAAATTACGTTCCGAGGCCTACTAAAAATAACAATTTTAGAATTCAATTTTAGGCGTATACACAATAAACATGAAGGAAAAAACACCAATTTTTTAATAACAAATCAATATAGAATAGAACACTGTTTTTATACCTTAATAGCGGTGCCTGGGGAAAATCAAAGGTTCATTATTTTACCACCCAGTCAATTTAATTTAAATATCCCGAAATTAATTAAAAAATAATATAAACATTAGGCTCCATTATACAGGGTGTCCGCTAATTAATGGGACATGGAAAACCACAGACTCCTTACGTAAAAATATTAGGATTTAATTATACTTACCTATATCCGAAAGTTGATACAGGGTGTTAAAGCTAAAACTTCATTTTTGTTTGTCTCTGATAACTTTGCAGGAAACCAACGTTTTTTTACAAAATTTGGCAATTATGGTTTTTTTTAGGATGAGAAATTGATTTCTTTATGAAATTGTAATGTACAATATAGGGGACGCGGCGTTATTTGCACATTTATTAGGTCATAACTTTTTAGTGCCTCAGTGTATTTAAGTTTTTAATGAAAATAATACTTTTCTCATATTTATTACATAAAAAGGTATACTAAGTTCAGGTCACCCAGAGTTACCGTTTCGGAGATTTTTGCATTTAAATTGTTTAGTGCACCCTGCCCAATTGTTATTGATTTGCAAACAAAATGTTTTTCTCAAAGTAACCTATGAGAAAACAAATAAAATTTAGAGATGCAGTTGCTATTGAACAGAAAATGTTTCATTTTTGAGTTTATCGTAAGTTTGTCTTTTCATTGCTGTTAGTTTCTTTCGACGCGATATTTTCTAGAGTCCAAGTTATTTTAATTAAAGTAAGCTAAAGACCAATCCAATTGTTGTATTTATTATTCCCAATTGCCATTACTAGAACATTAATTATCATGTAAAATTGAATTGGTAAGAAGTAACAACATATAATTTGCTTGCCTGAGCTAACGCACTAAACAATTTAAATGCAAATATCTCCGAAACGGTAACTCTGGGCGACCTCAACTTACTATATCTTTTTTACGTAATAAATATGAGAAAAGTATTATTTTTATTAAAAACTTAAATACACAGAGGCACAAAAAAGTTATGACCGGGTTTATTCGCGCCCCCTACATTCTACATTAAAATTTCAAAGAAATCAATTTCTCGTCCTAAAAAAACCATAATTGCCAAATTTGGCAACAAAACGTTAGTTTTTCTCAAAGTTATTAGAGAAAAACAAAAACGAAGTTCAGCAACTTTCGGATATAGGTAAGTATAATTAAATCCTAATATTTTTACGTAAGGAGTATGTGGTTTATCCATGTCCCATTAATTAGCGGACACCCTGTATAGGACGTTCAGATGCTACATTATGACACTCGGAGGCGCTTCTACATGTTAAAATAAAGGTAGTAAACGTCATATAACGAAAAGTCGATACTATTCGAATTGTGTCTTGACGGTTATTGGAAAAAAGTACATTTTAAAGACAAAAAAATACCTAATAAAAAATGTACTCCTTATTCGAGTCAATCAACCGCACCGTTTAGGCGCCAAACAGCAATTAAAGCTATTGTTAGCAGTAAAATCTGTTTTTCTAATGGAAGCAAAAAAGTATCGAGTTCTCGACTTCTTGTTATACGCTTTACTACATAGACAAAGGAAGAGAGGGGACGAATAATTCCGGTTTACGGGCCGTCGCAGAAAGTGTTACCTAAAATTGATCGGCCGCCATTGATAGGGAGCCAGACAATCGAGGTGGCACCCAATGTATTTTGGTGATTTGTGGTGAGAAGAGCTATTATAAGAATTCAGTTTATTTACAGAAAAATGGTGAATTGTTATGCCTATGGCTGTAAAAGCCGTAATGAACGAAAGAAGCTTGGAATTACTTCCCATCGGTAAATATTCAAATTGTATTTTTTGCATGCATTTATTTTATATTAGATATCTCCCTTGTAAGTTTAGCAGTATATGTTATTTGAAACTATGATTAAGGCCATACTTAAAGCTACCTTCCTTTGTAATTTGTACTAGATTTGTTGCACTTTTCATTCAAGATTTCTAATAAGAACCAGGTAATTGCCCTTGGAGAGGGTGTGTCACTCAATGGCGTACCTGCATGATTTGTATATTTTGACAAAATTAAATTATTTCTTATTTAATTTTGGTTAATTATTAGTGAAAGCATTATATTATTTCGAATGTATACCAGTGTTATTTTTTTAAAGAAAGCGATTAACGTTTGTCTTGAATCGTTGAAGGTCATAGTCTTTGAGAAACGCGACTTCAGGCGAAGGTCGTTTCACAAGGATGGCGTCCTGTTAAAACTTATTTTAAACCACTAAGCTCACACATTGTTGTATTGTTTTTAGATTTCCGAAAGATCCACAAAAAGCAAACATTTGGGTGCAGAACATGGGACTTAGAGATTGGACACCTTCTCCTGCCTACAGGATTTGTTCAGAGCATTTTGAGAAGTCCTTTTTTATAAAGTTGAGGAAAGAGTACGATTACTTGGAGGTGCTGTGCCAACAATATTTTCAAAACTACCAGTAATTACATTTTGTTGCTTCTTTGTAATAAATTTTGAATCGACCAATTTTGTTTTTTATCTTACATTTTCCCTAAAGTTGAAAGATATTTAAATTTCACAACCTTTCCTATATGAAATTATACTTTTGGCTAATAAAATTAATATTTACTAAGCATTCATAAATTATTGAGAAGCAGAAGAACATTTGTACTCAGTAAGGGACACAATATACAAATTCAATTCAATAAAAATATTACTTCCATATTCCATAAAAAATAATTTTGTATTGGGATAATACTAAGAAAATATTCATGTAACGCCACTGCTAAATCCGATAAGGAGCCAGGCGGTAACAAAATAGCTTCTGGTTTTACGCGTCCCCTCTCTTCCTTTGTCTATGCTTTACTACCTTGATTTTAACATATCGAATCTATAACTCTCCAAGCACGCTGATGCAATATCCGAACACCCCCAAATTAAATTCACTATTATAACGAATCAAAACGAACGATTAACGACTCGCGCGGTACAATAAAAAACCCTTCAGATATCACCGTTATTTGTTAGTGAAGCGTAATTCCGCGCCTGACCATGGACTAAGCAGTTAATTAAATTGAACGAAAACCTTCTCTTACCTTTGGTGGATTCAGCAATTTCGTAAAGTAGTAGAACTCGTCTTCGACGACGTCCGGCAGGTGGTAGTACTTCTTCAGCCCCTCCGGCGGCAACTTCCTCATCTGCCTGTTGATTTCATCGTAGACCGACGTGCAGATGAAGACGTCCTGCTCTGGTACTTCCGTTGGCCGTACTGCGAGGAAAGGGTTTTAATTTGAAGTAGTTACCGATAAATTTGCATTTATTACATACGAATACTTACGCGACACATAATCATTGTAATCCAACACGGCACACTTTCCTATAATACTGACAATGGGGTTGATATCTTCTTCTGTCGAAAGCAGCACTTCGTTTCTATAATACAACTTATTGGTCGGATTGGGCACCTCGGATGGACAGATGAACCAAGGACCCCGAAAGTAACATTTGCCACTGCAAAAAAAAACACGAAAATGCAATTTTACACAAAATGATATTTTAAATTTATTAGTAAAATTGCGCTTCGGTACTCACTCCGTAGTGTCCCATATGCAATCGATCTGGGCTATCACTTGCCGCCCTCCGTCAACCACCACATACACAAAATCGCCGGTTTTGATGACCCCCGAACAAATAGTGTTGTATTGTTCGTAATAGGTGCTGCCATCGTCCAAGTCTGTCGCAACATAGGCCAGAACATTCTGGAAATAAAAAGACAACTACTCAAGAATCTTCTATAAAACATTTACACACCCAGTCAGTGGCGGTTCTTCCACAGGAGCACATGCGCACGTGCACCCCCAAAACGAATAAAAAAATAATATTAATTTATATTTATTGAATATTATTTATCGTATAAAGTCTAACATTTTATCGTACCGTCAATTATCGTATAAAGCCGACCCTCCCTAATATTTTATCGTACCGTCAACCAAACTGTATATTATAGGCTCTCGATCCGGCAACCGTGCCTAGGTCGAGGTTAATGACGATTATGACGAGACTTGCTCGCATGTGCGATTAAGTAGGCGGGGCATAATGCAGTTTCTCTGTAGTAACAGGTGGCGGGAGACAGTGGGGGGATGGAGATTTAACATGGGAAAGGCGCACAATTTTAGTCTGCCGCGCCCATTGTCTGTTCGTGCATCTAGTTAGAAATTCGAGCGTGTATGTTTTAATATGATATATTTATTAAGTTAAAATGAATAGTTTGACGATTGACTATTTAAACAATAACTTTAGCTCTTTGAGTTTGGAGCAAAAAATTGAAGTGAAGAATGCGGGAAGACCTAAACCCGAAATTAATTTAACGCAGACCACAACGGGTAAATCTAGGGACTTTATTAGAAAGTTTAAAAATTAAATATGTTAGATTGCGTCATTCTAAACCTTATCTTCCGCTGACGATGTAACAATAAGAGAGAGTATGAGCTGCCAGTTGACGTTGCGGAATATAAAGAAGCAGTCTGATTTTCTATGTTGAACGATTATGTTAATGTCGTTAAAATAAATCGTGTTTTGGGACAATATTGGGTGATATTTGTGGTTTAATTACCTAAAATTATATTAAAACTAACAAATATACGAAAAAAAATTTATAGAGGGTATTCGAAACTTTAATGAGGCTGTTATTGATCAATTTTCTACAATTAGGAACCGAAGAACGGACTTTTCGTTTAAGCACTATACACACTAAGAAACCTTTCTTATTTTCCAAAAAGTTGTATTTCCTTGTGTAAAATTAAAAAATAAATAAAAATGCTTTACCTAACGAATTTTCTTATTACGTCTTTTCTTTCTACATTTAAAACGCCTAGAAAGTAATTGTTTGGTTGTTACACAAAAATAAAATTTTAAAACCCATGTTAACTTACCGGTCTGTCATCGTCGATCAGCCTTTCCAATTCTTGTAGTTCCGCCAATTCGTCCTTGTGCTTCTCTAACCGTTCCTTGAACACCGACATGACCCGCTTGGGTTCCAGAGGGACCTCTCTGGACACGAGCTTGTAATTCGAGGATAAATCCGGAAATATTTTGATTTTTTTGAACGCTCGATGTCGAGAACTGTATCTCGATTCTAATACGTAGACATCTTTCTCCTCGTAACCTAATAAAAACGATATTTTCCCTTTTTAAAGATAAATTTTTAGAAAAAGTATGGGGCGATATATTCTTAGGCACTATAAATTAATTTTCATAATTTATCAATTGAAACCTACCTTGCGGTCTCATTGTAAAATACTGCTTCACGCTCATAACGCAACATCTGTCCTTAATTTCTTCTAAAGGTACGTTCGTACGCCTGTCAGACTTAAACACTTCTTTTTCTAAAAACCTTCTCGATTGAACATGGTACGTTTCGTCAGGCCTAAGGTAATGGTCACCATAAAGCATTTGTTGTCCGTTCTTTTCGTAGAGTCGCTCGATCTTTATTATGTGAGGCTCGCAACCCTTAAAAAATTTTAAAAGTACGTTAAAAAAACGTTTCGGGTGATAGATTTTATCCTCCTCACAGGGCCAACACTCCATTCATAAATCTGTTGGAAAGTGAGTTTGTGATTGTTTGAAATGTTATTGAAAATCAGTAATGGGTGGAAGAGTGACAAAACATGTTGGTCTCGCTAATGGCAACAATGTTGAAGTCTGGTTAAATCAAAGATCTTACAAGGTTAAATCCAATAACGTTTAAAAGGTTATGGAGCGGTCTTCATCGCTATCACTAGTCTGGGCAAAAAGCCCAACAAGGGCGTATAATTTACTTTGAGATTTTTTACGTTTAACTATATTATCTATTCAAAAAGTCTAGTTTCGAATATTGGATATTTATAAAAAAGATAGAAATATTGATCCAGTTTTTATACACAGTGTGTCTAAGGATGGATTTAACTATTTATGCTTAGCATCAATATTTTTGGTGTATTCATTACTGGATGATACTCTCCAGATATAAAAGTGTATATTTCTAGCCAGATTGTCATATTTATCACTAAGACATCTTGCAAAATCCCAATTAAAAATTTGTAAATTTGACAATTACAACTGGTTTAAGGTTAAGCCGCAATTGCTCTTAAAATAAGTTTATTTCTAATAATTTTACTATAAACTGTGAAAAGGATGATTCTTTAAAATAATATTATTATACTTAAAGGTATCAAATAAATCGTGAAATAATCCAACTGCACTCTGGTCATCTATCTTTAGTTTATTACCTGCTCACATGCATTGGGTGTGGCCAATTAGCAAGGAGGGAGAAACGGAATGGGTGATGCAAACTCAAAATCAAATTTCTAAATATATTTACTAACCTGTGAAATTTTAATTTAACACCATTGCATCTTCTAGTGAAGTATTTTATGGCCGCACAAGACTCAACCATCTTGTAAATGCAAGATTTATATTAAGAAATAAACGAACTCGACTGCTTTTTGCCCGGACTAGCACCACGGACCGGTCCATAACCTTTTAAACGTCAATGGTTAGTCAGAAATCATATCAATACAATCATATTAAAACATAACCATACTTACCGAAGAAAAGATAAATCCTTGCTTAAATGATCCACTCTTTTACAAACATCATTGTTTATAATAAAGACGATTTTTCACCAATACTCACAAAAATAAAATAAAAACAACCAAGTATATAAACACTCCCTTAAAAGCGGTTAGCAGTGAGTAGCAACAGTGTATTCTTTACTATAATCGGATCCATTGATAAAGTTTGATCGTTTGCCGTCGAGCGTAGTATCTTTTAACTTGATGTTGTCAGAGTGCAGTCGGTTTATTTCAAACTTTTATGTATAATAATAATATTTTTTTTCTAAATCTCTCAAGGCCTATTCACAATTTATATTAAAATTATTGGGAAATAAATTTATTTTAAAAGCAATTTTAACCTTAAACCAGTTGCAATTGTCAAATTAACAAATTTTTAATTGGGATTTTGCAGATACCTTAGCGATAAATAGGACAATCTGGCTATGCTGCAAGCATAACAGCAAGGTGGGGAGTGCACGTTTACAATGCTTACGTCGACTACACATGTAAACAATTCTATCTGGAGTTTGTAAGATCTTTGATCCTCCTAAATTTTAAAGAATGTACAGTTGAACCGGGAAAAGAAAGAACGTGCGTAATCACCTGTAACGGTATTATGTAGATCATAAGACAATACCACGTCAGCAGTTAAGTTATTCTTTCCCTGACCCAACTGTATCTTTAGTAATTACCATTACTTTTCTGTACGGAGAAGCTAGTGGTAAAAGATAAGCGAGGCAACAACACACTGAACAACTGGAACTTAAGACGTTTTTTCCCCAAATAATATGTCGGGATAGTTTTAGGTCAAGCAACAAGAACTTTTATCAATTCATTTTAGTACTGCCAGGCTATCCTTCTGGATAAAAATAAACAATACCTTTTCCTTGGCATCCTTATAGACAAACTCCCCCACTTGAAAGGTCTTTTGATTGCAGGTCATCGTATCTTCGGTGGAACCGTTACTACTGCCGCCATCTTTGATTATTATGGAGTCGTCGGAGCTTCGAGTTTCGCCGTCCTCGGTCTCCTCTAACGATTCCTGGAGGGATTTTTGGTGACGGAGCTTTTCGATCGCGTGCCTCGCATCCAATGCGCTAAAAACAATTTTAATATTTACCCGCTCGTAACGTTCGAAACGAAACCAGTAAACTTACGTATAATTTATCGCCGGCGACTGCAACATCTCCCCGTGTTTGCAGAGCTCGTCTCTCATACCGATAAAAAACATCTGCATCTCGATGGCGTCCTCGAATACCTGCGAATCGGATCTGGATAACCGCCTCGCTCTGTCCATGCAGGCGAAAAAATCCACTTGGAAGGTGTCGAGTCGCTTATAGAGGTTCTTGTCCAGTCGTCGTTTAATTAGGTCTAAGGATAGAGCTCGTACTCTGAAAAAAACAGCGTCAGAAAATTTTGTTATGTAGCTCGAAAAATATGCTTACTTTCTTCCATCTATTTCATCATGTTCTGGTAACTCAGCCATGCTATCGCTATAGCATCGACCCTCGTCGTCCTGGTGATTATATACAGTGGTAAATAGGGTTAAAAGGATATCTTGTAAAGCCTCCGCCACGTCTAAAATGTAAATATAACTTGAAATAGACCCGACAAATTAATAACAATATACTCTTTATATATTTAGGACTTAGGGCATTATACAATGTGTCCACGGATAGAGTTCGGAAGAGGAAAAACTTTTTTATTTGTAGATTTAGAAGAAAAAGTCATTCTTCATTTCAAAAATTTACAATTACTATACAGGGTTAGTCAGAAATAACATTTTCAGTTTTTTCGATTTCGATTTTTTTTCAAATTTTATGAAAATATTTTCATACCCGTGGCTTATTTCACCAATTGTGCAAGAAACCTAATAAACATTTTTTCAAAGTGGTTAATTTCACAGCTAATACTAAAATAATAAAATATCAAGTAGCCTGTTCTAAATAAATGAAATGTTTAGTTTCTTTGTATGTTTCAAATTATTGCCAGTTGTGTCATACTTTTCTCATAAATCTGCATAATAGAGAAAACAGAAAATGCTTACGTTAGAACAAAGAATATATATTGTCCGAAGTTATGGTTTAGGACATGAAAAAAGCTATACGGCAGTTCTCCGACAATTCCATGAGATATGGCCTGATGTTCCTCTCACGGACGTGGGATTAAAAATTTTTTTAATGAAATTCATGAGAACTGGTAGTGTTTTGAATAAAAAAGGGAGAAGAAAAAGTATGATGAAGATGATGCTGTAACTGTAATGATAATGGATTCGGTTATAAATTTTCCCAAGCTGTCTTTAAGAAAAAGATCTTCTCAAATTGGTAATGTTAGTAAATCTCTAGTAGAAGATATTAAAATTCAATAAAATTCGTCCGTACAAACCTAAATTTATTAATTTTCTGGAAGAAAATGACGACATAAAGCGTTTGCATTTTTGTTTGTGGATAGGGGAAAATATCCTTAGACAAAGAAGGTTTGTTAATAATATTATTTTCTCGGACGAGGCCACTTTTAACACAAACGGGGTAGTCAGTTCGCAGAACTGTCGCTATTGGAGCCGTGACAACCCTAATTCTCGTATTCGCTCTAGAAGACAGTATTCAAAAAAAGTTAACGTGTGGTGTGCTATTTCTTACAATGGAATAATTGGACCATCTTTTATTCAAAACAATTTAAATCAACACACTTATTTGCATCTTCTGAACACTTTTTTTTATGATCATTAGCAAGATATACCTTTAGCTGATCGAATAAAATTACACTTTCAACAAGACGGCTGTCCCACTCATTCCACGATCATTGTTCGTGATTGGCTAAATCATCAGTTTGGGAATAAATGGATTGGAAGGTATGGTCCAAATGAGTGGCCACCTAGGAGTCCCGATCTCACAATTATGGACTTTCATTTGTGGGGCTATCTGAAGCAACATGTGCATAAAACCAATTTCAATAATAACTTGGATCTCTTGAAAGAAAAAATAAGAGAAGTGTTATCGGGAATTCAGATATCGAGTTGAAGTATGCGCTGAACTCGGTAGTACCACGTTTGAATAGAACTTTATTTATTTTAATATTTTATAATTGAAGGAATTAAAGAAATATAACATGTAATAATGAAAATACAAATAAAAAATAGTTTTCTTACAACAAAATCGTTATTCGGCCAGATATAAAATTGTATTTTGAAAGCAACAATAGTTGTTTGTTTTTACAAAATCCAAAAAATTAAAAATGTTATTTCTGACTAACCCTGTATAGTAATCGTAAATTTGGTATTAGAAATTGTAGTTTCGACCCAAGCAGACATTTTTATGAAGAAACTAAATCTACAAATAAAAATGTTTTTCCTCTTCCGAACTCTATCCGTGGACACATTGTATGCCCAGCCGTTTCTAAACGTCGGAACCATATTGACAGAAACCACTGGACAAACACTACAATACGGTCGAATTACCTGGGGCCTCGTCGTCGGCCAATTCCTTAAGTTGCAGCCGCTTTTTCGATACTATTCGTTGAAGGACTAGAGCATCTTTGTAAATTTGCGAGTCCGGTTCGTTAAATTTACACGCGTTGTCCAGCATCAGACTTAGATCTGCCGCCTTAGTGAAAGAAAGCAAAATTAAACGTCTAACCCATAAACGTATAAACGAAAACACTACGGACAATTTGTTCACCCGACAACTTACCAAATCGTCTACGCTCTCGTAGAAATTATTCTTCATTTTATGCGCTATCCTCTCTATATCAATCGGGTGTTTAATGACCTCGTAATAATCCGGATATTCCATCCTCGATGGTAGTTTCATAAATATTTGGCACAGTTGCCTTTCCTTGGGATCCTTGTAATCTCTCACGGCCTCGAACAGATGTTTTAGGGATTTTTCGAGAGGAGTTAGAACTTTTCTCGGCTTGTACCTAATTAAAATAACAGGAAAATAAAATACACTGAAGAGGTGCCTCAAATTTGGAAAGCACTTTTTACTAGTGATCGGAAGTTATAGCTAAATAATAATAATAATTTATTTATTTCTTCAATTTAACTGTAAAAAAGAGAATTATATACAATAATCGAAGAAACGTCAAGGGTTTTCTATATCTAAAGTCTAAACAATAAAATAATTGTATGATAATTAAGCTAATAATATAAACGAACAAGGGTAATAATTACTAATTAAAATTGAAGCTGTCACCGATACAATACGACGACAATCATTGATAGAATTCTTGAATGGTATAGAAAGTTTTTTGTATTATAAATGCTCGAGTCTATTCTTAAAAATATTTATATTAGAAGAATTTCTTATCTCAGGACTCAACGCATTGAAGAACTTGCCCGTTATATGACACTGACCTTTGAAACAAAGCAGTACAATGAATAGGTGGCAGCAGAAGTTCTCTTGTTCTAGTATTGTGTGAGTGATCCATTCTAGTGCTCAAAAAATTAGTTCTATTTTTAAATACAAAAACACAAAACTCAAAAATGTAAATACCAGCCACAGTTAAAATTTTTACGGCCTTGAACGCCACTCGACAAGATTCCCTGTAACCTAACCTAATGTAACAAGAACACTCTATTCACTTGTGAGCTGGAACCCCAAACAGGTTGACTACACTGCTTCGAGAGAAAATTAAGAGCATAACACCCACTGCGAAGCCTGGCACATAATAGTTCTATATGACGATCCCACTTTACGCCCTGGTCAAAAACAACCCCCAACATTTTAGCATCCGAAGACGACGTCAAACAGTCGACACTGTTCTCAAACAGGATGACGCCGTCATCTCTGGCATTCGGCCTTAAAGAAAAAAGAATAGACTTGGTCTGGGACGTTATTTAGGTTAAGTAGATTTTTTCTAGCCCAGAGAACCAGATTTTTATATATGGCCTCTGCTGCTTCTTTTAGAGAACTTTCATCATTTTCAATTATCAAGACATTTGTGTCGTCTGCCTAGCATACTACAAGAATATAAGAACTTATTTTTTTAAAAAAACAATCAAATCATTAGCAAAAATTAAGTATAAGAATGGTCCTAAAACTGAACCCTGTGGAACGCCTCTTTCAACTGCGTGCCATTAACTTTTACAAACTGAGATCGATTATGTAGGTATGATTGAAGAAGTTGAAATTGCTTTCCCCTGACACCTTATCTATGTAATTTAGCAAGCAACAAATCATGATTGACTACATCAAATGCACGAGAAAAATCGAAAAACATACCCATCACTCATATAATATTGTCAATATGGTTATCGGCAAAATTTACCGATAAAATACCGATATTTATAGCGGTATCGGCCGATCACTAGTTTTTATACTTGTCTCAACTTACACTCTGACCGTTGCCCTCTCTTTTTTGACTTCGTGCTTATCTGGAGAATTAAGCATTGGCCCCACCTTATCCATCAGATGCTTCTCTAGGATATTCGCATCGTCATATATCGGCGAATTTTCCTCATTGAATTGTCTAAAAATGAGTGAATTACTAAAGATTCTATTATAAAAAATCCCAAAATGTTACCTGCAGTTGGCGAACATCAACTGAAAATCCTTCACCAAGTCTTTTTCACAGCTATATTTTTCCTCTTTGATTTTTTGCTCGATTTCTAAAAAGTCTATGGGCTCCTCTATGACCTCGTAATATTCGGCGTACAATTTTTTCGACGGTTTCTCCATAAAGGCCAACATCGGTTGACGACCGCCTTCACACTGCAAAAACATAACAGCAGCAAATCATTAATATAATACGTAATTTTTATGGGTCTTATTGTAAGTGTATTTTTTTTTGATAAAAATCCATTTCCTTACCGAGAAATCTAACATATACTTGGCTAATGAATGTAACCTCTTCTTCATCGGTACAATTTCTTTAGGGGGCCTCCCCCTCATGGGCGTACCGAGGGGGCTGAGGTTTTTCGGTTTGGGTCCCGGCTTCTTCTTCGATGGTGTTTCACAGTCAATATCACTATTCTGTAAAAGAAAATATTCATAGAGACCGGAATAAATATGTTGGAAATATTTGGCATTTTGCTGTTAGTATATTACAGAATTAAAAAATGTTGTCAAATATATCCTTCAATTAATTACGATCATATATCGCGGCTTTTTATTAAATTCATAGCAACTATGCCAAATATTCGCTACAATAATTAGTACCACTAAGCAATAAAGGATTAGTGAAAATATGGCAATAAAATATAAACATACACAAAGAAAAATTAAAAAGCATAAGAAAAGCATTGATAACTGGCAAAAAAGGCATTGAATTAAGTACAAAGCAGAAAGTAATGTTTTTTCTGGTATTATTCTTTACAACATCACACAGAATGTTATGGAGATGGTGTTAAAACAGTAAGCAGTGCAGTAGCATACCTTGCATTGTTTGTTAGTTTTCTTTAGGGTTACCTGATCAATGTCAAGTAGTTCCTGGACTTTGGCTTGCATCTTTTTTTGAAGTTTAACGGCATCCTACAGAAAAGATACAATCATCATCAAAATTTTAAACATTTTGTAAAGTTGACGACGAAACACACATTTTTATTTGGTATCCCGTGGCTTACCTTATAAAGCTTAGAACTGGCTATATTGTACTTTTTAGCGTTCTCAAACATAATCGTCATATCCCCCGCAACCTCGCTCAAAGTCCCATAAGCTTTACTCAGCAATTTCTTCTTGATTTGCGTCAAGGACATTGGGTTCTTAATTTCCTTGTAGTAGTCGGGATAGATCCTCCTGGAGGGCAGTTTCCAGAAAGGTTCCGCTAACACGTGACCGTGGGAATCTTCCAGTTTCCGAACAGTTTCGAATAACTTCCATTGAGGATTGTCTGGATCGGGACACACCTAGAATTTTTTTTTTATTTATTAAATTGTGTCTCAACCGCAGGGTTTTCACATGGGCCGATATTTAAATGTTACCTTAAGTTAGACCTTAGCTAAGGTAGCCTTGACGTTAAGGTAAACCTTAAAAACTATGTTTTAAATTAATTTGAGGGTCAATTGACGCGTCAAGTCTAATATTACCATGTCCTTAAAGATCTATTCCTTTAGATAAGAGTTAAAGATAATAATAATTTATTGTTAGTAGCAATTGCTAACAATCTTACAAAAAAATCATTAATAATACATATACATATCACATTAACTGGAATTCCCCCCTATACCTTTGTTTATTTTATATATAAAAATCATCGTGTTTAGAAATATGACCTGTCTAACACTTAACATCCCTGTTATTTCTAGCATTACTTTAACACTAGTAAGTCTATGACATAGCTTGATTTTGCTTCCGTTGTAGTGTATCCTTTTCAGTTTTATTATAAAAATAAAATTGTGGTGCAATAATTGAAACGCGGCTGTATTATTGCTTTATAAATTATTTGTTTTGTCCAGTGGGTTAAATAAGAACTCATTCTTCCGAGAAGGAATTTTTTTTTTGAGACTTTTTTTAGTTATGTATTCGGCATGTTGAGAAAACGTCAAATTCTCGGGTTTGTTCGGGTTTGTTGACCATGACGCCCAAATAATTGTTGTCTTTCTTTGTTGAAATATCATTAAACCCACTTGTTATGAGCATAAATTTTGTCTTGTCTATGTTCAAACTTAATCCATTTTGTGTCAGCCAGCTAAATAATCCTGCTAGTTCTTCATTTATAGTATTTACAATTATATTTACATCTCTTTGCCTATAAAATACAATAAGGTATCATCTGCGAAAAGTTTAATATGGCAGTTCTTTATATTTTTTATAATGTCATTTATGTACACAATAAACAAATTGGGACCCAGTATAGTTCCTTGGGGTACACCAAACGCATTTTCTTTTGGCACTGAGGTATTGTTCATATATCTTGTTTCCTGTGTACGATTTTTTAGATAGTTTTCAAATCACATTGTTACGCATACCATACTTCTTTAACTTTTCTAAAACTACCTTACGGTCTAGTTTCGAAAGCTCTCCGAAAGTACAATAATACAATACTTTATTTCTTTTCTTTATCAACAAATATCAAAATTCAATTGTCAAGTTTACAATAATATAATTTAATCAAAGGAACTTAAACTAGAAATTACTTAAATTATTTTAAGACATCATTAATAAAGAGAAAGAGAGAGAAACCGGAAAAAAGCACCTAGATGACTGAACATCTGTATGTGCTTAGAAAACAGGAATGATATAAAAAAAAAAACAAGAACAAACTCTATACAAAAAAGACCTAGGTTAGTTCGAACAGACAACAGGAAACCTGTTAGCATCTAAAAAAGTGACATAAAGACTTCCATATTGTCAAAAATAAATCTACGACATTTTATCTTAAACAATCTAATTCTAGTGACATTTTTTATGTGTAATGGTAGAGGATTAAAGATTTTTGACGCCAAACAATTGACAAACCTGAGATTAACATTAGTGTTACTATTTGGTATGATAATTTTCCTATTAGCCTTGCCTCTAGTATGATACGGATGGAAAATGTAATTTTTCAGTTTATGATTTTTATAAACAAAAGAACACACTTCAATGACATACAAAGCTCGAACATTAAATACTTCCCCCGTGTAAAGAAGTTGTGTTGAAAAACGTTTATGTTTCTTATAAAGTACCTTAAGAATATAATTTTGTGCCAAATTTAAGGGTTTTAGGGCATTATTGTGAAGACCACCCCACACAACTATGCCATACCTTATTAAGGACTCGACAATAGCTTTGTAAACTGCAATTAGAAGTTTCTTACCCAAGATTTCTCTTAGGACGTAAAACCTGTAAATTAGCTTTCTTACACTTCTTGCCAAGTGAAGAACATGCTGGTATCACTTTAAGTGTTTGTCAACAGTTATTTCCAAATATCTTGTCGATGGAACTTCATTAATTAAGTCATCCAAATTATCAATTTTAATATGATCAAAATCGGGGCGATTAGCCTCATTTAAGAAAAAGGCGATATAGTTTGTTTCCTTAATGTTGAGGGATAATTTAAAACTATCAAGCCAATCTTTTATTTTATAAATTCCATTAATTGCATTATGTTTTACCTCGTGCCAGGTTTTTCTAGAAAAAATAGCAGCTGTGTCATCAGCATATGGTATTATGGATCCATTATTTTAATTCAATTTAGTTAAGGAGTTTATGTATAAAATGAAAAGAATTAGGCCCAGTACGGTACCTTGTGGTATGCCTATTTTAACATCCAGAGGATCACTCAAGATATTGTCAATTTTAACAAACTATTTTCTTTAGGTACAGGTAACACCATGCTTATGTAAAGTCCAAAAACACTACACCAATTATCTGTTTCTGTCTTAGATCAGTTTTCCATTTTAACAATACAGTTTGCAAAGCTCATTCACAAGAATTTCCTATTCGAAATCCCGCTTGATATTTGCTTAGGAGATGGTTTTTTTCAAAATAAGTTATGACTTGTTCATTTACCACCTTCTCAGGAAGCTTTTCATATACTGAAATCACATTTATAGGTCTATATTCTTCACATTTATTTGCGTTGGCTTTAATATACTGTCAAACTTGTGTTAAGGATGCCTTATGTCATACTGTACGTTAAGGTGACTTTGAACTATCGAAAAAAGTGTTAAGTTACTTACGAAATCCTCTTCTTTATGCTCAGATGGAGGAGCCTTGGTAGGGATGTTAGTTTCCACTTCTACGTCAGACTCGGATGCAGATTCTTCTTGTTTGATCTGTGCTATTGCAGATATATAATTTCTCCTCTTTTTGACCCTGTCGCTTGATTTAGATGTAGGAGAAGGAGGCGGGGGTTTACTGGCCTGTTCCATAAGTTCTATCCGTTTTTGATTGACTATCTGTAAAAGAATTATGTTCAAGTTATTGTAAATATTTAAACCATATACAGGGTGTTATGGAAATGACGTATTATATTTAAATGGGCGGCTCCTGGGGTGTCCTAGAGAAGCGCTAAATATATATTTTTTTTAAATCGAACGTTTAAAAAGTGGGGTAATTCACCCCTAAACCCACACACTCCTTTCTATGGGCCATTAACCCTTTACTAAAGATAGAATAAAACAATTATGTTAACAATTGACAGGAACTACCCTTTGAAAAAATGGTCTAGTCCATCTTCGGACCAGTCGTCGAACTTTCTTTCCGAGAACTCTCCGCTACTAGAGCCTATAATTATACAGGAAAGTAATATTATAGAAGAAAATTCGGCAATTTATGATAGTCGCTTATAAAACATCGAAAGTGGCAGCGCTGTATTTTTAAATATTAGCCCGATTGTCCACAATCAGCTGTTTAAAGAAGCCGGCCGATATCGATAGAGAGAACCAACGTGTTATTTATTTTTAAAATTTTTAGATATTAAATACATTATTTCCCAGACAATAAGGGTGTATTTTTGTCTACACAGTAGCACTTTAAAATACTAATTCAGGTTGAACGGTACTTAGATGTGCTGTGAGGCAAAAACTAATGTGATTTTGTGATGTGAGTACTTGGTGTTTTTTATAAATTAAGTTGGTTTTAAATAAGTCAGAAAAGGTAAATAAAATTGAATTTTTTTTTCTAAAGGGTAAGTGGCATTTTTAAACTTTTAAGTTGTCCAGTTCTGACGGGTGTCATTCGAATTGAACAAATGAGAACATACCTGACCATTTATAAACTCCGCGGCGTTTCGTTCGAGTCACTTCAAGTTTATAAATCAGAGAATGTTTCCCAGTGAACTGAACTGAACGTAAAAGTTTATAATAATGTACCCTGAAAAATAAACAACTTGAAATCTGTCAAACGGTTATTGACTTTCTAAAGAGTTTACCCTGAAGATATGACAACACTGTTCAAGATTCACTGCAATATGTTGCTGTGTTTACCTTCGGAACAGGGGCACCACGTGGTACTTTTGGTTTGACATAAGGTCATGTACAGGGTATATTAAATTAAAGCACCATTTTTGGATATTGTTCTTCAATTTGTTTTCATCTCAGGAATTGCCGGTTTAAATATAATACGTCATTTCCATAACACCGTGTATATTACGTAAAAAAATAGCGGTAATTTATTATCTTGCTGAAATTTTTACAGCTGTTTAAATTTATTAACTTACCTTTTTCAATTGCTTGGCATGATTGTAAATTTGCGAATTCGGTTCATTAAACAAACATGCGTTTTTACACATCACTACCAGGTCTTTTTCTAATGCTAACAGATTCGGATATTCATTCTTCTGTATTTTAATTGCTATTCTCTTAAGATCTATTGGTTGTTCGATAACCTAAAATAATTAAAAAGTGCCAAAATAATGTATTAGTAACAATAACATCACAAAAATGCCGATAAATATCGGCACTTATTATAATTTGAGACATGTTCCTATATGATGTGTACGCTTTGTCTGTGTCTGTATTTTACCTCATAGTATTCGGGATAGTTTTTCTTTGAAGGTAACAACTGGAAATGTGTGTTCAGTAGTTTCTTGTGGTCATCTGTCGACGTCATTACAATATTAAACAGTTCTTCATACTGTGCAGATTCTAAAAAAAAACAAAAATATTTTACATGACAAAAATTCAAAAACCTTCAAGCAAAACGAAACCTAGTCTAACACATTAGAGAAAAATTTTGTAGCATTGAGCGCATTAACATTGTAATCTTTAAACTTACTTGATTTAATGTTAATTAATGTTGATGTTAAATAAATAAATAAATAAATAAATAAATAAATAAATAAAACAAATTTGAATCAACATACCATCCTTATTATTACTGCAATTTGTAGAATTTGAATTATTGAAACTATTATTGTGGCTCGAGTTATTCTTAACCGTGCTATTGGCCCTCTTAACTGGTGTTCGCACAGGTCTTGGCGTATGATTGGGGTTTTTAATTTCCAGTCTATGGTCTGGTTTAGTCTCATCTTCAGGATTCAGTAATCTACAAGAAAAAAGGTTTAGTTAGACACTGAAACATGTTTTACGCATAACCTCAAAAGAGACACTATCCGCCAAAAACACACCTGATTTTAGTGCTTAAAAACAAATTCCACATCTCGTCGGCATCCTTCCATTCCTGCGTACTTTTCTTATAAAAAGCTTTGGTGTTATGTACAATTAATTCTATGTCATTTTCTAAATCTTGTATATCATCATACTCGTCCGTTTTAAGTTTCTGTTGAACTTTGAGTAAATCTATGGGATTACTTACAACATCATAGTAACCTTAAAACAACAAATAATAGTAGGTAATTGTATCTTTAAATAAAACAGTTAAATACAAAAACAAACAAACCCAAACACTCTTATACCGGTAAGTGACTTACCTGGTTCTTGCCGTCGTTTTGGCACCCTTATAAAGGAGTCACACAACAAGCTTCCATCATTTTTCTTATGATTTCTAATGGTATCATACAACTGATGACACACCTCCATCTAAAAACCAAAGTTGGCATAACTACAGATCTTAATACTAAACAAAAAAAAACTTACGGGATCAAACTGCTTTTTTCTTTTCCGCATTGTAGGCCCGGTACTCGTAGATGCCTCACTGGGGTCGTCGTCATCCTGTCGACTAGCTATAGAGCTAGTTCTTCTCCTCTTACTCATTTTAAAGCTAAATAATTCTCATCATCCAAAGAGCAACACAAACACTATGAAAACACTATTTTAACACACATTTTGTTAATTTTTTTAGTTCCTTCCAGTTCAAATGATAATATAATGGTTAGCTATGGTTCTAGATCATAGGCACTCAAATAATTCGATTAATGCTACTTTTGAACAAAATATTTCAATATAACAATGTGTCGATTATGAAGCCGAGATTAATTTGCACTCTAAAAAGCAGTCTATGGTTTGTAAATTGTGAATACTATAAGGTATAGATCCGACTAAGTCACTAACTTAAATCTGAAACACAAAAATTTTAAAATGCCAAAAGTAGGAGGCAAATTATGTTTGAGAGTTAATAGGCCTAGTAATCAGCAAAGTTCATTCAGTTAACATTTTCATTTACAATGGAAATATCGTTATATGGTCCAAATATTCTCCAGCTTGTAAAAACACAGAAAAGTTTCCTTCAAATAGGCGGGAAGTTCACTAATATTCGTTTTTGTGCTCTTGTAAATTGTCCATTATTACAATACACTAGCTCTATTGACTATTTTAGATGTCCAAATATTCGATTACAAACGCTTATAACACCCTCTTTTTGGTACAAAAATACTTCTAAATAAATACAAATTCTCCAAATACAGCTGAACCGGACTAAAAGTCTCTTAAAACCAAGAAAATCGAAAAAAACTTTGGTGATACCAAGCCACAGTTTTTAGGTTAGTTCTTGATGACATTTGTACATTTTTCTCATTAGCGCCTAATGTAAACGCTCTTCACTATGCACTGTAGAAAAAACAGATATTTCTTTACTGTACAGAGTACTTTTCACACTGATTTACTTAATTTTTTTACTAGAAAATACAATAAAATAGGCGCGACGAGAAACTTGTCCACTCGATATTCTACCTAGCCACAATGGCGGCTAACGATGTTTAGAGAGGGACGCGCTTATGCCAGTTGGACAGGTTAAAAAAGGATGAGACGATTATAGAGAAATGGCAGCTAGCAGGTCGGCTTTGGTGTTGCGTGGTCCATATTCCCATTAACTCGAATCCAGACGTTGATTGACTTGGCAACATCGCTTTGTAAGTTGGGGGACAGGACCGTACCGCAGTTTTACGGAAAGCTATTTAATCATACAGGACCTTCAAGCAGTTTCTAGGCAGCTCGTTTAAAAAACTATATATTTTGGTTATCAGGGGCCAATTTAAAAATAAAGCTATTTAAATAGGGAGCTTTTATATTGCTAAACATTTATTTCACATTTTAACATAGATTATGTACAATTTTCGAAATTTATAGGGTACCTTGTAGCCTAGGGAAAATTTACATTTACTTGTTAGGCACAGGCGCTGTGAAAATTGAATTTAAATGCTGTTTATTACAAGGGGCATTCGTAAAGAGGCTTCCTAAAAAATAAATAAAAAACTTAGTATTTCAGGTAATAGTAAATTAGTATGTATAAGTAGGTGTATTATAGCATACCAATATGCAAAAAATACACTTACCTATAAATCGTTTGGCTAATCTCCCCTCATTGGAAATAATCTTGCACTCGTCAATTTCAAAAATTTGAAAATCCAAACACCTGAATTTCTCATCACTTTTATAGAGTACATTCGATCCACTGGGCACCAAATAAGGTCGTCCAGAAAACGGATTGATAAAGTCCGCCCAATAACCGTTATTTCTTAGTTTTGAGCATATATTTTTGGCAGTAATCAAGAACTGAAAAAATAATATGTTGAAAAACTTTTATAGAGGTAATTTTAAAAATCGTATATTAAAAGTCAAACTTATTACCATTTGAGCCAACCTCTCCGTCTCCATTTCTTTATTAGCTCTTAAAGTATCTAATTCCGGCTTCAAATTAATAGTTATAACTGATAACTCACTTTTTTCCAATGGTCTGTATGGAAACAATTCACCGACAGTTTCACGAAGCACTGTGGGACATGTTTGTACACGCAGGATCATATCTGCATCTAAGTTGTCTCCTGCCTAAAAATATATTCCTTATAAATCTGTAGATGAATGACATAATACTCAGCAACCATCACAAATTGTAATTGGTGGTCTCTAAATTTAAAAACTTACACCTTCAACCTGTTCCATAATAATTTCATGATGGGTTTTAATGGTAGTGTGCGAATCATACCAAGCCAGCCCTATGTTCCCTGGTAAAAATAGGGGAAACCCATTAGATGCCAAAAGTTCGAAACTTGGGTCGCGCCATACCAAGTTACTGTGGTCTAAAAAAATTAAGAAGTGTGAAAGTAATTGTAAAAAATCACTATCGAGTATCGATAAGGTTTGTAAACAACTAGGGTTTTGTGCAAACGAATTAAGCTAAAAAATAAATGCCATGTATTGTGGATAAGAAGCTAAATATAGAACACTTTAAAATACGTATTAATTTTTTGGTTTTTGTTGAATACGAGCAAGTTACATCATCCCTTAGTAGCCCTTTGGTATACTAATCCCAATATTAACTCACCTGGTTCCGGTCTTCTTCCTTTTACAACTTTAAAAGGTCCATTGGAGTTACTAACTTTTCTAGAATAGCTTCTAACACAATTTAGTCCATTTAAAACACTATTTTTCTGAAATTTTGCTAAACAAATCAAAATATTTCTAGTTGACATCATTTGACACTTGTCCGCATTTTTTTCCCGATATTTGACATTCGGAAGAATGGGAATATAAGCCGAGGCGAATTTAGGTTAGATATCAATGAACCGGGTAGGTTTTGGTTGACGACCGACATTTCTTTGTCTGTGATTCACAGATATTAAAAAATTTCTGTAAAGTATCATTTAAGCAATGATTACAAATAGTTGTCTTTGTAAACTGAAAAGAAGACGTTAGATATAAAGGGTTATTCGAAAGTAAGAAAATTAAAATTGCATAAATGATTATGAATTTTCTCCTACAGTTTTACCTTATATCTCCCGTTACAAGCTGGCGTCGCCAGAACAATATGACAAAATGTGTATTTAAAAATCTAGGCGCCCCAAACGGACATACCCCCACCCTCCCCCGCCCCCCAAATCCTGGCCACGCTACTGTCGGTTACCCTTTTCGATATAAGAGAGGCTTCGTTTCTTGAACTCGAAGAACGTAAGCGACCAATATAAAATATTCACAACCTTGAAAAAAAGCAGGTTTAGTTAAAAAAAAAAACGTTCAAGTTCAACTTTCCAAGTATAGTCCATTTACGAATATTTTGAATGTTTTTAATTATGTGATACTAATGTTTTTATAAGTGCCTTCAGTTGTACATTGGCCTCTCCTAAAAGTATGAATGATGGTTTTTTTAACGCTTGTAACATTACTTTTATTTCTACCTACTTTACTTTCGCAATAAAACGCAGAGGGGTATTTTGAATACATAATCAAGAAGCCAATCAGTAAAAAAAGAAAATCATTATACTCGACTAATTTAATTTTATCAATTTTTAACACTTCAAGCTGTTTGTTTCGACAAATTATAAAATAAAAAGGGGAAAGTTACTTCACTCTTGTGAAAGTGGAATGAATTCGATCGCTTCTTACATCGTGCAAGTAACAACAGTGGATACGATATCGATATAATTCAATTTAAATTATTGTTGTAAGTGTTTAAATTTATAGTGACTTTTATATTTGTTTCAAGGAAAAATGAAATCTGAAAAAGAAGAAGGCGATTTGAAAATAATCAAGGAGTGGTTAGCGAAGCAGCCGCATTTGCCACAAAAAATAAGTAAGTACAACATTGAACTATTCCTCTATTATTCAATAATACAATCGGCATAATATAGTGAGTGAGTGAGTCAGTCTAGAAGCCGCAATGGAAAACATACATATTAAATATACAGGGTATCCGCTAAGTAATGGGACATGGAAAACCCACAGACTCCTTACGTAAAAATATTAGGATTTAATTATACTTACCTATATCCGAAAGTTGATATTAACTGAGATACAGGGTGTTAAAGTTAAAACTTCATTCATGTTTTTCTCTAACAACTTTGACAGAAACCAACGGTTTTTTACAAAATTTGGCAATTATGGTTTTTTTAGGATGAGGAACTGATTTTTTGGTGAAATTTTAAAGGGGCGCTGCCTGCGGCATTTTTTGCACATTTATTAGGTCATAACTTTTTGTGCCTCCGTGTATTTAAGTTTTTAATGAAAATAATACTTTTCTCATATTTATTACGTAAAAAAGGTACACTAATTTCAGGTCGCCCAGAGCTACCGTTTCGGAGATATATGCATTTATATTGTTTATTGCCTATTATTAATTTGCAAACAAATTTTTTTTTTAAAGTAACCTATGAGAAAACAAATGAAATTTAGACATGCAGTTGCTATGAAACGTCTATGTTGTTATTTGCTTGTTGATTATTGTAAAATAGCTGTGTAAAAAAATGTTTCATTTTTGAGTTTATCCTAAGTTAAGTAACAATAATACAATAATCAACAAACAAATAACAACATGGAGGTTTCATAGCAACTGTATCTCTAAATTTCATTTGTTTTCTCATAGGTTACTTTAAAAAAAAATTTGTTTGCAAGGCACTAAACAATATAAAAGCATATATCTCCGAAACGGTAACTCTGGGCGACCTGAACTTAGTATACCTTTTTTACGTAATAAATATGAGAAATGTATTATTTTCATTAAAAACTTAAATACACGGAGGCACAAAACAGTTATGACCTAATAAATGTGCAAAAAAATGCCGCAGGCAGCGCCCCCTACATTGCACATTAAAATTTCACCAAAAAATCGGCTCCTCATCCTAAAAAAACCATAATTGGGAAATTTTGTAAAAAACCGCTGGTTTCTGTCAAAGTTATTACAGAAAAACAAAAATGAAGTCTTAACGTTAACACCCTATATCTCAGTTAATATCAACTTTCGGATATAGGTAAGTATAATTAAATCCTAATATTTTTACGTAAGGAGTCTGTGGTTTTTCCATGTCCCATTACTTAGCGGACACCCTGTATATTAAATGTTGCAATAGGCAATGTGCATTTTTAACTATTATTCATTTAATTTCAGATGATATACTTCTATATAGATTTCTTCATACATGTAACTTCAGTATAGAACAAACCAAAAATCTTATAGATTTATTTTACACGATACGATCTCAAGCCCCAGAGATATTTTTCAACCGAGACCCTGCCTCGCCGGAAATACAAGAGATATTTGAAAATTTGTAAGTACCGAAATTGCTGCATAAATATATGACTTAAAGTGCGCGTCGAATTTGCGTAACGAGCGTTGCGTACCATCGATCATTTTTTTCCAATAACGGGCGTCATTCAAGACGTCCTTGATTCTTTCACATTTTTTACTACTTATTACCTCACAAGTACGGGGGGGATTTACTTGTGCACTTGCTCGGACATTTGTTTACCAAACTGTACGTTAGATATTTTTATATCACTGGTTCAAACGTAGGGACGCGGCGTACATATGGGCAACATCGTGCGGAGCACGACGGCGCCAATGCATTAAAGGCGTCTTCCGAGGATCCTTGACGCGTCAAGAGAAATAACTTTCTTTTATTTTAGCGACTTTATTCCCTTGCCGAAACTAAGTGCGAAAAACAATAAGATTTTCGTCTATCACATCAACAATCCGGATCCCGAAAAATATCACTTCATTAACGCCCTAAAGGCGTTTTTTATATTTGCCGATGTCAGAATGGCCTTTGAGACAAACATACCGGACGGGGAAGTACCCATATTTGACATGCATAACTTCACGTTGAAGCATTTGACCAAAATTAGCTTACAAGTTTTAAAGAAATATATGGTATACACACAGGTAAGTTAATATTTTGAGTGATAAGACGTATATCGCAACGTTTCAACTGGTAACTCTCCAGTCGTCTTCAGGTCAATTCTAAGATAGTCTTAATAAACTCCAGGACAAAATTAACGCAACATCATAAATTTGCCATATTTTTTATGCTATTTTTTTTTCTGAATTTATGATCCGATTTGAATGATTTTTTTTTGCATTGTAGGTTGGTTCCTTGACAATGTCATAGTTATCGCTGTTTATGATAAAAATTTAACTTTCGATTTATACTGGGTTTACTAAAAAGCTATGTTTTTTTTCCGAAAATTCGTATCACCCCGTGGAGTATATTAGCAACCGAAGCATATCGCAGTTGACATTAAACGGTAGATCCATCTTTCCCCAACATTTTCTTTTTTTGGTTTAGTTCATTATCTCTGTTATTAAAGGAGATACACCGTTTTATAGCGTAACATGTTTTTAGAGACTTTAATATTCAACACATTCATTGTTAAATGTTTTCAAGTAGGTTTCAAGATTAAAATACTCGTCGGGCAATTGGGCATATGAAACGAACGTTTAATAAGCAGTGTCCGAACAGTTTTTATCAGTATGACGAATTTTATTTCATTTCATCATTCATTGTTAAATATTTTCAAGTAGGTTTCAAGATTAAAATACTCGTCGGGCAATTGGGCATACGAAACGAACGTTTAATAAGAGGTTTCCGAACAGTTTTTTTTTATCAGTATGGCGAATTTTATTTGACCTTTGTAACTTTAAAACACAACATCTGCCGACACATCGCTTGCAATGTCAGAAAAAGTCCATAGTCTACTTGAAAACATTTAACAATGAATGTGTTGAATAATAAAATCTATAAAAACATGTTATGCTATAAAACGGTGTATCTCCTTTAATAACAGAGATAATGAAGTAAACCAAAAAAGAAAATGTTGGGGAAAGATGGACCTACCGTTTAATGTCATATGCTTCGGTTGCTAATATACCCCACAGGGTGATGCGAATTTTCGGGAAAAAACATAGCATTTTTAGTACACCCAGTATAAATCGAAAATTAAATTTTTATCATAAACAGCGAAAACTATGACATTGTCAAGGAACCAAGCTACAATGCAAAAAAAAATCATTCAAATCGGATCATAAATTCAGAAAAAAATAGCATAAAAAATATGGCAAATTTATGATGTTGCGTTCATTTTGTCCAGGAGTTTATTTGTTCTAGTTTATATGATGCCCTTTCTTCGTTCCTAGGCTGGGAATACATTTTAAACAATTTTTTAGGAGGCACATCCGATTAAACTAAAGGAAATTCACCTCATAAACGTCCCTAACTTTTTGGACAAGTGTATGCAGATTATAAAGCCTTTCATGAAAAGTGAGGTGGTCAAAATGGTAAGTGTACACTACACGCACGCGTAGTAAATAGATCATCACCCCTTAAGTGATTTGGGTGGTACGATTGGTAGGTTGACAGAGCAGCGTATATGATCGAGGATCGTAATTTGAAGCCCATGTGTTTGTTCGGGTTTGTTTTTATGAATGCTTAGGGCTTACCTAGCTGTAAATTTCCAGGTCCATACACACTTACCAAAGTCAAAAACCATGTACGATTACGTACCAAAAGAGCTCCTACCCGAAGAATACGGCGGGGACGTAGGTAAAATTGCAGATCTCAAAAAGTGGTGGATCGAAAAAATAATGGAACATAGAGACTACATTAACGACGACTCTAGATGGGCCGTAGACGAGAGCAAGCGGCCGAGCAATAACAAGAACTCGGGGAAACAGATGTTTGGTATGGAGGGTAGTTTTCGATCGCTGGCTATCGATTAAGGGCCAGCAAATAGCGATAGGAAAATATGGACGGGTCGGAAATTATCAGGTGAGTAAAAGGGCAAAGTATCTTTTTATATCAGGTGTGCAGTCTTTGAGGATCCACTCAAAAAATATCTGATCATCATGCTCTTAAATATATTACCTTGAATTAAGATAACCTTATAAGACAATGATAAATTTCAAAGTAAACTTGAAACCCGCGTTTCGAGAGTATGTTATATACTTCTAAAATAAATTGTACAACAAATATCTCCGATTGTAGTCGATGGGAACTTGAAATATACTGAAGTGAAAATTTATTATAAACATGATCGTTTTAGTCGCTCCTTTTAGGTCTGACGAGCTCCTGTTAAAAGGCTACTGATTTATCTACCTTTCCCCAAGGTCTATGTACATTTTTTCACTCACTATTTCAATGATACGATGTAATACAAGTGGTCAAAATCATAATTGAAGCTCACATGCTACTAATCAGAATGTGATTGATATAATAATAAAGAATAGTATTTTTTTTTAGGAGTTATCGGGTTCTTGTCATTTCTACATAGCAATATCTGACCGTTTCGTGCATGCTGCCTTTTTTTTTATAATGGATGTTGGTGAAAATTAGATATTTTTAATATTTGTATCGTTTTTTAAATTTTGTTGTTCGTGTTAATAAAAATTTAAATATAAAAAATTGTTTTTATAAATGCGATAAAAAAAAAATCCCTTGCGATTATAGACTATTGTAAAGTTGGATGTTATTCTTCGATTGAATTTAAAATAAAATAAAAACGATGTCTTAAAATAATTATTTCTGTGCAGGGTGTTATGGAAATGACGTTTTATATTTAAATGGGTAACTCCCGGGGTGTCCTAGAGAAGCGCTACATATTTTTTTTTTAAATCGAACGTTTAAAAAGTGGGGTAATTCACCCCTAAACCTACACAAAACTCCTCGGCACATTCATATATGAACATATTACATTGCCCAGCTGGGTAATTAACCGATGTTCGGGCACAATGTGGCCAAAATGTTTAAAAGTGTAAAATTTTAGTTTCTTATAAAAATAAATATTTAGCTTACTTAGAAAGTAATTCCAGGACGCGATTAAGGAATCCAGGGCACAGACACTTTCAGTTCTTCTTCAAACTTGATGCTCATCACGTGTCCTGATGATAGTGTGGGAGCGCATAATAAGCTTATCACTAAACCCCAACACTAACGCATAACTACACTTTACAATAACACACATAGAACAAGAGCACTTAATCATTTCGCAATAGAAATAATAAAAACGCTAATTTCTATGGGCTATTAACCCTTTACTAAAGATAAAATGAAACAATTAAGTTAACAATTGACAGGAACTACCCTTTGAAATAATGGTCTAGTCCATCTTCGGAGCAGTCGTCGAACTTTCTTTCCGAGAACTATCCGCTACTAGGGCCAGCGCGGTTGCCATTTACGAGACTATAATTATACAGGAAAGTAATATTATAGAAGGAAATTCGGTAATTTATGATAGTCGCTTATAAAACATCGAAAGTGGCAACGCTGTATTTTTAAATATTAGCCCGATTGTCCACAATCAGGTGTTTAAAGAAGCTGACCGATATCGATCGAGAGAACCAACGTGTTATTTATTTTTAAAATTTTTCGCTAATTCAGATTGAACGGTACTTAGATGTGTTGTGACGCGAAAACTAATGTGATTTTATGATGTGAGTTGAGTGTGTTTTTTATAAATGGTTTTAAATAAGTCCGAAAAGGTAAATAAAATTGCATTTTTTTCTAAAGGGTAAGTGGCATTTAGAAACTTTTAAGTTGTCCAGATCTGACGGGTGTCGTTCGAATTGAACAAATGAGAACATACCTGACCATTTATAAACGCCGAGGCGGTTTGTTCAAGTCAGTTCAAGTTTATAAATCAGAGATTGTTTCCCAGCGAACTGAACGTAAAAGTTTATAATAATGTACCCTGAAAAATAAACAACTTGAAATCTGTCAAACGGTTATTGACTTTCTAAAGAGATTACCCTGAAGATATGACAACGCTGTTCAAGATTCACTGCCATATGTTGCTGTGTTTACCTTCCGAACAGGGGCACCACGTGGTTTTTTTTTTGGTTTGACATAAGGTCATGTAAAGGGCATATTAAATTAAAGCACCATTTTTGGATATTTTTCTTCATTTTGTTTTCATCTCAGGAATTGTCGGTTTAAATATAATACGTCATTTCCATAACACCCTGTATACAGGGTGCCCGGCCAAGAATACACTCTACTCTCGTTAATTTGGGGTTTTCGGTTGTTTTTGTTTTCTGAAGTTATATGTGAAAATAAATGTACGTTCTCATTGCCACTTTCTCCTCTATAAGATAATTCAACGTCTGATTGAAAATTGAATTAAATTATCTTATAGAGGAGCAATAATTTTGGTTAAAATTGTATTGATGCAGAACTGTATCTACGATACTGGCGTGAGAAAACAACTTTCTAGGGTAAAATTGTGTGGTTTTATATGACAATAATCCATATTAAAATTTAGTGTGAATGTTTAGTTGATAAAAACCCCAAACAAAATTAAAAAAAGCAATTTAGGACATACGTATTAGCGTTAAACAATTATTTCTAAAAAAATCAGCACTATAGGAAAAATCCTTTACGGCACTCTGGGAGTGGTGCGTGTGCCATTAAAGCGATTTACATCATTGGAGGTTATATTCATTGGGAGAAACGACCTCGGGAAGGTCGTTCCATAAAGATAAGTCCTCCAGATGAAAGAATTCTTAAATAATGAAGTCCGAGGAGTACTAAGATTAACCCCATATGGATGGGCGGCAGTGGCTCGTCGTGTATTCCTGCTGTTCGCCGCTCTGGGCGGAATTAAGTCAGCCGAGCACTTTCCATGAAAATATCTGTAAAAGAGAGTCAAATCCCCAACCTGTCTTCGATGTTCTAGGCTGTCGAGGCTCTTCGTCAGCTCGTGGTCTACGATCAGACGAATGGCCCTCCTTTCGATGGAATCCAGTAGCCGAATAGTATTTTACCTGATATCAGACCACTGTCCAGCAGGTGTTCACCTGAATGGCTGGGCGCAGGCGGTATTATTCCTCGCATATAAGATTTTATTTTAGAAGCTACTCTTTATTTCTATTTAAATTCGATCAAAGAATAAAAATACAACTTTATACGAAGTTGGTAATTAAAGACCAAAACGGACTTATACATAATTTTAATTTACGTTTAGGATCGGTTGTCGCCCAGATTGTCACAGCCTCATTCTCCAGCAATGCGGCCGGAAATCCGAAAAAACTACAATCGAAATTCTATAACAAAGTTTATTTGTAACACATAAGAATACATAACGAAATCCATTAAATCCAAAAGAAGAATATTATTCTGTGACGGTATGAGACAATCGATAAAGTCAGCCTTTTTCTTAGGATCAGGTGGTCTTATCACGGTTAATTTAATCATTTTACTTATATTTTTTTATGGTATTCTATTATTCGTAATAAAACCTAAAATAAATTCAATAGAATTGCGTTCAGTATGGTCTCCTCCTTCGGTAATTAAATCATGCAAATATACAGGGTGACCGCTTGACTATGGGGCAAAGTACAATAGCTCGATATTTTTTTTGGACTATACTAGTCTATTCATTTCCAAGATAGACCGACCACAACAAACGCACGTGATCGGTGAAACTAACAGTGAATTATAATTATAAAAAATTTTGATCGCAATACCTATTGTTGAATACAATTTTGAAATATCGGAATGTAAATAAGTATTCATGGTAAAATATAAAATAAATTAATAAATACAGGGTTTCCGGAAAATACGTGTCGATGTACAGTTCTGTTCATTAAAAACCCGTACATCTAATTTGTCCCGGTGTAAGTCGTTCGTTTTTATTTTTGGCATACACTTTTAAAATTGCATGGTGGCAATTGTTGTTAGACGTCTAAAAGTCAAACATTTAAAATGCCTCGTCAATTAACTATTGTACAGAAGGCACAAATAGTAGCAAGAATCCAAGACGGATGGTCAATTCGTTCCATAGCACAATTATATGGCAGAAATAAGAGCACAATCCAAGAAATTAAGAAGCGCTGGCAACAAGAAGGGTCATTCGACCGACGAGAGGGTTCTGGAGGTCCTAGAATTTCCAGTCTTGAAGAAGATGCTTTGTTTCTAGGCCACTTAAGAGATAATCCCTTTCAAATGGTGAGGCAAGCTATGAATGCCACAGGATTTCCTGGCTCTCGACCTACGGCCAGTAGAAGAGTCAATAAATCAGAATTAAGAAACCGGGTGGCCGCGAAAAAAATTAAACTAACAGAAGAACGAAAGCAATCGCGGTTACTGTTTGCATTAAATCATATATATCGCGAACCTCAATTTTGGAATAGGGTAATATTCATGAAAAGACTACCAAGACTCCAATCTACATACAATGGATCAATTCGAGTGTATCGACCAGACCGAACAAGATTTGAAGAGCGTTATACCAGTGATCTTGCTTTTAGACCAGGGCGCTTTTCTGTCAATGTATGGGGTTGGATAAGTTACTATGGGCTTGGGGTATGCTGGAAATTGGAGGGAAGGTTCAATGCTGAAAATTATCGTCAAGTTCTAGAACATATTATGCTTCCATCTGTTCGCTCCATTTATCCAAACAATTCTTTTATTTATCAGCAGGATAATTGCCCAGTGCATACTGCAAATGTTGTGAAGGACTGGTTTCACAACAATAATGTAGAAGTGTTACCTTGGCCTTCTATCAGTCCGGATATTAATCCGATAGAAAATGTATGGGCTATAATGGTAAAGAAAATCTATCATCGGAATTTTTTCCTCATAATTCTAATGAATTGTGGGAAATTATACATCAATGCTGGGAAGAACTTGACCAAAATATTGCAAGAAATTTAATAAACTCTATGCCTAATAGATTGGCACAGGTGATCGAAAAAGAAGGTTCAATGACCAAATATTAATTTTTTAAATCTTTTATAATTCTTGTTTAATATAATTTTAGTTTCTGTTACGTTTTTCTTTTATTTACTTCATATTATAATCCAAATTTGCATTTTTGGCATAATCTAACCTTTAACATAAATGATAACCTAACAATACTAATCAGTCACAAAAGCCTGTTCTAAATAGCTTAAATAATAGAGAAACTAATTATAAGACTTGTACGGGTTTTTAATGAACAGAACTGTACATCTTGTCAGAATTGTCAATTTATTCGAAACGAAAGAATCCGTGATCCAAATTGTCATTAAAAAATTCTGTTTACTGATGAAGCGTACAAGATCCGAATTCACCAACCTGTATTGACCAACCTGTATTAGTCCTATTGTGATGAAATTATTCGGATAAGTTTGAGGAGTTATCATCGTCGCTTTAGTCTACAGTAACACCTAATTAGTGTCGTTCAACTTGTATCTCGAAAATATTATCGAGTTCCCACATTCTGGTTTCTACTTTTTGTTGCACTAACACATTTTTGACTCTACTCAGGTGTAATAGTTGCTAAGGCACGGTCAAAAAGGTCTTTCATATCTACAAACTTGTAGGTTGAATTATGTTTGGCAACAAAAGTCTTTAAAATGACTTCTTTCATTTCAAAACTAAAATGATTGTTCTTGTGACGTTTCTTAGATGGACTCAAATTAATATACACTTGGGCTTCATCTGCAGTATCGGTGCTAGACATTCCTTTAACAAATATACTAAGGTAGGTATGTTAAGTAGCACTCACAACTCACAACAACAAACAAAAAATTAAAGGACAAAAATAAAAATGGAATAATCACAACCAACGAACCAACACGAAACTTGACCTCAATGACCAACAGACCGACTAATTTCCTGATTTCAACTCTGTAAAAATTATAAGCTCCGCCCCCGTCCCACGTTCGCGTCATATCGAACGGCCAATAAGAATACGCATGCGCGGAGGCTGCTCCTACTCACATGATGATCATGCGCAAACAGTGTTTATGCCTAGTCTATCTTGGTAATAAATAAACTTTAGGTGGCTCTCTCTCTTGAGATATTGGCGTTCAGACACCTTCTACACTTTGACAGGCTACGGCTCATCTACTTTGAAAAAATATGGCCTGCCCATTCCTATCCTAGTTTTTGTATTAGTAAGATAGAAACGTAAAAGCCAAATTGTGCCGTTATTTGAAACGACAATATCTTAAGAAAGGTTGGATTTAGAGGAAACAATACTGCAATTTGACTTGTTTGGTCATTAGTTTTTCGTAGGCAACTTTTAGAGTATTTTTGGGTAAGGAATCGCCACGCGAGGGATGGCACGTCACTTTTGAAACACCCTGTATATTTTTAAAAAATCCAAAAGAAAATATGGGCGCTCGTAACCGACCTTCCAATTTAACTGCCGTATGACCAGTCTTCGTCGGAGACGTTCCCTTGCTCCGTGTTCCTAGCCAACATATAGTTGTCCATATCGATCGATCGGCAATTGTTTATCGAGTATCTTAATTTCTCGGCCATAACTTCCTGGCTCGTATACGGAGGCAGTCTCAGTTGGAAGAAACACGTTTGTGCCGTAGGAAGACCGTTTACAGCCTTGTCCACTTTCATAACCTAGAAATTAAGAATCGATCTCGCAATTTGTCATATTACTACGAGAAATTCGTCCGAAATAAAGGTTTGTTCGGTTTCGTCATCGTTTGACTAAGTCAAATCTGGGTATTCTGGGTATTTGTAAAAATTTCAATGCCGGGTCAAAAATTTTTTAGAGGCAACTTTCAGTAAATCGGAATTTAAAAATAAATAATCTCGAAAAAACACCTGTTAATTAATTAATTAAAGGTTTCTTATAGTATCTAATTAGAGGAATTATACAGGGTGATTCACGACGAGCGTGCATTAGATCTTTATGGAGAACTACTGAATATATGTTCCTGAAACTTTGAGGATTTGGGTTTATCGATATGCTCTCTTTAACTAAAATATTGACATGTTCCTGTCATTTCCGGTTATACCGGAAGTGGCTGCCAACTTTCGTTTTTTAAATACAACATGGTAATTTTTATTACATTTTTCGATTAAGCATTAAATACTAAGCACATTTTATAGAAAATGTTTTTGTCAGACTCTATTAGTTTTTGAGATATCTGGACTTTTTGTAATTATTTGGCAAATGCATGACGATGAAATAATCCATATAATTTTTTTACCTTAGCGCTTGGACTAACATTTTTTTCTCATCGAATAGCTAGAAGATCATCAAGTCTCAAAAACATTTCAAATTCGGCATAAAATGTACAGGGTGGTCACAATTCAAGCCTCATTGTGAAAGAATTCAACCATTAAAAACTTTCTTATTTTAAATGGAACACCCTGTATATTTTTGTTTAATTTGATGGCAAATTAGTTGTTCTTTATAAATAGTATTTACTGTCCTATACCTATATCAAAGCGTTTTCTCACAAAATCCAATTTTATTCCGAAAATACTAATTGTTCAAGTGTGCTATGAAAACAATTGTACTTAGGGGCTGTATACTGACGTCTATACGGAGGAAAAGTGATTGGTATCAAAAACGATGGGGCTCCAGCACACAACGTCCAAGTTGTTAAGACTGCCCTAAACAGACTTTTTCATGACCAATGGATCGCAAACCAAGGTCCCTTCCACTGGCCAGCTCGTTCGCCAGACTTAACTCCACTGGACTTTTCATCTGGGGAACCATTAAAGATAAAGTTTACACGCGTCCCATCACCACGAAGGAAAATCTAATTGAAAGGGTGAAGGCAGCATTTCAATCTCTCACAAGAAATTAGGAATGCTACAAGAAATAACATGATGAAAAGAATACATAAATGCTTGGAAGTAAATGGCAATCATTTCGAACATATTTTAAAAATATAATCAAAAGATATTAGGTATAATTTTCAAACACATTTTTAATTAAAGAATTTAAAGTTTATAAACTTGTTTCCTTGCTATTTTTAAAAAAATAATATTTAAACCATTAAATTTAAAACAACTGCATTTTATTTATAAATTATTAAGAAACACTTTAGAATATTGTATTTTCAAGCAATCAATCACTTTTCTTATAGATATCAGTATACAGCCCCTAAGTACAATTGTTTTCATAACACACTTGAACAAATAGTATTTTCGGAATAAAATTGGATTTTTTGAGAAAACGCTTTGATATAGGTATAGGACAGTAAATACTATTTATAAAGAACAACTAATTTGCCATCAAATTAAATAAAAATATACAGGGTGTTCCATTTAAAATAAGAAAGTTTTTAATGGTTGAATTCTTTCACAATGAGGCTTGAATTGTGACCACCCTGTACATTTTATGCCGAATTTGAAATGTTTTTGAGACTTGATGATCTTCTAGCTATTCGGTAAGAAAAAAATGTTAGTCCAAGCGCTAAGGTAAAAAAATTATATGGATTATTTCATCGTCATGCATTTGCCAAATAATTACAAAAAGGCCAGATATCTCAAAAACTAATAGAGTCTGACAAAAAACATTTTCTATAAAATGTGCTTAGTATTTAATGCTTAATCGAAAAATGTAATAAAAATTACCATGTTGTATTTAAAAAACGAAAGTTGGCAGCTACTTCCGGTATATCCGGAAATGACAGAAACATGTCAATATTTTAGTTAAAGAGAGCATATCGATAAACCCAAATCCCCAAAGTTTCAGGAACATATATTCAGTAGTTCTCCATAAAGTTCTAATGCACGCTCGTCGTGAATCACCCTGTATATGTCCGCGCAAAAGATCATCGTCACAAAGATCTTGGTTTATTTTTGTATAGCACTAATTTTTTATTAATTTAACGCCACATGGCTAATTTTACTCTTCTGAATGATATAACGCCAATAATTGGAACTGAATTATTTTAATCAGTCACTATAACCCTTTTCCTATTATTTATAACAGCCCTGTCTTATATTGGCTTAAAGATTTGGACTGTTCCTTATAGAATGTTGAAATACTAAGAAAATTAGTCATATTTTTAATCTACCTAAGGTGTAAACGAAACTCTTGAGCAAAATTCGTAATTTCTGATATACCTCGTATATGACTGGGAAATTTTGATAACTGAAGGTTGCATTTCGAGGTTTAGACCATGCAGACCTTTTTATTAAGAATAACTTTTTTTCATAAAACCAATAATAAAAAAGTTTTCCCTATGATTCCAACTTAAGTAGACACACTGTATAAACAAATTTATAAAGAATTTTTTGGCACCTTTATTATTTAAATTAAAACTAGATTTTCGGACATCAGTGGATTACATTTTTTCGACTTGTTGACCAAAAATAATTTTTAATCCTATTCACCTTTGTTTCCGCAAGAACTATTTGACATTAAAGCAATTTACGATGAAATTATTGCATATTTGGCATTACAACCGTAGAATACCATTAAAATACAAATAAGCATACTGATCACTGTTACTTAAGATAAATAGGTATGGAGTTATTTTTTGGTTTGTTTTCCGCCGTCTCTTTTCGTATATAGCTCGTCAAATCGGGATCGTTTTAAAAATACTGAAAAATCCTCAGGAAAAGGAAAACTCTTCTTGAAAAAAAAAATTACTTTTGTTCGTCTGCTGTAACTTAAGTAAAAATGTCGCGCTTTTTAAATTAATGAGAACGCCT
The DNA here is from genome assembly GCA_963991005.1 of Barypeithes pellucidus. NCBI lineage: Eukaryota > Metazoa > Arthropoda > Insecta > Coleoptera > Curculionidae > Barypeithes > Barypeithes pellucidus. The sequence continues at coordinate 10,873,308 of OZ022565.1, read as the reverse complement.
TACTGACCTTACCGCTCGGTTTTTCTAGTATTTACTATAAATTATGGACTAAATTTAGATGTGTATTTTGGGTTTGCTCGTAGGGCGTGGTCCATAAATGCACTCTTGTTCGCGACAAACTTTCCCCCCTTGTTGCTACCGCTGGTGTCTTGGTTTTTAAGTTTATAAAATTACTCATTTTTTCATTGCCCCCCCCCCCCCCACAAAACTTTCTAACGATGCTCATGCTTGTAGGTTAATTTAAGAAGTCAATCCTCAGATGTCACAGTTAAAGGTTTGGCATTTTTTGCACCCGTTCACAGAGACAAAAGGCATCCAACACGTCCGTAACCGAACACGCGCAGATTTTGCAAACTGTTTACCATATTTCACAGAACAATAACCCGGGCTATACTCTTTGAAATTGCCACTTACCTGGAACCTCTGGGATAAATCCGCTAAATTGGCGGGCAATCTTGATCTACCGGATACGAATCTCATAAATAGAACTCTCTCGTTATCGGTAAAGCTTTCTAAAATATTCCACAGCCATCGTACCAATTGATTATTTTCGTCTAATTCTCTATACCTGAAATTAACGAGTAAGTAAAAAAATACGAGAGAAAAATTGGAGAAAAAAAAAATGGTCTTACCTAACAATTTTCTTTAAAACGCTTATCGATATATGGGACATTCCACATACGAGCTGTTCCAAATGTTCAGCCGTCATAAGGGACAAAAGGGGAACAGGTATTATACCGCACATGCCTTCTCTGATGGCAACAACCTTAAAATAACAAAAAGCCTTATTAGAGTCGGCAATTTTTGTCTCTTACGCCTGCAAAAGCAATTATAATTGCACGTACTCATGCGCACTAAACCGTTCCCTATCAGCTGGTCCAATGCGAGAATGGAATCCGTATTACATCGGCAATTCTAGTCTTCTGGCAATTAAAATTGCACGGATTTGTGCGCAGTACACTGTTCCCGATCAGCTATCTCTCATTGCAAGAAATGGGGCAAGCGCCATTTTAATTACCATTGTCGGTGCAAGTCTGGGTAGAGATGGATTATTCTGTTATTTTGAACTATTTATTAGTTGGTCGAAGCAGCTACGAACAGCCGATGGCTATTTAAACTAACTGGTATTAAAACTAGCAGTTCACATTCTTTATTAAGCATATGTACTGCTAATTCGTCGCAACCTTTTTGACCTGTGTTTTATAAGTAGCAGTAGCTGCAAAAGGAACAGGTTTATCCATTTCTAGTTCTGGGGGTATTTTAGGGATTTCGACAGTACCAACTGTTGGCAATGCGCCAGCCAGTGTTGTTCTTCTATTACAATTGTAATAGATCTATTACATTTCCAAAAAATCTATTACCCTATTGCAAATTTATATAATCTATTATATTTTTATAAATAAAGAAAACAAAGGCAAAAAATAAAGAAAATAAAGGAAAAAAGAAAAAATATAATGAAATGCAACATTAAAAAAAATAAAACAAAATTTTTTGACAATTAATAATAAGTATATAACGACATCTATGGACCAACTAATCAACTATGGCCACAGAGGCCAGGATAGAGTGGAAATACTTGAAATTTCTCTTACAGTTAACTGCAAAATTTACACATACGGCATCTAGTACATTTTCCTAGAAAACTATTACAATTTTCTGTAAATTCTAGTACAATTAATCTCAGCCCGAGAACACCATTGGCGCCAGCTGATCGAGAACGGTTTAGTACGCATGAATACGTGCAATTATCATTGTCATTGCACGCGCAAGAGAAGAATTGCCGACTCTAAAGGCCGTATTAGACTAGGCAATTTTTTCTCTTGCGCCGGCAATTATAATGGCACGTATTCATGCGCAGTAAACCGTTCTCGATCAGCTGGAGCATTGTCAACGGTCAGAACAGCAGTTGGTACTGTCGAAATCCCTAAAATACCCCCAGAATTAGAGATGGGCAAACCTGTTCGTTTTGATTACCAGTTAAAGCAGCTACTGCTATTTACAAATAGGAGGTGCAAAAAGTTGCTGAATTAGCAGTCCATAAGTTTAATAAAGAATGTAAACTGCTAATTTAAGTACCAGTGGGTTTAAATGACCATTACCTGTTCATACCTGGTTCGGCCAAATAATAAACAGTTAAAAATAACAGAATAATCCATGTCTACCCAATTGCGCCGGCAAGGGCAATTAAAATGGCGCCTGCCCCATTTCTGGTAATGAGAGACAGCTGATCGGGAACAGTGTACTGCGCATGAATCCGTGTCATTTTAATTGTCAGAAGAGTAGAATTTCTGACTGTAGTACGGAGAACGGTGTACTGCGCCTGAATCCTTGAATTATAATTGCCATTGCTGGCGCCATAAAAATTCCCGAGTGTAATACGGCCTTAAAGAAAATTTCGATAGACAGAACAGGGGGGTTTAACCCCCTAAACCCTCTCCTCCTTATAAACGTCCCTGAATATTGTACTTTCTTGTTTTGATAAATAAATCAAATTATTCCTATTCCTAAAAAAAACGTGTGAACTGAACGAAATTACAAATAGTTATGAAATTTTGTACAGTTCTGAAAAGACTTATTTACTAACTAAAACACCCAAGTATTGTTGCTGTTAGGACTACGTCTGTACTCATAAAACACGGCACACCTATTCTAACGTTGTAAAATCATTACCTGTAGGTCGAATTCTTGCAGTCTAAATTTGATAGCCTGCTCGTAATATTGGCTGCGATTATCAAACGTTAAAGCGATATTTTTGCCTCCGTGAGCTATCGGCACGATCTGAAAGTTAAATAAAAAATTACCCGTAAATTTCCGAATAATATTTATTGTCGTAAGTGTATCGGTCGCTAGAAAGCACATAAAACAAGGAAATAGTAAGAACACTTCTACCTTTCCAGTACAGCTTTGTCCCTCGAACGTCTGCAACGGTATCACATCGTGGAAAAAATCAGCAGTCACTCCTGATTTGTCAATCTCCCTGATGCTCCTCAACGTCTGCACATACATAGAGTCCGTGTCTTCCAAATCTTCCACCGAAACGGGCTCCCCCACTATTAGTTTCCATATAATGGGCGCCAAAGGGATAGCTAGGGGTTTTTTGGTTCTTATGGCCACTCCGAATAAGATACCTAGAATATATTAATAGAATCGTTTATGTCGAAACAGGTTTGCGCTAAACAATAAAATCGTACGAATTTAGTTGTCGAACGTACCCACAAATTTAAACCACGATAAATGCTGCGCGGATGTCAAATGGGGATTCAGCAGATACTTATCCCTGTTGAATCCTTCCTCGTTTAACGCGTTGGGGGTGGGTACCAAGAGTGGCACTACGTTGGTGGTGATCTCTTGACACATCTCGGTAATGGTGTCGTCGAAAACGCCGCCTGCGTCGTCTGCCCCTTCACCGACCTATGAACAAGATAAATAATAAGCTTCTCAAATACGGAGACAAATAACGCTTTTAGTTAGTTAGTTACTTAGTTATTTAATTATAATTTCTTTGAAGTTCGTCAGCTTCAATTGTACATCCGACACTTATGTTAGAATATTGCACTTTCTTTTCGATAAATAAAAAAATAAATAAATATATGTCACTTACAAGTTTTACTTTCCAAGCTCTCGAGGGCAACCTCAAATCTTGGGGATTGATATCGACTACTTGTTTGGCAATTTGGATAAATATCGGTTTAACTTTTCTACCTGTAAAGGAATTAAAGAATTTCTTGTTAAAATCTGATTTCACCCTTTCTATGCTTTGTTGTACAAAACGCTGTAGTCTATGTTTAATCCTACGTCCTAAAAATCATTTAATATAATCAACGAAGCTAGAAAGGACCTTCCGGTAATAAGAAAAGGCTTGCCAGTAATAAACACAAGACCAAATTCGTTTAATTTCGAATAATTTCCAAAAAAAAATATAACCAATTTCGAACATAGAATTCGTACCTTCTTGAGAGATTCGTCTAACAACTATCGGTGGCCCGTAATTCTTTCCCTGAACCATAGTTTTGCCCAGACATCTCACAAAGGGTAACGTATACACTCGAGGCGCCAACAGAGGCCGTAGCTTTGGCGATATGAGGCCCTCCAGCGGGGGCACGTTGAATTCGGCTTGTTGAGCACTGAGGGGCATGAATGTCCAGCAGGAGTAGAGTTTGTCCGAGAAATTGTAGAGGAACTTTAACCTTAAAAAAACAATAGATTCTCAATAATACAAATCGTTTCACAACAGCCTCATGGAAAAATATCATATAATTATGGGTCTATATTGAATGCAACATATCATACCTTGCTTGAACGGACTTTATAGATAGCCCCTGTAGATGGTCAAATTGCGGAGGTATTTCATGAGGTAAACCAAAAGTCAAACTTTGCGAGACCCCCGGTATTCGTTTGGGTAGAGGTGTTGCGGTCCAGGCGGAGCTATGAGTCCTCCCTAAAAGGATCATAAAAAATACCTCACGAGGAACTTTTAAAAATGCCTATATATATTTCTTGCCGTATTTTGTCTAACACAGTTAGACAGATTCGATTCAGCGGTCGACGGGGCTTACAATCCGTATATCTGTTACCATTACTTCCTATTGTATAAGGCATATTTTCAAGTGCCGCGATTTTTTATGTATTTTTTAATTCTTTACCTGTTGAAATTTGTTTTATTCCTTTATCGGAGAGTTCGGTAATAATTTCCGGCTCTCGTACCAAGGAGACATGCGGCAGTCCACATTGGCCTTCGGTATTCATTCCCCATCCAAAAACCTAAACATAGACAATTTTTTTACACGTTAGGAAAAAACTTCTTTTTAAAGAAAAATTAAAAGAGACTAAGACTTAACGCTAAACCAGTCCTTAAAAATAACATAAATTACAGTAAAAATCTCACCTTGCCACAGCTAGTTAGTATTAACACATGCTCGGTACCTATGGCGAAATCTTCGACAAAAAAATCCTCGAGAGTACCCAACGGATGCGGCAAATAAGAGGGTCTATCTCTTGCTAGACTATGCCAAGGTACCTAAAACAATAATTTTTAAAACAGTGTATAAATAAATAAATACACAAGTTGCGATGGTATGCAATATAAAAAAACCTACACCTTATACTATACCGAGACTGTATTATACAATACTTACCCTATCTATGCCGCAAACATACAACTTTCCTTTCTTGGTAAGAAAAACGGTAAGATTTGTTCCACAACCCACCTTCTTGACGCCCATTTCGCACAATGTTTCAACCCTCTGAGGTATGGATTTAGTGGTAGTGTGACCTAAACCTGAAAATAATGTTCATGTGTGAATTAATAGAAATCAATTGGCCACTTTATATGACATAAAAGTAATTTGGTAGACTATGAGACCGAATTTACTTACCTAGCTTGCCATAATCACCTTCACCGAACGTCCAAACATCCATGCCATCTTGCGATACACAAGCTGTGTGATTTAAGCCGCACGCTACTTGTCCAATTTTGTATGCTTATAAAAAGAATATTATTTACATTAACAATCTAGTATAGAATAGGTTGGCATACCATTAATAATACAACTAAATAAGGACTTTTTGTTAATCGTTATTTTAAGTGTGATCTTAATACGTTAAAAAAAGCTACAAAATAACTATAGTATTGGCAGAATTATACCGTTGATCTTTTGACTGCAATAAAACCTCATTATTCCTTCGACCATAAAAGAAATAAGGAACTCCCAAATTTTAAAACCTTTTCGAGCAGAGCCGGACCAGGCATATATTCAATTTATACCTATGCCTGATGCATATATAAATACAAAGTGATTTTTAATAATTTTAATCTTTAGTGGTTTTCCGGCGAGTAATTTTTAGTTAGGCTTATTAGTGGTAGAATGTGGCGTCCTTGGACTTGTACTGATAGGGGGCATCTTCAAGTGTCGGGAATGGAGACTTAAATATTTAACAGCTGTTAAACAATTTAGAGAAGAAAATCGTCCAATTATTTACCTTGACGAAACATGGTTCGATACCCATAACACTCGAAGAAAAGGCTGGGATGATTATTCCAAATAATGTCAAACCAAGGCACCATCAAATAAAGGCAAAAGAATCACAATATTACATGCTGGTTCAGAGAACGGGTTTGTTCCAAAATGTCTGTTGCTTTCAGCTAAAAACATAGCAGATTCTTCTTTAGATTACCATCAAGATACCGACGCATAACTTTTTGAAGATTGGTTTAAACGTTTTAGCTTCATTGTAATGGATAATGCTAGTTATCATGGTCGGCAAGCAAAAATCATTCCCAATTCTAATAATACAAAAGCAGAAATTCAAAATTTTATGATTGAAAATGATTTATATTTTGAAGAAACTTACAAAAAACGATAACTGCTAGAAGTATTAAGAGCTTTTAAAATAAATAAGGAATACGAGTGTGACAAACTTGCAGCAGAAAATGGACATACAGTGTTGCGTCTTCCTCCGTACTACCTATTGTATATTCAATCCTATTGAGCTAATATGGCACCAATTAAAATCCAATAATATTTCTCCTACATTAAATGCATCTGTAGTAGAATTAAAAACGAAGTAAGAAAAATTTCTGCAGACAGCGGGAAAAACTGTGTACAGCATGTACTTAACGTGGAAAATTCTTACAATTGTATGATTACAAATGTTCAACCCTTAATTATAAGTTTAGGCTTAGATGAAGATAGTGATACAGAGTTAAATTTTGAATGAATTATCAATAGTTTCTTAGAAATTAATTAATTTTTATTGTACTTGTTATCCTAATAGTTATACTTTTAAATTATATTATTTTCAATTATCATTAATTGTTATCATTATTTTACATTTATTATAGGTACCTAAAACTAAAAATACCTATCTATTTATTTTAAATTATAAAAATAAATCATGTGGTGTGGTATATATTTTCAAGCCGGCCCTGATCCCATTTATTGAGCTTTCAAGAGGTTGAGGCGTATACAATAGGGTTTAATCAGGTAATTTATTTATGGCAGTAAGAGTCAACGGTATAATTCTGCAACAACTATACCCGTCTAGATAATTTTACCTTCCAATGATATAACTCGTTCGGGTACTTTTTTATTCGAAGTAGAACCCAGGCCAAGGCGTCCATAGTCCCCGTTTCCAAACGTAAAGAGCTTACCATCGCTGGTTACCACTGCGCTATGTTTAAAGCCACATGCAACCTAAAAAAGTCAACAAACAAAGTTTCGGTTAGTATCTCCGATTATATTCAACTGACTATCATACTTCGTGATTAACCCTCGTATAGTTATCTATACTCGCCTGAATGACTTCTTCGTTTTGTAGAGCCTCTATCTGTCTAGGTCTCCTTTGTCTGTCGCTGTTCCCGTGCCCTAATTTACCATAGTCGCCGTCGCCCCAGGAGAATACCTCCCCACTTTCCGCCAAAGCTAGACTGTGTCCGTCCGAACCGACCGAAGTGGCCAGGTCCGTTATAACGAAGCCTTGAAGACTGGATATTACACTGAGAGAATGCAAATCGTCGGAGTTTCCTTGTCCTAAAAGGGTTGAATACGATTTTTAGATCCTTTATGCACTACAATTTTCTTCAACTTTAATGAGCACCCTTTTAATCTAAAGAGATTTAAAGAAATATGCCGGGCACTGTATAAATAAAAAATGGTCTATGTTAAATTTCTAAATTAATTGATTCGGCCGATACTTGGTGGAAATGAGAAACAATAAAACTACGTTATATTTCTTTTCCACTATATTCTTAAAAATGGCATGTTTCGCTATCACTGTAGCTTCTTCAGATTGAGAATGAAAAGGTTATTCACGGACATGGATTAACCCAGTCTCCCAAATTATATTCTCTAGTAAAACTCCATAAAATAGGTTACCCCATTCGACCAGTTGTTTCTTTCTTTTCAGCCCCGTCATATAAACTTTCAAAAGGTCTAATTTATTTTTCCGCTAAATTTGCAATTAAAAATTCACTTGATTTGGTTAATAAAATTAGAAATATCTATGTTGCAGACAATGCTAAATTGGTATCCTTTGATGTTCCTAGCATTCCTATAGACGAAACAATTATTATGGCAGAACAACTCCTTACTTTAAAGAATGTAAATTTTATAAAGAAACAAGAAATAATCAGTACTCTTACAGTTTGCCTAGAACAAAATTATTTCGAGTTTAAAGATAGGTTTTATACAAGTAAAAATGGTCTTATTATGGGGAACCCACTCAGTCCGTTACTAGCTGAAATATTTATGGATTTTTTCGAAAGTAGAATTCGTAAACACCCTCTTTTTAAACAGTTTCTTTATTGGCACAGGTATGTTGACGACATCTTAACATGTTTTATCGGAACGGACGAACAGTTTCTCGAATATATCAATAGTTTACATAAAAATATCAATTTCACAATAGAGGAAGAAGTAAAAAGAGAAAATGATAAACATATTTTCTCAGTTTTCCACAAACCTACTCATACAGACACAACGATCCATAATTCTTCTTGTCACCCAATACAACATAAGTTAGCAGCTTTCCACAGTAACATTCATAAACTATTAACTCTCCCACTTAACAAAAATAACTTTCATAAGGAACTAAATATCATTAAACAAATAGCAGTCAATAATGGTTATTCTTCGAATTTAATAAACAAAATCTTAAAGAAAGACTTACAAAAAAAAACGATTGATTTAGTTTTCCCAAATAGTAAAACGTCAACAGATAAATTTAAAATTGTTACTTTCATTGGAAAACCTAGCAAAACTATCGGTAAGGTGCTTAATAAACTCAGCATAAGGGTAGCTTACAAAACTAACAACTCTTTAGGGGAATATATAAAAAATAATAAAACTAAAAATCATAAAAATAGAAAATCAGGGGTGTATAAACTAAAATGTAAATATTGTCCGAAAACATACATTGGCCAAACAGGGGGATATTTTGGAAAACGAATACAAGAACATTATAATAGTTACATAAAAGATAAAACAGATTCTAATTATTCCAACCATTTAAAAGAAAAACAACATAATTTTGATTCAAATTTTAAAATCCTACATACTGAAAATAAAGGCATAAAACTTAATCTGTTAGAATCCATGGAAATAAATAAAATTAAAAATACCGATGTTTTACTGAATGATCCAATAGACCTTAATAATTCTCCTTTGTTAAATAAATCTATAAAATAATTTATCTAATCACTTTACTGGCCATTTGGAAAATCCCACTGTTACTATTATATCCCCTACAGGCCCTACACCATCTTTATACCAGTAATAATATTTTAAGATTGTACACTTTGTTAGATATAGAAAAATATTCACTCATTCTCAATCTGAAGAAGCTACAGTGATAGCGGAACATGTAATTTTTAAGAATATAATGGAAAAGAAATACACTTCTCGTCAAAATTAGCGAATAATGTAAAATGTAACAAAAGTTCGTTGTTCAATATTTTTGGAAATACTCGATCGATTTTGAAGATCTTTTTTAAAAATTGTATACTAATATTGCGGAAATCTTACAAACATTCTAATGTTCTGTTATAAAACATTTGTGCAGCTATACAGGGTGTTTTTTGTAACAATGATTTTTTCCCAGATATTCAGAACAACCTGTAGAGTGAACTGGCGATCGCTGCAAATCCCGGAAGAAGTACCATCCTAGTAGCATCCTTTATCAATATTTTCTTTTTTGATTCGCCTTTTTATTGCCATTTTTAGTGGAGATATACGGCTTTTTGCCCGTACATGTTTTTGTTTGGTTCTCCTAACCTTAACCACTTGTCAAACTGAATTGGTTAGTTGTTATTGCAAGAATTTGTTAGTTTTGGTGTCTATAGAGGTTTTCAATTTTCTTTTAATAATGAATCCAATTGCAAGACGAAATGGTAGCCTTTCGGAAACTGAATGCGCTGTCGTAGTTGCCCTTACGCAAGAAGGTTACGCTCAAATTCAATTAGCTCAGCGGTTTGGTGTATCTCAGGCAAACATTTCCCGAGTATTACAGCGTTACAATGCAACTGGTAGGAATAGCCGAAGAACAGGTCAGGGTCGTAATAGAGTCACAAATCCGAGACAAGATCGGTATATCCGTTTAAATGCTTTAAGAAGAAGATTTACAACGAGCACTTTGATCCGAGGAGAATTTTTAGAGCGTTACAACTTTCCAATAAGTCAAAGTACCATTAGAAGAAGACTTGCTGAAAGCCAATTAAGGCCTCATAGAGCAGCCACTGGACCTCTGCTTACAAGGGATCACAGAAGACAACGTTTGGAATTCGCGCGTGAGCACCTTAATTGGCAAGTTAGGGAATGGGCCAACATATTGTTCTCAGACGAGTCTAGATTTTGCCTTTTCGCCAACTATAGGCGAAATATGGTATACAGAAGACCAGGGGAAAGATATGCCCTATGCAACTTTGCACACACTGTGAGTTATGGCGGTGGGTCAGTTATGGTGTGGGGTGGCATTTCTTTACATGATCGAACGGAGTTAGTGGTTTTAAATCATGGCAGCTGATGCTTCATGCATCATTACTGATGTCCTGGATCCTCAAGTTGTGCCATATGCGTTATTTATAGGGCAACAGTTCATGCTTATGCATGATAATGCCCGGCCTCATGTAGCTAGGGTAGTGCAAAACCATCTTCAAGAGGTCGGCATTGACACAATGGATTGGCCGCCAAGGAGCCCGGACCTAACCCCATTGAACATCTATGGGATAGGATGGGTAGGAGGGTAAGAGCTCTACAACGTCAGCCTAGTGACTTACATCAGATGGCAGAAAGGCTTGATGAAATTTGGAGAGAGTTTGACCAAGAAGAAATCCGAAAGCTAATTATGAGCATGCCACGACGTTGCCAGGCTGTGATCTCCGGAAGAGGCGGAAATACTCATTATTAAGCGGACAATTTCTTTTTCATGCACTGTTTGTACTTGTTTTCTGTCTTTCTTGGTTTTGCAAACCTCTTTAATAAAAGTAAATTTCAAACCTTGCGTAGCTTTTTTGGTCGTTCAAAAACATGTACGGGCAAAAAGCCGTATATCTCCACTAAAAATGGCAATAAAAAGGCGAATCAAAAAAGAAAATATTGATAAAGGATGCTGCTAGGATGGTACCTCTTCCGGGATTTGCAGCGATCACCAATTCACTCTACAAGATGTTCTGAATATCTGGGAAAAAATCATTGTTACAAAAAACACCCTGTATAGCTGCACAAATGTTTTATGAAAGAACATTAGAATGTTTGTAAGATTTCCACAATATTAGTCTACAATTTTTAAAAAAGATCTTCAAAATCGATTGAGTACTTCCAAAAATATTGAACAACGAACTTTTGTTACATTTTACATTATTCGCTAATTTTGACGAGAAGTGTATAACGTAGTTAAATTTCTAACTAACCTAATCTTCCGTAACTGCCTTCCCCACAAGCCATGACAGTGCCGTTCGTCAATATGACAAAAGTACAATTTTGTCCGCATACTATTTTTCTTGCTATAGAAAAAGAGTCCACGACCGCTGGCGCCGAAGCGCTATAACCCAACTCTGCTAGCTGTCCGTGTCTGTCTGAGCCCCAAAGATAGGCCTAAAAGAATTTTAATGTACAAAATTATGTTAGGAAAACGAGGTTATTGGGAAATATATAAAAGTACCTTGCATTTGCCGCCGATTTCCCAATCCTGTGGTCTTTGTGACGCCCACTGCATTATTTGTTCGTCCTGTTTAATAGTCCAAAAAACGTTTTGAATGGCCGAGGAAGGGACGTCCTCGTCCAACACTTGGCTAAGATTGACTACATTTTCTTGTAAATCGGTCCTGGAGGAAAGTAAATGTTTAATATACAGTTGGAACGTGCCTCATCACTTTACAGTAATGTAAAAGCCATGTTATTTTTAATATATGTCTATTATCTACCTTTTTATCAAGCCTTCGGCCATCTGAGCTCCCAAACTAAATGTATGTAACCAATGATAATCCTGCACTATCTCCGTATTGTTTCTATCGTTAAACGGTTTCAGTTTGTAGCAGATCACGTCACCCAAATCAAGAATAATAGCCAGAGAAGCCAGACTCTTTAAGTAGACGCTGTGCATAAGCTGAGAGCCCGTAGATACGCTTAGCTTTTCAGCGTTATACTGATCGAGCAGAATTTTCGGCAATAGATTCGCTAGGCCTTTGAAAAATGGAGCGTTTTTTATGCCTACAAAAAAAAGTGTTGTTTTACCTAAGTCTAGCGAACACGACACGCGTAATACCGTCCCCTGTAACTTCTTAGTTGTTTTCCGACCTTGGCGAAATTTTTAGCGAAATGTAGACTTGTGTCTCGGGATGTTAGCCTGAATTTTGGTTTTCACCCCCAAAACGAATAAAAAAATATTAATTCATATTCATTGAATATTATTTATCGTATAAAGTCCGACCCTCCCTAATATTTTATCGTACCGTCAACTAAACTCTATATTATAGGCTCTCGATCCGGCATTCGTGCTTCGGTCGAGGTTAATGACGAGACTTGCTCGCATGTGCGATTAAGTAGGAGGGGCATAATGCAGTTTCTCTGTAGTAACAGGTGGCGGGAGACAGCGGGGCTATGGCGATTTAACATGGGAAAGACGCACAATTTTAGTGTGCGCCGCGCCGTTGTCTGTTCGTGCATCTAGTTAGAAATTCGAGCGTGTATGTTTTAATATTATATATTTATTAAGTTAAAATGAATAGTTTTATGGTGGACTATTTAAAAAATAACTTTAGCTCTTGGAGTTTGGAGCAAAAAATTGAAGTGAAGAATGCGGGAAGACCTAAACTCGAAATTAATTTAACGCAGACCACAAAGGGTAAATCTAGGGACTTTATTAGAAAGTTTAAAAATGAAATATATGAAAAAAAATTTATAGAGGGTATTCCAAACTTTAATGAGGCTGTTATTGATCAATTTTCTACAATTAAGAACCGAAGAATGGACTTTACACTATACACACTAAGATAACCTTTCTTATTTTCCAAAAGCTGTATTTCCTTGTGTAAAATTAAAAAATAAATAAAAATATTCTTTTTACTTCTTTTCATTCTACATTTCGAACGCCTAGAAAGTAATTGTTTGGTTGTTACACAAAAATAAAATTTTAAAAATAATTTCACGATACTTGTGAACCCCCTCTATCATAGGTCACGAGCCGCCACTGAGTGTGGCCTTTTCTTAACACAATGTTTTTTGGTTCATGTCATTATCTGCTTTTTAAAAGAAGATACAAATTTTTAAAGAAAGTATTGCAGTTTTTCAATTTTCTTCACAATTCAAAATATTACATTATTTTATGGAGTAGCATAAACAAATATCCAAAAATTAATTAACCATGTCATGTGACGTGGAATGCTTTCAATGCAACACGGGCTATTAAACTTATCCAAGGCATTTGATTGTGTAGATCAGGATCTCTTACTAAAAAAGGTATATCATTACGGCATTCGTGGAAACTGTCATGACTTGTTAACAGCATATTTAAAAAACCGCAAACAATTTGTTCTCTTTGAGAAGTCTAAATCTGAGCAGCTGGATGTCATTTTTGGCGTTCCACAGGGCAGTGTTCTAGGCCCTTTACTATTTTTAATGTATACAAATGATTTATCTGCGTATTTGTCGGCATATCACTGTGAATTTGCGGATGACATAACAGTTCTGTCAGCCGAGTCATATGAAATGGAAATGAAAAATAACTTGCAAAATAATCTTAATCTACTATCCCATTATTTCAACTTAAACAGACTTACGCTAAATCAAAGCAAAACATACACCTTGCAATTTCTCCCAATAAATGCAAACTACAAAAAAAGTCACTTAATTAAACTAAATAATAAATCAATTGAACAAGTAACGTCTTTTAAACTGTTGGGTATTCACATTGATATGTCACTAAATTGGAAAGAGCATGTTAACTATACATGTAAAAGATGCTCAAGCCAATGTTTTGCACTGGGTCGCCTGAAACAATTTCTAACCAAGAAAGTCGTAAAAATGTTTTACTTTTCATGTTTTGAATCCATAATCAGATATGGCATCGTTCTCTGGGGTGGAGCCTCAGCTGCTATCAGAGTATTTCGAATGCAAAAACGAGTTGTTAGAGCCATGTTTGGCCTTGGGTATCGCCAATCATGTAAAGATACTTTTAAAAATGAATTAATATTGACATTGCCCTCGTTATATATTTTTGAAATTCTCAAATTTGTAAAACAAAATATACATATGTTTAGAACACAAAATTTCCACCATGAATATAATACAAGATTTGGCACTAACCTACAACATGATCTTCATCGCCTACAATTGTATAAATTAAACCCCTATTATATGGGTACTATTATGTTTAATAAAATCCCAATTAACATGAGAGAGCTTAGCAACAACAAATTTTATACTGCTTTAAAAGGTACATTACTAAATAATGCTTTCTACAGTATTGATGAATTTCTGAACTACATTTTTTAATCTTATTATCTTATCAATATTGTTACTATTTATCTCTCTTAGTTCTTAGTTGTTTTAGCTTTTACGATCTCTATGACCTGTCCTATATCCTTTATTGTGATCTTTGGATTAATAAATGCATTTCATTTCATTTCATTTCATTTCAATTTTTGGACATTTGTTTATGTTACTCGATAAAACAATGTGATTCAGAACATTTGTGAATAAAATTCAAAAACTGCAACACTTAGTTTAAAAATTCGCATCTTTTTTTAAAAACCAAATAATAACCTAAACCCAAAAACGTTTTGTTAAGAAAAGGACACGCTTCAAAACAAAATACAATGAAGCTAAATTCTACCGCTCAATTTCGCCACAGGGCGTTAAGAAATTAAGGGTAAAAAAGTTACTTTTGTTTCTGTCTGTATAATGATCAAGTACAGCTTTTTTTGAAAACTATTCAGGATAACTTCCCGAGATACAAGTCTACACTTCGCTAAAAATGTCGCCAAGAGCGGAAAACAATTTTAAAAGTCACAGTCAGTATTTGTCTTACCTCTGACGCCTTTCTTCATCAAGGCACACCTCACAGCTGCCAAAGGCAAATTCTTCTTTAGATCGTCCAAGCTATAGCTCAACAAATTTATAACTTTGGACCTCGAAAAAGCTATAGCTAAAGAATTAGCGGACCCGATCCACTGAAGGCCGTTCGAATTAACTCCGCCGGTGCCCGTTGTGGTATATACCAAACTTCCGTCATAGAGAGACCAAATATTCACAACGCCGCTGGGTCCTTAAAAAGTATTATTTATTAAATTGAATGGAATTTCTATTGCCAAAATACATATGTGCCATTTTAGGTACTTTTCATGACCCACAATTCACTAAAATTACTAAACACGTTTCGGAAATATCTGGCAAGCACCGAAAAAAATGTACCACTCTGTACCTTGCAAACAAATCATCTGCCAACAATGTTGATAGGAATCATTTGTCTTAATCTTGGGTAAGGAATTTAAACACCCTGTAAATTACCTTTCAAACAACCGCTAGCTAACAGTAGTCCGCTCGAATGTATGGACAAACTTGTCACCGCATTGTAAGAATGTCCTTGAGAAGAAAACATCAACGTCGGTACCTCATTCCTCGAGTTCTTATCGTCGGGAATCTAAAAACAAAAATCGAAGGCCGTCAAGTATAAAATGGGGATCTTGCAAGTCATAACAGTAACGAAATGGGTACGTGGTAGCCCTACAATACGCAATATATGAATATAAACATGACATACCCTCCATACATTGACAGTTCCGTAGCTAGTGCCTATCGCCAATAACATCGGAGAGCTAGTCTCCCCGATAACAGGCGACCAGGTAATGCTCTGTGGCTCATACGTCAAAATGATTGTGTGCAAGAGAAGTAGTTTTTCATCGGCCTCTTTCCATAGTTTACACGCCATATCGATCGATACAGTTGCTAACAAAATCCCTAAAAACATTTAAACAATAATTAATACCTACTATGTATTTTTTTTTATGATCAAACACAAGCACTATAGGAAAAATCCTTTAGGGCACTCTGGGAGTGGTGCGTGTGCGCAAAAAGCGATTCACGTTGGTTTTGAAGCGTTGGAGGTTATACTCGTTGGGAAAAACGACCTCGGGAAGGTCGTTCCATAAGGATGAAGTCCTCCAGATGAAAGAATTCTTAAATAGTGAAGTTCGAGGAGTACTAAGCTTAACCACATATGGATGGGCGGCAGTGGTTCGTCGTGTATTTCTGATATTCGTCGCTCTGGGCGGAATTAAGGGGGCAAGGTCAGCCGAGCACTTTCCATGCAAATATCTGTAAAAGAGAGTCAAATCCCCAACCTGTCTTCGATGTTCTAGGCTGTCGAGGTTCTTAGTCAGCTTGTGGTCTCCAATCAGACGAATGGCCCTCCTTTCGATGGAACCCAGTAGCCGAAGAGTATGTTTGGGTGCAGACCTCCAGACATGAGAGCAGTACTCTAGTGATGGTCGAATCTGGGCTTTGTATAGTGTCAAAAGTTGTTGAGGTGTGTACAACTTTCTGGTTCGAAAGAGTACACCAAGTTTCTGAGAAGCTATCTTGGCGATTGCCACGACGTGGTTATGCCAAGACATATTTCCTCCTAGATTGACGCCCAGCAAATTAATAGATGAAGCCAGTGGGATTGCGTGTCCGTCCATGACTATATCCGGTTCTGTAATGTTAACCTTTTTAGAGAAAACTGCTGCCTGGGTTTTTTTAGCGTTAAATTCGACTTGGTTACTGTCACCTCAAGCCAAAATTTCTTCCAGGTCTTTGTTGAGGCGTGATACTTCATGCTGTCTGCGAAGATGTGCGTCGGCAGCCGATGTTTGCGCATTCAAAGAGAAAGATGAGATAAGTGTGCTATCGTCAGCAAAACTAAATATCGGATTTTTAGTTTTCACTAGAAGGTCGTTAATGTAGAGTAAGAAGAGAGTGGGAGACAATATGGACCCTTGAGGAACACCGGCATAGATGGTGAAGGTGTTTGAGAGAAATCCGTCAATCGCCACTTGCAGAGAGCGGTCCTTAAGAAAGCTAGACAACCATGCACAGAATCGACTGGGCATACCATAGGATCGCAGTTTACTCAGAAGTCCCTCATGCCAAACACGATTAATGTATGTATGTCTGTATCTGTCTGTATCTATGTATCTTCACTGCAAAATAAGGTGCTTACCTTATTGAAAAAATGATTAATTAATAAAAATAATTAATTCAATTTTATTGTTGTTTTTATACGTTTAGTTGGCATGAAAATCCTTAACATCCTATACCTCAAAAGTTAAGACGTTTAGGACATATGACCATATGAAGTTTTTGTCTGAAAATGGACCCAAGAATATTAGCACGTTACTAACAAACACCCGGTATACATACATCTATTTCAAAATTTATAAAAAATTCTTAAAATAACCTTTTGGATCCCACTCCAGGGCGCTGATGGTATTCTCGTGCGCTTGAACGGTAATAATATTCGCTTGGCAATCGAGTCTTCCCAATTTAAGAGTACCGTCCAGATAACCCATGGCATACGCAGAGTCTTCGTGGTACCAGTCCATGTGGACGACGGCATGTGACAAGGAAAAATTCATCAGAGTATCCACTTGTTTCGATTCTTTCAGAACCGTCAGTAAGGTTACAGTACCTAAAACAAGAACTCTATTTATTATAATTCGTACGTGGAATTGCCGCGTATGCCGCAAAATCCACACAAAATCGTAATTCTTTAGTCCACTTATCGATTCAAAAGCAATATGGTTGCCGACATTGCTTTAAGGCGAAACGTGCAACCATATCTCGAAATTCGTCAAAGTACTTTCGAATCGCCCTGTAAATAAACAACTTACCGTCGATTTTTCCAACAAGCAAATATTCCTTATCGAAAGCCTCCTCGTTCTTGTTCCTTGGCCAGCACATGATCGTTATGAACTCCTTCTGGTGCTCGATGAACCAATCGTACCCCTCGGACTGATTAGATTTTTTGATCGGCCAGATATTGATTACGCTGTCCAATGCGGCGGCTAGATAGTCTCCCATCGGCGACCACGCCACGTGTCCTACGAGTAGGGTAATTCTTTTTCAGATGTTTTTATCGATAAATAACATGGATTTTATAACATTTTCGTTTCCAGGAAGAAAAATTATAAGTCTGTTGCTATGTCTACCTATCAAATTTCCTTGCAGCTCATTTCCAAAGGTATCCGTGCTCGTGTGGAATACCAGGGTTGAATCCAGGACTGGTTCCTTGCCGGGCTCCAGGATCCAGAGTCTAACAGTACCGTCATAGCCGGCCGATGCTAGGAAGCCGCTTTTCTCGTGCCAAGCGAGGGTGCTGACGCGATTGTCGTGCCCTAAAAACAAAGCAATATCCAGAATTTGGAAAAAAAAACAATAACAAATATATGACCCCACTAAGCAAAAAAACATTTTAGCTACGTTATAAACATGTAGTTTAGGAAACTGGTAACGTTAGCCCATAAGTAAAATCGATGACTTATTCAACGTGAAAATAAACATCATAGTCCACACCCTACAACGTTTTAAGAGGTAACGTTGCGAGAAAGTCACTTCAGAAACATAAATAAAACATTACTTTAATGGCGGCATAACGTTGGAAATAAGACATATTTGAGCGTATAAAAAACATGAAATAAACGTTCACCATATCGTTACTTTGTAGATAAAATAACGTCTATAGTAGCCATTGTAAAACGATTTAATAACGTTTTATTGACAGGGATATACAATGGTGGTGTGTCCGCCATTTAATTAATATTTCGTTGATTGCTACCTTCTGGACTCAACTACCAATTATTTTAAAGCTAAGAAATTTATAAATTAATAAAAATAAAATTTAGCTACGCTGTTCTTCATTTCTTAATAATTTATAAATTTCTTAACATTAAAATAAGATAATTATAACCCCAGAAAGCAACTTCAAGTAACGAAACATTAATCAAAAAATGCGCAACTGCTAACATATGAGCAATCCTCCATTGTAATTGTCTGTCATATTCTCAAAAAGGGTTTGTTAAAATTAGTCCCACATTGTTTATTGTTATTGTTAAATATTTGTCAATTTAGAACTTAAATTGTCAAATAAATTTGATTTTTAATTTAAAACTCCTTTTTGTGAACCTGGCTGAAAAGTTTTAAAAATTACGTAAATTTCTACAAACATGCCTTGTATTAAATATAAATCTTGCAGTTTTTGCATCAGGGATATTTAAAAGTCTAATATTTTAACTGATTTTTATTATTGTCATTATGGTTACATTAAATATTTATTTTAAAGCCAGTTTACATGGCGCAACTGGGTTATGTAAAGTAAAAAGATATTTTCAAAACATCGGCACCTCCTTTTTAACCGTGTCACAGCGTGGCGGAACCAATCCATTATAACTTTTTCATATTCGCACTCAGTTAACTTGAATAAATGATGGACTGCATCTAAAAATTATTAGTCATTAGCGGAAATAGTCGAGTTTATTGCTATTTAAGTTATGAACAGATTGTGTCAGTGAAAATGTCTTAGGTACGGTCAAAAACTCATCCGTTAAAAGAATCTACAAGACATTTCTTTAAGAAAGCCACTTAATGGGCATTGTATTTTAAAATTATTCTTTTTCAGCAATATAGAAATTTATAAATTTATAATCATTAAACATTATTCTAACAAAATCAAGAACCATATTCACTAAAAGATTTTAAATTAAGATCTGATTCGAATTGATAATTACGGGTCAAAAAACTGGCACAAGTGTTAAGCTAAGACACCAGCTCTTTTTTACTGTGATGAAAATGATTGGGTTTTTTTTCCTAAATTTAAAACGCACAAAGTAATGGGTATATGCTATTGTCATTAATAGAAATAAGCATGTTCTTGCAATAACTTCTTGGTATAAATATACATCATTACTAAAATTCAAACTCCTTTAGTGAATAACGCGGTATATGGTCTACTCACCAATTTATTTTTAAGAGTGTCGTGATTATTAAGTTCCTCTTCTAGGAGCATTAGTTTTGGCCAACGTGTGTTGTTAGATACTTCAACTTCTACCGAATCAATTGTAATGCCTGCAAATAAAAAAGGATAATGTAGTAAAAACCTAAGTATAAATCTAAACAACTAAATTTCATGCACAATATTATCTTATATATTTTTAAAGATTTTTAGAAATAGGCGTTTTTTATCAGTACGTCATTTATAACGCTAGATATTTTGAAGTTAGTATATCATTTATAAATTTATGTTAGCTCAGCTGAGCCAAAGACTTTCTGGTATGCAATTTAAATTCCCATGTAGATCTTTATGTGGTTACAAAATGTGAATAATAAATAAAAATCATCATGGTCGAGACAAAATTGCATGCAATCCATTATACAAAGCGTTCTGGTGAGCAAGGCACTCTACAATCTACGATACGATACCCGTTTCAAATATACATATTATTATAATAAATTCAAAGTACAAAAATTATAAAAATTAACTTTCTTACCTTTAAATCCATTATTATATACAAACGATACTTTGCGTTGTAAATTCACTAAACCAAATGGCGGCCTAAGTGCGTAATGCCTATCCAACCGCTGCCTTTGAGACAAGAGCTTTCTCCAAGGCAGTGATCTAACCCAAAACATTTTTAAGATTGAACGACAAGACAACTCGACTGAATTTGATAAAACCTAATCTGATTACTAACGAAAACTTCGACGAAAACTAATTTTGGAGCATTCTGATCCCTGTCAATCTCAAGACAACCAGCGTTGCCATGTACAATTCCATTTTAAGATGCATCTTGATCTGTATAAGCATATATTTTCATTACCAATTCAAGAATGGATAAATCTAGTATAGATAATTAAGTTTAAATGGATCGTTTAATATGCAAATATAAATTTCAGGTTTAGGCGGCATGTAGGTAAATTAGATGTTTGATATATACCTCACCTCCTGTAGGTTTTAAGTTAAATTTACTAAAATAAATAAAATCCTAATATCTGCTGTTAAAATGTTACTGAACTGCACGTCATAGCGTTATCGATGTATCATCTGGTAAATTCTCAACGCGAACTCTGTTTATGATACATATTATGAAAATTTTAGCTTTGCTAAATAGGTATATTTGACAAAAAATTGTCCTTGGCTTTAAAAAGTCACATGGACAATTTAGGAAATTCCGTATCATCGGCAACACTGCTGAAAGAACAAATATCAAAGAAGGAATGCAAAGCATATGGATGGCATAATGGTGTCAATAAACCGATGGTCGGATGGTCATCGGTCATATTATGGATGTAAATTCCAGATGTTAAACTAGACGTTAAGGAAACATTTTAGTTTTATTTCAATAACGTTTTAAACCTGCAGTTATCTACAAAAGTCAAACATTTTAAGGACGTTCTTAGTATGAAAAAATTTTAGGTTTTAGAAACGTTAAAAAGATTATATTTTTTATGTTACTTTAACGTTTGAAGTGACACCTGGATATATGTGTTTTTTCAACATTTATATACATGATTAATTTTTAACTTACTAGAGATAACACAAATATAACATATTTAAAATGTTATTTCTCTAAGATAAATTAACGTTGATGTATAGCCGTTTTACTCCCCTTTTTGGAGTAACGTTAAAAGATAAACATTCAGAAAACGACTTTAAGATGTGTATTTTTAAACGTTTTTATTGGTGATTTGTTGTAAACGTTACTAAACATCCAGAGGATGTATTTTGCTTAGTGGGACGAATACGTTCCTCTCAGTTAAACACAAACTTACCTTCTACTAAAACCATTTCTTGCTTGGGCATAGTGCCAGAAAAATCTGCGAAATTTACTTGCTCCAGACTCGACCCGGACATCATTTGAACTTTGGTAGCTATGGACTTGAAAAGCTGTTGGGATGCCCATTCTTTGCCTGGTTTTGCTACCCTAAAAGCATAATTGGGAGTGTTTTGGTGTCCGAATATTTGGACAAAACCGATTTTTTATGCTTTCGTTCTTTTTTGATACTGTTGAATACGAATAGATCCCCATCCTGCCTTGGGTGTCTTCCATGTTTGCCGCAAAGTGCCAAATATGAGAAGTTATAAGTATCTCACTTACCTGTTAGACAAAATATATGCAGACAAGGCATTAGCTAAAGTCAGCGGTCCTACACCTTGCCTGTCAACATTCGGACTTAGACAACTCTCTTCTTTGGGCAAGTCCATAAGCGAACATCCGCCATGGGTAGATAGAATATTAACCAATGCTTGAGTCACAGCGAAACCTATAAAAACAACCAAATAATCAGACTACAGTTCGAAAAACCATCCATATTATTAAGTATGTACTATTATTTTACTCCTAACGATATTTCCATCACAGAGAATAGTAACAGAACAATATAACAATATTTTCGAGTGTAAAGTGATAAACTATGTGTGCACCCACTAATTTTGTAATAATTATTGCACTTATCGAACCCACCAAGACTTAAAAACAGGCCTATATATAATTTACTTAATCATTATTTGAGCTAACTCTTAAAGCCCAAATTATAATGTTACCAACATCCTTTGCACACTTGCAACATTCTGTTACTTGGCTTAAAACTCTTATTACCGATAAAATAAGAGTAAATATTTAAAAAGACAATATATCGATGTTTTTTTCTTTACTTTTCCTTCAGTATCAACTCACAACAACAACAAAGCAATCTAAATTTACCTGATTTAGGCACGGCGACCCCAAACGCAGCCATTAACAAATCCTTCGTACAAATATTCACCACCAAATTAGATGCGTCGATCTCGTTTTGAGCCAGCGCCGCTATACTGACGCTCAGGTACTTCAGACACGAGTTGGCGGCGCTCGGCAAGTGCGTGGTCAGTTGATTGAAGTCCTTAGGCAAACGGAAATTCACGAATTCCTGGGAATTCTGAATTTTGCCGATCTCCACTCTGTTCATGGCGGTTAAGGTCATGAGGCGAACCACTTTACCTATGTCGCTTAAGCCTATTAGTTCTAGGCATGATATGAGGCTGACGTAGTTCGTCTCCATCGACAGAAGCGAGAGGACGTTCAGAATTATCTGCCTAAAATGTAAAGATTCAAAGTATAATTAATGTTCATTAAGTGCTTATGTTGTTTGTTACCTGCACAGTAATATTTTTATCGATTCAGTCAATTCTCTGACGCCAAGCATCCTTTGCAAAGGAGTACTGAGTGCCATGGCTTGAACTCCAATAGGTTTTGTTTTGCTGTCCTCCAATTTCTCCGCTTCTTGTGGTATTCTTGGAACTGCATTCGTTCCCAGAGGATCGGTTCCATGGAAACCATAGGTTTTTATTAGAAATTCTTGTTCAGATACACCTAAGAAGCTAAAAAAGATACAAAATGGTTTAAACAGGTAATTGATTTATTGCGGTAAAGGTATAATGTAAACTATACAGTGGTTGACGCTATCAAGCGAGTTCTTCTAATATGTCTCTTACCCCCTAAGTTGTTCCAAATCATCGCATTCAGGTATAGCAAACTTCAAACTCTGCATATCCATCTCGGTGTTGTTGTCGTCGTCAAAAAGGATATCCGGACAATGTAATTGCAGTAAGTTTTCCGCTTTATTTTTATTTAGATATTTATTCTTGCATTTATAACATATAATATACAGGCTGAAATACAAAGTAAAAACCAGGCATAAATAGTTCAGTTTAAATTTTGTGTTTATACAACGCGTCCAAGATAAGGAGGGCCAGTACAGGGATCTCGGAAACCGTAAGTTAATTGGAGGTAAAGTTGCGCGTTTACGTGCCTAATAATATGCCGTTTCGAAAGTTTTAAAATTCCGAGTAGTTCCGGAGATATCTGGAAAAAACCGAAATTCTGAAAAATCGTTTTATTGTTTTCCTGGGTTTGTTCGGGTTTGTGCTTTTTCCGCTCTATCTAACAGCGTTAATTGTTTTGTAATCCGACGAGTCGTCTTCGAAGGGCCGTTATCAACTTTCTTTTTTCCTGTTTTTTTCATATTGGAATTTAATAGCTTTTTTTCTTCCGAATGCAACGATGTATGACACATTGTGGTTTAATGACGTTTCGAGGGTTTTTTGAACAACATCAGGAAATTTTGGGATACGGTCATGTATTTCTCCTAATTTTAAAAATAATATCTCATAAGTAAGGTCTAAATTTTTACTTATGTTGGACTAGTTGAATAAATAACAAATAATTCAATAATAAACCAAATAATAAAAAAATTAAGATGGTGACGCGTGATTTGTTTCACTTGACATTCTCATTGTGATCGTTTGAGAGCGTTTTAAGAGGTTTTTTATTTTCCAGAAAATATGGAACATAAATTTACAAATGCTGAAAAGTTTTATATTCTATCGCATGTTTTATTTTATCTCAAAAAACTGTTATGTGGCAGTTAAAATATGTTATTTGTGCTTAGAGAATAACGGAAATCATTTTGAACACCTGATTATGTAGTTCCTTTCTTTTTTCGTTGTTCGTTTAATTACTGTTTTGGAATGATTTTTGTTCACTTATTTGTGGATTATTATTAAATTATTTGTTATTTATTGAACAAGTCCAACACAATTATTTAGAGCTTACTTATGAGATATTTTTTATAAAATTAGGAGAAATACAGGACCGTATCCCAAAATTTCCTGATGTTCTTCAAAAAACCCTCGAAACGTCATTAAACCACAATGTGTCATACATCGTTGCATTCGGAAGAAAAAGCTATAAAATTCCAATATCAAAACAGGACCGTATTTAAAAAAAGAAAATTGATAATGGCCTTTCGAAGACGACTCGTCGGATTACTAAACAATTAACGCTGTTAGATAGAGCGGAAAAAGTGGCAATGCAAAAGTGCAATTTACTTTAGAATTCGATCTCAAAAAAAAACCAGGAAAACAATAAAACGATTTTTCAGAATATCCGGAACTACTCGGAATTTTAAAACTTTCTAAACGGCATATTATTAGGCACGTAAATGCGCAACTTTACCCCCACTTAACCGACTTAGTATCTCTTACGGTTTCCGAGATCCCTGCACTGGCCCTCCTCAGCTTGGAAACGTTGTATAACGAAATTTAAAAATTAAAATCATTTACCCATCAGTGACGTATCCACAAACTCCAGGACCCCATAAGGCACCGCAGCCGGGATGGTAGGATATCATATGAGTGTCCAAATAGCGCGACAGGTGCTCGCAATAAGGACACACGCCACATTGGCCGGTTACGTCAACGAAACTAGACGAATTGTTTCGTTCCTTACTCGAATTGTCTGCTGCAGCGTCCGAAAATGTATTTTCTAGACAAAAATTGTATTAATATGGAGGATAAATAATGTAGTAGTTGCTTTAAGTACTCGGAATACCTACAGTTGGACTGCGGTACAGTAATATCAAAAACCTGTTGTTTCTAAGGTCATTCTGTTCCTTTCCCCGGTTCGACTGTAAGTTAATTCGAATAATTAACAAATAAATATTTATTACCTGTACATTCTTGAGGTGACGTGATTTCATCCATGTTACTCCCAGCTCCAGGGTTTCTTAACAGAGGATGTGCCTCGCCCCTTACGTGTTGTCTCTCCCTTAGTTGCTGTCTTTCTCTTACTCTATCTTGTAAAGCTCTTGCGAAAAAAAAAAAGAATAAACAAAAGTAGCGATAGGGAATGATTTGCAGGCCAAATTGCAAGAACTATCAACAGGGCAGGCAGATAAAAAGATAATTATAAACTCCTGGACAAAAGTAACGCAACATTATAAATTTGCCATATTTTTTTTGCATTGTAGGTTGGTTCCTTGATAATGTCATAGTTTTTGCTGTTTATGATAAAAATTTCATTTTCGATTTATACTGGGTGTAATAAAAATGCTATGTTTTTTTCCGAAAATTCGTATCACCCTGTGGAGTATACTAGCAACCGAACCTTATAGCATTAAACGGTAGGTCCACCTTTCCCCAACATTTTCTTTTTTGATTTACTTCATTATCTCGGTTATTAAAGGAGATACACCGTTTTATAGCGTAACATGTTTTTTATAGACTTTATTATTCAACACACATTCGTGTGAAACAAAATTAAGATTAGGTTTATTAAACAATTTTTTTTTTTGGAAACGAGTGAAACATGAAGAACAAAAATCAAAAACAATAAAATTAATGAATTTGTTGCAATGTCAGAGAAGGTCTGTAGCCTACTTGAAAACATTCAACAATGAATGTGTTGAATAATAAAGTCTATAGAAACATGTTACGCTATAAAACGACGTATCTCCTTTAATAACGGAGATAATGAAGTAAACCAAAAAAGAAAATTTTGGGGAAAGATGGACCTACCGTTTAATGCCAACAGCTATAAGGTTCGGTTGCTAGTATACTCCACAGGGTGATACGAATTTCAGAAACGGATCAGAAATTCAGAAAAAAATAGCATAAAATAATATAGCATAAAATAATATAATGTTGCGTTAATGTTGTCCAGGAGTTTATAATTAGGTATCGGTTTAGTAAACCGTGTAGTTGTTAGCAACGAAATAGCCTGAAACGTACTTTATTTACACTTTGTACACACGGGTTTTTCCAATGAAAAACGCTTAAAGACCTTTTTGATCTTACCTACCTGTCTACTCTTTCTACTAAATTCCTAAATTCCGCGCAAGCGCGTCTTCTTGGTCCCATGCCCCTCCGATGAATATATTCCACTTCTTGTGCCCTAAAAGAACGTAGTTTAAAATTAATAAGTCATTATTTATAGTACTACTTTGGCGACATAATAAAACAACAGGAAAATATTCCACAAAAAAAAAATACCTTTCGGTAATAAAATTCTGCTGATCCATCAGCTCGTTCCGCCTGTTCCATAGCTCCCTAAACGGCGTCACGTTACTCGGCGTCTGCTCCACTCTCGCCTCCAAGTACGGGTGCTCGCACATCCACGTCGCGAGCATGTTTATAGTCCGAGCGCTCACTTCCCCCGAACTTTTCGTCTCGAACAGCGCCTTCAGGATGTGTTTCAGCGTGAAGCCCATTTCTAAAAGGGGAGCGGCGATGGGAGGTGGCGGAGGAGAGCTGGAACGCCGCCTGACGTTCCATAAATTGTCCTCGGATTCACTTGACGTGAAAATATTGAATCTGTGTTGGAAAGCAAGATCGGTTTTAATCTTCGAATATTTAATTCTAGTACGTTCTATTTTGGCATTGGAAACCATGCATGAATGGAAAAGTGTGACGTTGTTATTCCCACACACCAGTATAGACAAGGCAGTAAAGACAATTTTGGAAAATATCAGTACAGTTTATGATAAAAAGAATATAGTATACAGGGTGTCCCCTAATCACGTGCTAATATTTCAAAATGTCATTCCTTACAGCTCCTTCAATGACACAAAGAAATTTGAGGTTAATAAAATGCAAGCTGCTTTACCTGCTAGGATGTGCCGTACTAGGGCTAGATCCTAAAGATACGGTTCTAGAGCAAGAAAAAGGGTTCGATCCTTGCACGGTTAACGAGGACGGGGGTCTTATAGAGATTCGATGTTGTTTCGGACTCCTAAAAACGTTAAAACTTGTAAGCTTAACATAAGTCAGCTCGTATAGAAATATTTAGTTTGTTCGGGTCAAAATAATTAAAACCGACCGAATTTATCATTAAACAAAACATATATTTTTACTACATAGGTATTTATGTTATTACCTTATAGGAGGGAGCTCCTGAGAAGAACTGCAACCGGGCTCATTGATTAGAGTACTGGAACTAGTGCACTGCTGACTCGATACGTTTTCGTTCAATTGGAACGACACAGCCTCTGCGTATTTTTTCGTCTGGCTTTCGGTTTCTTCTTTGCTTTTACTCTTGGTATGGTTCATATGAAGGAGGCTCAACACTCTGCAAACAATGGAGATAAGAGTATGAGACTTAAAATATTACGTTCGTTCGCATAGCAGTCGGAAATAGTGACTATTTCATTACATCATTGTTCATTTCTTAAACTTTATCGTCTTTGACGTTTTCCCGCACTGTTTAGGAGTTATTTAGCAAAATAGCAGCTTGTGCAGTGGCGGCTCGTGTCCTATGATAGAGGGGGTTCACAAGTATGGTGAAATTATTTTTACAATTTTATTTTTGTGTAACGACCAAACAATTACTTTCTAGGCGTTTTAAATGTAGAATGAAAAAAGTAATAAGAAAATGCGTTAGGTGAAACATATTTTTATTTATTTTTTAATTTTACACAAGGAAATACACCTTTTGGAAAATAAGAAAGGTTTTCTTAGTGTGTATAGCTGTCGGATCTTAACGTCGTCGCCTCGTAACAATATTTATACAGTCCACTACTAATACTACTAAAGCCATCTAGGAGCTATCAAGAAAAGCGAATGATGTCCAATATTACTACCGCCATCTACGGCTACGTCATTAGGCGAAACCAAGACGAGAACAATAGTTAACTGTTTTATGACGAGAACGAATCGAGCCACGAGACTGACAAGTTGGCATTCTTCATATTTTCAGCGTTTTTTAGTTTAAATCCTTAAATAAAATGGTTTAAAATAATATCGAGTATCATTTATCGAAATACACAACATTTATCGACCCTACACAACGTAAAGTCCATTCTTCGGTTCTTAATTGTAGAAAATTGATCAATAACAGCCCAATTAAGTTTGGAATACCCTCTATCAATTTTTTTTCATATATTTCATTTTTAAACTTTCTAATAAAATCCCTAGATTTACCCTTTGTGGTCTGCGTTAAATTAATTTCGGGTTTAGGTCTTCCCGCATTCTTCACTTCAATTTTTTGCTCCAAACTCAAAGAGCTAAAGTTATTTCTTAAATAGTCCACCGTCAACTATTCATTCTAACTTAATAATTATATAATATTAAATTATTAAAACATACACGCTCGAATTTCTAACTAGATGCACGAACAGACAACACACAAAAACTGTGCGCCTTTTCCATGTTAAATCGCCATAGCCCCGCTATACCCCGCTGCCACCCGTCACCTGTTACTACAGAGAAACTGCACTACTTAATCGCACGTGCTAGCAAGTCTCGTTATAATCGTCCTTTACCTACCCGAGGCACGGTTACCGGATCTATACAGTTTGGTTTGACGGGATGATAAAATATTAGGGATGGTCGGACTTTTTTAGTTTGACGGTACGATAAAATATTAGGGAGGGTCGGACTTTATACGATAAAAAATATTCAATGAATATAAATTAATATTTTTTATTCGTTTTGTTTTGGGGGTGCACGTGCTCCTGTGGAAGAACCGCCACTGAACTTGTGTTATTGTCAGCGAATTTAACCTACCGTTCCGCATCGGCAACCGTTATGATATTCTTCAATTTGCATTGATCAATGCTTCTGTCGACTATGCTGTGCATTATTGCTCTTATACAATCGGTTTCTTCTGACGATTTCTTGTGACTTATTAAGAACAATTCCGTAAAGTGAGAGGTCATCACGAATGCTCCTGAAAGTAATAAAATACGTTTAGAATATGACATAAGTACTCCTCATATATTTTAAATTTGTAAAAGCCGTATTAGAGTCGGCAATTTTTGTTGCGCCAGCAATGGCAATTATATTTGCAAGGATTCATGCGCAGTACACCGTCCTCGATCAGCTGGTCCAATACTGCTCGTATTGCGTGCGCAATGCGAGAATGGAATCCGTATTACAGTCGGAAATTCTACTCTTCTGACTCTCATTGCCAGAAATGGGGCACGAGCCATTTTAATTGCCATTGCCGGTGCAATTGGGTAGAGATGGATTATTCTGTTATTTTTAATTGTTTATTATTTGGTCGAGGCAGGTATGAACAGCTAATGGCCACCTAAACCCACTGGTACCTAAATTAGCAGTTCACATTCTTTATTAAACTTATGGACTGCTAATACGTAGCAACTTTTTGCACCTCCTATTTGTAAATAGCAGTAGCTGCTTTAACTGGTAATCAAAACGAACAGGTTTGCACATCTCTAATTCTGGGGGTATTTTAGGGATTTCGATAGTACCAACTGCTGTTCTGACTGTTGACAATGCTCCAGCTGATCGAGAACGGTTTACTGCGCATGAATACGTGCAATTATAATTGCCGGCGCAAGAGAAAATTGCCGACTCTAAAGGCCGTGTTAGACTAGGCATTTTTTCTCTTGCGCCGGCAATTATAATGGCACGTATTCATGCGCAGTAAACCGTTTTCGATCAGCTGGAGCATTGTCAACGGTCAGAACAACAGTGGGTACTGTCGAAATCACTAATATATCCCCAGAATTAGAGATGGGCAAACCTGTTCGTTTTGATTACCAGTTAAAGCAGCTACTGCTATTTACAAATAGGAGGTGCAAAAAGTTGCTGAATTAGCAGTCCATAAGTTTAATAAAGAATGTAAACTGGTAATTTAAGTACCAGTGGGTTTAAATGGCCATTACCTGTTCATACCTTGTTCGGCCAAATAATAAACAGTTAAAAATAACAGAATAATCCATGTCTACCCGATTGCGCCGGCAAGGGCAATGAAAATGGCGCCTGCCCCATTTCTGGTAATGAGAGACAGCTGATCGGGAACAGTGTACTGCGCATGAATCCGTGTCATTTTAATTGTCAGAAGAGTAGAATTTCTGACTCTAGTACGGAGAACGGTGTACTACGCCTGAATCCTTGAATTAAGGCCGTATTACACTTGGGAATTTTTATGGCGCCAGCAATGGCAATTATAATTCAAGGATTCAGGCGCAGTACACCGTTCTCCGTACTACAGTCAGAAATTCTACTCTTCTGACAATTAAAATGACACGGATTCATGCGCAGTACACTGTTCCCGATCAGCTGTCTCTCATTACCAGAAATGGGGCAAGCGCCATTTTAATTGCCCTTGCCGGCGCAATTGGGTAGACATGGATTATTCTGTTATTTTTAACTGTTTATTATTTGGCCGAACCAGGTATGAACAGGTAATGGCCATTTAAACCCACTGGTACTTAAATTACCAGTTTACATTCTTTATTAAACTTATGGACTGCTAATTCAGCAACTTTTTGCACCTCCTATTTGTAAATAGCAGTAGCTGCTTTAACTGGTAATCAAAACGAACAGGTTTGCCCATCTCTAATTCTGGGGATATTTTAGGGATTTCGACAGTACCCACTGCTGTTCTGACCGTTGACAATGCTCCAGCTGATCGAAAACGGTTTACTGCGCATGAATACGTGCCATTATAATTGCCGGCGCAAGAGAAAAAATTGCCTAGTCTAATACGGCCTTTATAATTGCCATTGCTGCCGCCATAAAAATTGCCAACTGTAATACGGCCTTTATACGGCTTTAATAAAGTTGAATTTTTATTTTTTGATTGAATTTAAAAAATAATTGTTTTTATATAAACTGGTCGACAACAGGGATCGG
Source organism: Barypeithes pellucidus (assembly GCA_963991005.1). Classification (NCBI taxonomy): domain Eukaryota; kingdom Metazoa; phylum Arthropoda; class Insecta; order Coleoptera; family Curculionidae; genus Barypeithes; species Barypeithes pellucidus. The sequence goes on along the minus strand of OZ022565.1, from coordinate 10,841,868 downwards.
CAAACGGGCTTTTTACCCTTAATTTTAACAGTTCATGGCTTGAAAGAAGCTAAAGCGTTTTGAATAAAATTCTCGGATTTTTAAACCTGGTTTTGTGCGCTTGTGCGCTTTTGACCAAGAACAGTTTTCAATAATATACAAATGAGCAAATTACATGACCCGATATCGGACCAATGACCAGAAGGTGTTCACCTAAACGGTTGGGCGTTGGCGGATCTTATTCCTCGCAAAAAAACATATTTTACATTTGAAGAGAATTGTTATTTCTATTTAAATTCGATTAAATAGTAACAATCTCACTTTAAGTTACTTTTTTTATATAATTTAAACAGCGAGTTTCAAAAGGTAAAGTACTGGGAGTACCAAAAAATATAAAATAAATCTCACCTAGCGTTTTTAAAGCGGAAAACTGTAAGAAAGCCAGTTTCAGATATTCATCTTCCATTCTCACAAATTTTCTTTGTAATTCTGCCGCTTCGACGCTCGTTTCCGGTTGTTTTTTCTTCACGTCGCTATTTTGCTCGCGTAGAATCGTCTCGCTTTGAGTACCTACGAACAAAATGTTACAATAATTTTAATATGATAAAATATCGACCCGTAGAACACTTACCAGTTATTTTTTCGGTACTTATTCTCTTCACGTCGCTCATGATATTCGACACCATTTCATTGGTTAAGGTCTCGACTGTACGAGGCATCGATGTAGACTGCTCTTGCGAATGTTTATTATTGCTTACCTAAAAATGCAACATACACTCACGTGCAAAAAAACGGTCACTACGAAATTTTGTTCAGTTTTAGGCTTGATAACTTGTTTATAGTCTTTGCAGCAAACCATCAAGCTTTTTCGACAGTTGACATCAGCAATATGACATCGATCAGCTGTTTGGGGACTTAATCAAATACCCCAATTTTATACGAACCGCATTGAGCATGTTGTGTTTTTGTTCCAGTTTGATTGGTGCTAATAAGTTTTAAATGTGTATTTCCGTCGTTTTAGTATAGTTTATTTTGTTTTGAAAACTTTGATCAACTATATATCGAGTTGTTTGTGTATCTGGTAAACCACAGTAAGTACTAATCACGTAACGAAAAATTTATGGGTTAATATTTTATTATTATCTGTTTTTAGGCGAAAATAATAATTATGGAGCATAATTATTGTCTGCCTTCTACCTCAGCTGATGCCACCGTTAGAGAAACTAAGGTGAATTTTAATATTAATAAACAAAATTCTAGATGTTTTATTTCTTTCCGAGTGAGTCGAGATTTATTTCAGTTAAATATCAGGTAATACTTTTGTGTGGCGACTTGAATGTAGACAGTTTGGTTAGCTGGGAAAGTAGTCCTATCTTCTTGTGAAGATAGAGGTACCTACTAGACATGTAATTATAGATAATGACTTTATTTTATATATTTGAATAAATAAATAACAAAAAAATATAATGTGTTTGTGTGTTTTATTTCCTATAATAAATAATAAAAAATGCATTCAAAAATATAAATAGACTCGTTTCATTTTTAAGAAAAACGTACGTACTATTTTAGTACGGTCCTAGAATGTCATACAAACCTAGGCAAAATAAATAACCAGACATAAGCTGGCAAGTCATTAATGTCACGTGACACTTGACATATCTGGCGAGAGGGTTCGCTGCAACGACTATATTATTAGTTACAGTACGTTTCACGAAAATTGGATACGACTTAATGATTTCCTGGGTCGGTCCCATTGTGTCGATAAGAGCTTGGCAATAAACAAGTGAAGTATGAAGGGACGGACTAAGGAAAACAAGTAATGATATGATTATATTAATGTAATCAAATGAAATAACATTTTTTTTATAATATTACTAGTCATATTTATTTACATTTATAATGTCATTCTATAGATAGTTCTGTTTCGCTATCGCTATCCTCATCAAAATTAATTATAATTGGATTAATTATACGATCCAGACTAATATACGAATTTTCTACAGTTATTACGTGACGGACTGAATTTTTCCAACTACCTGGGGGCATATCATTAAAGCATTTTCGTATTAATTCTACAACACTAGAACTTAAAGTCGGAGAAATATTTTCAGACCTAACCAGTGATTTTAACTGATCCACATATGCTCTATGGGGTTAAAAATGCAATAATAGGGTGGGAGCCGTAGCACTGTATGTCCAATTTCTTCTGCCAATGTGTCACAAACATATACTTTTTTTATACAAAATGTCTTTAAAACGTCTAAAAGATCACTTTTTTTATAACTTTCTTCAAAATATATATCATTCGCCGCCATGTAGTTCTGAATCTCCAATTTTGTATTATTTGAGCTTGGAGCTTTATGTAATTGGCGACTGTGATAGCTCGCATTGTCCATTACTATCACGCTATTCTGAGGAATGTTTGGTAAAAGACAATTCTTGAACCATTCCTCAAAAACTAACAAATCTTACCACAAAAAGGTATTTAAATATAAATTAAGCAACCTAACCTACCTGATGTGCCTATATTTAATTATAATTATTACAATCCGGTCCTTTCCACATAATAATAACAAACGGTCATAAATAATGGGATGGCCCAGGTACTTTTACTGCAGTCATTAAGTTATATCCATTTTTCATGAAACAATCTTTACATTTTAGTGATTTTTTGAGAACTGTATGTACTGTATCAGTAACACGTATTTTACACATTTTATTCGACATATTAAATGTTGTTTTTTATATAGTATCAAATGTTAAGTGAAAACAAACGTGTATGGCGTGGCAGCACTTGGGGTAATGTTAAAGGTTTGCACCTAAATATTTAGACATTTAATTAAAAAAGGAGTATGTAGGCTTTCCCTAGAACACCCAAGGAGTCACCCATTGAAAAATAATCCAATCTAATAAAGTTCCCTTCTTTACCTGCGAATCTGAGCTAGAATGTAGCATTTCATCGTTTCCAGACGTTCTCTTCCTCGCATCGTACAACTCGGACAGGGGAAAGGACAATTCGTCTGCCAGAAAAGAAAGTTCCTCATCGTTGAACTTGTACACGGGAAAGGACACTTCGTTGGTTAGACCAGAAAGTCTCGTAAGCTGAAGTAACATATTTAATGTCAATCCTACAACAAGGTTTTCATTATTCAGCAATATATCGAATGGTTAGTTAATTTCTGCTTTACCGGTAAATTTACTCGTCGAAAAAGGTTCCGCTTCGATGAATTCCAAGTTAGCAATGGCTACGTCAGATACGCCACTGTCATGTTCCCATTGGACGCTTACTGTTGTAATACCTAAAAGATTAACATAACATTAACATAGAACACCTACATACAAGTACGCAGAAAAAATAAGTAAATTATACCTTTTTTAAGAACGCCTAAAACTATGGCCCTTTTCCCTGTAGTCTTGTGTCGACAGTAACCGCCCATTCGCAAACCTCTGTCTAGACCACCAATCACGTTTAAAGCCGGCCAAACAATTGTACACAAATCTTCTAAGTTCATATCAACCTTAAAGTAAAAAAAAAACATTTTTTCCAAAACCGAAACATTTTTGCAAAATCAAAAGTTTTATTGTAATTTGCTTGTGTTTTGAAATACCTACAACTCCTTTATATTCCAGCAAATGATTCCCTGTCGAACCCTTGTATATGCCTAGAGTTTTTTTTACCTTTGGACTTCCACCGTCTTTATTTATTTATATCACAACGTTTCAACTGGTAAACATCTTCAGTCGTCAGGCGTATGTATCAGTATTGATACATAGTGTTGGGAAAAACCGATGATTTTAATAATCGAGTACTTGATACTCGAGCGATTTTAATAATCGAGTGAATCGCTCGAGTGAATCGCTTGAAATTCCAATTCACCAAGCGATGACGTCACCGACTGCTCGACCGGGTTTGTTCGCCGTTTACATGTGATCAGGTAGGGTATTTAGCAGGCACGTAACTACGGGTGGGCACAGGTTTAGCTAAAAAATTGTAGTAGCCACCAAAAAAATTCCAGAAATTTATTTATTTATTTGAGAATAATGAATTTTTACCACGTGTCTCGATACCAAACAAAAAAACTGCAAAAAATCACCCAAATATGTATTTATTGTTCGGGTTTATTCTTGTGCTTTTTTAAAACAAAAAGTATTACCGAGAGTTATTTTTCGTCACATCTTTCTCAATTTACGAGCATAAAATAAGTAGATATTTAAAATGGCTTGTCAAATTCGTCGACTTTAAATTATCAGGTGCCCACTGTGTGCCCTGTAGAATGTATAATTAGTTACGCGACTGGCAAAATAACAAAATAGGTGATTATTTTTTTAAATTCATGTTTATAGTTACCTAAAAGTTCCTGTTTAAATTTAATAATGTTTACTTTTGGTTACCAAAAAATTTGTCGATACCTATGTTTTGTTAACTATCTTGCTCGTTTTCTTATTTGCCATTAACATTTTCTATAATGTATGTTATTTTTAAGAAATCTTCTTGAGTTTAATAATAAAAAGTTCCTGTTTCGATTTAAAAATATTTACTATAACATAACAAACGAATTTTTCTATATATGTTGTTAACAATTTTGTTCGTTTTGTTATTTTTCATTAAGAATTTCTATTATTATGTTATTTTTGAGAAGTTTTCTCGAGTTTATAGTAAATAAACATTAAAAAATTATATCCTTTAACTTTTTAATATTTACAATCGGAGACCTAAACTACGCCGCTGGCTAGCCAGTTAAAACAAAACTTTCCATGTCACGATGACTCCGCTAAGGGATTTGGTATACTTTTTTATATGCACCTTCTCGTTGATGTGCCTTTAAGAAAGACGTATGTCGTGTTACCTGTCAAACTCGAACGTCGCCAATCGGATGGCGCGGCGCGTAGACCGAAGGCCGGGTTTGTTCGCGCGAAAAACTGTTCGAATATACGAGCAGCTTTTTAACTCGATCCCACTACAGCGGTACATTTCCGCCGGCGTCAAGCCAAGCTCGGGTATCAAGTGAAAGATAATAAGTGACGAGCGACGGTTTTCGCCTGAATAGATAACTCGAGCGATGTCGGTTATTTCAATAATCGAGTGATCAAGCGGTTTTTCGCTCGAACGATCACAACACTATTGATACAGTCGTCTTCAGGGGAATACCCGATACAAAAAAAGACAATGGAACTCACTCACTATACAGCATTGTCCCTTACCTTCAAACAAACACTAGATGAAGCCTCGTCCAAGTTATGAGTTTCTATACTGGGAAACAACTCTTCGATTTTACTTATTCGCTGTTTTAAAGCAGAGTTCACGTCGCTCGTCCAGGTATTACAGGTATGTAGCTTCCTAATGATACCTAAAAGGTAAATCTTAATGTCATCGTATCCCATATTTAATTTATTAAATTAAAACTGACAACTCTTACAAGTGTTTTAAAATGTGCGACAATTACTAACCAAAGATAAACGGTATTTGAAGTTTACTTACCAGCATAGGCTTCAGCCAATATGGCATGCAACGGTGCCAAATTGGGCTCACCAGGTAAAACATCACGCTGAGTTCCGTGAACTTTCATGTCCGTTATTTTGACTTTTTCGCCTGGATTGGTGCTGTAGAACATAACGCAAGGGTACAGTTCTGCCGCTTCGACATGTTCAAAGGCCACTCTTGGTTCCTCGCCATTTTTACCTGAAAATATTTATATATTTACCGTCATTCTTTCCCGGGCACAATATATACCATCTTTATTACCGCTCGCAACCAATGTAAGCTAACAGATCAAAGCAAAGAAGCCCATAACGTGAGGATCAAAAACAAACTTCTTGACAGTCCAAACGGATCAAGGTCCTTTTGGTCAGTCGCAAGGGCCGTCAGCCAAAATTTCACAAAATCAACTATTCCACCTCTAACACGTTCCGATGGTACCATAGCATCCACAGCCGGAGACGAAGCAAATTTACTTGCTGAACTATTTTCTTCGCATTCCACGGTAGATTTCCAGGGAAGAACACCACCCAACATTCCTGCAGTTCAATCCGAAATGACTGAAACCGTGTTCCGTCAGCGTCCCGTCAAACGAATCCTGAAAAAGTCTCGACGTCAACAAAGCTTCTGGTCCACACGAAATTCCTGTTATAGTTCTCAAGAGATGCGCCGATGAACTAACACCAGTATTTTGTAGACTTTTTAACTTATCCTACAAACAAGGAATATTTCCATCGTGCTGGAAGACGAGACGAGTCCAGCCTATACCAAAGAAAGGTAAGAGAACCCTGCCTAACAACTATCGACCAGTCGCATTGCTTTCAGTTATATCAAAAGTAATGGAGAAAGCTATTAACCAACATCTTCTAAAGTACCTGGAAGGCTTCAACATTATCTTCAACTAGATCTTCTAGCTATGTCACCCATCTTTGGAACCACGCAATCGAGCAACATGGGGAGTCTCGGGCTGTTGCACTAGATATTTCTAAAGCCTTTGATCGTGTTTGGCTTCTAAGTAAACTGCCCAGTCTACTTAGAAGCCTTATGCCCAGTCGATTCTGTGCATGGTTGTCTAGCTTTCTTAAGGACAGCTCTCTGCAAGTGGCGATTGACGGATTTCTCTCAGACACCTTCACCATCAATGCCGGTGTTCCTCAAGGGTCCATATTGTCTCCCACTCTCTTCTTACTCTACATTAACGACCTTCTAGTGAAAACGAAAAATCCGATATTTAGTTTTGCTGACGATACCACACTTATCTCATCTTTCTCTTTGACGACACGTATCTTCTCAGACAGCATGAAGTATCACGCCTCAACAAAGACCTGGGAAGAAATTTTGGCTTGGGGGGACAGTAATCAAGTCGAATTTAACACTAAAAAACCCAGGCAGCAATTTTCTCTAAAAAGGTTAACATTACAGAACCGGATATAGTCATGGACGGACACGCAATCCCACTGGCTTCATTTATTAATTTGCTGGGCGTCAATCTGGGAGGAAATATGTCTTAATCACGTTGTGGCAATCGCCAAGATAGCTTCTCAGAAACTTGGTGTACTCTTCCGAACCAGAAAGTTGTACACACCTCAACAACTTTTGACACTACAAAGTCCAGATTCGACCATCCCTAGACTCTTCGGCTACTGGGTTCCATCGAAAGGAGGGCCATTCGTCTGATCGGAGACCACGAACTGACGAAGAACCTCGACAGCCTAGAACATCGAAGACAGGTTGACTCTCTTTTACAGATATTTTCATGGAACGTGCTCGGCTGACCTTGCCCTCTTAATTCCGCCCAGAGCGGCGAATAGCAGAAATACACGACGAACAACTGCCGCCCATCCATATGTGGTTAATCTTAGTACTCCTCGAACTTCATTATTTAAGAGTTCTTTCATCTGGAGGACTTCATGCTTATGGAACGACCTTCCCGAGGTCGTTTTTCCCAACGAATATAACCTCCAACGATTCAAAACTAACGTGAATCGCTTTTTGCGCACACGCACCACTCCCTGAGTGCCCTAAAGGATTCTTCCTATAGTGCTTGTGTTTGATCATAAAAAAAAAACATTTTTATCGAATATATCCTTACCAAAACTTAATGTTTTAGCATCCATATCCAAAACGACCGTAATGTAATCCCCTTGCGTGTAACTCTGGAAGCAATTGTCTCTTTCGCCACTGTGATACAGGCTTCCGCTGTAGGCTCTATACAGCCACATATCGCTAGTAGATCGATGACTGAAATCGTGGACGGGATATTTTGAAACACCAATACAAGTACCTAAAATGTAAAAAGGATATATGGTGTTGGAATGTACTTTTATAATTCTCACCTTCGTTCCCTCTATTCTCCTTTACGATCAGTATCTTCCATTGATAACATCCCGACTTTATCGCCTGCAAGCCCAGTCCATAACCTCGTCCCCCCGGACCATGGACTAACGTTAAACTTCCTAAAATAAAAGACAATGCTGAAACTTAAGACTTCCAAACTCCAAGAACCGAAACCTACCTTCAATAGTGCAACTATAACATTTTTCTGGATCGAACCCCATATCATGAACGGGGACATTCCCTTCCCCCTCCTTAAAATCCTTAACGGTCAAAAGATCGTCCGAAACGTCGAGCTTGTTGTAGAGAGCGGGCGCGCTTTCATTACCCAAAGAATTAGACCACATCTCTTTACCCAGCTGCGTAAAAAGTTTGGTTATGATGTGTTTTCGTAACGCGTCGTCAATATGCACCGGCTTCAAGTTAGGCAAGATGATTTGCAAGAGTTGAAGGATCAACAATTTCGGTCGGAGGATTTTAATTTGCGCGTTGTAGCTCAGACATAAATTCGACGTGTCTAGAATGGCCAAAAGCGCGTAGATCCATTTCTTATTGGCCAACAGCCGTTGTATGTTGTTGCTGGACGAAATCACTCTCATAAGAAGCAAAAAATCGCCCATTTGTCGCTCGTTGCCCCACTGGAAGACGTTATTGTCGAAATTCTGACAGCACTCGTCAAAGACCTCGATCGTTTTCAAAAATTGATCGTGCAGGACGTTTACGATGATTTCCAGAGGGACGACGTCCAATTGTTTCGAGTTTATGCAGCAGGACATTCCTAAAATGTGAATGAGCCGCAGCGACGCGATACTGAGCACTTCGCTTTTCGTATAGGGGTGCACGCCAATGTTTCCCACGTTAACTAACTGCATTAAATTTTGAACCAAATCGCTGTTTATCACTAAGCTCAAGTCGTTGGGTTGGTACCGCGTACTCAGCGAAAAAACCGTCACCAACAGCAGATGTCTGTTGTCCGAATTCAAGGAGACCTGTTTCTTGAGCGAAGCTGTCAAAAATTCGTAAATGCCTTGAACGATAGTACGGATTTTCTCTTGCGTTTCCAGTGGGGAGCTTTGGATTCCTTCTAGGTAGTGGTGAAAAGGAGTGCAAGATTCTTCGTTGGTGACGTTACAAAATCCGAAGCAGCCTTCTAGTAGTTGTTGTTGTATACAATTTAAAACCTAATGGAATAAAAAAAATAATATTATCAATAGTCGAGCCATGGTAAAATCTTCCAGTTACAAAATGAGAACCCGAACAACTTCGAAGACGCAGATCCAAGGGTTCTTGAAGAAAAAGTAAATAAAACCGTAACAGTATACTATAGGTGGTTATTGAAAAATAATTTGAAGATCAACATAAAATAAAACTGTGTTTATGATTGTTAAACATAAAAATAAAAATAGTGCACGAGTCAATATAAAAATAAACAAGAAACAAATAAAAATGGTGAACTGCTATAAATATCTAGGACTAAATATAGATGCAGAGTGAAATTTTAAAAAACATATGGACCATGTCACCAAGAAATTGGCTTCTGCCTGTAGTGTTATAAGAAACTGTGTGAATTATATACCGAACATAATGAAAATGACAATTTATGAGGCTTTGTTCAAGTCGCATCTACAATATATTTGTGCTGTTTGGACATATTCAAACAATGCAATAATACAAAAACTCCAACCATATCAAAATAGAGTTCTTAAATGTTTACATAGACTACCGAGACTATATCCAACCAAACAAATATATAAAAACTATAAACTGATTAATGTTAGTGACACAATAAAGCTAGAAGAATGTAAACTGGTTCATAAAATCCTTAAAAAGCAAATAAAAACTAACATAAGTCCGATAAGAAACAGTGATCTGCATCAACACAACACGAGAGCCCGTGACAACTTATATGTGCCGAGATCAAGAACAAACATCCATCAAAACACAATTACAATAAAGAAGCTGAAGTCATATAACTCGCTTCCAGTAAACATAAAGAATACTACAAACGCTAAAGTCTTTGCAAGAAAAATAAAACAAATGCTTATACAACAAAGTTCAGTGCAGTTTTAGGATTGAAGACTGGATGCTTTATGACAAATTATATATTGTTCGCTTTTCCTTGCTGCGAAAGTGATTGATGGTTCTGTATGGGTGTAGAATAGTCAATTAGTTTTCATCTCAGAGCATAATTGTAATATTATTATACATATAATATATTTATTATTAGGACTTGTTACCAGTCATAAGATATTATGTACTGTTTTTAGTTCAAAAATAAAGTGTTTTCAAAAAAAACAAACTTACAGTTAAAGTTGGTTCTTTGGTGACCAGATGGTACAACAGCTGGTCCAAACCATCGAAGCGACTTTGAGCTCTTCTCTTGTGACTAAGCAAAGATTTGTACAGAACCGGAGGTTCGTTGGACCATCCGTTTTCACTAAAAAATAATCAAGAATAAAGAATATCAAAAGCTGGTATTTTTGACTTACCTCGTGCTATACCCGCTTTTCTCCTGATTCTCGCTGATAACAAAGTTCAGACAAAGCGAACAAATACGACGCAGGTCGCTTAGAGTGGGGTCTCGATTGGATTTATAAAATTCTTCGTAAGGCTTTTCAGAAATTTCTTCGTCAGAGTCATCTTCCGAAGAGGAAATATCTACTTTTGTACCTAAAAAGACCATTTATTTCATATCCTGTTCCTTAAATAACGTTATTATATAAGTAAAAAGATTTATAGGAAGCTGACCTTTAACAAAAATCAACAAGAACAGACACCGCTGCAAAACTTTATGACAAAATATCTCAAAGTCGATTTCACGAAGTACATTTTGATTTTTCTCTTCCGAAATGATCTTCGATTCGTCGCTATCCTTTTCATCCTCTATCGTCTCGTCTTCTCTAAATTTCGAAATGCACATTATACTGAACAACTTTTGCCTCAATGTTCTTGAAAACTAAAATAGGAATGTGACGATTACTGTAATAATTATACAGGTGGTTCCAAAAAGCATGTGCCATCGCTCGTGTGGTGGTCTCTTAGTGCCTGTTCTCACCAAAGCAACTGGCAACCGAAACGCGACCGCAACGCTTGTTCTCACCAAAGCAACTGGCAAGCAACGCAACTGCAACTTCAGTTGAGTTGCTCTTGCGTTCCCACTGGGATCAACTGGTTTGAAGTCTCTTTTGACGTGAGCAAAATGTCGTCTTCGTCAGATTAAGATTTTGGGTTAACCCTTTTTATACCATAAAGAGACATAGTTCGTATATAGTGACACAGGAATTAAGTAATGATCCGGTTAAATCCCATGGGTTTTACCGAATGAGCCACAAAATGTTTGCCGTCTCGTCAGCCATTGGAAGCAACTGACAACGGCGACGCGGTATGCAGGGCAACTCATAAGCAACTAGTTGCGTTGCAGTTGAGTTGCCTTAAGTCAGTGGGAACACGCGTATTTAAACATCAGTGCTGAGTCGCGTTGATGTTGCGTTCCGGTTGCCAGTTGCTTTGGTGAGAACAGGCACTTATGCTTAACAAAAACGAGGTATGACACCGACTTTTTCACATTTTGATAGCACAATTTGTTAGTAATTTAAATGACCAGAAAATATATATTTATTGGATGTATAGAAAACATTTATTCTATAAAGCATAGTCTGATAGTAAGAAAATTAAATTTCCTGTATATTTGTGGCATTCCCACCTTAAAAACTTCCTTGCAAGCTACCATGTTCCTCCCCTTCTCCAATAACCCAGTAACCTTCAAAACTCCATAGAAATACGATCGAGTAATCCTGTCGAACATTTTCCTTTCATCGGTATCGAACTCGAAGGTCTCGATTTCGACATTTTGAGCCATTTTGTTAAAAAGATCGTCAGATTCCTGATTTTCCGGGCTTACCGCGCACGCCTCATCGTACTCACAGGGAATATCGAATGCCATTTTGCACAGATTCTGAACGTCCTCTGGCAGGTTCTCGAACGTTATTAAAATGGTGTTAACGCAGCTGGAAAAAAAATGCTGAATAAAAATCTAACCGAAATACAAACCCTAAAAAAACTTACTCAGTAACATAGGATAACTCCGACAAGCATTCCACTTCCAAATTTTCGTTTTCAATGCCGGACGAGAAAATCTCGCTCACCAACCAATGACGGCACTGCTGTTCCTCCTTAGTAGGCGCTTCTCCCACCAACATGCCGCCCAAACAACGGCCGATCAGTAACGAGCAAGTCTTCTGCATGTCAACGATCCAGATCCAAGACTGTTCGGCTAGCTGAGCCAGGGTGGGTGTTTCAGATCCTTTAAAAAAATATATATTTAAATAAAATTTGTGCGCTAAAAAGCAAAACCATAATCGTGCCAAATTTATAGTTTTTATATCAAAGAGGCTTAGAAAAAAAAAGGGCTGTAACCAGGGTTGCACATTGTAAAAGACTAACAAATGGATAGACAGACACTGAAGTAGTTCCATCTGTGTTTAATTACTTACTAGAACTGTCTCTGTCATTTTCTATAAGCAATTCACTGGGCAATCGTTGGTTGAAAGAGTCTAAGGCATCCAAAAAGTCGAGTAACGGGCTGTACAATACTTTGACGTAAGCGACAGGCATAAGCAACAAAGAGTTGAGGATCTTGAAAAGCATTGCTCCGGCTATCGAGTCTAGCAGAACATTGTATAGGAGTTCTAAGGAGTTTGGGTATGCAACCTACAAAGAAAATAGATAAGTAATGCTACACAATCAACACATCGCCGACAATCGCCCGATTAATCTTACCAATATATCGGCAGCTTTCTTTAACACCTGTATAGCAAATTCAAACAAACTCAGCAGGTGGTTAACCAAAAAATCCTCCTCTTGCATATCCTTGGTTGGCGTTTTATTCGACACCGTGTAATGGGCTAACATATGGTTCTGGAGGGACGATAACAATCTGAAATCAAATTTCGAAACTGTATAATATAGTAGAAATAGGTAAAATAACACGGGCAATATACCTTTGCAGGTGACAAATTTTGGAATTCCCTGGACTCTGCCACTTTAATTTAGTTTCGATCGTCATATACTTGGAAATGGAGTCCAAAGTTTCTTGTGTATTTTTGGTAAACGACTGAACTAGAGTGTGCATTAACGTTGAAGTCATTTTACTATCTAGTTCTTTCGCTTTGTCAGTGGAAGTTGTATAGCCTAAAATACATTTAAAAAAATAGTATTAAATATACTAGAGATATGCTTCTATGATTGTAAGGATATCTGTGCATTCTAACCTGCCAAAAAGCGGCATATTTTTTTAATTACAGTGATGCAACTTAGATGGCTCTGATTGCTAATTTAGGATTGTTTGGGATCCTCATCTTAAAACAAAAAATATAACAAATGCAACCTTTATACAACAAATTTGTAATTCCACAGCTTATATAAACCATTCATCATTTGTAAGGCACTTTTTTTGTGTACAGAGTGTCCCAATTTCGACACTTTTATAGGGTATCTCCGTTATTGTTAGTGCTATCAAAAAAGTAATGTAGGTGTCATGTGCTCTTTTTGGGTCAAACTTAAAATGTAAAATCAAAATTTGAAAATTTTTGCTCGTTTAAGAGATACGGGGGAAAATCAAAAAATTGACAATTTCAAAATTACCCTATATTTTCTTAGTTAAAAGAGATACAGAAAAATGTTTTATACAGACGTTTCTTTATATTGATTGTTGAATAATCTGCCGTTTTCACAATAAGTATACAGGGTCAGGTAAAAAAGTTATCGGACCTAACATATTCATTTGCGAAAATGACTTATCAACAATTTGAAAACTGTGATGCTCGGATATCAGTTTATATTGAAAGTGAAAAAAACGAAGAAACGGCGCAAAATATATATTTTGTTTACTATCCGGAAAGACGATAACCATTTAAGGACATATTCCGAACATTTGCGATGATTCCCGTTATTTTTTACCTTAGGCCGGTATTAGACTATCAAATATATTTGACAAAGATATTTTATAAAAGAAATTTTATAAAATATTTGAAGTGTAATATCAGTTCTTTTATAAAATATTTATTTTATAAAAGATATTTTATAAAAGATAACAACAGACGATTATCTTTGATAAAAGATTTTATAGTTGATTGGTAACGGTAGTAACCTCATTTTCTGACAATAAGGCATAAATTTGACATTGACTGTGACTGGTATTGGTATATAATACCATGGCGGAAAATAAGTTTGTCTGGTGCATTTCAACAACAAAATTGCTAATTTCGGAGTATGAAAGGTTCGAAATATTGTACAACCATCAACACCCGGATTACAAACACCGAAATAAAAGACTGGATATATTTATTTATTTATTTTCATTTTTGCCTTGCAAGTTTCTGGGATTATGCCTGAAAGGATACATTGAGGTATGCGACTGCTGTACTGTAAACTAGCATAACTCTCTCCTGTTGCCATAAACCGAAGGGTAACCATAAGGCGTTCCTCAACACTGATACAATTCCTTAAATGTGTATTCTGTCGGGCTATCAATGGTGATATCTTTAAAACAATAAAGTTAAATGTTTCGTCGTCCATTCTTAAATAGTTTTTATAACTCCTAATACCTTCAACTCGTAACTCCTGAAGGAGATTGTGGTGGATACCCCTTAAATTACGTCTTGCCACCAAGGGCCTTACCCAAAGGCGCCTGGCTCTTTTTTTTTTCTTTTTTAATACTAAACACATTGTAATCACGGCAGCACTTAACGCTAGACAAGCTAATGCACGTCTATCGTTCATTTTTAATTGTAGAAACTTGACAAGTCCCTTCAAAAATTGTCAAAGTTCTTTGACAGTGTAATACTAGTAAAAACTTTTATAAAAGAAATATTATCAAAGAAATGCTACAAAATATTTTATAAAAGATCTTTATCAAATATATTTGACAAAGATATTTTATAAAATAAATTTTATAAAATATTTGAAGTGTAATATCAGTTCTTTTATAAAATATTTATTTTATAAAAGATATTTTATAAAAGATAACAACAGACGATTATCTTTGATAAAAGATTTTATAGTTGATTGGTAACGGTGGTAACCTCATTTTCTGACAATAAGGCATAAATTTGACATTGACTGCGACTGGTATTGGTATATAATACCATGGCGGAAAATAAGTTTGTCTGGTGCATTTCAACAACAAAATTGCTAATTTCGGAGTATGAAAGGTTCCAAATATTGTACAACCATCAACACCCGGATTACAAAAACCGAAATAAAAGACTGGATATATTTATTTATTTATTTTCATTTTTTGCCTTGCAAGTTTCTGGGATTATGCCTGAAAGGGTACATTGAGGTATGCGACTGCTGTACTGTAAACTAGCATAACTCTCTCCTGTTGCCACAAACCGAAGGGTAACCATAAGGCGTTCCTCAACGCTGATACAATTCCTTAAATGTGTATTCTGTCGGGCTATCAATGGTGATATCTTTAAAACAATAAAGTTAAATGTTTCCTCGTCCATTCTTAAATAGTTTTATAACTCCTAATACCTTCAACTCGTAACTCCCGAAGGAGATTGTGGTGGACACCCCTTAAATTACGTCTTGTCACCCAGGGCCTTACCCAAAGGCGCCTGGCTCTTTTTTTTTATTTTTTAATACTAAACACATTGTAATCACGGCAGCACTTAACGCTAGACAAGCTAATGCACGTCTATCGTTCATTTTTAACTGTAAAAACTTGACAAGTCCCTTCAAAAATTGTCAAAGTTCTTTGACAGTGTAATACTAGTAAAAACTTTTATAAAAGAAATATTATCAAAGAAATGCTACAAAATATTTTATAAAAGATCTTTGTCAAATATATTTGATAGTCTAATACCGGCCTTAATCTGAATCTTTTATTTCGTTTCAAAGTCATAAAGTTTAATAAATCGCCTAGGAAACCAATAGCATCCATGGTGTGTTATATATTTGAAAGGAGAATTTAAAATAGTATCTGTTTAGAGAGGTTAGGTCCGATAACTTTTTTACCTAACCCCATATACTTATTCTGAAAACGGCAGAATATTCAATATAAAGAAACTCCTGTATAAAACATTTCTCTGTATCTCTTTTAACTAAGAAAATATAGGGTAATTTTGAAATTGTCAATTTTTTGATTTTCCCCGTATCTCTTAAGCGAGCGAAAATGTTGAAATTTTGATTTTACCATTCTACGTTTGACCCAAAAAGAGCACATGACACCTATATTACATTTTTTGACAACACTAACCATTACGGAGATACCCTATAAAAGTGTCGAAAATGGGACACCCTGTAAAGATTGTTTCAAGAAAAATGGATATAACTTAATGACTGCTGTAAAAGTACCTGGGTAATCCCATTATTTATGACCGTTTGTTATTATTATGTGGAAAGGGCCGGATTGTAATAATTATAATTAAATATAGGCACATCGGGTAGGTAAGGTTGCTTAATTTATATTTAAATATATTTTTGTGGTAAAATTTGTTAGTTTTTGAAGAATGGTTCAAGAATTGTATTTTACCAAACATTCCTCAGAATAGCGTGATTGTAATGAACAATGCGAGCTATCACAGTCGCCAATTACATAAAGCTCCAAGCTCAAATAATACAAAATTGGAGATTCAGAACTACATGGCGGCGAATGATATATATTTTGAAGAAAGTTATAAAAAAGTGATCTTTTAGAAGTTTTAAAGACATTTTGAATAAAAAAGTATAAAGTACGCACAGGGGATCTTTACCCTGACGTCATCGCTAACAAATAGATATCCCGACATATTTCATATCTCTGCATCTTTGTTTGGTACAGACATAAAGGCGAATAAAAATTGTATATTATACGTCGTCCGGAATTAAACGTGTTAGACAGAGAAAGAATTATAAAGAAGAGTTGCCAAATAATTATTTTGACTTACGCAGTACTACAAATTACAAAAACGTCATTGTGACAATTGATTCACAATTTTTTCGTTTTTATACATTTTTGTGCATTAAAACTTCATTTACTCCTGCAAACAGTTCTTTTCAGAGCTTTTGGTATCGCTTTTTTGTGTTAGTGGTAAGTACATATTGATATTGATTGTTATTTATTTATTAATGTAATAAAGTATTCCTAACCCTAAAAATTGTGGATAAGTCTCCGCTCCGCTATTTTGCCATCCCAAAAACGTAAAAACACGTCTTTTTAGTTTCGAAAAAAAAATAAGTAAAATCGCCCGAATTTCCAAACGCTCTGTATATGTATCGAAACTAGAAGGTTCACAGAACGTATTTCGGGCAAAATCAAATCTGAAATCGCCAAATTAAGTTCACAATCACGTCTCAAAATGTGGTAAAAATTGGTCGAAAAATACAAATATGACAGTTCAATAAAATAATTTATTTAAATTTCCAAGGCAATGCCTATTAGTTTGCATTTTTTCGTAAATTGATTTTTTTTTCATGTTTTACGACATAAATTACCATTTATCTTCAATTCTAATGAAAAAACTATTGACTTTTTGGGGTGATTCCTGTAGGGGATGAATGGGCGGAGCACTTTTTAATAAATTAATTCAAATGATCTCTGTTGGTCAAATCAAAAATTAAACTTTCTTTGATGTTTTTAAAATCTGTGTAATCAAAATGTCACATTCAAACCGAGTTTATCATTTTGTCAAATAAGAAGTAGGTACATAACTGCCAGTAAAAATTCAAGAATATCAGATTTATACCTACATATTCCTAACAATCTATTTTATGTAAGACCGACTCAAAATTTTGATTCGGAGTTTTAAAGAAATTTTTAAAAATCCGTATATGGGAACGTTATTTACGTCAATTAAAATGTTATGAAATTAGTTTTTGTTTTGACAACTTTTCTTCCACGTAATTTTGATTTGATTCATACGATTTTTATGACGTGTAAGCGATGACGTCAGGGTAAAGATCCCCTGTGCGTACTGTATGTTTGTGACACATTGGCAGAAGAAATTGGACATACAGTGCTACGGCTCCCACCCTATTATTGCATTTTTAACCCCATAGAGCATATGTGGCACCAGTTAAAATCACTGGTTAGGTCTGAAAATATTTTTCCTACTTTAAGTTCTAGTGTTGTAGAATTAATACGAAAATGCTTTAATGACATTCCCCCAGGTAGTTGGAAAAATTCAGTCCGTCGCGTAATAACTGTAGAAAATTCGTATATTAGTCTGGATCGTATAATTAATCCAATTATAATTAATTTTGATGAGGATAGCGACAGCGAAACAGAACTATCTATAGAATGACATTATAAATGTAAATAAATATGACTAGTAATATTTAAAAAAAATGTTATTTCATTTGATTACATTAATATAATCATATCGTTACTTGTCTTCCTTAGTCCGTCCCTTCATACTTCACTTGTTTATTGCCAAGCTCTTGTCTACACAATGGGACCGACCCAGGAAATCATTAAGTCGTATCCAATTTTCGTGAAACGTACTGTACATTAGGGTTTGTTCGTTTAAATTGTACCTTATACTTCTACGATTGCGCGAAATATGTCTGTGTACGTACAATATTAGTTTTAATCTACAGTTTTCACCAGAAGCTAAAATCCTGCTTACCCAGCAAGGCCGCTATATGAATAGGATCCTCCAAACTGCTCAGTATAATGCTCAAAAGCATCTGTTGGCCCTGCGAAAGCGAATTACCGCTGGACAGATGTGAATGTAAAAATTCCACCCTCTCATTCAAAAGCGGCAATAGTAAGGCAGCGCCTATGTTCAAAACTTCACGGCCCAAATTGTGAATCTCTTCCGGGGCTTCTATATCGACAAGTCTAAAGATAAAAAAACAATTTTAATCATGGTTCAAATTGTTAAAGGCCTTATTACACTTGGGAATTTTTATGGCGCCAGCAATGGCAATTATAATTCAAGGATTCAGGCGCAGTACACCGTTCTCCGTACTACAGTCAGAAATTCTACTCTTCTGACAATTAAAATGACACGGATTCATGCGCAGTACACTGTTCCCGATCAGCTGTCTCTCATTACCAGAAATGGGGCAGGCGCCATTTTAATTGCCCTTGCCGGCGCAATTGGGTAGACATGGATTATTCTGTTATTTTTAACTGTTTATTATTTGGCCGAACCAGGTATGAACAGGTAATGGCCATTTAAACCCACTGGTACTTAAATTAGCAGTTTACATTCTTTATTAAACTTATGGACTGCTAATTCAGCAACTTTTTGCACCTCCTATTTGTAAATAGCAGTAGCTGCTTTAACTGGTGATCAAAACGAACAGGTTTGCACATCTCTAATTCTGGGGATATTTTAGGGATTTCGACAGTACCCACTGCTGTTCTGACCGTTGACAAAGCTCCAGCTGATCGAAAACGGTTTACTGCGCATTAATCCGTGCAATTATAATTGCCATTGCTGGCGTAAAGGCCGTATTACAGTCGGGAATTTTTATGGCGCCAGCAATGGCAATTATAATTCAAGGATTCAGGCGCAGTACACCGTTCTCCGTACTACAGTCAGAAATTCTACTCTTCTGACAATTAAAATGACACGGATTCATGCGCAGTACACTGTTCCCGATCAGCTGTCTCTCATTACCAGAAATGGGGCAGGCGCCATTTTAATTGCCCTTGCCGGCGCAATTGGGTAGCCATGGATTATTCTGTTATTTTTAACTGTTTATTAGTTGGCCGAACCAGGTATGAACAGGTAATGGCCATTTAAACCCACTGGTACTTAAATTAGCAGTTTACATTCTTTATTAAACTTCTAGACTGCTAATTCAGCAACTTTTTGCACCTCCTATTTGTAAATAGCAGTAGCTGCTTTAACTGGTGATCAAAACGAACAGGTTTGCACATCTCTAATTCTGGGGATATTTTAGGGATTTCGACAGTACCCACTGCTGTTCTGACCGTTGACAAAGCTCCAGCTGATCGAAAACGGTTTACTGCGCATGAATACGTGCCATTATAATTGCCGGCGCAAGAGAAAAAATTGCCTAGTCTAATACGGCCTTAATAACCTGTAGATTACCTGAATAGAGCTGTCCGTAATGCTTTCGCGTGCTTATTCAAAACGCTAGTGTTCAGGTTCCCATTAATGCACAAATGAAAGTGTGTACTTAGTAATTTCAGAGTCAAAATTACAAAATTGTAATGGTCTTGCTTCGACTTAAATGGATGCGGAGGTTCCTGGTCGTTATATGTAAAAGACGCTGTATATTTTTCTAAGAACACCTAAAAGTAGCAAGAGCGCCATAAAAACACGTTCTAACACTGCACTAACCATTTATAAACAATCTAAATAATACCCTTACTTTAAAATAATTAAAAGTCTTCTCGTGCAGGTCCAAACAGAAAGGCTTGTGTCTCGTGATCTGTTGGCTTTCCGACGGTATCGTGGTCCAAGCGATAGAATGCGATGTACCTGCGCTGATTTGCCTAACCGGAACACCGTCTAAACCTACGACTTTCAAGGGTCGCGTTATGGGACTGGACGTGTGCCCTTGTCCGCACTGGCCCATGGTGTTAGTGCCCCAAGCAAAGACCTGGAAACGATAGAGATTAATTTATTAAAATAAGCGAAAATAAACGTTTTATTTCGCTATTATACGAACACGACTTACTTGGTGTTCATCGGTCAATGCCAAACAATGGTTGTCCCCTACAGATATGTCAATTATCCTATAAGGCGCCAAATCTTCTACCATGAGTGGTTGCAAGCAAATGGCATCGGCTGAACCCATGCCTAGGATGGGACCACTACCCCACGTATACACCTAAGGAAATAATATACTTTTATACAGGGTGTCCCATAACTAATGGTACACAGGAAAACTACAGATTCCTTGGGTAAAAATACTGCGATTTGGCCATACTTAGTTTAGTTCAATAGCTGGTAATAACCGAGATACAGGGTGTCCAAGTAAAAATTAAATTTTCAATTTTCCTAAATAACTTATTTCTGAATCAATATTTTCGCACAAAATTTTGTGACTAGGGTTTTTTGGGGAAAGGAATTTGAATTTGTTAATAATTTTGATGTAGATTATAGGGGGCGCTCTCTGCGGTACTCTGGATACATAAAAAGAAATGTAACTTTTTTGTGCCTTGGTATAATTAAATTTTTATTAAAAATATCAGTTTTTCCGTCATTTTTAAGCAATAAAGGACTTTGTAAATGTCGCTCCGACTAACCGTTTTCGAGATATTTTCAATTACAATTTCTAATGCGCCCGTCTAAATTTTGATTTGTAAATGTGAAATTTGTCACAGTAGGCTTTGGTATTAACAAATGCAATGAATGCACTTTGAAACCTCATTTCTGTCAAAGGTTATTTTCATTTGTCAGCATTGTGGGTGTTTTTAAGGAGTTTCTAAAGATACTGTCATCAAAAATTAAACTAAAAATGCCGCGACATAACTGTTTTCTAACGGAGAAATGCAAGACATGGTATGTTTATACCCACAAGAAAATTTTAACAGACGCGGGGCACATCGGCGGTATTTGGAAATGTATTCAAATAGAAAGCAGCCATATTTTAAAATTTTTAGAAGCCTATACAACAGACTGGGAGAAACCGGATCCTTGCGTCCAAAACGTAATAATGGAGGATCCTGTTTCTCCCAATCTGTTGTATAGGCTTCTAAAAATATTAAAATATGGCTGCTTTCTATTTGAATACATTTCCAAATACCGCCGATGTGCCCCGCGTCTGTTAAAATTTTCTTGTGGGTATAAACATACCATGTCTCGCATTTCTCCGTTAGAAAACAGCTATGTCGCGGCATTTTTAGTTTAATTTTTGATAACAGTATCTTCAAAAACTCCTTAAAAACACCCACAATGCTGACAAATGAAAATAAACTTTGACAGAAATGAGGTTTCATTGTATTTGTTTTTACCAAAACCTACTGTGACAAATTTCACATTTACAAATCAGAATTTAAACGGGCGCATTAGAAGTTGTAATTGAAAATATCTCGAAAACGGTTAGTCGGAGCGACATTTACAAAGTATACCTTTATTGCTTAAAAATGACGGAAAACTGATATTTTTAATAAAAATTTAATTATACCAAGGCACAAAAAGTTACATTTCTTTTTATGTATCCAGAGTACCGCAGAGAGCGCCCCCTACAATCTACATCAAAATTAGTAACAAATTCAAATTCCTTTCCCTAAAAAAACCCTAGTCACAAAATTTTGTGCAAAAATATTGATTCAGAAATAAGTTATTTAGGAAAATTGAATTTTTACTTGGACACCCTGTATCTCGGTTATTACCAGCTATTGAACTAAACTAAGTATAGCCAAATCGCAGTATTTTTACCCAAGGAATCTGTAGTTTTCCTGTGTACCATTAGTTATGGGACACCTTGTATAAACAAAATAATGTGAAATCACTGAAAACTTTGGGAACTACACTTTTCAATTACAAAAAAGCAAACTTTCAAGTTATAAATGATAAATTACAGTGGGAGGATCAGTTTCGTAACAATAGCTTAGATGATAATGTTGCCATATTTTACAATTCCCCATCACATATAAAATATCAGGCTTTCCTCCATATTTTTCCCCTCCCACTATAAAAGTAATCAAAGAAAAAAATAAATTTCACAAAAAATGGAAAATATACAGAAATGTTGGCGATTTCAATACGTTCAAGGTTCTAAGAAGCGGATCTAAACATCTGATAAGACAGGATTTTGAGAATTATATTAATAACGTAGAGGGTGAAATTTCAAATAATCATCTAAACATCTGATAAGACAGGATTTTGAGAATTATATTAATAACGTAGAGGGTGAAATTTCAAATAATCATACAAAAGTTTGTGTCTGTAAATAGGCGAAATTCGGATGTGCCATCTGTTATGAAACGCGAAAATGAAGAAGTATCTAACGCTCTAGATATCAGTAATTTGTTTGGAACATACTTTAAAAGTGTATTTGAAGACTCAGATAACGGCGAATATAATAATCAATATAAAAACTGTAATCAAAATCAACTTACTGTCATTCAGCTTCAACTGAATGACGTAAAGACTGGTATTAGAGGGTCGGATCCAAGAAAGGGTGCAGGACATGATGGCATTCCTGCAGTATTTGTAAAAAACTGTGAACGGGGACTCGCAACTCCTCTATTTCTTTTGTACAATCAATCATTAATTGAGGGCACTTTTCCGGATACCTGGAGATTGTCCACTATTATTCCCATTTTCAAGGGCGGTCAGAAAAACGTTATTTGTGTTTTTGCGAAACGTCTCGAAAAATTGGTCTATAAATACCTTTTCCAATTAGTCAGAGGACAAACTATTTCTGAACAATGTGGTTTCTTTTCAGGAAGATCAATCGAGAGTAATCTTTTAACTTACACAGAAGATATTAAAGTAAATCTTGATAAGCGCGCTCAAATAGATTCAATCTACACCGACTTCAGTAAAGCGTTTGATAAAGTTAATCATCCAATTATTCTGAATAAACTTAGAGCCGTCGGTGTAGATGGCCCTTTTTTTTTAACTTGGATTCATTCCTATCTCAGAAACCGCAAATTTAATGTTATCATAAATGGGTTTACTTCTAATACATTCTCTGCCACATCAGGTGTTCCGCAGGGTTCCCATTTGGGACCATTGATATTATATAATATATTAACGATATCAATAAATGTTTTCTTAATTGTAAATTCTTACTATATGCGGATGATCTCAAATTTTATAGACAAATTAGAACTCTACTTGATTGTGTGCTTATTCAAGAAGATCTGACCCGCCTTGGAAACTATTGTAAGCGCAATAGCTTATTTCTTAATATAAAAAATGCTGTATAATCTACTTTACTAGGAATCGTGACCCTATGTCATTTAATTACTCGATCAGCAATTCTGAGCTGAATCGAGTTTCTGAAGTGAAGGATTTGAGAGTAATTTTTGACAGTAAGCTGATCTTTGATAGCCATATTTAATTCATTAGTTTGTAAGACCTTTCGAATGTTAGGTTTTATTAATAGGCAAGCAAGATATTTCAAAAATCGAAAATCATATTTAGCTTTATATTATGCTTTTGTGCATAGCAGATTGAATTTTGCTTCGATTGTTTGGAACCCTTTCTATTCGGTTTATATAAATAGATTAGAATCAGTACAGAATAAATTTCCGAGGAATCTCTCAGTCAAAGTAAACCTTGATAACTATCATCGTAGTTTTATAAGACATTTTGGAATTATGACTTTGGAAAATAAAAGAAAACTGTCGGAAGTTATGTTCTTGAGTAAAATTCTTTGTAATAAGGTGGATTCACCTGGATTTGTTGAGTAAAGTTACTTTTAATGTTTCTCCTCGTCAATTTAGATCTGGTACTCTCTTCAGTATACCCTTTAGATACACAAATAATGCTCAGTATTCCCCTTTATGTAGAATGATGAGATTATCAAACTTATATTATTGCAATCTTGATATTGATTTTTTTAGTGTGTCACAAGCCGTGATAAGGAGAACAGTAAAGGAATATTTATTGGAGTGATTGTTTAAGGTTTTTTTGTTTTCTTTTCTCTGCACTATCAAAGTAAATAGATTATAGTTATTGTAGTTTTTATAAATTATACCTTAAAATCTATTAATTTAATTATTAATTTATTAATATCTTTTTGTTATCTCAATTAGGCACATAACATATTAAGTGGATACTGTATTGGGCTTTGCCAGATCCAAGGGTTCTTGAAGAAAAAGTAAATAAAACCGTAACAGTATACTATAAGTGGTTATTAAAAAATAATTTGAAGATCAACATAAAAAAAAAACCGTGTTTATGATTTTTAAACATAAAAATAAAAAAAGTGCACAATTCAATATAAAAATAAACAAGGAACAAATAAAAATGGTGAACTGCTATAAATATCTAGGACTAAATATAGATGCAGAGTTAAATTTTAAAAAACATATGGACCATGTCACCAAGAAATTGGCTTCTGCCTGTGGTGTTATAAGAAAATGTGTGAATTATATACCAAACATAATGAAAATGACAATTTATGAGGCTTTGTTTAAGTCGCATCTACAATATATGTGTGCTGTTTGGACATTTTCAAACAATGCAATAATACAAAAACTCCAACGACATCAAAATAGAGTTCTTAAATGTTTACATAGACTACCGAGACTATATCCAACCAAACAAATATATAAACACTATAAACTGATTAATGTTAGTGACATAATAAAGCTAGAAGAATGTAAACTGGTTCATAAAATCCTTAAAAAGCAAATAAAAACTAACATAAGTCCGATAAGAAACAGTGATTTGCATCAACACAACACGAGAGCCCGTGACAACTTGTATGTGCCGAGATCAAGAACAAACATCCATCAAAACACAATTACAATACAGATGCTGAAGTCATATAACTCGCTTCCAGTAAACATAAAGAATACCACAAACGCTAAAGTCTTTGCAAGAAAAATAAAACAAATGCTTATATAACAAAGTTCAGTGCAGTTTTAGGATTGAAGACTGGATGCTTTATGACAAATTATATATTGTTCGCTTTTCCTTGCTGTGAAAGTGATTGATGGTTCTGTATGGGTGTAGAATAGTTAATTAGTTTTCATCTCAGAGCATAATTGTAATATTATTATACATATAATATATTTATTATTAGGACTTGTTACCAGTCATAAGACATTATGTACTGTTTTTAGTTCAAAAATAAAGTGTTTAAAAAAAAAAAAAAAAAAAAAAAAAAAGAAATTAAATAAATAAAATAAACCTATAATATTCACAGAGGAACGATTAACTAAACTACGACCCAAACGAACCCCCAGATCTTCTGTGATCATTTACCTGTCCCGTGTTGGTTAACGCCAAAGAAAATGACGTCGCGGCACATACTTTCTGTATGACAAGTCCTTGAAGGGCTTCAATTACTTTTGGTCTACAAACCTACAGAAAAAAAGTTTTTATAAAATATGTCCACTTATGCTATAAACTGTAGTTCTGTTACTTTAGCAATTTCTCCATGTCCCAATTTTCCATTTTCGCCGCTGCCAAAAGACCACACCGTTCGTCCGTCACGTGACACTGACAACGTATGGGAACTACCGCAGGTCACTTGTCCCACGTCCCTCAAGTCGGCCACCATTGTTGGAATATGGCGGGCGGCGTAGTCGCCGTGTCCTAGACGACCGTGATCTCCTTCGCCTATATTATATACAAAAAAAAAACAATAAAAAGGTTGCCAAGGTTCATATTAAACAATTTTTTTAAAATTATACAGGGTGTTATGGAAATGACGGATTATATTTAAATGGGTGACTCCTGGCGTGTACTAGAGAAGCGCTACATATTCTTTTTTAAATTGAACGTTTAAAAAGTGGGATAATTCACCCCTAAACCCACCGGTTACTCCTCGGCACATTCATATATGATCATATTAGATTGACAAGCTGTGTAATCAACAGATGTTCCGGCCCGATGTTGCAAACTGTGTAAAAAATGTAAAACTTTAGATTCTTATAAAAATAATATTTAGTTCACCTAGTATCCAAATAGAAGTGAATCCAGGTGCCAGTACACTAGCAAGTAATCCAGGGCACAGACATCTTCAGGTTTCTTTTTTTTTTCTATGGGAAAAGTTTCATGCTCATCACGTACCCTGATGTGGAACTGCATAATAAGCTTATACCCACTAAACCCCATTCGGCCTTTTATTTTCAATCTCTCGGAACATTTGCACTAAATCACTTAAAGAAACACACAGACACCCACGAGTTTCACATTAGTTTTTTTTGAAGATATGCACTTATTATTAGATTATATAGAAGCAATAAATACTAACGCATAATTACACTTTACAATAACCTACCGTACACATAACACAACAGCACAGGATACAAATTATTTCGCAATAGAAATTCAGAAATAATAAAAACGCTAATTTCTAATGGGCTAATCAAACTTATTAATCCTTCACTGAAGAAGAATGATGAAATAATTATGTTGATAGACAGGACAACCCCTTCAAAATAAATAGTCTCGTCCAACTAGCGCGGTTGCCATTTCCGAGACTATCATTATACAGAAAAGTATTACAGATATATAACCTTATAAAACATCGAAAGTGGCAACGCTGTATTTTTAAATATTAACCCCAGCCGCTGCTGGCAACCCGCTCGATTGTCCAAGATCGGCTGTTTAAAGAAGCCGACCGGTTTCCTACTGTTTTTTCAAGCAGATTTGTGTGTTAAATTGTGTGTTAATACTTAAACCCGAGTTTAAATTATTAAGTTACTTGTTCTTTTCGCGACGGCGAACCAACGTGTTATTTATTTTTAAAATTTTTAGATGTTAAATACATTATTTCCCAGACCACTCAGACAATAAGGGCGTATTTTTGTCTACACAGTACCACTTTAAAATACTAATTCAGATTGAATGGTACTTAGATGTGTCACGAGACGCGATTTTGTGAGAATATTGTGCCGGTTTGTTTTTGTTCGGGTTACCTAGGTACTTGGTGTTTTTTATAAATTAAGTTGGTTTTAAATAAGTCCGAAAAGCTAAATAAAATTGCATTTTTTTTTTCTAAAGGGTAAGTGGCATTTATAAACTTTTAAGTTGTCCAGATCTGACGGGTGTCGTTCGGATTGATTAAATGAGAACATACCATGACCATTTATAAACTCCGCGGCGGTTCGTTCGAGGCAGTTCAAGTTTATAAATCAGAGATTGTTTCCCAGCGAACAGAACTGAACGTACAAGTTTATAAAAATTTAACCTTAAAAATAAACAACTTGCAATCTATCAAACGGTTATTGACTTTCTAAAGAGTTTACCCTGAAGATATGACAACACTGTTCCAAGATTCAGTGACGCTTTTCGCCATATGTTGCATTGTTTACCTTCCTGACAAGGGCACTACGTGTTCATTTTTGGTTTGACATAATGTACAGGGCATATTAAATCAAAGCGCCATTTTTGGATATTTTTCTTCAATTTGTTTTCATCTCAGGAATTGCCGATTTAAATATAATACGTCATTTCCATAACACCCTGTAGATGCATTTATCATTATTCGGCCTGACCGTTGCAAATCGGTTGGCACGCGATACATTTTGTTCTACGAACACCGAACCTTCGGTCAGAAGTCACTGAACCTAATAAGATTTGTAATATTATATGGGGGTTACTTACCCCATGTCCACAATCGTCCGTCGTCAGTTATAGCAGCGCTATGTCGATATCCCGCGTTGATATATCGAATTGTTTTCCCTAAAAACGGCCCGGCGACCCGTTCCGGTTGCTTGTGCGTGGCGCAGTTCCCGTGGCCTAGTTTGCCATAGTCGCCGTCGCCCCAACTATAGACATGGCCATCTTCTGTTAGAGCTAGAGTATGCCCGTCTGAACCTGAAATTAGATTTAGAACGATAAAAAAGCGTATAACCGGATTTATTCTGGAAGTGAAAGCGTGGGATGAACATCGCGATTATCAACATAATAAACACTTACCTTTCGAGCTGGATAGCTTCTTGACGACGTTGTCCAATAGAATTCTTTTCGGTAGCGTTTGATTGGAGGACTCTCCCAAACCAAGACGTCCGTAGCTGCCTTTTCCACACGCGCTGACATACCCGTCCCAGTGAATTGCAAAAGTACAATACTGACCTGCTTCTATCTATTTGATTATAAAAAAAACTGGTTCTTCACGTATAGACGGTAAAAGGGTTAAACATACAGTCAATTTTGGTTGGGCGGGGGAAAGAACGACGTTTTTCCATGAAAACGAAATACAATACCAGTGTATTAGACGAAAGTACAGAATTTAATTAGCAAAATCAGTTTATAAGAACTATTACTTACAAATTTGTATCCTTTTCTGTAAGTAGTATCAAATTTAGTTATAAAAAATTGTATTTTGTTTGAATAACATACAGGGTTGTTTCGTTTTAAACATATTGTAAAAACAATTGTTTTAAACATGTTTGAGTTTAAAACAATGTTTTGTTAAAAATGTTTAAAACATGTTTAAAATAGGTAAATTAAACATACGTTGTTTTTTTTTAACTAACGGGCACGCCCCGTAAATCTAACCTACAACGGGAAATTGAAAATAACTCGGCCGGTTTTGATGCTACAAAGAAATGTGAAAGGCAAAATTGATGAGCTTGACAGAGCGCGTAAGCTCGAACAAACCCGATCCCGATATCTCAATGAGTTCGCGAATTAACGCGATTTTCAACTGCAAAACAATAAAATTTAATTAATTATATCTCGAGAAGGGGCGGAGTTGGGGTATCATTTTTTCGCGAATTAACGGGTGATACCGAGTACTTTGATGGGCCGGAGGCTGGGGTTGGTGGGGCAATTAGGAGGGGAGTAAGGGAGATTGGAATTTTTTTACATAAATTTAATAAGTAGTTTATTAATCGAATTGCGAAAATAAAAATTAAAAGGCATTCGCATCGAATTGTCCACTCCAACAATTTTTATAAAAAAAAATTATCATTAATTATTTTATCAATGTTAAAAATAATGAGTTTCAATATGAATTTAGTGGTTTTAATCAAGAACGGTGCGTCTGACGAGAAAAACTCAAGAGACCGTTTTCATGTAGAATTTTGTAAAAAATATCAAAGGACATGTTTGCAGCGACGCCACTGGTGGAACAATTGAATAACTTTTCTAACTAAAATTTGAGGTTCTATATCCTATTAACACATACCAAAATTAAACACAATATCTAAAGTATTTTCTGAGATGGCCATTTCTTGTATGCCGCCATTTGGGAAAATAAAAATTTTCTCCAATCCCACCTCGTAGCTGATAAAAAAATGAACAAATTGAATCCGGCCTGATCCCCGTAGCTCGATTAATAAACTACTTATTAGCATTATGTAAAAAATTTACAATCCCCCTTACTCCCCTCCTAATTGCCCCACCAACCTCAGCCTACGGCCCATAAAATTACTCGGTATCACCCATTAATTCGCGAAAAAATTATGCCCCAAATCCGCCCCTTCTCGAGATATAGTTAATTAAATTTTATTGTTTTTGCAGTTGAAAATCGCGTTAATTCGCGAACTCATTGAGATATCGGAATCGGGTTTGTTCGAGCTTACGCGCTCTGTCAAGCTCTTCAATTTTGCCTTTCACATTTTTTTGTAGCATCAAAACCGGCTGAGTTATTTTCAATTTCCCGTTGTAGGTTAGATTTACGGGGCGTGCCCCCTCCCCCCCATGCGGTGCCCTACACAAATCATTTCAGAATGTCGAGGGGATCGTACTGTATCGATTGGGAAAAAAAATTACTCGATTTCGTCAAGGGATTTTCGAATACCGGAACGACTCCACTAATTGTATACTTTTCGATTTTTAATAATGTGACTGGATTTTATTTGATACTCGAACATGGCTAGCTCAAAAGCAAAGAATTATTTTGTAACGGAATACCAAAGATTTTAAGTTTGTCGTTAGACAACCAAAAAAAATATCAATTTTTATAACACGCCTCTTATTTTACTTAAATCCGAATCCTTTTAGCATTTCTTACGTTTCAACTTAATAACTTTACGCGCATTACATCGCTTTTAAAACATTCAATAACAATGACTGTTCATATTACGAAAATTTAAACAAATTACCAAAAATGACTTGCAAGTGTGGCATTCAAAAAAGTGTTATCTCGAAACATGTGGTTCATGGTCAAGAATGGAAATTTAACGATATAAAAACCAGGAATTGATCAGGCGTTAAAGGTTAATCACCTGTAGATTGTTATGACTATAGTTTTAAGATTTATTTTTGGTACACGAAAAATTAGTATCAATTGTTGGACATTGGGTTGTTTTAGCAAGAACACCCAAAGAGGCTTGCTTACAGACGGAATCCAATATCCGGTATGATTTTAGTCTACAAGCTGCAATACATCATCAATTCTATATAATACCTAATATTTCTTGACAAAGGCAACCAATTACTTACAAATCGTGGAATAGATCATCTAGAAATATAATTTCGCCTTTACCAAAACTATTGACGGATGTACAATTTGTCACTAGCATAGTTAGAAATAACAAGTCCATGTACTTAAGACCTACTACACCTAAAGAAATATGTGACATTTCAAAAAAAATTAAAAATAAAAATAGCAGCGGAATTGATGAGATTCCTACTAGTATTGTTAAGTTGTCGATATGCGTATGTAAAGAAATTTTGAGTTACCCGAACAATTCACTGAAGTATGGAGTGTTTCCGGAAGCATTGAAGAATGCTCTTATAAAACCACTTTATAAAAAAGGTGACCCAGGAAATATGGACAGCTATAGACCAATAAGTTTATTGCCCGGATTTTCCAAGTTGTTTGAACTGGTAATGAGTGAAAGGCTTATAAACTTTATGAATGAATGTAATTTGTTTTGTGACAGTCAGCATGGGTATTTGAGGGGAAAATCAACCCAAACAGCAATATTTCAATTTGTTAGGGTAGTTTTGGATCACCTGGAAAAGGGTAACTTGGCTTTGGGGATGTTTTTGGACCTCTTAAAGGCCTATGACTGCCTGGACAGGGAGTTGTTGATCAGAAAACTTAAAATGTACGGAATAAGAGGAAATGCGCACAGATGGTTAGTGTCATATTTAAATGAGAGATTTCAAACAGTTAGTGTTTTAAAAGATGGCCAGATCCATAAGTCAAAATCTTTAAGGAATGAACTAGGTATAGCACAGGGAAGTGTGCTGGGTCCCATCCTTTTTCTCATATTCATTAATGATTTGAGCTTCAGCTTGGATCCGTCCGGAAACTTAGTAAAATTTGCCGATGATACTAACTTGCTCATTGGGGGTAGTAAATTAATAGATGTTTTAATCAGTGGCAAGAACTTTCTGGATATTGTTAATGACTGGTGTAGAAGAAATAAGTTAATTTTAAATGAGTCCAAGACAAATGTCATACTTTTTAGAACAAAGCAATCCAATGTAGAAGCACCACTAATTTTTAAAAGTAAAGAAAACAATTCCATAACATTTTCAGAACAGACTAAGTTTTTGGGAGTTCTTATTAATGAATTTTTGGATTGGTCTTGCCATATAGAACATCTTTCTAAAAAATTAAGTTCCATCAGTTATGGAATTCGAGTCACTGGCAAATATGTGAATGAGAAAACGTTAAAGACGATGTATTTCTCAAATTTTCAATCAACATGTCACTATGGTATTATTTTTTGGGGTATGCACAGTCAAGCGGAAAGTATATTTATCATACAAAAACGTTTATTGATAATAATTAGAAAAATGAGGAATTATGAATCATGTAGGACAGTATTCAAGAATGCTGGTATCCTGACCATATATGGTCTCTACAATTATCAATGTTTAATGTTCTTTTTTTAAAAACAAACAGTATTTTGAAACTCAAAATTTACACCAATATAATACCAGAACAAGAAATTTAGCATATCCCATACATCGTCTTACACTTAGTGAGGACAGTCCACATTATATGTGCCTAAAACTTTATAATAAGCTACCTGATAATTATAAAACAATTCAGAATTTAAAGCTTTTCAAACGGGAAATCAGAAACTTTTTGATAAACTTGGAACCATATAGTGTGGACGACTTTCTGAAATAACAACTGAAATAATATATTTGTGGTTAGTGTTGACGTCATTTCTTTTGTATTTGTAAAACAAATTTCAAATGAAATAAAGAAGAATAAACAAATAAATATTGGGACTTTCAAAATATTTTTGTAGAAGCCACGCTCCGCAAGCAGAAAAGGAGACAAATTTATAATTAATAGTTCTTATTCTGATTCTGTATCAAAGTACGTTCATTTGGAAACTCAAAAAATTTGTGAACACACGAAATACAAAATATAAATTCTTTCCACAGTCCAATTGTATTATATTTGTTTAATGATTGAAGGGACGAAAACAACTAGACAGACCCACGTCTTATTCGTGTTAAATAAATATAATAAACCAAAACTAAATAATATTTTAAAAATAAGTATTAGAGCAGATTATTGGGCTTTTAAGATTTTCTAGAAAACAAAACGCCTTTGTAAGAATCTATGACCAACATTTATCATTTATCACCTATTCACATAGTCTTATAATATCATTTAACATAAGAAGTCCATAATAGGACCTTACCTGTTGCACTTGACTGAATATCTTTGACTTAACAGGCAATAAAATTTTTTCATGTTGTCCTTCAGCCAACTGATGCGAGGAATTGCTACCCCAAACATACACATCTGATTTTTCATAAACTCCTAATTCTGCATCACACATGGTGGACTCTACAGCTGAACAAGCTCCACCTACAGGAAAAAAGTCTGTAGCAAAAAAAATTACCCAGTATTAAAAAATATTGAATTGTTTATAGTCGGACCAATAGCTAATAAGCTGAAATTTTCAATGGAAAAGTGCATGTAATTCTTACTATAATCAACAGCCATCAAGGACAATGCTTCCAAAAGGTACATGGCGGCCTCATACATGGAAATAGGCCCTGAACAGTGCGATTCCTTACTCTCTTTCACTCCTTTAAGTTGGTGAATTGCTTTTGCAAAAAGGTCACTAAAAGGCATGACAATTTGTTGAAGAAAAACGTTTGAAGAAAAATGTACACATACAGAAAAACGTACCTTTTAATAGTTTGATTACAAGTAGCTTCTAAAGCCATATCAATCCATTCAAGAAGGTACCGTAATGATCCTCGTTGTAGGGCTAGACCCAAAAGTATTTCTGAGGCTAATAATTTTCCTTTACTGTCGGCTGCAGTTTCATGAAGAACAGAATGATTTAAAAAATCACATACCTTAAAAAAAACCATAAATAAACAGTACACCTTACATACAACTGTGACAATATACCTGTTCTAAGCTTGTAATACCCAAACTAGTCAACTGGGCATCATTTGCCAAACATAGAGGAGGCAGTTTTTTAATAAGGTCCACTGTGGTTTCCAATACTGAATTACACAGAGAAGGTATTCCAAGTATACCACTGACTTCCCAATTTTGTTGTAAAATGGAGAATAATAGGCTAAGGCCAGTTTTGACACCTATTTCTAGCAATGCTTGAGAACCTGCAATAATTTAATTACATTATTTTATAACATGATATGAAATCTATGATTTACAACTTGTGTAAGTAATAAAAAATTATGTAGTCAATGATATAAATATAAATCTTCCTTACCTGGCATCACTTCTCTCGTAACAGAGCTAACTACAAGGGCATTTTTTACATTCATAGCTTGCCTCTCAGACATTTTGTCTTTTTCATGATATTTCATCATCAGAGCATAGTAGATTCGTTTCAGTATCATCATCCTTTGCTTTAGGATCGTTGAAAACTGTGTCGAGGAGCACATCTCTTTTGCTAATTGCAACTAAACAGAAATGAGAAAAATCTAAATACTTTCCTTACTCCCAAATTCAAAAGTCTTATAAGAATAATAAATGTTTAAAATACAAAATTTATTTTTACCTGAGATGTTAACAAAGTATTTAAGAACCCATTTAATTCGCTTATTGTTGGGGCTTCATACTGAAAACTAGGCAAAGCTTGCACATCGTTGTATGAGAGCAGGGTAGTAGGAATCAGACGTACTTCTTTGTTTTGCAAAAGGAGATCGTACATGGACTGTACCAGGTCACGGTTTGCTATGTTATCTGTATCCTTTTGGGCCCATGCTGTATTGGTGCTTTCAACCCATTCAAGCTCAATGTTTGTCCCAGTATTCTCCATAGCTTATAATGTAGTCGAGGTTCTCTAAACTTTAAATTGTGAAAATACCCTTTCTAAAACCTCCATTTGCATTCTAATTTGGACACTTTAGGAACATGAACTGGATTGATTATTTTAACCCGATAATTCTATCGTATAATTTATTTATTATAAAAGTACTTCGTGTCACTACGAACACTCGAAATTTTGTCTTATTTTTGAGTCTTCGCACTTTTTAAACAACCCCAATGACGAATTGTCAAAAAATAATGCGACCCTGGTAAACAGCTGATTGATTAACGGCGTTGTCAGATTAGCATTAAAACGGAGGTTATTAAGATCTACATACTAAATTCTAAAAATCGGAGTCTGGCAACGCGATTGTGTATCAAAACAGTTCTAACCTCATTTTGTGTCCAAACGAGAGAATTCTTATTTTTCTTATTTGTAAAAAATGGGTAGAACTAAACAGTCGCCTACGAAAAGGGAAAATCTGTACACCAACTACAATTTCGACAACTTCCTTACATTGCATCATAGGAAGAAGCGAACCAGAACAAAGACGCCAGGATTAACAATTCCTTCCTACCAAGTAATTATAGCAGCAGAAGAGCATAAACAGAATTTTTTGGGGGAACTAAGAGTTGGATCTACAAGCAATGTGTTTCCGGAACATTTTGCAACCTGTAAAATTACTTTTATTTATGTGGAAAAGGCAGAATCCCATGATATTATCTTAAACCTGGATGATACTTCCATTGTTGTTCGTTCATTACAAGATTTATCTTTTCTTAGAGGTAAGTGTATTTGGCAGGTCGATTAAACCTTAATGTAATAAGCTTTAGATTACATTTAGTAAGTGACATATAATTTCTAGATTTTATCCAGACGAAAATATTTTCCTTCGAGGTTTACATACAAGAAGAAAATGTTTTTTTTCGAGCGTACCTGGCTTCAATTCCACTGCCAAAGTATAAGAACAAATTAGGAAAATGTATTAAAACGGCTTTTAAACTATTTTATGACTTGGATATTGAAGAGGGTAAGACACACCTTCTAAGAACGCTTTCTATTCTAAAAAATGAAATGTTTGCCAATAGGTTTATAAAATTTTGCAGTTATCTGATATTTTAACCATTTTAGATTCAATAACGAACAAACCTAGAAGAAAAAGTTCCTTATCAAATATTGAGTTAAGTGAATTGTACAATCAACTTTTGGGTAAAAGAGACCATTTCCCTTGTCCTGAGAACTTGGACTTTACATTATTAAAGCCAAAACTGAGGCCATATCAAGAGAGAGCAGTTCAGTGGATGATTTATAGAGAAACAGTAACTGATGATTTAAAGGGTAAGAAGAAACAACTCTGCATTTAAGAGATTTTTGATAATTTTATCCAAAAAATATTTATTTATTAATTTATTCACTACAGAGCATAGATGATATCAGGTTCGTCATTTTTTTAGGAAATATTCATCCCTTATATCAAAAAATCACTCTTAAATCTGGTTTAGATGTGTACGTTGATAAATATACAGGGTGGGTAGAAAAATCACCACCTGTTGTGGAAGCACACTGGAAAGGTGGCATTCTAGCAGATGAGATGGGTCTTGGAAAAACTGTTGAAGTACTAGCACTTATTTTAAGCAATCAAATGGAGAAAGGAGTGAAAATAAATACAGGACTTATCCCGAATAAGGGTAAATTAGGTGTTTTAAGATAGGTCTATTAATATTCAACATTTTTTGTTATCAATTTTTAGAAGATGATATCGATGAGAAAGAATTAGTTGAGCAAGAATTAGTTATAAACGTTCAACAAAAGAAAAGGAAGATAATTGAAGAAGAAGAAGAAATAATTACGCCAGCAAAAAAAAGCAGGGTAAAAAATCCTCTATTCTTAAAACTTTTTTTTTCTACCTTTTTACACAAAGCGATTTATTTGAATAGGGAAATGGACACTTCTCTATGGTAAGCGGTCTGAAAGTAATACCTGTGACAGACAGACACCTTTTTTTAAGAACAAGGAACATAGGAAACAAATATTTTCCCATCAAAGCAGTTTTTTTTTTTCAGATTCCGGAAAAATTTGAGAAAGGTAGCTCATCGAAGAAATCAGCGAATTATGTCGCGTTGCAGTCTATTTATAATAGGACATTATCTGAGTACTGTACTACAGAACCCCGGAAAAGACCAGATGAGAGTGCAGTGCAGTGTATTTGTGGAAGCAGTGTAGAGAAGGGCGAGTTTATGTTCTTATATGCTGAACCATGCATTATTTTGTGTTATTTAGCTGTAACCTTTCTGTTTTTTTAAATATATAAATATTTCCCCCCACTTTTCCAGTACCCTAACCCTTCCTAATTCTACTTTCAGGTTCGGTAGAATGTGCAGATTGTGGAAAATGGCAACATAGAGCCTGTTTGGGGTGGACAAGGAAACTGGGACCATATAAATGTCCTCAGTGCTGGGAAACCGTGGAGCCCCTCGAATCGAGGGCAACATTAATAGTAGCCCCAGCTGCGCTAAGAAAACAGTGGTGTAGAGAAATGACGAACCATTTGAAACCAGGGTAAAATATTAATGAATGATATTCGGTTTAGTTCTATTAATGACAGCAGTGAAATGTTTTTTTCTTTATACATATGGCGGAATACCTCTAAATTAATTGACATATCTTTACACTCAACATTTTAAACCTCTGATTGTCAAATCAGAAAAGTTTTAGATGTATAGCTTTGTCAATTAACTGGGCTTACAAATATATTTTTTTTAGTTTAAAAGTTTTAAACTACGAAGGCTACAGTGCTACCCCAGTTTATCCAACAGATTTACAGAACTATGATATAGTGATAACTACATATGCAGTATTACAGGCGGAAATGAGGCTTACAGAAACAGGACAGGTATGTCAAGATAATAAGAATCAACACCTGGCAAGCGGCCTTGTCATGAGGGGACAATGCTTTTTTCTAACCATGCCTACAACTTTCCTACCCAAAGACCAAAATTCTCGCTTTACTCCCTTGGTGCATAAATAACTATTTAGGCTAATATCATACAGGGTGTTATGGAAATGACGTATTATACAGGGTGATTCACGACGAGCGTGCATTAGAACTTTATGGAGAACTACTGAATATATGATCCTGAAACTTTGGGGATTTGGGTTTATCGATATGCTCTCTTTAACTAAAATATTGACATGTTTCTGTAATTTCCGGTTATACCGGAAGTAGCTGCCAGCTTTCGTTTTTTAAATACAACATGGTACTTTTTATTACATTTTTCGATTAAGCATTAACTACTAAGCACATTTTATAGAAAATGTTTTTGTCAGACTCTATTAGTTTTTGAGATATCTGGACTTTTTCTAATTATTTGGAAAATGCATGACGATGAAATAATCCATATAATTTTTTTACCTTAGCGCTTGGACTAAAATTTTTTTCTCACCGAATAGCTAGAAGGTCATCAAGTCTCAAAAACATTTCAAATTCGGCATAAAATGTACAGGGTGGTCACAATTCAAGCCTCATTGTGAAAGAATTCAACCATTAAAAACTTTCTTATTTTAAATGAAACACCCTGTATATTTTTATTTAATTTGATGGCAAATTAGTTGTTCTTTATAAATAGTATTTACTGTCCTATACCTATATCAAAGCGTTTTCTAAAAAAAATCCAATTTTATTCCGAAAATACTATTTGTTCAAGTGTGTTATGAAAACAATTGTACTTAGAGGCTGTATACTGATGTCTATACGGAGGAAAAGTGATTGATTACTGAAAAATACAATATTCTAAAGTGTTTCTTAATAATTTATAAATAAAATGCAGTTGATTGTTTTAAATTTAATGGTTTAAATATTATTTTTTAAAAATAGCAAGGAAACAAGTTTATAAACTTTAAATTCTTTAATTAAAAATGTGTTTGAAAATTATACCTAATATCTTTTGATTATATTTTTAAAATATGTTCGAAATGATTGCCATTTACTTCCAAGCATTTATGTATTCTTTTCATCATGTTATTTCTTGTAGCATTCCTAATTTCTTGTTAGAGATTGAAATGCTGCCTTCGCCCTTTCAATTAGATTTTCCTTCGTGGTGATGGGACGCGCGTAAACTTTATCTTTAATGGTTCCCCAGATGAAAGGTCCAGTGGAGTTAAGTCTGGCGAACGAGCTGGCCAGTGGAAGGGGCCTTGGTTTGCGATCCACTGGTCGTGAAAAAGTCTGTTTAGGGCAGTCTTAACAACTTGGGCGTTGTGTGCTGGAGCCCCATCGTTTTGATACCAATCACTTTTCCTCCAGTATCAGTATACAGCCCCTAAGTACAATTGTTTTCATAGCACACTTGAACAAATAGTATTTTCGGAATAAAATTGGATTTTTTTAGAAAACGCTTTGATATAGGTATAGGACAGTAAATACTATTTATAAAGAACAACTAATTTGCCATCAAATTAAATAAAAATATACAGGGTGTTCCATTTAAAATAAGAAAGTTTTTAATGGTTGAATTATTTCACAATGAGGCTTGAATTGTGACCACCCTGTACATTTTATGCCGAATTTGAAATGTTTTTGAGACTTGATGATCTTCTAGCTATTCGGTGAGAAAAATTTTTTAGTCCAAGCGCTAAGGTAAAAAAAATTATATGGATTATTTCATCGTCATGCATTTGCCAAATAATTACAAAAAGTCCAGATATCTCAAAAACTAATAGAGTCTGACAAAAACATTTTCTATAAAATGTGCTTAGTATTTAATGCTTAATCGAAAAATGTAATAAAAATTACCATGTTGTATTTAAAAAACGAAAGTTGGCAGCTACTTCCGGTATAACCGGAAATGACAGAAACATGTCAATATTTTAGTTAAAGAGAGCATATCGATAAACCCAAATCCCCAAAGTTTCAGGAACATATATTCAGTAGTTCTCCATAAAGTTCTAATGCACGCTCGACGTGAATCACCCTGTTATTTAAACCGGGAAATCCCGAGATGAAAATAAATTGAAGAAAAATAACCATAAATGGCGCTTTGAATTATTAAGCGAAATATACACTTTATATGAAATCTCAAAATTTACGTGGCCGCTCCTGAGGCCCTTTGCAATCAATATTTTATTGAGGCAGTCTCGAGGTTCAAAAGAAGTTAACGCATTATAGCGATGTTGTCATATTGCAACACAGAATTCGAAACGCAGGTGTTCAGTTTTTGACAACAAGACGTCTCTTTGACGCGCGCTATCGCTTCTTTTTCAAACTTTTTCGACAAATAAAACTACAATTTTAAGGTACATACTCTCTTACCTTCGATCTTATTTTAAAATAATCCGTTTTTTAATTAAATTCCATAAAATGATAAAACACAAAAAGTATGTTTTCAACAGAATCAACAGTAGATAATATTACTCGAATTTGAAATCACATCACAACATTTCTTATGAATTATTTCACAACAAAAAAAAAATGGGGCAATACAACTAACAAGACGTTTAAAATTCGTATACGTGAAGCACGTGGAGCCCTCGACACGACGTCGTTCCTCTCCCCAGTCTCGAAACATACTGAAGTATTTCCATAAAACCCTGCATAATAAACCTTTCTTTTGCAGTTCTTTAATCTGCGAAAACAACGAAAATACTGGCCAGGCGGAAGTCCCCTTATAAGAATAAAATGGTGGCGCCTGTGCCTTGATGAGGCCCAGACTGTCGAAATGCCGGGTCGTACCGTATCGGCGATGGCAAGAAAAATTCCTGCTCGTCATCGATGGGCCATCACCGGAACACCAATGGCCAAAGGAGTAACAGGTAAAAATTCTAAACTTAGGTTGCAACGAGACGATAAAGAATTATCTCTACATTATTTTAGATGTTTATGGGTTGATCGATTACCTCCAAATGGAACCGTATAATGACGTAGACACATGGAACCACGTTTTACTTAAACCATATTTAAGGGGAGACAAGGAACCTATGATAAACTTTTTATCCAAAGTTTTATGGAGAACATCAAAAGACTCTGTATTGGACCAGGTATACAACGTGTCCAAGATAAGGAGGGCCGGTACAGGGATCTCGGAAACCGTAAGAGATGCCAAGTCGGTTAAATGAAGGTAAAGTTGCGCATTTACGTGCCTAATAATATGCCGTTTAGAAAGTTTTAAAATTCCGAGTAGTTCCGGAGATATCCGGAAAACCCGAAATTCTGAAAAATGGTTTTATTGTTTTCCAGAGTTTTTTTGAGATCGAATTTTAAAGTAAATTGCACTCTACATCGCCACTTTTTCCGCTCTATCTGACAGCGTTAATTGTTTTGTAATCCGACGAATCGCCTTCGAAGGGCCATTATCAACTTTCTTTTTTTAAAAACAGTCCTGTTTTTCTAATATTAGAATTTGAGAGCTTTTTTTCTTCCGAATGCAACGATGTATGACACATTGTGGTTTAATGACGTTTCGAGGGTTTTTTGAACAACATCAGGAAATTTTGGGATACAGTCCTGTATTTCTCATAATTTTATAAATAATATCTCGTAAATAAGCTCTAAATACAGACATATTATTTCAAACTTCTGTTGATTCGGGATTCTGGTGATTAAGATGGTGACGCGTGATTTATTTCACTTGACATTCCCATTGTAATCGTTTAAGAGCGTTTTAAGAGGTTTTCTATTTTCCAGAAAATACGGAACAAAATTTTACAAATGCTGAAAAGTTCGATATTCTATCGCATGTTTCAGTTTATCTCAAAAAAACTGATATGTGGCAGTTAGAAGATGTTATTGTGCTTAGAGAATAACGGAAATCAATTTGAACATCTGATTATGTAGTTCCTTACTTTTGTCGTTATTCGTTTTATTACGGTTTTGGTATGATTTTTGTTCACTTATTTGTGGTTTATTGAACTAGTCCAACATAAGTAAAAATTTGGAGCTTACTTAAAAAAATATTATTTATAAAATTAGGATAAATGCAGGACCGTATCCTAAAATTTCCTGATGTTCAAAAAACCCTCGAAACGTCATTAAATGACAATGTGTCATACATCATTGCATCGGAAGAAAGAAGCTCTCAAATTCCAATATCAGAAAACCAGGACCGTATTTTAAAAAAGAAAGTTGATAATGGCCGTTCGAAGACGACTCGTCGGATTACAAAACAATTAACGCTGTTAGATAGAGCGGAAAAAGTGGCAATGCAAAAGTGCAATTTACTTTAGAATTCGATCCCAAAAAAACCCAGGAAAACAAAAAACGATTTTTTAGAATTTCGGTTTTTCCGGATATCTCCGGAACTTCTCGTAATTTTAAAACTTTCTAAACGGCATATTATTAGGCACGTAAATGCGCAACTTTACCTCCATTTAACCGACTTCGTATCTCTTACGGTTTCCGAGATCCCTGTACTGGCCCTTCTTATCTTGTACACATTGTATCTGTTTACTTTTCTAAATAATTTTTATTTTAAAAGTAAATTGCATAACAATTTTTAGATTAATATACCCCAACAATCGTTCAAGATGCATACGCTAGAGTTTTCAGCTGTGGAAAAGTTCTTTTATAATCGAGAACACGAAATTTGCGCTAGAGATTTCTTACATATCGCTGCGAAGTTCGATTCTAGTTTGTCCTTGGAGGAATTGGACAAAAAGGATTTGAAGAATGTAAGTAGTCACCGGGACAGAATGGACGTGCGTAATATCAAATACCTGCTATTTTTAATGAATCTTGTTTTATCAGTTATTGATAAAAGATGCAACGTTTTTCTTTGCAAACCAAATGTCCGGTGTATTAGACGGAAATGGCAAAATTAAAATATCAACATGTCGTTATTGACATTTATATTCCAACCATTCCTTTCCCGGTTCAACTGTAATGATCACAGTAGGTACTGCATATTATGAGAACAAGAATTTAACAAAGATTAAGGGTATTTTTAATTAATTTATAATAATTTTATGCTCGTGGCTTTTTCATTATGAGAAAATACAGTATGTCCACGAATGGGGTTTACAAGAGGACAAATGGACTAAAAATTGAAAGATACGAAAAAAAGTCACTCTTAATAAACGTGTTTGCTTGGCTAGAAAATACGATTCATCATAAGAAACTTCAATTTTTTTTATACAGGGTGGGGCAAAAATGTTATTTTGCTTAAGAGTAAACATACTTTATTTTGAAAGATACGAAAAAAAGTCACTCTTAATAAACGTTTTCTAATTGCTTTCTCAAATAAGTGAAAGAATTTCTGATTTCTTCCTGAGATATCGATTGGACAGCCTGGATAATTCTGCCCTTCAACACTTCAATACCATTTGGTATTGCGGTTGCAAAAACAATTTGTTTTAAACGGCCCCATAAAAACATATCGGCCAAGGTTAAATCGGGACTTCTTGGGGGCCACAAAGCTGGACCATTCCTGTCAATCCACCTTGGACCAAATCTGCGGTCAAGTCATTCTCTAACCTCACGAGCGAAATGGGCTGGACAACCATCTGGCTAAAAATACATATTTTGTCGAAAATTTAATGGTAGATTTTCGAGGTCATCATTGAAAAATGTATCCAGCATTTCTAAATATGATAGCCTATTGCACGTGTTATCAAAAAAATATGGCCCTATAATGCCATGGATGAATTCGGGATTTTCTAAAGACCAGTACCTAACGTGCTGGGTTGCAACGGTTCCATTTGTTGAAAATGTACTTTCATCAGAAAACAGTTACATTTATAAAAATCAACATTTCCACTTAAAATTTTGTCTCCAATCCACAGCAAAAATCAAGTCGTTTCGCGTCGTCTCCCTCTTCCAATCTTTGATTAAAGTGCGGTTTAGATACAATTTATTTGCTTTAAGGATCTTCTGAAGTTGACTTTTTTTTCACAACTTCCAACTGAGTAACACAATTTCTAAGGGACGTCATAGGATTTTCTTCAACAGAATGAAGAACTAAGACTGTAGCAGCATCATCATGGTCGTATTTCTTCTTTTTTTTTGAGGTCCAAAACCGAACTAGTTCTCTTGAACTTTTTTATTAACTTGCAGATTGCCATCCTAGTTATTGGGATTCCAACAAATTTCTCGGTAAATTGTTCCATGACGTAGCGGT
The DNA here is from genome assembly GCA_963991005.1 of Barypeithes pellucidus. Lineage (NCBI taxonomy): Eukaryota > Metazoa > Arthropoda > Insecta > Coleoptera > Curculionidae > Barypeithes > Barypeithes pellucidus. Next base: position 10,798,208 of record OZ022565.1, on the reverse strand, counting down.
ACGAAACTTGACCATCCCCATAACATTGTATTATAAAAACTCTTTGTTCAGTAGATAGCATTTCTACTTAAATAATAACTTCATTAAATAAAGTCATTGACAACAAGTACCTATCACCTTAGTGTCATTATTATTTTAACTAGGTTCACCAGTCAGAGGTGTGCCAGAGGATACTTTTTGGGAAATAAACCTTTTAATGACTTGTTCTACTTCGGTTTGTTGTGTAGAAAACACATTCATTAAGAGTGACTTTTTTTCGTATCTTTCAAAATAAAGTATGTTTACTCTTAAGCAAATTAACATTTTTGCAGTTTTTACCCACCCTGTATAAAAAAAATTGAAGTTTCTTATGATGAATCGTATTTTCTAGACAAGCAAAAACGTTTATTAAGAGTGACTTTTTTTCGTATCTTTCAATTTTTAGTCCATTTGTCCTCGTAAACCCCATCCGTGGACATACTGTATATTTAAAAAATGTTTATTCTAGCTTATGGGTCCACTTTTATCCTTAAGACAAGCCTGTTCAGATCCGGGTGCCGTTCGTGGTAAGGGCCGGTATTTGTCACTAAAAAAGAACGCGTCGTCAATGAAAGAACTCTTGGAGGCTCTCATTTTGAAGAACAAGAACGATTGTGAAGAGAGTTTAAGGCTCATTGTATCATCAATTAACGGTGGGTATTATGGACTTTTATCCAGGGTACAAATAAACAAACTTTCATACATTCACAAAAAAGAAATTAGTAAAATGTTTTTTTGTCAGTCAGCGTAAATAATTTTATCGTTTTATTAGGTTTGGCTGGCATATACTTGCTCATGGACGATCCGAAACAAGCCATGACGGAATACCGTAAAGTTCTCCAATTAGCTGCGAGATTTTCTCGTGAAGAAAAGGAAGGAAAACTGACAATCGGTAAGCAGGCAAAATTTGTGTTATAGAAAACGCCAAAAAATGTTCAATTGGCTTGTAAAATTATAATAACGGTATTCCGAGGGGGGCGTTACTTTAATAAATGCCCGTATTTTTAGATAAACTGCCTCTCATCCACGCAATGCATAACTTGGCCGAGGTTTTGGAAACCTATCAAGAATCTACTCTACGAGATGGTAGGCTAAGGGAAGATTGCGCAGAGGTCGAGAAGCAGTACATTGAGAAATTCATGAAAGAGGTAAATAAGAACGTGCTGGTTGTCATACATAAAATGCTAGGAATCTTTACCATTTTTTCGTTGCAGACTGCGGCGTGTAAAGAAACTTGCCAAGTGATGACGAATATAGTTACCGGACATGAAGACAAATTCGCTCTGAATCATGGTCAGTGGTACTCTGACGCGTTAGACTGGGTGGAGATGAAGCGCTTCGACGACGATTTGACCGCAAGGATTGAATTAGCCGCTCACAACGTCAATATTGATTGTGACTTAAGGTAGAGAGAGAGAGAGTACCTTGTTCTTTTCTAAACTTTTTGTGTCTCTTGCGCATGTTCTTATCCCACGCGCCCTATTGGTGATTTGTCAAAATGTTCAACCGGATTGTGTATAAATTAATTCAATGCTAACCGTAATTGATCGATTTTTTTACTGTCCAGGCAACATTCGACACGGACGCTACTACGCGAAGCTTACAACTGGCATGTAACCTTAGACGACTTACGTGGAGCTCTATTTAGCGCCATCGACGCCATCTATTATGAAGATCCCCAAACGAAACATATAATTATTAGAGATAGATTGGTTCAAGCAGCCACGGATTGTCACTTACGGCCCCAGCACCAGAAAGGAAAGAAAAAGAGTGTCAAGTGTCCTGTTTGCATTGCGAATGGTAAGTATTATGGTACTTCTTATAGCGCCCTTACGTTTTTTTTTATGAAATCACTTTATTTTTGAACTAAAAACAGTACATAATGTCTTATGACTGGTAACACGTCCTAATAATAAATATATTATATAATAATATTACAATTATGCTCCGAGATGAAAACTAATTAACAATTCAACACCCATACAGAACCATCAATCACTTTCGCAGCAAGGAAAAGCGAACAATATACAGGGTCCGCAAACGAAGCGTGGACGGAAGATTAAATCGTTATCAAAGAACTTATCAACAACACTGAAACAGCTTGAGATATTGGATTAAAAGCGGCATGTTTTAAAAATATTTTACATTATACAGGGTGGCCCAAAAAAGTGTGACAGCATAAAGTTATATTTTTTTAAATGGGACACCCAGTATTTTATTGCATATTTAGGTTCGTATTACTATCGTTTATAAGTGCCTCAAATTTTATATAATTTGGTTTTGTAGTTTCGGAGAAATAAATTAAAAACTAAAAAAAAAAGTATTGCAGTCCTGAATAAAAAAATCAAAAAAACAATCCAGAACTATTTTTTTAACCTCGACATTGAGTGAAATTTATGACAAGAGGTCTAGAGATACTATGAATGTAATTGCGTTTATTTATTTTATACAGGGTGTTCATAATAAGCTTTCAAAAACTCCACATTTTAAAATAATTTTTCTCAAGTTTTTCAAATGGAACACCCTGTATATTATTTGGCTATTTGACGTAGAATTCATAGACAATTTTTTTTTGTAATACAAGCATATAAGTTATATCCAGCCGTTTTCGAAATAATTGTAAATATTATAAATTATGTTGTTTAAATAGAGTTTTTATTTGGAAATTTTGTTATAGGCGACTAGACTAATAATTGTAAACTAAAGTAAATGTTCAAAATAGCTTCCTTTTACTTAATTTAATGATTTTCCTCTACTACCAACAGAACTCTTAATTCATTTTTTTCATTAATAACGGGTTTATTGATTATCATCCTTTTTGTGTACGCAGTGCTTCCTGTTGCTACAAATCTTTGCAACAACTTCTCGAAGGTTTTTGGTCTCGGCTTTCTCTCAATATCTGAATATCTTTCAGCATACACTCGGCTCGCGAGGAGGCAATTTCTTGCACATTCACCCAGTATAAAAATCATATTTACCATTTCTAAAATTCGACATTTTGTGTAAGTTAGTACTTAATTTCGACGACTGAACAAATGTAAATAATTTTATTTAACTGTCATAGTGACAATCTAAACAAAAAGAAATCATGGCAACTCGATTAAGAATAAAAAGTAAAATTAAATAATAAAAGTAGCAAAAATATATGCTTTTAAAATTTATATCGAAATAACTAAAATACGGTAAACTCTAAGAGTAAAAGGAAGCTATTTTGAACTTTTACTTTAGTTTACAATTATTAGTCTAGTCGCCTATAACAAAATTTCCCAATAAAAACTCTATTTAAACAACATAATTTATGATATTTATAATTATTTCGAAAACGGCTGGATATAACTTATATGCTTGTATTACAAAAACAAATTGTCTATGAATTCTACGTCAAATAGCCAAATAATATACAGGGTATTCCATTTGAAAAACTTGAGAAAAATTATTTTAAAATGTGGGGTTTTTGAAAGCTTATTATGAACACCCTGTATAAAATAAATAAACGCAATTACATTCATAGTATCTCTAGACCTCTTGTCATAAATTTCGCTAAATGCCGAGGTTAAAAAAATAGTTCTGGATTGTTTTTTTTTTGATTTTTTTATTCAGGACTGCAAAACTTTTTTTTTTAGTTTTTAATTTATTTCTCCGAAACTACAGAACCAAGTGAAATAAAATTTGAGGCACTTATAAACGATAGTAATACGAACCTAAATATGCAATGAAATACTGGGTGTCCCATTTAAAAAAATATAACTTTATGCTGTCACACTTTTTTGGGCCACCCTGTATAATGTAAAATATTTTTAGAACATGCCGCTTTTAATCCAATATCTCAAGCTGTTTGAGTATTGTTGATAAGTTCTCCGATAACGATTTAATCTTCCGTCCACGCTTCGTTTGCGGACCCTGTATAATGTCATAAAGTTTTTATTTGCTTTTTAAGGATTTTATGAACCAGTTTACATTCTTCTAGCTTTATTATGTCACTAACATTAATCAGTTTATAGTTTTTATATATTTGTTTGGTTGGATATAGTCTCGGTAGTCTATGTAAACATTTAAGAACTCTATTTCGATATCGTTGGAGTTTTCGTATTATTGCATTGTTTGAAAATGTCCAAACAACACACATATATTGTAGATGCGACTTGAACAAAGCCTCATAAATTGACATTTTCATTATGTTCGGTATATAATTCACACATTTTCTTATAACACCACAGGCAGAAGCCAATTTCTTGGTGACATGGTCCATATGTTTTTTAAAATTTAACTCTGCATCTATATTTATAGCAGTTCACCATTTTTATTTGTTCCTTGTTTATTTTATATTGAATTGTGCACTTTTTTTATTTTTATGTTTAAAAATCATAAACACAGTTTTTTTTTATGTTGATCTTCAAATTATTTTTTAATAACCACTTATAGTACTTATACTGTTACGGTTTTATTTACTTTTTCTTCAAGAACCCTTGGATCTGCGTCTTCGAACAATAGGACTGTATCATCGGCAAAAGTTATATGTATACATCCTAAGTTTGCTTTAGACAAACACATATAAGAGATATCAAATGGGGCCCAGAACAGACCCTTGAGGTACCCCTATTGTTGCTTTCTTCACTTCACTTTCTTTTTCGTTTACTGACACATAGTGCTTTCTATTTGTAAGATATGAATTGATTAAATTATATGCTGTACCTCGAACTCCCATTTCTTCTAGTTTCTTCATTAATATATTGATGTTCACTGTATCAAACGCCTTTTGAAGCCTTAAATGATTTAGTCGAGAATGAGCGGGTTTGCTTGCCTAGGCCAATGCTCTTCCAAGCTAGATACAGTTCGGCCAGGGAAAGAATCAATGTGCATTATAACCTTACAGTACTATCAAAGGCCTGTTATTTTTAATGTCGTTTTTGTTTTGTCAATTAATGAAATAGGATAAAACAGACGACGCATTTCTTTGCAAACGAAATACAATTCCAATGTATGTATGTTTTGACTTTTTTAATCTCGATTCGAATCATAATAGGTTCGTTCCAACCACCCTAAAAATCAACGAATACTTATAAACAGGCTAAAAATCGTACAATGTACGGTCACGCACATGCGTGGTAGTCGAAAGGCGTTCCAACCGACACAAAACGGTGTAGCTGGCGATCCCTTTGGTGTTCCAACCAAATTGTGATCGTTCGCAAACCAGTTCCTGAACGGTAAAAACGATACATGGCCAATACCAGGAACCGCTTGTACTGACTTGCGCCCTAAGAATTTTAACCGTTGTTTTTGTATTCCTGGCCTGGCATTCATGCAGTTCTTTTAGCCTTGTTTTGTAGGAGTTGTTGCTTAATATTTTGATTAATTAATTTATTCTTATTAAATTTGTATAATCCGGTTCCCAAACCTACAAGATATTCTTAACATTAAACGTTATTCTCTTTCATGATTATTAAATACAACAAAATGGAACGAAAAAAGATAATACTCAAGCTTAGACGAAGAAATCAAAACAACAAAAGTAGGGTTGTGATTTATGCATGTTATGATAATTAATTAATTACTAAACTTCTTTCCTAGAATCAGACAGGCGATCAGCTGAGATTTTTACACAGAATGGTCACAAAAACGTACCAACCTTGCCTCCCTTGTGCATCGGCAACAGTGCAAAATTAACGCCTGCGCACAAAATCGATTCCAACAGTTTCGTGACGGTTCTAGAACGATACAAAAATAGGGTGTTGGAACAAACCTAATGTGACAGGTGCTGACGCACGTTTCTTGGGTTTGTTCGCGTTTGTTTCCGGTTCAACTGTAAATGTTATGTCAGTATTCGTCTTGTACATTTTTGTTATATTTTAGGAAAGTTAAAAGAATACGAAGCAACACTATATAAAATGGAAAAGCGTGCCGATATTTTTGAGGACATGGGTTTGCTCGGCAGTTGGAAACCTAGATTCGAAGAGGTACTACTTAAAGGTCAGTGACATTCGATTAATAAATCGCTGTAACTAAAACTTGGTTAGAAACTAAACCTAATATTTCTTCGCAGCGCTTCTGGGTCTGCTGAAAGCAAGAACTTCGAAACTTGACCTCGTAAAAGATGGAGAAACTCATATTCTACTTATCGAGTCACTTAAAAAGGAATTTAAGGTATTTAATGCCGATTATAATAAAGTTTAGTGAAAACTATCTAGCAATTGCAATTCTAGTTATTACTAGACACTTTTTACAATTATTAGAAGCGATATTTTTTAGGACATAAGAAAACTGTGGACTCTGCTAGACAGACAAGTGTGCGCAAGAGATGAAGTAGATATTTGCAAGGTCAGACTTCAGCTGAAGACCGATGATGAGACTAAGAACAAAGCAAATAGGGTTTTGAAGAATTTGAGCTATGAGCAAAGTGTGACTCATGAGAATATTAATTTAATTCGACCGGCGGAGGTAAATATACAGGGTGATTCACGACGAGCTTGCATTAGAACTTTATGGAGAACTACCGAATATATGTTTCTGAAACTTTGGGGATTTTGGTTTATCGATATGCTCTCTTGAATTAAAATATTCACATGTTTCTGTCATTTCCGGTTATACCGGAAGTAGCTGCCAACCTTCGTTTTTAAATACAACATGGTAATTTTTATTATATTTTTCGATTAAGCGTTAAATACCAAGCACATTTTATAGAACATGTTCTTGTCAGACTCTGTTAGTTTTTGAGATATCTGGAGTTTTTGTAATTATTTGGCAAATGCATGACGATGAAATAATCCATATAATTTTTTTACCTTAGCTCTTGGACTAAAATTTTTTTCTCACCGAATAACTAGAAGATCATCAAGTCTCAAAAATATTTCAAATTCGGCAGAAAATGTACATGGTGGTTACAATTCAAGGTTCATTGTGAAAGAATTCAACCATTAAAAACTTTCTTATTTTAAATGAAACACCCTGTATATTTTTATTTAATTTGATGGCAAATTATTGTTCTTTATAAATAGTATTTACTATCCTATACCTATACAAAGCGTTTTCTCAAAAATTCCAATTTTATAAATTCCAATACTATACTAATCGAATATCTAAATACTAAGATAAAACCCCTTTTTACCCACATACTGTCGCCCTGTTCCATCTGGATTCACTTAGCAACAATGTGGGTCACTAGAGTATACTAACAGTGTTGTCAGATCAGACTGCGTGTCTCGCCCTTGGTAGAATACCGGCCGCGCGCCGCTTTATATGTATGTTTCGAGATTCGGGAGTGGAACGACGTTGGTTCCACGACATCGAGGGTTCCACATGTTTGACGTATACGAATTTTAAACGTTTTGTTAGTTGTATTGCAAGATTTTTTTGTTGTTGTGAAATAATTCATAATAATAAATGTTGTGATGTGATTTCAAATTTGTGTGATATTATCTACTGTTGGTTCTCGTGAAAACCAGACTTTTTGTGTTTTATTTTTTTATGTAATTTAATTATAAAACGGATTATTTTAAAATATGGTAAGAGAGTATGTACCTTAAAATTGTGTTATTTTTTGTTTCTAAAAAGTTTGAAAAAGAAGTGATAGCGCTCGTCAAAAACGTGTTGTTGTCAAAAACTAAACACGTTCGTTTCTGCAATATGACAAAATCGCCTATAATGCGCTAACCTCCTTTGAACCTGGAGACTGCCTCAATAAAATATTGATTGCGAAGCGAAGGGCCTTAAGAGCGGCCACGTAAATTTTGAGATTTCATATAAAGTGTATATTTTTCTTCAATTTATTTTCATCTCGGGATTTGCCGGTTTAAATATAATACGTCATTTCCATAACACCCTGTAGAATTGAATTTTTTTTTCTACTTTTAGTTACCTCATCAAGAACTATCTCTGCGTTCCGAGGAATCTCGCAATCGCATGCGGCTCGAAGCCCTTTTGGGAACAAGAAATTATTTAGGTATGATGCCGTTCTATTTTTAATTATAACTACATTTATTTAAATTATCTGTTGACCATATTCAACTCGGTACATGGTACAATTTTTGGTCAGGTAACAACGATTAGTGGATACATTTTAGACAAGGGAAGAGAGGGGACGCGTAAAACCAGAAGCTATTTTGTTACCGCCTGGCACCAAACCGGGTTTAGCAGTGGCGTAACATGAATATTTTATTAGTATTATCCCAATACAAAATTATTTCGTATGGAATATGGAAGTAATATTTTTATTGGTTGAATTGTTGTGTATCTTACTGAGGTTTGATAGTAAAAATGTTCTTTTGCTTCTCAATAATTTATTGAATGCTTAGTAGATATTAATTTTATTCGTCAAAATTATAATTTCATATAGGAAAGGTTGTGTAATTTAAATATCTTTCAACTTTAGGAAAAATGTAAGATAAAAAAACAAAATTGGTCGATTCAAAATTTATTACAAAGAATCAATTTTTTTCTTTCTCGGAGTGCCTTCTTTCTGTTCAGTTAGCCCAGATGAAGTACCAGGTAAAACTAGTTCTTCATCAAGCTGATTTGAACTTTCAGTAGCCTGTAACAAAATTACTATTACATACATGATTTGAGATGTTTTTAAAGTGAAAAGATTTTTTAGAAATTATTTAAAATATATTCTTCTTCGGTTGCGTGGACCCAGTTGTTGAAGTACCAGCTATATATAGTTCAGCATCATGTTGAGTTGACCTTTCAGTAGCTCGCCTTTTAAACCCTGTAAAAAAATCAATATTATCTACATGCTTCTGTAATTTAAAATGTTTCTGTTTTTAAAATGAATAATTTTTTTATTCCAGAAATTAACTTAAAGTAAATACCTTGTTTGGTGGTATATATAGGTACTGGTAGTTCTGAAAATATTGTTGGACAGCACCTACAAGTAATCGAACTCTTTCCTCATCTTTATAAAAAAAAGAACTTCTCAAAATGCTTTGAACAAACCCTGTATGCAGGAGAAGGTGTCCAATCTCTAAGTCCCATGTTCTGCACCCAAATGTTTGCTTTTTGTTGATCTTTCGGAAATCTAAAAACAATACAACACTGTGGTTGAGCTTAGTGGTTTAAAATAAGTTTTAACAGGACGCCATCTTTGTGAAACGACCTTCCTGAGGTCGTGTTTCTCAAAGACTATGACCTTCAACGAATCAAGACAAACGTTAATCGCTTTCTTAAAAAAAAATAACACTGGTATACATTCGAAATAATATAATGCTTTCACTAATAATTAACCAAAATTAAATAAGAAATAATTTTATTTTGTCAAAATATACAAATCATGCAGGTACGCCATTGAGTGACACACCCTCTTCAAGGGCAATTAGCTGGATCTTATTAGAAATCTTGAATGAAAAGTCCAACAAATCTAGTACAAATTACAAAGAAAGGTAGTTTGAACTATGGGCTTAAACATAGTTTCAAATAATATATGCTGCTAAACTTACAACGGAGATATCTAATATAAAATAAATACATGCAAAAAACACGAGTAGAATATTTACCGATTGTAAGTAATTCCAAGATCCTTTCGCTCATTCCTGCTTTTACAGCCATAGGCACAACAATACACCATATTTCTATAAATACACTGAATTCTTTTGATAGCTCTTCACACCACAAATCACTGAAATATACTAGGTGCCACCTCGAATGTCTGGCACCTAAAAAATGGCGGCGAATCAATTTTAGGCTTCACTTTCTGCGACGGTCCGTAAAGCGGAATTATCCGTCCCCTCTCTTTCCTTGTCTAAGGGATACATTTTTCCTTGTTTATTTAAAATCTCTCGTGCTATTGACGGTTTGAATGTCGTTTAGGAGGTTTTAACTGTTTTATTTTTAGATACACTTCGTCAGCAACAATTTGAAGGTTGCAAACCGGACTTGTGTCCGATTTGTAGAGGTCGCCTGGTAAACAATTGGGCCATTTTGCCGTGCGCTCACACTTTTTGCCTGGAATGTTTTCAAACTCTACTGGACACGGTAAGAATTGAATGTTAAAAATTTTCGATTTATTCTCAATTCTGGATTTTTTTCTAGACCGTATTTATCATGCATTGCTGCGTTTGTCGTGCCAAGCACAAGCTACAAGATGTCGCTTATATCGGGGGCGGCGGGACCGCCGGCAACCAATCGGACGACATGCCAGTGCTGGGAAATTATTCTCGAAAAATAGAAGACGTAGTGAAAGTTGTATTGAAGTTAAAGAAAAAGGATTCTCACGTCAAGGTAATTAATAGAAGAAAACTGAAAATGGATAAAGTACAAGAACACAACTAAAACCTTTATTTTAGTGTTTTGGAGCTTGCAAAGGGATCTTTCATTTCATTATTCAATTATTTTTAGGTCCTATTATTTTCTACCTGGTCGTTAGTATTAAAATTGTTAAGGAAAGCGCTGGAACAGAATGGCGTGCGTGCTGATCTCGCCGAAGCATCCGGTACATTCGAGAAAAGAGTAGAAAGTTTTAAGGTAAGTTTATACAATACCTCAATTAATTGTTGTCATTGTTGTAATTTCGCAAAAGTGCTAAAATGTCGCCCCAAAAAAAATAAATAAAGCAGTTATTCAGATTAATCAAGGAACATAATGCAGAGAAATGGTGTAGTGGTTCAGTGGACAGTTTTAATGCCAAAAGATGACGTCTCCGACAGTATGAATATGTCTTTGGCTTCCGTATCCCCTCATGAAACAATGCGCTTCCTTTCATTTTAGGATCCCGTTAAAAAAATAACAGTCCTCCTACTGCCAATAAGATTGGGTTCCAAAGGGCTTAATCTGGTAGAAGCGACCCACGTGATACTTTTGGAACCTGTGCTAAATCCTGCAGACGAGCTGCAGGCTATCGGAAGGGTACATCGGATTGGACAGACCAAGTAAGTATATTTATTTATTTATTTATGCATTCATTTACAAAGAATGTTATGAATTTATATAAATTGAAATGAATGTATGCACAATGGACTAAAGTCTGTGTGTGCACACTACCATAGAGTAAACATACAATATACTTATCAATAAGACCATGTTCAGTAATATTTTTCAATCACGTAAAATTCTCAAATTACATACTAATTTAAAAAAACTTAACTACCCTATTAATTAACAGGGTATTATTTCGCATCCTTTTGTTTAAGTCTTTTTTTATACATTGGAATATTTTTCTTTTGAAATGCTCTGGTAATATGTTTAAAATTTTGGGAGCCACATAAGAAACTGAACTTTGTGTGACATTAAAGTACATGTTAGGCAAAGTCAAATTACGATTGACATTTGCTCTCGTCATTATGTCGTGAACTGTGTAATTGTGAAAAAGCGTCTTGTCTTAAAGAATACTATCTTTAAAATATACTTTTGAGCAATACTGACATTACTCAAAATACCTTTGTTAGCCGATCCCCAACAAATCACTCCATAATTAAGACAAGATTCTGCTAATGATTTATAGACATTAAGCAGAACCTCTCTGCTTAGAATAGACGCAATGTATTGTGTTTGGCAGTAGATCAGACAATGCTCTGACTTTACAGTATAGGAATAATAAAATTCAACCAACACAAGAGATTTCGTTTCTGGGTGTAAAAATCTATAGAACACTGGACTGGAGAGCGCATGTCGAGAGCGTGGCTGCTAGGTACTGCTATGCATTGAGGGTCATTGCAGGGAATGTGGGAGTTGCCGCGGCGCTGTCTGCTTATCACGCTTTCATTCAGTCTAGAATACGGTATGGTATTATCTTTTGGGGTAATTCCACAGAAATAGAAAGAATTATGATACTACAAAAGAAATGTATAAGAGCGGTTTTTGGAATGAAACAGCGTGATAGCTGCAGGGAGATTTTTGTTGGTAGAGGAATATTGACGCTTTGTGATATGTATATACTGGACTCTTTTATGTTTGTGTGCAATAATATAGACTTATTTGAAGACTCCATTATTAAGCACAATTATGTAACTAGAAATAAGACTAACTTGTTGCCGGAAAGATGTAATTTCACTTACATACAAAAAAATGTCACTCACTCAATAATTAAAATATATAATAGTTTTCCGGAGAGTGTACGGATCCTACCGCATCGCCAGGCCAAGAATATAATATCCAGATATTTGGTTAGGAAAGCATTCTATTCCTTGAATGAATTTTCGACTGACTGTGATAGAGCTGGTCTTGGACTGACGTAGGTGGGATTTTCTGTATTTTTCTTTTCTATACTTTTTCTTTTTTTGTTTATTTATTTATTATTTATGTTTCTTTTCTTCTTTAGTTATTTTTTGTCTATTTGATGTGGTTTATCTTGTAGTGATTTTTTCTCTTGTTTATTATCATATAATCATTTTGTACTCTGTTTACATTGTTCTATGCCTTAAGTGGCTTTCTTGAATAAAAAAATTGTTATGACTATGACTATTACGCAGTTCATAGAACTTAGAGAACATAGAACTCAATTTAGTTTTAACGTATTCTGAATGAAAATTCCATTTTAAAAACCGATCGAAATACACACCCAAATACTTTGTATTATCAGCTGACTTGACCCTGCCAGTGCATGCACGATCCTGAGAAAAATTACTATCAATGGAATGGACCTTAATTTCATTTTTACTTGGCAGACCAATTTTATTCATTGCAAAACACATGAAACTTGTTTTATTAACATTAAGCGTTAAGAAGTTATACTCCATCCAAATTAGCAGAATCTTAACATAGGTAGCCGCCCGTTCAGCCCTCAAAAAAACATCATTCCACGATGATCCCTTAACAAGCAGAACTGTATCGTCAGCAAAACAAACAGTTTTAACGCCGGGTATTGCTTTCGCGAGACTATTAATATATAGAGAATAAAATCGGGCCAAGCACTGTGCCCTGAGGAACACTACACTCCACCCCACTTAGAGAGCTACATGTTGAATTTAATTTAAATTTTTGAGTTCTATTATTCAAATATGACTTAAACAATTAAAGAACTTTCCTCTTATCCCAATCAGTTCTAATGTGTGTAGTAGAATCCGGTGTTCCACAGGGTCAAATGCCTTGGAGAGGTCCAGAAAAATGGCAAGTGGCTTACAATTATCGTTGAAACAATTGATAATATAATCTGTAACCTCATGCAACACTATAAAATATTTGCCCAGCTTCATTAAACAACACTCTGTATGTGTTCTTCTGCCAAACAACCATACTAAATTTATTTTTATTTACAGACCAACTGTAGTCCACAAATTTCTTATTCGGAATACTGTAGAGGAATCCCTACACAACGCTACCAGTTCGAATGCTGCTATTTGGGAAAAGGGCAGGATTACAGTAGAACAGTTAAAAGAACTATTTAAAAATTCGGTCTTAGACGAGGATGGCTTAGAACCTACGGTAGAGGAAGAGATAGTCGATGGAGGGGATGAGAGTAATATAAACCCTGTTCTAGTCGAAGTACCCGGAGTTCCAGAGTCGTCGCAAGAATCAAAACACATTCCAAAGAATCCTGATAAGTTGAGCGTCAAAAATGAGACACAAAGTCGTATTAATGTTGATATAAAAACGGAGAACATTGAACAAGCTAGTGGTTCTCATATAAGTAAGGATCAAGACTTAGTGAATACAGTAGTACATGAAACTCCCCAAAAAGTGGTAATTCATAGGGATAATAGAGATTTGGAAGCTGCTAATCGTGATGTAAATACAGCTAACGAAGAAGGAATAAGACCTGGTATGTATGTCTCACAAGAAGAACCTCAAGATCTACGACAGGTTAAAAAGAGGGAAGCGAGTACAGTTTCTGTAGATAGGGTACAAAATTCTAGTAATAATCATGATCAATTTGAGGCGGAAGTAGGATCATCTGAAACTCTAGGCCAAAATGAGGTGCCAGGAGGCTCTCCAGTTTTGGGTCAGGTGCTGACAGAGAGTTATGATGTTTTAAGTAAGGGGGAAGAAATTAGTGTGAGTGAGCCAGGAGGTTCTGTCAATAATTTAAAGGTGGAAAAGGTGGAAGGATCAGAAAGAAAAATGGATAATCCGTGGTGGTTTTAGGAAGATAGAGGTTCAGGGATTGTGTGTGTTTACCTTCAGTGTCAGTGGTCAGTGTTTTAGATAGTTTAGGTGAGTGTGTTCATTATATTTCTAGATATGTATGTAAGCATATGATTAACGTATCATTTATATTCATAAGATTAAAAGTATATTATGCAAGAAGTATTGTAGGCTTTGCTATACGAATTAAGATAATTTAAGTTTTAGGTATCTTAGTTTTTTTTAAAAATAATTTTAACTTTTTGTGACGGTTTTTGTGAAGTTTGGAAGGATCTCCGATTTTTAAATCATCCAGTTGTAACGTGCTGTACTTTATAAAATAAAACCATTAAAATAACGTTAAGTTTTTTCTGTAATATCCAAATTTCAAAATGATTTAGCGTAAAAATTCTTCATGATCTTATATTTTATTTATACCTTGGTGGAATTGTTAGAAAGGCGAAGATTCACAAAAGAGTATCTAAATTCCTGAAGCAAATGTATGTACAAGGTGTCCCATTTTCGATACTTTTATAGGGTATCTCCGTAACTGTTAGTGCTATCAAAAAAGTAATGTAGATGTACTCTTCTTGGGCCAAACTTAAAATGATAAAATTAAAATTTGAAAATTTTCGCTCGTTTAAGAGATACAGGGGAAAATCAAAAAATTGACAATTTCTAAATTACCCAATAGTTTCTTAGTTAAAAGAGATATGGAAAAATGTTTTATACAGAAGTTTCTTTATATTGATTGTTGAATAATCTGCCGTTTTCAGAATAAGTATACGGGGTCAGGTAAAAAAGTTATCGGACCTATCCTCATTTTTTTAAATGAAACATCCTGTATATTTTAATCTAAAAATATACTATTTTAAATTCTCCTTTCAAATATATAACACACCATGGATGAAATTGGTTTCCTAGGCGATTTATTAAACTTTATTACTTTAAACCAAAGTAGGCCATGAAACAAAAACAAATATCCTAGAGACAACTATGTTGACATTCTAGTTGTTATTGACATTTAACGTCAATTTCATTTTTTACATATTCATTTGTGAAAAATACTTATCAACATAATGAAAAATTTGATGATATCTATCATCCTTGATGTGTTATAAATTTGAAAAGAGAGTTTAAATGCTATCTTTTAAGATTAAAATATACAGGGTGTTCCATTTTAAAAGAATGAGGTTAGGTCCGATAACTTTCTTACCTGACCCCGTATACTTATTCTGAACACGGTAGATTATTCAACAATCATTATAAATAAACTTATGTATTAAACACTTTTCTGTATCTCTTTTAACTAAGAAAATATAGGGTAATTTAGGAATTGTCAATTTGTTGATTTTCCCCCGTATCTCTTAAGCGAGCGAAGATTTTCAAATTTTGATTTTACAATTTTAAGTTTGACTCGAGAAGAGCACATGACACCTACATTACTTTTTCGATAGCACTAACAATAACGGAGATACCCTATAAAAGTGTCGAAAAAGGGACACCCTGTACATGTAAATATTCATGTTAGCTGCAAAACTGATGTCATGATTGGGTCGTCTCTCCTTACATCGCAATTCAACTGTTTCCCCAATATATTCTTATAATTAGTCCCATCCAGACCTTTATTAAGCGACACCTTTACTTTAATATCTTCCGGACTGAGAATGTGGCCCTTTTTTAAATCTGCTGCATAAACCATGCATTTCCCCAGTTTCTCATAACATGGTTTCTCCGACTCTTGGACTGTTTTATTCGGTTTCCCGAAAGCTAGTTCTAGCGAGCGTATTTGATCCACTAGGTCCTTTAATTCGTCTGGTTCTAAAGAACATTTGTGGTCGGTACCTTTCTGGGTTTTGTCTAGCGTTATGTGGCGTTCAATAATCTGAAATAAGTACAGATTATATTTGTGTGATAGTTTTAGGAAAGAAGTTCCCCTTTACCTTGGCTCCCATCGCCACTGCGCTCACAGTGATATGCGTTCCGAGTTCGTGTCCCGAGTAACCCACCAATATGTCGGGGAATTCTTGTCGATAATTGTTTAATACTGTCAAGTTAATGTCTGTGTACGGCGTGGGATATGCCGAGATGCAATGCAATAGTGCGAAATTTTTGTGATATTTCGATACTAAATTGTAGATACCTTTTACAGTCTGAAAGTCTGCCATACCTAAAATGGGATTTCCGTTAGCCTCAAATCGTCAAACGCGTAATAAAATTATACCTGTAGAAATAACCAAGGGAAGTCCACTTTCGGCAGCCTTTTCAATGAGTAAAAAGTTAGTCGAGTCACCGGAGCCTATTTTAATAAACGGCACGGATAGTTTAGACAAAAAGTCAAGGGAAACGGGATCCATTGCCGAGGCTGTGAAAAGAATATCCTCATTCTGAAAATAATAACAACAAATTTTAGGTAATTGGTTGTAAATTGTATCAAAATACATTTTTCTTGTTAATTTTGGGATGCTGAATACAAAAATGATAATGACATTAAAAACTTAGTTGCCGTTTTCAAAAAAAAAGTTTTTTTATTTTATGTTTGACAAAATAATAAAAACTAGATAATTTCGTCATTAAATGCGCTGTCGTTTGGCTATTCTTTTGTGAATTGTTTCTGAAGCATCTCTAGCTAACAAGAGTCCAATAGTAGTCGGCAACCATGGAAGCATTCCAGTTTCCTTGGTACCTGTTCTACATTGTTGATATATCCTGATGGAAGCGTTCGCCGTGCTCATCACTTACAGCTCCGCAGTTGTTAGGAAAATAGTCCAGGTGAGAGTGTAGGAAATGGATCTTTAGAGACATATTGCAACCCATTTTTTGATAGGAGGACTGCATATTTTCAACAAGAGTAACGTAACTGTCAGCTTTTTTATTTTCCGAGGAATTAGTGACGACGAGGCGAAAGTCATATTCCAAGCGTGCTGTCAAAGTGTTCGTCTTTCAGAGTATTTCGAATCTGTGGCCCAATAAAAAAGGAGAGGCTAAAGATAGCCCAGTGGGCTGCAGCGTTGCCACATTTCCTAATGTCAAAACGTCTGTGTTCCTAGTTGATGGCGGGAATTTTAAGTGCGTTAAATTTAACGCAAGTAGTATTATATCAATTATTTTAATAATCAAGTTAATTTGATATTTGGAAATCTATTGTAGATTTTAATAAGTCAAATGTTTCAATGAAATCGAAAAAAATATTTTCCAATAAACATTTTTAGCATATTTAACCCGTTTAGGGGTTTGCATTTTTGGAAAATACCAATAAACGCTTTCCACTAATTTTTTTTGTAGAAGAATATGTAGGTAAACTTTATTAAGTAATCCTTTTTTGGGTTATAAAATGAAACAACTAACCAATTTTTGTATATCTTCTATTAAAATTATCGTTTTATTTTTACATAATTCCTCGTTATCTAAATCCATAACCATTACCTTACCATACTACATTATATACAGTTTATAAACAGTTGAAATCATCAAAATACTACCCCAATGGAATTCAAATACAGGAAATATAACTTGTTCTTTAATTATACGTACAAGAAATAATATAACATTACCCAGAGTAACTAAAATATATATACTTCCTTCTTTATTAATTTAAAAATCTCTACTTTGCATCTTAGACGGTGCAAATTATTGAATGAAGTTGGAAAAAACATTTAATAAAAACCGGAAAAACCTAATAAAAACATTGTCTATTAATTTGAAAAATCTCTACTTTGAATTTTAGACGGTGTAAATAAATTATTGAATGAAGTTGAACAGATTATTATTTTTAAATAGGTAATTTTCATATTTTCAATTTTCATATTTAATATTCATATTTATTACATTTTATCATATGCCCTTTTTAGAGCTCTGAGCGTGAGAATTCTTTACAAAAACTTTCGGACTTGACCGATGCCATTTTGATACAGTAAAAGTGAAGAATTATATCGTATATCGAATGTATTGATAAAGTAAAAGTGAAGAAAGTAATATAACCTCCAATACTGTACCGCTAAAAATATTTTGACGTTCAAGAGGGCAATATGACAACGCTGTAACCCATTGGGCTATCTTTAGCTTCTCCTAATAAAAATACATTCTCTCTCTCTCCTATTCTGCAACCGAAATAAAGCTGATGTGCCTTTTTTATCAATGGAGTCATAGATTGCTTCTGAGACGCAAAAGTCACCTCGCCACAAACATAACAGAAGTGATCTGGATTGTTTACACACTTTCGAGGCATCTCGAATCTCAATCTTAACTATTCGACTTGAATCACTAACTCATAGAATAATATTTATTTTTGCACTAACTTCGACTAACTCACCTCTCCGCTTTGTACCTTTTTATATCCCCAAATATGGATTCTAGATTTTTTAGAGAATATTTCATTGTTATTACAGTCTATTTACAATTTTAAGAAAGCAACATAATGAGTTTTATTTATGATTACCTAAATGGAGATAGAGGACAGAATACCGCTTGAGCAGGTATAGTTGTTGCAGAATTATACCGTTGACTCTTACTGCCATAAATAAACTACCTGATTAAACCCTATTGTATACGCCTCAACCTCTTCAAAGCTCAATAAATGGGATCGGGGCCGGCTTGAAAATGTATACCACACCACATGATTTATTTTTATAATTTAAAATAAATAGATAGGTATTTTTAGTTTTAGGTATAACTATTAGGATAACAAGTACAATAAAAATTAATTAAATTCTAAGAAACTATTGATAATTTATTCAAAATTTAACTCTGTATCACTATCGCTATCTTCATCTAATCCTAAACTTATAATTAAGGGTTGAACATTTGTAAGAATTTTCCAATGACGCTATTTTCAGGTATATTTTTAAGGAGTTTATGTTTAAACCAATCTTCAAAAAGTTGTGCGTCGGTATCTTGATAGTAATCTAAAGAAGAATCTGCTATGTTTTTAGCTGAAAGCATCAGACAATTTGGAACAAACCATGTTTCGTCAATGTAAATAATTGGACGATTTTCTTCTCTAAATTGTTTAACAGCTGTTAAATATTTAAGTCTCCATTCCCGTAAACGTTGAGATTCCATTAATGTTTGTCTTTTATCAAATGTACCAGAATCACTCTGATTTTTTCTAGGATTAACAGGTTTAAGTACTATGTCACGAAGATAAAGGAGTTTTTGTCAAAGTAGACGTCTCTGCTAAAGCATCCATCGAATTAAAATTTCTACTCAACAACGATTTATACATATTTTTATTAGTTTGGCATCGATAGATAAATGCTTTCTTTTAAAAATGACACTTGAAGATGCCCCCCTATCAGCACAATTCCAAGGACGCCACATTCTACCACTAATAAGCTTAACTAAAAATTACTCGCCGGAAAACCACTAAAGATTAAAATTATTAAAAATCACTTTGTATTTATATATGCATCAGGCATAGGTATAAATTGAATTTGTATACCTGGTTGGGCTCTGCTCGAAAAGGTTTTAAAATTTGAGATTTCCTTATTTATTTTATGGTCGAAGGGATAATGAGGTTTTATTGCAGTCAAAAGATCAACGGTATAATTCTGCAAATACTTATACTACTGTTTTTTGGCCTTTATTATAGTACCGTCCTCAGCTAAACACTAAAAATGGTGATAAACAAGGGTTCTTTTATCCGTTTAGTCCTTTATTTATTTAAAATATGGTAGTAAAACACTATTGATTTGCAGCTTAATTAAATAATTCTTGGTAGTACCATTCAATCTGAAATAGTATTTTAAAGTGCTACTGTGTAGACTAAATATGCCCTTATTGTATAAGGTATCATCGGGTGGTCTGGGAAATAATACTTTTTCCATACATTGGTATTAAATATTTCAATATTATCGCTTTTTTAGGGCGGTCTCGGATTAATCGCTATTGTGTCAATATCCCTATTTAGGTAAATTTAATTAAAACTCATTACATCGCTCTCTTATATTTGTGAACAGATTTTTATTATACACCGACTGTTCAGTACAAGGCAGATATGAAAGTGGATTTACATGGGTTTAAATGGCTATCGCTCTTATTTAAAGCAATAGCGGGTTAGGACTTCGCATATGGGGGATCATCCCTGGGGACCCACCATGCGGTGTTGTCGTAGTAAATTTCCTTAACTTGGTGAAAATGTAGATTTGGCAATGTAAGATCCATATATTGTTAATACAATACAAATATACCACGTGAGTTCTTAAACGTGAACTAATATTTAAAAAAAAGTTTATTTTCGGTTTTAGCACACCGAAAATAGTAAGATTTAGTTGATTTTATTTTATATACATTTTCGTTGTTGTCCAGGGTAATTATTTAATGGGACCAAACAACGCCGACAGAAGAACAAGGACAGAGGGATTTTTCTACTTACTTTAGCATATCTCTGCAATTCAATAAAGTCCTCGTCATCAAACTCCAAAGAATACTTATGGTCTCCATAGGTGGTGTTCGACAGGACACCTTTATAAGGAACTACCAACGATGATTGTGTAAATTTTTCTGGTATACATGACTTTTGAAATTTCACACAATCGGCACCGGATTCCTTAAAAAATATATAAATAGTATGATGTCGGTACTTAGTCCCAAAGGCGTCTTATGGCTAGCATACCCTTGTATGCTTGAAGGCAGAAGCAACTGGCCGATTATCGATTCAATAATTTTCCTCTGTCTTAATTATTGACTTACCTTTGCTACTTTTATCAGTTCTTTAGCAATCTCCACATCACCCTGATGATTCTGTCCAACCTCGGCAATAATAAAAGTCTTACTACCCTCTTTTATGCGTCTAAAAAAGTCCATCCTTAAGAAACTAATTCGTTGCCTGTATAAAGCACACTGAATGAATACCGACTTGTCAATTAATTCCAAAGTAGAACTAAATTACATCAATTGACTATGAATAACCGGTCTTTTACACTGTCTCCGGTCGTTAAGATTCCAAGAGAAAATAATTAATTCTAGAGCATAATAAATCGATATTTTAGAGTATACCTACTTAGATAAATAAAATGACGCAACTTGTTTGAAAGTTTAATTAATTTAGGACCTTTTCTCACGACGATTTTTATGGATTTAAATTTGTAAATGACTCATTCTCATTGCGTTGCGAGATCAGGTAGTAATACTAGTATTCATAATCTACATGTTGCTTGATGCATCAAAACTTATTTTGTAATGAACTCTCTAAAGCAGGGGTTCCCAACCAGTTAGCGGCACACTAAGAGGTTTAGTAATTTGTAATAAAAGTACCCAAACAAAGGTTGTTGGATTATTTAAGAAATAACTTTAGCTCTTTGAGTTTGGAGCAAAAAATTGAAGTGAAGAATGCGGGAATACCTAAACCTGAAATTAATTTAACGCAGACCCAAAGGGTAAATCTAGGGACTTTATGAGAAAGTTTAAAAATGAAATATATGAAAAAAAATTATAGAGGGTATTCCAAACTTAATGAGGCTGTTATTGATCAATTTTCTACAATTAAGAACCGAAGAATAGACTTTACGTTTAAGCACTATTGTGTAGGGTAGATAAATGTTGTGTATTTCGATAAATGATACTCGATATGATTTTAAACCATTTTATTTAAGGATTTAAACAAAAAACACTGAAACTATGAAGAATGCCAACTTGTCAGTCTCGTGGCTCGATTTGTTCTCGTCATAAAAAAGTTAACTATTGTTCTCGCCTTGGTTGCGCCTAATGACGTAGCCGTAGTGGTATTAGACATCATTCGGTTTTCTTGATAACTCGTAGATGGCGGTAGTAGTATTGGACATCATTCGGTTTTCTTGATAGCTCGTAGATGGCTTTAGTAGTATTAGTGGTGGACTGTATAAATATTGTTACGAGGGTTGCATGCGACCAGATTGAACATAAAAAAAGATCGCCAATGGCAAAAAGTGACGATAGTAACCAAAAAAAGTGGTTACTTTCACACGTGATTCGTGCTAGTCAACTTAACTACAGATTTTCCATCCATCCTGGTTTAAAAACAATTAGGGGCCTCCACAAGTTAATTCAAGGTCGAAATTAACTTGACGTTGATAACAGAAATTCAGCATAGTTATAAGTAATGGACCCAACTGAGAAGTAAAAGTACAAGATATTATTTCGGAATGTAGGGAGAAGTTTTTGAGGGTCGAGTCCAGGGTAACCAAAAAAACTATATTTACCTAAGTAGTTTTAATTTATTTTTTTATTTAAAACCATAAAAATAATTTTTTACATTGTCACTACCGTTTTCTCTCATATTTCCATACATATACAGGAGCGCTCTCCTTAGATGCTGATTTCACTTTCTTAGGTCGTAAAACATTGGTTCTGTTGGCTACAGCTTTTTTCATTTCAATTTTCTGCTGAATTATGGACAGTTCTTTTTCTCTCTTGATCCTCTTGGCCAATTCGTTATAAAGTGCTTGGCGTTTTTTAGAGGATTTCTAAAAAGAAAAATGGATTACTAATTTGGTCACGAATAGGCTTGTAAAGGTTCACCTGCAAATCTCCTATATCCATATCTGGCAACTCTCTTTCTGATAACTTCTCCAATCTAGTATTTTCTAAATCAGCCTCCCTACTGCTTTTATTAAAATGCATATGACTATTCTTAACATTATGGTCAACACTGGTCAAATGCAGCTGCGCCTGTAGTTTTTCTATTTTTCTCTGTTCTTGAGTACGCTTAGTGATAATGTATTTAAGGTCTTGAGTTTGCATCAACTGAATTTGTTCTGTGGTGTCCTCCTCTTCTGTTTCTTTCTCAAAGTGTAAACCTGAATCAAATTAAATATTACTAAACAACTTAGCATTCACAGCTTACCATATATTGAACCGTTTTAATTTCTAACTAGACCCACCATCTTCAGTTTTGGAATTTATCATATGATGATAAAACTCATCGGGGTTCTTATTTAAAGCTCTTTTTCTTAATAATTTAAGGGTCTGTTTCTTCTCGTTGTAATCCTTGGACCTCTTCTGATAGTCCTTGTGCTTTTCCAATAATCCCAAGTGCTGCCTCTCTTCAGGCTGATGCCTTTCTTTATGGGTCTTCTGATGAGCCTTCGCTGCCTTTTTCCAGACCGACATTGTTAGGTTTTTTGGTAAATAGTCGTATTTTTCAAGAAAATATCGAGTAACAAACACGGAAAATCTGATTTTTTGGAGAGTTTTTCTAACCTCAAACTTCACTTCGCACAGAAGAGATTTTTGCACTTGGGTTTTCGAATATTATGATTTTTAAAAATTTAGATTTTAGTTTTCTTTGACGTTAAATTTTTTTGAGGTTAAGTACAGGCGCATTTTCATTTATAAATAATTAAAAATATTAATAATCATGGATAAACTAGACGAAAACTATTTAGATTTAGTAAGAGATAGTATTTATAGAAAACACTACAATGTGGCAACAAAATGCAATATCATTTCATCGAAAAAATCTAAGAAATTAAAGATTAAAGTCGGCGACAATGAGGGAACCCCTAAAAACATTGTAAAGGAAGGATTTAAAACCAGAAAGCAGACGTTCAAAGCCAAAACTAAGCTACAAAATAAATCGAAAAAGAAAATTCAACCAAAGCAGGTAACATTCATTGATAACACTAGTAATGATAAGCCAAAAAGTAGCAGCCCTTTGGCGACTTGTAACGAAATTAAGGACAGAGTGGCCACGCCATTTAAAAATTCAAAACCACTGGTAAAATTAAACGCAAAGAAAAAGTTAAAGCCTAATTTAAATGAATCGAGTGACTATGAGATAATTTCAGAAACTGCTGCAAAAGTAAGTCCATCTTTAAATGAAAAAAGTCGGGCGACATTTTATCCTGTTAGCAGTCAAAATCATAGCGGTGATCTGAATGGATTGGATAAAAATGATAACAATGCTAAACGCAAGAAGAGGTCATTATCAGCATGTGATAGTCCTGAAGCAAGTAGGAAGCGTAAAAAAGGTAAATCTTCTATGAAGAAAGGCAAGAAACTCATATTTGATGACAGCTTGACCGAATTGGAATTAGATACAAGTACAGTACATAATGGTAGCTCTGATATTGTACAGACCCAGACCCGTAGCATAGTCTCGAAAAAAAAGGAAGCTAAAAATAAGGTCTTGGAGAAAAGTTCAGCTATTAATTTTCCAGTAGAGATTTCATGGCCAGATGAAACTGAATCAAACCTCAACAATACATGGAAAAATAAGGGCAATAAAGATAATGAAAAGGAGGAGAAACCAAGGAAGAAAAAACTGAAAAGTAAGGGTGGGAGAACTGATGTTAATATAAAATGTCCACCAACTATCAACACCCTTAGAGAGTCGCCTAATTTATGTCAGCCCGCCATATTAGAACCTGAATCAATAAGACCTCTTGTTAGGTTCACAGCAGTCGATAAAAAGTCTGATTTCAAAAATGAAAAGCCGAGTCACAAAGTAAAAAAATTAAAATTTAAAAAAGACTTTTTAAAAAGCAAAAAAACTGCTAAAAAAGTTTTAAACTCCTCAGATAGTTCCGATTCAGATATCGAGTTTAATCCAACAAAAGTGAGCTCGATCAATAGTGCAGAGGATCTTGTAGAACTTTCAGATAGTGATAGTGAAACAGTCGGAGTAAAAGGGCTCAAGTTTCAAAAATTTTGTAATTTATTCCCTCCCACACATAATGAGCAGTTTGTAGGGGGAACAGGTGCTTTGAACATTCCCAAGAAATATTTTAATATTACTGAAAAAGATTGGGATACAGATTGGCAATGTGAAGAGTTTCCTAGTTCAAAACGTAAGAAAGGAGGCAATAAGTCACCTAGCCAAGGAAAAACTAACATTTCCACTGTACATGAGTTCGAAACCAGTGAAAAAGGTTCTAGTTCACAAAAATTGAATCATTCAAATAAGAAAAAGGAACTAAAGAAAGCAATTAATGTTTTGGATGTACCTATGTCAAAAAATATAAAAAATAAATTAACAGACTCAATTGGTACTAGAGAAGATCAGGAGATAACCGAAGAAGAAACATCAGATTTTCAAGAGTCAGAAAATTTGATTCGCTCACATGAGAAGTTGAACCATAGTCCCGAACAAGATCGTCAGCGTTTAAACAAGCCTATAGTTTTAACTTTAAAAAATGGAAACAAAATTGTAGCTCTAAATCTGGGTGAATTGATGCATTTCCACGGCTTGTGCCAAATTACAGTCCTCAATGGAGAACTTGAAATTTTGGGAGCTAGCATAAACACAATGTCTGGCGTAAAGAAACTGTATTCGCCTAGAGGTACAGCACTTTTATATATTAAAAACAAAAAAATATTACTTATAGACAATTCAGTTAAACTAAAGAATCTAGTTCAAGAAGAGGTATTGCATTCAAGAGATGCCGAGCGCACATTTGGGCAGCACTATGCTATATTCTTGTTTACCGGCTTGAAAGAACCACACATAGACTTCATGGAAAGATATATTTCTCAAAAAATATTCCCGGAGAGCAATCCTCAAGAACTTAGATTAGATTTTAAGCTTCGCGGGAGTTGGAATAGACTTCAGACCTCTGAAAGATGGGAGGAGGTGCTGGAGAACGTTCCCAAAGAATCAAAGACGGTAATTTCTGGTGGAAAGGGGGTCGGGAAGAGCACTTTCCTTCGATTTGCTGTTAACTTTTTATTGAAGAGATTCGCCAAGATCAGAATTATAGACTTAGACCCTGGGCAGTCGGAGTTCTACTCTCCTGGATGTATTTCTGTAGTTGTAGCAGATAAAGATGTTTTTGGACCTAATTATACACACTTATTGGAACCAGTCAGGTAAATATATACAAGGTGTTTTTTTTTTTGTTTTTTATGATCAAAATCTTTAATTTTGAATTTTTTTTTTTTAATTTTTAAAACACTTTATTTTTTAACTCTATAAATATTATAGAATAATATTTCAATTATGCTCTGAGATGAAAACTAATTAACTATTCTACACACATACAGAACCATCAATCACCTTCGCAGCAAGGAAAATCGAACAATATATAATTTGTCATAATGCATCCAGTCTTCAATCCTAAAACTGCACCGAACTTTGTTGTATAAGCATTTGTTTTATTTTTTTGCAAAGACTTTAGCGTTAGTAGTATTCTTTATGTTTACTGGAAGCGAGTTATATGAGTTCAGCATCTATATTGTAATTTTGTTTTGATGGATGTTTGTTCTTGATCTCGGCACATATAAGTTGTCACGGGCGCTCGTGTTGTGTTGATGCAAATCACTGTTTCTTATCGGACTTATGTTAGTTTTTATTTGCTTTTTAAGGATTTTATGAACAAGTTTACATTCTTCTAGCTTTATTATGTCACTAACATTAATCAGTTTATAGTTTTTATATATTTGTTTGGTTGGATATAGTCTCGGTAGTCTATGTAAACATTTAAGAACTCTATTTTGATATCGTTGGAGTTTTTGTATTATTGCATTGTTTGAAAATGTCCAAACAACACACATATATTGTAGATGCGACTTGAACAAAGCCTCATAAATTGTCATTTTCATTATGTTTGGTATATAATTCACACATTTTCTTATAACACCACAGGCAGAAGCCAATTTCTTGGTGACATGGTCCATATGTTTTTTGAAATTTAACTCTGCATCTATATTTAGTCCTAGATATTTATAGCAGTTCACCATTTTTATTTGTTCCTTGTTTATTTCTATATTGAATTGTGCACTTTTTTTATTTTTATGTTTAAAAATCATAAACACTTCATGTTGTTCTTCAAATTATTTTTTAATAACCACTTATAGTATACTGTTACGGTTTTATTTACTTCTTCTTCAAGAACCCTTGGATCTGCGTCTTCAATCTTCAAACAATAGGACTGTATCATCGGCAAAAGTTATATGTATATATCCTAAGTTTGCTTTAGATAAACTATGCACATATAAGAGATATAAAATGGGACCCTTGAGGTACCCCTATTGTTGCTTTCTTCACTTCACTTTCTTTTTGGTTTACTGACACATACTGCTTTCTATTTGTAAGATATGAATTGATTAAATTATATGCTGTACCTCGAACTCGCATTTCTTCTACTTTCTTCATTAATATATTGATGTTCACTATATCAAACGCCTTTTGAAGATCGACAAATAAAGCTGCTACATACTTGTTATTGTCTTGTTTTAATTTCAACTTACCCAAAAGAATTTTCTGTGTTTTTGTTTCAGCTCTATATTGTCACACATAAACATGGGTTATGACATTAAAAAGTACCTTAAATCAGTCGGGTACCTCCTAGAATCGGTAAGATCTATGGAAATATTTCCTACAATAATCAATTTCCCTGGGTTTACACAAGACATTGGGTTGGATATTTCGGCAGAAACCTTGCAAGTGCTGGAGCCAAGTTTAGTAATACAAATAGAGAGCAATACTCAGAGTAAGAATTATAGAATGGATTTAACATCTAAGAATGTTAGCCAGGTCCTTAAGAAGAACGTTTTAAACCAATACGACTCGAATGATACCGTTCATCTGTCCTACGACTATGAAAAGTTAGATAGTTTGGCGGAAAATACCGAAGCATGGTCGCTTGGTGCTCGACAAGGAAGGGAGATGAATATCTTGTCTTATTTTGGAAAATTAATGACGGACAGTTTTTGCGATTTGACAAGTGCAGCTGTCAATATGTATAGGTATGTGTGTCATGGTTATGTTAGCCAACAGACAATTATTTGTTTAATTTTCAGCATAAAAGTATCGGCATTATCCATCACAAATTCCGACGGGAAACCGTTGTCGCCTCTAGCAATTAACGCAAACTTGGTGGCCCTCTGCTCGAAGTTGGATGATAATGAGGACATTTTTTCTTGTCACGGCTACGGTAAGCGGTTTTATTCACGTTCTTATGCGATTGAATTAAATAATTTTTTAATAGGTTTCGTAAGGGGTATGGATCTTCAAACGGACACCTTAGTGCTTATAACGCCGGAGTCCGTCGACAGACTAGAAAACGTCAGCCATCTCGTATTGAGCTCGGTCACCACGCCGCCATCTTTAATAATGACAGCCAATGGCATCGTAGGGCATATTCCGTACGTCAGCGTAGGGGGCCCGGTTGATTTTGGGCAGTTTACTAGACGTTCCTATTTACCTCCCAGGAACTAAAGGGCATATTATATTATATAAGTCATATATTGTATATAATATAACAAATATTGTAATAATATACCCATGTTAAACATTTTTTCCTTTTGTTCTTATTGAAAAATCCATTTATTTTAGAGAAATTTTGTATTCGGTAAAAATGTTTTTGTTGTGCAACACTGAAATATGATAATAAGCGCTTATAAATAGTTTGCTACGTTTATTATGAATATGTAGGTTGGTACGATTGTTATCTGTTTTATTACAACGTTCATATGTATTTTTGGTAGTTTTATTTCAAAATATATGCTGAACAATTTTTAAAGACCGTATTACAGTCTGCAATACGTTTGCTGCAAGTTAAATTTTTGGGCATGAGAGTTGCAAGCAATACTTCATGCAAATCGCTTTACAGTCTATTGCAGTTGCAACAAAAAAAAAGTACCGGGATCAGTACAAGGAGACAATTAAAGCGAAAAAGAACAAGCAATTGCACAATTTATGCAATCATTGCTGCTGCTTTATTAGTGATGCGTATACTAAAATTTGTAATTTAGTAACTTTTATTTTGGTTGGTAATGTAAAAATCACCGTGTTTTCCACCAGGCTTGCAGCAGAAACCAAAATTGCAATTGCAGAAAAACTTGCCAACTGTAATGCGACCTTAATGTTGCGTTGCCTGCATTTCTTGTAAACTTTTATCAATCGGTGGGGTTTGTTCCTTCTTGCTTTCATACACAAACGAAACGTAAATTTAATTAACCTTAAATATATTCACAGATAACTTATGTCCTATAGTTACAACATAAATATTACATATTTGGTGTGTTATAATAGAAATAATAGACGATAAAGTATATCCTGTACATTAGGTACACAGATTTGCGTTGTTCTTATTTAGGAAGATTGTTGCTCTGAACGTATCGTGTCGAACGCCGCGACATTTGTCGCAAGGAGACCAAGAGCATTTTTAATACACGTGTTAAATATAACGATAAAAAACTGGTCTCTACGACAAATGTCGCGGCGCTCGACACGGTACCTTTACAATAATATAAGTAACATGTAAGTGAACTTAGGCACAAATAAACAAAAATCAAACGAAAGTTAGTCATAAAATAAACTTAAATTCTTGCAGTCCAAATACTGTTTATAAAATAAAGTTCTGTTGTATTCTACGAAACTGCTATTGTTACTGTACAGGGTTATCAATTTAGTTTGTCCCACTTTTAAGAGCCTGTAACTTTTTTGTATTTTGAGTTAGCCCGTTCATTTAAAAAACAAGATGTAGCATTTTTAGCTACGTTTTTATGAGTGTTGTCAAAAATGACAGTAGGTGTCATATGTCACACCTAAAAGCAATTATTATTTTTTTTAATCAGAAGCACATTAGATGGCGCCTTTTCTTCCGATATCAAAAATATAACACACATACAGGGTGGCCAATTAGTGCGACAAAGCTCAATATCTCTTTTACCGCCAGGGATAGCGGAAACCTTTTTTCACGAAAGTTATTAAGCGTTAAGAGGTGCAGATTTTAAAATTATTTTCGACTATACAGGGTGCTCCAAAAGGGCGGTGTGATAAAAGTTTCATATTTTTACATATTTGAATTCACCGTAAAATTCTGTACATAGCACCGTAATTATTTGTACACATTTTTGCAACGTTGCCAAATATATTGGAAAATTCCTAAAATTTGTGCAAGAACATGGTTCAATGAAATGTGTAATATTTCTTAACTTATAATAATTTGAAATAAAATATTTTTGTGTCGGAAAGAGGATTGTTGACAGAAGTCCCCTATGATAACACATATCAATATTTTTATACAGGGCATTTTCTATTGATATGCCAACATTACGAACTTGAAACCTGAGTTTCGTAAGTTTTTTAAATGAAACACCCTATATATGATTACTTTATCTTGTAGATATTTTAATCCTCTCTAATTTTTATTAAGGTCTTTCTATGCCTATCTCTACCAATCGTGGTGGTATTTCAATTTTTATTTAAACTCGAGCAAAAAAAAGTGGATGTATTTTACCATTGTCCTTTTTCTAGTCACCTATGACAAAATAAAAATAAAATGTAATTTAAAAAAAAATATTTATTCATACGGAAGGATACGACACAAAAATATT
This sequence comes from Barypeithes pellucidus, assembly GCA_963991005.1. NCBI lineage: Eukaryota > Metazoa > Arthropoda > Insecta > Coleoptera > Curculionidae > Barypeithes > Barypeithes pellucidus. The sequence goes on along the minus strand of OZ022565.1, from coordinate 10,767,947 downwards.
TTAACGATTCAAGCTTGTGGACAATTTCTAAAGTAAATTATTACCTAATTATTTGTTCACAAACCCCCACTAACTTGAACACATATTCAATACGTTTTTCAAAACAATGTTTCTAGACATTTGCCGAGTAATACTTTGAAAACAGTTGAAAATGTCTAGAGACATAACTCATTCTTTAAAAAACGTATTGAATTATGTATTCAAGATATTGGGGGTTACTATATGAACAAATAATTAGGTAATAATTTACTTTAGAAATTGTCCACAAGCTTGAATCGCTAAAATATTTTTGTGTCGTATCCTCCCGTATGAATAAATAATTTTCTTTTAAATTACAACATTTTGTTTTTATTTTGTCATAGGTGACTAGAAAAAGGACAATGGTAAAATACATCCACTTTTTTTTGCTCGAGTTTAAATAAAAATTGAAATACCATCAAGATTGGTAGAGATAGGCATAGAAAGACCTTAATAAAAATTAGAGAGGATTAAAATATCTACAAGATAAAGTAATCATATACAGGGTGTTTCATTTAAAAAACTTACGAAATTCAGGTGTCAAGGTCGTAATGTTGGCATATCCATAGAAAATACCCTGTATAATAATATTGATATGTGTTATCATAGGGGACTTCTATCAACATTCCTCTTTCCGACATAAAAATATTTTATTTCAAATTAATATAAGTTAAGAAATATTACACATTTCATTGAACCATGTTTTTGCACAACTTTTAGGAATTTTCCAATCTATTTGGCAACGTTGCAAAAATGTGTACAAATAATTACGGTGCTATGTACAGAATTTTACGGTGAATTCAAATATGTAAAAATATACAAAGGTAGTGTCCCATTTAAAAAATATGAAATTTTAATCACACCGCCCTTTTGGAGTACCCTGTATGGTCGAAAATAATTTTAAAAGCTGCACCTCTTAACGCTTAATAACTTTCGTGAAAAAAGTTTTCCGCTATCCCTAGCGGTAAAAGAGATATTGAGCTTTGTCGCACTAATTGGCCACCCTGTATGCATTCTTTACTTCATTCCATCAAACATTGACAAAATATGTAAAAATATATTATTGTTAAAAACCATCAAGATAGATAGCTATGCAATTGTTTTGGTTGATATGGATTTATTTTTATTTATATTTCAGTCTGGCATTCTCAAAATTTTGTAGAAAAGTTATTTTGTATGTAAAAACCAGCCAATATGAGATCTTATTATTCAGTGGGAGAAAGGTGTTTTATGTTTGATATATGTTTGAAATATGTTCAATGGATTGGAAAATCCGGTACTATAAAAAGGCCGCCGAACAGCCCAGACCTAACACCTTGTGATTTCTTCTTTTGGGGTTATATTAAAAATATTGTTTATAACACACCGTGTTATTCGTAGAATAAACTGTATATGAGAATTGAAAAAACCATCCTTCAGATTCAAACTAATAGAGAAGTTATATTAAAAATTAATAGTCACATTGTAAAAGTATTTCCTAAATGTAACGAAAATGCAGGTGGTCAAGTAGAGCAATATAGATTATGAAATAATTATTATATAATTCTAGTTATTAAATTAATGTTATAAACTTTTGTTATTTTCGAGTTATGCCAATATTAATAAAATTGCTTTTCTACTACTCACTTGAAGAAAATAATGCATATGTGTGTTATATTTTTGAGATCGGAAGAAAAGGCGCCATCTAATGCGCTTCTAATATACAGGGTGTCCGGTAACATGTGGGAAATCTCCCGGATATGAAGAAAACACGTGAAAAGAATACTATAGGTTCATATAAACTTCTTTCGTATCGGCCTCCTCTTCGGAGATATGGGCTTCCAAAGAGCACCAATGGAATCAAGTTTTTTACACATAATTATTGAACCACCTGGTATATTTCAATTATTTTTTAATATGATGTATACCAGGTAAGACCCGTCAAATTACTACCCAAGAAACTGTTGTGAATTACTCACAGCTGCAGGGACGGACTACCTGTAACACTCAGGGGCCCATTTTTTTACGCCCTGTATGATGAGAACTTTGGACAATGTTTTTTACATACCTTTAACTATTGACTAAAAATTAAGTACTCTTCATTCATGTCGCTAATCCTAACCGTTTTCGAGAAAACGTAATTTTAATTACATCATGTATTTGGCGTATCTCGGTAAGAGATCCATCTTTGTTCCTATGAAATGATGAACGTCAAAATTCCGCTTTTTCATATTTAACCCGTGATAAGATAGGGGGATCAGTGCAAATAAAATGACGTTTCCTCGAAAACGGTTAGGATTAGCGACAGGAATGAAGAGTACTTAATATTTAGTCAATAGTTAAAGGTATTTAAAAAACGTTGTCCAAAGTTCTTATCATACAGGGCGTTAAAAAAAATGGGCCCATGAGTGTTACAGCTAGTCCGTCCCTGCAGCTGTGAGTAATTCACAACAGTTTCTTGGGTAGTAATTTGACGGGTCTTACCTGGTATACATCATATTAAAAAATAATTGAAATATACCAGGTGGTTCAATAATTATGTGTAAAAAACTTGATTCCATTGGTGCTCTTTGGGAGCCCATATCTCCGAAGAGGAGGCCGATACGAAAGAAGTTTATATGAACCTATAGTATTCTTTTCACGTATTTTCTTCATATCCGGGAGATTTCCCACATGTTCCCGGACACCCTGTATAGTGTCCCATTTAAAAAATAATAATAATCGCTTTTCGGTGTGACATATGATACCTACTGTCATATTTGACAACACTCATAAAAACTTGGCTAAAAATGCTACATCTTGTTTTTTGAATGAAACGCGCTAACTCAAAATACAAAAAAGTTACAGGCTCTTAAAAGTGGGACAAACTAAATCGATAACCCTGTACATTCGGGGGAAAAAACTTTTGTGTTTTTTTGTAACGGTCGATTACAAACTTCGACAAATTATAATTTCTATGGGAACAAATTTAGAAATTTCCAGGCCTTTTCTTCGATATATTTATGATAAATATGTTTTTATCGAAAACCGTGTGAAAAATCTCGTGAGATCAGATTATTAAAACTAGAATTAGTGAAAAATTAACAGCATATCAGCTAAATTAACGTATTATACAAACATTGCAGTTTCGTGCAACACAAGCGAACTAAAAATAAAAGGCACTACTTTGTTGCATGGAAGTACGAATTAAAAAAATACCTTTTATGTCTGGGCTTTGAATTTCGAGCTATGAGACGGATATGGCCAATTCGCAATGCGTTTAACTCCAGAATCGACATGACCTCGGCGGGCATTTCATTTCGCGGGGCACGGATATCCGAAGCGATATGTCTGAGATAGACCGAAATCGGTGGAAACCAGGAGTTCGTGTCCAAATATCTCGCCACATTTTTACAACGATCCGCATTTTTTTAACCTACGATATTCAAAGGTCTGGGTAAGATTCTTGAATGTTTCTTACCATTTTGAACAATATTTGCGTTGCAGTTTGTGTGGTATAAACCAGACTTTGAATCCGATTCTGCAGGTTCCATTCCATTAATTCGTAAATTAGTTAGTGCCTTCCTTATAACCTAATTAACCCTTACGTTAATATTTTGTAAATAATAAATTACATCTAGTTCTGTTCAAGATTAAAGCTGCATTTTATATTTAACTAGTATAACATTAAAGTCAGTGAACGATTATTAGGCGGGCGATTATTTAATCGCCCAGTAAAGCTATTGTAGTAAAAAATGGAAGAATAATCGGTCTCTCGGATATATAAAACGAAGCCTTAGTTTATATTATACATAGTTTAAGTTGAAGTGTTGCCCTATACTAACAAGGAGAACGACAGAACTGGCCCCTCGATTTTAGTTCTATGCAATTATGCATATTCCTAAAAAAAATTATACAAGGTATCCGAGATAAGAGTGCGCTCTACAAGGTTGTCGTTAACCCTTGGACATACAGAAATGATGAAATTAGACAGAAGTTATTAATGAGTTCTGCAACGTCATGTTTTGAAATTACCTAAGATATATTTAGGCAAAATGGAGTCTACGTTTCGTTTTTTCGCAACCATCATCAACTTTGGTTTTTTAAATAGTAACATTTTATTTTATGCTTCATGAACTCCACTTTATTCTGAATCCAACGATATATATATCACACCAATCATTTATAAGACGTTTCGGACTGAACACACTTATCTTCATGGCAAATAAGCACCTTATCAAATTATTTTTGTTTTATTGTTGTATTTGTACTCTAGTTAGCATTAAAAACTGTTTTTCCTTTATTTGACATTATTTACAATAATAATAATTAATAATTTTCAAAAACGCATCATTTTCGAACACAATACTTATTATATTTAAACCTGCAAATCCTGAGATGAAAATAAATCGAAGAAAAATAACCATAAATGGCGCTTTGAATTATTAAGCGAAATATACACTTTATATGAAATCTCAAAATTAACGTGACCGCTCCTGAGGACGTTCGCAATCGATAGTTTATTGAGGCAGTATGGAGTCTCAAAAGAGGTCAGCGCATTATAGGCGGTGTTGTCATATTGTAATACAGAATGGTAAACGCACGTGTTCAGTTTTTGACAACAAGACGTCTTTGACCCGCGTTATCGCTTCTTTTTTGCAAACTTTTCAGAAAAAAAAATACATTTTAAGGTACATACTCTCTTACCTTCGATCTTATTTTAAAATAATCCGTTTTATAATTAAATTCCCTTGCAACAGAACCAACAGTAGATAATATCACACAAATTTGAAATCGCCTCACAACATTTGTTATGAATTATTACACAACAGAAAAAAATCGGGTAATGCTACAACTAACAAAACGTTTAAAATTCGTATACGTCAAGCACGTGGAACCCTCGACAGCGTCATTCCATCCCCGAGTCTCGAAACATACTGAAGCAACAATAGAGGCGCGCGGCGGGTATCCGAGCAAGGGCGAGACACGCGGTGTGATCATCTATATTCTAGTGACCCACATTGTTGCTAAGTGAATCCAGATGGAACGGCGCGACAGTATGTGGGTAAAAAGGGTTTTTACCTTAGTATTTAGATATTCGATTAAAAAAAAAGTATGTAGACTTTCTCTAGGACACCCAAGGAGTCACCCATTTAAATATAATAAGTCATGTCTCACTCTGCAACTTTTGTCTAGTTTGATGGTTAACGAGATTCCTGTAAAGAGCATTCGTATCTGGGACACCCTGTATAATTAATTTTAAATAGGTCGGTGAATGAATTTGCTATACGACTTTGAAAAATAAGATTATCGTTATTTACTTACAGTAAACTGGTTACGAAACTAAGGCTTATCTTTTACGTTGTTTAGGCACGTGAATCGTTTTAACGACAACGACGAATACATCGAAAAGAAAAAAAGGTACGCGTTTGCTTCTTTTGGGAGATTTTGTTAAGATTTGGACACATCGTCCGAGAATACTGCACATTTCAGGGATTAAAATCTCCAAAGCTATATTTTACAAGGTTTCAATTAATACTGTATACACACCGAGAAAAACTTCGTTACTTAACGTTAAATTTTACATAATAGCACTTATACTTTTTTTCGTTTCGAGCATCGATGATTTTCGGAAAACAATACTTAATCATTATTAAGATTGAGAATGGACTGTGAATCTAACGTATCTCCCGTTAAGAGTACGTTATTAATGGGATTATGCACTAAATTATTATTATGACTAAATGGGAAGAAACTATTTACTTTCTTTATCAGGTCCATGTATTCTTCTTTGTTTTTGCTGAATTTTCCCGAGAGTTTGCCGTTGATTTCTTCGGTGTTGAATTGTAAATGGAGTATCTCCGAAACCAAATATCTAAAACAGAAAGGAAGTTATAGACCAAGAAAGAGAAGACAATCACGACAAATTTTGTATTGGGCATGGTTTTGTTGAATCGTTCGGTGAAAAGAAGAGTGGGAGAGGTGCGTGTGCGCAAAAAGCGATTCACGTTTTTGAATCGTTGGAGGTTATATTCGTTGGGAAAAACGACCTCGGGAAGGTCATTCCATACAGATGAAGTCCTCCAGATGAAAGAATTCTTAAATAATAAAGTTCGAGGAGTACTAAGCTTAACCACATATGGATGGGCGGTAGTGGTTGGTCGTGTATTTCTGCTATTCACCGCTCTGGGCGGAATTAAGAGGGCAAGGTCAGCCGAGCATTTTCCATGAAAATATCTGTAAAAGAGAGTCAAATCCCCAACTTGTCTTCGATGTTCTAGGCTGTCAGCTCGTGGTCTCCGATCAGACGAATGGCCCTAATTTCGATGGAATCCAGTAACCGAAGAGTATGTTTGGGTGCAGAGCTCCAGACATGAGAGCAGTACTCTAGTGATGGTCGAATCTGGGCTTTGTATAGTGTCAACAGTTGTTGAGGTGTGTACAACCAAGTTTCTGAGAAGCTATCTTGGCGATTGCCACAACGTGGTTATGCCAAGGCATATTTCCTATACAATGCTTTATTTCTTTTCTTTATCAACAAATATCAAAATTCAATGGTCAAGTTTACAATAATATAATTTAATCAAAGGATCTTAAACTAGAAATTACTTAAAATTATTTTAAGACATCATTAATAAAGAGAAAGAGGGAGAAACCGGAAAAAAGCACCTAGATGACTGAACATCTGTATGTGCTTAGAAAACAGGAATGATATAAAAAAAAAAAACAAGAACAAACTCTATACAAAAAAAGACCTAGGTTAGTTCGAACAGACAACAGGAAACCTGTTAGCATCTAAAAAAGTGACATAAAGACTTCCATATTGTCAAAAGTAAATCTCCGACATTTTATCTTAAACAATCTAATTCTAGTGACATTTTTTATGTGTAATGGTAGAAGATTAAAGATTTTTGACGCCAAACAATTGACAAACCTGAGATTAACATTAGTGTTACTATTTGGTATGATAATTTTCCTATTAGCCTTGCCTCTAGTATGATACGGATGGAAAATGTAATTTTTCAGTTTATGATTTTTATAAACAAAAGAACATACTTCAATGACATACAAAGCTCGAACATTAAATACTTCCCCCGTGTAAAGAAGTTGTGTTGAAAAACGTTTATGTTTCTTATAAAGTACCTTAAGAATATAATTTTGTGCCAAATTTAAGGGTTTTGATGCAGGCCAGTGGGATTGCGTGTCCTGCCATGACTATATCCGGTTCTGTAATGTTAACCTTTTTAGAGAAGACTGCTTAATTCCGCCCAGAGCGGCGAATAGCAGAAATACACGACGAAGCACTGCCGTAACTCGAACTTCATTATTTAAGAATTCTTTCATCTGGAGGACATCATCCTTACGGAACGACCTTCACGAGGTCGTTTTTCCCAACGAATATAACCTCCAACGATTCAAAACCAACGTGAATCGCTTTTTGCGCACACGCACCACTCCCAGAGTGCCCTAAAGGATTTTTCCTATAGTGCTTGTGTTTGATCATAAAAAAATTAAAAAAAGAAAGAGTACATTACCTGGTGTACAGATCAACTTGCGGGCTTCCCCCCCTCGGTATCTCCAAATCCGGTATCCACCTAAAGTAACACTGACCCCAGACTTCTAAATTTTGACACCCCACGCTAGGTCTCAGTACCTCCCTGAAAGTGTCGTCGAACAAAGGATTGCAAAATAGGGCTATGTCCTTTTCGCCAAATTGTTCCCGCCAATCCCAGACGCTCCTCAGGATTAGAGGGGGGTGCGAATTAGAGCTACCCTAAAAAAAATTCATCAACATGTAATATTTTTCGTAGTATAGGAAAAGTTTGCGCCAAATGGAACAGCTGCAACTCTCAATATAATACCAAAGAATGCAAAATGTTACACTGTTGCACTTACCGAGCTGGCTATAATTCGTTGATGTTGACAGTTGAATAGGAATGTGTCAAAAACTGACATATGCACACAGTCCCACAATGTGGTGAGGTAGGTTTCGCTAATTTGAAAGGCCGTGGGGTACTGTTGTATTAGCTGCCAGAAACAATCGAGAAATAACAAGAAAATGGGAGACGGCTCGATTTCCTACAAAAGGTTAAATAAACATTTAGAAATTCATTCCTGAAATTATCTGAACATGCCAGAATCAGAGTGATGCAAAACTTTTGAATCTATGTGTATAATATCTATCTAATACCAATATTATATACACCAGTGGCGTAGCGACAAATTATAGGCCCCCCCGCGAAAATTGAGTTAGGGCCCCCTACCCTATATTAAGAATATACATATATAAACATATAAACAAACAAAATTAGATAATACTGTTTATTATATAAACTACAAACCTAAAAGGAACAAACACGAAAAAATTCTTTAGGTACCGAGCTAAGGTAGCGATACTTGAAAGTGAGATAAAACCAAAAGTATTTAAAATTAAGCAACAAAATCTTGAATATAATATTATAGGTATCTCAATAGTTATTGCGAGGCAATTGGCCAATTGCCTATTTTAATTATTATATTGTAAAATTATTCTTATATTGTTGCTTTCAGGAGGTAAATTGTTTTTTTCTAGCTTTTGCCTCCGCAAAATTTTTTATTAAATGGTTATTATCCATTTTGGCCGCCTCTTGTGCCTCTATAGACAGGATAGCCAAGTTGGTTAACCTTGTCTGAGAGGAACTATCTCGTAAATAATTTTTAATGATTTTTAATTTGGAAAAGGATCTCTCAGCTGTAGCAACACTTACTGGAAGAGTTAAAAATAATAATAAGGCTGTTGTTACCTCTGGAAAATTTGATGATAAAGTGTTATTTTCCACAATTAAAAATACAGCAAAGTCTTTAATACTTTGAAGAGAAGCAATTTTTTCCTTTAACGGCATACACAACGCGACTATCTCTAAAGGAAAAGTCGCAGACAGATCGCTGGAATATGTTTGCTGTAGTGTTTCTGCAGACATAAATAATTCTTTTTCTGGCAAAGTTACTAGAACTTGGGGACATAGAAATCTAAATTTATTAACAAATAACTCCATTCCCTCAAAACGATTACCTATTTGGTTAATTACAATATCAAATACTTTGTAATATATATTTATCCTAAAATAGTTTTCTCAACTAGAAAATAGATAATTTGTATTGGCTTCATCAAAGTGTTTTTTGGCTTTAATTGTCTTTTATCTTCAAATTCCAGGTTTATATTCCATGATCTTGATATACCAATTGCTTCATTCTTTAAATTTATATAATTACGGGCACAGTGTGACAAAATCTAGATCAGGTGGACATTGGTAATATTGGTATTTATTTGAAAGATTTGATAATTAGCAATAGGCTCTATCGGCACTCGAAGCTTTCGGGCCCCCCCCCCCCCCCCGCGACTGCGGGGGTTCGCGGTAGTAGCGCTACGCCACTGATATACACGTTATTTAAATCTAATAACAAAACCTTGACATTCCTTTTTCGTGTCTCCTGAACAATTAATAGTTTAGCCGTTGCGTCATTATTTTACCGGAACGGCGATATTATGTATTAGGGATATTATTTCAGTCACTTACCTTACTTAAAATATGACCTAATCTATTGGCAAATGGATGTCCCATGGCTAACCAATCCTTCTGTATCAAAGACTGGAACCCAAATTTCGTTCGGAAATAGGGATCTAGTATAATCTGGGTGAGACTAGAGACTAGACAATTTAAATCCTGCCCATTTCCTAAAAATATTTTCCATGTTGCAAGTAACCCAATAGGGTGTTATGGAAATGACGTATTATATTTAAATCGGCAATTCCTGAGATGAAAACAAATCGAAGAATAATATCCAAAAATGGCGCATTAATTTAATATGCCCTGTACATGACCTTATGTCAAACCAAAAATGACCATGTGGTGCCCCTGTCAGGAGGGTAAACAAAGCAACATATGTCAACAGTGTTGTTATATCTTCAGGGTAAACTCTTTAGAAAGTCAATAACCGTTTGACAGATTGCAAGTTGTTTATTTTTCAGGGTACATTATTATAAACTTTTACGTTCAGTTCAGTTCGCTGGGAAACAATCTCTGATTTATAAACTTGAACTGACTCGAACGAACCGCCGCGGAGTTTATAAATGGTCAGGTATGTTCTCATTTGTTCAATTCGAACGACACCCGTCAGATCTGGACAACTTAAAAGTTTATAAATGCCACTTACCCTTTAGAAAAAAAAAATGCCATTTTATTTACCTTTTCGGACGTATTTAAAACCAACTTAATTTATAAAACACAACGCTGTACTCACATCACAAAATCACATTAGTTTTCGCGTCACAACACATCTAAGTACAGTTCAATCTGAATTAGTATTTTAAAGTGCTACTGTGTAGACAAAAATACGCCCTTATTGTCTGAGTGGTCTGGGAAATAATGTATCTAAAAATTTTAAAAATAAATATCACGTTGGTTCTCTCGATCGATATCGGCCTGCTTCTTTAAACAGCTGATTGTGGACAATCGGGCTAATATTTAAAAATACAGCGTTGCCACTTTCGATGTTTTATAAGCGACTATCACAAATTGCGGTTCCGTCGATCGATATTGAACTGCTGGACTGGGGCACTGCCGTCGCGAAAAGAACAAATAACTTAATAATTTAAACTCGAGTTTAAGTATTAACATACAATTTAACACACAAATCTGCTTGAAAAAACAGTAGGAAACCGGCCGGCTAATTTTAAACAGCTGATCTTGGAGAAACGGGTTGCATATTCTTTACGCGACTGCAGCGGCTGGGGGTTAATACTTAAAAATACAGCGTTGCCACCTTCGATGTTTAAGGTTATATTCATAAAATGCAGAATTTCCTTCTGTAATACTTTTCTTTATAATGATAGTCCCGGAAATGGCAACCGCGCTAGTTAGACGAGACTATTTATTTTCAAGGGATGGAACATAATTATCTCATCATTCTTCTTCAGTAAAGGATTAATAAATTTGATTAGCCCATTAGAAATTAGCGTTCTTATTATTTCTGAATCTCTATTGCGAAATAATTTGTATCCTATAGTGCTGTTGTTTTATGTGTACGGTAGGTTATTGTAAAGTGTAATTATGCGTTAGTATTTATTGCTTTTGTGTAATCTAATAATAAGTGCATATCTTCAAAAATAATAATTGGAAACTCGTGGGTGTGTGTTTCTTTAAGTGATTTAGTGCAAATGTTCCAAGAGATTGGAAATAAGAGGCCGAATGGGGTTTAGTGGGTATAAGCTTATTATGCAGTTCCACATTATCATCCGGGTGCGTGATGAGCATAAAACTTTTCCTATAGAAAAAAAAACAAAAACCTAAAGATGTCTGTGCCCTGGATTACTTGCTAGTGTACTGGCACCTGGATTCATTTCTATTTGGATACTAGGTAAACTAAATATTATTTTTATAAGAATCTAAAGTTTTACATTTTTTACACAATTGGCAACATTGGGTTAATATAATATGATCATATAATATGAATGTGTCGAGGAGTAACCGGGTGGGTTTAGGGGTGAATTACCCCACTTTTTAAATGTTCAATTTAAAAAAAACAATATGTAGCGCTCCTCTAGGACACCCCAGGAGTCACCCATTTAAATATAATACGTCATTTCCATAACACCCTGTATACAGGGTGTCCAACAAACTCACCGGACACCCAGTATATAAATTATATTATACAATTTTGACAAAACATTTTGACTTTTCCCTATGCATACCTTCTTGTAAAACCACTGTGACATTGTGTCTTGAAATATGCTCAGCAGCTTCCACTGCTTTACTTAAGCAAGTAGACACCAGTGTCAACCATTTAGTCGAGTCCAACAATCCATAAAATTTAAAATCCTAAAAATTTTACAAGTCTAACATTTTTATACAAGATAAGATTATTCATTATCGCACTATGCAAAAACAACTTTAATTTCCAAACTAGTAAGTATGGATAAAAATACATCCCAGACCAGTGATGAAAATAAAATTATTTTCTGTTATTAATATGGCTACTTACCTGCTGTTTAAAAACTCTAGGGTTTTCAGGCGTGCATAAATCCCTTAGCTTAAGATAACTAGTATTAATTTCTTTTGGACTAGGACTACTGAGATCGATTATGTGCGGTGGTTTCTTGTCGGGGTGACTTTTTCTTATGTGTTCTAACAGTTTGTTTTCCTCAGTGCGATCCGTTATCGTTGGAAGTATATCTGCCATCCTGACTAGCGCCGCGCCTCTTTGTGTGCCCCATATCTAAACAAATAATTATTTTATTTATAGCTACTTTCCGTTCTAAAATCAGAATCCGGCCACATCGGTCTCCTGAAAAAAGTGACCTTACCCAAACTGGACAAAACCTATTCCTAAACTTCTCAACTGCATCCACTATGATATTATCAGTGACTGACTGAGGTACTATTAAAGTTTCGATCATCAACGGTGACACCTGGTAGCTAAAATTGAAGTGACTCAATCTCCAGTTCGGACAGCCTGTTCTTTGCAGTTCTTTATCCCAGTCGTGCTTCGATTCGAACAGACGTACGTCCTTTATAAGCGTTGTATTGACATATGGCTCTCTGAAATTTAATTAAGAAAACGTGAATCAATAGAAAAAACCTTTTATGTTCCTGTTTTAGTTGAATATGGGTAAATGCAGGCCAACAGTGTGCACAGTTGTCTTTTTACTATGTCATGGTTTGTATCCCTATGACTAGTGAATAAGGCAACAGGTATTGCTAAAAAATGGATATTCATATAGAAGAATACTTACTTGTAATCATAGGCAAATAAAAGTTGATGTCTTTTTGGGTAAGCGTGATGTACTAATGCATTAGCAATATTCCTTCCACTATCCTTATCGCTTAATTTAAAGTTTAATTCAAAATATTTCATGTTCTAAAATAGCAAAATTAATAATAAGATAAAACTTCTATTAAAAATAGTATCTTTATCTTACCTTGCAAACTATCAATAATTCTTTAACTTTCCCACTAACATTTTGTCCAGGTACAAGCTTTTTTCTAGTTCTTTCGCCCAATTGGTATATAGAGTCAATTGCAGATAGGCACACATCATTGACCTAAAACAATTATGTTTTTTAATTGTGTGAAGTTTAATTTTATATCGGTTGTTACCCCTAATAAGAAATTCTGTTGGTAGCAGTTAGCTGCTTCACATTCCTCTGCAGAAGCAAAAGATAATTTGAAGGTTGTAACTGTTAAAACACCTTTAAGTTTCTTTTCGTGATCGTTGAGGGGTGTTGACATTAAAACTTGTTGGGCTTCCGCTACAAGTGTTTCGCCTGCAAGTACAAACAAGGTATCAATGAAAAACTATTTCCCAAATACATAAACAGTTATGCTGGTCTTCTTTGCATAGAGAAAATGTCATGAAGATATGAAGCCAGCTACACAACTTACCATCGAGAAATTTTGTCCGTTGAGAGTCTTCTAAGGTGATACTCTAAAAAAAAAAACAGGAAATAAAACATTATAAAAGTGCCCGTAGACACAATTTCTCGTACCTCTAATTCGGGCTCCCCTAGATAACTCTTAAAGCTGGAGTTTTCCTTCCTATCATTCATGTTTTGTATCTTATCCTACTGACGTACAGTATCGTTTATCCTTTAGAAGTTTTTCCTTGACAATACCATAAGTATTTTTAGCCCATATTATTTCAATATTTACATAAACCGACCACGGATAAAAATTAAAAAACTTAAGTAGAAAAATGTTTTTATATTCTGCGAAATGACAGACTTTTTCTAGGTTATCTTTACCACTGACAATTCAGTGGGGAGTGGGGTCCTCGCTTTTCACTACGTTGGTCTTCCTGAAAATAAAGCTTTGTATGCGTTACCTGTGTTCGTTTGCTCAGGTTTGATATATTTGCCATTTAATTATATGGAAATGTAAGGTTTCAAAATCTAATTTGCTTACACTACAAGACTTATTGGCAAGACTCTATATAGAGCTATGTTTTTTAAAGTAATTAACAACCAAAATCATGTAAACAAATTTCTTATCACGTAATCAGACCACAACAAGTAACCAATCGAATACCCTTTGTAAACCAGGCTTTATATCTAAACGTCAAAATTGACAAAAAATTTTGGGGTTAAAATCTAAAAATGATAAAACCTATGGATAAAACCAAGATGTAAAACCTCGAAATAGGAAGCAACAATAAATTAAAAAGGCTGATATTATAGCATTTACTCCCAGTGAAGCTTCAATTAAAATGCCAGATGAAATTATTGATGTATTTCTGGCTAAAAACAATTTTTCTGTACGGTAAGCATCGATTATTCAAAACAAATAGATTTTATAAAAACTTACAAAATTTTTCTAGGCCTAACACCGGCAGAGGACTTTGGGTGTTCGTTCTAATACCACTTTCATTAATTACTTCTTCAATTAAACACCCAGTTATTCTGACGCCCACATATAAATTAGCCACACTGGTATCATTTACATTGCTTTGTAATTCTGTCTATATAATCGTAAAATGCTTAAAAAATGAAAGACTGAAGGTAGTCAGCGTGTGGTCCGCTGCTATTGCAATATCCACTGGGTGTCTGTTCCATGTATGTTTACATAAAGGTGGGTATTTTTCAATTATTACAGACCCACTACATACAGACATGGTAAGTTATAAGTAAGTTAACGAGGAACCCAGGGAACTGCTATACAAGGGACAAAGAATATTTTACTTTCTGAAATTGGATATAGATTTTGTAAATAAATTTATTTTTTAGCATGGATTTTTTCTTTCGCCAGCAGCATATCTGTGACAATTATTTTCTTAAAAATATACACATTTTTATTGACACATTTGAGAGATAGCTTTACTCTCGGAGAGGCAGGACTTATATCCCAGGGATATACCATATTTATTTACTGCTTAGGTTACAGTATTTTAAATTTTAGGAAAAATTTACCAAAGAGCAATATGCAGATTTCGACAATGATTATACAGGTAACAATGTAAGAAATAAATGATTTTACTGTTATTCGGTTACAATATTAAATTGAGTAGATATAATTAATTAAATAAAACACTATTCTATTCTAGGTGGGGTTATTAGGAATTTTATCACTTTCTTACATAATGTACAAATGTAACATAAGAAAACCAAAATCTTTTTACTTTACCACATGTTTGGTATTGACATTAATTATCATAATTCCTTTGCATGTTATTTTGGATCAGAATCCAGTGTTATGGATTTTTGCACAGGTTCTTGGAGATATTCCTTTGGTAAGGTAACATCTTATTTTTGTAAACTAACTATTTTATTTATTGATCACTTTTTAGCTTAAATTATTCATATATTGGAGTTTCTGTATCGCATTAGCTGTTCTAGCCATAAGCAACCAGATTTTCTATGCTAAGAAAGCGTCTACATCTATAAGAAAAATATTCCACATATTGGCTGTTTTAGTTTATGTGCCTGGACTGTATTACCGATGTTCCTTTTTATATTTGGCTAGCGGTGTTATCCTGGGAATATTTTTTACCTTGGAGGTAGGAACTAATAAAAAAAATCGATAGGTTTTCTCAATAAATGTTGTTAATTATGTATTTTTAATGTCAAATTATTGTCAATTTTAGATATTAAGGTTACTATCAATACCACCTTTGGGAATTCAATTACAAGATGGATACACAGTATTTAGTGATGAGAAAGACACTGGTGTATTAGCTTTAACGCCGATATATCTTCTAGTCGGTGTGTCACTGCCAATTTGGATTCATCCTGCACCTTGTGATCTTACCGACTCTGCTCAGTTTAGTTTACTACCAGTGTTGAGTGGTTTATTATCGATAGGTATGGAAAAAATTAATATACACGGTGGCCAATTAGTGCGACAAAGCACAATATCTCTTTTACTGCTAGGGATAGCGGATAACTTTTTTCACGAAAGCTATTAAGCGTTAAGAGATGCAGCTTTTAAAATTATTTTCGACCATACAGGGTGCTCCAAAAGGGCGATGTGATAAAAATTTCATATTTTTTAAACGGGACACTATGTATATTTTTACATATTTGAATTCACCTTAAAATTCAGTACATAGCACCGTAATTATTTGTACACATTTTTGCCAAATAGATTGGAAAATTCCTAAAATTTGTGCAAAAACATGGTTCAATGAAATGTGTAATTTTCAAAGTATTGCCTAATTATTTGTTCATAGTGACCCCCATTAACTTTAACACATATTCAATACGCTTTTCAAAAGAATGTTTCTAGACATTTGACGAGTAATACTTTGAAAACAGTTGAAAATGTGTAGGAACATGACTCATTATTTTAAAAAACGTATTGAATTATGTGTTCAAGTTAATGGGGGGTTTGTTCGAACATGAACAAATAATTAGGTAATAATTTACTTTAGAAATTGTCCACAAGCTTGAATCGCTAAAATATTTTTGTGTCGTATCCTCCCGTATGAATGAATAATTTTTTTTTTAAATTACAACATTTTGTTTTTATTTTGTCATAGGTGACTAGAAAAAGGACAATGGTAAAATACAACCACTTTTTTTGCTTGAGTTTAAATAAAAATTGAAATACCACCAAGATTGATAGAGATAGGCATAGAAAGACCTTAATAAAAATTAGAGAGGATTAAAATATCTACAAGATAAAGTAATCATATATAGGGTGTTTCATTTAAAAAACTTACGAAACTCAGGTTTCAAGTTCGTAATGTTGGCATATCCATAGAAAATACCCTGTATAATAATATTGATATGTGTTATCATAGGGGACTTCTGTCAACATTCCTCTTTCCGATATAAAAATATTTTATTTCAAATTATTATAAGTTAAGAAATATTACACATTTCATTGAACCATGTTTTTGCACAAATTTTAGGAATTTTCCAATCTATTTGGCAACGTTGCAAAACTGTGTACACGGTGCTATGTACAGAATTTTACGGTGAATTCAAATATGTAAAAATATACATAGTGTCCCATTTCAAAAATATGAAATTTTTATCACACCGCCCTTTTGGAGCACCCTGTATGGTCGAAAATAATTTTAAAAGCTGCACCTCTTAACGCTTAATAACTTTCGTGAAAAAAGTTTTCCGCTATCCCTAGCGGTAAAAGAGATATTGAGCTTTGTCGCACTAATTGGCCACCCTGTATATGGATCAAGATAATTTTTTTATATCTATAGGTGTAGGAGACACTGCCGCAAGTTATATAGGTTCAAATTTTGGAAAACTGAAATGGCAAGGAAGCTCAAAAACCCTAGAAGGCACTCTGGCATGTGCCATCAGTCAATTTGGATTCATTTATTTCCTGTATTTTTTAGGTAGGTGCTCAATTATTTTTATTGATGTTTGCTAGGACTCTCGTTGTATTTATATTCTTTTCTGTAGGTTGTTTGCCTTATTTGAAATCTGAAGATGTGATACGGATAGTTATTTCCATTATTCTAGGATCTATCATAGAAGCGAAAACCACACAAGTAGATAATTTGGTGCTGCCTTTAGTTATATTTGTAATTTTAATATAACGGTCAACTATTGAAGAACAGGAAAAACATTTTTTTACCGAGAAATAACATAGTTCTTCCTATACATATTATGTTATTTGTAGTTTTATACATTTGTTAATAAATTTTTATTTGTTATATTTTTTTGGGGGTATTTTTAAAACGGGGGTTGATAATAAAAGAAAAGATGTGAAATCAAAAGCCATTTTTTATTTGTGAAACCCACCAAGAGCTTTTGTTTAAAAATCTGCAAAATTATATTGTTTTTATGCTGGTACTATACAATAGTCAATAAAGTAATGCCTTAGGAACAATTAAGCGAAAAGTAAATTATCAAATTAATTCAGTCGAAACTATATTATCACAAGGAAGCCATGTAGTAAATGTTTACCCTGTACATTGATTGTTCTCATTAATTACAAGTGCTCTTCATTTTTTCTGCCCAATCGTTCCAGCCACCTGCATAGTTCTTTACACTAAAAAACACATTTTTGACTCGTACAGAAAAACATATAAATGTCTAAGCATTACTTACTTTTTATATCCCAGTTTTAATGCTGCGATCTGTGCCTTCTCACTTCTCATGCCTTTCATACAAGAAAATACGACCGGTGTTTTCTCATTGGGCTTGCTACGTCCATATTTTTTTAAAAACTGATCATCTGACAGGTTTTTTAGAGTTGCCTCGACGTCGCCTACTAAAATTGTAATTCAATAGATGACATAAGGTAATTTAAAATAAGTACCTTGAGCAGCTCAGTGCAACAGATTTCCATACTTACAAGGTATATTGATACTTCCAGGAATAACTCCGTGTTCTACTAGTTCGTTAGGTTCTCGAACATCAATAATCACAACATTTTTATTATTACCTAACTGTTTAACATCTTCATAAGCAATTTTTTCCAAATTTCCCAAAACTTCGGGGTTAGTAGTCGCAAATGGTCTATAAAGCCACGCATCTTCAAATAGTAAGTATGTATATTTGAAATTTTTTTTAATAATATTAACTTACCACCAAGACGTTCAACTTCGACACCGTTTCTTGCTAATAATTGAGGTTTTGCTGTTCTTGTAAGATAATGTAAAGTAGGAATTAAATATTTACGAAACATTTCTTGTGAGAAGTGATTGAATTACTGTTATAATGGATAATAAAAAAATACAAATATTTAATAATATTAGAAATTCTAACCTACAATAAGTCGCCTATCAATTTAGTTCAAATGCACAAAAAATGTATAATTGGTTGCCTATGTACGAGTTCTGTTTGGGGAATCACCAGAAATCCTGCCTGTTGTCGCGTTTATGCATTATTACTCTCAAAATAAGACCGACAACCTCTAGAATATTGGTCTGAATTAATATTAATAAAATAAACAGCAATATAGCCAAGAAACTGATTTATTAACTCTAAAACTTTCAGTCTTATGAACAAATAATATTTAAAGTATTTTTAAACCTTTTGCAAAAAATTTTGGTTTATATAAAAATTATGAAACAAAACTTCTTACGGATATTCGACAAGGGTATCGATACTGATTAGCAATTTACAAGATTCATGAGCTTACATAATGAACAACCCTTGTATTTTAAAATCAAATGATCTACTCATTTCAGTGCCAACTAAAATGTACATAGATCGCCACAAAGAAATTTTTTTACATATTTTACCGACCGAACTTGAATTCAAACTTTTGAATCGAATTATGGGGCTTTCACACGTTAAAATAAAAATGGCCGCCAGGTTAAAATTGTTGCGAAGAAAAACTTATGTAATTGGGCTATAGACAGTAAAACGCCGCTTTTCCTGTAATAGTCCGTTAAACGCTATTGGGTTTCATAATACTCCGACTGTTCTGATCCACTTGAACTCTGAACATCTTGAATACTTTCCTCGAATTGGGGTAACGGTTCACTTTGAACGTCACTATCTGCAGGGTCTGCACTATCTGGCGTATCTGCACTGTCACTACTTTGCATCAAATCTTGATTGGTTGTTAAGGGTTTCGGTTCCTTACGTAGCTCGTCCGGCTTCACGACTTCGTAGTTATCAGTCATGGAAACTATACAACAGCTATCAGGTGTCGATACATTTTGCGAGCTCGATTCAGCGTCTTCTGAGCTCTTCGAAGCTCTCTTGACAAAGTCCTCACTTGCTTGTCGACATCTAATTACTACTTCTTGTTCGGCGGATAAAATTACATCGTCGACCAAGCTATGTCCTTGGGCAATGGCTTCGTCCAGAATAGCATCTTCTTCAGAATCGGTTAGTTCAATCGGCGGTGGAGCCTATAAATAATTTCTATTAAAAAAAAAATCACCAAGAGTGTTTATAAGTTAATGACTAGTGAAATAGTACAGTGGCGGCTCGTGACCTATGATAGAGGGGGTTTACAAGTATGGTGAAATTTTTCTAGGCGTATTAAATGTAGAAAGAAAAAAGTAATAAGAAAATGCGTTTTATTTATTTTTTAATTTTACACAAGTTAATACAACTTTTGGAAAATAAGGAAGGTTTTTTTAGTGTGTATAGCTGTCGGACCTTAACGTCGTCGCATGTAACCCTCGTAACAATATTTATACAGTCCACTACTAATACTACTAAAGCCATCTATGAGCTATCAAGAAAACCGAATGATGTCTAATACCACTACGCCATCTACGGCTTCGTCATTAGGCGCAACCAAGACGAGAACAATAGTTAACTGTTTGAGAACGAATCGAGCCACGAGACTGACAAGTTGGCATTCTTCATATTTTCAGTGTTTTTAGTTGACATCCTTAAATAAAATGGTTTAAAGTCATATCGAGTATCATTTATCGAAATACACAACATTTATCGACCCTACACAATAGTGCTGAAATGTAAAGTCCATTCTTCAGTTCTTAATTGTAGAAAATTGATCAATAACAGCCTCATTAAGTTTGGAATACCCTCTATAAATTTTTTTTCATATATTCATTTTTAAACTTTCTAATAAAGTCCCTACATTTACCCTTTGTGGTCTGCTTTAAATAATTTCGGGTTTAGGTGTTCCCGCATTCTTCTCTTCAATTTTTTGCTCCAAACTCAAAGAGCTAAAGTTATTTCTCAAATAGTCCACCGTCAACTATTCATTTTAACTTAATAAATATATAATATTAAAATATTAAAACATACACGCTCGAATTTCTAACTAGATGCACGAACAGACAACAGCGAGATGCACACAAAAACTGTGCGCCCTTTCCATGTTAAATATCGCCATAGCCCCGATGCCACCCGCCACCTGTTACTACAGAGAAACTGCACTACTTAATCGCACGTGCTAGCCAGTCTCGTCGTAATCGTCATTTACCTCGACCGAGTCACGGTTGCCGGATCTATACAGTTTGGTTTGACGGGATGATGAAATATTAGGGAGGGTCGGACTTTTTTAGTTTGACGGTACGATAAAATATTAGGGAGGGTCGGACTTTTTTAGTTTGACGGTACGATAAAATATTAGGGAGGGTCGGACTTTATACGATAAATAATATTCAATGAATATAAATTAATATTTTTTATTCGTTTTGTTTTGGGGGTGCACGTGCGCATGTGCTCCTGGGGAAGAACCGCCACTGAAATAGTATAAGCAAGATTATAATAAGTTGTAAACTTTATTGGCGAGGGGGTACTTTTCTTACGTCATCGTTGTCATTCGACTCCCGTTCAGTCCAAACGACACTTCCCCCTCCCCGAAGAGTATGACCGGCGGTGTCCTCCATGAGACTGGTGGCAACGGAGGACTCTTCCGGCAGACTGCTCATGTCGAACATATCGGATGGTCCCGGCTCCACTTCGGCAAAGTCGGCGGTGTTATTGGAGGAAGAGTCTTCAGCAGACGTGTCGTTGTCGGCGTCTTCCGCCTCGTCAACATCGATGGCTATCACCGACGGATGAACCCCTAAGATTCAAACGGGAAAATAGAGTATTGTTTGCCCAGTGCCACACGGGACTACATAAGAAATAAAATACATTTAATGTTAAGGTTACTTGTTCTAATTGTTTCTGTTAATTCCTTCCAACGTTCAGAAACTGCTGGGCATACAATATATAACATTTAATCATCTACGAAAGAGTGAATATTGTTGAAAGTAAAGAGGCAACAGCATACCTAAACCATCTCCTTGACAGTAAAAATGTGGTTCATCGTGAGTACCCAAGGGGGCGGCTGGTTCTTCGGAGGTCACGTGATTTCCTAATATCTGCAGCAACCAATTGGGAAAGCTATTCGTGTTTGTCTGTATTGAGGCTGAAAAGATGGCCGTATTGTACTATTCAGTAATAATTTCTTTATTTCTAGGGTTTCCCACTATTTTGGAAAAGAGAAAAACGGCCTAACATGTATAATTTTTGTTTTGAAAAATTTTTGAAAGCCACAAAATCACCTCATTTTACCTGCGCCAGGTGGTAGGTCCCTTCTCGTGCCGCTCGAACTGACACCGTGTAAGCCGACCAATAGCACGCTGCTGCCCAAATTCAACAAGTCGATAATGTCATCGTGGATCCCTTGAGGGGGAATATCGAAATCTTCTAGCAAGTCTTGTTCGGAGTTCGCGTCGAAAAGGGCTTCTCGGCTCGCATGAGCTACTGAATCGTCTGCCTAAATTAACATTTTATGAAAAACCCTTTCATTTACATACAAACGTGCGACAAAATAATGTCGATAATTTTTTATTGTTTTAAAAATAAAATTTAAATAAATTCACACCTCTAAGCTGCCTTCGTGTTCTCCACCATTCCCGTCAAAATTCTCCACAACTTCCTCGATGATGCGGTGTTCCACAGGAGCCGGTACTTCGATATTGTGGCCCTCGACAGCCAGGTCGTCGTTATTGTTATCAAAGGCATTTATATTGTCTTCTAGAAGCGGCACCAATTCTTCTAGATTGTCGTTTAGGAGATCTATTCCCTCGTCTATATCTTGCTCTTGGATAATATTTGCCGCAAAATTGTTACCTGGAATTAGAAAGATTAAGAATTTCCAAGATTATACAGGGTGATTCACGACGAGCGTGCATTAGAACTTTATGGAGAACTACTGAATATATGTTCCTGAAACTTTGGGGATTTGGGTTTATCGATATGCTCTCTTTAACTAAAATATTGACATGTTTCTGTCATTTCCGGTTATACCGGAAGTAGCTGCCAACTTTCGTTTTTTAAATACAACATGGTAATTTTTATTACATCTTTCGATTAAGCATTAAATACTAAGCACACTTTATAGAAAATGTTTTTGTCAGACTCTAGTAGTTTTTGAGATATCTGGACTTTTTGTAATTATTTGGCAAATGCATGGCGATGAAATAATCCATATAATTTTTTTACCTTAGCGCTTGGACTAAATTTTTTTTCTCACCGAATAGCTAGAAGATCATCAAGTCTCAAAAACATTTCAAATTCGACATAAAATGTACAGGGTGGTCACAATTCAAGCCTCATTGTGAAAGAATTCAACCATTAAAAACTTTCTTATTTTAAATGGAACACCCTGTATATTTTTATTTAATTTGATGGCAAATTAGTTGTTCTTTATAAATAGTATTTACTGTCCTATACCTATATCAAAGCGTTTTCTCAAAAAATCCAATTTTATTCCGAAAATACTATTTGTTCAAGTGTGCTATGAAAACAATTGTACTTAGGGGCTGTATACTGATGTCTATACGGAGGAAAAGTGATTGGTATCAAAACGGTGGGGCTCCAGCACACAACGTCCTAGTTGTTGAGACTGCCCTAAACAGACCTTTTCATGACCAGTGGATCGCAAACCAAGGTCCCTTCCACTGGCCAGCTCGTTCGCCAGACTTAACTCCACTGAACTTTTCATCTGGGGAACCATTAAAGATAAAGTTTACGCGCGTCCCATCAACACGAAGGAAAATCTAATTGAAAGGGTGAAGGCATCATTTCAATCTCTCACAAGAAATTAGGAATGCTACAAGAAATAACATGATGAAAAGAATACATAAATGCTTGGAAGTAAATGGCAATCATTTCGAACATATTTAAAAAATATAATCAAAAGATATTAGGTATAATTTTCAAACACATTTTTAATTAAAGAATTTAAAGTTTATAAACTTGTTTCCTTGCTATTTTTAAAAAAATAATATTTAAACCATTAAATTTAAAACAATCAACTGCATTTTATTTATAAATTATTAAGAAATACTTTAGAATATTGTATTTTCAAGCAATCAATCACTTTTCCTCCGTATAGACATCAGTATACAGCCCCTAAGTACAATTGTTTTCATAACACACTTGAACAAATAGTATTTTCGGAATAAAATTGGATTTTTTTAGAAAACGCTTTGATATAGGTATAGGACAGTAAATACTATTTATAAAGAACAACTAATTTGCCATCAAATTAAATAAAAATATACAGGGTGTTCCATTTAAAATAAGAAAGTTTTTTATGGTTGAATTCTTTCACAATGAGGCTTGAATTGGGACCACCCTGTACATTTTATGCCGAATTTGAAATGTTTTAGAGACTTGATGATCTTCTAGCTATTCGGTGAGAAAAAACTAATAGAGTCTGACAAAAATATTTTCTATAAAATGTGCTTGGTATTTAATGCTTAATCGAAAGATGTAATAAAAATTACCATGTTGTATTTAAAAAACGAAAGTTGGCAGCTACTTCCGGTATAACCGGAAATGACAGAAACATGTCAATATTTTAGTTAAAGAGAGCATATCGATAAACCCAAATCCCCAAAGTTTCAGGAACATATATTCAGTAGTTCTCCATAAAGTTCTAATGCACGCTCGTCGTGAATCACCCTGTATAAGTTGTAAGCGTCCGGTTTTGTTTCAATATTTTAAAAATATCATACCTTCATTATCCCGATTATTATTGGCCAGATCTCCATTTTCTACTCCTTGAGGGGGAACTTCAGGAACTACGTCCAAAGCATCAATATAGACGACTTCCGGCTGCTCCGGAATTACAACTATATCTACGTTTAACTCGGGCGGAGGAGGAGGAGGGGGATTCTAAAATTGGTAAAACAAGATTATTTTATCGATAAAATGATATAAATGTTCTGAATTGTGAACAAAATTGAAAAATTGCAATACTTCAATTCAAAAATTTGTATGTTCTTTTAAAAAGCGGTTAATGACATGAACAAAAAAACATTGTGTTAAGAAAAAGGCCACACTACAAAACAAAACATAATAAAGGTAAATTCTAATGCTAAATTTTTCCACCAGGCGTACAGAAATTAAGGGTAGAAAAGTAGTTTTGTTTCTACCTGTATAATGATCAAGACAATCAGTATCCTTGAAGATTAAAATTCAGGCAAACATTTCGAGACACTTTGGTAAAAATGTCACCAAGATCGGAAAACTACTTAAAAAGTTACAGGACTATCAACCTGACTAACATTATCTTTGCGCGGACTTTATTGTCGGGAAGTCAATTAATTTTATATTTTAAATCACGAAACTATAATTACATCACAAAACTTACAAAGTTCCTGATTAATTCGGCTTTTCGATTGACAATCTCATCTCCGACATCAATTCGGTTCAGACTGTTTTGAATAATACAATTCGTGATACTTTTTGCGTCGTCTAACGGACTAGGTTCTACAATGTCTTTCTTCTCGGCCACTTTTTTATCCTAAAAATTAAAAGTAACAACCCACTCAGCCCTGTAAAAGTTCAACTTCCAGAATTGCTCTAATCCTAGTATTTCAAATGCGACGTGCTGTGGTCACATCTAGTGTTTCTGAATGAAACAGATAGAGAGGCTGTGCGCTGTTTCCAGACGTACTAGAGACGTTTTACAAAATTCATTAGAGTTTATATTAAAAAATGTATTTTAAAGCTCTAATAGATTTATAAAAATTCATAATTTCATTTATATATTTGTAGGGGACCGTTAGAGAGACGGTGACAATAGGGGGGTCCGTGAAGTGGAATATCAGTAATTTGGTTTTTCGTGGAGTTTAGGTCCCCCTCTACAACTTTTATATCTGATGAAATGCCGTAGAGCGTTGCTGAGAGGCGCTGTACCGCTTTAGATAGGAAATTGTCAATAAATTCAAAATTATATCGAGCCATGTCTGAAAATGAATTTACAGCATCTGCGTGACCCCAAAGTCACGGGAAACACATTTTCTGACAAGTCAACCCTTGCCTATACTTTTACGAGCGTGTCAAAAAAAAAAGAAAAAATTTTGTCGTTCCAGGTCTCGCCATTTCATTATTGCAATTTTTTAAAAATCTCCTCGGAGAAAATTCGAAAAACGATCGTGACATGTCAGACAATTGTCACACTACATTCCTTGACACCGAAATATTGTGGAAAACTAAATTTCAGAAGAATCGCACCTAGCTAGGCGGAATTCTGACAATATTACGCAGAGATACCGGAAGGCAGGTATCGTTCAGTTGTATGACGGGAAAAATGATTCGCAATATTCTTTTTATCAGAAAATTGTTTAAGAGTCATCTCCATGTGAATACAAATCGATTAAGCCCACTTGGACCCATGTCACTTGAGACTTTATAATTTTTCCATTAATTGGTTTTTGTCACGCTCGGAAAAGTATATGCAAGGGTTGACTTGTCAGAAAATGTGTATTCCCGTGACTTTGGGGTCACGCAGATGCTGTAAATTCATTTTCAGACATGGCTTGATATAATTTTGAATTTATTGAGAATTTCCTATCTAAAGCGGTACAGCGCCTCTCAGCAACGCTCTACGGCATTTCATCAGATTTAAAAGTTGTAGAGGGTGACCTAAACTCCACGAAAACCCAAATTACTGATATTCCACTTCACGGACCCCCTATTGTCACCGTCTCTCTAACTAGGAGGCATTGCCTTTACAAAGTTTTTAGTTCTAGAGGGTCCATTGTTAATAATTACCAATTTTAATGGCACTACAGGGATTTTGAGGCCTTTATTAATTTGCTTTTCTGTTGCAGTTGGCGTCGGCAATTCGCATGCTGATACCTGAGGAAAAAAGTGAACAAAACTTATACCACATAGCCATAACAACATTGGAGTAATTTTTAACATGCATTTTTTGTATCCTCAACTTGTACAATATCAGTTTTAAAACAAATTTGTACCTTAAATTTTCTATTCTTTTTCCAGCCACTAGATGTTCCTGCCACGGAAAGATCCTTAAAAGGGCCTTTTTTAAACTCACTTTGCGGCTTTAAATAGTTATTCATAAACGTTTTTGTGGTCGACATATTATGAAATCTGTCGAGTTCATTTACCCTATTTGGATCATACTTTTGCCTGAAAATAAACATTGTAAGTACTATCTAAACATGGTAAAGATTGTTTCAAGAAAAATGAATATAACTTAATGACGTAAAAGTACCTGGGCCATCCCATTATTTATGACCGTTTGTTATTATTATGTGGAAAGGACCGGATTGTAATAATTATAATTAAATATAGGCACATCAGGTAGGTTAGGTTGCTTAATTTATATTTAAATATCTTT
Organism: Barypeithes pellucidus; assembly: GCA_963991005.1. Lineage (NCBI taxonomy): Eukaryota > Metazoa > Arthropoda > Insecta > Coleoptera > Curculionidae > Barypeithes > Barypeithes pellucidus. The sequence goes on along the minus strand of OZ022565.1, from coordinate 10,740,945 downwards.
TTGTGGTAAAATTTGTTAGTTTTTGAGGAATGGTTCAAGAATTGTATTTTACCCAACATTCCTCAGAATAGCGTGATAGTAATGGACAATGCGAGCTATCACAGTCGCCAATTACATAAAGCTCCAAGCTCAAATAATACAAAATTGGAGATTCAGAACTACATGGCGGCGAAAGATATATATTTTGAAGAAAGTTATAAAAAAAGTGATCTTTTAGAAGTTTTAAAGACATTTTGTATAAAAAAAGTATATCTTTGTGACACATTGGCAGAAGAAATTGGACATACAGTGCTACGGCTCCCACCCTATTATTGCATTTTTAACCCCATAGAGCATATGTGGCACCAGTTAAAATCACTGGTTAGGTCTGAAAATATTTCTCCGACTTTAAGTTCTAGTGTTGTAGAATTAATACGAAAATGCTTTAATGATATTCCCCCAGGTAGTTGGAAAAATTCAGTCCGTCAGGTAATAACTGTAGAAAATTCGTATATTAGTCTGGATCGTATCCAATTATAATTAATTATGATGAGGATAGCGATAGCGAAACAGGACTATCTATAGAATGACATTACAAATGTAAATAAATATGACTAGTAATATTTAAAAAAAATGTTATTTCATTTGATTACATTAATATAATCATATCATTACTTGTTTTCCTTAGTCCGTCCCTTCATACTTCACTTGTTTATTGCCAAGCTCTTGCCGACACAATGGGACCGACCCGGGAAATCATTAAGTCGTATCCAATTATCGTGAAACGTACTGTACAATAAGGTTCTTGTAGCTTCTCAAAGGGCGCAGATATCGGGGATGAATCGATAAACAAAACGAAGAAAGATACATCATCGATATACTTACTTTTGACTTTCCAACATTAGGGTAGATGCGAATTTCTCCTTGGCCACTGTTTTCTTTAAATGGAGTTTGTTGTCGTTACTAGTCAAACTAGCAGTGCTTACAACATCCTCAAACTGATCGGTCTCGGTTAATTCTGGGTTTTCCTGAGGGGATTGAGGTAGTTTCGAGGTGTTTTCGAGGGGCGAGGGCGACTTGAGGTAACCAGAGTCAAATAGTGGATCTGGGTTCGGTTTTTTGGGTTCTGATGATGGTTCGACGCTCGAGGATGTAGTACCTAGTATGAAATTCCGGCATTATTTGTTGGATATGGAATACTAAAATGCTTGCAATAGCTCATATCTAAAATTACGAATATTAATCGGTTCTTACTAGTGTTGGGAAAAACCGAAAACAAAAAGTATTACCGAGAATTATTTTTCTTCACATCTTTCTCAATTTACGAGCATAAAATAAGTAGATATTTAAAATGGCTTGTCAAATTCTTCCACTCTAAATTATCAGGTGCGCACTGTGTGCCCTTCAAAAATTTAGGCTTAGTTAAGCGACTGGCAAAATAAGAAAATAGGTGATTATTTTTTTTAAACTCATGTTTATAGTTACCTGAAAGTTCCTGTTTAAATTTAAGAATGTTTACTTTTGGTTACCAAAAAATTTGTCGATACCTATGTTTTGTTAACTATTTTGCTCGCTTTTCCATTTTTAAGAAGTCTTCTTGAGTTTAATAATAAAAAGTTCCTGTTTAGATTTAAAAAATGTTTACTATAAGATTACCAACGAATTTTTCTATATATTTTGTTAACCATTTTGTTCGTTTTGTTATTTGTATTTACATTTTCTATTTATGTTATTTTTGAGAAGTTTTCTCGAGTTTATAGTAAATAAAAATTTAAAAATTATATCCTTTAATTTTTTAATATTTACAATCGGAGACCTAAACTACGCCGCTGGCTAGCCAGTTAAAACAAAATTTTACAAAATTCATGTCGCGATAACTGCGCAAAGGGATTTGGCATACTTTTTTATATGCACCTTCTCGTTTATGTGCCTTTAAGAAAGACGTATGTCGTGTACTTGCTCAGCGTCAAACTCGAACGTCGCCAATCGGATGGCGTGGCGCGTAGACCGAAGGTCGCCTATCAAGTGACGAGCGATATTTTTCGGTTTTTCGCCAGAATTTATAACTAGAGTATTTCCTATCGAGCGAAAAACTGTTCTAATATAAGAGCAGTTTTTTAACTCGGATCACACTACAGCGGTACATTTCCGTCGGCGTCAAGCGAAGCGCGGGTATCGAGTGAAAGATAATAAGTGACGGTTGTCGCCTGAATAGATAACTCGAGCGGTTTTTTTAATAATCGAGCGATGTCGGTTATTTCAATAATCGAGTGATCAAGCGGTTTTTCGCTCCAGCGATCACAACACTAGTTCGTACTTACATCTTTTCATATTAAATTACATTGTTAACTCTTACCTTCGACGGCAAAATAGCCTCTCAATTAACGCATAAATAACGACTATCGAATTCGTTTTCTTTTTAAAATTCTGTCAAAACTGAAAAACCGTCAGAAATTCTCCATACCTGATAATCCGTCTACTGGTTGCAAAAAAACAAATAATTACCTTGTTGCACTGGTCGCGGCAGATAAGTAACTTCGTCCCAATCTGATAACGAGTCCTTGTTGGCTTCAAAATTTCGACCATCGCTAGGTTCACTACTGAAATACAAGAAAAATTAAATAGGGCCTCTTGCTTTGGGTTTGGATCGAGTTATCAGGAAAAAACGGTTCACCTTGCCCTTCGAATATACATGGACTGAAAAATGAACTTAATTGGCTGTCGTCAAAGAAGAGGGCTTATGGCTGACATCCTTGGGGACCAAGTATAACTTGCCTCTTGTAATTGCTATAAAATGCTCTAGCATATTTTATTCGGTCAAGGGTGCTCTTTCTCTGTTCAAGTAGAATGTGACAAAAATTCGCTTAGATTTACCTTTTAGAACTATAACCATCAGTAACTTCTGAACTGCTCGTGATATCTTCCATCTCTTGTGGCACCGAAATAATACAATCTTCACATGATCCTGTTTCTTGAATTGTACATTTTACTATTTCGTAACCAGCATTGATTAGCAAATGGCTAAAATTTGAATTATGTATTATTTCCAAATATGAAGGTATTGTTTGGTTGCACTGAAAATTTGTGATTTTAAGAAAACATGAAATTTTTTGATGTTTATGAAAATTTTGACAATGACTGAAAATGTGACAAAAATTTAGGGTTACCCGAGTATGTGACTCGTCAATAATCTACCTAGAGAATGCGGGTAGGTGCCTTAAGTTTCTTATGATACATTTTATTTTGAATAACACATATTAATATACCCACCTTATTTCTTCCACTGATACATCAATATCACCATACATAATATCTGTGATAGGAATTTCACAACGTTCCTTTTCGCTCACATAAAACCTACTATTGAAATGACTAAAAGTTTGTATCCTATACCTAAATGTGTGGAGCAGTCTTTCTTTTTCAGACCTAGGGTCTATTTCAAATGGATAATCAATTTTTTGTATTAAATTATAGTAGATATTGTAGGAGGGGTTAATATAATTGGAAACTTTAGTAGCCTTATCTTCAAACGTATAATAAGTTGGGCAGGGATTAGATTCTAAATTAGTATCACTATATTTCTTTCTGCTATAACTTTCCCTGTTTATATCTTTAAAATCAATGTCCTTAGAACAAGTTAAATATGTACAAATTCCTACACTAAAATCAGGAAGACAGAGTGGGCACACACAATTGCATAGTAGTTTCGACTCAGTTGTCTGTCCTTTGCATGGGCTACCCTTATCACAAAAACACGCTTTGGCATACTGTGCGGATATGTAGTCATCATATAGCAGGTCCTTTCGTAAAAACAAGGCCATTTGTGAACAGCATCCCAGACATTCTGTGTTTTCAGGGCCTTGCCCTACTCCAGAAAATTGTACTGTATAATTTGGAAATCGTTTCACAATATTTTTTGCCCTGAAAGGAAAGATTTTTTCACTAATAAAAATTCACTCAGTACTTAAGTAACTACATTGGGTCTTTTTTATTATGAAATTTGTGTAAATAATTTACATAATACTCCAATAGTACATACCAACTTTCAAACTGCTCACGAGTCCATTCATATTTATGGTCGGGGTGTCTGAAACCGTCCCTATTGAACAACACATTAAAGTCCGCATTAGGGGTGGTAATTATGACTATCTTCGGTTTAATAAATGAAAAGATGTTGTAAGGAAATGCATCCAAAGTATCTGGGTACAAATGTTCTATTCTAAAACACAAAAACGTAATGTTTTTAAAAACTATACCTACTGCTTAATTAATGGAAATCATACAATTCTATAGCTGTAACTACATCAGTCTTATGGAGTCTATAATCTGGGTCTGCTACACTTCCAGAAAACACAGATACTTCTAGAGGGCTGTTGCGGCGCCTCAAATTATCTACAAGAAGGGGCTCGATTTTACCAATCTTCCCCTGCAATAAAGTTTCATCTATGTCAACAAATAAAACCTGTTCGACGTTGAGATTTTTAATGTAAATAAATAGGCTTAATTCCGCACAGCCAAAATCTACTAGCTTTTGGATGTTATTTCTCCACTTTTCATTAAGTAAAGTTTCGTAAACCCTGGCGTATCTTTGCCTGTAAACTGGAGGATCAAATCTTAGGTAGTTTTCGAGATCTGTTTCGTCCAAATCAGTATTTGAGGGTAGGCTTGCAACTAATTTAAGCCTCTTTCGATTTTTTAATATTTGAAATATTAACACAACACAAGAATGAAAAGTTATCAACATTTTAAAAAATAATCTTCACATAAACACCTAACAGAAAACAAGGTTATGTTTTGATGTTAAACTTCAAAATTCGGCGTGGATACGGTTGCTTATATCCCAATAAGTAAAAATCTCTTGCAAAATTTAATGAGGTTAGCCAATATCTGAATCCTAAATTCTGACCACTCTTGTTTATGCGCAGTCAAGTAGCTGTCAGATTTAGATTTTTCCTCACCTGTCAGTTTGTTGTCAACCGTAATGGCGTACGTGTAGTTTTTGTGTTGTGCTTGGCTGCCTTTTGGAGTTTAACGTATTTTGTTATTAAAAAATTATCGTTCCATGCAGTAGAGTGACAAGATACTTATAATTTTACTTAGGTAATTATCTTTGATTTACATATTTAGCTGGTGCAATTACAAGAAATTTTATTTTATTTCATCGAGCAAGAGAAATGTTGGCCTAAAAATTTGGAATGTTTGGTCAGTTTCGTGGGTTTGATGACACTCGGTATTCAGCTAAATAATTTAATTGAATATTCTCATAATTGACTGGGAACTGTCGAACACTTTTTAATTAATAAGAATAAGCCAATTTCGAAAATATATCTCTTTCCTGGGGGCATTTATTTTGTGTCTTTTGAGGAAGAAGACTACAAAAGTTCCTTATTCGGATTTCAGTTCTTTGTCTTACCATTATTTTATAATTTATTTATTAGAATCAAAATACCTTTTACCTAATGAACAGTTTGTAAAGTTCTATCAAGCAACTTAATATAAATAATAATCATCCACTCATTCCAATTTTGCCAAACTAATACTAGTTTCGCGTTTACTTTGAGATACTTATGAGGAATTACTTAATGTAAATAATAAACAGTAAGTAACTTCTATATTCTACAATTACAACATTGCATTAACTCTATCTTATATAAATTATTTGCACAAGTGGTGAATTTAATAGAACTGTAAAAATATATTTTTAATCGAGTAAATATTTGGGGTGGAACAGCAATTAGGTACATGGATTATAAACAAAGCTCAATGATAATCCAGTAATATGCATACTATATTGGAGAATACTAAAATGTAATGAATTAAATTGTTCCAAATTAGAAATAATTTCAATTCTTATCGATTCATTGCGTGTTTCAAACAAACTGTGGGTTCTATTACTGACAAAATAACCATGTATTTGAAAGTGTCGTTTTTAAAAATGTTACATGCAATTAAGGCCGGTAATTTTGTTGTGAGAAGCAGTTGTTAAATGACTTGTGTATCTTTTTATATAATCTCATACATTTGACGGTATTTTTAACTAAATATTGTTACTTTTTAGAACGTTGTTGCTTCATTATTCATAAAAAGTTATTGCTTGCTCTGGGTATGTGTAGTAATAATTATATTTTTAGAGTTTGCATAAAGAAAAGTTAGTCATTTTCTATATTTTGATTAGAATCCTGTAAAGGATAAATATGTACAGACAGGCCATAACTCACAGCCTAAACTCATCTGAGTCCCTTGGAGTGGGAGTTGGAACGTTTTTTTTCCCTGCCTCTGCATAAAAAGACTGGATTTCGTTGGTTTTATGTTATCAATTACAATTACCAAGATAGGGTTTCCTAGAATTTCTGTACAATAAATTATTTTTTTTTATTGCTGATATTTTGAACTCGCTTTAATTTATTACTGTGTCTAGACTCCTTTTGGTGTGTAGATTTTTCTACAACCCATCTACCGTTACCTACTGCCATTGGCGTAACTAGAATGATTTTGTAGGGGGGGTCTGGCCCCTAGTCTAGTAGGATTTTAATGGCAAGTGTCACTATGACGTATGTATGGCTTCGATCTTCGGAAATTCTGGGGTGGGCGTAGCCTACCCCCCCCCCCCCCCCCCTAGTTACGCCTATGCCTACTGCAAATATATTTTTCGAATAAGTTTCATGTTTTAATCGACCGTTTTCATGTAGAATTGACCGGGCTAATCAGAAAAGGCGTTCTTTTAACGAATGCCATATTATTCCCTCCTATACGGCTTACCCTGGCATATTTTAATTGCACAAGTAATAATGTTTACTCCGATTAAAATAGATGTATGTAATAAAATTGTTAATTATTTTATTGCCCCGCTATCCAGCCTTACTTATCTGTAAAATTGTTTGTGATCAAAATACCTTCATAAATTATATGTCCTGCAAATTTTTAGCAGGTGCTTTTTTACTCGTATTAAAAAAATGTTTTTAACAAGGTGATTAAAAATATAATAATTATTTTAAATACTAGATTGTTGTTAAATGTTTTTCTGTATAGCGCAGCTTGCAGAGGTCTAAATTAAATTATTTAAGAGATTTACATTTAAAAATTGTATGTATTAACAGTTTTACTTACTTACTTACTTACTTAATTTATTTATTTCAAAATCATGTTACATAATTTCCAAATAAAAATTACAAACACAAAGTGAAACAACGTCATCCTAGAACACCAAAAAGGTGCAATATCATTCTGTTACATACTTAGAAAATCATCATAATTTTTTACATGTGTATTTTCGTTTTTAATTTTCTGTTAAAAAAAAACAGCTTTCGGATTAAGTGTAAGACTTCTCCTGCATTGTCGCGCATTTTTTTACTTAACATTGCACATTGCCCATTTCCCAAACAGTTTTATTTCGTATTTATCTCAAATATACAGGGTGTCCCATAACTAATGGTACACAGGAAAACTGCAGATTCCTTGGGTAAAAATACTGCGATTTGGCCATACTTAGTTTAGTTCAATAGCTGGTAATAACCGAGATACAGGGTGTTCAAGTAAAAATTTAATTTTCAATTTTCCTAAATAACTTATTTCTTAATCAATATTTTTGCACAAAATTTTGTGACTAGGGTTTTTTTGGGGAAAGGAATTTGAATTTGTTAATAATTTTGATGTTAATTATAGGGGGCGCTCTCTGCGGTACTCTGGATACATAAAAAGAAATGTAACTTTTTTGTGTCTTAGTATAATGATATTTTTATTAAAAATATCAGTTTTTCCGTCATTTTTAAGTAATAAAGTTATACTTTGTAAATGTCGCTCCGACTAACCGATTTCGAGATATTTTCAATTACAATTTCTAATGCGCCCGTTTAAATTTTGATTTGTAAATGTGAAATTTGTCACAGTAGGCTTTGGTTAAAACAAATACAATGAAAGCACTTTGAATCCTCATTTCTGTCAAAGTTTATTTTCATTTGTCAGCATTGTGGGTGTTTTTAAGGAGTTTTTGAAGATACTGTTATCAAAAATTAAACTAAAAATGCCGCGACATTTTACGTTTTGAACGCAAGGATCCTGTTTCTCCCAGTCTGTCGTCTAGGCTTCTAAAAATTTTAAAATCTGGCTGCCTTCTATTTGGATACATTTCCAAATACCGCCGATGTGCCCCGCCCGCGTCTGTTAAAATTTTCTTGTGCGTATAAACATACCATTTTCGCATTTCTCCGTTAGTAAACAGTTATGTCGCGGCATTTTTAGTTTAATTTTTGATAACAGTATCTTCAAAAACTCCTTTAAAACACCCACATTGCTACAAATGAAAATAAACTTTGACAGAAATGAGGTTTCAAAGTGCTTTCATTGTATTTGTTTTTTCCAAAGCCTACTGTGACAAATTTCACATTTACAAATCAAAATTTAAACGGGCGCATTAGAAATTGTAATTGAAAATATCTCGAAAACGGTTAGTCGGAGCGATATTTACAAAGTATACCTTTATTGCTTAAAAATTACGGAAAAACTGATATTTTTAATAAAAACATAATTATACTAAGGCCCAAGAAAGTTACACTTTTTTTTATGTATCCAGAGTACCGCAGAGAGCCAATCTATATGAAAATTATTAACAAATTCAAATTCCTTTCCCCAAAAAAACCCTAGTCACAAAATTTTGTGCAAAAATATTGATTCAGAAATAAGTTATTTAGGAAAATTGAAAATTAAATTTTTACTTGGACACCCTGTATCTCGGTTATTACCAGCTATTGAACTCAACTAAGTATGGCCAAATCGCACTATTTTTACCTAATAATCTGCAGTTTTCCTGTGTACCATTAGTTATGGGACACCCTGTATATCTTAAATGGGATTCATCACCACATACACAACGTGAGTGAAACGGCCGATTTCTCCTTAAATACTGAACAAAGTTTACACTTATCCGTGCGACCTTCCAGCGCATTAGGGGTCGTAATTACGAGGAGGGTCCACATAAGACCCTGGAGATTACTTAGTGCGCGACAGGCCTTAGACCTGAAAAACGGACTAAAGAGGTAAACCGAAAGTTGGCTCTTGGGGGAAGGCTCATAAATTTTAAAGTAGACCAAATCTGAAGCTTTCAATGGTGATTTTTTTTGATAATCTGTAAATTAAATAGGAGCGTGTTGTATAGATAAGTGAAAATAATGTAAAAGAAACCATATGACCTTATCCGATATTCATTTGTTTTTAAGTTATAGCATAATTATTACAAATAAATGTTCAAAAATATCGCCATTGACCTCTATACAATTTCTGCTTCGTCTACGGAGGGCGTCTGATGCTTTGCCGATTGCTTCATGTCTTCGCGTGCCGACTTTTACTTTGTAAACTTCATTTTTTAATCAGTCCCATATACAGACGTCTAGTGGTATGAGGTACATATGAATTTTTTTACATATATAATGTACAGGGTGTATACTCACCCTGTATACAGTATGTCCACGGATGGGGTTTACCAGAGGCCAAATGGCCTAAAATTTGAAAGATACGAAAAAAAGTCACTCTTAATAAACGTTTTTGCTTGTCTAGCAAATACGATTCATCATGAGAAACTTCAATTTTTTATACAGGGTGGGTAAAAACTGCAAAAATGTTATTTTGCTTAAGAGTAAACATACTTTATCTTGAAAGATACGAAAAAAAGTCACTCTTAATGAATGTGTTTTCTACACAACAAACCGAAGTAGAACAATTCATTAAAAGGCTTACCTATGTAAAAATTATTTCCCAAAATGTATTCTTTGGCACACCTCTGACTGGTGAGCCTAGTTAAAATAATAATGACACTTAAGGTGATAGGTACTTGTTGTCAATGTCTTTATTTAATGAAGTTATTATTTAAGTAGAAATGCTATCTACTGAACAAAGAGTTTTTATAAGACAATGTTATGGGGATGGTCAAGTTTCATACCGCTACGTCATGGAGCAATTTACCGAGAAATTTGTAGGAATCCCAATAACTAGGATGGCAATCTGCAAGTTAATACAAAAGTTCAAGAGAACTGGTTCGGTTTTGGACCTCAAAAAAAAAAGAAGAAATACGACCATGATGATGCTGCTACAGTCTTAGTTCTTCATTCTGTTGAAGAAAATCCCATGACGTCCCTTAGAAATCGTGTTACTCAGTTGGAAGTTGTGAAAAAAAGTTCAGAAGATCCTTAAAGCAAATAAATTGTATTCGTATAAACCGCACTTTAATCAAAGATGGGAAGAGGGAGACGACGCGAGACAAAATTTTAAGTGGAAATGTTGATTTTTATAAATGTATCATGTTTTCTCATGAAAGTACATTATAAACAAATGGAACCGTTGCAACCCAGCACGTTAGGTACTGGTCTTTAGAAAATCCCGAATTCAGAATTATGACGAGAAGACAATATTTCACAAAAGTGAACGGTGGTGTGCGATATCCATCCATGGCATTATAGGGCCATATTTTTTTGATAACACGTGCAATAGATTATCATATTTAGAAATGGTGGATACATTTTTCAATGATGAACTCGAAAATCTACCATTAAATTTTCGACAAAATATGTATTTTCAGCAAGAAGATTGTCCAGCCCATTTCGCTCGTGAGGTTAGAGAATGGCTTGACCGCAGATTTGGTCCAAGGTGGATTAGCAGGAAAGGTCCAGTTTTGTGGCCCCCAAGAAATCCCGACTTAACCTTGGCCGTTTAAAACAAATTGTTTTTGCAACCGCAACACCAAATGATACTGAAGTGCTGAAGGGCAGAATTATCCAGGCTGTCCAATCGATATCTCAGGAAGAAATCAGAAATTCTTTCATTTATTTGAGAAAGCAATTAGAAAAATGTGTCGAGTATGGGGGTGGAGTTTTTGAATTATGAAATCGTTATCGTATTCTTTTCATGTTAATAAAAATGTTCGTATTATTATTATTATTACTTCATTAAATAAAGACATTGACAACAAGTATCACCTATTCATTATTCAAGTAAAAACATTTATTAAGAGTGACTTTTTTCGTATCTTTCAAAATAAAGTATGTTTATTCTTAAGCAAAATAACATTTTTGCAGTTTTTACCCACCCTGTATAAAAAAATTGAAGTTTCTTATAATGAATCGTATTTTCTAGACAAGCAAAAACGTTTATTAAGAGTGACTTTTTTTCGTATCTTTCAATTTTTAGTCCATTTGCCCTCTTGTAAACCCCATCCGTGGACATACTGTATACGCAGATGATAGTTAAAAAGGTCATAATTTGAGTTTTATAATACAAAAACATTTAAAAATAATCTGCTCCTGTAAATAAATATATCCAGCTAACGGGAACATGAAAATTAGGTTTATACGGTGATTAAAAGGAGTTTTAATGGTTTTTATTGCTATGTAAACAATTAAAGTAATAAAACTGTGTTAAAATTTTGAGTGTTTTGCCTGGTTTATTATATCCTCAAGCTCAAAAGGAACCTAGGGAGGTGCTTCATGCGCTTTTTAAGTTATTTTCTATGTTTGTTTGGGTTTGTTCGTTTCGTTAAACCAGAAATTTATTTCGCAAAATCCTCTAAACCACTTTTCATTTAGCACCCCGAATGTTGACCTTAACAATTGATCGTCAACAACGTGTTAAGTGCCTTATTAAATATTTACAAATAATAGTCATTAACTAAGAAATTAATAATTAATTATAAAGAGCGTTGATGACTTGTTTGAACAATATTATAATATAATACAGTCAATTTGTTGCTTACAAGGGCCCCTAATGGGACAGTTCTGGGGTAGTTTTTCAGAGTTTATAAGTTTTTTGGGTGCCGAGTTCGAATCTGAGGTTTGCTGAAACTGATGGGTCGCGCAGCAACTTAACTTGTATAAGATAGAGCCGGTTAAGATCGTGTCAGACGTGCGCGATAAGTGTTGTGTATCAATATCGATGCCTCGTATATCGGTGAAACAAGACCGTGTGTTTTTTAATTTGTAAAGCGGCCAACTATTAACAGCAATTCCAATTGACCTCTTTGACATAGAGTGCATTAAATACCATTCTGTATTTCTCCCGACATTTTCCAGTCTATTAATGCCCGTTTTCGTCCTGATTGAATTTAATTTTTGCCGTCTGGTCGTCGTTTCTGTACTCGATTTAATATACTGGGGTGTAATAAGAAGTACGGAAGTACCTACCAATCGGGATTTATCCATCGAGCTCCAAAAACAACTAGAGCGAATGCATAATATTACCATATACAGGGTGTTATGGAAATGACGTATTATATTTAAATGGGTGACTCCTGGGTTGTCCTAGAGAAGCGCTACATATTTTTCTTCTTAAATCGAACGTAAAATGGGGTAATTCACCCCTAAACCCACCGGTCACTACTCGGCACATTCATATATGATCATATTACATTGCCAAGCTGTGTAACCAACAGATGTTCAAGCCCAATGTTGCCAACTGTGTAAAAAATGTAAAACTTTAGATTCTTATAAAAATAATATTAAGTTTATGTAATGGGAAAAGCTTTATGCTCATCACGTACCCTGATGATAATGTGGAACATGTGAAATGAACACACAACATTTCACGGTATAATAAATACTCATATCAATTATTTAACTTAAAAATTACTTTTTTATATCCTGACAATCCATTTAACGGACTTTAGCCGGCCCTTAGGTTTTCGGCATGTCATGTCATGACAAGGTTATATTCGTAACATATGTCCATAAATACTTACCGAAAACACAAACGTGCGCCGAAATAGCTCTGAAAATAACTGTTTTTAAGATTAAATTCAGCTTGAAGGCACAAAATGAAAAAAAACATTGACAAAATGATCAAAACAGCAATTGTACAGGGTGTCCCATTTTCGACACTTTTATAGGGTATCTCCGTTATTGTTAGTGCTATCAAAAAAGTAATGTAGGTGTCATGTGCTCTTTTTGGGCCACACTTAAAATGGTAAAATCAAAATTTGAAAATTTTCGCTCGCTTAAGAGATACGGGGGAAAATCAAAAAATTGACAATTTCAAAATTACCCTATATTTTCTCAGTTAAAAGAGATACAGAAAATTGTTTTATACAGAAGTTTCTTTATATTGATTGTTGAATAATCTGCCGTTTTCACAATAAGTATACGGGGTCAGGTAAATAAGTTATCGGACCTAACCTCATTTTTTAAATGGAACACCATGTATATTTTAATTTAAAAATATACTGTTTTAAATTATCCTTTCAAATATATAACATACCATGGATGAAATTGGTTTCCTAGGCGATTTATTAAACTTTATTATTTTAAGCCACAGTAGACCATGAAACAAAAGCTAATATCCTAGAAACAACTATGTTGACTATTAACATTTAACGTCAATTTCATTTTCACATATTCATTTGTGAAAATGACCTATCAACAGTTCGAAATTTGATATGACATCAGTTTATATTGAAAGTGGAAAAAACCAAGAAATGGCGCAAAATGTATAGTTTGTTCGCTATCCGCAAAGAGAGTAACAATTTAAGGACATATTCCGAACATTTGCGATGATTCCCGTTATTTTTTACCTTAATCTGAATCTTTTATTTCGTTCAATAATAAAGTTTAAATAAATCGCCTAGGAAACCAATATGTGTATATTTGAAAAGACAATTTAAAATGCTATCTTTTTAGAATAAAATATACAGGGTGTTCCATTTAAAAAAAATGCGGTTAGGGCCGATAACTTTTTTACCTGACCCCGTATACTTATTATGAAAACGGCAGATCATTCAACAATCAATATAAAGAAACCTCTGTATAAAACATTTTTCTGCATCTCTTTTAACTAAGAAAATATAGGGTAATTTTGCAATTCTCAATTTTTTGATTTTTCCCCGTATCTCTTAAGCGAGCGAAAATTTTCAAATTTTGATTTTACCATTTTAAGTTTGATCCAAAATGGACACCTACATTACTTTTTTGATAGCACTAACAATTACGGAGACACCCTATAAAAGTGTCGCAAATGGGATACCCTGTACGTAAAGTGCTAACAAATATATTCAGCAGAATTACAAATCGATGCGCATCGTGACGTCTTCGATTAAAAATCGCTTACAAATCGATGGGCTCCGCTGAATGCAGCCGATACAACCCGATGATAGTAAACAGTTTCTTTTTGAGAAAACCCGGTATTGATTTACGTAGGTAGGAAACGACAAGTTGAAAATATTTTTAATTAAAAGATAACAACGAGTGTAAGCGTTTGTGATAGGTTATTATACCGTTTGGAAGCCATCCAATACCTATACCTATTTAAAATTAAATGCTGTCATTATCGAACGCGTGTTCGGATGAAATGTTATAGATGTTTATCGGCACTATTTTAGAATTATTGCAATATTATTTTTAGAGTAGATTTTGCTTACGTTTTGCGTGCAGGCGGAATATACAGTGAGTCCCAGAAGAAATGTCTAAATTCATTTAAAATTCAGCGGTAAGTTTTTTCAAAAAACGCTCGTACCCGTCGATTTTGATTTTTTAATTATTTTTTTTTGTGGTAATTTCATGTATACAGGGTAGCTCAATAATAAGTTACGACCATCAACTTCATTTTTTCAAATGAAAACATATATTTTTTATTTCATTTTTGAATTTTGCATTGAATTCTAAGCATGTTTCATGTACCATGTCCTATACATAAACTCAACAGTTATTGAAAAAATTAGGATTGAACATATCTATAAGTAAGACCTGTTTATTAAAAAAACACAACAAAATCAAATTAAATGGTTGGAAACGTGCAAAGAGAGTTTATTGATCGTCTTGGATATTGTCAAGCCGTAAATGGCGCACATTTTCAACATTTAATTTGATTTTGTTGTGTTTTTTTTTAATAAACAGATCTACTTATAGATATGTTCAATCCTAATTTTTTTCAATAACTGTTGAGTTTATGTATAGGACATGGTACATGAAACATGCTTAGAATTCAATGCAAAATTCAAAAATGAAATAAAAAATATATGTTTTCATTTGAAAAAATGAAGTTGATGGTCGTAACTTATTATTGAGCTACCCTGTATACATGAAATTACCACAAAGAAAAATAATCAAAAAATCAAATTCGACGGGTACGAGCGTTTTTTGAAAAAACTTACCGCTGAATTTTAAATGAATTTAGACATTTCTTCTGGGACTCACTGTATGTATGTATGTATATTTTCCGTATATTCATGTATGCGCACAAAAATTATCGAGTCTTGTTGATGATGGTGACCCAGAGACGATAAGTAGCAATGAGAAAGTGAAATTTATCTTCGAACAAAGACAGGAAAAAAGTAATAAACCTAAACGCAAAATTTTAGATTTTTCCAAATATTTTTAAAGCCTCTGCATATCTTACCATTCCCGAAATCCCAATGGTGAAGGACCAATTTGTTACACCCAGTGGCGGTTCTTCCACAGGAGCACATGCGCACGTGCACCCCCAAAACAAAACGAATAAAAAATATTTATTTATATTCATTGAATATTATTGATCGTATAAAGTCCTACCCTCCCTAATATTTTATCATCCCGTCAAACCAAACTGTATAGATCCGGCAACCGTGCCTCGGTCGAGGTAAATGACGATCATGACGAGACTTGCTCGCACGTGCGATTAAGTAGTGCAGTTTCTCTGTAGTAACAGGTGGCGGGTGGCAGCGGGGGATAGCGGGGCTATGGCGATTTAACATGGAAAGGGCGCACAGTTTTTCTGTGCACCGCGCTGTTGTCTGTTCGTGCATCTAGTTAGAAAATTGAGCGTGTATGTTTTAATATTTTAATATTATATATTTATTAAGTTAAAATGAATAGTTGACGGTGGACTATTTAAGAAATAACTTTAGCTCTTTGAGTTTGGAGCAAAAAATTGAAGTGAAGAATGCTTGAACACCTAAACCCGAAATTAATTTAACGCAGACCACAAAGGGTAAATCTAGGGACTTTATTAGAAAGTTTAAAAATGAAATATATGAAAAAATTTTTATAGAGGGTATTCCGAACTTAATGAGGCTGTTATTGATCAATTTTCTACAATTAAGAACCGATGAATGGACTTTACGTTTAAGCACTATTGTGTAGGGTCGATAAATGTTGTGTATTTCGATAAATGATACTCGATATGATTTTAAACCATTTTATTTAAGGATTTAAACTAAAAAAACATTGAAAATATGAAGAATGCCAGCTTGTCAGTCAGTCTCGTGGCTCGATTCGTTCTCGTCATAAAACAGTTAACTATTGTTCTCGTCTTGGTTGCGCCTAATGACGTAGCCGTAGATGGCGGTAGTAGTATTGGCCATCATTCGGTTTTCTTGATAGCTCGTAGATGGTTTTAGTAGTATTAGTAGTGGACTATATAAATATTGTTACGAGGGTTACATGCGACGACGTTAAGATCCGACAGCTATACACACTAAGAAAACCTTTCTTTTTTTCTAACAGTTGTATTTCCTTTTCTAAAATTAAAAAATAAATAAAAGTATGTTTTACCTAACGCATTTTCTTATTACTTTTTTTCTTTCTACATTTAAAACGCCTAGAAAAATTTCACCATACTTGGAACCCCCTCTATCATAGGTCATACATAGGCACTGGTTACACCCTGTATAAAGCCAAAAGCGATTTAAATGTCTTTAAAGCCGTATTAGAGTCGGCAATTTTTGTCTCTTAAGGCCGTATTAGACTCGGCAATTTTTTCTCTTGCGCCGGCAATTATAATGGCACTTATTCATGCGCAGTAAACCGTTTTCGATCAGCTGGAGCATTGTCAACGGTCAGAACCGCAGTGGGTACTGTCGAAATCCCTAAAATATCCCCAGAATTAGAGATGTGCAAACCTGTTCGTTTTGATTACCAGTTAAAGCAGCTACTGCTATTTACAAATAGGAGGTGCAAAAAGTTGCTGAATTAGCAGTCCATAAGTTTAATAAAGAATGTAAACTGCTAATTTAAGTACCAGTGGGTTTAAATGGCCATTACCTGTTCATACCTGGTTCGGCCAAATAATAAACAGTTAAAAATAACAGAATAATCCATGTCTACCCAATTGCGCCGGCAAGGGCAATTAAAATGGCGCCTGCCCCATTTCTGGTAATGAGAGACAGCTGATCGGGAACAGTGTACTGCGCATGAATCCGTGTCATTTTAATTGTCAGTAGAGTAGAATTTCTGACTGTAGTACGGAGAACGGTGTACTGCGCCTGAATCCTTGAATTATAATTGCCATTGCTGGCGCCATAAAAATTCCCGACTGTAATACGGCCTTTACGCCAGCAATGGCAATTATAATTGCACGGATTAATGCGCAGTACACCCTTCCCGATCAGCTGTCTCTCATTGCCAGAAATGGAACAAGCGCCATTTTAATTGCCATTGCCGCTGCAAGTATGGGTAGAGATGGATTATTCTGTTATTTTTAACTGTTTATTAGTTGGTCGAAGCAGCTATGAACAGCTAATGGCTATTTAAACTAACTGGTACTGAACAGTTCGCATTTTTGAATTGCTATTTGTAAGTAGCAGTAGCTGCTTTAACTGGTAATCAAAACGATCAGGTTTGCCCACTTCTAGTTCTGGAGGTATTTTAGGGATTTCGACAGTACCAACTGCTATTCGCACTGTTGGCAATGCGCTAGCTGATCGAGAACGGTTTAGTGCGCATGAATACGTCAAGAGATTCTAATACGGCTTTTAATAACGCTGCTCATTTTGTTTTCTTTAATTTTCAGAGCTTCCGTACACCGACTTCCAATCAACGCAACCTATACCGCGACCGCTCCAAATCAAGCGTCCAATTTTCCTTTTTTTACCATGTCTTAAGGCCCGAACAAACCCAACAACGCCCGGCGCGCTTTTCGAAAACCTTGGAATCCGACCTCATCGGCCGTTACCCAAAAATGACATCTTTCATGACGAAAAAGAAGAAGTACAAGTTTCAGGTGGATATATGCCTAGAAGAGTTGCTGGAGGTGCCGTTTGTTTCGGCGGTGCTTTTCGCGAAGCTGAGGTTGGACGGAGGGGGATTTCAAGATCACAGTAGCAGGTAAAAATGTATGAATGATCATCACGCATCGACTTAGCTCTAAACAAAGCGGAAACGAGCACCAATAAGAATATTTGTAGGTTAAGTTATATTCTCAGATTTGACAGTTGAAGGTTTGGCCTTTGTGCCCGTTCACAGAGAGAAATTTTCAACGGCTTGGATGTTGGGCGAACCCAGCGAACGTATCTATTATTGCGGTGGACCGGAAATCTTTTATAATTCGTAATTACATTTATTTTATTTATTATAACGACTAGAAAATCCGCTAAAACCCTGATAAGGAGATACGTAATTGTTTGGACAATGTCTCCTATTATCGGTCACTAAAGTCCGTTTTGTTGCAGTTGATAGCTCATATCGAGGGTTGAAGCCATAAAACAACCGTAAACCATAGGCGTTGCCAATAGTAATTACCTTATTTAATAAGAAAATTGGCCTCTGTCCATTGTTAAGTAGGATTAGGGTTAAAGTAGGTATAACAGGGGTAATTAATTTACCTATTTTTGCCTGCTTTAGGATTTTATTACGCCATTTGATGTGCGTTTGTCAAACTATGTATTTAGTTGTATTTAGATACTGCATTATCTCAAAGTTGAATTATTTCCTATACTTGTAACAATGGCTTCAAGTTTTTCGCCAACGTGTCTTCGTCAAATTAGCAAGAGTGCATATTCTCTCCGAGAAAAGACATTAATATTAAACGTGCATGATGCTCTAGTGTACCAGAAACCTGCAAGTGATGTTCGTAGCATCATTGCAGAGTGTGCCAATATGGTAGGAGTTGGAGAGGCTACTATATATAGGTTCTTGCGTGAAAGAAAATCTAAGAACCTCAGTGAGCCAAAACCACTCCCAGGAAAGAAACCGTTAGAAATTGACAATTTCATTAAAAATGGTATTAGAAGAAAAGTACATAGTTTTTATTTTGCCAAGGAAATACCAACTATAGACAAAATTTTACAAGCCATTAACTACGACGAGGACTTACCACAGCTATCACGAACGAAACTATGGAAAATACTTCATGATATGAACTTTCGATGGGAGAAGCAAAACAGAAAATCTTTTCTTATTGATAGAGCAGATATTATTTGCTGGAGACGTCAATACTTAAGGTCCATCCGAAAATACCGCAGCGAAGGCAAAAACATTTTCTATTTGGATGAAACTTGGCTGAACGAAGGGCACACCGTATCTAAAGTTTGGCAAGATAAAAATGTCCTAAGTTCTCGACAAGCTGTCATGGAAGGCTGGTCAACAGGACTTAGACCACCATCTGGAAAGGGACGCAGACTTATTATAACTCATATAGGAAGTTCAAATGGCTTTTTGGATCAAGGATTATTACAATTCCAGTCGAATTCTACTAAAGACTATCATGAAGAAATGAAATTGTCAATATTTTTTGATCTGTAAATAAATTAGTTTTCTTGTAAATAAATTCATAAAATCATAAAATCTATTACATTTAAATAAAATAATAAGCGGTTACATTAAAAACCCAACTCTCCGACCATGATGGGCCGTTTTAATCATTATCCTTTCATTTCATTTTATGGCTCTATTGTTACTTTATCTGTTACCCGGTGGAATAGGTCAAAATTTCTTCATCTTTATGCTAGATGTACGTAAAAAGACCATTTTATAGGTAAAATATTTTAGGCCACCGGGCCCTTGTTTTGAATCTTTAATGAGGGTATCGAGCTATCAACGGCAACGAAACAGACTTTAAAAAGAACCGATGGTGTAGTCTTGCGATAGAACGTACCTACTTGTATAACGAGCGAACAAACCCGTACTTTACCAAAAACAGTCTTCCTCTGCATTTAAAATTTCATCCATATTTTCAGACTCATCAGAATCATTATCATCATTCCTAATAATTAACGGTCTTACTTCGTCTACAACCTGTTCTGTCTCATAAGATTGTTACTAATCGCCTCCTCCCATAACTTTATAACGCTGGAGATAAACACCTTCTAGGCGTGGGGTCACCTTACTGAACATTTTCCATAACTTTGCTTTATAACTGCTTTTAATTCAAACACAATAATGAGAAACAAACTAAAAGCAAAAAGCATAACTACTTATTTAGAATAGAACATACCATCGTGCACTTGAGCAAATTTTCATTATTTCTTGGAAAATAACGATTATTATATAGATTTAACTATAATGATCCCGAAATAACTAAATTCTAGGAGTGAAAAATGAACTAGAACAAAATATTTATCGCGGTACATAATTATAAGATAATTTTGTTTTGGAACCGCTGATTTTGCTCAGCCGACTACAGTGAACCAGTGGAATGTCCGGTACGATCAAGTATAGCGAAGGTATTGTTAACTTCTTAACGTTTAACAACCTACAATGATTTAATCCGATATCGGACTTCATAAAACGAACACAACGACTTTAAATGACTTAAAAGCTGCGTTTAATCACAGGTTGCCAAGCAGGCACTATTTTGTGGGAACGTTTGGCCAAATATACTTAGTTTTTTTCTAATATAAAACTGGATTCGTTAAGTTAAAGGACACGGTGTATATGGTTAATGTATTTTAAAATGCAGACAATCAGAGTAACAGATAAAAAAGCATAAATAAACACAGAATATTGTCGCTTTATATAAAGTCTGTATTTTTAATCGAGAGAAAAAAAAACCGGTGAAATTGATTGTGATGCCAACCTATCAGTAAATAAATGATTCACCGGCTATTATTTTAATCACGATCAAATGTTCAAGATCAAAGCCCGACCTTTCGACTTCAAAGTCGAGGCCGTCTCATTAAAAAATATATTTTTATGTGAATTTTCAAGGAAAATTTGAAGTTTGCCCTTTGTCGATTGCATGGTAACAGTATAGTAACGATGGGTGAAGCAGAAACAATCATTTTTTATCAGATATGTAGGACAGAGTGTACTCGAAACGTTCATAATTAATTACTTCCATTTCGGAGCGGGATTTCTTGGAAAGTACCTCTCAAAAAATGATAAATTCTGTTATTATTGATAAGAGATTTAAACAACTTTTAAAGTGATGTGCCCACATATAGTATATAACCATTATATTGCTAATACCATCTGCAATTATGTCCCCGCTATGGGCATCGAAGGGGGCGTTGTGAGTTTGCGCAGTTCGGAAATTTCCTTGTGAAAATAAACATTTGACAGGACCGGAGTTCAGCTTTTTTAATGTACATTTCACTGGTTAGTTAGGAAAAATATTGCAATCAAAATTTCGATTAGTTCGATTTAAGACAGCGCAGCGTTCCATGCATACGATTTCTGACGATATGATAATCCGACGGTGCCCTGATTGGCGTAAACTTTTGGTGACAAATTCCGTCCGAATATTTGTAACAATCGGCACGATGAGCTTTATTTTAGCTTTCATCCGACGTCGTATCTTTCTTACCCTCACTTTTTTCTAAACCAAAAATTAAGAATGACTAGACTAGTTTGGGAATTGTTATCAGCTACTAATGCACCAAATTAAAAATACATTAATTTTAAGGTTAGGTAGTGACCACATATATATTATATTGTAAACGAGTGACACTCTCTTTTTTCTTACAAGCTTTTTAGTGAAATTCGGCCCGGAAGATCGGATAATGTGATAAGCAAAATATTTGTACATACCTGATATACTTTATACCTTGTATTGATCCACGACTTTTGCAAAAAAGCACCATGCACTTGTGTCCTCTCATCTTAAACAAAACAAGCCACTAACCTATCAAACAGCGAATCACCACAAATTAAAAACTCCTTCACAAAAATTGTTGTTAGGTAATGAAAGTTTATAAGCACCAATATACCGACAACAATGTGGATGAACCACTTTTTATTCTGTAATTTGAAAAAGCATCCAGAACCAAAGATGGCGACGAATAACAACAAACAAATACTGTCGGGCCGGCTGTGACGCGATTGATAAAATTTCCACCCTACTGCGCAAACTCAATAGTACCACACCGTCTCCTATAGCGGGGATACTTTTTGTATTTTGGAACGTTCGTATTGGCAATATAATGGTTATATATATGTGGGGTAAGCGCATCGTTCGGCTCAAAATTGGCGGTCTCATTTTTACACTGTTAGGGTTCGAAATTCGAAGCTTTAAACAATGATGTAAATATGTTATTTATCGTCTTTGTTTGTATTGCTATCTACGTATTTTTATTGTATATTTAAGGAAAGATTTCGAGTTTGTCGTTTCTTGATTACATAGAAACCAATTAGTGTGATGAGGTTGTTTCTTTGTGCGGCGGTTTCTAGGAATAAAAAGCCCTCAGGACTCGGGAGAGAGCTTGTTTCTTATGTCTAAAGGATTATTTCGTGAGTAGGTAACAATTTTTTTTAAAATCCCTGTTCGCCTTTACATATGTCTACCGATACAGGTTTTTGTCACATCTGTGTTTTAGTAAGTACAGGGCATGTCTAATATATCGTATAAAACACACGTTCCTTTTTTTAAATTCCGACGTGTCATAATGACATTATTATGGATTTCATTTTCAGTGTCAAAATGACATACTTTATAGGACTGAGTACTATAATGATTTCATTATAGGACTGAGTACTATAATGAAAAATAGACGCAAAAATGAAAAAACTTATTTAAAACAAAATGGAACAAAATTTAATGATTAAAATTAAAAGTAACATTATTACAATTCGTTAAATTGATGTTGGACATAGGAGTTGAAATTGTTGCGTTGTTGTGATTTTTAATTTCTATGGTTCCTGTTTCTTCTGAGGGAACGACAGTCGATGAAGCACTCGATGATGATTTCGAACAAACCCGAGAATGGCTGCTGAAATTCTTTTCTTGTTTTCGCAAGAGTTCTCTATATATCCTTCAGCAACTGTGTCACCTTTCCAGCCACCATGGCGTTTAATAGTATGAAGATCGGCTCCTGAATCAGCCAGCAGTGAAGCTGAAGACCTCCGGAAACAGTGACCTGTGTATTCGACGGAAAAAAAGCAGCGATCGTTTTGCACATATTTCCGAAAGTATGGATACCCACTGGTTGCTTTGTACATTTGTTGTTTCTGAATGATAGAAAATAAAGAGAAACTTCGGCATCGGGGGTTCTCATTGCTACATAGGTCCGAACAAGCTGCACCATATTTATTCCTTCGACATCGCCAGGCGTTACGTAAAATTCTCGGGGAACGTTGGTTTTTGTACTAGGTATGAAAATTCGAAAAACAACGCCCTCAATCGTGTACATCTTCTATCCTTAAGTTTTTTAACTCAACTCTTCGACATGCTCCACTTATACCTATTATCATTGACACTTTTAATAGCAAATATGTTTCGTTGTCTGCCTCTTGTAAAATCTTTGCAATATTTTCTTTAGTCAAAATCCTGGATTTTTTGGGTGTGTAAGAATCAGATTTTCGTTTTAAAAAAGCTATCAATTGATTGAACTTACTTATGTCGACGTTTTTCTTAAGTAATAGTGTACTCCTTAACATAGAGTAATAACTCCATAAACTCGAAGACTTTGATGATTCTTCCTTGAAATATGCCAAAAGTACCTTTTCGTGTACGATATTGACAACCTTTTTCTGATAATGATCGTTATTATGATCCTTATAACATAAATATCTATTATGGTTGAGAATGTCATTAAGAAATGTAATTTAAGTATTCTTTTGGTGCGTGCATTTTATTTGTAGCTTGACCATCATAGCATTACTTCCCGTGGTCAATATGAAGACACTTCTAGGAAGTACCTGATCGAATTTTTAATTTTACTTATGTAATAACTACGACAACCTTGGTGTTTTAACGTATTGTAAATATTTGATTGACTCTTTTATTTATTTGGTTAACGTATCTACAATTGTATTAAAATATGTTTTTTCGGCATTCTCTTTAACGACAGGACCCGTAACAGTCAAAATTTTGCTTCTCAGCCATGCAAGAATATCGTATGATGACTTTTTACTGTCGGCTTTAAAATAAGTTACTGTTACTGTTTGCAATTCCAGTTAAATCTGTGTAAATATAACACACATTCTAATACATATACAGGCTGTTTAAGCAAATGTGGTGGAAAAAAGGAAAGAAATTATATGAACGATGTTATTTTCGCGTGATCTACATAATATATGAATCGGAGAGATTGTCCACATTTTCTGAAACACCCTGTATAGCCGAGTGATTTTAAAATTTTGCAATGTACCTACTTATAAAGATAATTATTGTCCGGACATTTTATGTTATTTTTATTTATTTTGTAATCGAATTCAGCCATCGACGGCCTTACAAGGTCGCGCGGAAATACCTGTATACAAGCTGTGAAATACCGTATATAGACTGTTAGAATGTTACAGTTTCTCAAGTAACAGATGTACGAGGGATGCGCGTTTTGTCGGTTCATAAAAAATACTTTAAGTAATTTTTGTCTCTGGTTTTGAAATATATTTTTAATCGTTATTTTTTAATCTGCTTACTTTAGTTATATTTTCAATTTTGTTGCTAATAGGATATAAAACAAAAACCCCATATTTTACTTAGATCTAGAATCTATCGACCCATCAGTGGTGTTCCTGCAAACATATCCTCTGATATTATTGTATAAGAAAAGTGGTACACTGCTGACGTTTTTCCATGTGGACATTTTTTTCTGATTAGTCTAGTCAATTCTACATGAAAACTGTATCTGGCCTTTTTCTCGTCAGGGCCTTCATTCAAACAAATAAATTCATTACTATGCTTATTAATTTTGCTTAAGAATTTTTATAAAACTTATCATTATCAATGTTGGTAGCTTTCATTTAATGCCACTACATGAAAGACCCCGGAACCGACACTCTCGTGAGCCTCAAATTGTATTTTTTAAACTTTCCAACTCTGTATTTGGATCACACGTAAACACATTGGTCTCCGGTTGTAAAATATCTTCTAGGGACCAAAAATTGATATTCTATAAACGTTAGGCAATACGCTATAAAAGCACAATAAATATGTATATTGTACGTCGTAGCCGGAGGTTACTGTATATTTTATGATATAAGTACATGCCAAATTACAGTGGTCCAGGGGTTTCCAAACTACTGCCTTTCAAGCCAACTCCTGCCCGCTATGAAGGTCTTGGCTCGTCCGACTTGGTGGAAATGTCGCCGTCGGCCGGGACAGACGTACAACGACGTGATTCCGTGGTTTACCGAGTTTAATGCAAAGCCAATGCCTTTTGTTACTTTTCATGTTTGCCAGTTATGATTTTGTACATATATTTAAAAATATAATAAATAATTGGCGCACTCTAAAAGATCTAGACAACACATTTGTATCTCGAAAGGCAAAGAGTTTACTTAGCAGACAATATATGCGTCTATTCTACTATCTCGTTTAAAAGCATATAGTTTTCAAGACACCGCCAACTTTTAAAAATTGTAAGACATTGGTGGGATATAGTAAATAACACAAGTGTTATTTAAATTCCATTCCATTTAAAAATTCCCACGAAGTAACATTTGGCAACAGCGCATCGCTGGTCTGTTCATGGCCTGTAGTACAGAAGGCCATGTCAGAACACTGAAAATAGGATATTAACTATTTCAATACGCGGATTTTATTTTGAAAAAATATATTTATCAGGCTTTGCCACCGCTTTGCCATTCTAATATTATTTTCCCAACGAATATAGCCTCCAACGATTCAACACCAACCTAATGGAAACTTTTCAAATTGACTCCCTATATACATACAGGGTGTTATGGAAATGACGTATTATATTTAAACCGGCAATTCCTGAGATGAAAACAAATTGAAGAAAAATATCTAAAAATGGCGCTTTAATTTAATATGTCCTGTACATAAACTTATGTCAAACCAGAAATTACCACGTGGTGCCCCTGTACGGAAGATAAACACAGCAACATATGGCAGTGAATCTTGAACAGTGTTGTCATATCTTCAGGGTAAACTCTTTAGAAAGTCAATAACCGTTTGACAGATTTCAAGTTGTGTATTTTTCAGGGTACATTATTATAAACTTTTACGTTCAGTTTGCTGGGAAACAATCTCTGATTTATTAACTTGAACTGACTCGAATGAACCGCCGCGGAGTTTATAAATCTTCAGGTATGTTCTCATTTGTTCAATTCGAACGGCACCCGTCAGATCTGGACAACTTAAAAGTTTATAATGCCACTTACCCTTTAGAAAAAAAAAATGCAATTTTATTTACATTTTCGGACTTATTTAAAACCAACTTAATTTATAAAAAACACCAAGTACTCACATCACAAAATCACATTAGTTTTCGTGTCACAAAACATCTAAGTACCGTTCAATCTGAATTAGTATTTTAAAGTGCTACTGTGTAGACAAAAATACGCCCTTATTGTCTGGGAAATAATTAATTTAACATCTAAAAATTTTTAAAATAAATAACACGTTGGTTCTCTCTATCGATATCGGCCGGCTTCTTTAAACAGCTGATTGTGGACAATCGGGCTAATATGTAAAAACACAGCGTTGTCACTTGCGATGTTTTATAAGCGACTATCATAAATTGCCGAATTTCCTTCTATAATATTATTTTCCTGTATAATTATAGTCTCGGAAATGGAAACCGCGCTGGCTCTACTAGCGGAGAGTTCTCGGAATGAAAGTCCGACTGGTCCGAAGGTGGACTAGACCATTCACTTCAAAGGGTAGTTCCTGTCAATTGTTGACATAATTGTTTCATTTTATGTTTTTATTATTTCTATTGCGAAATAATTAAGTGCTTTTGTTCTATGTGTGTTATTGTAAAGTGTAATTATGCGTTAGTGTTGGGGTTTAGTGATAAGCTTATTATGCACTCCCACACTATCATCAGAACACATGATGCATAAAGTTTTTCCATAGAAAAAAGAACTGAAAGTGCCTGTGCCTTGGATTCCTTAATCGCGTCCTGGATTTACTTTCTAAGTACGCTAAATATTTACTTTTATAAGAAACTAAAGTTTTACACTTTTAAACATTTAGGCAACATTGTGCCTGAACATCTGTTGATTACCCAGCTGGGCAATGCAATATGTTCATATATGAATCTGCCGAGGAGTTGTCTGTGGGTTTAGGGGTGAATTACCCCACTTTTTAAACGTTCCCCCAGGAGTCAGCCATTTAAATATAATACGTCATTTCCATAACGGTCTGTATACGAGATAATGCTCGAAAACTATTCTCGTTACAGCATATTGATATAGAACTGACTTCCGATCTCAGCCTCCCGAGCTATTTTTACTTTTATAACTCGTCCAAAAATGCAATAAAAACAATGTCATTTCCATTTTTAAAATGTGATTTGAAACACATGGTTTCCCACACACACACACACATGAAAACCGTATGGCTTGCTTCGACGAAATCAAACGTATTGATTGTTTTTTAAGGGGGGCATCTGCTAAAGTGGTTATGTAATTGTTATTTCTATTTCAATTTGTAGACAGGATATGTGTTAAATAAATATGGAAAATTTATCTATTTGTGAAGCTAGAAATGAACCACACTGGAACAAAGAGTACAGGAAATAGTTATTGCATAACCAGTGCTGAAAGTGGTAAATTTCAAACGAGGAGATCACTTTCACACCAGTAATCTGTCACAGTTTTTCTTAAAGCCGTATTAGAGTCGGGCATTTTTGTCTTTTGCGCCTGCAATGGCTCGCATTGCCGGCGCAATGCGAGAATGGAATCTGTATTAAGGCCTTATTACACTTGGGAATTTTTATGGCGCCAGCAATGGCAATTATAATTCAAGGATTCAGGCGCAGTACGCCGTTCTCCGTACTACAGTCAGAAATTCTACTCTTCTGACAATTAAAATGACACGGATTCATGCGCAGTACACTGTTCCCGATCAGCTGTCTCTCATTACCAGAAATGGGGCAGGCGCCATTTTAATTGCCCTTGCCGGCGCAATTGGGTAGACATGGATTATTCTGTTATTTTTAACTGTTTATTATTTGGCCGAACCAGGTATGGACAGGTAATGGCCATTTAAACCCACTGGTACTTAAATTAGCAGTTTACATTCTTTATTAAACTTATGGACTGCTAATTCAGCAACTTTTTGCACCTCCTATTTGTAAATAGCAGTAGCTGCTTTAACTGGTAATCAAAACGAACAGGTTTGCACATCTCTAATTCTGGGGATATTTTAGGGATTTCGACAGTACCCACTGCTGTTCTGACCGTTGACAATGCTCCAGCTGATCGAAAACGGTTTACTGCGCATGAATACGTGCCATTATAATTGCCGGCGCAAGAGAAAAAATTGCCTAGTCTAATACGGCGTTTACAGTCGGCAATTCTAGTCTTCTGGCAATTAAAATTGCACGGATTCATGCGCAGTACACCGTTCTCGATCAGCTGTTTCGCATTCCCAGAAATGGGGCAAGCACTATTTTATTTGCCATTGCCGGTGCGAGTCTGGGTAGAGATGGATTATTCTGTTATTTTTAACTGTTTATTGGTTGGTCGAAGCAGCTATGAACAGCTAATGGCTGGTACTTAAATTAGCAGTTCGCATTTATTAAGCATATGTACTGCTAATTCGTCGCAACTTTTTTGATCTGTTTTTTGTGCGGTAGCAGTAGCTGCTTTAATTGGTAATCAAAAGGAACAGGTTTATCCATTTCTAGTTCTGGTGGTATTTTAGGGATCTCGACAGTACAAATTGTTGTTTTAACTGTTGGCAATGCGCCAGCTGATCGAGAACGGTTTAGTTCGTATAATAAAACTCATGACCTAACCTCAATATTTATAAAGATGGAGATTGTTAATTATGAATGTTTTACGTGCAATTTGCTTGAATCAATATTCAAATTATTATTAAAACAAATATAATTGCATAAATCACCCTATTTGGATATGATATCCTTGAAAATTGTAAAAATCGAAAATAAATCGCTACTTATCCCATTTCTACTTTACCCAGGCGGTTATTATAATTAATGGACTGCTTAACAATTCTCTGTTACTTATGTTTTATATTTATCATAAAAAAATCCAAAAGGATGTTCAAATACGGTTAACGGAAACGTATTTTTCAACCCTCATGTGACGTAAGACACTTTCTGGCCAAATTAGCCCTGCTTTTTTCTCATTTTTTTTTAGGCGATCGTAGGAAAAGGCTTTAATTTGTAACTTTGAGGATAGAAAACGTTAGGTTCTGCGTAAATAAAGTGTGTAATATGAAAATTTCTTTTGCACACTCTAATCTTATTTCCAAATTAATAGTAGGATATGAAACTGGAACGGACTGGATCCGTACTGCAATTAATAATTCGCCCTTCACCTAATTCGGACCCATTTTGAACCGGCCTCTCGCTAATGATAACGGTATTAATTATAATAAATTCCCCGTCGCTGTAATCATTTACAATAGCCGCTTCCCGAAGAATGTGGGAAACCTTGTTGGTTATTTTTATCCAAAACTGGATAAAGAATGGCTTCCTGTTCCGATTGGCGCAGGCTATTATCGAATTAAGCCTGCATGGTTCTGCATTATCGACCCCTCCATTAATCCCTTAAGTAAATTAATGAAATGAGGAACTTACTTTCATATACAGGGTGTTATGGAAATGACGTATTATATTTAAACCGGCAATTCCTGAGATGAAAACAAATTGAAGAAAAATATCCAAAAATGGTGCTTTAATTTAATATGCCCTGTACATGCCTTATGTCAAACCAAAAATTACCACGTGGTGCCCCTGTTCGGAAGGTAAACACAGCAACATATTATGGCAGTGAATCTTGAACAGTGTGTGTGTTGTCATATCTTCAGGGTAAACTCTTTAGAAAGTCGATAACCGTTTGACAGATTTCAAGTTGTTTATTTTTCAGGGTACATTATTATAAACTTTTACGTTCAGTTCAGTTCGCTGGGAAACCATCTCTGATTTATAAACTTCAACTGACTCGAACGAACCGCCGCGGAGTTTATAAATGGTCAGGTATGTTCGCATTTGTTCAATTCGAACGACACGCATGCAATGCAATTTTATTTACCTTTTCGGACTTATTTAAAATCAACTTAATTTATAAAAAACACAAAAAACAAAGTACTCACATCACAAAATCACCTTAGTTTTCGCGTCACAACACATCTAAGTACCGTTCAATCTGAATTAGTATTTTAAAGTGCTACTGTGTAGACAAAAATACACCCTTATTGTCTAGGAAATAATGTGTTTAACATCTAAAAATTTTAAAAATAAATAACACGTTGGTTCTCTCGATCGATATCGGCCGGCTTCTTTAAACAACTGATTGTGGACAATCGGGCTAATATTTAAAAATACAGCGTTGCCACTTTCGATGTTTTACAAGCGACTATCATAAATTGCCGAATTTCCTTCTATAATATTACTTTCCTGTATAATTATAGTCTCGGAAATGGCAACCGCGCTGGCTCTAGTAGCGGAGAGTTCTCGGAAAGAAAGTTCGACGATTGGTCCGAAGATGGACTAGACTACTAGACCATTATTTCAAAGGGTAGTTCCTGTCAATTGTTAACATAATTATTTCAGTTTATCTTTAGTAAAGGGTTAATGGCCCATAGAAATTAGCGTTTTTATTATTTCTATTGCGAGATTATTAAGTGCTCTTGTTCTATGTGTGTTATTGTAAAGTGTAATTATGCGTTAGTGTTGGGGTTTAGTGATAAGCTTATTAAGCACTCCCACACTATCATCAGGACACGTGATGAGCATAAAGTTTTTCCCATAGAAAAAATAACTGAAAGTGTTTGTGCCCAGGATTCCTTAATGGCGTCCTGGATTTACTTTCTAAGTAAGCTAAATATTTATTTTTATAAGAAACTAAAGTTTTACACTTTTAAACATTTTGGCAACATTGTGCCCGAACTTCTGTTAATTACCCAGGTGGGCAATGTAACATGTTCATATATGAATGTGCCGAGGAGTTGTGTGTGGGTTTAGGGGTGAATTACCCCACTTTTTAAACGTTCGATTAAAAAAAATATGTAGCGCTTCGCTAGGACACCCCAGGAGTCACCCATTTAAATATAATACGTCATTTCCATAACACCCTGTATACAGTAATGGACAAAATTTGGTTCGTTTCTCAATGGAGATTTTCTCGATAAAGTCTAGCGCAGTTGTTTTAAAGCGTTCGCAGACGCAAAATCTGCGTAAGCTTACCAAGAATTCGGTGTTCGTGCAACAAAATGTATCGATTGGCAATTGATTTGCAACCTTGAGATTAATCCGCGTACCGGCACGGAATTGTGGGGTTGGATTTTGCGCATTTGCTCGAGCTGCTGTTTCTTTACTTTGTTTCTTACTTTGAATCAACAACTAGAGAACCAGATAAAGAGCATTTGAGAGTTTAGGGATGTATACAGAGACCTCTAGCGTTAATTTTTTTTAATTAGTGAGAAAAGGCGATATACGGACGCATTAAAAAGTAACGTTTTATGGCCAATTTTACACCTTAACATATTTGTTACGGATTAATTTAAAAAAAAACTAAAACTAGGGTTCCCTGAAGCGATCCCTGAAGTTTCCGATTCTTTATACCCGGTCTCTTAATTTATTGGGATAATCTCTCGGTTGATACTAAGCGAAAGTGTGGTTTCAGAATTTGGCTTACCGACAGTGGCATAAAAACCAATCGTACCATCTTTATTGCCGCTCGAAACCAATGCAAGCTTACAATAGATCAAAGCAAAGAAGACCATAAAGTGAGGATCAAAAACAAAACTTCTGGACAGTCCAAACGGATCAAGGTCCTTTTGGTCAGTCGCAAAGGTCGTCAGCCAAAATTTTACCAAATCAACTAGTCCACCTCTAACACGTTCCGATGGTACCATAGCATCCACAGCCGGAGACAAAGCAAACTTACTTGCTGAACTATTTTCTTCGCATTCCACGGTAGATTTCCAGGGAAGAACACCACCCAACATTCCTGCAGTTCAATCTGAAATGACCGAAATCGTGTTCCGTCAGCGTCCCGTCAAACGAATCCTGAAAGATCTCGACGTCAAGAAAGCTTCTGGTCCACACGAAATTCCTGTTATAGTTCTCAAGAGATGCGCCGATGAATTAACACCAGTATTTTGTAGACTTTTTAACTTATGATAGAAACAAGGAATATTTCCATCGTGCTGGAAGACGGCGCGAGTCCAGCCTATACCAAAGAGAACCCTGCCTAGCAACTATCGACCACTCCCACTCTCTTCTTACTCTACATTAACGACCTTCTAGTGAAAACGAAAAATCCGATATTTAGTTTTGCTGATGATAGCACACTTATCTCATCTTTCTCTTTGAATGTACAAACATCGGCTGCCGACGCACATCTTCGCAGACAGCATGAAGTATCACGCCTCAACAAAGACCTGGAATAAATTTTGGCTTTGGGTGACAGTAACCAAGTCGAATTTAACGCTAAAAAACCCAGGCGGCAG
This sequence comes from Barypeithes pellucidus, assembly GCA_963991005.1. Classification (NCBI taxonomy): domain Eukaryota; kingdom Metazoa; phylum Arthropoda; class Insecta; order Coleoptera; family Curculionidae; genus Barypeithes; species Barypeithes pellucidus. The sequence continues at coordinate 10,708,470 of OZ022565.1, read as the reverse complement.
TTTTCTCTAAAAAAATTAACATTACAGAACCGGATATAGTCATGGACGGACACGCAATCCCACCGGCTTCATCTATTAATTTGCTGGGCGTCAATCTGGGAGGACATATGTCTTGGCATAACCACGTTGTGGCAATCCCCAAGATAGCTCCTCAAAAACTTGGTGTACTCTTCCGAACCAGAAAGTTGTACACACCTCAACAATTTTTGACACTATACAAAGCCCAGATTCGACAATCACTAGAGTACTACTCTCATGTCTGGAGCTCTGCACCCAAACATACTCTTCGGCTACTGGATTCCATCGAAAGGAGGGCCATTCGTCTGATTGGAGACCACGAGCTGACGACGAGCCTCGACAGCCTGGAGCATCGGAGACGGGTTGGGGATTTGACTCTTTTTTACAGATATTTTCATGGGGAGTGCTCGGCTGACCTTGCCCGGTCAATTCCGCTCAGAGCGGCGAATTTCAGAAATACACGACGAACCACTGCCGCCCATCCATATGTGGTTAAGCTTAGTACTCCTCGAACTTCATTATTTCCTTCCCGAGGTCGTTTTTCCCAACGAATATAACCTCCAACGATTCAAAATCAACGTGGATGGCTTTTTGCGCACACGCACCACTCCCAGAGTGCCCTAAAGGATTTTTCCTATAGTGCTTGTGTTTGATCATAAAAAAAAATAGAAACTGAGTTCCAACGACTCGGTGAGGACCTCTTAAATTTCAAGTGTCTTCCGTTTGGAATTTCGCTTCTCCACCCAAAGTGGTTAACGAAATTTCGAAATAAAAAAAAATAGATCGTCGTCCACGCCGTTTGTATACATACTGATGGACGATAAGGCCCGATTGTATACGCATTCGTTCCATGCATCGAAAACGGAACATCCGGCCTGTCCGCTGCGTTACTTCCGCTTGCACGTTCATTTGTTTTTGTTTATATTCCTATTTGCACGAATACGAATGACCGTAATTAATTTATTCAAAGCGGCATTCGGTTGAGGAAAAATCCACGTCTACGTGTCGCTGAATGAAATTTAAAATTGGGGTTTAAATAATTAATTATTAATAATTAGTATAGCACGTAGGCGGTCTAAAAATACTTATGTAAAATCCCCAATTGAACCGATATATGTATTTTTCAGACAAGAAGTAAAGGACCACAAAGTGCACTGGGACGCAAAGTTCTCTTTTCCATGCAAGATGATGGCGAATGCTTCCACGGGTGTGATGGAGAAGTGCATATTACGAATTTCGATAAGGAAAGAAAGTAAAGGGGGTAGAAGTTTTACCAAGGTAAGTGTTGTTTTAAAAGGCCGAGTAATGGGTACCCGGTTATGAAATCTGGCCGGGAATATCCTTCTTTTTTCTCAGGCCCGCCCTTAGTATTACCCCTTTTAGGGGACACATTTAGTAGCTAAGAATTTCCTGGGACTTAATTTGTTTACTTTTATTATACAGGTGTGTCGTCAATTTGCTTATTTTAACTGGAACACCCTATATATTATTACATTTTTTGATTATACGCAAGATTCTAGGCAGATTTTACATATCATGTCCACTCTGGGAGTGGTGCGTGTGCGCAAAAAGCGATTCACGTTGGTTTTGAATCGTTGGAGGTTATATTGGTTGGGAAAAACGACATCGGGAAGGTCGTTCCACAAAGATGTAGTCCTCCAGATGAAAGAATTCTTAAATAATGAAGTTCGAGGAGTACTAAGCTTAACCACATATGGATGGGCGGGGCAGTGGTTCGTCGTGTATTTCTGCTAATCCTCGCTCTGGGCGGAATTAAGAAGGCAAGGTCAGCCGAGCACCTTCCATGAAAATATCTGTAAAAGAGAGTCAAATCCCCAACCTGTCTTCGATGTTCTAGGCTGTCCAGGTTCTTCGTCAGCTCGTGGTCTCCGATCAGACGAATAGCCCTCCTTTCGATGGAATCCAGCAGCCGAAGAGTATGTTTGGGTGCAGAGCTCCAGACATGAGAGCAGTATTCTAGTGATGGTCGAATCTGGGCGTTGTATAGTGTCAAAAGTTGTTGAGGTGTGTACAACTTTCTGGTTCGGAAGAGTACCCCAAGCTTCTGAGAAGCTACCTTGGCGATTGCCACAACGTGGTTATGCCAAGACATATTTCCTCCGAGATTGACGCCCAGCAAATTAATAGATGAAGCCAGTGGGATTGCGTGCCCGGCCATGACCATTTCCGGTTCTGTAATGTTAACCTTTTTAGAGAAAACTGCTGCCTGGGTTTTTTAGCGACTTGGTTACTGTCACCCCAAGCCAAAATTTCTTCCAGGTCTTTGTTGAGGCGTGATACTTCATGCTGTCTGCGAAGATGTGCGTCGGCAGCCGATGTTTGAGCATTCAAACAGAAAGATGAGATAAGTGTGTATACCTAAGTCTAAGCGTATTTGACATGTGACATTTGCTGACCTTAAAATGATAATTATAAATTTTTCCTATAAGGAGCCTTTATTGTTTAATTTGGGTTCGATTCCCCGTTGAAAATTACCTGTTTTAATAGATTTCTTTAATATTTTGATAACTATTAATACGGGATGTTCAAACAATAAGATTAAAAATAAAATAGAGGAAACTGCAAAAATCTACATTTTCAAATTAATTATTTTAAGGCCTGCAAACGTAATTTTAGACATAAAACCTTAAAATGTCAATCATCATCATCATCAATCAGCTATAAGGACGTCCACTGCTGGACATAAGCCTCCCGTAAATGTTTCCATCTATCCCTATCCCGCGCCGCATTCATCCATGATTAGAGTGAAATATAGGATATGATATACAAAGTCTGCCTAAAATCTTCCGTAGTAATGCAATATATACAGGGTGTTCCTTAATGACGTGCTAATATTTCATGGTCTGATTCCTTAGGTCATTTTATAAAGAAAAGTTCCGCCGCAACGGCTTAAAGTTTGTGCTACAGGGTGTTGAATTTTTATTTTTTAAATGGTTATTTTTTAATATCTCCGAAAGTACTGTAGATATTATTTTCAATTTTGGTATGTGTTCATAGGATATAGAACCACAAATTTTAGTTAGAAAATTTATTCAATGTTCCACCAGTGGCGTCCCTGCAAACATGTTCTCTGATATTTTTACAAGAAAGATGGTACGCCACTGACATTTTTCCATGTGGATATTTTTTCTGGTTAGCCTGGTCACTTCTACATGAGACCGGTCTCTTGAGTATTTCTCGTCAGACGCACCGTTCTTGATCAAAACCACTAATTCATATTGAAACTCATTATTATTAACATTGATAAAATAATTAATGATAAATTTTGCTTTATACAAATTGTTGGAGTGGACAATTCGATGCGAAGACGGGCGGAAGCATGCCTTTTAAGTGAAGGTGGCCATTTCCAACAATTTTTATAAAACAAAATTTATCATTAATTATTTTATCAATAATGAGTTTCAATATGAATTTTAGTGGTTTTAATCAAGAACGGTGCGTGTGACGAGAAATACTCAAGAGACCGGTTTCATGTAGAATTGACCAGGCTAATCAGCAAAAATATCCACATGGAAAAATGTCAGTGGCGTACCATTTTTTTTGTAAAAAATATCAGATGACATGTTTGCAGGGACGCCACTCGTGGAACAATTGAATAACTTTTCTAACTAAAATTTGTGGTTCTATATCCTATTAACACATACCAAAATTGAAAATAATATCTAACGTACTTTCGGAGATATTAAAAAATAAAAATGCATCACCCTGTAGCAAAAAATTTAAGCCGTTGCGGACATATGTTCATATGAACTTTTCTTTATAAAATGACCTAAGGAACACCCTGCATATAGGGTGTTCCATGTAAAATAAGCACGTTCACGCCGACTCCGGTATAACCGGAAGTGTAGCAATTTTTACTTAAAATCTAATTATTTTAGTTGGGATTTGTCGATCTGAATCTAGCGGAATACGCGGGGGCCGGATTGATCCACAAAAAGGCCCTTTTGGAGGGGTACGATACGCGTCACAGGCAAGACAACAGTATGCTCAAGTTTCGCATTAACCTTAATATGATCTCCGGCGATATCTTGTTCAAAGCGTAAGTACATCGTGACATATTATATTTTTTTCTATAAAAGTTTCATCCACTTGGTCTAAAAGATACATTTTATGAACTCCACAGATGGCGACAATGCATATTCGTCAATAAATTGTAAATCACTATAAGTATGTACCATCGTGCCGGTAAAAAACTAGGACAGCAAAATTTCTTATTTCCTCCTTGACTATTAGGATTTTTTTACTTCCGAGTCTGGTACCAGTAAAATGTCATTTACAAATTTTGCATGTCAACATAGATTGCCACTTTATCATTAACTTGTCAAGCAAATTTTTCTTTAAAAAATATGCCACAATTAACACCCCAGCAAAAGGCTATAATCTACAGTCGGTTGCGAGATGGTGCTTTTATTAGGGATATTGCAGACGAACTGGGAGTAAACAAAAATACCGTGTTGTTGGCGAAACAAAAAATAGCAAGGCATGGGACTATTATTAGGAAAGCAGGTTCAGGTCCCCCTAGAATTTCTACTGAAGACTAATTAATTAATTATCTATAAGGGATCATCCATTCGCAACTGCATTAAAGGCGAAAGGAGAGACGAACTTTCCAGGTTCTGCAAATACTGCTAGCGACAGGGTTCGAATTTCCGTCGTTGTGCTACTAATAAAATTTTTTTAAAAGGAAAGAAATAAACAAGGCAGGCTAGAATTTGCACATGAATATTTAAATCGGAATATTTTTTATAAGCCGTGGTTTAATTCATTAATTATTTAAAAAAATAATGTCCCTGTTTTCTATTTGAATCCTTTGAAAATTTCTGCATGTCGTCCTCATTTACGGTAGGAATTTAATATTCACACACGCAATTATGTTTGCACTTCTGGGTTATTATGCCCCGGGGGTGTTAACTTTTAATGTTGTTTTATGTGGACGTGCACGCACGTGCCAAAGCGTATGTTGGTGTTTTTGTTTGTGTTGTTGAGTCATAATTATTTAGAGAAGTTTCAAACATACTGAAATGAAATCGCTGTTTTTCGGTACGAGTTTGCCTAATAATGATTTTAATCAATAAAGGCCGTATTAGACTAGGCAATTTTTTCTCTTGCGCCGGCAATTATAATGGCACGTATTCATGCGCAGTAAACCGTTTTCGATCAGCTGGAGCATTGTCAACGGTCAGAACAGCAGTGGGTACTGTCGAAATCCCTAAAATATCCCCAGAATTAGAGATGTGCAAACCTGTTCGTTTTGATTACCAGTTAAAGTAGCTACTGCTATTTACAAATAGGAGGTGCAAAAAGTTGCTGAATTAGCAGTCCATAAGTTTAATAAAGAATGTAAGCTGCTAATTTAAGTACCAGTGGGTTTAAATGGCCATTACCTGTTCATACCTGGTTCGGCCAAATAATAAACAGTTAAAAATAACAGAATAATCCATGTCTACCCAATTGCGCCGGCAAGGGCAATTAAAATGGCGCCTGCCCCATTTCTGGTAATGAGAGACAGCTGATCGGGAACAGTGTACTGCGCATGAATCCGTGTCATTTTAATTGTCAGAAGAGTAGAATTTCTGACTGTAGTACGGAGAACGGTGTACTGCGCCTGAATCCTTGAATTATAATTGCCATTGCTGGCGCCATAAAAATTCCCAAGTGTAATACGGCCTTAACGAAAATTACTTTTCATATCGGTATTTTTAACCATATGTACTTTATCCTTCACATATCTTATACAGGGTGTTCATGACGTGCTAATATTTCACAGTGTGTGTGTGTGTTGACATTTGATTTTTTAAGTCGTTGCTTTGGTTACGAAAAGTACCTAAAATAGTACCTACATGTGTTAGCAATAAACCTGTGTGATGCTCAAACAATTTTTAACAAAACCTAAGTACGACACTGACTTTTTCACATTTGATACCACAATTTGTTCGGGTTTGTAGCTCATATATGTAACCATTATATTGCTAATACCATCTGCAATTATGTTCCCGCTATGGGCATCGAAGGGGTAATAGTGACTTTGCGCAGTTCGGAAATGTCCTTGTAAAAGTAAACATTCGACAGGGCCGGATTTCAACCATTTTAATGTAAATTTCACTGGTTAGTGAGGAAAAATATTGCAATCAAAATTTCGTTTAGTTCGAATTAAGAGGTTCGATGGCGTTCCATGCATACGATTTCTGACGGTACCATGATTGGTGTAAACTTTTGGTTCCAAACTCCGTCCGCATATTTGTAACAATCGACACGATGAGCTTTATTTTAACTTTCATCCGACGTCGCATGTTTCTTAACCTCACTTTTTTCTAAACCAAAAATTTGTTACTATAAAAGATAAGGTGAATAAACCCGGCCTAATTCATAAACACAAACTAAATGTTTAAAAACAAGGCTCGATTAATTACCTAGTAGATGTTGTATAGTTTATTGGAACTTTAAATACTACCAGCAAAAGGTATAAGCTATGGTAAAATAAAACTAAAATTTATATACAGGGTGTTATGGAAATGACTTATTATATTTAAATGGGAGACTCCTACAGAGTCCAAGAGAAAGTCTACATACTTTTTTTTTAAATCGAATATCTAAATACTAAGGTAAAAACCCTTTTTACCCACATACTGTCGCGCCGTTACATCTGGATTCACTTAGCAACAATGTGGGTCACTAGAGTATACTAACAGTGTTGTCAGATCACACCGACTTTACCTGAATACTGGCGGCGCGCCCTTCATTCTTCAGTAGCCTTCGCGACTCTGGACTGGGCGAGCGTAGAGCGTTCCACGTGCTTGACGTATACGAATTTTAAACGTTTTGTTAGTTGTATTGCCCGATTTTTTTTTGTTGTGAAATAATTCATAATAAGAAATGTTGTGATGTGATTTAAAATATGTGTGATATTATCTACTGTTAGTTCTGTTGAAAAACATACTTTTTGCGTTTTATTTTTTTATGGAATTTAATTATAAAACGGATTATTTTAAAATAAGATCGAACGTAAGAAAGTATGTACCTTAAAATTGTAGTTTTCCTTGTCTAAAAAGTTTGAAAAAGAAGTGATAACGCGCGCCAAGACGTCTTGTTGTCAAAAACTGAACTCGTGCGTTTAGAATTACAATGACAACACCGCTGACCTCTTTTGAAACTTGAGACTGCCTCAATAAAATATTGATTGCGAAGGGCCTCAGGAGCGGCCACGTAAATTTTGAGATTTCATATAAAGTGTATATTTCGTACAATAATTCAAAGCGCCATTTATGGTTATTTTTCTTCAATTTATTTTCATCTCGGGATTTGCCGGTTTGAATATAATACGTCATTTCCATAACACCCTGTATACATACCTGAAATCCTTTATACCTGGTATTGATCCGCGACTTTTGCAAAAAAGCACTTCTGTTCTTTCATCTTAAACAAAACAAAGCCACTAACCTATCGAACAGCGAATCACCACAAATTAAAAACTCCTTCATAAAAATTGTTGTTAGGTAATAAGTAAGTTTTTAAATGTGGACGAACCACTTTTTATTCTATAATTTGAAAAAGCATCCAGAACCAAAGATGGCGACGAATATCAACAAACAAATAATGTCGGGCCGGCTCTGACGCGATCGATAACATTTCCACCCTACTGCGCAAACTCATAGCGGGGACACTTTTTGTATTTTGGAACGTTCGGTATTGGCAATATAATGGTTATATATATATATGTGGTTTGTAGGTATAAAGCCATTAGTAGTAGTACTAGAGGGCTTCTCGACCTTTTTAATACCTGTCGGTAGACGAAACAAATGTACACACGCACCCTGTCATTTCATGTAAGCTATTCAATTCAATAGTTTCGTATTTAATTGTCCAGCCCTTCGCCATCTCTAAAACATAAGCAAATTCCAATGGACGACCCTTCAACTGAATCGAGACCGGACGAATTCTCCAACGATTCCTTGGCCGGCTCTATAAACAGTGGGAGTTCAGGTTTCGGTAGCTTACCCAAAAGGAGAACACCTTTACCAACAGGTATGCCCGCCGATATATATTGTTTACAATTTATTTTCATACTATTAATATATTTTTAACTTTACACACGCTGCATCTCACTTAAACAACCTTTTACGTCATTCTAGAACTCGTCATAGGCCACACCCTCTCCGAATCCGGCCTTACAACGGCTACCACGCCCTATGACCAATCGGGAGCAGACCTGGCCCTTCCTACCGCCCATCCGGACCAACAGAATGACCCCGTGGGCTCTGGTCACGCCCAGGAACCGGGTCATAGTCGAAATTCGTCCAACACGAGTCAAATGTCGAAAGCATCGGGGTATAGTAGCATATCGCATAGCCGGCAAAGTAGTAGTGGGGATTCGACGGCGGGGCATATAAGGTAAGATCTAACAAAGGGAGGTTGGTTTAATTTGTCGTAGTTATCTTAGTGTCGAGGTGGTTGTTAAAGAATAACGGTTTTCGTTCTTACAGGGATTATATTTAAGTTTCGGTTAATGGGATTCTTGCATGTACATATACAATGTGATAAAAAAAAACACAAAGATTCTAAGGTTCTTTATGGGTTTTTAGGTTTTTTTTTTGGGTCAAATTGGATTGGACTTTGTAATTTTAATATTGTTAATTCTGATTTTATGAACATACGCAAGTCTATAGGAAGGATATGATTTTGACTTATTTTTCTAGATCGTTATTCGGGTTTTAACACGCAAACATACACTGCCCGACAATAAATTCCGGACAAGGTAATGTTAGTTAGGTTTATAGTCCTTTCGTCGGAATTTATCGTCGATGAGTGTGTTTATATGTAGTTACTGTCACTACCACCAACTTACTGTCGTCTGAACATTTGTTGGCTTGTGTTGCGCGGACATACACGACTCTGCCTTTTTTTTTATATTAAAGTAAAACATAATCACAGAAGACCTCGATGTAGTTTCAATGCAACACAAACAAACAAATATAAAATACAAAAAGCTTTCGCAACATTTTCTATACCACAAAATTTCTGTATTTAGCAACGTTTTTGTTTATTTTTTCTTTATTTTTTTTATTTATAAATTTGTTGCCTTTTTTTATTTTATTTAAACAAACCTTCCACACGCATGCACGCTACTTAAAACTACATATATGTTATTCTTCTGGCATTAGGAAGGCTATGCAGCACGAATCGCTTCGACGGCCTCCCTCTAAGTTCCTTCGCACCTACACTTTCCCCAAACACCGGCTAAATATACCCACGACTATACAATCCGAATCCCCGCATCCTGTCAACGACGAATCCTCGTCTACGGAGGGTTTCCACACCCCCCAGGGCGCGCCCGACTCCGCCCCAATCTCTAACGGCCAATCGGAACAGTTCTACACGCCCTCGTCCGATTTTACCACGCCCAGGAAGTTTCCGGGGAAATTAATCACGCCTACCAGTTATAGGACTCAACAGAGCAATCAAAGCGATACCAGTAATGAGATTAGTGACATTTTTAAGACTCCCGATGGGTGTGCCACCACTCCTACCGACGTTTTCGATAAGAACTTCAACGCGTTGCAGAAGAGCGCCTCGAGCAGCGTGGTGGAGCGAATATGGACCGATTTACCTGTGCAAGGCCGATTGGCGCTCGTAAAAAGTAACACCCGAAAATCGTCCGAGGATGTGACGGGCGAGGTGGCCATTCGCCGGAAGATCTCGTACTTCGAAAAAAACGCTCAGAATAACCACAATAACAACTACATCGTGAAACCACCCGTGCAGGGCGTGCTGCGCTCTAAAAGCGACTTTATAATTCCGAAGCTTTCGCCGAACCCGCCGCATCGCGAGCGCACCTTCTCCAATATAATCGCGGCGTTTTTAACTCCCCATTTATCCCGTAAAGATATTGGGGCGCAGTCCACGCCCATTAAGGACGGGCGAGGCTTGATCCCACCCCTTTCCCTACCCTTTTCCGATAAAGAGACTAGGGCCGTGTCGATGGGGAATTTGAAAATTGACATCAACGGGCATTTGGCTGTCCCTGGACCGATTCGCAGGTAGGCGTAGCGGCTGGGTTTTTGGCTTTGTGAGGGTTTATGGGTGTGTACAGGTGCAGTGATTTTGTGTGTACGGGGTGCCGTTTGGAACGCTGTACTTTTGCTTTTTTTTACTAATATATTAACATTTTTTAACAGGATATAATAAGGCTTTAATATTGTTGACGGTTTAGTTTGGTAAGTTTTAAAGGAATTATTGAAGGTCCTTTCACATAAAAATCAGTAGTTTGTACAACAAGAGTGAGTCAAATGATTGAGCCAACTTTTACAACCTTTATTTACATACAAAAAAAGTTTACTTTCATTGGGATTTGAACCGAGGACCTTATTCGTGGAAACTGGGAGCTACACCGCTGAGCTGACGGGACTAGACATATGTGAATGTTGCAGTAACTGACAATAATTATTACTTACACTATTAATTGGCATTTCAAAACGAATAGATTCTAGGGAATACATTTCCGAAGGCTATTTTAACTGGGTTGTGTTCTCATAAAACTTCAATTGTAGATCTGGTTTGGTTTTTTTGAGGGAAAGGATTTGCTGCTTTTTTTGCTGATATACAGGGTGTTATGGAAATGACGTATTATATTTAAATGGGTGACTCCTGGGGTGTCCTAGAGAAGCGCTACATATTTTTTTTAAATCGAACGTTTAAAAAGTGGGGTAATTCACCCCTAAACCCACCGGTCACTACTCGGCACATTCATATATGATCATATCACATTGCCAAGCTGTGTAATCAACAGATGTTCAGGAACAATGTTGCCAACTGTGTAAAAAATGTAAAACTTTAGATTCTTATAAAAATAATATTTAGTTTACCTAGTATCCAAATAGAAGTGAATCCAGGTGCCAGTACACTAGCAAGTAATCCAGGGCACAGACATCTTCAGGTTTTTTTTTCTATGGGAAAAGCTTTATGCTCACGTACCCTGATGATAATGTGGAACTGCATAATAAGCTTATACCCACTAAACCCCATTCGGCCTCTTATTTCCCATCTCTCGGAACATTTGCACTAAATCACTTAAAGAAACACACAGACACCCACGAGTTTCAAATTAGTTTTTTTTAAGATATGCACCTATTATCAGATTACACGCAAACACTAAACATCACTTAATTATTTCGCAATAGAAATAATAAAAGCGCTAATTTCTATGGGCCATTAACCCTTTACTAAAGATAAAATGAAGCAATTATGTTGACAGGAACTACCCTTTGAAATAATGGTCTCGTCCAAGGTGCTTTCTTTGTGCACATTCAGAGCACTAACTTGAGCTAGCGCGGTTGCCATTTCCGAGACTATAATTATACAGGAAAGTAATATTATAGAAGGAAATTCCGCAATTTATTTATAAAACATCGAAAGTGGCAACGCTGTATTTTTAAATATTAACCTCAGCCGGCGAAAAGAACAGGCAACCCGCTTTATTGTCCATAATCAGCTGTTTAAAGAAGCCGGCCGATTTTCACACGCGTTATCGGTTTCCTACTGTTTTTACGAAGTTTCAAGCAGATTTGTGTGTTAATACTTAAACCCGAGTTTAAATTATTAAGTTATTTGTTCTTTTCGCGACGGCACTGCCCCAGCCCAACAGTTCAATATCGATCGACGGAACCAACGTGTTATTTATTTTTAAAATTTTTAGATGTTAAATACATTATTTCCCAGGCCACTCAGACAATAAGGGCGTATTTTTGTCTACACAGTAGCACTTTAAAATACTAATTCAGATTGAATGGTACTTGTTATGTGATTTTATTGTTCCGGTTTGTTTTTGTTCAAGTTACCTAGGTACTTGGTGTTTTTTTATAAATTAAGTTGGTTTTAAATAAGTCCGAAAAGCTAAATAAAATTGCATTTTTTTCTAAAGGGTAAGTGGCATTTATAAACTTTTAAGTTGTCCAGATCTGACGGGTGTCGTTCGAATTGAACAAATGAGAACATACCTGACCATTTATAAACTCCGCGGCGGTTCGTTCGAGTCAGTTCAAGTTTATAAATCAGAGATTGTTTCCCAGCGAACTGAACCGAACGTAAAAGTTTATAATAATGTACCCTGAAAAATAAACAACTTGCAATCTGTCAAACGGTTATTGACTTTCTAAAGAGTTTACCCTGAAGATATGACAACACTGTTCAAGATTCAGTGACGTTTTTCGCCATATATTGCTTTGTTTACCTTCCTGACAGGGGCACATTTTTCTTCAATTTGTTTTCATCTCAGGAATTGCCGGTTTAAATATAATACGTCATTTCCATAACACCCTGTATGAATATAAATGCTGCGTTATTATGAGGGTTCCTAATTGCACGGTTCGCGAACGATTCCTCAATCTGAATCGATACTAATCCCACTTGTGGATCGATGTTTGTTACCGCTGGATTAGTTTCTTGGCTTAAGGGGCACATGCAGCTTCAATTTTCCATATGACATTGTAGACTTAGTTAGCCAAATCTTCTGATTTAATTTTTATAATAGCAACAATTTTTGTATACCTACAATAAATGGTAGTTTTGGTGTAGAATAGATCTCAGAGTTCTTTCCAAGGCCACAGCTTCAATTAACCGTACGTATTACTCAGTATTTTACTATTCCACCTTAGTTTTTGCACCGTTAATATACACATTTTAACAACATAACCCACTTGACATAGAAATCTTTTAACATAATTGTAACCATAATGTTTATTTTTCGGAACATTCGTAGTAATAATACAGACAGTCAAATTCATATAGCATCAATATAAGGTCGTTTAATCTTATTATTTTTTGAGTAAGTTCTAAAAATGGATATAATTAAAGGCCGTATTAGAGTCGGCAATTCTTCTCTTGCGCCTGCAATGGCAATTATAATTCCACGTATTCATGCGCAGTAAACCGTTATCGGATCAGCTGGTGCATTGCCAACAGTCAGAACAGCAGTTGGTACTGTCGAAATCCCTAAAATACCCCCAGAATTAGAGATGGACAAACCTGTTCGTTTTGATTACCAGTTAAAGCGGCTACTGCTATTTACAAATAGGAGGTGCAAAAAGTTGCTGAATTAGCAGTCCATAAGTTTAATAAAGAATGTAAACTGCTAATTTAAGTACCAGTGGGTTTAAATGGCCATTTCCTGTTCATACCTGGTTCGGCCAAATAATAAACAGTTAAAAATAACAGAATAATCCATGTCTACCCAATTGCGCCGGCAAGGGCAATTAAAATGGCGCCTCTGCCCCATTTCTGGTAATGAGAGACAGCTGATCGGGAACGGTGTATTGCGCATGAATCCGTTCAATTTTAATTGTCAAAAGAGTAGAATTTCTGACTGTAGTACGGAGAACGGTGTACTGCGCCTGAATCCTTGAATTATAATTGCCATTGCTGGCGCCATAAAAATTCCCGACTGTAATACGGCCTTGACGCACGACCCATTTCTGGCCATGCAATACTAATTGCGCCAGCTGATCGAGAACGGTGTACTGCGCATGATTCCGTGTAATTTTAATGGCCGCAAGAGTAGAATTGCCGACTGTTATTACGGATTCCATTCTCGCATTGCGCTCCCAATGTTTACTGCGCATGAATACGTGCAATTTTAATTGCCATTGCACATTGTTTAAATCAAAATCTACAACTATAGACCCCACATCCAAAAGAATGTGTCGTCATGCAAAAATAATCAGTACTAACCCCTCATAGGCTGCACCGCAAGATGATCTTGGAAGGGTCCTCCGCCACAAAACTGGCCCCCATGGCCCCATGTAATAGTCCGCCCGATGACCAAGTAGACGACGATAGCACCGCCTTGTCAGAACCTCAGCGGCGGCCCAGTGCAGCGCTGTTAGTGTTTGTCCCATTTCGTTCTTGCTTGAAATTATTTTCTTGTGCTTTTTTTTGTATTTTCGTGTTTGTTTTTATTTCTTTACTTTTTATTGTGCTGTTGATAATTTTCTTTGTTCTTGATTGTTTTATCGTTACTAGGACTGCCTTCTATCTCTAGTTTTAGACAAATTAGCTACATTTATTGATGTCGTTTGGCTTGATTAATGTTTTCAGACTTTTTTTTTTTATCGTTTTAAATCGTTTTCTTTGCTAAATTGTTTTTTTGTTTGTTTTTCTTTTGCTTTCGCGTCTTTTCTTAGCTGTTTTGCGCTTCTTTTTTACTGTTTTTGGTTTCCTTCGTTACAATTCGGTTTGTTTGTATAGAGTTTGTTACATGTGGTAATAGGCTTCGTGGTTACTTAAAATATTTACTTATACTTTCCACTCTACAGGGCGACTCCGTAAAGCGGATCTCCTATTTTAACTATCGACGGAGCTACTGTATTTTTGTCACCCTGTAGTATGATTTTCTTATTTGATTAAAACTCGTGTTTGATTTTTGAATGAATTTAATATATAAATGTCTTGTTATCTGTGAATTTGAATGCCTATTTTGTTTTGCCATGACTGGATTCATTTTTTACCTTGTAATTTTGTTCCTCGTGTGAATTCAAAGCCACCATTCCTTTGGTTAAATTATTCTTAATAACGGATAGTCGTAGACGACGAGTAAATATACTAAAACGCTAAAAAAAATCTGGAATCAAGGATGGTTGTAAAAAATTATAATAAAACTTCATTTTTGTAGATTTTGCCGTCTCTTATTGCTTTTTCTTCAATACCTTGCTAGTAATCTTAATATACAGGGTGTTCCTTAATGACGTGCTGATATTTCAGGATGTGATTCCTTAGGTCATTTTATAAAGAAAAGTTCATATGAACGCAACGCTTAAATTGTTTGCTACAGGGTGTTGAATTTTTATTTTTTAAATGGTTATTTTTTAATATCTCCGAAAGTACTTTAGATATTATTTTCAATTTTAATTCGTATTAATAGGATATAGACCCACAAATTTTAGCTAGAAAAGTTATTCAATTGTTCCACCAGTGGCGTCCCTGCAAGCATGTCCTCCGATAATTTTTACAAAAAAGATGGTACGCCATTGACTTTTTTCCATGTGGATATTTTTTTCTAATTAGCCTGGCCAATTCTACATGGAAGCGGTCTCTTGAGTTTTTCTCGACAGACGCACCGTTCTTGATTAAAACCACTAAATTCATATTGAAACTCATTATTATTAACATTGATAAAATAATTAATGATAAATTTTGTTTTATAAAAATTGTTGGCAATGGCCATCTTCACTTAAAAGGCATGCTTCCGCCCGTCTTCACATCAACTTGCCAACTGCAACGGTTTTTATAAAACAAAATTTACCATTAATTATTTTATTAATGTTAATAATAATGAGTTTCAATATGAATTTAGTGGTTTTAATCAAGAACAGTGCGTCTGACGAGAAAAACTCAAGAGACCATTTTTATGTAGAATTGACCAGACTAATCAGAAAAAATATCCACATGGAAAAATATCAGTGGCGTACCATCTTTTTTGTAAGAAATATTACAGACATGTTTGCAGGGACGCCACTGGTGGAACAATTGAATAACTTTTCTAACTAAAATTTGTGGTTCTATATCCCATTAACACATACCAAAATTGAAACTAATATCTAAAGTACTTTCGGAGATATTAAAAAATAACCATTTAAAAAATAAAAATTCAACACCCTGTAGCACAAAATTTAAGCCGTTGCGGACATATGTTCATATGAACTTTTCTTTATAAAATGACCTAAGGAATCACACCCTGAAATATTAGCACGTCATTAAGGAACACCCTGTATATGTCATTTCCTACCTACTTTTGGTAATATTCGTTCTCGTTTATATAGAAATCCAAGTTCTGGCAGCCTAGCGACGAGCAGCGAGACAGGTTCCCTCGATCGGGCCAAGGCGAACTACGAACGGCGGAAAAAGAACCCGAATTCGGCGGACGACGGGGGAGGGGGTGCACCCGGTAGGGTGGAAATTACCCGGGTGAATCCCGAAGACTGTATAGCCGAATTGCTGAAGAATACCAACTTGGAACAGCCCGATGAATCTGCTGAAAGTGAGTCTACCTACTTTCTTCGGGTTTTCGTGGTTCTTAACTTTGTGTGGCTTTTTTTTATATATACAGGGTGTCCCAGAAATAATAGTACACAGTAAAACTGCAGACGCTTTGGGTAAAAATATTGCGATTTAGCAAATATGTTTGCTATAATATTTTAAAAAGCGCACAGGACTAGGGAATCCAATACCGCACCCAAACTTTAATCCCGCAAACCTGCGGATTTACGGGATAGCAAACAATGAACTGCGGTATTTTTGGTCGACGCGTCGGGGATTCCCCGCCATGCTGGGCTATTGAAAATACGTCAAACAGAACAGTTTTCTTGCGTACGTGCGAAAGTAAGGGCGTTATTCTACTAGTATCTAGTGACATTTATCAAGTGGTTGAATATAATACATGGAATTTAAACAGCAATCACAAAAATGAGTGTCAGTGTAATTTACAAAGACAATAAAGGTTCAAGTTTAGTTTGGAATTATTTTTTAAAGTCTGAAGATGGTCTTACAGCTAAATGTAAGTTATGCCCTAGCATTATCAAAAGCTCTGCTCGTTCCACCAAAGGTCTTCACACCCACTTACAAACAAAGCACATGCGTAGTAGTCGAAAGGCGTTCCAACCGACACAAAACGGTGTAGCTGGCGATCCCTTTGGTGTTCCAACCAAATTGTGATCGTTCGCAAACCAGTTCCTGAACGGTAAAAACGATACATGGCCAAGACCAGGAACCGCTTGTACTGACTTGCGCCCTAAGAATTTTAACCGTTGTTTTTGTATTCCTGGCATTCATGCAGTTCTTTTAGCCTTGTTTTGTAGGAGTTGTTGCTTAATATTTTGATTATTTAATTTATTCTTATTAAATTTGTATAATCCGGTTCCCAAACCTACAAGATATTCTTAACATTAAACGTTATTCTCTTTCATGATTATTAAATACAACAAAACGGAACGAAAAAAGATAATACTCAAGCTTAGACGAAGAAATCAAAACAACAAAAGTAGGGTTGTGATTTATGAATGTTATGATAATTAACTAATTACTAAACTTGTTTCCTAGAATCAGACAGGCGATCAGCTGAGATTTTTACACAGAATGGTCACAAAAACGTACCAACCTTGCCTCCCTTGTGCATCGGCAACAAACAGTGCAAAATTAACGCCTGCACACAAAATCGATTCCAACAGTTTCGTGACGGTTCTAGAACGATACAAAAATAGGGTGTTGGAACAAACCTATTGATATAATAACACAGGAAATGAAAGCTAGTACCAGCAGCTCGAGTAGTTGGTTTAGTTCTATTGCTAAGCGCTCATATGTTAGTGGTTCTTCTGGGCTACCTAAGAAAATGAAAATTACAGATTTTTTTTCATCTGAGAAAAGAGTTTCGATGGAGGAAAGTGTCTCGAATGGTAGCTAAAGATGGTATACCCTTCGGAAAGTTTATCACATCGACCAATATGCGCCAACTATTCGAATCAGAGGGCCACAAATTGGGTAAAATGTATTCCGCCGACAAGTGTCGAAGCTGAACGTGCGATTTCAGCCGCAGGATACATGTGCAATAAAATAAGATCAAATCTAAAAGATGAAACATTAAACATGTTATCTTTTCTTCGAAAATACTTTCAAAATCAATGTAACATGTAACCGTTAAACCAGTCGTACTATTGTATTGCACCTATATGCAATAAATATTTTCCTGCTACTCTACTCTGGTTCTAATTGCATAAAACAACTTTTTATTAACATACAGCGCCCACATCGAGTCCCGCAAATCTCGCACGTTTAATCCCGCGAAATCACCGTGGGATCCCGCATTTGCGGGATTGGATTCCCTACACAGGACATTGTAGATGCAAAAATCTCGAAAACGGTTGCTTGGAGCGACATTCACAAGGTACATCATTTTTGGGTAAAAGTGATGAGAAAATTGATATTTTTAATAAAAACATAAATACACTATAGCGCATAAAAGTTACACTTGTTTCTATGTACCGGGAGTGTCACAGCGAGCTTCCTCTACAATCTACATCAAAATTAATAACAAATTAAAATTTCTAGCCCCAAAGAAAAACCCGATCGCAAATTATACGCAAAAATATTTGTTAAAAAGTTAATTAGGAAATATTTTCACTTGTACATTATCAGCTTTTGAACTAAGCAAAGTTTGGTCAAATCGCCATATTTCTACCCAAAGCGTCTGCAGTTACCGTGTTACTCAGTGGCGTAGCGACAAATTATAGGCCCCCCCGCGAAAATTGAGTTAGGGCCCCCTACCCTATATTAAGAATATACATATATAAACAAAACAAAATTAAATAATACTGTTTATTATATAAACTGCAAACCTATATGTAGAGAACGTTACAAAAAATAAAATTATTGAACAACAAGAAGAAAATAAAAAACATTCTTTAAAACTAAAAGGAACAAACACGAAAACATTCTTTAGGTACCGAGCTAAGGTAGCGATACTTGAAAGTGAGATAAAACCAAAAGTATTTAAAATTAAGCAACAAAATCTTGAATATAATATTATAGGTATCTCAATAGTTATTGCGAGGCAATTGGCCAATTGCCTATTTTAATTATTATATTGTAAAATTATTCTTATATTGTTGCTAAACACCTTTGAGTGTTTTTTGTTATTCGGTTATTTTCTGATAATTTGCACATTTTTTTAAACTATGTTGTATCACATTTCAATATAATATGGATACCTTCAAGTAAAGACTTCAAGAATTCTTTTTCAAGTGCAGAGAAAAACTTTGCTTCTCAAACTAGCACTTTACTTTTACTATAAAAGCATGTCACCATAATAATTAATAATATCAGAATGTCATAAAATAAATATAAACAAAATAAAATTTACACATAGCATAAATAGGTACCTACTTACTTTCAATAGAATTTTTTTAAAAATCAGGTTGCTTCAGTTGCTTGTCTCTTGTCTTGCACTGTTTAGTGAACTAAACTAAAGAAGAATCGTGTATTTTTATTTAAAAATGCATCTTACTCTCTTGCTTTGCTTGCTGTTCAATTATTTTCTACCGGAAAATTCAATGCAAAATTTCTAAGAAGCCAAGAAGCGGTCTCTTCGCGGTATCAATATCACAAACATTGTCGATGGCCGCTGACTTGATTGAGCTCGCCTCGGACGCCGCCGGCCGCCCGCACAGTGTGACAAAATCTAGATCAGGTGGACATTGGTAATATTGGTATTTATTTGAAAGATTTGCTAATTCTTTCGCCCCCCGCGACTGCGGGGGTTCACGGTAGTAGCGCTACGCCACTGGTGTTACTATTAATTTTAGGGCACCCTATAGAACATTATTTTTTTCAGCGTCCGGCCTGCAACTTTTTATATCGAAAGATGGGACAGCTTCGCTAGGCAACCACGAAGTCAAATCCCAAATGTCGACGTTTAAGCAAGTGGTCATGGATGACAGGTAGTCTTAAATCGCCGACTTAGGCACGACGCAATATATACAATTTATTGTGAGGAAGGAAACCCAGTGTGTGTGGACGGGGGTGTCTCAACATTTGTTTCAGCTTCGATCATTTGTTGAGATACGCTCGCGCATACGATATGTATATAGGGAGGTAAGATCTTTTGATATTTATCAGCTACGTACGTGCGCGTTGACCTGTACGCCTGTAATTTTGCACGTAAACTTTTTTTGTGATATGCAAGATCATGTACTTGATTCTCATCGTTTTTTTCTTCTTTTAAATAGGTAATTAAGAAAGACTACAACTGCAAGGCTTGTGTGTGTGTGGATGAGTGAGTCGAGTATAACTTAATTTGATTCCAGTGATCGTAATCAAGCGATAAGCGAGCGAAAGGGTGTTGAGAGATAGAACGTAGGATCGTGTGTAAAGTATATGCTAACGGGCAGTGGCGGATCTAGGATTAGATTGGGGGGGGGGGGGACACCAATTTATATTAGCTAGTGCCAAGTAGTGTTGTGATCTATCGAGCGAAAAACCGCTCGAGTGCTCGATTATTGAAAAAAACCGACATCGCTCGATTATTAAACAAACTGCTCGAGTACTCGATTATTGAAAAATCCGACATCGCTCGATTATTAAACAAACCGCTCGAGTACTCGATTATTGAAATAACCGACATCGCTCGATTATTAAAAAAAACGCTCGAGTACTCGATTATTGAAATAACCGACATCGCTCGATTATTAAAAAAAAACCGCTCGAGTACTCGATTATTGAAATAACCGACATCGCTCGATTATTAAAAAAACCGCTCGAGTTATAAATTCGAGCGAAAATCGTCGCTTGTTACTTATTACCGATACCCGAGCTTCGCTTGACGCCAACGTATATTCGAGCAGTTATTCGCTCGATAGGAAATACTCTAGTTATAAATTCTGGCGAAAAATCGAATCGTTGCCTTTGACTTGATACCCGATCTTCGCCGCGCCACCCGAAATGTGCCGATTGGCTACGTTCGAGTTTGACGCTCAGAAGGCTGACACGACATACGCCTTGGTTAAAGGCACGTAAACGAGAAGGTGCATATAAAAAGTATGCCAAATCCCTTGGCGGATTCATCGCGACGTGGGTTTTGAATTGACTGGGACTGGCTAGCCAGCGGCGATTGTAAATTCCTAAAAAAATTAAAGAATGTAATTTTTAAGAAAACCAGAATCAACTGTTCTTCCTTAATAAAAACCCTAGATTAAACTTCTAAAACGTACAAAAACAACCCCTGGTGTTTTATCTACACATTCTTCTTAGTCATAAAAATTTCAAGCGATTAATCGCTCGAGCGATTCACTCGATTATTAAAATCGCTCGAGTATCAAGTACACGATTATTAAAATCGTCGGTTTTTTTCAACTCTACTGCTAAGCCATTCAACCTTACCTCATCCACTTTAATTGTAAGTCATGGGAGGGGAAATAACCCCTCTAGCCCCACCCCAGATCCGCCACTGCTAACGGAGATATTCGATTCGATCCGGCCTTAGTGGGGAAATTGATCAGTTTCTTGTTGTTTGTGTGTTTTCTGTATGTTGCAGACTTTATGATGGACGCTGTAAGCGATTCAGTAGATTTTTTGACACTATACTTATTGACTTTATTTGACTGTGTCTTGGATTTTGTACGGCATGGAAAGTTTGGTTTCGTAGGGCTCTGGTACCTTAAATTTTCCACATGAGGAAATTTAAATTACTTAATACCGAGGTTTTCATCAACAAATTTAAAATTCATCCGAGGAAAGTACGATTAATTGATTCGGCCGATGCTTGGTGGAAATCCATAACTAATATTATGAGATACAATAAAACTACGTTATATTTCTTGTCCACAGGTATATGCTTAAAAATTACATGTTTCGCTATCACTGTCGCTTCTTCAGATTGAGAATGAGTGAATATTTTTCTATATCTAACAAAGTGTACAATCTTAAAATATTATTACAGGTATAAAGATGGGGTAGGGTGTAGGAGCTATAATAGTAACAGTGGGATTTTCCAAATGCTCAGTATAGTGATTATATAAATTATTTTATAGATGCATTTATATATTTATATTTCACTAATCCGTTATTACACGTATAAATACATCTATAAATTAATTTATCTAATCACTATACTGGCCATTTGGAAAATCCCACTGTTACTATTATATCTCCTAGACCCTACACCATCTTTATACCTGTAATAATATTTTAAGATTGTACACATTCTCAATCTGAAGAAGCTGCAGTGATAGCGAAACATGTAATTTTTAAGAATATAGTGGACAAGAAATATGACGTAGTTGTATTGTTTCTCATAATAAAGTACCATTGTTTTAGTAAAGAAAGTAAGTGTAAGAGTCGCAATTTTGGGACCTGCAATTTTTAAACTTGGCTAAGGTGTAAAAACGATTTATACCACTCGATTATACAATAAAAGAAAAATGAAAGTTCAACGTCGTATACTGACAGAGAGGAAATTATATATTGATTAAATGTTTAAGAAAAAATGCATAGTATGATAGTGACTTAGAAATATGGATGGATCGGGTTTGGTCGATCTACAGGGGCCTGTTTCTTACTATTTGATAATCTATCCAGGTTTGTTTAGGCCTCAAATATTCCTTATTGTATTGTTCTTATTTGGATAACCTAAACTCGAACAAGCCAGAACAAAACCGCATATTCCAAACGAGGTATCTTATAATCGGGCTCCGCGCCATCTAGTGCGCCAATACAAAAGACAAATACGTTCGAAAAGTGAACTCTTGTTAGGCAAAATCATTAAAAACATATATTCTTCTCATATTTGCAAATATTTTCTAAAATTAGTATGAAACAGGCCTTTTTAAGGTTTTTTTTCTCGTAACTGATTTTGTGCGTCGACATAAGATTTAAAGCATGATATATTGTTGCCAATTATTGTGATATATAAAGTGTTATTATACATGTATGCTAGTGCAGCTGTTTTAAAGTCTGTTTGCTCTTAAAATAGTATACTATATGCGTCATCCAACTGTAACTGTCCCTAACCCACCTTGTATAGTTTGGTGCCTGTTCTTTCAAACTGGCAACAACGCTTCCGGGTTTAGGCTTTCCTTGAATAATCCAAGGACAGAGCTGATGACACCCCCTTATTATTTTAAGAGTATACAAAACATCTCCTATTTATTTCTGAAATTTTTGGAAAATTGTGTTTTATGGAATATATTCCAAAAGAAACGTTAAATATTATAGAAAAGGCAATAATTTTTGCTCCTAAAATAGTATATCATCAAACTATAACTGTCCCTAACCCACCTTGTATAGGTTGGTGCCTATTCTTTCAAGCTGGCAACAAGGCTTCCGGGTTTAGGCTTACCTCGGGTAATCCAACAACAGACCTGATAACAACCCCTTATTATTTTAAGAATATACAAAACATCTCCTTTTTATTTCCGAAATATTTGGAAAATTGTGTTTTAGGGAATATATTCCAAAAAAAAAAACGACCTCTAAGGCAATAGTTTTTAAGATATTGACCAATTCCATACATTAGAAGAAAACATTTTAGAATTTTTTTTTTATGTTTAAAATTCATAATTTTATACGTTAATAATAATCGAGAAAAACAAACAATTTTACAAATAAATAGCGGACTTTATACATCGCCGTTCTGCCGAGACAATATTTATTTATTGTAAATTATTTTAGTTAAGGTATACCTGATGTTATTTATTTTGTTAATATAATGTAAGATATTACTTTTGAAACGACGAAAAAATATTCAATAAACCTGATTTTATGTTTAAACGAGTTTTTTTTTTAAATATAGAACGTATAACCTCGTTTTTCCAATTTTTTAATGAAAGAAAAAGGTATTATCCCCAGATTTTTTCACGTATTTTATAGTTGTTGCAGAATTATACCGTTGACTCTTATTGCCATAAATAAACTACCTGATTAAACCCTACTGTATACGCCTCAACCTCTTCAAGGCTCAATAAATGGGATCAGGGCCGGCTTGAAAATGTATACCACACCACATGATTTATTTTTATAATTTAAAATAAATAGATAGGTATTTTTAGTTTTAGGTACCTATAATAAATGTAAAATAATGATAACAATTAATGATGATTGAAAATAATATAATTTAAAAGTATAACTATTAGGATAACAAGTACAATAAAACTTAATTAAATTCTAAGAAACTATTGATAATTTATTCAAAATTTAACTCTGTATCACTATCACTATCTTCATCTAAGCCTAAACTTATAATTAAGGGTTGAACATTATTTGTAATCATACAATTGTAAGAATTTTCCACCTTAAGTACATGCTGTACACAGTTTTTCCAGCTGTCTGCAGAAATTTTTCTTCGTTTTTAATTAATTCTACTACAGATGCATTTAATGTAGGAGAAATATTATTTCTCCTAATATTGGATTTTAATTGGTGCCATATTAGCTCAATAGGATTGTAAATACAATAGTACGGAGGAAGACGCAACACTGTATGTCCATTACAATGAGGCTATTTTCAGGTATATTTTTAGGGAGTTTATGTTTAAACCAATCTTCAAAAAGTTGTGCGTCGGTATCTTGATGGTAATCTAAAGAAGAATCTGCTATGTTTTTAGCTGAAAGCAACAGACAATTTGGAACAAACCCGTTCTCTGAACCAGCATGTAATATTGTCATTCTTTTGCCTTTATTTGATGGTGCCTTGGTTTGACATTTTTTGGAAGACTCATCCCAACCTTTCCTTGGAGTGTCACGGGTATCGAACCATGTTTCGTCAAGATAAATAATTGGACGATTTTCTTTCTTCTCTAAATTGTTTAACAGCTGTTAAATATTTAAGTCTCCATTCCCGTAAACGTTGAAATTCCATTAATGTTTGTCTTTTATCAATGCTTCGGTATTTGAAACCCATTTTACGCAATATTTTCCTATGGCTTGAAAGGCTACAAGAGATATTTGTTTCGTCTTTAATCAGCCGCTCTTTGAGAGAAATCAAAGTGGGTACAGTTTGTGCCTCATACATTTGGTAAATCTTTCTTCTTAATAAATCCATGTCATTTTCGTCAATGCTTCTAAATGTGCCAGAATCACTCCGATTTTTTCTAGGATTAACAGATTTAAGTACTATGTCTCTTACCGAAGATAAAGGAGTTTTTGTCAAAGTAGACGTCTCTGCTAAAGCATCCATCGAATTAAAATTTCTACTCAACAACGATTGATACACATTTTTAATTATTAGTTTGGCATCGGTAGATAAATGCTTTCTTTTAAAAATGACACTTGAAGATGCCCCCCTATCAGCACAATTCCAAGGACGCCACATTCTACCACTAATAAGCCTAACTAAAAATTACTCGCCGGAAAACCACTAAAGATTAAAATTATTAAAAATCACTTTGTATTTATATATGCATCAGGCATAGGTATAAATTGAATTTGTATACCTGGTTCGGCTCTGCTCCAAAAGGTTTTAAAATTTGGGATTTCCTTATTTATTTTATGGTCGAAGGGATAATGCGGTTTTATTGCAGTCAAAAGATCAACGGTATAATTCTGCAAATACTATAAATGATTCCTGCTTTTTGTCGCTAAAAACAACAACATGAAATTATTCAAATAGCTGATCGAGCAAGTGCGCAGAATCTAAACCTACAATTCCGTACCAGTACGCGGATGCTTCTGACGATCGCAAATCAGTTAGCAATCGATCCACTTTGCGCTACGAACCCCGAATTTTTGGTCAGCCTCTGTGAACACTTTAAACTGTACCTTGGGCAGTTTGTAACTCTTAGTCTTATGTATTTAAAAATACACACTGAGCGAAATTTCGAGTTGTTATAACTCAAATATGAGTTGTCCTAGACCGAAGCGTGTTGCTAATCGGGGACAGCCCAGACCTCTGAATTACGGCAACCAAATCGAAGAAATTGCACCAACTCACTATTCATAAGTTATGATAGCACAGAAGATGGGTTATTTTATGCGTTGGAATAGCTCACGCCCCACCGTCTTAATTTATTGATGGGCTACCGTAGCTACCAGTATGTGAATTGTGATGCGTTACTAGTCGGGCTAGATTAATTCATGATTGGAGCTATGGAAACTTGGCATTTAAGTTGTTCTAGCTTACGATGGTGGCTGGAATAACTCACTCTTTGGGCTACCAGACTCCAAATTTTGGACTACCAGTACCTAAATTGTGGACTATCGGAACTCAAAATATTTCTTTGATTTAACGCCTGCATATTGTGGACTTCAATTGCCTTTTGTTTTTTCAAGATATGACATTTTTGTTGTATATTTAAAAAAAAAATAATCAAATGAATTATAGACAGGAGAGCATACTACGGCTAAGAAACCATGCGGACGAAGTGATGACGATTGCTTATAAATAACGAGGCTTCATTCCATTAATAACAATTTGTATGCATCTCCCTCCTGTCCCTCCATTTTACGCCAACTGACCAAAATTATGCAAAACACAAATTTTCACGCACAGAGAACAAAGATGAAAAATCTCGCAAACGGCGCAACGGCCAACAGGTGTCTATACGCGCGATCGAAGGAGAATTGACTAATAACAATGGAATGAACCGCGCCAAACCTGCACGAGCACAAATTCGGAACTTTCCGTGACCTTACGATCTTGTGATTTACCCTCGATATGGGATTTTGGACCACGTTTCCTGAATTATTCCAACTCAAAATAATTTACGCATGGTAATGAGTTAAAATAATGCACGTCCGGGTTAAAACGACACTTTATAATCAATTAGTAAGTTTTCCCAACCCAGAAACTGAGTTCAGGTAACTCATAAAATAGTTACAAGATGAGGAATTGTGGTGATCCCAAATATGTTTAAAATGTTGATAAAAAATCTCTTTCTGGGTTGAGGCGAACCAAAAGAACCTGAATTACTGTAGCGTTTTAAAATAATTTGTGATAATTCGTAGGCTCAGTTAGAGAAATATAGAGAGGTGGGTTGAGGTAGCTCCAATTTTGTAACCCACGACATTGGCAAATGCATTTTTGCCAGTGCACGCTCGCTGGGGAAAATAAAAAATAATTCGAATAAACAATCATTTATTTTTGCTTTAACACAAACAATACATAAGCCAAGTCTCTGCAGAAACGTCATCAGGGCAGTACGAAAAAAAACTTAAAAATACAACGTAATCCAATAAGGTACTTTTTATATATGGTAACTTAAGAAAATAAATATACGTTCTAAATATTATGATACAAAATAAATACTAACTAACGGTTCTGGTTTAATGCCTATAAAACGTGGACTTTGTCAGTTAATAGTGGTTGTAGAACGGCACCGGATGATGTTTGAAGAGCCTAAAACAATAGGAAACATTGTAGAACGTATCCATACAAGAAACGAAATTTAATTAGTTCTTTTAAAAAAATACCTGGAATTTTCTTGGTGCCCGAGCAAACTTTGTTGGTCGATTCCGTTATTGACCCCGTAAGTGGATCCGCCTCCGGCGTACTTATTTTCCCCATATTTGCCTTGGTCGGCGTTTTCTTTCTTCACGGCGAATTCGTTGCTGACGTGGCCAGACTTCTTATGTTCCGCTTCATTGAATTTGTCGTCTAGATGACCACCCTACGTTAGAAAACAAATTACGTTAAATTCGTCTGTCCAAATATTGACCGACTGACAACACTTTCGCCGACGATATTACCTTGTACGTAGACGATCCTTGTTGTCCGAAGGCGCCATTTTGTCCCTTGAAAACGACGTTGTCACCCTCGTCATGTTCCTCGTCGTAGAATTCCTCCGTTTTTCCGGATTCGTCTTTGTGGTGGGATGACTTGAATCCCTTGATCTTATGGCCCTTTTTGTGGTTTTGTTTGTTTTGGTTTTCCAGTCCATTTTTACCTTAAACAAATAACACAGTTTTGGTACAGTCAAGTAAACAACTTAACAAGCATCTACCGGGCAATGGAAATAAATACTTTACCTTCTTGGTTAAAGTTTTGTCCTCCGTAATATTGTTTCCCATCGTTAATCACATTCTTACCGCCCCCTGCGTTGCTATAGTAACCGTCTTCCCCTTTGACGTCTTTTACTCCTTGGCTCCCTTGCGAGTACCTATACAAAAATGTAAAAAATCATAAAAATAACACATAAAAATTGAACTACCCTGTATTTCGAAGACTACGTTTATATAACAAAGTTCTTACCCTTCTTGGCCGTGATTCACAACTTCACCCTTTTTCCCATGAGCATTCTCGTATTTTGCGTCTGCCAGATTTTTCTTTTCTCCGCTGAATTGGGATTTGTCAACTTCTTCACCGCCTATAAATAGATGGTTTTACCAATGTATCAATAGTTCTGAATTTAGGAATCTTCGCTCGCAGGCATTTCACTTAACAGTTTAAAAAATCATATTTACCATATCCGTGAATCAAATGTCCACCGTAACCCCCACCCCCTCCTAATCCAATTCCACCGCCCCCTATTCCAATTCCACCGCCCCCTATTCCAATTCCGCCTCCCCCTATTCCAATTCCACCTCCTCCGCCCCCTATTCCATAACCGGCCACTCCTAATCCTGCGCCTCCTATTCCGGAGCCCACTCCTCCGCCTCCGATAAACTGGGGTGCTATATGTCCGTATCCTATTCCTCCTCCCCCGCCTCCAATGGATCCGCCGTAGCCGATGCCGCCACCTCCTATTCCTCCTCCGCCTCCTATGCTTCCGTAGCCGAGTTGACCAACACCGCCACCTGAATACAAATATACGATAAAATACACGCAAATAAATAAATATTATTTGTATTTACCGATAAACTGACCGCCCCCTAATCCCAGTCCGCCTCCTGCTCCGATGGGGCCTATCGCTGCCCCTATTATTCCGGATTCCGATGGGTAGTAACCGCCCTCCACCACATGGTACCCCCTGACCGGGGCTTGGGAGGCCGATGTTTTCATCATGTCTTCAGTTTCGTAGCGGTATTTGTACAGCGGTTGCCGTTGGATAGATTCATCGTCGCAGAGGGTCTGCAAGAAATTTTTAACATGTAATTAATAATAATTTGTTAGAAAATTAATTTTATATATTTGTTTACCAGTATTGAATACCATTTTTACAAAATATAATATAAATTATAGAATAGCATGCTATATACAACGTGTCCAAGATAAGGAGGGCCAATATAGGGATCTCGGAAACCGTAAGAGATACGAAGTCGGTTAAATGGAGGTAAAGTTGCGCATTTACGTGCCTAATAATATGCCATTTAGAAAGTTTGAAAATTCCATGTAGTTCCGGAGATATCCGTAAAAAAACGAAATTCTGAAAAATCGTTTTATTGTTTTCCTGGGTTTTTTTGAGATCGAATTCTAAAGTAAATTGCACTTTTGCATTGCCACTTTTTACGCTCTATCTAACAGCGTTAAAATTGTTTTGTAATCCGACGAGTCCTCTTCGAAGGGACATTATCAACGTTCTTTTTTTTAAATAAGGTCCTGTTTTTCTGATATTGGAATTTGATAGCTTTTTTCTTCCGAATGCAACGATGTATGACACATTGTGGATTGTTTAATGACGCTTCGAGGGTTTTTTGAACAACATCAGGAAATTTTGGGATACGGTCCTGTATTTTGCGTATATTTTATAAATATATCTCATAAGTAAGCTCTAAATTTTTAGTTATGTTGGACTAGTTCTATAAATAACAAATATTTAAAAATAAACCACAAATAAGTGAATAAAATACAGCAACATTATTTCAAACTTCTGTTGATTCGGGATTTAAAAGAAAAGTAGGCGCTTGAAATAAAAAAAATTTAGATGATGACGCGTGACTTGTTTCCCTTGACATTCCCATTGTGATCGTTTGAGAGCGTTTTAAGAGGTTTTCTATTTTCCAGAAAATATGGAACATAAATTTACAAATGCTGAAAAGTTTGATATTCTATCGCATGTTTTATTTTATCGCAAAAAAACTGTTATGTGGCAGTTAGAAAATGTTATTTGTGCTTAGAGAATAACGTAAATCATTTTGAACACATGATTATGTAGTTCATTACCTTTTCGTTGTTCGTTTTATTACTGTTTTGGAATGATTTTTGTTCACTTATTTGTGGTTTATTATTAAATTATTTGTTATTTATTGAACTAGTCCAACATAAGTAAAAAATTTATAGCTTACTTATGAGAATTATTTATAAAATTAGGAGAAATACAGGACCGTATCCCAAAATTTCCTGAAGAAAGTTGATAATGGCCCTTCGAAGATGACTCGTCGGATTACAAAACAATTAACTCTGTTAGATAGAGCGGAAAAAGTGACAATGCAAAAGTGCAATTTACTTTAGAATTCGATCTCAAAAAAACCCAGGAAAACAATAAAACGATTTTTCAGAATTTCGTTTTTTTCCCGATATCTCCGGAACTACTCGGAATTTTAAAACTTTCTAAACGGCATATTATTAGGCACGTAAATGCGCAACTTTACCTCCATTTAACCGACTTCGTATCTCTTACGGTTTCCGAGATCCCTGTACTGGCCCTCCTTATCTTGGACACGTTGTATATACATTTTTATTGCTAAAATATGTGTTATTTTAGGTACTTTTCATAACCCAAAATTTCACTAAAATTACTAAAGTCGTTCCGAAGATAACACCGAAAAAAATGTAACATCTTTAAAAACAACCCAAATTGATAGGAACTATTATTACATTTGGAACTATTATTATTTTTGGCTAAGAAATCACCACACGGGCGGTGCGATATGTTTTTTGAAACAACTTTTCGAAAAGAAATTTAAGAAAAAGTTGTTGCCAATAATATGAATAATAAAAATGCGTTCTTTTTGGAAATTCTTCCTGCCTAAGAAAAAACAACCTACTACACCCTGACACCCTGTATATTATATATATAGTTATATGTTAGCTGGGTTTTACCTGTGAAAAACAAAGCGCACCAACAAAAAGTCTCAAAACACTACTCCTAAACATTTTCTCTAATTCCTCTAATGGTATTAATGGTGGTACTAAAAGATCAACTGATACAAAATCTCACAAGTACAAGATTATATAGTCGGTAGGTTTCTGCATGTAACGATTTGGTCGATTAGGTTTTCTTCGATTCGACCTTTGACGTGGTCTGTCCTTGTCCATTTTCAGGAAGTATGGCGAGAAATAGGCTAATGGGCATTTTCCACTGTTTCGGCAAATATTTGAATGGAATGATGAATAATCAGAATGCGCGCACACACTTTTTTTAGTACCTATATATGGGTTTATTAAATCTAATAACTTGAATATCGTTTATGATATTGAATAAAAAAAGTAATCGACTATTTAATTTAGCAAATATTCCATAATAATAATTTTGCGTCTAGAGGAACAAAAAAATCACATACAAGTCGGTTACATGATCTTACAAGGCGGCCGATAGTCCTGGGCCCCCTTGGCGGTAATAAATGAAATTAGATATTCAAGTAGAACATCGAAAATAACGGAAATTGATCTCACGAGCAATCATTCATTAAAAAAAAATTAATCGACCGTTTTAAAAGTGGGGTAATAAACACTCTTACTCACAGGTCAGTCCACGCTACCGTACAACATTTCACCCAGAGCCAATGGCAATGTTGCCAAACTTAATGTAAAACTGAAGTTCCATATAAAAATAAATTATTTTCTACCTGCTTGTATTAATTCTTATACCTAAAGAGCGAGGAAATCCAGTCACAAACACAATCAGTTTCTTTTCTTTTTCATGGGAACACTCCTGGAAACACAGTAATAGTGAAACAGAACCGATAGTTAGCTTTTGAAAATACAATAATACAGATTATAGGTACTACAGATTATTAGATTTTATTACACGCGAGAAATTTGACGTCCAGAAGAAACGCGGCAATAGAAACAATATTCAAAGGTTATTTATGTACGGGCAAGATACACTCGTAAACCGAAAAAACAGAGCTGATCGCTGATAGTGTGTTGGTGATCGACGAGACACAACGTATCTGGCCGCTGGTTGGTCTTGAACTAACAGACGCACGCGTGTGGCGCTATATGAAACTACTTCGCTCAGCCGATGTGAGGCGTCAAGAGGTCATTGGCATTTGACCTAGTGACGTACGTGGCTATTACTATTCCATATGTTCTTTCGGGTTGTTTAAAACATAGTCCGTCGTAAATGTTCTTCAATTAACTGTACCAAAAAGGTATTACAGAATGGAAAAGTGTTTAAATTATTTTATTTTGTCTAAAGAGTTTAAGGTGTACATATGGCAACACCGGCCAGAATTCCTTGATTGCTTACATGTATCGCAGTGCCACACAGGTGTTTTTCTGGTTTGACGTCAGGTCACTTTTACCGCTGAACGAATTGAAAACGCCATTTATGGCTATTTATCTTCAATTTGTCTTTATCTCAGGAATTGCCGGTTTAAATATATTACGTCATTTCCATAACACCCTGTATTTGTTTAGTTCGTATACAGTATATTTTCGGAAATATTCGGCTAACGGCTTTACTAAAAGTAAAATAAAATGATCAAAAACATCACATCAGGCCTTTGGTGCGATGTTGGGGAGGACATTTTTCTGGCCCCCCCCTTGTATTAACCCTTAAGACGCGAGTTCAAATCGCAATCGACTCCTTCTTAGTTTCTTAGTGTTAAAACAAATCCGGCGATTACCTTCCAGTATATCACACGACAAATTGTTCATGTTTACCGATTAAAGGTCAATTTTACGCAATTGTTTAAGCGTCTTATTCACAATTAGTCGGTGTAAACAGTCGTTGCTGCCGATGGCATGCAATTTCCCACCAAATGCGTTGTTCAACGTGCCTAATCGCTTAATTGGAGATCCATTCTTAGAAGTACTTTATTTGCGGTACCAATGAACCCTGTGGTTTGAATGATACATATTTAAGTAGGTATGTGAATTTTTCATATTGGTCTGTCCAGTTTTTGAATCTTCCAGTCCTGGAGCTATTAGCAGGCATGTCGGACAATCTCTTAAGAAATATATACGTTGTCCTGGCCAAGTTTCATGCGGAATGTTCGCATCCCTTCCCTGTATCCTGTTGCTATGCACAGGAATGGCGGGAGCAGGTTTTCGTATCAGGACAGCAGGCTTAACAGGAGAAGGACGCGAACAAACGGCTACAGGGGTTTTGTCCTGTGCAGGTTAAGAATGATGACGCCAACAGGCTGTAACATTATTTTGCACGAATTGATTTGTACACTAACAAAAATGCATTTATCAATGTCGTGGGTTACAAAATTGAAGCTACCTCAACCCACCTCTCTATGTTGTTCTAACTGAGCCTACGAATTATCGCAAATTATTTAAAAACGCTACAGTAATTCATGTTCTTTTGGTTCGCCTCAACCCAGAAAGAGATTTTTTATCAACATTTTAAACATATTTGGGATCACCACAATTCCTCATCTTGTAACTATTTTATGAGGTACCTGAACTCAGTTTCTGGGTTGGGAAAACTTACTATTTGATTATAAAGTGTCGTTTTAACCCGGACGTGCATTATTTTAACTCATTACCATGTGTAAATTATTTTGACTTGGAATAATTCAGGAAACGTGCTCCAAAACCCCATATCGAGGGTAAATCGCAACATCGTGACGGAAAGTTCCCAATTCGTGCTCGTGCAGGTTTGGCGCGGTTCATTCCATTGTTATTCGTCAATTCTCCTTCGATCGCGCGTATAGACACCTGTTGGCCGTTGCGCCGTTTGCGGGATTTTTCATCTTTGTTCTCTGTGCGTGAAAATTTGTGTTTTGCATAATTTAGGTCAGTTGGCGTAAAATGGAGGGACAGGAGGGAGATGCATACAAATTGTTATTATTGGAATGGAGCCTTGTTATTTATAAGCAATCGTCATCACTTCGTCCGCATGGTTTCTTAGCCGTAGTATGCTCTCCTGTCTATAATTCATTTGATTTTTTTTTTAAATATACAACAAAAATGTCATATCTTGAAAAAACAGAAGGCAATTGAAGTCCACAATATGCAGGCGTTAAATCAAAGAAATATTTTGAGTTCCGATAGTCCACAATTTAGGTACTGGTAGTAAAAAATTTGGAGTCTTATAGCCCAAAGAGTGAGTTATTCCAGCCACCATCGTAAGCTAGAACAACTTAAATGTCAAGTTTTGATAGCTCGAATTATGAATTAATCTAACCCGACTAGTAACGCATCACAATTCAGATACTGGTAGCTACGATGATAGCCCATCAATAATTTAAGACAGTGGGGCGTAAGCCTTTTTCCTGGTTCGGCAACTGATTTTATCGACCCTTTTGTCGCAAAGAGATTACATATTCCTATTTCTCGCACATAAGTAGTTTATATTGTTCAAATTTTTTCAGATAAAAATAATCTTTTAGTTAGTTTGAGTATGTTAGTTGTGTAAAAATGTGGTGCTTGTACCTATAAATAAAAAAAAATAATACGGGGGGGTAATAATTATATTAGGAAACCATCAAGAAAGTGGGATTCGAAGCGTTATTGCTAATACTGCTTACGCAATTAAATTTGCTTCATTTTTATTGTTCTAAGGTTTATATATCGTTTGCTCAAGCCTGTTACGCTGTTGAGTATCCACCCTCTACGCCCGCTGACCGTTTTAACAAAAACCACCCTCCACGCAGACCGTTTCTGAGGGTGGTCGATTTTGCTCTGCCATCTGCAACAACTGATTTTCGGAGTGTAGTTGTTCATATTTTCTATAGTCGGGTGTGCCCTGGGAAAACTACTGATTTAAAAGAAAATACATTGTGTTAAAGGTATTGTATATTTATGTAGTTTGCTTTAATCTCATTTGTCTAATTCTGAGGCATATAAAATATTGTAATATACAATACGGTGATAAAAGAGGAATGTACATATGTATCTTATTTTCTTAAAAATTTTGTTAGACACTATTTGTTTGTTAAATCAATATTCACCATCTCTGAGCAACCTATCAGAATAATCAATATATCACAAAATACATAAGATATTTATAGAGTGACAGGAAATCTCCTAATGGCAGGAGATATAGTTGTAGTATCATCAGGGCTCTCTATCAGGAAACTTCCTTAGTGGCAAAAGATCCCATAAATATAATAAAGGACGCGTACAGTTGCTCAGATAAAACATTTAACGGATTTTCGATAAAAGAACTTCATGAACAATTTCACTGACGTTTCTAATCATGCAACGTTTTGGCTTTTTCGTCACTATAGGTCCGAAATTTCTAAAAAAAAAATATATTTAAATCTGCTTGATAATTACCATATCAACTTGCACTCTATCAATATTCGATATTATTATTTTTTTCTATAAATTGCAGGAGCTTCCTCTGCCTTTCGTTTCCACGTTCCCAAAAGACTTCAAAATAGTTCTCACACACGTCTTCTCGCTTCCTCCCCCTATGTCGGCTTCCGACGAAGAACGGGACGAGTACGAGTAAGTATTTAAATAAATATACACGGTGTTGTGAATATAGCTTTTTTTTTAAATTTAAATGCGTGATTCCCCGAATTCAAGACGAGAAATTTTCAAAAAGTTCTTGGTTAATCGACGGTACCCAAAGTGTCCTTTACACATATGGTACAGTTATAGTCATCATTCCTCTGTG
Organism: Barypeithes pellucidus; assembly: GCA_963991005.1. Lineage (NCBI taxonomy): Eukaryota > Metazoa > Arthropoda > Insecta > Coleoptera > Curculionidae > Barypeithes > Barypeithes pellucidus. The sequence continues at coordinate 10,673,285 of OZ022565.1, read as the reverse complement.
TTATAGATTTAATTGATTTTGTCTCATGTCTCACTAAGTTTTTTGTTCAGCCGGTCTTGACCATTGCGGTTAGACGGTCTTTGGATTTAGAAGGGGCAAGGTCGCTGTTAATAATCAATGTGTAATAAATATTATATTTATTACTAACGGAACAGTCTAAGGCTTAAAAAACTCTTACATAATAATATTAAATTGCGGTTTGTTATGAATGTTGTTATAATTTAATTCGCGCGCTTTAATTATCTCAATGTTTTTTCGAATTTTGATTTACGTCAATCATCTATTTTTTTTTATCTAATACTTTTGGTGAAGAAAAATTCAACGTAGAATCATGCCCGGGTCAAAGATTGTGTTTATTAACAGAGCCGGAGTCAACAAAATTTTGCAAAGAAACGATTTTTTAAACTTTACTGATGTACGTATACCGGCAAAGGGTTATGAAACAACCATGTGGGGCTGATATTCTTCTACTTTCCTCCGTCATTTTAGGGAGGAATAGAGCAGGTTTCCTCCCTGGGGGTGTTTTTAAATGATTTAACAATACCTTTAGCCTTAGTTTTATATCCCAGAAAAAGGTCCTAGAACGAATCATAAAGGCATTCTACGTATTTCTGGTATAGTTTTTGCAGAATTATACCGTTGATCTTTTGACTGCAATAAAACCTCATTATCGCTTGGACCATAAAATAAATAAGGAAATCCCAAATTTTAAAACCTTTTCGAGCAGAGCCGGACCAGGTATACAAATTCAATTTATACTTATGCCTGAAGCATATATAGTGATTTTTAATAATTTTAATCTTTAGTGGTTTTCCGGCGAGTACTTTTAGTTAGACTTTTTAGTGGTAGAATGTGGCGTCCTTGGAATTGTGCTGATAGGGGGGCATCTTCAAGTGTAATTTTTAAAAGAAAGCATTTATCTACCGATGTCAAACTAATAATTAAAAATGTGTATCAATCGTTGTTGAGTAGAAATTTTAATTCGATGGATGCTTTAGCAGAGACGTCTACTTTGACAAAAACTCCTTTATCTTCGGTAAGAGACATAGGACTTAAACCTGTTAATCCTAGAAAAAATCGGAGTGATTCTGGCACATTTAGAATCATCAGCTAAAAACATAGCAGATTCTTCTTTAGATTTAGATTACCATCAAGATACCGACGCACAACTTTTTGAAGATTGGTTTAAACATAAAAATCATAGTCGGCAAGCAAAAATCATTCCCAATTCTAATAATACAAAAGCAGAAATTCAAAATTTTATGATTGAAAATGATTTATATTATGAAGAAACTTACAAAAAACGAGAACTGCTAGAAGTATTAAAAGCTTTTAAAATAAATAAGGAATACGAGTGTTACAAACTTGCAGCAGCATGTACTTAAGGTGGAAAATTCTTACAATTGTATGATTACAAATGTTCAAACCTTAATTATAAGTTTAGGCTTAGATGAAGATAGTGATAGTGATACAGAGTTAAATTTTGAATAAATTATCAATAGTTTCTTAGAATTTAATTAATTTTTATTGTACTTGTTATCCTAATTATTATTAAATTATATTATTTTCAATTATCATTAATTGTTATCATTATTTTACATTTATTATAGGTACCTAAAACTAAAAATACCTATCTATTTATTTTAAATTATAAAAATAAATCATGTGGTGTGGTATACATTTTCAAGCCGGCCCTGATCCCATTTATTGAGCTTTGAAGAGGTTGAGACGTATACAATAGGATTTAATCAGGTAGTTTATTTATGACAGTAAGAGTCAACGGTATAATTCTGCAACAACTATAGTAAAGTCCCATTTAATCCATTAAATTTTGAGCAAGCTAACCTCGGAGGGAAATAGGTACCTTTTTTCCACAATAAGGAAATATTTGTATTTTTCGTGTTTGTTGCACATTTCAGATACGTTTGTCACTTTTTCCGCTCTATCTAACAGCGTTAATTGTTTTGTAATCCGACGAGTCGTCTTCGAAGGGACATTATCAACTTTATTTTTTTAAATACGGTCCTGTTTTCCTGATATTGGAATTTTAGAGCTTTTTTTCTTCCGAATGCAACGATGTATGACACAATGTGGTTTAATGACGTTTCGAGGGTTTTTGAACAACATCAGGATATTTTGGGATACGGTTCTCGGTAACTTTATAAATAATATTTCATAAGTAAGCTCTAAATTTTTAATTATGTTAGCGTTACCTAAGCTTACTCTAAATCGATTTGGAAGAAGCTCTGGATAATCTGCCTCTAATGGAATCTTGCAGGTCACACAGGTGTTGGTTTCAGCAGGATGGTGCACCTGTCCATAATTCTAGAGTTAGAGGGTACCTTCCTGTGCGCTTTACTGGAAAACTGATTGGCATCGTATCCTGAAACACCATGCCCAGCACGTTCGCCTGATATGATACCGTTAGATTTTTTCCTCTGGGGGTATGTCGAATTTTATGTTTATAAACACATCTTCGAAACAGAAGACGAACTTAGGAGGTTGGTGCTTGAAAGCCTTTCAAAGTATTACGCCAGAAATGTTGTCAAATGGTTTAGAATCGACAGTTAGAAGATGTTATACGCTTAGAAAATAACGGAAATCATTTGAACACCTGATTATGTCTGTAGTTCCTTGGTTTTTTCTTTGTTTGTTTTATTAGTGTTTTAGTATGTTTTTTGTTCACTTATTTGTGGTTTATTATTAAATTATTTGTTATTCAAAAAACCCTCGAAACGCCATTAAACCACAATGTGTCATACATCGTTGCATTCGGGAGAAAAAAAGCTCTCAAATTCCAATATCAGGGAAACAGGACCGTATTTAGAAAAAGAAAGTTGATAATGGCCCTTCGAAGACGACTCGTCGGAATACAGAACAATTGACGCTGTTGACTTTAGAATTCGATCTCAAAAAAACCCAGGAGAAAAATAAAATGAATTTTCAGAATTTCGTTTTTCCGGATATCTCCGGAACTACTCGGAATTTTAAAACTTTATAAACGGCATATTATTAGGCACGTAAATGTGCAACTTTACCTCCCTTTAACCGACTTCGTATCTCTTCCAGTTTCCGAGATCCCTGTACTGGCCCTCCTTATCTTCCTTCAAATTCTTTGCTACATAAGCTTATTACTCATATCATCTATGTTTATTAATTTTTATTTCGACTCGGTGCGATTGCAGTACAGCTGCATAAACGCCGATAACGGCGCGTCTGTGTTTACGATTTAATTCCGTTATAGGGTAACATGGGGCACAATAACGACGACGATCTAAAAGAAATCTAATTATTTTTTTGCCAGTATTTACGAGTGAAATTTATATAACGAGAAAAATATTTCATCGTTTCAAAATAGTTAATCGCGTGTCGTTTACCTGTAAGGAGGAGGAGATTGTCAGAAATGGCTTGGTTTAAAGTGTTCACAGAAGCAAAATCTGTGACCGCTGACGAAAAATTCGGTGTTCGTAGAGCAAGGTGTATCGCTTACCAACTGATTTGCAAACGACAGAACCTAAAGAGCGAGAGTTACCAGTTGTTCATAAACGTAAAAGTACACCGAGGCGCAGTGGCGCCTCGTGACCTATGATAGAGGGGGTTCACAAGTATGGTGAAATTATTTTTAAAATTTTATTTTTGTGTAACGACCAAATAATTACTTACACACTTTTGGAAAATAAGAAAGGTTTTCTTAGTGTGTATAGCTGTCGGATCTTAACGTCGTCGCATGCAACCCTCGTAACAATATTTATACAGTCCACTACTAATACTACTAAAGCCATCTACGAGCTATCAAGAAAACCGAATGATGTCCAATACTACTACCGCCATCTACGAGTAATCAAGAAAACCGAATGATGTCTAATACCACTACGCCATCTACAGCTACATCATTAGGCGCAACCAAGACGAGAACAATAGTTAACTGTTTTATGACGAGAACGAATTGAGCCACGAGACTGACAAGTTGGCATTCTTCATATTTTCAGTGTTTTTTAGTTTAAATCCTTAAATAAAATGGTTTAAAATCATATCGAGTATCATTTATCGAAATACATAACATTTATCGACCCTACACAATAGTGCTTAAACGTAAAGTCCATTCTTCGGTTCTTAATTGTAGAAAATTGATCAATAACAGCCTCATTAAGTTTGGAATACCCTCTATACATTTTTTTTTCCATATATTTCACTTTCTAATAAAGTCCCTAGATTTACCCTTTGTGGTCTGCATTAAATTAATTTCGGGTTTAGGTGTTTTAGGCCTTTTCCATGTTAAATCGCCATAGCCCCGCTATCCCCCGCTGCCACCCGCCACCTGTTACTACAGAGAAACTCTAAGGAGAAACTGCACTACTTAATCGCACGTGCGAGCGAGTCTCGTCATAATCGTCATTTACCTTGACCGAGGCACGGTTGCCGGATCTATACAGTTTGGTTTGACGGGATGATAAAATATTAGGAAGGGTCGAACTTTTTTAGTTTGACGGTACGATAAAATATTAGGGAGGGTCGAACTTTATACGATAAATAATATTCAATGAATATAAATTAATATTTTTAATTCGTTTTGTTTTGGGGGTGCACGTGCGCATGTGCTCCTGTGGAAAAACCGCCACTGCCGAGGCGGTTTTCTTGCGTCTACAAGATTACCATATGTTACCCTGGGTTTTAAAATTAAATCTACCTAATATCCCGCATCACAGGTTCATATGCCGGTATATTATCATTACATGGCATAGTACTGTTTGTTTTATTTGTCTTTTTCCCTCTCTGATGCATACTATACAGTATTTTATACTAAAGAAGCTGACACGTGAAAATAAGCTTGGAGTACAGAAACGAATAGCAGTGCGAAAAAGTGATACTCGTGCGAGAAAATACGAATTTATGGAACATAATATGTAGTAGATTTGTTACTAGTTACAACTTCTGTATAATTCGAGTGTTTAGAAAGAGCTTTTTTATTTTAACACAGACATTTACGGGCTTTGTGATTTTGTTGATTTTTTTGGCAGTATCTTCTTTTTGTTAGATATTTAAGGAGTGAAGGTTATCGCCCCTCTGCTCCCCCCCTGTGTGTGTGCCACTGCAAATTCTCTTGTATTTACAGACACCCGGCACTGCAAATACGATTCCCACTAGCAAAGACTGGTTAACATTTAAACGTCAAATTTTGAGTGTCATTAAAATTTTAAAAAAATACAATAAAAATTGTAAAAATATATTTGAAAAATCAAAATTTGTGGTAACTTTTAAATAAAATCACTACTAACTGTGAGTAAGCTATCTTTATCTAAAAAAAGTCACAATAGACGTATAAATGTCCTCTAAAAAGGTCCCAAAAAATTGAGATCAATTTAAAAAGTTCAGAAATATTGTATCAAAACATTCCTTATTATTTATAAATTGTTGTGTATGTAAACAAGCAAGTATACGGAAACGCCACAGTGAAGTCATTGGTTTAATAGAGTAAACCGCGGTTACTTCATCATAACAAAACGTTATGTGTACATGTATACACCATATATACATGTTTTTAATCAAAATTTTATCAGTTTCTGGCGCGCGCAACAACATTATTAATATTATTTGCAATCTGTGATATAAGTTAGAATCAATTATTTATAGCAAATCAGCTAAATAAGGAAGTAGGTAATAGTATTACAAATTGACTTGGAGAAGAACTATAGTGACAAACAGTTAATAAAAAGTACTAATTATGTCCGCTGTGAATGGTAAAGATTGTGCTTGCCGAAATGAGAAGCTTGAAGATGAAACATATGGGCCTGAAACTAGGTATATTTTCTTTTTTATTCTATTGAATATTATTTTATGGTGATGCAACGATTGATGTTATACGATTGGGAGTACTTAACGACCCAACTAATTGTATTTATATTTATATGTTATATGTTTACTATATATTATATATTGTCAAATATATCATTTACTGCACCCATTGCTTCAAATGTACAATTCCGTGCGGTGAATCACCGAATTGATTTGGAAACTATCCGACGATGCCAACGCCCGACTACGTCAGCTCAGTCGGGGAATACCAGAGAGAATTAAAAGCAAAATAAGAATTATATGAACATATTATAAATATACAAGGTGTTCCTTAATGACATGCTAATATTTTAGGGTGTGATTCCTTAGGTCATTTTATAAAGAAAAGTTCATATGAACATATGTCCGTAACGGCTTAAATTTTTTGCTAGAGTGTGTTGAATTTTTATTATTTTAAATGGTTATTTTTTAATATCTCTGAAAGTACTTTAGATATTATTTTCAATTTTGATATGTGTTCATAGGATATAAAACCACAAACTTTAGTTAGAAAAGTTATTCAATTGTTCCACCAGTGGCGTCCCTGCATCTCATCCCTCAGATATTTTTTACAAAAAACATGGTACGCCACTGACATTTTTCCATGTGGATACTTTTCCTGATTAGCCTGGTCAATGCTACATGAAAACGGTCTCTTGAGTTTTTCTCGTCAGACGCACCGTTCTTGACTGAAACAACTAGATTCATAAACTCATTATTATTAACATTGATAAAATAATTAATGATACGTTTTGTTTTATAAAAACCGTTGCAGTGGGCAATTTGATGTGAAGACGGGCGGAAGCATGCCTTTTAAGTGAAGATGGCCATTTCCAAAAAATTTTATAACACAGAATTTATCATTAATTATTTTATCAATGTTAATAATAATGAGTTTCAATATGAATTTAGTGGTTCTAATCAAGAACAGGTGCGTCTGACTAGAAAAACTCAAGAGACCGTTTTTATGTAGAATTGACCAGGCTAATCATAAAAAATATCCACATGGAAAAATGTCAGTGGCGTACCATCGTTTTTGTAAAAAATATCAGAGGGCATGTTTGCAGGGACGCCACTGGTGGAACAATTGAATAACTTTTCTAACTAACATTTATGGTTCTATATCCTATTAACACATACCAAAATTGAAAATAATATCTAAAGTACTTTCGGAGATATTAAAAAATAACCATTTAAAAAATAAAACTTCAACACCCTGTAGCAAAAAATTCAAGCAGTTGCGGACATATGTTCATATGAACTTTCCTTTATAAAATAGCCTAAGGAATCACACCCTGAAATATTAGCACGTCATTAAGGAACACCCTGTATATTTTTTGCATAATAAAGAATAATCGTATTGATATTAACGATTGCGGTTAATCAACGGCTTAAATTCTTTGCTACAGGGTGGTCAATTTCTTTTCAATCGATATTTTTTTCGCTCGTGGTGATCCGATTTGTTGCGTATCAAAATTAAAATCCATGAAAAAGTTAAACAAAAGATGTTTGGTACGTCTCTCCCCGGGATAATTCCTCAATTATTCAACCGATTTGGTTCAAATTTGGCATGCCTCATACCTCAATAATTACTAAATAATTAGATATTATTTTCGATTTTAATATAATATTATTAATAAATTTTATACCGCTGATATTTTCCATGGGAAGTACCTACCTATAAATTCTCGGTTTTTAAAATTTTATTATTCATTTATGTTATTTTAGATATATGTACTTGAGTTTGTTCGCGATATTTTCCATGGGAAGTACCTACTTATAAATTCTGGATTTTTAAAATTTTATTATGCATTTATGTTATTTTAGATAACTACTTGGGGTTAAAAATTACTGGGTTATCTAAAGATAACTCTGTTTAAAACAGAATTAATTTGAAGGTCAAATAGATAAGTGAGAAATTATCTAATAATCAATATTAGTAATTACTACGTCAACCAACATTTTGAAAATAATCATTAAGTACCTACCACCTATTGAACAAAATAATATTCAAATATACGTAAAGCGAACGCAAATACATTCTAAACATTTTAAATATTTTACTATTGACATTTTTATTACTTGTACCTTTACATTATTATCATAAAATTATTGGGAACCATTGTCAAAAACGCTACTTAATATGGAGATATTGCAACATGACTTTCTAGTAATCCTGTTATTTTTTGGATAATCTCCGTCATAGTCAGTGGCGGTTCTTCCACAGGAGCACATGCGCACGTGCACCCCCAAAACAAAACGAATAAAAATATTAATTTATATTCATTGATATTATTTATCGTATAAAGTCCGACCCTCCCTAATATTTTATCATACCGTCAAACCAAACGATATAGATCCGGCAACAATGACGATTATGACGAGACTTGCTCGCACGTGCGATTAAGTAGTGCAGTTTCTCTGTAGTAACAGGTGATGGGTGGCAGCGGGGGATAGCGGGGCTATGGCGATTTAACATGGAAAAGCCGCACAGTTCTTGTGTGCACCGCCCTGTTGTCTGTTCGTGCATCTAGTTAGAAATTCGAGCGTGTATGTTTTAATATGTTAATATTACATATTTATTAAGTTAAAATGAATAGTTGACGGTGGACTATTTAAGAAATCTTTAGCTCTTTGAGTTTGGAGCAAAAAATTGAAGTGAATAATGCGGGAACACCTAAACCCGAAATTAATTTAACGCAGACCACAAAGGGTAAATCTAGGGACTTTATTAGAAAGTTTATAAATGAAATATATGAAAAAAAATTTATAGAGGGTATTCCAAACTTAATGAGGCTGTTATTGATCAATTCTCTACAATTAAGAACCGAAGAATGGACTTTACGTTTTCAGCACTATTGTGTAGGGTCGATAAATGTTGTATGTTTCGATAAATGATACTCGATATGATTTTAAACCATTTTATTTAAGGATTTAACCTAAAAAACACTGAAAATATGAATAATGCCAACTTGTCAGTCTCGTGGCTCGATTCGTTCTCGTCATAAAACAGTTAACTATTGTTCTCGTCTTGGTTGCGCCTAATGACGTAGCCGTAGATGGCGTAGTGGTATTAGACATCATTCGGTTCCCTTGATAACTCGTAGATGGCGGTAGCAGTATTCGACATCATTCGGTTTTCTTGATAGGTCGTAGATAATCGTCGTTTAGTAATATTAGTAGTGGACTGTATAAATATTGTTACGAGGGTTGCATGCGACGACGTTAAGATCCGACAGCTATACACACTAAAAAAACCTGTCTTATTTTCCCAAAGTTGTATTTCCTTGTGTAAAATAAAAAAATAACTAAAAATATGTTTTACCTAACGCATTTTCTTATTACTTTTTTTCTTTCTACATTTAAAACGCCTAGAAAAATTTCACCATACTTGTGAACCCCCTCAATCATAGGTCACGAGCCGCCACTGGTCATAGTCCAAAATCTTTTAGTGAATATGTACATATTTACAGGACCGGCTTTAAGCAATAGGCTGCAGCCTAGGGGCCGCACCGCACAAACAGGAGCCCACATATTATTCAGTTTTTGTTCTAGGCCTTTTCGAAAATCAGAACCCAACTTTCACCGTATGTGGCCCGCGGTACAGGTTCAACCTATGGACCCACGGATCCTAAATCGGGCCCAGCATATCTATACATATAAAGAATTTAAATAATTTGTTATAGATATCCCGATGGAACCGTCAGACTTCGAAATCCCCATATCGAACTCATGGACCAAGACATCTTGTACCACATTGCCCTTGGCAGCGAGTCGCATGACTTGGTCGAGATGTTTGGCGATGTCAAGGTATATTGTATATTTATATTATCACAGGCAGAATATCTAAATTCTAATGGGCATTTAAAGTGACAAGAAAACGCCCTACTTGACACAAAAACTGATGGTTATAATAATATAACGACTATAGTCTATTCATTTTTCCAATTCAGAAGATCAAAACAATACACATGCACGTGGACAGCACACAGGGTCGCATTAAGAACAAAATAACGGTACAATCTCGAACCACGAAGTTTTATCGATCGTCGATTGAAACAATCGATCGTGGAATTCTTATTAAAAAATTAAGACTATATGGTGTAGAAGGTAGAGCATTGCATTGGATTAATGATTTCTTAAGTGACAGGTATCAAATGACTAGAGTGGACGACAAACTATCAACTAAAAGGGAAAATAAAGTGGGTGTTCCGCAGGGAAGTGTGCTGGGTCCATTACTGTTTATTATTTATGTTAACGATATTCATATAGCTTTAAAAAACTCGTTTGTGAATTTATTTGCGGATGATACCCTTATTTGTGTATCAGGAAAAAACTTTAGGGATATAACTGATCTTTTGAATAGCGAACTTAAAATAATGTATCACTGGCTTTGCCAAAATAAATTAAAACTGAACACATCAAAGACAAAGTGTATGATAATAGGTTCAAAAGTAAATTGTAAGAAGTATGCCGAATTAGGATTAACCCTTAACATAAATGAGTCTGAAATTAGTTTAGTGTCGAAAATAAAATATTTGGGAGTCTTTTTGGATCCTCAGCTTGTTTTTACGAATCACGTTGATTACCTTTGTAAGAAATTAGGGAAAAAAATTGGTTTTTTCTGTCGCGTTTCGGATTGTTTGTCCCAGTGGGCCAAGACACTGGTTTATAATACAATCATCTTGCCTCACTTTAATTACTGTTGTTCTTTATTAATATCTTGTACTCAGGAAAATATACACAGGCTGCAGGTTCAGCAAAATAAGGTTATGCGAATTATTCTTAAATGCAACAGGTATATCCCGGTAAGAACTATGTTACAGAGGTTGAATTGGCTGTCTGTGGAACAGAACATTAGAAAGGCGAACTTGGTTTTAATATATAAAATTGAACATGAGCAGCTACCAATATATTTTAATGCTTTTCTTAAAAAAAGATCAAATTTTCATAGTTATGACATTCGCTCTGGGCAACATTATAACATTGAGTCAGTTAAAACCACATCTCTACAAAAATCGCTATTTTTCGAGGGAGTTCGTCTTTTTAATGACCTCCCTGAGGGCATTAAGGAGGCAAATGGGTTAAATGTTTTTAAAAGAAGATTGTTTCTTTATTTGAAGGATATGTAGAGTAGAGTAGGATTTATCATTTTTGTAACTGACATATAAACACTGTTTTGTAACTTGTATTTTTTAGTAATAACTAGCCAAGTGCTAAATAAAGATTATTATTATTATTATTATTAAATAGCAATGATTAAGTTTATGCATCGAGCACGTGGCTGCTGATCTTTGTTTATTCTCCTGAATTGGTAGAATGAATATAAGAGTATAAATATATATTTTACATCTGGAAATTGTTTCGTGATATTTTAGTTCGTCTGCATGGGTGGTACCCCAAAGAGGATGGAAAGTTTTGCTCAATATATTATGAAGGAAATAGGCTACAAATTACCTACTGGCACCGCTTTAATGGATATTAGCCAGTACTCGTATCGGTATAGCATGTATAAAGTAGGACCCGTTATTTCAGTTAGCGTAAGTATTCGATGAGTCGATAAACCGTTTAGACACGAAACTAGATTTTTTTTGTTAGCAGTAAAAGCAGTTTTTCAATTGAAAGCAAAAAATATATACAGGGTTGCCCAGAAGTCCGGAATAAAATTAATATAGCCTTAACCTGTAACTTTTGGGGAAAACGCTCGGACACGTCAATTTAGTTCTATATACGCTCACATTTTGACGTTATTCGTTTGCTTTTTTATAGACATTTGTCAAAGATATGACGGCATCGATCTTTTTTTTAAATAGAAACATACAGCTTGTGATACATCATTTGAAAGCTAATATCTCGTACAGTATGCTCATAAATTTTAGCGCGATTCTGTCAAGCTATTTCAAAATGGAATCTTCTGAACGCGATACAATGAAGATTTCTTACCCTGAAAGGTAAAAAAAACCATCAATAATTTATAATTTCCGCTTATTTAAATAGATATTTTTTAAAAACCTTTAACAGTCGCCATTTTGAAATAGCTTGACAGAATCGCGCTAAAATTTATGAGCATACTGTACGAGATATTGGCTTTCAAATGATCTATTACAAGCTGTATGTTTCTATTTAAAAAAAAGATCGATGCCGTCATATCTTTGACAAATGTCTATAAAAAAACAAACGAATAACGTCAAAATGTGAGCATATATAAAACTAAATTGACGTGTCCGAGCGTTTTCCCCAAAAGTTATATGGCTATATTAATTTTATTCCGGACTTCTGGGCCACCCAGTATATAACTTAATACCTTTATTTTATCATGTAGAATTGCCTCTCTAAGTAAAGATTGTTTCACGAAAAATGGATACGACTTAATGATTTCCTGGGTCGGTCCAATTGTGTCGACAAGAGCTTGGCAATAAGCAAGTGAAGTATGAAGGGACGGACTAAGGAAAACAAGTAATGATATGATTATATTAATGTAATCAAATGAAATAACATTTTTTTTAAATATTACTAGTCATATTTATTTACATTTATAATGTCATTCTATAGATAGTTCTGTTTCGCTATCGCTATCCTCATCAAAATTAATTATAATTGGATTAATTATACGATCCAGACTAATATACGAATTTTCTACAGTTATTACGTGACGGACTGAATTTTTCCTGCCTACCTGGGGGAATATCATTAAAGCATTTTCGTATTAATTCTACAACACTAGAACTTAAAGTCGGAGAAATATTTTCAGACCTAACCAGTGATTTTAACTGGTGCCACATATGCTCTATGGGGTTAAAAATGCAATAATAGGGTGGGAGCCGTAGCACTGTATGTCCAATTTCTTCTGCCAATGTGTCACAAACATATACTTTTTTATACAAAATGTCTTTAAAACTTCTAAAAGATCACTTTTTTTATAACTTTCTTCAAAAAATATATATCATTCGCCGCCATGTAGTTCTGAATCTCCAATTTTGTATTATTTGAGCTTGGAGCTTTATGTAATTGGCGACTGTGATAGCTCGCATTGTCCATTACTATCACGCTATTCTGAGGATGTTTGGTAACAGACAATTCTTCATTCCTGAAAAACTAACAAATTTTACCACAAAAAGATATTTAAATATAAATTAAGCAACCTAACCTACCTGATGTGCCTATATTTAATTATAATTATTACAATCCGGTCCTTTCCACATAATAATAACAAACGGTCATAAATAATGGGATGGCCACAGGTACTTTTACTGCAGTCATTAAGTTATATCCATTTTTCGTGAAACAATCTTTACACTCTGTATAGATAATTATTATACGTAAAGATTATATTTATAAATTAATTTGAAACCATTCTAATTTGAAAGAATGGGTTAAAATGGCAAGTATAAGGATAAGCCAACTAAGTTTTGTATTGTTTTATAATATAACAGCGCCAAAATACTTCTGGCTTACTAAAATTTCTAAATTTACTATAGAAACTCTATTTTTCTCAATTTCTAGTTTAAAAAATATATTTTTTTTAGCATGGTATGGGCGTTCCTTCCATTGGAATTCTTCTCCACGAGATGATCAAACTTATGTATCATGCCAAAGTAAGAGACCCGGTCTTCTTTAGAATCGGCACGTGTGGAGGCCTGGGACTCGAACCCGGAACTGTTGTCATTTCAGACGAGGCCGTTGATGGATTAGGGAACCACTCTTACGCAGTGGTAAGTTTTTAGGGAACAATTTTTGATTCCCTTATACTTTATACATCCAATGAAATAATGAACAATCCTATATTTTTCAGCCAGTGCTGGGAAAAATTTTAAAGAGGCCTACAATACTTGACAAGAAATTCGTCCGAGAATTGAAAGCTCTAGCCAGTGTGGACGATCCCTACGAAACAACCACTGGTACAACGCTGTGTGCCGAAGACTTCTATGAAGGTAATTATTTTTTCTTTCTCTATTCAAAACCAAATGCACATTTTAATGATAAAGATACGTATTTCAACCTTTAAAATTTATTGCATTGTCGTTAGTTTACATAGATAACCTTTCCAAATCCGTTTTGATCAATAGAATTGATTCGCTCGTCAAATCCAATCAAGAAGTTGTAATTTTCCCTCGGCGTTATTTTCAATGAGGACTAACCTTTAACTCGATGCTTTAAAGGTTCGATATGGCGGATAATTAGTTACGACGAATGTCCAGCCTGGGTCGTAACTAGGGATCGACCGATACCGATATCGGTATCGGTATATCGGCCATATCGGCCTTCTTGGCCGATATCGGTATCGGCCGATATGTAACCACGATATCGGCCTATATCGGTATCGGCCTAAAAAAATTAAAATTGCTTAATATTTCAGTTGCTAAGCCTTTTTTTAAAGAAATTAAAACAGAAATACTAAATAAAAATCAAACAACAAACAAACAAATTTATTCTTATTGAAAATTTAACAAAAAAGTCATTAAAAATGTAGACACACTAAATTAAACAAATTAATATTTAAAGTGAAGTTTTGGCAAGTTGTAATGTAACAGAATTAGGCTTTCTGCTCTTTCCGGAGTTAGACGATTTCTTGCGCTTTCATAAACATTTCCGGCTGAAGAAAATAGCTGTTCACTAGCAACACTACTTGGCGACGACGCTAAATATATTATTGCAACTTTATACATCAATGGAAAAATGTCTTTTTTTTGCGCCCACCAAGTCAAAGGATCTTCATTTCTTGATATTTTTTCTAATTTCTTATACAATTCAATCTCATCATCAATTTTATTCATCATATCATCAGTACTTCTCTTATATGACACTGATTTACTTGTCGTCATACCAGTAAGTTCATCAAAAGTATTCCAAAATAAGCTATGAGAAATTGAGCCCGGGACATTTTACTGAATTTGTTGGTTTACCTCGTGTGATTTTTTGGCGATTTTCGCTAAAGGAACATCATCGTCGCTTACTTCAGATTCTCCTGCATTATCTTCCAGCAAGTCTGAATTTTGCCCATTAATTTTTAAAAGTTCTTTTTTTAAATCTGTAAAGGTTCCTTGAGATAAATCATTATCAAAGAAAGATGTCTTGAACCTTGGATCCAATAAAGTGGCAAGAAGAAGGTTTCTATCAGTGAAGCATGCTTTGCATCTCTTAATCAAGGAGTCTTTAAGCTCATTTTTGGTACTCTGCACCCCTGAAAAGTCAGCTCCTTCAGCTTTCTCGAGATAATTTAAGAGAGTTTTAAGTAAGGGTATTACTTCCGATACAGATGCACTATTCTTATTACAAAACTTCGTAATTTCTTCAAAAGGAACATAATTTACAGGTGGCATTTGTTTTTATTGTAAGGGCATTAATTTCATTCTTGGAGAAATACTTCCAGTAAACACTTTTACTACTAGTTATGTTGCCACTAATACTGCTACTTATTGAAGATAATGCACCAGAACCAGACTCTTGTAAAGTTGACGACGACGACTGTATGCATGGAGAACGCACTACAAAACGATCCATGTTTGTGAAAAATCAGAGCAATACTACGAGTTTTATTTACTTACTGCTTCCAACCGTATTCGGAAATTCTGATATTCCCCGACCGAGCGAACGCCGCGCCGCCGAATTACGGTTGCTCTTCTCGGGCCGAATGGCCGGGCTTTGTTGAATTCGGGGAATTACCGTATTTATTTTTATTCCGTTAGGTGATTTCACAAAATATTGAATTTGCTCTGCATTTTTTTTAGTGATTTTATGGTTAATCCATGTAACGGTAACAGTATATCATTATAAATCACTTTTACCTCATTTATAAAGCAAACAAATTACGACAAAATTTTATGGCCGATATATCGGTATCGGCCGATATCGGCTATGAGTATATCGGTATCGGCCGATATCGGTATCGGCCACAAAAAATCATATCGGTCGATCTCTAGTCGTAACGGCTTATTGTTCCTCTGTGACTTACCACAACCGTTCATTAAATGTGGAATGTTTGGCGACTTATTTTAATTATCTTGTTTACAGTAAACGACATTCCGGGAAGTTTATAATCTGTTTACTTTTTTAGGCCAAGGAAGAATCGACGGGGCATTTTGTGAATATACCGAACAAGACAAACTAGTATATTTGGAGGGTTTGGTTCAACAGGGTGTTAAAAATATTGAAATGGAAGCGGTTCCTTTCGCGGCATTAACGCATCAAGCTGGTATAAAGTCTGCTATCGTTTGTGTCACGTTGTTAAACAGGCTGAAAGGAGACCAGGTATACTAGGGGGGGGGGGGGGGGGGGGGGGGTTGTTCGGGTTTGTTCGGGGGTGGTTTATATTTAAATATCAGAAAATATACCTAACAAACAATTTTTTTAGGTTGCTGCCCCAAAAGAAGTAATGAACGAATACCAACTGCGTCCCCAAGTGTTAGTCGCGCGATACATAAAAAGGTACCTTCAAACAAAAGGTCGATTAGGCAACTTTGACGGGCACGGTTCCATCGCCGTAAAGAGCCCTAGAAGGTTCAAGCTGGTTCAACAGGAGTCGCAAACATTCGAATAATTGTATTCATCAATTTTTTTTCTTTTTAGTATATTAGGAATACCGTATGCAAGATAGCTTGGCAATAAGTATAACAAACAGTATTTTCTGAAGAAATATCAAGAATTTGAGCGAGGAAATATTTCTAAGGTAACAAAAGTACTACTAAAAAACCTCGCAATATGATTAATTCGAGGAACAAGAAATTATAATACAGTATGTCCACGGATGGGGTTTACAAGAGGACAAATGGACTAAAAATTGAAAGATACGAAAAAAGTCATTCTTAATAAACGTTTTTGCTTGTCTAGAAAATACGATTCATCATAAGAAACTTCAATTTTTTTATACAGGGTGGGTAAAAACTGCATAAATGTTATTTTGCTTAAGAGTAAACATAGTTTATTTTGAAAGATACGAAAAAAAGTCACTCTTAATAAACGTTTTTGCTTGTCTAGAAAATACGAATCATCTTAAGAAACTTCAATTTTTTTATACAGGGTGGGTAAAAACTGCAAAAATGTTATTTTGCTTAAGAGTAAACATACTTTACTTTGAAAGATACGAAAAAAAGTCACTCTTAATAAACGTTTTTGCTTGTCTATAAAATACGAATCATCTTAAGAAACTTCAATTTTTTTATACAGGGTGGGTAAAAACTGCAAAAATGTTATTTTGCTTAAGAGTAAACATACTTTACTTTGAAAGATACGAAAAAAAGTCACTCTTAATAAACGTTTTTGCTTGTCTAGAAAATACGATTCATCGTAAGAAACTTCAATTTTTTTATACAGGGTGGGTAAAAACTGCAAAAATGTTATTTTGCTTAAGAGTAAACATACTTTATTTTGAAAGATACGAAAAAAAGTCACTCTTAATAAACGTTTTTTCTTGAATCACGAATAGGCGATACTTGTGGTCAATGTCTTTATTTAATAAAGTAATAATAATAATAATAACATTTTTATTAACATGAAATTAATACGATAACGATTTCATAATTCAAAAACTCCACCCCCATACTCGACAGATTTTCTAATTGCTTTCTCAAATAAGTGAAATAATTTCTGATTTCTTTCTGAGTTATCGATTTGTCCAATCGATAACTCAGGATAATTCTGCCTTTCAGCACTTCAATATTATTTGGTGTTGCGGTTGCAAAAACAATTTGTTTGAAACGGCCCCATAAAAACATATCGGCCAAGGTTAAGTCGGGACTTCTTGGGGGCCACAAAACTCTGTCAATCCACCTTGGACTAAATCGGCGGCAAGCCATTCTCTAACCTCACTAGCGAAATGGGCTGGACAACCATCTTGCTGAAAATACATATTTTGTCGAAAATTTAATTGTAGATTTTCGAGTTCATCATTGAAAAATGTATCCAGCATTTCTAAATATGATAATCTATTGCACGTGTTATCAAAAAAATATGACCCTATAATGCCATGGATGGATATCGCACACCACACGTTCACTTTTGTGAAATATTGTCTTCTCGTCATAATTCTGAATTCGGAATTTTCTAAAGACCAGTACCTAACGTGCTGGGTTGCAACGGTTCCATTTGTTGAAAATGTACTTTCATCCGAAAACATGATACATTTATAAAAATCAACATTTCCACTTAAAATTTTGTCTCCTATCCACAGGCAAAAATCAAGTCGTTTCGCGTCGTCTCCCTCTTCCAATCTTTGATTAAAGTGCGGCTTATACGGATACAATTTATTTGCTTTAAGGATCTTCTGAATTTGACTTTTTTTTCACACCTTCCAACTGAGTAACACGATTTCTAAGGGACGTCATAGGATTTTCTTCAACAGAATGAAGAACTAAGACTGTAGCAGCATCATCATGGTCGTATTTCTTCTTTTTTTTTTTGAGGTCCAAAACCGAACCAATTCTCTTGAACTTTTTAATTAACTTGCAGATTGCCATCCTAGTTATTGGGATTCCTACAAATTTGTCGGTAAATTGTTCCATGACGTAGCGGTATGAAACTTGACCATCCCCATAACATTGTATTATAACAACTCTTTGTTCAGTAGATAGCTTTTCTACTTAAATAATAACTTCATTAAATAAAGACATTGACAACAAGTACCTATCACCTTAAGTGTCATTATTATTTTAACTAGGTTCACCAGTCAGAGGTGTGCCGGAGAATACTTTTTGGGAAATAATTTTGACATAGGTAAACCTTTTAATGAATTGTTCTACTTCGGTTTGTTGTGTAGAAAACACATTCATTAAGAGTGACTTTTTTTCGTATCTTTCAAAATAAAGTATGTTTACTCTTAAGCAAAATATCATTTTTGCAGTTTTTACCCACCCTGTATAAAAAAAATTGAAGTTTGTTATGATGAATCATATTTTCTAGACAAGCAAAAACGTTTATTAAGAGTGACTTTTTTCGTATCTTTCAATTTTTAGCCCATTTGTCCTCTTGTAAACCCCATCCGTGGACATACTGTATACGCCAAGCAAAATATTATTCTGTATTGATTATTTTAAGTAATTAGATTAGTATTTAGCTAATTTTTAATTTTAAGGGGATATTTAAGTAGCTGGGGCAGGGAACAGCACTATAACGCGTCTATACCAGATACCTGTAAAATTCACGCGCAAAAAATTAATTGCAAACTTTAAAGTACATCTTTTAGTAGCAAATCCTTCAGAGAGTGTTTAATTAAAAAATTATGGGGGAAATGTTTTCGAAGCATAAAATAAATGTTACTATTTTAAAAAAAACAAAGCTGATGATGGTTGCGAAATAACGAAACGTCTAATTGAAAATTAAATTAAGTATCTCATAGAGGAGAAAAAGGGCAACCCTTTTGCTACCGACAAGAAAACCACTTTGGGGTTTGCATTATTCATTTTATCGACCACTTAAGACATTTTCTCGTAAGTTTTATAGGCCGACTTTATGTCACAGTCACAAGTCGCGCGGTTATATTCATTACATTCCATCGCTATTATAACTGTTATGTAGACTAGAAAAATATTGTTATTGTGAAAAACGCACTTAAGTATTCTAGGTGATAAGGATTTAACCGTAAGTAGATATTTTTACCCTAGCTTTGTTAATATTTAAATAGTTTTAGACGCCCGATGATCGAGCTGGGAAGAAAAAATGCCTGATGGATTCGAAGAATAATCAGAAACATTGTTAAACATATCACATTATCGGTATTTTATAACTTTATAAAAATCATTTTCATCTCTTTATTCAAACGATGCTAAGAACCTCCTGCACACCAGCCGAGGCAAAATTAATATTTATATATAACCATTTCGATTCCTCCGAGTATTTTCCATTATAACTGTTTATGAAACATTAAGGAATAAAAATTATATAACGTGTATTTCCTTGTTAATAATAGAATACATGTAAATTTAACAAATATAGTTTATTGAGGTATATATCGATAACCGAAGGCTAATTTAAGAAGTTCAATAAAATCATATCCCTTAAAATAATATAGCTATTAAAGATAGTTTTGGTTTTAAATATATTAACGCTATATAGTATAGGGTGTGCTCTAGCAGAGGTGCTTGTATTAGCAGCGATACTAGCGTCATCCGTTGTCAAGCGCGGAATCAGGGGGAGGGGGACTCCCCCCAAACCAACAGTGAAACACGAAAAATAATATATACCCCCCCCCCCCAAAAAAAAATCCGCCCTTGTTGCAATACTATCTACACGGTGGGCCAAAAGAAGTGACCACATTATTCTTTTCTGAACAGGAAATAATAATGTGGTACGCCAAAGTAAAATTACCTAGCTACTCATTTATGGTATTATTGTACAAAAATATTGTAAAAATATTGTAACTAATATAAATATATACAATATATTCAAAATTAAAACTTATTTTCAGTTATAACCTCGTTATACTGACGGATTGAGGAGGTTGATACGTGAAATTATAACTTTTAGTTCGTCCGTTGTGCTTATTCATTTCGCTACTTTGAATATTAGTCGTTTGTTTAGTGCTTCTTTGTCTGTAAATGACTATAATAAGTCACTGTTGCTATATACAAAAATGTAAGTTAAATGTAGCTTTATATGTTAACTTGGTGTTAATGTTGACAATACAGTTGTTAAGTTTTATAAAAACAATTAAACAACGACGGGAAGTGGTAATATAACATGCCTAAAGTATACAATTGAATGTTGATGTTATTGCGAATGTTTTTTAATTATGTATATTTTTATAAGCATATAGGATGATTCACGACGAACGAGTCCAGTACTTTTAAAGAAACTACTAAATATTTTTTCCTGAAACGTTGCTAGTTGTACAAAATATAGGTACAATTTTAAAATATTGGACAGCTACTTCCGGTGTAACCGGACGTTAGATTATTACTTCCGGTGTAACCGGAAATTGTCCGGTAGCGTCCTCAAAAATTCCAACGGACGATATCGTCGAGATCATCCTATATTGCTAAATGAATAAATCGGCATCTCAATTGCATTTTTTATTATCGTCATTAAGTAATCCGTAATTAATAAGTGAAAAAATAATTAAAGACTACATATTAGATCACAATTGATGATGCTAATTACGTTAAGAAGTAAACATTGTGTAATTGCCTTTCAATAAAAATATTTAACGAAATACAAATATTTTCTATTTTCTACCGTTTTCATATAGCAGGTCCTTGTTAGAGATATTTGAGTTTGCACCATTACTAGAACTATACCAAGTTTCAATGCGCCACGTTAAATCACAGTAATGTAATTGTTCTTGTACTCATTCTTGACTAAGAAAATAATACTCTATAGAAATAAAAATGTCATCATGTCATAACAAGTACAATAAAAATGAATTAAATTCTAAGAAACTACTGATAATTTATTCAAGATTTAACTCTGTATCACTATCACTAACTTCATGTAAGCCTAAACCTATAATCAAGGGTTGAACATTTGTAATCCTACAATTGTAAGAATTTTCCACCTTAAGTACATGCTGTACACAGTTTTTCCAGCTGTCTGCAGAAATTTTTCTTACTTCGTTTTTAATTAATTCTACTACAGATGCATTTAATGTAGGAGAAATATTATTTCTCCTAATATTGGATTTTAATTGGTGCCATATTAGCTCAATAGGATTGAATATACAATAGTACGGAGGAAGACGCAACACTGTATGTCCATTTTCTGCTGCAAGTTTGTCACACTCGTATTCCTTATTTATTTTAAAAGCTTTTAATACTTCTAGCAGTTCTCGTTTTTTGTAAGTTTCTTCAAAATATAAATCATTTTCAATCATAAAATTTTAAATTTCTGCTTTTTTATTATTAGAATTGGAAATGATATTTGCTTGCCGACTATGATAACTAGCATTGTCCATTACAATGACGCTATTTTCAGGTATATTTTTAAGGAGTTTATGTTTAAACCAATCTTCAAAAAGTTGTGCGTCGGTATCTTCATGGTAATCTAAAGAAGAACATATTTATATATGCATCAGGCATAGGTATAAATTGAATTTGTATACCTGGTCCGGCTCTGCTCGAAAAGGTTTTAAAATTTGGGATTTCCTTATTTATTTTATGGTCGAAAGGATAATGAGGTTTTATTGCAGTCAAAAGATCAACGGTACCTATAATTCTGCAAATACTATACCTAAATTTTAAAATTTCTGATAAAACACTAGTGCAGGAAATGAAATTTGGGCAAATTGACAAAATTTCGTTTCTTGCTGCCATTAATTTATTAATTAAAAAAATTTCTACCCTAAACTTAAGGTAATTGGTCCCTAAAAACAGGTAATTAACCGCTGTTAGGATAAAACGAAATAGTATCAAAAATATTGATCAAAAAACAAAATGGTGAATGCGTCACTAGCTCTGACTTAATTATTAACTGAACAAAAAATATACCGAGCGTTTAAACAACAACGAACAAAACAATCATCTACTAAAAACAAACATTTATGGTAAAATCAAGATTTATATTTTTCCTAGCGGATTCATCTTTGAATAAATTAGTTAAAACATTACATTTCGGGGGGGGGGGGGGGGGGGTGCCTGCCCTGCCCCCCTATATACTGCCTATGAACTTCCAATGTCCGTTTTGTTTAATGACGATTTAAATTGATTTATTCCTGGACCTTTAACATTACAAATTTTTTCGCATTATACTGACCTAAAATATGGAAATAGTATTTTTTTAAAAATATTTTTAGTCATTATGCATTTATTTGTCGTAACTGATACACGGTTGAATCACTGTAAGAGTCACTTTTTGCTAGTATTATATCACTGGTATTTATGAGCATAGCTAGAAAAGCCTGGTTACTTTTTATGATTTTTTCGCAACTAAATCGCCATTCAACATAACTTATTGAAGAAATTGACTTCTGAAAAATTCTTATATAATTTCAATAACAGCTCTAAATTTCGCGGAGCCCAAATAAATACGACTGGAAATATTGCAAACTTGGCTAACGTCGAAGAAAGTACTTACACGTCGTCAGACTTTTCAAAGGATCTTACAGCGTCGATTGCTGCCGCTCAGACGTTAGGAGAAAACACAGCAGTCCCCTCAGACGACCGCGCCGATGAAAGTAAACGAAATTGCAATCCCGAAGAAAATATTGATGACAGTGTCATCAACCATAAGTGATGATGACAGTGTCATAATCCTAAGTGATGAAAGAGTTGTATGATCAGTTAATCAATCTTTTTTGGATATATTGGTTTGGATTGATCTGATCAGTCAGTTTTTTTAGAATTTGTATGATCAGTTACTCAATCTTTTTTGGATATCAGCCACGGCAATAAATCCACAAAAGCTCGAGTGGCCAAAGCAATATGACACTGTCATCATGACACTATCATAATCATAAGTGATTAAAGTTTTGTGTTGCAGAACGTCGTCTATGAATTAAGAGATAATCTCGATGACTCCAAGTTGTCCATATAGTATTAAGAAATACCATTTAAAGTATCGATTGCAGAAAAATAATATATTTGTTTAAATTATTTATTGATCTTATAGGTTATATTTATTACTATTTATTCATTGTCTACTCTATATTTAACTAAATATACGCCATTACAATACAACACAAGTAAGGAGATCCTTATTATAACCTTTTATATACAGATATACAGGATTTTCACAACCTTGTATAGGGTTTAAAATAATGTCTTTTATAAAGGAATGCTATGCTACGCGGAAAGAATGCCGTTTTAACTAAATATTTTATTTTAGCATTGTTCAAATCTTCGGCATCGGTTTTTCTTCCGATTAGCGGAGAAACAAGTACAACTATTTATTTTTTTACGGTTAATGATTAATATTTTACTAATGATTGGTCAATTAGAAGACATAACTTTTTTTGAAAACGATCAACCGAGAGATAAGTCATCTTTTCTCATCAAAATATCGGATAGATAATATATATATACAGGGTTGCCCAGAAGTCTGGAATAAAATTAATATAGCCTTAACCTGTAACTTTTGGGGAAAACGCTCGGACACGTCAATTTAGTTTTATATATGCTCACATTTTGACGTTATTCGTTTGTTTTTTTATAGACATTTGTCAAAGATATGACGACATCGATCTTTTTTTAAATGGAAACATACAGCTTGTGATATATCATTTGAAAGCTAATATCTCGTACAGTATGCTCATAAATTTTAGCGTGATTCTGTCAAGCTATTTCAAAATGGCGACTGTTAAAAGTTTTAAAAAAAATCTCTACTTAAATAAGCGGAAATTATAAATCATTGGTGATTTTTTACCTTTCAAGGTAAGAAATCTTCTGAACGCGACACAATTAAGAAAAAAATGTATGAGCATACTGTACGAGATATTAGCTTTCAAATGATGTGTCACAAGCTGTATGTTTCCATTTAAAAAAAGATCGATGTCGTCATATCTTTGACAAATGTCTATAAAAAAACAAACGAATAACGTCAAAATGTGAGCATATATAAAACTAAATTGACGTGTCCGAGCGTTTTTCCCAAAAGTTACAGGTTAAGGCTATATTAATTTTATTCCGGACTTCTGGGCCACCCAGTATATATACAGGGTGTCCGGGAACATGTGGGAAATCTCCCGGATATGAAGAAAATACGTGAAAAGAATACTATAGGTTCATATAAACTTCTTTCGTATCGGCCTCCTCTTCGGAGATATGGGCTCCCAAAGAGCACCAATGGAATCAAGTTTTTTACACATAATTATTGAACCACCTGGTATATTTCAATTATTTTTTAATATGATGTATACCAGGTAAGACCCGTCAAATTACTACCCAAGAAACTGTTGTGAATTACTCACAGCTGCAGGGACGGACTAGCTGTAACACTCATGGGCCCATTTTTTTTACGCCCTGTATGATGAGAACTTTGGACAATGTTTTTTACATACCTTTAACTATTGACTAAAAATTAAGTACTCTTCATTCATGTCGCTAATCCTAACCGTTTTCGAGAAAACGTCATTTTAATTACATCATGTATTTAGCGTATCTCGGTAAGAGATCCATCTTTGTTCCTATGAAATGATGAACGTCAAAATTCCGCTTTTTCATATTTAACCCGTGAGAAGATAGAGGGGGATCAGTGCAAATAAAATGACGTTTCCTCGAAAACGGTTAGGATTAGCGACATGAATGAAGAGTACTTAATTTTTAGTCAATAGTTAAAGGTATGTAAAAAACATTGTCCAAAGTTCTCATCATACAGGGCGTAAAAAAAATGGGCCCATGAGTGTTACAGCTAGTCCGTCCCTGCAGCTGTGAGTAATTCACAACAGTTTCTTGGGTAGTAATTTGACGGGTCTTACCTGGTATACATCATATTAAAAAATAATTGAAATGGTTGGTGGTTCAATAATTATGTGTAAAAAACTTGATTCCATTGGTGCTCTTTGGGAGCCCATATCTCCGAAGAGGAGGCCGATACGAAAGAAGTTTATATGAACCTATAGTATTCTTTTCACGTGTTTTCTTCATATCCGGGAGATTTTCCACATGTTCCCGGACACCCTGTATATATAACCTTTAAAATGCTAAACAAATTTGTCAAAAAAAAAGTAAACAAATCTGTTGCATATTTTCATTTTATTATACATTTAGCACTAAATCCTGTCTACTACGCATATATAGCAAAAATACACATCTTAAGATTTCATAGATAGCAAGAGACATAGAAGAAGTAGGTACAAAATTTACAAAAAAAAATATTAATACATACATACATAAAATTAAATGTCTATTGTGTTGTTCGTTAATAATATTGCACTATATGTTCACACAGGGTCTCCTAATTCGAGGATTGTTATCAATAAAAATGTAAAAAAATAGTGTGAATTCACACTGTAAAAATAAAACAGAAATTATGTTTTTTATTTGTAGCTATCATACATAAATAGTATTTTTTGTTTTTGAGATTACGAATTTATTTTATTTTTCATCCGATTAGTCTCCGATTAAGTCCACATAATTAATAACTCCGTTATTGTTAGAGCTACGATGTTGGTTGAATTAGTAAACTTGTAGCATTTTCCCCCGACGATTAAAATGGCAAAAAAGGGATCATCGCGTTTCTGCATTATCTAAAGGCACTTTTTTTTAAATGATTCTTCTTTTTATGTCGATAGCAAATAAATTTGTGAACAAAAAACTCCCTAGCACTATTGGTCTAAAGTTAAAAATAACGACGTTATGACCATATTTATAGATGTAATTTCCGAGCGTAACAGGTAAAAAATCCAGGGGTAAATCATCTAAAATTCTAACAGCGCCACTTATTTGGCTATACACTACACTATGCTACTATTTATCTGCATGCACTTCGGCAGCTCTAATAAAACAAGCCCTTTGTGTCCCATATTAAAAAATGTGCATTTCTTAAAATAATACAAATACGCGATATTCAATTGTTTTTTCGTTCTTGCCATTCTGATCGGCGGAAAAATGCTCATCAGTTTACTAGTTTAACCAATATCGTAGCTCTAATAATAACGAAGATATGAGCAAAATAGTGACTTAATCAGAGACGACACCCGCAAAAAATATTTTTTAATTTTAAAACTGATGCCCACAATTAAATCACCCTGTATCGTTAGGTATATTATACCAAATTCTAAATACGACATGTGATCAACGTACGTAACAGCCTTTAATGTGATTCCGAATATACAAACACGCTAAATGCTAAGCATTATCTACAGGGTGACAATTTAAAAACTTGAAATGGCCATATATTAGAAATGAAAAACTGAAGAAAAAAACGCAAAAACAGTTTCTATAAAACGAGGGGGGAACAAAAACAAGCGTATTAGCCCACCCCTATCTGCAACCCCTTGGACAGGGTGAGATAAACCCTTAAAATCTTAAATAGAAAGGGGGTCGAGTGATACATCATTTTGAAGCTCTTGAAAAATGCTTTCCAATGGTACCATAGAAAGGTACATTTCAGGAAATTCTTCTCTGTTTATTAAGGAAAACAATAAATGAAGACAATTTTGAAATTTTTTATTATTAGTTAATTAAATGTTCAAAATGATTGCTACCAATATCCTGGCATATTAAGAGATATCTCTTAAGAATTCTAAACAGTTTAAGCCTCGGTATTTCGTATTGGTTTATTTGCTATTTTTTTTTTGTCGAAAAAAAAAAAATTTTATAAATATTCGCATTTTATTATCACAGAATTTACCTTAAAGGTAACTTCTACTAGTATTATTATTTTAAGAACAGTTAACTTTCGGTTCAGTTTAAACGAAAAGCAGCACTTCTTATCTTTAACAATGGTGTACAGCACAGCTGAACGGGTAGAAGTTATTTTAATTTATGGTTCCCAGGATCAATGTTTTTTAAGAACAGCTCAACGTTTTAACGAAAGGCATCCAGGTCAAAATGTAAGCCCGAAGTATGTTCGCCAACTAGTAGCCAAATTTAAAGAAACTGGTTCTGTCGCGAATATAAAGAGAAATCAACCGAGACTAGCCGACGAAGCAGCGCAAATTGAAATTCTGGGGCAGTTTGCAATGAATTCAACTTTATCAACTCGTCAAGCAGCTGTAGCAACTGGATTATCTCGTGTATCAATAAGAAAGGTACTTAAAATTCATAAGTTTTATCCCTATAAACTGCACATACTACTGCAGGAACTTGGTGACGACGACCCTGACAGAAGAATACAGTTTTGTGAAATAATGACAGATAGAATTACGGCAGAATCACGACTAGTTAAAAATATTTGCTTCAGTGATGAGTGTACCTTTTATTTAAATGGGCATATTAATAAGCAAAACTGTCGTTACTGGAATGACGAGAACCCCCACGTATTTACAGAAGGGCATACCCAGTACCCCCAGAAAATTAATGTTTGGGCTGGTATATTGGGAGATGGTATTATCGGCCCAATATTTATACAAGGAAATTTAAATGGCGACAGGTATGCTGAAATGCTACAGAGGTATATCGAACCACTAATAGTGCGAGAATTAGAAAATCAGAGGGACATACTCGGAAATTTATCTTTAGAAGAACGCTTACTACATTTCCAACAGGATGGAGCACCTCCGCATTATGTAGTTCCCGTTAGGCAGTGGTTGGATGATAATTATCCCAACCAGTGGATTTGAAGAAGAGGTCCTGTTGAATGGCCACCTAGATCCCCGGAACTAACACCTCTCGACTTCTTTTTGTGGGGTCACCTAAAATCTGTGGTTTTTAAAACGCAACCTGAGTCACTAGAGCAACTTCAGCATAGAATAGTTCAGGAATGCCGTGCTATATCCAGAGAAACCTTTGCAAATGTACGTGAAGAATTTGAAAGTAGGCTTTATTATTGTCTTCAAAACAACGGAAATCATTTTGAACATTTAATTAACTAATAATAAAAAATTTCAAAATTGTCTTTTCATTTATTGTTTTCCTTAATAAACAGAGAAGAATTTCCTGAAATGTACCTTTCTATGGTACCATTGGAAAGCATTTTTCAAGAGCTTCAAAATGATGTATCACTCGACCCCCTTTCTATTTAAGATTTTAAGGGTTTATCTCAACCTGTCCAAGGGGTTGCAGATAGGGGTGGGCTAATACGCTTGTTTTTGTTCCCCCTTCATTTAATAGGAACTGTTTTTTGCGTTTTTTTCTTCAGTTTTTCGTTTCTAATATATGGCCATTTCAAGTTTTTCAATTGTCACCCTGTATAAAGGAACCTTGCAATTTTTTTAAGAAAAACTATTAATACAGCAACGGATTAGGACCCGCCGTTGTAGGTCTCAGGGGTAACGTGCCCAAATATAAGGATATTTATGCTCGGTTCTTCCTCTATATTTTCGCCCAAGAGCCGCCACCGGTCTTTTTGGCCAGTAAACCGACGACTCAGTCCGACACTATACCCGTTGCATACGAAACCGATGACAGTAGCTAATTGTGAAAGTTAATTTAATAGTTTAAAATAAAAAAAACTACAAAGAAGACAATAGCTATGCTTCTAGCATAGTATGTCTTTACAATACGTAGGAATACTGTTCTACACAGCAATGTTTACCAGTCAACGATAAATCTATATTAGTTATTGTTTCTACCATATTAATCACTTGGAAGATGCTTCGAAAGAATAAAATACATCAAAAGAATGTCAGTTCTAGTAAAAATAAATGTACACTAAACAAGAGTCTTTGGTAAAATGGCTAGGGCCGGTGAATTTTATCATAAATGCACAATTCTCAAGTCTCACAATACATATACAGCGTTTTTTTTATTCGTAGGCTCCAATGGATGACTCGAAATTTTGGACAAAAAAAAACGTCGCTTCATTTCATTCACTCTTATCCTCTACCCAATATTTTTTTTAAATTCGTTCGAATTTTATCTCCCTTTATCTCAAAAGTTCAGCATTTTGAATCCTAGCCATTCTTAGCCATCAAATATGAAAAACCCTGTACATATATACACACACATATTTTTAGGGACTCAGTCTTCTACTAAAAAGCGCACTTGTTCGTTGAATGACACAGCACGGCTTATAAACATATACAAAAAGTTAACTATTTCTGTTCCACTATAAATTTCTATACGCTGAGGAATGTGTAAGAAGTATACAGGGTGATTCACGACGAGCGTGCATTAGAACTTTATGGAGAACTACTGAATATATGTTCCTGAAACTTTGGGGATTTGGGTTTATCGATATGCTCTCTTTAACTAAAATATTGGCATGTTCCTGTCATTTCCGGTTAAACCGGAAGTAGCTGCCAACTTTCGTTTTTTAAATACAACATGGTAATTTTTATTACATTTTTCGATTAAGCATTAAATACTAAGCACATTTTATAGAAAATGTTTTTGTCAGACTCTATTAGTTTTTGAGATATCTGGACTTTTTGTAATTATTTGGCAAATGCATGACGATGAAATAATCCATATAATTTTTTTACCTTAGCGCTTGCACTAAAAAATTTTTCTCACCGAATAGCTAGAAGATCATCAAGTCTCTAAAACATTTCAAATTCGGCATAAAATGTACAGGGTGGTCACAATTCAAGCCTCATTGTGAAAGAATTCAACCATAAAAAACTTTCTTATTTTAAATGGAACACCCTGTATATTTTTATTTAATTTGATGGCAAATTAGTTGTTCTTTATAAATAGTATTTACTGTCCTATACCTATATCAAAGCGTTTTCTAAAAAAATCCAATTTTATTCCGAAAATACTATTTGTTCAAGTGTGTTATGAAAACAATTGTACTTAGGGGCTGTATACTGATGTCTATACGGAGGAAAAGTGATTGGTATCAAAACGATGGGGCTCCAGAACACAACGTCCAAGTTGTTAAGACTGCCCTAAACAGACTTTTTCATGACCAGTGGATCGCAAACCAAGGTCCCTTCCACTGGCCAGCTTGTTCGCCATACTTAACTCCACTGGACTCTTCATCTGGGGAACCATTAAAGATACAGTTTACGCGCGTCCCATCACCACGAAGGAAAATCTAATTGAAAGGGTGAAGGCAGCATTTCAATCTCTCACAAGAAATTAGGAATGCTACAAGAAATAACATGATGAAAAGAATACATAAATACTTGGAAGTAAATGGCAATCATTTCGAACATATTTTAAAAATATAATCAAAAGATATTAGGTATAATTTTCAAGCACATTTTTAATTAAAGAATTTAAAGTTTATAAACTTGTTTCCTTGCTATTTTTAAAAAAATAATATTTAAACCATTAAATTTAAAACAATCAACTGCATTTTATTTATAAATTATATAAGAAACACTTTAGAATATTGTATTTTCCAGCAATCAATCACTTTTCCTCCGTATAGACATCAGTATACAGCCTCTAAGTACAATTGTTTTCATAACACACTTGAACAAATAGTATTTTCGGAATAAAATTGGATTTTTTGAGAAAACGCTTTGATATAGGTATAGGACAGTAAATACTATTTATAAAGAACAACTAATTTGTCATCAAATTAAATAAAAATATACAGGGTGTTCCATTTAAAATAAGAAAGTTTTTAATGGTTGAATTCTTTCACAATGAGGCTTGAATTGTGACCACCCTGTACATTTCATGCCGAATTTGAAATGTTTTTGAGACTTGATGATCTTCTAGCTATTCGGTGAGAAAAAATTTTTAGTCCAAGCGCTAAGGTAAAAAAATTATATGGATTATTTCATCGTCATGCATTTGCCAAATAATTACAAAAAGTCCAGATATCTCAAAAACTAATAGAGTCTGACAAAAACATTTTCTATTAAATGTGCTTAGTATTTAATGCTTAATCGAAAAATGTAATAAAAATTACCATGTTGTATTTAAAAAACGAAAGTTGGTAGCTACTTCCGGTATAACCGGAAATGACAAAAACATGTGAATATTTTAGTTAAAGAGAGCATATCGATAAACCTAAATCCCCAAAGTTTCAGAAACGTATATTCAGTAGTTCTCCATAAAGTTCTAATGCACGCTCGTCGTGAATCACCCTGTTATGTGGTAAGAAGTGATAAAGACATAGTTTATACACGAGGGCGGTGCCCAAGTGACTAAGCTCTGCACGTGGATAAAAGTCATCAATCACCAATGGTATATAACATTTTTTCAACACCTAGGAGAATAAGAAAAGTTTTTTCAAAAATATTTAAATTAATCAGGACAAAAGTTAAGCTGCTGACTTCGGTAAAGGCGCAGGGTTTTTATACCTTTATCCACTTGTGAGTAAAGTAGGCTCATTATTATTGAGATATCAGTGATCAAAATACATTTTTATATGCAAGTGTTGGAAAACTATTTTCTAAAACATTCAACGAATCATCGTGAGCTTTATAATTTGTGCTATACAGGGGCTCACAATACTCGCAACAATTCAACCAAAAAGAAACGGAATACGAATAATTTCGAAACCGTAATTCACCGGCCCAACGAGGACTTAAACTAAAGCAGTTTCACAACAAAAAAAAAATGACTAGATTCTAGCACTATGCTAGTAAGTGAACGTGTTATGTCTAGGAAATATAGCAGTGGCTTTTAGCTGTTCATCGGGATCGGTCTGGTTACGATACCGTTTCGTCAACAAAACTCCCACTATCTAAAAAGTAAATATTTAAAAATGTGTCAAAAAATTTACTATTTTTCCAATGGGTCTATAAGTCAAACAGAAATGGGTATGGTTGGCCAATAATCATTTCTAATGCTCGTTATTGAGAAGGCCTAGACTATAACTACCATCTATTTCAAAAATTAAAATCTACAAACTACACAAGCAATGGCAAATATTATTAAAATACTAGCAACAAAATTGCAATTGCAAAAGCATATAAAATAAGGCTAAGCACAAACTGAAACTTTCCTAGGAACTGTGTAATAAAAATATCAGTGCGTGGATAGCCTTGAGAGAGAGGTACAAGTTTCATCATCTCAATGCCCAATATTATTGAAAATATATCACTCAACAGGCAAAGCTTGAAAAATGAGATGGTAAATCTGTAACCCACTTTAAGGCTTTGTTAAGCAACAAAATTTATACATATTAGTTTGATTCAACCCACCATTTTGTACAGAACGCTGGACATTATGGCACTATAGGAAAGCGCTTGGGTTAGCCCTTGGATCTTTCTGGTTACGGTAACGCACGGTTAACAACACTCCCATAAACTGTAAAACATGCCAAACCCGTTATATCAAACCGTCACCAATGTATTTATATTAAATTGTTTTGTCATTTGAATCCCTTAAGTTTAGTATTAATAATAATGCTAAAATTAGTTTAATCTTACAATATCATACAATATTATAAAACAATCTTAATTACTAATAACAATGCTTCATAAATGTCAATGAAACTTACCTCGGTAAAACTAAAGAACAGTCCAATCCAACCACATAGCTTAAAAGCATAATTTATAGTGTTCTGTAGTTTGTCCAGACATCCAGGGCAAGTGCACAGTTTGTCACTTGGATCATGGCAGCATTTGCTCTAAAATGTATACAAATAATACATAATAAACTTGGTGGTATGTGGGTGTCTGAAAACATTAAATTGGCTTCAAAAGCTACTTACATTTACAATTTTGCATGAAGGATAGACCACATGCTTGTTAACTTCATCATCAAATCCACAGCAGGTAAATGTGTTTTGTACGTTCAATTTTGTATCATTACCTACCCTAAAAAATAGCACAATATGACACTATTTTGTATGAGTAAGTGTTTATTATTGTATTGTATACCTAACAACAATATATAGTATTATTCCTATGACTTAAAATGTATTAACTGATTTTATGATTAAAATATTTCCTACCTGCCCCATCCTTGTTCAGCCAGTTGTTCCTGTTGTGATTCATTGACGCCCAAGCAAGCACAGGCCACAGAAAACTGTATCAAGAACAGTAGGAATAATATTACCATGTACTAAATACATGTTAAGGTCAATAACTTTCTGGGTTGAAGATACTTTTAATTAATAACTTTTCTGTAAAACACCTTTCAATTGTTACATGACTATGCTGGTTCCTCATGTGGTATAATTATGTAATAAAATCTTATTGAAGAAAATGTTTATTCAATATGATAATTATCATATATGATCTACCCAATTTAAAGTAATTTGTGTAATGTCTTTCATTTCCCAAATTATGCTATATCATTCTGTTATGTTCCAATTATGAATGTAAATTTAAGGCTAAATAAAAGAAAAATAGCCTTCAAAACCTACACACTGTAAGAGTTATATAATAAGGACAAATTATTTTTTACAAATCTATATGAATATGAATTAGAATCTGAATTATTATCTAATTTATGTTTATATAAATAAAAACATTATCAATTGCCTCTTATCTCCAAAACGAGCAACAAAGGATACAAAAAATAATACAACCTGGTGATGCTTTACAGCCCCCATCAGCCCCAGCACCGAAATGAGGATAAGTATTATTCCACATGCTAGAATACCTCCGACAATGGGCAAATTGGTCACAAGGGATGCAGCCCTTCCGTAAACTGCGACCCCTATTAGTATAAACGCGACGACCTGAAAGAAATAAAATGGTTTAAAAGTATTCTATTACGAAAAACATGTGCTTACTTACAATGTAAAGTACATTTAGGGCTATAAGAGCATTCTTAGAACACGTAAAACCCCCACACATCTTTAGAAACTCCTAATTTCTATAAATTTTGATCGAATTCACAGTAGAGGGTTAAATATTTAATTTTCAGGGAAACGTCACTGTCAGTGTCAGATAAATGATATGTAAACAAAACCTACTTTATACATCCTCGACGCAATAAACGCAAATCCCACTGACTAATAATCACTATAGCGATCCTAAATATAAAAAACCCTCTCAGTAGAAACCAAGATAACCTAAAAAAACTTTTGAAAATGTTAAACAATCGGTTAATTTTTAATTTTCATAAAGAATTACGATATTTAGCTAGATTAAAGCATACCTGGACCTTGCCAGAAGGTCACAGAACTCCAGTAAGTCTATATAATTGCGTGACCAGGCAGAAAGAGCCTTTAATAGTAAATAATAAGGACCTTGTTACTTGGTACACTTGTGGCCCCACCGTTTATGATGACTCCCACATTGGACACGGAAGTTGTTTTGTTAAATTGGACATTATACAAAGAATACTTAAGCAGGTCTGTGGGTTGAATGTGGTTACATGTATGAATATTACAGATATCGATTTAAAAATCATCAAAAAGGCAAACGAAACAGGGACAACCTGTCAGGAACTATCTAAGAGGTATGAAAAGGAGTTTTGGGAAGACATGGATAGCTTAAAGATTTCTCGGCCAGATATAGTGGTTCGAGTAACTGAAAAGATTTCTTTAATTATAGATTTTATTAAAAAGCTGGAAAGTGATGGTGTAGCTTATAAAAGTCAAGACAATTCAGTATATTTTAATGTCTCCAAAGGATGCCAACGTTACGGTAAGCTTCAGAATATTGGAGACTCCTTTCCAGACCCCAAAAACCCAAATAAAAAATCGCCTATAGATTTTGCTTTATGGAAACACGTCGCGGATGAAAAGGAACCTTTTTTTAAAAGTCCGTGGGGCCCTGGCAGGCCTGGATGGCATGTAGAGTGTTCTGCCTTAGCTTCCGATATTTTTGGGCATAATATTGATATACATGCTGGCGGAATAGACCTGAGATTTCCTCATCATGAAAATGAGGAAGCCCAAAGTTGTGCCTTTCACCGTAACAATCAATGGGTGAACTACTGGATACATACAGGACATCTCCATCTAAAGGACACGGAGAAAATGTCTAAAAGTCTCAAGAATACCATCTTAATAAGAGATATGCTAAAAGATACGAGCGCCGAGGTATTCAGACTTTCTTGTGCTATGTCTCATTACGCTAGCGCTATAGAATATAGCTCAGATTTAATAGAATCCTCGTCTAATCTTATGAAAGTATATAGAAACTTTTCAAATACTTGCAGGGATGTTGAAAGAGGTTTGATTAAACCATCGTTGAATGGAGATGTTCTGAGTAAATTACTTCAAAATTCAGTAAAAGATATTGATCGAGCGTTGTGCGAGGATTTTAATACTCCACTTGTAATTCAACTTTTAAGTCAACTGATTTCCAAGACAAATTCTGCTGTGTATTCTACAGCTAGCTCAACAGATGTTAGAAGTGAATTGGACTATTTATTGGCTATTAAAAATACGGTTTTTAACACTTTAAGTATATTTGGCATCGACCTTAAAGAATCCGTTACTAATAAACAAACAGGAGATAGCACAGAGTTTATTGACATGCTAGTGAATTTTAGACAAGAAGTTAGAAATTTAGGGCTTGTGCAGAAAAATAAAGATTTATTGAGTATCTGTGATACTATCAGGAACGACTTAAATAAAGTAGGGGTTAGTCTTATGGACCATGGTAAAGTGACTTCTTGGAGTCGATAGTTTGTGTTAATATATGAAAATGATGAAATAATATCAATTATAATAAGTATAATATATATTTTCGTTTTATTTTAAATTACCCATGTGGTGTAAATAGTACCTTCATTTTGACTGTTTACGCACGGAAATTTCGGGGCATTTGCCTTGCCCGAGCCATGTGAAAGTTCCATTAAATCCTAAGCCTATATTGAAAACTTGTCCAATTCACTAGGGTGGTTGGTGCTCTGATTAAGCGCCAGACTGGACGGTGAGCTGGAAAGCTCGCCCCACTACGACCTATATCTTCTTTGTACTTCATGCAGCGGCAACATGGTATAATCCTCATTTTGTAATTTATTTTCCATTATTTGGTCATTCACAAAATTTTTGTTCAACGGCTTTTCGGGGTTTTGTAACTGTTTTTCTTAACTTTAATCTTTTATAATCACCCCAGAAATTTGCATTTAGATAAAGAACTCCGCTTATCCTTATATTTTATGATCGGTGCCAATACCGTGATAAATTTATACAGTGCAACTCTAAGGAAAGCACCAGTACAAATTCTACTGTGTAAGCAAAAGTTTCGGCAAAAATGGTTTACGTAAGTATTTATATCCTTTATTAACAATATTTTCAATT
This sequence comes from Barypeithes pellucidus, assembly GCA_963991005.1. Taxonomy (NCBI): domain Eukaryota; kingdom Metazoa; phylum Arthropoda; class Insecta; order Coleoptera; family Curculionidae; genus Barypeithes; species Barypeithes pellucidus. Next base: position 10,636,874 of record OZ022565.1, on the reverse strand, counting down.
TGTTTTATTATTATTTTGACGGTATTTTATATCCTTAAAACCTAGCACTAATTAACGAATGTTCAAGGTCCATAAACGCAGATAAGTATTTAATATATCTATATAGAGTCCTGCACAAATAAATTTACTGTCTAATTTATTGATAATTGCATTGTTTGCAAATAAGGTGCAAGGCTTTCTTACTTTTAACCATTAATACATTTATTTGCTGCAAGAGCCTTCGTTCGAAGAGTTTCGCAGAATGCCTAAAGCACTGCCTAGAAGTTTATGTATTCTTATTCTAGTACACAACATAACTCAAATAATAAGTTAAGATTTTTCAATAATTCAACGCAAAATGTTTGTTCGGGTTTGTTAATTTTTAAGTCTGTAAGGTCCTTTACATGCTAGTACCTGCTGGTGTTTGTAAAGTGTAACAATAAATACAATAGTTCCTACTAAAGCATACTTTTATAGGTTTGTAATATATGCAATACTGAGGAAGAAAATGATGAGGTACACAGAGATTCCTCAATTCATCGATTCAACTATGCTCTGGAAAATTATCATAGAAATAGGTAAGTTTGATTGAAAAAGTTATTTTGTAGGAATTGTCTCTATATGATAAATATTATTTAAGGTAATGTGTTGGTTTGTGTGTTCCAAAATAGCCACTTAAAAATTGGAACTGAAGTCGGACAAAATCGATCTCTTGATAATTCTATTTTTGACACTATTTGAAGCTCCGACTTATTTTAGGGAAAATTATATTCAATATTCAAGTTTTAATCTTTCTTTTCAGTTGAATTGTATCCGACAACAACAAACACTTACTTATTTAAACATAGTAATATTTGATTGATTTGGAGAATGAATAGTACAAATATAATAGTTAAATAATTGTATCCCTGGTTGTTTTTTTGAAGATGAACTGGTGGGGAAGGAATGGAGGTAGTTTCCTTCATTTGCTCAATTTCATGTAGTGTATATCTGGATCGATCTGAATATATTTTTTATTGAAGTTGATGCTGGAATGTCCTTTATGGTGATCAGTTGTTTCTGTCCAACACTTTCCTTTGCAATTTCCTTTTATTCACATTTTCGCAATTTGGTCAACAGTAACTGCTACTGCAGCCCATGTAGAAATCTTAATCAGAATATTATATAAGTTTTTCCCTGTAAAATAAATGAGACATAATCAGATGAATAACATATTTCTGTAATATGCATTTTTTTGCAGCAAGATAAGATTACATCATCAATATTTGTAGCAGATAATTAGGTAGCTTTATGATCATAAATAATCAATTTAAGACTATATTTTAAATAAATAATTTTAGGAAATATGTATACTAGATAAGAAGCAGGTACTCATGAAGCATTTTCTTTCTCTTATTTATCAGTAAATTTTGCATTCCTTTGTTATCTTTAATAATACCCATGATTAACAATAATAATCTATTGATTGATGAGAAGGGGAATTACCTGTGATTGTAAATATCTTTTAACTACTGATATAACAATGTTTAGATGCTGTAATGCATATGTAATGTGTTATAAAAATTGTTTATTATTATACAGAGTGTCCCATAACTAGAAATACAGGGTGTTGAAAGTGAAACGTCTCTTGAGTGTGTCGAATAAATTGTAATATAATATTGTAGATTAACGTACGTGATTTACGCGACGTACGTAACCCGTAACGTCCGTCCGTTTTGCGCTTACTCAAGGGTAGGTAACTCTAACGTTCTCCTACGGCGCGTGTCCGTAAGACGTATTCTGATCACCCCTGTATAACCAATTTACCCCTTGAAATTAATTTAAATTGATTATTAAGTAGATGGCTATTTTTGAAAATTTAATTTTGTCCCCATTTTTGAATTCTATCCGGAGGTGAATTCCCCACCCAGAAATTATTTAGTAAGCCAATCTAACTCTTGAATGATTAAATTTTGAAGATGTGAGAACTGGTCGACGCTATCTGTAATGTCGCCAATCGTAATGAAAAATTCATCATAATCTTAGACGCCCTACTTAATTAGTATTTCGAACGCTAATTTCGATTTGTGTGTCAGGGATGCCAGGCAATTAATGCCATTGCCGACTTGACACGCACCTGTGTTCGATTTTCGATTTTTCGTTGTCTATTGTCGGGGATGCCAGGCGTAATGCTATTGCCGACTTGACACGCACGTGTCAGTCGGTCATGGGTGGACCCACCATCCTTTACCCGCTAACTGGAAGCTGTCAGCAGTCCACCAGCGCATGAAGAAATGAGAATTTGTCTAAGAGTAAATGACTGATTTTAATTTTAAAAGTATAGTTGTTTGAACGTAGGACGAGGCCTAACTTTTGTTCAAGCTATACTTATCGTTGTATTAGCTCGGGCATGTCCAATGAATACAATAACAATGCAAGTTATTATATTGAACACGGAGGGCTTTTATTATTTAATTTTAAAGTCTGTTGTCTTTTGAGGGTAATGAAGGGGTTAGTCCTTTGGTTAGTCGTCTCACGAACCGGATTTCTCGGGGGTTAATTATTTTTATGTACAACAATAATTTAACTTATACTAATGTTTTCTCCCATAGAGAATCCGACCATCCTAACATTCATCTTATCACGAATTCCATTTAAATTTAGATTCATTTTATTTTACAATATAAAACTACCCTAAGCTAACATTATATTCCCAACTAAAGGGATCTCAACTACCCTAATAATTTCAAAAAACTTATAACACGCGGTAGTGAATGCTAATACTTATTTCCCACTTACTTCTTATTCCGGAATTAGAATGTTTTTTATGTCGCAATCGGGCGAATTTTCTTGTAAGAACTTATTTATACTCGCGTCAGAAACGAGTGTTCGAAGGTCAATTTCGGTTCTTATTTAACCTCGCACCAAAATATACGAGGGATCAAAGAATTATTTATACTCGCACTGAAATATACGAGTGTTTGGGAAAATTCCAGTATTATTTAAACTCGCCGGAAACACGAAAATGCGACGATGAAAATTTTCTCAGGGAAAATCCGCGGCCGGCTGTTCTCGGAATTACTCGGTGTATAAAAACACTCTGAAACCTGTAGCGACCATTGCGGCACCCGTTTTGAAACGATCGAATCGCTGGTAAGCGCGGTTCTGTGGATACCAGAAACCGACTGACTTCAAGTGACTTCGTCGTTCGGCTCCACGTAGAAATCCTTCATTCGTCCCTTCCAATGCCCCATTGCGTCATTCGCACCGATATAATCCGTCGACTGTCGTGGCCGTTACAACAACAGAGCGAGCGGGAACGAAACTACGACGTTGCAACATTATAAACGGCCAGTCTGATCTTATCAATAATTTGTTTAATTGGAAAAGTTAGTTTTAGAACACAATTTCCAAAGCGCCCTGTTATACTGGGTATTAAATTATTCTTTTTGTACTATTCTTTAGACATACTCTTCGTGGAAACCGACATGGCATCGAGTTGACAGTGGAAGTTGTCCCCCTCAATGGGTTTCAGTACGATTTTACAGTTGAACCTGATAAGAAAGGGCGTTATTTCCTAAATGTATGTATTATATTTACTTGTTGTCGCTTATAGTTTGCCTCAGTACTATTAACAAGCCTTTGGAACCTTTTTTTCAGATGACTCCTGAAAATTTCCGGTCTCACAGAAATGAGGTTGAGTTTAAGTGCAAGATCAAGAATGCTAGAACAAAAAATGACGACCCGATAGCGATTACATACGCGGGTGTTCTGCATCCTTATCAACCCTTTTCGATGGTCGACCCCAACAATAATCCGGAGGAAAAGTTTATTGAATTAGGAATGGGTAATTATTAATGATTCATTTATTTTATCTTTGCCTTTGGATAAGTTATCTGTAATAAGAAAATTCGAAAAAGTATCTTGCATAATTTTGGTTTTATTAGGTATATACAACGTGTCCAAGATAAGGAGGGCCATTACAGGGATCTCGGACACCGTAAGAGATACGAAGTCGGTTGAATGGAGGTAAAGTTGCGCATTTACGTGCCTAATAATATGCCGTTTAGAAAGTTTTAAAATTCCGAGTAGTTCCGGAGATATCCGGAAAAAAACGAAATTGTGAAAAATCGTTTTATTGTTTTCCTGGGTTTTTTTGAGATCGAGTTCTAAAGTAAATTGCACTTTTGCATTGCCACTTTTTCCGCTCTATCTAACAGCGTTAATTGTTTTGTAATCCGACGAGTCGTCTTCGAAGGGCCATTATCAACTTTATTTTTTTAAATACGATCCTGTTTTCCTGATATTGGAATTTGAGAGCTTTTTTCTCCCGAATGCAACGATATATGACACATTGTGGTTTAATGATGTTTCGAGGGTTTTTTGAACAGCATCAGGAAATTTTTTGATACAGTCCTGTATTTCTCCTAATTTCTCTCCTAGTCCAACATAATTAAAAATTTAGAGCTTACTTATGAGATATTATTTATAAAATTAGGAGAAATACAGGACTGTATCCCAAAATTTCCTGATGTTGTTCAAAAACCCTCGAAACGTCATTAAACCACAATGTGTCATACATCGTTGCATTCGGGAGAAAAAATGGGAATGGTAAAAAAAAATATTGCAGATCATCAACAACATTCTGTGAAAAATGTATCAAGGGAATGTTTCAGCGGGACTAAACTGAAGAATCTTTTGGTTTTTGGAGATCAAAGTTGCAGAGATTGGGCCATTTGTTTTAAAAATAACCCAAAAATGAATGACTATGAAATTTTAGGTATTACTCAACCCTACATTAACTTAAAATCATTAACAGGTTCAATTTTTGATTGCGCTAAATATTATACGGGATCTGATTGTGTTATAGTCTCACTAGATCTTGGATCGGTGAATTTAAAGAATTTTTCGGATTTAAAGTCACTTCTTGGAGTTGCTAAATTTACAAATTGTGTTATCGCTATAAAATATAATTTTTTTAATTCTTTGTGTTCAAAGGTGTATGAGTATGTTTGTGAATTTAATAAAATGAATAACACATCTATCAGAATTGTTGAAAATTATATGCAGGGTGTGAATTTTAGACATAGTAATTTTTCCATTTGTAATCTTTTAACTGACTATGTGCTGTGTCGCACTGGATGTAAGATTGTTTTAAAAAGTTTGACGAAGGTATGTTCGGTGGACGAGGGTGCTAATGAAGGTTTCGTAAATGATGACCGGGGTGTTCCGGATGCTATTAATTCTGTTCCACTTGATTGTGATGATTTACAGGCTAATGTTGATACAGATGGCGTGTCCCTTGAGGAGGTAACTGATCGGTTCTTGTCACATGTACCTAATAGCAATAATGCTGTTCATAATTTTTTAGAACTAGTTCAGTCTCCTCTGGCGATAGGCTAGCAGCAGCTGCTATATTAGTTTTGAATATTAGAAGTATTAGAAATAAGACTAATGAGCTGGAAATCTTATTGGAGGATATTAGGCCAAAAATTGTATGTCTGAATGAACACTGGCTCAATAATGATGAAATTGAAATGTGTAAATTAAATAATTATACTTTAGTAAACAGTTATTGTAGATCTTTGAATAGGGGTGGGGGTACTTCTATTTATATTGAATCTAACTTTACTATGACACCCCTTATTATAAGTGTTAAGCCTGTAAATACTGATTGTGAATTTTGCTGTGCCCAGGTCGCATTGATGGATGACATATGTACTGTGGTGTCGGTGTATCGCTCTCCAATCGGTAATATGTCAGTTTTCTTGGAGGTAATGGGATGTCTGTTGGACGAAATTTTTGGTAAGAATAAAACTTTGTATGTGTGTGGTGATTTTAATGTAAGGTTTGACTTGCCTGATAATGATGCCATGGATATTTGTGAGCTGTTTTTGACCTATAATTTGAAATCTAATGTCTCGGGTCTGACCAGGGTAACAAATACAAGTAGCAGCCAACTGGATAACATATTCTCTACTTTGAATGATAATGAATTTACAGGTAATATTATAAAAACTGATATCTCTGATCATTATGCCTTACTGTTGAATGTTGCAAATTTAAGGATTAAAACAAAAAGAGCTACATGTTGGCGTAAACATTTTAACCAGAAAAATATTGAAAGATTTGCAAATGCTCTAAAAAATGAAGATTGGACTGAATTAGCGATGGCGCACGATTGTGATGAAAGATATGACGCGTTCTACAACATTTTTAGGTATTTTTTTGACACTTTCTTGCCTTTAAATAAAATTGGTGTTAAGTCCAGTACTGATAAAAAGTGGGTGACGAATGAGGTGAGAGAATGGTCCTCGAATCTTCGTGACATGTATGCGCTGTATAACAGATCGAACAACGAACTAATTTTGAACCGGTACAAAAGTGAACGGAAAATGTTTAGAAAATATATTAGGCATTATAAGCAGAGTTTCAACAGCAGCATAATATCCATTTCTGGAAATGTTACCAGATCGGCATGGCGTTTAATTGATAGCATTAAGAGTGGTAATAAAAAGACTGATCATATGGAGCTCTTGCATGAACGAGCTCAAATTAAGAATTCTAGTGTATTGGCGGGTCTTTTTTTGAATCATTTTGATGTTGGTAATGTCTATGGTGGGTTGGATGATCATAAATGTGATATAGTCATACAGCCTGTGCCGTATTCTTTTTTTCTTGTGCCTACAACTGCCGCTGAGGTTAATCAGATTATTGGCCTGTTGCCAGTAAAGTACTCCGTTGGTGTGGATGAGGTGCCTATCAGTGTTGTTAAGGCTGTTTCTGATACTATTTGTGGACCGATAGCAGATATCATAAATGAATGTTTTGAGTCTGGCGTTTTTCCTAACAAGTTAAAGTTTGCTAAAGTGGTACCAGTATTTAAGAAGGGGGACCATGGTGATATTTCTAATTATCGACCAGTTTCCATCCTATCAGTTTTCTCAAAGATTTTTGAAAGAGTATTTTATGTTAGATTGTTGGACTATTTTTTAAAAAATAATTTATTCTACGTTGGTCAACATGGCTTCTTGCCTAAGCGATCCACGATAACTGCCATTTTTCAGTCGCTTAATTATATTATTGAACAGGTGGATAGGGGAATGATGGTGTCGGGTCTGTACTTTGATTTGAGTAAAGCGTTCGATTTGATTGATCATGAAATATTGCTTCGTAAGTTAGAGTGCTATGGTGTTCGCGGTTCAACTAATGATTTCATAAGATCATACCTATCAAATCGAAAGATGACTGTTTGTGTCGGTTCTAATCATCGGACCTTTTTCTCACAGGTAATTACAGTTAATAAGGGTGTACCGCAGGGTTCTATATTGGGTCCAATATTGTTTCTAATATTCGCTAATGATCTCAGTGGTAAAATTGACATTTCATCTCTGTATCAGTTCGCAGATGATACGTCATGCATAGTGTCCTGTGCTGACAAAATTTTATTGTCAAGTAAATCTATTGAGATTGCTGCGAGCGTGTTAGAGTGGTGTACGTCCAATAAACTTGTTTTAAATACCAATAAGACCTGTTTAACTGTTTTTCGAGATAATGGAAATGAATCTTTGTATGTTTCTATTGATGGAAAGAGTGTAGAGCAGACTCAATCTGTCAAATTTCTAGGCGTAACATTGGAGGACTGTCTGCAGTGGTCACAAGAGGTAAATGCAGTTGTGAGTAAAATGAGTAGGGCAGCATATGCCATTCGTTTCTTGCGTTACCAGGTCAGTTTAAATGTTGTAAAAACTTTTTATATGGCCAGTGTTCAGTCTGTAATTGCATATAGTATAATGTTTTGGTATCGTGCTTCAGTAGCGAATGCACATAAGGTTTTTGTGGCGCAAAAAAGAGTAGTAAGGATTATGTTGGGGATGCATTACTTAAATTCTTGTAGGGGTAAGTTTAAAGAGTTGAATATTATGACTGTCCCATCCTTATTCATATATACCTGTGCTGTATTTGTAAAATCTAATTTTCATTTGTTTGTTACGAATAGCGATGTTTCGAATAATATTTTTACTAGGGGTAGAAACGATTTGGTTGTACCTGTTCACCGGACATCTCTTTTCCATAAGGGTCCTCTAATGAGCTGTATAAAAGTATATAATTCTTTACCGAATAACATTAAGGCCATTCAGAGGATACACTTATTTAAGACTCATTTGAAGAGGTTTTTGATTGAAGAGGAGTTTTACTCGCTCAATGATTTTTATGACTTTTTTTGAAAATTTTTATTTTTGGTTTATTGTTTTGTTCCTTAAAGTTTTATGACATGTCTTTATTGATATTATTCTTTGTATGTTGATTTGTTTCTGTGTTTTGACTTATTTGTATTTTGAAAACATTTTTATTTTTGTCGATACTTTTATAGTGTAGGTTTTTCTTTTGAAATTATTATGATTTTTTTGTATGCATTTTGAAATTTGTAATGACGTTGTCAATGTTCACTTGTGAATGGTTTTTATGGCAATAAACGTATTATTATTATTATTATTATTAAAAATCTCTCAAATCCAATATCAGGAAAACAGGACCGTATTTAAAAAAAGGAAGTTGATAATGGCCCTTCGAAGACGACTCGTCGGATTACAAAACAATTAACGCTTATCTCAAAAAAACCCAGGAAAACAATTAAACGATTTTTCAGAATTTCGGTTTTTTCCGGAACTACTCGGAATTTTAAAACTTTCTAAACGGCATATTATTAGGCACGTAAATGCACAACTTTACCTCCATTTAACCGACTTCGTATCTCTTGCGGTTTCCGAGATCCCTGTACTGGCCCTTCTTATCTTGGACACGTTGTATACCATCTCCTTTTCGATGGGAACATATTATTATAGAATTTAAAATTTTTTTTGCAGGCACAACGTATGAATACAAAGTGAAGTTATCACTCGCAGATAACATCGTTAGCAACTTCAAAATACCGATTTATTTTTCCATTCAGACTAAGACACAAGAAAAGGAGATGGATTCATTTTCCATCGCCAGATCAGTCGTAAGTAATTTTTTTAAAACCTTTCATCCTATCCTATCTTTTTAGTGATGTATCCGTTTGTCACAAAAGTCCCTTTGATATAGGAAGCTGAAATTGGATTAATTGTTTTGGTTTTCTAATCGATTATGTGTGATTAGGAAATCCAATCCCGCACCCAAACTGTAGTCCCGCAGACCTGCGGGATTGAGCCCATCGATCCCACGGATTTGCGGGATAGCAAACAATGAACTGCGGTTAGTAAGGGCGTTATTCTACTAGTATCTAGTGACATTTATCAAGTGGTTGAATATAATACATGGAATTTAAACAGCAATCACAAAAATGAGTGTCAGTGTAGTTTACAAAGACAATAAAGGTTCAAGTTCAGTTTGGAATAATTTTTTAAAGTCTGAGGATGGTCTTGCAGCTAAATGTAAATTATGCCCTAGCATTATCAAAATCTCTGCTCGTTCCACCAAAGGTCTTCACACCTACTTACAAATAAAGCATAATATTAATTTCAAAAGTCCAGAGCACCAGCGGTAGTGTTGATATTGATAAAGTAACACAGGAAATGACAGCTAGTACCAGCAGTTCGAGTAGTTCATTTAGTTCTATTGCTAAGCGCTTAGATGTTAGTGGTTCTTCTGTGCTACCTAAGAACATGAAAATTACTTTTTTTCTTCTGAGAAAAAAGTTTCGATGGAGGAAAGAGTGTCTCAAATGGTAGCTAAAGATGGCATACCCTTTGGAAAATTTATCACATCGACCGATATGCGCCAACTATTCGAATCAGAGGGCCACAAATTGTATAAAATCTATTCCGCCGACAAGTGTCGAAGCTGAACGTTTTCAAATTTCAAATCTAAAAGATGAAACATTAAACATGTTATCTTTTCTCCGAAAATACTTTCAAAATCAATGTAACATGTAACCGTTAAACTAGTCGTACTATTGTATTGTACCTATATGCAATAACTACTTTCCTGCTACTCTACTCTGTTTCTTATTGCATAAAACAACCTTTTATTAACATACAGCACCCACTTCGAGTCCCTCAAATCCCGCGATACAACCGCGGGATCCCGCATTTGCGGGATTGGATTCCCTATGTGTGATCTCGAATTAAAGGTAACAATATGAACAATCCAATTTTACTTGTAGATTGTACAAATCCACAACGATATATTCAAGGAATATGTATTGGAAAAGAGCCCTTTTACCAACAACAAATGGGACAAGGTCATCGCTGTACCTCCAAAAAAGAAGTAAGTGTTTAAAAGGCGATTTGAAAACGTCGCTAAGGTAGGACGCAGTTTCCTATTGTAGTTCTGTGGTTGATGTATTTATTTATTTATTTACTACCCCCTATTGAGCATTATGATATTTTTAATTTTAGTTTTCGAGCGATCGATCAATTCCCGATACCGAAAGGTTACTTCAAGACACTTTTGTGTGGCCTGACGAAGGATTTTGGCGATGGTGTCCTCGGAGAGATATTGTAAGTAGAATTGTTAGTTTATTTTGACTGAAAGCATTGAGTTTTCGACTTTTCCTTATATGACGTACTACCTTTCCAAATAGCACAAACACGTCTCTAAGACGTCTTAAAGATATTGGCGAAAGATGCTTAGGACGTCTTTAAAACATCGGCTAATATTATAAATACATCTTAAAGGTGTCTTAAAGACGTACCTACATTGTTACAAAATTGTACGTCTTTAAAACATCGTTTTACGATATCTTAAAGACGTTCGTTTACGTCGTGTTTTCGGCATTATAGGTATGGTATACAGGTTGTGAATTTCTCTGAAACTTGACGCTATATTAGCTACCTCAACAGACCCTAAAAGTAAATGTTCACATTATTATAAATCGTACATCTTACAAAAGATTTAGCTGGTACATCACAAATAAAACGCTTAATTCTCACATCATACAAATGATTAATATAAAAACGATTATTTATTACACTAATAAGAAACAAAATCAGTAACCAATAAATTAGCATCTTTCGGTTTTTCATTTCCCTGATATATACAGGCCCGCGCCGTACATAAGGGCAAAGTCGTGTGGTGCACGACGGCGCCGAGGCGCCGAAGGCGCCGAAAAGTCTTAAAACTCAAAAGTAAAAAAAAGATAAAGCAACAAACAACATTGTCAAAACAAAATTTATAATGATAAAAAAAACAGCAAGGAATTGCTAGCTATTACATTGTTTTTTATTTGTTTATTATTTTATTTTTACTCTTTGAGACGAGGGAACCGAATTTCTCGAAAATAATATATTTTCAAATGATATATTAAATATTTTTTTTATTTCTTGTGCTTTTGTATCATATATAATAATACAATACAATACAATACAATACTTTATTTCTTTTCTTTATCAACAAAAATCAAAATTCAATGGTCAAGTTTACAATAATATAATTTAATCAAAGGATCTTAAACTAGAAATTACTTAAATTATTTTAAGACATCATTAATAAAGAGAAAGAGGGAGAAACCGGAAAAAAAGCACCTAGATGACTGAACATCTGTATGTGCTTAGAAAACAGGAATGATATAAAAAGAAAAAAAAAACAAGAACAAACTCTATACAAAAAAAGACCTAGGTTAGTTCGAACAGACAACAGGAAACCTGTTAGCATCTAAAAAAGTGCCATAAAGACTTCCATATTGTCAAAAATAAATCTCCGACATTTTATCTTAAACAATCCAATTCTAGTGACATTTTTTATGTGTAACGGTAGAAGATTAAAGATTTTTGGCGCCAAACAATTGACAAACCTGAGATTAACATTAGTGTTACTATTTGGTATGATAATTTTCCTATTAGCCTTGCCTCTAGTATGAAGTATGATACGGATGGAAAATGTAATTTTTCAGTTTATGATTTTTATAAACAAAAGAACATACTTCTATGACATACAAAGCTCGAACATTAAATACTTCCCCCGTGTAAAGAAGTTGTGTTCAAAAACGTTTATGTTTCTTATAAAGTACCTTAAGAATATAATTTTGTGCCAAATTTAAGGGTTTTAGGGCATTATTGTAAAGACCACCCCACACAACTATGCCATACCTTATTAAGGACTCGACAATAGCTTTGTAAACTGCAATTAGAAGTTTCTTACCCAAGATTTCTCTTAGGATGTAAAACTTGTAAATTAGCTTTCTTACACTTTTTGCCAATGCTGGTCCCACTTTAAGTGTTTGTCAACAGTTATTCCCAAGTATCTTGTCGATGAAACTTCATTAATTAAGTCATCCAAATTATCAATTTTAATATGTTCAAATATGTTCAATATTACATTTGAAACTAAAATACAAAAATTTTGTGTTGTAATACTGTTAGAATATATTTCTGTTTTCTATAACTTTATAATTATGTTATGTATCTCAATGAGAAAATACTTGTATGGCTTGTACTTGTAAAATATAAAAATAAATTTATGAATATACGTTTTAAAATTATTGTTCAATAGTGGATAATAATACCTAACTTAACCCGTATCTGTACTCACATATGAACGTTGAACGAATTTGGGGCGTTATTTTAAATTTGCACAAGGGCGCCAAAAGTGCTAGGCGCGGGCCTGGATATATACCTATCATATCGATCACATCACTAGTTTCACTACCAACAATACTGCACATAACATTTATGGATGTCCCTTACACTCATGTTTACTATAGCAAGTGTTTATAAAAATTAACTTACCTGGATCTTTGTCAAATAGAATTATAAGCTCCAAAGAAAATATAACAAACTCAATTCACAATCACAAGCGTAGCTTAGAAATCTCGCTGAAAGCCAATTCGCTAATGACGTTTACGTCATTTTAATGGATAAGCACCGCTCCGTAATCCAGCATTGTCATATTTACTTAGTTCTTTATGGAAATAAAGATCGGTGTACTGCTGTTATTTGTATATTTTTTACTTTCAAATAAATGATAAATATTTTCTTTTTTAGAGAATATTATTTTATATCAATAAACAAAAGATGTATTGTTCCCTTATATACAGGGTGTCCGGGAACATGTGGAAAATCTCCCGGATATGAAGAAAACACGTGAAAAGAATACTATAGGTTCATATAAACTTTTTTCGTATCGGCCTCCTCTTCGGAGATATGGGCTCCCAAAGAGCACCAATGGAATCAAGTTTTTTACACATAATTAATTATTGAACCACCTGGTATATTTCAATTATTTTGTAATATGATGTATACCAGGTAAGACCCGTCAAATTACTACCCAAGAAACTGTTGTGAATTACTCACAGCTGCAGGGACGGACTAGCTGTAACACTCATGGGCCAATTTTTTTTACGCCCTGTATGATGATAACTTTGGACAATGTTTTTTACATACCTTTAACTATTGGCTAAAAATTAAGTGCTCTTCATTCATGTCGCTAATCCTAACCGTTTTCGAAAAAACGGCATTTCATATACATCATGTATTTGGCGTATTTCAGTAAAAGATACATCTTTGTTCCGATCAAATGTTCAACCTTCAAAATTCCGCTTTTTCATATTTAACCCGTGAGAATTTAGGGGACTCAGTGTCAATAAAATGACGTTTTCTCGAAAACGGTTAGGATTAGCGACATGAATGAAGAGTACTTAATTTTTAGCCAATAGTTAAAGGTATGTAAAAAACATTGTCCAAAGTTCTCATCATACAGGGCGTAAAAAAATGGGCCCATGAGTGTTACAGCTAGTCCGTCCCTGCAGCTGTGAGTAATTCACAACAGTTTCTTGGGTAGTAATTTGACGGGTCTTACCTGGTATACATCATATTACAAAATAATTGAAATATACCAGGTGGTTCAATAATTATGTGTAAAAAACTTGATTCCATTGGTGCTCTTTGGGAGCCCATATCTCCGAAGAGGAGGTCGATACGAAAGAAGTTTATATGAACCTATAGTATTCTTTTCACGTGTTTTCTTCATATCCGGGAGATTTCCCACATGTTCCCGGACACCCTGTATAATATAACCACCTCTAGTTAGTACATCTGGCAATACCGGTTCTTGTTGCGGCTTGTATAATAAATGTTTTATGAAACCCTTTTTATATTTATTGCAAGACAAGCCAGAATGTAGAAAAAAGTACAAAACGATGGCCTCGCAAAAACACAAATTATATTAAATTTAATGCTTCATAATTAAAGTTATATTTTTTTATTAAACAAACATAGGTTCTATCGTCGTCCACTTTTTGACATAGTAAAGACGTCTTAAATACGCTGATGTGGTGACATCTTTAAAATGTGTTTTTTACGTCTAAAGTACGCCAAAGACGTTCAGGCTAAAGATAGACATAATATGGACGTCTTTAAAACGTAGTGTGCTATCTGGGTTTAGTTTAACATGTACAATCCCCTCTCAAGCATTATCTGAACGTCTTCAAAATGTGTGTTATTTTATCTCTAGGAAAAAGTTGCATCCTGGATCTTTAACTGTGGATAACTACAATGACTACTTCCATATATTATTGTGGTTAGAAGAAGTTTGTTCGGTCATCGGCCTGAGCTGTTACAATATGGAGAATGTAAGTTTTTTTCGTCATTTCAAAAATATCGGATGGAAAGAAAATGTCTCAATTTACATATCCTTTTTAGGTAAAATTAAAGTACCGACCAGGTGATATTTTGGAGCTTGAAGTCCCTGGTTTAGCCGAAAAGAGACCTTCCGTGGTCAAGGGGGATTTAATAGAAATTAAGATCCACGGAGACCACACCTCCTACCGCGGCGTCATTCAAAAAGTCAATGACAAAACTGTGGAAATTCATTTTTTAGATAATTTGTAAGTATCGACAAGTCCAAGTAGTTCTTTTTTTTTAGGGCAATAATTGTATTTTCTGTAAAATTTTTGAAATTATCCCATACCTCATATATATTTCGAATTTTCCAGCATTCTGACAGCTGTAGAATCTAATCCGAATATAGAAATTGATGTAAGATTCGTATTGGGAAGAATACACTACGAGAGAATGCATCAAGGGGTTGAACAGGTCGTGTCCAATGGTTTCGTTAAACATTTGTTTCCCGACGAGACTAATAGACGAGTTTATGAACCGATTACCATTTCTCAAAATGAGTAAGTTACCTGATTAAACTTAACTTAAGTTCCTTCAATGCATCAAGTCAATCAAAATCAAAATAGTGTCTTTGTTTGGCATCGATTCTATCTAACTTTGACAGCAAGTACTTTTAGTAACAAGAAGAACTGAATTTTCTGTTTTAGGTTATTTAATACTGATATTTACTCCAATCAAGAGCAAATGACCGCCGTTCTAAAAATAGTTAATGATACATCGAATGGAGCACCTTATATTGTATATGGACCTCCTGGAACAGGTAGTTTTATACTCATAGTACACCTTTATGGGAATTACCTGCAACAGTTTAACATAAAAAAATTCCTTTAGATGAAAACCTAGGGTTATTTTCTAACGTGTGTTGCATCGTCAAGTTGAACATGTAATTTTTGAGTTGGGTGAATATTGGCTTCTCTGGACATTTTATGAAAATACTGCTTTATAACTTCTTGAAGAGGCCGACATGGTAAACACATGTGCCATGTTTGAATACATTTTGGTGAGCCAATCCTAATCTATTCAATTAAACGTGATGGCAAAACCACGAAACTCTCATAGTCCAGGTAATACAGCGAATGCCAGCAATTAATTTCTATGACGCTATTGCCAAAAATTGACAGCTGAACATAACGAATAATGAAAATATAGTCAATGGCGCTAATTTTCGTTTCGTCAATGTCACAATTTATTTGCTGTTTTACCTGAACTATGCGAGTTTTATTATTTTGGCATCACGTTTAATTGAATACCTTAGGATTGGGTCACCAAAATGTATTCAAACTCGTTATAATGCAGTTATTCAATGAAATGTACAGGGGAGCCATCTCAAATATTACAAGGCATTTCTTATGTTCAACTTAGCTTCAACTACCCAGTATACTAAACACTTTTAGAACGCTGTATAGTAGTGTTGTGATCGCTCGAGCGAAAAACCGCTTGATTACTCGATTATTACCGAAAAATATCGCCTGTCACTTGATATCTGATCTTCGTTCTTCGATCCGAAATATGCCGATTGACGACGTTCGAGTTTGACGTTGAGCAGGTAATACGACATACGTCTTTCTTAAAGGCACATAAACGAGAAGGTGCATATAAAAAAGTATGCCAAATCCCTTAGCGAAGTCATCGCGACATGGGTCTTGTTAAATTTTGTTTTAACTGGCTAGCCAGCGGCGTAGTTTAGGTCTCCGATTGTAAATATTAAAAAATTAAAGGATATAATTTTTTAATGTTTATTTACTATACACTCCAGAAAACTTCTAAAAAATAACATAATAATAGAAATTGTTAATGAAAAATAGCAAAACGAACAAGATGGTTAACAAAATATATTGAAAAATTCGTTGGTAATCTTATAGTAAACATTTTTAAATGTAAACAGAAACTTTTTATTATTAAGCTCGAGAAGACTTCTTAAAAATAACATACATTATAGACAATGTTAATGGAAAATAAGAAAACGAGCAAAATAGTTAACAAAACATAGGTATCGACACATTTTTTGGTAACCAAAAGTAAATATTCTTAAATTTAAACAGAAACTTTTAGGTAACTATAAACATGAATTTAAAAAAATAATCACCTATTTTCTTATTTTGCCAGTCGCGTAACTAAGCCTATATTTTTGAAGGGCACACAGTGGGCACCTGATAATTTAAAGTGGAAGAATTTGACAAGCTATTTTAAATATCTACTTATTTTATGCTCGTAGATTGAGAAAGATGTGAAGAAAAATAACTCTTGGTTATACTTTTTGTTCGGGTTAAAAAAGCACAATAATAAATCCGAACAATATAATACATATTTGGGTGATTTTTTGCAGTTTTTTTGTTTGGTATCGAGACACGTGGTAAAAATTCATTATTCACAAATAAATAAATTTCTGGAATTTTTTTGGTGCCTACTACAATTTTTTAGCTAAACCTGTGCCCATCCGTAGTTACGTGCCTGCTAAATACCCTACCTGATCACATGTAAACGGCTAGGCTGCCGGTCGAGCAGTCGGTGACGTCATCGCTTGGTGAATTGGAATTTCAAGCGATTCACTCGATTATTAAAATCGCTCGAGTATCAAGTACTCGATTATTAAAATCATCGGTTTTTCCCAACACTATTGTATAGGTTATAAAAGTAGGTAGAGGAGGGGGATATAGCTTATAAGATGATATGTTCCCGGTATTTTTTCAAAACATTCCGCCATAATGCGATGATCTAAAAAATATATGTCATGTCATCTCGAGGCGATCTCAAATAAATTTAAAAAAAATTATTTTTAGGCAAGACTGTGACAATTGTCGAGGCAATTCTCCAGTTGAAACGGCTGAAAAAGCACAAAATCTTGGTTTGCGCCCCCGCGAACGCCGCTTGTAACATGCTCACCGAAAAACTAGCCCCATTTTGCGACAAAAAAGAACTGAGAAGAATTATGTCGGAAACCTGTGATACGTAAGCAGTCCCCTGTATTATTTTTTTTATTTCTAATCAATTACCGTCGAAATACGACGAACGAAAGTTTATTTATTTATTTATTTTCAGTGCGACAATACACGACAGTATTGTTGATTTCTGTAATATTTACTACGATGGAGATGAAAAAGTGGTTGTGCCTTGCTTAAAAACGGAACTCAAGAAATATAGAATAATCGTAACCACACTGGTGTTCGCAGGAAAATATACGAGGCGAGTGATAAGAAACCAAAAAGAACAGATAATCCGTTCATTATGACAACAGCTTGAATATACAGTATGTCCACGGATGGGGTTTACAACAAATGGACTAAAAATTGAAAGATACGGAAAAAGTCACTCTTAATAAACGTTTTTGCTTGTCTAGCAAATACGATTCATCATAAGAAACTTCAATTTTTTTATACAGGGTGGGTAAAAACTGCAAAATTGTTATTTTGATTAAGAGTAAACATACCTTATTTTGAAAGATACGAAAAAAAGTCACTCTTAATGAATGTGTTTTCTACACAACAAACCGAAGTAGAACAATTCATTAAAAGGTTTACCTATGTAAAAATTATTTCCCAAAAAGTATTCTCTGGCACACCTCTGACTGGTGAACCTAGTTAAAATAATAATAACACTTAAGATGATAGGTACTTGTTGTCAATGTCTTTATTTAATGAAGTTAATATTTAGGTAGAAATGCTATCTACTGAACAAAGAGTTTTTATAAGACAACGTTATGGGGATGGTCAAGTTTCATACCGTTACGTCATGGAACAATTTACCGAGAAATTTGTAGGAATCCCAATAACTAGGATGGCAATCTGCAAGTTAATAAAAAAGTTCAAGAGAACTGGTTCGGTTTTGGACCTCAAAAAAAAAAGAAGAAATACGACCACCATGATGATGCTGCTACAGTCTTAGTTCTTCATTTCGTTGAAGAAAATCCTATGACGTCCCTTAGAAATCGTGTTACTCAGTTGGAAGTTGTGAAAAAAAGTCAAATTCAGAAGATCCTTAAAGCAAATAAATTGTATCCGTATAAACCGCACTTTAATCAAAGATTGGAAGAGGGAGACGACGCGAAACGACTTGATTTTTGCCTGTGGATAGGAGACAACATTTTAAGTGGAAAATGTTGATTTTTATAAATGTATCATGTTTTCTCATGAAAGTACATTTTCAACAAATGGAACCGTTGCAACCCAGCACGTTAGGTACTGGTCTTTAGAAAATCCCGAATTCAGAATTCTGACGAGAAGACATTATTTCACAAAAGTGAACGTGTGGTGTGCGATATCCATCCATGGCATTATAGGGCCATATTTTTTTGATAACACGTGCAATAAATTATCATATTTAGAAATGCTGGATACATTTTTCAATCATGAACTCGAAAATCTACCATTAAATTTTCGACAAAATATGTATTTTCAGCAAAATGGTTGTCCAGCCCATTTCGCTCGTGAGGTTAGAGAATGGCTTGACTGCAGATTTGGTCCAAGGTGGATTGGCAGGAACGGCCCAGTTTTGTGGCCACCAAGAAGTCCCGACTTAACCTGGGCCGATATGTTTTTATGGGGCCGTTTAAAACAAATTGTTTTTGCAACCGCAATACCAAATGATATTGAAGTGCTGAAGGGCAGAATTATCCGGGCTGTCCAATCGATATCTCAGGAAGAAATCAGAAATTCTTTCGGTTATTTGAGAAAGCAATTAGAAAAATATGTCGAGTATGGGGGGGTGGAGTTTTTGAATTATGAAGTCGTTATCGTATTCTTTTCATGTTAATAAAAATGTTATTATTATTATTATTACTTTATTAAATAAAGACATTGAAAACAAGTATCACCTATTCATTATTCAAGCAAAAACGTTTATTAAGAGTGACTTTTTTCGTATGTTTCAAAATAAAGTGTGTTTACTCTTAAGCAAAATAACATTTTTGCAGTTTTACCCACCCTGTATAAAAAAATTGAAGTTTCTTATGATGAATCGTATTTTCTAGACAAGCAAAAACGTTTATTAAGAGTGACTTTTTTTCGTTTCTTTCAATTTTTAGTCCATTTGTCCTCTCGTAAACCCCATCCGTGGACATACTGTATAACTAATTTTATTGGTTGGAGTCATATTTTAGCACTAGATTTTTTAATCCGGTTTACATTATAACTTATGATGTACTTTTATTTTAGAGAATATCACCCGGATGTTGTGTTCATAGATGAAGCGGCGCAAGCCCGCGAACCCGAGGCTTGCTGCGCCATCGGCTTGTTGATGGAAAATAAACAACTGGTTCTGGCCGGCGATCCCAAACAATTAGGACCGGTGGTTCACTCGAAGATATGTAAAAAGTACAAATACGGTATGAATTTTACTATATTACGAACCGTTCCCAGAGCGCATGCTTTTTGACTCTGTGAACGGGTACAAATGCCAAATCTTCAAGTGTGAAAGCTGAAAATTTACTTTTTAAGTTACATTACACGTCATTTCTGCTTTGGTTTGAGTTTTGCATGAGGATATTTAAAAACTAATGGATAGTAAGTGTAACCAAAGATGCCAAAGCTAAAGAATGTATTTTTTATTTTTTAATGACAGTTTTCTCGTTCTATTGTAGATATTTCTCTTTTGGAGAGACTTATGGACCTGCCGGTTTACCAACACGACCAAGACCACAATTACATAACAATGTTGAAATTGAACTTTAGGTCCCATACGGATATCCTTCGACTTCCCAATAGAATGTTCTATGAAGATCAATTGCTGGTATTTATTTATATGTTATTTTAGACATACTCTGGCCCTAATATTTTGCTAGCAATAATTGACATATTTATTTTGGAAATATTTTAGGCTGTGTCGGCTAGCGCCTTAGGTGACCCCCTAGCAAAAATATTCGTATATAAGGTGATCGTAGGGTCAAATAAAAACGTCCAGAAAGGTTCTGCAATAGAATTTTGCTCCGTTTTAGCGCAGGAGAAGCGAGAGGGGCGATCTCCCAGGTACTTATATTTTTCTTAGCATAATTTTTCGATTAAAATTTTTTTTGTGAGTGATTAACATCCATAACCGATTTTTTTTTCAGTTATTATAATCCGAGAGAGGCTCTTATGGTTCTCAAATATATAAAAGCTTTGACGTCGATAACGTTCGACAATCCTGAGCTCAATGTGACTCCAGGTCAAATAGGAGTGGTAACGCCTTACATTCGTCAAGTAAGTAATACTATTATTTTACTCCTAATATGTCCATTATACGGAAATTTAAAGAACTGAACAGAATATAATAACGATATTTTCGAGTGTGAAGAGGTCGACTAAAGTCTGTACTTAATCGTGACTTAAAACTCTCCATCTTAAAAGCGAATAAAAATATAATAGAGCTTCTGCATAGTTCCGCAATACGTTTTGAATCTAATAAAGTGTTAGACAAAGTAAAAAATTATAATCGTAGCTTGAAAATTGATTTGCAGCCGTTACATATTTGCCACTATATACTTTTGTGTTTTCGGTAGTATTTATGGACATTTGTTACTAACATAACCTTGTTTTATTGACCTCGTCATTCCAGATGTACAAGATACGAGAAATTCTACGACGTGAAGACTATCACGATGTTGAAGTCGGAACTACTGAAGCTTTTCAAGGTAGAGAGAAAAGGGTGATGATCATTTCTACTGTCAGAGCCCAAGAGGACCTGTTACTGTATGACAAGTTGTATAAATTAGGATTTGTCGGTGAACCAAAGGTAGGTAATTTATTAAGTATTACGGATTTTGTATACAGGGTGTTATGGAAATGACGTATTATATTCAAATGGGTGACTCCTGGGGTGTCCTAGAGAAGCGCTACATATTTTTTTTTAAATCGAACGTTCAAAAAGTGGGGTAATTCACCCATAAACCCACAGGTCACTCCTCGGCACAATCATATATGATCATATTACCCATGCCCAGCTGTGTAATCAACAGATGTTCAGGCACAATGTTGCCAGCTGTGCAAAGAATGTAAAACTTTAGATTCTTATAAAAATAATATTTAGTTTACCTAGTATCCAAGTATCCAAGTGAATCCAGGTGCCAGTACACTAGCAAATAATCCACGGCACAGACATCTTCAGGTTTTTTTTCTCTATGGGAAAAGCTTTATGCTCATCACGTACCCTGATGATAATGTGGAACTGCATAATAATCTTATACCCACTAAACCCCATTCGGCCTCTTATTTCCAATCTCTCGGAACATTTGCACTAAATCACTTAAAGAAACACACAGACACCCACGAGTTTCAAATTAGTTTTTTTGAATATATGTTGATATATAGAAAACACTAAACATCACGCAACATTTCGCAATAGAAATAATAAAAACGCTAATTTCTATGGGCCATTAACCCTTTACTAAAGATAAAATGAAGCAATTATGTTGACATATAGGAACTACCCTTCAACGTGCTTTCTTTGTGCACATTCCGAGAACTAACTTGAGCTAGCGCGGTTGCCATTTCCGAGACTATAATTATACAGGAAAGTAATATTATAGAAGGAAATTCAGCAATATATGAATATAATCTTATAAAACATCGAAAGTGGCAACGCTGTATTTTTAAATATTAACCCCAGCCGGCGAAAAGAACAGGCAACCCGCTCGATTGTCCAAAATCCGCTGTTTAAAGAAGCCGGCCGATTTTCACACGCGTTATCAGTTGCCTACTGTTTTCAGTTTTAAGCAGATTTTCTGTGTTAATAGTTGCCTACTGTTTTCAGTTTTAAGCAGATTTTCTGTGTTAATACTTAAACCCGAGTTTAAATTATTAAGTTATTTGTTCTTTTCGCGACGGCAGTGCCCCAGCCCAGCAGTTCAATATCGATCGACGGAACCAACGTGTTATTTATTTTAAATTTTTTTTGATGTTAAATACATTATTTCCCAGACCACTCAGACAATAAGGGCGTATTTTTGTCTACACGGTAGCACTTTAAAATATTAATTCAGATTGAATGGTACTTAGATGTGTTATGTGATTTTATTGTGCTGGTTTGTTTTTGTTCAATACCTAGGTACTTGGTGTTTTTTTTATAAATTAAGTTGGTTTTAAATAAGTCCGAAAAGCTAAATAAAATTGCATTTTTTTTTCTCTAAAGGGCAAGTGGCATTTATAAACTTTTAAGTTGTCCAGATCTGACGGGTGTCGTTCGAATTGAACAAATGAGAACATACCTAACCATTTATAAACTCCGCGGCGGTTCGTTCGAGTCAGTTCAAGTTTATAAATTAGAGATTGTTTCCCAGCGAACTGAACTGAACGTAAAAGTTTATAATAATGTACCCTGAAAAATAAACAACTTGCAATATGTCAAACGGTTATTGACTTTCTAAAGAGTTTACCTTGAAGATATGACAACACTGTTCAAGATTCACTGCCATATGTTGCTGTGTTTACCTTCCGAACAGGGGCACCACGTGGTCATTTTTGGTTTGACATAAGGTCATGTACAGGGCATATTAAATTAAAGCGCCATTTTTGGATATTTTTCTTCAATTTGTTTTCATCTCAGGAATTGCCGGTTTAAATATACTACGTCATTTCCATAACACCCTGTATTTTAGATCATGACAGTGTATGTATTTTCAAAAATTCTACACTAGGAAAGGTCGTTTCAGTGTTGTCAACCCGTGGGATTTTTCTGGTGTCTGTGGGACAATAGGATATTTAGGGACACTGCGTCGTTTGTTTTACAAACATTTTTTTCTTGCAGAGATTCAATGTGGCCATCACGAGGGCCAAATCCAAACTGATCGTTGTCGGTAACCCGCTGGTGTTGTCTACGGACACGAAGTGGCGAGATTTCATCAAACAAGCCAAAGATTGCGGTACCTTATGCGGCGCACCGTACCAGGAAAGAACACAAAGAGTTCGAGTCGATATCTCGAACCGGTTAAACAAAGTTAAATTGAAGGATGTCTTGTTTAAACACGGACCGGGTCAGAAATAGACGGTTTGTGAATGACGAGCTCTTCTAACACGTATTTTATTGGCTGTTATTGCGAATGCCGCAAGTAACTATAGTGATTGAAAGTTTAGTCTTATTTGTGTAAATCTTTTGTGCCTTAAAGCGTAAACGAGACCCCCCCTCACCCAAAGTATACCAGCAATAATAGAACCGGGATTTTGATTCCCTAGAAATAAAAATGGGAAAATGTATATTTTTCTAGGAGATTTGTTTTTACTTCATGCTGTTGTCACTATATTATCTCCTCGATCAGTTAACCTGTTGAAATTAACCGTGATGTCGTCATGGCACATATTTTAGTACTTAGATAGGTTGGTTCTCTAATTAATATGTTCTAGTTAGACAGACGGTGACAATAGGGGGTCCGTGAAGTGGAATATCAGTAATTCGGTTTTTCGTGGAGTTCAGGTCCCCCTCTACTACTTTTATACCTGATGAAATGCCGTAGAGCGTTGCTGAGAGGCGCTGTACCGCTTTAGCTAGGAAATTCTCAATAATTTCAAAATTATGTCGAGCCATGTCTGAAAATGAATTTACAGCATCTGCGTGACCCCCAAAGTCACGGGAAACACATTTTCTGACAAGTCAACCCTTGCATATACTTTTCCGAGCGTGTAAAAAAATGAAAATTAAAAAAAAAGCTAGTTGAAACTTTCTAGAATGGAACATTATATGTTAAAGATTATGGGAAAAAAATTTTGTCGTTCCAGGTCTCGCCATTTCATTATTGGAATTTTTAAAAAATCTCCTCGGAGGAAATTCGGAAAACGATCGTGACATGTCAGAAAATTGTCACACTACATTCCTTGACACCGAAATATTGTGTGGAAAACTAAATTTCAGAAGAATCGCACCTAGCTAGGCGGAATTCTGACAATATTACGCAGAGATACCGGAAGGCAGGTATCGTTCAGTTGTATATATTCAATATTCAATCGCATTATTCTTTTTATCAGAAAATTGTTTACGACTCATCTCCATGTGAATATAAATCGATTAAGCTCACTTGGTCCCATGTCACTTGAGACTTTATAATTTTTACATTCATTTTTTTGACTTGTCAGAAAATGTGTTTCCCGTGACTTTGGGGTCACGCAGATGCTGTAAATTCATTTTCAGACTTGGCTCGATATAATTTTGAATTCATTGAGAATTTCCTATCTAAAGCGGTACAGCGCCTCTCAGCAACGCTCTACGGCATTTAATCAGATATAAAAGTTGTAGAGGGGGACCTAAACTGCACGAAAAACCGAATTACTGATATTCCACTTCACGAACCCCCTATTGTCAGCGTCTCTAACTATTCGTTCAGCTATAAGATTTTTTTTAAATATCGCATACCTAGTTAGTTTTTTTAGGCCATGGACTTGGCGCCTCTGGCTGATTTATGAAAACTCCTTTTCCCTTGTGGAAGGAACTGAATTTAAGTTAAGTAAGAAAGCAACTGAAAATTTACATAAACCGCTGCTTTTTTTAACTGAATTTATAGCAAAAGCTGTAATAAATAGTATTTTTTTTAAGGAAATCAAAATATTAGGTTTTTTTATGGTCTCCTTCCAATGTAACTTCGTTAGTTAAACTGCTGTTAAGTACAAAAATGTTTCCAGATGTTTAATTCCAGGGATGCTTTTACGCTTTTGTTACTTAATAGTGTGTATGTATGTAAGCATGTGTTCGTAGATATACAGTTTAGTATTTACTGATATTTTTATACCTACAGTTACACGTTTTGAAGAATTTTATATGATTTTTATGCTCAATAAACGATGTTTACTTTTCCAACATGTATTTTTTTTTTTTAATTCTTTTGACAAAAGTTGTTTAGAATATTAAGTCAATATATTGTTGCTAAATTTTAAAAAATATACCGGGTAGAAAAAAACCTTTATGGTACACCCATGTGCCGAGTTTGAATACATTTCGGTGAGCCGATCTTTTCAATTAAACGTGACGACAAAACACGAGACTCTCATAGTTCAGGTAATACAGCAAACACCAACAAATTAATATTTGATATTGACGAAATGAAAATTAGTGTCGGTGACAATTTTTTATTATTCCTCGTGTTTTTTTTGACAATAGTGTCATAAAAATTATGAGAAGTAATTAAATGGTTTGCCGTTATTAAAATTGGTTGACAGCAAAAAATAGCCATTAAATCAATTGATCAGCATAAACAGATTTTGCTTGCCCTAAATAAAAATCGGGCTGCAAAAAATGCTACAAACCGTCAACAATTTAACCGATATCAGTCCGCTTGTAATATCATGTGTTCGCTTATTTAACAGTCTAGCTGCGAAATGATCACTTGGTCAGCAAGATTTTACAATTGGTCAGTAGAAAAAAAAACATGTCTAGAAGCAGTTTATTTCAGAGATCCCAGGGCAGTGTCAATTTATGTAACTTTCTTGTTTCCTTTTCGGACACAAAAGGTGTAGCGGGGGCGGGTTTTCACTTGTTTTCCAAATGAAATGTTTCAAATTCCGTTGCGCGCCATTTTAAAGAGAATTTAATGCGCTTAAAAAGATGTATCACAACATGCCCAGTCCCATTTGAAAAAACAAGGGCAGTAGCCGCCCCCGCTAGGGGGGTTGAGGTTACAGGGATGAAATTAATAGTGGAACGTGTCCCCCTGAAAACACAAGTTTACGGGTCGGAGTGTTTTTTTTTTAAATTTTCACGTACACAGCCGTAAACCTTGCTGGACTGTTTTCGATGGGCCACCCTGTATGATATAAAAAGACTTTCCGATAGTCTCCGTTTAATTTCTAAAAACTTTTATATTTACAACATTCTTTCTTATTGGATTAATAAACCCGTCGGAAGAAATCTCGTTTGAATCGTACTGTTACAGGCGATGACGCAAGGTCATTCTTTCCCCGGTTCAACTGTAATTAGTTCTTACACGTGTCAATTAAATTTGGAAATACTATACTTTGCGTAAAAAAACAACAACTATATCTAATAAACATTTTTTTATTACATTCGGCACGCAGAATGTCGCACGCGTCGCCGTCACCCTAAATAGTTTTACGCTTATCCAACAATAAAACCGCTATTTAACTTTAATTCTTACAGCTCGGGTAAAAATTGTTCCTATTTTTAAAAAAAAAATCTAATATAAATAAATAAAAATAAATCAAAAATAGTTTAAAACCTATTCTAAATAATAGAATCGAATCGAGATTTTACTGTTTTCTTGATAAAAGTCATTTTGGCGTTTAGTCGGCGGAAAAAAATTTAAATCGTCAGATTTTTACAACGATCCGTCCATTTTCTTTGATTCAATTCAATTGCCAGCCTTCCGAATGGCCAGAACCAAGCAACCGAGTGGTTCGCCATTTCTTTCGCACGTCCGCCATTCTTTTGATAATGGAGACGCTCTAGAAATGGAGAGCTTTGTCTTCCCCCCCAAACAGTCAAAGAAATGCTACTATGTGATTGATGAAAAGGGCAGCAAAAGCGTTTGCTCCGCTTTCCTAAAATATACTTACGCTGTAAAGGAGCGACAGAAGTAGTATAAAATTAAATAATTTCCTAGTCTTTATCAAAAAAAAAAAAAAAACGGTATAATTCCATAATTAGGTTCAATTTTCGAAGGGAATCATCAACAGCATAAAACCGAATATAAAAAAGCATATTTTCATTCCACCGACTAAACGGCACGTTTCCTTTCTCTTATTTTTTTAATTTTTATGTCTTTCAACCTAAGTTCCTAGTCTCTGACTGGCCGGCACCCTCTTCTTTCGCCTTCTACCGCTAGAATTCCCGTGCGTCGTCAGCCAGTGCTCGTAGTGTCTCTCGTTGGCCAACCAGTCCTGGTATTTGTACCACCACTCCTCCCATTTAACGTAATCGTCCAGGGACAGGTCACGGAGGTAACCTACAAAAACCAAAAAAAAAAATTATTGTAATTATAAAGGCCGTATTAGACTAGGCAATTATAATGGCACGTATTCATGCGCAGTAAACCGTTTTCGATCAGCTGGAGCATTGTCAACGGTCAGAACAGCAGTGGGTACTGTCGAAATCCCTAAAATATCCCCAGAATTAGAGATGTGCAAACCTGTTCGTTTTGATTACCAGTTAAAGCAGCTACTGCTATTTACAAATAGGAGGTGCAAAAAGTTGCTGAATTAGCAGTCCATAAGTTTAATAAAGAATGTAAACTGCTAATTTAAGTACCAGTGGGTTTAAATGGCCATTTCCTGTTCATACCTGGTTCGGCCAAATAATAAACAGTTAAAAATAACAGAATAATCCATGTCTACCCAATTGCGCCGGCAAGGGCAATTAAAATGGCGCCTGCCCCATTTCTGGTAATGAGAGACAGCTGATCGGGAACAGTGTACTGCGCATGAATCCGTGTCATTTTAATTGTCAGAAGAGTAGAATTTCTGACTGTAGTACGGAGAACGGTGTACTGCGCCTGAATCCTTGAATTATAATTGCCATTGCTGGCGCCATAAAAATTCCCAAGTGTAATACGGCCTTTAAGAAACCGATTAGCAGGAGCAGTCTCTATTATTGTCTTACCCAAGTCTTTATAATACTGATATCGCACTCTGACGTCATCCCAAGCTGCAAGACGGGAAGGCCCGGACGGCAGGAGTTCGTCGGGATAGTGTCCCTGTGGTACCGGTGATAAGCTGTAAGAATATTCCAAAAATAATTTTCACATGTTAAAAATTTCTAATTCGATCATAAATCTAATTCTATATACCGGGTAATGCATCGAGATGGCTGGATATTGGCTCCCCTGTACATTTTATAGAAAAACTACATTATAACTTCTTGAAGAGGCCGACATGGTAAACCCATGTGCCAAGTTTGAATACATTTTGTTCAGCCAATCTTGAACTATTCAATTAAACCTGATGGCAAAACCACAAAACTCTCAGTCAAAATTAGCGTCAGTGACAATATTTTGACAATAGCTATAAGAGTTTCGTCGTTTTGCCATCTTCAAGAAGTTATTTATTTAAACTCCTACAAACACATATGCATGTACTTAAATGTAAGAGTACAGATAGAGAAAAAATATAACAATATACTAAAAACTATAAATTTAAAAATAAGAACGTACAAAAACAAAAAGTGTATTACACATAGTACAACAACTATTAACTATAGGATGTTCACTACAAAAAATTGACCATAATATATTATTCTCTAAAATCATTCAAAATCAGACTTAATTTGACCTATCGTAGTACGGAACAGATCTATAAAACATTTTTGCATAAGTTTGTTACATTCACTCATCATTCTATCTATAGGTGAACTATTGGGGGGTAAACATTGAAAAACTTTGTGATTTCTTATTCTCAAGTTAATTTTAGGAATTACAAATGTTATATTGTTAATTAAGGAAGGTTTCTTATACTTTAAACTGTTAATTATATTGTAAATAAGTAACACATCATTCACTAACACTCAATTTTACCATATTAAATTCAGTTAGCATACTATTGTATGATGAGACCATATAAGGATAACTATTGTGCGTTCTCAAGTACAGATATCTTAACAATCTTTTCAGCACTTTTTCGATCATGTCAACATGAACCATGGTTTGTGGTGCCCAAATAACAGAGGCATATTCTAAATTTGGTCTAACCAGAGTGTTATACCAGGTTATTATTGTCTTAATGTCTTTAAAGTGTTTTGTATTCCTGATAAGGAACCCAAGAAGTTTATATGCTTTATTTACAATGGTTTCATAATGCTGGGCAAACTTTAAGTTTGTCTGCAAGTAGACTCCAAGATCCCTACGTTCAGTTTTGCTACTTAACACCGAATTATCAATCATGTAATGGAATTGTATGCATTGTATTTTACGTATGAAAGTTAAAACATGACATTTGTTAATATTAATTTTATTTACATTAAATCGCTGAGATACCAAATTTAAGTCACATTGTAGTTCATGACAATCTATGCTTCAACAATTTAAAGTTATCTGCAAGCAAGAGACATTCTGAATGTTCTACATAGTTTGGTAAATCATTTATAAAAATTGCGAACAACAAGGGACCTAGGTTGCTACCCTGGGATGTTGCTATGTATCGTCGTGAGATCTCCTTACCAACTTTAACTAACCCAAATTTACCCAGCTTATCAACCAGCAGACCATGGTCAACTCCATCAAAAGCATTTGCGCAATATAATGCAGTTATAACGCAATATAATGCAGTTTTTCTCTAAAATTTGCAGTTGAGCCAATATTCAACCAACTCAAAACTCACATGGGATTTTCTATGTTCAACTCAACAAAGCATCACCCGGAACCAATTGAGTTATAAAAATCAAGAAATTATTTTATCAAAGACTGTGTAACATTTGCGCATAATTGAGAGAAACTATTCTACATGTCATGGCACAGGAAGAAAGGATGCATCTCCTTCTTTGCCCAAACAAACCATATCTGATCATGAACATATGAATGTGTAGTTCAAGATACATGTTAAATGCGACAAAATTCGTCCCAAACTTCTTTTAAAGTACCGATAATTTATCAAAATACACACCTGTATCTTCTTGGAGGCGTTCCATATAGGAATTCGTCTTCTTCCACCATCACTTTCATATTGCTGCCGGTCTTCGTAATCCTCATGTTCTCGATATCCCTTCTTTCTCTATCAGCGGACCATTGAGCTATTTTGCCAAACCTTGGAAGTAAATTAAAAAATAAAGAGGACATTGGGAAAAATTTGATACTCTCTTTCGTTATGACTAGATTATAGATTATTCGGATTATATCGTTTATTATATACCCACAACAAATAATGAAGACAAACAATATAACCAGATGATACACAAAAATAATGAGAAGTAATTAAATGGTTTGCCGTTATTAACAGTCGAGCTGCGAAATGATCACTTGGTCAGCAAGAGTTTACAATTGGTTACTAGAAAAAAACATGACTAGAAGCAGTTTACTTAAGAGGTCTCAGGGCACTGTCAATTTATGTAACTTTCTTTTGCCGAATACAGAAGGAAATCGGCTACAAAAGGTGTAGCGGGGGCGGGTTTTCACATGTTTTCCCAGGGCACTGTCACGATTCAGAAATGTTTGCCGTCAATAAGTTGCTGACCAACTAGCCATTTTGGCTGACCGATTACATTCTTCTGTTCGCAAAAATAAGAATATTTTGCGAACCAGTTAAATGATACCCAAAAATAATTACCTTTCTGACAAAGTCATGGCAGTAGTCGCTACAATAGGAACCGAAGCAGACACTCCACTGTCTTCTGAACCGGAAGATTCAGCACCAGGGGAACCAGGGCGCTTCTTCCTTGGAGCCCCCTCTTTTTTAACGCGAGCAAGAAGGGCCTGAAAAAATTTGCTAAATCAATTCACGCTGACAATATACAGGGTGTCCGCTAATTAATGGTACATGGAAAAACCACAGACTCCTTACGTAAAAATATTAGGATTTAATTATACTTACCTATATCCGAAAGTTGATATTAACTGAGATACAGGGTGTTAAAGTTAAAACTTCATTTTTGTTTTTCTCTAATAACTTTGACAGAAACCAACGTTTTTTACAAAATTTGGCAACTATGGTTTTTTTAGGACGAGAAACTGATTTTTTGGTGAAATTTTAATGTACAATGTAGTTTGCGGCATTTTTTGCACATTTAAGTTAAGTATAATTAAATCCTAATATTTTTAAGTAAGGAGTTTGTGGTTTTTCCATGTCCCATTAATTAGTGGACACCCTGTATTTAGGTTTTTTTTTAAAATGGAAACAGATATTATATCCATTGACAATATTGACATACATATTATGTTAATCCATAGCCATATTATATTGAAGGATACCCATTTTTGTTTTCAAGACCAAGAGGTCAAATATAGAAGAACCAGAAACTATAAGTTTAAATGGCACTAATACAAAATCGGAGCAAGATACTAAGTTTTTGGGGATGGTACTGAATTGTAATCTTTCATGGAAAAAACACGTTGAATATATTGCCAACAAGTTAAATAGGACATGTTATAACTTTCGTGTATTATCCAAATATATAGACACCGGGACAAAAAAAATAATTTATCATGCAAACTTTGAGACACAAATAAAATATGGCATCATTATACATGGAGCATGCGATGAGGTGGAAAGACTGTTTATCTGCCAGAAGAGGGCAATAAGAACACTCAACCCAAGGCAAACCTGCAGAGGTAAATTTAGAGAAAACAAGCTTCTGACACTCACCGCTATTTATGTGCGAAAATGTGTGCTATTTTTTTGTAAGAATAGAGGGTTATTTAGGGGTAGTGAATCACAGGTTGCTTATCCAACAAGAACATTAAATTACGCTTTTCCTGGACATAGGTCAACAATGTATGAGAAAGGAGCATACTACAATTGTATTCGATTTTATAACAGTTTGCCTACCCATATTAGATTGTTAAATAATACTCAAAAAATTCTATATAGGGTGCTTCTTGATATAGAACCATATAGCATAAATGAATACCTTGGAAAAATTGTAGATTATTAGATCTTGTCTATACTTTCCTATTGCCTTTGTTATTGACACTATTTCTTTTTATATATTCTATGTAATTTTGAAATAAAGAATATTTATTATTATTAATTATGGTAATCAAAAATACCGAAAAAAAAAGTCCACTATCATACCGTTTGTCCGGGTCCTTTTTCACCGAGCTTGGGTCCAGGTTTGGGAAACGGTCTGGGCGGTGGCGGCCTCGTCCTGGGATCGGTGGGACGATCGCTAGAAGTCGGCCTGGGCATTCTCTTGGCGACAGGCGGCGTGGTCGGGCGCGGCATCCTTCTGGGTGGCGGCGACGGAGAGGGACTAGGAGGTCGGGGTCGTGTCGAGGCGCTAGGTTTGGGAGGAGGGGGTTTGCGGACAATGCTGGAAGCAGACGGACGAGGGGGAGGAGAGAACGACCGGGACCTGTAAATGATGGTAACAATTGTTTATTTACAGATGTAAAAAATAATTATTAATGCTACAAATAAGGTTTTAACAAAATACAGCTTACCTTGAACGATTCCTTGTTTTTGGAGAACACACCGAGCAGGAATCGTCTGAACAGCTGCTTACGCTGCTTGCAGAAGCTGATCTTCTAACACATCTGTAATAATATAAAAGCCACCGGTGAGCAAAGCAAAAAGCGCCCATCTTCTTGAAGAATAGTGGGACAGAAAATCACCAGTAACTTTTTCATCATCGTATTTACCTTTCTTCAACACGGCTTACCTTTTTCCTTTCGGTGAAGGCGGCGTCCTCGGCCTCCCACCCCCTCTGTACCCTACCGGTGGCGACGACCTCCTGCTAGTGGGCGGCGACCTGGGGCTGCGTCCCCTCGGCGGGGGACTACGAGGCGATCGAGCCCTCGGCGGCGGAGAGCGGGGCGAACGCGCGCGCGGCGATCGGGCGCGGCGAGGGGATGGAGAGCCACCCCCGCGGCGGGCTGACGAGAAGGAGCGGGAGCGTGATCTGGAGCGGGACGAGCCGTCCAGGTAGAGGGACTTATAGCCGGAGTGGCGCCATCTGAAGATTTAAACAAATACAACTCTTAGGACATATTATCTGGGCCCCATTTTATATCTCTTATATGTACATAGTTTATCTAAAGCAAACTTAGGATGTATACATATAACTTTTGCCGATGATACAGTCCTATTGTTCGAAGACGCAGATCCAAGGGTTCTTGAAGAAAAAGTAAATAAAACCGTAACAGTATACTATAAGTGGTTATTAAAAAATAATTTGAAGATCAACATCAAAAAAAACTGTGTTTATGATTTTGAAACATAAAAATAAAAAAAAGTGCAAAATTCAATATAAAAATAAACAAGGAACAAATAAAAATGGTGAACTGCTATAAATATCTAGGACTAAATATAGATGCAGAGTTAAATTTTAAAAAACATATGGACCATGTCACCAAGAAATTGGCTTCTGCCTGTGGTGTTATAAGAAAATGTGTGAATTATATACCAAACATAATGAAAATGACAATTTATGAGGCTTTGTTCAAGTCGCATCTACAATATATGTATGTGTGCTGTTTGGGCATTTTCAAACAATGCAATAATACAAAAACTCCAACGATATCAAAATAGAGTTCTTAAATGTTTACATACTCTACCGAGACTATATCCAACCAAACAAATATATAAAAACTATAGCCTGATTAATGTTAGTGACATAAAAAAGCTAGAAGAATGTAAACTGGTTCATAAAATCCTTAAAAAGCAAATAAAAACTAAC
The DNA here is from genome assembly GCA_963991005.1 of Barypeithes pellucidus. NCBI lineage: Eukaryota > Metazoa > Arthropoda > Insecta > Coleoptera > Curculionidae > Barypeithes > Barypeithes pellucidus. The sequence goes on along the minus strand of OZ022565.1, from coordinate 10,603,089 downwards.
ATAAGTCCGATAAGAAACAGTGATCTGCATCAAAACAACACGAGAGCCCGTAACAATGAGATCAAGAACAAACATCCATCAAAACAAAATTACAATAAAGATGCTGAACTCATATAACTCGCTTCCAGTAAACATAAAGAATACTACAAACGCTAAAGTCTTTGCAAAAAAATAAAACAAATGTGATGGCGCAGGGCTTATTACTCCGCTGGGCTGTTGGGTTTTTAATCCTGTAATCCGTAGGTTGGTTCGCTGGTTCAATGCTTAGTTAGACAGCAGGAAAAACAACTATTGTATGGTTAAAAGTATCTATTTTCTTCAAGTTTTCTTATAAAGAATGTATTCTATATGTGCTTGGAATACCTTGTCATGAAGAACGTTCGCTTTAGTTGGGCGGGCGAATTGATGATGAGAGATTATTGTAGTATAAATAACATAGTCGCTTTAACCAAACTTCACTTCAAATACACTTTGTAACCCGTTACTGCCACCTCAATTATCAAAGGACTGGTCAGTGCGCTACGGCAGGTTGTTCACAATACTGATAACACTTCACTTCCAATACTTAATACTGTTACTTGGTACTTAAGAAAGGTTCGCTGAGTGCGGTCCCCTTAATGACAGTGGACTAGCCTTTTATCGCCACCTTAAAGGTACGACGATGCACTATGTACGGGCTCTAGTTCAGCAGTAATTATAACACTTTAACTCAGATACTTATAACTTAAAAACGGCTCGCTGAGTGCGTTCTCCGTAGTGAGAGTGAACTAGCCTTTTATCGCCACCTTAAAGGTACGACGATGCACTACGTACGGGCTCTAGATCAACAGTAATTTTTGATGGGTGAAAAGTGCGCTCGCCGTCCCAAGACGGTTTGGTGGAGGTAAGGGCTAGCCAATCAGACAAGATGACGCGTCGGTGCCAACGGCACGTGCGGCGGGGATGGTGATTTCTAAGAATTGAATTCCGTATATGGACATAGAAGGGCAGTTTATCGATCGTGCGTTTTAAAACACGTTAAGATTTGAAACAGCTGTTTTCGTTGAGGCACGATGTCGGAGACAAGTGGTACAGTTTTGCATAAAAAACACGTTGCTTTGTTTCGACATGTAAAAGTTGGAATGTTTTGTTTTAATGCAAATTTAGTCGTTAGAGGCGATATTCGCGTGAACTTACAGTATTGAAGTATTGATTTTTCTTGAATTCTATTAATAGTTTGCAGTCTGGTTTGAAATTAAGCATTGAGAACGAAAGTTGATGTTGCTAGACAGCAAAGAATGCGCTTCCGACCGGGTTTTGATATTAAATTGTATTATTTAAACCGTCGGTATGACGTAATTCTTAACTTGTTAGATATTGCTAGGACGTGTATTTTATCTGAATTTTATTATAAAACTGAATATTTACAGGCTTAACGGGCATCAATAGCAAGATCCAAACAAAATGCTTATACAACAAAGTTCAGTCCAGTTTTAGGATTGAAGACTGGATGCTTTATGACAAATTATATATTGTTCGCTTTTCCTTGCTGCGAAAGTGATTGATGGTTCAGTATGGGTGTAGAATAGTTAATTAGTTTTCATCTTAGAGCATAATTGTAATATTATTACATAATAATATTTATTATTAGGACTTGTTAACAGTCATAAGACATTATGTACTGTTTTTAGTTCAGAAATAAAGAAATAAAGTGTTTAAAAAAAAAAAGCATTCAATTGGTAAAACAATCAGACTAAAACACCAGATTGATTAATATTGAATTTGGGTAAACTTGCCTGTTGGAATCTTTAGCTTCAACTTCCAACAATCTCTTCTCCCAAATAGCACTTGAAGTTGGCGAGTTCTGGGCCCTTGCTTTTTTCATTACATTATCTATTTCACGTCTCCTTCCAGCAGGCAAACTTGGATCTTAAAAAAAATAGTAAAACCATAAGCATAAAGCTAAAAATAGGGAACCATATAAATGAGCATTTACCTGTTATTCTCTGAGGTGGAACCCTATCATCCATCCGAAGTTTGGACGAGATGTTTTTTCTGTCCTTGCTTCGACTCCTTCTACGAGACGACATTTCAAAGCTATAGGATTATATAAATAAATGATTTAAAAACAAAGCGTTACCTTAAAAAAAAATATGAAAATTTCTTTTCACTTAATCATAGGAATGAGAAATACTTTAAAAAATGTTTCAGAGGCATATTCAGTAACTTTAGCAATATATAACAAATACATATTATATTTTATATGGAACACAGTATAAAAATATTACTACAATTGAAAATTGAAAGAAACTGCCAAAGTGCCGAAAGAGAATCTAAATGTGAATAAAACATCATCAATAATTTAAATACTGCTTATGTAAATATACAATGCCAATCTATAATCATTTTCTCACAGATTAATGCTCATAATGCAGAACTTTAAAAAATATATTTGACTGATCTAGCAACAGGAATGTTTTTTTTATAGATTTCTTCCACAATTTCTTGTCATTTTGAAGCAAACCTGAGAGGGTCATGATTATAGATACACACGGTATATTTGAAAATGTTCACCCAAAATATGATCATAAAAAATACCTCAATCCATTGTATCAAATAGTGTGTAAACAGTAGCCACATGTGGTAATAATATCTTGGTAAGATCCATCATCTTTGATATGTTAAAGCCATGTAAGAAAGAACCCAAAAACCATATTTTTTTCATCATAGTGTGGCGCGTAACCGGCGTATACAGACAATACCGAGTAAAAACTTTACCAATATAGGAATAGTATTGGATAAGTTTGGCTTTATAAAAATATGTCATGTGGTTTAATCCATGACATTCGTTGGTCCAATATATCAGACAAAATAATTTACTTATCAAATTATGTGACACCGAAAAGGCGACGGTTACCGACAATTTCGAATCCGAAAAATAACGTAATTATCGAGTACCCTACCGAGACGAATAAGACCACTTGCACCGAAATTTACAGCAAGTCACGTTTAACACGACATTACAAAGCGATGTTACTTTCTCGTTTGTTTGATTACTTTCGGTGTTAGCTCTCAATGCCCTTACTATGGCGACATATCTTACAAATCTTGCACCTAGGCTTTCAAATCAATCACATTCATAGCATTCCATTCGAACCAACCAACACCATTTGTTACCGAATGAGCCGACGTTTCGTACGTGAAAACCTGAGGACGGTTTGCGACGTTGCCCGAGGGCGAAAAAGCAGCGCTGCCAGCGCGACGTGCAGTTTTGCCGATTCGACGAACGGCATTGCCAAACGGGGCGTGTCACGAAATCGGTGAAAGGTGGAAATGTTTCTACAAAGAATAAACGGAACAAGGTCGAATGTCGGTAACATACGGTATTTCGCACTAGAGTTTATGCAATTTGCACACGAAAACCGTTGAAAACGCCGAAATTTCAACGACGAAACGGCGTAAAATCTGACGGTTTTTCGTCGGAGTCCATATTTGTCCGTGCAGAAACTGTAAAAATCAATACACCAAAAACTTACACTATAAAGGCCACTTACGTTGAGAAAATCGATTTAAAACTCGCCTGCAAATGTAATAAACGTACTACACAGGTTTACACGTAAAATTTTTGCAAAATATCTAATATTTCTTTACTTTTATGGTCGAAAAATTTAACACAAAGAAACCAGCGGACATTTATAAAAGTGATAGAAAACAGCTGAGCAATGAGCATGCGCTAGTTTCTGACGTTTAGACACAAAGTAGGCCCAAGACACTATTGTGGTAACTCGCCCAACACAAAGCATCTCAGCTGCGTTGAATACCTCATTCCTCTGTGAATGTTTAGGTCGCGTATATTTTCTTTGGTAGCAGAACTAAACCAAAGAGCAGACACTTGTAAAAGACTCAGAAGACATAAACCATTTATTCTAGAACCCGACTCTTATGTTAACACTTTGGAATTGGAAAAGGGTAGAAACACAAAAACAAGCAAAAATTTACACAAAAAAATCTATTAAAAATAATTTAACAATCTTACGAAATAAAACACAGCATTTTGAATTTTATACCTGCATTTTTATTCAAATACAAGTAAATTTATAAAACTTAAAAATTACGATCTTGGTCTTTCCTTCTTTTCTTTATACAAAGCTAACAAGGACACATTGGCCACCTTAACAACCTGAAAATAAGAGAAAAAACATCAAAATTGGTTAATTTTAAAAGTATTCCTGATTTATGTAAAGTTCAAGTCAGACATAGGATATTTAGTATAATCAATGAGGAATCATGGGATTGGCTCTGATTTTTCATCACATTAAAAAAAATTTACAAATATATTTGAATTTTCTAATAACACATATATCTTACCTTAAATCTAACTCCAGGAATATCACCAACGGCATGACCTTTCCTACCGAAACCTGCCACTAGAACTTCATCATTCTCTTCAATGTGATTTAAACAACCATCTCGAGGTACGAATGCCGTAATCTTTTTGCCATTTTTAATTAGCTGTACTCTGACACACTTACGGATGGCGGAGTTAGGTTGCTTGGCTTCTACACCTCTGGAAAAACATGAAGTTATTAATGTAAATAATAACAATGTTGTTAAAGACTTAATACTTTAATTATACATACAACATAGAAACCACTTCATCAAGGTGGATTTGTAGATAAAGGTCAAAGCATCGCACAGAATTCTCCTGTGATTGGAATTGCAAATACGACCAGTCACGAGGGAATCCTGCGAGACACTATGGCCAGAAGTTGGCGCACTGGGATTTCTCTTCTTGCTGGTATCACATAAATAAACACATGACATCATGAGCCTAAGAGATACAATATTTACACAAACATAAATAAGCAATAATGAAACTGTAGAGCTCATATCAGAGTGGTTAGTTGATTAAGACAACTACCCAATGGTTCAGAGCACAATTTTTCTAGCACTACTACGTCCTAAAACACTTACAATAATAAGCATTCACTGTGTATAATAATGCATAATAATAAGATGTCATGGCATAAAACTTTGAGTTACTTACACTTTTTCAAGTACAATTCCCTTGGCGTGTGAAGCGCCTCCGAAAGGATTGGCCTTCCATCTAGTTCCCAAATGAGCTTTCTTGTAGTCCTTATCGGCCCATCTTTGATCCCTTCTGTGGTTAACGTGTTTCCTGGCTGTCCTTAATCCACGGGGTTTACCTTAAAAAAAAAATTATGAACAAATTTAAAAATTGGAGCAATATTCGGCGGAAGAGATGCTTTGGAGATTAAGAATTATTTAGGCAATGAAAAAAAGGAAAATACAATCTTTATTTTTGCGATGATTAAAGATAAAAAAATCTTTCAGATTTTGGTTAAGTTCAGTGCACCCGCCCAAGCTTATGAAAATTTTGAGCCATAAAGAACGTTTGGAAAAACTAATATATTATGAGAGTGTTAACGAGACTTCTTTAAGGATAAGCACCTATAATTTCACATTAAAATTTAATATTTACCATATAAAACTTAAAAAACTACGATGCAGGACACTCACCCATGTTGACGAATGCTTGAAGATGACGAAAAAGAACTGTCAAAATTTTAGAGATAGAGATACCAACATTACGATCGTTTAAATGTTGGCAGCGTCACAAAGTAAACGTAGAAACGTTCTAACCGATTGGAAAGTAATTTCGAGTGAATTTTTTTGTTTACACATAATTGTCAAATGTGACAGTGACACCGCCGACGTAAAGAGGTATCTAAAAATTATCTTGTGATGAAATATTTTAAGTAAAAGTCTGTAAAATCCATTAAAATTGTTTTCGAATTAGAACTTAATTGTGAATAAGGCCATGTAAATTTGTTCACAGTTTTTTTGGACATTAAAAAAGGTGAGATAAGATTTGTAAAATTCATTTTGGGTATAAAGTAGTGATTCATTGTACTCTCTGGTCTCTGGCAAATTGAATTATTTGCTCATCAGCTAATTAAATTTAGATTGATATTCGGTACTTTTTGGACTTTCGGAGTAATTATTTTTGCGTTGTAACAATGAACCAAAACACAAGGTTCTAGAAGAATCTCTTTGCAAAGGAGAAATCAAAACATGTCCAAATTTATGCTCCATGAAACTATAAATATATTTCGTTTTTTTCTAATAAAACATATCTATTACTGAAAATCGATGGTATTTTGAGGCCTAAATCTAACCTTATACCCAACTCAATGCACATGGGGATGTAAAAACTACAGTTTATATTCTCAATATTAATGTAATTTTTGTTGCAGAAGTATCCTATAATAATGTCGAACACCTATGTAGACGATATTAAAGTAAAAATATCTGAAAAATATAAGCCGCCTTGTAAAATTAGTATCCCAATGTCATATTCACAACGATTGTCATTAAATAAACAACTACAAGATAATAGACCTGCCTACGACTTCAGTTTGGAAAAACATGTTTTAGAAAAGACAGAAGAGATGAAAGACTTCAGAAAACATTTAGTAAGTTCATTAGACCAACTTGTAAAAGATTTATAGTTTTTTAACAATAAACCCTCTCTTTATTGTAGGCAGATGAAAGAAAAGAACGCCTGGATTTTGCCAGGAAACAGTTCGAGGAAAAAATTCAACGAGAAAAACTTGAAAAATTAGAAAAAGAACAGGCTCAGGCAAAACTTCTAGAGGAAAGGAGTAAGGTCGAAGCAAATACTGAACAGCAATCACAGAATACTTATTTAGATACGGCAAATGCCAGTCAAAGTCGGCAAACCTATGTAGAAAACCACCAAAACTATGGAGAAACACAGCAAACCTATTCAGATCAGGGGTCTAGTCAAAACCAACAAAATTACTTTACCAAAAACGGCATTCTTATGCCTATACCAGTATCTAGTTACTCGGCCAATAGTAACAATATTCTCAACCCTATCCCGATGTCCATTGCAAACTTGGAGCCCTCAAAACCGAGTATTAAGCCATTTAACCTATCTGATTTTGAGTCTGATACATCCAGTCCCTTTGATAATATGGAATTGAAATCAATTAATGATCTCGAAGAGTTAGCCCAAGTTTTAAAGAGTGATAGAACGAGTTTTCAACCAAATATGTATCGGAACACTAATATGTATCAAGATCCTATGAGCTATAATAATTCAGCAAACAATTATGGTCAATTACCCACAAAAAGTTATAGTAATTTTTCTCAGAACATAACACAGTCATCAAGAGGCTATGAGCAAACTGGCAATGTATCTCAAGACTCGAGAATATACCATCAAAATCCTACCGTGTCACAGAGCACACCGATAAACTATAATCAAATTCCTAATTCTTATAGTCAAGTTAATAGTAATTTTAATCCTAACTTAACTTTTAGTCAATACAACAACACTCAATACCATCATCCACAGAGTACCATATCCTATGTTCCCAGTGCAGTATCTAATTATAGTAACATAAATGGATATTATTATAATAATTCTCAGATGCCTAGTCAAGTACAACTAGGGCCTACCCATTCAACATACACACCGTATGTTTCTAGTGTTACACAACCTTCTATACAAAAATCTAATTGTAAAAGTGTACCGGATCTAGTAAAATCTGTGGAAAAGGAACTGGATACCACACATTTAAATGACGCATCAATTAATTTGAGACCTAGTCAAGATAGAAGCAAAAATCCATTTTATACCACTACAAACGTCCCCATACCGACTAGGCCTAAAAGTACGGATGCCGTTTACCCAAAAACGAAGGTGAAAAATGACATTTTTAATCCATTTGACAGATTATCTAGTGAGCAGAAAGAAATTTGTAGAAATGTCAGTGTTATGGGATTCCCATTGGATAGAGTGGCTAGAGTATGTTTAGTCTTTGGAAGTGATCAAAAAAAGGTAAACATATTTTCATTCACTTTTTGATGGATTTTAATTTTTATACGGAACATCGCGAGCGAACCGGCGGGTACAAATATTTTTCTCGCAATTCGACACTCATTTTACACGGGCGTGCCAAATTTTAGCCAAATCGGTTGAGTAATTTAGGAATTATTCGAGGGAGAGACGTACAAAACATCTTTTAATTCACTTTTTGATGGATTTTAATTTTTATACGGAACACCGCGAGCGAACCGGCGGGTACAAATATTTTTCTCGCAATTCGACACTCATTTTACACGGGCGTGCCAAATTTTAGCCAAATCGGTTGACTAATTTAGGAATTATTCGAGGGAGAGACGTACAAAACATATTTTCATTCACTTTTTGATGGATTTTAATTTTGATACGGAACACCGCGAGCGAACCGGCGGGTACAAATATTTTTCTCGCAATTCGACACTCATTTTACACGGGCGTGCCAAATTTTAGCCAAATCGGTTGAGTAATTTAGGAATTATTCGAGGGAGAGACGTACAAAACATATTTTCATTCACTTTTTGATGGATTTTAATTTTGATACGGAACACCGCGAGCGAACCGGCGGGTACAAATATTTTTCTCGCAATTCGACACTCATTTTACACGGGCGTGCCAAATTTTAGCCAAATCCGTTGAGTAATTTAGGAATTATTCGAGGGAGAGACGTACAAAACATATTTTCATTCACTTTTTGATGGATTTTAATTTTTATACGGAACACCGCGAGCGAACCGACGGGTACAAATATTTTTCTCGCAATTCGACACTCATTTTACACGGGCGTGCCAAATTTTAGCCAAATCGGTTGAGTAATTTAGGAATTATTCGAGGGAGAGACGTACAAAACATATTTTCATTCACTTTTTGATGGATTTTAATTTTTATACGGAACACCGCGAGCGAACCGGCGGGTACAAATATTTTTCTCGCAATTCGACACTCATTTTACATGGGCGTGCCAAATCGGTTGAGTAATTTAGGAATTATTCGAGGGAGAGACGTACAAAACATATTTTCATTCACTTTTTGATGGATTTTAATTTTTATACGGAACATCGCGAGCGAACCGGCGGGTACAAATATTTTTCTCGCAATTCGACATTCATTTTACACGGGCGTGCTAAATTTTAGGCAAATCGGTTGAGTAATTTAGGAATTATTCGAGGGAGAGACGTACAAAACATATTTTCATTCACTTTTTGATGGATTTTAATTTTTATACGGAACACCGCGAGCGAACCGGCGGGTACAAATATTTTTCTCGCAATTCGACACTCATTTTACACGGGCGTGCCAAATTTTAGCCAAATCGGTTGAGTAATTTAGGAATTATTCGAGGGAGAGACGTACAAAACATATTTTCATTCACTTTTTGATGGATTTTAATTTTGATACGGAACACCGCGAGCGAACCGGCGGGTACAAATATTTTTCTCGCAATTCGACACTCATTTTACACGGGCGTGCCAAATTTTAGCCAAATCCGTTGAGTAATTTAGGAATTATTCGAGGGAGAGACGTACAAAACATATTTTCATTCACTTTTTGATGGATTTTAATTTTTATACGGAACACCGCGAGCGAACCGACGGGTACAAATATTTTTCTCGCAATTCGACACTCATTTTACACGGGCGTGCCAAATTTTAGCCAAATCGGTTGAGTAATTTAGGAATTATTCGAGGGAGAGACGTACAAAACATATTTTCATTCACTTTTTGATGGATTTTAATTTTTATACGGAACACCGCGAGCGAACCGGCGGGTACAAATATTTTTCTCGCAATTCGACACTCATTTTACATGGGCGTGCCAAATCGGTTGAGTAATTTAGGAATTATTCGAGGGAGAGACGTACAAAACATATTTTCATTCACTTTTTGATGGATTTTAATTTTTATACGGAACATCGCGAGCGAACCGGCGGGTACAAATATTTTTCTCGCAATTCGACATTCATTTTACACGGGCGTGCTAAATTTTAGGCAAATCGGTTGAGTAATTTAGGAATTATTCGAGGGAGAGACGTACAAAACATATTTTCATTCACTTTTTGATGGATTTTAATTTTTATACGGAACACCGCGAGCGAACCGGCGGGTACAAATATTTTTCTCGTAATTCGACACTCATTTTACATGGGCGTGCCAAATTTTAGCCAAATCGGTTGACTAATTTAGGAATTATTCGAGGGAGAGACGTACAAAACATATTTTCATTCACTTTTTGATGGATTTTAATTTTGATACGGAACACCGCGAGCGAACCGGCGGGTACAAATATTTTTCTCGCAATTCGACACTCATTTTACACGGGCGTGCCAAATTTTAGCCAAATCGGTTGAGTAATTTAGGAATTATTCGAGGGAGAGACGTACAAAACATATTTTCATTCACTTTTTGATGGATTTTAATTTTGATACGGAACACCGCGAGCGAACCGGCGGGTACAAATATTTTTCTCGCAATTCGACACTCATTTTACACGGGCGTGCCAAATTTTAGCCAAATCGGTTGAGTAATTTAGGAATTATTCGAGGGAGAGACGTACAAAACATATTTTCATTCACTTTTTGATGGATTATAATTTTTATACGGAACACCGCGAGCGAACCGGCGGGTACAAATATTTTTCTCGCAATTCGACACTCATTTTACACGGGCGTGCCAAATTTTAGCCAAATCGGTTGAGTAATTTAGGAATTATTCGAGGGAGAGACGTACAAAACATATTTTCATTCACTTTTTGATGGATTTTAATTTTGATACGGAACACCGCGAGCGAACCGGCGGGTACAAATATTTTTCTCGCAATTCGACACTCATTTTACACGGGCGTGCCAAATTTTAGCCAAATCGGTTGAGTAATTTAGGAATTATTCGAGGGAGAGACGTACAAAACATATTTTAATTCACTTTTTGATGGATTTTAATTTTTATACGGAACACCGCGAGCGAACCGGCGGGTACAAATATTTTTCTCGCAATTCGACACTCATTTTACACGGGTGTGCCAAATTTTAGCCAAATCGGTTGAGTAATTTAGGAATTATTCGAGGGAGAGACGTACAAAACATATTTTAATTCACTTTTTGATGGATTTTAATTTTTATACGGAACACCGCGAGCGAACCGGCGGGTACAAATATTTTTCTCGCAATTCGACACTCATTTTACACGGGCGTGCCAAATTTTAGCCAAATCGGTTGAGTAATTTAGGAATTATTCGAGAGAGAGACGTACAAAACATATTTTAATTCACTTTTTGATGGATTTTAATTTTTATACGGAACACCGCGAGCGAACCGGCGGGTACAAATATTTTTCTCGCAATTCGACACTCATTTTACACGGGCCTGCTAAATTTTAGGCAAATCGGTTGAGTAATTTAGGAATTATTCGAGGGAGAGACATACAAAACATTTTTTAATTCACTTTTTGATGGATTATAATTTTTATACGGAACACCGCGAGCGAACCGGCGGGTACAAATATTTTTCTCGCAATTCGACACTCATTTTACACGGGCGTGCCAAATTTTAGCCAAATCGGTTGAGTAATTTGGGAATTATTCGAGGGAGAGACATACAAAACATTTTCATTCACTTTTTGATGGATTATAATTTTTATACGGAACACCGCGAGCGAACCGGCGGGTACAAATATTTTTCTCGCAATTCGACACTCATTTTACACGGGCGTGCCAAATTTTAGCCAAATCGGTTGAGTAATTTAGGAATTATTCGAGGGAGAGACGTACAAAACATATTTTCATTCACTTTTTGATGGATTTTAATTTTGATACGGAACACCGCGAGCGAACCGGCGGGTACAAATATTTTTCTCGCAATTCGACACTCATTTTACACGGGCGTGCCAAATTTTAGCCAAATCGGTTGAGTAATTTAGGAATTATTCGAGGGAGAGACGTACAAAACATATTTTCATTCACTTTTTGATGGATTTTAATATTGATACGGAACACCGCGAGCGAACCGGCGGGTACAAATATTTTTCTCGCAATTCGACACTCATTTTACACGGGCGTGCCAAATTTTAGCCAAATCGGTTGAGTAATTTAGGAATTATTCGAGGGAGAGACGTACAAAACATCTTTTAATTCACTTTTTGATGGATTTTAATTTTTATACGGAACACCGCGAGCGAACCGGCGGGTACAAATATTTTTCTCGCAATTCGAAACTCATTTTACACGGGCGTTGAAATTAGTTTTTTTCTAATAATTTTTTTGTCGTTACAGATAGTAGATCATTTATTAGCGCTTTCTGACCTCCTGGACCTAGGATTCTCAGAGAAAGCGGCCTCGGATGCGTTAGCAAAAAACGATAACGATAGAGACAAAGCACTGGACATTCTCATTTCCTAGGATAGTGCCGACTATTTCAATTTCTGGCTGTGGTGTATTGTATTTATATAAATAGATTTATTTATCCTAGACCGACGGTATCAATTCCAGGTTTTTTGATTGGAGGCGAGGAAAGAATATTATAAAATATGCTGGTGGGCAGTGATAATTTTCATTATTATACTTTTAGAGCTCAAAGTGTGGGCTCTATTGCATGATTTAGTGACAGAGTCACTTTTTGCTTAAGATACACTTATTATTTATTTTTTCTACAACTACTGTTTTTATACAAAAAAGCATAATAGTTATACAGGGTGTTTTGCAAAATAATAGTTAGAGAGACGGTGACAATAGGGGGTCCGTGAAGTGGAATATCAGTAATTCGGTTTTTCGTGGAGTTTAGGTCCCCCTCTGCAACTTTTATATCTGATGAAATGCCGTAGAGCGTTGCTGAGAGGCGCTGTACCGCTTTAGACAGGAAATTCTCAATAAATTCAAAATTAAATCGAGCCATGTCTGAAAATGAATTTACAGCATCTGTGTGACCCCCAAAGTCACGGGAAACACATTTTCTGACAAGTCAACCATTGCGTATACTTTTCCGAGCGTGTCAAAAAAAATGAATGGAAAAATTATAAAGTCTCAAGTGACATGGGTCCAAGTGGGCTTAATCGATTTGTATTCCCATGGAGATGAGTCGTAAACAATTTTCTGATAAAAAGAATATTGCGAAAGTGCGGTATTTTTTCTCAAAATTTTTTTTAATAAAAGTTTGGTTTATTCTGCTATATTTTCTAAAATATTCCCCTTGGAGAATTATTTCTAGGTTTATTTGATTCCCTCGTCTTTTCCGAACATTTTTATATATATATAAAGTTACCAGACACATGTTCTATCTTGGAGAAAATTAAGAGAATTCGTAACGGTGATAGCAAAATTTCTAAACTTCGGGTTTGTTCTCGAAATGCATGAAAGGCGTGGCTTTTACTGTAATTAGTGAAAAGTAGACGAGGGCAAAAGTTTAAATTCCTCAGATTTCAATAAATCATACACACCTTATGGAAAAATAGGCTTAATTTGGTAATATTGCGAATATAATATCCGGTCATACAACTGAACGATACCTGCCTTCCGGTATCTCTGCGTAATATTGTCAGAATTCCGCCTAGCTAGGTGCGATTCGTCTGAAATTTTTTTTCCACAATATTTGGATGTCAAGGAATGTAGTGTGACAATTTTCTGACATGTCACGATCGTTTTCCGAATTTCCTCCGAGGCGATTTTTAAAAAATTCCAATAATGAAATGGCGAGACCTGGATCTATAAAAATTTTTTCACATAATCTTTAACATATAATGTTCCATTCTAGAAAGTTTCAACTTCAAATTCGCATTTTTTAATTTTTTTTTATTTTTATTTTTTTTGACACGCTGGGAAAAGTATATGGAAGGGTTGACTTGTCCGAAAATGTGTTTCCAGTGACTTTAGAGGTCACGCAGATGCTGTAAATTCATTTTCAGACATTGCTCGATATAATTTTGAATTTATTGAGAATTTCCTATCTAACGCGGTACAGCGCCTCTCAGCAGCGCTCTACGGCATTTCATCAGATATAAAAGTTGTAGAGGGGGACCTAAACTCCACGAAAAACCAAATTACTGATATTCCACTTCACCCCTATTGTCACCGTCTCTCTAACTATAATAGAGAATCACGTTCTGAAATGTGCGCGTTACTATATATAGAACGTACGATTTTTCAATTCATTTTGCTTCCTCAAAAAATATATTTCTTTTACTATTTCCTTAGTGATAATAGGATTTATTTTGTACAGTACAAAGCATTTGACAAAAATCTGAAGGTAATTTGATGTAGCAACAAAGGAAAACACGGCTCAACATTAGCTCATCAAGCCGGGGAGGTTAATTTTTACCGAAAATCAAGTGAAATCGCACTGTAGTGACAAATTAAGAACCTAGTCTACACATTATTATACCCGACTTTAATGCTTCCTCTAAAAAGACAACTTTCTAGCAGTTGTAGAAAAAATTTAATATATGAGCTTTTAAACATTTCCAAAGGTGCAAATTGAAGCCATGTTAAGCATAAAAAAAGCGATATAGTCTGAGAAACACTAAGTTTTGGGATACGCCGTATAAATCTGCATAAATATTGCTTAAAAATATTTTATAAGAACTCGTGTGAATGGAATTCGTATTGAATACTCAGATGAATATAAACGTTTGTCAATAAAAAAAAATTGGAAATGCACATTAAAAATATCGAGACGCATAGGGATTTTAATATTAAACATATTTTTAATTAATTGGTTTGTCGTATTCTTATGTGCATAGCCAAGAATTTGCTATTTATTAACTATGGTTTTATTTTTGTTTACCTCGCCTATACAGGGCGTTCCTTAATGACGTGCTAATATTTCAGGGTGTGATTCCTTAGGTCATTTTATAAAGAAAAGTTCATATGTCCGCAACTGCTTATATTTTTTGCTACAGGGTGTTGAATTTCTATTTTTTAATATCTCCGAAAGTACTTTAGATATTATTTTCAATTTTGGTATGTGTTAATCGGATATAGAACCACCAATTTTAGTTAAAAAAGTTATTCAATTGTTCCACCAGTGGCGTCCCTGCAGACATGTCCTCTGATATTTTTTACAAAAAAAGTGGTACGCCACTGACATTTTTCCATGTGGATATTTTTTCTGATTAGCCTGGTCAATTTTACATGAAAACGGCCTCTTGAGTTATTTTCGTCAGACGTTCTCGTTCTTGATTAAAACCACTAAATTCATATTGAAACTCATTATTATTAACTTTGATAAAATAATTAATGATAAATTTAGTTTTATAAAAATTGGTGGAGTGGGCAATTCGATGCGAAGACGGGCAGAAGCCTTTTAAGTGAAAGTGGCCATTTCCAACAATTTTTATAAACAAAATTTATCATTAATTATTTTATCAATGTTAATAATAATGAGCTTCAATATAAATTTAGTTGTTTTAATCAAGAACGGTGCGTCTGACGAGAAAAACTCAAGAGACCGTTTTCATGTAGAATTGACCAGGCTAATTAGAAAAATATCCACATGGAAGAATATCAGTGGCGTGCCATCTTTCTTGTAAAAAATATCAGAGGATATGTTTGCAGGGATGCCACTGGTGAAACAATTTAATAACTTTCCTAACTAAAATTTGCGGTTTTATATCCTATTAATACATACCAAAATTGAAAATTATATCTAAAGTACTTTCGGAAATATTAAAAAATAACCATTTAAAAAATAAAAATTCAACACCCTGTAGCAAAAAATTTAAGCCGTTGCGGACATATGTTCATATGAACTTTTCTTTATAAAATGACCTAAGGAATCACACCCTGAAATATTAGCACGTCATTAAAGAACACTCTGTATATACAATATCCCATTTCTACAGGGTGAGTCGGGAGGAACTGACCAAATGTGTTGTACGTCCTGGAAAATATTGCTCGACTTGATGAACGAAAAGTGCGCGAGGTCCATCGTGGCACGGGTGTGCTGCTCTACCGAGGTTGTTTGCCGTTTTGAGTTCAAGATAAAAGTGTACAGCACAAAACTGAAGTATTTTTTTTACATTCAACGGTAAACTTTTATATTTTGAGCTCTAAAATTTAAAAAATAAACAAATTAGTCGACTAGGGGAAGTCCCTATGTGTGCGTATATAGTTCATTCTATCAAGGGATGGTTTGTTCACTATTAAGGGTTCAATGTAGTTTTCTATATCATTGTGTTCACTATATCGAGACTCTACTGTAACATATAGAATACGCAGACGCTCCTGAAGATTGGTTCGTTCATCGCGATTCACCCCTACGCGACCAACTTCAGACCGGGCGGCCAACGAGAATTGACAGTTCTAAAATAGCGGAATATTCCCACCACGGTGTTGCCGGACTGACCTCTTCACGGCCCGTCTGAAGTTGGTCGTGATATTCGTTAAGACCGTATTAGACTAGGCAATTTTTTCTCTTGCGCCGGCAATTATAATGGCACGTATTCATGCGCAGTAAACCGTTTTCGATCAGCTGGAGCATTGTCAACGGTCAGAACAGCAGTGGGTACTGTCGAAATCCCTAAAATATCCCCAGAATTAGAGATGTGCAAACCTGTTCGTTTTGATTACCAGTTAAAGCAGCTACTGCTATTTACAAATAGGAGGTGCAAAAAGTTGCTGAATTAGCAGTCCATAAGTTTAATAAAGAATGTAAACTGCTAATTTAAGTACCAGTGGGTTTAAATGGCCATTACCTGTTCATACCTGGTTCGGCCAAATAATAAACAGTTAAAAATAACAGAATAATCCATGTCTACCCAATTGCGCCGGCAAGGGCAATTAAAATGGCGCCTGCCCCATTTCTGGTAATGAGAGACAGCTGATCGGGAACAGTGTACTGCGCATGAATCCGTGTCATTTGAATTGTCAGAAGAGTAGAATTTCTGACTGTAGTACGGAGAACGGTGTACTGCGCCTGAATCCTTGAATTATAATTGCCATTGCTGGCGCCATAAAAATTCCCGAGTGTAATACGGCCTTTAAACTTTATCGTCGCAACGTTTGTCGTCACCAGATTTTATGACGTCTAATATACATCGTTTATAATGGCAATAATAATAATAATAAAAAAACATTTTCAACACAATGATGTAATCCTTTATTTCATCTTATATTTTAAAAATTTGAAGAATATAAAGTAATATTGCAACAGAAATTACACTCTCTTAAAAATACGTTTATTTAAAGGCTTTTTAAGCCGAATTTCCAAAACACGATAACTTTAAAAACTAAGGATATTTTTTTGGAAAACATAAAAGGCTTTTAAAATTCATTAAACGCTTTAAAAGCCCGAGAAATATTGACGGTTTTTCAAAAAATATCCGTATTATTTCACTCGAAGACCCACCCACAAGAACTAAAAAATTAAAGAGGCAACGCAAAATATATTTAAATGTAAACAGTTTTTGTACAAAGTCATATAAGGTCTGTATTAATCGTATTAGATCACAGTATAATCCATTCAGAAAATAAATAAAAATAAAGTAAAAAGTCTACTCTCGGAGCTACTTCATGGAAGTAAACAAAAAAAAACTATACAATATACGTCGTGCGAGGCTAAGGGCCGATATTTCAAAGTTACCTTAACATACAGAATGACATAAGTTATCCTTAACCCAAGATTGAACGTATCGTAACATCTAAAGGATTGGACGTGGTAATGTTTCGCTTAACCCGTCAACTGACTCTCAAATTAACTTAAAACATAGTCTTTTAAGGCTACCTTAGCCAAGGTATAACTTAAGATAACATTCAAATATCGGCGCTTAGTGTATTTGATTGATCCAGCTTTGCTAAAATGAACACAATATTCGCTCTTACACAAAGTATCATAACTAAAACATGGGTATTCTGTACAGGGTGTCCCTTTTTCGACACTTTTATAGGGTATCTCCGTAATTGTTAGTGCTATCAAAAAAGTAATGTAGGTGTAATGTGCTCTTTTAGGGCCAAACTTAAAATGATAAAATCAAAATTTGAAAATTTTCGCTCGCTTAAGAGATACGGGGGAAAATAAAAAAATTGACAATTTCAAAATTACCCTATATTTTCTTAGATAAAAGAGATACAGAAAAATGTTTTATACAAAAGTTTCTTTATATTGATTGTTGAATAATCTGCGGTTTTCAGAATACGTATACGGGGTCAGGTAAAAAAGTTATCGGACCTATCGCCATTTTTTTAAACGGAACACCCTGTATATTTTAATCTAAAAATATACTATTTTAAATTCTCCTTTCAAATATATAACACACCATGGATGATATTGGTTTCCTAGGCGATTTATTAAAATTTATTACTTTAAACCACAGTAGACCATGAAACAAAACCTAATATCCTAGAGACAACTATGTTCACATTCTAGTTGTTATTAACATTTAACGTCAATTTCATTTTTACATATTCATTTGTGAAAAATACTTCAACTTCAACATTTTGAAAAATTTGATATGATATCTATCATCCATGGTGTGTTATAAATTTGAAAAGAAAGTTTAAACTGCTATATTTTTAGATTAAAATATACAGGGTATTCCATTTAAAAAAAATGAAGTTAGGTGCGATCACTTTCTTACCTGACCCCGTATACTTATTCCGAAAACGGCAGATTATTCAACAGTCAATATAAATAAACTTCCGTATAAAACAGTTTTCTGTATCTCTTTTACTAAGAAAATATAGGGTAATTTTGAAATTGTCAATTTGTTGATTTTCCCCCGTATCTCTTAAGCGAGCGAAAATTTTCAAATTTTGATTTTACATTTTAAGTTTGACCCAAAAGGAGCACATGACGTCTACATTACTTTTTTGATAGCAATTACGGAGATACCCTATAAAAGTGTCGAAAACGGGACACCCTGTACACTGGGTGTGCCAGATAAGGCTGCATGCACTCTACAAGGATCTTCTTAACCATAGCAGATACAGAAATGATCAAATCCGCATCAGTGCGCTCTGAAAGGTCATGTTTTCAAATTTTAAAAAATTCGAACATTTTGGGAAAAACCGAATTTTTACGATATAAATACCCATATTGGGATTTTTTTAAATTTGAAAACATTACGACATCTTTTGCCTAATTCCTGTAGAGTGCGTACTTATCTGGGGCACCCTGTATTCATTTAGTTCCTATCCGTTTCATATATCGTGCAGATGACATATAATTCCGAACGTGCTGAAAAATATGGAGTCCTTGGATATATCGTAGTGCCCCTGGTGGCACTAATTTAAAAAGAAAATACGTCACCCCCAATTAAACGATCGAATATTCAATGCTGCACGTCCACGCTCTTATTTCGTTAATAATGAACCAAATTTAATAATTTTATGATACTTTGTGTGAAGTAGTCTTACCTAGATTTTCATCCGAAACGTCCGACACTGTCGGTACGTTATCTTTATTTTATTTATTTCCTTGTAATAAAGCACAGTTAAAAAACGGTGTCATTTTAAATCTATAATAAATGAAATATTTTAAATCTCAATATCGCGAAAAGTATTTATTTATACAACGTGTCCAAGATAAGGAGGGCCAGTAGAGGGATCTCGGAAGAGATACGAAGTTGGTTAAATGGAGGAAAAGTTGCGCATTTACGTGCCTAGTAATATGCCGTTTAGAAAGTTTTAAAATTCCGAGTAGTTCCGGAGATATCCGGAAAAAAGCGAAACTATGAAAAATCGTTTTATTGTTTTCCTGGTTTTTTTTTTTAGATCGAATTCTAAAGTAAATTGCACTTTTGCATTGCCACTTTTTCCGCTCTATCTAACAGCGTTAATTGTTTTGTAATCCGAGTCGTCTTCGAAGGGCCATTATCAACATTATTTTTTTAAATACGGTCCTGTTTTCCTGATATTTGAGAGCTTCTTTCTTCCCGAATGCAACGACGTATGACACATTGTGGTTTAATGACGTTTCGAGGGCTTTTTGAACAACATCAGGAAAATTTGGGATACGGTCCTGTATTTCTCCTAATTTTATAAATAATATCTCATAAGTAAGCTCTAAATTTTTACTTATGTTGGACTAGTTCAATAAATAACACATAATTTAATAATTAACCACAAATAAGTGAACAAAATACAGAAACATTATTTCAAACTTCTGTTGATTCGGGATTTAAAAGAAAAGTAGGCGCTTGAAAAAAAAAATTAAGATAGTGACGCGTGATTTGTTTCACTTGACATTCCCATTGTGATCGTTTGAGAGAGTTTTAAGAGGTTTTCTATTTTCCAGAAAATATGAGAAATACAGAATCGTATTCCAAAATTTCCTGATTTTGTTCAAAAAACCCTCGAAACGTCATTAAACCACAATGTGTCATACATCGTTGCATTGGGAAGAAAAAGCTCTCAAATTCCAATATCAGGAAAACAGGACCGTATTTAAAAAAAGAAAGAAGACTCGTCGGATTACAAAACAATTAACGCTGTTAGATAGAGCGGAAAAAGTGGCAATGCAAAAGTGCAATTTACTTTAGAATTCGATCTCAAAAAAACCCAGGAAAAAAATAAAACGATTTTTCAGAATTTCGTTTTTCCAGATATCTCCGGAACTACTAGGAATTTTAAAACTTTCTAAACGGCATATTATTAGGCACGTAAATGCGCAACTTTACCTCCATTTAACCGACTTCGTATCTCTTACGGTTTCCGAGATCCCTGTACTGGCCCTCCTTATCTTGGACACGTATTTACATAAAAAAAATTTCTGAAAGATTTATTTAGCAATTACATTAAATGGAAAAGCGTTTGATGAAAATTTAGGTAATTATCGATACTAGTACGGTTTATGTTAAATTATCCGCAGATAAGTGCCACAGAGACACATTTTCACTCGTTTACAACAGCACCACAGAAAAAATATTATGCCGTTGAACGATATCGTATCGAGGAAGACTGCTACAAGATATACAGGGTGTCGCAGATAAGAATGCACCCTTGCAGAACTCGCCAACGCGCAACGTTTCTCTAATACGATCATTTCTGTATGCCGTATGATTAACGTGGTGCATTTTTATCTGGGACACCCTGTATGTACGTTTGTATAAAGGGAAACCATTTCGTGTGGAGGATAATACGTCTTAATTTGACCATTAACCGCCCACCCTGTAGATATATACACTAGAGACAAAAATAGGGGCAAACGTTTCCTTCCATGTATAATTTCATCAGAAACCGAATTCTTAAAAAAATTTATTTTTTGAATATCCCCTAATTTTTACCACCATATATCAACGTAAAGCCGACAGGTACAAGTTAGCCATGCGACTAACATAATTTTCCTACGTTCTTACGACGTAAACGTCCCAATTTTGTTAACTACGTTTCCGGCAACGTAGAATTTTCTATCTACACTAACGAATACCCGTGTAAAGGCTCAGTACACTCCTAGTTTCTTTTTGCGACCGCGCTTTACTAAACACGTTCCAGAACCTTAAGGTCTCGTCACCGGCCCCGGTCACTATAGCTTCGCCATCCGGCGATAGGGCTAAATAGAGGACTCTATACGAATGTCCAGTCAGCTTCGCTACTTGGGTTAAACTGGGATATTTCCACACCAAAATTTGATTCTGGGAATAGCCGTGGGTCGATACCAGTTCCGAGCTGTGTTTCGACCATGCCAGGTTACAAACTTGTGAGCCTGGAAAGGAAAAAACATGTAAATAGTAGTAGTATTTATCGATTAGGCAAACACTTTTATTATTTTTAAAAATATCATATTGTTCTATATCCTATTACCTACAAAACCCATTTTACGAAAAAGTGCGACTTGTATTAGATCGGAAGTTATTAAATATTTTCGATCGCAAGTCGCTCAGCCCGCGAGTTGTTCAAAAAGGGTATGACGGAATGAAAAAGTGTTAAAAGTATAGAATCGTCATTTATAGTTATATTTTTTTTTCAATTTGTTTTCATCCTAGTGCGGGTTTAAATCACATTATATTGCCAATACGAACGTTCCGAAACACAAAAAGTGTCCCCGCTATGGGAGATAGCGTGGTACTATTGAGTTTGCGCAGTAGGGTGGACATTTTATCGATCGCCTCAGAGCCGGTCCGGCATTATTTGTTTGTTGTTATTCGTCGCCATCTTTGGTTCTGGTTGCTTTTGCAAATTACAGTATAAAAAGTGGTTCATCCACATTGTTGTCGGTATATTAGTGCTTATAAACTTTCATTACCTAACAACAATTTTTGTGAAGGAGTTTTTAATTTGTGGTGATTCGCTGTTTGATAGGTTAGTGGCTTGTTTTGTTTAGGATGAAAGGACACAAGTGCATGGTGCTTTTTTGCAAAAGTCGTGGATCGATACCAGGTATAAAGTATTTCAGGTATGTACATATATACGAAAATATTTTGCTTATCAGATTATCCGATCTTCCGAACCGAATTTCACTAAAAAGCT
Source organism: Barypeithes pellucidus (assembly GCA_963991005.1). NCBI lineage: Eukaryota > Metazoa > Arthropoda > Insecta > Coleoptera > Curculionidae > Barypeithes > Barypeithes pellucidus. Next base: position 10,580,813 of record OZ022565.1, on the reverse strand, counting down.
CGTAAGAAAAGAAGAGAGTGTCACTCGTATACAATATAATATATATGTGGCCATTACCTACCCTTAAAATTAATGTATTTTTAACTTGGTGCATTTGTAGCTGATAATAATTCCCAATATAGTCGTTCATTCTTAATTTTTGGTTTAGAAAAAAGTGAGGTTAAGAAACATACGACGTCGGATGAAAGTTAAAATAAAGCTCATCGTGTCGATTGTTACAATTATTCGGACGGAATTTGGCACCAAAAGTTTACACCAATCAGGGCACCGTCGGGTCATCATATATATATCAAATCGTATGCATGGAACGCCGTCTTAATTCGAACTGATCGTAACTTTGATTGCAATATTTTTCTTAACTAGCCAGTGAAATTTACATTAAAAAAGTTGAAATCCGGTCCTGTCGAATGTTTACTTTCACAAGGAAATTTCCGAACTGCGCAAACTCACTATTACCCCTTCGATGCCCATAGCGGGGACATAATTGCAGATGGTATTTGCAATATAATGGTTATACAGGGTGTTATGGAAATGACGTATTATATTTAAATGGGTGACTCCTTGGGTGTCCTAGAGAAGCGCTACATATTTTATTTTTTTAATCGACCATTTTAAAAGTGGGGTAATAAACACTCTTACTCACAGGTCAGTCTACGCTACTGTACAACATTTCACCCAGAGCCAATGGCAATGTTGCCAAACTTAATGTAAAACTGAAATTGTATTTATCTCTATACCTAAAGAGCGAGGAAATCCAGGCACAAACGCAATCAGTTTTTTTTTTCATGGGAACACTTTATGTACACACAGTAATAGTGAAACAGAACAGATAGTTAGCTTTTAAAAATACAATAATACAGATTATACTACAGATTGTTAGATTTTATTACACGCGAGAAATTTGACGTCCAGAAGAAACGAGTCAATAAAAACAATATTCAAAGATTATTTATGTACGGGCAAGATACACGCGTAAACCGAAAACAGAGCGGATTGCTGAGAGCGTGTTGGTGATCGACGAGACACAACGTATCCGGCCGCTGGTTGGTCTCCAACTAACAGACCGCAAGCGTGCGGCGCTATATGAAACTACTTCGCTCACACGATGTAAGGCGTCAAGAGGTCATTGGCATTTGACCTAGTGACGTACGTGGCTATTACTATTCCATATGTTTTTTCGGGTTGTTTAAAACATAGTCCATCGTAAATGTTTTTCAATTAATTCTACAAAAAGGTATTACAGAATGGAAAAGTGTTTAAATTATTTTATTTTGTCTAAAGAGTTTAAGGTGTACATATGACAACACCGGCCAATTCCTTGTTTGCTTACATGTATCGCAGTGCCACACAGGTGTTTTTTTTTGGTTTGACGTCAGGTCACTTTTACCGCTGAATGAATTGAAAGCGCCATTTATGGCTATTTTTCTTCAATTTGTCTTTATCTCAGGAATTGCCGGTTTAAATATAATACGTCATTTCCATAACACCCTGTATATATATGTGGTTTAAATATAACAATAAGTAATTTCCATACTATGTATAAATGGGACCGTTACTTTACCTGTGTCAACGCACTGCATAGGTTGCCCAGTCAAAGTGTTCCAGAACCTTATACACCTGTCGGCCGTTCCACCGCCCGAAGCCAACAGCCCGTGATGGTGAGGCGACCACGCTATCGCCTTGACGGCCGCCAAATGATCCGTGTACGTTTGCACCGGTGACAAGGACTGCATGTTCCATACATACAATCGATTGTCGTTACCGCCTAAAAAAAATTAAATAATAATAATAATAAAGGCGTTTTTCAAATTGATTACCGAAAATGTGTAAAGTCCGTTTTGTTGCAGTTGATAGCTCATATCGAGGGTTGAAGCCATAAAACAACCGTAAACCATAGGCGTTGCCAATAGTAATTACCTTATTTAATAAGAAAATTGGCCTCTGTCCATTGTTAAGTAGGATTAGGGTTAAAGTAGGTACAACAGGGGTAATTAATTTACCTATTTTTGCCTGCTTTAGGATGTTATTACGCCATTTGATGTGCGTTTGTCAAACTATGTATTTAAAGTCCGTTTTGTTGCAGTTGATAGCTCATATCGAGGGTTGAAGCCATAAAACAACCGTAAACCATAGGCGTTGCCAATAGTAATTACCTTATTTAATAAGAAAATTGGCCTCTGTCCATTGTTAAGTAGGATTAGGGTTAAAGTAGGTACAACAGGGGTAATTAATTTACCTATTTTTGCCTGCTTTAGGATGTTATTACGCCATTTGATGTGCGTTTGTCAAACTATGTATTTAGTTGTATTTAGATACTGCATTATCTCAAAGTTGAATTATTTCCTATACTTGTAACAATGGCTTCAAGTTTTTCGCCAACGTGTCTTCGTCAAATTAGCAAGAGTGCATATTCTCTCCGAGAAAAGACATTAATATTAAACGTGCATGATGCTCTAGTGTACCAGAAACCTGCAAGTGATGTTCGTAGCATCATTGCAGAGTGTGCCAATATGGTAGGAGTTGGAGAGGCTACTATATATAGGTTCTTGCGTGAAAGAAAATCTAAGAACCTCAGTGAGCCAAAACCACTCCCAGGAAAGAAACCGTTAGAAATTGACAATTTCATTAAAAATGGTATTAGAAGAAAAGTACATAGTTTTTATTTTGCCAAGGAAATACCAACTATGGACAAAATTTTACAAGCCATTAACTACGACGAGGACTTACCACAGCTATCACGAACGAAACTATGGAAAATACTTCATGATATGAACTTTCGATGGGAGAAGCAAAACAGAAAATCTTTTCTTATTGATAGAGCAGATATTATTTGCTGGAGACGTCAATACTTAAGGTCCATCCGAAAATACCGCAGCGAAGGCAAAAACATTTTCTATTTGGATGAAACTTGGCTGAACGAAGGGCACACCGTATCTAAAGTTTGGCAAGATAAAAATGTCCTAAGTTCTCGACAAGCTGTCATGGAAGGCTGGTCAACAGGACTTAGACCACCATCTGGAAAGGGACGCAGACTTATTATAACTCATATAGGAAGTTCAAATGGCTTTTTGGATCAAGGATTATTACAATTCCAGTCGAATTCTACTAAAGACTATCATGAAGAAATGACTGCTGATGTTTTCGAGGAATATTTTAAGCAAATGATAGAATACATTCCCGCTAATTCTGTAATAGTGATGGATAATGCCAGCTATCACTCTAGGCTAAAAGAGAATCTTCCCACAACTTCATGGAAAAAGGCGGAAATCGTAAACTGGTTACAACGAAAGGAATTGAGTTACGATAATACCATGGTAAAAAAAGAACTTTTGGATATTGTTAGGCTACATAAATCACAGTATAAAAAGTATGTTATTGACGAGATGGCAAGAGATCGAGGTATTATAGTGCTCCGTTTACCACCTTACCATTGTGAGCTAAATCCAATCGAATTAATATGGGCTCAAGTAAAAGGATATGTTGCTAGAAATAACAAAACTTTTAAAATGCAAGAAGTGCGACACCTCTTGCTTCATTCTTTAGCAAATGTGTCATCAGAAAATTGGCAAAACGCCATAAAACATGCTATAGTAGAGGAACAAAAAATGTGGGAACTTGACAACGTAATTGACACAACTATGGAAATTGAGCCTTTAGTAATAAGCGTAGGACATGATGACTCTTCAGATTCTTCTGAGGACCATTTTATCGAGTTATAATTATTGAAATTGTCAATATTTTTTGATCTGTAAATAAATTAGTTTTCTTGTAAATAAATTCATAAAATCATAAAATCTATTACATTTAAATAAAATAATAAGCGGTTACATTAAAAACCCAACTCTCCGACCATGATGGGCCGTTTTAATCATTATCCTTTCATTTCATTTTATGGCTCTATTGTTACTTTATCTGTTACCCGGTGGAATAGGTCAAAATTTCTTCATCTTTATGCTAGATGTACGTAAAAAGACCATTTTATAGGTAAAATATTTTAGGCCACCGGGCCCTTGTTTTGAATCTTTAATGAGGGTATCGAGCTATCAACGGCAACGAAACAGACTTTAGCCATAAGAAATTACTCACCCGATGCCAGATACTGATTGTCGGGGGACCATTTTAGCCCGCACACCTCTTGCCGGTGTCCTATAAGGCGACGTTCAGTGACGTTTGCTAGAAAAGAACAACGACATTATATTCCTGTACTTGGAAAATACGCTCTTTTTGATGTTATGAAAGGTGCTTACCAGGCGTTCTAGTGTCCCTTTGCAAAATCATTCGGTCTCGGCTACCGGAACTTAAAACGTCACCGTTCCACGCCAACGCTCCTACTCTGGCCGAATGCCCCATTAATTTGTTTACTTGTTTATTGACTGTCACATCCCAAACCTATAACAAACGTCATCCTTTACGTAATTATTATTTAGTGAAATACGCCGCTGACATTTTTCCAGGTGGATATTCTTTCTGATTGGCCTGGGCGATTGTACATGCAAATGGTCTCTTGCGTTATTCTTGTTGGACGCACAATCATTGATTAAAACAAACCCTAACACTCTGGGGTAAACGGTACTTAGGTTTTTTGATTATACAGTATGTCCACGGATGGGGTTTACAACAGGACAAATGGTCTAAAAATTGGAAGATACGAAAAAAAGTCACTCTTAATCAAAGTTTTTGCTTGTCTAGAAAATACGATTCATCATAATAAACTACAATTTTTTTATACAGGGTGGGTAAAAACTGCAAAAATGTTATTTTGCTTAAGAGTAACCATACTTTATTTTGAAAGATACGAAAAAAGTCACTCTTACAGAAAGTGTTTTCTACACAACAAACCGAAGTAGAACAATTCATTAAAAGGTTTACCTATTTAAAAATTATTTCCCAAAAAGTATTCTCTGGCACACCTCTGACTGGTGAACCTAGTTAAAATAATAATGACACTTAAGATGATAGGTACTTGTTGTCAATGTCTTTATTTAATGAAGTTATTATTTAAGTAGAAATGCTATCTACTGAACAAAGAGTTTTTATAATACAATGTTATGGGGATGGTCAAGTTTCATACCGCTACGTCATGGAACAATTTACCGAGAAATTTGTAGGAATCCCAATAAGTAGGATGGCAATCTGCAAGTTAATAAAAAAGTTCAAGAGAACTGGTTCGGTTTTGGACCTCAAAAAAAAAAGAAGAAATATGACCATGATGATGCTGCTACAGTCTTAGTTCATTCTGTTGAAGAAAATCCTATGACGTCCCTTAGAAATCGTGTTACTCAGTTGGAAGTTATGAAAAAAAGTCAAATTCAGAAGATCCTTAAAGCAAATAAATTGTATCCGTATAAATCGCACTTTAATCAAAGATTGGAAGAGGGAGACGACGCGAAACGACTTGATTTTTACCTGTGGATAGGAGACAAAATTTTAAGTGGAAATGTTGATTTTTATAAATGTATCATGTTTTCTGATGAAAGTACATTTTCAACAAATGGAACCGTTGCAACCCAGCACGTTAGGTACTGGTCTTTAGAAAATCCCGAATTCAGAATTATGACGAGAAGACAATATTTCACAAAAGTGAACGTGTGGTGTGCGATATCCATCCATGGCATTATAGGGCCATATTTTTTTGATAACACGTGCAATAGATTATCATAATTAGAAATGCTGAATAGATTTTTCAATGATGAACTCAAAAATCTACCATTAAATTTTCGACAAAATATGTATTTTCAGCAAGATGGTTGTCCAGCCCATTTCGCTCGTGAGGTTAGAGAATGGCTTGACCGCAGATTTGGTCCAAGGTGGATAGGTAACAATGGCCCAGTTTTGTGGCCCCCAAGAAGTCCCGACTTAACCTTGGCCGATATGTTTTTATGGGGCCGTTTAAAACAAATTGTTTTTGCAACCGCAATACCAAATGATATTGAAGTGTTGAAGGCCAGAATTATCCAGGCTGTCCAATCGATATCTCAGGAAGAAATCAGAAATTCTTTCACTTATTTGAGAAAGCAATTAGAAAAATGTGTCGAGTATGAGGGTGGAATTTTTGAATTATGAAATCGTTAACGTATTCTTTTCATGTTAATAAAAATGTTCGTATTATTATAATAATTACTTCATTAAATAAAGACATTGACAACAAGTATCACCTATTCATTATTCAAGTAAAAACGTTTATTAAGAGTGACTTTTTTTCGTATCTTTCAAAATAAAGTATGTTTACTCTTAAGCAAAATAACATTTTTGCAGTTTTTACCCACCCTGTATAAAAAAAGTTTCTTATGATGAATCGTATTTTCTAGACAAGGAAAAACGTTTATTAAGAGTGACTTTTTTTCGTATCTTTCAAAATAAAGTATGTTTACTCTTAAGCAAAATAACATTTTTGCAGTTTTTACCCACCCTGTATAAAAAAAGTTTCTTATGATGAATCGTATTTTCTAGACAAGGAAAAACGTTTATTAAGAGTGACTTTTTTTCGTATCTTTCAATCTTTAGTCCACTTGTCCTCTTGTAAACCCCATCCGTGGACATACTGTACATATATATAAAAAAATAAGTAACAGAGAATTGTTAGGCAACCAACTAAACATCATTGCTTGGGTAAAGCAGAAATGGGATCAGTACCGATTTATTTCCGATCTTTACAATTATCAAGAATATAGTACCCGTACAGGGTAAGTACACATGATTTATGTAATAATTATATTTGTAATGTAATATTATTTGTGTGAAAGTTCCATTCGTTGGTTGGTTGGTTAAAGGCGGGGTTCGTTACCCGCGTGGTACTAATTGCTGACCTACCGTCACATATCCGTTATGCGTTCCCACAGCCACCATATTGCCTCGCTCACTCCACGACACCGAGGTGACCACGTTTCCATCGCTGGATAAGTCACATAACCTAGTGACCTGACTGGTACAAGCGCTCCATAGATACACGCAGCTACCTAGGCCCACACTTAAGACGTTCTGCACCGACCAGTCCACTAGGTTTAAGTAGAAGTCGTCTTGCAATTCGGGTGCATCTAAAACCTAAGAAAAATTAATTGTATCGCACTAGTAAGGTCTAAATTTCGATAGGTGTAATAATTATTATTCTAGTATCAGTTTATTAGTATATACAGGGTGTTATGGAAATGACGTATTATATTTAAACCGGCAAATCCCGAGATGAAAATAAATTGAAGAAAAATAACCATAAATGGCGCTTTGAATTATTAAGCGAAATATACACGTTATATGAAATCTCAAAATTTACGTGGCCGCTCCTGAGGCCCTTTGCAATCAATATTTTATTGAGGCAGTCTTGAGGTTCAAAAGAGGTTAGCGTATTATAGCGATGTTGTCATATTGCAACACAGAATTCTAAACGCACATGTTCAGTTTATGACAAGACGTCTTTGACGCGCAATATCACTTCTTTTTCAAACCTTTTCGACAAATAAAACAATTACAATTTTAAGGTACATACTCTCTTACCTTCGATCTTATATTAAAATTACCCGTTTTATAATTAAATTCCATAAAATAAGAAAACACAAAAAGTATGTTTTCAACAGAATCAACAGTAGATAATATCGCACAAATTTGAAATCACATCACAACATTTCTTATAATGAATTGTTTCACAACAAAAAAAAATCGGGCAATACAACTAACAAAACGTTTAAAATTCGTATACGTCAAGCACGTGGAGCCCTCGACACGATGTCGTTCCACTCCCCAGTCTCGAAACATACTGAAGTATGAAGGGCGCGCCGCCAGTATGCAATCAAGGGCGAAACACGCGGTGTGATCTGACAACACTGTTAGTATACTCTAGTGACCCACATTGTTGCTAAGTGAATCCAGATGGAACGGGGCGACAGTATGTGGGTAAAAAGGGTTTTTACCTTAGCATTTAGATATTCGATTTAAAAAAAAATATATGTAGACTTTCTCTAGGATACCCAAGGAGTCACCCATTTAAATATAATAAGTCATTTCCATAACACCCTGTACATGACGTATTGCCATATACTAACCGGATATCCTATACAGGGTGATTCACGACAAGCTTGCATTAGAACTTTATGGAGAACTACTGAATATACGTTTCTGAAACTTTGGGGATTTAGGTTTATCGATATGCTCTCTTTAACGAAAATATTCACATATTTTTGTCATTTCCGGTTATATCGGATGTAGCTGCCAACTTTCGTTTTTTAAATAGAACATGGTAAATTTTATTACATTTTTCGATTAAGCATTAAATACTAAGCACATTTTATCGAACATGTTTTTGTCAGACTCTGTTAGTTTTTGAGATATCTGGACTTTTTGTGATTATTTGGCAAATGCATATAATTTTTTTACCTTAGCTCTTGGACTACAAGTTTTTTCTCACCGAATAGCTAGAAGATCATCAAGTCTCAAAAATTTTTCTAATTCGACAGAAAATGTACAGGGTAGCCACAATTCAAGCTTCATTGTGAAAGAATTCAACCATTAAAATCTTTTTTATTTTAAGTGGAACGCCTTTTATATTCTTGTTTAATTTGATGGCAAATTAATTGTTCTTTATAAATAGTATTTACTGTCCTATACCTATATCAAAGCGTTTTCTCAAAAATCCAATTTTATTCTGAAAATACTATTTGTTCAAGTGTGCTATGAAAACAATTATTGTACTTAGGGGCTGTATACTGATGTCTATACGGAGAAAAAGTGATTGATTGCTTGAATATACAATGTTCTAAAGCGTTTCTTAATTGAATTTATAAATAAAAAAGTTGATTGTTTTAAGTTTAGTGGTTTAAATATTATTTTTTTTTAAATAGCAAGGAAACAAGTTAATAAAGTTTATAGTCTTTAATTAAAAATGTGTTTTGAAAATTATACCTAATATCTTTTGATTATATTTTTAAAATATGTTGGAAATGATTGCCATTTACTTCCAAGCATTTATGTATTCTTTTCATCACACTATTTCTTGTAGCATTCCTAATTCCTTGTGCAATGAGAGATTGAAATGTTGCCCTCATCCTTTCAATTTGATTTTCCTTCAGTATCTCTTCAGTATATCAGTATACAGCCCCTAAGTACAACTGTTTTCATATCAGACTTGAACAAATAGTCTTTTCGGAATAAAATTGGATTTTTTGAGAAAACGCTTTGATATAGGTAAAGGACAGTAAATACTATTTATAAAGAACAACTAATTTGCCATCAAATTAAACAAAAATATACAGGGTGTTCCATTTATAATAAGAAAGTTTTTAATGGTTGAATTCTTTCACAGTGAAGCTTGAATTGTGACCACCCTGTACATTTTCTGCCGAATTTGAAATATTTTTGAGACTTGAGATTGTACCTATATGCAATAAATATTTTCCTGCTACTCTACTCTGTTTTTAATTGCTTAAAACAACTTTTTATTAACATACAGCACAGCAGGTTTAATCCCGCAATGTGAAACCCGCGAAATCACCGCGAGATCCCGCATTTGCGGGATTGGATTCCCTAATAACATTGTTCTATTATGAATTATTAGAGTTATTGGGAAACTCGACATACTTTAAATGGTATCCTGGATATTTTCCTGGTGGCCTTATGCGGTGACCTTAATAACCTTTGACTGCTTGTACTGATGGGCGATAACGAATAAGGGCTCGCTTGACATTTCATTGGCGTCCTGTCGATTTGGTAGAGGTTTTTCTGAAAAAAGAAGAATGCGTTTAAAAATTTGTGGGAAGTTTTGGCTAAATGATGAATTTTTTCCTGCAGTGACAAAAATGCATTTACCAATGTCGTGGGTTGCAAAATTGGAGCAACCTCAACCCACCTCTCTATGTTGTTCTAACTAACTAACTATCACAAATTATTTACAAAACGCTACAGTAATTCAGGTTCTTTTGGTTCGCCTCAACCCAGAAAGAGATTTTTTATCAACATTTTAAACATATTTGGGATCACCACAATTCCTCATCTTGTAACTATTTTATGCGTTACCTGAACTCAGTTTCTGGGTTGGGAAAACTTACTAATTGATTATAAAGTGTCGTTTTAACCCGGACGTGCATTATTTTAACTCATTACCATGTTTAAATTATTTTGAGTTGGAATAATTCAGGAAACGTGCTCCAAAACCCCGTATCGAGGGTAAAGCGCAAGATCGTAAGGTCACGGAAAGTTCCGAATTCGTGCTCGTGCAGGTTTGGCGCGGTTCATTCCATTGTTATTCGTCAATTCTCCTTCGATAGAGCGTATAGACATCCCACTCTCACTGGCCGTTTGCGGCATTTTTCATCTTTGTTCTCTGTGCGTGAAAATTTGTGTTTGCATAATTTAGGTCAGTTGGCGTAAAATGGAGGGACAGGAGGGAGATGCATACAAATTGTTATTATTGGAATGGAGCCTTATTATTTATAAGCAATCGTCATCACTTCGTCCGCATGATTTCTTAGCCGTAGTATGCTCTCCTCCTCTCCGCACGTTCATTTGATCATTTTATACAACAAAAATGTCGTATCTTGAAAAATCAAGGCAATTGAAGTCCACAATATGCAGGCGTTAAATCAAAGAAATATTTTGAGTTCCGATAGTCCACAATTTAGGTACTGGTAGTCCAAAATTTGGACTCTGGTAGCCCAAAGAGTGAGTTATTCCAGCCACCATCGTAAGCTAGAACAACTTAAATGTCAAGTTTTCATAGCTCGAATCATAAATTAATCTAGCCCGACTAGTAACGCAGCACAATTCACATACTGGTAGCTACGGTAGCCCATCAATAATTTAAGACGGTGGGGCGTGAGCTATTCCAACGCATAAATTAACCCATCTTCTGTACTATCACAACTTATGAACAGAGTGAGTTGATGCAATTTCTTCGATTTGGTTGCCGTAATTCAGAGGTCTGGGCTGTCCCCTATTAGCAACACGCTTCGGTCTAGGACAACTCATATTTGAGTTATATCAACTCGAAATTTCGCTCAGTGTGCAAAATAGTATGCTATGTTCACCCTGTCGCGTTTCTTCTTATGATAACAGTAACTTTACCACAATAGGAACCGAACCCGCTTCATTATCAGTAGCTAAACGTTGTAAAATGCAAATTTTTGATAATTAATAATGCGCTTCATTTTCAACCGCCGTTCAAAGTATCATAAAATATGAATAATAAATTGTATATGGTACGTGTAAGTCGTAGGTTACTCTATTCAATTTGAACGAAAAATTATACTTATTAACTTATTTAGGTCATTGCTATGCAATGAAAAACGTTGATAAAAACGTATTATGCAGGCCTATCCGTGTTAAAACGCATGTTAAAAATTTCTGTTTGGTTTTATTGAATGTTTGACACTGAACGGGACGATAATAATTCCATTATTTTAGGAAAAATAGACTTTTAGTTCAGTGGTGTAGATAAAGAGTGTGACAACGCATAACAGGTTAATAGGTCACGAACTACATGATTTAAAAACGCTACGATAATTCAGGTTCTTTGGGTTCGCCTCAACCCAGAAAGAGATTTTTTATCAATTTCTTCATCTATCAATTTGCTGGGCGTCAATCTGGGAGGAAATATGTCTTGGCATAACCACGTTGTGGCAATCGCCAAGATAGCTTCTCAGAGGCTGGAGGTACTCTTCCGAACCAGAAAGTTGTACACACCTCAACAACTTTTGACACTATACAAAGCCCAGATTCGACCATCACTAGAATACTGCTCTCATGTCTGGAGCTCTGCACCCAAACATACTCTTCGGCTACTGGATTCCATCGAAAGAAGGGCCATTCGTCTGATTGGAGACCACGAGCTGACGAAGAACCTCGACAGCCTAGAACATCGAAGACAGGTTGGGGATTTGACTCTCTTTTACAGATATTTTCATGGAAGGTGCTCGGCTGACCTTGTCCTCTTAATTCCGCCCAGAGCGACGAATAGCAGAAATACACGACGAACCACTGCCGCCCATTCATATGTGGTTAAGCTTAGTACTCCTCGAACTTCATTATTTACGAATTCTTTTTTTTTTTAATGATCAAACACAAGCACTATATGAATAATCCTTTGAGCACTCTGGGAGTGGTGCGTGTGCGCAAAAAGCGATTCACGTTGGGAAGGTCGTTCCACAAAAATGTAGTCCTCCAGATGAAAGAATTCTTAAATAATGAACTTCGATGAGTACTAAGCTTAACCACATATGGATGGGCGGCAGTGGTTCGTCGTGTATTTCTGCTAATCGTCGCTCTGGGCGGAATTAAGAGGGCAAGGTCAGCCGAGCACCTTCCATGAAAATATCTGTAAAAGAGAGTCAAATCCTCAACCTGTCTTCGATGTTCTAGGTTGTCGAGGTTCTTCGTCAGCTCGTGGTCTCCGATCAGACGAATAACCCTCCTTTCGATGGAATCCAGCAGCCGAAGAGTATGTTTGGGTGCAGAGCTCCAGACATGAGGGCAGTATTCTAGTGATGGTCGAATCTGGGCTTTGTATAGTGTCAAAAGTTGTTGAGGTGTGTACAACTTTCTGGTTCGGAAGAGTACCCCAAGCTTCTGAGAAGCTACCTTGGCGATTGCCACAACGTGGTTATGCCAAGACATATTTCCTCCGAGATTGACGCCCAGCAAATTAATAGATGAAGCCAGTGGGATTGCGTGTCCGGCCATGACTATTTCCGGTTCTGTAATGTTAACCTTTTTAGAGAAAACTGCTGCCTGGGTTTTTTTAGCGTTAAGATCGACTTGGTTACTGTCACTGTTTATGGGCCCTCGTCAAGAAGCATGGAAAATAATACAATTGTGTGTGTTACTGTTTATGGGCCCTCGTCAAGAAGCACGGAAAATAATACAATAATTTTTTAAAAACTTAAAATTTAAATAATAATTGTTTTCTACCATCAGCATGTTAAAAGTAAAAGACGTTTCTCTTTAGTCGAATAATTATTAAGGAAAGTGAAATTTTAAATTGACCATAGAATGCAATTTATGTTCTTAGAAATATATTGACGATATACAGGGTGCTGATAACGTCTGGAATAATCGATTTTTCTTGAAAACGCAAAACTTTTTCGAAAAACGCTCGTACCCGTCGATTTTATTTTATTCTTTGAAATTTTTTGGCGTTCTTCAATATTATACCGGATGCGCCAAAAACGCTAGGCAAGTGTCAACTTCACTTTTTCAAATAGAACACCCCTTTTTTTCTCCAATATTCAGATTCCTCTCTAAACTCTAGACAAGTTTCATATAACATATTGTATGGCTAAAGTCAACAGGAATTGAAATACAGGGCCCACAATAAAAATCAAGGTATAATTTTAAGGTCTAGGTATTTACCTTCTTACCGGTTTCTACATAATAACTTAGTTACGTAAATGTCAAAACATTTAATATTTACTCCAAAGTTGTCACTTTTACCCATAAAAATGTTTCTAACGGAAGCTGAGAGAATCGAAATATTAATAATAGTAGGATGTGGAGATCGAAAGAGAACACAAATAGAAGTTTGTGAGTATTTTAATGATAAATATCCAAATAGAGAACACATAAATCAGGCAACTGTTTCCAAAATTGTTAAGAAGTATAATGAAGTTGGTCACGTTAAGGATAAACCTAGAAGTGGACGACCTAAAATTTCCGACGATGTCAAACTTGATATTCTAGTTTCGTTGGAAGAGAGACCACATTCGAGCACAAGAAGCATTTCTCAAAATGTTCAAAATATCCACGATTCAACGGTGGCAAAGTTCCTGAAAAAGGAAAAATGGCATGCATATAAATGTCAAGGAGTACAGGAACTTTTGGAAGGCGACCCTGACAGAAGGAATGAGTTCTGCGAAATTCTCATGGATAATTACTTGATTAACGATGCATTATTTCCGAGTAACATAATTTTTTCCGATGAGGCTACTTTTTTCTTGGATGGCATGGTAAATCGTCAAAATTGCCGGTATTGGTCCAGCGAAAATCCCCATTGGTTCCGAGAAATTCATACCCAGCGGCCGAGAAAAATTAATGTATGGGCAGGAATAATTCGGGATACTGTTATAGGACCCTATTTTTTTGAGGAAAATTTGACTGGCCAAAGATATTTGCAGTTTCTTGAAGAAGACCTCGCTCCAGCGTTGATTGCCCTATTTCCCGATCGGAACATTCCTGACTCACATGATACAACTATGTGGTTTCAGCAGGATGGTGCACCAGCCCACTATTCGGTCGAAGTCCGTAGATACCTGAATGAGTTATTTCATCATCATTGGATAGGTCGACGGGGTGAAATAGAGTGGCCTGCGAGGTCCCCCGACTTAACGCCATTGGACTTCTTTCTGTGGGGCTATATTAAGGAAAGGGTTTACCAAAATAAACCAGAAGATATTGATGTTCTCAAAACGCGTATAACAACAACCATAAGACAAATTACCCCAGAAATTGTACATAATGTACAGTTAGAATTTGTTGAGAGATTGGGACATTGTAGAGCCGTAAATGGACACCATTTTCAACACTTACTCAAATTATTTTTTAGATTGTTCACTGTATTACCAATTTCCTGTTAGAATTTTTTTTCTAGCCTAAGTATTTGTCATGGAAAACAAGCTTTAAAATTATACCTTGATTTTTATTGTGGGCCCTGTATTTCAATTACTGTTGACTTTAGCCATACAATATGTTATATGAAACTTGTCTAGAGTTTAGAGAGGAATCTGAATATTGGAGAAAAAAAGGGGTGTTCTATTTGAAAAAGTGAAGTTGACACTTGCCTAGCGTTTTTGGCGCATCCGGTATAATATTGAAGAACGCCAAAAAATTTCAAAGAATAAAATAAAATCGACGGGTACGAGCGTTTTTCGAAAAAGTTTTGCGTTTTCAAGAAAAATCGATTATTCCAGACTTTATCAGCACCCTGTATAATCTATAGAATAACAGATCATAAAACGTTTAATGTCAGTATTATTGCTAACTAATCAATTGTTGCAACGCAATTCCCGCGAAGATGCATCGATGCATTTTAATGGCATAGTGTAATCGCTGCAATCCATGCATAATAATTTAATGTAAATAGAAACATAAAATTCCCCATAGCAATTAAAAATGGTTAGGTGCAACTTTGTTTCTATTTTGTTGACCTAATACGCATCACATCCTGGTAGATTTACGTAATATCATTAGACATTGTAGTGACAAACAGAAAATAACAGTCTTCCGACATATTTTATCTCTCATACACCTTCATACACCTCTTCTTACTGTACATTAACGACCTACTAGTGAAAACTAAAAATTCGATATTTAGCTTTGCTGACGATGGCACACTTATCTCATCTTTCTCTTTGAATGCACATACATCGGCTACCGACGCACATCTTCGCAGACAGCATGAAGTATCACGCCTCAACAAAGACCTGGAAGATATTTTGGCTTGGGGTGACAGTAACCAAGTCGAATTTAACGCTAAAAAAACCCAGACAGCAGTTTTCTCTAAAAAGGTTAACATTACAGAACCGGATATAGTCATGGCAGGACACGCAATCCCACTGGCTTCATCTATTAATTTGCTGGGCGTCTGGGAGGAAATATGTCTTGGCATAACCACGTTGTGGGAATCGCCAAGATAGCTTCTCAGAAACTTGGTGTACTCTTCCGAACCAACAAGTTGTACACAGCTCAACAACTGTTGACACTATACAAAGCCCAGATTCGACCAGCACTAGAGTACTATACTCCTTATGGAACGACCTTCCCGAGGTAGCTTTTCCCAACGAATATAACCTCCAACGATTCAAAACCAACGCGAATCGCTTTTTGCGCACACGCACCACTCCCAGAGTGCCCTAAAGGGTTTTTCCTATAGTGCTTGTGTTTGATCACAAAAAAAAGGGACACGTTGGTAAACTGGGACACCCTGTATTAACAATTGCATAGAAATACGGGTACCCCGTGATACTTTTATTTGAAATATTGATTATTTCGCATAGTGTTGGTTTTAGGTATTCTCGTCACTAGAATTGTTAACGGGGTTCGATTCTAAAAAAGGCACATCCGTTTTAATAAACGGAAATAAATAAATAACCGTTTCCAAACGATCAGAGAGCATTTGATGACGTTTGTTAATTTTTAACATTAACTTATAAGTTTTGCTACAATAAAAATAAATACTTCTTAAGATGAGGATCCTAAACAATTCGAAATTAGCAATCAGAGCCACCTATGTTGCATCAATTAGGTTAGAAAGTGACGAGAGTCATCACTTGATCAATATTTCTTTTCGTGTTTTTAGTTTTAGCCGTTAATAATAAAGTTTGGTATCGAAACGTCATTAAACCACAATGTGTCATACATCGTTGCATTCGGAAGAAAAAAGCTCTTAAATTCCAATATCAGAAAAACAGGACCGTATTTAAAAAAATAAAGAGGACTCGTCGGATTACAAAACAATTAACGCTGTCAGATAGACAGGAAAAAGTGGCAATGCAAAAGTGTAATTTACTTTAGAATTCGATCTCAAAAAAACCCAGGAAAACAATAAAACGATTTTTCAGAATTTCGGTTTTTTCCCGATATTTCCGGAACTACTCGGAATTTTAAAACTTTCTAAACGGCATATTATTAGGCACGTAAATGCGCAACTTTACCTCCATTTAATCGACTTCGTATCTCTTACGGTTTCCGAGATCCCTGGCCCACCTTATCTTGGACACGTTGGATTTCTACGTAAAGTTGTAATTTTTTTAAAATACTTTTCCTTCAGAATTTTGGGACTACCCGAACAAGCTCTCGTCATTTCTGTAATTTTCATTCATTTGCTTATTCTTTCAGGAGTACTATAGCCTATATACAGGGTGTCGGTTTGAAACCTTGCCATAATTAATATCTCGCATGCAGTAAATAATGTAAAATAGGTCGTTTAAATTTCTCAAAAGGAAACTGGTTAAAACTAATAAAAAAATAAGCGAAGGTCGATTATTTGTTATGTTATAATGGCATAATATACGAAAACGTGCCTAACTTTTAATATCCAGTAAAAAAGGCATAAAAATGCTTAATTTAGATCGAGAAACCATTAACCAGGAATTGCCTCGACTACAATAAATTTAGAAATATGCAAATTACTTTCTATGTAATAGTTTGAAAATCAAGTAATATTATCGATAAGACACCTCCTCAATCGGTAGATTACTTGAAAAAGTATCTACGTTAAGCGTACCATTCTCTAGTCCTTGACAATTCTTCGCAAGTCAGGAACCCCAATTTTTTATTCTGTCTGTAAATCATAGAAATTGTATTAAAATCAGATGATAAACGGCTATTTTTATCGCACTCTCAGAATTTATCCATAGTCCGTGTCCGTGTTACTTAATGACCTAACATCTCGAAAAAAAAATGGGTCAAGACATTTTAGCCAGTAGGATTCCGTCCGTACCGCGCTCACCTGGATATCAATAAATATTTGTCAACTTATTATAGTTTTTTAAACACACGCATCACCCTAAATTCATATACAGGGTCCGCAAACGAAGATCAAATCGTTATCGAACAACTTATCAACAATACTAAAACAGCTCGAGATATTGGATTAATAGCGGCATATTTTAAAAATATTTTACATTATACAGGGTGGCCCAAAAAAGTGTGACAGCATAAAGTTATATTTTTTTAAATGGGACACCCAGTATTTTATTGCATATTTAGGTTCGTATTAGTATCGTTTATAAGTGCCTCAAATTTTATTTAATTTGGTTTTGTAGTTTCGGAGAAATAAATTAAAAACTAAAAAAAAAGTTTTGCAGTCCTGATTAAAAAAAATCAAAAAAACCAATCCAGAACTATTTTTTTAACCTCGGCATTGGGTGAAATTTATGACAAGAGGTCTAGAGATACTATGAATCTAATTGCGTTTATCTATTTTATACAGGATGTTCATTTAAAGAAAAAGTAGCAAAAATGTAGGCTTTTAAAATATATATCGAAATAACTAAAATACGGTAAACTCTAAGAGCAAAAGGAGGCTATTTTGAACATTTACTTTAGTTTACAAGTATTAGTCTAGTCGCCTATAACAAAATTTCCCAATACCACTCTATTTAAACAACATGATTTATGATATTTACAATTATTTCGAAAACGGCTGGACATAACTTATATGCTTGTATTACAAAAAAAATTGTCGAAGAATTCTACGTCAAATAGCCACATAATATACCATATCCATTTGAAAAACTTAATGAAATATTATTTTAAAATGTGGCGTCTTTGAAAGCTTATTATGAACACACTGTATAAAATAGATAAACGCAATTGGATTCATTGTATCTCTAGACCTATTGTCATAAATTTCGCCTAATGCCGAGGTTTAAAAAAATAGTTCTGGATTGTTTTTTTTTGATTTTTTTTATTCAGGACTGCAAAACTATTTTTTTAGTTTTTAATTTATTTCTCCGAAACTACAAAACCAAATTAAATAAAATTTGAGGCACTTATAAACGATACTAATACGAACATAAATATGCAATAAAATACGGGGTGTCCCATTTAAAAAAATATAACTTTATGCTGTCACACTTTTTTGGGCAACCCTGTATAATGTAAATAATTTTTAAAACATGCCGCTTTTAATCCAATATCTCAAGCTGTTTTAGTGTTGTTGATAAGTTCTTCGATAACGATTTAATCTTCCGTTCCCGGAATAAATCTCCTTTCTTTTGTACTTCTTGACCATATATATGCATAGATGAAAGCGCAAGCAAACATAATAAAAAGACACGTCAATTTTTATGGTGAAGGGGCTGTTACGATGCTTTTAAATATTTGCAGTCTTGGGAGGTTAACCCCCTAGGTGGGGTTAAGATTACCATGGTAACATCTACCCATTCCAACCACGAAGTGTCGTTCCCATTTTTAATATCATTTACCGCCAGCGATATATTAAGGGTGGGAATTTTTCACATCGACACCCAGTATATATGAAAAATTGAACACATACTATTATAGTCCGATAATAGACGCCCAAGGAGACGGCGCTCGGAAGGAATACCCACCAACGCGTCCTTGGTGCGATGGTTTTACATGGTCTGCGGCCAGGCCAACCGTCTGCAACCCATAGGGGCACTCTTTCGTTTATAAGCTCGCCTTAACATCATAATTTAATTAATTGTATTGTATTGTGTTTTTAATTTATGTAATTTTGCTTCAACTAATGCTTTTATATGTATGGACGGGATCGAGGTGTTAATTTCCACTTCACAGACAAGTAAATATAATAAAATATTTTGGCGGCAGGTTTCTGGATGCGTCTCAACTGGCATCGAAGTTATAGAAACCGAGTGACCGATTGACACTGCTGCTATGACTTGGTACAATTAAGTTAAAATTGTTAGTAGAATTTACATTAACGTCCGTATTATATGCCACTCAGATAACACCAAAACTTAAAGTAAAGAGAAAACGTCGCCGTTACAACATAAATATACCTTGTAGGTAGCCGCGACTACAGAGTAATGTTAAAGGTACCTATTACTACAAAGTGACTATAAAAATTACCATACAGTAACCGATTCGTAAGCGTTCTGTTATCTTACGGACGGACGGAGGACTGAACGTTTCTCGACGCTGTTCTTGGCTCGATACGCCATGTTTTATAGAGATCTACAACGTGTCCAAGATAAGGAGGGCCAGTACAGGCATCTCGGAAACCGTAAGAGATACGAAGTCGGTTAAATGGAGGTAAAGTTGCGCATTTACGTGCCTAATAATATGCCGTTTAGAAAGTTTTAAAATTCCGAGTAGTTCCGGAGATATCCGGAAAAAACCGAAATTCTGAAAAATCGTTTTATTGTTTTCCTGGGTTTTTTTGAGATCGAATTCTAAAGTAAATTGCACTTTTGCATTGCCACTTTTTCCGCTCTATCTAACAGCGTTAATTGTTTTGTAATCCGACGAGTCGTCTTCGAAGGGCCATTATCAACTTTCTTTTTACGGTCCTGTTTTTCTGATATTGGAATTTGAGAGCTTTCTTTCTTCCGAATGCAACGATGTATGACACATGGTGGTTTAATGGCGTTTCGAGGGTTTTTTGAACAACATCAGGATATTTTGGGATACGGTCCTGTATTTCTCCTAATTTTATAAATAATATCTCATAAGTAAGCTCTAAATTTTTACTTATTTTGGACTAGTTCAATAAATAACAAATAATTTAATAATAAACCACAAATAAGTGAACAAAATACAGAAACATTATTTCAAACTTCTGTTGATTCGGGATTTAAAAGAAAAGTAGGCGCTTCAAATAAGAAAATTAAGATAGTGACGCGTGATTCACTTGACATTCCCATTGTGATCGTTTGAAAGCGTTTTAAGAGGTTTTCTATTTTCCAGAAAATATGGAACATAATTTTACAAATGCTGAAAAGTTTGATATTCTATCGAGTTTTATTTTATCTCAAAAAAACTGCTATGTGGCAGTTAGAAGATGTTATTTGTGCTTAGAGAATAACGGAAATCATTTTCAACACCTGATTATGTAGTTCCTTACTTTTTTTCGTTGTTTGTGGCTTATTATTAAATTATTTGTTATTTATTGAACTAGTCCAACATAAGTAAAAATTTAGAGTTTACTTATGAGATATTATTTATAAAATTAGGAGAAATACAGGACCGTATCCCAAAATTTCTTGATGTTGTTCAAAAAACTTTCTAAACGGCATATTATTAGGAACGTAAAGGCGCAACTTTACCTCCATTTAACCGACTTCGTATCTCTTACGGTTTCCGAGATCCCTGTACTGGCCCTCCTTATCTTGGACACGTTGTATATTCGCTTTATTGCACCGCCGTCGACACGAGGGGGGTACAAGCGGGAATTTGCCTCGAAATGGGAACAGTAACGTAACAGTAAGTTATTTTTTGATTCAATAAATAATGTCAAATTGAGCCGGAGGAGGAGTTTTTTATTCTTAGGAGTTTGTCCGGGTTTACTAAAAAGAAAGTCGTAATTTTATTATGAACTAAAAACGTTTCAAAGTGACATATAATGCGTAGACCAACGCAAAAACTTTCTAAAAATGCGGAAACTCGATAATTATCTACACAAACACGATGCCATTCAAAAATCCATGCGTCTGAAAAAGCTATTGAAGCTATTATTGGTTTTTCTATTAGTGCGAGGTACTAATTACCTTTTAACCAGTTTACATAGATACTATGCGTACCTACTGGTATTTAGGGAAATTATATAAAAATTAGTATCCTTATTTGATTTTTAACTATAGCGGTGTCATTAACTCCACGCTGTGGGATTTGTTATTGGGTTTATTCATTAGTGTCTGGGTTCTATTGGCTAGAAAAGTGGGTTGTATGAATCCGGCAATAATGTGTTTTTAACAAGGGGGGCTCAATCGGGGAGTTCCGCGATCGAACGTGGATTTTTTATTGGGATTTTTGTCGCTTCTAGTTCACAATGCTCAAAAAGATGACGCACATTAACAATAAAAAATGGAAAGAATACTGCAGGCTTCGCGGTTTAACCCCCTAGAAGGGGGTATAATAATATGTCACCCTTTTTCAATAAATACCATAAATTATTATTTTTCTAGTAGGGCTCTCCAAGAAATCGCATTCCATAAATGGAAGTTAGTAGGCATAGCGTACAAATATGCTAAATTTCTTTAACATATTTAGATAAATAAAAATTATATTAATCTCTCGGTATATAAAATATACGTTTCCCAGTCTGGTGGTAAATTTTAAACCAGACACTGTGACCTTCCTACAATAAAATAAAGATAAACCGCCGATAAAACTAAACCGAACCCGAAAAATCACTACATATGTATGGGCGCTTACATTACGGGCCACTAGGGGCATAGACCCGCCCCGAATTTTATGGTAAAATCACGGTATATTTTATCATATCTTGTTAGTGCCCGTCTTGTAGTAAAATGGAAATTTTCATGCGTAAGTCTATTGTCATGCATTTATTGAAATGAATGCTGAAATATAGAAAAACAGTATTAAATAATGTTGTCGATTATAATAATAACGAGCATTAATATCGTCCAATGGAATATAATACAATGTTAGGTCAATGACTGAGATACTAGCCTTTGTTCTCACAGCCCTTAATAAATACCTATACAGGGTGATTCACGACGAGCGTGCATTAGAACTTTATGGAGAACTACTGAATATATGTTCCTGAAACTTTGGGGATTTGGGTTTATCGATATGCTCTCTTTAACTAAAATATTGACATGTTTCTATCATTTCCGGTTATACCGGAAGTAGCTGCCAACTTTCGTTTTTTTAAATACAACATGGTAATTTTTATTACATTTTTCGATTAAGCATTAAATACTAAGCACATTTTATAGAAAATGTTTTTGTCAGACTCTATTAGTTTTTGAGATATCTGGACTTTTTGTAATTATGTGGCAAATGCATGACGATGAAATAATCCATATAATTTTTTTACCTTAGCGCTTGGACTAAAAATTTTTTCTCACCGAATAGCTAGAAGATCATCAAGTCTCAAAAACATTTCAAATTCGGCATAAAATGTACAGGGTGGTCACAATTCAAGCCTCATTGTGAAAGAATTCAACCATTAAAAACTTTCTTATTTTAAATGGAACACCCTGTATATTTTTATTTAATTTGATGGCAAATTAGTTGTTCTTTATAAATAGTATTAACTGTCCTATACCTATATCAAAGCGTTTTCTAAAAAAATTCAATTTTATTCCGAAAATACTATTTGTTCAAGTGCGCTATGAAAACAATTGTACTTAGAGGCTGTATACTGATGTCTATACGGAGGAAAAGTGATTGATTGCTGGAAAATACAATATTCTAAATTGTTTCTTAATAATTTATAAATAAAATGCAGTTGATTGTTTTAAATTTAATGGTTTAAATATTATTTTTTTAAAAATAGCAAGGAAACAAGTTTATAAACTTTAAATTCTTTAATTAAAAATGTGTTTGAAAATTATACCTGATATCTTTTGATTATATTTTTTAAATATGTTCGAAATGATTGCCATTTACTTCCAAGGATTTATGTATTCTGTTCATCATGTTATTTCTTGTAGCATTCCTAATTTCTTGTGAGAGATTGAAATGCTGCCTTCACCCTTTCAATTAGATTTTCCTTCGTAGTGATGGGACGCGCGTAAACTTTATCTTTAATGGTTCCCCAGATGAAAAGTCCAGTGAAGTTAAGTCTGGCGAACGAGCTGGCCAGTGGAAGGGACCTTGGTTTGCGACCCACTTGTCATGAAAAAGTCTGTTTAGGGCAGTCTTAACAACTTGGGCGTTGTGTACTGGAGCCCCATCGTTTTGATACCAATCACTTTTCCTCCGTATAGACATCAGTATACAGCCCCTAAGTACAATTGTTTTCATAGCGCACTTGAACAAATAGTATTTTCGGAATAAAATTGAATTTTTTTAGAAAACGCTTTGATATAGGTATAGGACAGTTAATACTATTTATAAAGAACAACTAATTTGCCATCAAATTAAATAAAAATATACAGGGTGTTCCATTTAAAATAAGAGAGTTTTAAATGGTTGAATTCTTTCACAATTAGGCTTGAATTGTGACCACCCTGTACATTTTATGCCGAATTGGAAATGTTTTAGAGACTTGATGATCTTCTAGCTATTCGGTGGGAAAAATTTTTTAGTCCAAGCGCTAAGGTAAAAAAAATAGATGGATTATTTCATCGTCATGCATTTGCCAAATAATTACAAAAAGTCCAGATATCTCAAAAACTAATAGAGTCTGACAAAAACATTTTCTATAAAATGTGCTTAGTATTTAATGCTTAATCGAAAAATGTAATAAAAAATTACCATGTTGTATTTAAAAAACGAAAGTTGGCAGCTACTTCCGGTATAACCGGAAATGACAGGAACATGTCAATATTTTAGTTAAAGAGAGCATATCGATAAACCCAAATCCCTAAAGTTTCAGGAACATATATCCAGTAGTTCTCCATAAAGTTCTAATGCACGCTCGTCGTGAATCACCCTGTATACAGGGTGTTCTTAATGATGTGCTAATATTTCAGGGTGTGATTCCTTAGGTCATTTTATAAAGAAAAGTTCAAATGAACATATGTCCGCAACGGCTTACATTTTTTGCTACAGGGTGTTGAATTTTTCTTTTTTAAATGGTTATTTTTTAATATCTCCGAAAGTACTTTAGATATTATTTTCAATTTTGGTATGTGTTAATAGGATATAGAACCACAAATTTTAGTTATAAAAGTTATTCAATGGTTTCACCAGTGGCGTCCCTGCAAACATGTCCTCTGATATTTTTTACAAAAAAGATGGTACGCCACTGACATTTTTCCATATGGATATTTTTTCCGATTCGCCTGGTCATTGGTCAATTCTACTTGAAAACGGTCTCTTGAGTTTTTCTCGTCAGACGCACCGTTCTTGATTAAAACCACTAAATTCATATTGAAACTCATTATTATTATTAAAATTGATAAAATAATTAATGATAAATTTTGTTTTATCAGAATTGTCCACTCCAACAATTTTTATAAAACAAAATTTATCATTAATTATTTTATCAATTTTAATAATAATAATGAGTTTCAATATGAATTTAGCGCTTTTAATCAAGAACGGTGCGTCTGACGAGAAAAAATCAAGAGACCCTTTTCATGTAGAATTGACCAGGCGAATCGGAAAAAATATCCATATGGAAAAATGTCAGTGGCGTACCGCCTTTTTTGTAAAAAATAGCAGAGACTGGTGGAACAATTGTATAACTCTTCTAAGAAAAATTTGTGGTTCTATATCCTATTAATACATACCAAAATTGAAACGAATATCTAAAGTACTTTCGGAGATATTAAAAAATAACCATTTAAAAAATAAAAATTCAACACCCTGTAGCAAAAAATTTAAGCCGTTGCGGACTTCTTTATAAAATTACGCTGAAATATTAGCAGGTCATTAAGGAACACCCTGTATAAGTGTAAAGCCCACAGATTTGCTACATAAAAGATGTGTAACAGAATCAACACCTTAGCTATACAGCAAAAACGCTTACAAAACCATTAAGCTGTATAGAAGTTCTATTGGAGTTCCAACCGGTTGGAAATATTGCTCTGTTGGAATGGATATTTAAAAAATAATAGAAAGTAACTTTAGCTAAAACATGCCAAAACTAAGGAGCAAACGCGCATAATCCAAACCGACAATTCGGTACCAGAACGCGGATTATATTGACGGTTGCATGTCAGTTGACAATCGATACATATTGGTCTACGAACACCGAATTTCTTTGTCAGCGATTACAGATTTTGCTTTCTAACTATGACCGACTAACGAACCTATTCTAAGAGCATCATAAAAGTCGCTTCCATTAATACGCGCTTCCAGATAACAAATCTGTACTCCGTTGCCCTTTTACTTAAACATTAACGGTAAAAAAGAGTAATTTACATTATGGCTAATAACTAAAAGTCTGTGCTCATCGGTTCGAAGCGTCTAATATTTACAAACCATCCCGAGTTCATTGCATGCTTGCATAATACGTTTAGTTTGAATAATTGTAGATGCAATTATATTGCATGAGATAATCGTAATTTTGATCATGTCATTAATGAGATAATTTTACACGTTCAAGATAAATTAATGAATGAATGAATGTGTTTTTTTTATGGCAAGGAGTCGTTGCAACATATACAGGGTGATTCACGACGAGCGTGCATTAGAACTTTATGGAGAACTACTGAATATATGTTCCTGAAACTTTGGGGATTTGGGTTTATCGATATGCTCTCTTTAACTAAAATATTGACATGTTTCTGTCATTTCCGGTTATACCGGAAGTAGCTGCCAACTTTCTTTTTTTAAATACAACATGGTAATTTTTATTACATTTTTCGATTAAGCATTAAATACTAAGCACATTTTATAGAAAGTGTTTTTGTCAGACTCTATTAGTTTTTGAGATATCTGGACTTTTTGTAATTATTTGGCAAATGCATGACGATGAAATAATCCATATAATTTTTTTACCTTAGCGCTTGGACTAAAAATTTTTTCTCACCGAATAGCTAGAAGATCATCAAGTCTCAAAAACATTTCAAATTCGGCATAAAATCTACAGGGTGGTCACAATTCAAGCCTCATCGTGAAAGAATTCAACCATTAAAAACTTTCTTATTTTAAATGGAACACCGTGTATATTTTTATTTAATTTGATGGCAAATTAGTTGTTCTTTATAAATAGTATTTACTGTCCTATACCTATATCAAAGCGTTTTCTCAAAAAATCCAATTTTATTCCGAAAATACTATTTGTTCAAGTGTGCTATGAAAACAATAATTTGTACTTAGGGGCTGTATACTGATGTCTATACGGAGGATTAGTGATTGGTATCAAAACGATGGGGCTCCAGCACACAACGTCCAAGTTGTTAAGACTGCCCTAAACAGACTTTTTCATCACCAGTGGATTGCAAACCAAGGTCCCTTCCACTGGCCAGCTCGTTCGCCAGACTTAACTCCACTGGACTTTTTCATTTGGGAAACCATTAAAGATAAAGTTTACGCGCGTCCCATCACCACGAAGGAAAATCTAATTGAAAGGGTGAAGGCAGCATTGCAATCTCTCACAAGAAATTAGGAATGCTACAAGAAATAACATGATGAAAAGAATACATAAATGCTTGGAAGTAAATGGCAATCATTTCGAACATATTTTAAAAATATAATCAGAAGATACTAGGTATAATTTTCAAACACATTTTTAATTAAAGAATTTAAAGTTTATAAACTTGTTTCCTTGCTATTTTTAAAAAAATAATATTTAAACCATTAAATTTAAAACAATCAACTGCATTTTATTTATAAATTATTAAGAATCACTTTAGAATATTGTATTTTCAAGCAATCAATCACTTTTCCTCCGTATAGACATCAGTATACAGCTCCTAAGTACAATTGTTTTCATAGCACACTTGAACAAACAGTATTTTCGGAATAAAATTGGATTTTTTGAGAAAACGCTTTGATATAGGTATAGGACAGTAAATACTAATATAAAGAACAACTAATTTGCCATCAAATTAAATAAAAATATACAGGATGTTCCATTTAAAATAAGAAAGTTTTTAATGGTTGAATTATTTCACAATGAGGCTTGAATTGTGACCACCCTGTACATTTTATGCCGAATTTGAAATGTTTTTGAGACTTGATGATCTTCTAGCTATTCGGTGAGAAAATTTTTTTAGTCCAAGCGCTAAGGTAAAAAAATTATATGGATTATTTCATCGTCATGCATTTGCCAAATAATTACAAAAAGTACAGATATCTCAAAAACTAATAGAGTCTGACAAAAACATTTTCTATAAAATGTGCTTAGTATTTAATGCTTAATCGAAAAATGTAATAAAAATTACCATATTGTATTTAAAAAACGAAAGTTGGCAGCTACTTCCGGTATAACCGGAAATGACAGAAACATGTCAATATTTTAGTTAAAGAGAGCATATCGATAAACCCAAATCCCCAAAGTTTCAGGAACATATATTCAGTAGTTCTTCATAAAGTTCTAATGTACGCTGGTCGTGAGTCACCCTGTATACCTGGGTCTACAACTACAGTGTGTCCGCGGATGAGGGTACCCAATAGGGAAAAAAATCTTTATTAGTCATTTTACGACCAAAAGTCATTCTTTATAAAAAGTTCTGCTTGTTGAGAAAATGAATTGACGATAAAAATTTTTTCGATCCGATGTACAGGGTGTTAATAAATTAGGAAAATATGAAAATGCTTCAAGAGAGAACTACCATTATTTATTATTTTTTACAAAAATGTTATAAAACAAAGTTGTTGATAAACTAACGTAAAGTGTAAATACAAATTTTGAAATAAAAATTCGAATTTTAAAAAATAAAATAATAACAGTGGTGTTTATGTAATTATTTGCATTTTACAAAAAAATCAAGATACGTTCATGTTACGTCAGCATCTTATTTACATCCGTCAGTATTCTGATTTCGTGAAGGCATTTTCGAAAATGTTAACCAAAGAAGAGCGTATTTATTTAATACAATGTTACACCACTGTTATTATTTCATTTTTAAAAATTCGAATTTTTATTTCAAGATTTGTATTTAGCCTTTACGTCAGTTTATAAACAACTTTGTTTTATAAAATTTTTGTAAAAAATAATAAATAATGGTAGTTCTCTCTTGAAGCATTTTCATATTTTCCTAATTTATTAACACCCTGTACATCGGATCTAAAATTTTTTTATCATCAATTGATTTTCTCAACAAGCAGAACTTTTTATAAAGAATGACTTTTGGTCGTAAAATGACTAATAAAGATTTTTTCCCTA
Organism: Barypeithes pellucidus; assembly: GCA_963991005.1. NCBI lineage: Eukaryota > Metazoa > Arthropoda > Insecta > Coleoptera > Curculionidae > Barypeithes > Barypeithes pellucidus. Next base: position 10,552,441 of record OZ022565.1, on the reverse strand, counting down.
TTGGGTACCCTCATCCGCGGACACACAGTATTATACAGGGCGTCAACTTGAAAACTTCCCACCATTAATATCTCGCTGTCAATAAAAATAATAAAACATTACCATTGTTACCTTTCAAATGTTAATAATGTTTGAAAACATCAAAAATCGAAAGAAATAATCCCGATTTCCCCAGAAAAAAAAAGTAATTTCAATGCGCCCCAGGCGAAATAATTAATAAAGTCAATGAAGCAACACAAAATTTATTGCCTGAAAAATCGAAAGGAGCTTACAAAACGGAATATAATACGTTTATTAAATCGCATTGGGTTAAAAGCAAGTGAAGATTTTCAGCGAACGAAGAAAGGTAAAACATATTTAGATCTTCGACTTTATGGTCGTGCTATTGCAAGCTAAAATCAACGTTAATACTAAATAATCAAGTCGACATAAGAACCAACCTTATTGCATTGCTAAACGACAGTGATTTGGTTATATACCAATATACAGGGTGTTCCTTAATGACGTGCTAATATTTCAGGGTGTGATTCCTTAGGAAATTTTATAAAGAAAAGTTCAAATGAACGTATGTCCGCAGCGGCTTAAATTTCTTGCTACAGGGTGTTGAATTTTTATTTTTTAAATGGTTATTTTCTAATATCTCCGAAAGTACTTTAGATATCATTTTCAATTTTGGTATGTGTTAATAGGATATAGAACCACAAATTTTAGTTAGAAAAGTTATTCAATTGTTCCACCAGTGGCGTCCCTGCAAACACGTCCTCTGATATGTTTTACAAAAAAGATGGTACGCCACTGACATTTACCATGTGGATATTTTTTCTGATTAGCCTGGTCAATTCTACATGAAAACGATATCTTGAGTTTTTCTCGTCAGCCGCACCGTTCTTGATTAAAACCACTAAATTCATATTGAAACTCATTATTATCAACATTGATAAAATAATTAATGATAAATTTTGTGGTAGTGGCCACCTTTACTTAAAAGGCATGCTTCCGCCCGTCTAAGCATCGAATTGCCAACTCCAACAATTTTTATAAAACAAAATTTATCATTAATTATTTTATTAATGTTAATAATAATGAGTTTCAATATGAATTTAGTGCGTTTAATCAAGAACGGTGCGCGTCTGACGAGAAAAACTCAAGAGACCGTTTTCATGTAGAATTGACCAGGCCAATCAGAAAAAATATCCACATGGAAAAATGTCAGTGGCGTACCACCTTTTTTGTAAAAAAGATCAGACGACATGTTTGCAGGGACGCCACTGGTGGAACAATTGAATAACGTTTCTGACTAAAATTTGTGGCTCTATATCCTATTAACACATACCAAAATTTAAACGAATATCTAAAGTACTTTCGGAGATATTAAAAAATAACCATTTGAAAAATAAAAATTCAACACCCTGTAGCAAAAAATTTAAGCCGTTGCGGACATGTGTTCATATGAACTTTTCTTCATAAAATGACCTAAGGAATCACACCCTGAAATATTAGCACGTCATTAAGGAACACCCTGTATATTTTTTAGTTTCGAATAAGAAAACTGATACAATCGTACAAAAAATATTGGACGATAGGCATGCATTGTCGCATAAAGTTACTTTATGCATTCGTTACACAAATAACTATTTATGTCTAAATCACGATCGACCGTCGAAATATTACGTCAATAAAAAAATATCCCCTCATATTGTTAATCAAATTTATTAATTACGTGTACTAATCGAATTAATAAAAAAATCTTTGACCCTTTGGAAAGTAAACGACCTCAAAATTGCCGCGTCAGCAAAATTTTATGCACCGTTGCGAAAACAGATTAAAGTGCATAAAAATAAATGTTTAACAAATCGTAACTGGGTGCTTTATGCGAACACGATATTCTTTTCCGCCATATCCAATTTAATGTGAATGCACACACATGGGCAAAAAAAATCCTCAACAAGTACAGACAGCGGAATAAAATGAAAACCAAAATGATAAGACGCGTCAAATTTAATATAAAACGATTAATAATATTCAATTGACAGACGTCAGAGATTTATAAGAGTTTTATAGAAGCTCTCGAATTGCTAATTTGTTGGGTATAATTTTACAAATAACATTATTTTCTAAAACTCGAAAATCAGGTGACAAATCTATCTAATATCAAAAAAGTTATTTATAGTATTTGCAGAATTATACCGTTGATATTTTGACTGCAATAAAACCTCATTATCCCTTCGATCATAAAATAAATAAGGAAATCCCAAATTTTAAAACCTTTTCGAGCAGAGCCGGTCCAGGTATACAAATTCAATTTATACCTATGCCTGATGCATATAAAAATACAAAGTGATTTTTAATAATTTCAATCTTTAGTGGTTTTCCGGCGAGCAATTTTTAGTTAGGCTTATTAGTGGTAGAATGGAATTGTGCTGATAGGGGGCATCTTCAACTGTCATTTTTAAATGAAAGCATTTATCTACCGATGCCAAACTAATAATTAAAAATGTGTATCAATCGTTGTTGAGTAGAAATTTTAATACGATGGATGCTTAGCAGAGACGTCTACTTTGACAAAAACTCCTTTATCTTCGGTAAGAGGCATAGTACTTAAACCTGTTAATCCTAGAAAAAATCGGAGTGATTCTGGCACATTTAGAAGCATTGACGAAAATGACATGGATTTATTAAGAAGGAAGATTTACCAAATGTATGAGGCACAAACTGTACCCACTTTGATTTCCCTCAAAGAGCGGCTGATTAAAGACAAAACAAAAACAAATATCTCTTTCCTTTCAAGCCTTAGGAAAATATTGCGTAAAATGGGTTTTTAATACCGAAGCATTGATAAAAGACAAACATTAATGGAATCTCAACGTTTACGGGAATGGAGACTTAAATATTTAACAACTGTTAAACAATTTAGAGAAGAAAATCGTCCAATTATTTACCTTGACGAAACATGGTTCGATACCCATGACACTCCAAGAAAAGGTTGGGAAGATTCTTCCAAAAAATGTCAAACCAACGCACCATCAAATAAAGGCGAAAGAATCACAATATTACATGCTGGTTCAGAGAACGGGTTTGTTCCAAATTGTCTGTTGCTTTCAGCTAAAAACATAGCAGATTCTTCTTTAGATTACCATCAAGATACCGACGCCCAACTTTTTAAAGATTGGGTTAAACATAAACTCCTTAAAAATATACCTGAAAATAGCGTCATTATAATGGACAATGCTAGTTATCATAGTCGGCAAACAAAAATCATTCCCAATTCTAATAATACAAAAGCAGAAATAGTGATACAGAGTTAAATTTTGAATAAACTATCAATAGTTTCTTAGGATTTAATTAATTTTTATTGTACTTGTTATCTTAATAGTTATACTTTTAAATTATATTATTTTCAATTATCATTAATTGTTATCATGATTTTACATTTATTATAGGTAGGTACCTAAAACTAAAAATACCTATCTATTTATTTTAAATTATAAAAATAAATCATGTGGAGTGGTATACATTTTCAAGCCGGCCCTGATCCCATTTATTGAGCTTTGAAGAGGTTCAGGCGTATACAATAGGGTTTAATCAGGTAGTTTACTTATGGCAGTAAGAGTCAACGGTATAATTCTGCAACAACTATAATAACAAACGCAATGAAATTTTTTCTTGTCCACGAGTGTAGGTACTAAATTTCTGCAAATAGATAAATATTTAAAAACGTTGTATGTGTTTAAAATAACCATAAAATAAAAGTAAGATTAAAGCTAAAATCCTGCAATCTTGTTTTTGTGCTAATTTGTGAAAGATATGAGTTTTTCATTAAATATTTGAACGCAGTATCGTAACTGATAAGAAAAATCCACCTTACAAGTGCATGTAAAAGCTCTTGCAAAAAAATTGACTTACATACAAATTGATAAGTGTTTTATAAATTAAATTAGGGGAAGGTGGGCCAAGTAGGTATGTCTTTTCTTCTACAATAATATATTTTAAAATTTTAATAAATTCTACTTTGCAGATATAACAAGCCTAAGAACCTCTGTATGACATAACATATTATATAATTAAGTTGTCTTATTTGATCAGATTATCTAGAGTATTGGCTATATTTTATCTTATTTTTAAACTAAAAGACCCAGAAACAAACAAGCTGTCCCGAAACCCTGTCTAACCAAGCAGATCCGAGAACATAGGTAATTTTTATCAAAATTATCAGAAAATTAACCAGCACTTCTAGATAAAAGGTCTGACAAATTGAATTAACATTGGAGATAACACCGCAGAATATCTTGTTTAGTAATAAATACCAAATGCATGACTAAAAATAAATAATATTTTAAAAAAAGGAGAATCGCAAATACCAAATGCAGCTAAAATCTACATTATACATTAATAATTGCATGGCATGCACATAGCTGAATCGGTCATAAAAAGTATTGTTGACCGCAGTTTAGTTACTGACAAACCCGAACAAATTATTGAATAATACTCTATACAGGGTGTTTCAATGTATCAGGATCCTTAGAGAGACGATTCTCCATGTTAAAATAAAGCTACTAAGTCACAGTCGCAGTACAAAGGTCCTCTTTACTCGAGGCGCAAAACTGGAATTGAATATTTTGTTAGCGGTAAAATCAGTTTTTCCAATGCAACACAAAGAAAAATATAGGGCTTTCGACTTTTTGTTATATGACCTAATACCCAAGGGACTGTAAACTACAGATCCCCTAAGTCATTCATAAAATTCATGGAAAGTGACGCTGTGATTGTGTGAAATGTTATTGAAAAATCAGTAATGGGTGGAAGAGAGAAGTACATGTTTGTTGGGCGAATGGCAACAATGTTGAAGTCTGATTATATCAGATGGTTAAATATGGCAGTCGATGTGTAGGCTAGAAATGTACATTTTTTCCATCTGTAGTTTGTAATATCTTTTTTCTACTACTGTATAAATAAATCAACTTTCGGGCCGTAGCAACACGAAAGAAAACGAAAGTAAATGTTACAGTTACCTGAATATTATCCGTTGCTAGCTACGAAAGTAGGTTGCTAGCTACGAAAGTAATACTTTCGGTGCCAGGACAAAAAAACAAGAATAAAATTTTTTATTGTATTTATTCAAGCGAATTAAAAAAAAATCTTACTAAATAATAAAAAGTTTATATTTATTGAAAAAACAAGTGGTATAATAACAATAATATAAAACTTAAATAACACTAATTTTTATTTATTGTCATTAAGGTTAATAGTGAAATTTGAACAGTTAGAAATATTAATTGATGGAATATTATTCAATTCAATACCTTCGCCGCTTCTTATTAGAGACTCGTTATTATCCTGGACTTGGACCATACAACTATTTGTCACTCTCGCGTCGTTAGATGGAATAAAAGTAGGAGATCGATTTAAGATCTTTTTGGAAATTTCGATTTTATTTGTATACGAATCACCAATATATCCCTCCGCAACGGACGAAGATCTCCAACCGCCATGTCTTTTTAAATCCAAAATATCGATACCTGGAGCATTTGCAAGAAAGGTAGTTGATGTTCTTCTAAACGAGTGACCAGTGTATTTATTTATATCTTGAAGTTTCAAAAATTTGGCAATTTCTTTGGGAACATTTGAAATAGTGTGTTTTCCAATCACCTGATTCACACACCTACCTCGTTCATAGCGAAATAACAAGCGTTCGTCTTGTGCATTATTTGGCCTAAGTTTAATATAATCTTGAAGTAACCTCATAAAAGAAACTGGACCTCCATCATCGGCTATCACAAAACTTCTTTGAACCTTGTTTTTGCTCTGGAGGATTTGAACAATAGCTACATCATCCTTGATTTCGATGTCGTTCAATTTCATTTTATAGATCTAATCTGTCCGGCATGCTCCAGCTATCCCCATTACTGCTATCACTTTCATAGATAAATAGCTATGATTAGGAGCGTCAAGTAAAAACTTTATTATTTCTTCTTTTGTGAAAATTTTAGATTTTTTAGCTTCGTAACCATCATTTTTTCGTTTAATAAATGCAATAAGTTTCTTAAACTGCGAAATATCTATATTTTTGTTCACAGAAATAATCAATTTAAGCATGGAATATTGTGACCATAAGGACGGAGGTGATAGGGCTTCAGATTTCTCTTGGAAGTACGCTAGCATTACATTTTCGTCAATTTGTGAAAGGTTTTTCTCCACGAACCATTCTAGAAACAGGTTGTACGTTTGACAGTACCTATCTTTCGACTTTACGGGTAAGAGTGAGGCACATGCCAACTCGGCTGCCTTCTGTATAGCTTCGTTTTGATCTTGAAACAACATTTTCGACAATCGAAATTAAAAAATTCGAACTGACAGACTTTGACAGTACTCAAATAACTAGTTGTCATGGATTATTTTACAGGTGTATTTTATTATAATTTGAATAAAATCAAAGTTCATTACTTAATAATATAATTGATCAAAGAACAGTAGTAGAAAAAGTTTAATACATTACACGCTGCAAAAGCCCTTTCAGGTGCTCGGAGTTTTTTAAATAGCCTCGGCTTCGCTACGCTTCGCTACGCTTCGCCTCGCCTATTTAAACACACCTCGCACCAAAAAGTATACTTTCGCAGCTTGTAATGTAAATAACTATGCATCACCTCTCCAAGTATTCTGATGCATTATGCAAACACCCTGTATATATTTATATTAAAAAGCGTTTATCTATAACTTTAGATTATACGTTCAATGTCTGAAGGAACTAGATACCGAATTAATGTCGAACATTAAACCTGTATTAAAACTCTATCAAAATAAATCCCTTTTCCGGACCCTCTTAAGTATTTATTGACAAAAACAATTAACTTTTATCAACGAGTCTATAGATAAAAGTAAACCATGTCTGGTACCAACGGAACCGAAGAATTTTTATGTGAATGGTTAATAATGATAATCAATAATGAGGCACATGCCACGGTATGTAATTATAGATATATCGAAGGATAACACAGTAATAATACGGACAATAACACAAACATTAGTGTAAGTACTTATTGTATGCAGGAATATCGTTGTATGTGGAATGACGACAGGCATTAAAAACTGATATGATAATATTTTTGCTATTCCTGATTTATTTTTAGTTAAGTAGGTAATACTTATATCAATCTTTTATACTCCTTCCTCCGAGCCTCCAATGTTGCAGGATTAATTTCGATGCCAATTGAAGATTGATTTGTATTGTGAGAAATGGGTATACCTCGATCGTCAAAAAGATTCTATTCTTAGATAATGGCGAGACGGACCATTTATGTAAACTATCTTAATTTAGCGATGTTGCGAGAGGTGCCTGGGCCGAAATTCCGCGAATAAATTTCTTGGTGAATGGACAGCGAACAGGGGCCCCACGCCCAGTCTGTCGTAGCGGCGTACCATCAGCTGTGAAATCAGCTGATGGTCGCCGCAACGAATTTAAAACCATTATCGCGGAAACTGGTTATTTTTATGTGGTTTATTCACTAATTATTATAAAATTCGTTTACAGGACGGAGCGAAAATGTATTTAGGAGTAATACGTTGTTAAATTAGATCGCATAGGATGTGACGATCAATTGTTCCTATCAAAGTCCTTGTGATTGCTAACATATACATATTTATTCGATATAGGTGGCCTTTGTCACATCCCATCTAATTGTTAACTTATTGTTAAACACATCCTTAGAATGAGTACCCCCGGGACTCTCACTTTTTAAGCGATTCAAGGGTTCTTTAAACTCAAATAAACTCAAAAATAATATATCGCCAGAAGAGTATTAGTACGTAAAAATTAAAAAAAAAACCTCGACCCGTAAACTTGTGTTTTCAGGGGGACGCGTTTCACTATTAATTTCATTCCTGTAACCTCAACCCCCCTTAGCGGGGGCGGCTACTGCCCTTGGGTTTTCAAATGGGAATGGGTATGTTGTGATACATCTTTTTAAAGGGAATTTGAAACATTTCACTGCACCTCTTATCAAGTACACAGGTTTGTGCGTAAACAATTTTTTTTAAGTAATAAGTATCAGTCAATTCAACTTTATCTTCAGTAAAGTGGTTGATCCAGATCTACATACATTATTTCTGCGCTATTATTTTCTTTTGATTTGATCGTGACATAAAAAATGGTTTATTCTATTGAGGGGAGAGTGGATATTATTGAATTGTATTTTATAAACAATCAATGTGCAAGAGTAACGGCAACTTTGTTTAATGATAGACATCCAGATAGACACGTACATTATGGTTATATCCTAGAATTAGTGGCAAAATTTCGGCAAACTGGTTCAGTGGCAAATAAAAAAAGGATTATTGAAAATCCGGTAAGAAATGAAGCAGTAGAAGTAGCTGTTCTGGGTCAAGTTAGTATGAATCCAACATTAAGTACCAGAAAAATGTCTGATGTATCGGCACCCATACAAAATTCAACTTCTCCAAGAATTGAATGAAGATGATAATGACCGCCGTTTACACTTTTGTGAAGCAATGTCAGAACAAGTATTAAATTATCCGAACTACCTTTTTAACGTTTGCTTCTCAGACGAATGTTCCTTTTTTCTTAATGGCACTCTCAATCGACATAACTGTCGTTACTGGTCCGACACGAATCCAAGGATTTACCACGAGGTTCATACTCAAAATCCTCAGAAATTAAACGTTTGGGCTGGTATTTTCGGTTATCACCTAATTGGGCCATTTTTCTTACCGGGAAATTTAAATGGAGATACTTATTTAGACTTGTTGGAGAATGCTGTCAACCCAGCGCTGATGGAAATTATGAAAAACGACCAACGTTACCAGGAAGAAAATCCAATATTTCAACAAGACGGCATTACCCGTACGCCACTTTCTGGATGAAACGTTTCCTGGTAGATGGATTGGGAGGAGGGGTGCTATTGAATGGCCCGCGAGATCGCCCGATTTATCTCCCCTTGATTTCTTTTTGTGGGGACATCTAAAATCCAAAATTAATGCCACCCAACCCGAATCCTTAAAAGATTTCCGGAACCGTATTACTAATGAATGTCAACAAATTACACCAGATGTTCTTCACAATGTCCGAGAACACTTTGAACAGTTGTTGTACTATTGTATGGAGGTGAATGGCGGACATTTTCAACATTTAATAAGATAACATGTAAGTATTACTCAATAAAATGACATTTTTTAAAACGCAATTTCTCGGCGGCGCGTAGCTCAAATTTACAAAACAAAGCGCCATTTTAAAGAGAATTCAACGCCCTTTAAAAAGATGTATCACAACATACCCATTCCCATTTGAAAAAACAAGGGCAGTAGCCGCCCCCGCTAGGGGGGGTTGAGGTTACAGGGATGAAATTAATAGTGAAACGTGTCCCCCTGAAAACACAAGTTTAATGGTCCGCGTTTTTGTTTTTAATTTTCACGTATACAGCCGTAAACCTTGCTGGACTGTTTTCGATGGGCCACCCTGTATACATTGACATGTGCGTTTTTTACATAATTTGTTGCTCCTTATTTTAGCTAGTTGCGCCTTATCGTGCTACCCTCAATACTTCTTTATTTCTTACAAGGAACCCTCAATATAATTCATCCATGTCTTAACATCACCTATAGGTAGGCTACCAGTTCTCACACGTTCGTGGGAAAACCATTTTCAGCCTTCAGACCAACAAGAAATTGAACGACCGCGACTCTGTCTTAATATTATAAAGAAAAAAATTAAGATAGACTGGAAGAAAAAAAAACAAACAGCTGTTTCACGCATCCATAAAAATTAAAAATACCAGAGTTGAACGTCCAACTCACCGCCAACATTTTTATAACCGGCATTTACATAAATTAAGTTGTATGTCCAAATTTTATTCCGTGGTAGACGAACAATTATTTAGTCACCCGAAAATTCTTCGACTATTTTTTTTTACCCATCGCGAGGCCAAAATAGGCCAGGGCACCGATCCAATAGGTCAGTAATGCATCGGATAGTAACATTAGTTTTTTTTAACGTATTATAAAGGCCGTATTACATGCCGCAAGTCTTTCTGCTAGTGCAATAAACTTGAAGGAAGCCAGCTTATTTCTTTTTGTAACATTCTTGCAACTTGCAAGACTTGTCCAAAAACCGGGTCTGCAGATCTTTCCTCGTCCTATCGGTTTTGCTCGACAGTATTTCTGAAAGTGCAAAACGGCCTTAATACTGCACTTCTTTATAGTGTTGGGAAAAACCGATGATTTTAATAATCGAGTACTTGATACTCGAGCCATGTTAATAATCGAGTGAATCGCTTGAAATTCCAACTCACCAAGCGATGACGTCACCGACTGCTCGACCGGCAGCCTAGTCGTTTACATGTGATCAGGTAGGGTATTTAGCAGGCACGCAACTACGGGTGGGCACAGGTTTAGCTAAAAAATTGTAGTAGCCACCAAAAAAATTCCAGAAATTTATTTATTTGTGAATAATGAATTTTTACCACGTGTCTCGATACCAAACAAAAAAAACTGCAAAAAATCACCCAAATATGTATTTATTGTTCGGGTTTATTCTTGTGCTTTTATAAAACAAGTATTACAAGAGTTATTTTTCTTCACACCTTTCTCAATCTACGAGCATAAAATAAGTAGATATTTAAAATGGCTTGTCAAATTCTTCGACTTTAAATTATCAGGTGTCCACTGTGTGCCCTTCAAAAATGTAGGCTTAGTTACGCGACTGGCAAAATAAGAAAATAGGTTTAGGTAATAGGGTATTTAGCAGGCACGTAACTACGGGAGGGCACAGGTTTAGCTAAAAATTGTAGTAGCCACCAAAAAAATTCCAGAAATTTATTTATGTATTTGTGAATAATGAATTTTTACCACGTGTCTCGATACCAAACAAAAAAACTGCAAAAAATCACCCAAATATGTATTTATTGTTCGGGTTTATTATTGTGCTTTTTAAAACCCGAACAAAAAGTATTACCAAGAGTTATTTTTCTTCACATCTTCCTCAATCTACGAGCATAAAATAAGTAGATATTTAAAATAGCTCGTCAAATTCTTCCACTTTAAATTATCAGGTGCCCACTGTGTGCCATTCAAAATTTTAGGATCAGTTACGCAACTGGCAAAATAAGAAAATTGGTTATTACTTAAGTTCATGTACTCCATGTATTCATAGTTACCTAAAAGTTCCTGTTTAAATTCAAGAATGTTTACTTTTGGTTACCAAAAATATTGTCGATACCTATGTTTTGTTAACTATTTTGCTCGTTTTCTTATTTTCCATTAACATTTTCTATAATGTATGTTATTTTTAAGAAGTCTTCTTGAGTTTAATAATAAAAAGTTTAAAAATGTTTACTACAAGATTACCAACGAATTTTTCTATATATTTTGTTAATCATTTTGTTCGTTTTGTTATTTTTCATTAACTTTTTCTATTATTATGTTATTTTTGTGTTTATAGTAATTAAAAATTTTAAAATTATATCCTTTAATTTTTTAATATTTACAATCGGAGACCTAAACTACGCCGCTGGCTAGCCAGTTAAAACAAAACTTTACAAAATCCATGTCGCGATGACTCCGCTAAGGGATTCGGCATACTTTTTTATATGCACCTTCTCGTTTATGTGCCTTTAAGAAAGACGTATGTCGTGTACCTGCTCAGCGTCAAATTCGAACGTCGCCAATCGGATGGCGCGGCGCGTATCAAGTGACAGGCGATATTTTTCGGTTTTTCGCCTGAATTTATAACTAGAGTATTTCCTTTCCTATTGAGCGAAAAACTGTTCGAATATACGAGCAGTTTTTTTAACTCGATCACACTACAGCGGTACATTTCCGTCGGCGTCAAGCGAAGCGCGGGAATCGAGTGAAAGATAATAAGTGACGAGCGACGGTTTTCGCCTGAATAGATAACTCGAGCGGTTTTTTTAATAATCGAGCGATGTCGGTTATTTCAATAATCGAGTGATCAAGCGGTTTTTCGCTCGAGCGATCACACACTAGTAATTTCAGTCGTGCTGCAATCTTGCAGCGTGTAAAACGGCCTTAAGACTGCACTTCTTTATATCGATATATTGTTATTTAAAACCAGGATTAAACATAGAGATGTAATCTTGATAGTAGATTCTGAGGTTCCGTGTGTGTTTCTAGTACCTAACCTCATATACATTATGAAAACACGAGAGAAAAGAGTAAAGGACCGGCGCGATTTGACATGCAATGTCGTGGAAAATGTGTGTGTGTTTTTTCAGAAGAAAAAAAAACACGCCATATGTCTTATATAGCTTCTACGATTTGTTCTACAACAATGACCCTGAAAAAAAATAGTCTTTCTCGTGTTTTTCAGGAAAAAATCGAACTTTTTTTTCACATAATCCTATTGGTGTCTACGAAATTGTATAGTATACGCTAAATACGGGATCTCATTGCGAATATTCTTACTCGGCCGACGGGGGTCATTTACACCGGCAGCCAGCCTATTTATTTTATATTTTTCGGGTATTACATATTAATCGAAAAAAAAGAGGCCCCTAATATATGGGTACGGGTATATACGTTGTTTTTCTATTATACAATTTTTAATTGTTTAACCATAAGATGTATCATTAGACCATTTACATAATTAAGTGATTAGTTGAACTATTCTAGTCTAGACCATAATATATTTTTCTGATAAAAATGAATTTATACAGGTCCGTCCGGTAAGTATAAGATAAGCCAGCTTACAAGGGAAGCCAAAATAGCACTCACACTCATACATAATGTCCCTCATAACAAAGATATTGGGCCTTAAAGACGCATCTGAAGTTTCACATTTTCGATCATAACTTTTAAGCTACCCTGTATGCAGGGTGTACATGGTCGGGGGTTTGTACCTATACCACAAATGTACACAATTTTGAATTTTTCAAAAAACAGTAATTTTTATAAATAATTTTGCTGGTAAAAAAATTAAGATTTGTCAAAACCATAAAAAAATAAGAGTAAACTGCCATAATTTTTCGTCTTTAAGAAAAATCCCATTAGGAATTAGGCTATAATTATCCTTCTAATAATTAAAGATTTAAAGAAAACTTTTAAGAATATTTTTTTACATACAGCTTACCCACTTATACATACATATACAGGGTGTCCGCTAATTAATGGGACATGGAAACACCACAGACTCCTTACGTAAAAATATTAGGATTTAATTATACTTACCTAGATCCGAAAGTTGAAATTAACTGAGATACAGGGTGTTAAAGTCAAAACTTAATTTCTGTTTTTCTCTAATAACTTTGAGAGAAACCAACGGTTTTTTACAAAAGTTGGCAGTTACGGTTTTTCTAGGACGAGAAACCGATTTTTTGGTGAAATTTTAACGTACAATGTAGGGGGCGCTGTCTGCGGCATTTTTGCACCTTTATTAGGTCATAAATTTTTGTGCCTCAGTGTATTTAAGTTTTTAATGAAAATAATACTTTTCTCATATTTATTACGTAAAAAAGGTATACTAAGTTCAGGTCGCCCAGAGTTACCGCTTCGGAGATATTTGCATTTAAATTGTTTAGTGCGTTAGCTCAGGCAAGCAAATAATATTTTGTTACTTCTTACCAATTAACTTTTACATGATAATTAATGTTCTAGTAATGGTAATAATAAATACAATAATTGGATTTTTCTTTAACTTACTTTAATTAAAATAACTTTGACCCTAGAAAATATCGTGTCGAAAGAATCCAACAGCAATGAAAACACAAACTTACGATAAACTTAAAAATGAAACATTTTCCGTTCCATACGAACTGCATCTCTAAATTTTACTTGTTTTCTCATTCTGTTTTCTCTTTACTTTAAGAAAAAAATTGAATTAAATTAATAATTGGGCAGGGTGCATTAAACAATTTAAATGCAAATATCTCCGAAACGGTAACTCTGGGCGACCTGAACTTAGTATACCTTCTTTAAGTAAAAAATATGAGAAAAGTATTATTTTCATTAAAAACTTAAATACACTGAGGCACAAAAAGTTATGACCTAATAAATGTGCAAATTGTACATTAAAATTTCATAAAAAAATCCAATTTATCGTCCTTAAAAAACCATAATTGCCAAATTTTGTAAAAAAAAGTTGGTTTCCTACAAAGTTATTAGAGAAAAACAAAAATGAACTTTTAACTTTAACACCCTGTATCTCAGTTAATATCAACTTTCGGATATAGCTAAGTATAATTAAATCCTAATATTTTTACGTAAGGAGTTTGTGGTTTTTCCATATCCCATTAATTAGCGGATCATCCTTAACACAAGTTTGACAGTATATTAAAGTTCCTTTTAACTCTCATCTAAAAGAATATATCTCTAAAGACGTGATAATCTTCCACTTAACGCGTCAAATGACCCTCAAATTAATTTAAAACATAGTTTTTAAGGTTTACCATAATGTTAAGGCTACCTTAGCTAAGGTGTGACTTAAGGTATCATTCAAATATCGGCCCTAAGTCGGCTAATGGCCTTACTGCGAAGAAAACCGTCACATCCGTATTGAAACGAAAGAGGCGGGCCAATTGAAAGGGGATTGATCGAATGCCTATTTTAAAAGCCTACAGCAATCACAAGTGCGTCTTGAAGTTAAAAGAAAATTATGTATATTTATTATAAAATTATTAAAAAAATATTGTTTCATTGTTAGCGAACCAACCCGTATAAGAGTTATTTATAAACCCAAGAGAGCGATCGTTATCATTTCTCTTGTGTCAAAATATTTGTTATTCGGTTATTACCCGAAAATGCATCTTTTAAACAAGGTAGAATCATTAGGACAAGTGCACGCCTTGTATTGTCATGGGCCATGCACAATGTGGCCATGTAGACGTTTTTTTGGCACGTGATAATAAGCAAATTATACCATTTTGTGCGATTTTTTGTTTACAGGAAGCTCGAGTTTAGTTTCGTGGCTATTCGACATACATTGCTCATTATGGTAATTCTTCGGTTTTGTCGCCAAATTATGAACATAACACCTTAGTAATATATAGGGAGTCCCATTTAACATGTTTAAAAAAAGTTTGTTAGAGAAAACATGGCTACACTACTGAACTTTGCGTAAAAATCTCTAGCAACATCAGGTGTACCTTTTTGATAAGTCAATGCGAACACAGCTTGTATCACATTCCTGTCTCTTGTGTTATTAATATTAAATATTATACCTTGGAAGTTGTACCTTATGTTAATGACCCCACTGTTTTTAAATTTTACACAGTTTTTTATTCAATTCGCACATTGACAATATTATTCATCAGCGTTTTGGAATATTAAGTTTTATATGGTAAAATAAATACTTGGTGACTTTTGTACTATGCTTAGTACATTAGTGTTTAGTAACAATGACTTTCTAGTATCTGTTATTATAAAAATTTATCAAACTAAAAATTAAATAACACTCTATGCCCTAGACGTGGACAACCAAATCTACTTTATCTAATTTTCATGTCACAAAATTTTTACTAAATTACTATAACAATACAACTTACCTTAGTTGGGGTGCCATATCTAAACAAATTCCTACTCTTAATGGGCGTCAAGGCTTGTCTGTCATCGCATTGATTTTTCACATCCTCAATCTTTTCTCCCAGTATTTCATTTCTTAGTAGAATATTATATACGGACGAGTCTCTGGTGTTTTCACCGCCACTTTCCCTACTTGTCTTCTTACCAGTTTGCGGAGTCTTATTTGGATCAGGCATTGTGGCAAAGCTTGTTTCCCAATTATTGTTTGTCCTGCACGGGATAAATCTGTCATAATTGCCTACTGGAGTTTGTTGGACTGTGTCAAATAGATTACGAGCAACTCGTAGTTTGGTTTGCCTTAGTACTCCATTTTCACGGTTTTCTAGGGACATTGTTGATGTCACTTTGGTGTTTATCACAAATTAATGTAGAAATGATGTATAAAAATTTTATGGAAGCTGCACTCTATGTAAATCTCATGATAATGAGTAACAGTAAGTTATATGTGTCACTGTGAATGCAAGCTTTCAGTCAAACTGATGCATGTCATTTGAATTAGTTTAAATAATCTACAGGTATGAGAGCCTCAAGGTGGCAGCCTGTTCTTCGGAATGATTTTTTTCCAGCTATCTGAATAGTTAAACCTGGAAACTGAACTCGCAGCAATTTTCAGCGGAACTATTTGCTGTATTGCTGAATGCTTCTTTTATTCAAATATTTAACTCTTCACACTTCTCGGTATTTTTCCATTTCCAAAAAGGCACGACAGAACACTTCTTATATGGGGTACAAACGAACGAACTAAAAAAATCGGAGACCCGTACTTGAAAAAATCCTTGAGATAAGTGAAGTAGCTGATAATGAATAGAGGAAACGTTTATTACGAAAGCTCATTAACAATACCCCCACTTCTTCAGAGCTTTAAATATTTAAATGCTGTATAAACAATATGGCGTCCAACGACGATTTTGAGGTTGACAACTAGATGACAGATGAGAGTGCGTGACGTTTATGTGAAGCGAAGTTAGCATTAGAATTTCTTTGGAAGGAAGGTTCGAGTGCTAAACGAAAATGAAATTAGTCATAAATTTACAAATTTCGATCGTAACTTCTCTATTCAGTATGTATTCCATTTTCTATGCTCAATCCCTAATCGTTTATCTAGCTACTAGGTTCGACAACATGACGAGTATCATCACTCCTCTGTGCCAGTGGTAAGTACTACAAGCTCGGTCTGTGACACAGAGACGAAATTGGTGGCATTGTCTGTGGGGGGAATTATCGTGTAAACAAATTGTTGGTTTAATATGGCAATGCTGCTATATAAGTTACATATCGAAGTTGAACGTCAACGTGATGTTGTGTTATGAGCAATGTTGTCAGATCACACAATTTATCGACAGGAAATAGAGAATATCCTTAAATGAATCGAACAAACCCAAGTGACTAACCAAAAACACACTCAGAAATGACACAAGCAAATGTCTAAACTTTTGTGTTGTTTTTAGTTCACAATTTTAAACTAATTAAAACCAATTAAACCACTATTTAACACATTTATGAGTAACCGTAATAGATTCACGACATTCTTTCGCGTTAACTCCTCAAAATGCTTTAAAATCTTACGCCCAAAATAAGCCATACATAGGTTACTAACCCCGCAGTGTTCAATTTAGTTTTGTTTTATTTTTGAGTTTTTTAGTGGTGTTTCTATATTTATTTAGGTTTTTAGACGTTTATTTCTTTGTGCATTATCCCAGCTTAAGAATATAAAGGTCCCACCCATCAAATTCAACTCAAACCCAAAGCAACTAGTTATATCTAAAGGTAGGAACAAGCCAGCTATCTTGAATACAATACAAGGAAGAGGACAGTTCTCCAGAAAATGACTGAATATAAACTGGTAGTTGTGGGAGCTGGAGGTGTTGGAAAGTCAGCCCTGACAATTCAATTGATTCAAAATCACTTTGTGGATGAGTATGACCCCACCATTGAAGATTCATATAGGAAACAAGTAGTTATAGATGGAGAAACGTGTTTGCTGGATATATTGGATACTGCAGGTTAGTCCCATGTTTACTAACAAACCTGCTTTTTTATGTTATGAAAAAACCGACTGTTGTACTACTGGTTTATCTTATTTCTTTACTTGCAGGCCAAGAAGAATACAGCGCAATGCGTGACCAATATATGAGAACGGGCGAAGGTTTTCTTTTGGTTTTTGCTGTTAATTCTGTTAAAAGTTTCGATG
This sequence comes from Barypeithes pellucidus, assembly GCA_963991005.1. Taxonomy (NCBI): domain Eukaryota; kingdom Metazoa; phylum Arthropoda; class Insecta; order Coleoptera; family Curculionidae; genus Barypeithes; species Barypeithes pellucidus. The sequence goes on along the minus strand of OZ022565.1, from coordinate 10,534,710 downwards.
ACATTGTCGTGTATAGAGAACAGATTTTAAGAGTGAAGGACACCGAAGAGGTACCAATGGTGCTGGTGGGAAACAAGTGCGATTTATCAGCATGGGTGGTTGATATGAACAGGGCAAGAGATGTAAGTTGTTTAAAACTAAAAATATGTCTTGGATTTTGTCTTACCAGCTGGTTTTTTATTTATTTATTTCAGATAGCTAAACAATACGGTATCCCATTCATAGAAACGTCAGCTAAGACTCGGATGGGCGTCGATGATGCATTCTATTCGTTAGTTCGTGAAATCAGAAAGGACAAATTTAGCAGAGGTAAAAAACCTCATAAATATCCAGGATCAGGCAGAGGATTTACGTTTAAATTACCAAAGTGCAGTATACTTTAGATAGGGTTTTAAAAAATTGAGGTTTAAATAGTAAGTGCTGAGTTTTGAGAGCAACTCTGTGGGTGCAATGCTTTAGATTTTCCAAAAGTGACATACATTTTAAATTGACCAATGTATATTAAATTGTTAATTGAAAGGTTTCTCCGATAAGCAGTATTGTAGCTAGGCTACTAGATTTTATGTAAGAATCATGTGGCATGTGATGCTTATTCAGATATACTTGCCTCTGGCCAACATATTCACACTGAAAAATGTTGTGTAAAAGTGCATAAATAGTTCCTTTTTTTAATTTAGATGTTTGTCCACATTCCTTGCTTCTTCTCAATTGTTTGTTATATCATATACAGGGTGTTCTTTAATGACGTGCTAATATTTCAGGGCGTGATTCCTTAGGTCATTTTGCAAAGAAAAGTTCATATGAACATATGTCCGCAACGGCTTAAATTTTTTGCTACAGGGTGTTGAATTATTATTTTTAAATGGTTATTTTTTAATATCGCCGTAAGTACTTTAGATATTATTTTCAATTTTGGTATGTGTTAATAGGTTATAGAACCACGAATTTTAGTTAGAAAAGTTATTCGATTGTTCCACCAGTGGCGTCCCTGCAAACATGTCCTCTGATATTTTTTACAAAAAAGATGGTACGCCACTCATATTTTTAGACTAATCGGAAAAAATATCTACATGGAAAAATGCCAGTGGCGTACCATCTTTTTTGTAAAAAATATCAGAAGACATGTTTGCAGGGACGCCACTGGTGGAACAATTGAATAACTTTTCTAAAAAAAATTTATGGTTCTATATTCTATTAACATATGCCAAAATTGAAAATAATATCTTAAGTACTTTCGGAGATATTAAAAAAATTCAACACCCTGTAGCAAAAAATTTAAACTGTTGCGCACATACGTTCATATGAACTTTTCTTTATATAAAATGACCTAAGGAATCACACCCTGAAATATTTGCACGTCATTAAGGAACACCCTGTATAGGTGTATCTATCCAGTGGTGGTGCTCCAATTTTTAAAAAATTAATAATGCTGTTTTTCCGAGTAACCCTTCAATTGTCTAGTTACACCGGTAGTAGCAGTGCAGCCTCTGTGTATTTGCTTGCCATAATTTCCCATAAAGTTTATAAAGGACAGAAATACATTCAGTGGTACTGACTGCTATTACCAATAGTAATATTTCTGGGGGAAAAAATTGATTTTTTCGGAATGTTTTTGGTAAAAAAAACTGTTTACTTAGCCAAGAGTTCTTTAAAAACTCGGCAGCACACAAAATAAAGATTTGAAAATTAAGAGGAGATCTTTTATGATAAAAAATACTGTTATTTGATGAAGAATAAGTTCATGGAAGTGTATATGACAGGCCTTGGTTTGCAAATTTGTAATAACATAAATAAATTTGACAGGAATTATAAAAATTAAATTACCTATAGTTTGTACATATTCATAAATATGATTCGCTAAAGAAGTTTATATTCAGTCCCTAAAAATGTCCAGTCCAGTTGTATTTTCACTGTATCATGTTTTTTTTACATAAATTGATCTCCATGGTGACTCTTCAACTTGGTAACTTAAGATGAGGATCCCAAATTAGCACTCAGAGCCCTCTATGTTGCATCAATTTAATTAAAAAATATGCCGCTTTTTGGCAGGTTAGAAAGAGACGAGACTCGTCAGCTGATCAATATTTCTTTTCGTGAAGTTTTAGCCGTTAATAATAAAGTTTTTTTAGTTAATTTATTGATATTTAGATTGTCTGACATGTCGGTTGGGGTATCGACAAGTTTCAGGAAGATTTTTTCATAGCGTTTTGCAATCCTTTAACTTTAGGAATCCAGTTTTAAACTGTGATTAAACGCAGCTCATCCGATTTTTAACGAGAAAATGGTTTTAAGCAGCACATTCTAAAAATTTTTCTTTATAAATTAGAAGGAAAATGAACCCCCCCCCCCCCCCCCCAATCCCCCCCCCCCCCCCCACTGTCAATTTAGGACGTATTTAGTATAAAACACTTTAGGAAAAAATACTACTGCTAGGTAATTTAATTTTTTTAAATATAATTTTTTATGAATATAGAAAAATCTACGAAGAAAAATACTAATCCATAATCATAGCATAATTTATGGAAAGTCTACATGTACAAGGAACGGTAATGTACTTCGCTATCAATTAATATAAAATTCATATTACACATATCCCTAGCGAAGACAAAGAAAATATCGATTAAAATGCATAAAAAATAAATATTCATTTTTCCTAAAAGGCATTAGAATCTACCATTAGATGTGTATCTACCTTTGAATGAACACATTACAAAAACTCTACAACAATTTACAATAAAGACTTCCTCTTTTCTATAAGAAGGATTTTTTTAGTGGAGTCGTTCCTGTATTCGAAAATCCCTTGACGAAATCGAGTATTTTTTTTCCCCAATCGATACAGGAAATCGATACGAGAAATTGAAAATAACTCAGCCGGTTATGATGCAACAAAAAAAATGTGAAAGGCAAAATTGAAGATCTTGACAGAGCGCGTAAGCTCGAACAAACCCGATCCCGATATCTCAATGAGTTCGCGAATTAACGCGATTTTCAACTGCAAAAGCAATAATATTTAATTAATTATGTCTCGAGAAGGGGCGGAGTTGGGGCATCATTTGTTCGTGAATTAACGGGTGATACCGAGTACTTTGATGGGCCGGAGGCTGGAGTTGGTGGGACAATTAGGAGGGGAGTAAGGGGGATTGGAAATTTTTTACATAAATGCTAATAAGTCATTTATTAATCGAGCTACGGGGATCAGGCCGGATTCAATTTGTTCATTTTTTTATCAGCTATGAGGTGGGATTGGCGAAAATTTTTTATTTTCCCAAATGCGTGCTGGGCGCGGCATACAAGAAATGGCCATCTCTGAAAATAGTTTAGATATTATGTTTAATTTTGGTATGTGTTAATAGGATATAGAACCTCCCATTTTAGCTAGAAAAGTTATTCAATTGTTCCACCAGTGACGTCGCTGCAAACATGTCCTTTGATATTTTTTACAAAATAGATGGTACGCCACTGATATTTCTTCATTTCATTTGCGAAAATAAAAATTAAAGGCATGTTTCCGCCCATCTTCGCATCGAATTGCCCACTCCAACATTTAAAATAAAAAATTTATCATTAATTATTTTATCAATATTAATAATAATGAGTTTCAATATGAATTTAGTGGTTTTGATGAAGAACGCTGCCTCTGACCAGAAAAACTCAAGAGACCGTTTTCATGGAGAATTAAACAGGTCAATCAGAAAAAATATCCACGTGGAAAAATATCAATGGCGTACCATCTTTTTTGTAAAAAATATCAAAGGACATGTTTGCAGCGACGCCACTGGTGGAACAATTGAATAACTTTTCTAACTAAAATTTGAGGTTCTATATCCTATTAACACACACCAAAATTAAACATAATATCTAAAGTATTTTCGAAGATGGCCATTTCTTGCCCAGCGCGCATTTGGGAAAATAATTTTTTTTGCCAATCCCACCTCGTAGCTGCTAAAAAAATGAACAAATTGAATCCGGCCTGACCTCCGTAGCTCGATTAATAAACTACTTATTAGCATTTATGTAAAAATTTTCCATTCCCCCTTACTCCCCTCCAATTGCCCCACCAACCCCAGCCTCCGGCCCATCAAAGTACTCGGTATCGGGTGTGCCCCCCCCCCCCATGCGGGCCCTACACAAATCATTTCAGAATGTCGAGGGGATCCTACTGTATCGATTGGGGAAAAAAAATTACTCGATTTCGTCAAGGGCTTTTCGAGCCGTTTATTTCGCCAGGACGACTCCACTATTTAGGAATTTATCGAAAATTCGAAGAAATGTGCAATATTTTTCACATTTATAGGAAGTGGGTTTAAAATTATTTTTCCTTTTAAAATCTTATAAATTTATAAGCCCGCCAAACATTACGCTTTTATGAAAATATTGCAGGTACAAAGATGAAAAGATAATTTGGAAAAAAGACTTTGTAAAAGGTACGAAAATTTTGTGTCCACATTTATAGGCTAGTGACTACTAAAAATACGGCAGAAAAGTGAAACTTCTAAAGCAGACTCCACACAATCAGTAATAATGTCATTACTAGTATACATTAATGGCATACGTTACTAATGGCATCAATGCTGACGTGTAGGGCTTCCTTCTGAAAAATGTAGTAATTGTAAAAAGTAATAAAGTAAAATATATTTTCTACCGGCTGTAGAGAAAAGTTTTCGGCCAGATTAGAATATTGCGTTGCTCATGTAATTTGCCCAGATTTTTTTTTTGGTAGTAAAATCTGTTCACTGAGGAGGGGAGAGTGGTAACAAGTAATTGGAAACATTTTTTCGGAAAATTAAAAAATCATTGTATAAACGAAGCCCTTCCCTTCTCAATGAGTGGAAGTTATACAGGGTGTCCGCTAATTAATGGGACATGGAAAAACCACAGACTCCTTACGTAAAAATATTAGGATTTAATTATACTTAACTATATCCGAAAGTTGATATTAACTGAGGTACAGGGTGTTAAAGTTAAAACTTCATTTTTGTTTTTCTCTAATAACTGTGACAGAAACCAACGGTTTTTTACAAAATTTGGCAATTGTGGGTTTTTTAGGATGAGAAACTGATTTTTTGGTGAATTTTTAATGTACTGTCTGCGGCATTTTTGCACATTTATTAGGTCATAACTTTTTTGTGCCTCAGTGTATTTAAGTTTTTAATGAAAATAATAGTTTTCTCATATTTATTACGTAAAAAAGGTATACTAATTTCGGGTCGCCCAGAGTTACCGTTTCTGAGATATTTGCATTTAAATGGCTTAGTGCGTTAGCTCAGGCAAGCAAATAATATTTTGTTTTTTCTTACCAAATTAACTTTTACATGATAATTAATGTTCTAGTAATGGTAATTGGGAATAATAAATACAACAATTGGATTGTTCTTTAATTTACTTTAATTAAAATAACTTTAACCCTAGAAAATATTGTGTCAAAAGAAACCAACAGCAATGAAAACACAAACTTACGATAAACTCAAAAATGAAACATTTTCCGTTTTGTTTTCTCATTGGATACTTTGAGAAAAAATTTTTGTTTGCAAATTAATAGTAATTGGACACTAAACAATTTAAATGCAAATATCTCCGAACCGGTAACTCTGGGTGACCTGAAGTTAGTATACCTTTTTAACGTAATAAAACGAGAGAAGTATTATTTTCATTAAAAACTTAAATACACTGAGGCACAAAAAAGTTATGCCTTAATAAATGTGTAAAAGATGCCGCAGACAGCGCCCCCTACATTGTACATTAAAATTTCACCAAAGAATCAGTTTCTCATCCTAAAAAAACCATAATTGCGAAATTTTGTAAAAAACCGTTGGTTTCTGTCAAAGTTATTGGAGAAAAACAAATATGAAGTTTTAACTTTAACACCCTGTATCTCAGTTAATATCAACTTTCGGATATAGGTAAGTATACTTAAATCCTAATATTTTTACGTAAGGAGTCTGTCGTTTGTCCATGTCCCATTAATTAGCGGAAACCCTGTATAAATATTAGTTAACAGCATGATATCAAAATTTTGCAAGTAATTTCTATTTTGTCAGTTGCTAGCTTAATCATTTCAAGTGTTAAAAATATTCTAAAAAGTGTTCTAATAAAGAAATATCTAAATATGCTGTATATATTGTAAGATCTTATGACGTTTCGATTTTGTTTCAAAATTATCTGCAGTGCGACCAAGAAAATTTGCCCGAGCGCGCTTTTTGTTGTCGGTTTTTCGAAAAATCGCTTGAGAACTGTCGATGCATAAAAATATATCACTATCTTGTCGACGTCCTTTCTTATTAGGGATTCCGATCAGTAAACTTTGTTTGTCTACTTTTTTACCTGTATATATCTGTATAAATGGCAGGTTTCGTTCATGCATCAACTGTTATCATAGAATTTAAATTTTCTAGGAAATATTCGGCAAACTTTTTTGAACGCACCGATTTGTATATTCACGCACAGTTTTTGTGACGAATTACTTGTTTATTGAATTTGTTAAAGGGGGCAACTTTTTACGCGTTTTCTTATGAATGTTGCATGTAAACTGATGATAGTAATCGGAGCTGCGGATTTTCTTTGCCATCCATAAACGTTCGCGTCACAAGGCATTAGAATACTATAAAACGTGTCGAAGATAAGGAGGGCCAGTACAGGGATCTCGGAAACCGTAAGAGATACGAAGTCGGTTAAATGGAGGTAAAGTTGCGCATTTACGTGCCTAATAATATGCCGTTTAGAAAGTTTTAAAATTCCGAGTAGTTCCGGAGATATCCGGAAAAACCGAAATTCTGAAAAATCGTTTTTTGTTTTCCTGGGTTTTTTGAGATCGAATTCTAAAATAAATTGCACTTTTACATTGACACTTCCGCTCTATTTAACAGCGTTAATTGTTTTGTAATCCGACGAGTCGTCTTCGAAGGGTCATTTTCAACTTTCTTTTTTAAAATACGGTCCTGTTTTCCTGATATTGGAATTTGATAGCTGTTTTCTTCCGAATGCAACGATGTATGACACATTGTGGTTTAATGACGTTTCGAGGGTTTTTTGAACAACATCAGGAAATTTTGGGATACGGTCCTGTATTTCTCCTAATTTTATAAATAATATCTCATAAGTAAGCTCTAAATTTTTACTTATGTTGGACTAGTTCAATAAATAACAAATAATAAACCACAAATAAGTGAACGAAATACAGAAACATTATTTCAAACTTCTGTTGATTCGGGATTTAAAAGAAAAGTAGGGGCTTGAAACAAAAAAATGAAGATGGTGACATGTGATTTGTTTCACTTGGTGATCGTTTGAGACCGTTTTAAGAGGTTTTCTATTTTCCAGAAAATATGGAACATAAATTTACAAATGCTGAAAAGTTTGATATTCTATCGCATGTTTTATTTTATCTCAAAAAAACTGTTATGTGGCAGTTAGAAGATGTTATTTGTGCTTAGAGAATAACGGAAATCATTTTGAACACCTGATTATGTAGTTCCTTACCTTTTTCGTTGTTCGTTTTATTACTGTTTTGGAATGATTTTTGTTCACTTATTTGTGGTTTATTATTAAATTATTTGTTATTTATTGAACTAGTCCAGCATAAGTAAAAAATTTAGAGGCTTACTTTTGAGATATATTTATAAAATTAGGAGAAATACAGGACCGTATCCCAAAATTTCCTTGCACAATATCCGACTATGCACCGCCTCGAATGTCAAATTTACTTTAGACTTTCAAAATACGTACCAAATTTGAGAAAAAATAGAAAGAGCATAACGAAATAAAAGACTATCGATGTATAATTTTGACAATGGGCGACAACCATGCATGCTAAAAAGCCCGCTATGTTTAGGACGAACCACATAATGTGGGAGAAATTTAAGAAAAAATAGAAAAAACATAAGAACTACCTACGTTTTCCGCGAACAAACTAAAGGTTTTTTGTTGTGTTATTAAGTTATCAAATGCCAGGAGGGGGTGGGGGGCGGCAATTGCCCCCTCTTGCCCCTTATAAACGACGCCCATATTGCTGGTGTTGGCAGGTTACTACTCTTTTAAAATATATAATGGACATTTTAGATATTCTGTTGAATAAATAATGAATTATCAGAGATTATTTAACTTGAACTATTATTAAATCACCTCAGTTATTTTACCTGTAAACATCCTCGAGCTTTCAAACACAAAAGGCAAATCCTGACGAATGTGTTTAGTCGATTTATAAATAAATGTCAATGTTCGGACGAAAATACTTCAATATAATCCATTTACTAAAAGCAAAAAGTCGAACCTTGAAATTTAAAAGTGGACCTAAGGAAATATGTATATATATATACTTTACAATTTTAGAACCATTCAATCCTTATATAAAACGTATTTATGTAGCAACTTGAGATCCCCCTTTCACAAATTCACGTTTTTGCGTATTATACAGGGTGAAACAATTGTATGTTAATTTTTTCAAGAAACTCTGTATAAGAATAATATTTTTAAGTAGTTTATTTTAAAGTAGATTAATTGATTGCGTTTTTTTATTAGGTTTACGTTAATCGTTAGGTCGAAAATCGTTTTATTCTGAAATTTTCTATTGAGATTTATTATTTTGAATGTCCCCGTAACTACTAATAAGAAAAAGAAAAACATATTTTGCCTTTCCTATAAATAAAGTTATAGCAATTATAGATTTTAGGTAACAAAACTACTAAACTCTATTATTAATAAAAAAATCGTTAAAGAATATTGTCAATTTTTTTTAATAGCATCCTTACCAATTTACTACCAGACTTCCGCCCTGAAGCTGGGTAACAGTGCCGGATTTAGAACGGGGGACACTTCGACAAAAAAGGTCATCAATGTAAATTGCCGCCCCAGGCCTTGTTGCCTGTTCTCGCCAAAGCAACTGGCAATAATGTTTAAATAGTCGTGTTCCCACTGACTTAAAGCAACTCAACTGCAACGCAACTAAACTGCTGGCCATTTGCTTTCGAGCAAGAAAAATTTCGCCTAAATTTAAAAGTTAATATTTTCTGAACCAGATATGACATCGATCTCCGGTTATTAATGGTTGATAGATTTGTCCCTTAGGAAACAATTGCCAAAGTTAGATTGTTGGTTAAACTGTCAGAAAATTTTATATACAGGGTGTTAAAGAGGACGATGATTTTTGCTCCAATTTCAATAGAATGTAACTTTCACAATAATATTTTTAAGTTTTATCACTGTACGTCAATTGAATCACTGGTTCATAGCAAAGAAAGTAATCTGTCAAATTTTTTATATCTGCTATATTTTAAGAGATACCGATTTTTTTGAAAAACTTTGCTTTTTTCCAACTTTTTGTTAGCTAGATCCCACTGTGCGTTGTATCGTGCAAACTTTACAAGTGATTATTATACCTTCTGAAAAGCATGTTTATGTTCAGTAACAACAATTGTACCTAAATGTTGTGATGTGCAGTGGCGTACTTATAATCACTTATATGTCTATGCTTCATGAGTATCTCACAATTTTTTTGTATTGGAAAGTACTCGCCCCTAGATTAGGCAAGTTTGTCCTTATTTTATAGTTTTTCATATCGCGCTACAGGTATATTATACAGTGTCTACAAAATTTTAAAAAAGATAATTTTTTTATTTAATTGTGTGAAAAAATTTATTTATTAATTTCTAACTTTCTAACACGACACTATTCCTAAAATTAAACTTACATTGAAAGGCACTTTAATATTAAATAACGCTAGCTGCCGTCAAACCAAACAATTAAATAAAAAAATTATCTTTTTTAAAATTTTATAGACACTGTATAATATACCTGTAGCGCGATATGAAAAACTAAAAAATAAGGAAAAACTTGCCTAATCTAGGGGCGAGTACTTTCCAATACAAAAAAATTGTGAGATACTCATGAAGCATAGACATATAAGTGATTATAAGTACGCCACTGCACATCACAACATTTAGGTACAATTGTTGTTACTGAACATAAACAAGCTTTTCAGAAGGTATAATAATCACTTGCAAAGTTTGCACGATAAAACGCACAGTGGGATCTAGCTAACAAAAAGTTGAAAAAAAGCAAAGTTTAAAAAAAAAATCGGTATCTCTTGAAATATACCAGATATAAAAAATTTGACAGATTACTTTCTTTGCTATGAACCAGTGATTCAATTGACGTACAGTGATAAAATTTAAAAATATTATTGTGAAAGTTACATGCTATTGAAATTGGAGCAAAAATCATCGTCCTCTTTAACACCCTGTATATAAAATTTCCTGACAGTTTAAGACAATCCAACATTGGCAATTGTTTCCTAAGGGATAAATCTATCAACCATTAAAAACCGGAGATCGATGTCATATCTGGTTCAGAAAATATTAACTTTTAAATTTAGGCGAAATTTTTCTTGCTCGAAAGCAAATGGCCAGCAGTTTAGTTGCTTATGAGTTGCCCGGCATACCGTACGAACTATGTCTCAAATTTATGGTAAAAAAAGGGTTAACCCAAATGTGTCGCTCCGTTGTTTTTTTAAGCTTTTTAACGAGCAAGTACGTTGCGGCTATATCTTCATCTGACGAAGACGACATTTTGCTCACGTCAAGAGAGACTTCAAACCCGTTGATTCCAGAGCAACTCGACTGAAGTTGCGGTCGCCTTGCTTGCCAGTTGCTTTGGTGAGAACAAGCGAGCAACTCAACTGAAGTAGCGGTCGCGTTGCGGTTGCCAGTTGCTTTGGTGAGAACAGCGCCCAAGCGTTAACGACCTTTAATATGACGTGCCACTTTTCCATTTAAGATTTTAAGGGCAACATCTACACCGTCCAGGTGGTTAAACCACGAAGTCTGCAAGTATTCCTGTGTGTCGTTCCGATTTATCTTCTCCAACCTGCACACGAACAATAACTTTCCTCACTTCTCAAGTTCGTTAGATTTTATTTGATCCGTTGGGCCGTATATAACATACATTTCAGCTCTCTATGCGACACAGATAACAAACCCAGGCGATTCCTCGAGCGATCCATTTTTTCAATACCGGACTCGCGGAGCTTCAAATAAAAATTACCATGCGAAAAAAATAGTTTATTATATCAAACAGTAACCAAGTCGCATTTAACGCTAAGAAAACCCAGGCAGCCGGAACCGGATATAGTCGTGGCAGGACACGCAATTTCACTAACTTCATCTATTAATTTGCTGGGCGTCAATCTGGGAGGAAATATGTCTTGACATAACCACGTTGTGGCAATCACCAAGATAGCTTCTCAGAAACTTGGTTGACTATCTTTTACAGATATTTTCATGTAAAGTGCTCGGCTGACCTCGGCCCTCTTAATTCCGCCCAGAGCCGGTGCATAGCAGAAATACACGACGAACCACTGCCGCCCATCCATAGCTTAGTACTCCTCGAATTTCATTATTTATGAATTTTTTCATCTGGAGGACTTCATCCTTATGGAACGACCTTCCCGAGGTCGTTTTTCCCAACGAATATAACCTCCAACGATTTAAAACCAACGTGAATCGCTTTTTGCGCACACGCACCACTCCCAAAGTGCCTTAAAGGATTTTCCCTATAGTGCTTGTGTTTAATCATAAAAAAAAATCAAATTTATACAAAGTTCAATATTTAATAAAAAAATAATGGTGTTTAATCTACTGTAATCTTAAATTGAATATGGTATACAAAGCTATAAACAGAGAATTTTTTGTAAATTTAAATAATCAAATTTTCGGAAACTTAAAAGAAAACCCAGTCATGGAAAACAACTTAGATGATTTAATGGTGGAACAGTCGCAAATTGGTGAAGGCCAAGACGATGTTGTGGTCATTGCAGGCCTTGACGACTTCATCGTCATTTTTGGAACCAGAGGGGCTTCCCACATACGAAACGCCACTCTAAAATAAATAAAAAAACAAGATATGAGTACACCCGAACAAACGCAATAGGCACGGAAACAGTTTATGTGTACACTAGTTTCATCCCCAAAAAGTACCTTTAAAATTTTAACTTTTGGTGTGATTTTGGGGGCATAAAAATCATAATTGTTGGAAGAGATTAAAACGACCTTTAAAACGATGCGACATAATTTAAAAACGTAATATTATTTACTGGAAGCGGGATGGGTGGGGAGTTTTCAAATTGACATCTTGTACGAAAAAGGGGTTAAAACCAGTGGCGGCTCGTGACCTATGATAGAGGGGGTTCATAACTATGGTGAAATTATTTTTAAAATTTTATTTTTGAATAACGACCAAACAATTACTTTCTAGGCGTTTTAAATGTAGAAAGAAAAAACTAATAAGAAAATGCGTTAGGTAAAACATGTTGTTATTTATTTTTTAATTTTACACAAGGAAATACAACTTTTGGAAAATAAGAAAGGTTTTCTTAGTTTGTATAGTTGTCGGATCTTAACGTCGTCGCATGCAACCCTCGTAACAATATTTATACAGTCCACTACTAATACTACTAAAGCCATCTACGAGCTATCAAGAAAACCGAATGATGCCCAATACTACTACCGCCATCTACGAGTTATCAAGAAAACCAGATGATGTCTAATGCCACTACGCCATCTACGGCTACGTCATTAGGCGCAACCAAGACGAAAACAATAGTTAACTGTTTTATGACGAGAACGAATCGAGCCACGAGACTGACAAGTTGGCATTCTTCACATTTTCAGTGTTTCTTAGTTTAAATCCTTAAATAAAATGGTTTAAAATCATATCGAGTATCATTTATCGAAATACACAACATTTATCGACCCTACACAATGGTGCTTAAACGTAAAGTCCATTCTTCGGTTCTTAATTGTAGAAAATTGATCAATAATTAAGTTTGGAATACTATCTATAATTTTTTTTTATATATTTCATTTTTAAACTTTCTAATAAGGTCCCTAGATTTGCCCTTTGTGGTCTGCGTTAAATTGATTTCGGGTTTAGGCGTTCCCACATTCTTCACTTCAATTTATTGCTTCAAACTCAAAGAGCTAAAGTTATTTCCGTCCACCGTCAACTATTCATTTTAACTTAATAAATATATAATATTAAAACATACACGCTCGAATTTCTAACTAGATGCACGAGCAGACAACAGCGCGGTGCACACAAAAACTGTGCGCCTTTTCCATGTTAAATCGCCATAGCCCCGCTGCCACCCGTCACCTGTTACTACAGAGAAAATGCACTACTTAATCGCACGTGCGAGCAAGTCTCGTCATAATCGTCATTGACCTCGACTGAGGCACGGTTGCCGGATCTATACAGTTTGGTTTGACGGGATGATAAAATATTAGGGAGGGTCGGACTTTTTTAGTTTGATGGTACGATAAAATATTAGGGAGGGTCGGACTTTATACGATAAATAATATTCAATGAATATAAATTAATATTTTTTATTCGTTTTGTTTTGGGGGTACACGTGCGCATGTGCCCCTGTGGAAGAACCGCCACCGGTTAAAACACTTTTACTTACCAATCTCGCTCTATCGATATTATCTCTGAATGGGAAGAAGGCGTCTGAAGCCAGGGCAACGCCAGTCATCTCCCTTAACCAGACCGCCTTGTCTTTATCGGTAAGTTGCGATGGCACTTCATCGAACATAGAGTCGAAGATTTGTCGGTCCATATCTTTACCTTTAATAAAAAAAATAGACGTTGCAGTTGCGGCAGATGTAGCGCGAGTTTTTTTGTTACTTACCTACCGTTCCATTAACATAATTATCGATGGCATTTGATATTTCCGCCCTTTTCACGCCTTTCTTGAATTTCAGGGACAAAACTTTGGGATGTCTTCGCAACCACCAATTGTCGGCCTTATCTCCAGCCAATCTATAATAGTTATTTATGTATCAAGGGTACTAAGTAGATGATTATGCCCTGAGGGCGACAGTCTTACAAAGCCGAGGGCCTTTGGCCCGAGGGTTCGGAAGTCGCCCGAGGGTATATATCTATTAGTAAAGATTGTTTCACGAAAAATGGATACGACTTAATGATTTCTTGGGTCGGTCCCATTGTGTCGACAAGAGCTTGGCAATAAACAAGTGAAGTATGAAGGGACGGACTAAGGAAAACAAGTAATGATATGATTATATTAATGTAATCAAATGAAATAACATTTTTTTTAAATATTACTAGTCATATTTATTTACATTTATAATGCCATTCTCTAGATAGTTCTGTTTCGCTATTGCTATCCTCATCAAAATTAATTATAATTGGATTAATTATACGATCCAGACTAATATACGAATTTTCTACAGTTATTACGTGACGGAGTGAATTTTTCCAACTACCTGGGGGAATATCATTGAAGCATTTTCGTATTAATTCTACAACACTAGAACTTAAAGTCGGAGAAATATATGCAGACCTAACCAGTGATTTTAACTGGTGCCACATATGCTCTATGGGGTTAAAAATTCAATAATAGAGTGGGACCCGTAGCACTGTATGTCAAATTTCTTCTGCCAATGTGTCACAAACACATATTTTTTTTATACAAAATGTCTTTAAAACTTCTAAAAGATCACTTTTTTTATAACTTTCTTCAAAATATATATCATTCGCCGCCATGTAGTTCTGAATCTCCAATTTTGTATTATTTGAACTTGGAGCTTTATGTAATTGGCGACTGTGATAGCTCGCATTGTCCATTACTATCACGCTATTCTGAGGAATGTTTGGTAAAAGACAATTCTTGAACCATTCCTCAAAAACTAACAAATTTTACCACAAAAAGATATTTAAATATAAATTAAGCAACCTAACCTACCTGATGTGCCTATATTTAATTATAATTATTACAATCCGGTCCTTTGCACATAATAATAACAAACAGTCATAAATAATGGGATGGCCCAGGTACTTTTACTGCAGTCATTAAGTTATATCCATTTTTCGTGAAACAATCTATACCCGTGGTGCATGCGAACAAACTTTTATGTCATACCAGTTCGTGTTAAATAATAAATATTTTTTTAAAATTTAATTTGATTTACCAATTTTTTATTTTTACCTGCGACATTACCTTGACATTATTATAGCCTGCGTTCTTGTTGCTAGAGAGATAAGTATTCAAATGTGCAATGTGTCAAAGTCAAAAATCAAAGGCAACGCAAAACCTGTTACCGAGAAAATCCAGAGACTCATACGACAAAGAATATGACCAATTTTTGAAGTGGATGTCACAAAATGCTGTAGAAAACATTAACGAAACTGTGCTGTTGGGGGTACTTTAATGATCTATCTGAAAAATGTTCCCCGAGCTCTCTGTGGGCTAAATATTCGATGATAAAGAAAGAATATTAATATACAGGGTGGCCAATTAGTGCGACAAAGCTCAATATCTCTTTTACCGCTAGGGATAGCGGAAAACTTCTTCACGAAAGTTATTAAGCGTTAAGAGGTGCAGATTTTAAAATTATTTTCGACTATACAGGGTGCCCCAAAAAGGCGGTGTGATAAAAATTTCATATTTTGTAAATGGGATAGTTTTACATATTTGAATTCACCGTAAAATTCTGTACATAGCACCGTAATTATTTGTACACATTTGCAACGTTGCCAAATAGATTGGAAAATTCCTAAAATTTGTGCAAAAACATGGTTCAATGAAATGTGTAATATTTCTTAACTTATAATAATTTGAATTAAAATATTTTTATGTCGGAAAGATGAATGTTGACAGAAGTCCCCTATGATAACACATATCAATATTATTATACAGGGTATTTTCTATGGATATGCCAACATTACGAACTTGAAACCTGAGTTTCGTAAGTTTTTTAAATGAAACACCCTGTATATGATTACTTTATCTTGTAGACATTTTAATCCTCTCCAATTTTTATTAAGGTCTTTCTATGCTTATCTCTACCAATCTTGGTGGTATTTCAATTTTTAATTAAACTTTAGCAAAAAAAAGTGGATGCATTTTACCATTGTCCTTTTTCTAGTCACCCATGACAAAATGAAAACAAAATGTTGTAATTTAAAAAAAAATATTTATTCATACGGGAGGATACGACACAAAAATATTTTAACGATTCAAGCTTGTGGACAATTTCGAAAGTAAATTATTACCTAATTATTTGTTCATATAGTGACCCCCACTAACTTGAACACATAATTCAATACGTTTTTCAAAAGAATGAGTCATGTTTCTATACATTTGGAACTGTTTTCAAAGTATTGCCTAATTATTTGTTCATAGTGACCCCCATTAACTTTAACACATATTCAATACGTTTTTCAAAAGAATGTTTCTAGCCATTTGCCGAGTAATACTTTGAAAACAGTTGAAAATGTATAGAGACATGACCCATTCTTTTAAAAAACGCATTGAATTATGTGTTCAAGGTATTGGGGGTTACTATATGAACAAATAGTTAGGTAATAATTTACTTCAGAAATTGTCCACAAGCTTGAATCGCTAAAATATTTTTGTGTCATATCCTCCCGTATGAATAAATATTTTTTTTTTAAATTACAACATTTTGTTTTTATTTTGTCATAGGTGACTAGAAAAAGGACAATGGTAAAATACATCCAATTTTTTTTGCTCGAGTTTAAATAAAAATTGAAATACCACCAAGATTGGTAGAGATAGGCATAGAAAGACCTTAATAAAAATTAGAGAGGATTAAAATATCTACAAGATAAAGTAATCATATACAGGGTGTTTCATTTAAAAAACTTACGAAACTCAGGTTTCAAGTTCGTAATGTTGGCATATCCATAGAAAATACCCTGTATAATAATATTGATATGTGTTATCATAGTCTGTCAAGATTCCTCTTTCCGACATAAAAATATTTTATTTCAAATTATTATAAGTTAAGAAATATTACACATTTCATTGAACCATGTTTTTGCACAAATTTTAGGAATTTTCCAATCTATTTGGCAACGTTGCAAAAATGTGTACAAATAATTACGGTGTTATGTACAGAATTTTACGGTGAATTCAAATATGTAAAAATATACATAGTGTCCCATTTAAAAAATATGAAGTTTTTATCACACCGCCCTTTTGGAGCACCCTGTATGGTCGAAAATAATTTTAAAAGCTGCATCTCTTAACGCTTAATAACTTTCGTGACAAAAGTTTTCCGCTATCCCTAGCGGTAAAAGAGATATTGAGCTTTGTCGCACTAATTGGCCACCGTGTATGTAATTTTCACAAATTATGCGGGTATTGAAAGCAAAGATCAAAAGGGTACCAACCAAAAAATCCAGTGTGTTATCTAGAGAAAATGTCCTAAAATTTATTCATGAGGCACCAAATGTAACGTTTTTAATGAACAAGGTCGCATTAGTATTTGGTGGATGTCGGCGGCAAGAACTTGTAAATATGTTAGTCACACATGTAGAAGATAGAAAATCAGTCTTTGTTGTAACGGTGCCAGAAACCAAAACTGACAAAAAACGGGTTTTCACCATTATTGATGAAGACGAAAAAAATAGTTTGAAACTTATAAGAGATTATATGTCTTTGCGGCCACATGGCTGCTCAGAAAAAAGACTATTTATCAGCTGTACTGTACAACCTGTTGGAAAAAACACATTTGCAAAAATTCCCTGTTCCTATTTGGGTTTGAACAACCCCGAAAAGTACACTGGTCATTGTTTACGTCGAACGTCGGCAACTCTTTTAGCAGAAGCTGGAGCAAGCATGACTACGCTGAAGCGCCCTAGTGGATGGAAGAGTACCGCACTTGCTGAAGGATATTTAGAGGATAGCATATCCTCAAAAAATGACGTTTCAAGGATGTTGGCAGGCGTACCATTTGGATCTCGCATTTCCTTACAGAAACTACAGACCCAGACAATGAATCATGAGTCAACCTTACAACCAAATAATATAAACTCCTGGACAAAATTAACGCAACATCATAAATTTTCCATATTTTTGAAGCTATTTTTTTTCTGAATTTATGATCCGATTTGAATGATTTTTTTTGCATTGTAGGTTGGTTCCTTGACAATGTCATAGTTTTCGCTGTTTATGATAAAAATTTAATTTTCGATTTATACTGGGTGTACTAAAAATGCTATGTTTTTTTCCGAATATTCGCATCACCCTGTGGAGTATATTAGCAAGCGAAACATAATGCAGTTGACATTAAACGGTAGGTCCATCTTTCCAAAACATTTTCTTTTTTGGTTTACTTCATTACCTCTGTTATTAAAACAGATACACGGTTTTATAGCGTAACATGTTTTTATAGACTTTAATATTCAACACATTCATTGTTAAATGTTTTCAAGTAGACTATGGACTTTTTCTGACATTGCAAGCTATGTGTCAGCAGATATTGTGTTTTAAAGTTACAAAGGTCAAATAAAATTCGCCATACTGATAAAAACTGTTCGGAAACTGCTTATTAAACGTTCGTTTCGTATGCCCAGTTGCCCGACGAGTATTTTAATCTTAAACCTACTCGAAAACATTTAACAATGACTGCGTTGAATATTAAAGTCTATAAAAACATGTTACGCTATAAAATGGTGAATCTCCTTTAATAACAGAGATAATGAAGTAAACCAAAAAAGAAAATGTTGGGGAAAGATGGACCTACCGTTTAATGTCAACTGCAATATGCTTCGGTTCCTAATATACTCCACAGGGTGATGCGAATATTCGGAAAAAACATAGCATTTTTAGTACACCCAGTATAAATCGAAAATTACATTTTTATCATAAACAGCAAAAACTATGACATTGTCAAGGAACCAACCTACAATGCAAAAAAAAATCATTCAAATCGGATCATAAATTCAGAACAAAAATAGCATCAAAAATATGGGAAATTTATGATGTTGCGTTAATTTTGTCCGGGAGTTTATAAACGTAAATTTATATTTTGTTAATAATGAATAAGTTAATCGAAAACGGTTTTTTGCGTCTTTATGCGAGCGCGGGCCATAATGTGTACTTTACGCCCGCACTGGCATAAAGTAATCCATTATGTAGATGGTATCTAAGGTATAAAAATACAATAGTGTACTGCTATGACATAAATAAAAATATGTATACTCATAAGACAGTTTTCCATTAATATTATACATTTTTTTTTTCAATTTTTCCTCTTCGTTTACCTGGCCATTCCCCAAGGGGACCTACATTTTAACGTTACCTTGTACAATGAATCCTAGATTGTTGCCCTGCCCCGATGCCAATCGTCTGACCATTTCTAGCGTAGCACACGGAGTTGCTCTGTGTATATTTCAATGAAATCGTGGCCACGATGAGATCTCTCATGGCTTCCTCGGTAAGATTTTTGTTACTAGATACGACTTTTTGGAAAAGCGCCGGATCTATCACCGCGTCGTTACGTTTCTGCTCTAAAGTCAGACCGAAGAGGATTTTACGTTCAATTGCATCTGGCTCGTAGCTGGCGTCGATCTGAAAATTCAAAAAGTTTAATATAAAGCACATATAGATTCAAAAGTTTTGCGCCAGTCTGATTTTGGCATGTTAAGATAATTTCAGGAATGATTTTTTTTTTCTAAATGTTTATTTATGTTTATCAGTAAAAACGATACCATTTAGCAAACAAAAATATTATCAAGACATTTGTTTAAGATAACATTTTTAGTGTTGTATTTTGTTGGCGCTGGCCAGTTAAATTTTTCAGGTCAGTGTGTAAAAATGAATCGCCGAGCAATATCTGAAATTGATCGTGCAAGAATAGTAGCTTTAGTTGAGGAAGGTCATTCCCAAAGATTTGTTGCCGAAAGAATAGGGGTTTTTCAAAGTGATGTATCTCGCATATGGAATCGCTATCTAGATACCAATTCTGTGCGAGACAGACCACGAAGTGGTAGAAGGCGTGTTACTAGCGAACAGCAGAACCGCTATATTACGTTAACAATTCGGAGAAATCGTACTATGCCAGTCCCACAACTTCAGAGAGATGTTACGAATGCAATTGGAGTTCGCGTATCCGTATCCCTAGGTATTATGTCTGACCGGCGTACTAATTTAGTCCACGTTCAAGGCACAATGACTGGCGACAGGTACATTAGGTATGTTCTACATCCTTATGTTAGGACGTGGAGAGGGGGCTGTTGGTAACAATTTTGTGTTTATGAACGACAATGCCTGGCCCTATCGAACTAGAGCTGTGGATGAATACCTAGAAAGTGAGGGAATCAATCGCTTTGCTTTGTCCCCTGACATGAACCCGATAGAAGATGCTTGGGATATGCTCTCTAGGGCAGTTCGCGTTAAAAGAAATCCCCCCAGAACTCTCCAGGAGCTTGTCGTCGCTGCTACCGAGGAATGGCAGGCTATTCCACAAGAACGGATTGTTAACCTTACGCGCAGCATGCGACGTCGTCTTCAAGCTTGCATTGAGGCCAGAGGAGGAAATACACTTTATTAAAGCTATATTTTTTTAAATTTCACAAATTATACAATATAAATAAATTTTACTTTTGTTAAGTTTTTTTTTTGGAAGGTTTAAAATGTTATGGTAAAATAAAAAATTGTAAAACTTATTGATTTTTATTTTAAACTTATCAATGAACTAATATATTTAGTCTATTTTCGCCATGACGTAATTACTTGTTCGAGAATCAGAGCCATGCAAAACTTTTGAATCTATGCGTATATTTTTAAATACGAAGACGAATATTTTACCTGCAATACACAATATCCACCGTTTTTTTTCTTCGCCAACAAACTGAGGGCTTCGGCAGTGTAATCGGGGGCGATTACTCCATCAGAAACTTCTCTGGAAATAATCTTCGCCGTCACGGCGTCGCACGTGTCTGATAGAGCAATGAAATCGCCAAAAGATGACATTCTGTCTGACCCTCTGGCTCGGGCATAGGCGGAGGCTAGAGGCGTGAGGATTTCGTGTAGATCGTCTACCATGCATAGTTTTGCCTGTAATGTAACAGTTATTAATGCAATAAGACCGGACAGGAAATACTTGATATGCTCACGGCATTTTTCAGAATTAATTGAAGAAAAAAACGATTATTTAATCTGGGGTCATGTTTTCGTCAATCTTTATATGAAATTATTTCCAAATAACTTTTTATGATGAAACTTATATCAAAATAAAACAAGATATCAAATAATAGTGATAAATAAGTAACACAACAAGATTTCTACATTTTCCTCTTATCGCTTTGATAATTATATCAGTTATGATGCCCCCAGCAAAGATTTAACATCTCACTATATGTACAGGGTGATTCACGACGAGCTTGCATTAAAACTTTATGGAGAACTACTGAATATATGTTTCTGAAACTTTGGGGATTTAGGTTTATCGATATATGCTCTCTTTAACTAAAATATTCACATGTTTTTGTCATTTCCGGTTATACCGGAATTAGCTGCCAACATTCGTTTTTTAAATACAACATGGTAATTTTTCTTACATTTTTCGATTAAGCGTTAAATACTAAGCACATTTTATAGAACATGTTTTTGTCAGACTTTGTTAGTTTTTGAGATATCTGGACTTTTTGTAATTATTTGGCAAATGCATGACGATGAAAAAATCCATATAATTTTTTTACCTTAGCTCTTGGGCTAAAAATTTTTTTCTCACCGAATAGCTAGAAGATCATCAACTCTCAAAAATATTTCAAATTCGGCAGAAATTGTACAGGTTGGTCACAATTCCAGCTTCATTTTGAAAGAATTCAACCATTAAAAACTTTATTTTTTTAAATGGAACACCCTGTATATTTTTGTTTCATTTGATGGCAAATTAGTTGTTCTTTATAAATAGTATTTACTGTCCTATACCTATATCAAAGCGTTTTCTCAAAAAATCAAATTTTATTCCCAAAATACTATTTGTGTTCAAGTGTGCAATGAAAACAATTGTACTTAGGGGCTGTATACTGATGTCTATACGGAGAAAAAATGATTGATTGCTTGAAAATACAATGTTCTAAAGCGTTTCTTAATTGAATTTTAAATAAAATGAAGTTGATTGTTTTAATTTAATGGTTTAAATATATTTTTTTAAATAGCAAGGAAACAAGTTTATAAACTTTAAATTCTTTAATTAAAAATGTGTTTGAAAATTATACCTAATATCTTTTGATTATATTTTTAAAATATGTTCGAAATGATTGCCATTTACTTCCAAGCATTTATGTATTCTTTTCATCCTACTATTTCTTGTAGCATTCCTAATTTCTTGTGCAGTAAGAGATTGAAATGATGCACTCACCCTTTCAATTAGATTTTTCTTCAGTATCTCTTCAGTACATCAGTATACAGCCCCTAAGTACAATTGTTTTCATAGCACACTTGAACAAATAATATTATCGGAATAAAATTTGATTTTCTGAGAAAACGTTTTGATATAGGTATAGGACAGTAAATACTATTTATAAAGAACAACTAATTTGCCATCAAATGAAACAAAAATATACAGGGTGTTCCATTTAAAATAAGAAAGTTTTTAATGGTTGAATTCTTTCACAATGAAGCTTGAATTGTGACCACCCTGTACATTTTCTGCCGAAATTGAAATATTTTTGAGACTTGATGATCTTCTAGCTATTCGGTGAGAAAAAAAATTTAGTCCAAGAGCTAAGGTAAAAAAATTATATGGTCTTTGTCATCGTCATGCATTTGCCAACTAATTACAAAAAGTCCAGATATCTCAAAAACTAACAAAGTCTGATAAAAACATGTTCTATAAAATGTGCTTAGTATTTAACGCTTAATCGAAAAATGTAATAAAATTTACCATGTTGTATTTAAAAACCGAAAGTTGGCAGCTACTTCCGGTATAACCGGAAATGACAAAAACAAGTGAATATTTTAGTTAAAGAGAGCATATCGATAAACCTAAATCCCCAATATTTCAGAAACATATATTCAGTAGTTCTCCGTAAAGTTCTAATGTAAGCTCGTCGTGAATCACCCTGTATATCAGTAGACTTCATGTGTTGTACATATTGGATGTATAAGTTTATTTTATTATTTATAATAGTGTAAGGAACAACATGTTTACAAATCAAAAATGTTTGCATTTAATTGGGTTATTTTCGTAGTAGACTCCAAAAATATTAATTAGCTGTTTCGCAACCTTATCTCAAATATTTCATTATTATTTTTAGTAAAACTGACGACAAAAGTTGAAAATATTGATAATTTTTCTTTGAGGTAGGTTAGCAGAAGAATTTTATTTGCAAAACTATTCGAAATAAAACTAATAGGGCTTACCTCATCTATGCTTAGCTCAGTGCCTACAGCAGCGCCGGCCGGTGATACATGTTTGAAGCTTGTCGCTGCAGGTAATCCTAGAAAATAAACTTATTTATACAACCAGACTACAGTGAATAATATTTAAACTTTACCTAAAGCATTTTTGAGCTCCTTCACAAGCTGCCATCCGTTAAGGGCATCACATAAGTTTATAAAACCTGGAGAACCATTGAGTACCTTTAAGGGCAATTTGGGTAAGGTTGTGAAAATCTGGGCAGGTTTTTGATGAGGGTTCATACCATACCTAATTGAGATCAAATTTTTTCAGGCATTTCTCCATTATTTCTATGCATACAATGGGCTTACCTTAATGTTATCTGGGCTTCATTTGGTGAATACTGTTTCCTGAAATAGTCAGTTATGGCCAAGTCATACTCAGAAGTATGTGTGAAGGCCTTTAGCGCCAAATTTTTCCTAAAATATGAAAATAAAAAGAATTAAAACCAGAGGAAAGCGAGATATGTGTGTAACGAGTTTACAGACAGACAATTTCCCCAAAAAATTAATTCTCTACCTTGTTTCTAAGGATGTATCCTTGGTGGGGTTATTCTTAATCTCATTGATAATTTTTTCATAATCATCTGGATCACAAACTATCGTTACTCTCTCATGATTCTTGGCAGCAGCACGAAGTAATGTAACACCACCTGAAAATCAAGAAACGTATATGCAAGAAACAATGCAAGATGTAATGGTAGGTAGATAATAAAATAAAGCATCCCAAATAGGCATATTCTTACCAATATCAATATTTTCAACTGCATCAGCCACAGTTACATCCGGCTTGGACACTGTCTGTACGAATGGATAAAGATTGCACACAACTATTCTAATCATTTCAATGTTCCTTTTCTTCAAATCTTCTTGGTCGGAAGGAATTAATCTTTATAGAACAAACGGAAGGCATAGAATAATTAGCAATTCTAGATGAGACTTAAATTTGTACCTACCTGGATAAAATTCCCCCATGTACAGCTGGGTGTAAAGTCTTGACCCTGCCCCCTAGAATTTCAGGGGCCCCTGAAATATCTGATACATCCTGAACTGGTAAACCGACATCTCTTAGAGATTTTGCCGTGCCACCACTGGCCACCAGTTGGAAGCCCAAGTTATGAAGATTCTTGCCCAATTCGATAAGGCCCCTTTTGTCGGACACTGATAATAGAGCTACAACACATACCTTATGAACAGAAATTCTTAATGAATAACAACATACATTTTTATTTGCATTCATCTAGGAAATATTTAGTATTTAATGCCTTACCAAGATTTCCACCTGTTGCCGTCATATTTCAAAACTGTTTCTCTCCGGTATTACTGCCACAAGGAACGTTCTGTTTCGAATGAAATCACTCTGTGGGGGTTCTTTATACACTGATAATATTATTTGTTACCTCAATTATTTATAACAATAACAGAGGTCAAATTTATTAATTTGTGATAGCCTCTCGAATAAAAGATAACCTTAAAACTTGAATGTAAACAAAACGTCACATCCACCACGTGTTCTCCTAGATGTCGCATATTGCTCATAGATGGCGCTATAAGTTAGTTTCATTGACAGTGATTTTATACACCTAGTGAATAAATTATCAAGGTGGACGGCAGTGATAGTTACTACTAAGTATACAAGCACTGTTCAGATCTGACAGACTTAGGTTATGTTTTTGATTACAAATACAAAATCAAAAAATAAACTCGTTTATTTCCCTAAAAACTAGTTTAAAAAGTCCGTTCTAATTGTGCCAAATGAAGAAATTTGCCGAAAATGACATTCTCTTATTACTACAGAATGATGATTGCGTTTGCAGGCTTTGTTTTTCCAAATTAGAAAGAAATACAACCTTGTATTCAATTTTTGAAAACAGTATTCAAGAAATTTTTAAATATTGCCTATGGAATCAATTAAAGGTTTGTTATTGTTATACCTTCTTCCGTAGAAATAGCAGACTTAAATTAATTTAATTAAAATTAATCATAATAGTTGTTATTATACTTACTATAAGTAAGTTCTCATAAATTTTTTAATTTTTAGTTTAACGAGGATGATTCCCTGCCAAAGCTAATATGTTCAAGTTGCTACAGTTCACTAGAAAGTATTTGTAATTTCATGACAAAAATTATTAAGTCTGAAGATGTCTTGAACAAGTTTATACAACAGAAAGAAATCTTGGATGAAAAAGATGAAATCATGTCTGATTTTGATGATGCAGACTGTTTAGAGACTAGCTGTGTTAAGGAGCTTAGGAAAACTAGGAAAGTGAGGAAAAAATCTAAGAATTATAAATCTCTTGACCAAGCTGATCAGAATATTAAATCTAAACCAAAGAAAACCGAAAATAAAAATCATGAAAAGACAATAATAAAGAAAAAGTGTTGTGGTAAAGGATTTAGAACTAAACCAGAGTATTACGCTCATGTCAGATCACATGTTGTTGTAAAAAAACACTATGATTGTTTGGAATGCAACAAGAAATATGCTTCCCAGTTTGAATTACAAGTAATAATATTCATTACAGTAATTTCAATTCCACAAACAGTACAAATTGTTATTTCAGGTTCATTTAAGGAAACATACTGGCGAAAAACCATTCAGTTGTAGTTTATGTGAAAAATCATTTATCGATAAACGCAATTTAAAAAGACATGAAAGAATCCACACAGGTAACAAGAACCATGAATGTTCGATCTGCCAAAAAAGGTTCCTTCACTTGTTTACATTGAAAACACACGAAAGAATCCACAGCGGTGAAAAGCCATTTGTGTGTGAAAACTGTGGTAAATCTTTTAACACGTCGACAGAATTGAAGATACATAAAAGAACTCATACTAAAGAAAAACCTTATAAATGTAATAATTGTGAGAAAGTAAGTGAAAACTTTTTTTATGTTTACTTTGTGGCATGAATTAGCATTATACAGGGTGTCCCATAACTAATGGTACACAGGAAACTGCAGATTCCTTGGGTAAAAATACTGCGATTTGGCCATACTTAGTTTAGTTCAATAGCTGGTAATAACCGAGATACAGGGTGTCCAAATAAAAATTTTATTTTCAATTTTCCTAAATAACTTATTTCTGAATCAATATTTTTGCACAAAACTTTGTGACTAGGGTTTTTTTGGGGAAAGGAATTTGAATTTGTTAATAATTTTGTTGTAGATTATAGGGGGCGCTCTCTGCGGTACTCTGGATACATAAAAAGGAATGTAACTTTTTTGTGCCTTAGTATAATTATATTTTTATTAAAAATAACAGTTTTTCCATAATTTTTAAGCAATAAAGGTATACTTTGTAAATGTCGCTCCGACTAACCGTTTTCGAGATATTTTCAATTACAATTTCTAATGCGCCATTTAAATTTTGATTTGTAAATGTGAAATTTGTCACAGTAGGCTTTGGTTAAAACAAATACAATGAAAGCACTTTGAAACCTCATTTCTGTCAAAGTTTATTTTCATTTGTCAGCATTGTGGGTGTTCTTAAGGAGTTTTTAAAGATACTGTTATCAAAAATTAAACTAAAAATGCCGCGACATAACTGTTTCCTAACGGAGAAATGCGAGACATGGTATGTTTATATGGACAAGAAAATTTTAAAAGACGCGGGGCACATCGGCGGTATTTGGACATGTATCCAAATAGAAGGCAGCAAGATTTTAAAATTTTTAGAAGCCTATACGACAGACTGGGAGAAACAGGATCCGTGCGTCCAAAACGAAAAATGTAACAGCATTTTTAGTTTAATTTTTGATAACAGTATCTTCAAAAATTCCTTAAAAACACCCACAATCAGGGTTCGAAAATATCATGATATTTATATAAATATCATATCACATGATATATATCCGATATATATCTGATATATATCGGATATATATCCGATATACAATCATGTTTAAAATTTATTTTCTTAATTAAAAAACGGCATTGTTTCTTGCACAAACTATATTTTAACACAAACTAATTAACAAAAACCTATATTCTATATATCTCTCTCTCTAATTAAGCAGAAATAACAAAAATCATTATTAAAAATATTAAAATAAACAGATTTTAGTATTATTTTATTAACATTAATATTTCAACACAATCACAAAATTAAAACTTATATTGTAAACAAAAAAACTTTTTATTCTAACATTTGCTTATAACTTCAATTAGGTAAGAAAAGAATTAAAAACAAACAGATGTTAACATTATTTTATTAACATTGATATTGGTATTTAGTAATAATATGTATAACAATGACCTACGTACCTGATGTGTTGACACTTCTTTTCGTAGTAGTGGAAGTGGAAGGCAGAACATCTTCAGGAACAGAATGATGCTGTTGTGTTGTTTCACGACTTGGCGTATCACTGGGCATATTTTTTTGGTGTGTTAAAATATGTTTTTCCATTCGCGATGGTATACCCTGCATCTCCTTTAAACACTCTCGACATTTTGCCCATTTTCCAGTACTGTTTTTGTTTTAATTATACAGTCAAAATATCGCCAAACAAAATGTTTTGGTTTTGGCATATTCAATAAAAATCACAACTAACTTACAATCAAGTCAACACAGAGTGAAAACACAGAAATAAAGATTATTATTTGGGAAAGCAAGAGCGAAACAAATCGTCGCGTACCTGGGAATCCCGAAGTCGGCGCGCGGTGATGCTTGCGCGGTAGCCAAGTGAATCCCTACAGTAATTATAATTTTGTACAGTGGCGTATTGAGACATTTTCGGATGTTTAGAATGATGGAAAACATTTTTAATTTAATAAATGAAATTGTCGAATATATCGGATATATATCAAGTTATAAATATCATGATATATATCGTGATATATATCATGATATATATCACTTGATATATATCCTCCGAACCCTGCACAAATGAAAATACACTTTGACAGAAATGAGGTCAAAGTGCTTTCATTGTATTTGTTTTTACCAAAGCCTACTGTGACAAATTTCACATTTACAAATCAAAATTTAAACGGGCGCATTAGAAATCGTAATTGAAAATATCTCGAAAATGGTTAGTCGGATCGACATTTACAAAGTATACCTTTATTGCTTAAAAATGACGGAAAAACTGATATTTTTAATAAAAACCTAATTACACTAAGGCACAAAAAAGTTACATTTCTTTTTATGTATCCAGAGTACCGCAGAGAGCGCCCCCTGCAATCTACATCAAAATTATTAACACATTCAAATTCCTTTCCCCAAAAAAACCCTAGTCACAAAATTTTGTGCAAAAACATTGATTCAGAAATAAGTTATTTAGGAAAATTGAAAATTAAATTTTTACTTGGACACCCTGTATCTCGGTTATTACCAGCTATTGAACTAAACTAAGTATGGCCAAATCGCAATATTTTTACCCAAGGAATCTGCAGTTTTCCTGTGTACCATTAGTTATGGGACACCCTGTATATAGTTGTCAGACTTATTGTGCTAAGAAAAAACTTTATTTTTTAAGGCATTTTCTAGTAAGGCTGCTTTAAACACTCACACATTGGTTCACACTGGGGAAAAAAAGTATGAGTGCACTCAATGTACGCGTAAATGTAGGACTTCCTTTGATTTGAAAACTCACATGAGATGCCATAGCAACGAACGGCCATATGTTTGCAAATATGGCAACTGTGAGAAAAGATATAAGAACAGTAGCCAGCTTAATGTACATTTGAGGACCCATAAAGGTAATATCCCTCTCCTCTTATTTATTTAAAAAAAAAATTAATTAAGGAAAATTGTAAAATTTAGTACCAATGATTGTATTTTTAGGGGAAAAACCTCATCAGTGCATGATGTGTTTTAAGCAGTTTGGAGAATCTAATACGCTGAAAAGGCATATGGGAATACATGAAAAAAATATAGAAAATATTATTTGAAACCCCACATATTTGTATAGGCAGTAAGTATACCTCTAAAAATAACAAACCCCAAATTTTCTTTGACTTTTGTGTAAGAGCAACTAAAAAAATTAAAACACCCAAAAACACAAAACATATTTTATTTCCATATTATTAATTTGTATTTACAAATAATTTGTGAGAAAGGGTATTCCTACAATAAATATAAATTTAAATTGGTAACGTAGGAATAAAAAGTAATTGCTTTCACATAAAATTGGTAGATACTAGAGAACTAAAACACGCTATTTTCTACAATAAAAAAATAGAAGGAAATGCGTTTTTTGTGTGGAAAAGACAATGTTTTTAAGAAACTCTTTCTTAAAAGTGTGCATTTCTTAAAGACAAAGCCTTTCCTTTAAGACAGGCGTTTAGTCTATGCTTAACAAACGATATTTAATTCTGTAAAATCATTAACATTGACATGGTTGAGGGTACAGTTCTCTAGAACATCACTTTTACACTGAACATACCCATACTTTTTACTCTTACTGTATACTATTTAACATTCATGTAATATACAATTACTTAACAGCCATGAGCCACGTGTATGCCGTTCGTCATAGGTAAATTAGACATAAATATATATATAAGTACACTCTTATTTCACAGCAATTTGTATGAACTTTGAGTTTTAACAATGATAGTAGTACCATTTTTTTCTTAATTTTCTACATGTTTTATACAGGCTGGTTTACTCTAATCTATTATATGATATGGTACCTGTCTAGTTAGTGCCAAAATGCTCCAATTTAACAGTACTCGTATCTTACCGTTTTCTAGATGTACAGGGTATCCCATTTTCGACATTTTTATATGGTATCTCCGTTATTGTTAGTGCTATCTAAAAAGTAATGTAGGTGTCATGTGCTCTTTTTGGCTCAAACTTAAAATGGTAAAATCAAAATTTGAAATTTTTCGCTCGCTTAAGAGATACGGGGGAAAATCAAAAAATTGACAATTTCAAAATTACCCTCTAATTTCTTAGTTAAAAGAGATACCTACAGAAAAATGTTCTATGCAGAAGCGTCTTTATAATCATTGTTGAATAATTTACCGTTTTCAGAATAAGTATGCGGGGTCAGGTAAGAAAGTTATCGGACCTAACCTCATGTTTTTAAATGGAACACCCTGTATATTTCAATCGAAAAAGATAGCATTTTAAACTCTCTATTCAAATTTATAACACACCATGGATGATCGATATCATCAAATTTTTCAAAATGTTGATAAGTATTTTTCACAAATGAATATGTAAAAAATGAAATTGACGTTAAATGTTAATAACAACTAGAATCTCAGCATAGCTGTCTCTAGGATATTAGTTTTTGTTTCATGGCCTACTTTGGTTTTAAGGTATAAAGTTTAAATAAATCGCCTAGCAAACCAATATCATCCAGTGTGTGTTATATATTTGAAAGGAGAATTTAAAATAGTATATTTTTAGATTAATATATACAGGGTGTTCCATTTAAAAAAATTAGGATAAGTCCGATAACTTTTTTACCTGACCCCGTATACTTATTCTGAAAACGGCATATTATTCAACAATCAATATACAGAAACTTCTGTATAAAACATTTTTCCGTATTGTCAATTTTTTGATTTTCCTAAGTATCTCTTAAACGAGCGAAAATTTTCAAATTTTGATTTTATCATTTTAAGTTTGGCCCAAAAAGAGTACATGACATATACATTACTGTTTTGATAGCACTAACAATTGCGGAGATACCCTATAAAAGTATCGAAAATGGGACTCACTGTACAGGGTGGACGTACAGGGTACTCAACTATTTGTGTATATCATACTATATAATTTTCTCGTTAAAAGTATACCGTCCTGTATAATACGACAGGAATGCGTTTTAAGAAGCACATTTATTTATTGACACATTCAAGAAATATAAAAGTAACTTAACTACGATTTTTTACACTTCATGATTTAAAATACATAAAAAAATATATTTACAGAATCATTATAATATTTCACTAACATTTTTTTTAAGCGTTTGAAGCACCAATATTTACAAAATTTTAAAAATTATTTACAAAATAAAAATCGTTGTAGGTATGAGTTTTCTTTAACTCGCCATAGATACAGGGTGTTATGGAAGTGACGTATTATATTTAAACCGGTCAATTCCTGAGATAAAGACAAATTGAAGAAAAATAGCCATAAATGGCGCTTTCAATTCATTCAGCGGTAAAAGTGCCCGACGTCAAACCAGAAAAACACCTGTGTGGCACTGCGATACATGTAAGCAATCAAGGAATTCTGGCCGGTGTTGTCATATGTACACCTTAAACTCTTTAGACAAATTAAAGTAATTTAAACACTTTTCCATTCTGTAATAACTTTTTGTACAATTAATTAAATTAAGAACATTTACGACGGACTATGTTTTAAATAACCCGAAAAAACATATGGAATAGTAATAGCCACGTACGTCACTAGGTGAAATGCCAATTACCTCTTGACGCCTTACATCGGCTGAGCGAAGTAGTTTCATATAGCGCCGCACGCTTGCGTCTGTTAGTTGAAGACCAACTAGCGGCCGTATACGTTGTGTCTCGTCGATCACCAACACACTCTCAGCAATCCGCTCTGTTTTTCGGTTTACGCGTGTATCTTGCCCGTCCATAAATAAACTTTGAATATTGTTTTTATTGATGCGTTTCTTCTGGACGTCCAATTTCGTCGCGTGTAATAAAATCTAATAATCTGTAGTATAATCTGTATTATTGTATTTTCAACAGCTAACTATCGGTGCTGTTTCACTATTACTGTGTGTACATAAAGTGTTTCCAGGAGTGTTCCCATGAAAAAAAAAATTGATTGTGTTTGTGCCTGGATTTCCTCGCTCTTTAGGTATAACGATAAATACAAGTAGGTGGAAAATAATTAATTTTTATAATTTTATATGGAATTTCAGTTTTACATTAAGTTTGGCAACATTGCCATTGGCTCTGAGTGAAATGTTGTACAGTAGCGCGGACTGACCTGTGAGTGAGAGTGTTTATTACCCCACTTTTAAAACGGTCAATTTAAAAAAAAATATATGTAGCGCTTCTCTAGGACACCCAAGGAGTCACCCATTTAAATATAATACGTCATTTCCATAACACCCTGTATATTTTAAACGATCTTAAGTAATGCCATATTTTTATCCAGACTAAAGAAAATTTGTGCCATTCTTGATCATCAATTCGGAATTGTTATTTCTATTTTGCAAGAGAAGACTGCTCGCAAAGACAATAATGCATCCCTGAGAATTCAACCGAGTTTACTTAAGTTTGGTTTAGGTTACTCTGCAATTAAATCACTGTGGAGTCAGTCTGGAGTTTCTCAATCAGCGTAAACTGCCATTTAAGTATCGATATACAATCCAATAAGCCAAAGTACTAAATGCTTACTTTCAGTATCTAAGTCTTAATAATTTTAAATCTCACTTTTGATCTGTCATTTTCTCGAACTTCAGGATAATTTACAATAACTCATTCACTTGCTTCATATGATTGACCAAATCGGCACAAACCAAGTCCATCTCGTCGGTGTCCCTTAGGCTTGAGTTGCTGATGGTGTGGGCTACTTTACTAAGTCTAGACTGTGTGTTATAGTTGTGACCCAATCCGGACTTAAAAAACCTCAAAAAGCGGGACTTGAAGGAACCGCAGCTCGGTTTAGACGCGCCAGGGACTGTCTTAAGTTTCGCCGACGAGCCTTTGTTGATGAACAAGTGGGAACTTTCGATCTTGGAGGACGAGAAGCTGGTTTCGCTCGTTTGCGGCGTCAATCTGGATGATCTTATGGAGGATTTGTGCCAGTTATAGGAAGTTCTCGCATCGCCCGTTTGGACTGGAGGCGCAGCTTCCCCTAAAAAATTCTCCGGGTATTTTTTGGTGGTGAGGCGAAGAGGGGCGGACGGGAAGTTGCGGTTGCGGTTTTTGCTCCTGGAGCAGAAATTGTGGAAGGTTTTCTGAAAAAAGAAAAATTATTAGATTGGTCTGTGTGAACAAACCCGCACATGTTTTTTCAAACACCCTGCATAATACAGGGTGTCCCATTTTCGATACTTTTATATGGTATCTCTTGACAATTTCAAAATTACCCTATATTTTCTTAGTTAAAAGAGATACAGAAAAATGTTTGTACAGTACAGTAGAAAGTATAGTGTTATAACAAAATTACATACTCCTATTGGCCGTAAACGTGCTGGGTTTTATCGGAACAAACCCGTCAAACCGGTTTCACAGAAATTTTACTTAGATTAATTATGCATTGCAAACTGTGTTTTTTGTGTATTTAAGTTAACAACGTTGAGATGTCTAAAAATTTAATCCTAATTGAAGGCAAAAAGTTCACCACAGTAGAAATTTTTTTCAAATATACCGGAGAGAAAATTTCTGAAAGTAAATCGTTTCGAGGAAATTTTTTAGTTTCGAATACGCAAAAAGGTACAAAAACTGTTAATTTAATAATTAAAAGAGAAGAGAAAATATTTGTTTTGCGGCTAATTTAAAAAACATCTCGCCCAGATGAAGCCGTGGGATGAGAAATTTAATTTGGGTCGAGGAAAATCAACTGAAAAGGTATGATTAAGGTCGCTCTTTGTAGAGATAATCCAGTGGAGCGGGCCTTAGGAAAAAAATTGTACTAAAATGGGGATTTAAAAAAAAGACAAGCCAGACGAACATTTTTACAAGAAAAATAAGAACATGGATTCCCATAACATGAATAATTAGCAATACGAATAGTCTCATACAGGGCAGTGGCGGCTCGTGACCTATGATAGAGGGGGTTCACAAGTATGGTGAAATTATTTTTAAAATTTTATTTTTGTGTAACGACCAAACAATTACTTTCTAGGCGTTTTAAATGTAGAAAGAAAAAAAGTAATAAGAAAATGCGTTAGGTAAAACATACTTTTTAATTTTACATAAGGAAACACAACTTTTGGAAAATAAGAAAGGCTTTCTTAGTGTGTATAGCTGTCGGATCTTAACGTCGTCGCATGCAACCCTCGTAATAATATTTATACAGTCCACTACTAATACTACTAAAGCCATATACGAGCTATCAAGAAAACCCAATGATGTCCGATACTACTACCGCCATCTACGAGTTATCAAGAAAACCGAATGATGTCTAATACCACTACGCCATCTACGGCTACGTCATTAGGCGCAACCAAGACGAGAACAATAGTTAACTGTTTTATGACGAGAACGAATCGAGCCACGAGACTGACAAGTTGACATTCTTCATATTTCCAGTGTTTTTAGTTTAAATCCTTAAATAAAATGGTTTAAAATCATATCGACTATCATTTATCGAAATACACAACATTTATCGACCATACACAATAGTGCTTAAACGTAAAGTCCATTCGTCGGTTCTTAATTGTAGAAAATTGATCAATAACAGCCTCATTAAGTTTGGAATACCCTCTATAAGTTGTTTTTTTTCATATATTTCATTTTTAAACTTTCTAATAAGGTCCCTAGATTTACCCTTTGTGGTCTGCGTTAAATTAATTTCGGGTTTAGCTGTTCCCGCATTCTTCACTTCAATTGTTTGCCCCAAACTCAAAGAGCTAAAGTTATTTCTTAAATAGTCCACCGTCAACTATTCATTTTAACTTAATAAATATATAATATTAAAATATTAA
This sequence comes from Barypeithes pellucidus, assembly GCA_963991005.1. Classification (NCBI taxonomy): domain Eukaryota; kingdom Metazoa; phylum Arthropoda; class Insecta; order Coleoptera; family Curculionidae; genus Barypeithes; species Barypeithes pellucidus. The sequence continues at coordinate 10,499,902 of OZ022565.1, read as the reverse complement.
AACATACACGCTCGAATTTCTAACTAGATGCACGAACAGACAACAGCGCGGTACACACAAAAACTGTGCGCCTTTTCCATGTTAAATCGCCATAGCCCCGCTATCCCCCGCTGCCACCCGCCACCTGTTACTACATAGAAATTGCACTACTTAATCGCACGTGCGAGCAAGTCTCGTCATAATCGTCATTTACCTCGACCGAGGCACAGTTTGGTTTGACGGGATGATAAAATATTAGGGAGGGTCGGACTTTTTTAGTTTGACGGTACTATAAAATATTAGGGAGGGTCGGACTTTATACGATAAATAATATTCAATAAATATAAATTAATATTTTTTATTCGTTTTGTTTTGGGGGTGCACGTGCTCATGTGCTCCTGTGGAAGAACCGCCACTGCTACAGGGTGTTCCTTAACAACGTGCTAACGTAAAGTTTTTGAAGAAATTTGAATTTAATTGTTTTAATCAAGAACGGTGTATCCGACGCTATTAAAAAGGAACGGATTTAAGAAACTATTTGAACACTCTAAGAACAAACCCGAACAACCCCACTCGGGATAAGTATTGGCACGTCATTAAGAAACGCCCCGTATTGCTCTAAATAATTCTGTAGTAGTCGTACAAACTATGACGCAGTCAAATGGTTCATTTATGCACGTGTATCGAAAATAGCTTTTGTTATTCGGCAAGTTCGGAACTTCATTTATTTACAACCTTGATCCATAAATTAAGCCAATTTCACCGCTGAAATGTTCACAATATTGATAATTACACGGTTTTCAGTATATTGTCAAGTTTTAAACAGTTCGATCGTTTTCAACTGAATTATTCTTGTATTACGCCAGAATTTTGACGAAACTGGTCAACAAAAAGATCTCCAAGCGGGTTTTTAATTTTTAAAGCTATACAACGTGTCCAAGATACGGAGGGCCAGTACAGGGATCTCGGAAACCGTAAGAGATGCGAAGTTAAATGGAGGTAAAGTTTGCTCATTTCGTGCCTAATAATATGCCGTTTAGAAAGTTTTAAAATTCCGAGTAGTTCCGGAGATATCCGGAAAAACAGAAATTCTGAAAAATCGTTCTATTGTTTTCCTGGGGTTTTTTGGGATCGAAGTATCTGAATCTGAAGTAAATTGCACTTTTACATTGCCACTTTTTCCTCTCAATCTAACAGCGTTAATTGTTTTATAATCCGACGAGTCGTCTTCGAAGGGCCATCATCAATTTTCTTTTTTTAAATACGGTCCTGTTTTCCTGATATTGGAATTTGAGAGCTTTTTTCTCCCGAGTGCAACGACGTATGACACATTGTGGTTTAATGACGTTTCGAGGGTTTTTTAAACAACATCAGGATATTTTGGGATACGGTCCTGTATTTCTACTAATTTTATAAATAATATCTCATAAGTAAGCTCTAAATTTTTACTTATGTTGGACTAGTTCAATAAATAACAAATAATTTAATAATAAACTACAAATAAGTGAACAAAATACAGAAACATACCGAGTGTCCCAAAATATGAACAAATATGCATGCTAAAGCAGCATACGTTCTTCATGGAAAATTAGCCCACAATATTGTACTATACTTTTAAAAAAAGTCATCGTGACCTAAATTTAATTATTCTATTAAGGTTTCAATCTATAAAGTGCGGGTAATAATAATAATAATAAATAAACCTTATTTCAAATCATGAACACATGGAACACAAAAGAAATGACGTCACATATCAATGGGAATAAAAAAAATCATCATAATTTGTACTAAATACTAAATACAGAAATCTCTCAAGTTATAAGGTTCAATATCTATTAACAATTTTCTAATCTCTAATGTAAATAGTTTATTTGTTTGACGTTATTTGGCAATTATACAAAAAGCGAATCAAAGGCATTGGAGTCAAGGACGTATCTAAAGGGGGAGGGGGCATGGACGTGTCCAAATGGCGAGGGGGTTTGGACGTGTCCAAAGGGCGAGAGGGTCTATACCCTATGCGTAAAAATTACATTTTTCTTAAATCCTTCTTAAATCGACTCAATGTAAGAAATATTGGTTACCATGGAATTTCAGCCACAGTAGAAATAAAACGTAATGTTTTCTCGTATAAGATATATTTTTTAGAGAAAATGACTCCCCTAGGATCAATATTCCCTCTAAATTCAACTAGTTAGGTATATGGCGAAAGTTTTCATCAAATGGTCTTGTTTTTTCCGGCGAGTTTTAACATTTTTATCCAATAAAACGACATTCTGCATCGTCAAAAAGACAAAATTAATGAAAAAAAACAACTCTGCAAAACAGAGTTTTCAAGTTTCGCGTGGTTTTTTTTTCTTTTTTCCGGTTGTTTTCCTTCGTTTCAAAAGTGAAGTCGAGCGAATTTCCTTTCCAAATATTTAAACTGCATATAAAGGACGGTTTAGGATGTTTACGTTACGAAAATAAGATTTTAAAGTATGCTAAATATTTTCTAGTAGCTGGAAGTTAATAATTTTAGTTGTTATGTGGTTTAGGAGCTGCGTTTAATCACAGGTTGCCAAGCAGGCACTATTTTATGCGAACGTATAGCCAAATATACTTAGTTTTTTTCTAATCTAAAGCTGGATTCGTAGAGTTAAAGGATTGGAAAACGCTATGAAAGAATTGCGATAAAAAATATAATGTTATAAGAATAATAATAACGATTTCACATATGAAAAATTCTCGAATTTTTGTCACAGATCTTCCTGAAACTTGTTGATACCCCAATCGACATGTCAGACAATCTAAATATCAATAAATTAACTAAAAAACTTTATTATTAACTGCTAAAACTTCACGAAAAGAAATATTGATCAGCTGATGACTCTCGTCTCTTTCTAACCTGCCAAAAAGCGGCATATTTTTTAATTAAATCGATGCAACATAGATGGCTCTGATTGCTAATTTGGGATTGTTTGGCATTCTCATCTTAAAACGCGTTTGCTTCATAAAAATAATTCACAAGGCAGCCAAAACCCAACCTATCCTGCTCGAATGTAGTTTTTTTGCAGACTACAACCAATGGAATTATGATAGAATAAAGTATTGACATAACCGGACGTGGCACAATGCATTATGGGAAATTATTATTTTAATTTTCAAAAAAATAAAATAAAGTTTTAACCCTCTACGTGATTTTAGCAAAATCTCTTAGATTACAAATCCGTCGTGAATGTCCAGATACCCAACTAGTTGTAAAAATAATAAAATTGTTTTATGGACTATATAATTTCACCATTCGACACCGGGGTTATTAAATTTCCGCGAAATTATTAGCTTGTTAGGCGTTTTTATTGCGGAAATATAAACCGCAATAGAACTTATTAAGAAAATCTAGCATTTATTGATCATATAGAAAAGGGTATCATTTAACTGGTTAGCAAAATATTCTTATTTTTGCGAACAGAAAAATGTAATCGGTCAGCCAAAATGGCTATAGTTGGTCAGCAACTTATGGACAGCAAACATTTCTGAATCGGTCAGTAATTAATGTCATACTAGAGTGCTCTAAATTATTTTGGTACGCAAATTAAATATATAAGCTGCAGATATTGGTAAGCAATCAGCGGGTAAGCAAAATATTTAATCTTGGTCATCAAAAAAAAAGCAATAAAACGTGAAATAGTGACAGTGCCCTGGGAAAACAAGTGAAAATCCGCCCCCGCTACACCTTCTGTAGCCGATTTCCTTCTGTATTCGGCAAAAGAAAACACAAAAAAGTTACATAAAATGACAGTGCCCTGGGAAAACAAGTGAAAACCCGCCCCCGCTACTTTTTGGGCCTTGACTGCTACACCGAATGAAAACACACGCACGCAATTAGCTACTCGTATCACGCGACTGCTTTTGCTCCGCCCACAATAACGAACTTTGCCGATTATTCAAAACAAACGCTGTCCAATGATTTATATTGATAACCATTCCTCTGAAGTAAACTGCTTCTAGACATGTTTTTTTCTACTGACCAATTGGAAAATCTTGCTGACCCAGTGATCATTTCGCAGCTCGACTGTTAATTAAGCGAACACATGATATTACAAGCGGACTGATATCGGTTAAAGTGTTGACAGTTTGTAGCATTTTTTGCAGATCAAGTGTTGCAGCCTGATTTTTATTTATTGCAAGCAAAATCCTTTTATGCGGATCAAATGATTTAATGGCTATTTTTTGCTGCGAACCAATTTTAATAACGACAAACCATTTACTTACGTCTCTATATTAAAGTTTCTTTACATAAATTGATCCCCATGGTGACTGTTCAACTCGGGAACTTAAAAAAGATATTTGTTTGAAATATTGATACTCGCTAGATGATCTAGTGGATCTTTTTAATTAATGAAGATAATTTGCCGTGTATATCATTTCCGTTTATGATGAAAGTTAGACTTCTTAACATTGTTATTTTAAATAGTACACCCTGTATATTTTGGCATTTTTCGAGTTTATGTAAAAATTCAAGTAACTTTTGTTCAACAATTTCCTATACCCATCTCCAAACGTCTCTGAATTTGACATTACTTGGGAACTAATGCAGTCACATATTTAAAAATTGGAGAAAATTCAGAAAATATACAGGGTGTTATGGAAATGACTTATTATATTTAAATGGGTGACTCCTTGGGTGTCCTAGAGAAAGTCAACATACTTTTTTTTTAAATCGAATATCTAAATATTAAGGTAAAAACCCTTTTTACCCACATACTGTCGCCTCGTTCCATCTGGATTCTCACTAGAGTATACTAACAGTGTTGTCAGATCACACCGCGTGTCTCGCCGTAGCTTGAATACCGGCCGCGCACCACTTCATACTTCAGTATGTTTCGAGACTCGGGAGTGGGACGACGTTGGTTCCACGACGTCGAGGGTCCCACGTGCTTGACGTATACGAATTTTAAACGTTTTGTTAGTTGTATTTTCCCCATTTTTTTTGTTGTGAAATAATTCATAATCATAAATGTTGTGATGTGATTTCAAATTTGTGTGACATTATCTACTGTTGGTTCTCTTGAAAAACATACTTTTTGTGTATTATTTGTGGAATTTAATTATAAAACGGATTATTTTAAAATAAGGTCGAAGATAAGAGAGTATGTACCTTAAAATTGTAGTTTTCTTTGTCTAAAAAGTTTGAAAAAGAAGTGATAGCGCGCGTCAAAAACTGAACACGTGCGCTTAGCAATATGACAACATCGCATATAATGCGCTAACCTCTTTTGAACCTGGAGACTGCCTCAATAAACTATTGATTGCGAACGTCCTCAGTAGCGGCCCCGTAAATTTTGAGATTTCATAGAAAGTGTATACCTATTTCGCTTAATAATTCAAATCGCCATTTATGGTTATTTTTCTTCAATTTTTTTTCATCTCGGGATTTGCCGGTTTAAATATAATACGTCATTTCCATAACACCCTGTATGAGTCTTTTCATGTTATAAAAATACTAGTCATATTTTATACAGGGTATTTTAAAAATTATAGCTTTCTGGTATAAGTCAATTTTCTAAGTTAAAAACTACTTAAGCCAGAAACGTGCATGTATTGAGCAATTATACAAACAATATAATTCTACACGTAATGGTAAATTAAAATACAGGGTGTTCTATTTAAAATAATTGACTTAAGAGTATTACTATATCAGGAAGGTAAAATTTTTAAAATACCCTGTGAAAAAAAGTATTTTCTAAATTTTCTAAAATCTTTAAATCTTTAACTGAATCGAAAAATATACTGGGTATTCTATTTAAAATAACAATTTCAAGCCTAACTTTAGGTATATCCGAATAGATCCGTCATATTCATGAACAAGGTCGGCATCTTTTATAGAGAGTACCATCAACATTTCAAACAAATATCGTTCTTGGTTCCGGAGATCTTTTTAGGCCACTCACCGTGAATGACTCTGCTTTACATTAAAAGCAAGTTAAATTCTGAAAGAACGTAAAACTGATAATGCTACCTTATTTTCGTCTTATTTGGGGACACTCTAGATAGAATGTAGTCGATAATCAAGCTCAAAGTTACCCGAGTTCATTTCCACATTTTTAAAATCATATTATTGTCGGAAAAATACGACCCGTTTTCCTGTGTTTATTTCGATAACTTCACCGGCTTCCCCGTTTGACATCCATATATACTTTTTGAGAGGAATACGTGGTTTTATCATAAACAACGCATTTATATTCATTCCCAAAATAAAATAAAATATTCATAGGGATGAGAGTGCGTCCTTGTCTATTGCATTTTAAAAGATATGATACTATGCCATATATGATTTTTGAGGGTTTCTTCAGAACTTTGTGGTATATAAAGGTGTAAATGTCGATCCTTGTGTTAACTGTCTCGACGACGTTTATTTCAAAAATATACGAGAAAAACTCATACCGTATAAATCCTATTAGTACAGGGTCAATTCGTCGTACGTCCTACAATGGATATACAGGGTCTTAAAGTTTTGATTTTATTTTTGATTTTTATCAAAAATCTAGAAAACAGTTTGTGAGATATTACACTACATTCTCGTTAGATTATTATGATATAAAATCATTGAAAATGTTCACGATTTTGGCAGATCGCGGTTAGTGTGATTGCGAAACTGTTACGTAATATGTATATACAGGGTGTCCCATTTTCGACACTTTTATAGGGTATCGTTATTGTCAGTGCTATCAAAAAAGTAATGTAGGTGTCATGTGCTCTTTTTGGGTCAAACTTAAAATGGTAAAATCAAAATTCGAAAATTTTCGTTCGCTTAAGAGATACGGGGGAAAATCAAAAAATTGACAATTTCAAAATTACCCTATATTTTCTTAGTTAAAAGAGATACAGAAAAATGTTTTATACAGAAGTTTCTTTATATTGATTGTTGACCTAACCTCATTTTTTAACTGGAACACCCTGTATATTTTAATCTAAAAAGATACTATTTTAAATTCTCCTTTCAAATATATAACACACCATGGATTATATTGGTTTCCTAGGCGATTTATTTATACTTTATTACTTTGAAACGAAATAAAAGATTCAGATTAAGGTAAAAAATAACGGGAATCATCGCAGATGTTCGGAATATGTCCTTAAATAAAAAAAAAAAAAAATATACATTTTGCGTCATTTCTTCGTTTTTCCCACTTTCAATATAAACTGATATCATATCAAATTTTTCAAAATGTTGATAAGTCATTTTCACAAATGAATATGTAAAAATAAAATTGACGTTAAATGTTAATAGTCAACATAGTTGTTTCTATGTTATTAGCTTTTATTTCATGGTCTACTGTGGTGTTCCATTTAAAAAAATTAGGTTAGGTCCGCTAACTTTCTTACCTGACCCCGTATACTTATTCTGAAAACGACAGATTATTCAACAATCAATATAAATAAACTTCTGTATAAAACATTTTTCTGTATCTCTTGCAATAAAGAAAATTGTTGATTTTCCCCCGTATCTCTTAAACGAGCGAAAATTTTCAAATTTTGATTTTACCATTTTAAGTTTGACCCAAAAAGAGCACATGACGCCTACATTACTTTTTTGATAGCACTAACAATTACCGAGATACCCTATAAAAGTGATCAAAACCGATTTTTTTTGTTTCCTGACTCTATTTGAAGAGATACGTTTTACATTCTCATTGCCACATTTTCTCCTCTATAAGATATTTTGATTAAGTTTTCAATCCGACGTTTCGTTTTTTCCCAACCATCATCAACTTTATTTTATTTATGCACTATCAATACGATTATAACTTACCTTAAAAGCGTTTCTGTACTTATTCGACATTATATGATACAACAGAGGGTTAATGCACGTCGACAGGTAGTAGAGCACTCCGCTGGTATACATCAAATACAAGTACATCTGAAAATAGGTATTCTGGGCTTCGGCAGAGGCATCTGTAAGATAAACTGCTAGAAGACGCTGTGAGTGGAAGGGGGCCCAGCATATGAAGAATGCGGCAACAACGGCGACTGAAATTTAAAAAATTAAATGTTATAAAAGGACCGAACCATCACTAACAAGTTTAAATTAAATTTTTTTTTAAAGATTTTTATTGCATTATTAAATATACGACCCTGTACTGTATAAAAAAAAAATTGAGCAACGGCCCACTTTATTCACTCGTGTGTAAAAGTCCCTTTTTATAAATCATATCTTTAATTTTCTCCTTGTTGGGTTTGCTTCAATTTCCTGCCAATCAAATCGCTTCTTTGTCCAATCAGTGTAAAAATTAAATCTATTTCGGTATCGATAGCTGCTTAGTTATGTATGAGCAAGGACCCCCGTTGGGGTTATAGACTTATACGCGGGAAGATCTATTCCTCGACGTCCACTAACTTGTTCATTTTATCTGAAGAGGGCGACCGTATCAGTTAAAGATTGTTTCACGAAAAATGGATACGACTTAATGATTTCCTGGGTCGGTCCCATTGTGTCGACAAGAGCTTGGCAATAAACAAGTGAAGTATGAAGGGACGGACTAAGGAAAACAAGTAATGATATGATTATATTAATGTAATCAAATGAAATAACATTTTTTTTAAAGTCATATTTATTTACATTTATAATGTCATTCTATAGATAGTTCTGTTTCGCTATCGCTATCCTCATCAAAATTAATTATAAGCGGATTAATTATACGATCCAGACTAATATACGAATTTTCTACAGATATTACGTGACGGACTGAATTTTTCCAACTACCTGGGAAAATATCATTAAAGCATTTTCGTATTAATTCTACAACACTAGAACTTAAAGTCGGAGAAATATTTTCAGACCTAACCAGTGATTTTAACTTGTGCCACATATGCTCTATGGGGTTAAAAATGCAATAATAGGGTGGGAGCCGTAGCACTGTATGTCCAATTTCTTCTGCCAATGTGTCACAAACATATACTTTTTTTTATACAAAATGTCTTTAAAACTTCTAAACGATAACTTTTTTTATAACTTTCTTCAAAATATATATCATTCGCCGCCATGTAGTTCTGAATCTCCAATTTTGTATTATTTGAGCTTGGAGCTTTATGTAATTGATGATTGTGATAGCTCGCATTGTCCATTACTATCACGCTATTCTGAGGAATGTTTGGTAAAAGTACAATTCTTGAACCATTCCTCAAAAACTAACAAATTTTACCACAAAAAGATATTTAAATATAAATTAAGCAACCTAACCTACCTGATGTGCCTATATTTAATTATAATTATTACAATCCGGTCCATTCCACATAATAATAACAAACGGTCATAAATAATGGGATGGCTACAGGTACTTTTACTGCTGTCATTAAGTTATATCCATTTTTCGTGAAACAATCTTTACCTCTGGATTGAATCATATTTCCTTGTTCTCTGGTTCTTAACAGTTGTACCAAAGATATTACAAACTACAGATAGAACAATGTACATTTCTAGCCTGCGCAACGAATACAAATAGTCTTTCCCACCTCTTTCGGTCCTTATTGCAGAATAGCCAGATTGACATGTTTATCGCAAAGGTATCTTGCAAAATCCCAATTAAAAGACAATTACAACTAGTTTAAGGTTAATCCGCAATTGCTCTTAAAATAAATTTATTTCCCAATAATTTTACTATAAACTGTGAAAAGGCGAAGAGAGATTCTTTAAAAAAATATTACTATACTTAAAAGTAATCCAACTGCACTCTGGCAACATCTATTTCTATTTTACTACTGCGCTACGATCCAAAATATAAATGAATACTAATCTCGTAAACATTACAACGTTGGTGCTGCGATCTAACGGATAATTGATATATTTTGGTTGATTTGTGTTTTCTTGTGATTATTGGTGAAAAATCGTCTTTATTATAAACAATAATGGTGCCTTCATGTGTAGTTTGTGAAAGAGTGGATCATTTAAATAAGGATTTATCTTTTCATCGGTAAGTATGGTTATGTTTTAATATTTAACCATCTGATATAACCAGACTTCAACATTGTTGCCATTCAGCCAACAAACATATAGTTCTCTCTTCCACCCATTACTGATTTTCAATAGCATTTCACACAATCACAGCTTCAGTTTCCAAGAGTTTTATGAGTGGATCAATACCTTTAGTTGTTACCATGTACCAACTTCTGACACTGACGACATAATTTTGTATTTGTATAAATGTATTTGAATTTATAACCGCGGCTAAAATCTTTAGAATTTTAATTTATTTTACGAAAATATGAAATAAACTTTAGACACAGACCGTAAGGGTAAAGGTTAATTACCAAACAATATTGGTTTTGTTTTTATATGGAAAAATATGTAAAAATCCCGATGGTGTGCTCTAAATTTATAGATTCAAAATTTACATAATAACGTTTATAGATTCGCATATTCTGCACCGACGTTATACGTAAAAGCCTTTCAATCTTTCAATTTATTTTTATCGGCGATGCGTGGATGTACCATTTAGAGCGTAATCTAAAATTTTCCTTCGCAACCGGTATAAAATTAGATTTTCCCATTTGGGTTAAAGTAAATCTACAGAACAATGTAAAGCGCTATTTGTTATTCAGGGGGGTATCTCCTAGCGGGGGGCAAGAAACATATGATCTGACCCCATCAATATCGGGTGGTAGGCGGACTCAAGTCGAGTCATCGCCTTGTTGTGAAGAAAACCGTCACATCTCTATCGAGAATCGAAGCAATCTGACGGAGATTTTTACTGTCGCTTGTTATCCATATACAGGATGTTATGAAAAACATATTATATTTAAGTGGGTGACTCCTAGAGAAAGCCTATATACTTTTTTTAATCGTATGTCTAAATACTTAGGTAAAAACCCCTTTATCCCAAGTGTTGTCGCGCTATACACATCTGTTTTCAGTTAACAACAATGCCAGATTATAATATGCAATTTCCACGATTGTATAAGAATTTTAAACCTTTAGGTAATGTCGGTCCTAATAAATAAGGTGTTCAATTCACCAGTTGAGGCCTTAAGATGAGGATCCCAAACAATCCCAAATTAGATATCGGCGCCATCTATGTTGCATCAATTTAATTAAAAAAGATGCCGCTTTTTGCTAGGTTAGAAAGAGACGAGAGTCATCAGCTGATCAATATTTGTTTTCGTGAAGGTTTAGCCGTTAATAATTAAGCTTTTTAGTTAATTTATTGATATTTAGGTTGTCTGACATGTCGATTGGGGTATCATTTAAGCGTCAATATCAGACTTACGTAGAGTTAATATGAAATGCCAAAAAGTGATTGTTTATGCAGGCGACTTGATCCTGGTCATATTTGTCTCACTTTACTGAATTAGGGAATGTTGCTACAGACAGAGACAGGCATAGAATGCGAACAGCACGAATTGTTAAACAAGCTAACTTCCTTCGTCTGGCGGGAATGAAAATCAAGCAACATCTGATGTGATTTAAAATGGTGGAGAAGACGTAGCATCTTTAAATTTTAAAATAATTTTTAATTTTCTAATCTTTTCACGAAAAACGTCGTTTCCTTTTTGGTGCAAGTGAGTAATTTGTAATTGAAATATTCATTTAGTCATCTTTACTGAGAGTAAGCATTAATAATAATTTCTTTTCCTAAATCATATGGGGCCCAAAAATATGCTCGGACTTGAAGCCTGAAATATTTGCTAGGACCTAGGGCCCAGTTGAAGATGTTCAAATATTTTATGTAAATTATAATTTACTTCCTATTTTTTAATAAAACTACTTACAAGCTTATTTCTGAAGTTTAATTTTTCATTTGCAGTTACGTTACTAGTTCAAAAAATGATATAAGAGTTTGTAAGGATTATTTTAAAGTGATATTTACAGCTTAAAACATGTCGAAATCCTAATATTGATTTTCACCACTTAAGTAAATCAAATAAAAGGGTTTTGAATGTTCTTCCTTGGTTAAATGTCACTTTAAAATATTGCCAGTAATAAGAATTTGGACAAAAGTGACATTAGAAAAGCACGTGCGTTTGTCAGCTGATGCCAGACGTAATGGATGCCGGGTTTGCTCGTTTGTTCATACTTGCTTCGATTTGTTAACACGGCTGTTTGTCTTCTTCCTGTTTATAAGTATTCGTTGTTGGTTATCTAGTTTATTAATTCAAAGCGCCTATTATGGTTATTTTTCTTCAATTTTTTCAACACCCTGTATAGTATAGACAATATTAACTATTCTCTTGCAACTTTCGACAAACACCCCACTCGTTATAATACACAGCCACATTATCAACCCTAAATACATATTGTTTTAATAATTGGGAAATTATATGCTGTAATAAATCATCGTGTGAAAATTAAGTCGAATCTAAATTGCTAATGCCGGGCAAACATTGCCTAACGTTTACATTCCAGTAAAATTGTGGGCAATTTAAATCGTCTTCGCCCCAATTTTATTTTTGGAAAAAAATGTTGCTTGTTTTTAAAACAGCGCATTAACTGATTACGACGGGCAAAAAATCGTTTCAAGGCTGGGCCTTATTAATATTAATAAGTGCTTTTTATTTAATAAATCTATAAGCACTCTCTATACAATCGTGAAATACGCCATTACATTTCGGGAAAGAACAATAGGTACAAAGAAAAGAAAATTATAGGTATACAACGTGTCCAAGATAAGGAGGGCCAGTACAGGGATCTCGGAGACCGTAAGTGTTACGAAGTCGGTTAAATGGAGGTAAAGTTGCGCATTTACGTGCCTAATAATATGCCGTTTAGAAAGTTTTAATATTCCGAGTAGTTCCGGAGATATCCGGAAAAAACGAAATTCTGAAAAATCGTTTTATTGTTTTCCTGGGTTTTTTGAGATCGAATTCTAAAGTAAATTGCACTTTTGCATTGCCACTTTTTCCGCTCAATCTAATAGCGTTAATTGTTTTGTAATCCGACGAGTCGTCTTTGAAGGGCCATTATCAACTTTCTTTTTTAAAATACGATCCTGTTTTCCTTATTGAAATTTGAGAGCTTTTTTTCTGCCGAATGTAACGATGTATGAGACATTGTGGTTTAATGGCGTTTCGAGGGTTTTTTGAACAACATCAGGAAATTTTGGGATACGGTCCTGTCTTTCTCCTAATTTTATAAATATATCTCATAAGTAAGCTCTAAATTTCTACTTATGTTGGACTAGTTCAATAAATAACAAATAATTTAATAATAAACCACAAATAAGTGAACAAAATACATAAACATTATTTCAAACTTCTGTTGATTCGGGATTTAAAAGAAAAGTAGGCGCTTGAAATAAAAAAATTAGGTGCCGCGTGATTTGTTTCACTTAACATTCCCATGGTGATCGTTTGGAAGCGTTTTAAGAGGTTTTATATTTTTCCAGAAAATATGGAACATAATTTTACAAATGCTGAAAAGTTTGATATTCTATCGCATGTTTTATTTATCTAAAAAAAACTGTTAGGTGGCAGTTAGAAGATGTTATTTGTGCTTAGAGAACGGAAATAATTTTGAACACCTGATTATGTAGTTCCTTACCTTTTTCGTTGTTCGTTTTATTACTGTTTTGGTATGATTTTTGTTCACTTATTTGTGGTTTATTATTAAATTATTTATTATTTATTGAACTAGTTCAACATAAGTAAAAAATTTAGAGCTTACTTATGAGATATTATTTATAAAATTAGGAGAAATACAGGACCGTATCCCAAAATTTCCTGATGTTGTTCAAAAAACCCTCGAAACGTCATTAAACCACAATGTGTCATACATCGAAGAAAAGAGATCTAAAGTTCCAATATCAGAAAAACAGGACCGTATTTAAAAAAAGAAAGTTGATAATGGCCCTTCGAAAACGACTCGTCGGATTACAAAACAATTAACGCTATTAGATAGAGGGGAAAAAGTGGCAAGGTAAAAGTGCAATTTACTTTAGAATTCGATCTAAAAAAAACCCAGGAAAACAATGAAACGATTTTTCAGAATTTCGGTTTTTTCCGAATATCTCCGGAACTACTCGGCATTTTAGAACTTTCTAAACGGCATATTATTAGGCACGTAAATGCGCAACTTTACCTCCATTTAACCGACTTCGTATCTCTTACGGTTTCCGAGATCCCTGTTCTGGCCCTCCTTATCTTGGCCAGGTTGTATTTATAATGTTACCCATAAATAATTATTTTTCTTTGAGAAAGGAAATAAAAGATATTTTTTTATTGGGGTTGAATATACCGAAACATAGTATTATTTCACAAAACCTTATTAGTTCAGCTCGTGTTATTTTTAATTGAAAACAAGTTTACGATAAAGCTAAAATGGAATTTTTTCTGTATCTAATTGAGCAAAATAATATTAATAAAAATTATTATTCATTTATATGGAATTTATTGGATATATTATTTGGAATTTAAATGAATATTTCTATAACCAAGAATTGCTAACAAAAAACAACTTTCAGTCTGTCAGACAGGAGATCGATCTCACACAATAACTATTTTAATAAAAAATATCTATACTTACTCAACATTTTAACCACTCGATTCTGAGCCTGAGTGTGTCTGAGGCGCTTTTTCGACGGTTCCGAGCTATTGTGATGCGCCGAGTACCCCGTGGCGGTCGAACTGGTGTTGTGTTGCGTTAAGGATGGCCGTTTTGCCGTTGATTTTTTAAGTTGGCGGCCAATCAAAATGTAGAGGACCGTTATCAGGGTCATCGGAGCTACGAAAAAGACGATCGTTGAAACCTGAAACAGCAAAATTATTAAGCTCCTGTTTAAAGTTGATAAACAATATTCCTCTTATGTATGAGCTAAGAAAAAATACTCAATAAACAATTGATTTTTTAAAATTATAATTGGGTAATAATTCGGGTTTGTTCATTTAACTGGTTAGCAAAATATTCTTATTTTTGCGAACAGAAAAATGTAATCGGTCAGCCAAAATGGCTAGTTGGTCAGCAACTTATGGACAGCAAACATTTCTGAATCGGTCAGTAATTAATGTCATACTAGAGTGCTCTAAATTATTTTGGTACGCAAATTGAATATATAAGCTGCTATGAGCGATCCACTTTCAATCGGATATTGGTAAGCAATCATCGATTAAGCAAAATATTTAATCTTGGTCATCAAAAAAATAAAGCAATAAAACGTGAAATAGTGACAGTGCCCTGGGAAAACAATTGAAAACCCGCCCCCGCTACCTTTTGGGACTTGACTGCTACATCGAATGAAAACACACGCACGCAATTAGCTACTCGTATCACGCGACTGTTTTCGCTCCGCCCACAATAACGAATGCCGATTATTCAAAACAAACGCAATCCAATGATTTATATTGATCACCATTCTTTTAATATGCAAACCTCTGAAGTAAACTGCTTCTAAACATGTTTTCTTCTACTGACCAATTGTAAAATCTTGCTGACCAAGTAATCATTTCGCAGCTCGACTGTTAATTAAGCGAACACATGATATTACAAGCGGACTGATATCGGTTAAATTGTTAACAGTTTGTAGCATTTTTTGCAGAACAAGTGTTCCAGCCCGATTTTTATTTATTGCAAGCAAAATCTTTTTATGCTTTCATCATTTGATGATTTAATGGCTATTTTTTGTTGCGAACCAATTTTAATAACGTCAAACCATTTAATTACTTCTGTAATAATTCAACTGTACAAATTATGACATACGTTTCCTTATTAATTGTACAATTGTAGGAGTTACGACAAACACTTCTTTAATGCAAATACACAACCGTATATGTTACGATACGCATCTTTTAAAAATATATTTAGAATAATTTTTTTAATCTATAAACAGGAAACAAATCTACACTAATCCATCAGGTTTATTTTCGTATTTAAACGGGGGATATAAAATTGTTGATCTTACTCACGCAACACTTTTTCACAGCCAATCAAAAAATATTCATAACGAGCTTACTCACGAGAACATATCGTTAAAAAATTTGTTCATTATGTACGGTTTTTATTTAAACCTAATTGTGTTAAATCGGCCCAATTTATTACAGCCATAACAAGCTACATTTTTGCTTTTGGGAAATATTTGTTTTGCGTCTCGGGATATTTATTATTTGTTTTAAATCGCCTTTATTTAATTGCGTTCTTCAGTAAAAATTATATTTTATTGTGTTGGATGAAAATAAAGTATACAAGAAGCTCTCATATAGTACCTACCAGTTTTCTCTATACAGGGTGTCCGCTAATTAATGGGACATGGAACAATCACAGACTCCTTAAGTAAAAATATTAGGATATAATTATACTTACCTATATCCGAAAGTTGATATTAACTGAGATACAGGGTGATAAAGTTAAAACTTCATTTTTGTTTTTCTCTAATAACTTTGCAGAAATCCAACGTTTTTTTTACAAAATTTGGTAATTATGGTTTCGCAGAAATTGATTTTTTTGTGAAATTTTAATGTACAATGTAGGGGACGCTGTCTTCGGCATTTTTCGCACATTTATTTAAAAAAAATAATACTTTTCTCATATTTATTACGTAAAGAAGGTATACTAAGTTCAGGTCGCCCAGAGTTACCGTTTCGGAGATATTTGCATTTAAATTGTTTAGTTCATCCTGCCCCATTATTATTAATTTGCAAACAAAATTTTATTCTTAATGTAACCTATGAGCAAACAAATAAAATTTAGAGATGCAGTTGCTATGGAACAGAAAATGTTTCATTTTTGAGTTTATCGTAAGTTTGTGATTTCATTGCTGTTGGTTTCTTTCGACACGATATTTTCTAGGGTCAAAGTTATTTTAATTAAAGTAAGTTAAACAACAATCCAATTGTTGTATTTATTATTCCCAATTACCATCACTAGAATATTAATTATCATGTAAAAGTGAATTGGTAAGAAGTAACAAAATATTATTTGCTTGCCTGAGCTAACGCACTAAACAATTTAAATGAAAATATCTCCGAAACGGTAACTTTGGGCGATCTGAACTTAATATACCTTTTATTAAAAACTTAAATACACCGAGGCACAAAAAGTTATGACCGTATGAATGTGCGAAAAATGCCACAGACAGCGCCTCCTACATTGTACATTAAAATTTCATAAATACATCAATTTCTCGTCCTAAAAAACCATAATTGCCAAATTTTGTAAAAAAACGTTAGTTTCCTGCAAAGTTATTAGAGAAAAACAAAAATGAAGTTTTAATTTTAACACCCTGTATATCAGTTAATATCAACTTTCGGGTATAGGTATCTAAGTATAATTAAATCCTAATATTTTTACGTAAGGAGGCCTGTGGTTTTTCCAATTCCCATTAATTAGCGGACACCCTGTATAAACGACTGAACTATATTACATTAGTAAGGCAATATTATTTCTAATTCTAATAGTTATTCTATCCAACAATGGATCTACAGTTGGGTATTATTCAATCTACATAATGTTTTTGAATCGTACTGTTACAGATGACTCAGGTTCATTCTTTCCCCGGTTGAACTGTATACAGGGTTGCCCAGAAGTCCGGAATAAAATTAATATAGCCTTAACCTGTAACTTTTGGGGAAAACGCTCGGACACGTCAATTTAGTTTTATATGTGCTCACATTTTGACGTTGTTCGTTTATTTTTTTTATAGACATTTGTCAAAGATATGACGACATCGATCTTTTTTTTAAATAGAAACATACAGCTTGTGATACATCATTTGAGAGCTAATATTTCGTACAGTATGCTCATAAATTTTAGCGCGATTCTGTCAAGCTATTTCAAAATGGCGACTGTTAAAAGTTTTTAAAATATCTCTATTTAAATAAGCGGAAATTATAAATCATTGATGTTTTTTTACCTTTCAAGGTAAGAAATCTTCATTGTGTCGCATTCAGAAGATTTCTTTTCTTACCTTGAAAGGTAAACAAAACATCAATGATTTATAATTTCCGCTTATTTAAATATAGATTTTTTAAAAACAGTCGCCATTTTCAAATAGCTTGACAGAATCGCGTTAAAATTTATGAGCATACTGTACGAGATATTAGCTTTCAAATGATGCATCACAAGCTGTATGTTTCTATTTAAAAAAAAAGATCGATGTCGTCATATCTTTGACAAATGTATATAAAAAAACAAACGAACAACGTCAAAATGTGAGCATATATGAAACTAAATTGACGTGTCCGAGCGTTTTCCCCAAAAGCTACAGGTTAAGGCTATATTAATTTTATTCCGGACTTCTGGGCCACCCAGTATACATATACCAAATTAAATTCTTTTTACACCCTCCTCATAAAACAAATGATTTCAGAACTATTAAGCTAAGTATTTCCAGTACCAGTTAATTTACGTAATAGCTTCATTTGCCGAAGCCGAAAGTCCGTTTGTTTTAATGAGCCTATTTCGTCCGAAAAACGGCGCATTTTCGAAAGTTATTCAGTAAATTATTTAGAGAGACAATACCGAAAATTCGGTATCGTTTATTTAATTACCAGGTCTGATTGCGACTTCGAAAATACTAATTTCCGACAAATAAGTTGTAGGGGAAATGGAACGAGCTACGCCATCTTTAAATCTCCGGCATCTTTGTGACAATTTGAAATTAAAAAACAATCTTTGTACAGTCCGAATTACAATAATTGCTCTGAGCAATAAGTCGATTTAACTTACTTACCTCAAATGCATGATCAAATATTCTGGACACGACGGTGCAGTGACTGAATTGCTTTCCGTTCTCCGTAGTCACTTCTATGCCGAACTGTATAGCTTGAGGTACCGCCAGCGTCAGCGCTACTATCCAGATTATTATGATAATCCGGACGCATCTGGATAGCTTCGACATGGTGTGCGACAGGAACGGATGGCATATCGCAAGGTATCGTTCGACTGTGAAAGCCGTGATGGTCAGTACCTGGAACGATAAAAAAGGTAATATAGTTGCCCAGTCTATAAGCTTTCCCTAGGACACCCAAGAAGGAGTCACCCATTTAAATTACCGTTAAATATACACATAGGTCATTCCCAAAGATTTGTTGCTGAAAGAATAGGGGTTTTTCCAAGTGATGTATCTCTCATATGGAATCGCTATCTAGATACCAATTCTGCGCGAGACAGACCACGGTAGAAGGCGTGTTACTAACGAACATCAGAACCGCTATATTACGTTAACAATTCGGAGAAATCGTACTATGCCAGTCCCACAACTTCAGATAGATGTTACGCATGCAATTGGAGTTCGCGTATCCGTCTCTACACTAAGAATAGGCATTCTTGAATGCGGTTTAAGATGTCTGCGGCCAGTAAGAGTTCCCCAACTACAATATGACCACCGAGTTCGTCGACTGCAGTGGGCTGAAACGCACGTTTGCCTACCCGAAGAATTTTGGAATTCTGTCCTATTTGCCGACGAGACCAGGATTTGTCTGGTAAACGATAGTCGCTGGATTCGTGTTTGGAGAGAACCAACAAGAGCCGCCCAACTTGCCCATGCTCGCCCCTTGCCTCCATTCGCGGGAGGAAGCGCCATGTTTTGGACAGGTATTATGTCTGACGAGTGTACTGAGTTAGTTCACGTTCAAGGCACAATGACTGGCGACAGGTACATTAGGGATATTCTACATCCTTATGTTAGGACGTGGAGAGGGGCTGTTGGTAACAATTTTGTGTTTATGGACGACAATGCCCGGCCCCATCGTACTAGAGCTGTGGATGACGTGAGGGAATCAATCGCTTGGAGTGGCCTGCCTTGTCCCCTGACATGAACCCGATAGAACATGCTTGGGATATACTCTCTAGGGTCTAGGGCAGTTCGCGTTAGAAGAAATCCCTCTAGAACTCTCCAGGAGCTTGTCGTCGCTGCTACCGAGGAATGGCAGGCTATTTCACAAGAACGGATTGCTAACCTTACGCACAGCATGTGGCGTCGTTTTCAAGCTTGCATTGAGGCCAGAGGAGGAAGTACACTTTATTAAAAGCTATATTTTTTTAAATTTCATAAATTATACAATATAAATAAATTTTACTTTTGTTAAGTTTTTTTTTTGGAAGGTTTAAAATGTTGTGTAAAATAAAAAAATTTAAAACTCATTGATTTTTATTTTAAACCAATGAACAAATATTTAGTATATTTTCGAGATGACGTAATTACTTATTCGAGAATCAGAGAAAACTTTTGAATCTATGTGTACTGAACCATTTCCATAAAACCCGTATATAGAAATAATAACCACCCCACCACCCCCCCCACACACGATAACGTATCTAGTTCGTCCAGAAGATAAACTTTCAGCAGAAAAAACATCGTCGTAGCCTATTTTCGTCGGTTTGTTTTTCTCTCGTTGTCCGTCGGGGGGGTTATAGGCTATTAAATAAGATTCATTCCGAGAAAGTTTTGCTTTCGTTTAAAAGTTTGTGTTCTTAATTTTAATTAAAATTTTGACTTAGTTTAAGATCCCGGTCGTGTTAGCTGGTTCTTGGTTTTTGTCCTTGTTGATTATTTGTAGAAGTAGAACAATACGAATCCTGGTATTTCATTTGAAATATTTTAAGACGTAGGATTTTTGCGCCCTTTGGTTTATATTTAACAAGCAACTTGCGAATTCTTCTCCATTATAAGATGTCTCCATTGATTTCAAAGGTCATTTATTTATTTTATTTAGCGTATGGCTACAATCACAGGTAAGTACACAACAAAATAATAAAAATTTTACAAACAAACATTAAGATTACAAATATATTCTATTGACTCTCTTGTCGCAATCAGGAAATCGGATGGATTGCCGCTGTAGGAACTAATTGGGCAGTCCTCTACCAGACGTTTAATAGTCTGTCTTTCAGCGCCGCAGTCACAGTTTGGGGAAGGTATTTTTCCCCACCTGAAGAGTGAGTCGGAGCACCTGCCGCAATTCGTCCTTATTCTGTTAAGTGTTGTCCAGATTCGTCTTGGTTGATCAAAGCCCTCTGGCCTGCTTGTAACGCATGGCATATCCCGGTTGGCAGGTGCGGCCTTCTTCTCCCAGTCTTCTTTCCACCGCTCAATTATGTTAAAGTTTTCCTGGATTCAATAATTGCATAATTTATTATTTTTGAGTATAGTGGTTTCCACGAAATCGTCTTCCAAAAATATACTTTGCCCCTGGTAAAGAATTGGAAAGGATGGCGCCCGGAGTGACTGGCCACCGATGGACCCTAATCATCAAAAGTAGTACTGTTTTTTAAAATAATAACTTAAAAACCATAGATCTCAGGGCAAGCAAGTTCAGTTTGGTTAGTGGGTTATCTTGGCTAATATTTATCTATACATAACTAACCTTATTTATTAAAAATAATTAGCATCTACCTATACAGGGTGTTTCTTAATAACAGGCTAATGTTTAAGGAGGTTATTTTTGGGTCCATTTTCAGCAAAGAACTTCATATGAACATATGTCCTAAACGTCTTAACTTTAGAGATGGTTAGATGAGGTGTTAAAGATTTTCAAAAAATTTCGTTTTTTTATTCATATCTGCGATACTGCTGTAGATATTTTTGTGAAATTTGGTACACACTTTCTATTCATCAAGACGCATTTTACGATGTACAACATGTTTTGTTATCGCGACCAGAGGCGTCCGTGCGGGGATTGCCGTCGGTATTTTTGAAGAAAATAATGGTACGTCACTTTTTTTTAAATAAAAATAATTTTTGAAATTCTCGTTCCTTGCTGAGCAAATGTCGTCTCTTGATTTTTTTGTCGGTTGACGTACAGGATGTAGGTACATTTTCGGCACTTTTATAGGATATCTCCGTGCTATCGAAAAAGTAATGTAGGTGTCATGTGCTCTTTTTGGGTCAAACTTAAAATGGCAAAATCAAAATTTGAAAATTTTCTCTCGCTTAAGAGATACGGGGAAAAATCAAAAAATTGACAATTTCAAAATTACCCTATATTTTCTTAGTTAAAAGAGATATAGAAAAATGTTTTATACAGAAGTTTCTTTATATTGATTGTTGAATAATCTGCCGTTTTCAGAATAAGTATACGGGGTCAGGTAAAATAGTTATTTTTTCAAATTTTGATATTACCATTTTAAGTTTGACCCAAATAGAGCACATGACACCTACATTACTTTTTTGATAGCGCTGACAATTACGGAGATGAAAATGGGACACCCTGTACAAATTTCGTATAAAAAAAATGGAGTTCGTTCATTTGCACTCTGTTATGAAATTAGGTATTAACAAAGATTAAAAAGTGGGGGAAAATACACTGAATGTAAGGGAGAATATATTGAATATATGAATACACTGAGCGAAATTTCGAGTTGATAGAACTCAAATATGAGTTGTCCTAGACCGAAGCGTGTTGCTAATCGGGGACAGCCCAGACCTCTGAATTACGGCAACCAAATCGAACAAATTGCATCAACTCACTATTCATAAGTTATGATAGCACAGAAGATGGGCTATTTTATGCGTTGGAATAGCTCACGCCCCACCGTCTTAAATTATTGATGGGCTACCGTAGCTACCAGTATGTGAATTGTGCTGCGTTACTAGTCGGGCGAGATTAATTCATGATTCGAGCTATCGAAACTTGACATTTAAGTTGTTCTAGCTTACGATGGTGGCTGGAATAACTCACTCTTTGGGCTACCAGACTCCAAATTTTGGACTACCAGTACCTAAATTGTGGACTATCGGAACTCAAATTATTTCTTTGATTTGACGCCTGCATATTGTGGACTTCAATTGCCTTTTGTTTTTTCAAGATATGAAATTTTTGTTGTATAAAATAATCAAATGAATTATAGACAGGAGAGCATACTACGGCTAAGAAACCATGCGGACGAAGTGATGACGATTGCTTATAAATAATAAGGCTCCATTAGAATAATAACAATTTGTATGCATCTCCCTCCTGTCCCTCCATTTTAGGCCAACTGACCAAAATTATGCAAAACACAAATTTTCACGCACAGAGAACAAAGACGAAAAATCCCACAAACGGCGCAACGGCCAACAGGTGTCTATACGCGCGATCGAAGGAGAATTGACGAATAACAATGGAATGAACCGCGCCAAACCTGCACGAGCACGAATTCGGAACTTTCCGTGACATTACGATCTTGCGATTTACCCTCGATACGGGGTTTTAGAGCACGTTTCCTGAATTATTCCAACTCAAAATAATTTACACATGGTAATGAGTTAAAATAATGCACGTCCGGGTTAAAACGACACTTTATAATCAATTAGTAAGTTTTCCCAATCCAGAAACTGAGTTCAGGTACCTCATAAAATAGTTACAAGATAAGGAATTGTGGTGATCCCAAATATGTTTAAAATGTTGATAAAAAATCTCTTTCTGGGTTAAGGCGAACCAAAAGAACCTGAATTACTGTAGCGTTTTTAAATAATTTGTGATAATTCGTAGGCTCAGTTAGAACAACATAGAGAGGTGGGTTGAGGTAGCTAAAATTTTGTAACCCACGACATTGGTAAATGCATTTTTGTCAGTGTATATTGAACAGTGTTGTGATGTAAGAACTATTTTATTACACTAGTTACGGAAACATTGGAAAGGACACCCATATTAATTCAACAATAAATAGGTACCGCTAATTATAAAGCAGTACCTACCTATCTATACGTTCGTTAAATATCCCAATTAGTGTAAAAATGTATTACAATCATTTACTTAAACAGATGTATTAAATTGTTTCATATTATACCTCATAGTTCGAACCACTATTTTTTTTATGGCTTAATAATAGTTTACAAGAATATAAAATGGGTTTTACATCGGTTAACGGTAATTTTCGAACCTGAGGAGGAGTAATGACCAAAGTCCTGTAAAGTAATTATTGTAGAATGACAATAAACTTTTAGAGGTTTTATTAAAGGTATTTCCTATATTTAATTAAATATACTTTGTTACTTAATTACTAACCAGATATATTATGGGATGTCAAGATGATGAAGTCAGCATTTTAACTAGTTGATACAAATTCTGATTCAAGAATAGTATACAGGGTGTTATGGAAATGACGTATTATATTTAAACCGGCAATTCCTGAGATAAAGACAAATTGAAGAAAAATAGCCATAAATGGCGCTTTCAATTCATTCAGCGGTAAAAGTGACCTGACGTCAAACCAGGAAAACACCTGTGTGGCACTGCGTTACATGTAAGCAATCAAGGATTTCTGGCCGGTGTTGTCATATGTACACCTTAAACTCTTTAGACAAAATAAAATAATTTAAACACTTTTCCATTCTGTAATACCATTTTGTACAATTAATTGAACATTTACGACGGACTATGTTTGAAACAACCTGAAAAAACATATGGAATAGTAATAGCCACGTGACAAATGGCAGTGACCTCTTGACGCCTTACATCGACTGAGCAAAGTAGTTTCATATAGCGCCGCACGCGTGCGTCTGTTAGTTGAAGACCAACCAACGGCCGGATACGTTGTGTTTCGTCGATCACCAACACACTCTGAGCAATCCCCTTTGTTTTTCGGTTTACGCGTGTATCTTGCCCGTCCATAAATAATCTTTGAATATTGTTTTTATTGACCCGTTTCTTCTGGACGTCCAATTTCTCGCGTGTAATAAAATCTAATAATCTGTAGTATAATATCCACTTCTTATTATTTTGAATTAAAATTATTAATAAAAGATAAATGTAATTTTGAGTTTTCCATTGAAAAACTAAACAGAAATTTCAAATAACCGCAGGTGGTAAAATAACGTAGGTAATAATACACATCAAGATGGCAAATGTCATTTTTTGAATATGGTTTCCATGTCACTAAACAATATATTATTTTAGCAACAGAAAAATGCTATCAGATGAGGAATTTGATTTTGCTGCTACTCCCCCAGAAATTCGAGAAGCAGCAAAAATAGTAGAAGAAGATCTTCTGCCAACTAAAAGCCGCCCGAGATATGACCAGGCATATAACTGTTTCAAGGAATGGTGTACGGGAAACAAAGTTCAAAATCCTGGTTCTGAGTCGGCGCTACTAGCTTATTTCAGTGAAAATGCCAAGACAAAGAAGATATCAACGATTTGGTCACAATATTCAATCCTGAGGACCACTCTATCAATTAGGGAAAAAGTAGACATATCTAAACACGCAAAGCTATTAGCATTTTTGAAAAGGGTGTTCGTATATTATTTTGATATATCGATTTTTAAAAAAAATAACAAAAAATAATTTACTTTCCACCCGGGTGGAAAGTAAAAGTAACAAAACGTCAACTTTCCACCTTTCAAAGATAGATGAAATGTCATTATTACATGCATGGTTGTAAATAAACAATTTTTTTCTCAATTGTTAAAAAAAACCATAAGAAAATTTAAAATATTCAAAAAAATAAAAGATGTGAAGTACATGTACAGGTGTGGTCAAAGAAGTTCACATCCTAAGGGACATTAGTAAGAAGATGAACCTTAATAAGAGTTTAGACTGTGATATAGTTCCTACTATACAACAGAAAAACTTTTAAGAAAAATATTTTACGATGTTTTATCGAAAGTTTCGTGCTAATAATATCTTATTCATTTTCACTCTGTCACTTTACACTCAACTTCTCAATCAAGCTTCAGTAAGTATTAAGAAAACTTAATATATAAAGTTATTTTGCCGTAAGCTATGTTAAGAATTTCTCGTCTAATACAATGGAAACATAGTAATTCTGTGAAAATCCCTTCTTGTAACACCCTTAGCTTAAACCCTTCCATCTTATAAGTAGGTATTTATACCACCCCCCTTTAATATTATGTTGTAAAACTGAATTTTCATACAAGCAACTTTCATTTTATGTTTTTGAAGACACAGGAGGGACGAATGAAAACGTTTATTTTGCTGTATCTTGGCCAATAAATTTTTTAACAAGTAAAATAAACGTTTCGAAGTACTGTGATCAGTGGCTGCTCGCGACCTATGATAGAGAGGGGGGGGGGGGTTCACAAGTATGGTGAAATTATTTTTAAAATTTTTGTGTAACGACCAAACAATTGCTTCCTAGAAGTAATAAGAAAATGCGTTAGGTAAAACATATTTTTATTTATTTTTTAATTTTACACGAGGAAATACAACTTTTGGAAAATAAGAAAGGTTTTCTTAGTGTGTATAGCTGTCGGATCTTAACGTCGTCGCATGCAACCCTCGTAACAATATTTATACAGTCCACTACTAATACTACTAAAGCCATCTACGAGCTATCAAGAAAACCGAATGATGTCCAATACTACTAACGCCATCTACGAGTTATCAAGAAAACCGAATGATGTCTAATAACACTACGCCATCTACGGCTACGTCATTAGGCGCAACCAAGACGAGAACAATAGTTAACTGTTTTATGACGAGAACGAATCGAGCCACGAGACTGACAAGTTGGTATTCTTCATATTTTCAGTGTTTTTTTAGTTTAAATCCTTAAATAAGATGGTTTAAAATCATATCGAGTATCATTTATCGAAATACACAACATTTATCGACCCTACACAATAGTGCTTAAACGTAAAGCCCATTATTCGATTCCTAATTGTAGAAAATTGATCAATAACAGCCTTAATATGTTTGGAATACCCTCTATAATTTTTTTTTCATATATTTAATTTTTAAACTTTCTAATAAAGTTCCTAGATTTACCCTTTATGGTCTGCGTTAAATTAATTTCGGGTTTAGGTGTTCCCGCGTTCTTCACTTCATCAACTATTCATTTTAACTTAATAAATATATAATATTAAAATATTAAAACATACACGCTCGAATTTCTAACTAGATGCACGAACAGACAACAGCGCGGTGCACACAAAAACTGTGCGCCTTTTCCATGTTAAATCGCCATAGCCCCGTTATCCCCCGCTGCCACCCGCCACCTGTTACTACAGAGAAACTGCACTACTTAATTATCGCACGTGCGAGCAAGTATCGTCTTAATCATCATTTACCTCGACCGAGGCACGGTTGCCGGATCTATACAGTTTGGCTTCACGGGATGATAAAATATTAGGGAGGGTCGAACTTTTTTAGTTTGACGGTGCGTTAAAATATTATTGAGGGTCGGACTTTATACGATAAATAATATTCAATGAATATAAATTAATATTTTTTCTTCGTTTTGTTTTGGGGGTGCACGTGCGCATGTGCTCCTGTGGAAGAACCGCCACTGACTGTGATACTCTACCCTTCTCCCTGTAGTCCTCCATTGTGCTACGACAAGTGACTTCTTGACCCTTGTCCCCACTTGTTTATGTCGCTAACCTTTAATTACATCCAATAACATCAATTTCGAACAATTTATATCTTCTTGCCGAGTATTATTTTACTCACTCCAATATTTGCTAAGTAATCCCTTTTGTTTGTGTGTGAGTGTTGCTACTCGAGGGAGCCCACACAACTTATTTGGTGACTGGCCCTAAGTCCCCAATGTATTCGATCGGAGGAACGAGATATAATAATAGAACAATTAGAAACAGCTCTGCCCACACGTTTCAAGGAATATAAAGGCTTTATAAAATGGAATTAAGAGATTAAATTATGTTCTCAATTATATTGTTATTAAATAATGACCTTCGAAAAGGTAACCTCAAGACAACAAGCAATATTGTAATGTCGTATGATACCAACAACAACAAATTAGGTTCTACATCGAGGTTGGGTATATCCAGGAAGCAAAATACGCGCAAATTTGTACGTTTCACACTTTCATTGGTTATAGCCAAAACTTAATTGGCCCCTTTATTTTGGAGAATAGCCCAAAATCCCACAATGCGCCCAATTGCTTAAATTGGTTTCAGGTATCTTGTAATGTAAAAAAATCAGGGCAATTTCGTTTACAAAATATTTCTGGATATTACAAAATAAACATCTGTTACATTTCCTGTAAATATGTTGTATTTGAGTTTAAAATATATGTATGAACAGTTATTTATAGTTAAAATGCAGTCGAGTAACATAATCCAAGTTTACCATTTCGAAAGAATATATTGACTTGTTATGATACCAGTTGTTTTAGTTTAATTAACTGAAGACGTTTCAAATTTATTTTGTTTTCAATTTAATAGTAAATTGTTTATTCGATCGTGTGGAAAAGGAAATTCATTATCCAGAAATAAAATTACTGGTAAAAATAATTTCAAAATGGATTTTCGTCTAGGTTTTATTTTAGAAATAATTCTCTTCCTTTTACAACAGGAAGGAATCGAGGATATACAATTGCGCGACAAAGCGAACAAGAACTTTGTAGTTGAAGCAGTAGGAAATTCATCTATAGAAAAGTTGTTCTGGATATGAAAGTTTCCAACAAACGGCGTTTCTCAACTATTTTTAAAGTTATAAGAGTTGGGAACAATCTCCCCCCTCGAGTGGAGGCATGGAGTCAGAAAATGAATATTACAATAACATATAAATTAGTCCAGAGTCCAGTCTATTCCAAAGAAAGGTAAGAGAACCCTGCCTAACAACTATGGACCAGTCGCATTACTCTCAGTTATATCAAAAGTAATGGGGAAAGCTATTAACCAACATCTTCTAAAGTACCTGGAAGGCTTCAACCTTATCAGCAATCATCAATATGGTTTTCGGAAGTCCAGATCAACTGAAGATCTTCTAGCCGATGTCACCCATATTTGGAACAACGCAATCGAACATCATGGGGAGTCTCGGGCTGTTGCACTGGATATTTCTAAAGCTTTTGATCGTGTTTGGCATGAGGGGTTTCTAAGTAAACTGCGATCCTATGGTATGCCCAGTCGATTCTGTGCATGGTTGTCTAGCTTTCTTAAGGACCGCTCTCTGCAAGTGGCGATTGACGGATTTCTCTCAGACACCTTCACCATCAATGCCGGTGTTCCTCAAGTGTCCATATTGTCTCCCACTCTCTTCTACATTAACGACATTCTAGTGAAAACTAAAAATGCGATATTTAGTTTTGCTGACGATAGCACACTTATCTCATCTTTCTCTTTGAATGCGCAAACATAAGTTGCCGATGCACATCTTCGCAGACAGCATGAAGTATCACGCCTCAGCAAAGACCTGGAAGAAATTTTGGCTTGAGGTGACAGTAACCAAGTCGAATTTAACGCTAAAAAACCCAGGCAGCAGTTTTCTCTAAAAAGGTTAACATTACAAAACCGAATATAGTCATGGCCGGACACGCAATCCCACTGGCTTCATCTATTAATTTGCTGGGCGTCAATATGGGAGGAAATATGTCTTGGCATAACCACGTTGTAGCAATCGCCAAGATAGCTTCTCAGAAGCTTGAGGTACTCGTCCGAACTAGAAAGTTGTACACACCTCAACAACTTTTCACACTATACAAAGCCCAGATTCGACCATCACTAGAGTACCGCTCTCATGTCTGGAGCTCTACACCCAAACATACTCTTCGGCTACTGGAGCAGGGCCATTCGTCTGATCGGAGACCACGAGCTGACGAATAACCTCGACAGCCTAGAACATCGAAGACAGGTTGGGGATTTGACTCTCTTTTACAGATATTTTCATGGAAGGTGCTCGGCTGACCTTGCCCTCTTAATTCCGAGAGCGACGAATAGCAGAAATACACGTCGAACCACTGCCGCCCATATGTGGTTAAGCTTAGTACTCCTCGAACTTCATTATTTAGGAATTCTTTCATCTGGAGGACTTCACCCTTGTGGAACGACCTTCCCGAGGTCGTTTTTCCCAACGAATATAACCGCCAACGATTCAAAACCAACGTGAATCGCTGTTTGCGCACACGCACCACTCCCAGAGTGCCCTAAAGGATTTTTCCTATAATGCTTGTGTTTGATTATAAAAAAAAAAGAAAGGCGGTGATTCAGAAAAACGTCCTGGATAATCAACGCGCATTAATCTCTACTAATAAGATCAATTATAATTAAAATATTTTATCACCATCGTTAACAACTTTTTTACACAAAATAAAAACGCATCCGATAATTAATTTATTAAAATTCTTTAGATTAAAGGTGTTTAATAAATCAAATATTAAAATAAAAAAATAATATTATTTATTGTTTCGGTTAAAAACATGTTTTCCACGAAATTTAATTAGGCATTTATAATTCGGTTGTAAAAGTATCGTGTCGAAATTTACCAGCTAATTAGCAATTGTATACAGGGTGTTTAAAAAAATATGTCCCCTTACCCAAAAATGAGACATGGGTTTGTTCGGCTTTGTTCGATTTGATCTAGGCCATATTTGTCTCCCTTTAACGAAGCGGGGAAGGTTGATGCAGACAGAGATAGACATAGAATGAGAGCAGCACACGTTCTTAAATTATTTCTCAACCGAACATCCTTCGTCTGGAATGGAATAAAATCAAGTAACATATGATTTATAATGTGATTGAAAATGGTGGAGGAAGCGTCATTAAATTCTAAAATAATTTTTAATTTTCAATTCTTTTCACGAAAACGGACCTTTTCGTTTTGTTGCAGGTAAGTAATTTATGATTGAAATATTTTTTTACTAATTTTTATTCGTTATTGTTATTTTATATTATAGAATTGTCTCATTAGGTCCCAAACTTGTCACGCAAACTAGCAACAAACACATTTTTAAAGAATTTTACTTAAATTTTACAATGTAGTCAATCAAGTCAAAAGCTTCAACATAATATTTACAGCTTAGTTATATTTTGAGTCAGAATTTTGATAAGTCCGGTAATATATTATTATAATAATTCTTTCTTTTCATAGTTTATTTGAGAATCCCATAATGAACATTAAAGAGGACTTCGATCACTAATGTTGCCAGGAGTATGCTACGAAATAAACAAATTGGAAGCCCATAATCATAATGATGGTGCATATATTTACTTGGTTAGTAGCTGTACATATAGTTGTATTTACCTTGATTTGTTTGAAGTTGAAGGTGGTAAAGTATTTTATGTAAATTATGATTTATTTCCTATTTTTTAATAAAACTAATTACAACCTTCAATCTCTATTCTTTAATTCTAGTTTCGTTACTAGTTCAATAATAATATAAAAGTATGTAAGGACAATTTTAAAGCGATATTTACAGCTGAAAACCTATGCTAAAATCCTAATATTTGATTTTCTCTACTTAGTAAATCAAATGAAAGGGTTTTGATGTTTTCTTTGCTTAAATGTCACTTTAAAATATAGACTGTAATAAAAATTTGGACAAAAGTGACATTCGAAAAGCACGTGCGCGCCAGGCATAATGGATGCCGCCGTATCATGCTTGCTTCGATTTTTTAACACGGCAGTTTGTCTTCTTCCTGGTTACTAGTATTCGTTGGTTTTGCCACTGCGCTTAATTGAATAGCTCATGATCGGCTCGCCAAAATTTATTCAAACTCGGCACATGGGTTTACCAGGTCGGGCCCTTTAAGAAGTTATGATGCAGTTTTTCTATAAAATGAACATGGGATCCAATATTCAGATACTTCAAGAACTACATGGGATTTTCCATGTTCAACTTGTCAAAATTCTAAGTTCCTAAATAAGATTATATATTTAGGCTGAAAGATATGGGCGTCTTCATGTATATTTAATCGTAATATGCTGTCGCCCTTTATTAACTTTTTCCGGCAGAGTAAAAAAATCATTAAAAACTTTTTTTATGGCCCTTCTTACATAAAGCAATTTAATATTCGTTATGTCTAACACTGGGCTGTTTTTCGCACGAGATGCAAACGAATTTTTATTGTTGTGCTTATAAACTTTACGACCCAAATAAAGCTCCTTAGGCCTTTTTAGTATCGCATTAATTCCAGTTGAGTTTTTCCTTTTCTAGATTTATTGGTTTGTTTGTGTCAAAGTGAGAAAACTTGTTCTTAGGTAGATTTACCTCCCCCGGAGCATAATTTTGGCTGGCTTTTTATACTTTCTACGCTGTCGTCGCTGCGTGAAAATATTACTAAAGGGCTTCATATTTTGACCTGTTTCATGTGAAACAATGGTCATACAATACAGGGGATTCTTTTTGCGTGATTGTGCGTAATGGCCCCCTTTCCGAACTATGATAAAACCACAAGCACTATAGGTACATTATTTTTTCTATTTGGGTTTCATAATGGCTACATTATGAAATGCAAAAAAACTGAATAACTTGCCATTTTATGAAACTGAAATTTTTTTCATGTTGGCAGCAAGTAGCGTTCGAATTTTAGGCCTACCTTGATTTCGCTAAAATTACTTTTCTATGCATTATGGATTCGACAGAAGTTTTTTATAGAAAACTTTAAAATACTTACCTTTAACCTTGCAAATAGATCATTTTTACTAGATATTTATCCGAAATACCTATACTCGGAAATATATGATAGGTACTGATGGTGTCCGTCAACTAATTTCTAGTCACAACTATAAAACAACATTTATGCACTATTTCTAAAGTTTTATTCAATAAAGTACTATTTTTGTTTTTAATTCAATATAGTATTATACATATTACTTTATATACAGGGTAGCCCATCGAAAACAGTCCAGAAAAGTTTACGACTGTGCTACGCATTACTAATGAATGTCAACAAATTAGACCAGATGTTCTTCATAATGTCCGAGAACACTTTGAACAGTTGTTGTACTATTGTATGGAGGTGAATGGCGGACATTTTCAACATTTAATAAGATAACATGTAAGTATTACTCAATAAAAATTACATTTTTTAAAACGCAATTCCTCGGCGGCGCGTAGCTCAAATTTACAAAACAAAGCGCCATTTTAAAGAGAATTTAATGCCCTTTAAAAAGATGTATCACAACATACCCATTCCCAATTGAAAAAACAAGGGCAGTAGCCGCCCCCGCTAGGAGGGTTGAGATTACAGGGATGAAATTAATAGTGAAACATGTCCCCCTGAAAACACCAGTTTACGGGTCCGAGGTTTTTTTTTAATTTTCACGTACACAGCCGTAAACCTTGCTGGGCTGTTTTCGATGGGCCACCCTGTATACATATTTATAGTTACTGTAGACATTTCCTGGGTATGAATTGTTATTCCTGTCAGATTCTGCGTCGACACAATATTTTGTTCAATAGTAACTATTATTTATTATTTTGTTCAATATTTTGAACTTTGTTCTGCTCGTACCATAACTCAAGTTTTGCATATTCTTTTTAAAAGTTTTTCTAGATTATTTTCTGCAATTTCTCGTATTTCTGACCGAGTACAACTTTCTTCCTGACTCATTTTTATTAACTTTAATAATATATTTATTTTTAATTATGACGGATGGGAAGAAGCTTTGTTGTGTTCAATTGTTTCTATCATGGCATATTTGATACTTGTAACATTTTATTAAATTGTGAAAGTATTGCCAACCCAAAAAGAAAATATTAATTCAAATGGAAAAAATCTACTATATTTTTTAAAGTTTTTCAGACTTTAAAGAACCCAAATAGAAAAAGTATTATAAAATACACGGTTCATAAGACAATTAGTGCACTTGTACTCTAAATTAAACGTGTGCTCTAAGATAATGTTTTATGAAACTTGTATCTTAATATACTATTAAGACACTCTGGGAGAGGTGAATAAAGCGATTCGCCATTGGTTTTGAATGCATAGAAAAAATACGTCTTTTTTGAATATTTCAAACTTTCGACTTTTTATTGCCGATTTACGAGACTGGCCACGCCAAGGGGGCCGAAAATCTCTTTCGTGAATACAAAAGTTCTTATTTACCGACAAAAGGCCTTTTTCCAGTAAAATAAATTTGTAGTCGTATGGGCTAAAAAGGCTAAATTAAAGATACATAGAAAGTTAAATGGCAGTGATACAGGAAAAAAAGGGCCGACAGAAGGTTATCGTAAACTTGAAAGCTGAATGGAACAGTAACGACGTGGGTTGTAGGTTAAACGGGTATATGAGCAGGAATCTAAAAGTAATTCCTACACAACAAAAAAGAAGAATCCCTGAAAAAATTACCATGCAAAATAAGTAAACTTGAAATATTTACAGAAAAATAAGAGATTGTTAAAAAATAACATTTCGAAAAAAAGTCTCTGTTAGGGCACACATTTTTCTAGTACGTTTCACGAAATTTGGATACGACTTAATGATTTCCTGGGTCGGTCCCATTGTGTCGACAAGAGCTTGGCAATAAACAAGTGAAGTATGAAGGGACGGACTAAGGAAAACAAGTAATGATATGATTATATTAATGTAATCAAATGAAATAACATTTTAAAAAAATATTACTAGTCATATTTATTTACATTTATAATGTCATTCTATAGATAGTTCTGTTTCGCTATCGCTATCCTCATCAAAATTAATTATAATTGGATTAATTATACGATCCAGACTAATATACGAATTTTCTACAGTTATTACGTGACGGACTGAATTTTTCCAACTACCTGGGGGAATATCATTAAAGCATTTTCGTGTTAATTCTACAACACTAGAACTTAAAGTCGGAGAAATATTTTCAGACCTAACCAGTGATTTTAACTGGTGCCACATATGCTCTATGGGGTTAAAAATGCAATAATAGGGTGGGAGCCGTAGCACTGTATGTCCAATTTGTTCTGCCAATGTGTCACAAACATATACTTAGCCGTTGCTTCAGAGAATCTAATGTAGATACGCGTTGCTCTTCGTACATGGTGTAGATTTTTCGCCTTATCAAGTCCTTGTCGCTTTCGTCGAAACATTTGTTGAAACCGGCATCTTTACGCTTCTTTCTAGATTTAATGGGATTTGACGCGATTCTTTTCACTGTAGTCAGAGGTATCTTAGTCAAATCAGACGTTTCAGTCGCAGCAGCACTAGCATAAAGTCCTCTGTTGAGTAAAGAAGTATATACTCTTTTTACAATTTCCCCAGCATCGAGAGATAAATGCATTTTCTTCACTGCAACACTAGAAGAAGCACCATCAATGTTTTTTCATGGACGCCACATACTGTTTTTTATACGTTTGGTAAAATAATATCGGTAATACAACTAAACTCTTCCAGCAAGAAATAAAAACTAACAAATTTTACCACAAAAACATATTTAAATATAAATTAAGCAACCTAACCTACCTGATGTGCCTATATTTAATTATAATTATTACAATCCGGTCCTTTCCACATAATAATAACAAACGGTCATAAATAATGGGATAGCCCCAGGTACTTTTACTGCAGTCATTAAGTTATATCCATTTTTCGTGAAACAATTTTTCTTCCTATGGAGATACGGGCCCATAACGGACGTCCCTGGAAATCGTTGTTTTTTAAATAATTTTTTAAGTACTAGGTGTAATTTAATAATTTTTTAGTATAATGGTTACTAGGTGAGCCTCCTTAAAATTCGCCCTTTTAAGCACATTTGGCTTATTTTAGTTTGCCAGGGACGGACTAGACGTAACACAAAAATGCTTTTTTTTGTACACCTTGTATGATGAAGGAGCGACAATAATATTTTTGGATGCTCTAAACCTTAAGCTGAAAAAAAGCTACTCTTGGTCAATGTCAATAAAATGAACTGTTTTCGAAAAAAAATATATTTTTGTTCAATATGATTTACATTCAGTATATGTAAATTCCATTACTAAGTTAGTAACTAATAAGACAAAGGAGAAAAACTGCAAATTTGAAGACACTACCATAAACTGACACTGGCATAAATATTCTTATTTAAATCGGTACATGTGAAAGAAACCATAACAACAAAGAGGGAATTTTATGAACATAAAATAACAACTAATGCAAAAAAAACCATATTGAGCAAAAATATTTTTTTTTCGAAAACAGTTCACTGTATCGACATTGATCAAGAGTACCTTTTTTCAGCTTAAGGTTTAGAGTATCTAAAAATATTATTGTCGTTCCTTCATCATACAAGGTGTACAAAAAAAACATTTTTGTGTTACGTCTAGTCCGTCCCTGGCAAACTAAATAAGCCAAATGTGTTTAAAAGGGCGAATTTTAAGGAGACTCATCTACTAACCATTATACTAAAAAAATATTAAATTACACCTAGTACTTAATAAATTATTTAAAAAACAACGATTTCCAGGGACGTCCGTTATGGGCCGGTATCTCCGTAGGAGAGGCCGTAGGAAGAAAAATGTATAAGAACTTCTCCTGTTATTTTTAAGTGTTCTATCTGAACCCGGGAGATTGCCCACATATTCTGGGACACCCTGTATTTTGGATTTTGCAAACGCCTGATATATTGGCAGTGGCATAGGTTATTTGCAGGGCTTTAAAAAAAATATTTTTATTTCCATTTCCAACGTTCTCCTCAACGGTTTTACGCTGGAAACATTCTGCTTGTGTGGCATATATTTGATTATAAAAAAAAATTTACCGAAAAATCTCAAGTGCTTTTTCATTCGTATTTTTCCGTTTTAATAAAATTGTGGATTTTTGCCATTTATGTTTCATTTTCATCCGAAGAAAATTTCCTCTCTAGAAAAATGTGTGAACAGACATTTTTTCTTTAGGCAAGTTGTGTTTTATAAACGGTGTCAACCAGCGGGAGCTATAAGCAGGGGGGAATGAAGATTTTTTCGCCCCTGGGCTCTCCCTTTAATTTTGTAATTTGAAAAAACGAATATTTACTGTTTTATTGGGAAATGCACGGTTATATTTGTGATTAATACTGACAAGACTATATAGATTATTAACTACGCTGTATTTGTTTTCGTTCTAAAGCACGCAATAGAACACAGGGTTGCCTGACCAGTTAAGTATTCCTAATTTAATTAACTTTTTACACCACCTGTGACTTCTCGCCCCTGGCGATCGCCCAATCCCGTCTTATGGTCAGTGGCGGTTCTTCCACAGGAGCACATGCGCACGTGCACCCCCCAAAAGGAATAAAAAAATATTAATTTATAGTCATTGAATATTATTTATCGTATAGAGTCCGACCCTCCCTAATATTTTATCGTACCGTCAACCAAACTGTATATTATAGGCTCTCGATCCGGCAATCGTGCCTCGGTCGAGGTAAATGAGGATTATGCCGAGACTTGTTCGCATGTGCGATTAAGTAGTGCAGTTTCTCTCTAGTAACAGGTGGCGGGTGGCAGCGGGGGATAGTGGGGCTATGGCGATTTAACATGGGAAAGGCGCACAATTTTAGTGTGCTCCGCGCCGTTGTCTGTTCGTGCATCTAAACTGCTGGCCATTTGCTTTCGAGCAAGAAAAATTTCGCCTAAATTTAAAAGTTAACATTTTCTGAACCAGATATGACATCGATCTCCGGTTTTTAATGGTTGATAGATTTGTGCAGTTTTCAGAATAAGTATACGGGGTCAGGTAAAGAAGTTATCGGACTTAACCTCAATTTCTTAAATGGCTCTACTAAAATGATTTAAAATAATACAATATTATATTATACTACTACACAGCCTGAGCCTTGAATGTCTTTGATTTTCACCTTTTTCAATACACAATTACACATCAATAAAAACACTTGCGACCACGGCGAAGAGTCTTCAATATTAAAATGGTGGGCGCGATTCGGACTAGCTCGGAGAAGGAATGTCATTCGACTAATTTCGCAATATAAGATTCCTAATAACACCTTATCGATAGAGCGCTGCGAGTATTATGCTCAATTTTAAATATGCCTGTATTATAAGCGCTAAACATGGCAAATTCCGAATATAAGAAATGTTTAAATAAGCGAGATTGTTACCGATAGAAAATATTTTTATAATGATTATGATTACTCTAATAGTGTTAAGCGAAAATTTTGCTGCCGATGCGATTTAGGGATTTACAAACTTCCTAATGGTTTAATTATTCTCAGTGTGGTATTTTTCCCGCTACAATGATGCATTTTAATTCGTTCAAACAAGAAAAATGACATTGGAAAACAAATAAAACTTAAACGGCAATTAAACAGGAATATATAGTGAATAAATTGTAATGAAAAACATTCCCTAGATCGGAAAGCCTTTAAATTTAAACAGCCTGTTTAAAAAGAATCGCTTCTTTTAATAGGGATATTCTTTTTAGTGGGTTTGATTTTTCGTAAACTGCGGAAAATAATGTGCAATAAAAGCCGGAATTTGAAGGAAGTAATAATCGTTACTTTGGAATAAGGGACTAAGAGTCTCAACTTAGTTGGTTTGAATAGAATGGAAGCTTTAATATTATTTTCTTGCAACTATAGTCAACCGTGGAATGTAATTTCTGGGAAAGTACTGATCAAAACATACTAAATTAGGGTATTATTTGCAAGACGGCCTTTAAAATGATGTGTCACTTGATCCCCTTTCCATTTAAGATGTTAAGGGTTACCATCCTACCTCTTAAAGCGGGTTAAACCACGAAGGCTGCAAATGTTCTTTAAACGCGCATAAAATCGACGTGTCGTTTCGAATTTTAATATTACAGTGAAGCCTCTCATAACGGACACCTCTAATAAGCGGACATCTCTATTAAGCGGACATTTTTTCATGGTCCGGAACTAGGTATATGAAATGCCATGAAATTCAACCTCTCTTGGGCGGACTCTCCTTTGGCCGGACGTGGACATGCTATTTTCATACAAAGAGTGCGAAAACACTCCTTTAAACGGACAAAAAAAATTTTAAAGTATTTGGGAGACGAATAAGTACGGTGCAAAAACTTTCTAAAGACAGGCCGGCTACCAATCGCGTATGCGTGGCAGCGCGAAAGGACTTCGCCGAATGAAAGTAATTGTGATTCCCCGACAGCAGTCCGCCGTTTATTTGTGAGTTGTAAGGTTAAATCGTAAACAATGGCACAAAAATGTCGCGTTTTGAGTCTGAAGATGTTGTGGACGTTTGTAATTTGATAACAATGATTTGGGCGAGTTCATTAACATTGATGGCAATGTAAACCACATCACTCTCTGACGACTCCGATGAAGACGTTGAATGCATTAATCAAACAAATGTCACCAATTATCAACAAGCCATTAGTAAGGTAAAGGAACTATAAGAGTATGCAAAGAATAGAGGTGACTCTATAGCAATGGAATTGTTATCAGACTTGGAATTACATTTTCTAGATTGTAAGTTTTAAAACGCAAACACGTCACACTACGTTATTAGATTTTTTTAGTATTACATCCTAACTAAAACTAGTGTATTTCTGTTATGTTATGTTTATTTGTACGTACATATACATAGTAATAATTTGGGCGGACACCTCTATTAGGCGGACACATTTAGACGGTCCCGCCTTAGAGAAGTTTCACTGTATTTGGTCAGTGACCGAGTGATTTTCTGCAATTGAAAAATTAAGCGTGGGAAGTTTTCGATTTGACACCCTGTATACGTAAACAAATACAATATGTATATCACAAAAACGCTGTGAACGATGAGCATTAACAATTTCCTTGTAATCGAATCATTAAAAGTTCCTAATGCATTTTTTATTAAACATCAGTTATTATTAATTATGGTTCCGTTCAAATTAGATGTATTATCAAATTACATTCAATTGGAAATATGTAATTTCATAATTGGCGAGTAATTTACACAGTCGCCGTGTTTATAACTCCGATAATGCATTATTTTGCTTCTGTTTTTCTTGGACGTTTTTAAAAATAAACCTAAATTGTATGGTACCATGCCCTAACGTCATAAATTATACAGTGACTTATTTTAAAATTGGTAATTATAATGGAGAAATAACGTTTACGTAAACCGTATGGATTGTCGTGTAGCGTCATACTTTTATTTATTTATTTATTCTTTGCCAACAGGGATACAAACAGGTAAAAGAAATACCCAAAAGAGTATCCACACGATGTTCATACAAATTATATAAACAAAATTGAAATACATAAGAAATCCTAAATATACAACAAAACAAAATAACAAAAAATGAAGACAAAAGGAACATAAATACGTCCTTAGAATATTCAGCATTGCAATTATTATCAATTCAAAATACAGGGTGTTATGGAAATGATATATTATATTTAAACGGGTGACTCCTGGGGTGTCCTACAGAAGCGCTACATATTTTTTTTTCAAATCGAATGTTTAAAAAGTGGGGTAATTCACCCATAAACCCATAGGTCACTGCTCGGCACAGTCATATTACACTGAGCAGCTGTGTAATAAACAGGTGTTCTGCCGCAATGTTGCCAAACTGTGTGTGTGTAAAACTTTAGATTCTTATAAAAATAAATATTTAGCTACCTAGTATCCAAATAGAAGTGAATCCAGGTGCCAGTACACTAGCAAGTAATCCAGGGCACAGACATCTTCAGTTTTTTTGGTTTTAGTGGGTAAAGCTTATACCCCACTAAAAGCCCTTTTAAAAGGCGTTTTTCTTCCAATCTGAGAACATGACCCTGTATATCAGAGACACAGAACACATAGTGAAACACTGAACAAATTACCATAAATCACTTAAAGAAACACACACATGTTTCAAATTAGTTTTTTTGAAGATATGCCCTTGTCACACAAAATCGCTACACACTAATGCATTCTTTAACAAACACACAAATAGGAGAGGAGGACATAAATTGGCCCTTTATAAACTAAAACGTTCAGCAATTATTTTATCTGCTGAATCCAATATCTTATATCGCAACTGATCCATATCTTTGACTTTATAAACTATTTCTTTATTCATCGTACCCTTATGGCTTATTTTGTCGAAGGCCTTACTAAAGTCGGTATAGACGGCGTCCATTTGAATACGTCTGTCCATTTGCTGGTGGAAGTATTCACAGAAAACCAACAGATTGTCCAGCGAGCGCCCCCGAAAAAAACCATGTTGTTGCGGAATTATAACATTTTTTACTAATGAGAAAAAATACTGATATAATAATTTCTCGAAAAGTTTACGTATAAGAGAGATTTTACTGATTGGTCGATAGTTTGATACGTCTGTCCTTTTTCACCCTTCCTGGGGCCCAGTCTCCTTGGCAGCAAGGTCCTGGAGGACCTTTACATCAATAATGATAAAGGCATGTCATCATGTTTCTTACAATTATATTAAAGTCGAGCCTCGAGATATTGTTTTCTTTAAAGTGTAAAATTCATATATAAGCGACTTTTAGATGGCGTTCAAATAACCCCCATTTCTACGCTCACGAAACGACCAGTTATAATCTTTGATCAGAATTGTTTGAATTTTCCGAAATCCCACCCCAAATTTTATTTAGCGTGGGTTAAACGCGATGTCGGCTTCAAGTTTCAAGTATTTACACGAAAAGGGCTGTCATAGACAGACAACTGGATTCATCCCGCGAGGGTTTCGTTTTCACTTGTTCGCACAATATCCAAAAATATGAAAGGCAGAGCTCACCGAATCCTTATTTTCGTTAAACACGATTTTAGCAACGTGGTGGTTTCAACATTTCTTTAATTAGGATTTTTGTATGAAGGGGGGCGCCTTTAAAGAACATTTGCAGCCTTCATGGTTTAACCTCCTGCGAGGTGTAGATCTTACCCTTAAACTCTTAAATGGGAAGCAGGTCAAGTGTCATATAATATTAAAGGTCGCTTAATACTTTACCAGTCACCGCCTAGAAGGTTACATGAATAAGTCAATTTTTGGAACTCGATTTCTTAGAAACTACAGTGAAACCGCTCTTAGACGGACACTTACGGGGCCGTCTAAATGTGTCCGCCTAATAGAGGTGTCCGCCCATGGGATATCTGTTATTACTTAATTATGTAAATTCAAAATTATTACTATGTAATGTACAAAAAAACATAACATAACAAAAATACACTAATTTTAGTTAAGAGTAGTACTAAACAAATCTAATAACGTAGATTGACGTGTTTGCGTTTTATACTTGCAATCTAGAAAATGTAATTCCAAGTCTGATAACAATTCCATTGCTCTAGAGTCACCTCTATTCTTTGCATACTCTTATAATTCCTTTACCATACTAATTGGTGACATTTGTTTGATTACTGCATTCAACTTCTTCATCAGAGTCATCAGTTTGGGCTACATAATCGGTAGGAATGGGGTCACTATCATCTTCTAATAGCAGATTGCTATCAATGGTAATGAACTCGCCCAAATCATTGTTATCAAATTACAAACTTCCACAATATTCATATTCTCTTTCAGACTCAAAACGCGACATTTTTGTGCCATTGTTTACGATTTTAACCTTACGACTCACAAATAAACGGCGGACTGCTGTCGGGGAATCACACATACTTTCATTTGGCGAAGTACTTTCGCTCTGCCACGCATACGCGATTGGTTGCCGCTCTGACTTCAGAGAGTTTTTGCACCGTACTTATTCGTCTCCCAAATACTTTCAACAATTTTTTTGTCCGTTTAAGGGAGGATTTTCGCACTCTTTGTGTGAAACAGCCTGTCCGCGTCCGCCCAAAGGAGAGTCCGCCCAAGTGAGGTCGATTTTCATGGAATTTCATGTACCTAGTTCCGGACTATGAAAAAATGGCAGCTTAATAGATGTGTCCGTTAGGACAGGTTTCACTGTACTACTCAAAAAATAATAAATTCTGGCATTATTGGAAAGATATTTAAACGACCTTTAGAATGATGTGCCACTTGAGATTTTAAGGGTAAAACCTCCCTCCCCCAGGGGGTTAAACCACGAAGTCTACAAATATTCTTTAAAAGCGTCCCACTTCACAATAAAGTTGACGTGTGTATCTTTCCTACTTTTAATATTATTTACTGGAAGTGTGATGTTGTTGGGAAGTGTTCATTGACACCCTGTATATAGGGTGATTCACGACGATCTCGCATTAGAACTCGTGCTCGCACTTGAACAAATAGTATTTTCGGAATAAAATTGGATTTTTTGAGAAAACGCTTTGATATAGGTATAGCACAGTAAACACTATTTATAAAGAACAACTAATTTGCCATCAAATTAAGCAAAAATATACCAGGTGTTCCATTTAAAATAAAAAAGTTTTTAATGGTTGAATTCTTTCACAATGAACCTTGAATTGTGACCACCCTGTACATTTTCTCACAAATTTGAAATATTTTTGAGACTTGATGATCTTCCAGCTATTCGGTGAGAGAAAATGTTTAGTCCAAGAGCTAAGGTAAAAAAATTATATGGATTATTTCATCGTCATGCATTTGCCAAACAATTACAAAAAGTCCGGATATCTCAAAAACTAACAGAGTCTGACAAAAACATGTTCTATAAAATGTGCTTAGTATTTAACGCTTAATCGAAAAATATAATAAAAATTACCATGTTGTATTTAAAAAACGAA
The DNA here is from genome assembly GCA_963991005.1 of Barypeithes pellucidus. Lineage (NCBI taxonomy): Eukaryota > Metazoa > Arthropoda > Insecta > Coleoptera > Curculionidae > Barypeithes > Barypeithes pellucidus. Next base: position 10,456,805 of record OZ022565.1, on the reverse strand, counting down.
ACTTGGCAGCTACTTCCGGTATAACCGGAAATGACAAAAACATGTGAATATTTTAGTTAAAGAGAGCATATCGATAAACCTAAATCCCCAGAGTTTCAGAAACATATATTCAGTAGTTCTCCATAAACTTCTAATGCAAGCCCGTCGTGAATCACCATGTAAAGTAAAGTCAGTGAAATAAAACTGAATATGTTTTAATTCAGTGACTGAAGCTAATTGCAATTAGCGCGTTACAAGAAATGCCTAATTCTATAATAATTATAATGCCCGCTAAAGGGGTTTTACCCCCACAACCCCAATCCTAACTTTAACAGTATACATTTCAGTTTGCAAACCAGAAGATTATCCCAGTAATTTTCAGTTTTCAAAACACGCTATACCCCATTATTATGTTATTATATTTCTGGAAACAGTTGGCTGATCGAGAACAGGGGTCAAATTTTCGAGATCGCGGTCCCTAGAGCTACAAACGATAAGGGCGATAAAGGGTTTACTAATGCAGGGTAGCTGTTCTAAGAATCAAGATACGGGGAAATACTAGAACAAATGTATCATGGCAGTGGACAAAATGGGCTTATCGACGCTGCTAGTGGTAGTGGCCTATTTTCACGTTATTTTGAATGTTTGTCATCAGCTTCAACGTTAAAGACTTTGACCATTGGTGGGTTTTGGATAATTTCAAAAAATGGGCGAAAAATACCTCATCTTTGATGGATTTAATTTTATTTTCATTGCATCATTTCTCAAACAATTTATACTCCTTTTCGTATCTCTTAATTTAACCGGCATCAACTCCAGATTAGCAGCATCAGCATCGTTCAAAATCGTCGTTTTTCATCATTTGTACACAAATCTTGCAATGACGACTAAATGACGTGAAAACGGCTACTTTCCACACGCAAATGCGCAAGGAAAATACAATTTTCCGCACTCTCGCAGTAAACCATTTTTGTAGAACCAAGATATTCTTATGTCAAAGAATAATCTCTTGGACATACACCCAATATTGGTCAACTTTACGTTTTTCAATAATTGTTGTTCTTTTTGGTTTTAAATTGATAATAGGAAACAAATAACAAAACAAAATAGACATTTAATTAATTACAAATACGCCTGAATCTTAAAACAAGTCTCTCAATACATTTAATAGTCACCGTGTGTTTTTTCTTTGATAATCAATGTTCAAAATTTGATCTTCTTAACCCCACATCCCCCTATTCATTCATAATCACCTCGTAGTACTACACATTCCATGCAAGGACGCGTAGTAAAATTATAGTAAAAACCCCATTCATGCTTCCGATGAATGACATTACCATTATGCGCATCCCTTTCTATCTATCTGCTTTGAAGTGAGACAGAAGATAGATTTTCCCATTCGACGGCCTCCAACGCCATTGAGAAAATTCACACGACACATCTTAGCACTCATACTGTCCTTTTCTATTTCAAAGGGGTTACTAAAGGGGTCGTTTGGTGTCGCTGACTGTCGTTACCCGCTTTGACGGACTCTTTCGAAAATGGCCACCTGTTCGCGTCGTTTATGGTGTTTGTGATTTTCTTTTAATGTTTTCCGGTAATTTAAGTGATTAATTGGCGGCAGTGAACTTTCGGGACTTAAGAGCAATGTAGGATAAAATGTTTTATCGCTAAATACATGGATGGGATGCTGTTAATTCGACCCAGAGAGACTTTGTTTGAAGGCACGATGAGGTTAGTTTTTGGTTTAGACAAGCTCAGCAACTATCTTATATGTTTAAAAGTTTATAAAATGTTTCATATAAGTGGTAAGATAGTAATTGGGCTTAACCATGGCATACCGATTTTATTTATATTGGAAAACTGATAAATCGGCTAGTTAGGTTAGGTTTTTCAGTTCGTCTGCAGAGGTACTTCTGAAAAAAACCAAATCTAGCCTATAAAACGAGTGGATTGGTTGGTGTTTTGTGAATTTACGCTCACAAACAGACATTTTTTCTTTTGAAATGAAATACAATTCCTCTGCACTAGACCGAAATGGCAAAATTAAAATATTAACAAATCACAAATTTTTTAGTTTCTAAATGAAAGTACTTTGCTATTAGTTAGTTCCCTTTTCTGTTCTTTAGTGTTAAATATTGTATTTTGTTTGAACAACCAGTGCAGGGAGTGTTTAATGTGCTATCGGTAGTACAAAAATGTCATCTAAGAGCTTGGGTTACTACGAAAATATTTTAAAAGACGTATAATATATCAACTACCATTGTAAAATGTAATTTGCTACGTTCATAATGTTAATCAAGCCCATTAGCTGTTGACGTGGTTTTGTCTTATTTGATCTACATAATCTCCATTTGAACCAAGTTGTTACAGGTAATTTCGAATTACGAACAAACCCTACACAACTGTATAGTATGTATAAGTCAATGAAATATCAAAATTCTTGTCACACTTTCTGACGATCATAAAGGAAATACCCGGAAATATCCCAGACCTTTCCCATTGAATATAAAAAAAATTGACGCATCCGACGAGAAAAAAGGTCTGTAATGGAATGACGCACCATAAAAATATAGATCCTTTAAAATGACATTTGTGTAAAAGCAATTTGTGCAGTTGATGAGATATGAAACCTTTTTAATAGTCGAATGTTTACAAAGAGAGAAGGAAGTGTCTCGCACATTCTTTGACGTTACCAATATTATTAAATTAATATAAAGGTGGGGCAAAATTCAAAGAGAGGAGCCAGGCCATTTTTTTAAAAATATTTTTATGATCAAATACAAGCACTATAGGAAAAATCCTTTAGGGCCGTCTAGGAGTGGTGCGTGTGCGCAAAAAGCGATTCACGTTGGTTTTAAATCGTTGGAGGTTAAATTCGTTGGGAAAAACGACCTCGGGAAGGTCGTTCTATAAGGATGAAGTCCTCCAGATGAAAGTATTCTTAAATAATGAACTTCGAGGAGTACTAAGCTTAACCACATATGGATTGGCGGCAGTGGTTCGTCGCGTATTTCTGCTATTCGCCGCTCTGGGCGGAATTAAGAGGGCAAGGTCAGCCGAGCACTTTCCATGAAAATATCTGTACAAGAGAGTCAAATCCCCAACCTGTCTTCGATGTTCTAGGCTGTCGAGATTCTTCGTCAGCTCGTGGTCGCCAATCAGACGAATGGCCCTCCTTTCGATGGAATCCAGTAGCCGAATAGTATGTTTGGGTGCAGAGCTCCAGACATCACTCTAGTGATGGTCGAATCTGGGCTTTGTATAGTGTCAAAAGTTGTTGAGGTGTGTACAACTTTCTGGTTCGGAAGAGTACACCAAGTTTCTGAGAAGCTATCTTGGCGATTGCCACAACGTGGCTATGCCGAGAAATTTTTCCTCCCAGATTGACGCCCAGCAAATTGATAGATGAAGCCAGTGGGATTGCGTGTTCGTCCATGACTATATCCGGTTCTGTAATGTTAACCTTTTTAGAGAAAATTGCTGCCTGGGTTTTTTTATCGTCAAATTCGACTTGGTTACTGTCACCCCAAGCCAAAATTTCCTCCAGGTCTTTGTTGAGGCGTGGTATCGTCGGCAAAACTAAATATCGGATTTTTCGTTTTAACTAGAAGGTCGTGGGAGACAATATGGACCCTTGAGGAACACCGGCATTGATGGTGAAGGTATCTGAGAGAAATCCGTCAATTGCCACTTACAGAGAGCGGTCCTTAAGAAAGCTAGACAACCATGCACAGAATCGACTGGGCATACCATAAGATTGCAGTTTACTTAGTCCCTCATGCCAAACACGATCAAGGGCTTTAGAAATATCCAGTGCTACTGCCCGAGACTCCCCATGATGTTCGATTGCGTTGTTCCAAATATGGGTGACATAGGCTAGAAGATCTCCAGTTGATCTGGACTTCCGAGAACCATATTGATGATCGCTGATAACGTTGAAGCCTTCCAGGCATTTTAGAAGATGTTGGTTAATAGCTTTCTCCATTACTTTTGATATAACTGAAAGCAAGGCGGCTGGTCGATAGTTGTTAGGCTGGGTTCTCTTACCTTTCTTTGGTATAAGCTGGACTCGCGCCGTCTTCCAGCACGATGGAAATATTCCTTGTTTGTAGGATAAGTTAAAAAGGCTACAAAACACTGGTGTTAGTTCATCGGCGCATCTCTCGAGAACTATAACAGGAATTTCGTCTGGTCCAGAAGCTTCGATTTCGATCATTTCGGATTGAACTGCAGGAATGTTGGGTGGTGTTCTTCTTTGGATTTAAACAGTTTACTGTACACCCTCTAAAATCTACTATAACCTAAAAAATGGCTTTGTTTTAAGATAGTGCTGTTAAACTTGGAAAAATCGTCAGTCCTGGTGTTTTATGATGGACCTTTAACGTTGTCTTATTGTTTAGTACAATGTTTCGTACTTATAAGGAATAAGTGCGAAAACTACCCCATTACCTTAATGCTGATGGTGAAACATATGGTACAATCATTAATTATTCGTTAGGTTTTAAAATATTAAATATTTACTATTCCCAGGTTAATTTTTTTAGATTAGAGCAAGGGAAATACCTTTTACATTCAAGCAAGCTTAATGTAATTTTTTGCTAAATTTAGGACTTACTAATAAAATTATGAGAGGTTGAACAGATGTTTATTAAGTAATAAAACCTTTTTTTCTCGCTTACTTCACCCAATTTAACACGAAATATAATTTAGAAGAAAATGTGAAGGAGATTTATTTCAGTACGATTGATATATGCGTGTTTTGTAGTATTTCTACTCTTCTAAGTCATGTGACCACGTAAGTAGGTGAAGAATAAGTAATATGAATAGGTTATTGAAGGGGGAAGGGGCTTGAAGAAAATAGGATCGTTTTCGAAGCGTAACGAGCCTATAATATGAACCATATTTGTAGGCGATCATCAATATGGTTTTCGGAAGTCCAGATCAACTTGAGATCTTCTAGCCTATGTCACCCATCTTTGGAACAACGCAATCGAACATCATGGGGAGTCTCGGGCTGTTGCACTGGATATTTCTAAAGCCTTTGATCATGTTTGGCATGAGGGACTTCTGAGTAAACTGCGATCCTATGGTATGTCCAGTCGATTCTGTGCATGGTTGTCTAGCTTTCTTAAGGACCGCTCTGTGCAAGTGGCGATTGACGGATTTCTCTCAGCTCAGACACCTTCACCATCAATGCCGGTGTTCCTCAAGGGTCCATATTGTCTCCCACTCTCTTCTTACTCTACATTAACGACCTTCTAGTGAAAACGGAAAATCCGATATTTAGTTTTGCTGACGATAGCACACTTATCTCATCTTTCTCTTTGAATGCACAAACATCGGCTGCCGACGCACATCTTCACAGACAGCATGAAGTATCACGCCTTAACAACGACCTGGAAGAAATTTTGGCTTGGGGTGACAGTGACTAAGTCGAGTTTAACTCTAGAAAAACCCAGGCAGCAGTTTTCTCTAAAAAGGTTAACATTACAAAACTGGATATAGTCATGGGCGGACACGCAATCCCACTGGCTTCATCTATTAATTTGCTGGGCGTCAATCTGGGAGGAGGTCTGAGAGGGGTCTTGGCATAACCACGTTGTGGCAATCGCCAAGATAGCTTCTCAGAAGCTTGGGGTACTCTTCCGAACCAGAAAGTTGTACACACCTCAACAACTTCTGACACTATACAAAGCCCAGATTCGACCATCACTGATACTGGCCTCTGCCATACTGCCCTCATGTCTGGAGTTCTGCACCCAAACATACACTTCGGGTGCTGGATTCCATCGAAAAGAGGGCGATTCGTCTGATTGGAGACCACGAGCTGACGAAGGACCTCGACAGCCTAGAACATCGAAGACAGGTTGGGGATTTGACTCTCTTTTACAGATATTTTCATGGAAAGTGCTCGGCTGACCTTGCCCTCTTAATTTCGCCCAGAGCGGTGAATAGCAGAAATACACGACGAACCACTGCCGCCCATCCATATGTGGTTAAGCTTAGTACTCCTCGAACTTCATTATTTAAGAATTCTTTCATCTGGAGGAATTCATCCTTATGGAACGACCTTCCCGAGGTCGTTTTTCCCAACGAATATACCCTCCAACGATTCAAAACCAACGTAAATCGCTTTTTGCGTACACGCACTACTCCAGGAGTGCCCTAACTAAAGGACTAAAGGATTTTTCCTATAGTGCTTGTTTTTTAGAGATATCTGTAATTGATATGTTTCTTTTTCCCTGAAAAAATCTTGATTTTTCGCTTTGCGATTACTACTATAAATGTCACATCGACCTATAAATCCCATTTCGCCTAGCCTCGTTTACTAAACACGAAAACCACCGTTCCCCTTTGAAGAGGTACATAATTTCCCTTTTATGTCGTTATTTGCTGTTTACCGAAAGTAAAACGGATCACGCCAGTGCCGTACTAAGCCGATAAGAGCCCAGTGGCGTAGGGTTTTGTGGCGGAGGCCGACTGCATCACATACCGCCCGATAAGCACAGCTGAGCGAGAGCGAGGGGGTTTAAAACTGTATAATACATCATAAAAGACTGAACGTGATATTTTTACTAAGCAAAAAACACGTACACTAGCCGGCACGAATTTCCGCCACCTTGAAATTTTGGTCAAGTTTGATATTTTATAACTTTTTTACTTTTTATGCGATTTTCATGATTTTGTTATCAGTTTGTAGATCCGTTTATTGTGTTTTTTCTTAATTATTTTATAAAGTAACATTTTTCGATTAGGCTATATTATACAGGAGTAAATCAAACTGTTGATTTTTGTCTTAATTTCAAAACATCCTGTAGAACAATTGAGGTGGATAATTTTATTTACATACTGTTTCTTGTAATCTTTGATGAATTCTAAACATTTCCTTTTTTGATTCATTAAATTATCTCATTTCTGCTGCTAGCTGCAAAATTTTAAATGAAACGATGATATTTTTAGAAAATGTATGTCAAGCTTTCGGATAACAATTATCGACGTTGGCTAAATACGCGATTATTGTGACAGAATATTTGACAGTGACAATATTCTTAGGTATTATTCACTGATGAATCCAGGGTTTGTTTAAGGTCGCCGGATGTTCGTGAGCGGGTATACATACGTAGAAATGAAAGATATGCTGACTGCATCATATCAGAATGAACTCATATCTTGGCGGTTCATGATTTAGGCGGGTATTTCTTCCGAAGCACGCGCCAATCTTGTATTTGTTGAAAATGGAGCTCTAACCGCACACCGTTACATTTAGGAAATCCTCCAAAAAGTTGTTCCATTTGCTCCTTTCATTGGGAACCAATTTACATTAATGTATGATAATACTAGACCTCATGTACATGTAGTGAGGGAATATCTGGATGAAGTTGGACTTCCTTCTCGGAATCTGTTTTTCGGGGTTCGAGTTGTTAATTGACTTAATAGTATTATGTTTTCCTAGTCGTGTGATCTAATGAAGTAGTTTAAGTCTGTTAGAGCTCATTCACAACGTTGTGACAAATGTTGTTTTGTGACAATTAGGGGTTTTTCGGTCAGCTCCAAGCAATTTATGTATTATTCTTGTTACTATCGCTATGCCACAATTGATAACATTTCTGTGATAAATGTTAAGATATCAGGAAGCTGTTGAAGAAATAATGAATGTGAAATAACAACGTCGGACTCTGCAAGAAGAGGAATGTGAGGGTCGGTGCGACCCTGGATTGCACAAATAAGGAAGTAGTATGGCCTTTTCAAGTGACAAATTCGAGAGCAATTGTTAGTGCTATCAAAATGTAACGTAGGTGTCATGTGCTCTTTTTGGGTCAAACTTAAAATGGTAAAATCAAAATTTGAAAATTTTCGCTCCCTTAAGAGATACGGGGGAAAATCAAAAAATTGACAATTTCAAATTTGCCCTATATTTTCTTAGTTAAAAGAGATACAGAAAAATGTTTTATACAGAAGCTTCTTTATATTGATTGTTGAATAATCTGCCGTTTTCAGAATAAGTATATGGGGTGAGGTAAAAGAGTTATTGGACCTAACCTCATTTTTCTAAAGGGAACACCCTGTATATTTTAATCTAAAAAGATACTATTTTAAATTCTCCTTTCAAATATATAACACACCATGGATGATATTGGCTTCCTAGGCGATTTATTTAAACTTTATGACTTTGAAACGAAATAAAAGATTCAGATTAAGGTGAAAAATAACGGGAATCATCGCAAATGTTCGGAATATGTCCTTAAATGGTTACCGCCTTTCCGGATAGCGAACAAAATATACATTTTGCGCCATTTATTCGTTTTTCCACTTTCAATATAAACTGATATCAAATTTTTTTAAATGTTGATAGGTCATTTTCGCAAATGAATATGAAAAAATGAGAATATGGTTAAATGTTAATAGTCACCTTAGTTGTTTCTAGGATATTAGCTTTTGTTTCATGGTCTACTGTGGTTTAAAGTAATAAAGTTTAATAAATCGCGTAGGAAACCAATATCATCCATGGTGTGTTATATATTTGAAAGGAGAATTTAAAATAGTATCTTATTAGATTAAAATATATACAGGGTATTCCTTTTAAAAAAATGAGTTTAGGTCCGATAACTTTTTAACCCGACCCTGTATACTTATTCTGAAAACGGCACATTATTCAACAATCAATATAAAGAAACTTCTGTATAGAACATTTTGCTGTATCTCCTTTAACTAAGAAAATATAGGGTAATTTTGAAACTGACAATTTTTTGATTTTCACCCGTATCTCTTAAGCAAGCGAAAATTTTCGAATTTTGATTTTACCATTTTAAGTTTGGCCCAAAAAGAGCACATGACACCTACATTACTTTTTTGATAGCACTAATAATTACGGAGATACCCTATAAAAGTGTCGAAATTGGGACACCCTGTACATAAATAGAAACGAGCATGTTTGTTACGTTGGGGGGATGTTTTTAAAGTACCTGTTGAGACCACCTTCAAAAAGAATGGTTTTGCTTAATCTTCATCTCAGAAGCAAAAAGTAGATATACTTCATTTCAAAGTGATTACCGCCCATGCGAGTCAAAGGAATCTGTGTGCCGAACACGCCAAAATAAAACTATCCAACAAAAATGTTTAGTATTTCTCCTGTATCATTTTTTAAAATTATTGTATTTTTTTCCGTTTTGCCTGTGGTTTAAATTTACCATTAGAATTAGTCCCCTTGTTTATATACCAATCAAGACCCAAACGTCTTAAGGGATTCTAAAAGTTAATTTGCAAAGTTATTTATAAATATTCAGAAAGTGTGTTCGCCAGAAAATTAGGTAATTTAACGAATTAAAAGTCTAATTATGGAAAGCCTCTGGTCATCAATTTACTTTACCCCCCTGTCATTAGATTTTAGAAATAAAGGGAACAGCTTGACTGTTTGGAACTCCCTTCGAGATTTTAGATAAATAGGCCATTGTTAAAAACAGTTTAATTTTAAGGTTAAGAAAATACCGTGGGCTTCGGAGGGAATTACTTTTTACCGCCCGAGTTCTCAAACTTTTAGCTGTACATTCTTTAAGTGGAATATTTTCAACAACTCTTTTACCAACCCGAACAAACCCAAAAGATAATGGCTTATTTGAAGATATATACCAGATATCTTTACTGAATGAGAATTATTCTTTTGAGCGTGTTTGGCATGAGGGACTTCTAAGTAAACTGCGATCCTATGGTATGCCCAGTCGATTCTGTGCATGGGTGTCTAGCTTTCTTAAGGACCGCTCTCTGCAAGTGGCGATTGACGGATTTCTCTCAAACACCTTCACCATCAATGCGGGTGTTCCTCAAGGGTCCATGTAGTCTCCCACTAACTTCTTACTCTACATTAACGACCTTCTAGTGAAAACAAAAAATCCGATATTTAGATAGCACACTTATCTCATCTTTATCTTTGAATGCACAAACATCGGCTGCCGACGCACATCTTCGCAGACAGCTTGAAGTATCACGCCTCAACAAAGACCTGGAAGAAATTTTGGCTTGAGGTGACCAGTAAGCAAGTCGAATTTAACGTTAAAAAACCCAGGCGGCAGTTTTCTCTAAAAAGGTTAACATTACAGAACCGGATATAGTCATGGCCGGACACGCAATCCCACTGGCTTCATCTATTAATTTGCTGGGCGTCAATCTGGGAGGAAATATGTCTTGGCATAACCACGTTGTGGCAATCGTCAAGATAGCTTCTCAGAAACTTGGTGTACTCTTCCGAACCAGAAAGTTGTACACACCTCAATAACTTTTGACACTATATAAAGCCCAGATTCCATCGAGAGTAGGGCCATTCGTCTGATTGGAGACCACGAGCTGACGAAGATTAAGAATTCTTTCATCTGGAGGACTTCATCCTTATGGAACCACCTTCCCTAGGTCGTTTTCCCCAACGAATATAACCTTCAACGATTCAACACCAACGTGAATCGCTTTTTGCGCACACGCACCACTCCCAGAGTGCCCTAAAGGATTTTTCCTATAGTGCTTGTGTTTGATCATAAGAAAAACCTTTCTGTGCCTACAATCTGTTTATTTTCGTAAATTTTAATCTTAAAACGTCCAATTTCTTACTTGATACGGCTGTTTTATTAAATTACGTTATGTCGTTAAATACATCACCCACTCACATACATTTTAATTTCGATAATGTTCAAAGAGAATAATTATCTTCCCCCGTTCCAAAGGATATCGAAGTTAGAATTGTTAAGTGTTTTAATTAATTATAGTAAGAGAGTTAACGAAACTGACAAGGACGGAAAATAGTATCTTATATTGATATACACACGCTTAGACTTTGTTCAATTTTTTTTATGTGCTCTGTGGAAGCTATACTAAATTTTCTATGCGATATAGCTTTACGACGTAACTTTCGCTAACTCCCAAAAAGTTTACTTCCTAAATTTGCCTAATTCTATTTGGTGTTTGTTACTCAATATGACGCCAGATTCTCGCCCTTTTCGTTGCCAATAAAGGTTGAATAATAAGCACTCAAAATAATAAATTCAAGTAATTTCTACATTTTCCTCTTTTAAGCGTTGGCACACGACCTTTTTATTGAAAAACACTTTTATTCGGCCATATATTAGGTTTAGACTCGGGCAAACCTTAAATAAATCTTTATTTATGTTCCACTCTACTATCTTAATGTTCGATTGAATGACCAGCCACATTCTTATATGGAATATGTACATTGGACCCCAGAGAATTTTCGTAAATTTTTCGTATATAATATAGAATGTCACTCTTATCAAAAACCTCATTGGTTTATTAGTTTTTGATAACCCTTGTACCTTGAAATTGTATTTTTACCCACAATCACACGCACATACAGGGTATTATGGAAATGACGTATTATATTTAAACCGGCAATTCCTGAGATGAAAACAAATTGAAGAAAAATATCCAAAAATAGCGCTTTAATTCATGACCTTATGTCAATCCAAAAATGACCACGTGGTGCCCCTGTCACCAAGGGAAACAAAGCAACATATGGCAGTGAATCTTGAACAGTGTTGTCATATCTTCAGGGTAAACTCTTTAGAAAGTCAATAACCGTTTGACAGATTTCAAGTTGTTTATTTTTCAGGGTACATTATTATAAACTTTTACGTTCAGTTCGCTGGGAAACAATCTCTGATTTATAAACTTGAACTGACTCGAACGAACCGCCGCGTAGTTTTTAAATGGTCAGGTATGTTCTCATTTGTTCAATTCGAACAACACCCGTCAGATCTGGACAACTTAAAAGTTTATAAATGCCACTTACTCTTTAGAAAAAAATATGCAATTCTATTTAGCTCTTCGGACTTATTTAAAACCAACTTAATTTATAAAATAACACCAAGTACCTATGAAACCGATAACGCGTGTGAAAATCGGCCGGCTTCTTTAAACAGTTGATTTCTGACATTCCAGCGGGTTGCCTGTTCTTTTCGCCGGCTGGGGTTAATATTTAAAAATACAGCGTTGCCACTTTCGATGTTTTATAAATAAATTGCGGAATTTCCTTCTATAATATTACTTTCCTGTATAATTATAGTCTCGGAAATGGCAACCGCGCTAGCCCAAGTTAGTTCTCTGAATGTGCACAAAGAAAGCACCTGGACACGACCATTTATTTTAAAGGGTAGTTCCTGTCAACATAATTGCTTCATTTTATCTTTAGTAAACGGTTAATGGCCCATAGAAATTAGCGTTTTATTATTTCTATTGCGAAATAATTAAGTGCTGTTTAGTGTTTACGTGTAATCTGATAATAGGTGCATATCTTCAAAAAAACTTATTTGTAACTCGTGGGTGTCTGTGTGTTTCTTTAAGTGATTTAGTGCAATGTTCCGAGACATTGGAAATAAGAGGCCGAATGGGGTTTAGTGGGTATAAGCTTCAGTTCCACATTATCATCAGGGTACGTGATGAGCATAAAGCTTTTCCCATAGAAAAAGGACAAAAGCCTGAAGATGTATGTGCCCTGGATTACTTGCTAGTGTACTGGCACCTGGATTCACTTCTATTTGGACACTAGGTAAACTAAATATTATTTTTATAAGAATCTAAAGTGTTACATTTTTTACACCATTTGGCAACACTGTGCCTGAACATCTGTTGATTACCCAGCTGGGCAATGTAATATGTTCATATATGAATGTGCCGAGGAGTTGTGTGTGGGTTTAGGGGTGAATTACCCCACTTTTTAAACGTTCGATTTAAAAAAAGATATGTAGCGCTTCTCTAGGACACCCCAGGAGTCACCCATTTAAATATAATTTGTCATTTCCATAACACCCTGTATATACTGGTGTGGATAAGGGCGCCCCAGCTTCGCGAAGGCCCCCTTACGCTAATTCTCTTAGCTAATTTTCAATAAAAACACGTTTGGCAAGATCTGGCAGGGGAACCCCCGAATCCTTACCACCGCCACTGCACGCACAGACAATCCACACTTTAACTGATTCCTTATCATTTTATTGGCAGAACTTACTAAATTAGAACTATTTTTCTTCTTCAGTAAATCCATACCCAGTAAAAACACTCCATTAGCCGTTTTCTCAATTACATTTCTCCGCTGAATATAGAACATCTCGAGCTCGAGGGGACGAAATGTTGCAAAAAATTTTTGAAATATGAAACTCGGTACTTCCGGTTAGTTAACTTTCCTTTTCACTTTTCTGGTGAAAGTGTTTGAGCTTCGGTAGAAAAAAAAGTTGAAAAAGTGTCGCCTCTAGAAATATATGAAAAGAAACTTAGCGGCCTGGGATTGTTTTGGAAGTAACTTTATGCGTAAGTTTCATACAGTATTCATCAGTTTTCTTTCTCGCAATTAAAAAATATATATTGGTGTACAACTTGATTATTCAGAATTAATATTGATTTTAGCTTGGAATAGCATGTTACCTCCCTCGAAAATATGTTAAAATACCCGCTGAACTTCTTCACTTGAATTTGGTCAAATGCAATTTAATAATAATTATAAGCTGCTTTAATTTTTTCAGGCAATAAATTTTGTGTTGCTTCATTGGTTTTATTAATTGTTTCGTTCGGAATTCGAATAATTTCTTTCCTCCAACAATATTTATAAAAAAAAATTATCATTAATTATTTTATCAATGTTAAAAATAATGAGTTTCATTATGAATTTAGTGGTTTTAATCAAGAACGGTGGGTCTGACGAGAAAAACTCAAGAGACCGTTTTCATGGAGAATTGAACAGGCCAACTGAAAAAATATCCACATGGAAAAATATCAGTGGCGTACCATCTTTTTTGTAAAAAATAAGGACATGTTTGTAGCGACGCCACTGGTGGAACAATTGAATAACTTTTCTAACTAAAATTTGAGGTTCTATATCCTATTAACACATACCAAAATTAAACATAATATCTAAAGTATTTTCGGAGATGGCCCTTTCTTGTATGCGGCGCTGGGAAAATAAAAATTTTTCGCCAATCCCACCTCGTAGCTGATAAAAAAATGAATAAATTGAATCCGGCCTGATGCCCGTAGCTCGATTAATAAACTACTTATTAGCATTTATGTAAAAAATTTCCAATCCTCCTTACTGTCCTCCTAATTGCCTCACCAATCCCAGCCTCCGGCCCATCAATGTACTCGGTATCACCCGTTAATTCGCAAAAAAATGATGCCCCTTCTCGAGATACAATTAGTTAAATTTTATTGTTTTTTGCAGTTAAAAATCGCGTTAATTCGCGAACTCATTGAGATATCGGAATCGGGTTTACGCGCTCTGTCAAGCTCTTCAATTTTGCCTTTCACATTTTTTGTAGCATCAAAACCGGCTGAGTTATTTTTAATTTCCTGTTGTAGGTTAGATTTACGGGGCGTGTCCCCCCCCTCCATGCGGCGCCCTACACAATTCATTTCAGAATGTCGAGGGGATCCTACTGTATCGATTGGGGAAAAAAAGTTACTCGATTTCGTCAAGGGATTTTCGAATACCGGAACGACTCCACTATTTTGATGTTTTCAAATGTTATCGACATTTGTAAGATATCAAGAACAATGTGGCGCCCAGGCAACGAACGACGCGAATGCTGTTTTCACGACAACTTGATATTATAAACGTTCACAAAGAAATGTTAAATTTCCCGGTTGCGACACTTTTTTAACGCTAAATTGTTTTTTTTAACTTGTTAAAGAATTACCAATTTTATGAATTAATTTTGCTGCTAGTTTTTATAACGATCGTAGAAAAACAGTAAAAATTACTGGAAATTTTACTATAAAATACACAGATATACAATTCTACCCGCAGAAATCTTATTTCGTTACCAATAATGTTTGAAACCTCTTAAAGGAGAAAAGAAATGAACCTGCAAAACATTAATTAATCCGGTATACATCCTGTTGTGTCGAGTTCTTAAAACGAAATTAAGGAGTAATTTGGTGGAAGGGGTGATGCTTTTTCGTGCCTTTGCAAGCCCGTTTGTCACAATACGATGAAATTTAATTTAATCCGTGAATCTTTTAGCGTAAAAAAAGCCACTTAAATACAGGTTATATTAATTATATGGCTTTGTTTATTCCGTCTAGCGTTTATTGGGATATTTTGCGTAAGAAATGTATATTAAAAAGTTAATTACGAGGTACTAATGTTGGGTAAAATTGAGTTTTTGCTGACATCAACCGATAATTAGGAAGAACAATAAAAATATTTTAGATAACTAGAAGAAATCCGCATATTATTTTTATTGGACCCATCACGACCATTATTTTAAGTATTTCTTGGTAGAACTTGTATTTATTTTTGTTAATTGTCATAATCATTAACGGGGCACCAAAGGTTTGCCCTTAAAATCAATTTGTCGCCCATGGGGTTATAAACTTTGATTGCTTTACGTATTTTCTGTGATTTTGATAAGATTTTATGGGTCCTTGTCTTTACTCTGTGATGGTTATGGCGTGACATCAATGGCAACAATGTTGACGGCGACTGACGAGTTTTATTGACTAATCGTAATGGGCACATTCAGCAGAACCCATCGATTTGTTAGCGATTAGTAATCATCATGACGAAACAAGTGAATTATAATTATGAAAATATATTATACACAATCTCCGCTAGTGAAAAGGAGCATTAAAAATTAAATTATCCATTTCGTAGTTCGTATTCGTATCTCAAAGCACTAACAGTCGTTTTTGACTCAAGTAACAAATAGGAAATATACAGGGTGTTATGGAAATCACGTATTATATTTAAACCGGCAATTCCCGAAATGAAAACAAATTGAAGAAAAATATCCAAAAATGGCGCTTTAATTTAATATGCCATGTATATGACCTGACGTCAAACCAAAACTAAGCACGTGGTGACACTGGGAGAAAGATAAACAAAACAACATATGGCGGAAAACGTCAGTGAATTTTGAGCAGTGTTGTCACTCTTTAGAAAGTCAATAACCGTTTGACAAATTGGAAGTTGTTTATTTTTCAGGGTACATTATTATAAACTTTTACGTTCAGTTCAGCTTAGTTTGCTGGGAAAAAATCTCTGATTTATAAACTTGAATTGACTCGAACCAACCGCCGCGGCGTTTATAAATGGTCAGGTATGTTCTCATTTGTTCAATTCGTACGACACCCGTCGGAACTGAACAACTTAAATGCCACTTTACCCTTTAAAAAAAAACTGCAATTTTATTTACCTTTTCGGCCTTATTAAAAACCAACTTAATTTATAAAAAAACACCAAGTAGGTAATCCAAACAAGAACCGACACAATAACCTCACAAAACATAAAAACAAAAAAATTCACATTAATTTTCGCGTAAATTTGTATGCATCTCATGAACACATCTAAGTACCATTCAATCTGAATTAGTATTTTAAAGTGCTACTGTGTAGACAAAGGTACGCCTTTATTGTATAATATAATATGTTTCAGTCTGTTTCGGGTTTATTCAGTTGATCGATATTGCGTTATTTGGAAATATTTAAAAAATACAGCGTTGCCACTTTCGATGTTATATAAGATTATATTCATAAATTGCGGAATTTCCTTCTGTAATGTTACTTTCCTGTATAATTATTGTCTCGGAAATGGCAACCGCTCTATTTTTCCGAGTATATACGAAGCACTCGACCCTTGGTTGGACTCGTCTATGTTAAGACTGAAGGGGAGGTCCTGTTGTTGTCAACATAATTATTTCATCATTCTTCATTAAAGGATTAAAAATTGTTTTAGGCCCATGAGAAATTAGCGTTTTTATTATTTCTGACTTTCTATTGCGAAATAATTTGTATCCTATCTTCTGTGTGTGCTGTTGTTCTATGTGTACGATAGTGTAATTATGCGTTAGTGTTTAGTGCTCTTGTGTAATCTGATAATAGGTGCATATCTTCAAAAAAACTAATTTGAAAGTCGTGCGTGTCTGTGTGTTTCTTTAAATGATTTAGTGTAATTTGTTCTGTTTCACTATGTATTTTTTTCTCTCGGCGATATGCCGGTTATGTTCCGAGATTGGAAATAAGAGGGCGAATGAGGTTTAGTGGGTATAAGCTTATTATGCAGTCCCACACTATCATCAGGGCACGTGATGAGCATAAACCTCTTCCCATAGAAAAAAGAACTGAATGTGTCTGTGCCCTGGATTCCTTACTCGTGTCGGCGGCCTGGATTTAATTTCTAAGTAAGCTAAATATTTATTTTTATAAGAATCTAAAGTTTTACACTTTTCCACAGTTTGGCAACATTGCGCCAGAATATTATTACACAGCTGGGCAGTGTAATATGATTGTGCCGCGGAGTGACCTGTGGGTTTATGGGTGAATTACCCCACTTTTTAAACGTTCGATTAAAAAAAAATGTAGTGCTTCTCTAGGACAGCCCAGGAGTCACCCATTTAAATATAATACGTCATTTCCATAACACCCTGTATTGTTTTGCGAAGGTTAAAAGTTGTACCTAATAACTAATCCCAAGAAAAAGTATACTGAATCAGTTACATATTTTTGTTGAAAATATTTGAAATTAATTTATTTAAATGAAAATAACTTAATAAATAATCCATTGAAGGCGTTTCGCACCTTTTATTTCGAATGTTTAGCCGAACCGGAGTTTTTGACAACAATCGTTGCTTTCATCCTTTATATTTATTATTCCAACCCTTCCACTAAGGAAATCAGATACCGCGGTGAAAATGTTTATTTTCCATTCGAAATTTATATGTTTTATTAAATGTGTAAATCCGATGATAAAGGAAGAATAGAAATAACCTTATTATCTTTGTCCCATGGGGAGGTTTCACCTTTCCGGCTTCCTCATCCCAATATAGCTTTTAGGAAGGATTCCTGCCGTGTTACACGATTAGCAAAGAAGCTAAAATTTGATATTCTTGTGTTTTTTTTTTGATCCGAATTCAAATAAATGATATATTTACTTTCTCGCGTTGTACCGTTTTATCAGGAGTTGGAACATATTGTTTTATTTGTAAAGCGGGTAATAATTATGAAAGAAAACACGTCTGTTTTTCGATCACTTTTTAATTGTCAACGTGCTAAGTGTCTCGCCGTCACAGCGGCTTCGTCAGTTACAATTATAGTCCTGTATATTTGTCAGTGGCGGTTCTTCCACAGGAGCACATGCGCACGTGCACCCCCAAAACAAAACGAATAAAAAATATTAATTTATATTCATTGAATATTATTTATCGTATAAAGTCCGACCCTCCCTAATATTTTATCGTACCGTCAAACCAAACTGTATAGATCCGGCAACCGTTCTCGGTCGAGGTAAATGACGATTATGACGAGACTTGCTCGCACGTGCAATTAAGTAGTGCAGTTTCTCTGTAGTAACAGGTGGCGGGGGATAGCGGGGCTATGGCGATTTAACATGGAAAAGGCGCACAGTTTTTGTGTTGTTTGTGTTGTTGTCTGTTCGTGCATCTAGTTAGAAATTCGAGCGTGTATGTTTTAATATTTTAATATTATATATTTATTAAGTTAAAATGAATAGTTGACGGTGGACTATTTAAGAAATAACTTAAGCTCTTTGAGTTTGGAGCAAAAAATTGAAGTGAAGAATGCGGGAACATCTAAACCCGAAATTAATTTAACGCAGACCACAAAGGGTAAATCTAGGGACTTTATTAGAAAGTTTAAAAATGAAATATATGAAAAAAATTATAAAGGGCATTCCAAACTTAATGAGGCTGTTATTGATCAATTTTCCACAATTAAGAACCGAAGAATGGACTTTACGTTTAAGCACTATTGTGTAGGGCCATAAATGTTGTGTATTTTGATAAATGATACTCGATATGATTTTAAACCACTTTATTTAAGGATTTAAACTAAAAAACACTGAAAATATGAAGAATGCCAACTTGTCAGTCTCGTGGCTCGATTCGTTCTCGTCATAAAACAGTTAACTATTGTTCTCGTCTTGGTTGCGCCTAATGACGTAGCCGTAGATGGCGTAATGGTATTAGACATCATTCGGTTTTCTTGATTACTCGTAGATGGCGGTAGTAGTATTGGACATCATTCGGTTTTCTTGATAGCTCGTAGATGGCTTTAGTAGTATTAGTAGTGGACTGTATAAATATTGTTACGAGGATTGCATGCGACGACGTTAAGATCCGACAGCTATACACACTAAGAAAACCTTTCTTATTTTCCAAAAGTTGTATTCCCTTGTGTAAAATTAATCAATAAATAAAAATATGTTTTACCTAACGCATTTTCTTATTACTTTTTTTCTTTCTACATTTAAAACGCCTAGAAAGTAATTGTTTGGTCGTTACACAAAAATAAAATTTTAAAAATAATTTCACCATACTTGTGAACCCCCTCTATCATAGGTCACGAGCCGCCACTGATATTTGTTGAGAATTCTCTAAAATTAACAAGAAGCCGTTAAGATCGTCATTTTAGGTCCCCTCTCCACTACTGACGGTCGTTTTTTGCTTAACAAATATTTTTCGTTTCCATGCAGATGATTTTAAAATCCATCCATTCAAATTCAGAAATCAGGCGAAAAAAGGACGGACATTATCTTAATGACTTTTTCCTCCTTCCGGCTTAATTTTTACTTTCGACTGATCCAACTCTCGCTTCTTGGATGGAAGTCTAATCGGTAATTCCAGTCGCGAAACGAGATTAAAATTCATATAAATTTCGATAACTTTCTTCCTTAATCGTAATATAAATGTTCGTGATAACTTTGACATATTTTAATTTATTATGAATATATTTGTGAAGTGGAAGGAATTTATATTCGGCAAAAGGTACAGTATCTACCGGGTGAGACGTCGCTGAGTTGAACATAGGAAATCCCTTAGCGGAGTTATCGCGACATGGGTTTTGTAAAGTTTTGTTTTAACTGGCTAGCCAGCGGCGTAGTTTAGGTCTCCGATTGTAAATATTAAAAGATTAAAGGATATAATTTTTAAATTTACTATAAACCCGAGAAAACTCCTCAAAAATAACATAATAATAGAATTGTTAATGAAAAAGAACAAAACGAACAAAATGGTTAACAAAATATATAGAACAATTCGTTGGTAATGTTATAGTAAACATTTTAAAATCTAAACAGGAACTTTTTATTATTAAACTCAAGAAGACTTCTTAAAAATAACATACATTATAGAAAATGTTAATGGAAAATAAGAAAACGAGCAAAATAGTTAACAAAACATAGGTATCCACAAATTTTTTGGTAACCAAAAGTAAACATTCTTAAATTTAAACAGGAACTTTTAGGTAACTATAAACATGAATTTAAAAAAAATAATCACCTATTTTCTTATTTTGCCAGTCGCGTAACTAAGCCTAAATTTTTGAAGGACACACAGTGGGCACCTGATAATATAAAGTGGTTATTTTATGCTCGTAGATTGAGAAAGATGTGAAGAAAATAACTCTTGGTAATACTTTTTGTTCCAAAAAACCACAAGAATAAACCCGAACCATAAATACATATTTGGGTGATTTTTTGCAGTTTTTTTGTTTGGTATCGAGATACGTGGTAAAAATGCATTATTCACAAATAAATAAATTTCTGGAATTTTTTTGGTGGCTACTACAATTCTTTAGCTAAACCTGTGCCCACCCGTAGTTACGTGCCTGCTAAATATCCTACCTGATCACATGTAAACGACTAGGCTGCCGGTCGAGCAGTCGGTGACGTCATCGCTTGGTGAATTGGAATTTCAAGCGATTCACTCGATTATTAAAATCGCTCGAGTATCAAGTACTCGATTATTAAAATCATCGGTTTTTCCCAACACTACTAAAAACCCTATCCCATCTTTTATTCTAGCCAGTAAACGTCCCCCCTGGTAGCATACCAATACCAATTCCGGTGATTTTTTTCGACCTGCCCCAAAGATAGAATATAAATGGACAAAAAATAGAAATAGGCCTCGTTCGGAACGAAACTGTCCAAATTTAGAACGATAGACGTAGTAAATATAGGAAAAAAGGGACAGTTTAGATATTTTTCTAGATTTTAGGACTCCATTATTGGATAAAGTTGAGCGAGCGGACTGGATTAATAAAAATAAATGCGATTCCCATAATAGATCTTTACCTTTCCGGCCGAAAGTAATACGTTTGTTTCAATAGGGGAACAATAAATTGTGGTCTATTCAGACGTATTTCCTTTAGGATTTCCGATTCGGACCCTTCCAATTTCATCGCCTAGCTTAAAGTGAGGGGAAGAACTTAGTGAGTAGGCGGTGGGATTTGATTAAGTTACGATCCGGTGTCTGAAGGATGTTCAATTTTTTTTTAATCGTTATTTTTTAATATCTCCGAAAGTACTTTACATATTTTTTTCTATTTTGGTTCAGTGGCGGCTCGTGACCTATGATAGAGGGGGTTCGCAAGTATGGTGAAATTCTTTTTAAAATTTTATTTTTGTGTAACGACCAAACAATTACTTTCTAGGCGTTATAAATGTAGAAAGAAAAAAAGTAATACGAAAATGCGTTAGGTAAATCATATGTTTATTTATTGTTTAATTTTACACAAGGAAATACAACTTTTGGAAAATAAGAAAGGTTTTCTTAGTGTGTATAGCTATCGGATCTTAACGTCGTCGCATGCAACCCTCGTAGCAATATTTATACAGTCCACTACTAATACTACTAAAGCCAACTACGAGCTATCAAGAAAACCGAATGATGGCCAATACTATTACCGCCATCTACGAGTTATCAAGGAAACCGAATGATTTCTAATACCACCACGCCATCTACGGCTACGTCATTAGGCGCAACCAAGCAGAGAACAATAGTTAACTGTTTTATGACGAGAACGAATCGAGCCACGAGACTGACAAGTTGCCATTCTTCATATTTTCAGTGTTTTTTAGTTTAAATCCTTAAATAAAATGGTTTCAAATCATATCGAGTATCATTTATCGAAATACACAACATTTATCGACCCTACACCATAGTGCTTAAACGTAAAGTTCATTCTTCGGTTCTTAATTGTAGAAAATTGATCAATAACAGCCTTATTAACTTTGGAATACCCTCTATAAATTTTTTTTCATATATTTCATTTTTAAACTTTCTAATAAAGTTCCTAGATTTACCCTTTGTGGTCTGCGTTAAATTAATTTCGGGTTTAGGTGTTCCCGCACCTTCACTTCAATTTTTTGTTCCAAACTCAAAGAGCTAAAGTTATTTCTTAAATAGTCCACCGTCAACTATTCATTTTAACTTAATAAATATATAATATTAAAATATTAAAACATACACGCTCGAATTTCTAACTAGATGCACGAACAGACAACAACGCGGCTATGGCTACATTATGAAACGCAAAAAAATTGAATAACCTGCCACTTTATGAAACTGAAATTTTATTTTTTATATTGGCTGCAAGTAGGGTTCGAATTTTAGGCTTACTTTCATTTCGTTGAAGTTAGTTTTCTAGCCATTATGGATGCGATAAAAGAATTTTATAGAAAACTTTAAAATACTAATCTTTAACCTTGCAAATAGATCATTTTTACTAGATATTTATCTGAAATACCTATACTCGGAAATATATAACATGCTGACGGTGTCCGTCAACTAATTTCTAGTCACAACTATAAAACAACATAACCTAAAAATAATAGAAATATCTATCAGTTTATGCTCTATTCTAAAGTTTTATTCAATAAAGTACTATTTTTATTTTTTATTCAATTATACATATTACTTTATACAGGGTCCGCAAACGAAGCGTGGACGGAAGATTAAATCGTTATCGAAGAACTTATCAACAATACTGAAACAGCATGAGATATTGGATTAATAGCGGCATGTTTTAAAAATATTTTACATTATACAGGGTGGCCCAAAAAAGTGTGACAGCATAAAGTTATATTTTTTTTAATGGGACACCCAGTATTTTATTGCATATTTAGGTTCGTATTACTATCGTTTATAAGTGCCTCAAATTTTATTTAATTTGGTTTCGTAGTTTCGGAGAAATAAATTAAAAACTAAAAAAAAAAGTTTTGCAGTCCTGAATAAAAAAATAAAAAAAAACAATCCAGAACTATTTTTTTAACCTCGGCATTGCGTGAAAATTTATGACAAGAGGTCTAGAGATACTATGAATGTAATTGCGTTTATTTATTTTATACAGGGTGTTCATAATAAGCTTTCAAAAACCCCATATTTTAAAATAATTTTTCTCAAGTTTTTCAAATGTAACACCCTGTATATTATTTGGCTATTTGACGTAGAATTCGTAGACGATTTTTTTTTGTAATACAAGCATATAAGTTATATCCAGCCGTTTTCGAAATAATTATAAATATCATAAATTATGTTGTTTAAATAGAGTTTTTATTGGGAAATTTTGTTATAGGCGACTAGACTAATAATTGTAAACTAAAGTAAATGTTCAAAATAGCATCCTTTTACTTAATTTAATGATTTTCCTCTACTGCCAACAGAACTCTTAATTCATTTTCTTCATTAATAACGGGTTTATTGATTATTATCCTTTTTGTGTACACAGTGCTTCCTGTTGCTACAAATTTTTGAAACAACTTCTCGAAGGTTTTTGCTATCGGCTTTCTCTCAATATCTAGATATCTTTCAGCATACACTCGGCTCGCGAGAAGGCAATTTCTTGCACATTCATCCAGTATAAAAATCATATTTACCATTTCTAAAATTCGACATTTTGTGTAAGTTAGTACTTAATTTCGACGACTGAACAAATGTAAATAATTTTATTTAACTGTCATAGTGACAATCTAAACCAAAAAGAAATTATGGCAACTCGATTAAGAATAAAAAATAAAATTAAATAATAAAAGTAGCAAAAATGTATGCTTTTAGAATTTATATCGAAATAACTAAAATACGGTAAACTCTAAGAGTAAAAGGAAGCTATTTTGAACTTTTACTTTAGTTTACAATTATTAGTCTAGTCGCCTATAACAAAATTTCCCAATAAAAACTCTATTTAAACAACATAATTTATGATATTTATAATTATTTCGAAAACGGCTGGATATAACTTATATGCTTGTATTACAAAAAAAAATTGTCTATGAATTCTACGTCAAATAGCCAAATAATATACAGGGTGTTCCATTTGAAAAACTTGAGAAAAATTATTTTAAAATGTGGTGTTTTTGAAAGCTTATTATGAACACCCTGTATAAAATAAATAAACGCAATTACATTCATGTATCTCTAGACCTCTTGTCATAAATTTCACTCAATGCCGAGGTTAAAAAAATAATTCTGGATTGTTTTTTTTGATTTTTTTATTCAGGACTGCAAAACTTTTTTTTTTAGTTTTTAATTTATTTCTCCGAAACTACAAAACCAAATTAAATAAAATTTGAGGCACTTATAAACGATAGTAATACGAACCTAAATATGCAATAAAATACTGGGTGTCCCATTTAAAAAAATATAATTTTATGCTGTCACACATTTTTGGGCCACCCTGTATAATGTAAAATATTTTTAAAACATGCCGCTTTTAATCCAATATCTCAAGCTGTTTTAGTATTGTTGATAAGTTCTTCGATAACGATTTAATCTTCCGTCCACGCTTCGTTTGCGGACCCTGTATATACATATTTATAGTTACTGTAGACATTTCCTAGGCATTAATTGTGATTCTGTGTCGACACAATATTTTGTTCAATAGTATTATTTATTATTTTGTCCAATATTTTGAACTTTGTTCTGCTCGCACCATAACTCAAAGTTTTGCATATTCTTTTTTTTAAAGTTTTTCTAGATTATTTTCTGCAATTTCTCGTATTTCTGACGGAGTACAACTTTCTTCCCGACTAATTTTTATTGACTTTAATATATATTTATTTTTAATTATGGGAAGAAGCTTTGTTGTGTTCAATTGTTTCTATCATTGCATATTTGATACTTGTAACATTTTATTAAATTGTAAAAGTTTTGCCAACCCAAAAAGAAAATATTAACTGAAATGGAAAAAATCTACCTTTTCAGACTTTAAGACCCAAATAGAAACAGTATTATAAAATACACGGTTTATAAGACAATTAGAGCACTTGTACTTTAGAAAACTCCCCGCTTCACGGGTCGTGTTCTGAATTAAACGCGTGCTCTAAGATAATGTCTTATGAAACTTGTATCTTAAAATACTATTATATGATATCAAACCACATATTTTGGTTAGAAAAGTTACTCTATTGATCCACCAACAACATGTACCCTTTACAAGACAACTGGTACCTACGTCTCTGATATTTCTCCATGAGGATATTTTTTCTTATTAGCGTGGTCAGTTCTGCATGAGAACGTCCTCTTGCGTGTTTCTCATCCTCGATAGAAAATTATTTGTCAAAACATTATAAATTTTAATTATTATTAATAAAACACTGACATCAGAATGTTCACGTGAATCCCCATTTTAAATTATATTTCATTTCTGTTTGGTTTCAATTAAGTTAAACCCTCTTTTACGGGAAGAACGCGATAATGAAATTAATACTTTTAGCAAAATTGTATTATTTTATTATTCTACGTCATAAAGATATTTATTAAATTTACTGTTCTGTTTACTTTCGATTATACTTCAATGATGAACTCCACTCCAACAGATTAAGTATCTCCGAAGAATTAAGTTTATTTAATTCTATTAAAATTTCGGATCGTCAGATATTTAATAACACTTCCAGCCTATGTCACCCATCTTTGAAACAACGCAATCGAACATCATGGGGAGTCTCGGGCTGTTGCACTGGATATTTCTACAGCCTTTAATCGTGTTTGGCATGAGGGACTTCTAAGTAAACAGCGATCCTATGGTATGCCCAGTCGATTCTGTGCATGGTTGTCTAGCTTTCTTAAGGACCGCTCTCTGCAAGTGGCGATTGACGGATTTCTCTCAGACACCTTCACCATCATTGCCGGTGTTCCTCAAGGGTTCATATTGTCTCCCACTCTCTTCTTACTCTACATCAACGACCTTCTAGTGAAAACGAAAAATCCGATATTTAGTTTTGCTGATGATAGCACACTTATCTCATCTTTCTCTTTGAATGCACAAGCATCGGCTGCCGACGCACATCTTCGCAGACAGCAAGAAGTATCACGCCTTAACAAAGACCTGCAATACTTTTTGGCTTGGGTGACAGTAACCAAGTCGAATGTAACGCTAGAAAACCCAGGCCACAGTTTTCTCTAAAAAGGTTAACATTACAGACCCGGATATAGTCATGGCGGGACACGCAATCCCACTGGCTTCATCTATTGGTGTACTCTTTCGAACGAAAAAGTTGTCACGCCTCAACAACTTTTGATACTATACAAAGCCCAGATTCGATCATCACTAGAGTACTGCTCTCATGTCTGGAGCTCTGCACCCAAACGTGCTCTTCGGCTACTGGATTTCATCGAAAGGAGGGTCATTCGTCTGATCGGAGACCACGAGCTGACGAAGAACCTCGACAGCCGAGAACATCGAAGACAGGTTGGGGATTTGACTCTCCTTTACAGATATTTTCATGGAAAGTGCTCGGCTGACCTTGCCCTCTTAATTCCGCCCAGAGCGGCGAATAGTAGAAATGCACGACGATCCACTGCCGCCCATCCATATGTGGTTAAGGTTAGTACTCCTCGAACTTCATTATTTAAGAATTCCTTCATCTGGAGGACTTCATCCTTATGGAACGACCTTCCCGAGGTCGTTTTTCCCAACGAATATAACCTCCAACGATTCAAAACCAACGTGAATCGCTTTTTGCGCACACGCACCACCCCAGAGTGTCCTAAAGGATTTCTCCTATAGTGCTTGTGTTTGATCATAATAAAAAAAACTTTTAAATTTACTTCTGTGATAATTTGATAATTTTCTCATAGAGGGAGTATACTCTGTATAAAAGTCAAATATAAATACTTATCAGAAGTCAGACATGGTCGAGCTTTCTCGTACTATTACAACTAGACTTACCGTAGCATTTGCCGACGTTTCGGCGCTGAATCCCTGAAGAAAACACAGCACGTGCCCGAAAATATACGTATCCGGACTCCAAATCCTGTACATCTCCGGCGGTAAGCCCGATATCAGCAACAGCATGTCCGATACAGCCAAGCTGAACAAGTAGTAGTTCGTTGCGGTATGCATGCTTTTATTTTTCGCGATCACTATACAAGTGCTTATGTTGCCTACAACACCAGTTAGGAAGATCACAGCGTAGACTATAGTGAACGGTATCACCAGCTCCAGAGGGTACATGGAATCGGTGAAATTTTCCACGCTCTGATTGGTGGCGTCGACGTTTTGATTTAACGTCGCGTTTTCTGAGATGCTCAGAATACTTTGAGGGCTCAGCGTCGTGACGGTGCTGGTAAAAATGTCGTTGTACAGATTTTTTTGCTGGCCGAGCGAGCCGAGGCTATTTAGGGCGTTCGCTGCCATTTTTTCTTGTCGATATAAACTTTTTCAATGGTAACACTTGTTTCTAGTTTGTCGTCACGCTGTCGGCCGGGTCATTTTGGTCCGCCATGTTCTAAATCGTGGGGTTCGCTGGATCTATAGTATGTTTGCCGGTCATTTCTGAAACAGAAAAAATCTTGATGGATATTTTTATTTTAATTTATAAAAATTAGTGTTGGGAAAAACCGATGATTTTAATAATCGAGTTAATCGCTCGAGTGAATCGCCTGAAATTCCAATTTACCAAGCGATGACGTCACCGACTGCTTAACGGGCTGCCTAGCCCTTTACATGTGATCAGGTCGGGTATTTAGCAGGCACGTAACTACGGGTGGGCACAGGTTTAGCTAAAAAATTGTAGTAGCCACCAAAAAAATTCCAGAAATTTATTTATTTGTGAATAATGAATTTTTACCACGTGTCTCGATACCAAACAAAAAACTTCAAAAAATCACACAAATATGTATTTATTGTTCGGGTTTATTATTGTCCTTTTTTAACCCGAATAAAAAGTATTACCAAGAGTTATTTTTCTTCATATCTTTCTCAATCTAAGAGCATAAAATAAGTAGATATTCAAAATAGCTTGCCAGATTCTTCCACTTTAAATTATCAGGTGCCCACTGTGTGCACTTCAAAAATTTAGGCTTAGTTACGCGACTGGCAAAATAAGAAAATTGGTTATTAGTTTTTTAAATTCATGTACTCATGTATTCATAGTTACCTAAAAGTTCCTGTTTAAATTTAAGAATGCTTACTTTTAATTACCAAAAAATTTGTCGATACCTATGTTTTCTTAACTATTTTGCTCGTTTTCTTATTTTCCATTAACATTTTCTATAATGTATGATATTTTTGAGAAGTCTTCTTGAGTTTAATAATATATGTTTAGATTTAAAAATGTTTACTATAAGATTACCAACGAATTTTTCTATATATTTTGTTAACCATTTTGTTCGTTTTGTTATTTTTCATTAACAATTTCTATTATTATGTTATTTTTGAGAAGTTTTCTCGGCTTTATAGTAATTCAAAATTTTAAAATTATATCCTTTAATTTTTTAATATTTACAATCGGAGACCTAAACTACTCCGCTGGCTAGCCAGTTAAAACAAAACTTTCAGCATACTTTTTTATATGCACCTTCTCGTTTATGTGCCTTTAAGAAAGACGTATGTCGTGTACTTGCTCAGCGTCAATCTCGAACGTCGCCAATCGGATCGCGCGGCGCTTAGACCGGAGGTCGTCTATCAGGTAACCGGCGATATTTTTCGGTTTTTCGCCTGATTTTTAACTAGAGTATTTCCTATCGAACGAAAATCTGTTCGAATATACGAGCAGTTTTTTAACTCGATCACACTACAGCGGTATATTTCCGTCGGCGTCAAGCGAAGCTCGGGTATCGAGTGAAAGATAATAAGTGACGGGCGACGGTTTTCGCCTGAATAGATAACTGGAGCGGTTTTTTTAATAATCGAGTGATTTCGGTTATTTCAATAATCGAGTGAATCAAGCGGTTTTTCGCTCGAGCGATCACAACACTAATAAAAATGTCGCAGTGGAGTAACAGTATAGAAGGACGCCTAAAACTCACAGTCTGTTCACCTGATAGTGAGGTTTACCTGTCCTTCAACTAAATTAATGCTGTTTTTTGCTTTCGCGCATGTAAAAATGTGACCCTGCTGGTACCTATTGAATTAAAAACGGTATATTAAATTTATAATTCTGTCAATCATTATGGTTTACATAATTGTATAAATTCATTATTTATATGGGTCGTTTTTTAAAATGGGGACAATGGAAAATATTTGAAATTCAGAAACTGAGGGCTTCGAAGTATTTATTTATCGTTTGTATAAGCAACAGTGGCGGACATATCGTCAGGTCAACCGGGGCAATGCCCCGGGGCCCAGGCCTTAAGGGGGCCCATTAATCAATCCAATTTAAGATTTTGAAACAACAAACCACTAAAAAAATCTGAAATTAGAAATAACTTAAAACATTCCTAAGAGCGCTCATTCTTTGTCTACACGCGGCAACACTGATTACAGCCAGAATTCCAGATTTCTAATTATTGAAATAACGTATAGTTTAATAAGAATTGTGGTGTGGATTGAAAGTATTCATTTAAACAGTAAGGAGTTTTCGGTTAACGACTAACTATTTTTGGACTTTGTAAACTTAGTCTTAACTATTCAGTTGTCGAGGCTGTTTATCGATTAGGATCGAGAGTAGCTTAACAGCTTGGAAAACAATATTGATATTTTAAAGGCTCTGACTGAATTGAGTTAAAGTCAACAAAAAAAGATGAAATTATGAAAGCTTCAAGTTTAAAAAAAATGGCTAATTTTTACTTCGTTGTAATGACTGTTTTCATGTTTAAAACTTTAAATTAAATAAATTTGGCATCAAAAACTTTGCGAAAATCGGATATTGACTTACTTGGCTACATCAGTTATAGATCGCGTATACAAACATATTTCTAAAAGGAACCCCGAACAATATATCCAAATTAAATCCGAAGCAATAGACCTTGCCAAAAAGTGGAATATAGAACCCTCGTTTCAAATAAAAAGACAGTCAAGAGTAAAAAGGCACTTTGACGAACCTTCCTTAGATTACCAATTTGAAAACGGGAAACAATATTTTAAAGTTAAAATTTATTATTTTACTATTGACATAATTTGCAATCAAATCAAAGGCAGATTATCAGGCATGGTTTCCGTTAAAGAAAGTTTCCAGGTTTTGGAACCACAAAATTTGCTGAAAAGTTGAACAGAAGCGATTCGAGAAAAATGCAAAAATTTATCAATTAAGTTCCCCCCACCTTTTATCTGATAGTTTTGTAAATCAATTCGCTATGATGTATGATTTAGTTAAACAAGAACCTAAGTTAGATATAACAGTCAGGCAGTTTTTTGAAATTATAATAAAATAATATGCTTATCTTGAAGGTGATTTTTTGAAGTTTACACAGCATTCTTATTATACAGTGAGTCCCAGAAGAAATGTCTAAATTCATTTAAAATTCAGCGGTAAGTTTTTTCAAAAAACGCTCGTACCCGTCGATTTTGATTTTTTTTGTGGTAATTTCATGTATACAGGGTAGCTCAAAAATAAGTTACGACCATCAACTTCATTTTTTCAAATGAAAACATATATTTTTTATTTCATTTTTGAATTTTGCATTGAATTCTAAGCATGTTTCATGTACCATGTCCTATACATAAACTCAACTGTTATTGAACAAATTAGGATTGAACATATCATTTAGGGACTCCAACGATCTATCAAATCTTCTGGCAATATGGCATTTTGGGCTCCATAATAAGTAAGAGTGTACTGTCTCACTGTCACCGTTTATTTCTATAGAAACTGTATGACAATTTTATTTCAAATAAGTATAATTATTGTCAAGCGTAGTTTCAAAGTTGCGGTTTTCACAATAATGGTGAAGTTAACGGAACGGGAAAAAAATTGAAATTCTATGCATGGTTGGGTTTGGTGATAAAACACGTACTCAAATAGAAACAGCCCAATTATTTAATGAAATCCATCCTGATCGTCCTCCCATATCTCAAAAGATGGTGAGTAGAATAGATACTAAGTTTAGAGAATTCGGTCATGTTAGAGATTTGCCTAAATCTGGTCGTCCTACTCGAGATGAAAATGAACAACTTGACGTTTTGCTTTCCTTGGAAGAAAATCCATGTACTCCCCTATCGCACATTGGGGCCGATTTACACATTCCGAAATCTGTTGTTCACCGAGTAGTTCAAAGGCACAAATATCACCTATACAAAGTTATTCCAGTGCATGAGTTATTTGAAGATGATTTCGATAGGCGAAGTGAGTTTTGCGGACGCATGCAAAATATGTGGAATCTAGATAATAATTTAGTAAAAAATATTATTTTTTCGGACGAAGCTACGTTCTATTTGAATGGTAATGTGAACAGACAAAATTGTCGATATTGGGCAACAGAAAATCCGCATTGGATGATAGAGGTTCACAGCCAGTACCTACCCTAAGAAAATAAATGTTTGGTGTGGAATCGTACGCGAAAGAGTAATTGGTCCATTTTTTCTTTGAACAGTCTTTAACTGGACAAGTATATCTCGAATTTCTCCAACTAGAATTAATTCCAGCATTAGTGGCTTTATTTCCGAATCCATTCCAGACTCCCCTGACGAAGAACTGATATTCCAACAAGATGGTGCTCCTCCGCACTATGCGGCCACTGTGCGCACATTTTTGGATGAAACCTTTCCCAATCGGTGGATTGGAAGGAGAGGATCTATCGAATGGCCTTCTAGGTCGCCAGACCTAACTCCGCTTGACTTTTTTTGTGGGGTTACCTCAAATCAAAAGTATTTGTTAACAGGCCAAACAATATGCAGGAGTTGAAAGAAAGGATTCGAAGAGAAGTGCGTGTCATAACTCCGGAAATGGTTGGAAACGTGCAAAGAGAGTTTATTGATCGTCTTCGATATTGTCAAGCCGTAAATAGCGCACATTTTCAACATTTAATTTGATTTTGTTGTGTTTTTTTTTTAATAAACAGGTCTTACTTATAGATATGTTCAATCCTAATTTTTTCAGTAACTGTTGAGTTTATGTATAGGACATGGTACATGAAACATGCTTAGAATTCAATGCAAAATTCAAAAATGAAATAAAAAATATATGTTTTCATTTGAAAAAATGAAGTTGATGGTCGTAACTTATTTTTGAGCTACCCTGTATACATAAAATTACCACAAAAAAAAATTAAAAAATCAAAATCGACGGGTACGAGCGTTTTTTGAAAAAACTTACCGCTGAATTTTAAATGAATTTAGACATTTCTTCTGGGACTCGCTGTATTTTAGCCTGCATGTAAAGGTTGCGTCTTTAGAGCGCTCTTTTAATAAATTTAAATTATTAAAGAATTGTTTGAGATCTACAACTGGCGAGGAAAGATTGCTTAATTTAGCTCTATTGACCATAGAATATAAAGTTGCCTCAAAACTAGATATAACAGATTTAATAAATCGGTTCAAAAATGCCAAAGTCAGGGAAAGACCGTTTTAGACTTAAGTCCGTACCTATATCCTTATTCCTTATATACTTATTATATAAATAGTTTCCTATTTTATTTCATTATTGTTGTTGTTATTAATTATTTGTTCTTATTAAAGAATATTTTTTCAATAAGTACATTTTATTTTTCCTAGGTGTTTCTTTATCATGAAGGGGCCCATGAACATATTAGACCTATCTAAATATCAATAAATTAACTAAAAAACTTTACTATTAACGGCTAAAACTTCACGAAAAGAAATTTTGATCAGCTGATGACTCTCGTCTCTTTCTAACCCGCCAAAATGCGGCATATTTTTTAATTAAGTTGATGCAACATAGATGGCTCTGATTGCTAATTTGGTATTGTTTGGGATCCTCATTTTAAACGATTTTTCCCATAAAATATGTATACGTTTAGAGCATAACATTTTAAAAGTATTTTTGATTAATGCCGCATATTACATTTACCTTTACAGCGTATTGTATTTTTTTTTCATTATTTGTTGTTTGAAATTTGATTGTTTGGTTGCTTTAGTTCTCGACGACATCAAAATCGATAGCTTCTATACGTAGTAGTAAAGAAATGATATATTATTAAATTAATGTTCTTTTTATCGACTATATTTTGATGTAAGTATTGAATTAAATATATAGTTATTAGTTTTTTTCAGCTAAATTATTTTGAAAAAAAAATTATTAAATATTCTCTTCCAGCGAACTCACCACATAATAACAGTCCAGGGTAGCAAATTATGATAATTTATCAAATTTTATCAAAATTATTAGAACTAACAATAAATTAGAACAAAAGTTATGTCTTCTGTGGCTGGGTGCGCCCTTAGTAATTTACTATATTGGAAGGCGAAAATAAATGAAACGCTTGGCCTGCCAGCCAATGACCAAGCCGTTTCATCTTTATTAAGGATATATGCGGAGTGTCATAACCTCAAACAACCACACAGACATAATAATGAGGTTTAATTTGAATTTAATTGTTTTAATCAAGAACCAGTGGGGTTCTTCCACAGGAGCACACGCGCACGTGCACCCCCAAAACAAAACGAATAAAAAATATTAATTTATATTCATTGAATATTATTTATCGTATAAAGTCCGACCCTCCCTAATATTTTATCGCACCGTCAAACTAAAAAAAGTCCGACCCTCCCTAATATTTTATCATCCCTTCAAACCAAACTGTATAGATCCGGCAACCGTGCCTCGGTCGAGGTAAATGACGATTATGACGAGACTTGCTCGCACGTGCGATTAAGTAGTGTAGTTTCTCTGTAGTAACAGGTGGCGGGTGGCAGCGGGGCTATGACGATTTAACATGGAAAAGGCGCACAGTTTTTGTGTGCACCGCGCTGTTGTCTGTTCTAGTTAGAAATTCGAGCGTGTATGTTTTAATATTTTAATGTTATATATTTATTAAGTTAAAATGAATAGTTGACGGTGGACTATTTAAGAAATAACTTTAGCTCTGTGGGTTTGGAACAACAACTTGAAGTGAAGAATGCGGGAGCACCTAAACCCGAAATTAATTTAACGCAGACCACAAAGGGTAAATCTAGGGACTTTATTAGAAAGGTTAAAAATGAAATACATGAAAAAAATTTATAGAGGGTGTTCCAAACTTAATGAGGCTGTTATTGATCAATTTTCTACAATTAAGAACCGAAGAATGGACTTTACGTTTAAGCCACTATTGTGTAGGGTCGATAAGTGTTGTGTATTTCGATAAATGATACTCGGTATGATTTTAAACCATTTTATTTAAGGATTTAAACTAAAGAACACTGAAAATATGAAGAATGCCAACTTGTCAGTCTCGTGGCTTGATTCGTTCTCGTCATAAAACAGTATATAACATACAACATATAACAACTATTGTTCTCGTCTTGGCTGCGGCTAATGACGTAGCCGTAGATGGCGTAGTGGTATTAGACATCATTCGGTTTTCTTGATAACTCGTAGATGACGGTAGTAGTATTGGACATCATTCATAGAAAAGTTATTCAATTGTTCCACCAGTGGCGTCCCTGCAAACATATCCTCTGATCTTTTTTACAAAAAAGGTGGTACGCCACTGACATTTTTCCATGTGGATATTTTTTCTGATTGGCCTGGTCAATTCTACATGAAAACGGTCTCTTGAGTTTTTCTCGTCAGACGCACCGTTCTTGATTAAAACCACTAAATTCATATTGAAACTCATTATTATTAACATTGATAAAATAATTAATGATAAATTTTGTTTTATAAAAATTATTCGAGTGGGCAATTCGATGCTTAGACGGGCGGAAGCATGCCTTTTAAGTAAAGGTGGCCATTACCAACAATTTTTATAAAACAAAGTTTATCATTAATTATTTTATCAATGTTAATAATAATGAGTTTCAATATGAATTTAGTGGCTTTAATCAAGAACGGTGCGTCTGACGGGAAAAACTCAAGAGACCGTTTTCATGTAGAATTGACCAGGCTAATCAGAAAAAATATCCAAATGGAAAAATGTCAGTGGCGTACCATCTTTACTGTAAAAAATATCAGAGGGCATGTTTGCAGGGCCGCCACTAGTGGAACAATTGTATAACTTTTCTAACTTAAATTTGCGGTTCTATATCCTATTAACACATACCAAAATTGAAAATAATATCTAAAGCACTGTCGGAGATATTAAAAAATAACCATTTAAAAAATAAAAATTCAACACCCTGTAGCAAAAAATTTAAGCCGTTGCCGACACATGTTCATATGAACTTTTCTTTATAAAATGACCTAAGGAATCGCACCCTGAAATATTAGGTCATTGAGGAACACCCTGTATTCTATTAACACATACCAAAATTTAAAATAATAACTAAAGTAGGTACTTTCGGAGTTATTTAAAAATAACTAATTAAAAAAACCCTGTAATAAAAAATTTAATTCGTTTCGGACATATGTTCATATCACACTCTATATTATTGCTTCATTAAAGAACGCATGGCTATTTTTAAATTTAACAAAAGCCTCCAAATTGCAAATAGTACATGCATGTATGCATATAGGAACAATGCGATTATAAAACCAAAATCAAAGAAATAATTTAACGTTTTGTAATTGAAGTAGATTAAAAATGTCGGTTATTAAATCGCAGATTTTCTATTAAAAATGTTTTATCTGAAAGCTTCGAATAAATTGACATTCGATTCAAAGTTCCATAGAATTCCGTCATATTTATTTAAAGGTTCAGTATTTTTAATTGTTTATATAAATTCGTTTTGATGACATTTACGAATTACAACATAAAATTTTGTAAAAATACAATAACCAGCAATTAGTCCCCGTCAAAACTGACACGAAGGTTTGTATACTATTTTATTTACAGCCACATCTAACATCCACTTCTTATTATTGTGAATTTAAATTATTAATAAAAGATAAATGTAATTTTGACTTTTCCATTGAAAAATTAGACAGAACTTTCAAATAACCGCAGGTGGTAAAATAACGTAATACACATCAAGATGGCAAATATCATTTTTTGAATATGGTTTCGATGTCACTACGCAATATATTATTTTAACAACAGAAAAATGCTGAGATGAGGAATTTGATTTTGCTACTACCCCACCAGAAATTCGAGAAGCAGCAAAAATAGTAGAAGAAGATCTTCTGCCAACTAAAAGCCGCCCGAGCTAAGACAAGGCATATAACTGTTTCAAAGAATGGTGTACGGGAAACAAAGTTCAAAATCCTGGTTCTGAGTCGGCGCTGCTAGCTTATTTCAGTGAAAATGTCAAGACAAAGAAGATATCAACGATTTGGTCACAATATTCAATTCTGAGGACCACTCTATCAATTAGGGAAAAAGTAGACATATCTAAACACGCAAAGCTATTAGCATTTTTAAATAAGTGTGTTCGTATATTATTTTGAGATATCGTTTTTTAAAGAAATTCCAAAAAAATTATTTACTTTCCACCCGGATAGAAAATAAAAGTAAAAAAACGTCAACTTTCCACCTTTAAAAGATAGATGAAATGTCATTATTACATGCATGGTTGTAAATAAAATATATTTTGTTCGGATAGGTGCAAGCCACCAAGGAAATTACCAGGTCAATCAATAAAACTCTTACTTTGACAATGTAATTTTATTACATTAACGTAATCGAAAATAAAACAATTCATTTTTTAGTTATCTAAAGCATCCCACGGGATATCAACTGGCGACCAAGCGATAAGTCCAAAAGTTGTTTAAAGCTCCAATAGTCACCCAAGCTACAAACCTTATAATGGCGTCGGTCCCTAGGGCACACGAACTTTTTTCCAATAGAGATACGATACTTTTATTTAACCACATTTAAAAAAAATCAATTTTTATTTAATTTCAGTATATTTCGTAAAAGAATTATTGGAAACATTCAGAGACTATAAGGTAACGAGTAGTATTGGGAAAAAACGATGATTTTAATAATCGAGTACTTGATACTCGATCGATTTTAATAATCGAGTGAATCGCTCGAGTGAATCGCTTAGCCGTTTACATGTGATCAGGTAGGGTATTTAGCAGGCACGTAACTACGCGTGGGCACAGGTTTAGCTAAAAATTGTATAAAATAAGTAGATATTTAAAATGGCTTGTCAAATTCTTCCACTTTAAATTATCAGGTGCCCACTGTGTGCCCTTCAAAAATGTAGGCTTAGTTACGCGACTGGCAAAATAAGAAAATAGGTGATTATTTTTTTAAATACATGTTTATAGTTACCTAAAAGTTCCTGTTTAAATTTAAGAATGTTTACTTTTGTTTACCAAAAAATTTGTCGATACCTATGTTTTGTTAACTGTTTTGCTCGTTTTCTTATTTTCCATTAACATTTTCTATAATGTATGTTATTTTTAAGAAGTCTTCTTGAGTTTAATAATAAAAAGTTCCTGTTGCGACGATTTCACCCCCACCGACTGACGCACAAATAAAATACTTCTAGACTTTTAAATAAAAAACTAATCATTTTTTCGACATCTACGTACCGAACTTAGTATATAAGAATATTTTGAAGATATTTCGTGAGATGAAATTTTTCGAAAATTTTTGAAGGGTATATGTATGCTTTTTTTCTGATTTTTCGTCATTTTTGTTCGATCCATTTCCGCCCTTGGATGGCGATTCTGGCCCATATAGTGCCGTCGAGTAAAAAAAATTGATCTATTTTGGAAATTTATATCTCGCTTAGTGGCTGATATATTAGTTTGAATTTTGATTTAAAAATGTTTACTATAAGATTACCAACGAATTTTTCTATATATTTTGTTAACCATTTTGTTCGTTTTGCTATTTTTCAGTTTCAGTTTTGTCGAGTTTATAGTAAACAAAAATTTTAAAATTATATCCTTTAATACTCCGCTGGCTAGCCAGTTAAAACCAAACTTTACCAAACTCATGTCGCGATGACTCCGCTAAGGGATTTGGCATACTTTTTTATATGCACCTTCTCGTTCATGTGCCTTTAAGAAAGACGTATGTCGTGTACCTGCTCAGCGTCAAACTCGAACGTCGCCAATCGGATGGCGCGGCGCGTATAACGAAGGTCGGTTATCAAGTGACAGGCGATGTTTTTCGCCTGAAGTAATAACTAGAGTATTTCCTATCGAGCGAAAAACTGTTCGAATACACGAGCAGTTTTTTTTAACTCGATCACACTACAGCAACAGCGGTACATTTCCGTCGGCGTCAAGCGAAGCGCGGGTATCGAGTGAAAGATAATAAGTGACGAGCGACGGTTTTCGCCTGAATAGATAACTCGAGCGGTTTTTTTAATAATCGAGCGATGTCGGTTATTTCAATAATCGAGTAATCAAGCGGTTTTTCGCTCGAGCGATCACAACACTAGTGACGAGACAATATTAATCTATCCATTAGCGCTGGTCACAATGTTTCGCCATAAGTAATTTATCAGTCAATTATGACAGTTCTTTCCCTATAAGCGAGAATCTTCTAAATCAAGTTCATATTATGTCGTTTTGGCGAAATCACGACTTCATATCTGCAAATTTAAGAGCTATAAAAATCTGTGCTAAGTTTAGAATGTGTCAGCTTAAAACTGTTCCTATAACCGGTCACGATCCAACGACCTTTATTCTTTTATTGGCAAGCCCATAGTTTTGTTGGAAATATATATTTTATAACTTCTATTTTATTGTCTGTGTGAGGTTCTTATGGCTTGTAAAAATATCTCTGGTGACAAAGTTCGATTATCTTTTGTGGGGGACAACTGTCGAGAGATTTAGAACGTTGGCTAATATTTGATATGCACAATTTTCACAAGTTCACATAAAGATTGTTTCACGAAAAATGGATACGACTTAATGATTTCCTGGGTCGGTCCCATTGTGTCGAGAGCTTGGCAATAAACCAGTGAAGTATGAAGGGACGGACTAAGGAAAACAAGTAATGATATGATTATATTAATGTAATCAAAGGAAATAACATTTTTAAAAAAATATTACTAGTCTATTTATTTACATTTATAATGTCATTCTATAGATAGTTCTGTTTCGCTATCGCTATTCTCATCAAAATTAATTATAATTGGATTAATTATACGATCCAGACTAATATACGAATTTTCTACAGTTATTACGTGACGGACTGAATTTTTCCAACTACCTGGGGGAATATCATTAAAACATTTTCGTATTAATTCTACAACACTAGAACTTAAAGTCGGAGAAATATTTTCAAACCTAACCAGTGATTTTAACTGGTGCCGCATATGATCTATGGGTTTAAAAATGCAATAATAGGGTGGGAGCCGTAGCACTGTATGTCCAATTTCTTCTGCCAATGTGTCACAAACATATACTTTTTTTATACAAAATGTCTTTAAATCTTCTAAAAGATCACTTTTTTATAACTTTCTTCAAAATATATATCACGAACAAACCCGCCATGTAGTTCTGAATCTCCAATTTTGTATTATTTGAGCTTGGAGCTTTATGTAATTGGCGACTGTGATAGCTCGCATTGTCCAATACTATCACGCTATTCTGAGGAATGTTTGGTAAAAGACAATTCTTGAACCATGCCTCAAAAACTAACAAATTTTACCACAAAAAGATATTTAAATATAGATTAAGCAACCTAACCTACCTGATGTGCATATATTTAATTATAATTATTACAATCCGGTCCTTTCCACATAATAATAACAAACGGTCATAAATAATGGGATGGCCCCAGGTACTTTTACTGCAGTCATTAAGTTATATCCATTTTTCGTGAAAGAATCTTTACCTATTAGATTAATTGCTCAAAATCACGAGGATTCGTCAATTAAAAAAAAAAACTTTACGAATATGATTAGATTATTGTAGAGTACTTGTCCAACAAAATTCGTAAACTAATTCACAAATTCTATTTGCTAAGGGAATTCCTTGATAAAAAAACCCTAATAATGATATATAAGGCATTTGTTGAATCAATCCTTGGATACGGAATCTTGGTATGGGGGGGACTTTACAGTAACGGTTTGTATAAGTTAGATATTGTCCAGAGATACATTTTAAAAATAATTTAAAAAAAAAATAGACTATCCTACCAGAATGTTATTTACACCCGAGATATGTAACATAAGAACTTTATATATGCAATCAATTTGCTCTTATATTCGTCAGAGAGAAAAGTTGCAGAATTTTATAAATCATGGTTATGTTACACGTGGTTATGTGAATAAAAAATTGCAAATACCTATAAGTAACAATAATCTAAACTTGAGATATGTAAATTATATTGGACCTAAAGTTTATAATGTGTTGCCAATGCATGTTAAAGAGATTAACAACAGGAAAAAGTTTGCAAGTTCCTGCAAGGAGTTTGTCTGTAGAAATTTTGAACAATTTGAGAGGTTGTTTTGATTCTTTCGCTTTTCTATATTTTTTTTTGTGTCTTTTGAGTTTGTTTTTCTTCTTGTATAGGATTCCGGTTATATTGATACTGTACATTATTATTAACGGAAATATATTGATAGTTGTTGTTATATATAAACCTATTTAATAACGCATACAGCTATTTGATTAGCTAGGCGTCTTTAATTAAGACTATTTTGAATTTCATTATATAGTTTAATTATTTGTCTAATTATTTGTCTAATGTAACAATATGAAATAAATATTATTATTATTATTATTATTATTATAATGAAAATAATTCACGCGACATGTTATTAAGTTGATGGTTTAAGCTAATTATTCTTAAGGCCGTAGAATGCGCAAATTTATAGGATGATTAACATTGTTTCGCTACTGCAGGATTCTGGAAAGGTTATTTGAAATATCTGTCAGGACAAGTTATATTTTAGTAAAAAAGTGTTTCTATTTCTAGGGTACATAGCCCTTTTTGAAAAACGTAAGTAAAAAAGTAAAAAAAAAATCGGACCAAAAGTACCTACGCATTTTTAGGCATTTTTCAAGGGCTGATGTTTTTTTTTTGAAAAAGGTAGCGCTCTACCTTAGAACTTTCATATCTTATCTTTACAGTTCCAAAAATTGAGATATAACAATTTCGTTCTAAGCGAGTATTCTTGCAGCGCGCGTCGCATGTTTTGGATAAATTTGGGTGAAATGTATTAGAAGTTGCCTATGTCCAGCATTATTTATTGTCGGTAGACGTGGCCATTATCTTTCCGAATCGACAGTTCTCGAGATGGATCACCTACGGTATAGTCCCGGTTTGGATCCGTCGGACTTCTTTATATTCAGACGTTTTAAAAAGCTTTTCAGGGTTCGACGTCATTTTTCAGACGAAATTCAAGGATTCAAGGAAGATATTTATGCCTATCTTGCAGATTTGCAGTGATCTTATTTTTTTTTTGGAAGACATGTCTCTAGTGACTTGAAATTGAAGATAAATATAAACGTTGGTCCAGCCAAGAGGAAAAATTTAAACAACTTTGTAAAATTTGCGACGCAATAATTAATAATCTGAATATGCAAATAGTTTCCATTCGACACACATGTGGTTTCTTGAAGGTAGAATTTTAATTCTAACGCAATCTAAACAAAAATCCACCGAGATAAAAATACAACACGAATAAATGCAAGCAATAATAATAGATAAGGGACGGATAAAGCCGTGAAAGTGTTCGTGACTGTAAACGGATTTATCCAGAGTATATTAGAAATCTAACGGTGTCCCTCAAAGGTCTATATTGTCTCCCACCCTCTTCTTACTCTACATTAACCACCTTCTAGTGAAAACTAAAAATCCTATATTTAGCTTTGCTAACGATAGCACACTTCTCATCTTTCTCTTCGAACGCACAAACGTCGGCTGCCGACGCATATCTCCGCAGACAGGATGAAGTGTCACGGATCAACAAAGATCTGGAAGAAATTTTGGCTTGGGGTGACAGTAACCAAGTCGAATTTAACGCTATGAAAACCCAGCCAGCAGTTTTCTCTTAACACTACAGAACCGGATATTAGTCATGGCAGGACAACACGCAATTCCCCTCGCTTCATCTATTAATTTGCTGGGCGTCAATCTGGGAGGAAATATGTCTTAGTATAACCATGTTGTGGCAATCGCCAAGGTAGCTTCACAGAAACTTGGTGTACTCCACCGGACCAAACAGTTGTACCCACCTCAACAACTTTTGACACCATAGAAAGCCGAGATTCGACTATCACTAGAGTACTGCTCTCATGTCTGGAGCTCTGCACCCAAACATACTCTTCGGCTACTGGATTCCATCGAAAGGAGAGTCATTCGTCTGATCGGAGACCACGAGCTGACAAAGAGCCTCGACAGCCTGGAACATCGAAGACAGGTTGGCGATTGGACTCTCTTTTACAGATATTTCCATGGAAAATGCATTATTTAAGAATTCTTTCTTCTGGTGGACGTCATCCTTATGGAACGACCTTCCCGAGGTCGTGTGTCCCAACGAGTGTAACCTCCAACGATTCAAAACCAACGTGAATCGCCATATTCGCACACGCACCACTCCCAGAGTGCCTGTGCTTGTGTTTGATCATAAAAAAAATGTTCCTAGAGAGAATGAAAGTACTCTTATAGTTTATCGGACTAAATTAGGTACTAATAGAGGAATTAAAAGTGATCTTACAACCTCCACCTCTTCCCCCCTCTGCCCCCTAAAAGCGACCCACCTCACAATAAAATTGACGTGTGAATTTTTAATATTAACTACTGGACGCGGAACCGAAACAAACCCTGTATACTCTGCGGGGAGCACGTTTTTTTGTAAAAATTCCTGTGTCATCAAGACGTTATGTATGAGATGGATACATTTTAACATATTAATTACCCCAGAATATAAATATTTATAAAAACGGTAACGTTACCGAAATATTAATTTTTTTGAGCTGATTTATGACATTGATGATATCACTTCTGAAAGCCTAATCAACCTGACTACTTTTTTAATTGTTAATTTTAATTTGAACGGGTTTTAATCCTTAAAAACTGTAATATTAATTACTCAGAATCACGGTGTTCCGTTGTTATTGTAAACACTATGGTGTTTTCCCGTTTTTTTTTAAAGGTTTTTTTTTGTGTTATTGGTGGCCAAATTACGAAGTAATAGCCGGAGCATCTTGATTGAATCAAATCAGCTTAAATTAATTAAGCAACATTCTTTAGGTTTCAAATATTGTTTATTTCGTTTTTTCACTTGTACAAGGTGGTCGGTAGTGTATGAGTCATAAAGTAACCACATAATTTACATATAAAAAGCCTCAGTAATATATTGGTCTTTTTCTTCCATATCTCGAACT
Organism: Barypeithes pellucidus; assembly: GCA_963991005.1. Lineage (NCBI taxonomy): Eukaryota > Metazoa > Arthropoda > Insecta > Coleoptera > Curculionidae > Barypeithes > Barypeithes pellucidus. Next base: position 10,413,541 of record OZ022565.1, on the reverse strand, counting down.
GTTTTTGAGATTTAGACACGAAATCTTGTAATCGGGAGCGTTTGAGAGCGAGTCACATGGATCTATTCCTGTCTTAACGAGCGCCCTCTAGAAGTTACTCTCCCTCAAAAAACCCCAATTACAAATTTTCATGTTTATACCTCAAAAACAGTTGGAGTATAAAGAAAATAGTATATTAAGATACAAGTTTCATAAGACATTATCTTAGAGCACGCGATTAATTTAGAAAACGTTTCTAAAGTACAAGTGCTCTAATTGTCTTATGAACCGTGTATTTTATAATACTTTTTCTATTTGGGTCTTTATAGTCTGAAAAACTTTAAAAAATATAGTAGATTTTTCCATTTGAATTAATATTTTTCTTTTTAGGTTGGCAATACTTTTACAATTTAATAAAATGTGACAAATATCAAATTTATAATTTATAAGTTAATAAAAATGAGTCAGGAAGAAAGTTGTACTCCGTCAGAAATACGAGAAATTGCAGAAAATAATCTAGAAAAACTTTTAAAAAGAATATGCAAAACTTTGAGTTATGGTGCGAGCAGAACAAAGTTCAAAATATTAAACATAATAATAAATAATACTATTGAACAAAATATTGTGTCGACACAGAATCTGACTATGAATATGTATATATATAAAGTAATATATAATATATAATATATAATATAATACTATATTCAAAAATAGTACTTTATTGAATAAAACTTTAGAAATAGAGCATAACCTGGAAGATTTTTCTATTATTTTTAGGTTATGTTGTTTTATAGTTGTGACTAGAAATTAGTTGACGGACACCGTCACCATGTTATATATTTCCGAGTATAGGTATTTCAGATAAATATCTAGTAAAAATGATCTATTTTCAAGGTTAAAGGTTAGCATTTTAAAGTTTTCTATAAACAATTTTTGTCGAATCCATAATGCCAAGGAAACTAATTTCGACGTAAGTCAAAGTAAGCCTAAAATTCGAACCCTACTTGCTGCCAACATAAAACAAATAAAATTTCAGTTTCATAAAGTGGCAGGTTATTCAATTTTTTTGCATTTCATAATGTAGCCATTATGAAACCCAAATAAAAAAAATGTATTGAGAAATTAAACTTAAACACCCTGTATCTCATTAACGACCAATATTTTACTAAGGCATGTTCACTCAGACCTATTATTTTTATGTGTAGAAACTGTGTCTCTCTACTCTACTCTGTATTGTATGCAAAAACTTTTAATAACTGATATCAAACTGAAATAAAAAAAAAGTTTAAACTGATTAACGGCAGTAAAATATAAAATACAGTTTAAGGATTTTTCATCACCATAAAGCGAAGGAAACTTTTATCGAAATAAGAACAGAACAGACCTGGAAGTCGCCGGTCTTATGTCTTTGAAAATTTTTACCGCCGCCGTAAAGTTTTTTATATCAGGGCTTTTTTAAAATCTTTTTACTGTGTAGTCAACTGATGCTAATACTTGCAGATGTTTTTTTTATGATCAAACACAAGCACTATAGGAAAAATCCTTTAGGGCACTCTGGGAGTGGTGCGTGTGCGCAAAAAGGGATTCACGTTGGTTTTGAATCGTTGGAGGTTATATTCGTTGGGAAAAACGACCTCGGGAAGGTCGTTCCATAAGTTCTTCGTGTATTTCTGATATTCGCCGCTCTGGGCGGAATTAAAAGGGCAAGGTCAGCCGAGCACTTTCCATGAAAATATCTGTAAAAGAGAGTCAAATTCCCAACCCGTCTTCCATGTTCTAGGCTGTCGAGGTTCTTCGTCAACTCGTGGTCTCCGATCAGACGAATGGCCCTCCTTTCGATGGAATCCAGTAGCCGAAGAGTATGTTTGGGTGCAGAGCTCCAGACATGAGAGCAGTACTCTAGTGATGGTCGAATCTGGGCTTTGTATAGTGCCAAAAGTTGTTGAAGTGTGTGGTTATGCCAAGGCATATTTCCTCCCAGATTGACGCCCAGCAAATAGATGAAGCCAGTGGGATTGCTTGTCCGTCCATTACTATATCCCGGTTCTGTAATGTTAACCTATTTACAGAAAGCTGCTGCCTGGTTTTTTTAAGCGTTAAATTCGACTTGGTTACTCTCACCCCAAGCCAAAATTTCTTCCAGGTCTTTGTTGAGGCGTGATACTTCATGGTGTCTGCGAAGATGTGCTTCAGCACCTGATGTTTGTGCATTCAAAAAGAAAGATGAGATAAGTTAAAAAAGGATAGTCATAAGAAACACCAAGGATTTTAAATCAAGGAGGATACGGGTTTGACTCACAGTCTCAACAGTCAACATTTCAGAAAAACAATTGGGCCCCGAGAATTAGTATAATTTTTCGTTGTCGTTATCTGTTAATTAGACAAAGACATTGCGTCACGTCCGTTATACAGATGGAATTCCCGTCTCTTTTTTGTTGTTTTTATTGCCGTAATAGCAGACGTCACAGTGACGTGTACCAAGCAGATATAAATACCGATTCCATGTTTGTTTCAAGTCGATGGACATAAAGATATTAATAAGGAATCGATTTTCATTTGTCATTTCTCGTATTTATTGAGCCGAAAATTTCGACGGAAAAAGTTTTTTGTGTCAGTGAGACTATCAATGAGCAGCTAACGCGTGGAAATTTATTTTATGAATGGAAAAAGGGATTCTAATCAGATCTGGCAAAGAAAAGCCGGTATATTTGAACTTGTAAATCGCCAGTGATCCAAGCTAAATATACAGGGTGTTATGGAAATGACGTATTATATTTAAACCGGCAATTCCTGAGATGAATACAAATTGAAGAAAAATATCCTTAAATGGCGCTTTCAATTCATCTAGCGGTAAAAATGACCTGACGTCAAACCGGGAATACCTCTGTACCGCACTGCGGCACATCCGAATTCTCACCGGTGTTGCCAGAATTACACCTTACACTCTTTAAGATTGAAATACCCAACTACGTAACTAGGTCAAATGTCAATGACCTTTTGACTTTTGATTGGCTGATTGAATTTTTAATGTAATTTTATTTAGGCCACACACATACACTTACCTTGTCGGTCTTATTTAAAAATTAATGTCAACTTCTATAAAAACTTATACAGCGTTTTAGTAAAGAAACCGGCACATTACATAACCCATAACCATAATCGGAAAACTTCACAAGAACACTGGCCAAAACACACACAAAATTCACTTGGAGACATCGTTTTTTATTAACATTGGGTTGTCTCGCCTAGATTTGTATGAACTTTTGTTTTTAATTATAAAACACATTGTAAAATGTAAATAAAATTTCTTTGAACTAAAAATGACATCTGAACTGAAACATTTAAAACACGAACTGTCAAAAACTAGAAATGTACTAATGCAATGCATGTTTTCCGGTAGATTCCAGCGCATTCACCAAAAAAGGTTGCTCGACAACAAGCGGCTTCGCGCGAAAGAGTTTTTTTCGGGATATTTAATCAACTGTACAGTGCGAATAAGTGGGAAAATGTTTAGTACATACAGAAAAATCAAGACGAAGGCATATTAGAAAATGTTCCTTTAGTAAGAGACTGGAAATCGCAAGGTCACCGGATCTTACATCATGCAATTTTTTTCTATGGGGTACGATGAATAAAGAAATAGTTGATAAAGTCGAAGATATGGATCAGTTGCGATATAAGATATTGGATGCAGCAGATAAAATAATTGCTGAACGTTTTAGTTTATAAAGTGCCAATTGTGTCCTATTTGTGTGTTTGTTAAAGAATGCATTAGTGTGTAGCGATTTTGTGTGACAAGGGCCTATCTTAAAAAAACTAATTTGAAACGTGTGTTTCTTTAAGTGATTTATGGTAATTTGTTCAGTGTTTCACTATTTGTTCTGTGTCTCTGACGATATACAGGGTCATGTTCTGAGATTGGAAGAAAAACGCCGAAGGGGTTTTAGTGGGGTATAAGCTTTACCCACTAAAACCAAAACAACTGAAGATTTATGTGCCCTGGATTACTTGCTAGTATACTGGCACCTGGATTCACTTCTATTTGGATACTAGGTAGCTAAATATTTATTTTTATAAGAATCTAAAGTTTTACACAAACAATTTGGCAACATTGCGCCAGAACATCTGTTTATTACACAGCTGCTCAGTGTAATGTGACTGTGCCGAGGAGTTGTGTGTGGGTTTATGGGTGAATTACCCCACTTTTTAAACGTTCGATTTAAAAAAAAAAAATATGTAGCGCTTCTCTAGGACACCCCAGGAGTCACCCATTTAAATATAATACGTCATTTCCATAACACCCTGTATACAGTGATGGGCTAAAATATGGAACAAATTCATTTAAAAATCAGGTTTTGTTTTTCTGTAAAAACGCTCGGACACGTCGATTATAATTTTTTCTTCCGGATTTTTTGCCTCAAAAAGAAATTATACTGGGTGTGTCAAAAAGTGGATGTAGGTATAATTTTGAAAAATTATTTTATTAAGTGTTGAAAATGCAAACCATTAACTTCTTGACAATATGCCAATCTACTTAAAAACCCTTCTAAAACATTATTTACAGTATTTTCATTAATTTGCCTAATTTCATATCTAATTTTAAATTTAAGTCTTCCAAATTTTGTGGTTTATCCTTATACACTTTTGATTTTAAATAACCCCAAAGAAAGAAATCCATTGGTGTAAGATCGGGAGATCTTAGTATTGCGTATGCTGTTCTATCATCCAACGGGGATTATTTGTACTCCAATACCGAAAATTTTGCCTGTTTACCGAATTCAAACAAAACGTGGCTTCATCGCTAAAAAGTACGCTGCGATGGAAAAATAGATTTAAGTTGCAAATTTCCATCATAGTTTCACAAAACTGTAGTCGGCGGTCGGGATCATCTTCGTTTAGCTCGTGCAGCAACCTAATTTTATACGGATGGTACTTTTCTTGTTTCAATACCCGCAAAACAGATCGTCGGCTAACATCATTATTAAGGGCTACTTCAGTGGATGCACTATGGGGATTATCTTCAACTTCTAACAAAATGTTGAATTTTGTGTTTTCACTAATTTTTGGACGACCTCGCCGTCTTTACATTCCCTGTTTCCCTGAATTTTTTCTCAATTTTACTCACTGTAGATCTTGTAATCCGTCGTTCTGGATACTTAGCGCTAAACAAGTTACAAACTTCTTCTTGACTTCTTGTTTTGTCTCCACATCCAATTAAAATTAAAATTTCGATTTCTTTGAGTTTCATTTAAATGCACCATGATCACCGTTTTTTCAAAATTATACTTAAAATTCTTTTTGATTGACACATGACTTGCTATCGTAGTAACAATTAATTTAAATTTACCTGTTTACCTTTAAGTAGGTACATGTACCTTTTTTTAAAGAAATTTCTTTTTTAAGATGTAATTTTTCTCTAAAACCGTTAGAGATAAGGATAGAGTATGCTACATGAATTATGCTCAGAATTTGACGTAGAATTTATGTGATAAGTAAAAATATGGTGGTTCTATTTAAAATACAAAAAAATTTTACAACATCTACTTTTTGACACACCCAGTATCATTTCTTTTTGAGGCAAAAAATCCGGAAGAAAAAATTACAATCGACGTGTCCGAGCGTTTTTATAAAAAAATAAAACCTGATTTTTAAATGAATTTGTTCCATATTTTAGCCCATCACTGTACATATGTATATGGGGAAATCTCAGCAAATGTGACTTTTTCGAAAAAAAAATAGTTATTTTTCAAACATGTTTCACACTATTTTGGACCGCGAATTATCAATTTTAGATATATTAGAAGTATATTTCCGCCAGCGTTACTGACTTTTTTTGATCGCCTCCCCCAATATCTTGAAAAATCATTTTTCGAGGGTGATGCACTGAATCTAGCGAATCAGACTTGTTTGTACCAGTGTTGAAAGGTATTTTCTGAACCGTTTTCAAGGTTGCTGATCATGAAAAAATTACTTTTAGTTGCGAAAAAATCACCCCAAGTGCCCCTCAAAATACCGTTTTTTTAGATCCGATTACGCATGAAAAAGTCGCCTTTTGAGCATCTTCTGAAGTGTGTTACAACCGAACCCGAAGTGGCACACCCTTCTATTGGGTCAGATCTTTTAGTCATAACATTAAGAATGAATATTTCATGGGGAATATTGCGAAAAAAAAATCGCCTCGAGAGCGGCGCGTTATAAACCGAAAATTACCAGATTTCGGGAAAAAGCTGTTCACACAACTTGAGAGACCCGTATCTAGCGTTCTAGGGGAGGCACATCAACGGGATGGGGTTTTTCTTACGTCTAAACACCCATATTAAAGATCCTGAAAGTCCCAAACAATCTGCTGAATCGCCTCAAAAGTTATAGCTTAATAACGGAAGCGGTTTTTTCTATTCACACTCAAAATTTGTGGATTTTGATCAAATTTTCGCGAAAAAATGAAAAAATAAAGCTCCCGGGCGGCGGCACACGCATATTTTTGTATTCAGGATCATCCAATAAGTGTCCCAAACATGTTAGAACGGGTGGGAAATGCAACGGGTACTTGCTCGACGAACCGAGGCCTGTTCACACCGAAAGTCACATTTGCTGAGATTTCCCCATATACGGGGTGGCCCTTTAGTGCGGCACGATACAACATCGCTGCTGTCATTTCAAACATACAGGGTAGGGTGTTCCATAAAGATGTGCTAATATTTCAGATTGTGTTCTTACGTCAATTTATGAAGAACTTTTTTTGTATACAGGGTGTCCGCTAATTAATGGTACGTGGAAAAACCACAGACTCCTTACGTAAAAATATAAGGATCTAATTATACTTACCTATATCCGAAAGTTGTTATTAACTGAGATACAGGGTGTTAAAGTTGAAACTTAATTTCTGTTTTTCTCTAATAACTTGCAGGACACCAACGTTTTTTACAAAATTTGGCAATTATGGTTTTTTTAGGACTAGAAATTATTTTTTTTGTGAAATTTTAATGTACAATATAAGGACGTTTTTGCCTGCTGCATTTTTCGCACATTTATTAGGCCATAACATTTAGTGCCTTAGTGTCTAATGCCTTAAGTAGCGCCTTAAGTTTTTAATGAAAATAATACTTTTCTCATATTTATTACGTAAAAAAGGTATACTAATTTCAGGTCGCCCAGAGTGGCCGTTTCGGAGATATTTGCTTTCAAATTGTTTAGTGCACCCTGCCCAATTACTATTAATTTATAAACAATTTTTTTTTAAAAGTAACCTCTGAGAAAACAAATGAAATTTGGAGATGCAGTTACTATGGAACCTCCATGCTGTTATTTGTTAGTTGATTGTAAGATAGCTGTATGAGTTATTTGGAATTCCGTTTAGGACGAAAGGTACCTGTTTCGCCTAATCGGTCGTAAATATTTTTGAAGATCTTAAAATCAGGTTGTTCGATAGAGTTCCGAATATTGTCTTTGGGCACCTCATCCATTAAAATTTTCCTGCGCCTATACGCACAACATATCCCGCATTTCTGCGTTTGAAAACAAATTCTGTCTCGGCAGTGTACGTGTAACTTACGATAAACTCAAAAATGAAACATTTGCTCACATAATTATTGTACAATAATCAACAAACAGATAACAACAAATGAGGTTTAATAGCAACTGGATCTCTAAATTTCATTTGTTTTCTCATATTTTAATTTAAGAAAACACATTCGTTTGAAAATTAATAGTAATTGGGCAGAGTGCACTAAACAATTTAAATGCAAATATCTCCGAAACGGTAATTCCGGGCGACCTCAACTTAGGATACCTTTTTTACGTAACTAATATGAGAAAAGTATTATTTTCAATAAAAACTTAAATACACTAAGGCACAAAAAGTTATGACCTAATAAATATGCGAAAAATCAATTTTTCGTCATAAAAAAACCATAATTGCCAAAGTTATTATAGAGAGACAAAAATGAAGTTTTAACTGTCACACCCTGTATCTCAGTTAATATCAACTTTCCGATATAGGTAAGTATTATTAAATCCTAATATTTTTTTCGTAAGGAGTCTGTGGTTTTTCCATGTACCATTAATTAGCGGACACCCTGTATATCTCTGAGAGTACTATAGGTATTATCAATTTTGGTATGGGTTAATAGGATATATAAGTTATTCTATTTATTCTATAGATCCCTTCTCCTCGATCTATAGTGTGTTCACAGACCCAAGAGGGAAAAGTTTTTTATTTGTGGGTTTATGGAAACATGTTATTCCTCATAAAAACTCCTGCTTGTGCTGAAGCGACTCAAAACTCAACTTTATGTACCGGATGTTCAGAATTTAGAAAAATATGAAAAAAACTAAGAAAAACGTCCCCATTTGTGTAAAGACACTACAAAAATTAATTAGTAAAAGTGGCTGGGGTTGAGAAGCTACACCTCAAAGCAAGATTTTGCCTCTTTGCCTAAACGTACAGGGACTGGCATATGTCAATTTTTTTTTCTTTGAAACGATGCAGTCGAAACTTTATAATACAAAGCTTTTACAGAGTTACAAATGTTAATTTACAGGAAGTCATATTTTATGTCAGACCCTGTACATTTAGTCAATGAGTCACAAGAGGCGTAGATGTCTTGTAAACGTCTAGTAAACATTTTTAAATCTAAACAGGAACTTTTTATTATTAAACTCAAGAAGGCTTCTCAAAAACATCATACATTATAGAAAATGTTAATGGAAAATAAGAAAACGAGCAAAATAGTTAACAAAACATTCTTAAATTTAAACAGGAACTTTTAGGTAACTATAAATATTAATTTTAAAAAATAATTACCTATTTTTGAAGGGCGCACAGTGGGCACCTGATCATTTAAAGTGGAAGAATTTGACAAGCCATTTTAAATATCTACTTATTTTATGCTCGTAGATTGAGAAAGATGTGAAGAAAAACAACTCTTGGTAATACTTTTTGTTTTAAAAAAGCACAAAAATAAACCTGAACAATAAATACATATTTGGGTGATTTTTTGCAGTTTTTTTGGTTGGTATCGAGACACGTGGTAAAAATTCATTATTCACAAATAAATAAATTTCTGGAATTTTTTTGGTGGCTACTACAATTTTTTAGCTAAACCTGTGCCCACCCGTAGTTACGTGCCTGCTAAATTCCCTACCTGTCCACGGTCGAGCAGTCGGTGACGTCATCGCTGGTTGAATTGGAATTTCAAGCGATTCACTCGATTATTAAAATCGCTCGAGTATCAAGTACTCGATTATTAAAATCATCGGTTTTTCCCAACAATATTTAAAACCAATCAGAGGCTAGTTTACTTTGAGAGCATCAATAGAACGCAACTAAGAAATGTTAGAATCATTTCATGCACAAGAACGTTTAATTTTTTTTTTTCAAATAATTCCCAGTATCTAAAAACCCCTAATTCCACGAATACAAGCTATTTCATAAATCATGCAGCGGCAGATTGCCTTTCCCAAATAAACTCGACGGGGTAAATAAATACAAAACATAAACTTGAAACTCCATTAAAACATTTTCTTATTGGCTTTCAAAAAACTCTCCGTGAAATGATGTTACTTCGTTCAATTTTGTGTGAGAGCTTTTAGAAGGAGTCTGTCATAAACTCTAGAATGATTATATTAGATTTTAAGGAAAATTACTGTGTATGGTAAAAATGACCATGGGATTTTCTGGCATGGCATGTAAAGGGATAAGATTGGGTTACCATTAAGCAAGAAACTGCCAAACTTGTTTTAAGATATTTACCCAAGCCTTAAAAGGCTTTGTTACTTTTACGTGAAATATTTTTTTAACAATATGCCAACGGGTCCAACTTTTTATTTTTTTTACATCATTTTCTTTTCCCGCCTGCATAATATTGAAAAGCCGTTTTTGGTCAAAACCATTCCCCGCCACTGAATTCGCGTGATCCGAAAATGTTATTCAAATCGGTTTATGATATCCTCTAGTCACTAGTTTGTTAAAAGATTTAATGTGTTTTTTACTATGTTTTTGTATTAATTTTTACATATTTGTTTTATTAAGTATTTCTAAACTATTGACCAGATTTAGTATTATTTTAAAAAATTTGAAGAGGAAATTAATCACTAGACCATACTATACCCTTCAGGAATTTTATATTGATTGTATCGATTCTTCCTGTTTAATTTTTTCTTACTGTATTTAATTTTTGCTTGTAGTCCTGACTTGTTTTAATTCTGTATTTTAATTTAGTATATTATGTGGTTTTGATTTGTCAGAGTTATTTTATTCTATATGTATTGTCTAATTGTTTTACCAATTGTTGTTAAATTTCATTTTTATGTTTTTGTATTTTTCATATACTTTTTCTGTTTTGATTCATTTTTTCTAAAATGGTTTTTTTTATATAGCTTTGTCAACAAGAACAATTTTCTTATGACAATAAAGCATATTTTGATTTGATTTGATTTAGCTTCTTTCGAGCTATGAAGGTTTAAAAATTATGTACAGGGTATCCCATTTGCGACACTTTTATAGGGTATCTCCGTAATTATTAGTTCTATCAAAAAAGTAATGTTTTCGCTCGCTTAAGAGATACGGGGGAAAATCAAAAAATTGACAATTTCTTAATTACCCTATATTTTCTTAGTTAAAAGAGATACAGAAAAATGTTTTATACAGAAGTTTCTTTATAATGATTGTAGAATGATATGCTGTTTTCAGAATAAGTATACGGGGCCAGGTAAAAAAGTTATCGGACCTAATCTCATTTTGTTAAATGATCACTACTCTATATATTTTAATCCAAAAATATAGCATTTTAAATTCTCTTTACAAATATATAACACACCATGGATGATATTGGTTTCCTACGCGATTTATTTCAACGTTATTACTTTGAAACGGAATAAAAGATTCAGATTAAGGTAAGAAATAACGGGAATCATCGCAAATGTCCTTAAATGGTTACTGCCTTTCCGGTTAGCGAACAAAATATAAATTTTGCGTAATTTCTTCGTTTTTTCCACTTTCAAAATATTGATAAGTCATTTTCACAAATGAATATGTAAAAATTAAATTGACGTTAAAAGTTAATAACAACTAGAATGTCAACATAGTTGTTTCTAGGATATTAGCTTTTGTTTGATGGTTTAAAGTAATACAGTTTAAATAAATCGCCTAGGAAACCAATATTCTCCATGGTGTGTCATATATTTGAAAAGAGAATTGAAGATGCTATCTTGTTAGATTACAGTATACAGGGTGTTCCATTTAAGAAAATGGGGTTAGGTCCGATAACTTTCTTACCTGGCCCCGTATACTTATTCTGAAAACGGCAGATTATTCAACAATGATTATAAAGAAGCTTCTATATAGAACATTTTTCTGTATCTCGTTTAACTAAGAAAATATAGGGTCATTTTGAAATTGTCAATTTTTTGATTTTCCCCCGTATCTCTTAAACGAGCGAAAATTTTCGAACTTTGATTTTACCATTTTAAGTTTGACCCAAAACGAGCACATTACACATACATTACTTTTTTGATAGCACTAACAATTATGGAGATATATATACTGGGTGGGGCAAAAGTCCCGCAACGGCCAAATATCTCCCGAGGGGAAGGTTTTTTAAAAAAATGTTTCGGGCAAAAGTTGTATGGCTTTGAAAGAGGAATCATTTGCATACAAAACCATCTCCCACCCCTTCACCCCCTCCTGAGGGGTGGGGGTAACTTGTAAATTTTAAATGGCCAACCCTATTTTTTTTGCTGATTAATATTCTCTAAGAAAAAACAAGAAACTTTTGTCCGAAAAAAAAGGCTTAGCTTTACCTCTTGTAATTTTTCTGAAAACCCCGTCATTTTCGCGTAAAAGAGTCGGAATATTTTGGAATATCCAAATTTTGTTCGTTGGGTCAATCGCGAAATTCGTCTTTTTAAAAAAAACTTTTCGGACAAAAGTTTCTTGTTTTTTCTTAAAGAATATTAATCAGCAAAAAAAAATAGGGTTGGCCATTTAAAATTTACAAGTTACCCCCACCCCTCAGGAGGGGGTGAAGGGGTGGGAGATGGTTTTGTATGCAAATGATTCCTCTTTCAAAGCCATACAACTTTTGCCCGAAGCATTTTTTTAAAAAACCTTCCCCTCGGGAGATATTTGGCCGTTGCGGGTCTTTTGCCCCACATGGTATATATAAAAGTGTCGAAAGTGGGACACCCTGTACTTCATTTTGCATAGACATAAATAGATTAAAAAGTATGACAGGAAAAACTGAAATGGTATTGCGATATTAATTCTCATTTTTGCCTTACGTGTTTGCGTTGCCGTTCTAAATAAGTAGCAGAATGGCGATTAAGCAGGTAAGAGGGCGGTAAAACTAATATCAGAAGTATAATTTAGACTTTCCAGAATAAAGCCCTTATCGAAAGTAACAAGGCTAATTAGGATGGGGAGAACACTATTTTATATTAATTTAATTAGTAAGCTGGGAGATAATATTCACCCTAAAACAAATTAACACAAAGCTGTTGTTTTAATTGGTATATTTAGGAAATTTCACCACTAATTTCAGCGAAAATTTTCTTTACAGGGAACAACAGTTTTTTCCTAATAATTAATATCATACAACTTACAAGGGGGCGCTATACAGGGTGTTCATTTGAAAACTTCCCACCACGGATTTATCGAAAACCACTGATTAAAAGAAAAAACGCGTCAAAAGATTTGCCAAAGCGGACAACTTTTTAACCAAAAACTACTTCACCCCCTTTTACCCTCTGGCCCCCGGGGTCATCCCCTTAACAATTTTAAATGACAAGGGGTAGCAAGTAATAGCTTGTTTGAAAGGTCTTTCAAAGTGCTTTATTTTGACGTTTGATTTTTTAAAATCGGTCGATTCGTTTTCGAGAAAATTAGAAAACTTTTTACCGCCTTCTTTTTATCAACACAGATAACATGGGCGAACTGTTTTTATTCTTATACCTGTTTAGTTTTTTATAGTTGCTAAGGGAAAGAAACAGTTTAATTTGCTGTCAGTTATCTTTGTGACAATCTTGGGATAATGAAAATTAATTTATTGATTCAGATTTTACTTCCAAAATGGTTTACACACTAGCGGAAAGAGTGGAAATGATTCTAATTTATAGTGCCCAAAATCAATGTGCTCGGCAAACTGTCGTTACATTTAACGCCAGACATCCGGAAAAGATAACTTCGCATAGGTATGTTTTGGACCTTGTTACTAAATTTACTCAAACTGCATCTGTTGCAAATAAAAAACGTAATCATCGTAGAGTTTTGGATGAAGCCGCTCAAGTTGAAGTTTTGGGTCATTTTGCCATAAATCCTAATATGTACTTCATTACGCAAAATTGTTGATGCGACTGGTATTTCATTAGGCTCTGTACACACAGTTACTAAATAAATTACATAAATTTCATCCATTCAAAATGAAAATATTGCAAGAATTAACCGAAGATGATTTCGATAGGCGAGTTGAGTTTTGTGAACAAATGACTGCAGCGATTAATGATAATACCATTCATATAAAGAATATCTGCTTCAGTGATGAATGCACATTTTATCTAAATGGATTTGTTAATAATCATAACTGCATGTAATGGAGCAATAAAAATCCTCATGCTTTTGTAGAAGGGCATACTCAGTACCCCCAAAAAATTAATGTATGGGCAGGCATTTTAGGAGACAAAGTGATTGGGCCATTCTTTATTAATGGGAATTTAAATGGAGGCATTTATTTAGATATGTTGGAAAATACCATTAATCCGCTTATCACTGAAACCATTGAAACCCAAATCGAAGACGATGGAAACCCTATACTTGATGATGCTGAAATATATTTCCAGCAAGACGGCGCTCCTCCTCACTATGTTCTTCCGGTTCGGCAATGGCTAGACGACGAGTTTCCAGATAAATGGATAGGGCGAAGAGGGCCTATAGAATGGCCTGCTAGATCTCCTGACTTGGCCATTAGACTTTTTTCTATAGGGCCATTTGAAAACTATTGTGTTCACTCCCCAACCTAGAGTTTGGATGAACTTCGTCAATCACCGAAAGCTGCCATGATCTCCCACAACATGTTTTTGAAAATGTCCGTCAGGAATTTGAAAATCGCCTATATCATTGTTTGGCCAATAACGGGCAACATTTTGAACAGTTATTGAAATAAAAAGTGATATTTTCGTGTGCTTTTTTTTCTATCTGAACAAATTAAGATAAATAAAGACATTTCTAATTTTCTCGAAAACGAATCGACCGATTTAAAAAAATCAAACGTCAAAATAAAGCACTTTGAAAGACCTTTCAAACAAGCTATTACTTGCTACCCCTTGTCATTTAAAATTTTTAAGGGGATGCCCCCGGGGGGCCAGAGGGTAAAAGGGGGTGAAGTAGTTTTTGGTTAAAAAGTTGTCCCCTTTGGCAAATCTTTTGACGTGTCTCGGCGTTTTTCCTTTTAATCAGTGGTTTTCGATAAATCCGTGGTGGGAAGTTTTCAAATGAACAGCCTGTATAGAGTCATGGATAGGCTAACATACATGCGCTTGATGTAATCGGTTGGTTTGCCGTCTCATCGCAACAAGGAACGTATGTTTGAATTCAATTCAACACAAAAGCATGGTTTGCTCCTTTTGCTGTGAACTATCCTCATTTAAATTTATAGTGTGGTGACACCACCCAACATGCCTGCAGTTCAATCCGAAATGACCGAAATCGTGTTCCGTCAGCGCCCCATCAAACGAATCCTGAAAGGTCTGGACCTCAAGAAAGCTTCTGGTCCAGACGAAATTCCTGTTATAGTTCTCAAGAGATGCGCCGATGAACTAACACCAGTATTTTGTAGACTTTTTAACTTATCCTACAAACAAGGAATATTCCCATCGTGCTGGAAGACGGCGCGAGTCCAGCCTATACCAAAGAAAGGTAAGAGAATCCTGCCTAGCAACTATCGACCAGTCGCATTGCTTTCAGTAATATCAAAATTAATGGAGAAAGCTATTAACCAACATCTTCTAAAGTCCATCACTAGAGTACTGCTCTCATGTGTGGAGCTCTGCGCCCAAACATACTCTTCGGCTACTGGATTCCATCGAAAGGAGGGCCATTCGTCTGATTGGAGACCATGAGCCTCGACAGCCTAGAACATCGAAGACAGGTTGGGGATTTGACTCTCTTTTAAAGATATTCTCATGGAAAGTGCTCGGCTGATATTGCCCTCTTAATTCCGCCCAGAGCGGCGAATATCAGAAATACACGACGAACCACTGCCGCCCATCCATATGTGGTTAAGCTTAGTACTCCTCGAGCTTCATTATTTAAGAATTCTTTCATCTGAAGGACTTCATCCTTATGGAACGACCTTCCCGAGGTCGTTTTTCCCAACGAATATAACCTCCAACGATTCAAAACCAACGTGAATTGCTTTTTGCGCACACGCACCACTCCCAGAGTGCCCTAAAGGATTTTTCCTATAGTGCTTGTGTTTGATAATAAAAAAAAAGTCATTCTTTCTATTTGAAATGGACGCTTGTCACAATCTTAATTTGCCACATGCTGGAATTTATTTGGACGCCGGCGTCGGCGCATATCCGACGCGACCGACGCCCTTAAGAAATTTCTAATTTCTCTCGATTTTTAATTAATTTTAATGGAAGAAATTTATTGCTTTTAATAAAACAGACTTTTTTTACATACCTCATTGACATGCTTTACACAGGGTGAGTCGGGTGAAAGAAACCAAACTCCAGAAGCGTATACGTGAAACTAATGTAAAAAAACGCTTATGTTTTCTATCTGCTCGGTACACGTCACTGTGACACCTGTTATTATGAAAATACACAGCAGAAAAGAGATGGATAGTTTATCTCTTTTTATTTTCTGTCTGTTTCAGTTTTAATTGTGATAGTTGATCGGTTTGATATGTCTTGGTTTGGAAAAACAGACAATCAGCGGATGTGACTCAAAGTCGTTTCTTTTTGTTTTTTTTTTTATGATCAAACACAAGCACTATAGGAAAAATCCTTTATGGCACTCTGGGAGTGGGGCGTGTGCGCAGAAATCGATTCACGTTGGTTTTGAATCGTTGGAGGTTATATTCGTTGGGAAAAACGACCTAGGGAAGATCGTTCCATAAGGATGAAGTCCTCCGGATGAAAGAATTCTTAAATAATGTAATTTCAATAATTCAGTAGCCGAAGAGTATGTTTGGGTGCAGAGCTCCAGACATGAGAGCAGTACTCTATTGATGGTCGAATATGGGCTTTGTATTGTGTCAAAAGTTGTTGAGGTTCGGAAGTTTCTGAGATGCTATCTTGGCGATTGCCACAAAGTGGTTATGCCAAGACATATTTCCTCCCAGATTGACGCCCAGCAAATTAATAGATGAAGTCAGTGGGATTGCGTGTCCGTCCATGACTATATTCGGTTCTGTAATGTTATCCTTTTTAGAGAAAACTGCTGCCTGGTTTTTTTTAGAGTTAAATTCGACTTGGTTACTGTCACCCCAAGCCAGAATTTCTTCCAGGTCTTTGTTGAGGAGTGCTACTTCATGCTGTCTGCGAAGATGTGCGTCGGCAGCCGATGTTTGTGCATTCAAAGGGAAAGATGAGATAAATGTGCTATCATCAGCAAAAGTAGATATTGGGTTCTTCGTTTTCACTAGAAGCTCGTTAATGTAGAGTATGAAGAGAGTGGGTGACAATATGGACCCTTGAGGAACACCGGCATTGATGGTGAAGGTGTCTGAGAGAAATCCGTCAATCGCCACTTGCAGAGAGCGGTCCTTAAGAATGCTAGACAATCAAGCACAGAATCGACTGGGCATACCATATGATCGCAGTTTACTTAGAAGTCCCTCATGCCAAACACGATCAAAGGCTTTAGAAATATCCAGTGCAACAGTCCAAGACTCCCCGTGATGTTCGATTGCGTTGTTCCAAAGATGAGTGATATAGGCTAGAAGATCTCCAGTTGATCTGGACTTCCGAAAAACATATTGATGATCGCTGATAATGTTGAAGCCTTCCAGGTACTTTAGAAGATGTTGGTTAATAGCTTTCTCCATTACTTTTGATATAACTGAAAGCAATACGACTGGTCGATAGTTGCTAGGCAGGGTTCTCTTACCTTTCTTTGGTATAGGCTGGATTCGTCTATATTTTTATCCAGTTTACAGCTGACTTGACACAGGCTTACCATATTTAGTTAGGAATGGCAAATCTTTTACAAACAATAAGTAAATTTAACACACAAACACTGAAAGACAACAAAGAATTTTACTATTTAACAATAATGACAAATATGACAGTTGTTATTCCGGTGGAGTCAAACGTGAAAGTAGGTATGAATGACGGCCGTGCCAATAAGGACTTTATGAAAGTACGTTTCGAACTCTCGGGTTTGTCACGTTAACAGAAAGCGACAAAGATAAGTTATACTAGTTTTCAGAGCCCACCGGTTGTTTTTCTGGAAAGTTGTTTACAACCCACCTAAGAATGTAAATTGTTTATTCTTCAAAGACTTTGATTTAAAGCCGTATGCTTCTGATTCACCCTGTATGTCCATTAGTTCTAACCCCTAGCTTGCCACGTGTGTTTTATTTAGCCTCGGACTGAATAATTATTATTGCGTGAAGAAAATTAGAACTTATTGTTAGCTCAGGCTTCCTAAAGCAAACATATTATTATAGTCCATTGTCCGCAATTTGTTATCTTAGGGCTAATATAAGGAAGGGTTCGAAAGGCGTGAAAGTATAAAATAAACACGGTCAAGTGCTAGTCGGTAGTCATCTTACACGTCCTTGATTTTGTGCAAATTTCCGAAATATAATAATAAAGTCACAAGGATTAAAATCCGGCATATCCGACGGATCGTTTGGACTGTTGCAGCTTTGTGAATTTGTACAATGTCCTGAACGAGGACATTCTGTGTGCCATTAATGAGGGATAAAGTTTTGGTCCCCCATAAAGAAACATTTTGTTGGCATTGGGACAAACAACAATCATTATAACAAGAGTTTCGTGTTAATTTATTTTGGGGGTTAAAATTATCTCTCCAGTTTACTAATTAAATTAATATAAAATAGTGTTGTGCGCGCTAATTAGCTTTGCTACGCTCGAATGTCTAAATTATACTTTTGATATTAGTCTTATCACCCTATTACCTGTTTAATCGCTATTCTGCTCCTTATTTTAAGCAAACGCGCGAAGGAGTAAGATAGAAGGGAGAATTACTAGATCAAACACTTTAAATATTGTACGCAATCCGATTATTTACCTTATCGACGAGGATTTCCCCATTGTTCTATGTTTATATAGAAAAATAAGACTATTTCTCGATTTTTAAAACGCTTCTGAAACCCGAGAAGGTTCCAATTTGACGAATTTTGCAGAATTTTCCCTGTTTCCCCGGCTGTTGCTCTCCTGATTGCCTCATGTCTTTCTTTAATATCGACTGCAGTATTTTTAATACGTCGAATTAGTGCATCCCGAGTATTTTACTTTATAAACTTCATTGTTGAACCAGCAGCCCCATAAAAAAGTCTAGTGGGTGACGTCTGGATATCTTGGAACTTGAACTTGAAGAATGCCAACTTGTCAGTCTCGTGGCTCGATTCGTTCTCGTCATAAAACAGTTAACTATTGTTCTCGTCTTGGTTGCGCCTAATGACGTAGCTGTAGATGGCGTAGTGGTATTAGACATCATTCGGTTTTCTTGATAACTCGTAGATGGCGGTAGTAGTATTGGACATCATTCGGTTTTCTTGATAGCTCGTAGATGGCTTTAGTAGTATTAGTAGTGGACTGTATAAATATTGTTACGAGGGTTGCATCCGACAGCTGTATACACTAAGAAAACCTTTCTTATTTTCCAAAAGTTGTATTTCCTTGTGTAAAATTAAAAAATAAATAAGACCCAATAAAAATCGGATGAGGTGATTTTTTTTCATTATTTTCACGTATACTAACACGCTCCTGAAGGTGGTAGGCTCTTGAACTGTCCACTAACCGTATTGCATTTCTATATCTACCTTTTAGAATTTAATCGCTGAAAATGGAAATTCCAGGTATCAAAGCGTCCATTTTTTAAAATGAAATAAAAAATTCTGAAAGGGTACCTAATTTTATTGCATTTTCCTCTTTACTAGGCATATGAAATAGCCTTTTAGGGAGCATATTTTTATCAAGTTTTATATGGCTTTGTTACCCGCTTTCCTTTTGAATTGCCGCGTATATGTCAAGTTCAAGTTTATTTTTAAACCACTTATGTTCACTTTTTGAGTAGGAATATTCAACTTTTTCTCGTCGATTTAACAAAGCGTGTACCAATATTGTGCGTATTTAAATGTTCTCTCTTGTCGTGTCGTAAATGTCATTGACACTCGAAAGGTAATTAATCGTTTTAGAAAAGGTCATGTCGTATGGTATAAAAAATATACTGATATTAGTAATAGGTTTTAATTATTTACTGTAATTCTCGCATTATTTTATAAAGAACTTTTAGTAGAATATACCCCTCCCAGGTTTGATCGAGTGAACAAACCCGAACAAAGCCCGATGGCTGCAAATATCGCTTAACTGACAGCCCGTAAAAAAAAATGGGCCCATGAGTGTTACAGCTAGCCCGTCCCTGCAGCTGTGAGTAATTCACAACAGTTTCTTGGGTAGTAATTTGACGGGTCTTACCTGGTATACATCATATTAAAAAATAATTGAAATATACCAGGTGGTTCAATAATTATGTGTAAAAAACTTGATTCCATTGGTGCTCTTTGGGAGCCCATATCTCCGAAGAGGAGGCCGATACGAAAGAAGTTTATATGAACCTATAGTATTCTTTTCACGTGTTTTCTTCATATCCGGGAGGTTTCCCACATGTTCCCGGACACCCTGTATACAAAGGTGATCGCTGTTTCCGGAAATATTACTACGTAGTTTAAAATATTATCACCCAGCTTTATACAACGTTGTTAAGGATTTCCTAATATAAATTCACAACCGTTATTTCTTTGTTAATTGTCATAAAATTTACATGTTTATTATAGTCAGCAAAGCAACAATATAACAAGATTTTAATATCACCAATGAGGTAGTTTGAGAAGGGCCACATAACGCGTCATAAGGATGAGAAGAATTACAACAAAACAAGCTAATTCCGATTTTTATCACTAAGAAAAACTAGATATCAATGTATTTAAATATACAGGGTGTTCCTTAATGACGTGCTAATATTTCAGGGTGTGATTCCTTAGGTTAATTTATAAAGAAATGTTCATATGAACATATGTCCGCAACGGCTTTAATTTTTTGCTACAGGGTGTTGAATTTTAATTTTTTAAATGGTTATTTTTTTAATATCTCCTTTAGATATTATTTTCAGTTTTGGTATGTGTTAATAGGATATAGAACCACAAGTTTTAGTTAGAAAAGTTATTCAATTGTTCCACCAGTGGCTTCCCTGCAAACATGTCCTTTGATATTTTTACAAGTTGTTGAGTTGTTGGAAATGGCCACCTTCACTTCCGCCCGTCATTGCATCGAATTGCCCACTCCAGCAATTTTTATAAAACAATATTTATCATTAATTATTTTATCAATGTTAATAATAATGAGTTTCAATAGGAATTTAGTGGTTTTAATCAACAACGGTGCCCCTGGCGAGAAAACCATAAGGTACCGTTCTCATGTACAATTGACCAAGGTAATCAGAAAAAATATCCACATGGAAAAATGTCAGTGGCGTACCATATTTTTTGTAATAAATATCAGAGGACATGTTTGCAGGGACGCCACTGGTCTAACAATTGAATAACTTTTCTAACTAAAATACGTGGTTCTATATCCTATTAACACATACCAAAATTGAAAATAATATCTAAAGTACTTTCGGAGATATTAAAAAATAACCATTTAAAAAATAAAAATTCAACACCCTGTAGCAAAAAATTGAAGCCGTTGCGGACATATGTTCATATGAACTTTTCTTTATAAAATGACCTAAGGAATCAGACCCAGAACTATTAGCACGTCATTAAGGAACACCCTGTATATGTATACCCAAAATAAAGTATTTTTTAAATATGGGGCGTTTATCACGTTTTTAATTAGAAGGAACAAAAATTCAAAAATCTAATTATCGTTGTAGGAATTTCTCTCTATCTCCGGAATAATGTTGAAATTTATAAATGTTTCCAATATCAAAATGGGGTAACCGCAAATTATCGGACGATTATTTGAAAATATTTTTTAAAGCTGTGGGTAATTTTTTTCTCAATATTTTCTTCTCTGTCCGCTACAGCTTAACGTGGGATCCGAACTACGACCCTCGGCCGTACTTTGCTCCTCCAAGGGCATACCCAAGGAGATATCCGATATCATCCTGCCTGGTTACCGGCAGGCTTAGGGATGGGGAATGATATATTATTCACTCTCCCCTATTTTTTCACATACGCTGGACTGTAACGCCGTGACTTATACCACTGAAATCCACCGGGTACGAATCGGTTCACCGACTTCACAGTGATTCCCGATTTAACCGCGAGGCCACCAGAGCCGTAAAAGCTGCATTTTAACAACGTATATTTGAAAAAAACAATCCGCGCAATCATTTCACGGCAACTGAAAATATGTTTAATATTTTGCCGAATCCACGGACCAAAATAACTTTTTAATAATTTGGGTAGCGCTGCGTGGCCATTGGGGGAAATAAACTTATCTTTTAATATTAAATGTGTTTTTTCTGTTAAGAGAAAGCAAAGCAATTTTTAAATTAGAAAAGTAACTTGATTTTCTGTGTATTTTAATACAAAAATTCAAAAACAAAAATGTTTCTGCTGGAATATTAATAAGATAAACGTTAGAAAGGTAAAACAATTGTGTTTATTTGTTATTTATTTGGCGATTATTGACAGTTACTAGGCAATATTAGCGATTACTCACTGGAACAGTGTTTGTTGCATTCTAACGAAATTTGCAAAAATACAACTGTTATCAACTTATATCCCCTAATTGTCAAGTCACTGGCTTCATCTATTAATTTGCTGGGCGTCAATCTGGGAGGAAATATGTCTTGGCATAACCACGTTGTGGCAATCGCCAAGATAGCTTCTCAGAAGCTTGGGGTACTCTTCCGAACCAGAAAGTTGTACACACCTCCGCAACTTTTCACACTATACAAAGCCCAGATTCGAACATCACTAGAGCACTGCTCTCATCTCTGCACCCAAACATACTCTTCGACTACTGGATTCCATCGAAAGGAGGGCCATTCGTCTGATTGGAGACCACGAGCTGACGAACAACCTCGACAGCCTAGAACATCGAAGACAGGTTGGAGATTTGACTCTCTTTTACAGATATTTTCATGGAAAGTGCTCGGCTGACCATGTCCTGTTAATTCCGCCCAGAGCGGTGAACAGCAGAAATACACGACGACCCACTGCCGCCCATCCATATGTAGTTAAGCTTAGTACTCCTCGAACTTCATTATTTAAGAACTCTTTCATCTGAAGGACTTCATCATTGTGGAACGATCTTCCCGAGGTCGTTTTTCCCAACGAATATATCCTCCAACGATTCAAAACCAACGTGAACCGCTTTTTGCGCACACGCACCACTCCCAGAGTGCCCTAAAGGATTTTTCCTATAGTGCTTGTGTTTGATCATAAAAAAAAAAGAAAGTCCGATTTTTTGATTCCCCAATGAAAATCTGGCTGTTAATATTCACGTTGAAATTATTAATTTAATTTTTAATTTTAAATCCTTGTGACATTGAAATCAACGTGAGGTTAACTAAATTCCGCGCGGCCAATACTTATTAAATTTTCCCTTATTTTACTTCTCATATTTCTTTTTTAACGCTGTTTTAAGTGCCTCCGACTAAATGCTCTGCTTTCTTATGTTATCAATACTCTTTTAGCGCATGACGGATTTTCTTTGTACAGGGTGTCCGCTAATTAATGGTACATGGAAAACCCACAGACTCCTTACGTAAAAATGTTAAGATTTAATTATCCTTACCTATATGCGAAAGTTGATATTAACTGAGATACAGGGTGTTAACGTTTTTTTTACAAAATTAGGCAATTATGTCTTTTTTAGGACGAGAAATTGATTTTTTTATGAAATTTTAATGTACAATGTAGGGGCTGTCTGCGACATTTTTCGCACATTCATACGGTCATAAATTTTTTTGCGCCTCAATGTATTTAAGTTTTTAATGAAAATAATACTTTTCTCATAAAAAGGTATACTAAGTTGAGGTCGCCCAGAGTTACCGTTTCGGAGATATATGCATTTGAATTGTTTAGTGCACCCTGCTCAATTACCATTAATTAGCAAACAAAATTATTTTCTTCAATTAAACTATGAGAAATTGAGAGATGCAGTTGCTATGAAACATCCATGTTGTTATTTGTTTGTTGATTATTGTAAGATAGCTTTGTTAGAAAATGTTTCATTTGTGAGTTTATGAATTTGTTTTCAAAGGAAGAAATGCGGGATATCTTGTGTGTATACGCGCAGGAAAATCCAGGTGCCCACAGACGAATTCGGAACTCTATCCAATAATCTTATTTTAAGATCTTCAAAAATATTTACGACCGATTAGGCGAAACAAGTACCTTTCGTCCTAAACGGAATTCCAAATAAATCACACAAGCTATCTTACAATAATCCACAAGCAAATATCAACATAGAGGTTTCATAGTAACTGCATCCCTAAATTTCATTTGTTTTCTCATAGGTTACTTTAAGAAAAAAATTAAATTAAATTAATAATTGGGCAGGGTGCACTAAACAATTTAAATGCAAATATTTCCTCTGGGCGACCTGAACTTAGTATATTTTTTACGTAATAAATATGAGAAAAGTTTTATTTTTATTAAGAACGTAAATACACTGAGGCACAAAAAAGTTACGACATAATAAAAAACACCCTGTATCTCAGTTAATATCAACTTTTGGATATAGGCAAGTATAATTAAATCCTAATATTTTTACGTAAGGAGTCTGTGGTTTCTCCATGTACCATTAATTAGCGGACACCCTGTATATAAAGAAATATCCAGTATTGTAATTTGAGGAATATAGCCTAGTCGGATGTTCTTAATATAAAGTAACCACCCTGAAAGTTCCGTCGTCCTTTTCTTTATCGGTTCACGTGCCAAACAAAAAAATGAAATATATTTATTTTAAAGAAACGAATCGTTTTTTTCCCATAGAGCTTTTCCTTTGATTAATTTTTCTGAGACATTCGAACGAACTGAAAATTTTAATTACATTTTTATTTCCACTTTCTAAATTAATTTAGCGTGTTGAATTTTAATAAAGCTTGTCTTTCTATTTGGCGATTCTAAAAGGACCTAATTAATTAGTTTGTACAAGTTATTACCGCCCGAAAATTACCTAAAGGTTGACATAGACTGTTCATCGGTTCCGTAAAGGGGAAGTTCAAGGTGAACGCAACGTTTTGAACTTGATAAGTGTCGGGAAGGGTGGAGAAAAAGGGGGGCACGTCCATTCTTGATCGAAAATAAAATAATACATCGTACCTACGATCATACAGAAAAGATAGGTTAATAGTACATTACGTAGTGTGGGTTATAAATGGAGAATGAGTGCGTAATTGCATTACAAATCCAATTACGTACCATACGTATTATATTTAAATCGGCAATTCCTGAGATGAAAACAAATTGAAGAAAAATATGCAAAAATGGCGCTTTAATTTAATATGCCCTGTACATGACCTTATGTCGAACCAAAAATTACCACGTGGTGCCCCTGTCAGGAAGGTAAATAAAGCAACATATGGCGAAAAACGTCACTGAATCTTGAACAGTGTTGTCATATCTTTAGGGTAAACTCTTTAGAAAGTCAATAACCGTTTGACAGATTGCAAGTTGTTTATTTTTCAGGGTACATTATTATAAACTTTTACGTTCAGTTCAGTTCGCTGAGAAACAATCCTGATTTATAAACTTCAACTGACTTGAACCAACCGCCGCGGAGTTTATAAATGGTCAGGTATGTTCTCATTTGTTCAATTCGAACGACACCCGTCAGATCTGGACAACTTAAAAGTTTATAAATGCCACTTACCCTTTAGAAAAAAATATACAATTTTATTTAGCTTTTCGGACTTATTTAAAACCAACATAATTTATAAAAAAACACCAAGTACCTAGGTATCCCGAACAAAAACAAACCGGCACAATAATCTCACAAAATCGCGTCTCATGAACACATCTAAGTAACATTCAATCTGAATTAGTATTTTAAAGTACTACTGTGTAGACAAAAGTACGCCTTTATTGTCTAAATAACACGTTGGTTCCGTCGATCGATATTGAACTGCTGGATTGGGGCACTGCCGTCGCGAAAAGAACAAATAACTTAATAATTTAAACTCGGGTTTAAGTATTAACACACAATTTAACACACAAATCTGCTTGAAAAAACAGTAGGAAACCGGCCGGCTTCTTTAAACAGCTGATTTTGAACAACCGAGCGGGTTGCCTATTCTTTTCGCGACGGCAGCGGCTGGGGTTAATATTTAGAAATACAGCGTTGCCACTTTCGATATTTTATAATAAGGTTATATTCATAAATTGCAGAAATTCCTTCTGTAATACTCTTCTGTATGTGATTTGAAGGGGTTGTCCTGTCTATCAACATAATTATTTCATCATTCTTTTTCGGTGAAGGATTAATAAGTTTTATTAGCCCATTAGAAATTAGCGTTTTTATTATTTCTGAATTTATATTGCGAAATAATTTGTATCCTATAGTAATGTTGTTTTATGTGTACGGTAGGTTATTGTAAAGTCTAGTTATGCGTTAGTATTTATTGCTTTTGTGTAATCTAATAATAAGTGCATATCTTCAACAAAACTAATTTGAAATTCGTGGGTGTCTGTGTGTTTCTTTAAGTGATTTAGTGCAAATGTTCCGAGAGATTGGAAATAAGAGGCTGAATGGGGTTTAGTGGGTATAAGCTTATTATGCATTTCCACATTATCATCAGGGTACCTGATGAGCATAAAGTTTTTCCCATATAAAAAAACAATGTCTGTGCCCTGGATTACTTGCTAGTGTACTGGCACCTGGATTTACTTCATTACTTGCTAGTGTACTGGCACCTGGATTCACTTCTATTTGGATACTAGGTAAACTAAATATTATTTTTATAAGAATCTAAAGTTTTACATTTTTACACACTTTGGCAACAGCCTGAACATCTGTTGATTACACAGCTTGGCGCAATGTAATATGATCATATATGAATGTGCCGAGGAGTAACCGGTGGGTTTAGGGGTGAATTACCCCACTTTTTAAACGTTCGATTTAAAAAAAAAATATGTAGCGCCTCTCTAGGACACCCCAGGAGTCACCCATTTAAATATAATGCGGCATTTCCATAACACCCTGTATTATTGTTTAATTAATTAAGCATACTTTGGACTTTACAAAAATATATAGTTGTTTATATTTATATTCAAAAAAGAAGCTAAAAATGCAATATTTTTAAAAATTTACTTCACTCATCAGAGTAGGTCATGGTTAATTTATTAGAAACAAATGCAAATGGTCAAATATATTCATAGTGTGCGATTTTCTTTACAAAAACCATGCGTTTACTTTACAGTGCGTTTACAGTTAACTTACTTAGATAGTATGT
Source organism: Barypeithes pellucidus (assembly GCA_963991005.1). NCBI lineage: Eukaryota > Metazoa > Arthropoda > Insecta > Coleoptera > Curculionidae > Barypeithes > Barypeithes pellucidus. Next base: position 10,386,900 of record OZ022565.1, on the reverse strand, counting down.
AGTAAGGTTTTGCTATTTACAGGTAAATAATAATATTTCCCGTTTTTTACGTTTTATTTGCTTTTTGGTGTATTTTTTTGAATGTTGCATAACTATTTCGCCATTATGTTGCTATTTTTAAGCGCGAACCAAACGTGTTGACAATCGTCCTATTTTTCCTAGTACCACTATTATGTATTATACGGTTACAGAACCCTTGACCTCTCTCAATTAAATATTCTAGTTGTAGCTAATAAGTAGAATATGTGCATAAATTAAAATATTTTATTTTTTACAACAGTAAAATGGCAATATGAACAATAAAATAGTCGAATTATTAGGAGCAAGTTATTAAATTATTTAAATAAATCTAATTAGTTTTTTTAAACGATTTAACACCAGGAATTTTATATGTTTATAATTTATTTAATACCTTTTAGTGTTAGGCATATTGTACTGGGAGGTCAAGCATATACTATTAAAAATAAATGGTACAGTACGTTTCACGAAAATTGGATACGACTTAATGATTTAATGGGTCGGTCCCATTGTGTCGATAAGAGCTTGGCAGTCAACAAGTGAAGTATGGAGGGACGGACTAAGGAAAACTAGTAATGATATGATTATATTAATGTAATCAAATGAAATAACATTTTTTTTAAATATTACTAGTCATATTTATTTACATTTATAATGTTATTCTATAGGTTCTGTTTCGCTATCGCTATCCTCATCAAAATTAATTATAATTGGATTAATTATACGATCCAGACTAATTTCCAGACGAATTTTCTACAGTTATTACGTGACTGACTGAATTTTTCCAACTACCTGGGGGAATATCATTAAAGCATTTTCGTATTAATTCTACAACACTAGAACTTAAAGTCGGAGAAATATTTTCAGACCTAACCAGTGATTTTAACTGGTGCCACATATGCTCTATGGGGTTAAAAATGCAATAATAGGGTGGGAGCCGTAGCACTGTATGTCCAATTTCTTCTGCCAATGTGTCACAAACACATACTTTCTTTATACAAAATGTCTTTAAAACTTCTAAATGATCACCTTTTTTATAACTTTCTTCAAAATATATATCATTCGCCGCCATGTAGTTCTGAATCTCTAATTTCGTATTATTTGAGCTTGGAGCTTTATGTAATTGGCGACTGTGATAGCTCGCATTGTCCATTACTATCACGCTATTCTGAGGAATGTTTGGTAAAAGACAATTCTTGAACCATTCCTCATCCTAAAATCTAATATCCTTGAAAAATTTTATATGATATCATATATATTGAAAGTGGAGAAAAAACGAAGAAAATGGCGCAAAATGCATATTTTGTTCGCTATCTGGAAATAAGTTAACCATTTAAGGACATATTCCGAACATTTGCGATGATTCCCGTTATTTTTTACCTTAATCTGAATCTTTAATTTTGTTTCAAAGTAATAAAGTTTAAATAAATCGACTAGCAAACTAATATCATCCTATATATTTGAAAGGAGAATTTAAAATGGTATCTTTTTAGATTGAAATATACAGGGTGTTCCATTTAAAAAAATGAGGTTAGGTCCGATAACTTTTTTACCTGACCCCGTATACTTATTTTGAAAACGGCACATTATTCAACAATCAATATAAAGAAACTTCTGTATATCTCTGTTAACTAAGAAAATATAGGGTAATTTTGAAATTGTCAATTTTTTGATTTTCCCCCGTATCTCTTAAGCGAACGAAAATTTTCAAATTTTGATTTGACCATTTTAAGTTTGACCCAAAAGAGCACATGACACCTACATTACTTTTTTGATAGCACTAACAATTACGGAGATACCCTATAAAAGCGTCGAAAATGGGACACCCTGTACAGGGTCTTAATATATAAAATGAATTTTTGTTTAAAAATTTGTATTTAGACTTTATGTTCGTTTATAAACAATTTGTTAAAAAAGTAATAAATAATGGCACTTCTCTCTTGAAGAAATTGCATAGCTGCCTAATTTATTAAAACCCTGCGCTGTACATCTCGTCTCAAATTTTTATATTATAAATTCATTTTCTCCACAAGCAGAATTTTTTATAAAGAATGATTTTTGGTCGTAAAATTAATTCACCTCTTGTGAACTCCATCCGCGGACACCCTGTATGTACTTATCCGATTTTCATTTCATTTACTGTATAGTAGTAACAAAGCCCAGACGTTTAAAATAAGCAGACGGGCAAGGAAGGAGGAAAAAGGCGTTTTGTTTATGTCAAATAGAATTTGTTTCGGGTATATTTTGATTGATTGAAATAATGAATAGTTAAATATTTAACCAATAACGGCTAACAAAGATAATATTAGATTTATAGGTAAAATAACAGTGCCAGTTAAGAAATTAGCATATAAAGATGTATTTTAATATGCAATATAATATAATGAAGGCAGCGATTTTGACATTTAAACTTGATTTTTTTAGCGAGCCATTGTTTCAAGGATACATTATTCTAAATGGTAACTTTTTTTAATAAAAAGAATTAAATTTGGTAGACTTTAATATCAGACAAACAAGAAGATTAACTTTTTGCACTAATTAAAAGCGTAATTAAAAATTGCGTTATTAAAAGGAGGTACACAAGAGGCCTTATTTAAATCCAGTTTTAATCCAATCTGCAATCAAGAAGAATTATAATTATATACAGGGTGAAAATCAGGAAGCCACTTCAATTTTATTGTAAGAATATTTGCTGCCATTGTGGTTCCCCCTCGCAGGGGTTTGTTCGCTGACAAAAATGCATTTACCAATGTCGTGGGTTACAAAATTGGAACTACCTCAACCCACCTCTCTATGTTGTTCTAACTGAGCCTACGAATTATCACAAATTATTTTAAAACGCTACAGTAATTCAGGTTCTTTTGGTTCGCCTCAACCCAGAAAGAGATTTTTTATCAACATTTTAAACATATTTGGGATCACCACAATTCCTCATCTTGTAACTATTTTATGAGTTACCTGAACTCAGTTTCTGGGTTGGAATAATTCAGGATTCATTTAAAATAGCCCAGAAAACGTGCTACAAAACCCCCGTATCGAGGGTAAATTACCGGTCGTAAGGTCACGGAAAGTTCCGGATTCGTACTCGTGCAGATTTGGCGCGGTTCATTCCATTGTTATTAGTCGATTTTCCTTCGATCGCGCATAGTGGCACCTGTTTTCCGTTGCGCCGATTCCGGGATCTTCTATTTTTGCTCTCTGTGCGTGAAAATTTGTGTTTTGCATAATTTTGGTCACTTGGCGTAAAATGGAGGGACAGGAGGGAGATGCATACAAACTGTTATTATTGGAATGGAGCCCTATTATTATAATATATATAATATAATTAATATTATAATATTATTAATACGTATTTACTCAAGATTTGTACACATTACACATGAAATGTTATTTTTCGTTTTTAACTGTATTCTTAAAGTAGAGTCTTTGGGAGCCCTTACAAATTGTTTTTTATTTTATTAATAAACTTATTATAAACCATTGTTCTTATATTAGTTTGTTCAGAACCAGTGTATGTTATATATATATAATATATATAATATTTTGAGTTCCGATAGTCCACAGTTTAGGTACTGGTATTCCAAAATTTGGACTCTGGTAGCCCAAAGAGTGAGTTATTCCAGCTAGAACAACTTAAATGTCAAGTTTTGATAGCTCGAATCATGAATTAATCTAGCCCGACTAGTAACGCATCACAATTCACATACTGGTAGCTACGGTAGCCCATCAATAATTTAAGACGGTGGGGCGTGAGCTATTCCAACGCATAAAATAACCCATCTTCTGTGCTATCACAACTTATGAATAGTGAGTTGATGCAATTTCTTCGGCTTGGTTGTCGTAATTCAGAGGTCTGGGCTGTCCCCTATTTATTAGCAATACGCTTCCGTCTAGGCCAACTCATATTTGAGTTATATCGACTCGAGATTTCGCTCAGTGTACCCTTACGAGCTCCTAACCATTGTTTTTGTTATTTCTCTTAAAAGTACGCGAGAAACCCTCCAAATCAGAGGCCGATGTTTGCGTTGGAAATTATCCTATCGCCACAATGTCCAAACTAAAATTAAGTTAAATTTTTGTATTTACATGAACAATAAAGGGTTTGTTCGGGTTTGTTCGGGTTTGTTTTAATGAAGAGTTCCTATTTAATATAGGACGCTAAAATGTACTTTTTCTATTTGGGTTTCCTAAATGGTTACATTATGAAATGCAAAAAAAAATGAATAACTTGCCACTTAATGAAACTGAAATTTTATTTTTTTCATGGTAGCAGCAAGTAGGGTTCGTTCGAATTTTGGACTTCGATTTCGTTAAATTTAGTTTTCTAGGCATTATGGATTCGACAAAAAATTTTTATAGAAAACTTTAAAATACTAACATTAACCTTGCAAATAGATCATTTTTACTAGATATTTATCCGAAGTACCTATACTCGGAAATATATAACATGATGACGGTGTCCGTCAACTAATTTCTAGTCACAACTATAAAACAACCTAAAAATAATAGGAATATCTTCCAGTTTATGCTCTGTTTCTAAAGTTTTATTCAATAAAGTACTATTTTTATTTTTAATTCCATATAGTATTATACATATTACTTTATATATACATATATATAATGCGTATCATTTAACTGGTTAGCAAAATATTCTTATTTTTGCGAACAGAAAAATGTAATCGGTCAGCCAAAATGGCTAGTTGGTCAGCAACTTATGGACAGCAAACATTTCTGAATCGTAACAGTGCCCTGGAAAAACAAGTGAAAACCCGCCCCCGCTGCACCTTTTGTAGCCGATTTCCTTCTGTATTCGGCAGAAGAAAACACAAGAAAGTTACATAAATTGAGAGTGCCCTGAGACCTCTGAAGTAAACTGCTTCTAGACATGTTTGTTTCTACTCACCAATTGTAAACTCTTGCTGCCCAAGTAATCATGTCGCAGCTCGACTGTTAATAACTGCAAACCATTTAATTACTTCTCATTTATAATTACTGTAGACATTTCCTGGGCATTAATTGTTATTCCTGTCAGATTCTGTGTCGACACAATATTTTGTTCAATAGTGTTATTTATTATTTTGTTCAATATTTTGAACTTTGTTCTGCTCGCACCATAACTCAAAGTTTTGCATATTCTTTTTAAAACTTTTTCTAGATTATTTTCTGCAATTTCTCGTATTTCTGACGGAGTACAACTTTCTTCCTGATTCATTTTTATTAACTTTAATAATATATTTATTTTTAATTATGACGGATGGGAAGAAGCTTTATTGTGTTCAACTGTTTCTATCATGGCATATTTGATACTTGTAACATTTTATGAGATTGTAAAAGTATTGCCAACCCAAAAAGAAAATATTAGTTCAAATGGAAAAAAATCTACTATATTTTTTAAACTTTTTTCAGACTTTAAAGGGCCAAATAGAAAAAGTATTATAAAATACACGGTTCATAAGACAATTGCAGCACTTGTAGTTTAGAAAACTCCCCGCTTCCCGGGTCGTTTTCTAAATTAAAGGCGTGCTCTAAAATAACGTCTTATGAAACTTGTATCTTAATATACTATTTAATACAGTTACTATAATATACTTCAGTCATAAAACGACGACAACAACATATACAAAGTTTTACAGTTTTGAGACCGATAAATAATTAAAAATAAGTCATAAAATTTGTATATTAATAGGTCAAAGAACTGTTGGCTGTTCGAGCCTTTTTCGGGCATTCTAATGATACATAAACACTATTTTTATTACCTTCCTCCGAATGTTGTCTGTGTGGGACTATAGATGTTAATATTCATCGGAACAGTACCGACACAGGCCGTTCAGAAAGAATGTTTGAATTTATTAATGCCTTAAGGACAAAGAATATTCTATCGGTATTGGCACATTATAACCGAAACATGGGTCCCTGATTTCGAGAGTTTTTTGCGCGATTTGAAAAGAAATTACAAGAATTAAATATACATGGGTGTCTTTTTAAAAATTTCCCACCGCTTCCAGTAAATATTAGTGTTGGGAAAAACCGATGATTTTAATACTCGAGCGATTTTAATAATCGAGTGAATCGCCTGAAATTCCAATTCACCAGGCGATGACGTCATCGACTGCTCGACCGGCAGCCTAGTCGTTTACATGTGATCAGGTAGGGTATTTAGCAGGCACGCAACTACGGGTGGGCACAGGTTTAGCTAAAAAATTGTAGTAGCCACCAAAAAAATTCCAGAAATGTATTTATCTGTGAATAATGAATTTTTACCACGTGTCTCAATACCAAACAAAAAACTGCAAAAAATCACCCAAATATGTATTTATTGTTCGGGTTTATTCTTGTGCTTTTTTAAAACAAAAAGTTTTACGAAGAGTTATTTTTCTTCACATCTTTCTCAATCTACGAGCATAAAATAAGTAAATATTTAAAATGGCTTGTCAAATTCTTTCACAAAATGTAGGCTGTTTAGATTTAAAAATGTTTACTATAAGATTACCAACGAATTTTTCTATATATCTTGTTAACCATTTTGTTCGTTTTGTTATTTTTATTTACAATTTCTATTATTATGTTATTTTTGTGAAGTTTTCTCGAGTTTATAGCAAATAAAAATTTAAAAATTATATCCTTTAATTTTTTAATATTTACAATCGGAGACCTAAACTACGCCGCTGGCTAGCCAGTTAAAACAAAACTTTAAAAACCCATGTCGTGATGACTCCGCTAAGGGATTTGGCATACTTTTTTATATGCACCTTCTCGTTTATGTGCCTTTAAGAAAGACGTATGTCGTGTACCTGCTCAGCGTCAAACCCGAATGTCGCCAATCGGCATATTTCGCGTGGCGCTTAGAACGAAGGTCGGATATCAAGTGACAGGCGATATTTTTCGGTTTTTCGCCTAATTTTATAACTAGAGTATTTCCTATCGAGCGAAAAACTGTTCGAATATACGAGCAGTTTTTTTAACTCGATCACACTACAGCGGCACATTTCCGCCGGCGTCAAGCGAAGCTCGGGTATCGAGTGAAAGACAATAAGTGACGATCGACGGTTTTCGCCTGAATAGATAACTCGAGCGGGTTTTTTTAATAATCGAGCGATGTCAGTTATTTCAATAATCGAGTGATCAAGCGGTTTTTCGCTCGAGCGATCACAACACTAGTAAATACTATTAAAAATCGTCAATTTTATTGTGCCCTTAAAGAATATTTGCAATTAACCTTAACAAGATTATACATTCCGAATGTAAATGAACCTAATTTCAACTACAACATTATTCGGCAATATTTAGCTTAATATTATTTAATTAATGCGTATACCAAAATGAACAACTCTTAAGCCGGTTAATTACTAACAAGGTTTGACTGTAACCTTACGAATATAAATCAAGGGGATAGGGGGCGAGAATGGGTTACGGTGGAGCCAATAGGTGTCACTTTATTGTTAAAAACCGTATTAGAGTAGGCAATTCTTCTCTTGCGCGTGCAATGGCAATTATAATTGCACGTATTCATGCGCACTAAACAATTCTCGTTCAGCTGGCGCATTGCCAACAATCAGAACAACAATTTGTATAGTTTTTGCAGAATTATATCGTTGATCTCTTGACTGCAATAAAGCCTCATTATCCCTTCGACCATAAAATAAATAAGGAAATCCCAAATTTTAAAACCTTTTCGAGCAGAGCCGGACCAGGTATACAAATTCAATTTATACCTATGCCTTATGCATATATAAATACAAAGTGATTTTTAACAATTTTAATCTTTAGTGGTTTTCCGGCCAGTAATTTTTAGTTAGGGTAGAATGTGGCATCCTTGGAATTGTGCTGATAGGGGGGCATCTTCAAGTGTCATTTTTAAAAGAAAGCATTTATCTACCGATGCCAAACTAATAATTAAAAATGTGTATCAATCGTTGTTGAGTAGAAATTTTAATTCGATGGATGCTTTAGCAGAGACGTCTGCTTTGACAAAAACTCCTTTATCTTCGGTAAGAGACATAGTACTTAAACCTGTTAATCCTAGAAAAAATCGGAGTGATTCTGGCACATTTAGAAGCATTGACGAAAATGACATGGATTTATTAAGAAGAAAGATTTAGCAAATGTATGAGGCACAAACTGTACCCAGTTTGATTTCCCTCAAAGAGCGGCTGATTAAACACGAAACAAATATCTCTTGTAGCCTTTCAAGCCTTAGGAAAATATTGCGTAAAATGGGTTTTAAATACCGAAGCATTGATAAAAGACAAACATTAATGGAACCTCAACGTTTACGGGAATGGAGACTTAAATATTTAACAGCTTTAGAGAAGAAAATCGTCAAATTATTTACCTTGACGAAACATGGTTCGATACCCATGACACTCCAAGAAAAGGTTGTTCTGACGCGCCAGCTGATCGAGAATGGGTTACTGCGCATGAATACGGATTTAAGTGCAATTATAATTGCCATTGCTGGCGCAAGAGACAAAAACTGCCGATTCTAATACGGCTTTAACGGATATACTCGCAGTAAATTATTATTCTTATTATTATTTATGTCTAGTGTTCCTCGATGGAATAATGGTTTAGAATAATCAAGCGTTCCAATTGAAAAATATGATTCAGCGTGCGGGTTTAATCACCCCGGTCTCCCCTAAAGCCGTAGGCTGTACTTACGTTGCTTAAACTTTCCCTCATTCGCCAAAATTGTCTCGTTTGCCAAAATTGTCTTTGCTCCATATAGATAATCCTTAATCCGGCGAAATTAATCTTTTTCTTTTATGGCAATAAATATATGTCGTGAATTAAGGCCAATAATTCTTAAAATCATGTTCGTTTAGCACTTAATGTCGCTATTCGTCTGACTGGGAATATTGCACACATTGTCATTTATCCTTTCCGATTACCGTCAGGAAAGTACCCACTTATTTTTTATTTTTTTTTTATAATAACAACACTTGGACTCTAGTAATAGTATATTACGTACCGAGGTGGAAAGTGTTTCATTCCCGTCGAGAGAGTCGGTAGTTAACTAAATATCGAGACAGTAATGAAACTTTTCACCGAGGTTTGTATACTATTTTATTTACAACCACATCTAACATCCACTTCTTATTATTGTGAATTTAAATTATTAATAACAGATAAATGTCATTTTGACTTTTCCATTGAAAAATTAGACAGAAATTTCAAATAACCGCAGGTGGTAAAATAGCGTAGGTAATAATACACATCAAGATGGCAAATATCATTTTTTGACTATGGTTTTCATGTCACTAAACAATATATTATTTTAACAACAGTAAAATACTATCAGATGAGGAATTTGATTTTGCTGCTACTCCACCAGAAATTCGAGAAGCAACAAAAATAGCAGAAGAAGATCTTCTGCCAACTAAAAGCCGCCCGAGATATGACAAGGCATATGACTGTTTCAAAGAATGATGTACGGGAAACAAAGTTCAAAATCCTGGTTCTGAGTCGGCGCTACTAGCTTATTTCAGTGAAAATGCCAAGACAAAGAAGATATCAACGATTTGGTCACAATATTCAATGCTGAGGACCACTCTATCAATTAGGGAAAAAGTAGACATATGTAAACACGCAAAGCTATTAGCATTTTTAAAAAGTGTGTTCGTATATTATTTTGAGATATCGATTTTTTTTAAATTACAAAATAATAATTTATCTATTCGCGTGCGGTAAGTAACCCCTTACCGCACTGATTTGAATGCCGTAAGTAATTACATACTATAAAAACAAGTTTTTATATTAGTCAATAGTATATTTTTAATTTTTAAAGGAAACTCTCTAAACATCATATGCATACAAATACTTACATATTTAAATTTCCAAACTAATCCAAACTTACAAATAAAATAATTAAGAAATATTAATATTAATTGTAGAATTTTTTAACATTTCCAAACGATATCTATGAAGGAAGTATTTTACATCTGTCATATAAAAGCCAACTATTAAAATTTTTATCATTTATTTCCCTAGCAACCTGATATTAATGCATTGTTGATAACGACTTACAGATGAAAGAATTCTTAAATAACGAAGTTCGAGGAGTACTAAGCTTAACCACATACAGATGGGCGACAGTGGTTCGTCGTGTTTTTCTGCTATTCGTCGCTGTACGGAATTAACAGGGCAAGATCAGCCGAGCAATTTCCATGGAAATATCTGTATAAAAGAGAGCCAAATCATCAACCTGTCTTCGATGTTCTAGGCTGTCGAGGCTCTTCGTCAGCTCGTGGTCTCCGATCAGACGAATTGCCCTCCTTTCGATGGAATCCAGTAGCCGAAGAGTATGTTTGCGTGCGGAGCTCCAGACATGAGAGCAGTACTCTAGTGATGTTCGAATCTGGGCTTTGTATAGTGTCAAAAGTTGTTGAGGTGTGTACAACTTCTTTGGCCGGAAACGTACCTCAAGCGACTGCGAGCTGTCTTGGCGATTGCCCCAACGTGATTATGTCGAGACTTATTTCCTTCCAGATTGACTCCCAGTAAATTAATAGACGAATCCAAGGGAATTGCATGTCCTGTCGTCACTATATAATATACGGTTCTGCAATGTTAACATTTTTAAAGAAAACTGCTGCCTGGGGTTTCCTAGCATTAAATTCGACTTGGTTACTGTCATTAAGTAATAATGGGAACTGACAAGCATAAGTAACATTAAGTAATCTAAAACACGGGGTCAAATTTATGTGCGTACAGTCCCTATACTTTAAACTTTGCCCCTATTTGGCAAAATTGTCTTTCCCCAAACTTCCGGAACTTAATTTCTTGCTAATAGCAATAAATATACGTCAAGTATTTAGGTCCCAATATACGGGAAAAACTAAGACCCTAATCTTCCTCGGAATGCGAAGGAACCTTATAAGATACATTAAGTTGTGTAAAATATATTTTGCTTTTAAACATTGTTATACACAGAGAAAAATATTGGTATTGAAGATTTTTGATGATACTTCCTTGAATTAGGCGAAGGTACACATTTTTAGTTTATTGGTTTGTTTTCCGGTTGTAACAAAGTTTACTATCTTTATTCGATGATTTGTTCGTGTTTGCTTGTATAAAAAAAGTTGTTGTTGTTTCGATAAACGTTTGACAAAAACAGTGCCCCTCACCCGAATTCGTAAAAACCATTATCAGCATATTTTTGGGTTCTGTACTTTTGTCTGTCTATTGCAAATTGTCTGTGTACTGTTGGCATTGTGAGTGTATTGAAATGGCCATAAATCCTGTTGTTTCGGCACGAATTGTGGCGACTATAGAAGATGGCCGCGGTCAGCGCGCCCGAACAAACCCGAAGGACATTGGTGTAAGTCTCTCCAGTGTGCAACGAGTATTTCATCGGTACGAAGAGACTGGTCTGTTCACTTCAAGGCCTGGTTCAGGACGAGGGAAGACTACAACAGCTAGAGATGATAACTTTCTCGTTTCTAGTGCTTTGAGAAACCGGACGGTCACGGCAGTTTCCCTTCGAAATCATCTGCAATAAGTGAGAAATGTAAACATAAGTGAGTGGACAGTTAGGAGGCGACTTCATGCTGCTGGATTATCTTCCCGAACTAGAGCTACTGGGCCGCCGCTATCCCGTGACCACCGCGCGAACTTGGCTTGGACAATAGAGGATTGGAGTTTTGTTTTCCGATGAATCGCGATTCTCTTTTACGAGCTCAGATAGACATGTAAGAGTATGGCGACGACAAGGCGAGAGATATACTCCAGCGTGTATTGCCGAGCGACTTCCGTTTGGTGGAGGATCAGTTATACCATGGGGAGGCATATCTTTTGAAGCCCTCATGGAGTTAGCGCATAGATACCTGACAGAGGTTCTAGAAGACCATTTTGTACCGTTCATGGTTATTCTTGGAGAAGACGCAACCTTTATGCACGATAATGCACGGCCCCACACTGCTCGGTTTGTTTCTGCTTGTCTTGACGAGGTTCAAATAACTCGATTGGTTTGGCCTGCTCGCAGGTCAGACTTAAATCGTATTGAACATGTTTGGGATGAGATGGGGTAACGTTTACGGAGACATGGGCCGGCCCCCACAAATTCTAGAGAGCTTCGCGACATACTGGTGCAGGAATGGGACAATCTTCCACAGGATGTGATCGATAATCTGATCCGAAGCATGCCTCGTCGTTTGCAAGCCGTATCACTGCCAGAGGAGGGAATACTCGCTACTGAACTCCCTTTTATTTGAACTATCAAATTAAAGTACTATAGTAATCTTACATAACCAGACTGTTTTCTTGGGTCGGTTGATTACCATGCATATTCAATTAGATTGTAATTCCAAGACATGCATTTTAAAAGATGATGAGAAAAGTTTATACCAATATTTATTTCTAATTAGATACGCTTTGTTTAACCAACGGTTTGGCAACAGTCTGGTTCTTTAGAGGAGTAAAGTGTTATCCATCGACGTCAACGACCAATTAAATTTTCATGTTGCCAGTGGCGTAGCTAGGGGGAGACGCAGAGGCACACCACCAACCCTTGAAAGCGAGCGACCCTTGTGTGGCCCAAATTCATTATTACTAGTTTTGATATTTTACTTAATATAGTTTCTCCACCCATTCACTAGCCCCATTTTTTTACAATTACACGGTCCCTCGTACCTGTGCATTCTCCAGGACATCCGAAGAACTGCCGAAGTCATAACTGGATATACAATACCACTGGCTTGGCATAACCATGTTGTGGCAATCGCCAAATCAGCTTCTGGTTGTCTAGCTTTCTTAAGGACCGCTCTCTGCAAGTGCCGATTGACTGATTTCTCTCAGACACCTTCACCATCAATGCCGGTGTTCCTCAAGGGTCCATATTGTCTCCCACTCTCTTCTTACTCTACATTAACGACCTTCTAGTGGAACCGAAAAATCCGATATTTAGTTTTGCCGACGATATCAGACTTATCTCATCTTTCTCTTTGAATACACAAACATCGGCTGCCGACGCACACCCTCGCAGACAGCATGAAGTATCACGTCTCAACAAAGACCTGGAAGAAATTTTGGCTTGGGGTGACAGTAACCAAGTCGAATTTAACGCTAACAAACCCAGGCAGCAGTTTTCTCTAAAAAGGATAACATTACAGAACCGGATATAGTCATGGACGGACATGCAATCCCACTGGCTTCATCTATTAATTTGCTGGGCATCAATCTGGAAGGAAATATGTCTTGGCATAACCACGTTGTGGCAATCGCCAAGATTGCTTCTCAGAAACTTGGTGTACTCTTACGGACCAAAAAGTTGTACTCACCTCAACAACTTTTGACACTATACAAAGCCCAGATTCGACCATCACTAGAGTACTGCTCTCATGTCTGGAGCTCTGCAACCAAACATACACTACGGCTACTGGATTCCATCGAAAGGAGGGCCATTCGTCTGATTGGAGACCACGAGCTGACGAAGAACCTCGACAGCCTTTAACATCGAAGACAGGTTGGTGATTTGACTCTCTTTTGCAGGTATGGCCATTAGTCCATTAAATGAAACAAACCCGATGAATAGCAGAAATACACAGTTCAGGTTAGTGGTCCTCGAACTTTGTTTCTGAATTCATTCATCTGAAGGACATCGCCCTTGTGGATAGACCTTCCTGAGGTCGTGTTTTCCAACGAATATAACCTCCAACGATTCAAACCCTATAGTGTTTGGGTTTGGTCATAAAAAATAGTACCTCATCTCTGAATAATCAAAATTATTGCTCTATTAGGTAATATGCGCCTCTAATATTCTAGCACGAAAGTAACCTCAGAGGCAAACCGTCATAGCTGTAGGCTATAACAAGTATATATTTATGTTTTTCTCATTTAAAAATATGCGGCAGTTTTCCCTTTTTTTTTCTGTGTACTAGGATTAAAAGGCTGGAAGGAATGGGTGTTTTGTAATATTTCTTTCCCTTTTACAGGTTGGTGCGTCTTGTGAAAGTTAAAATGCCGTTGGAGGGATTTGGCGTGATTTATTTACCTGTGACCTTTTTTCACGACCTTGTTTAACAATACCGTGGAGATAACGAGCTGACCCTAGCTGGACAATAGGAAATGTCTGAAAGGAATATGTAGTGCGATTGTTATTCCACCCAGAAAAAATTATTTCTTGGTTTAAATACTTAATCCGAGAGAATCTTCAAGTCAAGTAAGTAAAGATTGTTCCATGAAATATGGACCGTTTGTTATTATTATGTGGAAAGGACCGGATTGTAATAATTATAATTAAATATAGGCACATCAGGTAGGTTAGGTTGCTTAATTTATATTTAAATATCTTTTTGTGGTAAAATTTGTTAGTTTTTATTTCTTGCTGGAAGAGTTTAGTTGTATTACCGATATTGTTTTACCAAACGTATAAAAAAACAGCATGTGGCGTCCATGGAAAAACATTGATGGTGCTTCTTCTAGTGTTGCAGTGAAGAAAATGCATTTATCTCTCGATGCTAGTGAAATTGTAAAAAGAGTATATACTTCTTTACTCAACAGAGGACTTTATGCTAGTGCTGCTGCGACTGAAACGTCTGATTTGACTAAGATACCTCTGACTACAGTGAAAAGAATCGCGTCAAATCCCATTAAATCTAGAAAGAAGCGTAAAGATGCCGGTTTCACCAAATGTTTCGACGAAAGCGACAAGGACTTGATAAGGCACCATGTACGAAGAGCAACGCGTACCTACATTAGATTCTCTGAAGCAACTGCTCACCAATGATGAAACCCAAACAAGTTGTAGCCGCACTAGCCTTTGGAGAGTTTTGTCGGAAATGAGATTCAGATACCGCAAAATTGACAAAAGGCAAGTACTCATGGAATCCCACCGGTTACAAAAATGGCGTCATGAGTATATAATTTACCTCGACGAGACTTGGTCTGATTCTTCCGATAAGTGTAAAACAAAAGCTCCGTCAAATAAAGGAAAAAGAATAAGCATTTTACATGCTGGGTCAGAAAACGGTTAGGTTCCAAATGCCTTGTGGCTTTCTGCAAAAAACATTAAAGACTCTTGTGTGGACTACCATGAAGATACAACGGCCGAACTTTTTGAGGAATGGTTCAAGAATTGTCTTTTACCAAACATTCCTCAGAATAGCGTGATAGTAATGGACAATGCGAGCTATCACAGTCGCCAATTACATAAAGCTCCAAGCTCAAATAATTCAAAATTGGAGATTCAGAACTACATGGCGGCGAATGATATATATTTTGAAGAAAGTTATAAAAAAAGTGATCTTTTAGAAGTTTTAAAGACATTTTGTATAAAAAAAGTATATGTTTGTGACACATTGGCAAAAGAAATTGGACATACAGTGCTACGGCTCCCACCCTATTATTGCATTTTTAACCCCATAGAGCATCAGTGGCACCAGTTAAAATCACTGGTTAGGTCTGAAAATATTTCTCCGACTTTAAGTAACACTAGAACTAATACGAATTAATACGAAAATGCTTTAATGATATTCCCCCAGGTAGTTGAAAAAATTCAGTCCGTCACGTAATCATTACTTGTTTTCCTTAGTCCGTCCCTTCATACTTCACTTGTTTATTGCCAAGCTCTTGTCTACACAATGGGACCGACCCAGGAAATCATTAAGTCGTATCCAAATTTCGTGCAACGTACTTTATCTGTATTTCAATGAAATATATTTAAGAGCGCTACAAGTATGTTTTTGTATGTGTTACAGTTAAAGTGAGTGTCAGTAAGTGGTAACAATTGTGTTGTTCCACACATTCCACCAGCTTACCCACAAGGACTTTTACTGACATTGCTAGCGATTGTTAATAATTCCCAGTAAAAGTAGGAATGCGACAATCACTTATCCATTGAGTAATTGTTAGGATTGACTAGTAATTGTTTATATTCTGTTTTACTGTAACATATGCGTGACCGTGACTTTTTGACACAGTGATGTTTTATTGTTGCGATATTTTCCGACTAGACCTGATAATAAACGATTAAATATTCCGGTTTTATATGAATATTAATTATTAATGTATTCGAGACCATTATGATTAAGGGTTTTGAATACTAGATACATTTATTTTATTTCTAATGCGTTTTGGGTGTTTTTAAAATGACATTATTTGCCGAGGTTGTATAAATTAATTGAGCTTATACCGAACAGTTATGAATTTGATAGTATTCTTTGTCGTAAAAACGCAGAAAGTCTACCTTGCTTGCTTGGCAGGTGGGAGTGATCTAATACGCAATAGAAATCATTTCCTAAATATGCCTTCTATAATAACGAATAAGCAGGAGATACTGCGCCTATTCTCCAGGCTATAAATCTCCCTTTAATTGGTAGTAGGTACCTTTAAATGGTTCTGTTATTGACTCGATTTATAATTTGTCCATAATTTTATTTATAAAAAAATTTAGTTCCATAAAACATACAAATCTAGAAGGATTTTCTGTTAATACGTATAATAAAATACAGGGTGTCCCATTTTCGACACTTTTATAGGGTTTGTTCTCCGTAATTGTTAGTGCTATCAAAAAAGTAATGTACGTGTCATGTGCTCTTTTTGGGTCAAACTAAAAATGGTAAAATCAAAATTTGAAAATTTTCGCTCGTTTAAGAGATACGGGGGAAAATCAAAAAATTGACATTTTCAAAATTACCTTATACAGGGTGTCCGGGAACATGTGGGAAATCTCCCGGATATGAAAAAATGTGAAAAGAATACTATAGGTTCATATAAACTTCTTTCGTATCGGCTTCCTCTTCGGAGATATGGGCTCCCAAAGAGCACCAATGGAACCAAGTTTTTTACACATAATTATTGAACCACCTGGTATATTTCAATTATTTTTTAATATGATGTATACCAGGTAAGACCCGTCAAATTACTACCCAAGAAACTGTTGTGAATTACTCACAGCTGCAGGGACGGACTAGCTGTAACACTCATGGGCCCATTTTTTTTACGCCCTGTATGATGAGAACTTTGGACAATGTTTTTTACATACCTTTAACTATTGGCTAAAAATTAAGTACTCTTTATTCATGTCGCTAATCCTAACCGTTTTCGGAAAAACGTCATTTTATTTACACCAGTCCCCTAAATTCTCACGGGTTAAATATGAAAAAGCAGAATTTTGAAGGTTGAACATTTGATCGGAACAAAGATGTATCTTTTACTGACGCCAAATACATGATGTACATGAAATGCCGTTTTTTCGAAAACGGTTAGGATTAGCGACATGAATGAAGAGTACTTAAGTTTTAGCCAATAGTTAAGGGTATGTAAAAAACATTGTCATGAGCCATGAGTGTTACAGCTAGACCGTCCCTGCAGCTGTGAGTAATTCACAACAGTTTCTTGGGTAGTAATTTGACGGGTCTCATATTAAAAAATAATTAAAATATACCAGGTGGTTCAATAAGTATGTGTAAAAAACTTGATTCCATTGGTTCTCTTTGGGAGCCCATATCTCCGAAGAGAAGGCCGATACGAAAGAATTTTATATGAACCTATAGTTTCTAGTTTTTCACGTGTTTTCTTCATATCCGGGAGATTTCCCACATGTTCCCGGACACCCTGTATTTTCTTAGTTATAAGTGATACAGAAAAATATTTTATATTGATGGTTAAATAATCTGCCGTTTTCAGAATAAGTATACTGGGTCAGGTAAAAAAGTTATCGGACCTAACCTCATTTTTTAAATGGAACACCCTGTATATTTTAATCTAAAAAGATACTATTTTAAATTCTCGCTATAAAACGGTGTATCTCTTTTAATAACAGAGATAATGAATTAAACTAAAAAAGAAAATATTGGGGAAAGATGGACCTACCGTTTAATGCCAACTGCAATATGCTTCGGTTGCTAATATACTCCACAGGGTGATGCGAATTTTTGGAAAAAAAACATAGCATTTTTAGTAAACCCAGTATAAATCGAAAATTAAATTTTTATCATAAATAGCGAAAACTATGACATTGTCAAGGAACCAACCTACAATGCAAAAAAAAATCATTCAAATCCTCAAATAGCGTCAAAAATATGGCAAATTTATGATGTTGCGTTAATTTTGTCCTGGAGTTTATATTTGGCTAAAAGTTCGCATAAAATTCTGCCTGCTTGGCAACCTGTGATTAAACCCATATGTAAAAGCCTATCGTTAATAAATCGTTAGAAAAATCAATATAAACGGACTTCCAAGACGATAGGTCGCATACCTTGTATCGCTATCAGTTTTTTTGTATGTTTTTAATTAATTTTAGTAAATTATTTCGTTATTAAAATATCTATCAAACATCGGCTAAAATTTATATAATTCGATACGTTACCCTTGATTTTTTCAACTTCATTTGCATTCGGGCCTTTCAAAATTAATGAAGAAATCTCTCTCGTCACTTGTCACGGTCATTTCGCCCGCATCGATTAATATAAACCAACAATTGTAATTTTTTTTTTAAAGAAAGAAAACTCCGCTAACAAGACTAAATTCAGAATGTAAACAATTCTAAAAAAAATATTGGATGTCGCTTTTGCAGACACTCAGTATTATTCTACTACTGCTATTATATACCAATTATAATTATTAGACTACCATCCATTAGAGAGAATTAGTTTTATATGATACGACCATTTATGTTCAGTTAAACAATCGTTTATTTCAAATGGACGCGATAATATCATAGAAGGCGTTTAAGTTTGTCCTACACATTAAATAATTATTATTATAAAACAAAACATAACAAGAGTCCTTTAAAACGAATCGCCGGCTCGATTTTCAAATACTTTCTATTATAACCGTATACAATTTTAGGTTACATACGGGGTCGCATAAAAATGGTTTGTTATATTTAAAAACACACAAAACAAATTGTGGATAAGCGAGGAAAATTTGATTTCATGATGATTGAAGAAAAAATAAGGAGCCGCCATTTAAAAATATTACCCCCTATAATTATCGAATATTGAAAAATGCACGTCCAAACTAATATCTGTCATTTCATCAATAATGAAGCAATTTTAATAATTTTTGTTATGTGTCTAATTATTGTAAAATCAAGAAGCATGCAAATTTCCTAAAATTTAAATTTGACATTGAGAGGCGATTCTTTGGGTGATTCTAAGCCGAAAAGTTCATATAAACATGTGTCCGCAAATGCTTCGTTTTTAAGATACAGGGTGTTAAAAAAAAATTTTAATCGGCTTTTCGTAAATATCTTAAATATCCTTTTGTCGATATCGTTGAAATTTGGCAGTTTTATTTGTAGTGTTAAGGAGCTAATTTAGCCCTAAGTAAATACAATTTATTGAGTCCAGTGGCGTCCCGGGCGGCACCTTAACGAATATTATTGGAAAAATAAAGTAAGCCTCTGGCTTTTTTGGAATGTTTATATTTTTCTCCGATTGAGGAACTAAAAATACAACACTTCTGTCTGTTGAATTTTTTTCGCATCTGGAGATGCATGCACATCTTTTTTAAAGGTTTGCTTTGGAAAATAATTGCAGCATTTAACTTGACAGTTGTCGGCTACAAATAAAACTGCCAAATTTCAACAATATCGACAAAAGGATATTTAAGATATTTACGAAAACCCGATTAAAAAAGAAGTAATAAGAAAATGCGTTAGGTAAAACATATTTTTATTTATTTTTTTATTTTACACAAGGAAATACAACTTTTGGAAAATAAGAATGATTTTCTTAGTGTGTATAGCTGTCGGGTCTTAACGTCGTCGCATGCAACCCTCGTAACAATATTCATATAGTCCACTACTAATACTACTAAAGCCATCTACGAGCTATCAAGAAAACCGAATGATGTCCAATACTACTTCCGCCATCTACGAGATATCAAGAAAACGGAATGATGTCTAATACCACTACGCCACCTACGGCTACATCATTAGGCGCAACCAAGACGAGAACAATAGTTAACTGTTTTATGACGAGAACGAATCGAGCCACGAAACTGACAAGTTGGCATTCTTCATATTTTCAGTGTTTTTTAGTTTATATCCTTAAATAAAATTGTTTAAAATCATATCGAGTATCATTTATCGAAATACACAACATTTATCGATCCTACACAATAGTGCTTAAACGTAAAGTCCATTCCTCGGTTCTTAATTGTAGAAAATTGATCAATAACAGCCTCATTAAGTTTGGAATACCCTCTATAAGTTTTTTTTCATATATTTCATTTTTAAACTTTCTAATAAAGTCCCTAGATTTACCCTTTGTGGTCTGCGTTAAATTAATTTCGGGTTTAGGTGTTCCCGCATTCTGCACTTCAATTTTTTGCTCCAAACTCAAAGAGCTAAAGTTATTTCTTAAATAGTCCACCGTCAACTATTCATTTTTACTTAATAAATATATAATATTAAAATATTAAAACATACACGCTCGAATTTCTAACTAGATGCACGAACAGACAACAGCGCGGTGCACACAAAAACTGTGCGCCTTTTCCATCTTAAATCGCCATAGCCCCGCTATCCCCCGCTGCCACCCGGCACCTGTTACCACAGAGAAACTGCATTACTTAATCGCACGTGCCAGCAAGTCTCGTCATAATCGTCATTTACCTCGACCGAGGCACGGTTGCCGGATCTATACAGTTTGGTTTGACGGGATGATAAAATATTTTTGATTCGTTTTGTTTTGGGGGTGCACGTGCGCATGTGCTCCTGTGGAAGAACCGCCACTGCAAGCAATGCGGCTTTTCATCACTTTTGGCTAACAACGATAATACAGGGCACTGCGCAATTATTTTATCGCTGAACTTTGTGTTTATAGCGTAATTTTCTGATTTTTTATGTTAAATAAATGAACAAGCCCGAACACCCTGTATAGGCCTTTAGGCTGTATGATATTTTTAATTAAATTATTTGGTATTTTTGATATTGCGTGATTATTAAATATATTCATTTACTAGTTTACATAAATTACCGTTAATGGAGGTGAAACAGTTTTTTTCCGTTCATTCCGTTTCTATCAATAACGGTTCAAAGTTGAGAAAGGTTAAAGTTACCATTAATTATTCCACAATCATACGTAATAATAAGAACAACAATACATATTAAATATTCTACACGATTTTCCCCCGACTTATTTCAAGGTACTGTTTTTTTTTTACAAGAAAATTTTACAACCCTTGCGAACTGGGCGGGGAGAAGTGTCTGGCCTCTTTAAGCAGCCTTACCCGATCAACGTAACTAATTTATTAGTTATACAACATTTTCAATAATCGATAATAATTGTGTTAACATAGTAACGTCATTAAAACCGTACCGACTGATGGTGGCAGTCGCTAGGCACTGTAGGACGGGAGTTCGTAAGTTCGAACCCCACGGTCGGTAAACCGATTCGCACTCGAAGTGAACGGAAGAAATTGAGGAACAAAACTGTTCATGAAGGTCTGCTTTAGAATGTTATTTAATATACAGGGTGTCCGGGAACATGTGGGAAATCTCCCGGATATGAAGAAAACACGTGAAAAGAATACTATAGCTTCATATAAACTTCTTTCGTATCGGCCTCCTCTTCGGAGATATGGGCTCCCAAAGAGCACCAATGGAATCAAGTTTTTTACACATAATTATTGAACCACCTGGTATATTTCAATTATTTTTTAATATGATGTTTACCAGGTAAGACCAGTCAAATTACTACCCAAGAAACTGTTGTGAATTACTCACAGCTGCAGGGACGGACTAGCTGTAACACTCATGGGCCCATTTTTTTTACGCCCTGTATGATGAGAACTTTGGACAATGTTCTTTACATACCTTTAACTATTGGCTAAAAATTAAGTACTCTTCGCTAATCCTAACCGTTTTCGAGAAAACGTCATTTTATTTACACTGAGTCCCCTAACTGCTCATGGGCTAAATATGAAAAAGCGGAATCTTGAAGGTTGAACATTGGATCGGAACAAAGATGTATCTTTTATTGAAATACCCGAAGCACATGATGTATATGAAATGCCGTTTTCTCGAAAACGGTTAGGATTAGCGACATGAATGAAGAGTACTTAATTTTTAGCAAATAGTTAAAGGTATGTAAAAAATATTGTCCAAAGTTCTCATCATACAGGGCGTAAAAAAAACGGGCCCATGAGTGTTACAGCTAGTCCGTCCCTGCAGCTGTGAGTAATTCACAACAGTTTCTTGGGTAGTAATTTGACGGGTCTTACCTGGTATACATCATATTAAAAAATAATTAAAATATACCAGGTGGTTCAATAATTATGTGTAAGAAACTGGATTCCATTGGTGCTCTTTGGGAGCCCATATCTCCGAAGAGGAGGCCGATACGAAAGAAGTTTATATGAACCTATAGTATTCTTTTCACGTGTTTTCTTCATATCCGGGAGATTTCCCACATGTTCCCGGACACCCTGTATAAATAAAAATATTTTTAAACATAAAACTTGGTTGACTTAGGGCCGATGTTTGAATGTGACCTTAAGTTAGAGCTTAGCTAAGGTAGCCTTAACATTAAGGTAAACCTTAAAGAAACTATGTTTTAAATTAATTTAAGGGTCAATTGACGCGTTAAGTCTAAAAGATTAACACGTTCTCAAAGGTCTCTTCCTTTAGATGAGAGTTAAAAGGAACTTTAATATACTGTCCAACTTGTGTTAAGGATGACTTCTCATGTCATTCTGTACCTTAAGGTGACTTTGAAATATCGGCCCTTATTCGTATTGAACCGGCTACTAAATACAGTGGAACCTCTCTTGAGCGAACATCTACGGGACCGTCTAAATGTGTCCGCCTAATAGAGGTGTCCGCCCTTGGAAAATTTGGTATTAAGTAATATGTAAATGCAAAATTATTACTATGTATATGTATGTACAAATAAACATAACATAACAAAAATACACTAGTTTTAGTTAGGATGTAGTACTGAAAAAATGTAATAACGTAGTTTGACATGTTTGCGTTTATACTTGCAATCTAGAAAATGTAATTCCAAGTCTGATAACAATTCCATTGCTGTAGAGTCACCTCTATTCTTTGCATACTCTTATAATTCCTTTACCATACTAATGGCTTGTTGATAATTGGTGACATTTGTTTGATTACTGCATTCAACTTTTTCATCAGAATCGTCAGATAGTGATGTGGTTTCAGTTTCTGCTACATAATCGGTATGAATGGGATCACTATCATCTTCTAATAGCACATTTATCAATGATAATGACCTCGCCCAAATCATTGTTATCATATTACAAACTTCCACATCATCAATATTCTCTTTCAGACTCAAAACGCGACATTTTTCTGCCATTGTTTACGATTTTAACCTTACAACTCACAAATAAGCGACGTACTGTTGTCGGGGAATCACACATACTTTCATTCGGCGAAGTCCTTTCGCGCTGCCACGCATACGCGATGGGATGCCGGTCTGTCTTTGTATAAAAACACCGCGTCCGCCCAAGAGAGGTTGATTTTCATGGAATTTCTTATACCTAGTTCCGGACTATGAAAAAAATGTCCGCTTAATAAAGATGTCCGCTTATTAGAGGTGTCCGTTATGTGAGGTTTCACTGTACTTTTGGTGAATACGGCTGAAAGAGTTTTTTTTTAAATATCTATAATCAACACTTATTTTTAGCACTCCGCAAGCACATCAGTATACCGGTTTCAAAACCAGACTGATATTAAAACTTAAAGCAAGCTTAAATTGGCGTTATTTATTTTCTTAATAAAAAAGCTTAGGTATCCAATAGTTTATTGTTAAGAGCAAACGTTTTGCCTGCTTTCATGCGTCACCGTAAAAAGTGTTTAAAAATTTCATGGTTTTAGAGAAATTTAAGAAAACCTTAAAACTTAGTTTTTCTATTTGGGTTTCATGATGGCTAGCTACATTATGAAATGCAAAAAAATTGAATAACCTGCCACTTTATGGAACTGAAATTTTATTTTTTTATGTTGGCAGCAAGTAGGGTTCGAATCTTAGGCTTACTTTGATTTCGTTGAAATTAGTTTTCTTGGCATCATGGATTCGACAAACATTTTTTATAGAAAACTTTAAAATACTAACATAAACTTGCAAATAGATCATTTTTACTAGATATTTATCTGAAATACCTATACTCGGAAATATATAACATGCTGACGGTGCCCGTCAACTAATTTCTAGTCACAACTATAAAACAACATAACCTAAAAATAATAGAAATATCTTCCAGTTTATGCTCTATTTCTAAAGATTTATTCAATAAAGTACTATTTTTATTTTTAATTCAATATAGTATTATACATATTACTTTATATATACATATTTATAGTTACTGTAGACATTTCCTGGGCATTAATTGTTATTCCTGTCAGATTCTGTGTCGACGCAATATTTTGTTTAATAGTATTATTTATTACTTTGTACTATATTTTGAACTTTGTTCTGCTCGCACCATAACTCGTATTGCATATTCTTTTTAAAAGGCTTTCTAGATTATTTTCTGCAATTTCTCGTATTTCTGACGGAGTACAACTTTCTTCCTGACTCATTTTTATTAACTTTAATAATATATTTATTTTTAATTATGACGGATGGGATGAAGCTTTGTTGTGTTCAATTGTTTCTATCGTGGCATATTTGATACTTGTAACATTTTATTGAATTGTAAAAGTATTGCCAACCCAAATAGAAAATATTAATTGAAATGGAAAAAATCTACTATAGTTTTTCAGACTTTAAAGGCCCAAATAGAAAAAGTTTTATAAAATACACGGTTGATAAGACAATTAGAGCACTTGTACTTGCACTAAACGCGTGCTCTAAGATAACGTCTTGTGAAACTTGTATCTTAATATACTATTATATTATCATAGTTCACTATAATACGGAACTAACCCCCCGTGAATGTCTTAATCGATAAAATCGATTCATAAGGAAGTCAGTAACCTCACGGTCGTCCGGTATAATACGGATGACACGATAGATCTTTTGTTAGTTTTCAATTTTTATTTCCTTGTCTATTTACAATTATAGCAAAGTGCAAATTTCTCAAGGCTAAAAAATAACAATTACTTTCTCTTCCGTTTTAAGATGAGGATCCCAAACAATCCCAAATTATCAATCAGAGCCATCTATGTTGCATCAATTGAATTAAAAAATATGCCGCTTTTTGACGGGTTAGAAAGAGACGAGAGTCGTCAGCCAGTCAATATTTCTTTTCGTGAAGTTTTAGCCGTTAATAATAAAGTTTTTTAGTTAATTTATCGATATTTAGATTGTCCGACAAGTCGATTGGGGTATCGACAAGTTTCAGGAAGATATGTGACAAAAATTTGAAAATTGTTCATATTTGAAATTGTTATTATTATTCTTATAACGTTATATTTTTAACGCAATTTTTTCAGCGTTTTCCAATCCTTTAACTTTACGAATTGAGTTTTAGATTAGAAAAAATTAAGCATATGTGGCTAAACGTTCGCATAAAATAGTGCCTGCCTTGGCAACATGTGATTAAACGCAGCTCTTAAGTCAAAATCTTATACATCCGCCCTTAATTTTTCGCTTCCGGTAAATAAAATTGGAAAGATATGCCAATTTTATTGTAAAGACGGACGATTTAAAAGAATGTTTGCATTAATCGTGGTTTAACCCGTGGTTTAGACGGTATAGTTTTTGCATAATTATATCGTTGATCTCTTGACTGCAATAAAACCTCATTATCTATTCGACCATAAAATAATTAAGGAAATCCCAAATTTTAAAACCTTTTCGAGCAGAGCCGGACCAGGTATACAAATTCAATTTATACCTATGCCTGATTCATATATAAATGCAAAGTGATTTTTAATAATTTTAATCTTTAGTGGTTTTCCGGCGAATAACTTTTAGGTAAGCTTATTAGTGGTAGAATGTGGCGTCCTTGGAATTGTGCCGATAGGGGGCATCTTCAAGTGTCGGGAATGGAGACTTAAATATTTAACAGCTGTTAAACAATTTAGAGAAGAAAATCGTCCAATTATTTACTTTGACGAAACATGGTTCGATACCCATGACACTCCAAGAAAAGGATGGGATGATTCTTCCAAAAAATGTCAAACCAAGGCATCATCCAATAAAGGCAAAAGAATCACAATATTACATGCTGGTTCAGAGAACGGGTTTGTTCCAAATTGTCTGTTGCTTTCAGCTAAAAACATAGCAGATTCTTCTTTAGATTACCATCAAGATACCGACGCTCAACTTTTTGAAGATTGGTTTAAACATAAACTCCTTAAAAATATACCTGAAAATAGCGTCATTGTAATGGACAATGCTAGTTATCATAGTCGGCAAGCAAAAATCATTCCCAATTCAAATAATACAAAAGCAGAAATTCAAAATTTTATGATTGAAAATGATTTATATTTTGAAGAAACTTACAAAAAACGAGAACTGCTAGAAGTATTAAAAGCTTTTAAAATAAATAAGGAATACGAGTGTGATAAACTTGCAGCAGAAAATGGACATACAGTGTTGCGTCTTCCTCCGTACTATTGTATATTCAATCCTATTGAGGTAATGTGGCACCAATTAAAATCCAATATTAGGAGAAATAATATTTCTCCTACATTAAATGCATGTGTAGTAGAATTAATTAAAATCGAAGTAAGAAAAATTTCTGCAGACAGCTGGAAAAACTGTGTACAGCATGTACTTAAGGTGGAAAATTCTTACAATTGTATGATTACAAATGTTCAACCCTTAATTATAAGTTTAGGCTTAGATGAAGATAGTGATACAGAGTTAAATTTTGAATAAATTATCTATAGCTTCGTAGAATTTAATTAATTTTTATTGTACTTGTTATCCTAATAGTTATACTTTTAAATTATATTATTTTCAATTATCATTAATTGTTATCATTATTTTACATTTATTATAGGTATAAAAATTAATCATGTGGTGTGGTATACATTTTCAAGCCGGCCCTGACCCATTTATTGAGCCTGGAAGAGGTTCAGGCGGATACAATAGGGTTTAATCAGGTAGTTTATTTATGGCAGTAAGAATCAACGGTATAGTTCTGCAACAACTTACCCTTAAAATCTTAAATTGGAAGCCGGGTCACGTGCCACATTTTTAAAGGTAATTTATGTATTATTTTTTGAGTTTTGAGTAATATGGGATTTAAAGTAAATTTCTTTGCAAATTTCATTTCTTGGTAATAATTGGCCTACAGCCTCTTGAGCTGCCTTTTCGATTTGTTCCATCGCGATAAACGTCTTTCAGTGGATGTAGCGTGTTTGACTAATATTTATCGAGTGACTTTTGTTTTACTTAGTTACTTGTCATAAATTGTCATTTGGTCGTTGATATGGTAACATCAGCCGATTCGATGATGGCATTTAATTTCTTTTAACGTTTTACCTATCCTAAAGTACATAAAATAGTATATACTATATACACCTCCGGACCAAAGTGTTTTTAAATCCCTTGACAAATTATAGCCCTCCCGTTGGTCGGGCTATAAACTTTTTGTCTCGGGATTTAAAATACCACTTTAGTCCCTAGGTGTATAATGTACTATTAGCAGTAGGGCAGGTTAATATTTAGTTACAATAAAATAGAAGGTATGCATGTTTTTTATTATTAATCATGTTATCTATTATAGACTCCCTATAGCCGCTATTTCTTCTTTCTTTACATTTAATTATTTTAAAAAAATGCTTCATAAAGAACCAACCGCGAAATCAGTCGAGTATAAATTTTCGTAGTGTTAAAACAGTTATTTCATTCCTATCAGGAGCCAGTTCTTTTCTATTAAAGTAAGAAATGTTTATTGTTATATAACCAGTGGGGAAAAGTTTTACTTTTCATAGGTAATCCTGACAAGTAACATTAAAAACTGTGTAACTAGAATTATTTGTGTAATTAGAATTAAAGCAACTTATTTTGGAATCTATTCCCTAAATACGTTGATAAAAAAATAAGTAATATACCTACCTAAAATCCATTCAATTCATTACGTTCCCACAGAAGAATTTATGCCACTTTCCAAAACCAGTTTGAAATAACCGTGATTTAACCCAAAAAAAACTGAATTCAGTTTCTTGTGTCTTAATTATCACTTTTTTTCACTCGAAAACTCTAAGCAAAAATTATCACTACTGGACTTCTAACAAGTCATATTCTCAGTAATTCGCGCTGGAATAGTTTACAAACTACTCCTGAAAAATCGGTTCGCGTCAGGCCGATTTGCCGGTTTGGGGCTTTCACGGAACGCAGAACGCCAACGGAATAAACCCCGCGTGAAAATTTCGGTCGGGAAAATTTAGTCGCTCCACGCAAGAAACGCAGCGCGACAGCAGGAAAACGTTTCGAAAATTTCGCAGGAAAGACGCGAAATAAGCGCGTTGTTCGACACGACGAAAAGCTCGCTGCTATTGGTTTCGGTACCGGCGATAAACAAGTTGTTGTTTAGCAGTATTCAAACCAAACCGGCAGGGCCCGATAACCCACCTCAGGATCTAGGTAACAGGTTCAAATATCCTGTCACCTGTCGAATGCACTAAGTGACTTGAGTCAGGTTTTATAGTTTGACTTAGTAAACAAAGAAAATAAGAATATTATTTATTAGTGTAGATCGATTCTAAGGTTACCTGACATTTTGGAGGAACGGCGCCTATTTTTAAAATTGTCCCTAGGGGGGTAGAAATTAAGTTCGAAAGTGGAGAAGGAGATGGGGCTGGGCGTAACACATGTTATTTTAACATTCTGATTGATTTTCTACTTGTATAGAGGTACACGGAAAAAACACTACAACGTGTCCAAGATAAGGAGGGCCAGTACAGGGATCTCGGAAACCGTAAGAGATACGAAGTCGGTTAAATGGAGGTAAAGTTGCGCATTTACGTGCCTAATAATATGCCGTTTAGAAAGTTTTAAAATTCCGAGATGTTCCGGAGATATCCGGAAAAAACCGAAATACTGAAAAATAGTTTTATTTTTTTTTCTGGATTTTTTTGAGAGCCCAATTCTAAAATAAATCGAACTTTTACATTGACACTTTTTCCACTCTATCTAATAGCGTTAATTGTTTTGTAATCCGACGAGTCGTCTTCGAAGGGCCATTATCAACTTTCTTTTTTTAAATACGGTCCTGTTTTCCTGATATTGGAATTTGAGAGCTTATTTTCTTCCGAATGCAATGATTTATGACACATTGTGGTTTAATGACGTTTCGAGAGTTTTTAGCACAACATCAGGAAATTTTTGGATACGGTCCTGTATTTCTCCTAATTTTATAAATAATATCTCATAAGTAAGCTCTAAATTTTTTACTTATCTTTTGAGATAAAATAAAACATGATAGAATATCAAACTTTTCAGCATTTGTAAAATTATGTTCCATATTTTCTGGAAAATAGAAAACCTCTTAAAACGCCTTCAAACGATCACAATGGGAATGTCAAGTGAAACAAATCACGCGTCACCATCTTAATTTTGTTGTTTCAAACTGTGCCCACTGTGTGCCCTTCAAAAGTGTAGGCTTAGTTACGCGACTGGCAAAATAAGAAAATAGGTGATTAGTATTTTTTTTTAAGTTCATGTTTATAGTTACCTAAAAGTTCCTGTTTAAATTTAAGAATGTTTACTTTTTGTTACCAAAAAATTTGTCGATACCTATGTTTTGTTAACTATTTTGCTCGTTTTCTTATTTTCCATTAACATTTTCTATAATGTATGTTATTTTTAAGAAGTCTTCTTCAGTTTAATTATAAAAAGTTCCTGTTTAGATTTAGAAAAGGTTTACTATAAGATTACCAACGAATTTTTCTATATATTTTGTTAACCATTTTGTTCGTTTTGTTATTTTTCATTAACAATTTCTATTATTATGTTATTTTTGAGAAGTTTTCTCGAGTTTATAGTAAATAAAAATTTAAAAATTATATCCTTTAATTTTTTAATATTAACTACGTCGCTGGCTAGCCAGTTAAAACAAAACTTTACAAAACCCATGTCGCGATGACTCCGCTAAGGGATTTGGCATACTTTTTTATATGCACCATGTCGTTTATGTGCCTTTAAGAAAGACGTATGTCGTGTTACCTGCTCAGCGTCAAACTCGAACGTCGCCAATCGGATGGCGCGTCGCGTAGACTAAAGGTCGTGTATCAAGTGACAGGCGATGATTTTCGATTTTTCGCCTTAATTTATAACTAGAGTATTTCCTATCGAGCGAAAAACTGTTCGAATATACGAGCCGTTTTTTAACTCGATCACACTACAGCGGTACATTTCCGTCGGCGTCAAGCGAAGCTCGGGTATCGAGGGCAAGATAATAAGTGACGAGCGACGGTTTTCGCCTGAATAGATAACTCGAGCGGTTTTTTTAATAAGCGATTTTTCGCTCCAGCGATCACAACACTAAAAAAAAGTCTAAATTGTTACGAACAATTTGTTGAATCACCCTGTATGCTAATATACAAATGAAATAAAATTTAATCATTATTATACTCTTAATCGCCAATTACCTACCAATTAATTGTTTTTTTTAATTCGTTTATAATTGTTTTGTTAATAATATAACAAATTGATTAGTTTTTTTGTTTGTAGGAAACACACGAAAACTATGTTTAATAATATAAAATGGCACAGATGTAAGCGGTATTAATTGGACCTCTTTTTAAAATGACGTAAACTTGAACCTTGTCTTGGGTGGTTTATTGTTTTGAAGTGATGATGTATAACGTCGTTTCTTAGATCTGGATTCGCATTAACTGTCAGTTTTCAAAATTAATTGTCTATTAATGTCGGTGTGAAAATATTAAATTTACGTCATTTTATAATAAAGTTGTTTTTTTAAATATTCTATTGTTTTATTTATTTATTTATTTACAAAAATAGGGATACAACAGGCACTGAACCCAATATAGCATCCACGTTGTGGTATTGGCTAGTGGGAGTTATTAATGCTTAAATTAAGTATGCATTAAATTATGTTAACCTAAAATTTATGAATGTTTATAGCATTGATTTTACACATTTTTTCAATCTAATTATAGACATATCGAACTTTTCCATTCTTAAAGAAAGCCTATTACATGCCCTAGTCGCTCTACCGAGAGGAAAATTTCTAAAAGTATTTTCAAGCCTAAGTCCCTAACCGCTAGAGTATTTGCAGAATTATACCGTTGATCTTTTGACTGCAATAAAACCTCATTATCCCTTCGACCATAAAATAAATAAGGAAATCCCAAATTTTAAAACCTTTTCGAGCAGAGCCGGGCCAGGTATACAAAGTCAATTTATATCTATGCCTGATGCATATATAACTACAAAGTGATTTTTAATAATTTTAATCTTTAGTGGTTTTCCGGCCAGTAATTTTTAGTTAGGCTTATTAGTGGTGGAATGTGGCATCTTTGGAATTGTGCTGATAGGGGGCATCTTCAAGTGTCATTTTTAAAAGTAAGCATTTATCTACCGATGCCAAACTAATAATTAAAAATGTGTATCAATCGTTGTTGAGTAGAAATTTTAATTCGATGGATGCTTTAGCAGATATGTCTACTTTGACAAAAACTCCTTTATCTTCGGTAAGAGACATAGTACTTAAACCTGTAATCCTAGAAAAAATCGGAGTGTTTCTGGTACATTTAGAAGCATTGACGAAAATGACATGGATTTATTAAGAAGAAAGATTTACCAAATGTATGAGGCACAAACTGTACCCACTTTGATTTCCCTCAAAGAGCGGCTGATTAAAGACGAAACAAATATCTCTTGTAGCCTTTCAAGCCTTAGGAAAATATTGCGTAAAATGGGTTTTAAATACCGAAGCATTGATAAAAGACAAACATTAATGGAATCTCAACGTTTACGGGAATGAAGACTTAAATGTTTAACAGCTGTTAAACAATTTAGAGAAGAAAATCGTCCAATTATTTACCTTGACGAAACATGGTTCGATACCCATGACACTTCAAGAAAAGGTTGGGATGATTCTTCCAAAAAATGTCAAACCAAGGCACCATCAAATAAAGGCAAAAGAATCACAATATTACATGCTGGTTCAGAGAACGGGTTTGTTCCAAATTGTCTGTTGCTTTCAGCTAAAAACATAGCAGATTCTTCTTTAGATTACCATCAAGATACCGACGCACAACTTTTTGAAGATTGGTTTAAACATAAACTCCTTAAAAATATACCTGAAAATAGCGTCATTGTAATGGACAATGCTAGTTATCATAGTCGGCAAGCAAAAATCATTCCCAATTCTAATAATACAAAAGCAGAAATTCAAAATTTTATGATTGAAAATGATTTATACAGGGTGATTCACGACGAGCTTGCATTAGAACTTTATGGAGAACTACTGAATATATGTTCCTGAAACTTTGGGAATTTGGGTTTATCGATATGCTCTCTTTAACTAAAATATTGACATGTTTCTGTCATTTCCGGTTATACCGGAAGTAGCTGCCTACTTTCGTTTTTTAAATACAACATGGTAATTTTTATTACACTTTTCGATTAAGCATTAAATACTAAGCACATTTTATAGAAAATGTTTTTGTCAGACTCTAATAGTTTTTGAGATATCTGGAATTTTTGTAATTATTTGGCAAATGCATGACGATGAAATAATCCATATAATTTTTTTACCTTAGTGCTTGGACTAAACATTTTTGCTCACCGAATAGCTAGAAGATCATCAAGTCTCAAAAACATTTCAAATTCGGCATAAAATGTACAGGGTGGTCACAATTCAAGCCTCATTGTGAAAAAATTCAACCATTAAAAACTTTCTTATTTTAAATGGAACACCCTGTATATTTTTATTTAATTTGATGGCAAATTAGTTGTTCTTTATAAATAGTATTTACTGTCCTATACCTATATCAAAGCGTTTTCTCAAAAAATCCAATTTTATTCCGAAAATACTATTTGTTCAAGTGTGCTATGAAAACAATTGTACTTAGGGGCTGTATACTGATGTCTATACGGAGGTATAGTGATTGATTGCTTGAAAATACAACATTCTAAAGTGTTTCTTAATAATTTATAAATAAAATGCAGTTTATTGTTTTAAATTGTTTTAAATTTAATGGTTTAAATATTATTTTTTTAAAAATAGCAAGGAAACAAGTTAATAAACTTTAAATTCTTTAATTAAAAATGTGTTTGAAAATTATACCTAATATCTTTTGATTATATTTTTAAAATATGTTCGAAATGATTGCCATTTACTTCCAAGCATTTATGTATTCTTTTCATCATGCTATTTCTTGTAGCATTCCTAATTTCTTGTGCAGTGAGAGATTGAAATGCTGCCTTCACCCTTTCCATTAGATTTTCCTTCGTGGTGATGGGACGCGCGTAAACTTTATCTTTAATGGTTCCCCAGATGAAAGAGTCCAGTGGAGTTAAGTCTGGCGAACGAGCTGGCCAGTGGAAGGGACCTTGGTTTGCGATCCACTGGTCATGAAAAAGTCTGTTTAGGGCAGTCTTAACAACTTGGACGTTGTGTGCTGGAGCCCCATCGTTTTGGTACCATGCATTTATTCGCTCTTGGAGCGGCAAATCATCCAGACGTTCTTCTAACTGATCCTCAAGAATTGTCAAATAATTCTGACCATTTAAATTTTCGTCGTAAATGTGTAAGCAAAATATACGGTCATGTTTAATAGCACAATAAACATTAAATTGAAATGATTCCTGGTAACGTCCTATCCTGACAATATGGGGGTTTTCGTGAGCCCAATAATGGCTGTTGTGTCTGTTATGAAAACCATTACGAGTAAATTTGGCTTCATCACTCCATATTACAGAATTAGTAAATTGCTCATTTTCTTGGGTTTTGATTAGAAAAAACTCGCAAAGTTCGACTCGAGCTGGCAAATCTTGTGGTTTTAGATGCTGAACTTGGGCATATGAATATGGCCTCCAGCCATATTTTTTTAAAATTCTTTGTATACTGGAATACGAAACTCTTAATTGCATTGCAGCTTCACGAATTGAGTCTTTTGGGAAAGCGTAAAAATAGGCTAAAATGGTAACTTCAAATACCTCATTGTCCAGTATTGGTTTAATTCTTCGTACTTTGGCTTCAAATGATCCAAATTTTAAACAATTATTATTTAGTCTTCTAATAATATCAGGTGTGGGAATAGGCCTATTCGGATATTTATCCCGATGTATTCGACAAGCTCTTAGCTTAATTTTACCACATTCAATGTAAACCGTAAATAAATTTAAAAAATCTTCACTTGAAAATCCGGAGCGTGACATTTTTTAGTAACAGAATAATTGACAGTTTGAAAATACGCCAAGAAATATCAGACAATTGTTTTTCTTGTCAAAGCACACTAGAAAATATTGCCGCCATTATTAATTTTCCTCTGTATAGACATCAGTACCCTAAGTACAATTGTTTTCATAGCACACTTGAACAAATAGTATTTTCCGAATAAAATTGGATTTTTTGAGAAAACGCTTTGATATAGGTATAGGACAGTAAATACTATTTATAAAGAACAACTAATTTGCCATCAAATTAAATAAAAATATACAGGGTGTTCCATTTAAAATAAGAAAGTTTTTAATGGTTGAATTTTTTCACAATGAGGCTTGAATTGTGACCACCCTGTACATTTTATGCCGAATTTGAAATGTTTTTGAGACTTGATGATCTTCTAGCTATTCGGTGAGCAAAAATGTTTAGTCCAAGCGCTAAGGTAAAAAAATTATATGGATTATTTCATCGTCATGCATTTGCCAAATAATTACAAAAATTCCAGATATCTCAAAAACTATTAGAGTCTGACAAAAACATTTTCTATAAAATGTGCTTAGTATTTAATGCTTAATCGAAAAATGTAATAAAAATTACCATGTTGCATTTAAAAAACGAAAGTAGGCAGCTACTTTCGGTATAACCGGAAATGACAGAAACATGTCAATATTTTAGTTAAAGAGAGCATATCGATAAACCTAAATCCCCAAAATTTCAGAAACATATATTCAGTAGTTCTCCATAAAGTTCTAATGCAAGCTCGTTGTGAATCACCCTGTATTTTGAAGAAACTTACAAAAAACGAGAACTGCTAGAAGTATTAAAAGCTTTTAAAATAAATAAGGAATACGAGTGTGACAAACTTGCAGCAGAAAATGGACATACAGTGTTGCGTCTTCCTCCGTACTATACTATATGCTATGCACACCGACATCAGCAAGACGCTCCATCAGTATGGAATGACTAATTTTGTCAAATGCCTTACTGAAGTCCGTGTACACAACGTCAATCTGCCTCCTATCATCCATACTTCTTAAAATAAAATCTGTAAATTCCACCAGATTGATCTCAATGGACCTACGTGGAAAAAACCCGTGTTGTTTTAAAATAATATCTTTAACTTGCTCCAATATAATGTTATGAATAATTTTTTCAAATATTTTCCCAAAAATGCATAATTTACTTATGGTCTATAGTTTTTGACGTTATGTTTACCACTTGCCTTAGGTAAAGGAGTTATATGAGATATTTTCCACATTGTAGGAAAAATACTTTGTATTAATAAGAGGTTATATGTATATGTGCAAAAGAGGCTTAACAAGATAAACACTACATTGTTCAATAAATATGCCTATTGTTTTATATCTATAAGAGCTTACTAGTGAGTCCATTTTAAACTCGAATCGTCCGAGTTCCTCGCTGACGTGGGTGCAATAAATATCAATTCCGTACTGTATTAATAATTTTTAAGAATTAAATAATTTTTTTGAATATTTATGAAAATTTTATCATAATTACATAAATTTAAAATTACTGCCAAATATATGCAAATAATATGAAAAATATGTGTTACTCCATTATATCTTATAGCTCAGTCATTTCTATTTTGAACTTGATTCCATGTATCTATAGACGAAAGAATCCAAAACTTACAATGTAAATATCTAACATAACTCCGTGTGTCCGTAGATCATAAATCATTTTTCTATGCAAGGTTACTTAGCCTTCCTGTATCAATTGTGAGCCGAGGACAAAAAAAGCAAATTGATATCAATAATTGTGTTGGTTTTCTTCGCCTGTGATATGACCAAATTAATTTTAATACTTAGCGGATAATGGATATTTTATGCAAAATTTGGTTTTGAGGTTGCAATTTTTGAAAATAATAACGATACGGTTTGTCAATTCACTATTAAATATAAAATAACGTACGTCCCATACGTTTTGGCCCAAATTTCAGATGCCATAAAATTGGTAATAGGAAGAAAATATCAAGTTGCCCTGGTAACAGAAACTTGTTTGACCCCCTTCACTTAACGTTGACAGTTCAGTTTTTAAATTGATTTAAGCTGGATTCATAGTTGCCGTAACGTATGCCGTAAGACGTAACGTTAAGACGTAAGAAAGATAAACATGTGATTTGCAATAGAAGTAATAGAACCGTTTATAGTCCGAGTTAAGCCGTAAGCCGTAAGCAGTAAGAAGTAAGAAATGGTTCAATTTCATTTCTTACGTTACGTCTTACGGAATCGGTTCGGATCGGTCATACTCGTGCATAACCGCCATGTTGACATCCCCAAATTCGACACTTTGCTAATAAATAGGTGATAAATAAATTGCTAATAAACACCAGAACAATATTGATCCCGTTATTATAACGAGGTCGTCATCGCTCGGAGTCATATTTTCACTTTTAAATAAACACACATGTGAAAAACCATAAACCTACAAACTCGTAACGTCAAAATTCTTAACGAATATAAATGGGCAAATCCTTACGTCTTGCGTCTTACGTCTTATCGACTACTGCTTACGTCTTACGGCATACGTTACGGCAACTATGAATCCACCTTAAGTCGATATGGCTTACAAATTAGAATTTCGGAAAAGTATTTATAATTTAGTTGGGCGGGTCCCTAAATTCCAAATAATACGCATTTTTGAATAACAAAATGTATCGCATAGAACCATTTATCGGACAATTGCCGAAGGTGAGCAAGGTATTCCTTGTATGAACCTTCCAAAAAGTGGATGGCCTAGAACTTTTACCAAAGTAAGACCAGAAAGACTGGTAAGAAGGCCGAAAACACACTTGGTACATCAACAAGAAAACTAGCACGACAATATCGAACATCTAAGAACACCATAGCGCGGGAACCATCTGGGAATGGCCAGGAATACCGAAAAACAAGAGAAGGCTCCGAAATATGCAGCCAATCAACTAGCCAGAATCGCGAGATGCTGCCGTGCATTGGATGACGAAAGGTATTTCACACTAAGCAACTCCGAAATTAAGGGAAATGATGGTTTTTATACTGGCAATATTGCAGAGGTCCCTAATCATGTCAAATCTTAAGAAAATGCCAAATTCTCTGATAAGGTGTTAGTATGGTGCGCTATTTCCACCAGGGGTGTATCCAGGCCTTATGTGGGTCGATTAAGAGGTGATGCCCTTGATAATCAAAGGTATATCGATAATTGTTTCACGAAATTGATGATTAATTTTATTGAAGAAGAACATGCTGGAGACGATATTATGTTTTGACCAGACCTTGCGCGTCCTTTCACTATGCAAGACAAACCCACAATTGGTCAGCAGACCAAAACGTACCATTTGTTCAGCGAAACGACAACCCTCCAAACCTGCCTCAGGCTCGGCCCATAGAATATTTTTGGAATCTTTTATTTCGAAAAGTTTACGATGGAGGATGGGAAACACATAAGGAGGAGGAAAACCACATACTCCTTACTTAAAAATATTAGGATTTAATTATACTTACCTATATCCGAAAGTTGCTATTATCTGAGATACAGGGTGTTAAAGTTAAAACTTCATTTTCGATTTTCTCTAATAACTTTGACAGAAACCAACGATTTCTTACAAAATTTTGCAATTATGGGTTTTTAGGACTAGAAACTGATTTTTTGGTGAAATTTTTATGTACAATGTAGAGTGCTGTCTGCGGCATTTTTTGCACATTTATTAGGCCATAACTTTTTGTGCCTCAGTGTATTTAAGTTTTTAATTAAAATAGTACATATTTATTACGTTAAAAAGGTATAGGTACTAAGTTCGGATCGCCCAGAGTTACCGTTTCGGAGATATTTGCATTTAAAGTGTTTATTTCGTTAGCTCAGCAAGCAAATAATATTTTGTTACTTTTACATGATAATTAATGTTCTAGTAATGGTAATTGGGAATAATAAATACAACAATTGGATTAGTCTTTAACTTTACTTTAATTAAAATTACTTTAACCCTAGAAAAAATCGTGTCGAAAGAAACCAACAGCAATGAAACACAAACTTACGATAAACTCAAAAATGAAACATTTTCTGTTCCATAGCAACTGCATCTCTAAATTTTATTTGGTTTCTCATAGGTTACTTTAAGAAAAAAATTTAATTTGCAAATTAATAATAACACTGGGAAACAAATTTCAACTTTTTTTTTGTTTCCAGAACAAAACCTATTTTTTTGGATTCAACTGTACCCAAGTAACTAAAAAATACCTATTAAAGATTTTAGTTGGCTCGCAAAAAAAAAAATCTCAATTATTTGTTACAAAATTTTAATTCATAGG
This sequence comes from Barypeithes pellucidus, assembly GCA_963991005.1. Lineage (NCBI taxonomy): Eukaryota > Metazoa > Arthropoda > Insecta > Coleoptera > Curculionidae > Barypeithes > Barypeithes pellucidus. The sequence goes on along the minus strand of OZ022565.1, from coordinate 10,348,354 downwards.
CATATACAATGGACATACAAAATACAGATAACAATATATTGTTGGTTCAACAAAAGCAACTAAATAGCACATTTTTATCATTGAATCCAAAGTTTAGACACTCATTTTGCGCTTCTTAGCTTGCCTTTTGAAAGCAGCCTCTGGGGCATCTCTCGTAATAGTCCAGCAGTAGTCGGCTAACATCTCACAATTCCATTTTCCCTGATATCTTCTTTCCATGTTCGAAATATCCTGGTGGAACCTCTCACCGTGTTCGTCACTTACAGCACCACAATTTTCCGGAAAGTAATCCAGATGAGAATCCAGGAAATGAATTTTCAACGACATATTACACCCTAGGTTTTGGTAACACAAAAGAAGTTGGGCAACCAGGTCTTTATAATTTTCTGCTTTTATGTTTCCCAAGAAATTTTTTGCAACCATTTTAAAGGCATCCCAAGCGTCTTTTTCCTTGCCTTCAAGTATGGAATCGAATTGCGCATCTCCGAAAAGTTTCCTAATCTGGGGACCCACAAATATTCCCTCTTTAATTTTAGCGTCACTGATTCTAGGGAACTTTTCTTTTAAATAACTAAAAGCACGGCCTTCTTTGTCCATTGCCTTCACAAAATTTTTCATAAGTCCCAATTTTATATGAAGTGGCGGTAGTAAAATCTTTTCTGGGGCAACTAATGGCGCGCTGGTCACATTTTTCTTTCCTGGCTCAAAAGACTCTCTCGGTGGCCAAATTTTCTTTCTGTAGTGATCCGATCGTGCTCGACTGTCCCATTCGCAGAGGAAGCAGCAGTATTTGGTATAACCTAGCTGCATTCCAAGCAAGATCGCCACAACTTTTAAATCCCCACAAATTTGCCATTTATATCTTTCATATTGTATGGTCTCAAGTAACAATTTCAAATTGCTATATGTTTCTTTCATATGGACTGCATGACCAATTGGGACTGAAGGCAATTTGTTTCCATTATGGAGTAACACAGCTTTAAGACTTACTTTTGAGGAATCAATGAAAAGTCTCCAGTCTTTTGGATCATAGTCCAGATTTAAAGCTGCCATTAATCCCTCAATGTCCCTACAGGCTACCAAATTGTTATCCATGTTAAAAAATGGTGTTAGGTTTTTCTGACGGCTTCGGTACACAGAAACTTTTACTTCATCTTCAAGTAAATTCCATTGTTGCAATCGAGAGGCCAATAGTTCTGCTTTTGTCTTGGGCAGTTCCAAATCCCTTATAAGGTCACTTAATTCACTTTGACTTATTTTGTGAGGCTTTTTACTTGGAAGTTCACAGACAAAATCGGAGTCTTGCGAGGTTGATGGGCCGGCGACATTTTCCGGTACACTACCGTTTGAATCCTCTTGATCATCATCAGAATGAAGGGTATATTCCTGAGGTGGATTAGGTATAGGCAACTCGTCACTATGAGGCACCGGGCGTATGGCGGATTGTAAATTTGGATACTGTATCGCAGACCTTTTTTTCTCTGAAAAGCCTTTTTTGATGGGAGGTGTCAAACAAAAGTAACAGTCAGTAACGTGGTCTTTCGGTTCTCGCCAGATCATAGGAACAGCGAAGGGCATCTTACGGTTTTTTCCACTTAGCCAGCCGCGAATGTTGGACGCACATTTGTAGCAGCAGATATGGGGAGCCCAATTTTTATCCTGGTCTCCAACTTTGCAGCCAAAATACAAGTGGTAAGCCTTTTTTATTAAAGGGCTAAGCGTACGTTTTTGTTTCACAAAAGTCATTTCACCACATATATAACAAAAATGATCCGGCTTATTTACACAAACTCGCGACATGTTGCTCAAAACTCTCTAATTTCTCAAATACGAACAGCTCTCGATCAACTGGTGGTTGAAATACAACTAACTAACAATTTAGGATTTATATTATATGTATTTAAACCCCTTATAAAGTACACCTGTTATAATAAATCCAGGTATTTCTCATTTAATGGTGAAATTTTCCCATATATTAAGGGCAGGTAGGTAAATTATCATAATTGGGATGGATCTATAAAACCGGAGCCAACTGAGCCTTTTGCAAGACAGATTGTTAATTAGTATAATAAAATAAGTAAGATTTTGCTATTTTGGTCTCGGAAACATTTTTGCTGTTCCCCAGTGTAATTGGGTAGGGTGGACTAAACAATTTAAATGCAAATATCTCCGAAACGGCAACTCTGGGCGACCTGAACTTAGTATACCTTTTTTACGTAATAAATATGAGAAAAGTATTATTTTCATTAAAAGCTTAAGTACACTTAGGCACAAAAAGTTATGACTTAATAAATGTGCAAAAAATGCCGCAGACAGCGCCCTCTACATTATACATTAACATTTCACCTAAAAATCAGTTTCTCATCCTAAGAAAACCATAATTGCCAAATTTTGTAAAAAGATATTGGTTTCCTGCAAAGTTATTAGAGAAAAACAAAACCGAAGTTTCAACTTTAACACCCTGTATCTCAGTTAATATCAACTTTCGTATATAGGTAAGTATAATTAAATCCTAATATTTTTACGAAAGGAGTCTGTGGTTTTTCCATGTCCCATTAATTAGCGGACACCCTGTATATAAATTGTTTCAATGCTTTAATAATAAAAATAATATAAAAGGAACATTTACTGGTCAAAGTGCATATTTTTGAATTTATATAAAATTACAGCAATTTCGTCTAAAAACAATACGACAAGGAATAGAAATTATTTAAATGTTTAAGAAAAATTATTTTTTAGCTCACAATGTCGTCGTTATGTTATTTAATGAAAAAAATATATTGAAGGACTAGATAGCGATTTTTAATTGCCGTTGTTACGGATATTAGTCCAGTAAGGTACTTTAGTTATTATCTAACGTATTTAAAACATATTATACAGTGTCCGTAAAATAGATTTTTTTATTGGTATTATACCGTCTAAAAATGCGAGTATTTTTATTCAAGGAAATATTCATATAAACACCAGATATACAGGATGTCTCAGAATATGTGGGCAATCTCCGGGGTTCAGATAGAACACTTAAAAATAACAGGGGAAGTTCCTATAATTTTTTTTCCTACGGCCTCCCCTACGAAGATAACGGACGTCGCTGGAAATCGTTGTTCTTTAAATAATTTTTTAAGTACTAGGTGTAATTTAGTATTTTTTTAGTATATTGGCCACTAGATGAGTCTCCTTAAGATTCGCCCTTTTAAACACATTTGGCTTACCTATATTTAGTTTGCCCGGGGACAGACTAGACGCAATGTATGATGAAGGAACGACAATAATATTTTTGGATACTCTAAACCTTAAGCTGAAAAAAAAACTCTTGTGTCGATAAAATTAACTGTTTTCGAGAAAAATATATTTTTGTTCAATATTGGTTGTAGTTTTATGTTCATAAAATTGCTATGGATTTTTTCACATATTTATATTTATATATATTTATATTTATATATACTTTATTTAGCACTTGGCTAGTAAAAAGAACAAAATAAATACATATTTACATACATTGTTTACAAATACAAAATGCTAACATAAGCTCTGTCCTCGCAAATACACAAAAAGTTTTCTACAAAATACAGTCAAACTAGGTGAGCTCCTTATCACATCGGGAAGCGCATTAAAACGGCGAAGTCCCTCATAAAAAAGAGTTTTTTGTAGACCAACAGATTTTACATAGTGAATGTTGTAGTTTCTTGCTGATCTGATACCATAATTGTGACAGTCATATCTTCTCTCAAGATATGAGTTGAGATAATGAGGCAATAAATTGTTTTCCATTTTGTATATTAAAATGAGGTTCGCCCTTCCAATCCACTGCCCGACGTTCAACCAGCCCAACTCTGTTAACATACAATCTATTGGTGTATATTTATTACATCCGAGCAAAATCCTCATGACCTTATTTTGCTGTACCTGCAATCTACCAATCTCCTCCCCCGTACATGAAATTAACAAAGACGTACAGTAATTAAAATGCGGCAAAATAATTGTTTTATAAATTAATCTTTTTGTCCATTGAGACACACAGGAAGAGACTCGATAAAAAAACCCAATCTTTTTTGCCAACTTTTTACAGAGATAGTCAACATGAGCAGAAAAATTGAGTTGCGGATCCAAAATTATTCCGAGATATTTAATTTCACTTACATATGTGATTGGAGTATTATTTATGTACAGCGATAAATTTAACTCATTAAAAGCATTACATTGTGTCTTTGAACCAATTATCATACAATTCGTTTTTGTTGCATTTAACTTTAATTTATTCTGGCATAACCAGTCATATAAAATGCTGAGCTCACTATTAAGAACAGTAACTATTTCTCGCCAATTCTTACCAGAAACAGAAATTAGGGTGTCATCCGCAAATAAACTGACAAAACATTTTTTTAAAGACTTATAAATGTCATTTATATATATTATAAATAAAAGTGGACCCAGTACGCTACCCTGCGGGACACCTAGTCTAGTAATACTATTTCCAGACACTGTATTATCTATTTTTGTCCTTTGGAACCTATAATTTAAATAGTCACCAATCCAGCTTAATGCGCTCTTTCCTATCCCATATGCTATCAATTTTTTTAACAATATGTTGCGATCTATTGTTTCAAAGGCTCGCTTTAAGTCCACAAAAACACCAATCACTATGTCTCCTTCATTGATTTTTTTCCTCCATTCTGCACAAATATATTGGATGGCCGATTCACATGAATGATTACTTCGAAATCCGGACTGTCCCACGAATAGCAACTGATTCTCTTCAAAGTACTGTTTAAGCTGATTGCACACAATAGTCTCGATAATTTTGTCCACTACTGGCAGGAGATTTATTGGTCTAAATTGCGCGGCGGTCTCCGGCTTATTCACTTTTGGAATCGGTACAATGAGGCTAATTTTCAGTAAACTTGGAAATTTTCCTGTTTTTAATGAGGTATTTATCAGATACAAAAGTGGGTACCCTATCACACAGAACAACTGTTTTAACAATTTAACATTGAGAGTCTCGTCACTTGTGCTTTTGTTTTTGAGCCCATACACTGTTTTTCGCAAATCCGATATAGAGATGGTTCTGAAACTGAGAAAACTTGTCTCAGTATAAGAACCAGTGGCTTTCCATTCTTTAAATTCAATACTATCAGAGACTTCATTAATGCTGTCCAGAAAAAAATTGTTGAAATTTTCTGCATTGTTGCCTGTATCCTGCTCAAAGTTAATATCACTAAAGTCGACTTTCGGATTCTTTGTCCCAATAAGTTCCTTCAATGTACTCCACATTTTCTTACTGTCTTTCTTACATTTATCTATATTTCGATCATAGTATTCTTTTCTCTTGTTTCGGATGATCGATACAACATTATTTCTTTGAGCTTTGTAGTCCACCCAATCAATTTCTTCCTTTGTTAGGCGAAACTTTTGGTAAGCTTTATCGCGTTTACGCTGTACTTCTCTAATATCCGCCGTTATCCAAGGACACTTACGTGCAGTTCTGGCTTTTAAAGGAGCAATCTTGTCGACAGCTTCTTGCACATTTTTAATAAAATCCAGGTACAGAACGTCTACGTTAACAGAGTTATAATTCCACTCCTTCCCAATCAATTCTTCAATTATATCAGAAACACTCTGCTCATTTAGATTTCTCCAGTACATCGTTGGTGTTTCACGCATTTCATAAGGGAGTGACACTTTAACACCAATGATTTCATGATCACTCAAAATAGGAAAATCTCGGGGCAATTCCTTCATACTGAAGTCGTTTGTAATCATGTAATCTATCAATGACGACCAGATATTTGTCACACGTGTTTCCTTTGTCGTAATTTGTTTGTATCCGGACTCGCTTATAATCGCTTTGATTTTTTTAGTCTCACTCTCATTTCTTAACCAGTCTATGTTCATATCTCCCATTAGCATTGTTGTCTGTCGTTGGAAAAGTTCGTCATTGAGTATCTCTTCCAAATACGTAAAAAAAGCACCAGCTGCAGAGTTTGGTGACCTATAAAACGACCCAACCATAATGTACCGATTTAAGTAAGAATATTTATGCCAGTGTCAGTTTATGGTAGTGTCTTGAAATTTGCGGTTTTTCTCCTTTGTCTTATTAGTTACTAACTTAGTAAGGGAATTTACGTATACTGAATATGCCGCCATGCATTTAATGTATGGACAAAAATATTTTTTTCTCGAAAACAGTTCATTTTATCGACATTAATCAAGAGAGCCTTTTCTTCAACTTAAGGTTTAGAGTATCCAAAAATATTATTGTTGTTCCTTCATCATACAGGGTGTAAAAAAAATATTTTTGCGTTACGTCTAGTCCGTCACTGTCAAACTAAATAAGCAAAATGTGCGTAAAATGGCGAATTTTAAGGAGACTCATCTAGTAACCAATATACTAAATAATTATTAAATTACACCTAGTACTTAAAAAATTATTTAAAAAACAACTATTTCCAGAGACGTCCGTTATGGACCCGGATCTCCGTAGGCGAGGCCGTAGGAAGAAAAATTTATAGGAACTTCTCCTATTATTTTTAAGTGTTCTATCTGAATGCTGGAGATTGCCCACATATTCTGGGACACCCTGTATATATTAAACAGGGAACTTTCTTTGTGTATGTGTGCTGTAATACATTCGTTATTTATTTTGTATATTAGAGAAACAGAATTATTGTTTCTTTGTCGCAATCTGTCACAAAAATATACCCTCTTGTATCCAGGCGCCTATATTCCACCCCTCGCAGAAAAATTCATTATTTATATCTTAAGCAACTTTTATTCGGGCGTCGGCGTCGGTGAGAAAAATACAACATTTTTAGCAGTCAGTTTTTTACTTTATCGAAAGTTCAATTGAAAAGGTGGGAGTGTGATTTTAATGAGTTTAATAACTCGACCGAACAGTTTAAGATATATATATACAGGGTGATCCAAGATGGGTGGCGAGCGGCCGTATCTCCTGAACCATACATGCTACAACTTTGGGGTAAAAAATTTATTAAGAAATATGACCAAGAAAATTAGCTGGAAAATATTTTTATGTTCGTAATTTTACCGCTAGGGGGCGTAATCGCTATGCTACGATACAAAATCCTTACTTTCTGCTAATATCTTCAAAACAATGTAGGTCGAAAATTAACTTTTTATAATTTCCGTAATATCCTCTATAAAATTTGTGATAACAATTTTTTTGTAGTTACTATGGTAACGGAGGGGGGAAGGGTAACAACTAAAAATAGTAAAAGGGCCGTAACTTCGGTTTGCGTTACCCAAATTTAACAAACTATGGCTTGTTTTGAAGAACTTTTCGTCCTGATTAAACGTTATTATTAATAATTTGACAATTAGTTCGTGCGGATGATAAAAGAGGGCGTTTTTTTTTAAATATTTCTTCTTTCGATTTCTTGAAAAATTTAAATGCAAACAGTCATTCATTTTTACTCTATTTTATAGCTCATTTGTTACTAAAAATTGCGGCGAAAACCGAAGTTCGTTATCTTTTGTCTTTTAAAAGTTATCGCAAAAATAGTGGGAAATTGTAATTTCAGTTTGGCTTTTTTCCTATATGTAAACGTTGAAATCCTAGAAAATGGATAATTGCGAAATAAAACAAAAGAATAAATAAATTATGTAATAAAAACAATTTATTTTAACTGTTCAAATTGTTTTCCATCATTTGCAATGCAACGATTTAGTCGTTCTCTTGTTGAAATGACGGTTGCTTGTACTTCAACCCGAGATAAATTATTTAAAACATTTCTAATTCGAACAATCATATCTTCTCTTGTGGTTGGTCGGAGTTTGTAAACAATATCTTTCACTCTGCCCCACAAATAAAAATCCAAACATGTCAAGTCGGGGGACCTGGCCGGCAAGGGAAATACACTTCCCAAGCCAATCCATCTATTTGGAAAATGTTCGTCAATAAAATTCCGTACCACAAGTGAATAATGAGCGGGGCACCCATCGAGCTGCTTCGTCTTGCATCTAAAGGTACATTTCACCTCTTAAAATATGCGGACCCATAATCATTCCGTTTATAACCCCACACCAAACATTAACTGACCATCGATGTTGATTATCAACTTCACGCATTAATGCGGATTGGTCTCTGACCAATAGTGCATATTGTGCAGGTTTACTCTTCCAGTATTAGTAATGTCCATAATACTTGAGATAGGGATTATCTCTAATCATATCTTTTAGCCAATAGCAATGGTTCAATTTATTGTCAAAATCGGCAACACTTAGGGCTTGATGTAGTACTATATGGTACGAATGAAATTTTTGGTCGACAAGGATTCTTTGAGCTGTACCGTAAGAAACTCCTAAATCCCTGACAATTTATCTAATACTAATATGGGGTTCTGCGTGAATATATGCCAATACGTTAATAAGTATATCCTCCGATCTTGCAGGGCGATGTTTTCTTAAAGAGAGAATTGGCTGAACGCTGTAAAACTTTTCTAGAATGGTGAACTCTATGAGGATAACGTATTCCCTCGAAGCCAAAACTGGGTTTTCAAACATTTGAAAATAAGTCGCTAACATATCGTAGGCTTCTTCATTTGTAAAAGGAATTTTTCTTTAAAAAATATCGCTTGTCTCATAAAGATATACTTAATTGTCACGACAGTAACAGAGACTGTCAGATATAATTTAGCACGGAATAACAAAGTTATTATTTTGTTTTATTTCGCAATTGTCCATGGCCGCCATGGCAATAAATGGAACACTTGGATTATAATTGTATTTTTTAGATAAATAACTAAAATAAAAACAAAAATAACATAATTTAATTAAAAACATAACTTAATATGAATAACTAATATGAGTAATTAGGCCAAAAGGGCTTTTTTTTCTAGGATTTCAACGTTTTCATATAGGAAAATAGCAAAATATTGGTCAAAGCCAATCTGAAATTACAGTTTCCCACTATTTTTGCGATAACTTTTAAAAGACAAAAGATAACGACCTCAGGTTTTCGCCGCAATTTTTAGTAACAAATGATCTATAAAATAGAGTAAAAATGAATGACTGTTTGTATTTAAATTTTTCAAGAAATCGAAAGAAGAAATATTTAAAAAAAAAAACGCCCTCTTTTATCATCCGCACGAATTAATTTTCAAATTATTAATAATAACGTTTAATCAGGACGAAAAGTTCTTTAAAACAAGCCATAGTTTGTTAAATTTGGGTAACGCAAACCGAAGTTACGGCCCTTTTACTATTTTTAGTTGTTACCCTTCCCCCCTCCGTTACCATAGTAACTACAAAAAAATTGTTATCACAAATTTTATAGAGGATATTACGGAAATTATAAAAAGTTAATTTTCGACGTACATTGTTTTGAAGATATTAGCAGAAAGTAAGGGTTTTGTATCGTAGCATAGCGATTACGCCCCCTAGCGGTAAAATTACGAACTTAAAAATATTTTCCAGCTAATTTTTTTGGTCATATTTCTTAATAAATTTTTTACCCCAAAGTTGTAGCATGTATGGTTCAGGAGATACGGCCGCTCGCCACCCATCTTGGATCACCCTGTATATATAGGGTGGCAGTTTGTAATCCACCTACCCTTAATATCTCGCTTACAATAAATAATATAAAAAGACTCTACAAATACTTAAATTGACATCCTCTCGAATACTAACTACTTGAAACTTTACTATTACTACATTATATAGGTAACTTTGCATATCATTTTTATAGTACCTACGCCCAGTGGCGGCTCGTGACCTATGATAGAGGGGGGTTCATAAGTATCATGAAATTATTTTAAAAAATTTATTTTTCTGTAACGACCAAATAATTATATTCTGCGGCGTTTTAAACGTAGGAAGAAAAAAAGCTATAAGAAAATGCGTTAGGTGAAACATATCTTTATTAATTTTTTAATTTTATACAAGGAAATACAATTTTTGGAAAATAAGAAAGGTTTTTTAAAGTCCGTTTTGTTGCAGTTGATAGCTCATATCGAGGGTTGAAGCCATAAAACAACCGTAAACCATAGGCGTTGCCAATAGTAATTACCTTATTTAATAAGAAAATTGGCCTCTGTCCATTGTTAAGTAGGATTAGGGTTAAAGTAGGTACAACAGGGGTAATTAATTTACCTATTTTTGCCTGCTTTAGGATGTTATTACGCCATTTGATGTGCGTTTGTCAAACTATGTATTTAGTTGTATTTAGATACTGCATTATCTCAAAGTTGAATTATTTCCTATACTTGTAACAATGGCTTCAAGTTTTTCGCCAACGTGTCTTCGTCAAATTAGCAAGAGTGCATATTCTCTCCGAGAAAAGACATTAATATTAAACGTGCATGATGCTCTAGTGTACCAGAAACCTGCAAGTGATGTTCGTAGCATCATTGCAGAGTGTGCCAATATGGTAGGAGTTGGAGAGGCTACTATATATAGGTTCTTGCGTGAAAGAAAATCTAAGAACCTCAGTGAGCCAAAACCACTCCCAGGAAAGAAACCGTTAGAAATTGACAATTTCATTAAAAATGGTATTAGAAGAAAAGTACATAGTTTTTATTTTGCCAAGGAAATACCAACTATAGACAAAATTTTACAAGCCATTAACTACGACGAGGACTTACCACAGCTATCACGAACGAAACTATGGAAAATACTTCATGATATGAACTTTCGATGGGAGAAGCAAAACAGAAAATCTTTTCTTATTGATAGAGCAGATATTATTTGCTGGAGACGTCAATACTTAAGGTCCATCCGAAAATACCGCAGCGAAGGCAAAAACATTTTCTATTTGGATGAAACTTGGCTGAACGAAGGGCACACCGTATCTAAAGTTTGGCAAGATAAAAATGTCCTAAGTTCTCGACAAGCTGTCATGGAAGGCTGGTCAACAGGACTTAGACCACCATCTGGAAAGGGACGCAGACTTATTATAACTCATATAGGAAGTTCAAATGGCTTTTTGGATCAAGGATTATTACAATTCCAGTCGAATTCTACTAAAGACTATCATGAAGAAATGACTGCTGATGTTTTCGAGGAATATTTTAAGCAAATGATAGAATACATTCCCGCTAATTCTGTAATAGTGATGGATAATGCCAGCTATCACTCTAGGCTAAAAGAGAATCTTCCCACAACTTCATGGAAAAAGGCGGAAATCGTAAACTGGTTACAACGAAAGGAATTGAGTTACGATAATACCATGGTAAAAAAAGAACTTTTGGATATTGTTAGGCTACATAAATCACAGTATAAAAAGTATGTTATTGACGAGATGGCAAGAGATCGAGGTATTATAGTGCTCCGTTTACCACCTTACCATTGTGAGCTAAATCCTATCGAATTAATATGGGCTCAAGTAAAAGGATATGTTGCTAGAAATAACAAAACTTTTAAAATGCAAGAAGTGCGACACCTCTTGCTTCATTCTTTAGCAAATGTGTCATCAGAAAATTGGCAAAACGCCATAAAACATGCTATAGTAGAGGAACAAAAAATGTGGGAACTTGACAACGTAATTGACACAACTATGGAAATTGAGCCTTTAGTAATAAGCGTAGGACATGATGACTCTTCAGATTCTTCTGAGGACCATTTTATCGAGTTATAATTATTGAAATTGTCAATATTTTTTGATCTGTAAATAAATTAGTTTTCTTGTAAATAAATTCATAAAATCATAAAATCTATTACATTTAAATAAAATAATAAGCGGTTACATTAAAAACCCAACTCTCCGACCATGATGGGCCGTTTTAATCATTATCCTTTCATTTCATTTTATGGCTCTATTGTTACTTTATCTGTTACCCGGTGGAATAGGTCAAAATTTCTTCATCTTTATGCTAGATGTACGTAAAAAGACCATTTTATAGGTAAAATATTTTAGGCCACCGGGCCCTTGTTTTGAATCTTTAATGAGGGTATCGAGCTATCAACGGGAACGAAACAGACTTTAGTGTAATTGTAGAAAATTGATCAATAACAGTATTGTCACAGTTTGGAATATCCTCTATACATTTTTTTTCAATAGATAGTATTGCTAGGCCTTTGTTGATTCATAGAACTTCGCAAAAATGTTTTTATTCGTTTTAATGTTGAAAAACATCTGTCACCGTCGGCCGTGGTCATTGGTACGGTAACAATTATTTGTAAAAGTGTAAAGGTGGCAAGAAATATGCTCTGAAGATTATTTTCTATTCCGTTTTTTGTCCAGGCAGGCTCCGCAACGCCGCGACCAAACGACAAACAGGAAAACCAAACGGCTAGTTGTGCTGCATCCACAAATCCAGTTATTTTTTTCGTATATTTTATTTTTAAACTTTCTAATAAAGTCCCTAGATTTACCCTTTGTGGTCTGCGTTAAATTAATTTCGGCTTTAGGTGTTCCCGCATTCTTCACTTCAATTTTTTGCTCCAAACTCAAAGAGCTGAAGTTATTTCTTAAAGAGTCCACCGTCAACTATTCATTTTAACTTAATAAATATATAATATTAAAACATACACGCTCGAATGTCTAGCTAGATGCACGCACAGAAAACGGAACACGGTGCACACAAAACCTGTGCGCCTTGTACATGTTAAATCGCCATAGCCCCGCTATCCCCCGCTGCCACCCGCCACCTGTTACTACAGAGAAACTGCACTACTTAATCGCACGTGCGAGCAAGTCTCGTCATAATCGTCATTTACCTCGACCGAGGCACGGTTGCCGGATCTATACAGTTTGGTTTGACGGGATGATAAAATATTAGGGAGGGTCGGACTTTATCCAATAAATAATATTAAACAAATATAAATTAATATTTTTTTGTTCATTTTGGGGGTGCACGTGCGCATGTGCTGAGTACACCCGATATTAAATACTATAATTAGAATTAGATGGCCAATTCACCAGATTTTAAGACCAATCCGCATGAGGAAAAAAACCATTTTTCTAGCACGCCTCGTATTCGTATATATCGATTTCACATACAACTTTGATTTTCAATTCCAGGCTCTTTATTTCTATCCAAATTCCGAATATCCAAATTTGCAGGGTACGCCGGCTTATTGTTAGTGATTTTGGGATAGTCTTTCCGTCCATTTTTCCTTGTTTGTGTTAAAAACAAATTTGTATTTAGATTAGGGTTAGGAAAAGGCGGAAAGGCATAAGTTGAAGGAGCTTAGAGCAGCTTTTCTATTAGGGGGAATTGATCTACTGGATATTGCTATAAGAAATAAATACCGCTATCGATTTTTGTTCTACAAGACAAATTTACTTTTTGTTGTGTAAAATCTACACAAATATAATTTTAATATTTAATGACATTTATTTCTTATAATATTAATTAAAACACCAAAACGCTATACAGGGTGACAATTTAAAAACTTGAAATGGCCATATATTAGAAACGAAAAACTGAAGAAAAATACGCAAAAAACAGTTTCTATAAAACGAAGGGGGAACAAAAACAAGCGTATTAGCCCACCCCTATCTGCAACCCCTTGGACATGGTGAGATAAACCCTTAAAATCTTAAATAGAAAGGGGGGTCGAGTGATACATCATTTTGAAGCTCTTGAAAAATGCTTTCCAATGGTACCATAGAAAGGTACATTTCAGGAAATTCTTCTCTGTTTATTAAGGAAAACAATAAACGAAACGACAATTATGAAATTTTTTATTATTAGTCAATTAAATGTTCAAAATGATTGCTACCAATATCCTGGCATATTAAGAGATATCTCTTAAGAATTCTAAACAGTTTAAGCCTCGGTATTTCGTTTTGGTTTATTTGCTTTTTTTTTTGTCGAAAAAAAAAATTTGTTTATAAATATTCGCATTTTATTATCACAGAATTTACCTTAAAGGTAACTTCTACTAGTATTTTTTTTTTAAGAACAGTTAACTTTCGGTTCAGTTTAAACGAAAAGCAGCACTTCTTATCTTTAACAATGGTGTACAGCACAGCTGAACGGGTAGAAATTATTTTCATTTATGGTTCCCAGGATCAATGTTTTTTAAGAACAGCTCAACGTTTTAACGAAAGGCATCCAGGTCAAAATGTAAGCTCGGAGTATGTTCGCCAACTAGTAGCCAAATTTAAAGAAACTGGTTCTGTCGCGAATATAAAGAGAAATCAACCGAGACTAGCCGACGAAGCAGCGCAAATTGAAATTCTGGGGCAGTTTGCAATTAATTCAACTTTATCAACTCGTCAAGGTAAATTCTGTGATAATAAAATGCGAATATTTATAAACAAATTTTTTTTTTCGACAAAAAAAAAATATCAAATAAACCAAAACGAAATACCGAGGCTTAAACTGTTTAGAATTCTTAAGAGATATCTCTTAATATGCCAGGATATTGGTAGCAATCATTTTGAACATTTAATTAACTAATAATAAAAAATTTCAAAATTGTCTTTTCATTTATTGTTTTCCTTAATAAACAGAGAAGAATTTCCTGAAATGTACCTTTCTATGGTACCATTGGAAAGCATTTTTCAAGAGCTTCAAAATGATGTATCACTCGACCCCCTTTCTATTTAAGAATTTAAGGGTTTATCTCACCCTGTTCAAGGGGTTGCAGATAGGGGTGGGCTAATACGCTTGTTTTTGTTCCCCCTTCGTTTTATAGAAACTGTTTTTTGCGTTTTTTTCTTCAGTTTTTCGTTTCTAATATATGGCCATTTCAAGTTTTTAAATTGTCACCCTGTATACGCAAAGTCGTTAGTAAAGTATGGAAACCGTTATTTAGGGCTGTATACATCAATTTAGGCGCACCATCATAATGACTACTGAAGGAAAATAAATTTTAATTATAACTACATCGTCGGCACGAAATTCCGCCACCCTGAAATTTTGGTCAAGTTTGATATTTTACAACTTATTTATGCGATTTTTATGATTTTGTTTTCCGTTTGTTGTGTTTTCTCTTAATTATTTTATAAAGTGACATTTTTCGATTAGGCTATATTATAGAGGAGTAAATCAAACTGTTGTTTTTTGTTGAAGGTGAATAATTTTATTTACATACTGTTTCTTGTAATCTTTGATGTATTCTAAACATTATGTTTTTTGATTCATTCCATTATCTCATTTCTGCTGCGAGCTGCAAAATTTGAAATGAAACGCTGATTTGAAGCCTATGTTTATTAAGAAAAACAAACACTAGGTATATCATAAAGTTCATTAACCAAAACAACTTTAATATCGTGTATTTCCCCCTTTCGCAGCAATGACAGCTTGCAGTCTTCGTGGCATCGAATGAATAAGGTTACTTATCCTCTCTTGAGGGATAACCTGATGTTCTTCGCTCAGCGCCAGTCGTCTTGCAAGGTCTGTGGTTGTACAGGAGGACGACGAATGGTCCTTGTTGATCCCAAAGATGTTCGATTGGGTTGAGATCCGGGCTACATGCGGGCCATTCCAATCTTGGAAGTCCAACTTCATCCAGATATTCGCTCACTACATGTGCAAGTCTAGCATTATCATGCATTAATGTAAATTGGTTCCCAATGAAAGGAGCAAATGGAACAACAACTTCTTGGAGGATGTCCTCAATGTAATGGTTCCCGGAGGGGAAAATCAAAGTTGGAAACAAAGAAAAAGACTGGAGACAAAGTGTCAAATACCTAGGTCTACACTTTGACAGAAGGCTCAATTGGAAAGTGAATACAGCCAACATACTAAAGAAGGCCAATCAACAACTCGGCGCAATCTACAGTTTGCTTAACAAGCGCAGCAAACTAAACCTAAGGACAAAGGTCACCCTATACAAAACCTTCATCAGATCAGCGATGACATACGGTGCACCAGCATGGTGTACTATGAGCAAGTGGGACCTGAAGCGGGCCCAAGTGATGCAAAACAAGGTACTAAAAATCATAGTAAAGACTCCACGATACACTAGAAACGACATAGTACACAGAGATCTCGAAATTGAAACAATTTCCGAGTTTCTCGACAAAACTATCCCAAAATACCACACTAAGGCTAACATAGCCACAAACAGTAATCGCATTCGTGATTGATCCAAAAACAATTCTGACCCAAAAACACTAATACCTTGTCTAGCATAACTAAATAACACGCAACAAACCAATAAGACAACCTACGCCTACCCTCTACCCTATACGTCAGGAGCTCTTAAATTTTGCTCATTCGATTAAGTTCGATTGGGAAAGATTCAAGAGCTGGCACCCAACATAAATGTATAGCTTAAAAGCTAAATCTAATCACTCATACATGATACAAAAATAACACACTCTAGTGAAAAGGAGTCGAAGGTTTCTAGCCTGGCTCACACGGTGAGTTTAGTCGGTCGGCCCGTCCTCCTTCAGAGGCGGTTCTTTTCCCTCAGAAAAGAAGATATTGATGGTTTGGTATAATCCCCACAAGTTGCAGAAACCCGACACTACCTTGCAGCCGCGTCTGTAAGGTGTCTGTGTGCAGATTCTCATCGGCTGTCCCAAAAAAAAAAGATAGCCTGATATTCTTCGGTCAGCGCCAGTCTTGCAAGGTTTGTGATTGTACAGGACGACCACGAACGGCCATTAAGTTGATCCCAAAGATGTTCGATTGGGTTGAGATCCGGGCTATATGCGGGCCGTTCTAATTTTGGAAGTCCAACTTCATCCAGATATTCGCTCACTACATGTAAAACGTGAGGTCTAGCATTATCATGGATTAATGTAAATTGGTTCCCTATGAAAGGAGCAAGCGGAACAATAACTTCTTGGAGGATTTTCTCAATTTTACTCCTGTATAATATAGCCTAATCAAGAAATTTTACTTTACTTCTTTAACTAGAAACCGACAAGTATCGTGCTCATTTCTGCTGTGTTTCGAGCTAGCCTCTCGTTTTGGAATGGATATTTAAAGAATAATGTGAAGTAAGTTTAACTAAAACATGTCAAAACAAAAGAGAATTAAATGAATCGGTAAAAACAACAAGTCAGAAGTAAACAAAGCCGATCGAGCAAATGTTCTGATTCTGAAGGCTGTAAATCAGTTGGTAATCGATACATTTTGATCTCCGAACACCAGATTTTTGGTCAGTAGTCACCTGTGAATATTTTAAACCAAATGCGGATGCATCGGGCAGTTCGTGACTATTCCTGACTACTCCGTTAACGAACCTGTTGTCAACACATCATAGTTCCTATTCAGGGATGACCATTCCCCATTTCAGAGAAAAGGATACTTTGTCAATACCTTATGGCATGGGTTTGTTCGGGTTTGTTCCGGGTCCGGCCCGCTGTATGATTTGATTCGGCCCGCGAGACATTTTGAAAAATCTTAAAAATTATATTAAAAAATTAAAAAATAAAATTAAAAATATTACACGACTTACTCATACTCACGGAAGCAAGTGAACGAGCAAGCCGAGTGGCGGCGATCATCAAAGAGTGAGGCGGCAAACAAACATCAAAGCCTTTGATGTTTGCTGGTCGACCTTACAGGCTATTTGAATGATTTAAATTTGAAACTTCAAAAACAAGGACAGTTAGTAAATGATTTGTACAGCCATTTGAAAGCGTTTCAGAACAAAATCCGCTTGTGGGAGGCACAGATGCTGTCTGGTCACAGTTACCATTTCACCACGCTCTCTGCGTATGAAAATATTGCTTATGCTCAATACGCTGAAGAACTCAAGTTACTGTCGGAGCAATTTTCGAACAGATTTAGCGATTTCAAAAACATGGAAGACTGTTTCAATTTATTTGCTACTCCAACAAAAAGTAATGTACAAAATGCTCCAATACACTTGCAAATGGAGTTGATCGAGATTCAAGAAAACTCACTCCTAAAATCTAAATTTGAAGACGTGGAGTTGTGCGATTTCTACAAAAAATGCCTCGAAGAAGACCATTTTCCGCAGCTTAGAAAATTCGCAAGAAGATTGATTTGTGCCTTTGGCAGTACTTACAAATGCGAACAGTTCTTTTCAATGATGAAAGTTAATAAGTCCAAACATCGTACAAGGCTGACTGACGATAATTTGGAAAATTCCTTACGTCTTTGTATCAGTGGAATTAATCCAAACATCGATGGATTAGTTTCCCAAATTCAAGCTCAAGTGTCTCATTGATTTCGGTGTCGCTATTTAACATTATATATTTTTTTATAATATATTTATGTTTCTTTTATATTTATCTATTTATTTTAATAAATAAAATTAAATATTTTTGTATCGCAATTTTTTCACTCATCTCGGGGTTTTTTAAATTTATTTATTTACGGGACTAGCCCATTTTCGTAATAACAATATGTTTTTCAGAAGAAACGAAAATTTCAACAAAATTCGCCTATGGCGCTAATTGGAAACGGCACGCTTCGCTCGCCTGCGGAGGGTGTATGGTGTGCCACAGAAATAATCCCGTGTGGCCCGCTACCCATTTTACATTTATTATGTGGCCCTTTAGTCCAAAAGGTTGTCAATACCTGCCTTATGGCATTAAATAAAATTAATTAATAATACATAAATTAATTTATTTTGAAAATAAAAATTAACAATACGAAAATAAACCTACACTCTCTTGTACGTACGGTCACCTTTGACTCCTTTATTGTTGGATGCACTCTGGAAAAAACGGAAAAATATTATTGTTTTTGATAGACGTACGTCATACATACATATATTTTAATTTGTACACGTCACATGTATATTTTTATAGGCTAATTCCTTTAGGGTATCATTTAACTGGTTAGCAAAATATTCTTATTTTTGGGAACAGAAAAATGTAATCGGTCAGGCGAAATGGCTAGTTGGTTAGCAACTTATGGACAGCAAACATTTCTGAATCGGTCAGTAGTTAACGTCATACTAGAGCGCTCTAAATTATTTTGGTACGCAAATTAAATATATAAGCTGCTATGAGCGATCCACTTTTAATCAGATATTGGTAAGCAATCAGCGGGTAAGCAAAATATTTCATCTTTGTCATCAAAAAGAAAAAAGCAATAAAACGTGAAATAGTGACAGTGTCATGGGAAAACAAGTGAAAACCTTCTGTAGCCGATTTCCTTCTGTATTCGGCAAAAGAAAACACAAGAAAGTTACATAAATTGACAGTGCCCTGGGAAAACAAGTGAAAACCCGTCCCCGCTACCTTTTGGGCCTTGACTGCTACACCGAATGAACACGCACGAAATTAGCTACTCGTATCACGCGACTGCTTTCGCTCCGCCCACAATAACGAACTTTGCCGATTATTCAAAACAAACGCAATCCAATGATTTATATTGATAACCATTCTTTTAATATGCGAACCTCTGAAGTAAACTGCTTCTAGACATGTTTCTTTTCTACTGACCAATTGTAAAATCTTGCTGACCAAGTAATCATTTCGCAGCTCGATTGTTAATTAAGCGAACACATCATATTACAAGCGGACTGATATCGGTTAAATTGTTGACAGTTTGTAGCATTTTTTGCAGAACAAGTGTTGCAGTCCGATTTTTATTTATTGCAAGCAAAAGCTTCTATGCTTATCAAATGATGTAATTTGTAAATTTAATAACGGCAAACCATTTAATTACTTCTCATTCCTTTATGGTATAAATGCTATTACATCAACTCAATCTCTTGCGTTTTTTTCGAAATTTCCAACAATTTTAACTAAGAACCGGGGAAAAATGGAATAGACCATGTAGAATTTACCAGACTAATCAGAAAGAATATCCACATGGACAAATAACAGTGCCGAACCCGTTTTTTTGTCAAAAATGTCAGAAGAGATGGTTGCAGAGACGCGACCAGTGGAACCCACCTACCCATAACTATGGATACGTACAACTTATGGGGTGAGCAGTAAAAAGTTAAACTTTATGAGTGAAAAAATGGGTTTGTGCGCACGGTTCACCGGTCATATTTTTAAAGGTTGCTCGTCGGTTGTATTGCGCACAATGTTGTTGCCGTCATATAGGCAAGCAAGCCCGGTATTGGTGCAGGTTTGGTTGCCAACCAACGACGTGAACCAACGACAACCGTCCAGTACCGAAATCAGTCCTAGGGATGTAATGATATTAAAAATATATCGATATGTGGACAATAGATATCAAAATTAATTCTAAAAGTGGTATTCTTTTATGTGAGAAAGTAGATTGTTTATTTCCCAGTAAAGAAGGTCTTGATATGCCAAGATATTGCCGTGTAATCATTTTCATTAAGGGCGAAGTACGGTCCTGTTCGTCGATTAAGGTATATAGTTTATCAGTCGGCATTGCGCATGCCATCTGACGATGGACTTTGTTTACATACGCGAGACCATGAATTTTACACTCTTGCTTTTAAAGCTTGGCTATCCATAGATATAGGTCGGTGGTGGAACCTGCTCTGAAATATTAGCACGTGACTAGGGAACACCCTGTATACTTACTATAAGTATCCCGCTGCCAGTAGGTGTAAGAACTTTTACATCGATCAATGAACCATCGTTCTTAATATCGGTTTTAATTGTAAGTACATCTCCATTAATAGTGACAGTTGACTGAAATTTAATAATTTATTAGGAAATTAGTCATTATTTATATCAAAATTTAGAATTAAACACTATACAGGGTGTTATTTAAATGACGTATTATATTTAAATGGGTGACTCCTTCCACATATACAGGGTGTTATGGAAATGACGTATTATATTTAAATGGGTGGGTGACTCCTGGGGTGTCCTAGAGAAGCGCTACATATTTTTATTTTTTTAAATCGAACGTTTAAAAAGTGGGGTAATTCACCCCTAAACTCAGTTGTTTTTTATAGAAAATTTTTCAACACAACTCCTCGGCACATTAATATATGAACATATTACATTGCCCAGCTGGGTAATCAACAGATGTGCACGCACAATGTTGTCAAAATGTTTAAAAGTGTAAAACTTTATGCTCATCACGTGTCCTGATGATAGTGTGGGAGTGCATAATAAACTTATCACTAAACCCCAACACTAACGCATTATTACACTTTACAATAACACACATAGAACAAGAGCACTTAATCATTTCGCAATAGAAATAATAAAAACGCTCATTTCTATGGGCCATTAACCCTTTACTAAAGATAAAATAAAACAATTATGTTAACAATTGACAGGAACCACCCTTTGAAATGAATGGTCTAGTTCACCTTCGGACCAGTCGGACTTTCCGAGAACTCTCCGCGACTATAATTATACAGGAAAGTAATATTATAGAAGGAAATTCGGCAATTTATGATAGTCGCTTATAAAACATCGAAAGTGGCAACGCTGTATTTTTAAATATTAGCCCGATTGTCCAAAATCAGCTGTTTAAAGAAGCCGGCCGATATCGATCGAGAGAACCAACGTGTTATTTATTTTTAAAATTTTTAGATGTTAAATACATTATTTCCCAGACAATAAGGGCATATTTTTGTCTACACAGGAGCACTTTAAAATACTAATTCAGATTGAACGGTACTTATATGTGTTGTGACGAGAAAACTAATGTGATTTTGTGATGTGAGTACTTGGTGTTTTTTATAAATTAAGTTGGTGTTAAATAAGTCCGAAAAGGTAAATAAAATTGCATTTTTTTTCTAAAGGGTAAGTGGCATTTATAAACTTTTAAGTTGTCCAGATCTGACGGGTGTCGTTCGAATTGAACAAATGAGAACATACCTGACGATTTATAAACTCCGCGGCGGTTCGTTCGAGTCAGTTCAAGTGTATAAATCAGAGAGTGTTTCCCAGCGAACTGAACGTAAAAGTTTATAATATGTACCCTGAAAAATAAACAACTTGAAATCTGTCAAACGGTTATTGACTTTCTAAAGCGTTTACCCTGAAGATATGACAACACTGTCCAAGATTCACTGTCATATGTTGCTGTGTTTACCTTCCGAACAGGGGCACCACGTGGTCATTTTTGGTTTGACATAAGGTCATGTACAGGGCATATTTAATTAAAGCGCCATTTTTGGATATTTTTCTTCAATTTGTTTTCATCTCAGGAATTGCCGGTTTAAATATAATACGTCATTTCCATAACACCCTGTAGTCAGCGGCGGCTCCTCCATTAGGTCATTGGGTCAATGACCTCCCTATAAAAATTTAGGAAATAAAACTTTTTTTTAAATTAGAATTTACTACAAATGTACCTACTATAATAATTTACCTATAATATTTGAAACGCCCCCGTAAACGCAAACGTGTAGTACGATTCAAAACGGGCTGGAGCCACTAATTGACCACGATGGCTTAAATGGAAACGAATTTAGCCGAGCTCTGACGATTCCGGCAAGCGGGAGAAACATACGCGAAGTTTACCGCCGCTGGGTCAACAGCCCGGTTTATTGAAAATCTGAATAAGATCTACCTATGAACCTATGTCGTCTCATCATTAGTAATTATTAAATGCTTGGAAAAGAGATGGCAGGTTCCAGGTTGGACGTAGGTCGTAGGTCGCGCAACATTTAGTCTACATTAATTTTGGTTGTAATAATTTGTCTTAATACGAATAGAAAAACCATTTATAAATAGTATTGCTAATTTTAATGAGCGTGTTATAACTCATTTTGCAAATGTTAAAGACCGAAGGGTTGATCTAAAATTTAAAATAGTTTAAAAAAATAATTTTTTCTATATTGTTATCAACTCCAAGCTAATTCGATGCCGTTTTTAGTATCGAACTGAGCTTGTCTCGAAACAATTTTTTTTCTTTTTAAAAGGTTGGTAATTTAAGGTCATATATTTTATGTTTGTTTGCAGAAATAATTTCTAAAGTAATGTCACACCTGTCAAGTTTACTTTCTTTGTAAAGCTGAACACAGCACTACAATATTTTACAAATTTAAAGCTTTGCAATTTCCGTTAACTCAGGAGGATTAAAATCATCTTGGTTCATATTGTTTAATTATTTAAGAAAATTTTCAGTTTTGCGAAAAAATGATAGACATGGATAATTTATCAAATGCTATAAAATCATAATTTGATAGTAGGTACATATTACCAACATAAAATTTTCACATAAATATTTACGAAAGTTATATAAGTATAGCATGTATTTTTTTAATATGGATTTTTCTTATTAAGAAAACTTAAAATAGAAAAAATAGTACCTATAAAGTACTTGTACTTTAATATACTATTCTTGTATCGCATATAGCGTAATGACCCCCCAATGAGATTGACCACGAGCCGCCACTGCCTGTAGTATGTTCAATTATTGTTTCTAGTTCGGATTTGTTATAAACAAGTCAGAATTTGACAATCATGCATACCTTCCTGGTTATTCCTGCTTGCACTGGATATTCGGTCTCCTTGTTTAGATTGAACACCATGGTGTGGTCGCCGAAAGATACAGTTATTTTGTCCGATTCGATTGGTCCAATGACCAGCTTATCAGGGCTGGCAGTTTTTTGTGCCTGAGCGGCATCAAGTCCTGAAAACAGTGGCGGTACGTTTGTAAAATTATTTACTCAAAAATTGTTTCAAATTTATT
The DNA here is from genome assembly GCA_963991005.1 of Barypeithes pellucidus. NCBI lineage: Eukaryota > Metazoa > Arthropoda > Insecta > Coleoptera > Curculionidae > Barypeithes > Barypeithes pellucidus. The sequence continues at coordinate 10,324,928 of OZ022565.1, read as the reverse complement.
ACGAAATAGTACATTACGTATCAAGGGCTTTGATGCCAAATAAATAAAGAAATTCTTCAGACAGTTTTCCTGTCTACATGACATGACAAATAGCCTCGGTGGCCTAGTGGTATAGCGTACGCCCTGTGATCTGAGAGTCGCGGGTTCAAATCCCGCACTCGGCATCTCTGGTTTTATTTATTTTTTTACAAGTGCCCGAATCTTTGAGGCCATATAAACAAAGAAATTCTTCAGACATTCTTCTAAAACATCTTTGAAAAATTAACTGCCAATTTAATTTATATATAATCCGCTATTTATTATCGCTTGTAGTATGGCTCGATGGGTGGAGTGTCCGCCTGGCGATCTGAGGGTCGCGGGTTCAAATCCCGCACCGACAATTCTGGTTTTATTTATTTATGAGCACATGGTGACTCGAAGCGGGCGGGAAAAATCTTTCCCGCCCGCTCTATTGGAAAACGCCACTTTCGGTGAAGAGAACTTTCGGGGCACATGTAAAAAAAATATGTCTGGATGCCATTAATAATTTCGGTAAAAATATTCATCGGAAAAACACCAATATTATCAGTCAACCCCTACAATAAATTCCGTACAAAGATAATGTTAGTCGAGTTCATAGTCCTGTAACTTTTGAAATATTTTTTCGATCCTGGTGAAATTTTTGGCAAAGCATAGACTCGTGCCTTGGGATGACAATCTGAATTTTAATTTTCAAAAAATACGAATCTTATCGTTATACAGGCAGAAACAGAAGTTGGTTTTTTACCCTTAAATAGTCCTCAAGAAGCAATTTAAAACTGCATTGAAAGCATGACACGTCACATGGTAGAAGTGACTCGATAAAATAACGTACAGGGTGTCCGAATTTCGACACTTTTATAGGGTATCTCCGTAATTGTTAGTGCTATCAAAAAAGTAATGTAGGTGTCATGTGCTCTTTTTGGGTCAAACTTAAATGGTAAAATCAAAATTAGAAAATTTTCGCTCGTTTAAGAGATACGGGGGAAAATCCAAAAATTGACAATTTCAAAATTACCCTATATTTTCTTAGTTAAAAGGGATACAGGAAACTGTTTTATATAGAAGTTTCTTTATATTGATTGTTGAATAATTTGCCGTTTTCAGAATAAGTATACGGGGTCAGGTAAAAAAGTTATCAGACCTAACCTAATTTTTTTTTAAATGGAACACCCTGTATATTTTAATCTAAAAGGATACTATTTTAAATTATCCTTTCAAATATATAACACACCATGGATGATATTGCTTTCCTAGGCGATTTATTAAACTTTATTACGTTGAAACGAAATAAAAGATTTAGATTAAGTTAAAAAATAACGGGAATCATCGCAAATGTTCGGAATATGTCCTTAAACGGTTACCGTCTTTCCGGATAGCGAACAAAATATGCATTTTGCGGCATTTCTTCGTTTTTTTCCCTTTCAATACAAAACTGATATCATATCAAATTTTTCAAAATGTTTATAGGTCATTTTCGCAAATGAATATGTAGAAATGAAATTGACGTTAAATGTTAATAGTCAACATAGTTGTTTCTAGGATATTAGCTCTTGTTCCATGGTCTACTGTGGTTTAAATTACTAAACTTTAATAAATCGCCTAGAAAACCAATATCTATAGTGTGTTATATATTTGAAAGGAGAATTTAAAATAGTATATTTTTAGATTAAAATATACAGGGTGATCCATTTAAAAAAATGAAGTTTGGTCGGAGAACTTTTTTACCTGACCCCGTATACTTATTGTGAAAACGGCAAATTATTCAACAATCAATATAAAGAAACTTCTGTATAAAGCATTTTTCTGTATCTCTTTTAACTAAGAAAATATAGGGTAAATTTGAAATTGTAAATTTTTTGATTTTCCCCCGTATCTCTTAAGCGAGCGAAAATTTTCAAATTTTGATTTTACCATTTTAAGTTTGACCCAAAAAGAGCACATGACGCCTTTTTGATAGCACTAACAATTCCGAGCAAACCCTGGACCCCTTCTTTTAACAAGCAAATAATGACTTGAATAAAAAAAAACATTGTGAAAGCTTTATGATGTTTAATATTTGTTTAAAAAAATATATTTAAAGCAAAGCGTATATTGTTATTATATGTCACTTACCTAATGATTGTAAATATTCGATATAGTTGCTCTGAGAAGCAAACTCGTAGGTGCCAGCAAGAGGAGCCATTTGTGTATTATTGTAAAAAATTAAATGAAGACAAGTAAACTGAATTTGAGAGTTTATAGCGAATATACAGTATTATCCCTTATTTATACAAAATTAGACTTTCTGGATTATCTCTTATCGGATATTGACTAATTTTAGGTAGGGGATATTGGTGCAAATCTGGTACCTAATCATCGCAATCATTTTGGTGCGATGTTTGTATAGATACATCCGGAAACATTGATATTTGTGAATAGCATATAAGCTTTGAATTTCGAACTATAAGAAGGCGGATGGGTATGAAAAATTCCTAATGCGATGAACTCCCAAATCGATATGGTTTCAGCTGGTATTTCGTTTTGTAGCGCTCGGATATCTAACGCGGTACGTCTGAGATAGACCTGTTCGTCTCCCAATATGAGTTGTTAGATTTTTACATCGATCCGTTTTTCTTTAACCATCGATATTCAAAGGTATAATTGGTATTATTTCCCTTGATCATGGTAATTTTGAATGAGAACTATTTTCTGTGCATTCGTTTCCCCTAAAAAATATTGTTCTAATTGTAATGATATTATTTACAAGCACTCGAGTAATTCTAGTCATGAAATATGTTTTTTTTATATGAATCATTAACAATATACACCGCGCGCGTATAAGAAACGTAATGAAAGGGTACCGCCGGTATATTAATTTTTAATTTACTTATTTTTTCTGTAGACAGGGCGATGCGAGGAGGGTGGTTTAACAAGGGCTTGATTTTAATGATAATTTATTTAATATTTTTTTTATTAATAATTTTATTTTCGAATTTTCTAATTTTTTGTGTGGCAATTATTTTTATGGCTCTGATGAGAAATGTTTATGTAAGATTTAGGACGGATTTATCCATGTATAGTTACATCTGTTAGTTACATAGCTGCCGGTCATACATCTGTTAGTTACATAACTCCTAAACCTCGCAAGATATGGCATTACACATCGGCCAAGTGGGAAGACCTGAAAGACCATTTTCGCACTTTTCCTTGGATGAGCGTACGCTTCTCTTCTGATGATCCATCCATCTCAACGAATACTTATAACCAGGAAGAAGACAAACTGCCGTGTTAAATAATCGAAGCAGGCATGATACGGCGACATCCATTATGCCTGGCGCGCACGTGCTTTTCAAATGTCACTTTTGTCCAAATTTTTATTACTGTCAATATTTTAAAGTGCCATTTAAGCAAAGAAAACATCAAAACCCTTTCATTTGGGTTACTAAGTAGAGAAAATTAAATATTAGGATTTTGACATAGGTTTTCAGCTGTAAATATTGCTTTAAAATTGTCCTTACATACTTTTATATTATTATTGAACTAGTAACGAAACTAGAAATAAAGAATTCAGAGATTGAAGGTTGTAATTAGTTTTATTAAAAAATAGGAAATAAATCATAATTTACATAAAATATTTTACCATCTTCAACTTCAAACAAATCAAGGTAAATACAATACTATATGTACAGCTACTAACTAAGTAAATATATGCACCATCATTATGATTATGGGCTTCCAATTTGTTTGTTTCGTAGCATACTCCTGGCAGATTAGTGATCGAAGTCCTCTTTAATGTTCAGTCATTATGGGATTCTCAATTAAACTATGAAAAGAAAGAATTATTATAATAATATATTACCGGACTTATCAAAATTCTGGCTACGGGTTAATATAACTAAGCTGTAATTATTATGTTGTAGCTTTTGACTTCTGGATTGTAAAATTTAAGTAAAACTCTTTAAAAATGTGTTTGTTGCTAGTTTGCGTGACAAGTTTGGGACATAATGGGACAATTTTATAATGTAAAATAACAATAACGAATAAAAATTAGTAAAAAAATATCATAAATTACTTACCTGCAACAAAACGAGAAGGTCCGTTTTCGTGAAAAGAATAGAAAATTAAAAATTATTTTAGAATTTAATTACGGTTCCTCCACCATTTTCAATCACATTATAAATCATATGTTACTTGATTTTATCCCCTTCCAGACGAAGGATGTTCGGTTGTGAAATAATTTAAGAACGTGTGCTGCTCGCATTCTATGTCTGTCTCTGTCTGCATCAACCTTCTCCGATTCAATAAAGGGAGATAAATATGGCCTAGATTAAATCGAACAAACCCAAAGTCTGATATTGACACAGAACGAACGACACAAAAGGATAAACGTATGGAGTAACCTGCCTGGATGTGACGTCACTTGCACGGCCTACTTATATGCTTCGATCCCCGCCATAAGCGGTCTCACCGGGCTGATAAATCTGTTCCATTTTAACTAGCATGGAAGCATTTCTCCCCTCCTCCAAAAAACGCCCTTTCAACGGCAAGAATTGGTTTAGCAAGGATTGTGAGCGTGCTGTCAGATCAAAAAATCTGGCTTACTGACAGTGACGTAAAAACTCTACCACTGAGAATCGTACCATCTTTGTTACCGCTCGAAACCAATGTAAGCTAACAATAGATCAAAGGAAAGAAGCCCATAACGTGAGGATCAAACACAAACTTCTTGACAGTCCAAACGGATCAAGGTCCTTTTGGTCAGTCGCTAACGCCGTCAGCCAAAATTTTACCAAATCAACCATTCCACCTCTAAAGCGTTCCGATGGTACAATAGCATCCACCGCCGGAGACAAAGCAAACTTACTTGCTGAACTATTTTCTTCGCATTCGACTGTAGATTTTCAGGGAAGAACACCACCCAACATTCCTGCAGTTCAATCCGAAATAACCGAAATCGTGTCCCGTCAAACGAATCCTGAAAGGGCTCGACGTCAAGAAAGGGTCTGGTCCACACGAAATTCCTGTAATAGTTCTCAAGAGATGCGCGGATGAACTAACACCAGTGTTTTGTAGACTTTTAAACTTATCCTACAAACAAGGAATATTTCCATCGTGCTGGAAGACGGCGCGATTCCAGCCTATACCAAAGAAAGGTAAGAGAACTATCGACCAGTTGCATTGCTTTCAGTTAGATCAAAAGTATTGGAGAAAGCTATTAATCAACATCTTCTAAAGTACCTGGAAGGCTACAACATTATCAGTGATCATCAATATGGTTTTCGGAAGTCCAGATCAACTGGAGATCTTCTAGCCTATGTCACCCATATTTGGAACAATGCAATCGAACATCATGGGGAATCTCGGGCTGTTGCACTGGATATTTCTAAAGCCTTTGATCGTGTTTGGCATGAGGGACTTCTGAGTAAACTGCGATCCTATGGTATGCCCAGTCGATTCTGTGCATGGTTGTCTAACTTTCTTAAGGACCGCTCTCTGCAAGTGGCAATTGACGGATTTCTCTGACACCTTCACCATCAATGCGGGTGTTCGTCAAGGGTCCATATTGTCGCCCACTCTCTTCTTAATCTACATTAACGACCTTCTAGTGAAAGCGAAAAATCCGATATTTAGTTTTGCTGACAATAGCACACTTATCTCATCTTTCTCTTTGAATGCACAAACATCGGCTGCCGACGCACATCTTTGCAGACAGCATGAAGTATCACGCCTCAACAAAGACCTGGAAAAAATTTTGGCTTGGGGTGACAGTAACCAAGTCGAATTTAACGCTAAAAAAACCAGGCAGCAGTTTTCTCTAAAAAGGTTAACATTACTGAACCGGATATAGTCATGGACGGACACGCAATCCTATTGGCTTCATCAATCAAATTGCTGGGCGTCAACCTGGGAGGAAATATGTCTTAGCATAACCACGTTGTGGCAATCGCCAAGATAGCTTCTCAGAAATTTGGTGTACTCTTCAGAACCAAAAAGTTGTACACACCTCAACAACTTAGGACCCTATACAAAGCCCAGATTCGACCATCACTGGAGTACTGCTCTCATGTCTGGCGCTCTCCACCCAAACATACTCTTCGGCTACTGGATTCCATCGAAAGAAGGACCATTCGTCTGATTGGAGACCACGAGCTGACAAGGAACCTCGACAGGCTAGAACATCGAAGACGGGTTGGGGATTTGACTCTCTTTTACAGATATTTTCATGGAAAGTGCTCGGCTGACCTTGCCCTCTTAATTCCGCCCAGAGCGGCGAATAGCAGAAATACGCGACAACCACTGCCGCCCATCCATATGTGGTTAAGCCTAGTACTCCTCGAACTTCATTATTTAAGAATTCGTATTTAAGAATTCTTTCATCTGGAGGACTTCATTATTATGGAACGACCTTCCCGAGGTCGTTTTCCCAACGAATATAACCTCCAACGATTCAAAACCAACGTGAATCGCTTTTTGCGCACACGCACCACTCCCAGAGTGCCCTAAAGGATGTTTCCTATAGTGCTTGTGTTTGATCTTAAAAAAAATGCCGGTTATGTATAGTTAAATCTGTTGGTTACGTAGCTGTCGGTCAATTTCACCTGGACCAAACTGAGAATTTAATGCATACTTTTGACACTAATTTAACCAGCGGTCAAGATTGAACCGACAGCTAAATAATGATCTACACATTGCTGAACTCATCCTTAGCAACAAGAAATGTCGAGGGCAAACCAAATCGATTAAATATCGCTGATCCATATATAATTATTGTTGCTTGTTGGCAAGCCACTTATGGCTTTTCGATAAAATCAATTTCTAATTAAAGAAGCGCGTATTATATGTTATCAATTTGTTAAGAACTTCAGTTGAATGACATTTTATACTCTAGAACAAGGATTCACGGGCTAGGATAACTCGCGTTGTTGAGAGGGCGTTCTTTAAATAACGTCATTGTTCCTAAAAAAAAAGTGCAAAGGGAACACGTATAAAACTGATCTGGTTCTTTTTGCTGGGCATCTCAAGATCAGTGGCGGCTCGTGACCTATGATAGAGGGGGTTCACAAGTATGGTGACATTTTTCTAGGCGTTTTAAATGTAGAAAGAAAAAAAGTAATACGAAAATGCGTTAGGTAAAACATATTTTTATTTATTTTTTAATTTTACACAAGGAAATACAACTTTTGGAAAATAAGAAAGGTTTTCTTAGTGTGTATAGCTGTCGGATCTTAACGTCGTCGCATGCAACCCTCGTAACAATATTTATACAGTCCACTACTAATACAACTAAAGCCATCTACGAACTATCAAGAAAACCGAATGATGTCTAATACTACTACGCCATCTACGGCTACGTCATTAGGCGCAACCAAGACGAGAACAATAGTTAACCGTTTTATGACGAGAACGAATCGAGCCACGAGACTGACAAGTTGACATTCTTCATATTTTCAGTGTTTTTTAGTTTAAATCCCTAAATAAAATGGTTTAATATCATATCGAGTATCAAAATACACAACATTTATCGACCCTACACAATAGTGCTTAAACGAAGTCCATTCTTCGGTTCTTAATTGTAGAAAATTGATCAATAACAGCCTCATTAAGTTTGGAATACCCTCTATACATTTTTTTTCATATATTTCATTTTTAAACTTTCTAATAAAGTCCCTAGATTTACCCTTTGTGGTCTGCGTTAAATTAATTTCGGGTTTTGGTGTTCCCGCATTCTTCACTTCAATTATTTGCTCCAAACTCAAAGAGCTAAAGTTATTTCTTAAATAGTCCACCGTCAACTATTCATTTTAACTTAATAAATATATAATATTAAAATATTAAAACATTAAAACATACACGCTCGAATTTCTAACTAGATGCACGAACAGACAACAGCACACAAAAACTGTGCGCCTTTTCCATGTTAAATCGCCATAGCCCCGCTATCCCCCTCTGCCACCCGCCACCTGTTACTACTGAGAAACTGCACTACTTAATCGCACGTGCGAGCAAGTCTCGTCATAATCGTCCGAGGCACGGTTGCCGGATCTATACAGTTTGGTTTGACGGGATGATAAAATATTAGGGAGGGTTGGACTTTTTTAGATTGACGGTACGATAAAATATTAGGGAGGGTCAGACTTTATACGATAAATAATATGCAATGAATATAAATTAATATTTTGTATTCGTTTTGTTAATTAGTGTTAGTGTTATTCTATTTTAATTAAAAAAAAAACATGTTCTGGTATAAAACTGCGTATTTTCATTGATATTACAGATATCAGAGAAATTAAAGAAACAAAATGTTTAGAAAACATGAGGCTACCGTGTGGTTTCATCATACACTCATTGTTGCTGCTAATGCTCCATACAGGGTGTCTCAAATATAACGAAAAAAACTATTCTCATTTTTGCACCCTGTATAAGCCTAAAACTGAAATCTGAATAAAAAATTCTATCACAGTGCAATTACCAAAGAAAAATGTTACAGTTCAAAAGAAAAATTAGCGAAATCGATTTATAGGTTCGCTAGAAAATCCATCTTGAAATTGAGCATAATTTGTGGTCGTGCGTTATATTTGCTGCTAAGTGTATGTAAGTCTATATGTCCCTATTATGTCGAGTTCTATTTGAAATTTGTATATTGTGTAGGTATATGAAATTGGGAACAGATAAAATGCATCTTGAGATGCCCAGTGTATATTCTAAAAATTATAACAGTATAATTTTAAAATTCCAGTCTAAATTTAATTCAAACTCCTACTCCTGATCTCATTCATTGGCCATGAGCTTTCAACCTTCTGGAATATTTTTTTCTGATCGATTAATGTCCGTTTCGGACGTGTATGTATCCAGATTTCTTTATCTATGCGTTGCTTGTGTAAAATTTAAAGCTGATTGATCCCAACAATCACCAATAGCTTTGTCAATATTTACAAAAATGTATGTCGTAATTATAACTGACCATTTTAAAAATTCATAAGTTTTTTATTCGAAAATTTGTATGGGTTCGTTTTCCCCGCTAGACGAAACAATAAACTTCCGAACGTATATATATATATATAGTATATAACACGTCCGCCTCTAAATGACAGACATATCGAATTTTCGCGCAAAGAAAATTGACCATTGGAAAAACATTTAGTGTCACTTTCACAATTTCTCCATTCTTCTTGACGAAAACAAATTATATTTTATGTCTGGGAAGTAAGCGCTGGATATTTATTGGGTTTCTCTGTTTTTATCAACTTCGTATGAAAACTGTTATCATGATTAACTCAAGTTATTTTTGTTTAAAAATGTTTCTAAGTTTATATAACTATTTTTTTTAAGGATAAAAAGTTATCTATCGTTATATTCTTTCATCTGGAGAACGTCATCCTTATGGAACGACCTTCCCAAAGTCGTGTTTCCCAACGTGTACAACCTCTAACGATTCAAAACCAACGTGAATCGCTTTTTACGCACACGCACCACGCCCAGAGTGCCTTAATAGTATTTTAAGATACAAGTTTCATAAGGCAATACCTCAGAGCACGCGTTCAATTTAGAAAACGACCCGCGAAGCGGGGAGTTTTCTAAAGTACAAGTGCTCTAATTGTCGTATGAACCGTGTATTTTATAATACTTTTTCTATTTGGGTCGTTAAGGTCTGAAAAACTATAGTAGATTTTTTCCATTTGAATTAATACTTTCTTTTTGGGTTGGCAATACTTTTACAATTTAATAAAATGTTACCAGTATCAAATATGCCATGATAGAAACAATTGAACACAACAAAGCTTATAATTAAAAATAAATATATTATTAAGTTCATAAAAATGAGTCAGAAAGAAAGTTTTACTCCGAAATACGAGAAATTGCAGAAAATAATCTAGAAAAACTTTTAAAAAGAATATGCAAAACTTTGAGTTATGGTGCGAGCAGAACAAAGTTCAAAATATTGAACAAAATAATAAATAATACTATTGAACAAAATATTGTGTCGACACAGAATCTGACAGGAATAACGATTAATACCCAGGAAATGTCTACAGTAACTATAAATATGTATATATAAAGTAATATGTATAATACTACATTGAATTAAAAATAAAAATAGTACTTTATTGAATAAAACTATAGAAATAGAGCATAAACTGGAAGATATTTCTATTATTTTTAGGTTATGTTGTTTTATAGTTGTGACTAGAAATTAGTTGACAGACACCGTCAGCATGTTATATATTTCAGTTTAAGGTTAGTATTTTAAAGTTTTCTATATAAAATGTTTGTCGAATCCGTAATGCCAAGAAAATTAATTTCAAAGAAATCAAAGTAAGCCTAAAATTCGAACCCTACTTGCTGCCAACATAAAAAAATAAAATTTCAGTTTCATAATGTGGCAGGTTATTCGATTTTTTTGCATTTCATAATGTAGCCATTATGAAACCCAAATAGAAAAAGGGATTTCCTATAGTGCTTGTGTTTGATCATAAAAAAAATCTATAGAAAGTTATAAATTATACGGAACATCATGAGACGATTAAAAAAAGTTTAATTTATAATACAACTTTCTGGCTCCGTAAGTCATATAAGTGTTACATACAAGGGGGTCCAATAAATCTATGATTTTTTTTTTATCAGTTATTAAGATTTTTAATATCAAAATTCTCAAAGAAGGGCAATTTCTAAATCGATCTTAAATCTCTAACCGTTTTGCAAATATTTCCATGTTTAACTCATGCGTTATGGGACACCTTGTATATAGAAATCTTTTGGTAGCACGTCGAAGGCAGTATATAATAATATGTAGCCAGGCAAAAAGTATCCCTATATCGTAACTTTTTATTACCTATCGAATCTTTTACAGACGGATGATTTATCTTCGTAGGGATTGGAGAGGCAGAGAGTTATGACTCTTAAGGTGAAATTTACATACAGGGTGTTCATTTGAAAACATCCCACCACGGATTTATCGAAAACCACTGATTAAAAGAAAATACGCCGAGACACGTCAAAAGATTTGCCAAAGGGGACAACTTTTTAACCAAAAACTACTTCACCCCCTTTTACCCTCTGGCCCCCGGGGTCATCCCCTTGAATATTTTAAATGACAAGGGGTAGCAAGTAATAGCTGGTTTGAAAGGTCTTTCAAAGTGCTTTATTTTTACGTTTGATTTTTTTAAATCGGTCGATTCGTTTTCGAGAAAATTAGAAAAAATTTTACCGCCTTCTTTTTATCAACACAGATAACATGGGCGAACTGTTTTTTATACCTGTTTAGTTTTTTATAGTTGCTAAGGGAAAGAAACAATTTAATTTGCTGTCAGTTACCTTTGTGACAATCGTGGGATAGTGAAAATTAAATTATTGATTCAGATTTTACTTCCAAAATGGTTTACACACTAGCGGAAAGAGTGGAAATGATTCTAATTTATGGTGCCCAAAATCAATGTGCTCGGCAAATTGCCGTTACATTTAACGCCAGACATCCGGAAAAGATAACTTCGCATAGGTATGTTTTGGACCTTGTTACTGAATTTACTCAAACTGGATCTGTTGCAAATCAAAAACGTAATCATCGTAGAGTTTTGGATGAAGCCGCTCAAGTTGAAGTTTTGGGTCATTTTGCCATAAATCCTAATACTTCATTACGCAAAATTGTTGATGCGACTGGTATTTCATAATGATGGCCCTCACCTTGCACATGTAGTGCTCGTATATCTGTATGAAGTTGGACTTCCAAGATTGGAATGGCCCGCATGTAGCCCGGATCTCAACCCAATCGTACATCTTTGGGATCAACTTAAATGGACCGTTCGTCGTCCTCCTGTACAACCACAGACCTTGCAAGACTGGCGCTGACTGAAGAAGATCAGGCTATCCCTCAAGAGAGGATAAGTACCCTTATTCATTCGATGCCACGAAGACTGCAAACTGTCATTGCTGCGACAGGAGGAAATACACGATATTAAAGTTGTTTTGATTAATGAACTTTATGATATACCTAGTGTTTGTTTTTCTTAATAAAAATAGGCTTCAAATCAGCGTCTCATTTATTTTGCAGCTCGCAGCAGAAATGAGATAATGGAACGAATCAAAAAACATAATGTTTAGAATACATCAAAGATTGCAAGAAACAGTATGTAAATAAAATTATCCACCTCAATTTTCCTACAGGGTGTTTTAAAATTACGACAAAAAACAACAGCTTGATTTACTCCTGTATAATTTAGCCTAATCGAAAACTGTTACTTTATAAAATAATTAGGGAAAAACGCAATAAATGGATCTACAAAGTGATAATAAAATCGTGAAAATCACATAAAAAATAAAAAAGTTATAAAATATCAAACTTGGCCAAAATTTTTGGCAGGCGGTAACTTGAAAAGTACTTATTTTCCGACTTTTTGTTATATGAGTGGCTCAGTGCCATCCTTGCCTAACCCACCATTTTTTCAATTTGCCAATATTGTGCGCATCTTCTTAAAAATACCTAAATCTGTCCATGCCAAAGTTGCCCAACCCTCTATTTCAAACTATACGGTGCTGCCATCCATGAGCAACTTTGGTAATCAAAACAACTTCAAAGTTACTTACGCCAGTCTTGCCTATCCATCACAATATGGCGGCGTCGAACGTCGAGCAATTTTCATTATCCGATTTATCGGGTGACGATAGTGATAAAGATAAGGACTATGTACCTGATGAGGAAGCTTCAGGTAAGTTCTAGTTTTTAAATAATTTAATGATTGTTGATATTGTTAGTTTAATATGGTTTATTGCATGTAAACATTGTGAGTGTTAGGCATTTTTGGCTCTCACTTACAGCGTCAAGTGAACTTAATATCTTTGTGGGATAGACATGTCTGGATTTAGTGGCATGACTTTAAATGCTTTACTATGTGGAATAATATACAGATTATGCAATTGCCGCGTTTACGGTACTTATAAAACTAACATGCGTATCTATTTTTTTAGGTGAGAGCCAAAGTGAAGAGAATGATAAGCCTTTACTAGACAATAAGAATAGACGAAAACGTATCAGACAGCCTAACACACATAAGAAAAATATTAGGAAATTAAAGCGTTCACGTGGTGATGAATATCTGTCCACAACGGGAAGAGTGGTTCCAGGAAAGCGTTGTGACTTGTCAGAATGTGGATGCAGACTTCGCTGTGCTGAAAATATCTCTGAAGCAAGAAGGAAAGAAATTTTTGATGGCTTCTATAATATGGATTGGGATATGAAGCATTCATTTCTTGCAGGCCAAATAGAAAAACAAGAACCTACAGGCTTCAGGATGAAAGAGGGGACGATAAAATTGTTTGCAAGAAATTTTTTAAAGGGACACTGTCTATTTGTGATGGAACTATTACAAATGCTTTAAAGAGAAAACAAACATCTGGAACTCCAAGAGCTGACCAGAGAGGAAAGCATACGCCGCATAATAAGACTAGTTTAACCGACGAGACAAGAGTTTGTGAATTCATACAAAAATTTCCATCCTACGAGAGTCATTACTGCAGAAGAGACAGCAATAGAAAATATTTAAATCCAGATCTCAATATGCAAATTATGTATGATTTGTATAAAAGTCAATGCAATGACAGTGGGAACCACGTAGTTTCTTTGTTCATTTTTAGAAACATTTTTAATACAAAATTTAATCTACATTTTCACCAACCTCAGAAAGATACCTGTCAAACTTGTGATGAGTTCAAGACAAACATAAATACCTTAGAGAGTGAGGCGGAAAAGCGGAGCGCTAAATTGCAACACGACCTTCACCTGCGACAAGTGGACGCCGTCCAAGACATGAAACAACGAGATGCGATTGCAGCCAGATCTTCTGATAATACAAGACAAGTATTGGTTTTTGACCTTCAAAAAACTTTACCTACTCCAGCTTTGACTACCGGTGTTGTATACTACAAACGACAGCTCTGGGTATACAACCTGGGTATCCACTACGAAGTGAATAACGTAGGACACATGCACGTTTGGGACGAAAGTATTGCATCAAGAGGGGCACAAGAAATCTCATCTTGTCTTTTATATCACGTAAAAAACTGTCTGTCATCAAGTACAAAAGAAATGACTCTTTACAGTGACAGTTGCGGAGGCCAAAACCGTAACATTAAGGTAGTGTTGGCCCTGTCTTACATTATACAACATTCACAAATTGAAAAAATCAATTTAAAATTTTTCATACCCGGCCATAGTTTTTCAACTTGTGATCAAGATTTTGGCGTAATAGAAAGAGAAAATAAGCATCATCCTCATATCTTTCATCCAAGCGACTGGTTGAACGTCATTAGATCAGCAAAGAAGAAGAAACCTAAATTTTCTGTTCATAATATTACTAAAGATATGTTTTTCAGTACAAAGCCTTTGGAAGAATCCATTACAAACCGAAAAATATCTACAGATAAATCCAAAGTGGAGTGGTTAAAAATTAGATGGATTCAGTTACGAAAAGAAGATCCGAAGAAAATGTTTTATAAGTACAACTATGCTGAAAACGACTTACTTTTCAACACTGTAGATCTTACTAAAAAATCTGGTCCAGGTCGTCCTGCGCTTCAGTTTACGTTACAACTGCCTCTCCTGTATCCAAATGGACGAGCTATAACTAAAGAGAAGAAAAAAGACCTACTCTCTCTTTTAAAATTTGTGCCTCCAGAACATCATGACTTTTATAAGTCGCTTTCAGTCGGAATTGTTGAGGTTGAGCAAAATGAAGCATCCGACTATGAAGAAAACGATTAAATAATTATTAATATTCGTTTTTTTCTTTATTAATGTTGCCTAATTATTCCACCTTATGTCGTTTCCAACTTTTAGTTAAGCGCCAAATGTGCCTATCTGTTAAGTATCAAAGTATCATACTATTCTAAAATGTTAAATTTTTTATTTTACAATATTATTTTAGAATCATATGTTTTTTATTTAAATAAATATTTAAAGGATTCTTAACAACATTGTTTATTATTCTGTTACGACTTTACTTTGTCTCTCATTATTTCATAAATAATAAATTGTGGGTTAGGCAAGGATAGCACTGATCCACTCATATGACTTATTATGAATCTATGTCCTCCAAGTATCCTGATGGATTATTCTTAACACTCTGTATAATAATATTTTTTTTAATTTGTAATATTATATACCTTATTGTTGTTTGCTCCTTCAAGGGAATAATATTTCTACTGAAATAAATCTTTCACTTGCAAAACAAGCAAAGGCATTTCTGCTCAAATAATTTTAATTTAACCTTAAGATAGATAAGGGTATTCAGATCGGAATGAATGGAATATTTACACAATAGAAATTTTCTCATTGTAACGGTTTGCGAAATCAAGCGATAATTTTCAAAATTTTCGGACGAATTATCCGACAAGAAAACGTATTTATGTTCCCGAAAACCGATTTTATGAGCTCCGACGATCTCAAAAGTCTTTGAAAGGAAAGAAATTAAAAATATATTTATGCTTTTAAAAAGTTGGCAAGTTACGACGCGGCCTTTAATCGGCCCATTATCCTCGCCGTACTGTAATAAGCATTTATCACACGTCACCGTTCCGAATTTTTATTTTATTAGGGTCCGATTGCGATAATTAACTAATCTAATCTATATTACTAACAGCGTCTTAGCTATCAACTAAATTTTGCAACAAAACAACCGAAATAGCTTATGAAGTACGTATTAATTATATTGCCATAACATTGTTGTTGTTTTCTCATTTCCAGCCTCTTCATTTTTTTATCATTACTTTTCAGTTAGTCCTTTGCGTCAGTTATTTTAATGAATTATTTTTTGAACCCCATTTAACATGTTTGGAAACTTTCTATTCTACAGGGTGTCCCAGAATATGTGGGCAATCCCCGGGTTCAGATAGAATACTTAAAAATCTTTGTTTTTTAAATAATTTTTTAAGTAGTAGGTGTAATTTAATAATTTTTGTGTATAATGGTTACTAGATGGGTCTCCTTAAACCCGGCATCCATTACGTCTGGCATCAGCTGACAAACGCACGTGCTTTTCAAATGTCACTTTTGTCCAATTTTTTATTACTGTCAATATTTAAAAGTGACATTTAACCAACAAAAAACATTCAAAATCCTTTTATTTGATTTACTAAGTGGTGAAAATCAATATTAGGATTCTGACATGTTTTAAGCTGTAAATATCACTTTAAAATAATCCTTACAAACTCTTATATCATTTTTTGAACTAGTAACGTAACTGCAAATGAAAAATTAAACTTCAGAATTAAGCTTGTAAGTAGTTTTATTAAAAAATAGGAAGTAAATCATAATTTACATAAAATATTTTACCATCTTCAACTGGGCTCTAGGGCCTAGCAAATATTTCAGGCTTCAAGTCCGAGCATATTTTTGGGCCCCATATGATTTAGGAAAAGAAATTATAATTGATGCTTACTCTCAGTAAAGATTACTAAATGAATATTTCAATTACAAATTACTCACTTGTTTAATAATTCGTGCTGTTCGCATTCTATGCCTGTCTCTGTCTGCAGCAACCTTCCCTAATTCAGTAAAGTGAGACAAATATGACCAGGATCAAGTCGCCTGCATAAACAATCACTTTTGGGCATTTCATATTAACTCTACGTAAGTCTGATATTGACGCTTAAATGAGAGTGAAACAGATAGATAAAAGTAGGTTACTTGTGAGCGTATGGAGCAGAGTAGGCTTAGCATCACTTCGAAGGCCCTCTTACGTGTTTCGATCCCCCCCCCCCCCATAAGCAGTCTCACCGGGCTACAACAACAATGAAGAAATTTTATGAACATAAAATAACAACCAATATTGAACAAAAATATGTTTTTTGGTCAAGAGTACCTTTTTTCTGCTTAAGATTTGAGTATCCAAAAATATTATTGCCGTTCCTTCATCATACAGGGTGTAAAAAAAGCATTTTTGTGTTACGTCTAGTCCGTCCCTGGCAAACTAAATAAGCCAAATGTGTTTAAAAGGGCGAATCTTAAGGAGACTTATCTAGTAACCATTATACTAAAAAATTATTAAAAAAAGTGTTCTATCTGAACCAGGGAGATTGCCCACATACTCTGCGACACCCTGTATAAAACTTTATATTATTGTCTGCAGAGCTACGTAAGCTTAAAACTTGAAAACTTGCTTTATTGAGCGATGTAAATGTTTGAAACGTTAACTCGGGGGACTTAACATATTTCTCATCTCGTTATAAAAACTTAAATTGAGGGGTCTTAGGTATGCTTACAAAAATATTTTACCAAAAGAATTTGATATTGATAGAGTAAAGAACGACGAGAGACGAGACAAGGGATTACTATTGAAATTTACGAAAAAGCTTCGATTCACGTCTGAAATTGATTATATTATACAGAGTGTCATTTTGAAAACGTCCCACCAGTAAATAATATTCAAAGTTGGTCTTTTCATTGATCAATTGTATTGCGAAGGGGGTAGTATACCTTTTTTACGTAATAAATATGACAAAAATATTATTTTTAATACACTGAGGCACAAAAAAGTTATGACCTTCAAGTCGACAACTTTATCTGTAGCTACAAAAGGAATGCGGGCAAAAAAATTTCTTGGGTTAACAATGTTGTCACATATAGTAAATTTTAAGTTAATAACATGTTACTAAGTAAACCCTAAAATTAAATTTACCCATTTAAAGTAAATTGTCATAAGTATATAAGAAACTAATATTCTATTATAGTTTCAATGTTCTTAAAACTTTCTTTTCATACTATATATTTTAATATTTACATGCAAAATAAAATATTTTTTTATTAAAGTACTTCTTATCTACAAATAGGGCAACATGGTGCAATATCAACGGTAACCATGGGTAACCGGTGGCAAGAGCTAATTTGATTGGTTATATCCCAGACAGAGGATGACGACACGCGTCTGGTGACACGCCTATTGTGCCAGCGGGGTTTTTCGGCGATGTCCAATATGCATCCAGTTGCGTAGTGATATGGTTTGTTTTAAAACTGTGATAATGAATGAATATACCCTAGTAAAACCCTTCATAGTCAAACTCGTGAAGTGATTGCCAATATGTACAGGGTGTGTGAAGAGGAATCACAAATTAATACATTTAAATTGCCACTTAAGCGAAAGCTAGAAAGGGTCGCAATGTATACGGATGTAAGCGTGGGTGCAGTAAAAAACATTCACAAAGAAGATACTGAAAGGAAAGAAAATAACCCGGATCAATTGTTGTCATCTCCTGTCAAAAAAGGGGCCCGTCTCTCTGCTGTGGGAAAAAACGAAGGCTTCGACTTTGGCATTGTTAGGAGAACAATACAAAAGCTTTATTTGGAACTAAAGTGGTTCCAACCTTAAAAAAGTTGCTACAACAGCTGAAAAGTGACATAAACTCTCCGTTTTCCCGTGAAACTTTGAGGTGCATGTTGAAATCAAATGGATTTTATTGGCGAAAATGCCAAAATAAGCGAAAAAAATTAATGGAAAGGCCTAATATATTGCACTGGTGATACAAATATATGCATGCCATGAAAAAAATATATTATTACATTATTAAGATAATAATAGCACGCCCATGAGTCGGCCATGTTTTAAAAGATATTGCTTCTCCCTTACCGATACCGCATAGCTATAGACTCGCTTGTTGAGCTGTAGTAAATGTGCGAAAAATGCCGCAGACAGTAACAACCTGTATCTCGGTTAATATCAACTTTCGGATATAGGTAAGTATAATTAAATCCTAATATTTTACGTAAGGAGTCTGTGATTTTTCCATGTATGCAATCGACACCAAAAAAAAAATTTTAGAACAAATGAGCTTTTCGATAACTTCATTCAATTTCAACAAATCGTCAGTATTTTGCTCTATTGTTGGAAGAGTACTATTCTAGAACCCTTGGTATTTCATTTAAAATCGACTATAAGTAAAACAGATCCTTTTACTAATTAATTTTCCTCTATACTAACAATAAATATACAACACGAGGTACCATCATATTAGTTTGTATCGATCGTGCATAAATTTACACCTATTCAGCCAGCATTGTAAAAGGTTAGGCCTGGTTACAATATGGTAATACGAAATTGATCCCATTTGCGGGAATATATTGAGATTCAGCCGGTGACAGTCTGGATATCAGGTAAATTAAAATGAATGACACTATTAAAGTAGCGTATTTAAAAGACGCTATAGTTGCATATCATGTGGATTAAAATGAATGAAACTTTTATAGTATATTAAGATACAAGTTTCATAAAACATAATCTTAGAGCACGCGTTTAATTTAGAAAACGACCCGCGATCAAATATGCCATGATAGAAACAATTGAACACAACAAAGCTTCCCATCCGACATAATTAAAAATAAATATATTATTAAAGTTAATAAAAATGAGTCGGGAAGAAAGTTGTACTCCGTCAGAAATACGAGAAATTGCAGAACTAGAAAAACTTTTAAAAAGAATATGCAAATCTTTGAGTTATGGTGCAAGCAGAACAAAGTTCAAAATATTGAACAAATTAATAAATAATACTATTTTATCAGGAATAACAATTAATGCCCTGGAAATGTTTACAGTAACTATAAATATGTATACAGGGTGGCCCATCGAAAACAGTCCAGCAAGGTTTACGGCTGTGTACGTGAAAATTAAAAAGAAAACTCGGACCCGTAAACTTGTGTTTTCAGGGGGACACGTTTCACCATTAATTTCATCCCTGCAACCTCAAAACCCCCTAGCGGGGCGGCTACTGCCCTTGTTTTTTCAAATGGGAATGGGTATGTTGTGATACATCTTTTTAAAGGGCATTAAAGCGACGCGCCGCCGAGAAATTGCGTTTTAAAAAATGTAATTTTATTGAGTAATACTTACATGTTCTTATTAAATCTTGAGAATGTCCGCTATTCACCTCCATACAATAGTACAGCAACTGTTCAAAGTGTTCTCGGACATTGTGAAGAACATCTGGTATAATTTGTTGACATTCATTAGTAATGCGGTTCCGTAAATCTTCTAAGGATTCGGGTTGGGTAGCATAAATTTTGGATTCTAGATGTCCCCACAAAAAGAAATCAATAAATTGGCGATCTCGCGGGCCATTCAATAGCACCCCTCCTCCCAATCCATCTACCAGGAAACGTTTCATCCAGAAAGTGGCGTACGGGTAATGCATAATGGGGGGATCCCCGTCTTGTTGAAATATTGGATTTTCTTCCTGTAACGTTGGTCGTTTTCCATAATTTCCATTAGCGCTGGGTTGACAGCATTCTCCAACAAGTCTAAATAAGTATCTCCATTTAAATTTCCCGGTAAGAAAAATGGCCCAATTATGTGATCACCGAAAATACCAGCCCAAACGTTTAATTTCTTAGGATTTTGAGTATGAACCTCGTGGTAAATCCTTGGATTCGTGTCGGACCAGTAACGACAGTTATGTCGATTGACAGTGCCATTAAGAAAAAAATAACGTCTGAGAAGCAAACGTTAAAAAGGTAGTTCGGATAATTTAATACTTGTTCTGACATTACTTCACAAAAGTCTAAACGGCGGTCATTATCATCTTCATTCAACTCTTGGAGAAGTTGAATTTTGTATGGGTGCCATTTATAATGTTTCAGAATTCTCTGTACAGTGGTCCGCGAAATTCCCGTTACATCAGACATTTTTCTCGTACTTAATGTTGGATTCATACTAACTTGACCCAGAACAGCTACTTCTACTGCTTCATTTTATACCGGATTTTCAATGATCCTTTTTTATTTGCCACTGAACCAGTTTGCCGAAATTTTGCCACTAATTCTAGGATATAACCGTGATGTACGTGTCTATCTGGATATCTGTCATTAAACAAAGTTGCCGTTAGTCTTACACATTGATTGTTTATAAAATACAATTCAATAATTTCCACTCCCTCCTCAATAGAATAAACCATTTTTTATGTCACGATCAAATCAAAAGAAAATAATAGCGCAGAAAAAACGTATGTAGATCTGAATGAACCACTTTACTGAAGATAAAGTTGAATTGACTGATACTTATTACTTTTAAAAAAAATTGTTTACGCACAAACCTGTGTACTTGATAAGAGGTGCAGTGAAATGTTTCAAATTCCTTTGCTCGGCGGCGCGTAGCTCAAATTTACAAAACGAAGCGCCATTTTAAAGAGAATTTAATGCCGTTTAAAAAGATGTATCACAACATACCCATTCCCATTTGAAAAAACAAGGACAGTAGCCGCCCCCGCTAGTTGGGTTGAGGTTACAGGGATGAAATTAATAGTGAAACGTGCCCCCCTGAAAACACAAGTTTACGGGTCCGAGTTTTTTTTTAATTTTCACATACACAGCCGTTAACCTTGCTGGACTGTTTTTGATGGGCCACCATGTTTTATAGTTGTGAGTAGAAATTAGTTGACGGACACCGTCAGCATGTAATATAGTTCCGAGGATAGGTATTTCAGATAAATATCTAGTAAAAATTATCTATTTGCAAGGTTAAAGGTTAGTATTTTAAAGTTTTCCATAAAAAAATTTTGTCGAATCCATAATGCCAAGAAAACTAAATTCAACGAAAAAAAAGCCTAAAATTCGAACCCTACTTGCTGCCAACATAAAAAAATTTCAGTTTCATAAAGTGGCAGGTTATTCAATTTTTTTGCATTTCATAATGTAGCCATTATGAAACCCAAATAGAAAAAGTGTTTTTCGCGTGTTTAAAAGACGCATATAGTATGTGTTATCGCCAATTAACTACGTTGTTCATAATCACAATTCTTTTATATTTCGATAACAGATTTTGATTTTTTCCCTGTGTTTGAATACTAACAAATTTGATTCGCCCCTTTTTCAGCCAACAGGTCAATAATTTATCGTTGATGGCCTCGTTTTTAATGTACATTTTTTAACAGCACCCTGCCGCCCTTTTAAGTGTATAACGCTAATAATATAAACCGTTAAAATTTTGATTGTACCCCGAATGCACGCAGATATGAAATGGAGGAATTTAAAGGTCGGGAGGTGATTTTCAAAGGAGTATAAATATTTATTTTGGAAATATTACACAACAGAAATATGTTTACCGTAAAATTTTACCTCATCGGCATGTATTATTTCCATTTAATTAATAAATTGTATGTGGGTTTCTATTAATTAAGCGAACATTGTAAATGCAACGCCAACAAACCGGATGAATGTCTTGAAATTTTGATTTTCATTTCACAAAAAGAAAATGCTTGCCAGCTAAAGTCGTCATTCATATTTATTTTATTCTTTTATCTGGCGTCTATCTCAGCTCCCTTTGACCTACACTTGACCCAGTTTTTTGGATCTCTTAAGAAATTACAAAAATTGTATTTTTAAACCTGTCAGCAGACAAGAACTTTCTATTCTATAAAAAACGTTCTATAAAAAAAACCTTTAAGTTCATTTTTTCTTCCTGTCGTCCAAGTTTGTTTTATGAAAAAACTTTCACGTTTCGGCGCAGTTTAATTTTACTTCCACTGACAACAGAGTAAACAACAAGAGAAGACGAACTAGATTATTTATAATATATTTCGATCAAAACAATTTGGTGCAACGAAATCCAGATATAGAGTGTTTAAAAAAATACAGGGTGTTCCTTAATGACGTGCTAATATTTCAGGGTGTGATTCCTTAGGTCATTTTATAAAGAAAAGTTCATATGAACATATGTCCGCAACGGCTTAAATTTTTTGCTACAGGGTGTTGAATTTTTATTTTTTAAATGGTTATTTTTTATATCTCCGAAAGTACTTTAGATATTATTTTCAATTTTGGTATGTGTTAATAGGATATAGAACCACAAATTTTAGTTAGAGAAGTTATTAAATTGTTCCACCAGTGGCGTCCCTGCAAACATGTCCTCTGATATTTGTTACAAAGAAGATGGTACGCCACTGACATTTTTCCATGTGGATATTTTTCTTATTAGCCTGGTCAATTCTACATGAAAACGGTCCCTTGAGTTTTTCTCGTCAGACCCACCGTTTTTGATTAAAGCAATTAAATTCAAATTGCTTCATAGTGTTATTTCTTCGATTTTTAGTGTTTCATGGAATTTATTTTATTTTTTCGCTGTTTTATTCGAATATGGTGAATTATACGAATGCGGAAATGGTGCTAATGCATTTTGGCCATTTCCAACAATTTTTATAAAACAAAATGTATTATTAATTATTTTATCAATGTTAATAATAATGAGTTTTAATATCAATTTAGTGGTTTTAATCAAGAACGGTGCGCCTGACGAGAAAAACTCAAGAGACCGTTCTCATATAGAATTTACCAGGCTAACCAGAAGAAATATCCACATGGAAAAATGTCAGTGGCGTACCATCTTTTTTGTAAAAAATATCAGAGGACATGTTTGCAGGGACGCCACTGGTAGAACAATTAAATAATTTTTCTAACTAAAATTTGTAGTTCTCTATCCTATTCACACATACCAAAATTGAATATAATATCTAGAGTATTTTCGGAGATATTGAAAAAAACCATTTAAAAAATAAAAATTCAAATTTAAGATGTTGCGTACATATGTTCATATTATGAACTTTTCTTTATAAAATAACCTAAGGAATCACACCCTGAAATATTAGCACATCATTAAGGAGCACCCTGTATCTGTAAAATATGTAGATGCTTTATTTTAAAAGGGTGTGAAATTATCATCTGCCGAGCCATGTTGATAGAAACTATTATGGCTTATTTTTGGGTAAGGAATCGCCAACAAAAGCTATGGCACATATTTTTTGCAACACCCTGTATAGGGTATACGATTTATTAAGATACATCTATTTTCGAAGATTCAATAAAACATTATTATTATTATTGGATAGTAAAAAATTACGACTAATTTGGTAGACAATATGAAATAATGGCCCCAACAAATCGTAAAGGGGAATTTATTTTCATTTTCGACCAGACTTAAAGGGGGAGAAACCATCAACACCAATAAATGTTTTACGCGTTTGTCTAACCGAACGAAATGGCACACAGTAAATTTCATTTCAATGACTTGTTTTTCCTTATTTATTTTTTTAGGGAAACGATTACAATGCACTAAAACTAACTCAAATTTTAAGAGTGTGCTAAAAAAACACAAGTGAATTGTAACATTTATCAAGAATTATTTGTGACCATTAATTATATAAATCTTTTTTTTTTGGCCTATAAATGATTCGAGGAGTGTGTAAAAGTTATTTTTACTTAAATAGCATTATTTTAAATATTTTAAATAAGACAATTGACTTTATTAATTTTAAGGAGCTTATATTTTTTACTTGGATTTTATTTTATCCATAAAAATTACTTTCATACACCCATATGGATACCATCGAGAGATAATAAAAAAATTTTATTATTTGCTGCTGGATTTTAGAGCGTTCTTATCCCTCTTAAGAGAGAAAGTTTCTCTGTTTTTGTATTTATTATTTTGTTTACTTATTATCTCGACATTTTCACGAGCATTAGGAGCTTAGAGGGTCTTACAGTGACTATATTTAAAGGATTGGTATGACAGAAAGGATATCTATGTCGTCCATGTGTCCTTTGGCCTTAGCGTCTTTTGGTACAAGTAAACAACCTTGTCAAGTATCAAGACAGACAAATAAATGATCGTGTCAAATTCTTCGACTTTAAATTATCAGGTGCCCTCTGTGTTCACTTCAAAAATTTAGGCTTAGTTACGCGACTGGCAAAATTAGAAAATTGGTGATTATTTTTTTAAATTCATGTTTATAGTTACCTAAAAGTTCCTGTTTAAATTTAAGAATGTTTACTTTTGGTGACCAAAAAATTTGTCGATACCTATGTTTTGTTAACTATTTTGCTCGTTTTCTTATTTTCCATTAACATTTTCTATAATGTATGTTATTTTTAAGAAGTCTTCTTGAGTTTAATGATAAAAAGTTCCTGTTTAGATTTAAAAATGTTTACTATAAGATTACCAACGAATGTTTCTATATATTTTGTTAACCATTTTGTTCGTTTTGTTATTTTTATTTACAATTTCAATTATTATGTTATTTTTTAGAAGTTTTCTCGAGTTTATAAAAATTTAAAAATTATATCTTTTAATTTTTTAATATTTACAAACTACTACGACTACGCCGCTGGCTAGCCAGTTAAAACAGAACTTTGCACCTTCTCGTTTATGCGCCTTTAAGAAAGACGTAGGTCGTGTACCTGCTCAGCATCAGTGACAGGCGATATTTTTCGCCTGAATTAATAACTCGAGTATTTAATATCGAGCGAAATATACGAGCAGTTTTTTAACTCGATCACACTACATCGGTACATTTCCGCCTGCGTCAAGCGAAGCTCGGGTATCGAGTGAAAGGTAATAAGTGACGAGCGACGGTTTTCGCCTGAATAGATAACTCGAGCGTTTTTTTTAATAATCGAGCGATGTCGTTTATTTCAATAATCGAGTGATCAAGCGTTTCTCGCTCGAGCGATCACAATACTAGCATTAACTAGCCAAAATTTGTGAAGCTATTTTATCAATATTGAAACCAGCAAACCCGTCGTTCGTCTACAAGACACAAGAGGTCAGATTCTCACACTGTTCAATTGTTCTTTCGAACGAGTTTAGAATCCAAAGTCCTATCAAATAACGAAATTTAAGAAGTGCGCGTCATAATTCGCGTAATTGTGCTGATTCTATTAAAATGCGAATCATATTATGAAGAATAATGACAATATGTATTGCTTATGTTCCAATTCTCACAAACCGAATCTCTTTTATTTATCAAAAACCATCATATTCAGTAAATGTTTTAAACTTTTCCATTTAAATTTTGTTTGCTTCATATTCTGAATTTTATATTAAACTCACTAAATTATTTCGGCCTCATGTCCCTTGTTAATTTATACAGCCAGGTTACTGCCTCTTAAATTAAGCTTGGTCAGGGCAGGTACATAATTAAATTCATTAACAGGGGACTATTAATATTATTCCCTGTGGAACATCTTATAAGTATAAACAAATAGTCCATCCTTTATTAACAGTCAAAAAATCACAGGATGTAATTATAATACAGTGAGACCAATTCAATACCTATATTGATAAAAAGAAACAATATTTCCCATTCTTTCTTTGTAATGTCAAATCCGAAAGCAAATTTTCCATAACGAACATTAAAAATGAAATAAATAGGTTTTTATTGGCAATAATATACTGGACATAAAAACGCGAGGTGAATGAATGAAACCTTATACTGACTTTTTCGCATTTGATACAATGTTTTATACAACGTGTCCAAGATAATGAGAGCCAGTACAGGGATCTCCGAAAGCGTAAGAGATACGAAGTCGGTTAAATGGAGGTAAAGTAGCGCATTTACGTGCCTAAAAATATGCCGTTTAGAACGTTTTAAAATTCAGAGTAGTTCCGGAGATATCCGGAAAAACCGAAATTCTATCGTTTTATTGTTTTCCTGGGTTTTTTTCAGATCGAATTCTAAAGTAAATTGCACTTTTACACTGCCACTTTTTCCGCTCTATCTAACAGCGTTAATTGTTTTGTAATCCGACGAGTCGTCTTCGAAGAGCCATTATCAACTTTATTTTTTTAAATACGGTCCTGTTTTCCTGATATTGGAATTTGAGAGCTTTTTTTCTTCCGAATGCAAGTGTGTGGTTTAATTACGTTTCGAGGGTTTTTGAACAGCATCAGGAAATTTTGGGATACGGTCCTGTATTTCTCCTAATTTTATAAATAATATCTCATAAGTAAACTCTAAATTTTTTACTTATGTTGGACTAGTTCAATAAATAACAAATAATTTAATAATAAATCACAAATAAGTGAACAAAAAATAATTCAGGAATAAACACAAAAACAGTAATAAAACGAACAACGAAAAAAGTAAGGAACTACATAATTAGGTGTTCAAAATGATTTCCGTTTTTTTTTTCTAAGCACAAATAACATCTTCTAACTGTCGATTCTAAAACTTGACACATTCCTGGGGTAATACTTTGAAAGGATTCAAGCACCAACCTCCTAAGTTCGTCTTCTGTTTCGAAGTTGTGTTTATAAACATAATTTTCGACATACCCCCAGAGGAAAAAATCTAACGGTCTCATATCAGGCGAACGTCCTGGCCATGGTGTTTCAGACCACACCTGATTATCTAGTTCCTTACTTTTTTCGTTGTTCGTTTTATTTCTGTTTTGGTATGTTTTTTTGTTCACTTATTTGTGGTTTATTATTAAATTATTTGTTATTTATTGAATCAGTCCAACAAAGTAAAAATTTAGAGCTTATTTATGAGATATTATTTATAAAATTAGGAGAAATACAGGACCGTATCCCAAAATTTCCTGATGTTCAAAAAACCCTCGTAACGTCATTAAACCACAATTTGTCATACATCGTTGCATTCGGAAGAAAAAAAGCTCTCAAATTCCAATATCAGAAAAACAGGACCGTATTTAAAAAAAGAGAGTTGATAATGGCCCTTCGAAGACGACTCGTCGGATTACAAAACAATGAACGCTGTTAGATAGAGCGAAAAATGTGGCAATACAAAAATGCAATTTACTTTAGAATTCGTTCTAAAAGAAAAACCAGGAAAACAATGAAACGATTTTTAAGAATTTCGATTTTTTCCGAATATCTCCGGAACTACTCGGAATTTTAAAACTTTCTAAACGGCATATTATTAGGCACGTAAATGCGCAACTTTACCTCCATTTAACCGACTTCGTATCTTTTACCGTTTGGGACAACATAATGTTTTCTTGCAAATACTAACAATTATGTTTAATTTTTTAAGGATCTATGCGCCACACGTTCGATAAACAAACAATATTTTTAAATTTTACGTGTGTTCCTCTATGTCCCGGTATAAAAATGTTATGTCCTAAAACATAATTTATGATAATCTAGGAAAGATACCAAGCTTTTCTGAACTTTCTATCGCTTTGTTTTCTTATCCAGACAGTTCTACGAATAGTAGTTATCATAGAGACTATTTGTATTTAAACAGTTCGTGCGACGGAAAGAAAATTACTTTCATCAATTTATTTTTTCTCTTTGGGCATTTCCTTATTTAAGGCACTTGGCCAAATTAGATCTATTTTGCATATTCTAATTTCCTCTAAAACCCAGTTAACCAACTGAAGGGATCCTTGCCGCTGGCCTGTCATTCCCTATGGCAAGCAGTCTTTGGGAAAACCCGGTGTAACGGACGAGCAGACAAACGGTTAGGGATATTAACATCGAGCCAAGTATACCTTTTTAGGTCTTCTTTGAGAATCTTGTATTAAAAATACTATACGTAAAGATGGTTTCATGAAAAATGGATACGACTTAATGATTTCCTGGGTCGGTCCCATTGTGTCGACAAGAGATTGTCAATAAACAAGTGAAGTATGAAGGGACGGACTAAGGAAAACAAGTAATGATATGATTATATTAATGTAATCAAATGAAATAACATTTTTTTTAAATATTACTAGTCATATTTATTTACATTTATAATGTCATTCTATAGATAGTTCTGTTTCGCTATCGCTATCCTCATCAAAATTAATTATAATTAGATTAATTATACGATCCAGACTAATATACGAATTTTCTACAGTTATTACGTGACGGACTGAATTTTTCCAACTACCCGGGGGAAAATCATTAAAGCATTTTCGTATTAATTCTACAACACTAGAACTTAAAGTCGTAGAAATATTTTCAGACCTAACCAGTGATTTTAACTGGTGCCACATATGCTCTATGGGGTTAAAAATGCAATAATAGCGTGGGAGCTGTAGCACTGTATGTCCAATTTCTTCTGCCAATGTGTCACAAACATATACTTTTTTTATACAAAATGTCTTTAAAACTTCTAAAAGATCACTTTTTTTATAACTTTCTTCAAAATATATATCATTCGCTGCTATGTAGTTCTGAATCTCCAATTTTGTATTATTTGAGCTTGGAGCTTTATGTAATTGGCGACTGTGATAGCTCGCATTGTCCATTACTATCACGCTATTCTGAGGAATGTTTGTTAAAAGACAATTCTTGAACCATTCCTCAAAAACTAACAAATTTTACCACAAAAAGATATTTAAATATAAATTAAGCAACCTAACCTACCTGATGTGCCTATATTTAATTATAATTATTACAATCCGGTCCTTTCCACTTAATAATAACAAACTGTCATAAATAATGGGATGGCCCCAGGTACTTTTACGGCAGTCATTAAGTTATATCCATTTTTCGTGAAACAAACTTTTACAAAAAAATTATAGGTTAGTTAAACCCCATGTATGTCACTATCTCCCCCTAATGTGAGACTTAAAAAAGAGTTCTACAAAATCATATTTCTTACTCATAAAGGCATCATACTGCCAACAACTTTCAATCCGATACTCTAAGGCAGGAAAACGGTTTTAATACGTACCTCTTACGTAAAGTTTTTAGGGTGGAACTTTGATTGTTTGCAACATTTTTCAGGAACATTCTAAATATAGATATTTATATAAACTTTTTCCTCAGACTTATTATAAATCTTGTTAATTATCTTCATCAACTTTATATATAAACTTTCCTGTTATTTGAGAAAAGTTCTTTAAAAATAATACCATTCCTTCTTCCTTATATTAGAGTTTAGCTTTTAAAATGTTACTGTATTTTAAGTAAGCATTTCTAAGACCACTTATACAGGGTGTTATGGATATGGCGTATTATATTTAAACCGGCAATTCCTGAGATAAAGACAAATTGAAGAAAAATAACCATAAATGGCGTGACGTCAAACCAAAAAAAACACCTGTGTGGCACTGCGATACATGTAAGCAATCAAGGAATTCTGACCGGTGTTGTCATATGTAGTAGTATAATCTGTATTATTGTATTTTCAAAAGCTAACTATCGGTTCTGTTCCACTATTACTGTGTGTACATAAAGTGTTTCCAGGAGTGTTCCCATGAAATAGATAAAAAATGATTGTGTTTGTGTCTGGATTTCCACGCTCTTTAGGTATAAGGATAAATACAAGTAGGTAGAAAATAATTTATATTTATAATTTTATATAAAATTTCAGTTTTACATTAAGTTTGTCAACATTGCCATTGGCTCTGGGTGGAATGTTGTACAGTAGCGCGGACTGACCTGTGAGTAAGAGTGTTTATTACCCCACTTTTAAAACGGTCGATTTAAAAAAAATAAAATAAGTAGCGCTTCTCTAGGACACCCAAGGAGTCACGCGTTTAAATATAATACGTAATTTCCATAACACCCTGTATATAGGTGGGTAACAATCGCTAAATTTTTTTCTTCTTCCGTCTAAGTAAAATTAATAAAACCCTCGTCACTAAAACGGAGTATTATATCTTCTCAAGAATCAAGTACAAAGAATAGAATACTCAAAGGAACCAAAATTTAATTTAAGGATCCCCATCGAAAGGGAGAAGCAAATCGCTTATTAGGAGTAGGCTCCCTTTAACAAAAAGGGCCCTTACGAAGAGAAAAGTTGCGTAGCATCAGAGAAAGGTGACAAGAAGAGGTTATAATACCGAAAATTACTCAATTACAAGTCTAAATACAGTTGAACTGGGGAAAGAATTAATGTGCGTCATCTCCTGTAACTATATTTATGATTCAGATCGAGAATATGTAGATTAAATAAGACAAAAACCCGTCAGCATCTAATTGACGTGATTAGATTAACATTATGAAGGGCGTTATAGAGCATGGCAACAAACAAATTACA
Source organism: Barypeithes pellucidus (assembly GCA_963991005.1). Lineage (NCBI taxonomy): Eukaryota > Metazoa > Arthropoda > Insecta > Coleoptera > Curculionidae > Barypeithes > Barypeithes pellucidus. The sequence continues at coordinate 10,294,187 of OZ022565.1, read as the reverse complement.
ATTTTTTTTTATAACTAAATATTCAATATTTAACGTTACTCACAGAAAAGGAAGCAAATTTGTAATTAATAGTTTTTTGATGATTAAATTCTATACCGAGTCCGCAAACGAATCGGGGACGGAAGATTAAATCGTTATCGAAGAACTTATCAACAATACTAAAACAGCTTGTAGTCTTGGATTAAAAGCAGCATATTTTTAAAATATTTTACATGGTGGCCCAAAAAAATGTGACAGCTTAAAGTTGTATTTTTTTAAATGGGACACCCAGTATTTTATTGCATATTTAGGTTCGTATTGGTATCGTTTGTAAGTGCCTCAAATTTTATTTAATTTGGTTTTTTAGTTTCGGAGAAATAAATTAAAAACGCAAAAAAAGTTTTGCAGTCCTGAATAAAAAAATAAAAAAAACCAATCCAGAACTATTTTTTTAACCTCGGCATTGGGTGAAATTTATGACAAGAGGTCTAGAGATACTATTAATCTATTTGCGTTTATCTATTTTATACAGGGTGTTCATAACAAGCTCTCAAAAACGCCACATTTTAAAATGATTTTTCTCAAGTTTATCAAATTGAACACCCTGTATATTATTTGGTTATTTGACGTAGAATTCATATACAATTATATCCAGCCGTTTTCGAAATAATTGTAAATATCATAAATTATGTTGTTTAAATAGAGTTTTTATTGGGAAATTTTGTTATAGGCGACTAGACTAATAATTGTAAACTAAAGTTAATGTTCAAAATAGCTTCCTTTTACTCTTTTTTATTCTTTAGTTTACCGTATTTTAGTTATTTCGATATAAATTTTAAAAGCCTACATTTTTGCTACTTTTATTTATTTAATTTTATTTTTTATTCTTAATCGAGTTGCCATGATTTTTTTGTTTAGATTGTCACATGACAGCCAAATAAGCTATATTTTAAGAAAATGTAGCAAAAATGTAGGCTTTTAAAATTTATATCGAAATAACTAAAATACGGTAAACTCTTAGAGCAAAAGGAAGCTATTTTGAACATTTACTTTAGTTTACAATTATTAGTCTAGTCGCCTATAACAAAATTTCCCAATAAAAACTCTATTTAAACAACATAATTTATGATATTTACCATTATTTCGAAAACGGCTGGATATAACTTATATGCTTGTAATACAAAAAACAATTGTCTATGAATTCTACTTCAAATAACCAGAGAACATACAGGGTGTTCCGTTTGAAAACTTGAGAAAAATTATTTTAAAATGTGCCGTTATTATGAACACCCTGTGTAAAATACTTAAACGCAATTAGTTCCATAGTATCTCTAGACGTCTTGTCATAAATTTCACCCAATGCCGAGGTTAAAAAAATAAGTTCTGGATTGGTTTCTTTGATTTTTTTATTCAGGACCGCAAAACTTTTTTTTAGTTCTTAATTTATTTCTCCGAAACTACAAAACCAAATTAAATAAAATGTGAGGCACTTATAAACGATAATACGAACCTAAATATGCAATAAAATACTGGGTGTCCCATTTAAAAAAATATAACTTTATGCTGTCACACTTTTTTGGGCCACCCTGTATAATGTAAAATATTTTTAAAACATGCCGCTTTTAATCCAACATCTCAAGCTGTTTTAGTATTGTTGATAAGTTCTTCGATAACGCTTTAATCTTCCGTCTCCGCTTCGTATGCGGACCCGGTATAGCAAAGTACTTTCGATATTCCAGTGAACTGTCAAAGTAAACGGAACACGAACAATGGCGCCCATTAATTTTATAATTAGTTTTTCAATTAAGAACAAACAGACTTTGCTCGTGTAATCTGTTAGTTGTGTAATAATGCTTAGCTCGATCATTGCATCGAATATTGAATAGCCGCAATCAGTTCGAAAATTTAGATTGCTTCATTACTGGGAATTTTCTAGTTTGTTTTGTACGTGCAATGCAAGCCGTGTGTAAACGGTAAGAATAATCCTTCAAGAAAACGTTCGGTGTATTGCCATGTGAACCTAGCTTAAACCAAATCAAACGTTCTTAAAAGTAAATTATAAAATTTCCATCTAAACTCTCCCGATAAAAATAAAACGTAAACAACTCAGTTAGGCGATTTAACTTTATTCCGAAAAAAGAGGACGTTCAAATGGCTTTCAAATTTATATTAAACAAGCATTAGCCGAACTGCGTAGTACGGTATTACCTATCCATGATTGTAATTTTATAAATAAAACGAACAAATCTTTCCGTACCTACGTAATTTCTTCTAAAGTAATTATGTAAATTTCTCAGTTTACCTATGTTAAGGTTGGATACAATGTTCGAAGGCTTGTGTTGCTTCGACATTCAAAACTTTTGTTAATCAAATTCACTTCTACTACTTATAATTTAGTTTATTCCACGGGGAACCTAGTCATATCCAGTATCCACTCCCTATGCGTCAAATAGAAGTTACATTGTTTCTATTGAACTAAATTTAAAATAGACAGATGATGGTTGTTTGATTGAAGTAGAAAAACATATATTTAAAATTATCCGAAACAATTTTTTTTTCTCAAATGTGTTCAATGCGTAAATTCCTGACAAACGCCCCCCCATCAAAAAAAAAAAGAGTCCATTCCTGCAGTTCAATCCGAAATGACCGAAATCGTGTTCCGTTAGCGTCCCGTCAAACGAATCCTGAAAGGTCTCGACGCCAAGAAAGCTTCTGGTCCAGACGAAATACCTGTTATAGTTCTCAAGAGATGCGCCGATGAACTAACACCAGTATTTTGTAGACTTTTTAACTTATCCTACAAACAAGGAATATTTCCATCGTGCTGGAAGACGGCGCGAGTCCAGCCTATACCAAAGAAAGGTAAGAGAACCCTGCCTAGCAACTATCGACCAGTCTAAATTAAACGCGTGCTCTAAGATAATGTCTTAGCAAACTTGTATCTTGTATCTGTAAAGCTATTAACCAACATCTTCTAAAGTACCCGGAAGGCTTCAACATTATCAGCGATCATCAATATGGTTTTCGGAAGTCCAGATCAACTGGAGATCTTCTAGCCTATGTCACCCATCTTTGCAAAGCAATCGAACATCATGGGGAGTCTCGGGCTGTTGCACTGGATATTTCTAAAGCTCTTGATCGTGTTTGGCATGAGGGACTTCTGAGTAAACTGCTATCCTATGGTATGCCCAGTCGATTCTGTGCATGGTTGTCTAGCTTTCTTAAGGACCGCTCTCTGCAAGTGGCGATTGACGGATTTCTCTCAGACACCTTCACCATCAATGCCGGTGTTTCTCAAGGGTCCATATTGTCTCCCACTCTCTTCTTACTCTACATTAACGACCTTCTAGTGAAAACGAGAAACCCAATATTTAGTTTTGCTGATGATAGCACACTTATCTCATCTTTCTCTTTGAATGCACAAACATACATAATCGCTTTTTGCGCACACGCACCACTCCCAGAGTGCCCTAAAGGATTTTTCCTATAGTGCTTGTGTTTGATCATAAAAAAAAAAAAAATCGGCTGCCGACGCACATCTTCGCAGACAGCATGAAGTATCACTCCTCAAAATTGTGACTTGGGGTGACAGTGACCAAGTCGAATTTAACTCTAAAAAAACCCAGGCAGCAGTTTTCTCTAAAAAGGTTAACATTACAGAACCGGATATAGTCATGGACGGACACGCAAATGCACTGGCTTCATCTATTAATTTGCTGGGCGTCAATCTGGGAGGAAATATGTCTTGGCATAACCACGTTGTGGCAATCGCCAAGATAGCATCTCAGAAACTTGGGGTACTCTTCCGAACCAGAAAGTTGTACACACCTCTACAACTTTTGACACTATACAAAGCCCAGATTCGACCATCACTAGAGTACTGCTCTCATGTCTGGAGCTCTGCACCCAAACCTACTCTTCGGCTACTGAATTCCATCGAAAGGAGGGCCATTCGTCTGATTGGAGACCACGAGCTGACGAGGAACCTCGACTGCCTAGAACATCGAAGACAGGTTGGGGATTTGACTCTCTTTTACATATATTTTCATGGAAAGTGCTCGGCTGACCTTGCCCTCTTAATTCCGCCCAGAGCGTCGAATATCAGAAATACACGACGAACCACTGCCGCTCATCCATATGTGGTTAAGCTTAGTACTCCTCGAACTTAATTATTTAAGAATTCTTTCATCTGACGGACTTCATCCATATGGAACGACCTTCCCGAGGTCGTTTTTCCCAACGAATATAACCTCCAACGATTCAAAACCAACGTGAATCGCTTTTTGCGCACACGCTCCACTCCCAGAGTGCCCTAAAGGACTTTTCCTATAGTGCTTGTATTTGATCTATATACCTTATTTGTCGGTTATAAGCAAATTACTAAATGAAGACCCATTAATTGTTGTTATTAAGCTCCCTTTACCGAAACCGATGGAAATTAATTTTCTTTCCAAGTGAGGTTGAACATCCTATTAACAAGTCTGCGGTAACTAACTTGAGGGTTATTAACAAGAAGGTCACAACTATTTTATCATATACCAAAATTTCTAATAATCCTCTCGCTATGTTCACCACCCCTAACTATACTTGACGAGGAAAATCGATAAAATGTAAATATATTAAATTGTTTCGAAAATTATTTTATCTACAAACACTATTAAATGTAGACTTTGACATGTAACTAACAACAAAGAAATAAGGTATCGCTTGATTTTTGATATCTACGGCTTCAATTTCTTTGGTCACTTTAGTGTCTGATTTAATAGAGTTTGTAGATAAAATGTTTTATCATGCGCGTGTTAAAAATGTTTTTAACACTAACAACATAAATAACTATTAAATGTAATATAAGGTCCAAGCTATACATTCCTGAGAAGGTCTTGTCAATAGTGTGTATTTAAGGAGATTTTTTAATTTAATTTCCAATAACTATAAAGATTCTAATTATTGTTGTATTAATTAGAAAGCGTCACATGTAACACTTCCGAGTAAGTCCACTAATTATAAATACTACTCAGCAATCACACACATAATATTTTAAGACCTTGTCTTTATAACGATCTTTATCAGATAAGTATTCGTGTTTTAAAGAAATTATCAAAAAAACTCTTCTCCAAGATCACTCTGTATGTGAGTGTTGTGTGCACGACCCGCCTTATTACTTGAACGAAAACAAAGATAATTGAGATTCGATAGGCTCAAAGTTAATGTCTTTCTGTTTGTTTTATTACTATGTCATATTCTAGAATTATTACTTAAGTGAGGTGCTTTTTTTAGACTTCTTCTGGATCAAACAAATAATTGTTTCAGCCATTATTTACTTACAGTCTGGGGTAAAATAAGCGGGTAATTTCTGGAACATCGTTACAAAAATAAAGATATTCAGTCATATACTTGAGGCATGAACTCTAAACGAAATATAGGTCTGACAGATTTATTTTGTGAGGCAGCAAAGTGGGTGTCTCAATTTTTTTGTCGTTTCAACTAAGTAATTCTGTATTTATGACGGAGAAATGTATATGATGTGTTATTTAACATATTATGTCTTGTATAAATTTACTAACGTTTATTAAATTCCTCAACGTAAATTTCTTCTCGATTTTATTTAAGTTTTTTTTATATCTCTCAGGGAGGGTTCATAATTACTTATTATATAGGTTTCAGTCTCATATAACCGCCGTTTTCTTAACTTTTCAGCATGAAGAATTTCGTTGAAACTTTGTAATATAACATTGTTAAATTTCCGTCCTGTGTAAGAGTAAAAGCTCAATTTTTTCTATTAAATTTTTAAAAGGTTTTTTAGTAGCAAGAAATTTATAGGACAGAATCGAATCACTGCTTTTTAGTTTTGTTTAAAAAGTCTCATTTATTTTCTCAGTTACAATTAGGTAGTCATATTGAGATTAGAACAATGAGGAAATTGAAATATTAGAAAGAATCTTTATACAATGAGTGAACCCTCAATATTCTAGTGTCTCTTTCGTTTACTCAAAAGATGTAAAAATACTAATATTATGTCATCCGATTTTCAAGTTATAGCCTAATTACAAATAAGCAAAGTTTCACACATCGACATTCTTTAATCTTAGCGTCTTCTGCGTCATCTACGAACAGCGCCTGTTGCTCTCCTAATTGCTTCATGTGTTTCTGTATTATCGGCTGCAGTATTTCAAATGCGTTGAAGAAGTCCATGCCTAGTGTCGACTTCATGTTTGAACCAGCACCATAAACAAAAGTCTAATGGCGTCAGGTCTGGAGATCTTGGAGGTCACTAAGAGGACCAGCACCAGGCGATCAACTCTATCGTGCCGAATATGCAGTAGACTTTTGACGTTTACAGGACCATAACCTAGTAGCCTTTGTAATTCATTTTGTAATAAATGTAAATGGGCCAGAGGGCTCCATTCCTGTTGACATCCCATATATTATAATAGTATAATTTCACAGATCATTAAATAAGCTTTATCTCCGTTTGAAATTATATCAATACCCAGATTTGAGAGATAACATAACTAGTATACAGTAATTATTACACTGCATTGGCCTCAAAATCCGGCTTGCATTGTTATTAGTTTAATTAATTAATTAGGCAGTGAAATACTATGGAAAACGTCCAATTAATGAGCAGATTAATTCCGGTTAAATGCATATTAGATGCAACTTTAAACATTATAAACCTTACTGAACAATTAGTAGAGTCTACATTTATTATTTGTAAGCTAATTGTATATGAATCAATATTATACAACGTGTCCAAGATAAGGAGGGCCAGTACAGGGATCTCGGAAACCGTAAGAGATACGAAGTCGGTTAAATGGAGGTAAAGTTGCGCATTTACGTGCCTAATAATATGCCGTTTAGAAAATTTTAAAATTCCGAGTAGTTCCGGAGATATCCGGGAAAAAAAACGAAATTCTGAAAAATCGTTTTATTTTTTTCCTGGGTTTTTTTCAGATCGAATTCTAAAGTAAATTGCACTTTTACATTGCCACTTTTTCCGCTCTATCTAACAGCGTTAATTGTTTTGAAATCCGACGAGTCGTCTTCGAAGGGCCATTATAAACTTTATTTTTTAAATACGGTCCTGTTTTTCTGATATTGGAATTTGAGAGCTTTTTTTCTTTCGAATGCAACGATGTATGACACATTGTGGTTTAATGACGTTTCGAAGGTTTTTTTGAATAACATCAGGAAATTTTGGGGTACGGTCCTATATTTCGCCTAATTTTATAAACAATATCTGGATACGATTTTCATTTCCGATTTCGACGCAACTTCAGCGTATGTCTTTTTATTCGAGATGATCTCTGCTGCCAACGAGAACCTACACTGGAACCGAAAGACTTTGATGTAATGTTTAAAATATCAACGCCGAAAATCACCAAGTTTATCTGCTGCCTTTACCGTCCTCCAAGTGATACCCATTACAGAGACCTTTTCTCATTACTAGCCAATACAATCGACTTCTTGCAAATCAACCATCCAAATGCCGAGATTGCTATCTTTGGCGACTTTAACGTCCACAATGTCAACTGGTTTAAATACTCAAATACAGACGATAAGCAAGGCCACGAGGCCGAATCCTTCGCGATCAGTTCTGGTCTAACTCAACTCGTAGAAGAACCAACGCGGATTCCAGACCGAGCTGGAGATTTTGCTAGTCTTTTGGATCTTTTCTTGACGTCAAATCCTGATCTATATACAGTCACCGTACAGCCTCCATTAGGATCTTCCGATCACAAACTTATTTCAACTCTAAGCGAACTAACAATTAATTCTGAACAACCTCCTAAACCTCGCAAGATATGGCATTACAGATCGGCCAAGTGGGAAGACCTGAAAGGCCATTTTCGCACTTTTCCTTGGATATGCTTCTCTTCTGATGATCCATCCGTCTGTGCTGGGGAGGTCTCCGACGTCATTCTAACGAGCATGGAATCATTTATCCCCTCCTCCCAAAAACGCCCTTCCAACGGCAAGCCCTGGTTTAGCAAGGATTGTGAGTGTGCTGTCAGATCAAAAAATCTGGCTTACCGACAGTGCCATTAACGACCTTCTAATAATCCGATATTTAGTTTTGCTGACGATAGCACACTTATCTCATCTTTCTCTTTGAATGCGCAAACATCGGCTGCCGACGAACATCTGGACATACCATAGGATCGCAGTTTACTTAGATGCCCCTCATGCCAAACACATTACATTACTTTCACTGGTACAATACACTCCTGCAGTTTGGTCCATTCCTCCTACTCATCCTGTATAGTGGAATTGTATATTTTTTCTCTTTACGAGTCATGTTTGTCCCCCCTCTTCGGCGTTTAGGGTGGTCGTACCATAAGCATAAAGAATATCAATAATTTTCAATTAAAAATTGACAGCCAAAAATATTCGTTTCCCAAAAAAGATAAATTTCTTTCCGAATGAAAATAAAAACTGACTGTTAGGTTGCTCCGTAAAATGCTCCTAACTCAATTATAAGGGTGGATAAATTGAAAGAACGTTAAGAAAGTTTAATTTAATTTCTATCTTTACGGAACAGACATGCTCCAATATCGGCCTCCTTTAATCCAGAATCACTTTTATAATAATCCGAGAATAATGAAAAAATAATCGTAAATAAATAAATGTTCTTGTTCCCAGGATGTGCAAGATGTCAACTTAGGAGTTCAGGTGCAAATTGTATGCTTGTTTAAAATTAATAAATGTTAAAATAACTCAATCAAACGATCCTTGTAGTGTTAAAAGTAATCCTCTTTTACCACTGGTGTTATAAAATGACATTTTAGATACTAACAACAAGCGCTTGTGTTTGCAGATAAATGATATTTTCTACTAAACAAACTTACTATCTAATATTTAAACAAGAACTGCGTCAAAGGATGTGAGAAGTTTTTTCAGCGGCCTATATTTAGAACAGGAGTTCCTAATGATAAGTAAATATTTAATGGATATTATGTTCGACATATTTTTTCCATGCAATATGTCCGAAAAGAAAATCCCAGATACGTTTTTTTCATCTGGATTTAAGAGGAATATTTGATTCTAGGCGCCAAGCTCTAGTTGTTATACAGTTCAATTCTACCAACCTCGTATGCCTGCAGAAACGACACCCCCGTCAGCTTACGAGATTTAATTTGTCCTGTTCGAAACTTTTCCTTACCATTTTCACACTCCTGCTTCCATCACATCAAAATATAATGTTTTATAACTGAATATACAATATTTAACACTACTTACAAAAAAGGAAATAAATTTGGAACTAATAGCTCTCATAAGAACTGATTTTAGAGACTTGAAACATGTGTGAACCACAAGAAACACAAAATATAAATGTCACTGGTGACATATATGTCAATATTTTAGTTTTGCCATTTCCGTCTAATACACTGGAATTGTATGCCAGATCTTGGATAATACCAAAGGCATTGTAAACTACAGATCCCATAGTCCATTCCAAACTCTTGGAAAGTGAAGCTGTTTGAAATGTTATTGAAAATCGGTAATGGGTGGAAGAGAGAACTACATGTTTGTTGGCTGAATGGCAACAAGGCAGAAATCTGGTTATATCAGATGGTTAAATATTAAAACATTACCGATGAAAATATAAATCCTTATTTAGTGATCCATTCTTTTACAAACTACACATGAATGCACCATGATTGCTTATAATAAAGACGATTTTTCACCAATAATGACAAAAATAACACAAATCAACCAAAATATATAACAATCCGTTAGATCAAAGAACAAACATCGCAATGTTTACGAGATTAGTATTCATTCATCATTTGCTGATCTTTGGGTCCGAATCGTAGTAAAATAAAAATAGATGTTGCCAGAGTCATCGCCTTTTCACAGTTTATAGTAAAATTATTGGGAAATAAATTTATTTTAAGCGCAATTGCGAATTAAACTTAAACCAGTTGTATTTGCCAAATTAGCAAATTTTTAATTGGGATTTTGCAAGATGCCTTTGCGATAAATATGTTGCAATAATGACCGAAAGAGGTGGGAAAGACTGGTTTGCAGTCGTTGCGTAGGCTAGAAATGTACATTTTTTCCATCTGTAGTTCGTAATATTTTTTTTTTTTTAAATAGATTTATTTCAGACCCCAAATCAGTTACAATCAACTGGCACCGAGGCCTTTATACATAACAATAATAAAAAATAAAAAACAGCATTTAACACATCATTCTTAAGTACATATTTATATCCTAATTTTAAAGGAAATTATACTATAATATCTATACATAAATACACATTTTCATTAATCTCTGTTTTTTACATACTCTTTGAGGTTATGACACATTACTCTTTTACTACCTACTAGAATATTCTTTGGTATTTGATTAAAAGTTTGTATACTTCGAGATATGGGAGAGTCTTGAGATTTTTTAGTTCTTGAATGATTTATTCGCACAGAATCTTTAGCTCTTAAATTATGGTCGTGGAAGTCTCTATTTTGCTTTAATTCTACATTACTTTTAAGCAAATTATTTTGCACATTGTATATGAGTTTTGTTTGTTCAAGTCTTTTTAATTGCACTATTTTAAGAAATGGATACTGTCTATATATTGCATCAGTAGGGGTGTAATAATCAATGCAGAAGATAACCTTCATAGCCTTATTTTGAAGTCTCTGCATCTTATTCATGAGACCAGCGCTGGCACAGCCCCAGCATGGTATTAAGTATCGAAGGTGTGGTTCGATAAAACTATTGTATAAGATGTATTTTGAGTTTTTATTAAGTTGATGACTACATCTTCTAATTGCTCCTATAAAAGGGGCAACTTTTTTGATAATATAGTCCACCTGTGCATTCCAGGTTAGTTTGTCTGATATTATTAGTCCCAAATACTTATATTCTGTAACTTGTTTTAGCACTATATCATTTAATTTAATGATTGGATCACATGGTTTTTTTCCCTTTTGTTTTATTATCATATATACAGTTTTGTCAGTGTTAATACTTAATTTATTAAAGCACAGCCAATCGAAATAACGTTTTAGGTCACCATTCACATTTTGTTCTATTTGTTCTTTATTGCTACCAGAAAAAACTAGTATGGTATCATCAGCAAACATAAAGTATTTACATTTTAGTCCAATATATTTTAAACTATGCACATACAGTAGATACTGTAGAGGTCCCAGTACAGATCCCTGAGCTACACCAACATTTACATCTAAGTTGCAACTATTCTGACCATTGACTGTTGTATAGTGCCTTCTGCCTGTTGAGTATGTTTTGAGAAGATCATAGCATACTCCCCGAAAGCCCATTTTATGTAGTTTTTTTAGCAATAAGTGAATACCCACTGTATCAAATGCTTTTTGCAAGTCTATAAACACAGTTGCCACATATCTGCCCTTATCCAGCTCGCTGGATATGCACTCTAATAGGTCCACCGTAGCCCCCAATGTACTACTTCCCCTCTGAAAACCATACTGACTAATGTCGAACTTAAAATTTGTCTCAATGAAGGTCAGCAATCTTGTTTTAATTATTTTTTCTAGTATTTTTGAAAAGATGCTTAGTAACGAAATAGGTCTATAGTTGTTTACATCATCATGGGGTCCTTTTTTGTAGATTGGGATTATTTTAGCAGTTTTTAATTCTTCTGGATACAATCCACTTTCTAGTACTCCATTTACTATTTCCACTATTTTAGGCCCAATGATATTGAGAAGTGTAACTATATCTTTTTTAGTTATATTGTCTGTGCCTGGTGAACAGTGATTTTTTAGTTCGTATATTATTTTCTTTATTTCGCTTAATTTGGTTTTCTCTAAGGTTATGCTTTCCATGGCTTCTTCCTCATTAAACTTTTTCCCAGTTTTATGTTGTATTTGTGACGCCAGAGTTTGTCCTATGCTTGAGAAATGTTTATTTAATTCTGTTGCTATATCCAAGTTACTTTCATACACTTTTCCCTCTTTATTTGTTATTTTGTTTATACTGTTATTATTTTTACTGGTTCTATTACATAAGTTATTTAGCACTGTCCACGTTTTTTTAGCATCCCCCTTTACTTTTTGAAATCTTCCTTCTGCATGCTGTTTCTGTAGCACTTTTCTAAGATTATTTAGTTCATTCTTTGCCTTCTTGAAGTCATTCTCACTATATTCATTTTGTAATGTCTTCCACCTGATATACAACTTGTCTCTATGTTTTAATCTTCTTATGTATTCATTTGTCATCCAATGATTGCCATTTCTTACTGTTATTGTACGTTCATTTGTACACGCAATTTTTGTATCATTTATAATACCTGCAAGTTCTTTAAATGTTTGGATATTACTCTGTTCAATTCTCTCTGTAACACAGTCTAGCCATTGATCAGTATTTATATAGCTTTTTTTAATTTTTTCCTTTTTGTTTTGAAAAATCATTTTTTTTATCTCTGTGTAGATAATTTTGTGATCAGAGATAGTATTTTCTTCCATTCTCAAGTTGCATATTATGTTTTTATTAGTTATAATGTGGTCCAGGATAGAGGCTGTAGTTTTTGTTGTTCGAGTTGCATGTTGAGTTGCAATTGCATTTTGAAATTTGAAACCATTCATCTCCACTGCAGTTTTGTAGGTTGTAATAGCTTGCGAGTTTTTTAAAATATCCATATTCATGTCTCCTATCAAAATACAGGGATTCTTCTCTTTCTCAAGTAATTTATCTATTTCCATATTGAAAACTTCACAGCTACTATTTGGTGGACGATATACTGCATACATCGTAAGCTTTTGAAGAGGCAGGTAGATGGATACTATATTGCAATCCTCAATATATACATTCTGTTTATTATTTTGAACATAGTTCAATCCATTTTTTATGTAGATGCTTGTTTCCCCACCACGAGTATTTCTGCAATCGTGTACTGCTGTACGTTTCTGTTAAAATAATTAGGTGCATAGTTTTTGAGTGTGCATGAATGATGTCATTTAGATCATCCACTTTGTTTCTCAGACTTCTTATATTTATATACAATATATTTAAATTTTCATAAGTAGCCATTTTGATGTCTCTAGTCTCTATTACAGTAGAAAATTTGAGTCGTTTCATTTTATAGTTTTAAATCTGATTCATTTCTTATCCTAATAGGCATATCACCATCGCTCTTCTTAAGATATACTCTTCCATATGCGACATAGGCTGCTAGAAAACTATTTTGTTGCTTAAATTCACGTGTTTTTTTAAAGAGTAGTTGGTTTTGCCGCGTCAAATCATCATTAAAGAAGATATTCCCATTTCTCCCTTGCAATCCACATTCTCTTACTTTGATTCCCTTAAGTTGCTTAATTTGTTTTAAGATTTTTCGTTTCACCTCTTGATTTTTTAGTTTAATCATTATAGGTGCATCTTCCTTTTTATTTATATGATAAGCTTCTTGAATTTCATCTTCTACAATTGGTAGCTTCATGGCCCTCATAACATTCTTCATGATTTCCCTTGGTTGTTCTTCTTGTTTTGGTATTCCGACCACAATCAAATTATTTTCCCTTTCTCGTTGCTCACTTATATTGATTTTATCTTCAAGAACCTGTATTCTTTCCTTCAGTGAGTTATTTTCCTCTCTTACTCGTTTTATTTCAGCTAACAGCTGGTTCATGGTAGTTTTTTGTTCATCGTAGTTGTCGGACATATATTGCACTGACTTCTTTACGTCACCCATTTCAGTTTGGATAGACTTCTTGAAATCATTAAATATCTCTTTTATCATTGATTTCATCTTCCTTTCATCCATTTCACTCTGGTTTATATTTTCTTCTTGATTTCTAACCTCACTTTCCTCACGCTTCGCACAGCAGGTTACTAAATTTTGGTTATTCGCAACTCCCGCTTGTACCCCACAACTAGGGTGGAAACTGGACCCACAAACTTCACAATCCAGCGCAAAAACGACTTTTTTTTTACAGTATTTGCACTTTTTTTGTCTAACATCAATTTCTTGGTTTGCTTCAATCATAACCTAACTTAAGTTCATGGCTCCTAACTCACAATATCTTTAGATAATACCGAAAAGTTCATTATTTACAACATATAAAAAAAATCTATTATGATTCGTGATTCGGTCGCAACGAAATGTTCCTTTCCATATCAGTTTTTGCTCCGAATTATTCGTAATTCCTCTATAAAAATGCAAATACTACCGTGACATAAGAATAAATCAAAATAATTTGGTGTCGAGGGATGTGTACATTACCTCAGGTTATGGCCCAAAATATAAAAAATAACCCATTTTAGGGTATTTATTTGATTTTTTATTGAAATATTGGACTATGGAGAGTATTAAATCTGTAGCATTTATCTTTTTTATAGACCATAATTTGATATTTTTGTCGCTTTAAGCTCTTTTTCATTCGAACGAAAACATACGAGACGGACGTTTCTTTCAGTAGACCCGTCAGCCAGTTTAAAAATCGTTTAACTTGTTTGACACCAATTAATTTTAGCATAATTTTATTGGGTTGATAGTTCAATATCCCTTATATATTTCATAAACACTCTAAAAGCTTAATTCCGGCTTAGCTCTAATTCATCCCCTAATTTTAATACACGAAAAAAAGACTGTAGTACAATTATTATAGTAAAGATTTTATTGTAAAATGTCCTATAAAATATACAGGGTGTTATGGAAATGACGTATTATATTTAAATCCGCAATTCCTGAGATGAAAACAAATTGATAATATCCAAAAATGGCGCTTTAATTTAATATGCCCTGTACATGACCTTATGCCAAACCAAAAATTACCACGTGGTGTCCCTGTCAGGAAGGTAAACAAAGCAACATTATGTCAACAGTGTTGTCCTATCTTCAGGGTAAACTCTTTAGAAAGTCAATAACCGTTTGACAGATTGCAAGTTGTTTATTTTTCAGGGTACATTATTATAAACTTTTACGTTCAGTTCAGTTCGCTAGGAAACAATCTCTGATATATAAACTTGAACTGACTCGAACGAACCGCCGCGGAGTTTTTAAATAGTCAGGTATGTTCTCATTTGTTCAATTCGAACGACACCCGTCAGATCTGGACAACTTAAAAGTTTATAAATGCCACTTACCCTTAAAAAAAAAATGCAATTTTATTTATCTTTTCGGACTTATTTAACACCAACTTAATTTATAAAAAAAACACCAAGTACCTAGGTAACTTGAACAAAAACAAGCCGGCACAATAAAATTACATAACACATCTAAGTACCATTCAATCTGAATTAGTATTTTAAAGTGCTACTGTTTAGACAAAAATACGCCCTTATTGTCTGAGTGGTCTGGGAAATAATGTATTTAACATCTAAATCTATCGGCCTGCTTCTTTAAACAGCTGATTGTGGACAATCCGGCTAATATTTAAAAATACAGCGTTGCCACTTTCGATGTTTTATA
The DNA here is from genome assembly GCA_963991005.1 of Barypeithes pellucidus. Lineage (NCBI taxonomy): Eukaryota > Metazoa > Arthropoda > Insecta > Coleoptera > Curculionidae > Barypeithes > Barypeithes pellucidus. The sequence goes on along the minus strand of OZ022565.1, from coordinate 10,278,814 downwards.
AGCGACTATCATAAATTGCCGAATTTCCTTCTATAATATTACTTTCCTGTATAATTATAGTCGCGGAAATGGCAACCGAGCTGGCTCTAGAGAGCGGAGAGTTCTCGGAAAGAAAGTACGACGACTGGTCCGAAGACGGACTAGACCATTATTTCAAAGGGTAGTTCCTGTCAATTGTTAACATAATTGTTTCATTTTATCTTTAGTAAAGGGTTAATGGCCCATAGAACTTAGCGTTTTTATTATTTCTATTGCGAAATGATTAAGTACTCTTGTTCTATGTGTGTTATTGTAAAGTGTAATTATGCGTTAGTGTTGGGGTTTAGTGATAAGCTTATTATGGACTCCCACACTATCATCAGGACGCGTGATGAGCATAAAGTTTTTCCCATAGAAAAAAGAACTGAAAGTGTCTGTGCCCTGGATTCCTTAATCGCGTCCTGGATTTACTTTCTAAGTAAGCTAAATATTTATTTTTATAAGAAACTAAAGTTTTACACTTTTAAACATTTTGGCAACATTGTTCCTGAATATCTTTTTATTACCCAGCTGGGCAATGTAAAATGATCATATATGAATGTGCCGAGTAGTGACCGGTGGGTTTAGGGGTGAATTACCCCACTTTTTAAACGTTCGATTTAAAAAAAAAATATGTAGCGCTTCCCTAGGACACCCCAGGAGTCACCCTTTTAAATATAATACGTCATTTCCATAACACCCTGTATGGTTTCTTTCTCTTTGCCGACGCACATCTTCGCAGACAGCATGAAGCACGGCTCAACAAAGACCTGGAAGAAATGTTGGCTTGTGGTGACAGTAACCAAGTCGAATTTAACGCTCAGAAAACCCAGGCAGCAGTTTTCTCTAAAAAAGGTTCACATTACAGAACCGGATTTAGTCGTGGCAGGACACGCAATTCCACTGGCTGAATCTATTAATTTGCTGGGAGGAAATATGTCTTGGCATAACCACGTTGTGGTAATCGGCAAGGTAGCTTCGCAGAAACTTGGGGTACTCTTCCGAACCAGAAAGTTGTACACACCTCAACAACTTTTGACACTATACAAAGCCCAGATTCGACCATCACTAGAGTACTGCTCTCATCTCTGGACCTCTGCACGCAAACATACTCTTCGGCTACTGGATTCCATCGAAAGGAGGGACATTCGTCTGATCGGAGACCACGAGCTGACAAAGAGCCTCGACAGCCTGGAATATCGAAGACACGGCTGGTGATTTGACTCTCTTTTACAGATATTTCCATAAAAAATGCTCGACTGACCTTGCCCTCTTAATTGCGCCCAGAGCAGTGAATAGCAGAAATACACGACGAACCACTGCCGCCCATCCATATGTGGTTAACTTTAGTACTCCTCGAACTTCATTATTTAAGAATTCTTTCATCTGGAGGACGCCATCCTTACGGAACGACCTTCCCAACGAGTATAACCTACAACGATTCAAAACCAACGTGAATCGCTTTATGCGCACACGCACCACTCGCAGAGTGCCTTATTAGTTTTTCCATTAGTGCTTGTGTTTGATCATAAAAAAATGGTACCTACATTTCACTGGCAAGTATTTTTTATTGTAGAAATGACCAAGTTTAAAAAATAGTAAATTTAACAAAGTTTTTCTTTTCGTGTACAAGGGCCGACAAAAAATTAACCAGAGTGCCGATATAAATAATTCTTCCTCGAGGACCGAGACTTTGCGGGGGTCTATCTTTCAGCTTTATCTAATTCCTATTCCACAAGTGCCAAATTTCGGAAAGGGCGGTTTATTAGTTTTCTTTTCGGGCTTATCAGGAAACCTTTATCCGTAACACGGGATTCGTTTTTAATAATAATAAGCCAGACGTGGGTTAGGTAAATTAAATTGAAGTATTTACGGTATAAATGGGACCCCGGGATTATTAGAAGATTGCGGGATTTGGACCCTTTTTAAATTAATACCGACTTTTTTTTAGTACGTACTTTCCCGGCCTCGTTTTCATAGCGCGCTGTTAAGTTGCAGTCTAAAAGCCGTATTAGAGTCGACAATAAAAAGTTCCGGTGCAATGGCAATTATAATTGCACGAATTCATGCGCAGTAAACCGTTCTCGATCAGCTGATGCATTGCCAACAGTCAGAACAGCAGTTGGTACTGTCGAAATACCCCCAGAATTAGAGATGGGCCAACCTGTTCGTTTTGATTAGCAGTTAAAGCAGCTACTGCTACTTACAAATGGCAGTTCAAAAAAGTTGCTACGAATTAGCAGTACATATGCTTAATAAAGAATGTGAACTGTTAATTTAAGTACCAGTTAGTTTAAATTAGCTGTTCATAGGTGCTTCGACCAACTAATAAACATTTAAAAATAACAGAATAATCCATCTCTACCCAGACTTGCACCGGCAATGGCAATGAAAATGGCTCGTGTCCCATTTCTGGCAATGCGAGACAGCTGATCGAGAACGGTGTACTGCGCATGAATCCGTGCAATTTTAATTGCCAGAAGACTACAATTGCCGACTGTAATACGGATTCCATTCCCGCATTGCGCCGGCAATGCGAGCAGTATTGGGCCAGCTGATCGAGAACAGTTTAGTGCGCATGAATCCGTGCAATTATAATTGCCATTGCCGGCGCAAGAGACAAGAATTGCCGACTGAATACGGCTTTTAGGAATATTTTTATCAATCTTTGCGAAAAATTCTTCGCTAAATATCTCGCAACTCGTTGATGCTAAACTTGTGTTAAGGCCGTTTTACACGACAAGATTACCTGCAAGGTTTTGTTCGATATTGCTGCAAGTGCAAGACCAATTTCTAGCAGGCCGCATTACAATCGGCAGGTCTTTCTGCAACTGCAATAAACGTGAAGGAAAGCATGCGCATTAACGAGCCAGCTGATTTATTTTTGCAATATTCTTGAAACTTGCCAAGAAACCGGTCTGTTCGATTTTTATCTGGTGGAAAATCTAGTGATTTTTATATTACCAAGCAATAATAAAAATTACTAAATATTAACCTTAAAATACGTCTCGTTCTTTGTTGATGTTTATTTATATTCTTATTAAGTCTTTAGTTGTGTTTGGCGTTGAGTCGGCAATTTTTGTCTCTTGCGCCAACAATGGCAATTATTATTGCACGGATTGCACGGATTCATGCGCAGTACACCATTCTCGATCAGCTGGACCGATACTGTTCGCATTGCGGGCGCAATGCGAGAATGGAATCCGTATTACAGTCGGCAATTCTACTCTTCTGGCAATTAAAATTGCACGAATTCATGCGCAGTACACCGTTCCCGATCAGCTGTCTCTCATTGCTAGAAATGGGGCAAGCGCCATTTTAATTGCCATTACCGCTGCAAGTCTGGGTAGAGATGGATTAGTTTTAACTGTTTATTAGTTGATTGAAGCAGCTATGAACAGCTGATGGCTATTTAAACTGACTGGTACTGAAATTAGCGGTTCACATTATTTATTAAGCATATGTGCTGCTAATTCGTCGCAACTTTCTTGAACTGCTATTTGTAAGTAGCAGAAGCTGCTTTAACTGGTAATCAAAACGAACAGGTTTGCCCATCTCTAATTCTGGGGGTATTTTAGGGATTTCGACAGTACCAACCAACTGCTGTTCTGACTCTTGGCAATGCGCTAGCTGATCGAGAGCGGTTTAGTGCGCATGAATAAAAGCAATTATAATTGCAGATGCAAGAGAAGAATTGCCGACTCTAATACGGCTTTTAGAATACATTTTCTTTAAATTATATTTATATAAAATCTGGCCGGTTTTAACAAATTTATAGAACGATTTTAAGTTTATTTAGATAAAATACAAAGAATATATTTTATTTAAGAACGCAGTTTGAGTAAAAACCATAGGGAGTCCTTTGTAGTAAAGAACACCTTAAAGTAAATAAAGAAATCAACAATCTGAAGCTGACAAAAATCATTTACGAAGGACGCAATCCTAAGTAAACAGACCGGCTTGTTGTTCGTTAATATTTTCGATTGTGTTTGAATAAAAACCTATTTCTTTTATAAAGAATCTATTATTGTTGTTTGCTTATTGGCTGTGATAAGCAATGGTAAATTTGACTCGTAAACGATTCATGCAATAACAATCATCCTTTAATCCTTCAATACAAAATATTGGAAACATAAATTTTGCAAATATCGTTTAATAAAGTCAATTGCTAGAAAGAAATCCGAACAAATTGTATTAAACCAAACTTTTTCTTACAAAGACCTATTCTTTGTGCCCACATTAAATTTGTAAAGAACCAATAGGAAAACTTCCAAAATCTAATCCCATTTATTACGTGGTATACGTTACATTTGAGCCGAACAAACTTGCAACATTGCAAATCTGAATACAAAATTTTAGCCAATTCACTGAACCCTTTGAAATTTTAGTTTCGTCTCTGCCACAAAAGAAAATAAACTGCGTCGACGGTAGACAAGATTTTTTATAAAATGTGTTATGTAAATGGTTTATTATATTTAAACTCGTTGGGTGTCCTACAGAAAGCCTACGCCTAAATACTGTGTATAGTATTGGGACATGTCACGCGATACACATCTGTTTTCAGTTAACAAGTATATGTCGGTCGGTAGACTAGCAGTGATGCTATGATTCGATAAGTTTATGAAGGATGTGAGAGCGTTAAGTTTATTGAAACACGTTCAGAAGGCTGACACGACATACGTCTTTGTTAAAGGCACATAAACGAGAAGGTGCATACAAGAAAGTCTGCCAAATCCCTTAGTGGATTCATCGCGACATGGGGTTTGTTTTGACTGGCTAGAAAGCGGCGATTGTAAATTTTTTAAAAAATCAAAGGATATCGTTTTATAAAACATCAGAATCAACTGTTCTTCCTTAATAAAACTTAAGGCCGTATTAGACTCGGCAATTTTTTCTCTTGCGCCGGCAATTATAATGGCACGTATTCATGCGCAGAAAACCGTTCTCGATCAGCTGGAGCATTGTCAACGAGTCAGAACAGCAGTTGGTACTGTCGAAATCCCTAAAATACCCCCAGAATTAGAGATGGGCAAACCTGTTCGTTTTGATTACCAGTTAAAGGAGCTACTGCTATTTACAAATAGGAGGTGCAAAAAGTTGCTGAATTAGCAGTCCATAAGTTTAATAAAGAATGTAAACTGCTAATTTAAGTACCAGTGGGTTTAAATGGCCATTACCTGTTCATACCTGGTTCGGCCAAATAATAAACAGTTAAAAATAACAGAATAATCCATGTCTACCCAATTGCGCCGGCAAGGGCAATTAAAATGGCGCCTACCCCATTTCTGGTAATGAGAGACAGCTGATCGGGAACGGTGTACTGCGCACTTTGAATATAAAACGAACAGGAACGAGCATTGCGAAAACCGCGCACAGAAACGGCCATCTTGAAGCTCCACGGATGACTCATGTTTTGCTTCTTGATCGTGGATATTGGAAACAAATTGGATTTTTGATAGTTTTGAGCAGTTTCAAGTGTTAATAGTCGTTGTAATTAGTGTAATAAAATAATTTTTTGGTTGTTTTAGTGATAATATCTATCATTTAGCAATTATATCTAAATAAATTGTTAAAACATTTTCATTATAATATTACTGGGACCATAACGAAAAAGATGGTTAGTTGTATATCTATGGTTGTTCCCTGACACCAAAACATCAAAATTCTGGTGTAACATTTCACAGATAAGTGTTTTTAATGCCAATTTTATTGAATATTCAGAAATAAAAACTCATTTCGTTTGAATGACATTTAAAGGTTATCCAATAAACGTATCACATAGGCGTACCTGGGGATAAAATTATTATTTTGCATTAATTTTATGTTACATGCAATATATATGCTCTACGTCACTGACCAGACAGAAACAATAGTCGGCCATATTGAAGCTCCATTCCGGTCTCACTTATCTTAACATATGCTCCTTCCTGTTCGTTTTATATTCAAAGACTGCGCATGAATCCGTGTCATTTTAATTGTCAGACGAGTAAAATTTCCGACTGTAGTACGGAGAAACAACCCCTGGTGTTTTATCAACACATTCTTCTTAGTCATAAAAATGTGCTCGAGCGATTTTCTCGATTATTAACATGGCTCGAGTATGAAGTACTCGATTATTAAAATCATCGATTTTTTCCAACATTAAAAAATATACCATCATGACGTCACACTTTTTTGGTACTCTCTGTATATTCAAAAATATTTTCCCGAACAAACCCAATAAATCATATACACAGGGATTATCGCAGTTTGTTCTTATTTTAGCGATATTTGACGATTACTTTATTTTGTAAAATTTTTAAACAAAAGACATTCATGTATTTTAATTGAAAACAACTTTTGTCAAGTTCGAAACTGAATAATAACAGTAGCAGCGATGAAAAATTTATTTATACGCTTGCAAACATCACAATAATTAATTGCTTCTGAATAAATTAAATTAAAATTTAAATTAGTTTATTTTTAGGCAAAACGCAAACAGATTTAAAATGTCAATAAAAAATATCTGAACGCTTTTATGAAATTTATTTATGACAAGCGATCAAATAAACATTTCTCAATATTTTAATTAGATTGACTAATACAAATTAATTTTATGAAGTTGGAATGAAAACAGAAAAAAAATTAATTACTTGTATACTTTGTCGAAGACAAACAGAGGTGTTTTGAGGAGGCAGCTGCGATCAAGTTCAGAACAGTGCGCTTCTGGTACATTTTATCACCTCTGTCTATTCATTTATCTATCTTGAAAGCGAACAGAAATAAAATATTTCGAGAAAAAATATATTTCTTGACAATATGGCGAACGTTTTCATCAATACTTGGTTTTAACGAACGCTGGCCATTTAGTCAAGAAACGAGAGAGTTTGTATGTTGGTTTCAACATATTGGACCGTTTATTGTTATTGGATTAGTGATGGCGATATTATATTAAAATATATTATAATAAAACCTCTATTAAAATAATTTAACAACATCCATAAAATCCCAGCTATTATTTCAACATGTTTAAACATGCCATGACTTACAAAAATAAAACCGAATTAGAACAATATAGCGAATAGTTTTCTGTCTTCAAGGTTATCCGTATAATTTCACATTTTAGAACAAGTTATATACATTCTTGTTTGCATTGCGAAACTTTCAGGGACACTTTAAATATACTTTTGCGAACTGAACAGTAATGAAATGAACCATGAAACAGGGTTAAATTTACATTATAGTAGTTCCCAGAATAATAAATTTGAGTTATTATAATTGACACCATCAAAAAGTGAATTAAATGATGTTTGGTACGTCTCTCCCTCGAATAATTCCTAAATTACCCAATCGATTTGGCTAAAATTTGGCACGCCCGTGTAAAATGAGTGTCGAATTGCGAGAAAAATATTTGTACCTGCCGGTTCGCTCGCGGTGTTCCGTATAAAAATTAAAATCCATCAAAAAGTGAGTGAAAATATGTTTTTTACGTCTCTCCCTCGAATAATTCCTAAATTACTCAATCGATTTGGCTAAAATTTGGCACGCCCGTGTAAAATGAGTGTCGAATTGCAAGAAAAATATTTGTACCCGCCGGTTCGCGCGCGGTGATGCTATTTGTTCCGTATCAAAATGAAAATCCATCAAAAAGTGAATGAAAATATGTTTTTTACGTCTCTCCCTCGAATAATTCCTAAATTACTCAACCGATTTGGCTAAAATTTGGCATGCCCGTGTAAAATGAGTGTCGAATTGCGAGAAAAATATTTGTACCCGCCGGTTCGCGCGCGGTGATGCTATTTGTTCCGTATCAAAATGAAAATCCATCAAAAAGTGAATGAAAATATGTTTTTTACGTCTCTCCCTCGAATAATTCCTAAACTACTCAACCGATTTGGCTAAAATTTGGCATGCCCGTGTAAAATGAGTGTCGAATTGCGAGAAAAATATTTGTACCCGCCGGTTCGCTCGCGGTGTTCCGTATAAAAATTAAAATCCATCAAAAAGTTAATTGAAGGGTGTTTTGTACGTCTCTCCCGCGAATAATTCCTAAACTACTCAACCGATTTGGCTAAAATTTGGCATGCCCGTGTAAAATGAGTGTCGAATTGCGAGAAAAATATTTGTACCCGCCGGTTCGCGCGCGGTGATGCCATTTGTTCCGTATCAAAATGAAAATCGATCAAAAAGTGAATTGAAGGGTGTTTAGTACGTCTCTCCTCAGAATAATTCCTCAAATACTTAACCAATTTAGCTTAATTAGCCAGGACTATGTAAAATGAGTGTCCAATTAGGGGAAAAATATTTGTACCCGCCGATTCGCTCGCGGGTGCCATCTGTTTATGACAACGGTATCTTGCATTCTTTCTCGTTAGAGGCATCGTTCTTGATTAAAGCGATTAAATTCAAATCGGTGAAATTATTTGTATTTTTAAGCGAAATTTAACGGCAAAGTAATTTCTTGAGCGTACTTAAAAAAATCATGCTCGTTTTAATACACAGCTTATCCGTTTCCTTAAAGAGTATTTGGCTTTTTATAGCTTACTTAAGCGGTCGAAGAAACATGTAGAAAACGTCGAAACGGAAACATAACTAATTTTATTTCTATATTTTTCTGCTATCTTTTATGTTTTGCGACCAAACTTTTTGCCCTATAAAGTTTTACGAGATGGTATTTTTGTCCTTTTTTCTGTAATACCCAATAAAATAAGATCCAGAATGTCATTGAGGGCTTCCGAAAGTGTTTATGGCTCGAAGTAGATTACACAACAAAATAACCCAAAAAAACTTTATCAAAAAAACAGCTGTATAAATTTTCAAAGATTTTAATAAAATATGTACAAATAATAACATTGCAAAGACACTAGCTCTCGGCAAAGGCAATTATTACTAACAAAAATAATATAATTTCCAACTAAAAGATCTAATAAGAACACAATTAATACTAAAAATAAACTCGTACAAAATTTATATCACTATGGGTATAGGGTAGCCTAAATACAGCGAATGCAAAAAATCATAAACTTTTATACACAGTGGAACAATATTATTTTCCCTTTCCCACCGATCAACATTTTGTCAGAGCGACGAGACTATCGATTTGCTTTAATCTCGTCACTATTATAAAAAACGCAAAAATGTCATTCTTATCGCGCCACTCTGTATTAAATTTATATCCAAACAAATTTAAAAAATAATAAGTTATAATTTATATACGAGATGGGTCAAAAAATATTCGATTTTTTTACGACAATGTATGGAAAAATACATTTAGTTATTTATTTGCTAACGTCTACAAATTTTTATTTTATTAGATATATTTTCTATACAATTATTAGAACGATTATTTTATTATGTCTATAGAAACGCCGGTGCGTGATTTTTTAAATTAGCCATGTAGAAGCAAAAAAAACCACTATGGAAAAGAAATATAAAACAACATTTTGCAATGTTTCGATTGAGGGGGGCAGGCCACGTAAATCTAAGCGACAACGGATTTTCCTAGATAACTCAGCCGGTTCCGATGCTACAAAAAAAAATTGAAGGGCAAAATTGAAGAGCTTGGCAGAGCGCGTAAGCTCGAACAAACCTGATCCCGATATCTAAATGCGTTCGCGAATTATCGCGATTTTTAACTGCAAAAACAATCAAATTTAATTAATTATATCTCGAGAAGGGGCGAAGTTGAGGCATCAATTTTTCGCGAATTAACGGATGACACCGAGTACTTTGATGGGCCGGAGGCTGGGTGTGGTGTGGCAATGAGGAGGAGAGTTATGGGGTGTGTGGGGGGGGGGGGGGGGGGGGCAATATTACATAAATGCTTATATTAGTTTATTAATCGAGCTACGGGGATCAGGCCGGATTCAATTTGTTCATTTTTTTATCGAAAAATTTTTATTTTCGCAAATGCGCGCTTGTCGCGGCATACAAGAAATGGCCACTATTTAATATCTCCGACAATACTACTAGATATTATGTTCAATTTTGGTATGTGTTAATAGGATATAGAACCACACATTTTAGTTAGAAAAGTTATTCAATTGTTCCACCAGTGGAGTGCCTGCAAACATGTCCTCTGATATTTTTTACAAAAAAGATGGTACGCCACTGACATTTTTCCATGTGGATATGTTTTCTGATTAGCCTGGTCAATTCTACATAAAAACGGTCTCTTGAGTTTTTCTCGTCAGACGCATCGAATTGCCCACTCCAACAATTTTTATGAAACGTGCGTCTGACGAGAAAAACTTCAGAGCCCGTTTTCATGTAGAATTGACGAGGCTAATGAGAAAAAAATCCACATGGAAAAATGTCAGTGGCATACCATATTTTTTGTAAAAAAAATATCAGAAGACATGTTTGCCGGGACGCCACTGGTGGAACAATTGAATAACTTTTCTAACTAAAATGTGTGGTTCCATATCCTATTAACACATACCAAAATTGAACATAATATCTAAAGTATTTTCGGAGATATTAAATAGTGGCCATTTCTTGTATGCCGCGACAAGCGCGCATTTGCGAAAATAAAAAATTTTCGCCAGTCCCTCCTCGTAGCTGAAAAAAAAATGAACAAATTGAATCCGGCATGATCCCCGTAGCTCGATTAATAAACTACTTATTAGCATTTATGTAATATCCCCCCCCCCCATAACTCTCCTCCTCATTGCCCCATCACACCCAGCCTCCGGCCCATCAAAGTCGGTGTCACCCGTTGACTCGCGAAAAACTGATGCCCCAACTCCGCGCCTTCTCGAGATATAATTAATTAAATTTTATTGTTTTTGCAGTTAAAAATCGCGATAATTCGCGAACTCATTGAGATATCGGCATCGGGTTTGTTCGAGCTTACGCGCTCTGTCAAGCTCTTCAATTTTGCACTTCACATTTTTTTTGTAGCATCAGAATCGATCGAGTTATCTAGGAAAATCCATTGTCGGTTAGATTTATGGGGCGTGCCCCCCTCCCCCCAATGCGGCGCCCCCTACAAATCATGTCAGAATGTCGAGCGGATCCTACTGTATCGATTGGGGAAAAAAAATTACTCGTAAACCGGATCGACTCCACTATGAAGAAAACCGTTTTTTTTCCCAGAAAAATTTAAAAAATTTAATATTTCATCTAACACACATAACTCATCCTTCGACTGATGACGCACAGCACCGAAACATTAAAACATTGATTCATACCTCTTTATGAATTGTCGCACGAAGCAAAAAGACAATCAGTAGATGTAGATTGTTAGAACCTCCTAACTACGAGACCAAAAAGTATACACCCTGTATATGTGCCCTAAAGTATGAAAATCAAAAAAATTCTCACTTTTATAGAGTAGAGTATAGCAATTAATTGTGATAGTTCTAATTTTAATAGGGACCGATGTAACAATATAATAGCTTATGTCGTTCGTGAGGAATTTTACCTTATTAAGTTTGGCGCCTGTCAATTTTCATGATGTTAATTGATTAAGCCAACGGATTCACGTCGAGAACAGCACGTCAAGTTAGTACAATATTAACGAACCAAAATATGATTATCTGTCACTAATTTTTGACACGGTTTTATTCACAAATTTATATACCATAGGAAACCTAAACAAACAGATAAATGCCATAGAAAATTTGGTAATTAAATTAGCTTGCAACCCAAATGGCTTAACCCCGTACAGACTCCCTCACCTCAGAGAAATCAACAATGTGTGCACAATAAAAAATAAATAGTAACTGTTAATTCTGTCAACAAGTCTATCGCTGCTCCTTAGCTGTCAATTTGTCGATAAGTTCTTGCAGGGGTGCCAATTCTCTCCTCTCGATCAAACTAAATTCCTGGACGAAGAAAATGAAATGCTTGAAAGAAGTATTCAGATGGGCCTCTTCTCCTAATTGGACTACTTCGCTGAAATGTTGGTGGTAGATGTGTGCGTACACCCGGAAGAGGCGTTTTAAGATCGTTTTCGCTATCGACTGAAAGTTTTTGGGAAATGGTACACCTACAAGACAAACGGGATTTATTTAGTCAATTACTACAGTGATTGGAACTAAACTGCTGGCCATTTGCTTTCAAGCAAGAAAAATTTCGCCTAAATTTAAAAGTTAATATTTTCTGAACCAGATATGACATCGATCTCCGGTTTTTAATGGTTGATAGATTTGTCCCTTGGGAAACAATTGCCAAAGTTGGATTGTCTTAAACTGTCAGAAAATTTTATATACAGGGTGTTAAAGAGGACGATGATTTTTGCTCCAATTTCAATAGCATGTAACTTTCACAATAATATTTTTAAATTTTATCACTGTACGTCAATTGAATCACAGGTTCATAGCAAAGAAAGTAATCTGTCAAATTTTTGATATCTGCTATATTTTAAGAGATACCGATTTTTTTGAAAAACTCTGCTTTTTTTCCACCTTTTTATAGCTAGATCCCACTGTGCGTTGTATCGTGCAAACTTTGCAAGTGATTATTATACCTTATGAAAAGCTTGTTTATGTTCAGTAACAACAATTGTTTAATTATTTGAAAAAAATTATTTATTAATTTCTAACTTTCTAACACGACACAATTCCCTAAAATTAAACTTACATTGAAAGGCACTTTAATATTAAATATCACTAGCTGCCGTCAAACCAAACCCCGTCCATCCGAGTGTATTAATTTGAATCGCGATTATCACGAAAAAAAACAATAATAATGCCTTTTTTTCTCAAACAATTAAATAAAAAAATTTTCTTTTTTAAAATTTTGTAGACACTGTATAATATACCTGTAGCGCGATATGAAAAACTAAAAAATAAGGAAAAACTTGCCTAATCTAGGGGCGAGTACTTTCCAATACAAAAAAAATTGTGAGATACTCATAAAGCATAGACATATAAGTGATTATAAGTACGCCACTGCACATCACAACATTTAGGGACAATTGTTGTTACTGAACATAAACAAGCTTTTCATAAGGTATAATAATCACTTGCAAAGATTGCACGATACAACGCACAGTGGGATCTAGCTAACAAAAAGTTGAAAAAAGCAAAGTTTTTCAAAAAAATTGGTATCTCTTAAAATATAGCAGATATCAAAAATTTGACAGATTACTTTCTTTGCTATGAACCTGTGATTCAATTGACGTACAGTGATAAAATTTAAAAATATTATTGTGAAAGTTACATGCTATTGAAATTGGAGAAAAAATCATCGTCCTCTTTAACACCCTGTATATAAAATTTTCTGACAGTTTAAGACAATCCAACTTTGGCAATTATTTCCTAAGGGACAAATCTAACAACCGTTAAAAACCGGAGATCGATGTCATATCTGGTTGAGAACATATTAACTTTTAAATTTAGGCGAACTTTTTCTTGCTCGAAAGCAAATTTACAGTTTATTATACAACAAAATTCTTACCAATTTTTGATGGAAACAATGTCTCATCATCCAATTGATCCTGTACCCATGTCATGAGGTAATCGATATATTTGGGGGCAGAGCATTTGATTGGTTTTTTAACTGTATGACCATCGGCCCAGTGGTATTCATATTTTGGACCGGCAGACATTATAGGACAACTATCTTCGGTGCAAAATTCTGTTATGGTACCATAAAGCATATTGATTTGGTTGAAAAAATCCACAGCTAAAAAGAAATTGAAAGGAAAACCATTATACATATGTTGCTCAGACAAAGGATTAAGCAAACTTACTGTTGACTGCAACCCATTCGTTTAAATCTTCTCCTTCTGGTAACATAACAGCTAGCCTTAAATTCCCCGACCCCAGAGTCGCTGCCGCATGCTTCATTAATTCATATTGGTGAGTACCTTCGGGAATATTCTTTTTGGGCTTGAAGGTTTTGGAAGAACGGCTCCCACTACAAAAAAAGTTGTGCTGATTACTAGCTAGTCATTTTATAGGATTTATCCATTAAAATAAAAATTGAGCCACCTCAACGTTAGATAGGTCATGTTAAGAGTAGCATATTCTCTTACAATCGCATAAAGACACTCTGGCATTGTTCAACTTTTGAACAGGTAATCAAAACCTTTCCTACAGCATAGAAAATCAATCTTTTGAGCTGAGGTACTATTACAAAAATCAATGACAACTACATTTTATTTTAGGAATGATTACTGCACTAAAAATAGCGACATTTACCATTTTTTACGGTACATTTACTCTGACTCATACTTACAAGAGAAAGCTCATGATTGGGTAGGTTTCAAATTTAAGCACTAAAATTTATCAAAAACACTGCAAATACACTGTCCTTTTAGGTATTATCCGATTATTTCCCAACGAAAACTTAATTTTTCTTAACAAAATCAATGACCTTTCAGTCTCAGTCAGTCAGGATTGTTTTGATGTCATATGGCGAAAAAATGGGTACGTCTACGTCAGTTCAAAAATGTACGAATTGAGCTAAGATTACGGACATATCTTGCTATCTTCGTTCTTGAAGGAGTTGTAACAAAATTAAGGAAAAGAACGTAACGCGGATAACCGAAACATTAGGCGAATTTCGACGAGGAACTTCTATTTCTTTTCTTCTCTTGCAATCGCTTGTTAATATTTATGTAATAATTGTGAGATGAAGTCGCTGTCTATCTGTGTCTCACTTATAGAAATCTTTATACTTATCCTTCCTTATTATTTGCTCTGAACGAGTAATTGAGTAGTGAACACCTGAAATTAAAATTTTTTTGGTTATGTTATGTTTTGAAAATGTTTGTTTCTGTTAATTTTTATTTTTTAAAGTACAGTATAGTTATTGTTAAATTGGATTAAAAGTACATCTACGATTCACTATTTGGATCCTTTTTTAGATGTCTTTGAATACAAAATTATAGTATCTACATTCAAAAGACAGGATATATATGTACTTTTAACTAAAGAATGATTAAATTATCACAAACTGGCTTTTACGACCTAAATATTAACGAATCTTGCTTCCAGGATGAAAAGATTAAATCTACATTAGAGACTCTCTATAATTTTGGTAAATAATGTGTAACGTCCGAAACTATAATAGCTTCGTATAGATACTATGTTTTATATTTTTTGACTTGTTATTACGACTTGCAGGTTATCGCACAGTGGCTATAAACCAAACCGTTGAGACGGATAAAAGTACGGAAAATAAGAAAAAGAAGAAAAAAGGGGAACCTAGAGACAATTCGGACCCTGTTCCAAACCCATTTAATCTACAGGCTGTGCAGAAAGTAGCTAAGGCATTATGTCTGCATAATTTTACATTTTTAAACCGACTTACACTGGTATTTTCCAATCAAGACACTTTACGAAACTATATAACTTCAAACAATTTCAAAAAGTATGATATCATTGGGGTAATACCGACTTCAGCACAGGCATTAACATTTACTTGTGGTAACTTGGAAGCAGACATTTTAACGTTTGATCCCCAGAATAGATTGGCCAAAAAAATAATTAGAAAGTAAGAAATTCTTTATCTTTACTTGGTGCGATCTGAATATATTAATTATGTGGTATCTTGTAGGATGTACAATCAACTTGTAAGTAGAGGTTTTCATTTGGAACTGACCTATAGCTATGCGATTGATGATCCTACCAAGAGAAGAAATTTGATTTATCTTTCCCACCTTTATCACACATACGGTAAATCGAGAAATATAATTTTTTCAAGTGGAGCTGAAAACCACATGCTTCTCAGAGGTCCCTATGATGTTATTAGTTTAGGATTCTTATTTGGTTTGAATGAATTGCAGTCGAAGAATGCTGTATTGCACTTTCCAAGGTAAGATTGTTTTCCAAAGTTCTTTGTGCCCATACGTTTCGTATTTTTAATGTATTTTAGGGAAGTAACAGTGAATGCAATAGGCCGTTGTCACGGTAAAGCTGTAATGTTTGTTGAAAATATGGAAGAAAATATAGCGGAACGGAATGAACCGATCGTGATCGACTCCGATGAAGATAAGGAGGAGAATATGGACACCGATGAACCGGTGCAAAAAAAATCAAAGCAATAGTTCCTTGTCAGTTGTACTTCGCCGATTCGAATCAAATTTTTTTTATAGTTGTAAGTATAATAAACCTTTTGTTAAAATAAATAAATTTTGATCACTCGCCGTATTTCGTCTTACTCGACCTACATGCTGCGTTGACTTGACTTTGTTCGCCAACCTTTAAGCAGCCCGGTGAGACCGCTTATGGCGGGGATCGAAGCATATAAGTAGGCCGTGTAAGTGACGTCACCGCCAGGCAGGTTACTCCATACGTTTATCCTATTCAAATTCAAATTCAAATATATTACGGCATAAATGTAACAAACAATTTGACCGACGTCAATCCAAAAAAATCAAAACTAACACAATTAAAACATTCAAAGAATATTTTACACTTTAAAATACTAAGCCTAAAAAGACACTTATGACGAATTTAAACATAACAACACATTAAAATACAATCATTATAAAAATTAGTCACAATAGTGACGCACTGTTGAGCATGGAAGCCGGCGCAAACACCAGAGGGTCAATGACCATCGCAGTCGAGGAATTGCTGTATACTGTAGAAAGCTCTCTGAACCACATGTCCCTCACCCAGACTCTGAAAGACTTTTTATGTAGCCCCCGCACGTACTGAGGGAGACTGTTATATAATTTGGGACCATAATAATTCGTTGAGACTCTGGACCGTTCTAATCTATGGTAATCGATCCTGATATTATCACCCTGCCTGGTCGAATAGTCATGAAAATTTTGATTTAGATTGTACGAGTTTATGTTCCTGTGACAGTAAATAAGGCATTCATATATGTATCGACTAGGAATCGTCATGATCCCCAGCCGCCTAAAAATCTCCCTTGCGTCCTCTCTGTATCCGGCACTCGCAATCACTCTCACCGCCCTTCGTTGCAACCCGAAAACACGCTCCGCCTGCGCCGAGTGCCCCCAGACCATCACTGCATAGCAGGCCACAGACTGAAACACCCCATGGTACGTCTGGAGTAGACAGGAAAATGGCAACACAATCAATCAATCATTTATTAACAACTTTGATTACATAACGATATACAAAATATAGTATGATACTAAATAGGGTTCTACAAAACTTGTTAGAACATGCACCTAGATGACTAAACATCTGTATGTGCAAGGAAAAATTTGTATTATAACTTAAAGAATTCACAATTAGCATAAAGTAAATCTTAAATATAGTAGTATTTAGAAGGTACAGCTATGTAAGTCATTATAAACAAAGATCAAAACATTATTTAAATTTTCAAAACAATATCTCAAACTTCGACCAGTTTGTTGTAATAAAGGACTTACATTTTATGTTAAAAGTTTTTATATTATTAATACTTTTCAATTCTGGTGTTAAAATATTATATATTTTTGGAGCCAGATAGTTAATAAATCGCAAGTTTACGTTTTTATTACTGTTTGGTATTTTTAAGTGTCTATTTATTCTGGTTCTAGTATTGTATGTATGATCCACAAATGCCTTCAATCTGTTATTTTTATGCACAAAAGAACAAGTACTCAGAACGTAAAGTGAGCGAACATTCATGATGTCTTCAGAATATAATTGTGTAGTGTGGAATCTCTTGGTTTTCCTAAAAATAATTTTTAATATGTAATTTTGAACAACGTTCAGTTGACACAAAGAGTTTGTATATAAACCACCCCATACGACAAGTCCATATCGAAGTAGGGATTCGATTAAGGCTTTGTAAATACTTATTAACAGTTTTTTACTTAATATGTCTCTTAATATATAAAATTTGTGCAACAATGATCTTATGTTTTTTGTGAGTTTGAGTACATGTTTGTCCCACTTCAGATTTTGGTCCATTATAATTCCTAAATATTTGATATGGGTAACTTCATTTATACAATCATCCAGATTCTTTACTTTTATGTTATTGAAATTTGGTCTATTCGCCGCGGTCAACGAAAATGCGATATAGTTAGTTTTAATAATATTTAAAGTAAGTTTATATGAATCGAGCCAATCTATTATTTGAGTCATACCGCTGTTGGTTGAATTTTTAACGTCATTCCAATTCTCACCAGAAAAAATTACTGCAGTATCGTCGGCGTATGAAATAATTGTGCCGTTGTTAACATTTAAGTTGGTTAGCGAATTAATATATGTTATGAAGAGAATGGGCCCCAAGACTGTTCCCTGCGGGATGCCGATTTTTACTGTTAAGGGGTCGCTAAGAGTGTTGCCAATTTTTAGGACCTGTTTCCTATCATGGAGGTAGTTCCCCAATACGCCCAACACCCTTCCTCTAACACCATAGGTTTCCAGTACATCCAGGAGTGCTGCATGGGGTACAGTATCGAATGCCTTGGCCAGGTCCAGGAACACCGTCAGACATTTATTACCTTTATTTAGATTGTCGGTCACTTGCTTAGTAAGTTGGTAAATTGCATCAGTGGTGCTAAGGCCATTAGTAAAACCAAATTGGTTTTTTGATAAGACATTATTTACGTTAAAAAATTCAACCAGTCTGTCTTTCATACATTTTTCAAAAATCTTTGAGAAATTGTTTATCACACTGATTGGTCTAAAGTTATTTATATCAGTCTTGTCGCCTGCCTTGTGAATTGGAGTTACTACTGTGGTTTTAAAATGGCTGGGTACTTCACCTGTCTGAAATACTAAATTAATGATATGGACTAAAGGTTTTAGCAAATAAACATGAGAGCATTTTATGATTTTGGAGCCAATACCATCAATGCCAGAGGCACTATTGTTCTTAAGAGAATTTATTTGTTTAATTATTTCACCTTCATTCACTGGTTTTAAAAACATAGACGAATTTGACTGATATTCATGTACAAAGGGTGTAATAGGGTTTTTTATTTTTTTAAACATTTTGATGCCTATTTCAGTAAAAAATTTATTGCAATAGTTGGCTATAGATTTATCATCAGAAGGATGTGCATTATCAGTTTTTATTTGAAGATTACTAATTTTGATTTTATCTGATCTTTCATTGGTAGCATCTGATATTATTTTGTACATCCTTCTAATGTCACCTCCAGCATTGTCAATTTCTTTTTTGTAGTACTCATTCTTACACTTTTGTATAATTTTACTCAAGTTGTTTCGATATGTTTTATATTTATTGTCATTATCTACACTATAGTTTAATAAAAGTTTCTTTTTCATTTTATCTCTATGCTTTATAGAATAAATTATACCATTCGTTATCCATGGTTTGAGTTTTTTAAATTCCCTACAAACAAAAGTTTTTGTTTCTGTACTTTTTTTTATGGTATCTGATATGATCTGTGTAAAGTTATTGGTGGCAGTTTCAACATCATTCACGTGCATCACACTAGACCAATCCAGAGAACCCATGACTTCCGTAAAAGTTTGAAAATTTAGTCTGTTTAGTGTTTTTGAAACATACAAGGGAGAAATGTGTGTTCCGGTAAGATTATTGTTATAAAAGTTAATCATTACTGGGAAATGATCTGTTAAGTCACATTTCATTATAAAAGAAGAGTATTTTATTGAATTTTTTTGTAATTTATTTCTAAGAAATATATGATCCAGACAAGATTCGTGGTTTGGGGTCACACGTGTAGGGCCGTTAATAACAGATTGAAAGCCAAAGAAGTTCATAATAGATATATATGTATTTACATTATTATTATTTTTATCCAGTATATCAATGTTAATGTCACCAAGTAAAATTTCAATATTCTGCTTCATATTACCCTGAAAGTAATTGTCAAGGTCAGCAAGAAAATGTGTTATATTACTGGAAGGGGGCCTATATACACATGTGATACCATAGCTAGTACCATTTTTTACTAAGGTGATTTTGCCAAGTGTAACACCAGATTGTATAAGTTTTACAATTTCAAAATTAATATCTAATTCCTGTCTTACAAAAACAATCACCCCACACACCCCTAAGAGTTTTCAAAAGGAATATAGTTTTTGATAGGCGCTTAGCCATATGATCAACATGTTTATCAAATCTCAAATGAGGATCAAGGTACACTCCCAGAAACCTGACCTCCTCAGCGCCCACCTCCTCAATCTCTCTTAATCCAAACCTGATGTGCTCAGTCTTCGCCTCATTCAGAGCCAGCAGATTCGCCCGGAACCAGACCCTCAGACCGCTCATACAAGCATTTAGCCGTTCACACAGTATGCTCTCACATTCATCTGACTCAGCCACAGATGTATCATCCGCAAACAATACAACCAATAAATTGGGAACAGAGGCGGTTATGTCGTTTATATATATAAGGAATAAAAGCGGTCCCAGGACCGACCCCTGTGGCACCCCATACTTAAGCTCTGCCTCTCCCGATTGCATCCCTCTGAAAGCTGTGAGCTGCGAGCGCTTCCCCAAGTAGCCAGCCACCAATCGCAAAGCACCGTCACCCAGTCCATACGATTTCAGCTTTACCATTAATATATCGTGAGAGACGCAATCGAAAGCCTTTGATAGGTCACAAAAGATCGCACTCGCATACTGGCCCCTCTCAAACGCCTCCGCTATGAACTGAAGCAGTTTCAAAACTGCCTGTGTGGTCGACCTACCTGACCGGAAGCCAAACTGACTCGCCGAAAATAGACCATTCATTTCAAAATAATCGCATAATTGTTTTTTGAGCAAGCATTCGAAAACCTTAGACACAATCGGTACCAGTGAAATTGGTCGATAGTTATTAACATCGTTTCTATCACCCTTCTTAAAAACAGGGATGACCCTGGATTTCTTGAGACAAGACGGAAAAGAGCCCCTCCTGATACACAGGTTAATAAGTCTAGTCAATGGAGAGACAAGTATATTCTTAAGTGTTTTTATCATTGATACATTGATGTCATAAATATCTCTACTTTTTTTATTTTTTAATGAATCAATAACTTCCCTAACCTGGTTAAAAGTTACCTCCGTGAAGTGGAAGCTCCTGTTATGATCCATTCTACCCAAGTACTCTCTGAAGTCCGTTGCCGTTGGTTGAATGGTCCCAAGGCTCTCCTCAGCTATATTAGAGAAAAATGCATTGAAATCATGCGCTGTTAGAGTAAGGTCATCTTTTATGTTAATGTCAGACTTACGTAGCTATATCTGAAAGTCAAAAACGTGAGTGTATTTGTTCGGGTTTGTTCGATTTGATCAAGGCCATATTTGTCTCCCTTTAATGAAGCGGGAAAGGTTGATGCAGACAGAGACAGACATAGAATGCGAGCAGCACACGTTCTTAAATTATTTCACAACCGAACATCCTTCGTCTGGAATGGAATAAAATCAAGCAACATCTGATTTATAATGTGATTGAAAATGGTGGAGGAAGCGTCATTAAATTCTAAAATAATTTTTAATTTTCTATTTTCACGAAAGCGGACCTATTCGTTTTGTTGCAGGTAAGTAATTTATTATTGAAATATTTTTTTTATAATTTTTATTCGTTATTGTTATTTTAAATTATAAAATTGTCCTATTATGTTCCAAACTTGTCGCGCAAACTAGCAACAAACACATTTTAAAGAATTTTACGTAAATTTTACAATCTACAAGTCAAAAGCTACAACATAATATTTACAGCTTAGTTATATTAACCCGTAGTCAGAATTTTATTATAAATTACTATTGTAAGATAATTTTTTTTTGATTGTTGATTATTATGAGCAGTAACAATTATTTTATCACACTGTAAAATCGGAGGGGCCTATTGTACAATTGGGTTTATATGACCACTGGCGGGCTAAGGGGCCCGCCATATGGGGAGGTCCCAGCTTCGAAAAGGGCCCCCCATGCTAATTTCCAATAAAAAACATACATGAAAAATTTTGGCGGATGGCCTAGAATTCTTATTGCCTAGACAACAATATACATATCATCATATTGTCACCTTCCTCATGAAGAGGACCACTTAGCATTTGAAAAGTTTCACAGGAGGGTTTGTTCGATTCAATATTATTATAATAATTGTCTCTTTTCATAGTTTAATTGTGAATACCATAATGACTGAACATCAAAGAGGGCTTCGATCAGTAATGTTGCCAGGAGTATGCTACGAAAGAAACAAAATGGAAGCCCATAATCATAATTATGGTGCATATTTACTTGGTTAGTAGGTGTACATATAGTATTGTATTTACTTTGATTTGTTTGAAGTTGAAGATGGTAAAATATTTTATGTAAATTATGATTTACTTCGTATTTTTTAATAAAACTAATTACAACCTTCAATCTCTGAATTCTTCATTTCTAGTTTCGTTACTAGTTCAATAATAATATAAAAGTATGTAAGTACAATTTTAAAGCGATATTTACAGCTGATAACCTATGTCAGAATCCTAATATTTGATTTTCACTACTTAGTAAATCAAATGAAAGGGTTTGTCACTTTAAAATATTGACAGTAATAAAAATTTGGACAAAAGTGACATTTGAAAAGCACGTGCGTTTGTCAGCTGATGCCAGACGTAATGGATGCCGGGTTTGTTCATGCTTGCTTCGTTTTTTAACACGGCTGTTTCTCTTCTTCCTGTTTACGGCGTTGTCGCTATTTGTATCGTGTGTTTTGAACCGATCCTACCAGTTGCACAATTTTTATTTAGGGACAAACCAGCCTGAATTAAATACTTTTACGTCAAATCTAATTTCCCCAAGGAAAAAACAATAATTTAAAAATTGGTCTCATTAAGTTAATTTAACGCCTACCTGAACACATTAATTATGGTGTTTATTAGCAGGCGGTCCTTTTAGGACTATTATTTTTATTTTTTTACAAGTTATTATTTATTTTCTCCTCCGCTTTAAAAATATCTTATCTCTTATCAGATCGGTTTGTTTTTAAAACGACCTAATTTTTGCATAATTTACGATGGCCTTTTGAAACTAAAGTTAAATATGAATATGGTTTTTATTTGCTGTTTACTGCAACTACATACAAAAATAAGGTCACAAAGTATCCCAGAAGGTATCTCGTGACATAGGTATAAAACTTAAATTACATATTCCTCAAACTATTTACTAGGTACATATACAGGGTGTTCCTTAATGACGTGCTAATATTTCAGGGTGTGATTCCTTAGGTCAATTTATAAAGAAAAGTTCATATGAACATTGTCCGCAGCCGGCTTAAATTTTTTGCTACAGAGTGTTGAACTTTTATTTTTTAAATGGTTATTTTTTAATAGCTCCGAAAGCACCTTAGATATTATTTTCAATTTTGGTAGGGGTTAATAGAATATAGAACCACAAATATTAGTTAGAAAAGTTATTCAATTGTGCCACCAGTGGCGTTCCTGCAAACGTATCCTCTGATATTTTTTACAAAGAAGATGGTACGCCACTGACATTTTTCCATGTGGGTATATGGTCAATTCTACATGAAAACGGTCTCTTGAGTTTTTCTCGTCAGGCGCACTGTTCTTGATTAAAACCACTAAATTCATATTGAAACTCATTATTATTAACATTGATAAAATAATTAATGATAAATTTTGTTTTATAAAAATTGTTGGAGCGGGCAATTCGATGCGAAGACGGGCGGAAGCATGCCTTTTAAGTGAAGGTGGCCATGTCCAACAATTTTTATGAAACAAAATATCATCATTAATTATTTTATCAATGTTAATAATAATGAGTCAATATGAATTTAGCGGTTTTAAGCAAGAACGGTGCGCCTGACGAGAATAACTGAAGGGACCGTTTTCATATAGAATTGAACAGGCTAATCAGAAACAATAACCACATGGAGAAATGTCAGTGGCGTACCATCTTTTTTGTAAAATAGATCAGGGGACATATTTGCAGGGACGCCACTGGTGGAACAGTTGAATAACTTTTTTTACTAAAATTTGTGGTTCTATATCCTATTAACACCTACCAAAATTGAAAATAATATCTCAAGTACTTTCGGAGATATTAAAAAAATTACCATTTAAATAATAAATAGTCAACACCATGTAGCAAAAAATTTAAGCCGTTGCGGACATTTCTTTATAAAATGACACCCTGAAATATTAGCACGTCGTTAAGGAACACCCTGTATATATACAGGGTGACCTTCACAATATCTAATAACTCGTCACTCTGTAAGAACATATTTATACATTGCAAATATTTTTTTTAGAAAGAAATAACTACTACATACAGACATACTATATCAGATTGTGAACACAGTGAAACATCTTCAAAATAAGTTTCAATTATTCTATACAATACTACTCCACCCAATTGTAAAGAAACAGACTATATCCCTTTTATCTTACCATTTAAAATACTTTTAGTTACAAAAAAAATATACTTTAATATACTATAACTTTTAAGGCACCAAATAAATATTTACCCTAAAAATATTAGCTACATTCATTCCCCGTAATATATGGAGAATTCTCATCTCGGCAAGCTACAGCTGTCAATCCTCATTACAAGGTGTCACACACAGTCCTCCAAAGACATCAAAAGCGGGTTGACATATTCGAAACCTTCAAATTCCGATTGGTCTATTTTTTCTATTACACGAGGATCATCGGGGGTGAGATGAACAGGCTCGTCGGTAAATTCCGGTGGGAAATTCGCCAAGTCTCTTTCAGAATCCAGGCGGGGTTTATACGGAGGCGGTACTTGCTTTTGCTCTAGCAAGTCCCAGTCTATGCTTTTAAAGAACGGATGACCGGTGATTTCAATGAACGATTCTGTACTGTGACATCCCAATCTATCGGCGGGGTTTTTGTTCAGGAACCCTTTTAAAACGTTGGCCGCTTTAACACTCAAGGATCTGGGGATACGAATGGTTTTTTCCAATATAACTTGGAACAAATAATCTTCGGTGTTTTGATCGGGATTCTCCGATGCTCCTGCTATGTCGAACGGAGATCTTCCTGCCAACATTTCGTACAGCAATACGCCTAGAGCCCACCAATCTACAGAAAAGCCATAATCTTCACCTCTCAGAATTTCTGGGGCAATATAATTGGGGGTGCCACAGAAAGTAGAAGTGGTATCTCCTGGTCGAATACCCTCCTTACACATACCATAGTCTGTAAGTTTTATGTGTCCTTCATGATCTAGCAAAACATTATCCAGCTTCAGGTCGCGGTAAATAATTCCTTTGCAATGCAAGAAATTTAAAGCCAGGGATATTTCGGCTGCATAAAATCTAGCATGCTCTTCAGGTAGCTTCCTTTGCCTTTGCATGTGAAACATGAGATCTCCGCCCCTTACAAACTCTATCACAAAGAACAGTCTCGATGGTGTTTGGAAGCAGGAATGCAAACCTACAAGGAATGGATGGTTTGAAGCAGTCTCAAATACATGTTTCTCAGTCTGAACCCAGTCGATATCTTCATCATCTGTGACCAAGGCTTTCTTAATTACTTTCATCGCATATATACGCTTAGTTTTCTTTAGTTCTACCATAAGCACTTTGGCATAGGATCCTCGTCCAATAACACGGATCAAATCAAAGTCATTCAAGGAGTATTGGCGCTGAGTACCAGGTTCCAAGTCATCTAGAGGCCTATTAGGATCTTCAACAGGAACCGACTCGCCCGTTACGTCAGGCGGTGCACCGCTATATTCCCTCACTGAATCTTGCAAAGCCTCATTTATATTACCTGCAACGGATTGGGGTTCTCCATTGCGGTCTTGCCGATCTTCACGTGATAATGTGTCAGTATTGTGGTCACTAGTGCAGACTACATTTACAGCTTTGTGACATTTTTTATGAACAAGCAACTTACATTGAATGCATTTGAATCCTTGCCGACCGAGCCCCCATATCCGATCATGACAGTAAGCACAAAAGGCTCGTCTGTTAAACCTTTTAGCTTGAAATATGTGGCCATTAACTCTATACAGCTTTCTCCATCTTCTAGCGCCTCGTCGGTAGATACTTCTGTCTTCACCTTGGCAAGGCATTCCAGGCTGTGGCGGAGCGTTTGGAAACACATGAATTGTCAACTCAGAGTCTTTGTTAATTTCATATAACCTAATTGCTTCGTCGAGTTCTAACT
The DNA here is from genome assembly GCA_963991005.1 of Barypeithes pellucidus. NCBI lineage: Eukaryota > Metazoa > Arthropoda > Insecta > Coleoptera > Curculionidae > Barypeithes > Barypeithes pellucidus. Next base: position 10,252,832 of record OZ022565.1, on the reverse strand, counting down.
GGGTCGAAATGGTACAGGGATCCCCTTCCTCGTCAACCCATTTCATGGTAAATATTTGCTCCTGTGAGAATCGGCATATCTCGCGGATTTCGTGGCTCAGTTCCTCCAATGTTATGGTACGGTTTATGTAGGTTATTAAAATCTCACCACTGTAGGCGATTTTGGCTCGGATTTCGTTATTATTGTCGTCAGCAAGTGGCGTGGGCATGTTTAGTTTTTATCCAGGTATTGCTGTAGTTTTTTAAATGGTGAAAAACACCCAGAAAAATCACAAACAACGGAGAGAACCACCTGTGCTGTGAACGATCTATCTGACAGATGACTCAAGTCATACTTGTTAATAAATCGAAACTTCAACGAGCGAGAAAGACAGAAGATTTTTAGTTTGCCAGTTTGCTACCCATGGCGTTTTGGCGGAAAATTCTAATAATCAATTACACTAGCGTTAAACCAGCTTAGAACTTCTCTGTCCTTCTTCCTCGGATGCCAAAAAGAGGGGACAAAAACTTAGACAAACTGATACCTGAAGAAAGAATAGTAACGAGATATAAATTTTGATCTTGATATTCTATCTTTGTTTATTTCACGCGGTTAAAAAAAGATGAAGAAAAACCGCGCTTCCTTTATTTTGAAATGAAATTTTGATTTACCGGTTGCCCATAAAAAAATAATATAAAAAATAATCTCGTACCCAAATCAAATAAAAACGTTTGTAAAACATTATAAGGAAACGATTTTAGAACACTTGAGTCCAGGACGTTCGTACCACATATTCGTACCTAAATTGTACGTTTTGAAGTCATGTCTTATTAGGGGAAATGGTTCATCATCAATGAGTAAGAGAATTATTATTTTATAATATTTAGTGGGTATTTATATAGAGGGTATGTGTTTTGATCTGCTGAATTGCGAATAGTGTTACGAAACTATCGATAGTCGCTCCTTCGATTTCACGACTTCGTGCACGTGGCCGCGTGGGGTTTCGTTGTTCGCCGGTCTAGCGAAATTTTTTGCGTTATTTGAACAAGCCCTTTATATTTTCTTTGGTATATTTTTTACCTTTTTAACCTACAATTTGCTTATTCCTCTTTTCACATAACAAAAAGCAAGAACTAGAAACCCTCCATGAAAAACAACGTCGGCTCCAACAACTTACCAGCAATGGTAACTGTAAATAACTTGACCAAATTGGTGTATTTTTTTACAGGCTTCAAGGAGATTAAAAAGTCGATCGAGGATGAAATTTCACAATTGAGGGGAAGAATTGTGAATTCATCGATCGATGATCTGAGGGTTCAGCTACAACATCTCTGGCAAAAATGTCACTATACAAAATCGATACAGGACTAGAAACCCTCCACGAAAAACAACGTCCGCTATGGAATCATTTGGGGGGAAAACCAAAGTTTAATCTTTAATGTCTTCCAGTGCCCGCTCAACTAGAAGATTTTCAAAAATACATCGACCAATTAGAATCGGGAAAATTTGAGCGCGAAGAAAAATATTGCTCGCTCAAACACGACATTACCAAGATCGTCGACGAATCGAAATACAAGCCGACAGGTGACTTTGAACAGAAAGTTCTCTGCACCGGCAACTTTCTGGTAACAGTGGTAACTGTAGATAACTTGACCAAATTCTGTACGGGCGTTTTATTGCTTGGAGTCCCTGTGGAAGGCGTAGATGCCGGGATGTTGACTAGTTCATCTGGTCGGATCGTGCTGCGGCACTGTTCTCTACTAAGGCAGCACTGTCTGGAAGAATGAAAAAGGTGGCCAAGTGCGAGAAGAACCCGCGTGATGATAGAGTGTCCTGTACCAAGTTTCTACTGCTCAAAGATGTTGCGTCGACGACTCGAAATACAAGCCGACAGGTGACTTTGAACAGAAAGTTCTCTGCTCCGACAACTTACCAAAATGGTGTATTTTTTTACAAGCTTAAAGGAGGTTAAAAAGTCGATCGAGGATTGGATGAATTTTTACGAGGAAAGAGAGAGGCTTTTAGACTTACTGGAACAACATAGGGAGTTGTGGAAGAAGGTAAGCAAACAATTCATTCCACAGATTTGTGCATTTTATTTTGGCGACTGATATGTAGAAAAATACGCAACAACACCTTAAACACATGAACTCCCAGATTTGTTAAGCTGTCAGTTTTTCACCATAGATATATAATATAAATATTAAATGTGGTTTTTCACCATTCGATAATCAATATTTTTTGCTCCAGAATTGGAAATTTCTGACGAATTTTCCTGAAAAAATTATTTATGAAGTAATCGACAGGAATTACCAAATAATTAATATTAAAATATACTAATTAAAAAAGCAAAGTTGATGATTGCGATAAAAACGTAACGTCGGATTGAAAATGTATTTAAATAATCTCGTAATTAATATTTTTTACATTTAAAGGTAATTAAGTGGGCCAAACAGATACCAGAATAGAGGAGCTAAGTTGCTTCAGGAAGAATAGGAAAGGAATAAGTTGAATCGAGGACGAAATAATGGCTTTGTCGGCGGAGTAGAGGAATAGCAACGACGGGGTCTCTTCCACTTCCTTCGGAAACACTCCCGGGAAGTATGTTGCGCATTTGCACGCGGCGAAGGAAATGTAAGTACTATTTTGAGTTTTAAAATTTAAGAGACCTTAGCTAAAGTAGCCTTAAAGTTATGGTAAACGTTAATTAAAATTGATGCGTTAAGTGGAAGATTATCACGTCTTTAAACATATATTCCTTTAGATGAGCGTTAAAAAGAACTTTAATATACTGTCAAACTTGTGTTAAGGATGAGCATTCTGTACTTTAAAGATCTTTGGTACTTTAAGATGAGGATCCCAAATTAGCAATCAGAGCCATCTATGTTGCAACAATTTAATTAAAAAATATGCCGTTTTTTGGCAGGTTAGAAAGAGACGAGAGTCGTCAGCTGATCAATATTTCTTTTCGTGAAGTTTTAGCCGTTAATAATAAAGTTTTTTTAGTTAATTTATTGATATTTAGATTGTGTGACATGTCGATTGGGATTATCAACAAGTTTCAGGAAGATCGGTGACAAAAATTTGAAAATTGTTCATATTTGAAATTGTTATTCTTATTCTTATCGCATTATATTTTTAACGCAATTTTTTCATACCGTTTTCCAATCCTTTAACTTTACGAATCCAGTTTTAGATTAGAAAAAAACTAAGTATATTTGGCTAAACGCTCTAATAAAATAGTGCCTGCTTGGCAACCTGTGATTAAACGCAGCTCTTAAGTTCTCCACCTATTATTTGTTACTAGAATCGAAATCCCAAGATATCCGTTTCATCTCTTTTGTTGTGTTTATTGTGTTATTGTTCCGTATTTTTCTACATATCAGCCGCCAAAATAAAATGCACGAATCTGTGGAATGAATTGTTTACTTACCTTCTTCCACAACTCCCCATGTTGTTCCAGTAAGTCTAAAAGCCTCTCTCTTTCCTCGTAAAAATTCATCCAATCCTCGATCGACTTTTTAACCTCCTTTAAGCTTGTAAAAAAATACACCAAGTTGGTCAATTTATCTACAGTTACCCCTGCTGGTAAGTTGTCGGAGCAGAGAATTTTCTGTTCAAAGTTACCTGTCGCTTGTATTTCGATTCGTCGACGTAAAATCTTCGCGGGTTCTTCTCGCACTTGATCACCATTTTCTCTATTTCCTGCACTGATGCCTTAGTAGAGAACAGTGCCGCGGCACGATCCTACCAGATGAACTAGTCAAAATCCCGGCATCTACTCCTTCCAGGCGGACTCCAAACAATTAAACGCCCGTACAGGATTTGGTCAAGTTATCTACAGTTACCACTGTTACCAGAAAGTTGTCGGGGCAGAGAACTTTCTGTACAAAGTCACCTGTCGGCTTGTATTTCGATTCGTCGACGATCTTGGTAATGTCGTGTTTGAGCGAGCAATATTTTTCTTCGCGCTCAATTTTTCCCGATTCTAATTGGTCGATGTTTTTTTGAAAATCTTCTAGTTGCGCGGGCAATGGAGGATATTGAAGATTAAACTTTGGTTTTTCCCCCAAATGATTCCATAGCGGACGTTGCTTTTCTTGGAGGGTTTCTAGTCCTGTATCGATTTTGTATAGTGACAGTTTTGCCAGAGATCTTGTAGCTGAATCCTCAGATCATCGATCGACGAATTCACGATTCTTCCCCTCAATTGTGATATTTCATCCTCGGTCGACTTTTTAATCTCCTTTAAAAAAATACACCAATTTAAAGTGTTAACCTGCTAAGTTCATCTGAACCAATTTGACAGGGGAGGTAAAAATTCATTTTTAGCTCTCCTGTAAAGATGCTTGTTATGTTTATTTTATAGGTAAAATAATTATTATCAACAATAATGATCAATAATTTGTTATTTTACCTCCGATGTAAAAAAATTGTTAAAATGTACTTAGCAGGTTAATTTTTTGTATGTTATGTAATTTTTTTATGTGATATTATTATTAATGATTTTTTTTGTAAGATTGTTAGCGTATTTTCGTCCCGTAAATAATGTTTTCTGTTATAAATTTTATGCTCTATTAGTTTCCTATTTTTATTAAAGGGTGTTATGGAAATGACGTATTATATTTAAATGGGTGACTCCTGGGGTGTCCTAGAGAAGCGCTACATGTATTTTTTTTAAATCGAACGTTTAAAAAGTGGGGTAATTCACCCCTAAACCCACCGGTCACTACTCGGCACATTCATATATGATCATATTACATTGCCAAGCTGGGTAATCACAGATCAGGCACAATGTTGCCAAACTGTTTAAAAGTGTAAAACTTTAGTTTCTTATAAAAATAAATATTTAGCTTACTTAGAAAGTAAATCCAGAACGCGATTAAGGAATCCAGGGCACAGACACCTTCAGATATTTTTTCTATGGGAAAAACTTTATGCTCATCACGCGTGCTGATGATAGTGTGGGAGTGCATAATAAGCTTATCACTAAACCTCATTCGGCCCCTTATTTCCAATCTCGGAATATAACCGGCATAAAGTCGTTCGAATTGAACAAGTGAGAACATACCTGACCATTATAAACTCCGCGGTGGTTTGTTCGAGTCAGTTCAAGTTTATAAATCAGAGATTGTTTTCTAGCGAACTGAACTGAACGTAAAAGTTTATAATAATGTACCCTGAAAAATAAACAACTTGAAATCTGTCAAACGTTTGTTGATTTTCTAAAGAGTTTACCCTGAAGATATGACAACACTGTTCATGATTCACTCACGTTTTTGGCCATATGTTCTTTTGTTTACCTTCCTCTGGCAGGGGCACCACGTGGTAATTTTTGGTTTGACATAAGGTCATGTACAGGGCATATTAAAATTAAAGCGCCATTTTTGGATATTTTTCTTCAATTTGTTTTCATCTCAGGAATTGCCGGTTTAAATATAATACGTCATTTCCATAACACCCTGTATGTAAGTTCGTCAGTATGTTTTTTTTTCTTATATACCTACCATGTTGTTTATATGTACTTAAAAATGGCTGTGCAATAAGCTTTATCATATTTTTAAGTTCTGTTAGTTACAATATACAATAAAACGGTAAAAGTTCTTTACATTGTACCGGGTGGCCCACTAAGAGAGGACTACGCCGGAAACCGTTAAGCTTTGGGAAAAACTGGTTTTCAAGAAAGGTGCCCAAGAAATAGGAAATAAGTGGGAGGGAAATCTTCCCCAAAGCTGTGCGATTAATGGTTTGTGAGATACAGCCAGCCTTAGCCTCTCTTAGTGGGCCACCCAGTATAATAGATCCTTATTAGAAACGTACAATAAATATTTTTAAAACATTGTGTTCGTTTTATTTGTACCTATATAAGTTTATTGATTAGTTGAAATGTAGACGAATGAAAGCGAATTTCCTCTTTCTGTTTAAACTCATCAATGGTTTGTTTGATTGTCCTGAATCATTATGTCAGGTGGGCCTGAGAGCACCTGGAAGGCAAACTAGGGCAACTAATTTATTTGCGCTGCATTTTCGTAGATGCCACTATGGCGCATTCTCACCAATGGCAAGAATTGCAGCCAGTGGGAATAAATTGGATGTGGCTTGCATGTAGATATTATGGTATACTATGTACTATTGCAATATTGTTATTGGGTGTTTACATCCGTAAATAAATAAATAGAAATACAAGATTAAAAGTAAGTTTTTTAACAATTTACTTACTAATTACATTAAAATACAGCAATCCTTAAAATTTTTTTAGTTTAGCTAATTGATTCTGTTTTTTCATTCCCATTTTTCTTATCCTGCGCCAGTATTCTTGAGAATTGGGGTCTACTTCTTCCAAAGGTGGTGGAGGCCCTGTACATATACTCCACAACCATTCAGGGTACTCGATATCGGGAGCTAATTTTACATCTTCACCAGTTTTGTAGATATTTGAGCCACAGCAATAAATAAGTAACTAGTTTATCGGGGTCTGTTTCTACAGGAAGGATCCTTTTCTCTGCTATTGGACCTATTTTACCACCAACCTTTTTCATACCAATTACCTAGAAAGCAAATAAATCGTTCCCATTGTTCCTCTGTGGCGCGGGCCCACCTTGCAAGTGCCAAAGTTGAAAGAAAATACGTCAATGGGAAAATAATATTATCAAAATAGTTTTAAAATTTCAGTTAGATCGAAATGGCAGCAAGAACTGTTGCCACCGCTACGGTGAGGGCAGTGAAACGCAAGTTAATCCCTTCAAGACAAGCCCTACTTTTGGTGAGTTTGAGATATAATGTTATATAAAGATTTCTAACCTAAAAGTTTGTTTTCTTTGATATCTTTTTCTTGGATTTTAGACACCAGCGGCTTTGAACAAGATTAAAGATCTTTTAAAGGACAAAAATGAGTATGTAAGTAGACCCATTGTAATTCTGAAATCATTTTCTCGTTTTTTTTTTAATAATAGTGATATTTTTCATCGTAGGCGACTTATAAACACAAAATGTACATTTTTTAAAAGCTATACTGCAAATTCAAATTTCTATTTTTCAGATAGGATTAAAAATTGGTGTGAGACAAAGAGGATGTAATGGACTGTCGTATACATTAGACTATGCTACGAAAAAAGGTAGTTTTAAACGTGTTTCCAAAAAGTTTTTACTTTGATACCCAATCCAAATATTCAATTCTAATTTTTTAGAGAATCTAGACGAAGAGGTCATGCAAGAAGGAGTTCGTGTTTTCATAGACAAAAAGGCGCAACTTACTCTCTTAGGAACAGAAATGGACTACGTTCAAAATAAACTTAGCTCGGAATTTGTGTTTAACAACCCAAACATAAAAGGAACTTGTGGATGTGGCGAATCGTTTAGTGTCTAGCAAACCTGATATTTTAAGTGCATCCATATACTTAAATAATATAAAAAAAATAGAAGCCCTGCACCCTTGAATAATTAAATTGAATTTCTAGCATCAAGATATAACCCCTTTGTAACTCGCTATAAAATTGACTAGGAAGCACGAGTCCCCTTTATGAGTACAGATATATTATGGCTTATATGAGTCAATATATTTATTTAAATTTTGAAAGCATAGAGTTGAGCCGTTTTAGTATGATTTTTGGTTTGCGGCTATTAGCACCAAAAGACATTTATTTAAGTTTGACTGGTTTTAACTTAATGTCAAGAACATATTGTAGGTAGAACTGATATTTGAAAAATTAATATGTAAATAGTAGCGATTGTGAGTAGCTTTGAAATTGTATTTATTAAAAATAATATAAAACTATACAAATATAAAAATCTATGAATTTGTATCGTCACTTTGTACACATATTTTGGCTTAAAGCGCCATTTCCTTATGATTATAGAAGTTTGGGTTGTTGCTTTAACTTCGTTATGTCTAAAATTTTGGGCGATTCTGGATGGTCGTTTTTGACAGCATGGCGGAAATCTAAAAAAATGGTAATTATAGGGGTTATGGAAATGACGTATTATATTTAAATCGGCAATTCCTGAGATGAAAACAAATTGAAGAAAAATATCCAAAAATGGCCCTTTAATTTAATATGCCCTGTACATGACCTTATGTCAAACCAAAAATACCACGTGGTGCCCCTGTCAGAAAGGTAAACAAAGCAACAGATGTCAACAGTGTTGTCATATCTTCAGGGTAAACTCTTTAGAAAGTCAATAACCGTTTGACAGATTGCAAGTTGTTTATTTTTCAGGGTACATTATTATAAACTTTTATGTTCAGTTCAGTTCACTCGGAAACAATCTCTGATTTATAAACTTGATCTGACTCGAACGAATCGCCGCGGAGTTTTAAATGGTCAGGTATGTCCTCATTTGTTCAATTCGAACGACACCCGTCAGATCTGGACAACTTAAAAGTTTATAAATGCCACTTGCCCTTTAGAAAAAAACATGCAATTTTATTTAGCTTTTCAGACTTATTTAACACCAACTTAATTTATAAAAAAACACCAAGTACCTAGGTAACTTGAACAAAAACAAACCGGCAAAATAAAATCACATAACACATCTAAGTACCATTCAATCTGAATTAGTATTTTAAAGTGCTACTGTGTAGACAAAAATACGCCCTTATTGTCTGAGTGGTCTGGGAAATAATGTATTTAACATCTAAAAATTTAAAAAATAAATAACGTTGGTTCTCTCGATCGATATCGGCCGGCTTCTTTAAACAGCTGATTGTGGACAATCGGGCTAATATTTTGGCAACATTGTTCCTGAACATCTGTTTATTACCCAGCTGGGCAATGTAATATGTTCATATATGAATGTGCCGAGGAGTTGTGTGTGGGTTTAGGGGTGAATTACCCCACTTTTTAAACGTTCGATTTAAAAAAAAAATGTAGCGCTTCTCTAGGACACCCCAGGAGTCGCCCATTTAAATATAAAACGTCATTTCCATAACACCCTGTATACAATATGATGTTCAAAGCCGTCTGCAGAAAAAATAAAAATCTAGATGTTTTAAAACAGTTTCTAGTCTTAAATCACTTACCTTTCTGTTTATTGGCAATCAAATTATACTTTTTCATATACTGCACTGTAGCAAATGAAAAATCTGGCCTATTCTTTATAGTTCCTAATGTTTCTTTTGAATTTAAGTTGACTGGTTGTTCCTCTTTATAGGCGACCTTAGCCAAGTGGTCAGCCGGAAGGTATTTCATTAGCAGTTGTTTAACTGCAAAGCTTATGTCTTCTTGGTTATAGGATTTACTATCGGTTCCGTCAGATGAACTAAAAATAGGACAAAACATTTATTTATTTCACAATTTCCAGTAAAACATAAGAAATGGTGGAACCTTACTTGCTCGACTGTGAGCTATCATCGGAATTCTGCACTTCGACGCCAATTCTTTTTAAATGCTTTAGCGTCGCTTCTTTCACTTTGTGCAAGGTATCTTGTTTCAAATGATGACCCTTAATATTATAGCCCACTTCGTCTGTTGTCTCAATCTGGGCTTTTTGTAGAATTTTGTTTACTTGCACCTTCAAAGGAAAATATACAGGGTGTTATGGAAATGACTATTATATTTAAATGGGCGACTCCTTGGGGTCCTAGAGAAAGTCTACATACTTTTTTTTTTTTAATATCAAAATACTAAGGTAAAAACCCTTTTTACCCACATACTGTCGCCCTGTTCCATCTGGATTCACTTAGCAACAATGTGGGTCACTAGAGTATACTAACAGTGTTGTCAGATCACACCGCGTGTCTCGCCGTAGCTTGAATACCGGCCGCGCGCCGCTTCATACCTCAGTATGTTTCGAGACGCGGGAGTGGAACGACGTTGGAATTTAAATATAAAACGGATTATTTTAAAAAAAGATCGAACGTATGAGAGTATGTACCTAAATATTGTAGTTTTCTTTGTCTAAAACGTTTGAAAAAGAAGTGATAGCGCGCGCAAAAGACGTCTTGTTGTCAAAAACTGAACACGTGCGTTTAGAATTATGTGTTTCAATATGACAACATCGCAGATAATGCGCTAACCTATTTTGAACCTGGAGACTGCCTCAATAAAATATTGATTGCGAAGGGCCTCAGGAGCGGCCACGTAAATTTTGAGATTTCATATAAAGTGTATATTTCGCTTAATAATTCAAAGCGCCATTTATGGTTATTTTTCTTCAATTTATTTTCATCTCGGGATTTGCCGGTTTAAATATAATACGTCATTTCCATAACACCCTGTATTAATATAATTAACTGCATACATTTAAATGTTCTATTACATATGTTTGAAGCTTACCATGAGATTCCTGTAAAAACTCGGTCCGATTTCTGGCGATGTCAAATCATCTTCGCTAAAAGATAAAATGATACAAGGGGCCCCCTTTTAATGCAATAAAACCCTTAACACCAGTACTTACGAGTCAGAATCATAAAAATCATTCATATTAATCTTGATACTGGGCTCTGGACTTACACAAGCCTCTCCCACTCTTATAGGTTCTTTGAAAATAATTGATTCATCTACAAGTGTTTCCCTATTGTCATTAACAATGTTTTTTTGAAGATCTTGTGGAAGGCTTGGTGACTCGGCGATCTCTTGAATTTTGGGTGGCTCAAATCCATTGAAATCTGGTAAAAGTTTATTTTTCTGTAGATGATCATATTGGTTCTAAAAAATAAGAAGATGATATATAAAATTGACATATAGAACGAAATTAATTTACCTTATGAGATCTTCTAAAGGACACTTCAAAACTTGTCGTCAATCCAATTGAAAAATTTGGCATTTTATTTTTCTTGGGTGTAGCTTCCGACTGTTTCATCATACCATCTTCGTGTTGTGTGCTTGTGATGCATCTATCCTGAATATTTTTATCCATGGGACCTTGTGTAATACAAGCCCGTTTTTCTTCATAGTGTTGTTCTTGGTTACAACAGCGCACCGCGCGATCATGTTGTTGATGACAATTTCTTTCTTGACCATATTGAATGCTTCTTCGCCTGGAGCATCCATTTTCTTCCTGTCGGCAAATTATAGTCGAAACTTGCTTCTGCAACAACAGAAGTTGCTCATTTTGTTGGGAAATTTGTTGACTTTGATGTGCAATTATTTTAAGCAGATCTTTCACAGAGAAATCGTTATTATCTCTTACTTTTAAGGCATTATTTTCAGAATTGTTCAAATCATGGGTTGTTTGTGTAGAGCATTCATGTCTCGCATGAGTAGCAGTATATTGATTAGTGGTTTGATGATATCCATTTTCTATTTGCCTTGTTACCATATTTGGACTATAATTGTGCTTATTAACAGTTTCAACACATTGGTTCCCTTGAGTATCTTCCAAGCAAGTTTTCTTACAGAAATCATTATTAATCAGGTCATTCTTCATTACTTGGGGAGTATATTTACTTGGAATTCCAGTTTTCTCTGTCAGTAAGTGTATATCTCCACAATCATCATTTTGGGAAACAATCAAAGGTTTTTGAAATATATCATTTATACCCCTAGTTTGTTCTATACCTTGAGAATAAGCATTTTTATAGGGCTTTGGTAAATTTCTTCGAGATATAGCTTCTGTTACATATTGAATGTATTGTTCAGAGTCTGTGTTTCTATTATTTTCATTCTGATTATACCGTATTATCTTCAGAGTTGGTGCACACACATTGGCTGTTGAAAGTGGGCTATGTTGAGCCTTATTTTCTCTATGAGCTTCCTGTAGTTCTTTAGGACTTGCATTTGTGTTTCTCTGGTAATTAAAAATATCTGTTACAGAGTCATTACAAATAATTTTATTGTCATTTTTCTGAATTTCCAGAAATTCCCTGTAAGTTTCTGGTTGTTCCTTCTCGATAGATTGAATCTCTGAATTGAATAAATTAACATCAGGGGTATTGGCATTGTTTTGGGGTATTCTTTTAGGTACATCTATTACACTAAGATCTAGTTGTCTGTGTGGAATATTAGCCATATACATTTGTTCAAAACTTGGTACAGCTAGGGCTTCATGAAAAGGTTTAGTCTCATTTCCAATGGGGTTGCTGTTCAAATGGGACTGTGCTTTGTTTAAAAATGGATCAGTAGATACCAAAGGTCTTTGCTGCAGTACGGGACTTTCAAATCTTACCTGCTTTTTTAAAATAGAGTTATTCTGGGTACTCTGAAGGGGGCTGTTGAAGTTTTCTTTATTGCTTAATAAAAATTTACTTGGCATGGTTTCCTTTTTCCATTGATTATATGGTATGAAAGGATTTCTTGTTGGTGTGTTTGATGGACACAGTACTGATATTTCAGGAACCACAGGTGTAGCTGAAAACTAACGAAGGTTGGTAAGTATACTGTTTTTTTATTTCAAATTAAATGTTTCTTACCGTTTCTCTGGGTATGGGCGGTGGGGGACGTCTCGGGGCATCGTAAAAGGAATCCATATAGCTTTATAATTGGCACTTACACCTGCAAAAACTTGAAAATTGGAATTTTAGACCGTTTTAGCTTGGTTTTAGCGTTCTAGGTTAGAAATTCAAATTTTTCTTGACATTTCTGTCAGTTTACAGCTGATGGGAATAGATTTGACAACACAGCGAGAAATGGCTTTTGTTTGCTGGGCAACACCGTATAGTCGAGGATCAAATGTCAAAAACCAGCTGTGTTTGACAAATCGCAAAAGTTTATCGAACCATTAACGAAAATCGACATAATAATGGCAATAATCTCAGAAACAGACGATGTTCAATCAAATTTTTAAGTGAAAATGTCTCGCTGCGAGGCCCAGCTAAGGGCGCAACCTCGCCTAGACTTAAAATGGCTCAAGACGAACCTAGAAAACCTGTTTTACGGCAATGAAAGTTTGGTAAACATTTGGAATGGACTTATTTCTGATGGAGAGCTAACTGGAAATTTTTCATTGGGGCTCCTTAACAGTGCCGGGGTTATGGCCAAGGAGGGGGAGTTTGGGAAGTATTACTGCGGACAAAGGGTAAATTCCTATTCATAAGGCATTGCAACTATTTTTCCCCTAAATATTCAGCATATTGTTGATGTTTGCAATACATAATATCTTATTACATATTATGTTAATTTTTTAGGTTTTAACATGCACTTGCTGCGATGGGATTTGCGGCCCACAGTCTGGGTGTAATTGCCAGCCATGTCAAAAGTTAGATGCTGAAAAAGCCACCCAGCCTATCACCATGAAGGAGAAGGTTCTACCGATGGGAACTCTCTTCGATCAGTGGGCGTGGGGCCCCCAACCAAGTAAGAACAAAAGGTTTTGAGTTTTCTGACTTTTTTTTGTATTCATCTTTAACATTTGTTATTCCATTATATATTTTTTAAGCTCTGGATCAACTGAGACAATGTATTCGAAGCCTAAACAACGAACAATCCACCCTCTGTTCAGAAGCAGCTCATTGTACATTATCGTCCACTCGGTTGTATCATAGATTGTTAATTTTAAAACGATACTTCATAGCTCTGAATCGTGTACCACATAGTGTGGCCTTTGAGAGAGGATCTCCTAAACATAGTTTAAAGGTGTCAATTGAAATGAGTGATAGCAAGAATAGTCTGAATATTGTTAAGGAGCAAGGATTGAAGAGCAGGAAGGTTAGTAAAGCAAAATTAAAGAAAATCTAGAATTAATCTCCAATATTTTCCTATAGATCATTAAACAATTTTTTTTTAGATGTCCAACATAGATCCTGCCATAGGTTTAGCGAGAATAGGTTCTAGAGCAGCTCTAAATTTTTCCTTTGCTTTCTTAAGACGTGCCTGGCGACTTGGTAAGTCCACACAAACATTTTATTTTTCTTTTTTTTTCCTACTTCTACCCTTAGTTCAGTTTTACCAAAATACATTCTACTTGTAGGTGAGGATATTGATCTCTGTAGTGAACTATTGACTGAATCCCTAGAAGCCCTAAAAATGTTGCCTGTTTGTATTCTGTACGACCAAAAAGACATATCTCCGGTTTGGTTAGAGGTTGTGGATAGGTCTTCCAAGTTTCTAAGACAAGTTGTGGAGGGGTAATATGGTTTGCTCAAAAAGCTGACAAAAAACTCTATACTTTAAATTTTCAGCGATATCTCAAGTAGTAGACAACATTGCAGTGTTCCTGTGGAAGATCAGCACACCTCTTTGAGTTTGTTACTGGAGTTTGCTCTACAAAAAGGCACTTTAAGTGGAGTCTTAGACATGGTGTTGCTTATGTTGATGTTATGGGACAAAAGATCTCATCTTATGGATAATAGGTATGCATTTAAATATACCTATATATGTATATGCTATAGCACTATTAGTACTAGTTTTGCCTTACTTACAATTGCTATCAGTGATTATGCGATATAATAGATGTTTTTTCTTTGCAGATCAGCACTAGAACATGCCAGTGCACCCCTCCTACCGTTTCTGTATCATTTATGTGAGATTTCTCCACAGCCATCGAGTCTTTCCATCAAAGAGAAATGTGAAGATGAAAAATTGAGTTGCACCAAATTTTTCCTAGACATGCTGGAGCTTCCGGAAGATGAGACGGTTCAAGTGGATTTGAAGCAAGCCTGCGTTTTTGTTATGTCAAAGTTGGATCAGCTCACTGTGCCCCATCTACCACCTTTATCCTTTAATAAGGCAAGCTTTTTAACCTCACTGTGACTTTATAACATGTTTTTAAAGTCATAATTTTTTATATTAATTTTTAGTCTTTATCACATCTAAATGGTCAGCGTCTGTGGGGCTGGGGCTGGCTTAGCTGGGCTTCGAACCCAGGACCCCAGCTTTGTGAATCTTTGGCAGAATTGAGTGTTCAACAGCTCAAGTGCTCAGAACGAGGTGAGTAACTTCTCTATAAGAAAATACAGGAAAAAAAATATTGAACTATATTGTATATTTCTGCATTGTATTTATATTTTGTTGTGTGCAGGTGTCCTTCTTTTGACGCGTTCTGGAGCAGTTTACTTTGTCTATTATACCTCGGAAACACAATGTCCCCAACAAGTGGAGGCACTAAAAGACAAAGAGATCACTATGATAGCCACGCATGCCGAAGGAAGGCACTATATGGCGTTAGAAAAGGATAGTACCGTTTATTCTTGGGGAAACGGAGATGGTGGACGTTTAGGTATATTATTTGTCAGTGATATTATTTTTCAATAATAAAATTAGACAATGAGCAAAACTATTACATTTTTAAAGTTTTAATATAATTTATGTATTAGGTCACGGAGACACTATGGCTAAAGATGAACCAACTGTCATAGAAAGCTTAAATGGAAAGGACATAGTCTCCATTGAATGTGGAGCAACATATAGGTGAGATTAACGAAGTATCGCCCATCAATGGGTAGCATATACAAGGCTAGTGGGATAAGTGACATTACAACACGTTTCTTTGGCCACTGAGCGACATACATACACGTTACCTTACTAATTTTGTTCAATATTTTCTCTAGCGCTGCCGTTTCATCTACCGGCACACTCTACACCTGGGGCCGTGGAAATTACGGCAGACTCGGGCACGGTACCTTCGAAGACCTTCTTACGCCCGCTCCGGTACTCTCTCTGGCTGGTCACCACGTAGTGGGCATGGCGTTGGGTTCCGGCGATGCTCACTCGTTGTGCGTCACCTCCAGAGGGCGTGTCTTCAGTTGGGGCGATGGAGATTATGGAAAGTTGGGTAGGGGAGGAGCGGAAGGGAGCAAGGTGCCGAGGATTATTGAGAAGTTGCAAGAGGTAAGCAGTGAAGCAGAACTTTGACGGCAAGTTTACTAAGTACTTCACAAAACTATATTAATGTTTTTAGGTTGAAGTTACCAATATTTGGTGCGGACCTCATTTTAGTGTGGCCCTGTCCAACGAAGGAAAAGTGTATACGTGGGGCAAGGTAAGTTTATCGATTGCTTATTTATATTAAAGTTTATTTGTGCTGTTGTTACTTTACCTAAAACCGAGGGTTTACAGTAGCTTTGATTTTTTTAGGGTGAAGGATGGAAACTAGGACATCAAACAGAGGAACATATCAGAACCCCCGAGCTGGTCGAGTTCCTTCAAGATAAAACTGTTGTGTCGGTATCGGTGGGAATTTCTCATTGCTTGGCCTTGACGGACGAAGGAGAGGTGTGGGGATGGGGAAAGAATGAAAATAGACAGATAGGTAAGCACGCGACCGAAACGCGAAGTTTGCAAATTTTTATACTATTAAATTTTGCCGCATGTGATTTTTTTTTAGCCGACACCAATGAATCCTTTATTCAACAACCAAGAATAATAGAGCAGCTGAAGGGACACCGGATAGTGGACATAACTTGCGGGCCTATACAGAGTTTCGCTTGGACGGATGTCAACAGTTTTACACCTCCAACAGCTATGCCGTTCGTTATAGATCTTACAGAGACGACTTTTAAGTACGTTTTATAGAACATATTTGAAACACCTTATAGATATACAGTGAGTCCCAGAAGAAATGTCTAAATTCATTTAAAATTCAGCGGTAAGTTTTTTCAAAAAACGCTCGTACCCGTCGATTTTGATTTTTAAATTTTTTTTTTGTGGTAATTTCATGTATACAGGGTAGCTCAAAAATAAGTTACGACCATCAACTTCATTTTTTCAAATGAAAACATATATTTTTTATTTCATTTTTGAATTTTGCATTGAATTCTAAGCATGTTTCATGTTTATATTTATTTATATTTATATTTATATATACTTTATTTAGCACTTGGCTAGTAAAAAGAACAAAATAAATACATATTTACATACATTGTTTACAAATACAAAATGCTAACATAAGCTCTGTCCTCGCAAATACACAAAAAGTTTTCTACAAAATACAGTCAAACTAGGTGAGCTCCTTATCACATCGGGAAGCGCATTAAAACGGCGAAGTCCCTCATAAAAAAGAGTTTTTTGTAGACCAACAGATTTTACATAGTGAATGTTGTAGTTTCTTGCTGATCTGATACCATAATTGTGACAGTCATATCTTCTCTCAAGATATGAGTTGAGATAATGAGGCAATAAATTGTTTTCCATTTTGTATATTAAAATGAGGTTCGCCCTTCCAATCCACTGCCCGACGTTCAACCAGCCCAACTCTGTTAACATACAATCTATTGGTGTATATTTATTACATCCGAGCAAAATCCTCATGACCTTATTTTGCTGTACCTGCAATCTACCAATCTCCTCCCCCGTACATGAAATTAACAAAGACGTACAGTAATTAAAATGCGGCAAAATAATTGGTTTATAAATTAATCTTTTTGTCCATTGAGACACACAGGAAGATACTCGATAAAAAAACCCAATCTTTTTTGCATATATATATATACATAAACTCAACAGTTATTGAAAAAATTAGGATTGAACATATCATTTAGGGAATTTAGGAAAGCAAAACGTCAAGTTGTTCATTTTCATCTCGAGTAGGACGACCAGATTTAGGCAAATCTCTAACATGACCGAATTCTCTAAACTTCGCCTCTATTCTACTCACCATCTTTTGACATATGGGAGGACGATCAGGATGGATTTCATTAAATAATTGGGCTGTTTCTAATTGAGTACGTGTTTTATCACCAAACCCAACCATGCATAGAATTTCAATTTTTTCCCGTTCCGTTAACTTCACCATTATTGTGAAAACCGCAACTTTGAAACTACGCTTGACAATAATTATACTTATTTGAAATAAAATTGTCATACAGTTTCTATGGAAATAAACGGTGACAGTGAGACAGTACACTCTTACTTATTATGGAGCCCAAAATGCCATATTGCCAGAAGATTTGATAGATCGTTGGATTCCCTAAATGATATGTTCAATCCTAATTTTTTCAATAACTGTTGAGTTTATGTATAGGACATGGTACATGAAACATGCTTAGAATTCAATGCAAAATCCAAAAATGAAATAAAAAATATATGTTTTCATTTGAAAAATGAAGTTGATGGTCGTAACTTATTTTTGAGCTATCCTGTATACAAGAAATTACCACAAAAAAAAAATTAAAAAACCAAACTCGACGGGTACGAGCGTTTTTTGAAAAAACTTACCGCTGAATTTTAAATGAATTTAGACATTTCTTCTGGGACTCACTGTACATAGTGTATTGAATTCTCTATCCCTAATTGTCTATATAGAACTATGTTTTAACCGCAATATGGAACCAAATTAAGACCGATTTAACGTTTATCAAACGTATCGAATGAATCTTGGAAATCTCAGCCAAAATACAATTGATAAAAATGTTTATTTTAGACATTTGGAACAACTTCTCGACGTGATGACTATAACGCCACCATCGACACAGGACAAAGAATGCATAGCCGTTTCTTCATTAAATCTTCTGCAGCTACAACTCCACAGTGTGATAAATAATAATATAGATCCTAAAAGTTTAGGTAAGTTTATTAAAGATTTTAATAATAAAAGCGATACGTGTATATTATTATTTGTGTAGGTCTTGGTCCGAACTCCAAACTGCTGGGTTCGATAAAGTCGAGAGTAGTACACCTGGCAAGCAGTGCTAATATTTTGCCGACAGTTCAAACAGCTGCCCAGGCGGTCCTCCAAGCGGGATGGTCAGTGTTGTTGCCGACGCCCAATGGTCGCGCCAGAACTCTGTCGTCATTGCTGTTAAACACAGGTATGTTTTGATAGCTAGATAATGAAGAGTAGCAGCTGTTTGGTCTTCCCAAAGATATTACAAACTCCAGATAGAATTGTTTACATTTCAAGTCGACGTAAGGATTGTAAACGTGCACTCCCCACCTTGCTGTTATGCTTGCAGCATAGCCAGATTGTCCTATTTATCGCTAAGGTATCTGCAAAATCCCAATTAAAAATTTGTTAATTTGACAATTGCAACTGGTTTAAGGTTAATCCGCAATTGCTTTTAAAATAAATTTATTTCCCAATAATTTTAATATAAATTGTGAATAGGCCTTGAGAGATTTAGAAAAAAAATAATATTATTATTATACATAAAAGTTTGAAATAAACTGACTGCACTCTGACAACATGAAGTTAAAAGTTACTACGATCGATGGCAAACGATCGAACCTTATCAATGTATCGGATTATAGTAAATAATACACTGTTGCTACTCGCTGCTAACCGCTTTTAAGGGAGTGTTTATATACTTGGTTGTTTTTATTTATTTTTTTGTGAGTATTGGTGAAAAAGCGTCTTTATTATAAACAATGATGGTGCATTCATGTATAGTTTGTAAAAGAGTGGATCATTTAAGCAAGGATTTATCTTTTCTTCGGTAAGTATGGTTATGTTTTAATATGATTGTATTGATATGATTTCTGACTAACCATTGACGTTTAAAAGGTTATGGACCGGTCCGTGGTGCTAGTCCGGGCAAAAAGCAGTCGAGTTGGTTTATTTCTTAATATAAATCTTGCATTTACAAGATGGTTGAGTCTTGTGCGGCCATAAAATACTTCACTAGAAGATGCAATGGGGTTAAATTAAAATTTCACAGGTTAGTAAATATATTTAGAAATTTGATTTTGAGTTTGCATCACTATGAAAATTCGGTTTGTTTAAGAATGTACCAAATGTTTATCCACTTCGTTAGGATACTAAAGGGCCGTAGCCTACGGCAAATTTGGATACATGCCCTTAGAAGGAATAATTATAGTCCAGGTGATACAACAGTTATTTGTGAGAAACACTTCACAAAAGAAGATTATGTAGGTAATGTACATGGGAATAAAATACTGAAGAAAGGAACAGTCCCGTCAAAATATTTTACATCTTTATTTTTCTATATTTAAACAACGTTTGCAGTGTAACAAGTACGTGAAGACAGGTTTTATATAATTTATTTATTTATTTTTATATATTTGATCTAACTTGTTTAGGTACATATTATTTTAATTTACTTATTTAATTAATCACTTTAGTGTACAATATGCCTTAGTGGCCTTAAACCAGTTGTAATTGTCAAATTTACAAATTTTTAATTGGGATTTTGCAAGATGTCTTAGTGATAAATATGACAATCTGGCTAGAAATATACACTTTTATATCTGGAGAGTATCATCCAGTAATGAATACACCAAAAATATTGATGCTAAGCATAAATAGTTAAATCCATCCTTGGATACACTGTATATAAAAACTGGATCAATATTTCTATCTTTTTTATAAATATCCAATATTCGAAACTACACTTTTTGAATAGATAATATAGTTAAACGTAAAGAATCTCAAAGTAAATTATACGCCCTTGTTGGGCTTTTTGCCCAGACTAGCTCCGCTCCGAAACCATGAAGATCGCTCCATAACCTTTTAAACGTTATTGGATTTAACCTTGTAAGATCTTTGATTTAACCAGACTTCAACATTGTTGCCATTAGCGAGACAAACATGTTTTGTCACTCTTCCACCCATTACTGATTTTCAATAACATTTCAAACAATCACAAACTCACTTTCCAACAGATTTATGAATGGAGTGTTGGCCCTGTGGGTCTTCCTCAGCTATAAAATACTTTTTTTTTTCAGACATAGAAACGAAGATGTGTAGATCCGGTCATAGATTTATGACGGACCTTCTTGTATGGTCATTAATGGCGGATGGCGGCTTAGAGGCGGCTTTAAACGAATCTTTGAACGTGGATATTTCAGAAATGACCAGTGTCGAGGAAAGTTATGAAATTGGAACTTCGCCTATCACGATACCGCTCTTGTATTTAGTTAGACAGTTAGTGAGGTAAGAATAATAATAAATGTTTAATATTATGAGAAACAATAAAACGACGTTATATTTCTTTTCCACTATATTCTTAAAAATTACATGTTTCGCTATCACTGTAGCTTCTTCAGATCGAGAATGAATGAATATTTTTCTATATCTAACAAAGTGTACAATCTTAAAATATTATTACAGGTATAAAGATGGTGTAGGGTGTAGGGGATATAATAGTAACAGTGGGATTTTCCAAATGGCCAGTAAAGTGATTAGATAAATTATTTTCTTTCACAAGTGCTTCAAAAGTGCCTCTTTTCATGCATGTTCTCTTCACCGAAAGTAGCGTTTTCCAAGAGAGCGGGCGGGAAAGATTTTTCCCGCCCGCTTCGAGTCACCATGTGCTCATAAATAAATAAAACCAGAATTGTCGGTGCGGGATTTGAACCCGCGACCCTCAGATCGCCAGGCCGACACTCTACCCACCGAGCCATACTACAAGCGATAACAAATAGCGGATATTAAATTAAATTGGCAGTTAATTTTTCAAAGATGTTTTAGAAAAATGTCTGGTATGATTTCTTTATTTATATGGCCTCAAAGACTCGGGCACTTGTAAAAAAATAAATAATAATTAATAAATAAAACCAGAGATGCCGAGTGCGGGATTTGAACCCGCCACTCTCAGATCACAAGGCGTACGCTATACCACTAGGCCACCGAGCCTATTTGTCAAAAATAATAAATAGATATTTACATTCTCCATGCGCGAGTGTTTTCATGTCATGTAGACAGGAAAACTGTCTGAAGAATTTCTTTATTTATTTGGCATCAAGGCTTCGGAGCACTTGTAAAAAAAAATGGCTCGGTCAGCCATCTCCGCATCTCGTCCGTAAAAGCCTCGTTTCGGCCCTTGATACGTAATGTACTATTATAGATTTATTTATACATATTGTCACGCTCGATATCTTTGCGTACTCAAACTGTCACACTCGATAGGTGGTGAGTACTCGACAATATATATAAATCCTCACGCCTTTGTCCTGTCACGCGGCAGGATTCGCCCTGTGCCGAGGGGTACAGGATCCCCGCGCTAGCTCGCCCTGTGGAACTAGTTCCACAGTAACGTGCAACAGTTTGCCACCATTAAATATTTTCCAACCTGAAAAGGGGATGGGGTGTAATTTTAAATAAAAATAGGAGATTTTAACAGGAACACCAGACACCAAGTATTTATTTACGTTTTAGAATTACTCTTTGGTACAATAAGGGAGTACTATCGTAAAGCCCACAGAGGGGCGAGTTGGCCGCTGCCAAACTCGCTTAACTTTTAATAAAAAATTATAATGGTTAGTACTTACATAATAGCCCACATTACTGGGGCGAGGACTCTTCTTCAGGAGTTGGCTACCACTAACTTCACCAAGAAAAAAAACTGATTTAACCCCCAAACAAAATGACGAAAATAAAACCCTCACTAGCGGGCCTCGACCGCCTCGCGTCGTGACCAACGAAAAAAAGCCCCAACCTTTTTCTTTTTTAGTTGAACGTCCCCATATGTCCTACTTTGCTTCTATTTTTCGAAACTGCTGACTACATTTAATTGACGGATATTATAATAATTATACTTCGATGTCGCCATCGTAAAATGCTGATGCTTATTCAATGTAAAACGAATTTAAACAATTTTGCCCTAATTGAAACGAAAATCAAAATGTTTCCCCTTGCTCACGTAGCGCCCTTGACATACCCGCACCCTGAGAAAAATGGTCCCCATTTTAAAATTTATTCTTACGAATGGTATCGTGGTGCATTCTAGCCAACTTCCAAAGGTCTGGTCCTCTCAACATTTATCTTATAATCTAAAAAAAATTTACTTAAGGTTACACCAAAAACCATTACATAATATTACCTAAATTTAATATTCTTTGTGTGGTTCTTGTAGACAACTGGTCAAAAATTGAACTGCACCAATAAATAATTGTTTTGGTCCAATAAACCAAATGCCAAACGGGTGCTAATCAAATTTAAAAAAAATTAATTCTAAACGAAATAGAGCGGAGCGTTTGCGTTAACGCGCAAAGAACGGCAGAACATATTAAATCTTCTGCTATTTAAACCGTGGCTTTGAAGCCGCATTAAAGCACACCCCGGTGGAATCTTCGAGGCGATCTATTTCAGAATTCCGCAAATTTCTAGACTAGAATAACGACGCGTAAAATGTCGTTTCCTTAGGTGTGTGCTCACTTTTCTAATGAATTGCCTTTGGCATTTGATTCGATTCGTACTAGATGTCGCTACTACATATTTAGTAATTTTAAAATATAAATATTTAACGATAATTGTTTTTTAACCACCAGAGGATGCCTTATCCAATACTAAACAAATAATAATAAAAATTCTCCATGTCATAGGCCCTATCGTGCGCTGAATTACTAACTTGTTATGGAACAGAAACAAAATAGAAGAGCTCCCATTTATTGGTAGTACCATTCAGTTCAAATTACCAATTTGATATTTAAAGAATTAGACAAAATACGACAAATCTTGCTTTGTAATTAGTTATCCCATAAAGTTTAAACAAATAATGATAAAATTTTCCTTGCAATAAGCCCTGTCGCGCGCTGAATTACTTATTTATTATGGAACAGAAATAAGCGACAATTCACATGATATTATAATACAATAATACAATAATACAAAAAAATTCCCTGAAAAAATAAGCAAGTGATATTCTTTGCAAGTCCTTTACATGTACATTCGTAAATTTTGACAAAGGAAACTGGACTTACTACGACACTGCGCGACCCGATATTTTTGTTTTTGAAGCACCACTACACTGGAAATGTTTTTAAAGTTTGTCGTCATCTGTACAGTGTTCTCCGGCTCACGACCAACACAAGGGGGGTCAGGCAACCTGACAACGTCTGCCCGATGGAGGGGCGGTGAAAACCCCAAGCGCAACATTTCTACGTCAATGTTGCGCTCCTTGGGACACAGCACTGTGTCCGGAAATACCAGCAGCATCCCTACTGGAGTTTGATGTTGCTAACCAGCCCATCCGAAAACTTCCATTTAAAGTTTTCTGTGAATATAGAGTTCCAATGTGGCAGCTTATTCAGTCGCACCTGGCGGCTGCTTCTGCTCCGGACTCCATATCTTGCTGGCTGGTTGCACATCATGTTGGGTGCGGGCTGCAGTGTTTTGCGGGTTCGCTCCACTAGCACCCCGATGAATTGGCCGCATTGGCTTGGTTTTCGCCCTCTTGAAATTTGCTTTACTTGGCTCCATCGTCGTTAGCATCGTCATCGTGAGTGTGCTTCAGTACTGGGTCTCAGTAGTAGTCGTGTATTTTTTGTTTTGTAGGACATGCAAAGAAGAAAAACAAAGTGTTAGTATCTGTTGGTCAACTGAATATCCGTTATTATTTTGGGGTGTACCCATATTTATGCTAAGCACAGCACTTAGTTTGCACTCGGTGACAATAAGAGAAATAATTGCAATTTTGCATGAGATATTCATTGTCAAAAAAATTAAGAAAAAAAATTTTGAACTTTGTACACTTGATTTTGAGCTTTGTGTTAATAATTTTTCTGGTGGTGTACCACCATCCCATTCTTGAAACAAAAAAAAAATTTTAATTTTATTTTTTAAAAGCGTTTAGTTTCCATTTCCCTGGTTTCCTTAAAAACAAATAAAAAATTGGTTAATAAAAAATAAAACAACAACAAATAATTACGCAATTTTTTCTATGTAAAATATTGCAGGTCGGGACCTGTTACTTGTTTTGGTTCTGCTGCTTTTACTCTTTCGCAATGTTTTGCATCCTTAATACTTTTCTCCTATACAAAACAAATATAGTGACTTCTTTGCCACGTTGCGTGTGAAGCATGCGCTATTTCGAATAGCCCTTCGTTAAGACTCAGAATTGACAATATATATTATTTAATGTTACTTGATAATATAATGTTCTTAAATTAATCTTAAATTTTAACTAGTATTCCTCTTTTTTGGGTTTTGATATATATATATATATTTTTTAAAATTACTTAGCTACTATGGTGTATCTCCCTTTGTTTATACGTTTGTGGTAATTTGAGTACCGATTTTTGAATTCAAATTCCTTTTTTCTTTATTGGTTAGTTCTCTTATTTCACAGGGTAACTGTTGCTTTTCGTTCAGAGCCAAAATATTCTCTGAGCTGTTTACTTGAATAATGTATTGTCTGGTAGGGTTGTCGCTATTAAATATACCATCACTCCCATTTCCTATTTGTTCCTTGGTCTCGTGTTTCTGTGTATTTTTTCGTTCCAGCTTTTTTCTACGCTGCATGATCACGAGTCTGGTGGCAACGTAACATACCAGTGCTATGAATATGCCATAGTAGAATCCAATAAGAATATCATGATGAACGGTCGTCTTGTCGTTGCTCAAGTCTTGTCGGTGTGTTGGGTTGGCGACTGCTAGGAATGGCCAGGCGCGATTCCTATGCAGCAAGAGGTAAATGAGTAAAATAGAGATAATAGTGTTCCATACGATAAGTATTGAGTCGCTGTGGAAGCTATAGACGTCTCCATAGCTTAATGGCAACTGAACTGTCTTTATGGAACTTAGGACTTCTTGAATCGTATCCTTAGAGGAGCTAATATTAATAAAAGGTGTGTTTATACTCCAGTTGGTATTAAGAATTTCTGTAAGATTTTTATATTTAGGCGTGGCTTCCTTAGTTGCCGGATTTAAGACAAAACTCTTCAAGTTTGTCCATACCGCGGGCAAAATATGTATTATGGAAGCAGATATTTCCTCTTGGTTTGGGCATGGGAACCTTTGTGGGATGAGTTGTGTTTGGTTTTCTTTAAGTTCGCAGTTACATGGGAGGTTCAATCGGATTGCTCCCGGGGCAGAGATAAGCTCCATGGATAGGTTTGTTGTGGCTTTTGGGCAGATGACTCTCGTATCTTTTTTAATGTGAGTCAAGATATATATCGAGTCTTCGACTTCCGATATAATGGTTGCCGTCGACTTGTGGCATCTGAGGACGCAATGATGTGCGATATCTTCAACTGTTGCCCCCATATACAGTTTTCGGGCACATGCGGGCCCTTGCAGTGTGTCTCCCGAGAATCTGGGTATGTAGCACAGTTTGTCAATATATGGTCTACAGTGGTGTAGTCCAATTCCAGAGATTTGACGAATATTGTCGTCACCGATGTTCTCTTTTGAAACTGCCAAATATAATGTGTTATGATCGATGATACACGTTTCGCTATTCCATTTAAAAGGTGCCGCGATGAGTTCATAAAGGTCCCAATTTTTACCTCTCTGTGTTATTGGTACCTTTACGTGGATAATTATTTCTTCATTGGACAACGTGCAGTCACAGATGGGTAATTGATACATTTTGGAAATTGATTTTAATGGAATCGCGATGCCCTGGCTTATATTTCTTAACCCTTCATCTAGATTTTTTAAATCCTCGTATAAAATTGTTGGGTTGAGAACCGCTACCGGTATTTGATTTTTCTTACATGAATTTATAATGTCCTGCCTTTTTATTTCCCTGACCAGTTCAATAAATTTTATTAGATTTGAATACTGATAATTTAGATTAATCGCTAGTAAATTAAAAATACTATCCTCATTGTTCTTTAAAGCTTCATTATTGTTATTAATAAAATTTTCAAGTTCCTTTATTTTTCCTTCCGTTTCCTTAAATGCCTCTATGTTTTGTTTATTCATCTTATGGAAACCTTCTGAATTTTCCGATATGAGCTTTAATGATTTTTCTAGGCCTATATTAATTCTATTTATTTGACTTGTTACTTCGCCTTCGTGCATCACTAAAGTGTCCAATTTTTCCTGCGTGGCGATGTTACAACAGTAACTTAGAGCATTACCGATGAACTCGATGGACCTCGATTTCCGAACAAGCCCCTTACGCTGATCTGTTAAACGTTTGAGAACTTTGGTGTTCCAGGCTTTCGTCAGCGATTGAAATTCTTTATTTACGGATAACGTCAGTTGGTCAATATGCTCCACCATTTTACAGTGTGTATATGTTTTAATATTGTTCGGTTTACACAAATTATAATTAATTTTTGAGCTCACCTCTTCATCGATCCAACTTGCTCTGTATGTTAGAGGGACTGATGCTTCATAGCTTATTGCGTTTGGGAGTGTCTTCCAGTATGCTCCTGCAGACACCTCTGTATGTTGACTTCGCATGGGGGTCGTGCACAGTACCAGGTATACCCTAAGAGGAGATGTCATTGTATGATTTTATCACGTATTCTTAACCATTTATCTTAGGTTTCAATGCAAATTAAGTCATTTGTAGCTATTTACATAATATATCTATTTACACGCTAATTAAATGTTAATATCTCTATTTATATATAATAATTTTAAATTATTAAGGTAGATTAAAGTTTTGAAGTCTGTGCGGGCAGAATCATCTAATGTTTGTACGTGCTATAGCTTGACGTTAAAATTTTAAATCTTTGCCACAGCGCGTTTTCTTCTGATACCTGAGATGAGTCATATTCATCTCCTTTGCTCAGATCCTTGCAGTAAATATATTCATTGGTACCTACTTCATCTTCTGTTTCTGATGTACAATATATTTCTTTTTCAATATTTTTATTTACTTTGTTAATTTCTAGTGCCAAGTTTGCATTATTTTCTAGTAATAATTTTTTTCTTGCCCTCGTAACCATACCGGGTGCATTACTAAATATTTCTATTTTTGCTTGTTCAGCATTCTTGTGCCCTTCTTTATTTCTTCTTATTCTGTTATTCCCTTCATTGTCTACTTTTTTCTTTATGTCGGCTTTTTTGTGCTCCTCGTCGAACTTATCCTCTATACTTTCTGCGTCACTTCCCTCTGTGTCATTTTCTTCGTTACTATCATATTGTGCCCATTTATCGTGGTAAGGTAGAATACGACTTATATGCACTACGTCTACTGGTGCATTTGCTGCCTTTCCTTTTCTTATTTTATAGTTTACCTCGCTGACCTTCTCCGTAATATAATATGGTCCAAAGTGTCTTAGTAGTAATTTCTCACTTCTGCCTTTCTTTCTGATGGGGACAAATACTTTGACTGCCTGCCCTACCTCAAAGTTCAATGGTCGATGTTTGCTGTCATATATTCTCTTGTCAATCCTTTGCTTTTTCCATATATTTTCTACCGCTAAGTTTCTTATTAATAGTGCCTGTTTTCTTATGTCTTCTACTGACGTTTTATCCTCCATCTCTTTTAGGCTTGCCTCTGTCGGCAAGACTGGCGGCCTTCCGTATACTAGCTCGAATGGGCTGTATTTCGTGGTCTCTTGCCGTGATGTATTATAGGCGAATACTACCATAGACAGGTATTTCGACCAGTCCGTTTGGCAGGTATTGGTATAGATAGCTAACATATCTGCCAGCGTTTTATTAAACCTTTCTGTAAGACCATTAGTTGAGGGTTTGTAAGCTGTTGTATATCGGTTTACTCCCCCCATAAGGGTTGTTAGGTCCTTTACTAGCTCCGATTGAAATGTTTTTCCCCTATCGCTTATAATATATTGCGGTGCCCCGTGTCGAGAAATGATATTGTTTAGTAAAAATTCGGCGACAGGGCCGGCTTTTCCACTAGGTAGGGCCGCCGCCTCTACGTATCGGGTTGCATAGTCGGTCGCGACCACGATAACTTTCTTTGAATCGGTAGATCTCGGGAAGGGTCCAATAATGTCGATTCCTATTTTCTGGAATGGAAGACCTATTTCGATAGGCTGTAACACACCTGCTGGCTTTGTGCCTTGTCTGCCTTTCCGTGCTTGACAGTCTGTACAGGATTTTACGAATCCTGTTATGTCTTTACCTATCGAGTCCCAATAAAAACGGTTTTTAATTTTATGCAGTGTTTTAGTTAGCCCTAAATGTCCTGATAGTGGTTCGCTGTGTAGTTGAAATAGGACCTCTGGTACTATCTGTTTTGGAATGACTAGTAACTCTTTTAAACCCTCATGTGTCTTATTGATTTTGTATAATACCCCCTTTTGCAGAATAAAATCTCTTAGGTGCGGTGGTACGTTTCCTTTATTTTTTATAATTTCTTGTATTATTTTTCCTAATTTCTTGTCCTTTTTCTGTAGATCCCTTACGTTTTCTGGTGTCAGCAATAAATTTGTGTAATTTTCCCATATTTTATCAGGCCTTTCTAAGTCCTCTTCGTCCAAGACAAATGTGGGGATGTCTTCTATATCGTCGAACTTATTTGATTCATCTTCGATGTTCAGTGGATACCTTGACAAGCAGTCAGCATCTTTGTTTTCACAACCCCGCCTATGTTTAATTGTATAGTCAAATTCGGATAATCGGATTGCCCACCTAGTTAATCGGGCATTATTCTTAATATTTTTAAACCAGCAGAGGGCGCTGTGATCGGTTATGATGGTAGTCTTTCTACCGTAAATTAGGTGTCTCATATAGCTTACGATCCATACTACTGTCAGTCCTTCTATTTCTGAAATACTATAATTTTTCTCGTGTTTGTTCAGGGTGCGACTACAGTATGCTATAGGATGTGGGATTCCATTTTCGTCCTCCTGGAGAATTACTCCGCCTATACCTGTTTTACTGCCGTCTATATGGATTATTGTTTCTTTATTCGGATTAAAATGTGCTAACACGGGTGCTGTTATTAGTTTTTCTTTTAATGCCTCGAATGCTTTTTGTTGGTCTGTTCCCCAAACAAATTTAATCGCCTTTCTAGTTAACTCGTGTAGCGGTCTTGCTATTGTGGAATAATTTAACACAAACTTTCTATAAAAATTGCATAATCCTAGGAAACTTTGGACGTCTTTTACCTTCTTAGGGGTTGGGAAATTTGTAATACTTTTTATTTTGTCATCTTCGGGAAATATACCCTTTTCATTAACTTTATAACCCAATATTTTTATTTCTTCTTTTAAATAATCGCATTTGCTAGGTTTTAGCGTCAATCCGGCCTCTCGAAGCCTTTTGAAAACTTTTTCCATTTTTTCCAAGTGCTCTTCTCGTGTCTTCGAAAATATTATGACGTCATCAAGGTAGATTAGTACATCCTTCCATTTCATTCCCTGAAAGACGTGATCTGTTAGCGCCTGAAATGTAGATGGCGCTGTTGTCAATCCGAATGGGAGGACTTCAAACCGATATTGTCCATCCCCATATGCTGTAAATGCCGTTTTATCTTTACTTTCTTCATCTAGCTCGACCTGCCAGTACCCACTATAAAGATCAAGGGATGAAAAGAATTTACTATCCCCTAAGTATGTCAAGACATCGTCAATGTTAGGCAGAGGGTAGTTTGACTTCCGGGTCACCTCGTTCAAACGCCTGTAGTCTGCGCAGAATCGTATAGAATTGTCTTTTTTTTTAACCAGTACTATAGGGGATGAATAGGGGCTGTGACATGGCTTAATTATGTCGTACTTCAGCATCTCTCCTATTTGTTCCGAAATTATGTCTCTTTCTTTTTGGCTGACCCTGTATGGCGGAATTTTTATAGGTGTTGTGTCGAGGAGTTCTATTTTATGTTTTACCATTGACGTACGTCCCATGTATTTTGGACTTTTAGCAAATACGTCATTGTATTGCTCCAAAAGTTGACTCAGTTTGCTTCTTGTTTTTTGATCTGTAATGTGGTCTAATGTGTGGTCTTTGCTTGTGACCATGTCGTTGTCATCTATTTTTTCTGTGAGGTTTAGGATAACCATTTCTTGGTTTTCTTCTAATTCTGTTGTTCTTGAAAGGAACCCTACGGTAGATTGCTTGTACAATTGTACTGGTACTGTAGTTTTTGACTTAATATTTATAAACATTTTTGGGCCTACGTAATATGGTATTGATGTTGGAAGTAGCCTTCTCGATATAAATAGTTTTTCATTAATAATAAAATTTAAGAAGCTAGCTTCCCCTTTTTCTTCCTCCGTATTTTTCAGATTGATTTCGACGGGAACTTCTTCGAATGGCTTTAAGCGTGTGTCATATGTTACTTTTAATTTTGAATAAATATCTTCTTCCTTTTCCCTCGTATATTCTGTTAATAAACTCCATAAATTTTGTGATTCGCTCTTTTGCGATTTTTTGTTATTCATATGAGATTCCCTAATC
Organism: Barypeithes pellucidus; assembly: GCA_963991005.1. Taxonomy (NCBI): domain Eukaryota; kingdom Metazoa; phylum Arthropoda; class Insecta; order Coleoptera; family Curculionidae; genus Barypeithes; species Barypeithes pellucidus. The sequence goes on along the minus strand of OZ022565.1, from coordinate 10,222,037 downwards.
TTTTTAGCCGGTCCTGTATAATGGGTTTCCTGTTTTACTGACGTTGTGCCATTACCTATCCTAACATGGTTTTGTTGTTTAATTTGGCTGACTACGTTTTTTATACTTGATAGGCATTCCCGATGGTATTGTTTTTTATAACTAGGTGTGATATTGCATGTTTGTTTTGAAATCTTATCCTGTAATATACCTATATCGTTGCTCCTTGCTTTCTTTTTTAGCATAAGTGCGTACCTTTTATTTTTAATTGTAAGCGTAATTTTTCCTTTATTGATATTAATAACTGCGTTGCCCTTGTTCAAAAAATCCATACCTAATATTAAGGGGTATGGGGATGTCCTTATAACCTCTGCTTCGCATGTCGTTTCGAGATCTTCTATGCCTAGATTAAATGAAATTTTTCCTAGAACGGGGACTTTGTGACCTCCTGCAGTGACGAGATTTTTGTCACTTTTCTGTGATTTAAAATTTTGAAACACATCTGCGCGGACGATATTTTTAACACTTCCCGTATCAAGAATCGCTATGGTTTTAGTGTTATTTACGCGAGCTTCTACTATTAGTACACTTAAAGACTTGTCGTTTGTGTACTGTGTTACCCCTCTATTGGTAGTTAGGACGGTTTGAGAGGGTTTTAATTTCTCCGCCCTATCCCATTTGGGCAACTCGAGGCAAAATGACCTACCCGGTTACAATTATAACACTTGGGGCGGTTGTCGCTGTTTCTTGTATTGGGAATGTTAGGGGGGTTGCTTTTTCTTGTATTATCTATTTTATTATGCCAACTTGTGATGTGTGGCTCCTGTTCCCTATAATTCCTTTCTCCACCACGATTTAGTCTTCTAAATTCTTCCCCGTCGTATTTTCTTATATTTGCATTATCTTCCCTATAATTTTGTCCTAGTCTATTTCCTTGTCGGTACCCTTTGTTGTATTCCCTTGACGGTTGCCCTCTATAGTTATAGTTCTCCCTGTAACCATAGTTATTTCTCCTTGGGTTTATAGGCGCTGTTTGTCTATAACCTTGTTGGCTGTAGCCCCCTCCTCTTTTATAGCTTCGACCCTTATATTCTTGTTCTGTTCTGGGTTCGCGCCATTCGGTCCACGACCGGTTATTTTCCCTTTGAACTTTTCTTTCTGGCGATGGGGTTCGTTCTTCTTTTCGGGGTGCTTTGTCGATTGTAATCGCTAGCTCCTTTATCTCCTCAAACGTTGCGGGTTTCTTATTTGGGGGATGAGTTAACCAGTAGTAATGGTAACTCGCTGACCTAGTAAGTCCTTTCTCGAAAAATTTCATGAACCCTGCTGGATCCATCCGGTTATCGTGGTCATAGTATAAGGATTTTAGTTCGTAAAGGTAATCTTTGACACTCTCGTTTTCGCCCTGTATCCTGTTTTCCAGCCGCCGTTGGGTGTCCCTATGAATGTCCGCATCCTCGAACTCGGTCATAAAGTCTTCCTTAATGTCGCACCAGCCTTTTTGTTGATTAGTTTGGTTCCCAAAATACATTCTGTACCATAAGTTAACACCACCTTCCAGGTATGATCCGAAATAAGTTATTTTTAGGGTGTTGTCCCATCCATTTGCAATTGCTGTCCGTTCATAGTTATTAATAAAATTGCTTGCCGACCCTTTACTAGGGTGGAAGGTTTGTGGGCTGATAAATGTTGGTACTGCAGGTGTCTTGTTTGCATTTAAAGCGTCAGCAATTGTGACGTTCATCGTGGACTGTATTGGGGGTTGATTTCCAATTCCTTTCTGTACAGTCCCGGTTCCTGGGGGTCTTGCGTTTCCTACCGTGTCCGTCTCTTGGTGTGGGGGTGCGTCACTGCTACCCTCTGGCGAATTTTCCTCCACTTGTTGGCTTTCTTGCTCTTGTAGATTTTTATTTGTATTTGGAATTGGCGTGTCTATGTGGCGGTAGGGGATTTGCTGTAGGACAGTTCTAGGTGTCTGGGGGGCCTTTAGTAGGGTGGTTTCTAGTTCTGATTCCTGTTCGCTTTCGCTTGACTCGGCGTCTTTATCGATCGTCTTATTAGCGATTTCCGTGTTTGGCGCTGACTCACTACGTGTGAAAAGGACTTTTGACTGGGATCTGGTTACTCTTTTATCAGTTGATCCTCCAGTCGAATGTGGCCTTTCTTTTCTGCTTTCCCTTGCGAGGGGGGTGCTGTATGGGTTCGGAGTCCTAGATGGGCTACGCGTTAGTTTTGGGGCTCTTCTGAACACGTCTTGCTTATCCACTATAGGTGAATCGAAATTTGTTTCTATTGGCGGGGCTCTTGTACTGCTTAGTTTAGGGGTAAAAGGTGTCGATGGGGTGATATTAAGGTCAAATTTTTTAAAACCTTCTGACATGCTCTTCTGACATGTCTTCAGTCAGCACTAACAGTTTTAAGAACCGAAATTATTAAAATGATAACGATACGTCGAATACGTACTAGGGCTAATTCTTGAAAGAAAAAAATATATGTACTGGATGCACTTTTCGCAATCATATATAAATATATACACAACAACACAAAAAAAATTTAACTATTTCTCTGTCTGATTTTAAGCTAAAATTTTAAGAATGCAACTGTACTAGGTACACTTTTCGCAATCATATACAAATATATACACAAAAACACAACAAAAAAAAATTTTAACTATTTCTCTGTCTGATTTTAAGATAAAATATTAAGAATGCAACTGTACTAGGTACACTTTTCGCAATCATATACAAATATATACACAAAAACACAACAAAAAAAATTTTAACTATTTCTCTGTCTGATTTTAAGATAAAATATTAAGAATGCAAAACTCTTGTATTAGATTCTGCCGTTCAATGGCCTTTCTCCTGATTTCTAACCAGGATTTTACAAAAATCTATTTGCCCTGTGTGTGCCTTTCACTGTACCTCCCAGTAAAAAAAAATCTCTTTAGATTATGAATTGGGAATTACCATTGAAATTATTGAATTACAACATAAATAAGCCTCTATGCTGGTCTGTACTTCCAAAAATAACCTCTTCCCTTCGCGGTATAACACCCACGACCCCCAAATTTTAAGGGAGACAACTGTTGCTACCTAGGCGGTTTGGCGCCTCCACCATGTCACACTCGATATCTTTGCGTACTCAAACTGTCACACTCGATAGGTGGTGAGTACTCGACAATATATATAAATCCTCACGCCTTTGTCCTGTCACGCGGCAGGATTCGCCCTGTGCCGAGGGGTACAGGATCCCCGCGCTAGCTCGCCCTGTGGAACTAGTTCCACAGTAACGTGCAACAGTTTGCCACCATTAAATATTTTCCAACCTGAAAAGGGGATGGGGTGTAATTTTAAATAAAAATAGGAGATTTTAACAGGAACACCAGACACCAAGTATTTATTTACGTTTTAGAATTACTCTTTGGTACAATAAGGGAGTACTATCGTAAAGCCCACAGAGGGGCGAGTTGGCCGCTGCCAAACTCGCTTAACTTTTAATAAAAAATTATAATGGTTAGTACTTACATAATAGCCCACATTACTGGGGCGAGGACTCTTCTTCAGGAGTTGGCTACCACCACTTCACCAAGAAAACAACTGATTGAACCCCCAAACAAAATGACTAAAATAAAACCCTCACTAGCGGGCCTCGACCGCCTCGCGTCGTGACCAACGAAAAAAAGCCCCAACCTTTTTCTTTTTTAGTTGAACGTCCCCATATGTCCTACTTTGCTTCTATTTTTCGAAACTGCTGACTACATTTAATTGACGGATATTATAATAATTATACTTCGATGTCGCCATCGTAAAATGCTGATGCTTATTCAATGTAAAACGAATTTAAACAATTTTGCCCTAATTGAAACGAAAATCAAAATGTTTCCCCTTGCTCACGTAGCGCCCTTGACCATGTCACACTCGATATCTTTGCGTACTCAAACTGTCACACTCGATAGGTGGTGAGTACTCGACAATATATATAAATCCTCACGCCTTTGTCCTGTCACGCGGCAGGATTCGCCCTGTGCCGAGGGGTACAGGATCCCCGCGCTAGCTCGCCCTGTGGAACTAGTTCCACAGTAACGTGCAACAGTTTGCCACCATTAAATATTTTCTAACCTGAAAAGGGGATGGGGTGTATTTTTAAATAAAAATAGGAGATTTTAACAGGAACACCAGACACCAAGTATTTATTTACGTTTTAGAATTACTCTTTGGTACAATGAGGGAGTACTATCGTAAAGCCCACAGAGAGGCGAGTTGGCCGCTGCCAAACTCGCTTAACTTTTAATAAAAAATTATAATGGTTAGTACTTACATAATAGCCCAAATTACTGGGGCGAGGACTCTTCTTCAGGAGTTGGCTACCACTAACTTCACCAAGAAAAAAAACTGATTTAACCCCCAAACAAAATGACGAAAATAAAACCCTCACTAGCGGGCCTCGACCGCCTCGCGTCGTGACCAACGAAAAATAGCGGATTAGTGAAATAAATTTAACAAAGGAGAATTGTTAAGGTCTATTTGATCGTTCAGTATTTTTAAGTTTATTTATTTCCATGGATTCTAACAGATAAAGTTTTATGCCTTTATTTTCAGTAGGCAAGATTTTAAAATTTGAATCAAAGTTATGTTGTTTTTCTTTTAAATGGTTGGAATAATTAGAATCTGTTTTATCTTTTATGTAACTATTATAATGTTGTTGTATTCTCTTTCCAAAATATGTCTTCCTGTTTGGCCAATGTATGTTTTCGCACAATCTTTACATTTTAGTTTATACACCGCTGATTTTCTATTTTTATGATTTTTAGTTTTATTATTTTTTATATATTTCCCTAAAGTGTTGTTAGTTTTGTAAGCTACCCTTAGGTTGAGTTTATTAAGCACCTTATCCACATTTTTACTCGGTTTTCCAATGAAAGTGACAACTTTAAATTTATCTTCTGACGTTTTACTATTTGGGAAAACTAAATCAATAGTTTTGTTGTAGGTCTTTTTCTTTAAGAGTTTGTTTATTAAATTCGAAGAATAACCATTATTGACTGCTATTTGTTAAATGATATTTAGTTCTTTATGAAAGTTATTTCTGTTACGTGGGAGAGTTAATAGTCTATGAATCATACTGTGGAAAGCTGCTAACTTATGTTGTATTTTGTGACAAGAAGAATTATGGATCGCTGTGTCTGTATGAGAAGGTTTGTGGAAAATGGAATTCTGGTTTTCTTCCTCTATTGTGAAATTGATATTTTTATGTAAACTATTGATATATTCGAGAAATATTTTTAACTGTCTGTCCGTTCCGAGAAAACATGTTAAGATGTCGTCAACATACCTGTGCCAATAAAGAAACTGTTTAAAAAGCGGGTGTTTACTAATTTTACTTTCAAAAAGATCCATAAATATTTCAGCTAGTAACGGACTGAGTGGGTTCCCCATAATAAGGACATTTTTACTTGTATAAAATCTATCGTTAAACTCGAAATAATTTTGTTCTATGCAAACTATAAGAGAACTGATTATTTTGTTTCTTTATAAAATTTATATTCTTTAAAGTAAGGAGTTGTTCTACCATAATAATTGTGTCGTCTATAGGAATGCTAGGAAATAAATTAGTAACATCAAAGGATACTAATTTGGCATTGTCAGGAACGTTGGTATTTCTAATTTTATTAACCAAATCAAGTGAATTTTTAATTGCAAATTTAGCGGGACTACAGTGATAGCGAAACATGTCATTTTTAAGAATATAGTGGAAAGGAAATATAACGTAGTTTTATTGTTTCCATAATATTAGTTATGGATTTCCACCAAGTATCGGCTGAATCTTAGGCAAGGGAAGAGAGTGGACGCGTAAAACCAGAAGCGATTTTGTTACCGCGTGGCTCCAAACCGGGTTTAGCAGTGGCGTAACATGAATATTTTATTAGTATTATCCCAGTACAAAATTATTTTGTATGGAATATGAAAGTAATATTTTTATTGATTGAATTGTTGTGTACCTTACTGAGGTTGATATTAAAAATGTTCTTTAGCTTCTCAATAATTTATTGAAAGCTTGGTAGATATTAATTTTATTCGTCAAAATTATAATTTCATATAGGAAAGGTTGTGTAATTTAAATATCTTTCAACTTTAGGAAAAATGTAAGATGAAAAAACAAAATTGGGCGATTCAAAATTTATTACAAAGAAGCAACAACGACTTTTAACAGCCTCCTTACATAGTTCTTCAGTTTTTTCTTTCTCAGAGTGTCTTCTTTCTGTTCGGTTAGCCCAGATGAAGTACCAGGTAAAACTAGTTCTTCATCAAGCTGATTTGAACTTTCGGTAGCTTGTAAAAAAATTAATATTACATACATGATTTGAGATGTTTTTAGAGTGAATACATTTTTTAGAAATTATTTAAAAGTAATATATTCTTCTTCGGTTACGTGGACCCAGCTGTTGAAGTACCAGCTATATATAGTTCAGCATCATGTTGAGTTGACCTTTCAGTAGCTCGCCTTTTTAAAACCTGTAAAAAAATCAATATTATCTGCATGCTTCTGTAATTTAAAATGTTTCTGTTTTTAAAATGAATAATTTTTTTATTCCAGAAATTAATATATAGGTACTGGTTGTTCTGAAAATATTGTTGGCACAGCACCTCCAAGTAATCGAACTCTTTCCTCAACTTTATAAAAAAAAGAACTTCTCAAAATGCTTTGAACAAGCCCTGTAGGCAGGAGAAGGTGTCGTCGAATCTCTAAGTCCCATGTTCTGCACCCAAATGTTTGCTTTTTGTGGATCTTTCGGAAATCTGAAAACAATACAACACTGTGGTTGAGCTTAGTGGTTTAAAATAAGTTTTAACAGGACGCCATCCTTGTGAAACGACCTTCGCCTGAAGTCGTGTTTCTCAAAGACTATGACCTTCAACGATTCAAGACAAACGTTACTCGCTTTCTTTAAAAAAATAACACTGGTATGCATTCGAAATAATATAATGCTTTCACTAATAATTAACCAAAATTAAATAAGAAATAATTTAATTTTGTCAAAATATACAAATCATGCAGGTACGCCATTGAGTGACACACCCTCTTCAAGGGCAATTAGCTGGTTCTTATTAGAAATCTTGAATGAAAAGTGCAACAAATCTAGTACAAATTACAAAGAAAGGTAGCTTCAACTATGGGCTTAAACATAGTTTCAAATAATATATACTGCTAAACTTACAACGGAGATATCTAATATAAAATAAATACATGCAGAAAACACGAGTAGAATATTCACCGATGGAAAGTAATTCCAAGATCCTTTCGCTCATTTCGGCTTTTACAGACATAGGCACCACAATACACCATATTTCTATAAATACACTGAATTCGTTTGATAGCTCTTCACACCACAAATCACTGAAATACACTAGGTGCCACCTCGAATGTCTGGCTCCTAAAAAATGGCGGCGCATCAGGCTTCACTTTCTGCGACGGCCCGTAAAGCGGAATTATCCGTCCCCTCTCTTCCCTTGTCTAAGGGCTGAATCAATTAATTTAATAAATGTTTATTTTTATTATAAGCATAGATGTTTTTCAGGAATAGCAGCAGTTTAACTCAAACGTCGCTAAAGGAATATTGTTCTAGTGGTAAAAGCAATCCGCAAAAGTATGGCGCCTCGCCAAGTTTGAAACTTTTACAGAGGTTTCAAAGATTATTAATAGGTAATCGCTACTATACGATTTTTGTCTTTTTACACCAGAAAATGGACATTTTTAGGAAAAATTCTACAACAACCAGACTGCAGGGACTCCGCAGAAACGCTGCTGTCAAAGTACATAGAGAGTTTCAGTAATCACGTAACCGCTACGCTAAATACGGCATACGACATATGTATGATCAATCCTAAACATTTTATTTATGTGATGCAAGTTTTAAAAAGTGACATTATAGGTAAGTGTTTTATTTCATCACTTGAACATGTGTATACAGTGAGTCCCAGAAGAAATGTCTAAATTCATTTAAAATTCAGCGGTAAGTTTTTTCAAAAAACGCTCGTACCCGTCGATTTTGATTTTCAAATTTTTTTTTTTTTGTGGTAATTTCATGTATACAGGATAGCTCAAAAATAAGTTACGACCATCAACTTCATTTTTTCAAATGAAAACATATATTTTTTATTTCATTTTTGAATTTTGCATTGAATTCTAAGCATGTTTCATGTACCATGTCCTATACATAAACTCAACAGTTATTGAAAAAATTAGGATTGAACATATCATTTAGGGAATCCAACGATCTATCAAATCTTCTGGCAATATGGCATTTTGGGCTCCATAATAAGTAAGAGTGTACTGTCTCACTGTCACCGTTTATTTCCATAGAAACTGTATGACAATTTTATTTCAAATAAGTATAATTATTGTCAAGCGTAGTTTCAAAGTTGCGGTTTTCACAATAATGGTGAAGTTAACGGAACGGGAAAAAATTGAAATTCTATGCATGGTTGGGTTTGGTGATAAAACACGTACTCAATTAGAAACAGCCCAATTATTTAATGAAATCCATCCTGATCGTCCTCCCATATGTCAAAAGATGGTGAGTAGAATAGAGGCGAAGTTTAGAGAATTCGGTCATGTTAGAGATTTGCCTAAATCTGGTCGTCCTACTCGAGATGAAAATGAACAACTTGACGTTTTGCTTTCCTTGGAAGAAAATCCATGTACTCCCCTGTCGCACATTGGGGCCGATTTACACATGCCGAAATCTGTTGTTCACCGAGTAGTTCAAAAGCACAAATATCACCCATACAAAGTTATTCCAGTGCATGAGTTATTTGAAGATGATTTCGATAGGCGAAGTGAGTTTTGCGGACGCATGCAAAATATGTGCAATCTAGATAATAATTTAGTAAAAAATATTATTTTTTCGGATGAAGCTACGTTCTATTTGAATGGTAATGTGAACAGACAAAATTGTCGATATTGGCAACAGAAAATCCGCATTGGATGATAGAGGTTCACAGCCAGTACCCTAAGAAAATAAATGTTTGGTGTGGAATCGTACGCGAAAGAGTAATTGGTCAATTTTTCTTTGAACAGTCTTTAACTGGACAAGTATATCTCGAATTTCTCCAACTAGAATTAATTCCAGCATTAGTGGCTTTATTTCCGAATCCATTGGATCCAGACTCCCCTGACGAAGAACTGATATTCCAACAAGATGGTGCTCCTCCGCACTATGCGGCCACTGTGCGCACATTTTTGGATGAAACCTTTCCCAATCGGTGGATTGGAAGGAGAGGACCTATCGAATGGCCTGCTAGGTCGCCAGACCTAACTCCGCTGGACTTTTTTTTGTGGGGTTACCTCAAATCAAAAGTATTTGTTGACAGGCCAAACAATATGCAGGAGTTGAAAGAAAGGATCCGAAGAGAAGTGCGTGTCATAACTCCGGAAATGGTTGGAAACGTGCAAAGAGAGTTTATTGATCGTCTTGGATATTGTCAAGCCGTAAATGGCGCACATTTTCAACATGTAATTTGATTTTATTGTGTTTTTTTTTAATAAACAGGTCTTACTTATAGATATGTTCAATCCTAATTTTTTCAATAACTGTTGAGTTTATGTATAGGACATGGTACATGAAACATGCTTAGAATTCAATGCAAAATTCAAAAATGAAATTAAAAATATACGTTTTCATTTGAAAAAATGAAGTTGATGGTCGTAACTTATTTTTGAGCTATCCTGTATACATGAAATTACCACACAAAAAAAAAATTAAAAAATCAAAATCGACGGGTACGAGCGTTTTTTGAAAAACTTACCGCCGAATTTTAAATGAATTTAGACATTTCTTCTGGGACTCACTGTATATATTTTAACGAGAAGTTGAGAGTATAAATGTTTTTTATAGGGATTTTATTGCCGGAACTTTTGGTAAGCCTGATATTGTTAGAACAAGAGTTGGACATGTTTCTAACATCGATGGACTGGCTGGCCACATTCAAAGAAACCTTAAGAGGCTTGGATAAGTTATGTAGAGTATCTCCGGATATTGAGAACGTCGATCTAGATGATATTAGTTGGCCAGGTGTATCACAGGTATAAAATAATACAATATGGGATGTAATTTTTAATGTCGATGTATATTCCGTAATTTTTTTTGCAAAAATAACTTTTTTAATGATATTCTTACCGATTTTTACATATTTTAGGCTCGACCACCGAATATATCTCATAAGCTACACGATGATCTTCCTCTTATAAGGAAAGCCGATTTGGAAAATCACAATTTGGATGGTGGAAGGTGGGTTTTTGTAAATTATGCTTAATTTAATGACAAAAATATACTTTTAATACCTACCTTAATGTAAAAATAATTTTTAGATGGCTAGTTCTAAACAATAGAGTATACGACGTGCAAGATTTTCGAAGTGACAACGCGGCCATAACAGAAGTCCTTCAGAAATACAGTGGTAAAGATGCCAGTCACGTGATAAACACGTCATATCCCCACCTATTGCCGCTGATCGAACATTATTTGGTGGGAAATTACTGCCTGCCAGAGCCAGAAATCGTAAATGTAGGAAATATGGACTATATGTACGTGTGCTCTATGCTTCTGGACTGTGAGAGAAATTTGGGATATCTTTTAGGTAGGATTAGCTTCAGATAAATGACTACGAATTGATTTGTGGAACCACTTACACATACATTTTTATAATAGGTCTCCATTCGTTCAACTTACGCCAAAGCCTACCACGAAAAGAAGAAGAACTTCAATCGCAACAATGGGTTACGGCCCCTTTCCTAGCTGGAGGACTGCAAGTCGACCAGCCCCCGAATCCCTACGAAGAGGAAAAAGGGGAATCGCGTAGCACAAATTCCACCGCAGGCAATACTCCTACCGAGGCTAGGGGAAATGTGGCGCAGAAGATGTTGAAGAACTTCCAGCTGCCGATTGATCGAATTAATTCGTTTATAAATGCTTTGGCCGAGAGCAGGTTGTCGGTGAGTTATTTTTTTTTATCTTGTGGTTGACTAGAATAACGTTTTCCTTAAGTTTTTGATGCTAGAAAGTAATTTTATGTTGTTTAATTATAAACAGTACCCTGTATAATACATAATCAGTGACGAAATCATTTGTTTCTTAGGATCAATATGTCATATCATTCCTAGCGATAGTAGAGCAACATTCGAAAGCGAACAACTACCTGACGAGGGTTGACTTTTCATTCGAACATCCCTTAGAAGAAATAGGCCGGGTGCTTTTCGCCGTTCTGCTTAAACATTTAGGACTAGGATATGTTTTGTTGCCAATATTAGATGCATGTAAGTCAGAAGAATTTCATAGCGAATAAATTAGACTCCTTCAAGTCCTCGGTCGTTCGTAAACATTCTACGACATAATTTATTATTGTTTTTGTAGATTCCGCTCAACCCAACAACTTTAAAGTTCCCAAATCCGTCTCGGAAATGATACGATTAGTGCATCAAACGAAATGGAATCTGATTAAAACGAGACAAGAAGCCAATAAAAGTTACAAAGAAATTTGCATTCCTCTGTTGGAAAAGTGTAGGTTTTTGTTGTACGAAGTGAAGCCGGCGGTAAGTGTCGAGATGGAGGCGTTTAGAAAGGTGAACGTGTTGTATAGAGAGCCTAGGGTGAGGACTTTAGTAAAGAAAGTAAGTGTTTTTAATATTTTAAATTAATTTAATGGTTTTAATGATGTTTTTTCGTTAAAGGTTATCAAGGATCTCAAGTGCGGTCGTCACACTTCCGATATACAGAAACCAGAGGACATAGTAAATGCCACGATACAATCGCAGAGTGTGGAACGAAAATCGCACGAGGATCTGGTGAAGCAGTCTATGAAAAAGGCTCCGTCGGACGGCAAGATTGCTGAGAGTAAGAGCGAGACCGACGATATGAATAACGAAATTAAAAACGGGGCTCAAAAAGGTGATTTGATTTAGTTTTTACCATAGACAAAGGAAGAGAGGGGACGCGTAAAACCAGAAGCTATTTTGTTACCGCCTGGCTCCTTATCGGATTTAGCAGTGGCGTTACATGAATATTTTCTTAGTATTATCCCAGTACAAAATTATTATTTATGGAATATGGAAGTAAAATTTTTATTGAATTGAATTTGTATATTGTGTCCCTTACTGAGTACAAAATTGTTCTTCTGCTTCTCAATAATTTATGAATGCTTAGTAAATATTAATTTTATTAGCCAAAAATATAATTTCATATAGGAAAGGTTGTGAAATTTAAATATCTTTCAACTTTAGGGAAAATGCAAGATAAAAAACAAAATTGGTCGATTCAAAATTTATTACAAAGAAGCAACAAAATGTAATTACTGGTAGTTTTGAAAATATTGTTGGCACAGCACCTCCAAGTAATCGAACTCTTTCCTCAACTTTATACAAAAGGACTTCTTAAAATGCTTTGAACAAATCCTGTAGGCAGGAGAAGGTGTCCAATCTCTAAGTCCCATGTTCTGCACCCAAATGTTTACTTTTTGTGGATCTTTCGGAAATCTATAAAGAATACAACAATGTGTGAGCTTAGTGGTTTAAAATAATTTTAACAGGACGCCATCCTTGTGAAACGACCTTCGCCTGAAGTCGTGTTTCTCAAAGACTATGACCTTCAACGATTCAAGACAAACGTTACTCGCTTTCTTTAAAAAAATAACACTGGTATGCATTCGAAATAATATAATGCTTTCACTAATAATTAACCAAAATTAAATAAGAAATAATTTAATTTTGTCAAAATATACAAATCATGCAGGTACGCCATTGAGTGACACACCCTCACCAAGGGCAATTAAATGGTTCTTATTAGAAATCTTGAATGAAAAGTGCAACAAATCTAGTACAAATTACAAAGAAAGGTAGCTTTAACTATAGCCTTAATCATAGTTTCAAATAATATATACTGCTAAACTTACAAGGGAGATATCTAATATAAAATAAATGCATGCATAAAATACAATTTGAATATTTACCGATGGAAAGTAATTCCAAGCTTCTTTCGTTCATTACGGCTTTTACAGCCATAGGCAAAGCAATTCACCATTTTTCTGTAAATAAACTGAATTCTTATAATAGCTCTTCTCACCACAAATCACAAAAATACACAGGGTGCCACCTCGATTGTCTGGCTCCCTATCAATGGCGGTGGATCAATTTTAGGTAACACTTTCTGCGACGGCCCGTAAACCGGAATTATTCGTCCCCTCTCTTTCTTTGTCTATTGTTTTTACGGCATGATATGTGCACCGTTCAGATAGGGAGTCCGCAATTTTCGACTATTGTCGTCTCTGTTTCTAGGTGATGCAAAAAATGTCTTGTCGGAATCTTTTACATCGAACTCATCTAAAAACGTGGTGGAAGACATTAAGGCTGAATTGGACGAAAAGTGGAGCGTCGAGAAGCCGGAGAATGCGTTGAGGATTGAGCCTAATGAAGAAGATAAGGAGAAGAAAATGGAAAACGATGTCGTCCTAGCCGGTAACAAGGAAATTTAGATTTTATAAACAATACCAATCTATGCGGGATGTTTTTAAAAAATATGTATCATCGCTCGTGTGATTATTCCTTATTAAAAAAAAAAATAGGAAAAAAATGAAACTGCATAGGTAATTTTAGTGAACAAACCCGAACAGTTTTTCGCTTGATAGGAAATACTCTAGTTATAAATTCAGGGGAAAAAACGAAAAATATCGCCTGTTACTTGATACACGGCATTCGGTCTATGCGCCGCGCCATCCGATTGGCGACGTTCGAGTTTAACTCTGAACAGGTAACACGACATACGTCTTTCTTAAAGGCACATAAACGAGAAGGTGCATATAAGAAAGTATGCCAATTCCCTTAGCGGAGTCATCGCGACATGGAAAGTTTTGTTTTAACTGGCTAGCCAGCGGCGTAGTTTATGTCTCCGATTGTAAATATTAAAAAATTAAAGGATATAATTTTAAAATTTTTATTTACTATAAACTCGAGAAAACTTCTCAAAAATAACATAATAATAGAAATTGTTAATGAAAAATAACAAAACGAACAAAATGGTTAACAAAATATATAGAAAAATTCGTTGGTAATCTTATAGTAAACATTTTAAAATCTAAACAGGAACTTTTTATTATTAAACTCAAGAAGACTTCTAAAGAATAACATACATTATAGAAGATGTTAATGGAAAATAAGAAAACGAGCGAAATAGTTAACAAAACATAGGTATCGACAAGTTTTTTGGTAACCAAAAGTATACATTCTTAAATTTAAACAGGAACTTTTAGGTAACTATAAACATGAATTTAAAAAAATAATAACCAATTTTCTTATTTTGCCAGTCGCGTAACTAAGCCTAAATTTTTAAAGTGAACACAGTGGGCACCTGATAATTTAAAGTGGAAGAATTTGACAAGCCATTTTGAATATCTACTTATATGCTCGTAGATTGAGAAAGATATGAAGAAAAATAACTCTTGGTAATACTTTTTGTTCGGGTTAAAAACGCACAATAATAAACCCGAACAATAAATACATATTTGGGTGATTTTTTGCAGTTTTCTTGTTTGGTATCGAGACACGTGGTAAAAATTCATTATTCACAAATAAATAAATTTCTGGAATTTTTTTGGCGGCTTCCTCAGCTAAACCTGTGCCCATCCGTAGTTACGTGCCTGCTAATTACCCTACCTGATCACATGTAAACGGCTAGGCTGCCGGTCGAGCAGTCGGTGACGTCATCGCTTGGTGAATTGGAATTTCAAGCGATTCACTCGATTATTAAAATCGCTCGAGTATCAAGTACTCGATTATTAAAATCATCGGTTTTTCCCAACACTAATAAGTATATAATAAGGAATCGCCACACGAGTGATTCCACATATTTTTTGAAACACTCTGTAGATTTACCACATATACAGTGTTAAAATTATTTTAGGTATTATATCGAAACTAACGGAGAAACAAATGAGTAAAGTCTGTAACGAGAGTTTAGGATTAATGTCGTCAATACTAAAATTCGTAGCGCAGTCTGTTTGTGACGTTGACGTTTTAAGGAAAGTTATGTATTTTCAAGTAAGTATTTTCATATTAAAAAATGGTTCAACACTTCATTCATATCCATTCCCTTATCATTTTAGTAGTAGTGTACAAATCTTCCCCCAATTATTGTAGTGTTGCATTGATTGCAGTAACAAGCTACAATATCTACATATTTCCAGGTAAAACGTTGCAAGACCCGAAAAGAAGGTTTAAACATGATCAAAAATCTCCTAGAAGAAACATATCTGCTCACTTCCGTAAAATACTTTATAATAAACGGCTACCTCGGCCTAGACAAGAAGGACACTCAAATACAGCACTGCCTGGAGAACATACAACTTGTCACACCCTTCCTGAAAACCAAGATGCTTCTGTCGCAGCTAAGTATAACCGAATGGTGTATACAGAGCCTAAGGGGTTATATTTTAAGGGATATTCCGTCCAAGTTATCGAAGCAAAAGGGGAATCCGAAGGTTTCTTTGAATCTGGGAACCTATACTTTGCTCAGGGACATTCCCAGGGCTAGAATGTTGTTGGCGCTGCTTGGTATTTTGGCGTCCAACTATTATAATGCTTTGGAGTTGAACCCATTAATAAACAGGTAAATATGTAAATCCGAATATGGGTCATTCTATTACAAACCGAGAAAGGTAATTTTGAGTGTATTAAAAAAACGTTAGTGTGAACAAATTATAATAACAATTTAATTGTTTAAAACAATTTTTCTATTTGGGTTTCATAATGGCTACATTATGAAATGCAAAAAAATTGAATAACCTGCCACTTGAAACTGAAAATTTATTGTTTTTATGTTGGCAGCAAGTAGGGTTCGAATTTTAGGCTTACTTCGATTTCGTTGAAATTAGTTTTCTAGGCATTATGGATTCGACAACAATACCTATACTCGGATATATATAACATACTAACGGTGTCCGTCAACTAATTTCTAGTCACAACTATAAAACAACATAACCTAAAAATAATAGAAATATCTTCCAGTTTATGCTCTATTTCTAAAGTTTTATTCGATAAAGTACTATTTTATTTTTAATTCAATATAGTATTATACATATTACAAAGGATCATCGTGGAATGATGTTTTTTTGAGGGCTGAAAGGGCGGCTACCTATGTTAAAATATGGATGGATTATAACTTCTTAACGCTTAATGTTAATAAAACAAGTTTCATGTGTTTTGCAATGAATAAAATTGGTCTGCCATGTAAAAATGAAATTAAGGTCCATTCCATTGATTGTAAATTCTCTCAGGATTGTGCATGTACTGGCAGGGTCAAGTCGGCTGATAATACAAAGTATCTGGGTGTGTATTTCGATCGGTTTTTAAAATGGAATTTTCATTCAGAATACGTTAAAACTAAATTGAGAAAATTAGTTTACAAGTTCTATGAACTGCGTAATATTCTAAGCAGAGAGGTTCTGCTTAATGTCTATAAATCATTAGCAGAATCTTGTCTTAATTATGGAGTGGTTTGTTGGGGATCGGCTAACAAAGGTATTTTGAGTAATGTCAGTATTGCTCAAAAGTATTTTTTAAAGATAGTATTCTTTAAGCCAAGATGCTTTTCTTCAGAACTCTTATTTCAACAGTCTGGTGTCTTTACGATTACTGAACTGTACATAAAAAATATGCTTAGATTTTCTCTTACCAAAAATATTTTTCACAATTACATAGTTCACGACATAATGACGAGAGCAAATGTCAATCGTAATTTGACTTTGCCTAACATGCACTTTAACGTCACACAAAGATCAGTTTCTTATGTGGCTCCCAAAATTTTAAATATATTACCAGAGCATTTCAAAAGAAAAAAATTCCAATGCATAAAAAAAGACTTAAACAAATGGATACGAAATAATACCCTGTTAATTATTAGGATAGTTAAGTTTTTTTAAATTAGTCTGTAATTTGAGAATTTTACATGATTGAATAATATTACTGAACATGGTCTTATTGATATGTATATTGTATGTTTACACTATGATAGTGTGCACACACAGACTTTAGTCCATTGTGCATACATTCATTTGAATTTATATAACTTCATAACATTCTTTGTAAATGAATAAATAAATAAAATAAGTAAATAAATATATACATATTTATAGTTATTGTAGACATTTCCTGGGCATTAATTGTTATTCCTGTCATATTCTGTGTCGACAAAATATTTTGTTCAACAGTATTATTTATTATTTTGTTCAATATTTTGAACTTTGTTCTGCTCGCACCATAACTCAAAGTTTTGCATATTCTTTTTAAAAGTTTTTCTAGATTATTTTCTGCAATTTCTCGTATTTCTGACCGAGTACAACTTTCTTCCTGACTCATTTTTATTAAGTTTAATAATATATTTAATTTTAATTATGCCGAATGGGAAGAAGCTTTGTTGTGTTCAATTGTTTCTATCATGGTATATTTGATAATTGTAACATTTTATTAAATTGTAAAAGTATTGCCAACCCAAAAAGAAAGTATTAATTCAAATGGAAAAAATCTACTATATTTTTTTAGGTTTTTCTGACTTTAAAGACCCAAATAGAAAAAGTATTATAAAATACACGGTTCATAAGACAATTAGATAGAGCACTTGTACTTTAGAAAACTCCCCGCTTCGCGGGTCGTTTTCTGCATTAAACGCGTGCTCTAAGATAATGTCTTATGAAACTTGTATCTTAATATACTATTTTCCAATTAAATTGTTATTATTTTTCACAATAACAATAAAAAAAAGTCCGAATTGATATCAGTACAACTTTAGATAAATTTCAAGTATGAGAAGATTGGATCCAGCAATTTATCAAAAATTCTGCAAATTGTCAAGAATTTGGATGTTTTTGAGAAAAGAATTTTTTAGTAAAATCCTGATTATACAGTGTGTCCGCGGATGAGGGTAGGTACCCAATAGGGAAAAAATCTTTATTAGTCATTTTACGACCAAAAGTCATTCTTTATATAAAGTTCAGCTTGTTGAGAAAATCAATTGATGATAAAAAAATTTTAGATCCGATGTACAGGGTGTTAATAAATTAGGAAAATATGAAAATGCTTCAACTAAGAACTACCATTATTTATTATTTTTTTACAAAATTTTTATAAAACAAAGTTGTTTATAAACTGACGTAAAGTCTAAATACAAATTTTGAAATAAAAATTCGAATTTTTAAAAATGAAATAGTAACAGTGGTGTAACATTGTATTAAATAAATACGCTCTTCTTTGGTTAACATTTTCGAAAATGCCTTCACGAAATCAGAATACTGACGGATGTAAATAAGATGCTGACGTAACATGAACGTATCTTGATTTTTTTGTAAAATGCAAATAATTACATAAACACCACTGTTATTATTTTATTTTTTAAAATTCGAATTTTTATTTCAAAATTTGTATTTACACTTTACGTTAGTTTATCAACAACTTTGTTTTATAACATTTTTGTAAAAAAATAATAAATAATGGTAGTTCTCTCTTGAAGCATTTTCATATTTTCCTAATTTATTAACACCCTGTACATCGGATCTAAAAAATTTTTATCATCAATTGATTTTCTCAACAAGCAGAACTTTTTAAAAAGAATGACTTTTGGTCGTAAAATTACTAATAAAGATTTTTTCCCTATTGGGTACCCTCATCCGCGGACACACTGTATGTACATTAGTTGCGGTTGTGGTTTGTAAAAGAATGGACGTATGAACGAAGTTGTGTTAAATACAGCGAATTTAATTATTAATTTTTTTAGCGGTGTGATTTCATCCGTTCTCGCTCTTCTGAAGCAAGCCGGTTCGGATCAAACAATCATGAGAAAAGTGTCCGAGTTTTATGTCTTATACGCCGACGCGGTTGATATAAACAGGCCCAGTCTAAGGTGTCTGACGGGTCCGGAACTAGCTAGTCTGATGAAGATCGGGACGAAAGTCGTTAGGGGGGCTGACTGGAAATGGGGCGACCAGGTAAGACCGTTAATGAATAAATACATAGTTCTCATGCATTGTCGGCTGATGTTTTTTCTTAGGATGGAAATCCACCTGGAGAGGGCAGGATTATAGGCGAACTAGGCGACGATGGATGGATCAGGGTGGAATGGGGTAACGGGACAACCAACAGCTATCGGATGGGCGTGGAAGGAAAATACGATTTGACATTGACGTCTCCACCTTCGCCCGTTACGTCGGAAAGTGAAACGGCCGACGAGTCGTGCGATAGAAGTGAGCGATGATAGACTTTGCCGAAAAAATATATTCCTATGACTGTTTTTATTTCGCAGGTTCGCAACTTATCAAGGACAATCAGCTCATAAAGCTTCTTCGCGACGCCAGCATTAACCTGCTACGTAACCTAACGATCAGCGCGGGTCTCTCTAAGAACGATTTGCACCCGACATCCCTCCACGGCCTCTCCAGTCTGTTCTGTTCGATTTTAAACGTCAACAATTCCGAATGGTGCAATCTGCCGCTTATAAGGAGCATCGGTCAGACTCGGCAGTTGTGCAGGGCGTTCAGTACGAAGCCCTGGATGAGTATGTTGCTGGGCTTCCTCACGCCACCTAGCAGTACGGGAGGAAACGAGTTTAATCTACCGAAACAGGTAAAGCAAAAAGTTTAGTAATGGACGTGGAAGTTTCTGTATTATTTAATTTTTTTTAGATACTTACAATAAGATTACTGCAAACTGTGCTACATTCATGGGATATGGACAATTCGGAAATACCTATCATATTGGAGAAACTGTTAAATATTTTAGGTAATTGTGTCGACTATGAGTTTTATCTTAATTCGCAAAGAATTTATTTTTTTAGGAAATATAATCGTAACATGCTCGTATGACACCGGTAACAAACCATTGGCCAGCAATAAGTCGCTGGTATTGCTAACGCAAAGCCACAGCAGTACGTTGGCGCAAGAAATTATCAACCTATTGAGAAGTCTACACGGAGTTCTCGGTTGGAATCAAGTTTTGAATGCGATATTAATCCAGAAATTAAATTTGGCTGGGTATGTATGTAGGTAGCATTTGCTTCACGCATCTTGCCCTACTAAAAAGTTGCCCTCTGCCGCTTCACGTTATACAGGGTGTTATCGAAATGACGTATTATATTTAAATGGGTGACTCCTGGGGTGTCCTAGAGAAGCGCTACATATTTTTTTTTTTAAATCGAACGTTTAAAAAGTGGGGTAATTCACCCATAAACCCATAGGTCACTCCTCGGCACAGTCATACTACACTGAGCAGCTGTGTAATAAACAGATGTTCTGGCGCAATGTTGCCAAACTGTTAGTGTAAAGCTTTAGATTCTTATAAAAATAAATATTTAGCTACCTAGTATCCAAATAGAAGTGAATCCAGGTGCCAGTACACTAGCAAGTAATCCAGGGCAAAGACATCTTCAGTTTTTTTGGTTTTAGTGGGTAAAGCTTATACCCCACTAAAACCCCTTAGGCGTTTTCTTCCAATCTCAGAAGATGACCCTGTATATAGTCAGAGACACAGAACACATAGTGAAACACTGAACAAATTACCATAAATCACTTAAAGAAACACACGTTTCAAATTAGTTTCTTGAAGATAGGCCTTTGTCACACAAAATCGCTACACACTAATGCATTCTTTAACAAACACACAAATAGGAGATAGGACATAAATTGGCCCTTTATAAACTATTTTTTTATTCATCGTACCCCATAGAAAAAAAATTGCATGGGGTAAGATCCGGTGACCTTGCGATTTCCAGTCTCTTACTAAAGGAACATTTTCTAATATGTCTTTGACTTGATTTTTCTGTATGTACTAAACATTTTCACACTTACTCGCACTGTTACAGTTGATTAAATATCCCGAGAAAACTCTTTCACGTGAAGCCGCAGAGGAATATCTTGTTGTCAAGCAAATGTCAACTTCTAGCCTTCTGTCAATTTATAGTAGAGATGCTAATCTTTGGTTTTAAAATCCCGCTGTGAAACGATCGATTTAATTTTTTTAAGCTTTTCGAATGAAAAAGAGCACCAGAGCAGCGATTAACAAGTTTTTTCTTTATCGGTATCTACAGCAGTGAAGGAAAACAATAAATAAGTGCTGTAGAGTATTGTAATTATGTATTTCAACCTATTTTGGTCGGGTTTGTTCGGGTTTGTGGAATCTACCGGAAAAACACGCATTGCAATAGTACATGTCTTTGATTTTTGACAGCTCGTGCTTTAAATGTTTCAGTTCAGATGTCATTTTTAATTCAAAGAAATGTTATTTACATTTTACAATGTGTTTTTTAATTAAAAACAAAAGTTCATACAAATCTAGGCGAGAGAAGCTAATGTTAATAAAGACGATGTCTCCAAGTGAATTTTGTGCATTATGGCGGCCATTGTTCATGTGAAGTTTTGCGATTATGGTTATGGGTTATGTGATGTGCCGGTTTCTTTACTAAAACGCTGTATACGTTTTTATAGAAATTGACACTAATTTTTAAATAAGACCGACAAGGTAAGTGTATGTGTGTGGCCTAAATAAAATTACATTAAAAAATCAGTCAGCCAATCATTCAAAAGTCAAAAGGTCATTGACATTTCTAGTGACGTAGTTGCGTATTTCAAACTTAAAGAGTGTAAGGTGTTGTGACAACACCGGTGAGAATTCGTATGTGTCGCAGTGCCGCACAGATGTTTTCCTGGTTTGACATCAAGTCATTTTTACCGCTGAACGAATTGAACGCGCCAGTTAAGGATATTTTTCTTCAACTTGTATTCATCTCAGGAATTGCCGGTTTAAATATAATCCATCATTTCCATAACACCCTGTATTTTTGCAGGTATTTTCTTAGCGATCTGTCTACCCTTAACGACGCAGTCAACTCCGACCAACAACACTTCATGGTAGTAGCGTGCTTGAACGTGATTGGCGCGTGGGACGTGAGGCCGAGAGTCGGCGCCTTAGCCGAAATAGATGGCGCTTTGGGTACCGTTACCAGGGTGACGCCTAAGGGTAGGCTATGCACGCAGTTGCACGAAAGCGGGGAGCTGAAGAAAGTAAGTAGCTGCCGTACTAAATTACCTATATTCAGCTGAATGCGGGTTGTCACATTATTCCACCCAATACCTTCAATTTTCAGGTGTCAATAAAGGATCTTAAGCTTCTCCCCTCGTCCGAATTCACCTTTGAAAAAATGCCAATGAACGAGGGCTCGATCAAAACCTGGGCCAATATCTTGCTCATCAGACATAGCTCTCTGAACTCTCACGACAGAAAAACATATCACGGACAAGTGAATTTGGCGTATCTGAGAACTCAGCAGAATATTCTGAGTGCTTTGAATGCCACTCGAGTTCTGCACAGTAACCAGTATCGATTAAGAAAGGTACATTCTTACCGCTATTAGTTTTAAAGTATCTGTTGAATACAGGGTGTTCTAAAATTTGTAGGTCCTCGTGTAATATTTTTTTAGGTACTTAAATATCCCGTCAACGGTATGGACCAATCGCAAGAACAACAATCCATCGAGGAAGAGCTGAATCAGCAACCGATACTGCTGATTCAAAAACTACTAGCGAAAGCGACGCAACCCAGTCCCCTGAAGCCGGGCTTTAACTTGCAAGAGATGCAGCTGTCCGCGTTGAATCTGAGCCAGTATTTGGCCGCGGAAGGGAACTTTGAGCCGCCTTGTGGTATTAATAATGATAAGCCGAGCGGCAGCGTTGTTATCGTTAAGCCTGGTAAGTGTTTTATTTGTGGGGTTATGAAAAAAATATATTTATGTACCGGGTTCTGAATTTAGAAAAATACGAAGTAACCTCCTTAGTGTAATGTTTTTCATTTAAATTAGATCCTGCTAGCGAACTGGCCACCCCCAACAGCGAATGTTCCATTAAAAGTGTAGTGAGCGAGAAAACCAGTAAAAGAATGGAGCTGGAAGAGGATGCCCCAGTTCATCCAATGGTGCACCAAATTGTGGAAATGGGATTCACCAAAAAAGCTGTAGAATATGCCATTAAATCTTTAGGTATAATAATACAATCGTTTGTAATAATAGTTAGAGAGACGGTGACAATAGGGGGTCCGTGAAGTGGAATATCAGTAATTTGGTTTTTCGTGGAGTTTAGGTCACCCTCTACAACTTTTAAATCTGATGAAATGCCGTAGAGCGTTGCTGAGAGGCGCTTTAGATAGGAAATTCTCAATAAATTGAAAATTATATCGAGCCTTGTCGGAAAATGAATTTACAGCATCTGTGTGACCCCCAAAGTCAAGGGAAACACATTTTCTGACAAGTCTGACTGTCAAAAAAATGAAATTTAAAGAAGAAATAAAAAATGCGAATTTGAACTTTCTAGAATCGTACATTGTATGTTAAAGATTATGTGAAAATTTTTTTATCGATCCAGGTGTCGCCATTTCATTATTGGAATTTTTTTAAAAATCTCCTCGGAGGAAATTCGGAAAACGATCGATGTCAGAAAATTGTCACACTACATTCCTTGACACCCAAATATTGTGGAAAAAAAATTGCAGACGAATGGCACCTAGCTAGGCGGAATTCTGACAATATTATGCAGAGATACCGGACCAGGTATCGTTCAGTTGTATGACGGGATATTATATTCGCAATGTTACCAACTTAAGCCTATTTTTCCATAAGATGTGTATGATTTATTCAAATCTGATGAACCTAAACATTTGCACTTGTCTACTTTTCACAAATTACAGTAAAAGCCGCGCCTTTCATGCATTTCGAGCGAAGTTTAGAAATTTTGCTATCACCGTTACGAATTCTCTTAATTTTCTCCAAGATAGAACATGTTTCTGGTAACTTTATATATATCAAAATGTTCGGAAAAGATGAGGGAATCAGATAAACCCAAAAATAATTCTCCAAGGGGAATATTTTAGAAAATAAAGCAGAATAAACCAGACTTTTAATAAAAAAATTTTGAGAAAAAATACCGCACTTTCGCAATATTCTTTTTATCAGAAAATTGTTTACGACTCATCTCCATGGGAATACAAATCGATTAAGTCCACTTGGACCCATGTCACTCGAGACTTTATAATTTTTCCATTAATTTTTTTTGACACGCTCGGAAAAGTATATGCAAGGGTTGACTTGTCAGAAAATGTGTTTCCCGTGACTTTAGGGGTCACGCAGATGATGTAAATTAATTTTCAGACCTGGCTCGATATAATTTTGAATTTATTGAGAATTTCCTATCTAAAGCGGTACAGCGCCTCTCAGCAACGCTCTACGACATTTCATCAGATCTCCACGAAAAACCAAATTACTGATATTCCACTTCACGGACCCCCTATTGCCACCGTCTCTCTAACTATAACGGAGCCTCGACAATTTGTTGCTATGATAAATTTTTTTTTCAGCCATTGGTCCAGAAAATTTAATGAGCCCAGAATCTATAGTTGGTTGGCTACTGGAACACCCTGAGGTGGCAGCCGAAGACACCGAGTCCATGAGTTCAGTGTACGAATCGGATACGGAGTCCATTTCTTATGATAATGCAATGGGGCAGTGTATAGGTGGAACATATGTATGTCCCCTATTTTTTATTTCTTATATTTATTGTTTTGCGATTTAAAATATGTCTTAATTGGAGTAACAATCTGTATATTATGTCACTATACTTAGGGCGAAGACAATCAGGACCATGGCAACCAATACTGCAGACGGTCCCAGTTCCTGTCGAACGACGAATACGCGATGTACGTCAGAGACAACGTCGAAGTCGGAATGCTCGTGCGATGTTGCAAGAATTACGAGGAAGTGCAACTTGGCGACATCGGCAAAGTTGTCAAGATTGACAGGGAAGGATTGCACGATCTTAATTTACAGGTTAGTTTTGGAAACATTTGGAACAATAATTTAAATATGCGAAGGATATATCGGGTATGTTCTTTTAGGTTAACTGGCAGCACAAAGTAAGTACCTACTGGGTCAGATTCATCCACGTGGAACTCCTCGGCTTCCCCCCATCTATGCCCACCCCCGCCACCATCAAAGTAGGGGATAAAGTGCGGGTAAAACCCACCGTCACCACTCCAAGGTACAAGTGGGGGTACGTCACGCACGACAGCGTGGGTATAGTGACGGTTATTTCCCCGAACGGACACGACGTCACGGTGGACTTTCCGAAACAGCAGAACTGGACCGGTTTGCTGTCCGAGATGGAGGTGGTTCCGTCGTGTCACGAGGGCGTCACTTGTAATAGTTGTGTACAGCCAATCAGAGGTAAGCGATTTTTTTTAACAAAATTAGGGAACCAGATTGTTTATTATCTAATTCAATCATTTCCGTATATTGACCAATCCAACGACCTGTCAAATAAAATTTTTAGGTTATCTGGTGGGCGAACAAAGGTCGTGTCCATATGTTTACTGTTAAGCTCGTAGCGTTTTTGGAGCGTTTTACTGTGATTGTGTGGTCTTTTGTTAACAAATTTATTATTAGAATAGATTCATTTAAGTGTATACAGTGAGTCCCAGAAGAAATGTCTAAATTCATTTAAAATCCAGCGGTAAGTTTTTTCAAAAAACGCTCGTACCCGTCGATTTTGATTTTTTAATTTTTTTTTTTGTGGTAATTTCATGTATACAGGGTAGCTCAAAAATAAGTTACGACCATCAACTTCATTTTTTCAAATGAAAACATATATTTTTTATTTCATTTTTGAATTTTGCATTGAATTCTAAGCATGTTTCATGTACCATGTCCTATACATAAACTCAACAGTTATTGAAAAAATTAGGATTGAACATATCATTTAGGGAATCCAACGATCTATCAAATCTTCTGGCAATATGGCA
The DNA here is from genome assembly GCA_963991005.1 of Barypeithes pellucidus. Taxonomy (NCBI): domain Eukaryota; kingdom Metazoa; phylum Arthropoda; class Insecta; order Coleoptera; family Curculionidae; genus Barypeithes; species Barypeithes pellucidus. Next base: position 10,196,186 of record OZ022565.1, on the reverse strand, counting down.
TTTTGGGCTCCATAATACGTAAGAGTGTACTGTCTCACTGTCACCGTTTATTTCCATAGAAACTGTATGACAATTTTATTTCAAAACTGATATTCCAACAAGATGGTGCTCTTCCGCACTATGCGGCCACTGTGCGCACATTTTTAGATGAAACCTTTCCCAATCGGTGTATTGGAAGGAGAGGACCTATCGAATGGCCTGCTAGGTCGCCAGACCTAACTCCGCTGGACTTTATTTTGTGGGGATACATCAAATCAAAAGTATTTGTTAACAGGCCAAACAATATGCAGGAGTTGAAAGAAAGGATCCGAAGAGAAGTGCGTGTCATAACTCCGGAAATGGTTGGAAACGTGCAAAGAGAGTTTATTGATCGTCTTGGATATTGTCAAGCCGTAAATGGCGCACATTTTCAACATTTAATTTGATTTTGTTGTGTTTTTTTTAATAAACAGGTCTTACTTATAGATATGTTCAATCCTAATTTTTTCGATAACTGTTGAGTTTATGTATAGGACATGGTACATGAAACATGGCTTAGAATTCAATGCAAAATTCAAAAATGAAATAAAAAATATATGTTTTCATTTGAAAAAATGAAGTTGATGGTCGTAACTTATTTTTGAGCTACCCTGTATACATAAAATTACCACAAAAAAAAATTAAAAAATCAAAATCGACGGGTACGAGCGTTTTTTGAAAAAACTTACCGCTGAATTTTAAATGAATTTAGACATTTCTTCTGGGACTCACTGTATAATAAGTATTTGTGGAAGAAAAATGCCGACAACGTGTATTGTGGTCAAATTGTGGAAGCCGTCGTGATCGCGACCATTTCCTTAGTTTCATTTGATTCGCAGTAAAAAAGACTATTCATTACCCACAAATAAACGATTTATCAAAGAAAAGGCGGGATATGTGATTAATAGAGTAGCTATCAAGAGGGAAGATCTTACAGAATCAATTTTAAGCAACCAGAGAGTGTGTAGTTTAGCTATTCAAATGGCCCTACTCGAAGAGAACTTTAAAATATTTTTTCCTATCACTTTATCTACTTAAGTTTTATAATAATTAAAAATATTCTTACATAGTTTTAAAACATATATTTTGAATCTTGTAGAACATATAGTACATACAATTTGTAAATAAACCCATTTTGATAATACGTATTTTTAAAAACAATTCATGTTAAATAAGGATATTTAGTATAAGTACTTATATTTAAATGTTTGATACGCACGGAATTATATATATAAATAAAACAATACATTTAATATAAATAATATATTTACCAAATGGAAAATATGGAAACAAATACATTTAATATAAATAATATATTTACCAAATGGAAAATATGGAAACAAATTATTATTAAATAAAAATAAGTAAGCAAGGTTTTGAGTTCATATTTGAATAAATTTACCATCCCTTCTTTGAACACTGAAGGTAAAGCTACCTCTGTCTTAACGAACCAGAAACTGTGCCGAAGTTCATATTTGCAATTATGATAATGGGCAGTTCCGTGGACAATAACTGCAGGTACATCGGTACAAAAAATCATACCTTTATTTCTGTTGATATATTCCACAGCAAAAATTGGTTTACTGGCTTTTTGTGAATGCTTCACCTGAAAAAGAATATTATATACATTAAGTAACATAAAGTAGCATTCCGAAAATTGAGCGACACGCCTTAAATTTTTTTAGTTCAAAAGTGAAAGATCTTATAAAAAAGTTGGTCACTCCTGCACTAGATATCAAACACTTAAAGTAAACAAAAATAATTACCTTTCCAAGCATGACATAGAACTCATTTACAACCTTCGTTCCAAGATTTATAACAGAACTGGCTGAAAAATATTAATGAGCTTCAAGGGTTTTGTAGGCTTTCATCTGCTCATGTGAATAAAAACTATGTGTTAAGGCTACAAAAATCGAAATACGAGATGATAGGCCACTGGTAGAATCCCATTAATGGTGTACTCCAAATCAACAACTGCCATGGTAAAAAGATCCAAATCCTTTATTAATTTCAGCTTCATTAGAAATCTAAAACAAATTATAATTTTATATCATTTGAATATGATATTCAAGAATATAATTTTACTATTTAAATGAGAAAAAGGCTCATGAATCTTAAATTGAAAGTATAATCAAAATGTAAACAAACATACCTCTGGTCTGAGCATTATTGCAATAATTTCTTCAAATATGAACTCTGCATGATAAAACACACTGGTACGTTTTCACAATTAAATGGTCTTAACAGAACTAGCCAGAACCAGCAAATATTTAGAATTTAGATGGTTTAAAACTCCCAAGAAAGGTAATAAACCTATCTAAATCAATGAAAACAATGGGTTTGTTTGCTCACCAAGGAAATTTTAACAGATGAAAAGTCACGTGGTTTGGATAGCCTAATTCTATGGTTAACGTAGAGTGTATTTTTATCTGGAACACCCTGTATGTATTGTTTTTTTTAAGGACCGCGTTTCAAATGTAAGATATGTGAGGGGTACGATTTGTGCGATAATTGCTTTTACACGAAGAAAAATCACAGACACAGTTTCATAAGGATACAAGAGCCCGGGAGTCCGGAGGTTTACGCCGGAAAAGCTGGAAGGTAACTCTCTAAATTTTTCGCCTGGACTTTATTCGTCAAAATTCTCTTTTCAGATAAAATAATATGTATGATTTATTTTTTTTAGGTATTATAGACAAGACACGATAGAGATGGAAGGGGAAATAATTACGGAATGGAACCGCATCGTGAAAAATGTCTCGGTTTCCTCGAAATACGGCGCCCGATTCGATCTGCCCGGCTCGGTCTGGCAAAGCAACGGATCGCAAGGAAAGCACTGGATCAGGCTGGAGATGGCCCCGAACGTTATGATAAAGAGCTTGAAAGTAGGCGTGGATCCTACGGACAACAGTTACATGCCGTCGGTGATCGTTGTTAACGGTGAGTCAATTAATAGTTTTGCTGTGCATCTTTTCGCAATTTATGGCTAATAATGACATTACATTTGGACTTATATGTTTTTAGGAGGGACCAGTTCAAATTCCCTGTTTGAACTGAACTCGGTATCGGTTAAGAGTCACGAGACGTCGGTGTTACTTCTATCCAATACGGACAAGTATTACCCGATCTTAGAAATCAGTATTACCAAGTGTCGGAACAACGGAATCGACTGTAAGATCCATGGAATTTTTGTGGTGGGCGTGAAAAGACCTTCTTGCGGTGACTTTAGAACGTCCGTCTCGTTTTTGGCCAACGATTGGGATTTAAATCAAGAAGCTTTACCCGGACCATCGGTAAGAAAGCTTTGTAGTCTACTCCTAGGACCTTTGCAACAACTCCTGGGGGGCTCGGTCTGTACAGGCCCCCCAGGTAGCGCGGATAATCTATAACTTTTCTATTACATTTTAGGTAGTTACATTATCCCAAGAAGATTACCCTACGCCTAACAATAGTATCGGAAGTAGAGTTTACGTATGGGGATTGAATGACAAGGATCAACTAGGTACGTTGCCGCTCCAGTTTTAGTTGGCTTCTGAACGAAATATCGAACTTATATAAATAAAATGTATTTTTCAGGCGGAATGAAAGGCTCAAAAGTTAAACTTCCCGTTCAATCAGACTTCTTAAGTCAACTGAGACCCCTCCATATCGCCGGCGGTTCCAAGTCTCTATTCGTTGTGTCGCAAGAAGGAAAGGTCAGTTAACAATTATTTGTATTCTTAAAGAAGAACCTTTTAAGTAATATTGCTTCGTGCCTCATGACCTGCTTTTGGAGAAATTACATAAGCACGATGTTAGGGGCGCCGCGTTGGAGGTATTTCAAAGCTACCTAAAGGATAGAAACCAGTTTGTTAAAATTGCATAATACATAAATTCCTTAACTAAATTGAATTTAAATAATGGATCCATAATATCATATGCTGATGACACAGCTGCTATTTTTTCTGGAACAACCTGGCACGAGGTAAAACATAATACAATTAATGGAATTTATAAAATAAAAAATTGGCTTGATACTTTTAAATTATCCCTCAACGTTAAGAAAACAAACTATATCTCCTTTTCCTTAAATGAGGCTAATCGCCCCGATTTTGAACATATTAAAATTGATAATTTGGATGACTTAATTAATGAAGTTCCATCGACAAGATATTTGGGAATAACTGTTGACAAACACTTAAAGTGGGACCAGCATGTTCTTCACTTGGCAAAAAGTGTAAGAAAGCTAATTTACAAGTTTTACATCCTAAGAGAAATCTTGGGTAAGAAACTTCTAATTGCAGTTTACAAAGCTATTGTCGAGTCCTTAATAAGGTATGGCATAGTTGTGTGGGGTGGTCTTTACAATAATGCCCTAAAACCCTTAAATTTGGCACAAAATTATATTCTTAAGGTACTTTATAAGAAACATAAACGTTTTTCAACACAACTTCTTTACACGGGGGAAGTATTTAATGTTCGAGCTTTGTATGTCATTGAAGTATGTTCTTTTGTTTATAAAAATCATAAACTGAAAAATTACATTTTCCATCCGTATCATACTAGAGGCAAGGCTAATAGGAAAATTATCATACCAAATAGTAACACTAATGTTAATCTCAGGTTTGTCAATTGTTTGGCGCCAAAAATCTTTAATCTTCTACCGTTACACATAAAAAATGTCACTGGAATTAGATTGTTTAAGATAAAATGTCGGAGATTTATTTTTGGCAATATGGAAGTCTTTATGTCACTTTTTTAGATGCTAACAGGTTTCCTGTTGTCTGTTTTTTGTATAGAGTTTGTTCTTGTTTTTTTTTTTTATATCATTCCTGTTTTCTAAGCACATACAGATGTTCAGTCATCTAGGTGCTTTTTTCCGGTTTCTCCCTCTTTCTCTTTATGAATGATGTCTTAAAATAATTTAAGTAATTTCTAGTTTAAGATCCTTTGATTAAATTATATTATTGTAAACTTGACAATTGAGTGTTGATATTTGTTGATAAAGAAAAGAAATAAAGTATTGTATTATTGTATTGTATTGTAATATTGCCTAATATAGAATTTAGAGAATATTTTTTAAATATTTTTAGCTCTATGCCTGTGGCGAAGGTACCAACGGTCGCCTAGGCTTAGGTCATAGTATGAACGTGCCGCACCCCCGCCCAGTTCCGTTTTTAAGCCAATATGTAGTGAAGAAAGTCGCAGTGCATTCCGGCGGAAAGCATGCCATGGCGCTGACATTAGACGGAAAAGTGTTTTCTTGGGGTGAAGGAGAGGATGGAAAACTAGGTAACGGAAAAATACTAATATTACATGATAACGGATAATCAATATAAAAACTGTAATCACAATCAACTTACTGTCATTCAGCTTCAACTGAATGACGTAAAGACTGGTGTTAGAGGGTTGGATCCAAGAAAGGGTGCAGGATATGATGGCATTCCTGCAATATTTGTAAAAAACTGTGAACGAGGAGTCGCAACTCCTCTATTTCTTTTGTACAATCAATCATTAATTGAGGTCACTTTTCCGGATACCTGGAGATTGTCCACTATTATTCCCATTTCCAAGGGCGGTCAGAAAAACGTTATTTCCAATTATAGACCAATAAATAAAATTTGTGTTTTTGCGAAACTTCTCGAAAATTGGTCTATAAATACCTTTTCCAATTAGTCAGAGGACAAACTATTTCTGAACAATGTAGTTTCTTTTCGGGAAGATCAATCGAAAGTAATCTTTTAACTTACACAGAAGATATTAAAGTAAATCTTGATAGATTCAATCTACACCGACTTCAGTAAAGCGTTTGATAAAGTTAATCATCTTATTCTGAATAAACTTAGAGCCGTCGGTGTAGATGGCCCTTTTTTTTAACTTGGATTCATTCCTATCTCAGAAATCGCAAACTTAATGTTATCATAAATGGGTTTACTTCTAATACATTCCCTGTCACATCAGGTGTTCCGCAGGGTTCCCATTTGGGACCATTGATATTCATTATATATATTAACGATATCAATAAATGTTTTCTTAATTGTAAATTCTTACTATATGCGGATGATCTCAAATTTTATAGACAAATTAGAACTCTACTTGATTGTGTGCTTATTCAAGAAGATCTGACCCGCCTTGAAAACTATTGTAAGCGCAATAGCTTATTTCTTAATATAAAAAAATGCTGTATAATCTCTTTTACTAGGAATCGTGACCCTATATCATTTACTTACTCGATCAGCAATTCTGAGCTGAATCGAGTTTCTCAAGTGAAGGATTTGGGAGTAATTTTTGACAGTAAGCTGATATTTGATAACCATATTAATTCATTAGTTTGTAAGGCCTTTCGAATGTTAGGTTTTATTAATAGGCAAGCAAGATATTTCAAAAATCCAAAATCATATTTAGCTTTATATCATGCTGCTTTGGTGCATAGCTGATTGAATTTTGCTTCGATTGTTTGGAACCCTTTCTATTCGGTTTATATAAATAGATTAGAATCAGTACAGAATAAATTTCTAAGGACTCTCTCAGTCAAAGCAAACCTTGATAACTATCATCGTAGCTTTATAAGACATCATTTTGGAATTATGACTTTGGAAAATAGAAGGAAACTGTCGGAAGTTATGTTCTTGAGTAAAATTCTTTGTAATAAGGTGGATTTACTTGGTTTGTTGTGTAAAGTTACTTTTAATGTTTCTCCTCGTCAATTTAGATCTGGTACTCTCTTCAGTATACCCTTTAGATACACAAATAATGCTCAGTATTCCCCTTTATGCAGAATGATGAGATTATCAAACTTATATTATTGCAATCTTGATATTGTTTTTTTTAGTGTGTCACAAGCCGTAATAAGGAGAACAGTAAAGGAATATTTATTGCAGTGGTTGTTTAAGGTTTTTTTTTGTTTTTTTTTCTCTGCACTATCAAAGTAAATAGATTATAGTTATTGTAGTTTTTATAAATTATACCTCAAAATCTATTAATTTAATTTTTCTTTTTGTTATCTCAATTAGCCACATAACATATGTTTGTTATTCTGAATAAATAAATATACTATTATAGAATAATATTCTTTCTAGGCCATGGTAATAGACTGAACTTAGATAAACCGAAACTCATAGAAGTCTTAAAGAGCAAAAAAGTGAGAGATATCGCTTGCGGAAGCTCTCACTCCGCAGCTATAACGAGCAGTGGCGAACTGTACACCTGGGGATTGGGTGAATACGGAAGACTCGGTCATGGGGATAATGTCACACAGCTCAAGCCCAAACTTGTAAGTATACCGTATACGGTTTTGTTAATGTTAATGTTTTTTTTACAAATTTTTACTTCATTTTAGGTTAAAACCTTGGTAGGACATCGAATAGTACAAGTGGCGTGTGGCAGCAGAGATGCGCAAACTCTGGCTCTTTCCGATCAAGGAATGGTGTTTAGCTGGGGAGACGGTGATTTCGGAAAGCTAGGTATGATTATTTGAATAAAAATATTTACGTCGTTTGTTGGCATTCGGTTTTTCCATTCTCGCATTTTCTTTAGGCCGCGGTGGCTCCGAAGGATGTAATGTGCCCCACAACATTGAAAGACTGAATCATTTGGGTGTATTACAAATAGGTAAGTCCAGTCCAAAGGTACGATTGTCCTATTACACAACTATCGTGCACACAACATATTCATAATAAGTTTTATCCTCGTGAAAAACATTTATCCAAGAAGAAAAATATGCTTTGTAGAATGTGGGGCTCAGTTTTCGCTGGCTTTAACAAAAATTGGTAATATTTGGACCTGGGGCAAAGGAGACTACTTTAGACTGGGCCATGGTACCGATCAACACGTGAGAAAGCCTACGATGATAGAGTCCTTGCGAGACCGAAAAATAGTCCACGTAGCGGTGGGAGCTCTGCATTGCTTGGCTGTGACAGACAGTGGACAGGTATATGTTTTAATATACAATCACATAATGAATCACCTTCTGCAGTGACGTAGCGACAAATTCTAGCCCCCCCCCCGCGAAAATTGAGTTAGGGCCCCCTACCCTATATTAAGAATATACATATATAAACATACAAACAAACAAAATTAGATAATACTGTTTATTATATAAACTGCAAACCTATATGTAGAGAACGGTACAAAAAATAAAATTATTGAACAACAAGAAGAAGATAAAAACATTCTTTAAAACTAAAAGGAACAAACACGAACAAATTATTTAGGTACCGAGCTAAGGTAGCGACACTTGAAAGTTACAGTGAGATAAAAACAAAAATATTTAAAATTAAGCAACAAAATCTTGAATATAATATTATAGGTATCTCAATAGTTATTGCGAGGCAATTGGCCAATTGCCTATTTTAATTATTATATTGTAAAATTATTCTTATATTGTTGCTAAACACCTCTGAGTGTTTTTTTTATTCGGTTATTTTCTGATAATTTGCACATTTTTTTAAAACTATGTTGTAGCACATTTCAAGAATTCTTTTTCAAGTGCAGAGAAAAACTTTGCTTCTCAAACTAGCACTTTACTTTTACTATAAAAGCATGTCACCATAATAATTAATAATATCACAATGTCATAAAATAAATATAAAGGCCGTATTAGACTAGGCAATTTTTTCTCTTGCGCCGGCAATTATAATGGCACGTATTCATGCGCAGTAAACCGTTTTCGATCAGCTGGAGCATTGTCAACGGTCAGAACAGCAGTGGGTACTGTCGAAATCCCTAAAATATCCCCAGAATTAGAGATGTGCAAACCTGTTCGTTTTGATTACCAGTTAAAGCAGCTACTGCTATTTACAAATAGGAGGTGTAAAAAGTTGCTGAATTAGCAGTCCATAAGTTTAATAAAGAATGTAAACTGCTAATTTAAGTACCAGTGGGTTTAAATGACCATTACCTGTTCATACCTGGTTCGGCCAAATAATAAACAGTTAAAAATAACAGAATAATCCATGTCTACCCAATTGAGCCGGCAAGGGCAATTAAAATGGCGCCTGCCCCATTTCTGGTAATGAGAGACAGCTGATCGGGAACAGTGTACTGCGCATGAATCCGTGTCATTTTAATTGTCAGAAGAGTAGAATTTCCGACTGTAGTACGGAGAACGGTGTACTGCGCCTGAATCCTTCAATTATAATTGCCATTGCTGGCGCCATAAAAATTCCCGAGTGTAATACGGCCTTTAACAAAATAAAATTTTCACATAGCATAAATAGGTACCTACTTACTTTCAATAGAAATTTTTAAAAAATCAGGTTGCTTTAGTTGCTTGGCTCTTGTCTTGTACTTGTTTGCACTGTTTAGTGAACTAAACTAAAGAAGAATCGTGTATTTTTATTTAAAAATGCATCTTACTATCTTGCTTTGCTTGCTGTTCAATTATTTCCTACCGGAAAAATATCAATGCAAAATTTCTAAGAAGCCAAGAAGCGGTCTCTTCGCGGTATCAAACATTGTCGATGGCCGCTGACTTGATTGAGCTCGCCTCGGACGCCGCCGCGCCGTCCGCCCGGACAGTGTGACAAAATCTAGATCAGGTGGACATTGGTAATATTGGTATTTATTTGAATGATTTGCTAATTAGCAATAGGCTCTTTCGGCCCTCGAAGCTTTCGGGCCCCCCAAGCTTTCGGGCCCCCCCGCGACTGCGGGGGTTCGCGGTAGTAGCGCTACGCCACTGACCTTCTGTACAAATCGTATAACTTGTCTGCATTTTAATTTTTTTATATACGATATATATATTTTTTTAAATAATATAGGTTTATGCTTGGGGCGATAACGACCATGGTCAGCAAGGGAACGGGACGACAATAGTGAACAGAAAACCCGCCTTAGTCCAAGGCTTGGAAGATGTCCAGATAAACAGGGTGGCTTGCGGCAGCTCCCATTCTATCGCTTGGACGCTTCAAGATACTCAGACAGTAGCCAAGGTAAATCTAATAAACGATTCGATATATTTTTACGACTACTTTTCAAATATGTTTCTTTTTTAGGTCGAACCGGTTATTTTTTCGGTACCCAAAGATCCGCTGGGTTCCTCCATTTTGGGCTTGTATGATGGAGAAAAAGTATGAGTTAAATATTTCATATAATAGTTATTTTTAAATAGTTTAGTGCATCGATTCTTAGCACAAACGTATGTTGGAAAAAGGTCGGTACCCCGGAATAACTCCGGTGCATCGCATTGCAGAGGAAAATGTCTAGGGAAAAAGTTGTTTGGTTTTGAATGAGGAATAGTTTGCAATTTAAACCACCCCCTACCCCCCGGGCGCGGGTGATGGTAAGTTAAGATTTTGAATGGAACCTCGTATTTTTTTATTGGCGTATCGTGTTCTCCGACCAAATATAAACATCTTTTGTCCGAAATTTTTTTTTATTTGGGCCCATCCTTCACCAATTGAAAATCTTAACTGAGCCCCACTCGCGCCCGGGGGTTGAGGGGGTAGGGGGTGGTTTAAATTGCAAACATTCCTCCTTCAAAACCAAACAACTTTTTCCGCAGACATTTTCCGCTGCAATGCGAAGCACCGGAGTTATTCCGTGTACCGACCTTTTTTCAACACCGTGTATATGTTTTAGGCTCAACCGAAAGCTCCTAGCAAAAACGCTCCTACTCTAAGCAGCATAGTGATGTCCTTGGAAAGTAACACGGCTAAACAACAAGCTTTACAGCACATTCTAAACGCTATGCATATTCAACAGCTTCGACAAGCTATCGTCAAGGCCCTGAGCAGCCATACGAATGTGAAGAACCAAGGCGGCCGACAAGGTGGTACTATGGAAATGGATAAGTAAGTTATTTTAACTCACATACGCTACACAATATAGAATAAGTCATGATTTACTAGATTGTATGAATATTATGTATTATTACTTGTAGAACCATCGGCCATACAACTCCCCACTCTACTCTCGACACATCAGCAGCTGCTATCGGCGGCGGGGAAGCACCGGTCTCTTTAGCCGAAGTAGCAGACGTAATGGCGGCATCCCAAACCAGTCCAAATGCAGACGATAACCCGTTAGCTTTGCTACAGTCGATGACGGCCAGCAGTTGTTCGGCTAGTATATCCTCGAAACATAGCAAGATGTCTACTAGCGCTATGAGCGTCATAGCTGCTACTCTTACTAGTCATGCGGAGGTAAGTAGGATGTTACTATTACCTACTATAACCTACTACTGCCTGCAAGGGTATAATTGATACCAATCAGCACGGTTTTTGAGCCGGCCGATCTACAGTGACAAACCTGGTTGAGTATGAATCTGATTTGGTGGATGCCCTGGAGGGGGGACATCAGGTAGGTGGAATCGGTGTATACAGACTTCTCCAAAGCTTTCGATAGGGTCGGACTCGACCTTCTCCTGGCCAAGCTGCGAGCGACGGGTTTTAGTGAGAGCTCAGTTCGTTGGTTTGCAAGTTTTTTGAAGGGGCGCACACGGAGTGTTAAGATCAATGGTTTCGTATCAGAATCATTTCAGGTTTACTCTGGGGTTCCGCAGGGATCTCATTGCTCGCCGCTTCTGTTCAACATTTTCATTAACGATGTCTCTGATTATATTTTACATGCCAGGAGAAGTTGCTATGCTGATGACTTGAAGTTGTATAAAACAATAAATTGCATTCAGGATAGTATTGACTTGCAGGGAGATATTGATGCTCTGTGGAAGTGGTCTCAGATAAACCATATTAGCATTAACATCGAAACATGTTGCTATATTAGTTTTTATAAAAGGCTCGTAAGAATTCCAACAGTGTACCATATTGATATGATCTAGGCGGTTATTTTGATGAGCGTGTAACTTTCAATGACCATATAGTGAGAATTTCTCAGAATGGTATAAAACTGTTGGGTTTCGTTTATAGAAATTGTCAAGATTTGTCACTAGAGGCGCTAAAAATTATTTATATAAGTTTAGTTCGCTCGAATCTTGAATACGCAAGTGTTGTATGGTGTCCCTGCTATCGCGCATATGTTAATATTATCGAACGCGTCCAAAACAAGTTCTTGAGAGCGGCAACTTTTACGATGGGGATTGATTTTCGCGACTACCACAGAGAGAACATTCTCCAACGCACCGAATTAATTACGCTAGAACAGAGGAGAGTATACTTGGATGTATGTTTTGTGTATAAGGTGATTAGGGGCTTGTGAAGGTTTGCTATCGAGAATTCGTCTGAATGTCCCTAGTCGAGTTTTAAGAGAGCATAACATTTTTCATTTGGATTATCATAGAACTGCATATGGATCAAAAATGACTTTGAATAGAACTCGTCGTACTCTTATGATATGAGCAAAACTGTGGACATTTTCAATATATCGTTGAGTGCATTTAAACATAATACTATGATATATATCAAGACTCTGTAAATCTGTTTTTTCTTTTGTAGTTTATGTTGCGATCGTCAATTAAATATGTTTCAATTGTTATGTATTCTAATGTTCGAATGTCACTAATTAGTTTTAAAACCTTTTACTTTGTTAAATAGATAAGTAATTAATTGTAAAATTATACAATGGGGTATCCCATAGATTTAATAAATAAAATATAAGTAAGACATGTAACTCGCCCCTTTTTTCCATTCTAGGTTGTAGGAGACGGCGGTTTGACGGGCTTAGACGATTTTACTTCACTTTTAACGGAAAATGACGCAAGACTAATCGTCGATCTCCTTAAATTAGCTGTGGCAGACCGCATAGAGGACGACCAAGCCAAAGAGGTAAATATTTTGAAGGTGGAGGATAACAGTGAGGCATTTTTTAAAGCTATCTTCTTCTAACTTATCAGAAACTATGGAAGTATGTATGATTGTAAACAATTGGTGTTCTATGAGTGAACTGTTCTGTCTCCCTAAAGTAGTTTAAGATTTATTTGCTCCACGTATGTAGAACTTACAGCAGGTCACTTATACGTTCATGTCCATGGTCTTAATTATAGAGAATCCTTTTTTTATAGATTTTATCAACTACACTGATAACAATGGGAGGCGCCAACCGCTCCATCGGAGCAATGCTACTAGAACTCTGCGTGACGGAACTTGAAGATACGACCAACAGTACCCAACCGTTTTCGTCCACACCTCATCCCGTGGTTCAAGAATCGAATCATCCCTATTTCGACGATATCAAGTTAAGCGGTTACGTAAAGTTGCCCGGCGCTGAAGCGTTGAGAGTCGAGTTCGACAGAAGGTCGGTACGATGTAAGTTTAAAAATACGAAATTATTTTAAATATATTTCCGATTTAGGTGTTCGACGGAACGTCGCCACGATCCCCTGACGATCGTCGACGGTTCCGGTAGGTTGGTTACCATGCGCAGCGGAAGGGAATGGTCGGATTGGTCGTCGGAATTGAGAATACCAGGAGACGACTTACATTGGTCGTTCAGCAGTGACAGCTCGGTCAACGGGTGGGGGTGGAGGTTTACGGTATACCCTGTTGTACCTAATAATGGGTAAGTTGATAATTATACAGGATGTTATGGAAATTACGTATTATATTTAAATGGGTGACTCCTTGGGTGTCCTAGAGAAGCGCTACATATGTTATTTTTTTTTAAATCGACCGTTTTAAAAGTGGGGTAACAAACACTCTTACTCACAGGTCAGTCCGCGCTACTGTACAACGTTTCACCCAGAGCCAATGGCAATGTTGCCAAACTTGTAAAACTGAAATTCCATATAAAATTATAAAAATAATACTTAAAGAGCGAGGAATCCAGTTTTTTTTTCTCATGGGAACACTCCTAGAAACACTTGTGTACACACAGTAATAGTGAAACAGAACCGATAGTTAGCTTTTGAAAATACAATAATACAGATTATACTACAGATTATTAGATTTTATCACGCGCGACGAAATTTGACGTTCAGAAGAAACGCGTCAATAAAAACAATATTCAAAGATTATTTATGGACGGGCAAGATACACGCGTAAACCGAAAAAAACAGACCGGATTGCTGAGAGCTTATTGGTGATCGAAGAGACGACGTATCCGGCCGCTGGTTGGTATTCAACTAACAGCCCGCAAGCGTGCGGCGCAATATGAACACAGCCGATGTAAGACGTCAAGAGCTCATTGACATTTGACCTAGTGACGTACGTGGCTATTACTATTCCATATGTTTTTTCGGGTTGTTTAAAACATAGTCCGTCGTAAATGTTCTTCAATTAATTGTACAAAAAGGTATTACAGAATGGAAAAGTGTTTAAATTATTTTATTTTGTGTAAAGAGTTTAAGGTGTACATATGACAACACCGGCCAGAATTCCTTGATTGCTTACATGTATCGCAATACCACAGGTGTTTGTCTGGTTTGACGTCAGGTCACTTTTACCGCTGAATGAATTGAAAGCGCCATTTATGGGTATTTTCTTCAATTGTGTATGTCATTTCCATAACACCCTGTAGCATTGGTATCGAATTGAACCTTACGATTATTTCTGTTCCAGAATAATGGAGATCGGTTCAGATCGAGCCATCTTAAGTCAGCCGTCCATGGATATGGTCATGTGCTTACTCGACCCCCGTTTGTACGCGTCTGGTGACTCCGCTCTGATGTCTCGATTGGCCGCGGCTTTAGCCGCGTGTTCTCAGCTAAGTTTTCTGTCGGCTAATCAAAGAATGTGGTCTTTGCAGAAACTGCATAGGTAGGTTCGTTGTTTCTATTATTCCTAGTATACCTTCCGATAGTTTTCCTAACGGGATGTCTCATTGTTTCGTATTTTTTAGGCTGTTAACGGATTCAAAACATAAGTCTGCCGCCGAACAACTTCAAAGCTTAAATTCACCAGACGGATCTTTGAGCAGTCTACTCGAGGAACTACCTCAAGCACTGCTTAGGCAATTTGAATACGAGGATAGTTCCGTTAGGGCCGGCCTACATTTGATGCACTCCGACTTTTTCAAAGTTTTAGTGGCTCTAGCCGGCGATCTCGAGTTGGATAAAGTGCCAGATATAGTGGATAATCATAAGTGGTAGGTTTTCGTACATTTTTTTGTATAAAAAGAGCTTAATTCACTATTTATTAAGTTAAAAATACATTACAGGGTTTGGTTTAGAAGATATTGCAACGCCGCGAGAGTTGCCAAGTCTTTAATTCACCGTACTCCTTTACCGCTAAACTTTACCGGCGAAGTGAGAAAGAAATTTACCGACACCCAATCGGAATCGCAGGAATCGTCCTTAAATGGCGTGCTGGATCACGAAAATCACAGGATTTTCAAAAAAGAACACGACGAACAGCTCCTGGTGTGGTTAAACCGGCGCCCTGAAGACTGGACCCTTAGTTGGGGCGGTTCCGGGACCATTTACGGATGGGGCCATAACCATCGAGGCCAGCTAGGAGGTGTCGAAGGGGCCAAAGTCAAAACCCCCACTCCGTGCGAGGCCTTGACTCAGCTGAGGCCTGTGCAGTTGGTGGGGGGCGAACAGACTCTCTTTGCGGTGACCGCCGACGGGAAGGTGTACGCTACTGGATATGGAGCTGGGGGACGGTTGGGGATAGGCGGGTGTGATAGCGTTTTAGTTCCGACGCTCTTGGAGTCGATACAGCATGTATTCGTTAAGAAGATTGCTGTAAATTCCGGTGGGAAGGTACATACAATGTTTCTGTATAACATATAACCGCTTTTTATTTAACCGAATTGTTTAATGTACGTGTTTTTTATTAGCATTGCCTGGCCCTGTCTGCGGATAACGAAGTATATTCTTGGGGCGAAGGGGAAGATGGAAAGCTGGGACACGGAAACAGGCTTTCGTGTGAAAAGCCTAAGTTAAATGACCTTTTACAAGGTACGTTGTTTAAAAGATTACTATAACAAATTTACCTTTATAACAAGCAATTATACAACAACATAACAACCGAAGAACTATTTTACCTGTTCCTTCCTGTGTCCGGCATATTTTTGACACAATAAATACAATTGAATGAACTAAAATAAGTATTTTAACTAATGAATGATCGATTTAGCTATCGAAGTCGTTGATATCGCTTGCGGAGGAGCCCATTCAGCCGCCATAACCTCCTCGGGACACTTGTACACCTGGGGCAAAGGCCGATACGGACGGTTAGGACACGGCGATAGTGAAGACCAGCTGAAACCGAAGCTAGTGGAAGCGCTGGTCGGGTACAAAGTGGTGGACGTCGCCTGCGGCTCGGGCGATGCGCAGACGCTATGTGTGACGGACGACGACACCGTTTGGTCGTGGGGGGACGGGGACTATGGGAAATTGGGAAGGGGCGGGTAAGTACAGCCTTACCCTAAAGATTCTTGTAAAGTTAAACAATCTTAATAATAATAAATGTTATTAGGTCTGACGGTTGCAAGGTTCCGATGAAAATCGAGAGTTTAGCCGGCCTAGGAGTAGTTAAGGTGGAGTGCGGGTCCCAGTTTTCGATAGCCTTGACCCGATCCGGAAGCGTATACACGTGGGGGAAAGGCGACTATCACAGACTAGGACACGGTACGGCGGACCACGTGAGAAGACCAAAAAAAGTGGCCGCTTTACAAGGGAAGAAGATCGTCTCTATTGCGACGGGATCTCTTCACTGTGTGGCGTGCTCGGACGAAGGCGAGGTAATATATTGGACTCGGGAGCTTATATTGCAATATTGACAATATATTATATTCTTTTAGGTGTTTACCTGGGGCGACAACGACGAAGGTCAACTAGGAGACGGAACGACCAATGGCATTCAAAGACCAAGGCTTATTACGTCACTCCAGGCAAACGTGAAGAAAATAACCAACGTCGCTTGTGGGTCTGCCCACACTCTGGCCTGGTCTACGGATAGTTCGGCGAGCGCCAAATTGCCAAACGTCGCTCCCATAGAATACGATCTTCTTCAAGATATACCGACTTGGGTGTTGCATAGACGGCTCGTGTTGTTGCATCATTTTACCGAATTGATATGTCCTTGTATCGGAATGTTTCCGATTACCGGCGAGGATTCCTTGCACGAGTTGCGGAATATATTGATATATTATATCAAAGAGGCGACCTTTAGGAAGGTGGTGCAAGCTACTATGGTTAGGGATAAACATCACGGGCCTATTATCGAGTTAAACAGGTTAGTAATGGCAACGTCAATAGGAACATTTTGCTCTGCGAACATCGGCTGTTTGGTCAGCGGTGTTTTCGACTACCCTGGTGAACGAACCTAATAGTAACGAACGCTAATGCACCATTTTTTTTTTAGACTACAAGTTAAGAAATCGCGTTCGAGAGGTGGCTTAGCGGGAATCGACGGTATGAAGTCCGTTTTTGGTCAGATGGTGACCAAATTACCCCTTCTTACTTCAGAAGCCCTCGCTCTTCCTCATAGAGTATGGAAGGTAGAATTCGTGGGTAAGTTAGAATATCTTTCAGACACAAACACTATAGGAAAATCCTTTAAAGCCGCAAACACACTATTATCACGTCACGTGAATTCACTTGTTGTCATATCGGCAGAATAGCACATGCTGTCACGGCTTAGAAACAGGACTACGTACACTGCAGATCATTTTTATTACATATTTTGTGTTTGTGAAGATGGCAAGTGAATCTTGTAACCTCCTAGCGTCAAACTCTGACACCGTGCACGAAACAAAATTGTGCTGTCACGTATGATTTGCCGTGAGCTGCATGAGGTGACTATAGTGTACTTTTTTTGGGTCAGCCGATGAGAATCTGCACACAGACACCTTACAGACGCGGCTGCAAGGTAGTGTCGGGTTTGTGCAACTTTTGGGGATTATACCAAACCATCAATGTCTTCTTTTCCGAGGGAAAAGAACCGCCTCTGAAGGAGGACGGGCCGACCTATTAAACTCACCGTGTGAGTCAGGCTAGAAACCTTGGACTCCTTTTCACTAGAGTGTGTTATTTTTGTATCATGTATGAGTGATTAGATTTAGCTTTTAAGCTATACATTTATGTTGGGTGCCAGCTCTTGAATCTTTCCCAATCGAACTTAATCGAATGAGCAAAATTTAAGAGCTCCTGACGTATAGGGTTTAGTTTGTTGCGTGCTATTTAGTTATGCTAGACAAGGTATTAGTGTTTTTGGGTCAGAATTGTTTTAGGGTCAATCACGAATGCGATCGATCCAGTCTTTAGGTAGTTTGTATGTTGTGTTTTGCAATGCGTGTATGTGAGATAAAAGAATCTTAC
The DNA here is from genome assembly GCA_963991005.1 of Barypeithes pellucidus. Lineage (NCBI taxonomy): Eukaryota > Metazoa > Arthropoda > Insecta > Coleoptera > Curculionidae > Barypeithes > Barypeithes pellucidus. Next base: position 10,178,029 of record OZ022565.1, on the reverse strand, counting down.
TGTTGTTGGCTATGTTAGCCTTAGTGTGGTATTTAGCGATAGTTTTGTCGAGAAACTCGGAAATTGTTTCAATTTCGAGATCTCTGTGTACTATATCTTTTCTAGTGTTTCGTGGAGTGTTTACTATGATTTTAGTACCTTGTTTTGCATCACTTGGACCCGCTTCAGGTCCCGCTTGCTCATAGTGCACCATGCTGGTGCTCCATATGTCATCGCTGATCTGATGAAGGTTTTGTATAGGGTGACCTTTGTCCTTAGGTTTAATTTGCTGCGCTTGTTAAGCAAACTGTAGTTTGCGCCGAGTGGTTGATTAGCTTTCTTTAGTATGTTGGCTGTATTCACTTTCCAATTGAGCCTTCTGTCTGGTATTTTACATTTTGTCTCCAGTCTATTTCTTTGTTTCCAACATTGATTTTTCCCTTCCGGAAATTTACGGCCTGGGGCGCGTTAATTTTGATCTTCCATTTGCTTAGCCATTTTTGTAGAATGGCTATGTTCCATTTGAGCCTGTACATTATTATCCTAGGGGTCTTTGATGTCGCTGCGATGGCCGTATCATCCGCGTATATGTATTTTTCGTTCAGAGGAAACTGAGGAATGTCTGCTGTATAGATGTTGAAGAGTAGGGGGGCTATTGCTGATCCTTGTGGAACGCCAGCTCTTATGTTCTTGGACGTAGACAGTTCATCGTCGATACATGTTTGAAATGATCTATCTTCTAGATAAGAGGCTATTAGCTTTATCAGATAGTTAGGCATTCCTAGCCTTATCATTTTTAGTATTAGGGTACTTCTAAACCTATTTATAAGCAAGCATAAACCGTCTTGCAGATAGTTCGAGTGTGCCGTGACATTGCGTGATAGCATGTGATCTCACGTGATAATAGGGTGTTTGCGGCTTAAGACACTCTGGGAGTGGTGAGTGTGCGCATGAAGCGATTCACGTTGATTTTGAATCGTTCGAGGTTATACTCGTTGGGAAACACGACCTCGGGAAGTTCGTTCCATAAGGATGACGTTTGCCTGTTTTATATAAGAGTATAAAGTATTATTATTCTTCACTTTTTGACACAACCGATATCATTTATGCCGACGAGATATAAGAGTATAAAGTATTATTATTCTTCACTTTTTGACATAACCGATATCATTTATGCCGACGAGATACGACACCACTTGTAGACGGAGAATGAGAAGAGTGAATACCATTTATTTTTATATTCAGGTGAGAGTGTGGATGATTGCGGTGGCGGATATAGCGAATCCATAGCTGAAATGTGCGACGAATTGCAAAACGGCTCCCTACCGCTATTGATCCCTACTCCAAATGGTAGGGACGAAGCCGGCGCTAACAGGGACTGTTTCGTCTTGAATCCTACGTCGAAAACTTGTTTACATCTCAACATGTTTAGGTAAATTGTTTTTCTATAGAAATTTTAGTGACCTATGGAGTTTAATTCATTGTTTTTGTTAAGGTACTTGGGTGTTCTTATGGGTATTGCTATAAGGACAGGGTCTCCTCTCAGTTTAAGTCTAGCCGAACCTGTATGGAAACAATTGGCCGGAATGGAATTGAATCCCGCCGATTTGACTGAAATTGACAGGTAGGGTTGTACACTGAGTAGCCATTACCAGCGATTAATTGTTTATCTACACATTTATCCGTTATTATCTAAATCTCAAATACAAGATACACATGTTCCATAGGGATTATGTGCCGGGCCTTCTCTGTATCAGAGAAGCAAATCCAGAAGAGCCCTTATTCCAAAATCTGGAGATGCCGTTCAGTACACCTTCGTCGTGTGGCGTCGACGTACCGTTAAGTACAAAATACAAAAGGATAACTTACGAAAATAGACTGGAATATGTGAGGTTGGCGTTAAATTTCAGGTAATTTTATTGTTTTAAGGTTGACGTGGTTACTTTCCAAGGGAATGAAGGTTCTTTATGGCCGGTTCTCTTGTCCAGGAACTAAACTTACTTATAGTTAGAGAGACGGTGACAATAGGGGGCCCGTGAAGTGGAGTTTATGTCCCCCTCTACAACTTTTATATCTGATGAAATGCCGTAGAGCGTTGCTGAGAGGCGCTGTACCGCTTTAGATAGGAAATTCTCAATAAATTCAAAATCATATCGAGCAATGTCTGAAAATGATTTTGCAGCATCTGCGTGACCCCCAAAGGAATCACATTTTCTGACAAGTCAACCCTTGTATATACTTTTCCGAGCGTGTCAAAACAAAATGAATGGAAAAATTATAAAGTGGCAAGTGACATGGGTCCAAGTGGGCTTAATCGATTTGTATTCACATGGAGAGGACTCGTAAACAATATTCCGATAAAAAGAATATTGCGAAAGTGCAGCATACTTTCAAGGATATCGTGAAAAGGAAGACTATGAAAGTCGGTACGAAAATGCACGAAGTAAGACTGCAGCGAGATCTCTTTGGACAATTGCTGACTGCATCGCTCTCTCAAAAAATAGATTTAGAGAAAGTTTTGCAGTACCCGATTACTCCACTTCCGCTTTCCCTCTGTCATACCTTCCGGTATCTCTGCGTAATATTGTCAGAATTCCGCCTAGCAAGGTGTGATTCTTCTGAAATTTTTTTTTCCACTATATTTGGGTGTCGAGGAATGTTGTGTGACAATTTTCTGACATGTCACGATCGTTTTCCGAATTTCCTCCTCGGAAAAGTATATGCAAGGGTTGACTTGTCAGAAAATGTGTGTTCCCGTGACTTTGGGGTCACGCAGATGCTGTAAATTCATTTTCAGACATGGCTCGATATAAATTTGAATTTATTGAGAATTTCCTATCTAAAGAGGTACAGCGCCTCTCAGCAACGCTCTACGGCATTTCATCAGATATAAAAGTTGTAGAGGGGGACCTAAACTATATATTCCACTTCACGGACCCCCTATTGGCACCGTCTCTCTCATTATTATAGGTACTAGCAAATAAGTGTAGCTGCGAATTTAGTAATTCTCCTTTTACAACATCCGGAATGTAGATCAGAATGAATGTAGATCAGAGAAGATCAATCAATGATGATTCTTTATAATAAATTAATGGATTTATAAATTTTCCTTGTTTAAGATATAATTATATAAAACTTTATAACATTTAACTGATAATAAATAATAACTTAACTATCATGCCCCAGGCTTCACGAGTTTGATGAGCAAGTTAAAGCGGTACGAGATGGTATGTCGAAGGTGGTGCCAGTACCTCTATTAAGCCTGTTCAGTGGCTATGAACTTGAAACAATGGTGTGCGGTTCTCCTGATATTCCTCTAACTCTCCTGAAATCGGTTGCCACTTATAAAGGTAAATATATAAGCCTTGTTATAACTTTTATAGTTTTGGTAAAACGCGTTAATTGCATTTCGTGCTTGTTCAGGCTCGCCCAACGAGAAGTTCCATTGAACTCTCTAAACGTATTTGTCTGATTTTTAGGGATAGATAGTACCGCTCCACTTATCCAATGGTTTTGGGAAGTAATGGAAGAGTTCACCAATCAAGAACGCTCTCTGTTCCTTCGTTTCGTGTGGGGAAGGACGCGGCTACCGAGGACCATCGCCGACTTTAGAGGCAGGGATTTTGTCGTACAAATTATCGACAAATATACGCCGCCCGATCATTTTTTGCCCGAGAGCTACACCTGCTTCTTTTTGCTTAAGATGCCAAAGTATTCGTGCAAGGTAAGTTGGTGATTAATTTGATAAAGCGCCAGGCAAGACAACCTCATGCATTAATATTTTTTAGTGTTGTGATCGCTCGAGCGAAAAACCGCTTGATCACTCGATTATTGAAATAACCGACATCGCTCGATTATTAAAAAAACGCTCGAGTAATCTGTTCAGCCGAAAACCGTCGCTCGTCACTTATTATCTTTCACTCGATACCCGAGCTTTGCTTGACGCCGAGGGAATTGTACCGCTGTAGTGTGATCGAGTTAAAAAACTGCTCGTATATTCGAACAGTTTCTCGCTCGATAGTAAATACTCTAGTTATAAATTCAGGCGAAAAACCGAAAAATATCGCCTGTCACTTGATATACGACCTTCGGTCTACGCGCCGCGCCATCCGATTGGCGACGTTCGAGTTTGACGCTGATCAGGTACACGACATACGTCTTTCTTAAAGACACATAAACGAGAAGGTGCATATAAAAAGTATGCCAAATCCCTTAGCGGAGTCATCGCGACATGGGTTTTGTAAAGTTTTGATTTAACTGGCTAGCCAGCGGCGTAGTTTAGGTCTCCGATTGTAAATATTAAAAAATTAAAGGATGTAATTTTTAAATTTTTATTTACTATAAACTCGAGAAAACTTCTCAAAAATAACGTAATAATAGAAATTGTAAATAAAAATAACAAAACGAACAAAATGGTTAACAAAATACATAGAAAAATTCATTGGTAATCTTATAGTAAACATTTTTAAATCTAAACAGGAACTTTTTATTATTAAACTCGAGAAAACTTCTCAAAAATAACGTAATAATAGAAATTGTAAATAAAAATAACAAAACGAACAAAATGGTTAACAAAATACATAGAAAAATTCATTGGTAATCTTATAGTAAACATTTTTAAATCTAAACAGGAACTTTTTATTATTAAACTCAAGAAGACTTCTTAAAAATAACATACATTATAGAAAATGTTAATGGAAAATAAGAAAACGAGCAAAATAGTTAACAAAACATAGGTATCTACAAATTTTGTGGTAACCAAAAGTAAACATTCTTAAATTTAAACAGGAACTTTTAGGTAACTATAAACATGAATTTAAGAAAATAATCAACTATTTTCTTATTTTGCCAGTAGCGTAACTAAGCCTACATTTTTGAAGGGCACAGTGGGCACTTGATAATTTAAAGTGGAAGAATTTGACGAGCCATTTTAAATATCTACTTATTTTATGCTCGTAGATTGAGAAAGATGTGAAGAAAAATAACTCTTGGGAATACTTTTTGTTCGGGTTAAAAAAGCACAAGATAAACCCGAACAATAAATACATATTTGGGTGATTTTTTGCAGTTTTTTTGTTTGGTATCGAGACACGTGGTAAAAATTCATTATTCACAAATAAATAAATTTCTGGAATTTTTTTGGTGGCTACTACAATTTTTTTGCTAAAGCTGTGCCCACCCGTAGTTACGTGCCTGCTAAATACCATACCTGATCACATGTAAACGGCTAGGCTGCCGGTCGAGCAGTCGGTGACGTCATCGCTTGGTGAATTGGAATTTCAAGCGATTCACTCGATTATTAAAATCGCTCGAGTATCAAGTACTCGATTATTAAAATCATCGGTTTTTCCCAACACTAATATTTTTAGATAATTTGCTTGTATAGCAGGGGTTCCCAATCTTTTTCAGTTCGCTGCGCGCTTAGAGAACCCCCTGTTGTATAGTATTCTAAATCTTATTGCAATGCATGTCCGACATCATTGTGAAAGTAGCAGTGTAAGATTATTACCGCCATTATTTTTTAGCACGTGCTGCAACAAAAATTAAAATATGCCATACATTTTTGCAAGTCCATCGACAAGGATGAGTATGCGAGGGTAGCTATGGCCGGCGACTTGGCCGTTAGTTCCAGTTCCGACGTTGAAAGCGACCCGGAAATGGATAGTAGCAATTAATTGTTTAAAAAATTGTGATAAAAATAACAAAAAAATCGAATAAGGTTGATAAAAACACGAAGGAATTACTCACAAGATGTGCCCGTCCAAAACTAAATGAATTTCTGGGTATATGCCGATGCATTCGGCGATGTCAGATTGTCACAATATGTCATAGTTATGACTCTTTTTAAGCTTTAGATATTTAGGGTATGCTAGCAGTATACTGTATACCATAGACATTAAAGGTTCAATGCCAATTACTAACTTCTATTTAATGATTCATTTGATCTTATAGTGTTGAAGGTATGAAAGGTCATTTTTATACAGAGTGTCTCCTGTATTCTAAAATATTAAAAGAGGTCATTCTTAATTAGTTAAATTATTTTCAAAGAACAGGGGCTATAAGGGGAATATCATTATTCGTTTTTTTAATTACGTTAATCTCCTATAATACTTTAGATTACCGAGACAACATTCTACATACCTACAGGGTGGTTTACTTGTGGATGTGTTTTTAAGCTATATTGTCAGTATTAGATATAACAAATTTTAAGAATCTATTATAAAACAAAACGCCCTGTACGTTATTTTTAGGTTATGCACCTGTGATCTTATCTTTAAAATTAAAGGCTGCGTTGCCACGCCTGATGCGGGGTAAAATACATGAATATTAAAAAATAAAGTTAATAAATATACTATCTAGGCTATAGATAATACTAATCGCATGTATGCTTTTGCTAAGCTTCTTCTGCTTAGACGGATTGCCAAAATTTGCCTATACAAATAATTGATGAATTTTTACTACTACAATCATATGGAACTAAAATATTTTATGAACATTCCCTCTATTTTTTCTACCCGCTTATGTAATCAATGCTTAAAGAAGGAAATGACAGTAACTCAACAGAAATATATTTTTCTTTTTTAGCTTAACTTAACCATAAACGCCCTTTATATTAATAGAGGCTGTATTATCATAAAGTCGTAAGTTTATTTCCATTTTATTGTTTTGCGATTCTTTCTTTACGGTTTTTTTAATGTATTGATGTGTCTAGTCACCCCATTAGTTATTAAAGATTTATGGAAAAGCCGACAAGACGTTTTACTTGAAAATTGTAGTTTTTTAGATATTGTAATTAAGCCAAGCTTTGGTGTTAAATCATTTCAATAGAAACAGAATTATTGTGCTGTATATTTACGTTTAAATGCTATAATGCAGTAATTTAATGATATATCTTTATTGGACTGCATACTAAACATTGAACCGAATCGTTCCATTTGTCCGAATGGGACGTAATTTTAGTTCAGCTATTTAGCAATAGATAACACCACTAATAATATGATGGCGCTTAACGAAAACCTTATTCGCCATAGCATAAGTTATCGATTAACTCGCTAGATGACGCTTTGCCATCGATCGATTATAGTCACGTGACTGTCTACATAAGCAGTATGCCCATAATATAATTTTCCTGAAATATTTTGCTACTAGGTAAATATTTTCTTCTTATTATTTTATTTTCTATGCCCACAACTAATTGTATTTACGCAGCCCCATGTTCGGACTTTATTTTACTTTTACGAAATTTCCTTAGTTCGGCCAAATAAATAAAATTTTAAGAGAGCAATACACGAGCAATAATATAAAAGGAATTTTATATTGACACGTTGGCAACACTGACGAGATAAATAATGAATATTGAGTAATCCGGTTCTGTTACGTAGATTGTGGTCCGGCTCCGGCTTTTTGTCCATTTCGAATTTGTGTTTGCGTGTACAATTCTGTAAATCTTAGCTTTTAAGCCTTCCCAAATGAATTTCTTGCTATAGAAAATCTAGAATGGAATATTTTAAGGTGCTGCTGTGCTTCACATTGGTAAGTCTATACATTTTTCTATTCAAATTCAGTAGTTTAGTGTTAAACTATTTATAACCTAACTTCTACTACTACTAACTAAAATTATATTTTCGGCTTGGAAAAAGAAATTATTTATGCGTTACGGTAGGGATAAGAAAAGCTTTTAGGAGTACATTCCAATTAACGTCATAAATTACCCATATTTGCAGTTCATAACAACAAATTTTCTGTCTGTTACTATAAAATAAACATATTATGTATGCATGTTAGGTGTACTTCAAATCAGAATTTTAAAATATTTCAGGTCCTATATTTTGCTTCACAAGTGCACACAGCTAAACAAAATAGCAAAACTCTAATTATTAATGATCTCATAGATTTCAAGGATCTCAAGAAATTGTTAAGAACCAAAACCAATGTTTTGGTATGTTTCTACAACTCCTATAAGAAAGCTCAAAATGTACTGGACATACTCAACGATGTAGCAAAGAATGTTAAAGGAGAAGGGCTTGTTGCTGTTATAAATTGTTCTGGGTAAGTATTGATACTGTATATGTTCAGTAAACACACAACTTTATACATAAATACCTGTTCATAATGTTAAAATTGCTGTTATTTTCGCTTTTTCCTTGGCATAAAAATCAAATTTTTCTTACTGGTTCTAGTGAAGCGAAGAAACTGTGCAAGAAACTAAAAATACCAAGCGATGAGGCATTTGTCCTGAAACATTACAAAGATGGAGAATTTAACAAAGACTTTGACAGGAATTACAATGAAAAATCAATTACAAATTTTATGAAAGATCCCACTGGAGATCTGCCATGGGAGGAAGATAGTTCAGCTAAGGATGTGGTTCATATACCTGATCCAAATGTGAGTACCAATGATTGTTTCTAATTTTAAATTATACATCATTTTAAATATGCTGTTAATTATTGTAAAAATTACCTAAATTATTAAGTATAAACCCATATTTTAAACCAGCAAAACTATTTACCTTCTGTCAAATACAGTTGTCATTATGTAGAATAAATTTTATTCAAGTCATGTCATAATTCATCCAAAATTTATGCAGTAAAAATACTCTACGGTACTAAAAATAGCAAAATTAACAGTGAAAAAAACCCGTATCAATGTTAATAACCTAAGTCGTAATAGCTATGGAGGAGAAAATTTTCAAATTATTTCAGACTTTGGGGAGGTTCCTGAAAAAAGAACCCAGACCCATACTCATCATGTTCTATGCTCCCTGGTGTGGATATTGCAAGACGCTGAAGCCAGAATATTCTCAAGCGGCAACCGATCTCAAAGATCATTCTATATTAGCAGCCGTAGATGTAAATCGACCAGAAAACGCAGTACTTAGGACCCAGTATAATATTAGTGGATTCCCTACGCTGTTATACTTTGCGTATGTGTAATAGTTCTTGATAGTTCATAATTATAGTACATAGGGTTCTATGGGAGTGGAAAATATATATATATATTTTTTTTTAAATCAGTTATTATATAGAAAATAATTTTTTTTTATAATTCCTCTTTAAGCAATGGTCAAATGAAGTATACTTACGAAGGGGACAATAACAGGGCGGCGCTGGTTCAATTTATGCACAATCCAGTGGCGCCTCAGGTCAAGGTAAAGGAACCTGATTGGTCGGAATCGGCCAATGAGGTGGTGCATCTTACCTCGGCCAATTTCGAATCCGTTCTAAAAGATGCCGCCTCTGTGCTAGTGATGTTTTATGCACCATGTGAGTATGCCGGAACTCTGGGCTTACCGAACAAGCCACTAGACTCACTAGAGTAATCGGGGGAATATTTTTTTTAGGGTGTGGACATTGCAAACGAATGAAACCCGAGTATGAGAAAGCAGCGGAACAGCTGAAGGAAGAAGGGGTATGTATCCATTATCGTATTTTATTGTGTTTAGTCTGGCATATCTCAAAAACTGTTTTATTATGTAGATTGGTGGACTGTTAGCAGCGGTTGATGCGACGAAAGAGCCCACCATAGCGTCCAAGTATAATGTTAAAGGATACCCCACAGTTATCTACTTTTCCTTTGGGGAACAACTGTATAATCCTAATGTAAGGGAAGAATCGAAAATTATAGAGTTTATGAGGTATGTTGAATGTACTATTTTTGTCTTTCACTAGAGACTCGCTTAGAAAGCTGAAATTTAGTATTGTTGTGATAATATTAGTAATTGATTGATTTTTAATTCTTTGGCTTTGTGTAGGACTTCCAAATAATAATCCACCAAGTAAAAAATATGCCAGTTGAGTAGTTGAGCTTACACTGACAAAAATGCATTTGCCAATGTCGTGGGTTACAAAATTGGAGCTACCTCAACCCACCTCTCTATGTTGTTCTAACTGAGCCAACAAATTATCACAAATTATTTACAAAACGCTACAGTAATTCAGGTTCTTTTGGTTCGCCTCAACCCAGAAAGAGATTTTTTATCAACATTTTAAACATATTTGGGATCACTACAATTCCTCATCTTGTAACTATTTTATGAGTTACCCGATCTCAGTTTCTGGGTTGGGAAAACTTGTTAATTCATTATGAAGTGAATAATCAGGAAACGTGCTATAAAACCCCATATCGAGGGTAAATCACAAGATCGTAAGGTCACGGAAAGTTCCGAATTCGTGGTCGTGCAGGTTTGGCGCGTTTCATTCCATTGTTATTCGTTAATTCTCCTTCGATCGCGCGTATAGACACCTGTTGATCGTTGCGTCGTTTGCGGGATTTTTCATCTTTGTTCTCTGTGCGTGAAAATTTGTGTTTTGCATAATTTTGGTCAGTTGGCGTAAAATAGAGGGACAGGAGGGAGATGCATACAAATGGTTATTATTGGAATGGAGCCTTATGAATTTATTTTATTATGTATATATATTATTTATAAGCAATCTCTCCTGTCTATAATTCATTTGATTATTTTATACAACAAAAATGTCATATCTTGAAAAACAAAAGTCAATTGAAGTCCCCAATATACAGGCGTTAAATCAAAGAAATATTTTGAGTTTCGATAGTCCACAATTTAGGTACTGGTGGTCCAAAATTTGGAGTCTGGTAGCCCAAAGAGTGAGTTATTCCAGCCACCATCGTAAGCTAGAACAACTTAAATGTCAAGTTTTGATAGCTCGAATCATGAATTAATCTAGCCCGACTAGTAACGCATCACAATTCACATACTGATAGCTACGGTAGCCCATCAATAATTTAAGACGGTGAGGCGTGAGCTATTCCAACTCATAAAATAACCCATCTTCTGTGCTATTATAACTTATGAATAGTGAGTTGATGCAATTTCTTCGATTTGGTTGCCGTAATTCAGAGATCTGGGCTGTCCCCGATTAGCAACACGCTTCGGTCTAGGACAGCTCATATTTGAGTTATATCAACTCGAAATTTCGCTCAGTGTAGGAAATCCCATGCAACTTTTGAGGTGGCTGAATATAACGATACTGGTACTGGTATAATAGTATTTTTTTTTCATGTTTTTAACATTTGCTCTATTGGCTTAAAAATGTTTCTTCTTACTCTTACTTCAGGGATCCTAAAGAACCTCCTCCACCTCCGCCCCCCGAAACGCCATGGAGCGAGGAACAAAGTGACGTCCTACACTTAAATGAAGAAAATTTCAAGCCCGTCTTGAAAAAGAAGAAACACGCTTTGGTCATGTTTTATGCTCCATGTAAGTAAACTAAATTGAACTTTTTGCAAACATAATAAGGTACCTAGAAATTGCACTAAATAAGTTAATTTTTGAAATGAAAATGAGAGGAAAACAAGAAAATTATCTTCGTTTTTTATTACTAAATGTATCTTTATTCTCCTCGAGGGTGCGGTCATTGCAAGAAAGCCAAACCAGAATTTACAGAGGCAGCAGCGACCTTTAAGGACAACCCGAGAGTGGCATTTGCCGCTGTGGATTGTACTTTGGAGTCGGCTTTATGCAATACCTTCGAAGTTAAAGGCTATCCTACCCTGAAGTATATGAGCTACTACAATAAGGAAGTAAAGGCTTATAGCGGCGGCAGAATGGTAAGTTTTAAAGTCAGAATCAGTATGTTTTTATACTCCATTTCACTGTGTTGTACCTGTGTTGTAACAAATTTGAAAATAACGATTGTTTATGTTTTCTTATACAGAAAGAAGACTTTGTGCAGTACATATCCAACCCGATGGACACAGTCAATCAGTCTATACCCCCCTCGTCGGACCCACCATGGACTATGGATCCCGCCGTTTTGAGATTGGACGATAAGAATTTTAAAAAGGAACTGAAGAGCAGCGACATTGTATTGGTTATGTTCTATGCGCCATGTAAGTAATAGTAATATTACTGTTGAGAGATCTCGCCTCAGTTAACTAAAAGATTTCGAGAAATATATACTCCTGGACGAAATGAACGCAACATCATAAATTTGCCATATTTTTGATGCTATTTTTTTTCCTGAATTTATGATCCGATTTGAATGATTTTTTTTGCATTGTAGGTTGGTTCCTTGACAATGTCATAGTTTTCGCTGTTTATGATAAAAACTTAATTTCCGATTTATACTGGGTGTACTAAAAATGCTATGTTTTTTTCCGAAAATTCGCATCACCCTGTGGAGTATAGTAGCAACCGAAGCATATTGCAGTTGACATTAAACGGTAGGTCCATCTTTCCCCAACATTTTCTTTTTTGGTTTACTTCATTATCTCTGTTATTAAAGGAGATACACCGTTTTATAGAGTAACATGTTTTTATAGACTTTATTATTCAACACATTCATTGTTAAATGTTTTCAAGTAGACTATGGACTTTTTCTGACATTGCAAGCGTTGTGTCAGCAGATGTTGTGTTTTAAAGTTACAAAGAACTGTTCGGAAACTGCTTATTAAACGTTCGTTTCGTATGCCTAGTTGCCCGACGAGTATTTTAATCTTGAAACCTACTTGAAAACATTGTGTTGAATATTAAAGTCTATAAAAACATGTTACGCTATAAAACGGTGTATCTCCTTTAATAACAGAGATAATGAAGTAAACCAACAAAGAAAATGTTGGGGAAAGATGGACCTACCGTTTAATGTCAACTGCTATATGGTTCGGTTGCTAGTATACTCCACAGGGTGATACGAATTTTCGGAAAAAAACAAAGCATTTTTAGTACACCCAGTATAAATCGGAAATTCAATTTTTATCATAAACAGCGAAAACGATGACATTGTCAAGGAACCAACCTACAATGCAAAAAAATAACATCAAAAATATGGGAAATTTACGATGTTGCGTTAATTTTGTCCAGGAGTTTATCTTAGGAATTTTAGAACAGGACGTATGTCTATTAAAATCCTTTAAATTTTCCAGGGTGCGGTCATTGTAAACGAATGAAACCCGACTACATATCGGCGGCCAGACAGCTCGAAGAGGAGGGCATGCAGAAATGCCTGGCCGTGGTCGACTGCACCGAGAATCCCGACCTGGCCGAACAATTCGGTATTCAAGGTTTTCCCACCATAAAGCTGTTCAAAAACGGGCGATACGTGACGGATTACGAAGGAAAGCGAACGGCGGACGACATCAAGCAGTTCGTCAGGAAATATTATGACGTAAAACGGGAACAAAAGGAGGAATTATAGGGGTATAAGATTAGAGTCGTGTCGAAAGACGGGAAGCCGATTGAGAAATTGTCAATATGTTACAAGAGAGTGAGAAAAGTCGTTTCTGATTTTAAAAATGAACTTTAAATTAGGGTTCGGAAATTTTTGATCTAAGGAAATGCATGTCGATCTTTAGTTAAATGTATTCGGAAGATTGTTCAATATTACAAGTAAACACACAAATCGTTCTTTGAATTAACTAAAGGTAAACATGCACTTTCGAACATTGATAAGCTCACTGTAAAAATCTCACATTCCTATTTTAAGTGTTGTTTTGATCTGAAACTGGTCTTAAAAATACTCATAATTATGCCATATAAATAGAGTAGCGCCTATTTGTGATCAGATGGCCAATTTCGTGCGTTTCGCTTATTTATAGCAGTTTTTAGACAATCGGACTCGGCAGAAATTGCCATCTTATCGCTTCTAGTCGAATTTAATAAAATTTACGGTGGCCGTGTATTTTTTACATATTGCCTGTGTAATAGGCTACTCTGGATTTGTTATTTAAAAAAAGAGAAATTTTGAAAAATATTTTTTTACTTTTAAACTATTTATTTAATAATTAAACCAAGTAGGGTTACCCAGAATACCTGAAAATCACGAATTTGTTTACACTAAATTTATCTCGATATAACACTGATTTTATAGTATTTTGTTTGGGTGAAATTTGCCGTCTTTTTACCGATTTATTTGTATTTTAAAAAAAGTCGCCGCACCCAGGAAATTACGGAAATTAGACAGGCAAGAAATAGTGAACGTCTTTTGTAGATGTTCTTACCACCTTAGACTCTACAAATGAGAATTTTGATGAACAATTCCGTCTAAAGTCGGCAAATTTCCCCCTTTGCACTTAATAAATGTATTTTAATAAATGTGATCCACATCTATAAGCTGTAATAGAAGCTGCAGAGTATACTAATAATTTGTCTGTCTGTGGTACACAAACGACAAACCTTTTTGAAATTTATATTTTTTATATTTGGACTGTATGTATTCTGTTTATAATTTTTTCATAGTATTTTACATTAAAACGCCGTTAAAATGGCAAATAGGTTAAAATCATAAAATTTATGCAGGAAAGGCTGTAAATAGAATGCATATAACGAAACTCCAAATTCACCTTTATACACGAATGGAACTAATTGTTAACTTTTTTTTACAATAAACATTAACATTCCATAAATTTGTGTTTCTTTTTCATTCCCTATCAGTAATTTCCCCAGAATTTAGGAAATTTTTCACAATTTGACAACATGGCTTACGGCGCCTTAATAGAGTACATTGTTGCCAAATTACTATAAATTTCCTTAGTTTTAGGGAAACTTTTATCAGGAGCACATAAATTAAAGCAGGAATTTAGGGAAATTTTGAACGATTTGGCAACATTGTACGCCTGATACTTTTCGTATACCTCCTCGCATTTCTGCGTTCCTGATACAAAATCGAAATATCCGTAAAATATGCTTCAAATTCCGATTTAAAAATAAAATTGACGGGATTTTTATTAGGAGTACAGAAACACGAAGAGGTATGCGGCTATCAGGAACACTGTTGCCAGATCATTTGGAATTTCCTAATTTTTAGGGAAATTTGTATCAGGAGCACATAAATGAAAGCAGGAATTTAGGGAAATTTTGAACGATTTGGCAACATTGTACGCCTGATACTTTTCGTATACCTCCTCGCATTTCTGCGTTCCTGATACAAAATCGAAATATCCGTAAAATATGCTTCAAATTTCGATTTAAAAATAAAATTGACGGGATTTTTATTAGGAGTACAGAAACACGAAGAGGTATACGGCTATCAGGAACACAGTGTTGCCAGATCATTTAAAATTTCCTAATTTTTAGGGAAATTTGTATCAGGAGCACATAAATTAAAGCAGGAATTTAGGGAAATTTTGAACGATTTGGCAACATTGTACGCCTGATACTATTCGTATACCTCCTCGCATTGCTGCGTTCCTGGTACAAAATCGAAATAACCGTAAAATATGCTTGAAATTCTGATTTAAAAATAAGATTGACGGGATTTTTATTAGGAGTGCAGAAACACGAAGAGGTATAGGGCTATCAGGAATACAGTGTTGCCAGATCATTTGAAATTTCCTAATTTTTAGGGAATTATGTATCAGGAGCACAGAAACGCGAGACTGTGTTTACCACAATGTTGCCAGATCATGTGAAATTTCCCAATTTTTAGGGAATTTCGAACACCATGTTGCCAGATCATTTCAAATTTCCCAATTTTTAGGGAATTTTGTATCAGGAACACAGAAACGCGAAACTGTGTTGAACACAATGTTGCCAGATCAAGTGAAAATTCCCAATTTTTAAGGAATTTTGAACACAATGTTGCCCGATCATTTGAAATTTACCAGTTTTTAGGAAATTTTGTATCAGGAGCACAGAAACTCGAGACGGTGTTGGATGGTTGGAAAGGATAAAAATAAAACACACATTATTTAAAAAAGTGCAATCAAATATATTCTAAACGTGTACTCAACAAATATCATTGATCATAATAAATAATTTAAAAATAAACTATCACGAAAAACTAAACGGTATATAATATCACTAGAGAAAACATGGCTATAGCTTATTATGTATTATGTAAGCCGTTATGGCCAGAATTTTTTCTTGTATTAAAAAAAGGGAGTGATTAAAGTGAACTTTCTACTCAACGAAAAGTGTTGCGGTAATAAATCTATTACTACATCGTACATGTTAATAATTCAATATTTACATATTAAATTGAATTTGAAAATAAAGGGAAATAATTATTGTGAATTCTGACCTACTCCAGTGTAACTGTCCATAAAGATATATACAAAAAAATAAACACTATCTTACAAATTGCCATTAAAAAAAGCAAATGTCCAGGGTATTTAACAGTATCGACGGGAGACGGAAAAATATACAGGGTACCCCAAGTAAGGTGGCCTATTAGAAGAATCTCGAGAACTAAATGAGATTTTATTTTAAAAAATTTGGCTGTGGCTATAAGAGATGACGGTTTTCTACGTTTGCAAAATATATTGGATGGTGCGGTGTTGCCGGATCATACCGAAAGTGGTAGCAACTTCGGAATTTTAAATTACTTAAATTTAAAAAAAGAAGATTTTTGCAATGATTCATCTGCCTCAGAAATATTGTTATGGAGACAGCCCTGTATAAAACGAATAAAATACTGTTCAAAATTATAAAATCTCGATGGTCTTGTGAAACTATTGTCAAAATTTCAGCTTTCTAGCTGTAGCCACTAAAGAAATATGATTTTCTTTTCAGGTCCCGATACGACGTTAAAAAATCACAAGATTATTTATAATTCAAAAACTCTTAAAGATAGTTAAAGATTGTTTCACGAAAAATGGATATAACTTAATGACTGCAGTAAAAGTACCTGTGGCCATCCCATTATTTATGACCGTTTGTTATTATTATATGGAAAGGACCGGATTGTAATAATTATAATTAAATATAGGCACATCAGATAGGTTAGGTTGCTTAATTTATATTTAAATAGTTTTTGAGGAATGGTTCAAGAATTGTCTTTTACCAAACATTCCTCAGAATAGCGTGATAGTAATGGACAATGCGAGCTATCACAGTCGCCAATTACATAAAGCTCCAAGCTCAAATAATACAAAATTGGAGATTCAGAACTACATGGCGGTGAATGATATATGTTTTGAAGAAAGTTATAAAAAAAAGTGATCTTTTAGAAGTTTTAATGACATTTTGTATAAAAAAAGTATATGCTTGTGACACATTGGCAGAAGAAATTGGACATACAGTGCTACGGCTGTTATTTCATTTGATTACATTAATATAATCATATCATTACTTGTTTTCCTTAGTCCGTCCCTTCATACTTCACTTGTTTATTGCCAAGCTCTTGTCGACACAATGGGACCGACCCAGGAAATCATTAAGTCGTATCCAAATTTCGTGAAACGTACTGTATATAATATTATACAGAAAACTGTTCTAGATTTTTACCTAGATTCCAAAAAAAATATAATATATGGGGTAATTCATTTAAAATTCCGAAGTTGCTACCACTTTCGGTATGATCCGGAAACACCGCACCATTCAAAATATTTTACAAACGTAGAAAACCATCTCTTATAGCCACAGCCAAATTTTTCAAAATAAAATCTCATTTAGTTCTCGAGATACTTCTAATAGGCTTTACTTGTGTAAAAAATTAAATCATGTTAAGCTGCGTAACGCATATTAAACAACCATTTACTAAACATGAAGCTGTATAAATACTCTGTAAAAAATTAAAGTCAACAAACTTTCCAAAGGAAAATATCGTTTACTGTTAAACCACCCTGGACTGGTTCAACATATTTTTCTTTCTTCCATTTATACACGTCAACCTTGACGTTTAAAGCATTTTTTAATATCCCTTACTTACGGGAAAATATCATAGTTTAATCAGCGCCAATATATTCTATAATACCATATTCGCTTATAAAATATCTTCTTCGAGAAAACAAAAAAGTCCTCTAATTTTAGCCCACTTTAGATAGCCTGTCTTACATGGTAGTATTTTTTATACGGGGTGTTCCTTAATGACGTGCTAATATTTCTAAGTGTGATTCCCCAGGTAATCACACTTTATGAATAAAATCGTTGAGTTGAACATAGGAAATCCATATAATTTTTGGAGGTGGTTGGATATTGGCTCCCCTGTACATTTTATAGAAAAGCTGCATTTTAACTTCTTGAAGAGGCAGACTTAATAAACCCATGTGCCGAGTTTGAATATATTTTGGCGAGCCAATTCTAAGCTGTTCCATTAAACGTGATGGCATAAGCACGAAACTCTCATAGTTCAGGTAGTACGGCAAACGCCAGCAAATTATTACTATGGCGCTATTTCGTCATTGTCAAAATTTAATTTGCTGGCGTTTGCTGTATTACCTGAACTATGAGAGTTTCGTGGTTTTGCCATCACGTTTAATTGAATAGCTTATGATTGACCTCGCCAAATTCTATTGAAACTCGGCACATGAGTTTACCATGTCGGTCTCTTCAAGAAGTTCAGCCACCTCAGAAACTACAGATTTCCTATGTTCAAGCCTAATTTATGCAAAAGGTACCACAATGTACGATAGGCCGAAAAGACTAGTACTCGTCGTGACGATCAGAGAACGCAATCGTTATATTATCTTTTAAATAAACCCAATATAGTCCGTAAAAATCTACAAAAACTTAAATAATCATATACAACCGAGGGTGCTTCAGTCACACGGACACCATAAAACTGGCGCTTTCCTCATTTTTCTATACTTAGTTAAACCAGAATATTCTTTTATAAAAATATACTTATAATAATACCTTGGATGACAGTTGTGATAAAAGGTAGATTATTTGGTTCTTTGTGTTGCAATCGGTGACGGTTCATGCCGTTGAAATGCGGGAATTGGTATAATAATATACAGGGGTTCGCATAAAGCATCTGTATACTTGGAGAGGTGATTCTACATGTTAAAATAAAGGTAGAAAGTTATACAGGGTATCCGCTAATTAATGGGACATGGAAAAACTACAGACTCCTTACGTAAAAATATTAGGATTTAATTATACTTACCTATATCCGAAAGTTGATGTTAAAACTTCAGTTTTGTTCTTTTTCTTCTAATAACTTTGCAGGAAACCAATGTTTTTTACAAAATTTGACAATTATGGTATTTTTAGGACGAGAAATTGATTCTTTTATGAAATTTTAATTTACAACGTAGGGGGCGCTGTCGCGGCATTATTTGCACATTTGGTCATAACTTTTTGTGCCTCAGTGTATTTAAGTTTTTAATGAAAATAATACTTTTCTCGTATTTATTACGTAAATCAGATATACTAAGGTTAACTATGGAGACCGTTTTTCATGCTGGCAAAGTATGGTATAATGCTATTCCCTATGGTGTGCGACAGTTAAGCTCCGGGAAATTTAAATCAAAAATTAAGAAAATTTTAATATATTCGGCAAATTATTCATTTGATGAATTTTTGGAAAATTCCATCCCTAGATTGATTTCCGCCTAGCGCTTGACTCTATCAGGCTGTCTTGGGGGGGGGGGGATTGTTTTAGTAAATTTTTTAAATATTATTATATTGTGTATATTTTATATATTTTAAATATTTTTATAGTCTGTTATGTTATTGGCTGACTTGCCCAATTGTGCATATTTTGTTTGATCTTATTCTATTTTCGACTTTGTGTTTAGTTAATTGTTCTCTGTATGTTGCACGTTGATTGTTTTTTGTTATTGATTTAGTATGTTCCATTATATATACATATAGAAATTGTGATAGGATTTGTGATCTACACCTTTATGGTTCTTTTTTTGTACTGCTGTACTGAAAAATTGATCAATAAATGAATTGAATTGAATAAGTTCGGGTCGCCCAGAGTTACCGCTTCGGAAATATTTGCATTTAAATTGTTTAGTGCACCCTGCCCAACTATTATTAATTTGCATGCAAAACTTTTTTCTTAAAGTAACCTACGAGGAAACAAATAATATTTAGAGATGCAGTTGCTATTGAACAGAAAATGTTTAATTTTTGAGTTTGTCGTAAGTTTGTGTTTTCACTGCTGTTAGTTTCTTTCGACACGATATGTTCTAGGGTCAAAGATATTTTAATTAAAGTAAGTTAAAGGACAATCCAATTGTTATTCCCAATTACCATCACTAGAACATTAATTATCATGTTAAAGTGAATTGGTAAAAAGTAACAAAATATTATTTGCTTGCCTGAGCTAACGCACTAAGGGCCAATTTTCTAAAGTGGGTTTAAATCGCACTGTACGGTTTAAACCTCAGATTAGTGAAAATGGTGATTTTATAAACTAGGATTGACAGCGAGGCTCGACTTAAGAGCAACCATCCTGGTAATAAGTTAATCGGTAGAAAGAGTACCGCTTAAACTCAATAATACGATTTAAGACACAGGACACCGTATTATAACCCTAATATTTGAGTTTGTTTTTTATTGTTTCTGGCTGTACCAATTATTTTAATAATAATAATGGATATTTATTGACATTGAGTTATTAACGGACGACGAAGATGATTTTGTAAATATTATTGAGCAGCGTAGGCGGGACAGAATATTTCGGATACGCCCCAATTACATGAAAACCTTAACTTGTTAGGCCTCCTAAACAAGGCATCTTTTAACGTACTTTTGAGTATCCATTTGGATACACAGGCATTTTATTTCGATACCCATTAAACATCAAATGGATCCATATATTTTTTAATTACTTAATTTAAAAACTACTGAACTGATACCTAAAAAAGCCTTAAAAAGTCAGAAAAAATATTAAAAAAAATAGGGCTGTTCAAAGACATGGATACGCAGTAAAAAATCACTAGAAGATGTCTTGCTCCTAAATCATGTTTTAGAGCGTCCAACATACCGATGAGTAAATACAATATATTATACATTTAGTTATAATTCTCCAAAGTAATAACCCTCTATTATAAAATTGTCATCAATTGCCTGTAATTTAATCCCCTGATTATTGTTCCGTTTAAGTATTAATTTAAATCCAAAACTGAAGATCACTTTATAAAATTGGGCCTAAACAATTTAAATACAAATATCCCCGAAACGGTAACTCTGGGCGACCTGAAATTAGTGTACCTTTTTTACGTAATAAATATGAGAAAAGTATTATTTTTATCAAAAACTTAAATACACTGAGGCATAAAAAAGTTATGACCTAATAAATGTGTAAATAATGCCATGTACATTAAAATTTCATAAAAGAATCAATTTCTCGTCCTAAAAATACCATAATTGTCAAATTTTGTAAAAAAACGTTGGTGTCCTGCAAGTTATTAGAGAAAAACAAAAATGAAGTTTTAACTTTAACACCCTGCATCTCACTTAACATCAACTTTCGGATATAGGTAAGTATAATTAAATCCCAATATTTTTACGTAAGGAGTCTGTGGTTTTTTCATGTCCCATTAATTAACGGACACCCTGTATAACAAAAAAATCGAAAACTCGATACTGTTCGAGCTCCGGCCTGTCAACGTTTATTTTTCTTATTTTTTATAGCTTCGTGTTAGTTGTTAAACTATCAGTTTGATATTTGGCACATGGCCTACGATTAACGCTTTCTATCATTCCGTTATAAATATGTTTCTCTACCGTGCCGTCAGAGACCATTTTACCTGAAGCTCCAAATTAATTTTTAGCTTATAACTTTGGTTTCGACAGTTATGGCCAAAAAAAGCATGCCATTTTAAAGACGAAAGAATACCTTACAAAAAAGGTACTCTTTATTCGAGTCGATAAACCACACCGTTTAAGAGCAAACTGGAATTAAAGTGTTTGTTCAGCAGTCAAATCGGTTTTTCAAATGGAAGCAAATAGTACATTACGTATCAAGGGCCGAAAAGAGGCTTTTAAGGACGAGATGCGGAGATGGCCGACCGAGCCGAAAGTCCGGAAAAGCCTCCGACGGCCCGAGATATGTACCGTATTTTTTTTTACAAGTGCTCCGAAGCTTTGATGCCAAATAAATAAAGAAATTCTGCACAGACAGTTTTCCTGTCCACATGACATGAAAACACTCGCGCATGGAGAATGTAAATATCTATTTATTATTGTTGACAAATAGGCTCGGTGGCCTAGTGGTATAGCGTACGCCTTGTGATCTGAGAGTCGCGGGTTCAAATCCCGCACTCGGCATCTCTGGTTTTATTTATTTTTTTACAAGTGCCCGAGTCTTTGAGGCCATATAAATAAAGAAATTCTTCAGACAATTTTCTAAAACATCTTTGAAAAATTAACTGCCAATTTAATTTAATATCCGCTATTTATTATCGCTTGTAGTATGGCTCGGTGGGTAGAGTGTCCGCCTGGCGATCTGAGGGTCGCGGGTTCAAATCCCGCACTCGGCATCTCTGGTTTTATTTATTTTTTTACAAGTGCCCGAGTCTTTGAGGCCATATAAATAAAGAAATTCTTCAGACATTTTTCTAAAACATCTTTGAAAAATTAACTGCCAATTTAATTTATATATAATCCGCTATTTATTGTCGCTTGTAGTATGGCTCGGTGGGTAGAGTGTCCGCCTGGCGATCTCAAGGTCGCGGGTTCAAATACCGCACAGACAATTCTGGTTTTATTTATTTATGAGCACATGGTGACTCGGGCACATGGTGAAGCGGGCGGGAAAAATCTTTCCCTCCCGCTCTCTTGGAAAACGCCACCCACTTTCGGTGAAGAGAACATGCATGAAAAGAGGCACTTTCGGGGCACATGTAAAAAAAAAGAAATTACGTCGACTTTTTGTTATATGTCTTAGTACCTTTATTGTAAAATGTAGAATCATCCCTCCAAGTATACGGATGCATTATCTGAATACCCTGTATAGAAATTTTAAAAATAATTCATTCATTGCCAGATTAAATATGTCCTGCGAAAAGTTCGTTTTTGCACTTGACCTGCAACCTGATAGGCTAAGTTTTGGCTGAACCGGCGACGACAACGGCGCAATTAAATTATTGTTGTATTTTTTTGGAACTCGAACAAACCGCCACCGATTGGAATTATGTTTATTATTAAAATATGTAATATAGTTATCGGATAAGTAGATCAGGCAACCTCATTCGAATTTCAGGAAACGGAATATTTTCATACGGGGGGCACACAACAACTACAAACAAAAAATATTGCCAGACATATGTTGGGCTACCTAGGAGTATATTCATTCTTTTGCCTGAACCATCTCGGTAGTGACTAACTAACTAATACAGAGTGTTCCAAATATCAGTCTCAACATTGTAAAAATTTCGACCAATCAATAGCCAGGGTCTTATAATGACATTACTAGACATCAAATCCCGCAATTCCAATAGCGAGACGATCGATTATTGGACACACACCGTACAAGAAACAAGCAAACATAAAAAACACGACATCTAGTTATGAGTCTTCAAACTACTACAACTCTGCGAATCCTTGATTACGGGGGCGGATTCTCGTCTGACGTCTTCTTTGAGGTTGTTCAT
This sequence comes from Barypeithes pellucidus, assembly GCA_963991005.1. NCBI lineage: Eukaryota > Metazoa > Arthropoda > Insecta > Coleoptera > Curculionidae > Barypeithes > Barypeithes pellucidus. The sequence goes on along the minus strand of OZ022565.1, from coordinate 10,154,815 downwards.
GCGCTCCGGGCCCCTCAAGGGCACGCTATCCCTTCGGTAGACGTTGTTGATGTGCGATATAAAGGTGGGGTTTGTCGGATTCGATGCTATGTTGGGAAAGTCTTTTTTGTTGGCTACCTGGAAAATAAACACGTATGTAAATGTTATACCATTAATCGTCAATGTATTTGCTACAACTAAAAAAAATTGAAATTATGATCGTTGCATACCTCTTTTATAGAGGTTAGAGCTTTACTCATCCAAGGAGGCCAACTATTCTTCGCTGTCGTCAGTTCCTGCTCCGTAGCGCGTAAGACATGGGTCAGGTTCTGTTAACAAAGTTAAAAAATCAGTTAGAGATCATGGAGGACAAACCCGAGAAAATATTAGCGCAAATTTCATGTTAGATAACGATGGGCCGTGGTCACAACTTTTCAGCAATATAAAAGATCCGTTATCTTTGTTTTATCAGTTAATGAAAAGGGATAAAACATACGTTTTTCTTTGGAAACGAAATACAATGCCGGCGTATCAGAGGGAAATGGAAAAATTAAAATGTTGACATTTATATTTTGTGTTTTGTGTACTTTGGTATATAGAATTTAATCCTCACACTCAGTTTATAACAACTATTAGTTAAAAATTTGTGTCCTTTTCTGTAAGTAGCTTTAAATATTGTATACTTACTTACAAAAAATTGTATTTTGTTTGCATAATCTATATACAAGGTGTCCAAGATAAGGAGGGTCAGTACAGGGATCTCGGAAACCGTAAGACATATGAAGTCGGTTAAGTGGAGGTAAAGTTGCGCATTTACGTGCCTAATAATATGCCGTTTAGAGAGTTTTAAAATTCCAAGGAGATATCCGGAAAAAACGAAATTCTGAAAAATCGTTTTATTGTTTTCCTGGGTTTTTTGAGATCGAATTCTAAAGTAAATTGCACTTTTGCATTGCCACTTTTTCGGCTCTATCTAACAGCGTTAATTGTTTTGTAATCCGACGAGTCGTCTTCGAAGGGCCATTATCAACTTTCTTTTTTTAAATACGGTCCTGTTTTTCTGATATTGGAATTTGAGAGCTTTTTTCTCCCGAATGCAACGATGTATGACACATTGTGGTTTAATGACGTTTCGAGGATTTTTTGAACAACATCAGGAAATTTTGGGATACGGTCCTGTATTTCTCCTAATTTTATAAATAATATCTCATAAGTAAGCTCTAAATTTTTTACTTATGTTGGACTAGTTCAATAAATAACAAATAATTTAATAATAAACCACAAATAAGTGAACAAAAATCATTTCAAAACAGTAATAAAACGAACAACGAAAAAAGTAAGGAACTACATAATCTGGTGTTCAAAATGATTTCCGTTATTCCCTAAGCACAAATAACATCTTCTAACCGCCACATAACAGTTTTTTTGAGATAAAATAAAACATGCGATAGAATATCAAACTTTTCAGCATTTGTAAATTTATGTTCCATATTTTCTGGAAAATAGAAAACCTCTTAAAACGCTCTCAAACGATCACAATGGGAATGTCAAGTGAAACAAATCACGCGTCATCATCTTCATTTTTTTGTTTCAAGCGCCTACTTTTCTTTTAAATCCCTAATCAACAGAAGTTTGAAATAATGTTTCTGTATTTTGTTCACTTATTTGTGGTTTATTATTAAGTTATTCGTTATTTATTGAAGAAGGCCAACATAAGTAAAAATTTAGAGCTTACTTATGAGATATTATTTATAAAATTAGGAGAAATACAGTACCGTATCCCCAAATTTCCTGATGTAGCTCAAAAAACCCTTGAACCGTCATTAAACCACAATGTGTGATACATCGTTGCATTCGGGAGAAAAAAAGCTCACAAATTCTAATATCAGGAAAACAGGACCGTATTTAAAAAAAGAAAGTCGTTAATGGCCCTTCGAAGACGACTCGTCGGATTACAAAACAATTAACGCCGTTAGATAGAGCGGAAAAAGTGGCAATGTAAAACTGCAATTTACTTTAGAATTCGATCTCAAAAAAACCCAGGAAAACAATAAAACGATTTTTCAGAGATCCCTGTACCCTGCTTATCTTGGACTTGTTTAATGTTTATTTTTAGAAATAAAAGTCTTTTTGACTTGAAACCGAAGCATGTGTATAATACTAGAGCCCTGGACACTTCACTTATGTATCTAATAGACTTACGCTAACTGAAAGATCTCCAAGCTATATGTGTGTGAAACTGTTTAACGCTCTCCCAGTTAACACACAATGTATAAATTCAGAAAAAAAGTTTAAAGCCGAAATCAGAAAGATGTTGATCAGTTTGGAACCCGATAGTTTGAAGGACTTTAGTCCAGATTTGTAAAACTGTTAAGTTGTGACGTAATTTCATTTTGTGCAGTGTCATAATTTGAAATAAAGATACTATTTATTTATAAAAAAACAGTGCAAGGAACAGGGACTGTTTAATGTCCCATCGGTAAGGGCAAACATTTCATCTCCAAGGGCTCTTTCCGGCTGATGATAGCCATTTAAATGAGAACATCGGTGCAACCAGTTCCAGTCCTCTTGTTCTATTTCTCACCTGATTCCGACACTCGGCCTCTACATGAGCCAGTTTAGTTTGCGCCAACTCTAACTCTAGCTCCCGTATTCTCTCCTCGCCCGTAGTCTGATCTCCGCCGCCGCCGTGTCTACTTTCGGTCACATTTTCATTCGCGAATTTTGAACAATCTGGACAACCTGAGATCTTAACCTGGAGAAAAACGTATCATAAGTTATACGTTAGTGCAAATAGGGAACAAATTAATTTACATAAATAACGCATATACAATGCTCGAACCTTTAAACTTTCCAACTCTTGTCGGACCACGTTCAGTTGCATGTCCAACCTCTGCCTGACCATTTTGTAATCGTTCACCATCTGGCTGTTGTTTTTCTTTTCCTGTTCCGATTCGTCCACCTAAAAAAATATTCCAATAGAAGACAACCCCCCAAATGACTACCGTAATGGTCATTTTAGGCATATTTACTCACTTCTCTCTTCAATATATCCTTCAACTGACTGATCTCGTCCATCATGAGTTTCTTCTCCTCCTCCAACCTGAGGACGGTCATCTTCAGCTTCTCCGTCTCGCTCGCCTCGTTATCCCGCCGATCTTGAGCCTCTGAATCCGAAGAAATTATTTCCCAATCGTCTAATTATTAAAAAAATTGTTGGTCCTAACGACCACTGTTGGTGGGTTAGTATTTGCAAGAATACCAGTCGCAAAATGTTATCAGGGGGCGATTTAGCGAAAACTTTTGATTTTGCAGGACAAAATTGAATTGTTATGGTGATTTATAATTAATTTGTAGGTTCGTTCCGACCAAAACGGAATTAATGGGACTTCGACAGTTAAAGTACGAGTGTAGGAAAGATAAATACCATTACATACAGGCTGTTTCAAAAAACTTGTGCCATCCCTCGTGTGGCGATTCCTTATCCTAAATTAAGACGTAAGAAGAAGTTCCCATCAACATGGATTTGAAGAAGCTTTGTTTCGAAGATTTAGAGGAAATATTTACAATTGGTTTAAAAATTATTTATATAACAGAACACAGTACGTTTATATTGACGATTGCTCAAGTTCTCAACAAAATATTACTTGCGGTGTTCCTCAAGGATCAATTTTAGGACCATCTTTATTCCTTATATATATAAATTCAATTTCTAAGTTAAATCTAAAAGGTAAAATCAAATTGTTTGCGGATGATACTACAATTTTATATTTTTTATTTATTTATTAAATCTATGGGATACTATTACCAATGATTTGAAAATTATACTTTCATGGCTGCAGTCCTATAAACTTTCTTTAAACTTTGAAAACAACAAACCGAACAATATTTCACCAATAATTTTTAATGGAAACGAAATTTAGTATGCAAAATCCGTAAAGTTTTTAGGCTTATATACAGGGTGTAACTAAATAAGTGTAAAACATTTAAGGGGGTGATTCCTCATCGAAAAAAAGATAGGATCTTTCATATAAAGAAACTTCATTGGAGCATCCCTTGTTAAGATACAGCCCCTTAAAGGGGGTACATAAAAAAAAACAGAACAACAATACACAATTAGTATTACTTCAATTTCAAAAATTTACAAACTGACAGCTTGATACCAATTTAATTGTCACTATCGCTAATAGCGGCCTACTGGATAAATTAGTTTCGTATTTTCGTTTTATGGCGATATGTATCTTGTTCGTAAAATAATTTTTTGCTGCGAACTGGTTTATTTTGGGCAAAAAATTCAAGAGACATTTTTTGTTTAGAATGAAACAGGCTATCGGAAATAAATTTTTAGATGGTAAACAAATAATAAGACAAAAACTTACATTGGAAATAAATTTTAGGGGTTGCGTTTTCCACCCCTTACAACCATGGGGTAAACAAAATAAATTACTGGCTAAGTGTCTTTTTGGTAGTAGAAACTGTCAGGTTAATTTCAATATTGTAACTTTTTTAGTGCTTGTGAAAAAAATTGTTGAACACATTTTATGTACCCCCTTTAAGGGGCTGTATCTTAACAAGGGATGCTCCAATGAAGTTTCTTTATATGAAAGATCCTATCTTCTTTTCGATGAGGAATCACCCCCTTAAATGTTTTACACTTATTTAGTTACACCCTGTATAGACGAAAATTGAAATTGGAGAAAACATGTTGAAAACCTTCGAAAAAGCGTATCACACGCATTGGAATATTATATAAAATTGATTATATACCTTTAATACATTTAAAAAACATTTATTATTCATTACTTATTCAAAATTTCAATATTTAATATCAGTTTGGGGATCTGCATGTGCCACAATATTAAACCCTTTAAAAAGACTACAAAACATAATTATAAAATGTATTCATAAACTAAATTTTTTGGAACCGACAACAAATTTATATAAACCAAGAGGATATCTAGATCTGAAGAGTTTATATAAATTAAAAATCAGTATACTAATTCATGCAATTAATAATCAAAAAAAAAAAAATCTTGTATAAAATTTGTTAAATTAACTGATACACACAATCACAATACCAGAAATATTGACCATTTAAAAAAAAATCAAATTAAAAGTAGCACAGCGATGAAATCTATTTTATTTGATGGAATAAATATTTATAATACGTTACCTAAAGTATTAAAAAAAAAATTTTAATTTAAAATTGTTTAAAAAAAATGCAAAGACATTTTTTCTGGATAATATACAAATTACTTAAAAAAAAACCATTTATAATAATTTTTATTTTTTATATTGATTAATTACTTATTTATGTTATAATATTCGGAGGTAATTACACTAGTGCCTAAAAATTATCTGAGAATTTTTATGCACGAGTGTAATTTAGGGAGAAAATTACTCGAATAATGGTTAAAACAACTTTATATTACAACTTTTAAATAAAGAAATAAAAAAATTAGTAATTATTAATAACGCAATTGTAATAATATTTAATATTTGAGTTTGTAGCTGGAAAATCCTGTAAGATTTATTTTTTTAAACGTCAAAAAGTGTCATTATCTTTGTCAATAAACAATAAAAAATTGGCGGGTTGTTTTCGATAGCTAGAGGGGTTGTTTTCGATGTAATCAATCGAAAACAACACCTCTAGCTTAATGTATGAGGGTAATTTTCCCTGTAATGGAATAAAATAGCTCGTTGGGAATAAACATTATTATTATTATTAAGATACAGGGTATTAAATTTTTGCAGTGATTTCAAGACGGACAAAATTGCATTTATCTTGTAAACGAAGCTGACTTTAAATAAATATTAAGAGATGTTTTCTTTTAGTCACTTCAATTTCTAACAAATTGTGCTACCAAAATGTGAAAAAGTCAGTGTGGTACCTATTTTTTGTGAGATTATTTGGATCGCATACACGCCCCCTGGGAAATTTTAAAATTTTTAATACGCTGTATCTTTCAAACAAGGCATGTTGATAGGAACTATTATTTGGGTACGAAATCATCACTTAATCCATGGCGCATGTTTTTTGAAACACCCTGTACGTATTGTGGAAAAAAAAAAATTAACTCTCTAATAATAATGTTGGCAAAAGAAGGTAACTATACCTCTCAATATGAAAAAGTAATGTGCTTGGATCACCGTTAAATTTATATTAATAAAAAATACACCAATAATGTGTTAACACTTCACAGAGAACTTGAAACTGGAACAATTTAAGCAGGCCGTCAATAAAAAACTCTCTTATCAAAGTTTAGATAAGACGAGCAAGTTTGTGTGTTACATTCGTAATTTAAGGGGACATCGGGGCAAATATATACACACAGAGACGTTAATTTGCAGCAAAATATCACGGGTTTAATCGAAAAAACACATACTACTCCTACTCACCCTTAAGAGCAATGAAATCGGCCTCATATTTTTTCAGTTTCTTCACTTTGATGCTGCACGCCAGCTTGATAAGGTGTTTTGCGGCCTCCTCGCTTCTACACTTCTTCGGTAAAGAAACGCGGAAATACTTTAAAATACCTTCGAAGTCCTGCTGCAGCAGATCTTTTTTGCAAGCCATCAACAGAGCCAAAGCCATTTGGAAGAGCGTGTCGATACCTGAGAAAATAAATCAATGTCATTCGCCGGGGCATCAGCTACTTAGTCTATAACTACTCGGGCATTAGTTACTTCTTTATAGCATAAGTATAATCAAGAATCTTTGTTGGTATACGACTGATACAATAAAGCAATGAATGTTAATTATTAATGTTTATTTTACTTACCCTGTAAGAGAAATATGTCGATAATATGAAACACGAAATATAAAGGAAATCGGGCAGTGAACAGCGTTAAAAACCATTGAGACGCAAACATATGCGTTTCTATTCGATGCTCCGCGAAATGATTCCATAAAGGGCTAAGTTGTTCTTCCATAAGCCTAAAAGAAAAAAATGACAGCATATTTCGAATAATATAAACCATTCAATGCACGAAACCATTCGTTTGCATTGGCCAATAGAGCTCAAAGTAAGCCAAGTATACCTACCTATTTAACTGGTACAGTCTCAAGTATAAATTATCAAATCCGTCTTTATACAGGTCCCTCAATTTGTAGTCATACATCAGTTTGACTAGCACGCAAAACGCCTGCTCTTCGGGCATCTAAAAACAGATATGTAGTATTCAAGATGTATGATGGATGTCACGTATCGGGATGATTCGCAAAAAGTTGGACTTTTTAAATTTTAATGCAACTTACATGCAACAGGAGAGTGGCGGCCAAAAAGCTGAGTCCTTGGCAATAACCGACCTCGGAATCGTAGACGGCATAGGCCTTGCTTACCCTACAAACAAGCAAATTATACTGGTAGGTAAGCAATTATTTTTTTTTTATGATCAAACACAAGCACTATAGGAAAAATCCTTTAGGGCACTCTGGGAGTGGTGCGTGTGCGCAAAAAGCGATTCACGTTGGTGTTGAATCGTTGGAGGTTATATTCGTTGGGAAAAACGACCTCGGGAAGATCGTTCCATAAGGATGAAGTCCTCCAGATGAAATTATTCTTAAATAGTGAAGTTCGACGAGTACTAAGCTTAACTCCATATGGATGGGCGGCAGTGGTTCGTCGTGTATTTCTGCTATTCATCGCTCTGGGCGGAATTAAGAGGGCAAGGTCAGCCGAGCACTTTCCATGAAAATATCTGTAAAAGAGAGTCAAATCCCCAACCTGTCTCCGATGTTCTAGGCTGTCGAGGTTCTTCGTCAGCTTGTGGTCTCCAATCAGACGAATGGCCCTCCTTTCGATGGAATCCAGTAGCCAAAGAGTATGTTTGGGTGCAGAGCTCCAGACTCTAGTGATGGTCGAATCTGAGCTTTGTATAGTGTCAAAAGTTGTTGAGGTGTGTACAACTTTCTGGTTTGGAAGAGTACACCAACTTTCTGAGCAGCTATCTTGGCGATTGCCACGACGTGGTTATGCCAAGACATATTTCCCCCCAGATTGACGCCCAGCAAAATAATAGATGAAGCCAGTGGGATTGCGTGTCCGTCCATGACTATATCCGGTTCTGTAATGTTAACCTTTTTAGAGAAAACTGCTGCCTGGGTTCTTTTAGCGTTAAATTCGACTTGGTTACTGTCACCCCAAGCCAAAATTTCTTCCAGGTCTTTGTTGAGGCGTGATACTTCATGCTGTCTGCGAAGATGTACGTCGGCAGCCGATGTTTGTGCATTCAAAGAAAAAGATGAGATAAATGTGCTATCATCAGCAAAACTAAGTATCGGATTTTTCGTTTTCACTAGAAGGTCGTTAATGTAGAGTAAGAAGAGAGTGGGAGACAATATGAACCCTTGAGGAACACCGGCATTGATAGTGAATGTGTCTGAGAGAAATCCGTCAATCGCCACTTGCAGAGAACGGTCCCTAAGAAAGCTAGATAACCAAGAACAGAATCGACTGGGCATATCATAGGATCGCAGTTTACTTAGAAATCCCTCATGCCAAACACGATCAAAGGCTTTAGAAATATCCAGTGGAGGGTAAAAGGAGGTTCGCATAATAGGATGTTATCGATACCCTTTCGAAAGGCCTTTATGGCATTGCAAGGACGATTAAACGAAATCGAATCGAATAAATTATTGTAAATCTTCTCGCACCTTGCAGGACTGACCAATCCCGCTATAAAAAAAATAACCCAGAAGCACACGCGCCAGGCGCTACACGTACCTGTACAATGAGTCCTGACCCAGCCCCCCGGCCTCTTTAAAAAAGTCATGAGCGGGGAAGGTGCGAGCTATGTCACGCTGTATGACGTTTTCACATGACGATTCCTATAATAGAAAATATACGTTTAATATTTAAAACTGATCGTGAGATATTTTTTTTGCACAAACATTACCATTCCAGTGCGGTTCTGGTGAATATTAAAGACCACGTGGATTTATTTACGTGTACTGACTATCGGGTTTGAATTAGCGATTTAAGCCCAGATGGGCAGGAAATTTCCCGTAACAATGGCATTTCTTACTCTACGCTTACATTTACCTTGGTAATCAAAACCCTGTAGTTTTCCATCATTTCAGTATTTTCCTCCACGCCTGCTAGCCGTTGCCAAACTTCCCCCCTAAGGGCTTCGGGGATGCCAAGTTTAACTAACCCTGCCAGCTGTAAGAAACAAAAATATATATATCAAAATTTAGCCCCTGGTTAATGGCAAGAATCTAAAGAAAAAAACACACCTGCTTAGGTCTTTGTTGCGTCGCCTTCCATTTGGTCAGGATTTCGGCCCAAGACTCCAATACATCCTCAGAACAATCCTTAGACACCAATCCAGTGCCACTGAGTAACGGTTCATCTCCGTCTAATAATTTAAAAATTACTGTTAATTTTTACACATCCTATTAATTAAAGTCTTAAATTCTTAATGAAAACAAAAAAATTAGCTCTAGCAAGCTAGCGGGCACTCTGGAGCGGCACCACAAAAGACCCGGTGGGTCTTTTGTAGCTCGTTTGTAGCTTTTTTGTTACGTCGGTCGCGCATATGTAGCTTGAGTAGGGTCCGAGAAAACCGCGGAACCGCTAGCTTGAACGTCCATGGTAGCGGGACTTTTTTTGTTACGTTGTTACACTACATAATTAATTGATAAATAAATTAAACCGAGTCTATAGCTCATTTACTGGGCTAAAATTAATAATATAACAAAGTATGCACAGTATACAATGAACTTACCGGAGTGATATTCTTCTCTGGGCGTCAACGTATCAATGGACGTTATACTGGGCGACTGAATTAGACTGGACAAATTTAAATTTAAGTTCAACAAATTCCTATCTAGCTCGCCGGAGGTCTCCATACTCAACACTTCATAGATTACTTCGTTGAGATCACCTGATATAGCCTAAAAATTAAAAAAAAAAGCGTTAAATGTTGATATTTTAAAGTAGCCAGCATATTTTAAAGTAACAGTAACTACCAAATGAAATTTATTTATATTTACTAATTCAAACAACAGGACGAAATTTCGTAAAATAGAAACAGAAAGCACCTTTCAATAATTTCTACCCGGTTCAATAACTCTATTATACAATAAGCATTGTATTTTCAACCGAAGCTTCAGAGCGACAAGAATATCGATAGCAATCAACGACACAATAGCAGTAAATTAAAATTTTTAAATTTAAAGTGATAGTGTGCAAGCTGTATACATACGAGAGTCGTAATACTTTTCTAACTGATAATAATTTTTTTGTGGGTGTAATTGTTAATATTTAAATTAGGTTTTAATTAATATATTTACAGGATGAAACAAAAAAATTATTTAAAATCTGAGACAGCGGAAAGGAGACCTTACAAAAATAAGAACATATTAACTGTAAAGGTTAAAATTTTAAGGGTTTCTTTTAATGTTGGGAAAAACCGATGATTTTAATAATCGAGTAAATCGCTTGAAATTCCAATTCACCAAGCGATGACGCCACCGACTGCTCGACCGGCAGCCTAGCCGTTTACATGTGATCAGGTAGGGTATTTAGCAGGCACGTAACTATGGGTGGGCATAGGTTTAGCTACAAAATTGTAGTAGCCACCAAAAAAATTCCAGAAATTTATTTATTTGTGAATAATGAATTTTTACCACGTGTCTCGATACCAAACAAACAAACTGCAAAAAATCACCCAAATATGTATTTATTGTTCGGGGTTATTCTTGTGCTTTTTTAATAACAAAAAGTATTACCAAGTGTTATTTTTCTTCGCATCTTTCTCAATCTACGAGCATAAAATAAGTAGATATTTAAAATAGCTTGTCAAATTCTTCCACTTTAAATTATCAGGTGCCCACTGTGTGCCCTTCAAAAATTTAGGCTTAGTTACGCGACTGGCAAAATAAGAAAGTAGGTGATTATTTTTTTAAATTCATGGTTATAGTTACCTAAAACTTCCTGTTTAAATTTAAGAATGTTTACTTTTGGTGACCAAAAAATTTGTCGATACCTATGTTTAGTTAATTATTTTGCTCGTTTTCTTATTTTGCATTAACATTTTCTATAATGTATATAATTTTTAAGAAGTCTTCTTGAGTTTAATAATAAAAAGTTCCTGTTTAGATTTAAAAATGTTTACTATAAGATTACCAACAAATTTTTCTATAAATTTTGTTAACCATTTTGTTCGTTTTGTTATTTTTCATTAACAATTTCTATTATTATGTTATTTTTGAGAAGTTTTCTCGACTTTATAGTAAATAAAAATTTAAAAATTATATCCTTTAATTTTTTAATATTTACAATCGGAGGCCTAAGCTACGCCGCTGGCTAGCCAGTTAAAACAAAACTTTACAAAACCCATGTCGCGATGACCCGCTAAGGGATTTGGCATACTTTTTTATAAGCACCTTCTCGTTTATGTGCCTTTAAGAAAGGCGTAAGTCGTGTTACCTGCTCAGCGTCAAACTCTAACGTCGCCAATCGGCATATTTCGCGCGGCGCTTAGAAAGAAGGTCGGGTATCAAGTGAAAAAACCCGAAAAATATCGCCTGAATTTATAACTAGAGTATTTCCTATCTAGCGAAAAACTGTTCGAATATACGAGCAGTTTTTTAACTCGATCACACTACAGCGGTACATTTCCGTCGGCGTCAGGCGAAGCTCGGGTTCCGAGTGAAAGATAATAAGTGACGAGCGACGGTTTTCGCCTGAATAGATAACTCGAGCGGTTTTTTTAATAATCAAGCGGTTTTTCGCTCGAGCGATCACAACACTAGTTTCTTTTTCGCTATAATAAACCCACATGGATAGCTTTCCATTGGCGATAAAGATAAATCGATTTAATACAAGTTTTATGGGCTTGTAATATATGAAAAATATGTGCTATTGTGTAAAATTTAATCGACGATAAACAAGCGTAAAGTACAAAAAACTGAACGCATCTTGTATATCTATTTAATAACGGCCAGCGAAAACATAAAATATCATTCCCAGACGATCCCCACATAAAGTAATTAAGAAAGATAATGGAAACAAAAAAAATTAACTCGATCATTACGATCCGCGCTGGTCAGATCTCCTTATCTATTGACACCGATTTTGTCGTAAACAGATTCTGTAAACAAATGTTATTTCTGCTATTATGTTATGCATATGTACCAGTTAAATTGTATATAATATAGTCCTAAAATCACTTACATGGTGTCCGTCTGTGTGAAGCAAAAGGGTTACACTTGCATGATGTCTTTGGTCTAATAATTCTTCTAATTGAATACACGATTTTGACCTTTTTGGCGAAATTATGCAATAAAACTTTGGTTGATGATGAAAAATTTAAGCACCCCACTATCATTTGTGTATGTTAATTGATTTTTTACCGGTAAGTGTTACGACGATAATAAAGGAAGAAAATATATAGGTTAGTGTGTATTACGTGATTTTATCATCTTTTGTAACTGATATAATGTCAAAAAAATATGACCCAAATATCCAAATGTCCTAATAAACAACTAAAACCAAAATATTGAAATAACGTAATAAAAACAACTAAATTAACTATCATTATCACATGCTACTTGTTTTCTCTTTGTCGTTTTCTCTTATATAACATTTAATTTCAAAATAAGTAGATAAAAACGGCAAACACCCGTCATATGATTAAAATATACTGTGAACATCAATATAATGAAGAAACTAGAAGAAATGGGAGTTCGAGGTACAGCATATAATTTAATCAATTCATATCTTACAAATAGAAAGCAGTATGCGTCAGTAAATCAAAAAGAAAGTTGAAGTGAAGAACAATAGAGGTACCTCAAGGGTCTGTTCTGGGCCCCATTTTATATCTCGTATATGTACATAGTTTATTTAAAGCAAACTTAGGATGTATACATATAACTTTTGCCGATGATACAGTCCTATTGTTCGAAGACGCAGATCCAAGGGTTCTTGAAGAAAAAGTAAATAAAACCGTAACAGTATACTATAAGTGGTTATTAAAAAATAATTTGAAGATCAACATAAAAAAAACTGTGTTAATGATTTTTAAACATAAAAATAAAAAAAGTGCACGATTCAATATAAAAATAAACAAGGAACAAATAAAAATGGTGAACTGCTATAAATATCTAGGACTAAATATAGATGCAGAGTTAAATTTTAAAAAACATATGGACCATGTCACCGAAATTGGCTTCTGCCTGTGGTGTTATAAGAAAATGTGTGAATTGTATACCAAACATAATGAAAATGACAATTTATGAGGCTTTGTTCAAGTCGCATCTACAATATATGTATGTGTGCTGTTTGGGCATTTTCAAACAATGCAATAATACAAAAACTCCAACGATATCAAAATAGAGTTCTTAAATGTTTACATAGACTACCGAGACTATATCCAACCAAACAAATATATAAAAACTATAAACTCATTAATGTTAGTGACATAATAAAGCTAGAAGAATGTAAACTGGTTCATAAAATCCTTAAAAAGCAAATAAAAACTAACATAAGTCCGATAAGAAACAGTGATCTGCATCAACACAGCACGAGAGCCCGTGACAACTTATATCTGCCGAGATCAAGAACAAACATCCATCAAAACAAAATTACAATCAGGACCGTTCCTGGCGAGCGTGCAGGGCGTGCATGCACGCAGGCGCAAAATTTTTAGGGGCGCAAAATCGACGGTCATTCAGTATTCTTTATTACAAATTTAAAAAAAAAATCATATATTTTATCATTTTAATATGTCTAAAAATGTTACCAAACGTTTGCCTTTGGTAGTTACAGTTAAAGCAAGTTAAAGGACATCTCCGCACAGTGCATTATTTGATTGTTTTCGGGTTTGTTCGTTTGTTGACTGCCATAAAGAAATTGAAAATCTTAATCTTTATTTTAACGAAAAACGTTCAGACAAAAATTTTGATTTGCTCATCAATAAAGCTAAAGAAGAAGCAGCAAAAAACGATGTAGAGCAGGTATTCCCAATAGTACGGCAACGAAAATTTTAGCAACAATTTTCATTGAAAGTAAGGATGAATCTGTAGCAGATCCAAAGCAAAAATTTAAAATCGATTTTTATTTTCTAATTTTAGATACAACCATTCAGTCTTTACAAAAGCGGTTCGAGGGTATAAACAAATTTCAAAATTTATTTGGGTTCTTATGTAATTTTGAAAATTTAGAATCTGACTTAATTAAAGAATCATGTGTAAATTTAGATACCGAATTACAAGTTGAGATTGATAGAGTAATATCTAAAGACATTGACGGCTTAGATTTACATAATGAAATTTTAACATATAAGATTCTTAATCCTAAAAATACTACTGATTCATCCTTTCCCATAGACATTTTAAATTATATAACTAAAAAAAAATCTACAGTCACTTTTTCCAAATTTATTTACAGTCTTACGGATATACCTTACATTACCCATTTCAGTAGCTTCAGGTGAAAGAAGTTTTTCTAAGTTAAAACTAATAAAGAATTATTTAAGGACATCTATGAGTCAAGAACGCCTATCAGATTTGGCCATTATTTCGATCGAAAATGATATTTCTGAGGCTCTTGATCATAATCAGATGATCAACGAGCTTGCATCCGTGAAAGCCAGACGTGTATTATTTTAGGTATATCGTTCCTTTTTTGTTTTGTTTATTACAAAAATAGTATTTTTTCATTTTTGAAACGTTTATTTTTTTATCATTAAAATATTGCTGTTAGGTACCTACTATATAAGTATTAGGTATAATATTGTTTATGTTTTTGTTGTTTATTTTATTTACGTTAATTTTATTCTCTTTTAATTTTCTTGTGAATATACTTACCAAATATTTTTTGTGATTTTGTTTGTTTTGGTAATTTAATTAATAAAAAATTTTCTAATTATTTTTTATCAGTTTTCTTACAATTCAAAACATTACCAGTTTTTCCCGAAATATATTTTTAAAAATAGGACAATTTTTTTTAAACTAGGGCGCACCAAAGAAACCTGCACGTAGGCGCCAAACACCCCAGGAACGGGCCTGATTACAATAAAGATGTAGAAGTCATATAACTCGCTTCCAGTAAACATAAAGAATGCTACAAACGCTAAAGTCTTTGCAAAGAAAATAAAACAAATGCTTATACAACAAAGTTCAGTGCAGTTTTAGGATTGAAGACTGGATGCTGGAGACTGGTATGACAAATTATATATTGTTCGCTTTTCCTTGCTGCGAAGGTGATTGATGGTTCTTTATGGGTGTAGAATAGTTAATTAGTTTTCATCTCGGAGCATAATTAATTGTAATATTATTCTATAATATATTTATTATTAGGACTTGTTACCAGTCATAAGACATTATGTACTGTTTTAGTTCAAAAATAAAGTGTTTAAAAAAATATATATATACCGTAGCTATCACGATCGCAAGGTCAAATACACGCACGGGCCGTAATTGGAAAACCATCGAAAATACTATCGAATGGGATGCTAACCCTGACGCGCCCCAGCTGAAACATGTGATGGGTCTGCTAACAGGCCACTGCCACCTGCGAAAACACCTTCAACGGATAGGTATAAACAACGGATCCATTGAAGGCAGACTCTGCGGCGAAGAGTATGAAACCGCCTCACATATAATATACCGCTGCGTAGCGCCGTCTCGTAGAAGACAAAATATCTTCGGGAACATACAACGTGGTGATAACCTCACACATGACAAGCTTGGTAGAAGGTTACTGGACCTCATAGAAGGAACAAACATCTTCCAACAAGATCGGGGTACACAATAAGCCGGTACGATAGACGTTCGGGCCTTTAAACCGACCCTCGCCCTTAACCAACCAACCAACCGTAGCTTACCTCTTTCAGATTAAGAAAAAATTGCTGCACCAACGTTTTCCTCTGGAAATACCAGAAGTTTCTTTCGTTCTGGCCAAACACTCTTACCGCGGTCTCTATCAAGAATCTGAAAAAAAAATAACCATTTAGAAACATTTACAAATCGAACCGAGATAGGAAACATACCTGACTGGTTCCTGTATTCCCCTTATCACCAAATCTATAGCTATAGTCATGTACTGCTTAACTTCTTTAAGAGTTTCTACATTCAAAGGTTCGAAATTTTGTTCGGTAGGATCCCAAGTTGCTAATATTAGAGTACAGTTATTTTCGTTTGAAGGCTTTTCTTGTTCTTTCTAAAACACATAAAACACAATTGATCCTCGAATGCATTACCAACCCCAAAGTAATAGTTTTCCTTGAATTCGCCTACTGTACACTTACCATTTCAAGTAACTGCATATCAGAATGTCGCACGTGTCGGCCTGCAGCAACTAACACACCAAAGCACCTTTCAATAACTAACTGGGGCCCATTATCCGACACCTGCTTAATACTTATGGATATTTGTTTCTCTAAATTCGTTTTCAACCTAAATCCGTTCCTATCTTTGCCTACAGTGGAATAAGATCCCTAAAAAATACGATACCTGTTATCGATTTACATACAGATGAACCGGAGAAAGAATCATCGCCTGTAACAGTATGATTCAAATCGAGATTATGTAATTTTGTAAATTATAGTTGTTATAAACCGATTTTGAAGATTAAATTATACAGTATGTCCACGGATGGGGTTTGCAAGAGGACAAATGGACTAAAAATTGAAAATACGAAAAAAAGTCACTCTTAATAAACGTTTTTGCTTGGCTAGAAAATACGATTCATCATAAGAAACTTCAATTTTTTCATACAGGGTGGGTAAAAACTGCAAAAATGTTATTTTGCTTAAGAGTAAACATACTTTATTTTGAAAGATACGAAAAAAAGTCACTCTTAATAAACGTTTTTACTTGAATAATGAATAGGTGATACTTGTTGTCAATGTCTTTATTTAATGAAGTAATTATAATAATAATAATACGAACATTTTTATTAACATGAAAGAATACGATAACGATTTCATAATTCAAAAACTCCACCCCCATACTAGACACATTGTTCGAATTGCTTTCTCAAATAAGTGAAAGAATTTCTGATTTCTTCCCGAGATATTGATTGGACAGCCTGGATAATTCTGCCCTTCAGCACTTCAATATCATTTGGTATTGCGGTTGCAAAAACAATTTGTTTTAAACGGCCCCATAAAAACATATCGGCCTAAGGTTAAGTCGGGACTTCTTGGGGGCCACAAAACTGGGCCATTCCTGCCAATCCACCTTGGACCAAATCTGCGGTCAAGCCATTCTCTAACCTCACTAGCAAAATGGGCTGGACAACCATCTTGCTGAAAATACATATTTTGTCGAAAATTTATTGGTAGATTTTCGAGTTCATCATTGAAAAATGTATCCAGCATTTCTAAATATGATAATCTATTGAACATGTTATCAAAAAAATATGGCCCTATAATGCCATGGATGGATATCGCACACCACACGTTCACTTTTGTGAAATATTGTCTTCTCGTCATAATTCTGAATTCGGGATTTTCTAAAGACCAGTACCTAACGTGCTGGGTTGCAACGGTTCCATTTGTTGAGAATTTACTTTCATCAGAAAACATGATACATTTATAAATATCAACATTTCCACTTAAAATTTTGTCTCCTGTCCACAGGCAAAAATGAAGTCGTTTCGCGTCGTCTCCCTCTTCCAATCTTTGATTAAAGTGCGGTTTATACGGATACAATTTATTTGCTTTAAGGATCTTTTGAATTTGACTTTTTTTCACAACTTCCAACTGAGTAACATGATTTCTAAGGGACGTCATAGGATTTTCTTCAACAGAATGAAGAACTAAGACTGTAACAGCATCATCATGGTCGTATTTCTTCTTCTTTTTTTTTTGAGGTCCAAACCGAACCAGTTTTCTTGAACTTTTTTATTAACTTGCAGATTGCCATCCTACTTATTGGGATTCCTACAAATTTCTCGGTAAATTGTTCCATGACGTAGCGGTATGAAACTTGACCATCCCCATAACATTGTATTATAAAACTCTTTGTTCGGTAGATAGCATTTCTACTTAAATAATAACTTCATTAAATAAAGACATTGACAACAAGTACCTATCACCTTAAGTGTCATTATTATTTTAACTAGGTTCACCAGTTGGAGGTGTGCCAGAGAATACTTTTTGGGAAATAATTTCTATATTTTTTTTTTTTTTTTAAAACACTTTATTTTTAACTAAAAACAGTACATAATGTCTTATGATTGGTAACAAGTCCTAATATTAAATAAATTATATAATAATATTACAATTATGCTCTGAGACGAAAACTAATCAACCACTCTACATCCATACAGAACCATCAATCAAATTTGCAGCAAGGGAAAGCGTACAATATATAATTTATAATTTGTCATAAAGCATTCAGTCTTTAATCCTAAAACTGCACTGAACTTTGTTGCGTAAGCATTTGTTTTATTTTTTTTGCAAAGGCTTTAGCGTTTGTAGTATTCTTTATGTTTACTGGAAGCGAGTTATATGACTTCAGCATCTTTATTGTAATTTTGTTTTGATGAATGTTTGTTCTTGATCTCGGCACATACAAGTTGTCACGGGCTCTCGTGTTGTGTTGATGCAGATCACTGTTTCTTATCGGACTTATGTTAGTTTTTATTTGCTTTTTCAGGATTTTATGAACCAGTTTACATTCTTCTAGCTTTATTATGTCACTAACATTAATGAGTTTATAGTTTTTATATATTTGTTTGGTTGGATATAGTCTCGGTAGTCTATGTAAACATTTAAGAACTCTATTTTGATATCGTTGGAGTTTTTGTGTTATTGCATTGTTTGAAAATGTCCAAACAGCACACATATATTGTAAATGCGACTTAAACAAAGCCTCATAAATTGTCATTTTCATTATGTTTGGTATATAATTCACACATTTTTTTATAACACCACAGGCAGAAGCCAATTTCTTGGTGACATGGTCCATATGTTTTTTAAAATTTAACTCTGCATCTATATTTAGTCCTAGATATTTATAGCAGTTCACCATTTTTATTTGTTCCTTGTTTATTTTTATATTGTATCGTGCACTTTTTTTATTTTTATGTTTAAAAATCATTAACACAGTTTTTTTTATGTTGATCTTTAAATTATTTTTTAATAACCACTTATAGTATACTGTTACGGTCTTATTTACTTTTTCTTCAAGAACCCTTGGATCTGCGTCTTCGAACAATAGGACTGTATCATCGGCAAAAGTTATATGTATACATCCTAAGTTTGCTTTAGATAAACTATGCACATATAAGAGATATAAAATGGGGCCCAGAACAGACCCTTGAGGTACCCCTATTGTTGTTTTCTTCACTTCACTTTCTTTTTGGTTTACTGACACATACTGCTTTCTATTTGTAAGATATGAATTGATTAAGTTATATGCTGTACCTGTGGTAAACCTTTTAATGAATTGTTCTACTTCGGTTGGTTGTGTAGAAAACACATTCATTAAGAGTGACTTTTTTTCATATCTTTCAAAATAAAGTATGTTTACTCTTAAGCAAAATAACATTTTTGCAGTTTTTACCCACCCTGTATAAAAAAAATTGAAGTTTCCTACGATGAATCGTATTTTCTAGATAAGCAAAAACTTTTATTAAGAGTATCTTTCAATTTTTAGTCCATTTGTCCTCTTGTAAACTCCATCCGTGGACATACTGTATATAACACAGCACATGTGTACTTTGTAAGATAAAACAGGAGCATCTTGCGTCTGTTGCATCTGTTTACTCTCCACAGCGCCCCAAAATCAATGATAAAAATATCTCTTACCTTGCCATCCTCCTCTTTTATTTCTAAACTGACTTCAAAAACGTACATCAGAGTTCGAGCTTCAGGGATAGTCATGATGGAACCCGACATCATATCAGCTGTAGATGTTACGCTGCTGCTCATCGAACGGGGAACTCGTTGAAAGGCTTTCGCGAAACAAGCTAAAACCATAATAAAAAGTAAAGTATCTTCAAAAATGGCATCATAACTGGGAATTGTTACCTGATACCCTTGAAACTGCCTCGACTATGTCACAGCGAAAAACGTGGCACTGAAAAATGGCGGATTCTTGGGAATCGCCATGTGACCAAGTGAAAGCGAAGCAACTGGCCTCTTTACTATCGACTGAACCTCTTGCGTAGAACAAAATTCTGTGAATTTCGTAACGAGATATTACGGAGTTGGTCAGTGCGTCATAAAGTCTAAAAAATAGAGGCACCAGAATAAATAACTATAGATTATTTCAAAATCTAGTAGCAACTAATAGTGTAAGTATCATACATGCTAATTTTAAGATTTTGTGTTGAACATAACCAGAGAAATCAATTAAAAACTGGAAAAACAAACAAAGAGGACCTCTCCAAATTTGGCAACCACTCCTATTCTATAAACCAACAAGTTTAACCTATTTATATCCCATGTACACATCACATCACAATAATAGTATGGAGATTTATTAAATACATATATTAATTAATACTTTGACCTCGACTATATGCATTAAGGGAATGAAATCATGTTCCAAATTTGTTAACAAAATTGCAAATAACTTTTTCTCGGTGATGGAACCTTTTTTTACCACACCTGTACTTACACAACTAATCCTTGACTAGACAATGGCACAGACACCGACACCTTTATTCCTTGTTCGATACTTTGTTCATTCAAAATGCCCATATTTCTATGGATTTCACCCTCCGATTTAGGTGCGTTTATTTGGGCGGCGCCCAAATACGTTACCCCGGCGAAAATGGTACAGTCCTGGTCCACATCTGAAACTTTTTTAGGAAACATTTCGGAAAGTTAGCGTTTGCTAAAGCAAAAAGCTCAGGTATGTCTAAAGAACATTAGCATAAGATATAAGAAACACTAACATAAAGTTAAACCTCCAAAAGAAAACCTTAAAGAACTCAATTCCTGAAAGAATAATTATATCAAGTAAAAATTTGCACCATACAACTTACAACAAACGTATTGTAAATTCCTATTGACGTTTTGCACTTGTGATTGATTGGAAAGTTTTCGAAGGTAAAACATTGAAAAATACATGTGAATTAACTATTTAATTTAGTAATTTAGAATACTACATATTAGTTGCCAGTGACTGACAACTCTTATCAAAGCTGACAAATAAAATAGGAAGACCTGCATTATATACAGTCAATTTAAAATATTATAACACCTACACTATACAGGGTTTATTTATAAGATCAGATCAATAACCATATTGAATCTCAGTTGTTTATCCAAGTATATTTACTAGTAGCTTGTGTCTGTGGGACAGCATTTCACTTGATCGTTTGCTTTTTTAATTCTTTACTATTATAAAGATGCAAATGACAGCTGAACATTCTAAAATAGTTTTTGTCTTGGGCAGCAAATTCAAAAGAAATATCTAGTTATAAGTTGTTTACTTGTAAAATAGTTATCACAGTTCACAGAATTATCGAATCAACCATCGAATCCTAGTAATCTGAATATTTTTATCAAGTGATGTGGCCTAGAGAAGCTCAAACATATTACATCACTTACTGCTAGTTTCATCCTCAGAACTGTGATCGGTTTTCATAGAATCCTGTTTTTCAGTTGGACTTAACTCCTGAGTTAGAGGGTCCTGGCCCAAGTCTACAGGTGAACCGCAGAATCCACCAGGATTTTTGATATGATTCGAATCCTTTCCATCAATTGTGTCCGTCATGGTAGTGTTATTATCTGTTTCTTGCAATACCTAATAAAATGAACAAGAAAAATGTTGATCAAGGTTGATGGTACCGAACTTTTCTATAATATTTTACCTCACTTAATGCGTCCTTTAATTCGTTTAATCCACCCTTAAAGTCCAAAGTTGGAGTTTTACTGGCCCCTGGTTTATCCGACACAAAATCAAACTCGTCACTGGTTGGTAAAGATTCGTTTGATTTTACACTTAATGTATCCTCCATAACGAACTTAAAGGAATCAGTATAGTTAGCCACAGCCTTCAATTGGGTGAACAATAAAACAATAACGTATTCCTATTTGACCATAAGTAATAAAGCAAGAACGTATTTCTATTTGACAATAAGCAGTAACAGTTTATAATACCAAATATATATCCACAATTATTTAGCAAAACATTATGTCCATAAAGAGGTCATTAAAACAAACAAAGCACTTCTTACCTATTATTTTACTTCGATATCTTTTGCAGTGTGATATTATACACTCTTTTTTGATGCATTTTTATTCTTTCGATACGTTATTTATATTTAAACTTGAGTTTTATGGTATTTATTTATTTTTAATAATGCACTTCAACAAAATATTATTTTTTTGACATGACGGTATAGGAATAGCTCACTTTTCCCATTGTGCCGAAACCACAAAGTAGGACGGACCCGTACGAAATCTCACAAAAGAGGCGTAAGCCGTTAGGAATCGATAGCTCTGTCCATTGGTCGGTATAATTATATTATAGTTTCCAGAAATGGGAAACATACGTCGAATTTAAAAACGGGACACCCATAAATTGCTACATAAAACACATTTTATGTAAGAAACAATAATTTAATTATTCTATTTTACTATCTTTATTTATTTATCACAAACTCCAACATAATAATCAAGTTTACACACACTTAATACCTATGTTTTGAGGTATATGCATTCATTGTTTGACCATAGGCGTAACTAGGGAGGGGGCCAGGTGGGCCATGCCCACCCCAGTATTTCTGAAGTTCGAAGCCATACATACATCATAGTGACACTTGCCATTAAAATTCTACTAGACTAGGGGCCAGGCCCCCCCTACAAAATCATTCTAGTTACGCCAATGTGTTTGACTGAGAGAAAGATATAGGCATGATAATATTTTACGTTCTTATTATTTAAAACGTTGATAATAATTTTCAAAAAGTTTGGACGGTACCTAATTATAACAGGAAAATAAAATAATAGTCAATATAACAAAATAAAATGAATATGTAATAAATATTCACAGGAATAATAGACAATTACTAAAAACAACTTCTTTAGCAGGTATACTCGCAATTAAAATTAATAATAATGATACTTAGGGCTTCTTCGTTTGACCACAAAAACGATGCTACTTTGATGTGCGATTTAAAAATGTCCGACAGAATTTTAAGTCATAATATAGGGTCGAGGTTTACCGACTGTAAGTAAATGTACACTCATTTTAAGTTTTCTGTAAGCCATCAACACATAAAAATTAAAATTATGGAAATTCAAAAATATCAAATTCAAAATTCTCTGGTTACCAGCTTAATAAAAGAAAAAGTATAGTGTATAACTTGCATGAATCACCATTTATCACTTGTATGATTATTATTCACCTTTGTATAGTTTCCTGGTGCTTATTAAGAAAAATAATTATTGTTAGAGCGACAGTCCCCCTTTTTTAAACTCTTGACCAAAAAAAAGAGAAGTCAATACTGGCTTGCCTTTCACTTGATACCGGGCCTTCGCTTGACGCGCCGCTACCTGAGTTTGACGCTCACAAGGCTGACACGACATACGTCTTTGTTAAAGGCACATAAACGAAGGTGCATACAAAGAAGTATGCTAAATCCCTTAGTGCAGTCATCGCGACATGGGTTTTGTTTTGACTGACACTGGCTAACCAGCGGCGATTGTACATTTGAAAAAAATTAAAGGATATAATTTTTATTAAAATCAGAATCAACTGTGTTCTTCCTTAATAAAAGAGAAGTAAAGTAATTAAATGGTTTGCCGTTATTGAAATTTGATCAGCATAAAAAGATTTTGCTTGCAATAAATAAAAATCGGGCCGCAACACTTGTTCTGCAAAAAATGCTACAAACTGTCAACAATTTAACCGATATCAGTCCGCTTGTAATAGCATGTGTTCGCTTAATTAACAGTGGAGCTGCGAAATGATTACTTGGTCAGCAAGAGTTTACAATTGGTAAGTAGACAAAAACATGTCTAGAAGCAGTTTACTTCAGAGGTTTGCACATTAAAAGAATGGTTATCGATATAAAGCATTTGATTGCGTTTGTTTTGAATAATCGGCAAAGTTCGTTATTGTGGGCGGAGCGAAAGCAGTTGCGTGATACGAGTAGCTAATTGCGTGCGTGTGTTTTCATTCGGTGTAGCAGTCAAGGCTCAAAAGGTGTAGCGGGGGCAGGTTTTTACTTTTTTTCCTAGGGCACTGTCAATTTATATAACTTTCTTGTGTTTTCTTTTGCTGAATACAGAATGAAATCGGCTACAAAAGGTGTAGCGGGGGCGGGTTTTCACTTGTTTTCCCAGGGCACTGTCACTATTGCTTTTTTTTTTTGATGACCAAGATTAAATATTTTGCTTACCCGCTGATTGCTTACTAAGATCTGATTAAAAGTGGATCGCTCATAGCAGCTTATACAGGGTGTCCGGAAACATGTGGGAAATCTCCCGGATATGAAGAAAACACGTGAAAAGAATACTATAGGTTCATATAAACTTCTTTCGTATCGGCCTCCTCTTCGGAGATATGGGCTCCCAAAGAGCACCAATGGAATCAAGTTTTTTACACATAATTATTGAACCACCTGGTATATTTCAATTATTTTTTAATATGATGTATACCAGGTAAGACCCGTCAAATTACTATCCAAGAAACTGTTGTGAATTACTCACAGCTGCAGGGACGGACTAGCTGTAACACTCATGGGCCCATTTTTTTTACGCCCAGTATGATGAGAACTTTGGACAATGTTTTTTACATACCTTTAACTATTGACTAAAAATTAAGTACTCTTCATTCATGTCGCTAATCCTAACCGTTTTCGAGAAAACGTCATTTTAATTACATCATGTATTTGGCGTATCTCGGTAAGAGATCCATCTTTGTTCCTATGAAATGATGTCAACATTCCGCTTTTTCATATTTAACCCGTGAGAAGATAGGGGGATCAGTGCAAATAAAATTACGTTTCCTCGAAAACGGTTAGGATTGGCGACAGGAATGAAGAGTACTTAATATTTAGTCAATAGTTAAAGGTATGTAAAAAACATTGTCCAAAGTTCTCATCATACAGGGCGTAAAAAAAATGGGCCCCATGAGTGTTACAGCTAGTCCGTCCGTGCAGCTGTGAGTAATTCACAACAGTTTCTTGGATAGTAATTTGACGGGTCTTACCTGGTATACATCATATTAAAAAATAATTGAAATATACCAGGTGGTTCAATAATTATGTGTAAAAAACTTGATTCCATTGGTGCTCTTTGGGAGCCCATATCTCCGAAGAGGAGGCCGATACGAAAGAAGTTTATATGAACCTATAGTATTCTTTTCACGTGTTTTCTTCATATCCGGGAGATTTCCCACATGTTCCCACATATTTAATTTGCCTACCAAAATAATTTAGAGCAGTCTAGTATGACATTAATTACTGACCGATTCAGAAATGTTTGCTGTCCATAAGTTGCTGACCAACTAGCCATTTTGGCTGACCTCTTACATTTTTCTGTTCGCAAAAGTAAGAATATTTTGCTAACCAGTTAATTGATATAAAAAAAATAATCCCTGCTTAAAAACAACCATCTGTCTTACCTCAGTTCAAGTTAGTTTCTGATCTGATCTAAGTTGTTTGTTCGTACGCATCATTCGGAATCACCCGTTTTACATAATCGATACCGGTGATATTTAAAAAAATCGGGAGATCAAAAGTAAACAAAGCTCTATTAAAACAACAGGCGACCTAAAAAACAGCCATTTCTTTGTTGTTTTTTCTCCTGGTAATTTCATAATTAATCACTATTTTATAAGTGTTAAATTTTTTAACATCGGCCTGCCGATCTTTAAGCTTCTGCTGAATCTTGTGCGTATCGGCGTGCACCTCCTCCAATCTTTTGACGCAAGTGATTAGATTTGCTACAACCCTGAAAACAAAATTGATCGAGTCTTAAGGAATCCAAAAAAATGACAATTATTCAAAAATCTCAATGCCGAAAAAACTGGTTCCTAAAGTGACTGCATGTAAAAAGCAAAGATTTTAAAACAAGGGGGATACGGCCTTCGTTCACAGTCTTTGCAGAATAAACAATTCACATTCTTAGATAGGTTGTAAACAAATTTACAGAAAAACAATTGGAGAACTCTGAAAATTAGTATAAATTTTTCGTTGCTTCTTCACTCAACATGGCAAGCTATACCAAGTCTGCTGTAAACTGAATAAAAACTTATAAATCACGTCCGTAGATTGTTTATTTTTCCTAACAAAGACATATCAGACCGATCAGGTGTTAAAATGAAAACAGACTGAAAATTATAAATAAACGGAGATCCTAGCTATACAATTTTGTTGTATTTATTTTCATAACAGGTGACGCATTGACGTCTGTAAAGGCCGTATTACACTCGGGAATTTTTATGGCGCCAGCAATGGCAATTATAATTCAAGGATTCAGGCGCAGTACACCGTTCTCCGTACTACAGTCAGAAATTCTACTCTTCTGACAATTAAAATGACACGGATTCATGCGCAGTACACTGTTCCCGATCAGCTGTCTCTCATTACCAGAAATGGGGCAGGCGCCATTTTAATTGCCCTTGCCGGCGCAATTGGGTAGACATGGATTATTCTGTTATTTTTAACTGTTTATTATTTGGCCGAACCAGGTATGAACAGGTAATGGCCATTTAAACCCACTGGTACTTAAATTAGCAGTTTACATTCTTTATTA
The DNA here is from genome assembly GCA_963991005.1 of Barypeithes pellucidus. NCBI lineage: Eukaryota > Metazoa > Arthropoda > Insecta > Coleoptera > Curculionidae > Barypeithes > Barypeithes pellucidus. The sequence goes on along the minus strand of OZ022565.1, from coordinate 10,128,160 downwards.
AACTTATGGACTGCTAATTCAGCAACTTTTTGCACCTCCTATTTGTAAATAGCAGTAGCTGCTTTAACTGGTAATTAAAACGAACAGGTTTGCACATCTCTAATTCTGGGGATATTTTAGGGATTTCGACAGTACCCACTGCTGTTCTGACCGTTGACAATGCTCCAGCTGATCGAAAACGGTTTACTGCGCATGAATACGTGCCATTATAATTGCCGGCGCAAGAGAAAAAATTGCCTAGTCTAATACGGCCTTAAAGCAGATAGAAATTACCGGGTCGATGTCGACGGTAAACACTTTCATGGTCAAAATAAAAACGTAAAGCCGAGTACTTCAAAAACCTATTTTGGATCAAGGATGGTACCGCAGATGTCCATTTTGTCCTTTAAATATAAAATACAAACTTTACTTACTCTTGGCACTTTTTTATCTTCTCTTCTATGATGAAATTAGACGTATTTACATCTCGATCTAAACCCAGTTTAAGTTTGTCCTTTAGTAGCTCATATTCTTGTTCCTCTGTATATTTCCAATGGGCCTAGAACATTAATTTTCGTCACCAAAGTTTTTAGTACACGGCATCAGTAGTCATTATTTTTAATTTAAAATCAATTAAAACCACCACAATGTGGCAAGTCATAAGTTTGATTCATGATTTTATTATTACCTATATTCTTAAATTACTGCTAAAAAGCTACCGAGTAGTATCTGAAAACTTAACCACACATTCCCCTTACCTTCTTAGTCGAAAATCTATGATTGATAAATTCAACCAGATTCATTTCTTCACATCGCATTTTAAACTTTGCTATGGATTTGGCTTCTCTAGCCAAATGTTTTCTCCTTCTCTCTCGAAAAGGTTTTCTATGGTCCGCATTGAACAAGTCTCGATTATTTTGTTTTTCTTTTAAGTTCATACAATAATCTAAAAAATAAATGATAACTCCTTATTTTATTTCGCCCAGGGCAGTAGGATCTGGGTTAAAATTCAAGGTTACATTCTTACTACAAAATTACCTAAAGATTTTCCTTGCGGCAATAGAATGGCAGTAACGGGTTTTATAATGCCAGAGCCCTCTTTTCCTAGACCAGTTCCCACAATATAGCCCATTTTTTGCATCAGTTTCGATCCTATTCCCTAAAATAATGATATTGTTACCAATTAGGCGACTATAGTGCCACTAGGGGCAGATTTCATTTCTTCAATTCTTACTTTGGTGTATTTTTCCCAATCACCCAACCGTTCCGAGTCTGGTGTCGTCATCAGACTTGTGTTGATCAATTCTTGCCTATCCTTTTGAATCTGCACCTCAAAATCTTCTTCCACCACTGCAAAATAAAATATATATATTTTAATATGTTGCTTGCAAGTTCCGACTATGGACATTCAGTTTTCCTTGTATACTTTATATTATTCTTCTTACCTTCAACGTCACTGTCACCATCACTATCATCTTCGTCACTGTTACAATCTGATGTAACCAATGGGAGAATGTGGGGAAAAGGTATTTCCTCAAAAGACTGATTTTCTACATTTTTAGAAACATATTTGACCAAACATACATTTCTCTCTTTGATAATTTGTGTTATTTTGGCCCTGAAATGAGATAAGAACATTTATAACTTATAAAGGACATTTATAGCAAACTTACCTAGACCACAAACTATTTGTCTGCATAGCTAATACATCACTTCCTATTGTCAAGAGTTCAAATTTCGGTTCAACATATTCCTGTAAACTGGCAAAAGGAACTAGTTCTCCATGTGAATAACCACACCCACCTTCCTTAAATTTGCAATCTTTCTCTAAATGAAAATAATAGGGACAGGGTAGCATTTCTTTGTGAGTGGGGTTTAGAAATAGAACTTTAACCTAAAACATATGATATACAATATAACAGGTGTAATATCAAGTTTAATTATAATCGAGGGAAATTTCTGTTGGTCTCTTTAGAAGAACCAAAAAATAAATTCTATTTACAATTAATAATACACACATTTGTGGATTTTATTAAGATTTACCTCAAATTCATAACTGGGAGGAATGTCATCAGGTACAGAACAAACCATAGCATTATGGTATACCACTTGACCCCACGGGTGCCTATGAGGAGCTTTAAATTTCTTGCCTTCTAACTGTTTCAAACTGTTGCTGTTTTTCTTTAATGCTGTGAGTTTGTTCGGAATTGTACATACATTGTCTTTAGATAAGTCTGAGGGTACATCTACAGCTCCTTCTTTAGCCATTTCAGCCTAAAATTGTAATATACGACCAAAGTAGCGTTAGGACTTAAAACTTCAACTTAACTATTTACCATAAACAGTGCATATTCATCATCAATTTTGGTATCATTTTCCAGTTTAGTTTCTTTCGTCTTTAAAACAGTTTCGTCCTTTAAACATGTGTCACTATGCTTTTGAACTTCTCTAGTTAAAGACAGTAATTCTTCTATGTTTTGCTTTAAATTCAACAATTCAGACCTCTCATCTCCTTCAGGGCAGTCTTCAAGCATTTGATCTATAGCTTGAAGCTAAAAAATACTTTATAGAAGAATATCGTATGCCAAAAATAATTACCCTACCTGTTGAACATATTCCTCAGTTTCCATTTCAAATAACTATAATTATTTAAATTATTTTTAAGAACATAATAACACGAAAATCAACGAGAGATCACTGTAAATGGCAACAAAAAAGTAAAAATTTGCAGTCATAAAACAGTTATTAGAAATGGAAAGTACGTAGAAAACCAGCGAAACAAGATTTTGCTTACATTAGTTCGCATCCTACCACTTGATGGCGCCACAACAAATTTCTTCGTGGCGGGCGTTTCAAAATTCAGTCTTTTTTTAATTTTTGGATGACTTATCGAACGTATGAATCAGCGGTTATCCAATAATCCATCATATCAGCTATTTCCTTAGATCTTTCCTAATCAAAGACCATTTCGTTCCCATATTTTACACGTAGCTTAAGGATCGTTTGCATTAATTAGATTAATATCAAATAATACATGATTAAGTCGTCTCGAAAAACTCTTGTAACAATTCTTTAGAAAATTCATAAGACCAAAATTGGGAAAGTTTAGCCACCTCATGTTTGATTTCATATATTTCCTTGGGTTCAAACCAACGTTCAAACCCGAACAAACCTATTAGTAACCAATGAGAATCATTCCAGCATAAAACAGTTTTTGCACACGAGTTTTTTTGCAGTCGATCGCCACAGAGTAGGCCACGGAGGAACCGACTCAAAAATCGGTAAAACAGATATCAACAAAAGAAACATCAGCTCGTGCGCAACCGCAAAGCCCACTGGACAGTCGTATAAATTTTTTCAATGACAGCTGATTAAAATTTGGCTGCGATGTCTGTAAGTTCGACGCAACATTTTAAAAAAATGTTCCACAAATAATAAATTAAACTTTTAAAGTTCACGAAATTCTTTAAAAATAATCTTTAAAGTGTATTTTAGCTGCATTTTAAGTCGACTATTGTTTAGTGTATCGCTATACTAAAATAACGAACATTTGCGAGGTGGTACTCTCTCCATCTGCTTGGGTAACTTTTAGAAAATACAGGAAGTTAAGTATTTTAAGTAGTTCATTTTGAAAAGTTGATATGGAGGAATCAAAGGAGAAATTACTGAAAGCCATAAGGCACTATCAGGACAGCTTGGAAAGGCATACTAAAACTGGAAATGGCGAAAAGGTATGGGCAACTTTGTGGTTAGCCATATTTTTCATATAAGGAATTTAAAAAAAAATGTATTCAATTACACTTAGAATCAATCGATTGTGTAAATTTATTGCAATTGAAATGTTAATAAGATACCGTTTGTGTATACCAAATTCTTTTATCTAGAAATTTCGTAAAATGAGGTTGATATTACTGTTTTGTAGGTGTATGTATGATATCCCATATGCTAAGCCTTGTTCTTTTAAATATGTACCTAATTCTGAGTAATATAGATGTTTTAGTTTTTTACAAACAAGAAATAATTATGTTTAGAGTATAAAATCAACAAAATTTCTTAAGTTATTTTCATCTTTAAATAAATAGGCATAGATCTTACCTTTTTATTTTAACAGCTTCTACATGCCATTGAAAAGCTGTCTAGGTTACCAATAAAAGTGTGCCATTTGGAAGAAACTGGCATTGGACGGACTGTCAATGGTTTAAAGAAAGTTGAAGGTAAGATATCAAAAATATAAAGGTATTGTCCACAGTCTGTACAATTATTGTTATTAAAATGCTAATCAAATGATTATTTATTTATTCAACAATAACATAAATAAGGTATTTAACCACCTGTTATGTATTTAGGCAAAGTTGGAGAGAAAGCTAGAAATCTAGTAGATCAGTGGAAATCGATGGTAAAAGGAGAAGAAGATGCTGAGCAGGAACGAATGGGGAAGGAACAGAGAGAGATACCTGCTGCAGAAGGAAACAATCATATAGAGAATGAAGCAATGGACGAGGGTATATTACTAAAAACTAAAGTCTAGAACAATAAATAAATCTGTAATTATTTTTAGATCTAGATCCCGATTCTCTTCAAATTTGTGATGAGGAGGAACAAAGTAATAACGTGAAACCAAGGAATAAAGAAGCTGATTATACTAGTCATAAAAACTTCACTAATACTAGTAAAGATAATTATGATAGCACCGACAGTCGCAAGAGTCTTAATAAAAGAAATAGAAGTCGTGATAAACAAGATAAAAAGCTTAAACCCAGTCATTCTAGTGATCACAGCGGTGAGAATTCTAGTGATAGTGAACCAGAGACTAATCATAGTTCCAAGAAACCTAAACATGGCAGAGATAGTCTCGAGAAATCAAAGAAATCAAGTCACAGTAGTCATAGGCATTCTAGTGATAGCGAAAGCCAATCTGATAGTGACACTGACACTTCTGAGAGTGAACCGGATTCGTCCCCAAGCCGAAAGAAGAGCAGGAAGTCGTCTAGAAGAAATTCTAGTGCATCTAGATCTTCAAGTGATAGTGATAATAGCAGTGAAGATGACTCCGCTAGTGAGAGAGATAGTAAGAATAAATACAAGCATCATAGTGATAAAAAAATTAAAAAACACCACCCTAGTGATTCAAATGAATCTGATAGTGATACTGAAACTAGGGAAAAGTATGGGAAATCTAAAGGAAAAAGTGATAAGGAAAAAGAAACATCCAAAAGGCATGGTAAATCTGGCTCTGAGAGCGATAAAGACAGGCAAAGTAAGTCGAGAGATAGTCATAACTATAGTAAGTCCAAGGAAAGGTCACATGACTCTAAGGACAGACAAAGCAACGCCAAAGAAAGCAAGCATGAGAAAAGTTATAAGGAAAAAGAATTAATTTCTAAAAAGTACAGTCCTAGTTCTAAAAGTAAGTCAAAACATGAAGAAAGCGAGTTTAAACACAAACAAGACTCCAAAAAGCCGGAAAAGTCAAAAAGTAAAAGCGACTCGGATAGAGATACCAAGAAATCCAGCAAAAGCGATAAGTATAAGGAGTCAAATGGACATTCAGACTCCAATACAAGCTCCAAGTCTCTTAAAGACAAGGAAAGCAGTAGAAATGAGACAAAGAGAGTTAGAGAATCTTCTGCAGATAGAGAAAGGAAGAAGCATAAAGGTTCAGACAGCAGAGAGTCCAAAAGTAAGAGTCACGGATCCTCCAGTTTAAGCAAAAGCAAAGATAGAGAAAACAGTGATTTGAAAAAAGAGACTGAACATAAAGAGAAAGAAAAGGATAAAAAGGAAAGAGCTGAAGGTGATAAACCAAAAAGGGACAGCGCTAGCGGTAGTAAGAATACAAAGGATAAAGACAAATCTAAAACTAACAGTACAAGTGTGTCGAGCAGCTCAAAGCCGAAAATTACTCCCAAACAATTCCCTATAATTATCGATTCTGAATCTGGAGCAAGTTTTGCCGACGTTTTAGGAATGTTAGAAGCACCTGTTTTTAACAAGAATAAGAAGAAGAGCGGTGGTACCATAGGAAGTCAAGACAAAACTAGCTCAGAAAGAAGTTCCAGCAGTGATAAAGGGGATAAGTCATCGAGAAATAGTGCTGGTGCTAGCACAAGTACTGGCGGGGCTAGTTCTAGTAAGGATACTTCCGAGGTAAGAATAATAGTATAAATAATAATATTCAATGAAAAAAAATTTATAATTTTGTAGGTACCAAAGCTATTGAAAGATCCTGGTGATCTGGAACCGCTAGACATAAATATGACTAGCTTGCTGCCATCAATAACACCTAATTACAGGCCGCTGAGTATGCCGTTGGATAATAATCAACATAGAAAATTGTGGTCCGATGATGAAGCATTAACTCGAGTAATAAATGCCAAGCATCAGCGGTAAGGAATTTTTTTCCCCAATATTGGTTCATCATTATAAATTACCCTTAAAATTTTTTTTAGTACCAAAGTTTACTCTGGAAACAAGGTTACCTATACAAAAGTTCCTACTTTATTTGATCTGTGCAGTAGAATTTTACAAGACAACATAGATGGTAAGTTAATTGAGAATCTTTGGATACATATTACTAACGAATCCAATCCCGCACCCAAACTTTAATCCCGCAAACCTGCGGGATTGAGCCCATAGATCCCGCGGTATTTGCGAGATAGCAAACAATGGACTGCGGTATTTTTGGTCGACGCGTCGGGGATTCCCCGCCATGCTGGGCAATTGAAAATACGTTAAACAGAACCGTTTTCTTGCGTACGTGCGAAAGTTAGGGCGTTATTCTACACTTCTCGTCAAAATGAGCGAATAATGTAAAATGTAACAAAAGTTCGTTGTTCAATATTTTTGGAAGTACTCGATCGATTTTGAAGATCTTTTTTAAAAATTGTAGACTAATATTGCGGAAATCTTACAAACATTCTAATGTTCTTTTATAAAACATTTGTGCAGCTATACATGGTGTTTTTTGTAACAATGATTTTTTCCCAGATATTCAGAACACCCTGTAGAGTGAACTGGTGATCGCTGCAAATCCCGGAAGATGTACCATCCTAGTAGCATCCTTTATCAATATTTTCTTTTTTGATTCGCCTTTTTATTGCCATTTTTAGTGGAGATATACGGCTTTTTGCCCGTACATGTTTTTGAACGACCAAAAAAGCTACGAAAGGTTTGAAATTTACTTTTATTAAAGAGGTTTACAAAACCAAGAAAGACAGAAAACAAGTACAAACAGTGCATGAAAAAGAAATGATCGAACGGAGTTAGTGGTTTTAAATCATGGTAGATTAACAGCTGAGAGGTACATTACTGATGTCCTGGATCCTCAAGTTGTGCCATATGCGTTATTTATAGGGCAACAGTTCATGCTTATGCATGATAATGCCCGGCCTCATGTAGCTAGGGTAGTGCAAAACCATCTTCAAGAGGTCGGCATTGACACAATGGATTGGCCGCCACGGAGCCCGGACCTTAACCCCATTGAACATCTATGGGATATGATGGGTAGGAGGGTAAGAGCTCTACAACGTCAGCCTAGTGACTTACATCAGATGGCAGAAAGGCTTGATGAAATTTGGAGAGAGTTTGACCAAGAAGAAATCCGAAGGCTAATTATGAGCATGCCACGACGTTGCCAGGCTGTGATCTCCGCAAGAGGCGGAAATACTCATTATTAAGCGGACAATTTCTTTTTCAGGCACTGTTTGTACTTGTTTTCTGTCTTTCTTGGTTTTGTAAACCTCTTTAATAAGTAAATTTCAAACCTTGCGTAGCTTTTTTGGTCGTTCAAAAACATGTACGGGCAAAAAGCCGTATATCTCCACTAAAAATGGCAATAAAAAGGCGAATCAAAAAAGAAAATATTGATAAAGGATGCTACTAGGATGGTACCTCTTCCGGGATTTGCAGCGATCACCAGTTCATTCTACAGGGTGTTCTGAATATCTGGGAAAAAAATCATTGTTACAAAAAACACCCTGTATAGCTGCACAAATGTTTTATAAAAGAACATTAGAATGTTTGTAAGATTTCCGCAATATTAGTCTACAATTTTTAAAAAAGATCTTCAAAATCGATCGAGTACTTCCAAAAATATTGAACAACGAACTTTTGTTACATTTTACATTATTCGCTAATTTTGACGAGAAGTGTATTAGTATCTAGTGACATTTATCAAGTGATCCAATATAATACATGGAATTTAAACAGCAATCACAAAAATGAGTGTCAGTGTAGTTTACAAAGACAAAGGTTCAAGTTTAGTTTGGAATTATTTTTTAAAGTCTCAATATGGTCTTACAGCTAAATGTAAGTTATGCCCTAGCATTATCAAAATCTCTGCTCGTTCCACCAAAGGTCTTCACACCCACTTACAAACAAAGCATAATATTAATTTGAAAGTCCAGAGCAGCAGCGGTAGTGTTGATATTGATATAAAATAACACAGGAAATGAAAGCTAGTACCAGCAGTTCGAGTAGTTCGTTTAGTTCTATTGCTAAGCGCTCATATGTTAGTGGTTCTTCTGTGCTGCCTAAGAAAATGAAAATTACAGATATGCGCCAACTATTCGAATCAGGGGCCACAAATTGTGTAAAATCTATTCCGCCGACAAGCGTCGAAGCTGAACGTGCGTTTTCAGCCGTAGGATACATGTGCAATAAAATAAGATCAAATCTAAAAGATGAAACATTAAACATGTTCTCTTTTCTCCGAAAATACTTTCAAAATCAATGTAACATGTAACCGTTAAACTAGTTGTACCTATATGCAATTAATATTTTGCTGCTACTCTACTCTGTTTTTAATTGAATAAAACAACTTTTTATTAACATACAGCACCCACATAGAGTCCCGCAAATCCCGCAATGTCAATCCCGCGGGATCCCGCATTTGATTTATACTGTAATTGCTTTTGGACAGCTTCTGTAATTTTTTGGATTATTTTTAGCTCTCGAATACACCGGTGGCGTTCCTTACACTATCCTAAAACCCATAATTGAAAAAGCTAACCCTGATCAGCTGTTTCAGTTGGAGTTTCATAATCCATACCTAATAGAAGATTCAGATGAGCTGTGGCTGTTGCATTGTCAAAAGGTAAGAGAATATAATGACATCTATTTTTTTTTCTTTCTATATAAATATGAATTTTATTCATTGGGTACGGATTTTTTCAGTTTTTACCACAATTAAATACATTCAGAGTGGCATTGTTTTTGTTTTATAGGAATTTAGGACTAAAAAACGCGAAGAGATGGAATCGTGGCGCGACATGTACATGCGGTGTTTGGACGAACGAGAGGCCAAACTTAAAGCACTGACCGCCAATATAAAGCAGAGTCAAGACGTTAAGGTGCCGGTTCGTACCACCAAGTTAGCGTATTTGGACACCGCAGTCAAACCACCCAGGAATATCGCTAAAAAACAGGTAATTGATAATTGAAGACATAAGTGGATAAAGGTGTCATGTCACATTTTTAATATTTGGAGTAATTTAATAAAACGCCTTTTAAACTAGAACTTTTTTAATTACAATTTTATTTTATTTGTTATTACGGCATATATTAGGGAAGCTAAGTAATTTCCTTTGGTGTCCTTTGATAACAAAAAATTGTAAAAAGTCTTTGGTAAATTTAGGTTTATATGTACATAACACCTTAATCCACCAACTTGAAATGAAAAAGTTATATAGTTTATTTTGAATAAAGGAGTCATGTGGCTTTAAAATATTTTTTTAATATTATATAATATAGGAACTGTTACAAAATAAGGTATAGAATCTTTAATCGGTAAACAAACTTTGGAACATAAACAATAGCAACGGTAAACTAACAGGTTTTTCTTCGGAATGTCAATATTGTCGCTTAAAGTATCTTCATAAAACCATCTAAAATCTTCATCAGTAAACTTTAGTTGCTCTTGTAGGTTATTCATTTTTTCCTTGATAACTTACTTTGATAACTTTGATAACTTACTTAAAAATATTTCTTCAGAAAGGATATCTGTTGTGCCCTTTTTGTGCAAATCAACTTGTAAAAACCGGCCAAATGGATCCAAGTTAGTTTTATAATAATAAAACCCGAAGTGGTCTACTCTAATCCACTTAACACTGTCTCTTAAACTTACTTTATCATTAACAGTATTGTTTAATTTTTTTATATAATCGAAGTTTTGCCGGAAGCTCCTCTAGGTTGTAAAAAAAGTTTTTCATGTCAAAGCATGAACTGTTCTTTGTACTCGCCGATGTAATGATTTCTCGATACTGGTCTGGAATTAATATTGTCTGATGCTTTCTCATGACTTTTTCAATCCTTCCAAAGTCGCGGTCAGAATCTAAGTAGCTGTGACCAACTTCAGGAAATTTATCTACTATTTTAAAGAAATTTTTCAATATTAGGAACTGGTAAGGACACAATATAAAAAAATTTTTGTTCTGGCCAGCACATGAATCGGACTAAATTATTAAATGTTCAATTTCAGGATTTGCCTCTTTAAGCAACTTACAAAATCGCAGCAAACAACTACCAATTTCGTTACTTCCCCTATTTGCTGTGTCTTCAGTCCACGTAAAAAAAAAAGACTTAGATCCAGAATACGTAATGCAATGGATGCCAAAGTTGTAGAGCCACATTTGCCGCAAATAAAACGCTTTGGATGTAGATAACTTCGGCAACGGCATGGTTTGTTGCAAGTCCATTGTTACGTAGCATTTTTTTTTGTCAAAAGGTGTCATGTAACAAAATTGTAACATGACACCTTTATCCACTAGGACATGCTAGATGATTGTGTGACGTAACACCTTTATCATTTAAAAAAATCTTTAAATACAAAGAAAGTGGCATTTAGGGTTTATTGGAAGTTAGATCTATACCAGGGATGTTCAAAAAGATGAAAAAGTCGTTTTTTAAAAAAATGTGACATGACACCTTTATCCACTTATGTCTTCAATTCTTTCCCGGTTTTATTTCATCGCTTTGCCATGCGTTTGTTGTAATTTTGTGCAAGTTATAACCAGAATCGTGAATCGTACTGTTACTAATTTTTCATTTGAAGCATGCTTATTATTTGTATTTATGTTGTGTGTTTTTATAATTTCCCAGCGACGTAGAGCAGCAAGAAGAAAAAAATTAGGCACTAGAACATCAATGAAACACCTTCTTTAGTATGAATCAGAGTCGTGGACAATCGTAGAGGTATATTTACATGTCGTCATTAGAACTTATGAATCATACAGTATTTTTTTTAGGCCAGAAATGGTACAGCAGTAGACAATAAAAGACCGTCGCAAACCCCAACAGAGAGACTGAATCAGCTTGCTAAAGCGGGCGAAGCTGGTAAGGTCGCCGTGCCAAATCCCGGTAAAGCGGCCAGCGAAAGAAGTAGTAAGTTTATTATATCATTTATACAGGGTGTTATGGAAATGACGTATCATATTTAAATGGGTGACTCCTTGGGTGTCCTAGAGAAGCGCTACATATTTTATTTTTTTTAAATCGATCGTTTTAAAAGTGGGGTAATAAACACTCTTGCTCACAGGTCAGTCCGCGCTACTCTACAACATTTCACCCAGAGCCAATGGCAATGTTGCCAAACTTAATGTAAAACTGAAATTCCCTATACAATTATAGAAATGAATTATTTTCTACATACTTGTATTTGAGGGGTCTAGAATCAAAACTCACATTCTCCGCATTTTTGCGAAATCGAGTTAGGGGTGCCATCTTTTAGACAAGGTATCTATCTATGTATTTAGACTATAAAACAGCAACAAAAATCACTTTTTCCCATATAAATTGTGGTGGAAAGATTGGGTTTGGTAGCAAAACTCACATTATCCACACGCACACAAACTACTATGGCGGCGCGCGCGATCAAACACATAACTTGCATTCTCCAATGTAATAACAATTGCAAAGACGCATGTTGTTTACAAAACTAACATTTTCCGAGAATTACTTGTTCTGTTTCAGTCGTTTGCAAATTACGTTAGAGGAAGGTGTTTTAATTTGTTATCCCAAATTTAAATAATCATTTAAAAGTGTTAAGTAGTAAACTGTGTTATAATAAACATTATGGTCAGGACTGGAGGGAAATTGAAGACCCAGAGTTAAGTTTTAATTTCTACAAACATATTCTTGATGATGATAAAGAACAGCTTTATGATGAAACAGATTTATGCGAGCCACGAGAAGAAGTCTTAGTAGACCCCAGAATTTAAAACTTATTTTTTTTTATTTACCTACTAGTAATATTATTATTTTGAAATTTTGTTTAAAGGTTTGTTTTGTATTAAAAATATTAAAGTATTTTTTATAAAATTATTAGTGGAGCTTTTGTTATCTTTACACTACATCCTGACAATGAACAACAACAATAAAACAGTAATCGTTGAACGATTGTCAGTTTCAAAACTCACATTTTTGGAAAAGTTAGTTTCAAAACTCACATTTTTCACAAGTTAGTTTCAAATCTCACATTCTCCAGCATAAAATATCAAATTAAGAGAAACAATCATACTATCGACAATAATTTCACTCATTAAATATCATCTACATGCCTATCTAAAAATGCAAAACAAAAAAAAATACTTTAATTTACATAGATCGATCATAAACGTTTTTTGCGTTTTACTATAAACCATAAAACTAGGAGAATGTGAGTTTTGATTCTAGACCCCTCATTTATCCTTCTACCTAGGAAATCCAGGCACAAACACAATCAGTTTTTTTTCTTTTTCATGGGAACACTCCTGGAAACACTTTATGTACACACAGTAATAGTGAAACAAAACCGATAGATAGCTTTTGAAAATATAATAATACAGATTATACTACAGATTATTAGCTTTTATTACACGCGAGAAATTTGACGTCCAGAAGAAACGCGTCAATAAAAACAATATTCAAAGATTATTTATGGACGGGCAAGATACACGCGTAAACCGCATGTAAGAGCGGATTGGTGAGAGTGCATTGGTGATCGACGAGTCTTCAACTAACAAACGCAAGCGTGCGGCGCTATATGAAAGTACTTCGCTCAGCCGATGTAAGGCGTCAAGAGGGCATTTGACCTAGTGACGTACGTGGCTATTACTATTCCATATGTTTTTTCGGGTTGTTTAAAACATAGTCCGTCGTAAATGTTCTTCAATTAATTGTACAAAAAGGTATTACAGAATGGAAAAGTGTTTAAATTATTTTATTTTGTCTAAAGAGTTTAAGGTGTACATATGACAACACCGGCCAGAATTCCTTGATTGCTTACATGTATCGCAGTGCCACACAGGTGTTTTTCTGGTTTGACGTCGGGTCACTTTTACCGCTGAACGAATTGAAAGCGCCATTTATGGCTATTTTTCTTCAATTTGTCTTTATCTCAGGAATTGCCGGTTTAAATATAATACGTCATTTCCATAACACCCTGTATTTAATAACAAAATGCATGTGGTCAATATGTAAAGAAATAAATGGAGAAAATAATAAAGAGATTGGAATGCAAGTTGAGGGAGACCCTGAGTGTTTGTAGCAAATAGTTATAATGAACATTTACTTCAAGTGGTACCCAACTTATTAAAAGAACTCATCTCCGTCCCATTTGATTGTGCGGTGAATGGAAACATAGGATCAATTTTTTTGAGGCCCGTAACACCAACTGAAATTTCCGAAATAGCTAAAAAACTAAAAAAAAAATGCTGTGATAAAACCAATATATAAAAAAGGAGACCCAGGGAATCTGGATAATTATAGGCCGATAAGTCTACTACCCAGCTTTTCCAAGATTTTTGAAAGAGCTATGTATTTTAAACTAATAAGTTTCCTGGACAATAATAAGACATTCGCTGAAACTCAACACGGTTTTTTGAAAGGCAAATCCACACAAACCGCGGGGTTTATTCAATATGTGTTGGAACATCTGGAAAAGGGTGAATTGGGACTGGGAATACTGTTGGAGCTGTCAAAGGCCTATGATTGTCTGGACAGGGAATTACTAATAAGGAAATTGGAAATGTATGGTGTTAGGGGCATTATCATATTTGAATAATAGGATGCAATGTGTCTATGTGACCAGTCAGGGGAAAACCTATAAGTCAGAGATGCAAGAAAATAACATAGGAATTGCACAGGGCAGCATATTGGGACCGTTGTTATTTATAATATTTGTCAATGACCTGTCACTTGTTTTGAACTCACCTCAGCAACATATTGTCAGCTAGGCTGACGACACAAACCTAATTACTGGCTGCAAAACTATGGAAGAATTGATTGAGGCGTTTTTTAATATGGTTACAGAGTGGTATAGTAAAAACAAGTTAATATTGAATGAGGGAGACTAATTAATATTGTTCAGAACAATACAGTCCATCACTGTAAAACCCATAGATATTAAATTTGGCACCAAAGAAGTAGACATCTCGGATAGTGCAAGGCTCCTGGGAATTTCGATCAATGAACATCTTGACTGGGCACAGCACATAGATAGTTTAGTTGGAAGACTGAATTCAGTCTGTTATGGTATTCGAGTAGTATGTAGGAATATGAATGTGGAGACACTTAGAATAATGTACTTTGCCAGCTTTGAGTCGATACTCAAATACGGCGTTATTTTCTGTGGTGGAGATTGTAAAATGCAGAGGGTTTTTGTAGTCCAGAAAAGATTAATTAGGATAATAAAAAAAAAGAATTACTTGGAAAGCTGTAGAAGTGTTTTTAAGGGAATGGGTGTTAAGACAGCGTACGCAGTCTATATATTTGAATGCTTAATGTTCCTTTTCAAACACAGATTATTTTGATATAGTTTCTGGGCATGAATACGATACAAGATCAGCAGATGTTAGGTATCCCATACATAGGCTAACACTAACGAAGAAATCTCCACAGTACATGTGCCTTAAGTTATATAATGCTTTGCCAGAAAATGCAAAACAAATTGATACAGAAAAACTATTTAAAAGAGATCTAAGGAAATTTCTGATAGATTTAGAGCCTTACAGTCTTAGAGAATTTTGTGGAAGCTTGTAAACTGTGGACATGGTATTAGTGCAATGGGGGTTTTATTTTGAGTGTGACGTCATTTCATTGTTTGCTCTATTATTATTTAAAAAAATACAAATATTTATAAAAATTATGGCTCTTAGTACTTATATGAATTCGACTCATAGTTGTCCTTTTTTCTGATTTCAGGTAGTTCTAACCATAGTCATAGTTCACATTTTAAACCGAAAAAAGCTCCATTGATGGCCAAGACGTTGTCGCTCCTTAAGAATCGTTTTGGGCGGCGATAGTTGTTTTATCAAACAACCCCCCCGCTATTAGGTTTTGAGTTTTTTTTTTAAAGTATTTATAAAAATGGAGATTGTAATATATTTTATGTAGGAATACATATTTAAAACACGTTGGTGACGAAATAAAAGGGATGTTTTGTTTAGGAAAAGACTGCCACCATTGACTAGAGGATTTTAAATTTAAAACGGATCGTGTCGGGGTACGAATAAGTCTCCATGTTTCGTCGTAGAATTTACCAAATCTTGAACTGAATCACCACATGTGGTTTGTGCAGTTTTTTCTTTAAACATGAAATAACTTTTATTTAAATTATTGATTTTTGGAAAGTTATTAAGCGGTAGAGATATTGGGTTAAATTTTTGCATGTAACCACAATAACTGACGACTTATGCCTTAATTTTTTTTTTATTGTTGAATTTTACACATAACTTTTTAAAGTTCTATCACATCGGCTTGACGCGGATTAAGAGTTGGGTTTTATTCAAAAACATACTTCAGTTCTGAACTTTGAGAAAAAAATTATATTTCAAAAGGAAAAGTCTACCAGTCAAAATGTATACAGGGTGTTTAAAAAACATGCGTCATCAATCGTGTGTTCTTACCACATACATATATATAACCATTATATTGCCAATACGAACGTTCCAAAATACAAAAAGTGTCCCCGCTATGGGAGATGGCGCGGGCTTATTGAGTTTGCGCAGTAGGGTGGAAATTTTATTTGGTTGTTATTCGTCGCCATCTTTGGTTCTGGATGGTTTTTCAAATTACAGAATAAAAGGGGGTTCATCCACATTGTTGTCGGTATATTAGTGCTTATAAACTTTCATTATCTAACAACAATTTTTGTAAAGGAGTTTTTAATTTGTGGTGATTCGATTCGCTGTTTGGTAGGTTAGATACTTGTTTTGTTTAAGATGAAAGTACACAAGTGCATGGTGCTTTTTTGCAAAAGTCGTGGATCAATACCAGGTATAAAGTATTTCAGTTATGTACATATATACGAAAATAATTTGCTTATCACATTATCCGATCTTCGGAACCGAATTTCAATATAAAGCTGGTAAGAAAAGAAGAGAGCGTCACTCGTGTACAATCATAATATATAATTATATATTAAAATTATTATATTTTTAATTTGGTGCATTAATAGGCGACAATAATTCCCAATATAGTCATTCATTCATTCTTAATTTTTGGTTTAGAAAAAAGTGAGGTTAAGAAACATACGACGTCGGATGAAAGTTAAAATAAAACTCATAGTGTCGATTGTTACAAATATTCGGAAGGAATTTGGCACCAAAAGTTTACACCAATCAGGGCACCGTCGGATCATCATATCGTCAGAAATCGTATGCATGGAACGCCGTCTTAATTCGAACTAATCGAAATTTTGATTGCAATACTTTTCCTAACTAACCAGTGAAATTTACATTAAAAAAGTTGAAATCCGGTCCTGTCGAATGTTTACTTTCACAAGGAACTTTCCGAACTGCGCAAACTCACAACGCCCCCTTCGATGCCCATAGCGGGGACATAATTGCAGATGGTATTAGCAATATAATGGTGGCAATATAGTGGTTCTTACCCACAAATAAGACGATGACTACGTAAAGATCTTCTCACTCCGACTGAAATCTGAGACTCTTGCCGCCCCTATATTAACGCCCCTGGTAAACCTCTTCACACGTTCGTATTGCTAAAATATGTGCTATTTTAGGTACTTTTTATAACCTAATATCTTGAAAACCCGAACACACTGTATCTTTCGAACAATCTATCTGCGGGACCCATGTTGATAGGAACGTCTTCTTATTTTTGGGCAAGGAATCACCACAAGAGCGAAGGCACATGTTTTTTAAAACACCCTGTATAAAAAAGGTTGTTTTGCAACAATTATCAAAATTACGACGAACAAGCAGAACGTTGTGTCTAATGATAATTAAAAATTTAACCCAATAGATCCAGGGTGGACGTTTAACGAACTCGGAGTCGGTCGAATACAGAAGACATATTAATACGACGTTATATTTTATTACATTTTTCAATTACGTTTACTGTACAAGGCATTCCCATAAAGTTCGACTCCCCCTTGTAACAAAAATGACAGGAGGAATGCAACGCAATAACTGAATTAAATATGTGATGTCTTCTCCGACAAGGTAATTAAACTTTCGAGACTAAACGATCATCCTATATTGCAGAGTTTATCAATTTTTAGTTCAATTTTAATGAACGCTTTCATATTGTACATACTATTCCACTTGGTTCACATTTTACTTGTAGATAATAAAGATTTTATCATTGAAAATATGTAGCCTTTATTTTATACTCGATACTAATCCTCGTTAATTTAATTCCAGCCCCGTAATTTTTTTTTTTTTATGATCAAACACAAGCACTATAGGAAAAATCCTTTAGGGCACTCTGGGAGTGGTGCGTGTGCGCAAAAAGCGATTCACGTTGGTTTTGAATCGTCGGAGGTTATATTCGTTGGGAAAAACGACCTCGGGAAGGTCGTTCCACAAGGATGAAGTCCTCCAGATGAAAGAGTTCTTAAATAGTGAAGTTCGAGGAGTACTAAGCTTAACCACATATGGATGGGCGGCAGTGGTTCGTCGTGTATTTCTGCTATTCGTCGCTCTGGGCGGAATTAAGAGGGCAAGGTCAGCCGAGCACCTTCCATTAAAATATCTGTAAAAGAGAGTCAAATCCCCAACCTGTCTTCGATGTTCTAGGCTGTCGAGGTTCTTCGTCAGCTCGTGGTCTCCGATCAGACGAATAGCCCTCCTTTCGATGGAATCCAGTAGCCGAAGAGTATGTTTGGGTGCAGAGCTCCAGACATGAGAGCAGTATTCTAGTGTTGGTCGAATCTGGGCTTTGTATAGTGTCAAAAGTTGTTGAGGTGTGTACAACTTTCTTGTTCGGAAGAGTACGCCAAGCTTCTGAGAAGCTATCTTGGCGATTGCCACAACGTGGTTATGCCAAGACATATTTCCTCCCAGATTGACACCCAGCAAATTAATAGATGAAGCCAGTGGGATTGCGTGTCCGGCCATGACTATTTCCGGTTCTGTAATGTTAATCTTTTTAGAGAAAACTGCTGCCTGGGTGTTCTTAGCGTTAAATTCGACTTGGTTACTGTCACCCCAAGCCAAAATTTCTTCCAGGTCTTTGTTGAGGCGTGATACTTCATGCTGTCTGCGAAGATGTGCGTCGGCAGCCGATGTTTGCGCATTCAAAGAGAAAGATGAGATAAGTGTGCTATCGTCAGCAAAACTAAATATCGGATTTTTAGTTTTCACTAGAAGGTCGTTAATGTAGAGTAAGAAGAGAGTGGGAGACAATATGGACCCTTGAGGAACACCGGCATTGATGGTGAAGGTGTCTGAGAGAAATCCGTCAATCGCCACTTGCAGAGAGCGGTCCTTAAGAAAGCTAGACAACCATGCACAGAATCGACTGGGCATACCATAGGGTCGCAGTTTACTTAGAAGCCCCTCATGCCAAACACGATCAAAAGCTTTAGAAATATCCAACGCAACAACCCTAGACTCCCCATGATGTTCGATTGCGTTGTTCCAAATATGGGTGACATAGGCTAGAAGATCTCCAGTTGATCTGGACTTCCGAAAACCATATTGATGATCGCTGATGATGTTGAAGCCTTCCAGGTACTTTAGAAGATGTTGGTTAATAGCTTTCTCCATTACTTTTGATATAACTGAAAGTAATGCGACTGGTCGATAGTTGTTAGGCAGGGTTCTCTTGCCTTTCTTTGGAATAGGCTGGACTCGCGCCGTCTTCCAGCAAGATGGAAATATTCCTTTTTGTAGGATAAGTTGAAAAGTCTACAAAATACTGGTGTTAGTTCATCGGCGCATGTCTTGAGAACTATAATAGGAATTTCGTCTGGACCAGTAGCTTTTTTCACGTCGAGTCCTTTCAGGATTCGTTTGACGGGACGCTGACGGAATACGATTTCGGTCATTTCGGATTCAACTGCAGGAATGTCGGGTGGTGTTCTTCCCTGGAAATCTACAGTGGAATGCGAAGAAAATAGTTCAGCAAGTAAGTTTGCTTTGTCTCCGGCTGTGGATGCTATTGTACCATCGGGACGTGTTAGAGGTGGAATAGTTGATTTGGTAAAATTTTGGCTGACGGCCTTAGCGACTGACCAAAAGGACCTTGATCCGTTTGGACAGTCGAGAAGTTTGTTTCTGATCCTCACGTTATGGGCTTCATTGCTTTGATCTGTTGTTAGCTTACATTGGTTTCGAGCGGTAATAAAGATGGTACGATTCTCAGTGGTAGGATTTTTACGCCACTGTCGGTAAGCCAGATTTTTTGATTTGACAGCACGCTCATAATCCTTACTAAACCAGGGCTTGCCGGTGGAAGGGCGTTTTTGGGAGGAGGGGATAAATGCTTCCATGCTCGTTAGAATGACGTCGGAGACCTCCCCAGCACAGACGGATGGATCATCAGAAGAGAAGCATACGCTCATCCAAGGAAAAGTCCGAAAATGGTCTTTCAGGTCTTCCCACTTGGCCGATCTGTAATGCCATATCTTGCGAGGTTTAGGAGGTTGTTCAGAATTAACTGGTAGTTCGCTTAGAGTTGAAATAAGTTTGTGATCGGAAGATCCTAACGGAGGCTGTACGGTGACTGTATATAGATCGGGATTTGACGTTAAGAAAAGATCCAAAAGACTAGCAAAATCTCCAGCTCGGTCTGGAATCCGCGTTGGTTCTTTTACGAGTTGAGTTAGACCAGAACTGATCGCGAAGGAATAAGTTATTACCATTTTTTTTCCAGGCGGGTCATTTATTGGTAAAAAAAAACACTTATTAAGAATGTGAAAAATAGATATTATTTATTATAAAAATAAATTTTAATTTTTTCTTTTAACAAAAATATAAATGTAATAAAAAATCAACTATTATAATCAATTTAACGGTAAGTTTAAAATATCGAGCCTTGTTTTTGCGATAACGTTGTAGTCCGGGCTACATCCCCGCTACTTTCTAGCATCCTATCGAGTTCATTCAAAATTATATATTCGAAGAAAACAGACTTACTACTATGAAATTCATATAAAGGTTCAGGTGATAACTATATCAACAATATTTCTGGTCCACTAGGACCAGTTGGAAAACTTTTATATATCAATTTATGTCACGCATACAAGATGTTACGGAAATAGTTTTAGTATATGTTATACAGGGTGTCCGGGAACATGTGGGAAATCTCTCGGATATGAAGAAATCACGTGAAAAGAATACTATAGGTTCATATAAACTTCTTTCGTATCGGCCTCCTCTTCGGAGATATGGGCTCCCAAAGAGCACCAATGGAATCAAGTTTTTTACACATAATTATTGAACCACCTGGTATATTTCAATTATTTTTTAATATGATGTATACCAGGTAAGACTTGTCAAATTACTACCCAAGAAACTGTTGTGAATTACTCACAGCTGCAGGGACGGACTAGCTGTAACACTCATGGGCCAATTTTTTTGACGCCCTGTATGATGAGAACTTTGGACAATGTTTTTTACATACCTTTAACTATTGGCTAAAAATTAAGTACTCTTCATTCATGTCGCTAATCCTAACCGTTTTCGGAAAAACGGTATTTTAATTATATCATGAATTTGGCGTATTTCAATAAAAGATACATCTTTTTTCCGATCAAATATTCAACCTTTAAAATTAAGCTTTTTCATATTTAACCCGTGAGAAGTTATAGGACTCAGTGTGAATAAAATGACGTTTTCTCGTAAACGGTTAGGATTAGAGACATGAATGAAGAGTACTTAATTTTTAGCCAATAGTTAAAGGTATGTAAAAAACATTGTCCAAAGTTCTCATCATACAGGGCGTAAAAAAAATGGGCCCATGAGTGTTACAGCTAGTCCGTCCCTGCAGCTGTGAGTAATTCACAACAGTTTCTTGGGTAGTAATTTGACGGGTCTTACCTGGTATACATCATATTAAAAAATAATTGAAATATACCCGGTGGTTCAATAATTATGTGTAAAAAACTTGATTCCATTGGTGCTCTTTGGGAGCCCATATCTCCGAAGAGGAGGCCGATACGAAAGAAGTTTATATGAACCTATAGTATTCTTTTCACGTGTTTTCTTCATATCCGGGTACGGGATACGATCAAAATAAATATTACTTTCATTAAAGTTTACCGTACTTAAACATTACGGTTTGTGAAATTTTTCATATTTTGTCAAAATGTAGTAACAATTTTAATGATTAAATTCTCAACATGTATTTTGTTTTTTAAACCCAATTTCTCAGTGGACTCTACGCACTGATTAAGTTTTGTGTATCAGTTATGAAAAACTCACTAACTTATACACGGTGTCCAAAAAGTACTACTAAATAATTACAAGTTTGAAATGGTAATAACTTGCTTAATTTAAATATAACACCCTGTATTTTATGTCACTAGCAGATGTAGAATTTAATTGTCTATCAAAAAGTATTAACCTCTCCCATAGCTAATTACTCGCATTTTCATGAAAAATGCAAATATTCACAACATTTTGACAATCAGATCTAGATTCTAGAGAAACGGAGGGTTTACAGTAAATGTCGGTTATTTCTAAAAGTATTTCGCTGCAAATCGTCATTTAGTTATAATAGTGGTAGTTTCTGTTTTTTTATTTTATTTTATTAGTTACTTAAAATGATAAGTTATCCAAAAGAAGAACGAATCGATATGATTTTTATTCTTGGAGAATGTCTGCAAAACTGCTTACTTGCTTCCCGAGTTCACGCTAACAGAAACCATCCAAATAGAGAGGTTTTCGAAAGATTGTTGACTCAATTTAAACAAACGGGGAGTGTTCAGTATAAAAAACCCACTAAAAGGAAACTTGTGACAGGAAACGAAGAAAATGAATTTGCTGTAATTGGTTCTGTAATCGAAAATCCTCATATCGGTCAAAACCAAATTGCGCAAAATATCAACATTAGCCAAGCAAGTGTCTCAAGGATTCTTCAGAAACATGTTTCCATCCCTATAAAATTCAGCGTCACCAAGAACTTTCTGCAAACGATTTTGATAAACGAGTGGAATTTTGTATGTGGGTGTTAGACAAAGTGGCAGATAATGAAAACTTTTAATTTTGTTATGTTTAGTGATGAATGTACATTTCATAATAATGGATCTGTGAATAGACATAATTTTCATTATTATTATTCTGATTCCAATCCACATCAATTTAGAATAGTAAATAATCAACACAGATGGTCAGTGAATGTTTGGAGCGGAACAATGGGTCGATATTTAATCGGTCCTTACTTTTTCGAAAACAATTTAAATGGGGAATTGTTTTTAGATTTTTTGATAAATCAATTGCCAATATTGTTGCAAGACATTCCCATCGCCATCAGAGAAATGATGTGGCTTCAAATGGATGGAGCACCAGCACATTTCTATCTTAGGCTCCGTGAATTTTTAAATTTCCAATTTCAAAATGGATGGATTGGAAGAAATGGACCTCAGAATTGGCCCCCAAGATCACCCGACTTGACTTCACCTCATTTCTTTTTATGGGGATACGTAAAAGGAATCGTTTATAACGCAGCTCCAACAACACCGGATAATATGAAGGAGCGTATTAGAGAAGCTTTCCGAAACATCAGCCCAGAAATGGTGGCAAATGTTGCTGAAGGTTTTAAAAAGAGGATACGTTTGTGTTTATTTTGAACACTTCCTATAAATATAAACAATTGTTTATTGTAGGTATGTCCAGCAATATTTTCTGTCGTTACCTTTACTACTAAGTAATGCATTTCCCTCTGTTTCTCTAGAATCTAGATCTGATTGTCAAAATGTTGTGAATATTTGCATTTTTCATGAAAATGCGAGTAATTAGCTATGGGAGAGGTTAATACTTTTTGAGAGACAATTAAATTCTACATCTGCTAGTGACATAAAATACAGGGTGTTATATTTAAATTAAGCAAGTTATTACCATTTCAAACTTGTAATTATTTGGTAGTACTTTTTGGACACCGTGTATAAGTTAGTGAATTTTTCATAACTGACACACAAAATTTAATCAGTGAGTAGAGTCCACTGAGAAATTGGGTTTAAAAAACAAAACACATGTTGAGAATTTAATCATTAAAATTGTTACTACATTTTGACAAAATATGAAATATTTCACAAACCGTAAGGTTTAAGTACGGTAAAGCTTAATGAAAGTAATATTTATTTTGATCGTAGGAACCGAAAATGAAATAATATATTGGGCATTCCATTTTAAAAAATGCAACTTTGATGCGTTTCGTGTTTTTGGGACAACCTGTACATTATGAAAATAATTTTAAAATGTACCTCAAATAGGCCCCTATCCACCCTGAATATTTGTTTTTATCCAAAACAAATAGCTTAGCTATAATATGTCGTCTCGAATAACGTGAATGTGAAGTGATTCACGACGAGCTTGCATTAGAACTTCATGGAAAACTACTGAATATATGTTTCTGAAACTTTGTGGATTTAGGTTTATCGATATACTCTCTTTAACTAAAATATTCATATGTTCTTGTCATTTCCGGTTATACCGGAAGTAGCTGTCAACTTTCGTTGTTTAAATACAACATGGTAATTTTTATTACATTTTTCGATTAAGCGTTAAATACTAAGCACATTTTATAGAACATGTTTTTGTCAGACTCCGTTAGTTTTTGAGATATCTGGACTTTTTGTAATTATTTGGCAAATGCATGACGATGAAATAATCCATATAATTTGTTTACCTTAGCTCTTAGAATAAAAAATTTGTGTCGCCGAATAGCTGGAAGATCAAGTCCATCAAATTAAACAAAAATATACAGGGTGTTCCATTTAAAATAAGAAAGTTTTTAATGGTTGAATTCTTTCACAATGAACCTTGAATTGTGACCACCCTGTACATTTTCTGCCGAATTTCAAATATTTTTGAGACGTGATGATCTTCTAGCTATTCGGTGAGAAAAAATTTTAGTCCAAGAGCTAAGGTAAAAAAATTATATGGATTATTTCATCGTCATGCATTTGCCAAATAATTACAAAGAGTCCAGATATCTCAAAAACTAACAGACTCTGACAAAAACATGTTCTATAAAATGTGCTTAGTATTTAACGCTTAAACGAAAAATGTAATAAAAATTACCATGTTGTATTTAAAAAACGAAAGTTGGCAGCTACTTCCGGTATAACCGGAAATGACAAAAACATGTGAATATTTTAGTTAAATAGAGCATATCGATAAACTAAGATCCCCAAAGTTTCAGAAACATATATTCAGTAGTTCTCCATAAAGTTCTAACGCAAGCTCGTCGTGAATCACCCTGTATTTCACCCCTCTCCTGGCGTGTCCCACTCTTATTTCTTAAATCGACAGGATCTTTTCCGCAACTCCAAACCGGTCATTCTTACATGATAAAAATGATGTGGTAGTCACATCTCAGATTCGTTCAAGAAGCTACAATAACGACTAATTTTTTAAAAAATAAAAATTGGAGATTCTAATAAGTAAATTAAATACGTATTCGAAAAGCAATAGAAAAACCTTATCGTGAGAATTTTAACTTTGAGATTCACGGTCGTACTACGTTAGTTTATTATACAGTGACTGGCCATAGTTCTGGTACTGTTACTCTTGATAAAAGTTTCTGCTTAGCCTCGTATGCGCTATTTTTTTTTCAATTTTAATGCGCGCTGTTTTAGTTTAAGGGGATGCAGAAAGTCTTATCAAGGATAGAATTTTGTGAGAAGTCGATAGTAATATAGTTTTCTATATTGGAGCGATAATTCTGCCGGTCACTGTATTGTTGACGAGAATACTGTCCCATGGTTTCAGGTTAAAAGAAGGTGTCAGTTAGAGCGTGACTTTCGAGAAAATGATATACGAGGAAAAAATATTTAAAACGTCACAGCCAAATAAGTGAAGAGAAAATAGGCATTTTTTACATAAAGTAGTAACTCTTCTATCTTATATAAACGCCTGGACAAAATTAACGCAACATCATAAATTTGCCATATTTTTTTTCTGAATTTATGATCCGATTTGAATGATTTTTTTTTGCATTGTAGGTTGGTTCCTTGACAATGTCATATTTTTCGCTGTTTATGATAAAAATTTAATTTCCGATTTATACTGGGTGTACTAAAAATGCTGTTTTTTTCCGAAAATTCGTATCACCCTGTGGAGTATATTAGCAACCGAAGCATATTACAGTTGACATTAAACGGTAGGTCCATCTTTCCCCAATATTTTCTTTCTTGGTTTACTTCATTAGCTCCCTTATTAAAGGAGCTACACCGTTTTATAGCGTAACATGTTTTTATAGACTTTAATATTCAATACATTCATTGTTAAATGTTTTCAAGTAGACTATGGACTTTTTCGGACATTGCAAGCGATGTGTCAGCAGATGCTGTGTTTTAAAGTTACAAAGGTCAAATAAAATTCGCCATACTGATAAGAACTGTTCGGAAACTGCTTATTAAACGTTCGTTTCGTACGCCCAGTTGCCCGACGAGTATTTTAATGTTGAAACCTACTTGAAAACATTGTGTTGAATATTAAAGTCTATAAAAACATGTTACGCTATAAAACGGTGTATTTCCTTTAATAACAGAGATAATGAAGTAAACCAAAAAAGAAAACGTTGGGGAAAGATGGACCTACCGTTTAATGTCAACTGCAATATGCTTCGGTTGCTAATATACTCTACAGGGTGATACGAATTTTCGGAAAAAATCATAGCATTTTTAGTAAACCCAGTATAAATCGGAAATTAAATTTTTATCATAAACAGCGAAAACTATGACATTGTCAAGGAACCAACCTACAATGAAAAAAAAATCATTCAAATCGGATCATAAATTCATAAATATGGCAAATTTATGATGTTGCGTTAATTTTGTCCAGGAGCAATCTGAAAAAACCTAAAAAAAATATGAAAAAAATATTAATTCTAATTCAGTCGATTATCAAAAATGGCACAATATCCTTCTAAATCTACTTTGACTGTGCCCCTTTTAAAATGGAAATGGTGGATTCCCGTTTCTTCGACTGGACAAGTGCAAAAAGTTATTTTCAAGTTTAGTTATCGCCGTGTTTTCTGTATTTTATCGACATACAAAACTCTGTAATATTATTAGCGATCCAGCTGGAACTGAACTTAAAAAAATGCGTTCATCATTATCGAACAAGCAGCAGTTCATCTTAACCTGCAAATAGTTCTCGACTATGAACTTACAATACATAATTCTGTAGGTGTAGCTAGATCTTAACTTACAGACCTCACATCCACCGTCCATCTAAATAATGTTCCAACACTTCTTTCTTTACTTCCACAACGTTTGGCAGCGGACTGGTGGAACTTATCGAACATTGTTGTAGTTTGCTTCTCAACAAGTCGTTAGTTCTCATCAAGATTTTGTTCTCATTCAAAATAGGCACCTGGTTGGAACCGAAAGACTCACCTAAAATTATAAGTTCTACAATGTACAACGTGTGGCGAATAGTGGCAACATATGGAAAACTTTATTTTGGGGGGCTTTAGAGAAAAAAGTATTCCATAAGTTTTGCTTACCGTAAAAACTTACAAATATAACATACCGAGTGGTCAAAAATTAAGAAGATATGCTAAAAGTAAAGTAACAATAATTTACGAAGAAAAGTTATAAGAATAAAGTTGTTAAGGTCAAAATATTTTCTATTTCTTCTGGCCCAAGATATGGAAAACATCGGATTTAAAAAGAATTTAAAAAAAGTTGTTTCAATGCATTTGCGAGGTTTTTTCTAAATCTTCGAACAGCGTTTTCAATTTCAAATCCTTTTGCTTTGTTTGTAGGCTTGTGTAACTCTGTTTTTGAATGCATTGGTAGTTATTGTCCACAATTTCTACTTTTTCTTGGTAAATATAATAAATACCGGGTCCGCAAACGAAGCGGGGACGGAAGATCAAATCGTTATCGAAGAACTTATCAACAATACTAAAACCGCACGAGATATTGGAATAAAAGCGGCATGTTTTAAAAATATTTTACATTATACAGGGTTTCGCAAAAAAGTGGGACTGCACGAAGTTATATTTTTTTAAATGGGACACCCAGTATTTTATTTAGGTTCGTATTAGTATCGTTTATAAGTGTCTCAGATTTTATTTAATTTGGTTTTGAAGTTTCGGAGAAATAACTTAAAAACTAAAAAAAAAGTTTTGCAGTCCTGGATAAAAAAATCAATCCGGAACTATTTTTTTAACCTCGGCATTGGGTTAAATTTATGACAAGAGGTCTAAAGATACTATGAATCTAATTGCGTTTATCTATTTAATACGGGGTGTTTGTAATAAGCTTTCAAAAAAGCCACATTTTAAAATAATATTTCTCAAGTTTTTCAAATGGAACACCCTGTATATTATTTGGCTATTTGACGTAGAATTCATAGACAATTTTTTTTTGTAATACAAGCATATAAGTTATATCCAGCCGTTTTCGAAATAATTGTAAATATCATAAATTATGTTGTTTAAATAGAGTTTTTATTGGGAAATTTTGTTATAGGCGACTAGACTAATAATTGCAAACTAAAGTAAATGTTCAAAATAGCTTCATTTTACTTAAGGTAACGATTTTCCTGTCCAAACCCGTCCCCGCTTCGTTTGCGGACCCTGTATAAGTCGCATTTTTAAGCAATTAAGTTTTAAGAATCACATTGACGTGGATTTTGACACTTGGACGTCTATTCTTGACTTGGGAGAACGATCATATCGAGAGAAGTGACTACTCCTTTCTCTTAAGGAACGTAGATAAAGGGAGAGGAAAAATAGTAATTTCTCTCGATAAATTTGATTCTTCAATTTTTTTTGTATCATGTAAATTAGTTACTTTGCTCTTGGCATTTAAGCACATCTTCTTTTTTTACCACTTTGTACGTTATATTTGTGATTCACATTCTAAAATAGTTTTTCTCAAGTTTTTCAAATGGAACACCCTGTATATTATTTGGCTATTTGACGTAGAATTCATAGACAATTTTTTTTTGTAATACAAGCATATAAGTTATATCCAGCAGTTTTCGAAATAATTGTAAATATCATAAATTATGTTGTTTAAATAGAGTTTTTATTGGTAAATTTTGTTATAGGCGACTAGACTAATAATTGCAAACTAAAGTAAATGTTCAAAATAGCTTCCTTTTACTTAATTTAACGATTTTCCTGTCCAAACCCGTCCCCCCTTCGTTTGCGGACCCTGTATAAGTCGCATTTTTAAGCAATTAAGTTTTAAGAATCACATTGACGTCGATTTTGACACTTGGACGTCTATTCTTGACTTGGGAGAACGATCATATCGAAAGAAGTGACTATTCCTTTCTCTTAAGGAACGTAGATAAAGGGAGAGGAAAAATAGTCACTTCTCTCGATAAATTTGATTCTTCAATTTTTTTTGTATCATGTAAATTAGTTTTGGCATTTAAGCACATTTTCTTTTTTTACCACTCTGTACGTTATATTTGTGATTTTTTTTCGCAGATTATGAGTTTTAAGGTAAGCAAAGCGTTCTACGAAGAACAGTTTTTCTTACAAAATCCCAGATAAAATAGTGTTCCATAATATGTATATTATTTCTTATGTAACGTGAACAGTTTTTTTATATGAACTGATTACGAGGTCGACTGCGACAAGAACAAGGCCCGCAGGATCAGCTTTAAGTCTTCCCCCTTTTTATCCTATTTTTTGGGAATAAAATATAAAATAAAAATAATAAAACGAAAAATAAATGTTACCTGATAAATGTATATCGAATCGTAGAGGATCTGAGCCAGGCGGAACCCTCTTAATTTCTTCCAGTTTTTGAAAGTAATACTTAACGATAAGGTCAATTTCGCAGACGTGCATGCTGGTCTTGATATTGATAACATATTCGATTTTCTAAAACAAATTGTACAAATAAACTAAGAATTACATCGAAGCCAGACCGTGAAAACGTAATTCAGTTAAGATGATTAAAAAGTTAAATAAAACAATCAGCATCGGAAACCGGATGTTTCGTGAGCTACTTTGAAAAAATAATATTTACTTTTAACCATTTGCAATGAACAAGCAAAATGATGTAAAGTATGCCAAACAGTACTGGTTTTAACCGTCCAAACTCACAAGTCAACGATGAGCTCTTGGATATGCAAACTGATCGTATGAGAGCAACATACGATTTCGCAAAGCCTTTCAAGATTAACTGGAACTTTGATAAATGGACGAACAGCGCACCCTCGTCATTTGACAAGGGTGTAGTTTGGTACACCGATGGATCAAAAACCGCCAACGGTGTGGGCGCAGGTGTATTTCGGGAAAGACCCAGGATGGACATAAGTATTCCTCTGGGGAACTACGCCACAGTATACCAAGCGGAAGTTCATGCCATACAAGCATGCGTACTACAAAATCTTGAAAATGGCTACCACAACCAAAAGATGTACATCCTGTCGGACAGCCAAGGTGCTCTTAAGGCTCTGAACTCCAATCGGTTTACTTCAAAGCTTACACTGGAGTGCCACACCAACCTAAAAGTACTGGCGACCAGGGGAAACAAGGTAGAGCTCTTGTGGGTCCCTGGTGACTCTGGGATATTAGGAAATGAAAAAGCGGATCAACTAGCGCGAGCCGGATCCGCTCAAAGCATCAGGGGGCCCGAACCGGCCTTTGGAATATCAAAACAGGCAACAAAAACATTAGATAGATGGTCGAAAAAACAACACCTATCTCGATGGCAAGGGTTACCTGGTCAAATAGTGATGGGTCTGCTAACAGGCCACTGCCACTTGCGAAAACACCTTCAACGGATAGGGATAAATAACGGATCCATTGAATGTAGACTCTGCGGCGAAGAGGATGAAACCGCCTCACACATAATATACCGCTGCGTAGCGCTGTCTCGTAGAAGACAAAATATTTTCGGGAACATACAACGTGGTGATAACCTCACACATGACAAGCCGAAAGGCTGTAGTGATAGAAGTTCGGGCCCTTAAACCGACCCCCGCCTTTAACCAACCAACCAACCAACCGTCCAAACTGGTGGGTACTACTGACCTAAAATGTCAGTATTTATCCTAAGGTTAAAAATCATTTAAATACTTACTTCTCCTGTGACCAATTTCTGATAGATGTTTCTCTCCACGCATGTCTCGTATACCAAAAACAGGTCCCTATCGCTAACGCGTTGCTGACACAGGGTAATGACGAAGGATCTCAGAGTGTCATTCCTAATGTATTTGTGAAACTGTTTTATTTCGTTGGCGAATAGTTTCAAAAAGGTGTGGTTTTTCCGTATCAGATCCATCACCATGGGGTTGACGTAATGCTTGACATCTGTAAATATTTTTAGGAATTTAAAGTTTAGGACTTTGGTAATCAACTAGCATTGGCCGACTTATTCACATGTTTTTAGACGTCAATAAGGCAACCATTCCATTTTTTTTTTGTAACCGTTGTGTAAGAAAAGCATTATAATGTCCTTGTTAAGCTTACCGAAGTTCCATATTTCGCGGTTAAGGGCGGCCTTATAGAACTGGATGACCGAAACTGGGTTGAGCAGGTATCCGTTTTTCAGGAACGCAGTTATCACATCGTTTCTAGTCTGGAGATCGCTATTAAAAATCTCCGGTATAGGACAATGAGGTTTGTACGGCCAATTCTCGTATTTCTCCAGTAAGTGAAGAGCTTAAAAAAAAAACCGGTAAAGACAAAATTTGAGATAAACTGTTCTCCAGTAAGTGAAGAGCAAAAACAGTACATGGTGTCGCATTTTCGACACTTTTATAGGGTATCTCTGTAATTGTTAGACCCTCCTTTTGGGTCAAACTTAAAATGGTAAAATCAAAATTAGAAAATTTTCGCTCGCTTAAGAGATATGGGGGAAAATCAAGAAATTCGCAATTTCTAAATTACCCTATATTTTCTTAGTAAAAGAGGTACAGAAAAATGATTTATACAGAAGTTTCTTTATATTGATTGTTGAATAATCTGCTGTTTCGGACCTAACCTCATTTTTTTAAATGGAACATATTTTAATCTAAAAAGATATTATTTTAAATTCTCCTTTCAAATATACAGTATGTCCACGGATGGGGTTTACAAGAGGACAAATGGACTAAAAATTGAAAGATACGAAAAAAAGTCACTCTTAATAAACGTTTTTACTTGAATAATGAATAGGTGATACTTGTTGTCAGTGTCTTTATTTAATGAAGTAATTATAATAATAATACGAACATTTTTATTAACATGAAAAGAATACGATAATGATTTCATAATTCAAAAACTCCACCCCCATACTCGACACATTTTTCTAATTGCTTTCTCAAATAAGTGAAAGAATTTATGATTTCTTCATGAGATATCGATTGGACAGCCTGGATAATTCGGTTTATACGGATACAATTTATTTGCTTTCAGGATCTTCTGAATTTGACTTTTTTTCACACTGAGTAACACGATTTCTAAGGGACGTCATAGGATTTTCTTCAACAGAATGAACTAAGACTGTAGCAGCATCATCATGGTCGTATTTCTTCTTTTTTTTTTGAGGTCCAAAACCGAACGAGTTCTCTTGAACTTTTTTATTAACTTGCAGATTGCCATCCTAGTTATTGGGATTCCTACAAATTTCTCGGTAAATTGTTCCATGACGTAGCGGTATGAAACTTGACCATCCCCATAACATTGTATTATAAAAACTCTTTGTTCAGTAGATAGCATTTCTACTTAAATAATAACTTCATTAAATAAAAACATTGACAACAAGTACCTATCACCTTAGTGTCATTATTATTTTAACTAGGTTCACCAGTCAGAGAATACTTTTTGGGAAATAATTTTTACATAGGTAAACCTTTTAATCTTTTAATGAATTGTTCTACTTCGGTTTGTTGTGTAGAAAACACATTCATTAAGAGTGACTTTTTTCGTATCTTTCAAAATAAAGTATGTTTACTCTTAAGCGAAATAACATTTTTGCAGTTTTTACCCACCCTGTATAAAAAAATTGAAGTTTCTTATGATGAATCGTATTTTCTAGACAAGCAAAAACGTTTATTAAGAGCGAGTTTTTTTCGTATCTTTCAATTTTTAGTCCATTTGTCCTCTTGTAAACCCTATCCGTGGACATACTGTCTAGCACACCATAGATGATATTGGTTTCCTAGGCGATTTATTTGAACTTTATTACTTTGAAACGAAATAACAGATTCAGATTAAGGGAAAAAATAACGGAAATCATCGCAAATGTCCGGAATATGTCCTTAAATGGTTACGCTCTTTCCGGATAGCGAACAAAATATACATTTTGCGCCATTTCTTCCTTTTTCCACTTTCAATATAAACTGATATCATATCAAATTTTTCAAAATGTTGATAGGTCATTTTCGCAAATGAATATGTAAAAATGAAATTGACGTTAAATGTTAATAGTCAACATAGTTGTTGCTAGTATATTAGCTTTTGTTTCATGGTCTATGTGGTTTAAAGTAATAAAGTTTAATAAATCGCCTAGGAAACCAATATCATCCATGGTGTGTGAGAAGAGAATTTGTTATGCTATCTTTTTAGATTAAAATATACAATGTGCTCCATTTAAAAAATAAGGTTAGATCCGATAACTTTTTTACCTGACCCCGTATACTTACTCTGAAAACGACAGATTATTCAACAATCAATACAAAGAAACTTCTGTATAAAACATTTTTCTGCATCTCTTTTAACTACGAAAATATAGGGTAATTTTGAAATTGTCAATTTTTTGATGTTCCCCCGTATCTCTTAAGCGAGCGAACAATTTTGATTTTACCATTTTAAGTTTGACCCAAAAAGAGCACATGACACCTACATTACTTTTTTGATAGCACTAACAATTACGGAAGTACCCTATAAAAGTGTGGAAAATGGGGCACTGTTTTTTTGGACAAGTCATAATTAATTGCCTATAATTCCCAATTACAGTCGGAAAATAAACAGTACTTACTTGGGCAAACCAAGATTTCGTATGTCAACTCCGGTTTATTGTATACCAATAATCCTGCTATAAAAAGATATCGTCCAATGATGGAAATTCCATGATCCGTATTAAAGATGAAAATCTAAAAATAAACACATATAAAGTGAGCAGGAGATTGCATTATATCCGTATTGAATTTGCTGTGATTTCAAGTGATTCATCTGATCCTAACCTCACTACCGAGCGATGCTAGTGAAAACGAGTCCGACCATCGAAAGGAATAATACTTTTGATTATTGTTTTACACAAATCAATTAATACTATCAGTGTGTGGTTATGTACTTGAGCTGTTGGTCAAGCGTTAGCTGCCAGTCATCTTGACGTCAAAACTGTTATAATTGGCTGGCAGCTATGAAACAGAAACATCTAGCCGTGCACTGATTATCTGTGTCATACACGTATTTCGTTTCCAAAGGAAAAGGTTTTTATTTTATCCTACTTTCACTGCCCCAACTATAACTTATAGGACCCCGGAACGTTGAGAAAGGCCAATATTTAGATTTTACTTACCCTCGACGTAACCAGGCTGTCCCAATCGGAAAATCTCTTGAGGAATATATAGACGTCATCTAGCATGTGGCGACTATTAAGTTCAAACAACAGATTCATAGTTATTACTTCGAGAATAACTCTTACGCATCTGTTCCCGTAAAAATCTGGGTTCTCCCTGTCTGAAACGACAAATTAATGGATTCCTACTCGTACTTTATGACTAGCCAATAAAAAAATTATTAAGAATTATTAAAAATCTCACGGCTCTTACCAATACTATCCAACAGCCGATGATAAGTCCTCGCTACCATCTGATTCATGCCCTTCAAATGAGCCAGAGTCATAGAGATAAAGTTCTGTACCGTTTTGGGGCCCTTATATTTTTCTATTAACGCGAGAAACGTTTTCCCATCGGAGATCTTAACGCAATCGTTCAGTCGATGGACATCTTCTTCGTCTATGTCAACGTTGTCTATTTCCTCAAGATATAAGTTGTGAAGGCTTATGTTGAACTGATAGTGCGGGTCGAAATATAGCTTTCCGAATTGTGGGTGCTCGGGGGGCTAAAAAAAGAAAAGAAAGATGTAACCTCACTGTAAAAAAAGTAATGTGACCAGGGCCGCGTTCAGCCTTTCGAACAATTTGCCAGGCTTTCTTCTATATGTCCTATGGTTAATGGTTAGAGAGACGGTGACAATAGGGGGTCCGTGAAGTGAAATATCTGTAATTTGTTTTTTCGTTGAGTTTAGGTCCCCCTCTACAACGTTTATATCTGATGAAATGCCGTAGAGCGTTGTTAACAAACCCGCATTAGATAGGAAATTCTCAATAAATTCAAAATTATATCGAGCCATGTCTGAAAATGAATCTACAGTCGATTCTGTGCATGGTTGTCTAGCTTTCTTAAGGACCGCTCTCTGCAAGTGGCGATTGACGGATTTCTCTCAGACACCTTCACCATCAATGCCGGTGTTCCTCAAGGGTCCATATTGTCTCCCACTCTCTTCTTACTCTACATTAACGACCTTCTAGTATAAACTGAAAATCCGATATTTAGTTTTGCTGACGATAGCACACTTATCTCATCTTTCTCTTTGAATGCGCAAACATCGGCTGCCGACGCACATCTTCGCAGACAGCATCAAGTATCAAGCCTCAACAAAGACCTGGAAGAAATTTTGGCTTGGGGTGACAGTAACCAAGTCGAATGTAACGCTAAAAAAACCCAGGCAGCAGTTTTCTCTAAAAAGATTAACATTACAGAACCGGAAATAGTCATGGCCGGACACGCAATCCCATTGGCTTCATCTATTAATTTGCTGGGAGTCAATCTGGGAGGAAATATGTCTTGGCATAAGCACGTTGTGGCAATCGCCAAGATAGCTTCTCAGAAGCTTGGGGTACTCTTCCGAACCAGAAAGTTATACACACCTCAACAACTTTTGACACTATACAAAGTCCAGATTCGACCATCACTAGAATACTGCTCTCATGTCTGGAGCTCTGCACCCAAGCGTACTCTTCGGCTACTGGATCCCATCGAAAGGAGGGACGAAGTACCTCGACAGCCTAGAACATCGAAGACAGGTTGGGGATTTGTCTCTCCTTTACAGATATTTTCATGGAAGGTGCTCTCGGCTGACCTTGCCCTCTTAATTCCGCCCAGAGCGACGAATAGCAGAACCACTGCCGCCCATCCATATGTGGTTAAGCTTAGTACTCCTCGAACTTCATTATTTAAGAATTCTTTCATCTGGAGGACTACATCCTTGTGGAACGACCTTCCCGAGGTCGTTTTTCCCCACGAATATAACCTCCAACGATTCAAAACCAACGTGAATCGCTTTTTGCGCACACGCACCACTCCCAGAGTGCCCTAAAGGAGTTTTCCTATAGTGCTTGTTTAAAAGCGTGACCCCAAAGTTAAGGGAAACACATTTTCTGACAAGCCAACCCTTGCATATACTTGTCCGAGCGTGTCAAAAAAAAAATGAATGGAAAAATTATAAAGTCTCAAGTGACATGGGTCCAAGTGGGCTTAATCGATTTGTATTCCCATGGAGATGAGTCGTAAACAATTTTCTGATAAAAAGAATATTGCAAAAGTGCGGTATTTTATCGAACGGACAAATTTTACAAAAAACCGTTTCACAACAACAAACCCGAACAAACCCATACTGTGAAAACGATTATATATTTCCCGATGTAATTTTTCACGGTGAGTCGCTGCGCGGGGTCGTAACTCCCCAAACTAATGAAATATTTACGTCGCACTGATTTTTATTATGTTATCTCGATCGCAACATGTCGTGGCATCATTTGCAATAAATCTACTTGCTTGTCTTAATAACCAGTTATCATTTTTCCCGTCATACAACTGAACGATAACTGCTTTCCGGTATCTCTGCGTAATATTGTCAGAATTCCGCCTAGCTAGGTGCGATTCTTCTGAAAACTTTTCCACAATATTTGGGTGTCAAGGAATGTTGTGACATGTGACATGCCACAATCGTTTTCCGAATTCCCTCCGAGGAGATTTTTAAATAATTCCAATAATGAAATGGAGAGTCCTGGAACGACATTTTCACATAATCTTTAACATATAATGTTCCATTCTAGAAAGTTTCAACTTCAAATTCGTTTTTTTTTTTTTAATTTTCATTTGTTTTTGGCACGCTCGGAAAAGTATAAGCAAGGGTTGACTTGTGAAAATGTGTTTCCAGTGACTTTGGGGGTCACGCCAATGCTGTAAATTCATTTTCAGACATGGCTCGATATAATTTTGAATTTATTGAGAATTTCCTATCTAAAGCGATACAGCGCCTCTCAGCGACGCTCTACGGCATTTAATCAGATATAAAAGTTGTAGAGGGGGACGTAAACTCCACGAAAAACCAAATTACTGATATTCCACTTCACGGCTTCCCTATTGTCACCGTCTCTCGTAACTATAATGAGATCTGTGAGCACATTCTTATCCGAGACACGCTTGTATACAAAAACTAAAACCATATATGTTATTTAGTCAAAGGGCGCCTTGGGCAGACTCGGGAAGCTGGACGCCACCCGACCTAGCCCTTATTTAGCCCTCCATGTAATAAGATACTAACACAAACCTTCTTGTCGTTGAATTTGGCATCGCTACTGCTGGACACGGCTTCCTCGTTATTCTCTACATTCCACTCTACACGGCTCGAAGATGGACCAGGCTCATTGCTCCGTGTCCTCGCGTTTGGACTGCTAACAATTTCGCCTGCTGGCCACGTGTCGTCTTGCACCGGGCGACGAGGACGAGCTCGAGTCCGATCGATTTCTATCCGGCTCGAAGATGGACCAGGCTCATTGCTCCCTGCCCTCGCGTTTGGACTGCTAACAATTTCGCCTGTTGGCCACGTGTCGTCTTGCACCGGGCGACGAGGACGAACTCGAATCCGATCGATTTTTATCCGGCTCGAAGATGGACCAGGCTCATTGCTCCCTGCCCTCGCGTTTGGACTGCTAACAATTTCGCCTGTCGGCCACGCGTCGGCTTGCACCGGGCGACGATCTCGAATCCGATCGATTTCTATCCGGCTCGAAGATGGACCTGGCTCATTGCTCCGTGCCCTCCCGTTTGGACTGCTAACAATTTCGCCTGTCGGCCACGCGTCGTCTTGCACCGGGTGACGACCTCGAATCCGATCGAATTCGTCGATTGGTTCAACGACTCGCTTCTTAAGAGGGTGAATGTAATCATTAGCCGGGTCATAGTGAAGACCCTCTTTGTTGTACATAAGAACGGCGGATGCTGGTCTCTTTAGTTGACTAAAAAAGCAAAATTTAGACTTTTCCTATGGAATTTCAGAACAAGGCATGTCAACGAATCACTTTGAAAATTTGATAGGTTATATAATTGGACAGCCGTGGGTATGGAATCTAAAAAAATAACACAATGTCCCATTTCAATTATCAAAGTTGCTAATACCTTCCAGTAGAAGAGAGGGCATGTCCGCTTACATAAGTAATCAAATTTTCAAAATAGACTAGTTAGTTCTTCATAGATATCAGGCCATCCACCATCGATCACCCCGTATAGTATTTACCTGGATGGTAATTCGTTCCGAACCCCGACTGTCGGGTGAGGAGGTATCGTAGTCGGGCTTGAAACGCGAGCCTTGCTCTGCAGCAGTGGCGTCGGTTCGTAGTTGAGGCGTATATCTCGCAAGTTTCGTTTAATATTAGCTTCTACTTCTGCGGTGTGGCTGAAAAAGTTTCAGGCGTTACTCGCGGTGGAAAGGTGACGTCGATACGGCATGGCCGCGGTGCCCCTGGGGCGTAATACCACATATATATAACCATTATATTGCCAATACGAACGTTCCAAAATACAAAAGTGTCCCCGCTATGGGAGGTGGCGCGGCCCTATTGAGTTTGCGCAGTAGGGTGGAAATTCAATTTTTTTTTTTGGGTACTGAATCGGAAAACCTTCAAAAGGCGCTTGGCATGCAGGTTAGTAGGCGCCAAACAGTATGGGATTTTTACCTCACTAAAAACCCACCCAGAAAGATCATCGACTACTAGGGTCATTAGCTCGTAGAGTCTCCTTTAGGTAAGTATAGTTTTAATTAAATATCACAGATGGTAAGTATCACATAGTAAATGCTAGTGGGCGCTTATATCACAGTTGGTAAATATCACAGAAGGTAGGTATCACAGAGGGTAAGTATAACTACTTATTTTTAAATTTTGTCAAATAACTCTATACATTTCATATACTCTAAAAGTATTTTTTATGTTTTGTGTTTGCAAATTTTGTGCAGTATTCTCTTTCAAGCTATATTGCTGTCTTTGTGCGTTATACACTGGACATTCACTGATAATATGTACTACTGACAGAGCTACATTACACTGATCACACATTGGTGCTGGTTCGCCTTTAAGAAGATGTCGATGAGTAAAACTTGTATGTCCTGTACGAAGTCTAGATGCTTTTGCGGTTTCCAGTCTACTTAGTCCTATGGAATCGAAGGTCTTTTTAACCATTGGTTGTACTTGACGAAGAAATGTATTGGTTCGATCCCATATGGCTTCCCATTCATCAACATTTTCTTCTTTAACTTGTTTGTGAACACAGTTTTCCTAATAGCTCTATCATTTGCTGCTTGATTTATAATTTGATCATCTTCTAGAATATCAGGGAATTCTACTTCGATATCTCTTAAATACTCTAGGTATCGTATTGCGAGAGGGCGAGTAATGGTGGGTATATTGGCGTACTCATTTTGAACAGGAAATATGGATTCATTGTTTGGATTTTTGGGATAAGATTTAACTCCTGCAAGGTAAGTCGTTTTTAGAATTTTTCTTCTTTGGTCTAGGGGCATTATAGCAGATTCACAATAGAGACTTTGGACAGGAGTCGTTGGGAATGCATTTAGACAATAGCGTGTTCCCAAATTTTGTATTTTATCTAATCTGTTTAGATTACTTTTTCTTGCTGAAGAGTACACAATGCTGCCGTAGTCTATCTTAGACAATATTAACGCCTTGTATATCATAAGAAGACTTTTCAGGTCAGCTCCCCATTTTGTATGTGCTAATATATATGTTTGTTGTTATTCGTAGCCATCTTTGGTTCTGGACGCTTTTTCAAATTACAGAATAAAAAGTGGTCCATCCACATTGTTGTCGGTATATTAGTGTTTATAAACTGTCACTACCTATCAACAATTTTTGTAAAGAAGTTTTTACTTTGTGGTGATTCGATTCGCTGTTTGTTATAGGTTAGTGGCTCGTTTTGTTTAAGATGAAGGGACACAAGTGCATGGTGCTTTTTTGCAAAAGTCGTGGATCAATACCAGGTATAAAGTATTTCAGGTATGTACATATATACGGAAATATTTTGTTTATCACATTATCCGATCGTCGGAACCGAATTTCACTAAAAAGCTTGTAAAAAAAGAAGAGAGTGTCACTCGTATACAATATAATATAGTTGTGGTCACTACCTAACCTTAAAATTAATGTATTTTTAATTTGGTGCATTAGTAGCTGCTATTAAGAAAAGAGTGAGGTTAAGAAACATACGACGTCGGATGAATGTTAAAATAAAGCTCATCGTGTCGACTGTTACAAATATTCGGACGGAATTTGGCACCAAAAGTTTACACCAATCGGGGCACCGTCGGAACATCGTATCGTCAGAAATCGTATGCATGGAACGCCGTCTTAAATCGAACTAATCGAAATTTTGATTGCAATATTTTTCCTAACTAACCAGTGAAATTTACATTAAAAAAGTTGAAATCCGGTCCTGTCGAATGTTTGCTTTCACAAGGAAATTTCCGAACTGCGCACACTCACAACGACCCCTTCGATGCCCATAGCAGGGACATAATTGCAGATGGTATGAGCAATATAATGGTTATATACTGGGTGGTCCAGAAGTCCGGAATAAAATTTATTAAGCCTTAACCTGTAACTTTTGGCGAAAACGCTCGGACACGTCCATTTAGTTTTATATATGCTCACATTTTGACGTTATTCGTTTGTTTTTTTTATAGACATTTGTCAAAGATATGACCACATCGATCATTTTTTTTAAATAGAAACATACAGCTTGTGATACATCATTTGCAAGCTAATATCTCATACAGTATGCTCATAAATTTTAGCGCGATTCTGTCAAGCTATTTCAAAATGGCGACCGTTTTTAAAAAATCTCTATTTAAATAAGCGGAAATTATAAATCATTGATGGTTTTTTACCTTTCAAGGTTTGAAATCTTAATTGTGTCGCGTTCAGAAGATATGTTCTTTAGGGTGAATTCAGTAAATCCATAAAAATATAGAGCAATGTGATCCTGATGGATCGAGGGAACCCGCTCGTTTATAGGGGTTCTATTTCGCATACCTTTTTAAACATCCTGCATTCCTCTACTTACTTAGGAACAGTTCCCTGGGCACAGATCTTCATAAACGGGTCCCTTATATCGGGCGAAATTTTCGGCAACTCTACGAACATATACGTCAGGATGTACTGATATACCTGTTTACACACTTCTAAATTTATAGGGATCTTCATCAGGTGAACCAGAAACTTGCTACCCTGTTTATGGTTCATCTTCTCACCAGCTATAACTAGCTTTCTGATAATCGACCAGTGTTCCGACACGTTCGGCTTGTTAAGGATTATTTCAAAGAGAACGTTTCCTAAAAAACATTTTTTATCCAGAAAATTAATTTAAAAAAAAAATATCTAGGTTTGTATTATACAGGTCGACAACTTTAACTGTAGCTACAAAAGGAATGCGGGCAAAAAAATTTCTTGGGTTAACAATGTTGTCACATATATTAAATTTTAATTTAATAACATGTTACCAAGTAAACCCTAAAATTAAATTTACCCATTTAAAGTAAATTGTCACAAGTATATAAGAAACTAATATTCTATTATAGTTTCAATGTTCTTAAAACTTTCTTTTCATACTATTTATTTTAATATTTAAATGCAAAATAAAATATTTTTTCATTAAAGTACTTCTAATCTAAAAATAGGGCAACATGGCACAACGGTAACCATGGGTAAATGGTGGCTAGAGCTAATTTGATAGGTTATATCCCAGACAGAGGATGACGTCACGCGCCTGGTGACACGCCTATAGTGCCAGCGTGCTTGGTCGGCGATGTCCAATATGCTTCATCCGAGTTGCGTAGTGATAGGGTTCGTTTTAAAACTGTGATAATGAATGAATATACCCTGGTAAAACCCTTCATAGTCAAACCCGCGAAGTGATTGCCAATGTGTACAGGGTGTGTGAAGAGGAATCACAAATTAATACATTTAAATTGCCACTTAAGCGGAAGCTAGAAAGGCTCGCAATGTATACGGGAGTAAGCGTGGGTGCAGTAAAAAACATGCACAAAGAAGATACTGAAAGGAAGAAAATAACCCGAATCAATTGTTGTAATCTCCTGTCAAAAAAGGGACCGTCTCTCTGCTGTCGAAAAAATCGAAGGCTTCGACTTTGGCATTGTTAGGAGAACAATACAAAAGTTTTATTTGGAACTAAAAGTATTTCCAACCTTAAAAAAGTTGCTACAACAGCTGAGAAGTGACATAAACTTTCCATTTTCCCTTGAAACTTTGAGGTGCATGTTGAAATCAAATGGATTTTGTTGGCGAAAATGCCAAAATAAGCGAGGAATATTAATGAAAAGGCCTAATATATTGCACTGGTGATACAAATATATTCATGCTATGAAAAAATATATATTATTACATTATTAAGATAATAATAGCACGCCCATGACTCGGCCATGCTTTAAAAGATATTGCTTCCCCCTTACCGATACCGCGTAGCTACAGACTTGGTTGTCGAACTGTACTTACCTAATGTAGGATACAGTTTAAGGCCGGTTTGCATTATCAAATACTCGAACGTATCCTCAAAGCTAGTCAAATTGGTATTTTGGAGAGCACTCAAAACTACGTCCAAGCCTTCTTCAGGATTAATTTGATAGCAGGTTTCTTCGAATATTATTTTAATCATTTTTATAAGTTCGTCTTTCATATCTGAAAAAAACCGTTTTGAATAATATACACTAAATGGCTACTGTTTTTTAATAGAAGTTACAAATATTTTAATACTCATAATACTCATTTTATTCATACTGTGGCTATACATAGTACAGTTGTATATGTCAGGTTCCAAGAGTAAGAAAATAGTAAAGAACACACCAACTAGATACGCACAAACAATATTAAAAACAAAATCAACAACAAAAATGACGATTATGTGACTAGAATAGCAATAACTTATACAAATATTTTCCACATAAAACGGTTTTTTTTTTAGTCATATCTAGAGATAAAATTAAGTTTATACAGGGTGTTCCTTAATGACGTGCTAATATTTCAGGGTGCGATTCATTACGTCATTTTATGAAGAAGAGTTCATATGAACATATGTCCGCAACGGCTTAAATTTTTTGCTACAGGGTGTTGAATTTTTATTTTCTAAAT
This sequence comes from Barypeithes pellucidus, assembly GCA_963991005.1. Taxonomy (NCBI): domain Eukaryota; kingdom Metazoa; phylum Arthropoda; class Insecta; order Coleoptera; family Curculionidae; genus Barypeithes; species Barypeithes pellucidus. The sequence continues at coordinate 10,085,325 of OZ022565.1, read as the reverse complement.
GTTTATTTTTTAATATCTCCGAAAGTACTTTAGATATTATTTTCAATTTTAGTATGTGTTAATAGGATATAGAACCACAAATTTTAGTTAGAAAAGTTATTCAATTGTTCCACCAGTGGCGTCCCTGCAAACATGTCCTCTGATATTCTTTACAAAAAATATGGTACGCCGCTGGCATTTTTCCAGGTGGATATTTTTTCTGATTAGCCTGGTCATTTCTACATGAAAACGATCTCTTCAGTTTTTCTCGTCAGACGCACCGTTCTTATTAAAACCACTAAATTCATATTGAAACTCATTATTATTAACATTGATAAAAGATTAATGATAAATTTTGTTTCATAAAAATTGTTGGAGTGGGCAATTCGATGCAAAGATGGGCGGAAGCATGCCTTTTAAGTGAAGGTGGGCATTTCCAACAATTTTTATGAAACAGAATTTATCATTAATTATTTTATCAATGTCAAAAATAATGAGTTTCAATATGAATTTAGAGACCGTTTTCATGGAGAATTGAACAGGCCAATCAGAAAAATATCCACATGGAAAAATATCAGTGGCGTACCATCTTTTTTATGTAAAAAAATCCCCCCCCCCCAACTCCCCTCCTAATCGCCCCACCAACCCCAGCCTCCGACCCATCAAAGTACTCGGTATCACCCGTTGATTCGCGAAAAAATGATGCCCAAACTCCTCCCCTTCTCGAGATATAATTAATTAAGTTTTATTGTTTTTGCAGTTGAAAATCGCGTTAATTCGCGAACTCATTGAGATATCGGGATCGGGTTTGTTCGAGCTTACGCGCTCTGTCAAGCTCTTCAATTTTCCCATTCACATTTTTTTTGTAGCATCAAAACCGGCCGAGTTATTTTCCATTTCCCGTTGTAGGTTAGATTAGTAGATTAGATTAGTTTTATTGCAGTTTCATCTACTGTTTCAAAACATAATAATAATAATAAAATTATCACATATGTACAGATCAGCCAGAATGCTGTAAAATCACAATACGTTGTCGATTTCTATTTTTAAAAGTCAATCAAAAGTGCAAAAAGAATACTCGCTTTTTCTTGTTCCGCTTGTTTCTTCTTACCTTTTAATGCGAAAGCATTCGCAAAATGAGTATAAATTTGTCTGTAAAGAAAAGTGTTCCCTATTGCAAAGTCATAGGCTTCCTTAAGGACCTCAGCAGTCAAATAACATATCTGGTCAATATGGGTATTCTGATTGATCAAAACGTGGCTACGCGCGCATTGATTATCCTTGCAATTATTGTTAAGAAAATAGTTGTAACACAGTCCTTTGTAGAACGCCGGTACGTGCTGAAAAAAAACCGATGCAATTTAATTCACACTAATCAAACATCTTCCTTTTAACAAGCAAATGCATTCACGCGCAAAGAAAACGGCCATTACAAAACTTTGATAAAGTTTGATGTTTTATGACTTTTTTATTTTTAATGCGATTGTCATGATTTTCTTATCAGTTTGTAGATCAATTCATTGTGTTATTCCGTAATTATTTTATAAAGTAACATTTTTCGATTAGGCTATATTATACAGGAGTAAATCAAACTGTTGTTTTTTATCGTAATTTCAAAACACCCTGTACGAAAAGTGCGGTGCATAATTTTATTTACATGCTGTTTCTTGTCATTTTTGACGTATTCCAAACATTTTGTTTTTTGATTCATTCCATTATCTCATTTCTTATGCGAGCTGCAAAATTTTAAATGAAACGATGTTATTTTTAGAAAATGTATGTCATGGGTCGAAGCACGCGTCAATCTTGTATTTGTTGAGCTCTAACCGCCCACCGTTACATTGAGGAAATCCTCCAAGAAGTTGTTGTTCCATTTGCTCCTTTCATTGGGAACCAATTTACATTAATGCATGATAATGCTAGACCTCACGTTGCACATGTAGTGAGCGAATATCTGGATGAAGTTGGACTTCCAAGATTGGAATGGCCCGCATGTAGCCCGGATCTCAACCCAATCGAACATCTTTGGGATCAACTTAAAAGGGCCGTTTGTCCTCGTCCTGTACAACCACAAACCTTACAAGACTTACAACTGGCGCTGACCGAAGAATATCAGGCTATCCCTCAAGAAAGGATAAGTAACCTTATTCATTCGATGCCACGAAGGCTGCAAGCTGTCATTACTGCGAGAGGAGGAAATACACGATATTAAGATTGTTTTTGTTAATTAATTTTATGATATACCTAGTGTTTGTTTTTCTTAATAAAAATAGGCTTCAAATCAGCGTTTCATTTCAAATTTTGCAGCTCGCAGCAGAAGTTAGATAATGGAATGAATCAAAAATCGAAATGCTTAGAATACATCAAAGATTACAAGAAACAGCATGGAAATAAAATTATCCACCTCAATTTTCCTACAGGATATTTTGAAATTACGATAAACAACAACAGTTTGATTTACTCCTGTATGATATAGCCTAATCGAAAAATGTTACTGTATAAAATAATTAAGGAAAAACACAATAAATGGATCTACAAACTGAACAAAATCATGAAAATCACATAAAAAAGTTAAAAAATGTTAAACTGGACCAAAATTTCAGGGTGGCGGAATTTTGTGCCGGCAAGTGTATAATATGTGAAAAATACAATGTTACTTAAAATGTGTAAAAGATACATTAAAACTGATGGTTGGTTGCACCAACAGTTCTCTAAAAAACATATTTAATATCGGACTAAAAATAAATAGTAATGAAGTTTAAAACATTATCAAAATTTTGTAATAATCGTGAGTGAGCGTAGAAAAATCAGATTGTAAGATGAAATTTAGCTAGGAAAATTGGTAGTGAATAAGGAAGGTATAATTATTCTAGTTATACAGGGTGTTCCTTAATGACGTGATAATATTTCAAGGTGTGATTCCTTAGGTCATTCTATAAAGAAAAGTTCATATGAACATATGTCCGCAACGGCTTAAATTTCTTGCTACAGAGTGTTCAATTTTTATTTTTTAAATGATTATTTTTTAATATCTCTGAAAGTACTTTAGATATTATTTTCACTTTTGGTATGTGTTAATAGGATATAGAACCACAAATTTCAGTTAGAAAAGCTATTCAATTGTTCCACCAGTGGCGTCCTTGCAAACATGTTCTGACATTTTTTACAAAAACGATGGTACGTCACTGACATTCTTCCATGTGGATATTTTTTCTGATTGGCCTGGTCAAATCTACATGAACACGGTCTCTTGAGTTTTTCTCGTCAGACGCACCGTTCTTGATTAAAACCACTAAATTCATATTGAAACTCATTATTATTAACATTGATAAAATACATAATGATAAATTTTGTTTTATAAAAATTGTTGGAAATGGTCACATTCACTTAAATGGGATGCTTCCGCCCGTCTTCGCATGGAATTTCCCACTCCAACAATTTTTATAAAACAAAATTTATCATTCATTATTTTATCAATGTTAATAATAATGAGTTTCAATATAAATTTAGTGGTTTTAATCAAGAAGAAAACTCAAGTGACCGTGTTCATGTAGAATTGACCAGGCCAATCAGAAAAAATATCCATATGGAAAAATGTCAGTGGCGTACCATCTTTTTTGTAAAAAATATCAGAGGACATATTTGCAGGGACGCCACTGGTGGAACAATTAAATAACTTTTCTAACTAAAAGTTGTGGTTCTATATCCTAATAACACATACCAAAATTGAAAATAATATCTAAAGTACTTACGGAGATATTAAAAAATAACCATTTAAAACATAAAAATTCAACACCCTGTAGCAAAACATAGACATAGAAGACATATGTTCATATGAACTCTTCTTTATAAAATGACCTAAGGAATCACACCCTGAAATATTAGCACGTCATTAAGAAACATATACTTACTTGATGCCTAATGGGTTCAAAACCTTGGGTTATCCACTCTGCAGTTCGCGTCAATTTCCTTTGTTCGGTTCCGGAAGTTTCCGGTAAACTGACGGGTTCTTCTTTAACAGAACTGTCCTCGAACGAATCCCGGAGTTCGTCAACATCCGCTAGGCTAATGTCGGATCTAAAATAATTACTTGTTATAGAAAAATACTATATAATAAGTAACAGCTGTTTTTTAAATCGTTGCTTTAGATATTATATTCAATTTTAGTATTCTATTGATCCATTAGTTGCCTTCCTGCAAACATATACTTTTAAGGCCGTATTACACTCGGGAATTTTTATGGCGCCAGCAATGGCAATTATAATTCAAGGATTCAGGCGCAGTACACCGTTCTCCGTACTACAGTCAGAAATTCTACTCTTCTGACAATTAAAATGACACGGATTCATGCGCAGTACACTGTTCCCGATCAGCTGTCTCTCATTACCAGAAATGGGGCAGGTGCCATTTTAATTGCCCTTGCCGGCGCAATTGGGTAGACATGGATTATTCTGTTATTTTTTAACTGTTTATTATTTGGCCGAACCAGGTATGAACAGGTAATGGCCATTTAAACCCACTGGCACTTAAATTAGCAGTTTACATTCTTTATTAAACTTATGGACTGCTAATTCAGCAACTTTTTGCACCTCCTATTTGTAAATAGCAGTAGCTGCTTTAACTGGTAATCAAAACGAACAGGTTTGCCCATCTCTAATTCTGGGGATATTTTACGGATTTCGACAGTACCCACTGCTGTTCTGACCGTTGACAATGCTCCAGCTGATCGAAAACGGTGTACTGCGCATGAATACGTGCCATTATAATTGCCGGCGCAAGAGAAAAAATTGCCGAGTCTAATACGGCCTTTACAATACTGTGTGTTACTCCACATTTTCTATGTGGATATTTTTCCGGAGTTTCAATTCGATTTTAATTGTTTTAGTTAAGAATGGTGCGCCTGAAAAGAGAAATGCACGAGACCGTTTCCATGTAGAATTAACCAGGCTGAAAAAAATGAATAAAATATGTATAACATACCCCGCCATTATAGATATGATATCATCCCTGTGACTGACAGACGGTTGCTCCACATCCTGCACTTGCCTTTGCTGAGATTTCAAATCGACCAACACCGAAATGTTTTTGCTAGTACTACTTTGTCTTGTCGGTGGTCTTCTCAGAGGAACTTTGAATACAGATAAGTCTTGGTCCGACTTAGACGAGGTACTACCAAAAAAAAAACATATTTGATAAAGCAATTTTAAAATTGTACATAAACTCCTGGACAAAATGGACGCAACGTCATAAATTTACCATATTTTTGTTGCTATTTTTTTTCTGAATTTATGATCCGATTTGAATGATTTTTTTTTGCATTGTAGGTTGGTTCCTTGACAATGTCATAGTTTTCGCTGTTTATGATAAAAATTTAATTTTCGATTTATACTGGGTGTACTAAAATGCTACGTTTTTTTCCGAAAATTCGCATCACCCTGTGAAGTATATTAGCAACCGAAACATATTGCAGTTGACATTAAACGGTAGGTCCATCTTTCCCCAACAATTTCTTTTTTGGTTTACTTCATCATTCAATACAATCATTGTTAAATGTTTTCAAGTAGACTATGGACTTTTTCTGACATTGCAAGCGATGTGTCAGCAGATGTGGTGTTTTAAAGTTACAAAGGTCAAATAAAATTCGCCATACTGATAAAAATTGTTCGGAAACTGCTTATTAAACGTTCGTTTCGTATGCCCAGTTGCCCGACGAGTATTTTAATCTTGAAACCTACTTGAAAACATTTAACAATGAATGTGTTGAATATTAAAGTCTATAAAAACATGTTACGCTATAAAACGGTGTATCTCCTTTAATAACAGAGGTAATTAACTAAACCAAAAAAGAAAATGTTGGGGAAAGATGGACCTGACGTTTAATGTCAACTGCAATATGCATCGGTTACTAATATACTCCACAGGGTGATACAAATTTTCGGAAAAAACATAGCATTTTTAGTAAACCCATTATAAATCGAAAATTAAATTTTTATCATAAACAGCGAAAACTATGACATTGTCAAGGAACCAACCTACAATTCAAAAAAAAAATCATGTCAGAAAATGCTGTAGAAAACTTTGCTGTTGGGGTATTTTAATGATCTATCTGAAAAATTATCACCGAGATCTCTGTGGGAAAATCGGATCATAAATTCAGAAAAAAAATAGCATCAGAAATATGGGAAATTTATGATGTTGCGTTAATTTTGTCCAGGAGTTTATTTTTATTTTCAAAAAAAAATCACACACTAACCTGCTTTTACTTTCGGGATACTCGCCCAAACGAGACTTAATCCCGGGGTTCGTGTCTTCGGGCAAAAACTCCAACACTTTATCGTGGGAGGTCAGCCGAACAATAGGCCAATCGTCCAGGTAATCCTCTATGGGAGTTACCCAGGGCTTATGCTTTTTCTTTATAATCATGTCTTTTGGTTGGATGAATATCCGTTTGTCCCCTTGAACCTGAATTTTAAAATTAAGAGACTTCCGTGGTTGTCGAGGAGAAACCGAGACATTATTCTGCTGTGGTTGTGAGCTATCGTCAGAAATAAGTGGCGCTCGCTCCGTCGACGGTAAATCAGGACTATCGTTTCGGGTAGAGTGATCCAAAATAGGCGCCATTTCTCTCACATTCTCCGTTCTAACGAGTAGATGCATGCCACGCACCACATCAGTGGCATTATTTGAGGTAAGTAAACTGGGCGATATACTTTGCCTGTTCCTAACACCATTAGACGAAATCTCATTCCTACTGCAATTCTGTTGCAGAAACTCTAAATTAGGCGAGATATCTCGCCTATCTTTAGTCGGAAAGAATGTTTGCTGTATTCGCGGCGACTGGACAATACTATCTGTATCTGAAACAGACGACGATGTAGATGTATCCCTCCTACGTTTGATTCTAACAGTCATCTGCTGTGCATGCGTCACATCCGCAGCATTTTTCTGTGGAACATAACCGAAATTAGGCGATACAGGCCTTCTCCTCGCCGAAAGGTTAGTATTGTTCTGTGATTTCTCACTAAAACGAGCGTCGATCGGCGTACTGGAGGAGGAGCTTCGTACAGATTCCTCTATTTCTTTGGGAGAAATCATGTTTTCAAATGTCTGACTATCGCTACTGGCGTAGTAGTTTTCGTATGTCAGATCTTGTCGATGAGAGTCGACGAAGTTATTGTCGAGAGTCGACCTATTTCCATTAGCCAAGTTTATTCGAGATTGATGTGTCCTGTCTCTATCAGCACCTAAAATACAGTTCACCGTTATTCCAGGGGCGAATTATTATTAATATAATAATAATAATAAACAATCGTTATTTCAAAAGTATGTTAACAACATAAAACGAAATAACGTCAATTTAAAAATAGGGAAATTACTCAAAATCATACAAGTACAAATCTAAAAACTTTTAACACTTTCCAAATATTCGGTTACATTGTATGGTTCTATATCTACTAACATATTAAAATTTTGTTCTTTATACACTTAATATGGAGTTGGATGAAGTCCAGTTTCCTGGTTCTATGTTTTTATATCCTATTACTAAGGAAGAATTGTTGGTTCTATTGATTCATTGAAATGCTCTTCATCCGATGATGATTTTTGTGTGTCTAATGTAATTGTAAAGTCTAACTATAAATATTTAGTGAAACCTCTGGTCCATTTTCGAAAAGGTTGTTTTTCCTGATATCTTTAAGAATGCTATTATCTTGCCATTGCATAAGGGAGGTGAAAAAACTGATATTAATAACTACCGACCAATAGCTCTTACTAGTCCTAGTTGTAAAATCATAGAAAAATGTTTAAAGAAGACTCTGTAATTTTCTAAATACAAATAAGTTAATACAGTACGCACAGGGGATCTTTACCCTGACGTCATCGCTTACACGTCATAAAAATCGTATGAATCAAATCAAAATTACGTGGAAGAAAAGTTGTCAAAACAAAAACTAATTTCATAACATTTTAATTGACGTAAATAACGTTCCCATATACGGATTTTTAAAAATTTCTTTAAAACTCCGAATCAAAATTTTGAGTCGGTCTTACATAAAATAGATTGTTAGGAATATGTAGGTATAAATCTGATATTCTTGAATTTTTACTGGCAGTTATGTACCTATTTCTTATTTGACAAAATGATAAACTCGGTTTGAATGTGACATTTTGATTACACAGATTAAAAAATTAATTTTTTTTTAATAATTTTGAAAAAAAAAATATTTTTTAAATTGCTTTAAAAGATATAAAAATTACGTTTACGGGGTAGCTTTAGGGCTTATTAGCTCCGCCCATTCATCCCCTACAGGAATCACTCCAAAAAGTCAAGAGTTTTTTCATTAGAATTGAAGATAAATGGTAATTTATGTCGTAAAACATGAAAAAAAAACAATTTACGAAAAAATGCAAACTAATAGGCATTGCCTTGGAAATTTAAATAAATTATTTTATTGAAATGTCATATTTGTATTTTTCGACCAATTTTTACCACATTTTGAGACGAGATTGTGAACTTAATTTGGCGATTTCAGATTTGATTTTGCCCGAAATACGTTCTGTGAACCTTCTAGTTTCACTACATATACAGAGCGTTTGGAAATTCGGGCGATTTTACTTATTTTTTTCGAAACTAAAAAGAGGTGTTTTTACGTTTTTGGGATGGCAAAATAGCGGAGCGGAGACTTATCCACAATTTTTAGGGTTAGGAATACTTTATTACAATAAATAAATAACAATAAATATCAATATGTACTTACCACTAACACAAAAAAGCGATACCAAAAGCTCTGAAAAGAACTGTTTGCAGGAGTAAATGAAGTTTTAATGCACAAAATTGTATAAAAACGAAAAAATTGTGAATCAATTGTCACAATGACGTTTTTGTAATTTGTAGTACTGCGTAAGTCAAAATAATTATTTGGCAACTCTTCTTTATAATTCTTTCTCTGTCTAACACGTTTAATTCCGGACGACGTATAATATACAATTTTTATTCGCCTTTATGTGTACCAAACAAAGATGCAGAGATATGAAATATGTCGGGATATCTATTTGTTAGCGATGACGTCAGGGTAAAGATCCCCTGTGCGTACTTTATCTGATTCACAATATGGATTCAGGGAAGGGATATGGCCTTGCATGAGCTTACAGATTATATTATCAATTGTTTCAACGATAATTGTAAGCCACTTGCCATTTTTCTGGACCTCTGCAAGGCATTTGACACTGTGGATCACCGGATTCTACTACACAAATTAGAACTGATTGGGATAAGAGGAAAAGTTCTTCAATTGTTTAAGTCATATTTGACTAATAGAACTCAAAAAGTTAAATTAAATTCATCATGTAGCTCTCTAAGTGGGGTGGAGTGTGGTGTTCCTCAGGGCACAGTGCTTGGCCCGATTTTATTCTCTATATATATTAATGTGATTGATATGTCACATACCTGTTTCAGTTAATGTGCCATCTTCTTCCTCATCTTCGCTAGATGAATCCAGAAACTTTAAGTTGACTCCCTGTAGGTAGCGTCCATATCTGCTTCTACAAGAACCTGTTTCTACATCGATGTGTAGATCATGGTACCTCATTCTGTTTCTGAAGGAAAAAAAAAAACGACTTGTTCAGACGCAATTTACGTTTTTGACTATAACTTTTAAGAAACCTTGTATATTTGAAACATAGCTTTTTCATACTAGAATAATTGTTCTAGATAGCCCGGGGAAGCCAGAAACGGACAATTTTAGATAACTATAAAATATTTATGTGTGGTTTGTTCTGCGTTTTTAGAGGTTAGAAGGTATTCTTACTTCGATTTTAAACCAAATTGAAACCGTTAATACCTTATATGGTTTGAAGACTCATCTTTTAGACCACTAGGTTCAGGTACCTGACCTCTATCTTGTTCTTCCTCTGAAATAAATAATTTAATAAAAGTCAAAACCACAAGTAAATTTTTCTTTTAATATTTTATCATCAAATTTTAGGAGATCGTGGAGATCTTCAAATAATCTTAATCTAAATCTTAATAGACTTGACCACATAATATCTTAACAGATTTGATTACAAATTACATTGTTAGTAGTGTTAGTACTGATATTTTTTTGTATGGTCATATTTTCAGATTAGCTATGTTTTTAAACTAAGCAGAATTATAAAAAATCGAGGTATTAAAATGCTGTTATAACTCGAGAGTTACAGTGAACAGTTCTAAATAATAATTAATGTAAAACTCAAACCTTCACTAATTTCTCTGGAACTAAATATCCTCTCTTTTCTTGTAATAGCTATGTCATCATCTGCATAATTTTCATCAATCTCAACCCCTTCAGGCTCGTAATCGAGCCTATCTTCCAGATCCAGCATTGCTATAATAGAAGACAGATGTATCAAGAAATACATGACTAAAATTTGTGATGACCTTAACTACAACTTGTATGAATGTAAAATAATGATTGGAGGAGGGTTATAAGTTCTAAAAGACGAGGGGACTATGATGGTTAATACTTAACCTAGTCCAGAATTAAATACTAGTTTTTGGGGTATTACCATCTTGGTCGAAAAGACTTTTGCTGCTGGATGATCTCCAGCTACTCATGCTGCTTTTCTTCTTTAGCCACAAGTATTCGTTGTTAGCCACGTGCCCCGGGAGTAAATTTAGCTAACTTTGCAATTCGCAAAACCCAAATATATTGCCATTCAGGATAAACCTCGAGGGAATAAAACTGTGTGTATTACAGAGAAGCAAAAGTATGTTACCGCACTCAAATAACAGAAAGAAAATACAAATAATAAAAATAAAATCACGACAAATGGCTTCGGTTGGGACTTGGGATTCAACCACCGACAACAACAACGCCAACCTCCAAATCGTTCCGTTCTGTTCGAAATTCCAATGGCCGGAATGGCCGGAATGGCCTCCTGCTTTCCAGCCAAATACGGTTTAAAACTGTGTGAACATAGCAACAATCCCACGCAACACGATAAATACTTCATTCCTCTGCGACATAACCTAAAAATAAAAACCACTTTAGTAAACAAACATTTTTGAACTAAAATTTTTGTATTAATACAATTCCTTTAAAATGGTAAGATCTTAAGCGTGGCATTAATTTTGTCATAAATTCATTCAATAAATTTGAATGTCATAAACCTTTTCGTTCAGAACTAATATCAAAAATGAACGTCCAATAATGCTATGGGGACCAAAGGATAGTTTAGATAATGGATATTTAAATTTTAAACCAAGTTCGAACCTGTAATGGATATATTTAGTTTAACAGTTATTTAATTTATTAGTCAGAGTATGTTTTTTAGTCGGTAACGCTTCATACAGATGTAGGCAACATAAAAATTGAACTGTTCTGTGAAAGTTGCCCAAAAGCATGCGAGAACTTCATAGCTCTATGCGCCAGTGATTATTACAATGGATCATTATTTCATAGAAACATCAAAGGGTTTATAGTCCAGACTGGAGATCCTACAGGGACCGGTAAAGGTGGTACCTCCATATGGGGCAAAAAGTTTGAAGACGAGTTTAAGGAACAACTTAAGGTAGTAAAAATAGTAGAACTAAATGGGCTCTTAAAAGTTCATGTGTTATTTAGTTGTATTTTGTTTCAGCACGGTGTTAGAGGAATATTATCCATGGCAAATAATGGACCTAACACAAACGGCAGTCAGTTTTTCATTTCTTATGCTCCTCAGCCTCATTTGGACTTAAAATATACTATTTTCGGAAGGTGAGTTCCGATAATAAATCAGGATAAGGAAGGGAAACTTATTGCTGCATTATTATCTATAAACGACTAATTTTCCAGGGTTATTGATGGATTGGAGACACTAGATGAGTTAGAGAAGCTACCTGTGAATCCAAAAAATTTCAAACCTTTGAATGATACAAGAATTAATAGTATTACAATACATGCTAATCCTCTAGCAGCTTAAAATGGGTAGATTGAAAGATTTTTACTGTATTTGGCAGAAGATGATGATGACGAGAGTTCATTGATTTTTTCCTCCATCCCATGAAGCAAAAAGGTACCCACATATTTTTTTAATGTGTTTGTTTACTTTTCTTGATACGCTCAATAAATAAACTAATAAACCTTGCCTTTTCTTCTTTAAAGTCTCACGGCCACCCTCAAATCATTAGCAAACTTTCTTCAATCACAAGAAACAAAACAAAGGTTTGTAGAACTTTTTTCTTTATTTAATTTATTCTTTTCTGGCATTAAGAACGCTTGATATAACTTGAAGACGTCACTATTTTACTGCTATTTACTAGGTCTAATGTACATACTAAGTCTATTGGTACCCAATTTTTTTTTTTGAACAAGTATAATTTTCTTTAACATAGTGTACAAGAAGTTTTTAAATGTATGCAGCCGTATTCTAAAACATTTGTCCTCGATCTGCTCTACTTATTTTTAAAAAAAAACCTAGTTTCAGAGGTAAAAACAAGATATTCTTAGTGTATAGCCTGGTACCATAGCACCGCACAGTGGTGGCCATGCCCAGGAAATGTCTGCAGTAACTATAAATATGTATATATAAAGTAATATGTATAATACTATATTGACTACTACTTTATTTACTTTACTGAATAAAACTTTAGAAATAGAGCATAAACTTGAAGATATTTTTATTATTTTGAGGTTATGTTGTTTTATAGTTGCGACTAGAAATTAGTTGACGGATGGGACTATACTGTGCGAAGCTCAAGCGAGCCTGTGCAACAAGGCTACGGGCGAGGGTCGGTGCGCCGTTGTGGCCGTCGACTTAGGCAGAAGTAGTACGTTTTAAAATCAGTTGCATATATTTAAATTTTAATTAAGGGGTATAGGAGTTCCTAGTACCTTGACTTTTAACATAAAAAATAACGTGAGTAGTAAGCCTTATTTTTCAAAAACTATAATCTATATATAGTTATATACGGTTAGTGGCAAGAAAAATTTAAAAAATCGACATTTTTCTGTAATCAAATGTCAAAATACAGCCAATCATTAGTTAAAAAAAAAAAATTCCGACACATGTAAACTTATTGTTTAAAAATATTTGCAGCCTTCCCGCTTTAACCCCCCGGAAGAGGTAGATGTTACCCCTAACATCTTAAATGGGAAGGCGATCGCGCTTCCCAAGAAATAGCTGCATTGCATTGACTGCTCTTTTAGTAGATAGGATTAGGTAGGGGTAGGCAGTCACTCTGGATGCCACCTTTTCCAATTCCTTACCCTGGGCAACGTCATATTTATATAAATATTGGATATAAAATGCCAACCTTGCCTCAATATAATTCTTGCCACAGTCCGTACATAAACTCCTGGACAAAATTAACGCAACATCATAAATTTCCCATATTTTTGATGCTATTTTTTTTTCTGAATTTATGATCCGATTTGAATGATTTTTTTTGCATTGTAGGTTGGTTCCTTGACAATGTCATAGTTTTCGCTGTTTATGATAAAAATTTCATTTTCGATTCATACTGGGTTTACTAAAAATGCTATGTTTTTTTCCGAAAATTCATATCACCCTGTGGAGTATATTAGCAACCGAAGCATATTGCAGTTGACATTAAACGGTAGGTCCATCTTTCCCCAACATTATCTTTTTTGGTTTACTTCATTACCTCTGTTATTAAAGGAGTTAGACCGTTTTATAGCGTAACATGTTTTTATAGACTTTAATATTCAACACATTCATTGTTAAATGTTTTCAAGTAGACTATGGACTTTTTCTGACATTGTAAGAGATGTGTCAGTAGATGTTGTGTATTAAAGTTACAAAGGCAGTGGCGTAACTTCGTCAGAAAAACTTGTGTTCGATGACGGTAGGCCCCCCCCCCCCCCCCCTCCCCCCTTACTTTATAGAAAACGACATTTCTAAGCGTAGAACATAAGTTTATTTACAGCCGACAGTCACATTACAGGTTTCATAACATTTAAAAAGATTTTTTTCGACTTTTTGCATTCGCAAATGCTGTTACCAAGTTTTGTACATCCATCTTTTTCGCTATATTATTCTCGATTGCAATTAGAGCCAGAGAGCTTAATCGTTCTTGTCCCATCGTATTGCGAAGATAATTTTTTATTATATTTAATTTCGAAAATGATCTTTCTGCTTTTGCGACGGTAACTGGGATGGTGAGAAACAGACAACATGCTGTAACAATTTCAGAAAAACTACTGCCTGAGGAGTAATTTTTTAAGAGAATGGCCCCCAAAGATCTGAATTGCTAAAAATGTGATTTTTCATGAATTTTCCGTAATCCACGACACCACAAAGGTGATGGTCACAAAAATTTGTGCAGCTTTCTAAAATTTCCCAGGCCCCAGCCTTGCAGGTCCCCGAGCTTTGGAGGCCCCTTCGGGGCCCCCAAAGCTCGGGGGCCTGTGTTCCTGGAACACATGGAACACCGGTAGTTACGCCACTGTACAAAGATGAAATAAAATTCGCCATACTGATAAAAACTGTTCGGAAACTGCTTATTAAACGTTCGTTTCGTATGCCCAGTTGCCCGACGAGTATTTTAATCTTGAAACCTACTTGAAAACATTCAACAATGAATGTGTTGAATATTAAAGTCTATAAAAACATGTTACGCTATAAAACGGTGTATCTTCTTTAATAACACAGATAATGAAGTAAACCAAAAAAGAAAATGTTGGGGAAAGATGGACCTACCGTTTAATGACAACTGCAATATGCTTCGGTTGCTAATATACTCCACAGGGTGATGCGAATTTTCGGAAAGAAACATAGCATTTTTAGTAAACTCTGTATAAATCGAAAATTACATTTTTATCATAAACAGCGAAAACTATGACATTGTCAAGGAACCAACCTACAAGGCAAAAAAAAAATCATTCAAATCGGATCATAAATTCAGAAAAAAAATAGCATAAAAAATATGAGAAATTTACGATGTCGCGTTAATTTTGTCCAGGAGTTTATTTTCTTGTAACAAGAGGACTCTGTTCATAGTCGACTATATATTTTTTAAAATTAAAATAGAACTATGCTTATTCGGAATCAGTTTCTTGATTTTTGTTCTTGGGTTTTTCTAAGACTTCCTATCTACTAGCTATATCACAGCCTTCTTTGTAAATTAAACTACACGAATCTTCTAGTCTCGTCGAATTTTTTTTTATTATACAGTGTTAGGCGCAGAATTTCGGAAGCTAATTAGCAAAAAATATATACAGGGCGGTCTTCTTTCGACGCACGATTTTACAGCGAAAAAGAATGACGTTATAAAAAAGTCATATAACACCCTGTATATATTTGATATTTTGCATTTGTTTGGGAAGCGCACAATTTCACACATACTGATGATAATTTTAAATTTTTTTGGCCCTGGTTATCCAAATTTAAACATTTAAGTTTAAATCGAGTTTGTAGCACTGTCTATGTACAAATATGTTCAGATCTATTCGAGATTCATCATGACGTTCAAAGTGTTATTATTTTTAATAGAAAAGCCAAAAATTGTATTAATTTAGTATGTTAATATTAACATTCACAGCCCTACTTGCAAGAAACTAATTCCTATAATATTAGAAAATAAACATACATACGCACATTTAAGAAAGGAATACTAACCTTTGAATTTCGAACGCGTATCGATATATGTGATCGATACTGGTTTGGCGGATCAGTTCTTTAAACTATGTCTGGCATGTGTACTATAATATTCGACCATAAAAAAATCTATCGGACGGCTTGGGGCTCGATACTGGAACTGATCATTGGAATAGGTTTTTATGAACTTTGATCGCGAATTAACCATCTCTATTCCTACATGATACAATAAACACAAGGTAAGATATCGCGCAAGGAGGCGTGGCTAGTAACCTCCCTCCCCCCCTTAAAGCCGTATTAGAGTCGGCAAATTTTGTCTCTTAAGGCCGTATTAGACTAGGCAATTTTTTCTCTTGCGCTGGCAATTATAATGGCACGTATTCATGCGCAGTAAACCGTTTTCGATCAGCTGGAGCATTGTAAACGGTCAGAACAGCAGTGGGTACTGTCGAAATCCCTAAAATATCCCCAGAATTAGAGATGTGCTGTTCGTTTTGATTACCAGTTAAAGCAGCTACTGCTATTTACAAATAGGAGGTGCAAAAGTTGCTGAATTAGCAGTCCATAAGTTTAATAAAGAATGTAAACTGCTAATTTAAGTACCATTGGGTTTAAATGGCCATTACCTGTTCATACCTGGTTCGGCCAAATAATAAACAGTTAAAAATAACAGAATAATCCATGTCTACCCAATGGCGCCGGCAATGGAAATTAAAATGGCGCGTTCCCCATTTCTGGTAATGAGAGACAGCTGATCGGGAACGGTGTACTGCGCATGAATTCGTGTAATTTTAATTGTCAGAAGAGTAGAATTTCCGACTTTAATACATTGCTGGCGCCACAAAAATTCCCGGCTCTAATACGGCCTTTACGCCTGCAATGGCAATTATAATTGCACGAATTCATGCGCAGTAAACCGTTCTCGACCAGCTGGCGCATTGCCAACAGTCAGAACAGTAGCTGGTACTTTCGAAATCCCTAAAATACCCCCAGAATTAGAGATGGGCAAACCTGTTCGTTTTGATTACCAGTTAAAGCAGCTACTGCTATTTACAAATAGGAGGTGCAAAAGTTGCTGAATTAGCAGTCCATAAGTTTAATAAAGAATGTAAACTGCTAAGTTAAGTGCCAGTGGGTTTAAATGGCCCTTAGCGACCTGCTTCGACCAAATAATAAACAGTTAAAAATAACAGAATAATCCATGTCTACTCAATTGCACCGGCAATGGCAATTAAAATGGCGGGTGCCCCATTTCTGGCAATGAGAGACAGCTGATCGGGAACGGTGTACTGCGCATGAATCCGTGCAATTTTAATTGCCAGAAGACTAGAATTGCCTACTGTAATACGGATTCCATTCTCGCATTTCGCCCGCAATACGAGCAGTATTGGAACAGCTGATCGAGGACGGTGTACTGCGCATGAATCCTTGCAATTATAATGGCCATTGCTGGCGCAACAAAAATTGCCGAGTCTAATACGGCTTTTACTAAACTGGAACGGCTAGATATCATACCTTGCACTTATAGTATCATGTTATTCCTAGCTACGTGTCTTTGTTCTAAAGATCGAGATTCAAAGTACAAAGCTAACAAATACAAATCACAAACAAGCACTTGGAAGAAATAGTTTTTTTTTTTGGAACGCATATATCTAACGAGAAAATACTTATAATACGTATGATATAAAATGGAAAAAGAGTTTACAATGTTTCATAATAATAAATTTCCTACTACTTTAAACTATAATTAATTGTATATGACTTAATACAAAAATGTTTAGCGGGCGATTTTTATCGAATTTTTTTTATTATCTAATTTATAAATTTTTACCTATAGCGTCTTTAATTTCGAAAATTCTAATAAAATGGGAAATCACAGCTCTTAAAAACGTTAAGCCCGCTAGTCTAATTTTTATTCTATTAAAGTTTTAGTTAAAAAAATACTAGATCTAGGAAATATGGGGTTTGAACCAGCTCTTAAGGAACGAATCATGGTTTAATAGCGGGGATTACTGCAGCTATATTTGACGAAGTCGCTTCACAATGAACCATTTGATATCATATACAGTGTGTCCGTAAAGTCTTACACAAATTAGTGGATTTTATTTAGTGTTGAAAAAATCCAATGACTTTAATAATCGAATACTTGATACTCGAGCGATTTTAATAATCGAGTGAATCGCTTGAAATTCCAATTCACCAAGCGATGACGTCACCGACTGCTCGTCCGGCAGCCTAGCCGTTTACATGTGGTCAGGTAGGGTACTTAGCAGGCACGTAACTACGGGTGGGCACAGGTTTAGCTGAAGAATTGTAGTAGCCACCAAAAAAATTCCAGAAATTTATTTATTTGTGAGTAATGAATTTTTACCACGTGTTCCGATACCAAACAAAAAAACTGCAAAAAATCACCCAAATATGTATTTATTGTTCGGGTTTTTTCTTGTGCTTTTTTAAAACAAAAAGTATTACCGAGACATATTTTTCGTCACATCTTTCTCATTCTACGAGCATAAAATAAGTAGATATAAAATGGCTTGTCAAATTATTCCACTTTAAATTATCAGGTGCCCACTATGTTCACTTCAAAAATTTAGGCTTAGTTACGCGACTGTCAAAATAAGAAAATTGGTTATTATTTTTTTAAGTTCATGTTTATAGTTACCTAAAAGTTCCTGTTTAAATTTAAGAATGTTTACTTTTGATTACCAAAAATTTTATCGATACCTATGTTTTGTTAACTATTTTGCTCGTTTTCTTATTTTCCATTAACATTTTCTATAATGTATGTTATTTTTAAGAAGTCTTCTTGAGTTTAATAATAAAAAGTTCTTGATTAGATTTAAAAATGTTTACTATAAGATTACCAACGAATTTTTCTATATATTTTGTTAACCATTTTGTTCGTTTTGTTATTTTTCATTAACAATTTCTATTATTATGTTATTTTTGAGAAGTTTTCTCGTGTTTATAGTAATTAAAAATTTAAAAATTATATCCTTTAATTTTTTAATATTTACAATCGGAGACCTAAACTACGCCGCTGGCTAGCCAGTTAAAACAAAACTTTACAAAACCCATGTCGCGATGACTCCGGCATACTTTTTTATATGCACCCTCTCGTTTATGTGCCTTTAAGAAAGACGTATGTCGTGTACCTGCTCAGCGTCAAACTCGAACGTCGCCAATCGGATGGCGCGGCGCGTAGACGAAGGTCGTCTATCAAGTGACCGGCGATATTTTTCGGTTTTTCGCCTGAATTTATAACTAGAGTATTTCCTATCGAGCGAAAAAACTGTTCGAATATACGAGCAGTTTTTTAACTCGATCACACTAAAGCGGTACATTTCCGCCGGCGTCAAGCGAAGCTCGGTTATCGAGTGAAAGATAATAAATGACGAGCGACGGTTTTCGCCCGAATAGATAACTACTCGAGCGTTTTTTTTTTAACAATCGAGCGATGTCGGTTATTTCAATAATCGAGTGATCAAGCGGTTTTTCGCTCGAGCGATCACAACACTAATTTTATTTTTGAAGAATTTTTTTTATTTCTGTTTAAATTCGCTATCATGAGTCGACTTTTAACAAATATGGCCGTAGTGGATATAGCGGAATATCTTAACCTCAGCATTTCTCCAATTAGTGCTTTTACCATAAAAAATTACGCTTAATAGGGCTGTACCAAAGATGTTACAAACTACAGATGGCAAAATGTACATTTCTAGCCTACGCAACGACTGCAAACAGTATTTCCTACCTCTTTCGGTCATTATTGCAGCATAGCCAGATTGACATATTTATCGCAAAGGTATCTTGCAAAATCCCAATTAAAAATTTGTTAATTTGGCAAATACATACAGATTAATCCGCAATTGCTGGTAAAATAAATTTATTTCCCCATAATTTTACTAACTGTGAAAAGGCGATGAGAGATTCTTTAAAAAAATATTATTATACTTAAAAGTCTCAAACGAATCTTGAACTAATCCGACTGCACTCTGGCAACATCTATTTTTATTTTACAATTATTGCGCTACGATTCGGACCCAAAAGATGAAGTGAATTACTAATCTCGTAAACATTGCGACGTTTGCGCTTTGATCTAACGGATTGATTATATATTTTGGTTGATTTGTGTTTTTTGTGATTATTGGAGAATAATCGTCTTTATTATTATAAACAATCATGGCATTCATGTGTAGTTTGTAAAAGAGTGGATCATTTAAATAAGGATTTATCTATTCATCGGTAAGTATGGTTATGTTTTAATACTTAACCATCTGATATAACCAGGCTTCAACATTGTTGCCGTTCAGCCAAGAACCAGGTAGTTCTCTCTTCCACCCATTACCGATTTTCAATAACATTTCACACAATCACAGCTTCACTTTCCGAGAGTTTTATGAATGAATTATGGGATCTGTAGGTTACAATACCTTTGGACACCTCTGGACACTTTTTTGAACGCGGAATCTGTTTTCTTGATTCAGTTACATAACGGAGAAATTCAGGTTAAGACATTAAATGACATTGTTACGTTAAGAATTGGGTTTAAATCTTTAAAAAATGTTTTTCGGGAAAGCCAGGAAGCTTGCACTTTAACAGGAAAATTTGCAAAAGGTACGGCGGTGATTTTTTTTGTAATAAGCGGTCATTATTGGTTGTTCGTATACGCTGGAAACCTTTCAGTTGCCGAGATAAATATGGCAGCTGCACTATAATAGATAAATCCGTCATACAGGGTGTTATGGAAATGACGTATTATATTTAAATGGGTGACTCCTGGGGTGTCCTAGAGAAGCGCTACATATATTTTTTTTTAAATCGAACGTTTAAAAAGTGGGGTAATTCACCCCTAAACCCACACACAACTCCTCGGCACATTCATATATGAACATATTACATTGCCCAGCTGGGTAATAAACAGATGTTCGGGAACAATGTTGCCAAAATGTTTAAAAGTGTAAAACTTTAGTTTCTTATAAAAATAATTATTTAGCTTATTTAGAAAGTAAATCCAGGACGCGATTAAGGAATCCAGGGCACAGACACTTTCAGTTCTTTTTTCTATGGAAAAAACTTTATGCTCATCGCGTGTCCTGATGATAGTGTGGGAGTGCATAATAAGCTTATCACTAAACCCCAACACTAACGCATAATTACACTTTACAATGACACACATAGAACAAGAGCACTTAATCATTTCGCAATAGAAATAATAAAAACGCTAATTTCTATGGGCCATTAACCCTTTACTAAAGATAAAATGAAACAATTATGTTAACAATTGACAGGAACTACCCTTTGAAATAATGGTCTAGTCCGTCTTCGGACCAGTCGAACTTTCTTTCCGAGAAATCTCCGCTCTCTAGAGCCAGCGCGGTTGCCATTTCCGAGACTATAATTATACAGGAAAGCAATATTATAGAAGGAAATTCGGCAATTTATGATAGTCGCTTATAAAACATCGAAAGTGGCAACGCTGTATTTTTAAATATTAGCCGGATTGTCTACAATCAGCTGTTTAAAGAAGCAGACCGATATCGATCGAGAGAACAACGTGTTATTTATTTTTAAAATTTTTAGATGTTAAATACATTATTTGCCAGACAATAAGGTCGTATTTTTGTCTACACAGTAGCACTTTAAAATACTAATTCAGATTGAATGGTACTTAGATGTGTTATGTGATTTTATTGTGCTAGTTTGTTTTTGTTCAAGTTACCTAGGTACTTCATGGGGCATTTTTTTCTAAAGGGTAAGTGGCATTTATAAACTTTTAAGTTGTCCAGATCTGACGGGTGTCGTTCGAATTGAAGAAATGAGAACAACATACCTGACCATTTATAAACTCCGTGGCGGTTCGTTCGAGTCAGTTCAAGTTTATAAATCAGATATTGTTTCCTAGCGAACTGAACTGAACGTAAAAGTTTATAATAATGTACCCTGAAAATAAACAACTTGCAATCTGTCAAACGGTTATTGACTTTCTAAAGGGTTTGCCATGAAGATATGACAACACTGTTCAAGATTCACTCCCATATGTTGCTGTGTTTACCTTCCGGCACCACGTGGTAATTTTTGGTTTGACATAAGGTCATGTACAGGGCATATTAAATTAAAGCGCCATTTTTGGATATTTTTCTTCAATTTGTTTTCATCTCAGGAATTGCCGGTTTAAATATAATACGTCATTTCCATAACACCCTGTATTCTAGTCAATATACTACTAGTAACTTGAAACCAATAACGATCGCTCGTCGGTCGCTTAGCAAAAATTTTTAAAAAATTTATTAATACTTTCAACGCGAAAATACTTCCTTACAATTACTCGAACGCTTATTGGTCTCCTGTAACCTCTACGTCACCGTTCATTTGTCCCACCGCTCCCTCCGCCGTCTCCCCCGGCGGTCCCCCGCCGCCCTGGGGTTCCCCCGCTTCTTCGTGCGGCCGCAAGATGGCTCTCACCGTCTCGAAGTATTTTTTGAACCCGAGCTTTGCGTATAGGCCTTTCGAGGCGTCATTTTCGGGACGGATCACAACGAACGGAAGGTAGCCTCGTTCAGTTACCTAAAAAAGGCGATTTACATAACAAATTCAGTCAGGGTTAAGATGAGGATCCCAAACAATCTCAAATTAGCAATCAGCCATCTATGTTGCATCAATTTAATTAAAAAATATGCCGCTTTTTGGCAGGTTAGAAAGAGGCGAAAGTCATCAGCTGATCAATATTTCGTTTCGTGAAGTTTTAGCCGTTAATAATAAAGTTTGTTAGTTAATTTATCGATATTTAGATTGTCTGACATGTCGATTGGGGTATCAACAAGTTTCAGGAAGATCTGTGACAAAAATTTGAAAATTGTTCATATTTGAAATTGCCATTATTATTCTTATAACATTATATTTTTTAACGCATTTTTTTCATAGCGTTTTGCAATCCTTTAACTTTACGAATCCAGTTTTAGATTAGAAAAAAACTAAGTATATTTAGCTAAACGTTCGCATAAAATAGTGCCTGCTTGGCAACCTGGGATTAAACGCAGCTCTTAAAATAACATTTAATAATATTTCTAGGGGATGCTGATTATTACCAATTTGGTCAAATGATTTGCTAAAATAATTCCATATCCTTTCCTTCTATATTCCGGCCGCGTTTGCATGGAAAACATTGCCCCATAATACGATTGCACCATCCAGGCTGCTAAGTCACCTAAAAATACAGAAAATTTACATGCCAATGGACAAAATAAATACACTCGCCGACGAAGATAATGTTAGGCAGGTTCATAGTCGCGGTAACTTTTTAAATGGTTTTCCTATCTCGGTGAAATTTGTAGCAAAATGTAGACTCGCGTCTTGGAATGTTAGCACGAATTTTAGTTTTAAAAAAATACTGATGTCTTTATCATTATTACAGGTAAGAACAAAAATTACTTTTCTACCCTTAATTTCTTAACGCCCTGTGGTCAGTGGCGGTTCTTCCACAGAAGCACATGCGCACGTGCACCCCCGCACCCCCAAAACGAATAAAAAAATATTAATTTATATCCATTGAATATTGTTTATCGTATAAAGTCCGACCCTCCCTAATATTTTATCGTACCGTCAACCAAACTGTATATTATAGGCTCTCGATCCGGCAACCGTGCCTCGGTCGAGGTTAATGACGATTATGACGAGATTTGCTCGCATGTGCGATTAAGTAGGAGGGGCATAATGCAGTTTCTCTGTAGTAACAGGTGGCGGGAGACAGCGGGGGATAGCGGGACTATGGCTATTTAACATGGGAAAGACGCACAATTCTAGTGTGCGCCGCGCCGTTGTCTGTTCGTGCATCTAGTTAGAAATTCGAGCGTGTATGTTTTAATATTTTAATATTATATATTTATTAAGTTAAAATGAATAGTTTGACGGGGGACTATTTAAAAAATAACTTTAGCTCTTTGAGTTTGGAGCAAAAAATTGAAGTGAACAATGCGGGAAGACCTAAACCCGAAATTAATTTAACGCAGACCACAAAGGGTAAATCTAGGGACTTTATTAGAAAGTTTAAAAATGAAATATATGAAAAAAAATTTATAGAGGGTATTCCAAACTTAATGAGGCTGTTATTGATCAATTTTCTACAATTAAGAACCGAAGAAGGGACTTTACGTTTAAGCACTATTGTGTAGGGTCGATAAATGTAATGTATTTCGATAAATGATACTCGAAATGATTTTAAACCATTTTATTTAAGGATTTAAACTAAAAAAACACTGAAAATATTAAACGCCAACTTGTCAGTCTCGTGGCTCGATTCGTTCTCGTCATAAAACATTTAACTATTGTTCTCGTCTTGGTTGCGCCTAATGACGTAGCCCGTAGATGGCGTAGCGGTATTGGACATCATTCGGTTTTCTTGATAGCTCATAGATCGCTTTAGTAGTATTAGCAGTGGACTGTATAAATACTGTTACGAGGGTTGCATGCGACGACGTTACGATCCGACAGCTATACACACTAAGAAAACCTGTCTTATTTTCCAAAAGTTGTGTTTCCTTGTGTAAAATTAAAAAATAAATAAAAATATGTTTTACCTAACGCATTTTCTTATTAGTTCTTTTCTTTCTTTTAAAACGCCTAGAAAGTAATTGTTTGGTCGTTACACAAAAATAAAATTTAAAAAATAATTTCACCATACTTGTGAACCCCCTCTATCATAGGTCACGAGCCGCCACTGCCTGTGGAATGTTTTGTTTTGAAGTGTGACCATTTCTTAACACAATGTTTTTTGGTGCACGTCATTATCTGCTTTTTAAAGGAGGAAACAGATATTTAAAGAAAGTCGTGCACTTTTTTAATTTTATTCACTGTTCCGAACATATTATTTGATCAAGTAGCATAAATAAATATCCAAATATTAATAGCCCGGCATTGCATTGAAAGTGTGCCACGCGGTATAAGTGATAAAAATACAAAGGCAACACGCGCTATTAATTTTTGGATATTTGTTTATGGTAATCGAAAAAATAATGCTTGAAAATCCACAATACTTTAAAAATTTGCATCTTCTGTTCAAAAGCAGATAATGACGTGAACCAAAAAGCATTGTGTTAAGAAAAGGCCACACTTCAATACAAAGCATAACTAGGCTAAATTCTACCACACTACAATTTTTCCAGAGGGCGTTAAGATATTTTCCGTCCGTATAATGGTAAAGACTTTAAAAAGTTACAAGCCTATAAACCCGACTGAGATTATCTTTGTCCGGAATTTATTATCGGGGTAGTGTAATTTATCGTCGGTTTTGTTCATATCGGTTATACCATAGACAAAGGAAGAGAGGGGACGAATAATTCCGGTTTACGGGCCTTCGCAGAAAGTGTTACCTAAAATTGATCGGCCGCCATTGATAGGGAGCCAGACAATCGAGGTGGCACCCAATGTATTTTGGTGATTTGTAGTGAGAAGAGCTGTTATAGGAATTCAGTTTATTTACAGAAAAATGGTGAATTGTTGTGCCTATAGCTGTAAAAGCCGTAATGAACGAAATAAGCTTGGAATTACTCCCCATCGGTAAATATTCAAATTGTATTTTTGCATGCATTTATTTTATATTAGATATCTCCCTTGTAAGTTTAGCAGTATATATTATTTGAAACTATGATTTAGGCCATAGTTAAAGGTACCTTCCTTTGTAATTTGTACTAGATTTGTTGCACTTTTCATTCAAGATTTCTAATAAGAACCAGGTAATTGCCCTTGGAGAGGGTGTGTCACTCAATGGCGTACCTGCATGATTTGTATATTTTGACAAAATTAAATTATTTCTTATTTAATTTTATTTAATTATTAGTGCAAGCATTATATTATTTCGAATGTATACCAGTGTTATTTTTTTAAAGAAAGCGATTAACGTTTGTCTTGAATCGTTAAAGGTCATAGTCTTTGAGAAACACGACTTCAGGCGAAGGTCGTTTCACAAGGATGGCGTCCTGTTAAACCTTATTTTAAACCACTAAGCTCACACATTGTTGTATTGTTTTTAGATTTCCGAAAGATCCACAAAAAGCAAGCATTTGGGTGCAGAACATGGGACTTAGAGATTGGACACCTTCTCCTGCCGACAGGATTTGTTCAGAGCATTTTGAGAAGTCCTTTTTTATAAAGTTGAGGAAAGAGTACGATTACTTGGAGGTGCTGTGCCAACAATATTTTCAAAACTACCAGTAATTACATTTTGTTGCTTCTTTGTAATAAATTTTGATTCGACCAATTTTGTTTTTTATCTTACATTTTCCCTAAAGTTGAAAGATATTTAAATTTCACAACCTTTCCTATATGAAATTATCTTTTTGGCTAATAAAATTAATATTTACTAAGCATTCATAAATTATTGAGAAGCAGAAGAACATTTGTACTCAAAATTAATATTTACTAAGCATTCATAAATTATTGAGAAGCAGAAGAACATTTGTACTCAGTAAGGGACACAATATACAAATTCAATTCAATAAAAATATTACTTCCATATTCCATAAATAATAATTTTGTACTGGGATAATACTAAGAAAATATTCATGTAACGCCACTGCTAAATCCGATAAGGAGCCAGGCAGTAACAAAATAGCTTCTGGTTTTACGCGTCCCCTCTCTTCCTTTGTCTATGGGTTATACGTAGTGGTGAGCGATATCGTGATTTTTCACGTTGTGAAACGTCATTGGTATTTTTCATATCGGTGAAATTAAAGCGTGACGTGAACACGGTTTATAAATTTTTATCACTGCTAAGCGAGGCATTAACTAGATAATATACGTAAGAGAATAGTGCGCGCATCGTAAAATAACTAATGGGCGATGGTCGATGGATTTAAATTATTTATTATGTATATTACTTTACTACTAAAAGAACTTTAAGAAAAGGAAACTAAAATCTGTAATAGTACATTACGTATCAAGGTCCGAAAAGAGGCTTTTACGGACGAGAGATGCCACCGCACGAGTACCGTATTTTTTTTTACAAGTGCCCCGAAGCTTTGATGCCAAATAAATAAAGAAATTCTGCAGACAGCTTCCCTGTCTACATGACATGAAAACACTCGCGCATGGAGAATGTAAATATCTATTTATTACTTTTGACAAATAGGCTCGGTGGCCTAGTGGTATAGCGTACGGCTTGTGATCTGAGAGTCGCGGGTTCAATTCCCGCACTCGGCGTCTCTGGTTTTATTTATTTTTTTACAAGCCCGAGTCTTTGAGGCCATATAAATAAAGAAATTCTTCAGACATGTTTCTAAAACATCTTTGAAAAATTAACTGCCAATTTAATTTATATATAATCCGCTATTTATTATCGCTTGTGGTATGGCTCGGTGGGTAGAGTGTCCGCCTGGCGATTTGAGGGTCGCGGGTTCAAATCCCGCACCGACAGTTCTGCGTGAAAATCTATGTCCCGTGCATAAAGTGTTCTTATGAAAAAGAATAAACTTCCATAACACCCTGTATGTAGTCGATTTTTCTGCGTTACAACTCGATTTTCCGACGACTCTACCGTCTCCTCTAAACAAAAGTATCCGAAACCTACCTTGAGCAGAAATAACTCCGTAACAAGGAAGTTTCTCTATAAGCTTTTCGAATACTTCTATACATTCCATTTGATTGGCCGGATACAGGTCGTGTATTATTTGAGCGTGTTCCTTCTTCAGCTGACACATCTGGGCCTGTTCGACGATCACCCTAAGGAACAAATAAGGGAATTAGAAGCCAATGGAGTACGTGGAGTAAAACGTAACTTACTGAGGTAAAGATTGTTTCACGAAAAATGGATATAACTTAATGACTGCAGTAAAAGTACCTGTGGTCATCCCATTATTTATGACCGTTTGCTATTATTATGGGGAAAGGACCGGATTGTAATAATTATAATTAAATATAGGCACATCAGGTAGGTTAGGTTGCTTAATTTATATTTAAATATCTTTTTGTGGTAAAATTTGTTAGTTTTTGAGGAATTGTTCAAGAATTGTCTTTTACCAAACATTCCTCAGAATAGCGTGATAGTAATGGACAATGCGAGCTATCACAGTCGCCAATTACATAAAGCTCCAAGCTCAAATAATACAAAATTGGAGATTCTGAACTACATGGCGGCGAATGATATATATTTTGAAGAAAGTTATAAAAAAAGTGATCTTTTAGAAGTTTTAAAGACATTTTGTATAAAGAAAGTATATGTTTGTGACACATTGGCAGAAGAAATTGGACATACAGTGCTACGGCTCCCACCCTATTATTGCATTTTTAACCCCATAGAGTATATGTGGCAACAGTTAAAATCACTGGTTAGGTCTGAAACTAGGTCTATTTCTCCGACTTTAAGTTCTAGTGTTGTAGAATTAATACGAAAATGCTTTAATGATATTCCCCCAGGTAGTTGGAAAAATTCAGTCCGTCACGTAATAACTGTAGAAAATTCGTATATTAGTCTGGATCGTATAATTAATCCAATTATAATTAATTTTAATGAGGATAGCGATAGCGATACAGAACTATCTATAGAATGACATCATAAATGTAAATAAATATGTAATATTTAAAAAAAATGTTATTTCATTTGATTACATTAATATAATCATATCATTACTTGTTTTCCTTAGTCCGTCCCTTCATACTTCACTTGTTTATTGCCAAGCTCTTGTCGACACAATGGGACCGACCCAGGAAATCATTAAGTCGTATCCATTTTTCGTGAAACAATCTTTACTGCGTTATAATAAATTATACAGGGGGTCTACCTCCACATTTTTATCACGTTAAATTTATTTGCTCTAAGATGGAATCTTATTTTAGGTCGAGGATGGAGATCCTTCCGTCTTTCCCTGTACTATTTAAGTAGCTTACACTTCATTATCTGGCTCTTCAACGTACGGTCCCAGAACGCCGTAAACGTCGCCATATAATTTCTCTACGGTACCGATGTTTGCATAAAACTCCTCTATCCTATTCATTATTTTCGCGTGTGTAAAATTCATGTATATCGGCTGCGACCAATCGATTAACACGTCTTCTGTTTCTAACAGTTCCAGGTTGTCCAATCGGTCGCTTGGACAAAAGACGCTGAACGATTCGTAGATTTTGTTTTTAGGCTAAAAAAAAACACATTATTTTTATAATTACGTTAGACGTGGCGATGCGGAACTCGCTTTCTGTTTTTATTTACCGTCTTAGTCATTCCGGGAAAGTGCAGTATCACAGCTTGCTCTGGCCAATTTTTCGGCACGTAGAAATGAAAGTCCCACACCCTGTCGTTCACGTACGTCTGCAGGGTTTGATGGAACTAAAAAGAAAAATTCATTAAAACAAATTAAATTTATGGAATACAAATCAAGTTAAAAATATATTGAAAACATGGTTAGTTGACTGAAACATAGACATAGCTATCAGCTATCGGCCTGTCGCCCTTTCGTAACGACCTAACCATAACGGCGAACCGCCCATAGCCCTCGCCCATAGCACCGCACAGTAGTCGCCATCACATCGCACTGACCCTCGCTCATTGCCTTGCCCGTCGATCAGTTTGTCACTCGACATCGATATATAAACATGGACTGTGCGTTGTCATCTTCTTCCGATGAAGAATATATTATATCAGAAGCTAATATAACAAAGTGGTATATTTTTAAACATAAATCAAGATTACCTGTGCATCCTATTAACGCAAATCGAAGATTCTATGGAGAGTTTTAGCACCTTTATAACGATCTAAGGAAAGATCCCCAACGCTTTTGTGAATACAGGGTGTTATGGAACTGACCTATTATCTTTAAACCGGCAAATCCTGAGATGAAAATAAATTGAAGAAAAATAACCATAAATGGCGCTTTGAATTATTAAGCGAAATTATACACTTTATATGAAATCTGAAAATTTAAATGGCCGCTACTGACGACGGTCGCAATCAATAAAATAAAAGGTATGCAGTGTGAAAAGACATCAGCGTATTTCGGCCGTCATATCTACACGGCAAACTCTTTAAACACAATTATAATTTTAACAATTTTTCATTCTATCGTTTATGAACACATATGATTCCAGAAAACCGACGGCGAAAAACGTTTTGCAAAACAATAATAGTAATAGGTATCACACACAAATTTCAAATTCGTCACAAGCACAGGAAAGTAAAAGATCAAACGTCATTGAATTTTTGAATGGTTATCTTTCAAACTCTTTAAATAAAAATTGAATTCAATCAGTTGTTTATTCTTTTTCATAAGAACACTTTATGCACGGGACACAGATTTTCACGGCAACACTGAACAACACATAGTGGAAGAGAACTAATAAGTTTTTTGTAAAGACACTTATCAGATTATTAGATTTTATTACACGCGACGTTGTACGACTTGAGGTTGTGAACGGCAGCAGAATAAACTACCGGTCTTAAAATTACATATTACAACATAATGAACCGAACAAACACCTGCAAACCCGACCGAATTGCTGGTGTATTGGTTAATTTTCAAAAACAAGCGTATGCGGACTCTGTCAGTTTAATACTGACGAAACGCAGCCGCAAGCCTAGACTCAACTAATACGAACAACGTCTGCTCAAAGCCGAGTGTGTGACAAAGATGGGGAGGTGGGAGTGTAGCGTTTCTCATTTCGTCATTTAGGATTTGACCGGGGCTGTTCCAGAGCGCACCTTTGTACCGAATTCGGTACACTTTACAAACTATTGGCACGTTGGTACATCTTTCGAGTTCTTGGTACACTGTCCATCCAAGGATTTGTTTTGTTATGTAGGGCTGTTGAAAGTAACGACTTCTTTTTAAGTTCATTTTCGAAGGTAACGACCATTTTTTTTCTTAGGACTCTAAGTTTTTTTTAAGTTGGGTTTGTTCGGGTTATTTAATTTAATTCTATAAAATTCGGTACAATTTTATAGAATTGTACAATTTTAGGCTTGCGGCTACTTTTTGTTAGTATTAAACTGACAGCATCTGCATACGCTTGTTTTTGAAAATTAACCAATGCACCAGCAATTCGGTCGGTGTTGCAGGTTTTTGTTCGGTTCATTCTGTTGTAATATGTAATTTTAAGACCGGTAGTTTCTTCTGCTGCCGTTCACAACGTCAAGTCAAATTTCGTCGCGAGTAATAAAATCTAATAATCTGATAGTGTCTTTACAAAAAACTTATTAGTTCTCTTCCACCATGTGTTGTTCAGTGTTGCCGTCACAATCTGTGCCCGTGCATAAAGTGTTCTTATGAAATAGAATAAACAACTGATTATGTAGTTATAAATAAATACAGGTAAGTAATTAATTTTTATAATTTATATGCAATTTCAGATTTACATTAAGTTCGGCAACATTGCCATTGGGCCTGGGTGAAATGTTGTACAGTAGCGCGGACTGACCTGTGAGTAAGAGTGTTTATTACCCCACTTTTAAAACGGTCGATTTAAAAAAAAATATGTAGCGCTTCTCTAGGACACCCAAGGAGTCACCCATTTAAATATAATACGTCGCTTACATAACACCCTGTATATGAGAATATTGATTATATCGTAAGCAACAGTGAAAGGAGAATAAATAAAAATTGGAAGAACTGCCATTCTCAACCTATATCAGTAGAAGAAAGAGTAATGGTAATTCTCATATGTTCAAAACTGCGTTGGGAATATTTCCTTAGATCATTATAAAGGTGATAACATTCTCAATTGAATCTTCGCTTCACGTTAATAGGATGAACTGGTAATTTTGATTTTTGGAGTACCTGCCACTTTGCTCTATTAGAGTCTAAAACAATATCTTCTTCATCGGAAGAAAATAACAACGCACAGTCCATGTTGATATCTCGATGTCGAGGGACTACCGTGCGGTGCTATGGTACAAGGCTATGGGCGAGGGTCGGTGCGCCGTTATGGCAATCGACCAACAAAGCATTCACAGACTACAAAAAAATCAAAACACAAAGCCCGTAAATGCCGATTTTAAAATAAAGAAGATATTTTTAAAAACCAACCCGGACAATATGAAAAAATGTATATTTAATAAAATATAGGCGCTCCCAAAAACCATGCTGAAATTTGCGACAAAAGAAATCCTGCATAGAAACAACAGATTTTATCCCCATCTTTTTTTCCAGATTCCTGGCGAAAAATAATTAAATTGCGCCCAATGAACAGTCAAACTGTCGCCACGAATATTTTTGCCTGTACAGCTTTTCTGGCTTCCGTGATTAGAAACAGTCCCGTCGGGTTTTTACCGCAATAATATCGAGTTTGCTGGCGAAATTTTATTCAAATTGCATGCCTGAGAATAATGGGAATAATTTACCAGGAAAACGCCGTTAAATAGACATTAAATTCGCTAACCCCAATAATTGCCGAATACGCATAGATTTTGACAGGTTGTGTGGAAAAATATGTCAAACAGACTACGTGCTTAGTTTTGAGATGTTAAACGCGTTCTGGCGGACACTCTCCTTCCAGCGAACCAGGACCTTTGGGGATTTCCACGTAATTTGCTTGTAAAGAAACGACGAAAGTTTTTGTAACAGTTGTCTAATGCCGCTCGTACAAATATCGTAGTTGATTTTACGATTTTACTTTTATATGCAATACATGGTTAGAAAACTGATGGAAGAATATCGAGAATGGGGTTTAACAGTCAATATAAACAAAAGAAGATCTCTATGTATAGGGACCCAGGACGGGAATTTGGAAGTGGATAATGGTCAGGAAGTTCTACAATGTCAGGAGTATGAATACCTGGAAATTACATTCGACAATACCGGGACAGCTGTAAGAGAAATAGAAAAACGAATAGTGAAAGCCAAAAGAATGATTGGATTTTTTTGTGAACAAACACAAGCACTATAGGGAAAATCCTTTAGGGCACTCTGGGAGTGGTGCGTTGGAAGTTATATTCCTTGGGAAAAACGACCTCGGGAAGATCGTTCCACAAGGATGAAGTCCTCCAGATGAAAGAGTTCTTAAATAATGAAGTTCGAGGAGTACTACCCTTAACCACATATGGATGGGCGGCAGTGGCTCGTCGTGTATTTCTGATATTCGCCGCCCTGGGCGGAATTAAGTGGGCAAGGTCAGCCGAGCACTTTCGATGGAATCCAGTAGCCGAAGAGTATGTTTGGGTGCAGAGCTCCAGACATGAGAGCAGTACTCTAGTGATGGTCGAATCTGGGCTTTGTATAGTGTCAAAAGTTGTTGAGGTGTGTACAACTTTCTGGTTCGGAAGAGTACACCAAGTTTCTGAGAAGCTATCTTGGCGATTGCCACAACGTGGTTATGCTAAGACATATTTCCTTCCAGATTGACGCCCAGCAAACTAATAGATGAAGCCAGTGGGATTGCGTGTCCGCGCCCAGGACGTAACGTTAACCTTTTTAGAGAAAACTGCTGCCTGGGTTTTTTTTAGCGTTAAATTCGACTTGGTTACTGTCACCCCAAGCTAAAATTTCTTCCAGGTCTTTGTTGAGGCGTGATACTTCATGCTGTCTGCGAAGATGTGCGTCAGCAGCCGATGTTTGTGCATTCAAAGAGAAAGATGATATAAGTGTGCTATCATCAGCAAAACTAACTATCGGGTTTTTCGTTTTCACTAGAAGGTCGTTAATGTAGAGTAAGAAGGGAGTGGGAGACAATATGCACCCTTGCGGAACACCGGCATTGATGGTGAAGGTGTCTGAGAGAAATACGTCAATCGCCACTTGCAGAGAGCGGTCCTTAAGAAAGCTAGACAACCATGCACAGAATCGACTAGGCATACCATAGGATCGCAGTTTACTTAGAAGTCCCTCATGCCAAACACGATCAAAGGCTTTAGAAATATCAAGTGTAACAGCCCGAGACTCCCCATGATGTTCGATTGCGTTGTTCCAAAGATGGGTGACATAGGCTGGATGGAATCTTATGCAGCAGGAAATAGCAAAAAGCAAGGAAATAGCAAAAAAGAGGAAATTCAATATATACTAGACAATGATAAAGAGCAACGTCCTATACGGAGCAGAAACTTGGACAATTACAGATAAGCAAAAGAAGAAAGTTGAAGCAGTGGAAATGGACGCCGTTAGAAGATCGATGCGAATCTCACGAAGAGAAAGAATTAGAAACGACCACATAAAACAGCAAATGGGAATAGAAGGCAAGATAACTCAGGCCATCGAAAGGAAACAACTTACCTGGCACGGACACGTAGAACGAAATGCCAAATGGCAGAATAGGAAACCAATAGGAAAGAGACGACGAGGAAGATCAATACTAGAATGGCAGAAGTCCATACAGAAATCCATGAGTTAAAGAAACATGTCAACAGAGGACTTGAGAAGAGGATGGAATTTGGGTGTCGGACAACGAAGAAATACGTTCTAAACCCACATATATATATTTTTATACATACACCCTGTATAAATGTGGTTACTATTACTAACGAGTGCATAGCAGGTCTTTTTAACTTTCAAACTAGCCCCGTAAAATTATCGTAATCTCGCACGGGACTTAAAAACCCATAATTTCATAAATCTTTTTAAGTTTGCATGTTTAAGCGGCGGTTTTTCGAAATTAAGTTCGAAAACACGGAATTCCGATGCGATATCGCGGTGCCATACAACAGTTATATTGCTTCATATATATATATGGCAAGGTTAAGGTCGAAACGATTTTTTCGCGCTATAGGAAATTAATATAATGCGATAAATTGTCGCCTATATACAATTAAATTCCCATAGAATTAAAATAAATGAGGACGTGAGGTGCGTGATTATATTTTGAGTCCAGTCCTCGAATTACACACAGTCTCCCATCTTTCGAGCGCGAGGTTTAAAGAAAAATAACCTAAATTTAGTAAGTCCGATCCTATCCATCTCAGCTCCCGCATTCTCTGGTTCCTAGATATTTATACCATGCTGGTTATCCGCATCTCATTATGCTTCGAGCGCTGACGTTGCAACTCTGATCGTGCGATATTGTGAATTCTACGGTATACGGGAAGAATCGTCCCGTGTGCATTATAGGACACTGTAAGTACGAACCCTCTCCCTTTTTTCAGCCTTTTCTTTTAAATAAAAGCTTTTCGAAAGCGCGTGTGGCGCAAAACTCGAACCAGGAAACTGTGACTGTTGCCTCGTGCAGAGCAAAGGGACTTTATAAGGTCCATCACGAAAGAAAATACAGAATGTCCGGTCAGTACCTCGTAATTTATCGGGAGCATACAGAGGAGGTCAAAATAAACCAGAAGATACAGGGCCGCAAAGAGGTACCCAGCGTTTTACTATTCTGGCCGTAACTTTTCAACCGACATGTATAATTTAATGAAATTTCAATATTTTATCCATTATACAGGGTGTCCCAGAGTATGTGGGCAATCTCCCGGGTTCATATAGAACATTTAAAAATAACGGGAGAAGTTCTTGTAAATGTTTCTTCCTACGGGGATACGGGCCCATAACGGACGTCCCAGGAAATCGTCGTTTTTTAAATAATTTTTTAAGTACTAGGTGTAATTTAATAATTTTTTGGTATATTGGTTACTAGATGAGTCTCCTTAAAATTCGCCCTTTTAAACACATTTGGCTTATTTAGTTTGCCAGGGACGGACTAGACGTAACACAAAAATCATTTTTTTTTGTACACCTTGTATGATGAAGGAACGACAATAATATTTTTGGATACTCTAAACCTTAAGCTGAAATATAGTACTCTTGATCAATGTCGATAAAATGAACTGTTTTCGAAAAAAAATAGATTTATATTTATATTCAGTATACGTAAATTCCGTTACTAAGTTAGTTACTAAAAAGACAAAGGAGAAAAATCGCAAGTTTCAAGACACCACCATAAGCTGACACTAGCATAAATATTCTTATTTAAATCGGTACATAACAATAATGAGAGAACTTTATAAACATAAAACAACTAATGCAAAAAACCATATTGAACAAAAATATTTTTTGTTCGAAAACAGTTCACTTTATCGACATTGATCAAGAGTACCTTTTTTTCAGCCTAAAGTTTAGAGTATCCAAAAATATTATTGTCGTTCCTTCATCATACAAGGTGTACAAAAAAAACACATTTTTGTGTTACGTCTAGTCCGTCCCTGGCAAACTAAATAAGCCAAATGTGACACTCGTCAAAATTTCGGCCCAACGAGTGCGGTGGTGTAAGAGTGTGTAACTCCCCTAAAGCCGCAAACACACTATTATCACGTCACGTGAATTCACGTGTTGTCATATCGGCAAAATAGCACATGCTGTCACTGCTTAGAAACAGACTAAGTACACTGCAGATCATTTTTATTATATATTTTGTGTTTGTCAAGATCGCAAGTGAATCTTGTAGCCTTCTAGCGTTAAACTCTGACAGCAAATTAGGTTTATTTTGACCTTCCCTGTATAGAAGGTACTTACCAGACATCGTGTGTATGGTTCTTGTAAAATCCCATAAGAAAAACCTTTTCGGGGGGGTGTATTTTTCAATTAATCGCTTATTCGAACCGAACTTATGTTACGATTTAGTTACAGAAATATTTACCTTTATTGAGTCAGGTAAAAATGTACCTAGAAATTCGATAATTTCCGGAAGCTCTGATTCGTCGACCAATCTGAAATTTTTTCCTTCCGGTAGAACTTCTTCTTCCATTGCTAAAACGCAAAAGTTTTATCAAAAATAAAACTTTAAATTTATTAATAAAATAATGGAGTTTATTTACTATTAAAAGTAAGGCCCGCAAAACATTTTGAACTTTGACAGGTACCCCTGTCAATTTTTCCCACTTTATTAACAAATTTTTTTCTTAATAAAAAATGATCGCATTGTTGTTGGTTTTTTTTACCTTTTGTCATAGATAGCTGACATTTCGTTTTTTTGCGTTGATGATTGTTGGTATTCCGCAGCAAAAATGCTCATGAAATAAATCAGTTCTGTAGCTGAATGTCCGTCCGTTCCACAGCTAATCTCTCAGAAACCGTTTATACGGTAAGTCGTCATTAGGGAATCCAATCCCGCACCCAAACTTTAATCCCGCAAACCTGCGGGATTGAGCCCATCGATCCCGCGGATTTGCGGGATAGCAAACAGTGAACTGTGGTATTTTTGGTTAACGTGTCGGGGATTCCCCGCCATGCCGGACTATTGAAAATACGTTAAACAGAACAGTTTTCTTGCGTACTTGCGAAAGTAAGGGCGTTATTTGATATTTATCAAGTGGTTGAATATAATACATGGAATTTAAACAGCAATCACAAAAATGAGTGTCAGTGTAGTTTACAAAGACAATAAAGGTTCAAGTTCAGTTTGGAATTATTTTTTAAAGTCTGAAGATGGTCTTACAGCTAAATGTAAGTTATGTCCTAGCATTATCAAAATCTCTGCTCGTTCCACCAAAGGTCTTCACACCCACTTACAAACAAAGCCTAATATTAATTTGAAAGTCCAGAGCAGCAGCGGTAGTATTGATAAAATAACACAGGAAATGAAAGCTAGTACCAGCAGTTCGAGTAGTTCGTTTAGTTCTATTGCTAAGCGCTCAGATGTTAGTGGTTCTTCTGAGCTACCTCAGAAAATGAAAATTACAGATTTTTTTTCCTCTGAGAAAAAACGTGTTATCTTTTCTCCGAAAACTCAATGTAACATGTAACCGTTAAACTAGTCGTACTATTGTATTGTATCTATATGCAATAAATATTTTCCTGCTACTCTACCCTGTTTCTAATTGCATAAAATAACTTTTTATTAACATACAGCACCCACGTCGAGTCCCGCAAATCCCTGATTCCCTAGTCCTCATACTATACCGTCGAGAGAAAGTTACACTTTCCGCACTCTGCGAATCAACTGTTAATCTATTGTCCTCTTATAGAAAAAACTACTCTGTATGTTACGGCAAACAGAACCTTGAAAGCCTGTAGTTGGCGATTTGCCATAAACTCCATATTTTTTCTCTCATAATTTCCTTTGTGTGCCAGACGGGAAGCACTTAATATGACTGATAAAGTAGGAAATTAATACCTCCAGACTATGATGTTTGGACTTGGATAAGCCAATTGTATTGTGGAAACTTAAAAACATAAGCAAACTGGACTAATGCATGTCCCATAAATTTTGGCACAAATTTCAACCAATTGTTTCTTTATAATAAAATATATTTAAATAAAGTTTTGTAATACATAGCAATTAATTGTTTCATAAGCAACAAAATTATGAACTTAAATAAAATAACGGCATTTATATCGATTTCTCGGATTTTTCTATACAGCGTGTCTTCGGAAGTTCTTACCAAATGGGAAACTTTTTAATTATTAACTCTACGAAAAAAAGTGCCTCTGCCTAAAAAAATCCTGCTTGGTGAGAAAATAAATTTGCACAAGAATATTTGTATGTTGGACATACAGGGTGGCTTCAAAAAGTACGGGGTTTAAAATTTATTAAAGACGTCGGCTATATTTACAAAACTAATAGTCGTAAAGATTTGGCAATAACTATTTCTGGATAAGTAGGCTTTGAACAATTGATTGTTGTTGGTAACAGAATAGGCGTTTTAGCAGTGACAGTTTGGCAATTATAATTTCTGTTTCAAAACGTGAACTTCTTGTTCAAAAAAGGTTTTTCCGTTTCTTAGTTACTGTTAATGAAAAAATTGAAATAGTTCTTATTGTTGGCGATAATTATAAGACGCATCGCGAGGCTGCCGACATTTTTAATACTAGACACCCAAATAAACATATTAGCCACGTTACTGTCGGCAATGTCGTCAATAAATTTAAAAATACTGGCTCTGTGGAAAATTATTTCAAGAAGAAACATGCAGTTCGAACACTTACTGAAGAAAATCAATTACAAGTATTGCAAACGGTTGTGGAAAATCCAAAAATTTCATTGGAAGGAATAAGGAAGACAGTTCAAGATAACGTGTCAAGAGCTTCTGCTAATAAGATACTTAGAATAAATAAATTTTATCCGTTTAAGCCAAAATTTGTACACACGCTCAAACCTGGAGATATGGAATCGCGTTTCATGTTCTGTGCTTGGTTTCAAGAAGAAGTTGAAGACGACATTTTCTTTTCAAGGAGAATTTTATTCAGTGACGAGGCAACATTTACTTCCAATGGTGTCGTATGTTCCCAGAATTGTCGTTGGTGGAGCGATGTGAACCCCAATTTCGTAATCGAATGCCGTGACCAAACGCATTTCAAAACGAATGTTTGGTGCGGTATTTTAAATAATCAAATAGTGGGTCCATATTTTTTTCATCAAAATATTAATAGTGAGATTTACTTAAATTTCCTAAGAACCGAAATTTTTATATTTATTAACGGCCTGCCATTAAACGCGTGACAGGCTGTTTGGTATCAGCATGTTGGAGCTCCTTGTCACAGCGCAGCCAGGGACAACGAATATTTGGATAGAACTTTTCCAGAAAGATGGATAGGACGCCGTTCAGAAGTACCCTGGCCACCTAGGTCACCGGATTTTACACCCCTAGATTTTTTCTTGTGGGGCCATTTGAAGCAATTGGTGTACAAGCACAGACCATTCCGTGATATTGACCACCTAGAAGAAACTATAAGGCAGTGTAGAAAAATTATAAAGTCTCAAGTGACATGGGTCCAAGTGGGCTTAGTCGATTTGTATTCCTATGGAGATGAGTCGTAAACAATTTCCTGATAAAAAGAATATTGCAAAAGTGCGGTATTTTTTCTCAAAATTTTTTTTATTAAGAGTCTGGTTTATTCTGCTATATTTTCTAAAATATTCCCCTTGGAGAATTATTTCTAAATTTATCTGATTCCCTCATCTTTTCCGAACATTTTGATATATACAGGGTGTCCGGGAACATGTGGGAAATCTCCCGGATATGAAGAAAACACATGAAAATAATACTATAGGTTCATATAAACTTCTTTCGTATCGGCCTCCTCTTCGGAGATATGGGCTCCCAAAGAGCACCAATGGAATCAAGTTTTTTACACATAATTATTGAACCACATGGTATATTTCAATTATTTTTGAATATGATGTATACCAGGTAAGACCCATCAAATTACTACCCAAGAAACTGTTGTGAATTACTCACAGCTGCAGGGACGGACTAGCTGTAACACTCATGGGCCTATTTTTTTTACGCCCTGTATGATGAGAACTTTGGACAATGTTTTTTACATACCTTTAACTATTGGCTAAAAATTAAGTACTCTTCATTCATGTCGCTAATCCTAACCGTTTTCGAGAAAACGTCATTTTATTTACCCTGAGTCTCCTAACTGCTCATGGGCTAAATATGAAAAAGCGGAATCTTGAAGGTTGAACATTGGATCGGAACAAAGATGTATCTTTTATTGAAATACCCGAAGCACATGATGTATATGAAATGCCGTTTTTTCGAAAACGGTTAGGATTAGCGACATGAATGAAGAGTACTTAATTTTTAGCCAATAGTTAAAGGTATGTAAAAAACATTGTCCAAAGTTCTCATCATACAGGGCGTAAAAAAAATGGGCCCATGAGTGTTACAGCTAGTCCGTCCCTGCAGCTGTGAGTAATTCACAACAGTTTCTTGGGTAGTAGTTTGACGGGTCTTACCTGGTATACATCATATTAAAAAATAATTGAAATATACCAGGTGGTTCAATAATTATGTGTAAAAAACTTGATTCCATTGGTGCTCTTTGGGAGCCCATATCTCCGAAGAGGAGGCCGATACGAAAGAAGTATATATGAACCTATAGTATTCTTTTCACGTGTTTTCTTCATATCCTGGAGATTTCCCACATGTTCCCGGACACCCTGAATATAAAGTTACCAGATACATGTTCTATCTTGGAGAGAATTAAGAGAATTCGTAACGGTGATAGCAAAATGTCTAAACTTCGCTCGAAATGTATGAAAGGCGTGGCTTTTACTGTAATTAGTGAAAAGTAGAC
Source organism: Barypeithes pellucidus (assembly GCA_963991005.1). Taxonomy (NCBI): domain Eukaryota; kingdom Metazoa; phylum Arthropoda; class Insecta; order Coleoptera; family Curculionidae; genus Barypeithes; species Barypeithes pellucidus. The sequence continues at coordinate 10,044,841 of OZ022565.1, read as the reverse complement.
AAGGGCAAATGTTTAAATTCATCAGAGTTGAATAAATCATACACGCCTTAGGGAAAAATAGGCTTAATTAGGTAATATTGTGAATATAATATCCCGTCATACAACTGAACGATACCTGCCTTCCGGTATCTCTGCGTAATATTGTCAGAATTCCGCCTAGCAAGGTGCGATTCGTCTGAAATTCTTTTTCCCACAATATTTGGGTGTCAAGGAATGTAGTGTGATAATTTTCTGACATGTCACGATCGTTTTCCGAATTTCCTCCGAGGAGATTTTTAAAAATTTCCAATAATGAAATGGCGAGACCTGGATCGATAAAATTTTTTTCACATAATCTTTAACATATAATGTTCCATTCTAGAAAGTTTCAACTTAAAATTCGCTTTTTTTCTTTTTTTTTAATTTTCTTTTTTTTTGACACGCTCGGAAAAGTATATGCAAGGGTTGACTTGTCAGAAAATGTATTTCCCGTGACTTTGGGGTTCACGCAGATGCTGTAAATTCATTTTCAGACATGGCTCGATAGAATTTCGAATTTATTGAGAATTTCCTATCTAAACCGGTACAGCGCCTCTTAGCAACGCTCTACGGCATTTCATCAGATATAAAAGTTGTAGAGGGGGACCTAAACTCCACGGAAAACGAAATTACTGATATTCCAGTTCACGGGCCCCCTATTGTCACCGTCTCTCTAACTATTAAGTGAAGGTGTCGAACAAGCTTTTTTCTTATTATCAATTTTATGGCATCCGAAATTTGTGTCAAAAACAATACATTATAGTCGCTTTGGCGACATTTCTGTATTAATAAAAAAAACCCAAAACTAATAATTCGGGTTAATTCGTATTCTATTGTACATTTATTACACTTAGACGTTCGCAATTCAATTTTTATTACTTTTGTTAGAATACACTATAAAAAAAACTTTATTACTTGCTGCTAATAATTCTTGCTTTAATAAGCAATTGTTACCTTTTATGGTAGAGTTTGTGAGGAACGATTTTTCCAATCGACTAAGCGCGGAAAATTTCTATTAGCCCAGTTTTGTATATTTAAATTACTGCAAATATTAGTATTTAATAAGGCTCTTCATCAATACGCATGCCTATACAGGGTGTTTCGGGAGGAAAGGGAAATATTTTGGGAACATGTTCAGAAGGTCAAAATAAAAGAAATTAACCCATATGTTTTAATCCGATTCTTAACCGTCTCTGAAATAATCGGTTCTAAAGTTTTTTTTGTAAAGTTTTGGAGTAATTAAGAAGTTTTGTATTTCTAACTCCAGTTTGTAGGTCTTTCATTGCTTGTCAATACCTAATTTAATTGACAAGCATGGTTGTCAGTTTGATTTATTCTGAGCGTTTCGACTCGAAAAGAGAAAAGGTTCCATACGTAATGCCACACACATTCACCCATAGGGAGTATGCTGACATGATATTCGTGTATGGTTTCTGTAATGGTAGCGCATACCGACGTCGCTTTCCAAATCGAAGAGTTCCTAATCGAAAAGTGTTTCAAAAAGTTTTTGCAAATGCTCAGGAAACAGGAATGTTTCCAAGCGTAAGGATTGATTCTGAACGAGCGGCGGGTCTAAATGTGGAAAATGAAGAGAATGTTCTGGATATGGCTGAAGAGAACCCAGGTGTTAGTACGAGGCGGATTACGAAAGAACTTCGATTAGAATCACATGTGGGCGTTTGGAAGACACTTAGAAAAAACGGTTTAAAGCCTTTCCATGTTCAACCGGTCCAACATCTTCAAGAAGGTGATTATGGCTTAAGGGTTCAATTTTGTGAATGGATCCAACAAAATCGATGCCTACATAAATACATTTTATTTAGCGATGAAGCTAAGTTCACCCGCGATGGAATCAATAACTGTAACAATGAACATCGGTGGTCAGATGAAAATCTTAATGCCACGTTTGAACGAAACTTTCAACATCGATTCAGTATTAATGTGTTGTGTGGAATACTCAACGACCAGTTGTTTGGTCCTTTTGTATTGAATAAGCGTCTTACTGGAGATGGATATTTACGGTTTTTGGAAGACCATTTAACACACATGTTGGATGATGTTCCGCTAATTGTTCGACACCGAATGTTCTTTCAGCACGATGGAGCCCCACCTCATTTTAGTCGCCGGGTGCGTAATTTCTTGAATAATCGTTTTCCTGATCGTTGGATTGGCAGAGGAGGACCTCAAGCTTGGCCACCGAGGTCACCAGACCTAAACCCACTGGATTATTGCCTCTGGGGGTGGATGAAATCACTAGTATACGAAACACGAGTAGAAACCGTGGAAGGACTCCACAATCGAATTTTTAATGCTGCAAATATCATTATAAACAATCCCCAAGCAATTCAACGAGCAAAACACGAGTGATTAACAAACGTGGTGCAGCTTGTATTGAAGTTGGTGGGGGTATTTTCGAAAACATTCTAAATTAGTGGAATTTTGTTGTTTTACTAGTATCTATTGGTGTTGCTTTTGAAACAAGAAATAGTTACAAAAAAAAATTTAGAACCGATTATTCCAGAGACGGTTAAGAATCCGGATTAAAACATATGGGTTAATTTCTCTTATTTTGACCTTCTGAACATGTTCCCAAAATATTTCCCTTTCCTCCCGAAACACCCTGTATGTATAGTTTTGAAAAACGTATATTTCGGGCCTAATACTAAGACTAAAAATAAAGTGTTATATATTTTTGTGAAGCTCGTTACAAACTAAATTATATTATTAAAAAATATATAGGGTTACCCATTTAAAAGAAGCAAATTTGTTCATTTTCCTTGACAACTATTGAATGTAGAAAAAATCTGAGTTTGACAAAAAAGTAGCACAGTGCTGCGAAAACCGCATCTTCTATCTTTACTAATAACGGAGATACCGCGTAATACTACCCAAAAATGGACACCCTGTACTCCTCGAACTGCATCGTTTAAGAATTCTTTCATCCTTGTGGAACGAGCGTGTTTCCCCAACCTCCCCACGATTCAAAACCAACGTAAATCGTTTCCCGGGGTGTCTTAAGATGAGGATCCCAATTTAGCAGTCGGACCCATCTAGGTTGCAACAGTTCAATTAAAAAATATGCCGCTTCTTAGCGGGTTGGAAAGAAACGAGAGTCATCAGCTGATCAATATTTCTTTTCGTGCAGTTTTAGCCGTTAACAATAAAGTTTTTTAGTTAATTTATTGATATTTAGATTGTCTGACATGTTGATTGGGGTATCAAGGGAATATCGGTGACAAAACGGACCATTTTTGTCAAAGACAACTAAGCATAATTAATTTTTCTGCGTAATAGTAGGTATACAAATTAGTCTGCGTTTAGCAGCTCACCACGTGGTTATTTTTGACCAATTTGTAATTAAAATGATATTTATTTATAAAGAATTAAATTAATTTATAAATTAATTAAAAATTAAAGTTTTAGTATTATTATTGTGTTTTTTAAAGGGATCGAGGGCCAAACCTAGAACCAAAATATAAGTTGAGGATGAAATATTTTAAATAAATCTATTTTTGGAATTTAATAGCCAGGGAACAATTCTATTGTGCCTAAAAAAGTAACAATAGTATAGAACAATACTTACCTCGCCCAACCAGGGACGATTATTTCTATCTATCACAACTTGCGCTTTGAAAAATTACACCTCACACTCCCCTCTAGCTTAAAAAAACTACCCCGGTCCTAAAAAGCACCTTTATCACCCGCAAAACTACCCTGGAAATTGCCCAAAAATATATCACCCGGCTTGTGAGAGACGCTATACAACAAAATTGATCGCTGGAGGCAGAGGCGCACGTCACAAAAGGGGCGCGGTGGGAAAAGCTGCTACCCCCGCTGCTTGCACCCCTCTTACTGCAGGAACAGGGTGAATCGGAGCCGAGTGTGGGAAAAGTAAGATGATGACGGGAATTTGGCGGAGTTGCCGGATTGTAGGGAACAGCGTTGAATGTACGCATGTTTGTTCTGCTGCGGAGCGTCATGTTCTGCAGGCAGGACCTTATAAGGGGCAGGGTTGTCAGATTGTTGCAAATATATTATACTTTCACTAGAATACTGCTGGTGTACCTCCAGGGTGTCCGATTTTCGGTACTTTTATAGGGTTTGTTCGGGTTTGTTCGTAATTGTTAGTGCTATCAAAAAAGTAATGTACGTGTCATGTGCTCTTTTTGGGTCAAACTCAAAATGGTAAAATCAAAATTCGAAAATTTTCGCTCGCTTAAGAGATACGGAGGAAAATCAACAAATTGGCAATTTCTAAATTACCCTATAGTTTCTTAGTTAAAAGAGATACAGAAAAATGTTTCAGGCAGAAGTTTCTTTATATTGATTGTTGAATAATTTGCCGTTTTCAGAATAAGTATACGGGGCCAGGTAAGAAAGTTATCGGACCTAACCCCATTTTTTTAAATGGAACACCCTGTATATTTTAATTTAAAAAGATACCAGTTTAAATTCTCTTTTCAAATATATAACACACCATGGATAATATTGGTTTCCTAGGCGATTTATTTAAACCTTATTACTTTAAACAACAGTAGGCCATGAAACAAAAGCTAATATCCTAGAGACAACTATGTTGACATTCTAGTTGTTGTTAAGGCCGTATTACACTTGGGAATTTTTATGGCGCCAGCAATGGCAATTATAATTCAAGGATTCAGGCGCAGTACACCGTTCTCCGTACTACAGTCAGAAATTCTACTCTTCTGACAATTAAAATGACACGGATTCATGCGCAGTACACCGTTCCCGATCAGCTGTGTCTCATTACCAGAAATGGGGCAGGCGCCATTTTAATTGCCCTTGCCGGCGCAATTGGGTAGACATGGATTATTCTGTTATTTTTAACTGTTTATTATTTGGCCGAACCAGGTATGAACAGGTAATGGCCATTTAAACCCACTGGTACTTAAATTAGCAGTTTACATTCTTTATTAAACTTATGGACTGCTAATTCAGCAACTTTTTGCACCTCCTATTTGTAAATAGCAGTAGCTGCTTTAACTGGTAATCAAAACGAACAGGTTTGCACATCTCTAATTCTGGGGATATTTTAGGGATTTCGACAGTACCCACTGCTGTTCTGACCGTTGACAATGCTCCAGCTGATCGAAAACGGTTTACTGCGCATGAATACGTGCCATTATAATTGCCGGCGCAAGAGAAAAAATTGCCTAGTCTAATACGGCCTTTAACATTTAACGTCAATTTCATTTTTGAAAATTACTTATCAACATTTTGATATGATCCATGGTGTGTTATAAATTTGAAATGAGAGTTTAAAATGCTATATTTTTGGATTAAAATATACAGGTTGTTCCATTTTAAAAAATGAGGTTAGGTCCGATAACTTTCTTACCTGACCCCCGTATACTTATTCTGAAAACGGCAGATTATTCAACTATAAACAAACTTCTGTATAAATAATTTTTCTGTATCTCTTTTAACTTGATTATCCTCTTAAGCGAGCGAAAATTTTCGAATTGTGACTTTACCATTTTAAGTTTGACCCAAATAGAGCACATGACACCTACATTATTTTTTTGATAGCACTAACAATAACGGAGATACCCTATAAAAGTGTCGAAAATGGGACACCTGACTGAAATGTGTCTGGACCATTTTAAAAATACATTTTATTAAATAACCCTTAAATTACTAGGAAAATACACTTTAAATTGAACAAGGACATATTTCTCATTGTAGTCTTTAAAACGTTTAAGCACATTTTTGGGCTAAAATAAATAGGGGAGCTTATTTGATCGTCTTAAAAATTACGTGGTATATTAAAATAAATTCGGAAGATAAATATATTATAAGTTATTGTTTATTAATTAACAACGGCAGTAAAAAAAAAAACTATAATATATTCGAGATGTCGAAACAGATGCCATGTATATATTTTGTATAACCTGCTTACATATTATCCATTATTGGCGATAACAATCTATAGTTTTGTATGAAAAAACAATTTACAAAATTAGGCGTAGGAAAATTAATTTAAAACTGTGATTGGCAAGTAAGTGGTTTCTGTTAAAGTTCATTAAAACGTAACCTCACTCGCCTGTCCCATTTTCAATATTGTTGTCAATTGAACAAGGACAAAGCGGACCGATAGGTAATAACAAAATTTGATATATAAGTATAACGACAATCTCTCAAGAGGAGAGAACGAATTCCAGCACCGAGCCCTGTGGCACGTCAGTAGTTTCACCTTCGCTATACAACGTGTCCAAGATAAGGGGGGCCAGTACAGGGATCTCGGAAACCGTAAGAGATACGAAGTCGGTTAAATGGAGGTAAAGTTGCGCATTAACGTGCCTAATAATATGCCGTTTAGAAAGTTTTAAAATTTCGAGTAGTTCCGGAGATATCCGGAAAATATCCGAAATTCTGAAAAATCGTTTTATTGTTTTCCTGGGTTTTTTTGAGATCGCATTCTACAGTGAATTGCACTTTTGTATTGCCACTTTTTCCGCTCTATCTAACGGCGTTAATTGTTTTGTAATCCGACGAGTCGTCCTCGAAGGGCCATTATCAACTTTCTTTTTTTAATACGGTCCTGTTTTCCTGATATTGGAATTTGAGAGCTTTTTTCTCCCGAATGCAACATTGTGGTTTAATGACGTTTCGAGGGGGTTTTGAACAACATCAGGAAAATTTGGAATACGGTACTGTATTTCTCCTAATTTTATAAATAATATCTCATAAGTGAGCTCTAAATTTTTTACTTATGTTGGACTAGTTCAATAAATAACAAATAATTTAATAATAAACCACAAATAAGTGAACAAATATCATTCCAAAACAGTAATACAACGAACAATGAAAAAAGTAAGGAACTACATAATAACATAATCAGGTCTTCAAAATGATTTCCGTTATTCTCTGAGCACAAATAACATCTTCTCTGTCACATAACAGTTTTTTTGAGATAAAATAAAACATGCGATAGAATATCAAACTTTTCAGCATTTGTAAATTTATGTTCCATATTTTCTGGAAAATAGAAAACCTCTTAAAACGCTCTCAAATGATCACAATGGGAATGTCAAGTGAAACAAATCATGCGTCACCATCTTAATATTTTTGTTTCAAGCGCCTACTTTTCTTTTAAATCCCGAATCAACAGAAGTTTGAAATAATGTTTTTGTATTTTGTTCACTTATTTGTGGTTTATTATTAAATTATTTGTTATTTATTGAACTGGGCCAACATAAATAAACATTATCTGCTTTTTAAAAGAAGATACAAATTTTTTTTAAAAGTATTGTCATTTTTAAATTTTATGCACAATTCAGAACATTACATTATCTTATCGAGCAGCATAAAGAAATTAGTAGCACGTATTCTATCCGTATTTTTCTTTCCGTTCGGCTTTTTTTAGCAACCCTTCCAACGGTTCCACCATAGAAATTTACCATTACCACGCAAAATCGATTTTTATTTTTGCGTTATTTTCGTTTGGGTTTTTGCCGTTTTTATTTTTAATTAATTAAGGATAAAAAAGTAACTTTTATTTCTGCCTGTATAATAATCAACCTGTATCTGTATTAATTACTGCCTAGAAGAATGCGAATATGACAGCTGTATAAATCGAGAAACATATCCCACTGAAATTATCTAAAAATCCATATTCCTGCTGACGTCGCCTTTCGACGCTTGCGTCGAGACGCCGTGTAGGAGTGGAAGTCTATACACTCTGGGGGCAAATACTGAGATAAAGAACTTCATCCCTTATGTGAATGTTCTGGCAAGTACTAGGATTCCGTTAGTGTGTTTTTCATTTGGTTAAGATTTCAAATTTCGATTTTCTAAAGTAGTCTAGTAACGAATACACATTTTTAATTGTTTGCTAATTTGTTACAGAGTTCCGCTCTTTGGCTCTAGCGTCCAATAAGCTCCAGCTCAATAGATCTCTAGCTGCTAATTCACCTGAAAACAGCTGTTTCCAGTTGTCTGTCCTGGCAATACGATTTTGGAAGATACAATAAAATGGCAAAATCATTTACGCAAGTTTTTGCCACAGTGATGTTTTCGGTTTCATTATTTACTGTAATTCTGGCGAGCCAGGCTAACGGATTTGAATTTAAACACCACGATAATCAAGAATTGTTTCTTGTTTTGAGGTAAGTCTTCACATGATTATTTGTAGAGAAATTTAGATATTCCCTCTAAAACTACTCTCGTGCCAAATTTCAAATCTTTATGTTAAATGCTTACCGAGGAAAACGATATGTGACAGACGGATAGAGAAACAAAACCCGAGCAAACACCACATTGCTTTCATAAATGTTTCGTTGCTTCCATTTTCATGTGATAATACTAAAAATAGAAAGATTTAGACTAATTTAAAAATTCTTTTTAGTGATGTCAACACCAGATGCAAGAGTATTACTAGAGTATATGCTTTAACTGAACCTTCGGTGCTCGGACAACCTCTTTATGTAATCGAGTTCTCCACAAGACCTGGCAAACATGAAGTCCGTAAGTTAAAATAATGAAAATCATAAAAAAAATGCAATTATATCCCTTTTTATCCCACAAAAATAAACATATGGGGCATTCCGCGAGTAGCTCAAAATGTTCGTTTATGTGTCCCTAATGACCGTGAATTTTTTGAAATTTTTTTCGCTCCCGTTCCCGAGATATCCACGCTTCAATAAAGCAAAATCCAGGTTTTTGGCCATTTTTCTCGGGCATTCATCTGCAAATAACTTTTAGCAGACGCGTTTTAGGAGAAAATGTTAAATGGCAAAGTTGTTCGGCTTGAATAGAGGAATAAGATCCCCAGGTGGAAATTTTTTTTTGGCCGGAAAACATCTAAAAATTGCGTTTTTCCGGAAAAATAGGGAAAACCTTAATTTCGCCCATTTGAAAATCACTCCACCTAGGTCGAAAACCTTGATAAATGTGTCGAGAATAAGCTGGTAAATTTTCAGAGTGGTTTTCGCCATAGAACAGCCGCAATCTCAAAAATGGTAAAAAAAAATGGCAAAAAATTTAAGAATTAGGAAAAAATAACACATGACGATGCAACATGTATTTCGATTGCTTCAAAGTTTCTTGCCCGGGAAAAATATCCTCCAGAGGACTCCGAGAACCCAATAAAATCCTCCAGCCATACAAAATCTCTCAAGCAGCCCCTTTTTCATCATACAACGTGTGAAAAACAGGTACACAAAAAAACTCAAAATTCTGGTTTGGCTTTTTCTTTGTACTAGAGGACTTGTTTATTTGTAATATTAGTTACACCATCTACTTGACTAGAATGCAATTTCTGATCTGGCAAATTTAACAATGTTTCAAAAGATTAAATAACAATATTATAAACAGAACACTTCATTCAACAATTCATCTCTTTTAACAACAGCAAATTGAATGCTCAAGGAAATGTTCTTGAGGGTAGAACCTTATCTACTATTTTGGTATCAGTATATTCGGAACTGCGAGAATAGAATTTACTTCATTTGACCATTTTAAATTGGTATTAGACAGTTTTGAACCTTCTATTAAGGTATTTTTGATTTTTATTATATATTCACTTTTTGGCGAGTATCTAAGAGTGATAGTTTTAATCCGCGAAGCGGAAGATAACAAATTATATAACTGTTCAGGGGTTTGAATAGTTTGTCCCGTACTCTCCAAGCTTTTTTTGAGGCAGTTGCTCCAATGCCATCGCATGTCCCTTTGCCATGAGAAGTGGGATGGAAATGCCAAGTAGCCTCTACATTAAAATCTTGTGCATGATAGCACAAAACGTCAGAAATGTAATGAATTTTCGAAACCTGCCTGAATTCTGCTAATAGACTGAATTTAACAATTTGATTATTAAATGCCCAGACGGCTACTGTGTCATGTGCAAGGGAATCTGAAATTATGACAAGTGACCAGTGTAATGTTTGCCCTGCGTCATTGTAATAAATCACAGACGTCATAGATTGTTGCCTGATGGTTGGTCCAGTGGAAACCGGGTGTCGCATTTTGAATCACGAAACTATAGTTTTCGGCAAAATCAACCATGACATAATATTCTCCCGGTTTAAGATTTTTTTTCAAGTCTTCGACCGCTAGAAATTGGTCTTTACAGATGAAGGTACGAATCAAATGATCTTTCAATTGAGCGCAAAACATGTCCACGAAATTCAGCGTTGGAATCACCTGTGTCTCGAGATGAAAAAGGGACTGTTTGAGAGATTTTTGTATGTCTGGAGGGTTTTATTGGGTTCTCGGGGTTCTCTGTGTTACTCTTGGAGCATATTTTTCCCGGGAAAGAATCTTGGAAGCAATCGAGATATATGTTGCATTATTTTTTCCAAATTCTTAAATTTTTTGCCATTTTTGAGATTGCGGCTGTTCTATGGCGAGAACCGATTACATCTAACACCTAAGAATCTAACAAACTTATTTTCCTCTTCCCTTCGTCATCTGATTAAGAATATACCGAGTGTTTCAGGAGGAATACTCGCCCCTATAACTTTTTTAAATTTTTATTTTTGTAATTTATACAATAATTACAGAAATAAAATTCGGGGATTTGTATGCAATATTATTTTGCATTTAATGACATGGCGGACTCCATTTGGTCACTTCCGGTTTAACCGGAAATGACCTATACTTTGGATTGGATACGCGCCTTTCAGATTTTTTTGGTGGGAAGTTTTCGATTTGACACCCTGAATGATTGATTATGATATTTTCATTTATATGAATGCGTCCTATAGATCTTTATCTGATATAATTAGGAAAAACGCGTCATTAGCGCTATACTGTAAATAGTAATATAATCATAGAAGCATAATATTATTCCGATTAAATCCGCCATAAAAAAAGTTTTGTGATATAAATGAGGCTCGATAAATTATATTTCTTATCGGGGAGAAAACTAGAACAATGCCTCGTCAATACTCACAATAAGGTATTTAAGAATTACAGCAACGTAGGTATGATGATGGCGATATAACCGAAACGTCAGATTAAAAAAATGTACATTGTTTCTTTTTTGATTTGTTCTATACTGGGCGGCTCACGACAAGCTTGCATCAGAATTATATGGAGAACCAGTGAACATAGGTTCCTGAAACTTTGAGAAGATATGCTCTCTTTAACTAAAATCTTCACATATTCCTGTCATTTCCGGTCAGACAAACGGGCGTTCTTAGAATTTAATGTTCAATAGTTCTCCATCAGTGGCGGTTCTTCCACAGGAGCACATGCGCACGTGCACCCCCAAAACAAAACGAATAAAAAATATTAATTTATATTCATTGAATATTATTTATTGTATAAAGTCCGACCCTCCCTAATATTTCATCGTACCGTCAAACTAAAAAAGTCCGACCCTCCCTAATATTTTATCGTACCGTCAAACTAAAAAAGTCCGACCCTCCCTGCCTCGGTCGAGGTAAATGACGATTATTACGAGAGGGTATTCCAAACTTAATGAGGCTGTTATTGATCAATTTCTACAATTAAGAACCGAAGAATGGACTTTACGTTTAAGCACTATTATGTAGGGTCGATAAATGTTGTGTATTTCGATAAATGATACTCGATATGATTTTAAACCATTTTATTTAAGGATTTAAACTAAAAAACACTGAAAATATGAAGAATGCCAAGTTGTCAGTATCGTGGCTCGATTCGTTCTCGTCATAAAACAGTTAACTATTGTTCTCGTCTTGGTTGCGCCTAATGGCGTAGCCGTAGATGGCGTAGTGGTATTAGACATCATTCGGTTTTCTTGATAACTCGTAGATGGCGGTAGTAGCATTGGACATCATTCGGTTTTCTTGATAGCTCGTAGATGGCTTTAGTAGTATTAGTAGTGGACTGTATAAATATTGTTACGAGGGTTGCATGCGACGACGTGAAGATCCGACAGCTATACACACTAAGCAAACCTTTCTTATTTTCCAAAAGTTGTATTTCCTTGTGTAAAATTAAAAAATAAATAACAATATGTTTTACCTAACGCATTTTCTTATTACTCTTTTTCTTTCTACGTTTGAAATGCCTAGACAGTAATTGTTCGGTCGTTACACGAAAATAAAATTTTAAAAATAATTTCACCATACTTGTGAACCCCCTCTGTCAAAGGTCACGAGCCGCCACTGTTCTCCATAAAGTTCTAATGCAAGCTCGTCGTACTACTTAAGGCCGTATTAGACTCGGCAATTTTTTCTCTTGCGCCGGCAATTATAATGGCATGTATTCATGCGCAGTAAACCGTTTTCGATCAGCTGGCAGCATTGTCAACGGTCAGAACAGCAGTGGGTACTGTCGAAATCCCTAAAATATCCCCCGAATTAGAGATGGGCAAACCTGTTCGTTTTGGTTACCAGTTAAAGCAGCTACTGCTATTTACAAATAGGAGGTGCAAAAAGTTGCTGAATTAGCAGTCCATAAGTTTAATAAAGAATGTAAACTGCTAATTTAAGTACCAGTGGGTTTAAATGGCCATTACCTGTTCATACCTGGTTCGGCCAAATAATAAACAGTTAAAAATAACAGAATAATCCATGTCTACCCAATTGCGCCGGCAAGGGCAATTAAAATGGCGCCTGCCCCATTTCTGGTAATGAGAGACAGCTGATCGGGAACGGTGTACTGCGCATGAATCCGTGTCATTTTAATTGTCAGAAGAGTAGAATTTCTGACTGTAGTACGGAGAACGGTGTACTGCGCCTGAATCCTTGAATTGTAATTGCCATTGCTGGCGCCATAAAAATTTCCGACTGTAATACGGCCTTTAAAAATTTGTATTCGTTCTTTAACTGCAGGTAAAACATATCTCGATTATTTTCTAGTAAAGCCGGAATTTAAATACATCGCAAATATGCACGGTAACGAGGTTTTGGGCAGAGAGCTCCTGCTTAAATTGGCCGATCATCTATGCGAAGGCTATCTTAAAGGCGAGCCCCAGATAAAAGAATTAATCCGGACTACTAGAATTCATCTGATGCCCAGTATGAATCCTGACGGGTGGCAAATGGCAACAGATTCGGTAAGTAAACGCAGTGTTGGGAAAAACCGATGATTTTAATAATCGAGTACTTGATACTCGAGCGATCTTAATAATCGAGTGAATCGCTCGAGCGATTAATCGCTTGAAATTGTTATGACTAAGAAGAATGTGTTGATTTGTTGATAAAACACCAGGGGTTGTTTTTGTAAGTTTTAGAAGTATAGTCTGGAGTTTTTATTAAGGAAGAACAGTTGATTCTAATTTTAAAAAAATTATACATGTTTTAATTTTTTAAGAATTTACAATCGCCGCTGGCTAGTCAGTCGAAACAAAACCTATGTCGCCATGAATCCACCAAGGGATTTCGCATACTTTTTGCATGTACTTTCTCGTTTATGTGCCTTTAACAAAGACGTATGTCGTATCAGCATTCTGAGCGTCGAACTCGAACGTCGCCAATCGGCACATTGCGGATGGCGCGCGAAGTTCGGGTTTGTTCAAGTGAAAGGCAATTAATGATTCGATTTTTCGCCTGAATTTATAACCACCGCTCTCTGCAACTGGCGATTGACGGATTTCTCTCAGACACCTTCACCGTCAATGCCGGTGTCCCTCAAGGGTCCATATTGTCTCCCACCCTCTTCTTACTCTACATTAACGACCTTCTAGTGAAAACTAAAAATTCGATATTTAGCTTTGCTGACGATAGCACACTGATCTCATCTTTCTCTTTGAATGCACAAACATCGGCTGCCGACGCACATCTTCGCGAGCAGCATGAAGTATTACGCCTCAACAAAGACCTGGAAGAAATTTCTTGCTTGGGGTGACAGTAACCAAGTCGAATTTAATGCTAAAAAACCCGGGCAGCAGTTTTCTTTAAAAAGGTTAACATTACAGAACCGGATATAGTCATGGCCGGATACGCAACCCCACTGGCTTCATCTATTAATTTGCTGGGCGTCAATCTGAGAGGAAATATGTCCTGGCATAACCACGTTGTGGCAATCGCCAAGATGGCTTCTCTCTCTTCCTAACCAAAAAGTTGTACACACCTCAACAATTTTTGACACTATACAAAGCCCAGATTCGATCATCACTAGAGTACTGCTCTAATGTCTGAAGCTCTGCACCCAAACATACTCTTCGGCTACTGGATTCCATCGAAAGGAGGGCCATTCGTCTGATCGGAGACCACGAGCTGACGAAGAACCTCGACAGCCTAGAACATCGAAGACAGGTTGGGGATTTGACTCTCTTTTACAGATATTTTCATGGAAAGTGCTCGGCTGACCTTACCTTCTTAATTCCGCCCAAAGCGGCGAATAGCAGAAGTACACGAGGAACCACTGCCGCCCATCCATATATGGTTAAGCTTAGTACTCCTCGAACTCATTATTTAAGAATTCTTTCATTGGAGAACTTTATCCTTATGGAATGACCTTCGCGAGGTCGTTTTTCCCAACGAATATATCCTCCAACGATTTAAAACCAACATGAATCGTTTCATTCGCAGACGCTCCACGTCCAGAGCAGAGCGAAAAACTGCTCGAATATACGTCGGCGTCGAGCGAAGCTCGGGTATCGAGTGAAAGGTAAGAAGTAACTATAAGAACTTATAACGCGGTTTTTTTTAATAATCGAGCGATGTCGGTTATTTCAATAATCGAGTACTCGAGCGGTTTTTCGCTCGAGCGATCACAACACTAATGTAAAGCCTGTGCTCCACTAAGTGTTATAAATAACCTATTTTGTGATAATATTTTTATTCGATTTTATATTTGCTTATAGGGCGGCCAAGACTTCCTCATAGGCCGAACCAACAACAACTCCGTAGACTTGAACAGGAATTTCCCCGACTTGGACAGAATTATTTTCGAAAATGAAGACGTAAATGTGAACGCGAACAACCATCTGCTGGATCGAGTCACCAGCCTCACCGACCCAGTAAGATCTTTACATTTTTATATTTTATTTTCTGCCAGAAAATACGGGTTTGTTCCAATAATGCATCCGGATACTGTACCGCCAGAGGCCGCTTTATACCTGCAATTTAATTGTTGGCATATATTTTTTCTTTTGACAGTTATTGTACAAAAGGGCACGTCATTTTAAAGACAATGAATACCTGATAGAAAAGGTACTCTTCATTCGAGTCGATAAAACACACCAATTAGGCGCAAAATTGGAATTAAAGTTCTTGTTAGCAGTAATTTTTTTTTTGTATCCAGGGTGCTAAATACTACTTTGGTGATCGAAAACGACAATTTTTTGACGCGGACAGTCGCGGTAACGCAAAAAAGTAATGCCATTGAAAAAATGTCTTATTTTTGACACTGACGTTAATGCACAAACTTTGGCTCAACGAATACTTATAACCACTTTGGCTGCATTCAGCAGAGCCCATCGACTCACGTCATGACGTGCATCGATTTGTTGTTCTGCCGAATGCATTTTGTTGTCAGTTTTTTGTTTGGTTAGGATCCCTTCTAAATATTTTCATCAAATACTACGTTTTTATCTCTACGAAATGGATAATTCGATGGTAAAAAGTAGTGTAGTACATATGGGGTCCCATTTTCGACACTTTTATAGGGTATCTCCGTAATTGTTAGTGCTATCAAAAAAGTAATGTAGGTGTCATGTGCTCTTTTTGGCTCAAACTTAAAATGGTGAAATCAAAATTTGAAAATTTTCGCTCGTTTAAGAGATACGGGGGAAAATCAAAAAATTGACAATTCAAAATTACCCTATATTTTCTAAGTTAAAAGAGATACAGAAAAATGTTTTATACAAAAGTTTCTTTATATTGATTGTTGAATAATCTGTCGTTTTCAGAATAAGTATACGAGGTCAGGTTAAAAAGTTATCACACCCATCCGCATTCTTTAAATGGAATTTTAATCTATAAAGATACTATTTTAAATTCTCCTTTCAAATATATAACACACCATGGATGATGTTGGTTTCCTAGGCGAACTTCGAACACCCGGTATAAATTTAGATGGCTTCAGAAAGTCGAAATCGAAATATTTTCAGCCGGAACAAGAGTACCAAAAGGCCAGAAACCACCCCCCAGAGGGGTTAAACGCGCTTAAAGAGGTTTCCCTGCAGAGAAACACACGAGTATAGGCCGGTGGAGGGGTTGGAAGGGGTCGGACGCGATATTGTTCCGGCTGGAAATATTTCGATTTTTCGAGTCTTTTTCCAACTCACAAACGCCACTATATACCTCTATACCATGTGTATTGTTTCATATTTATTTTTGAAACAAATATGGCCATAAACAATATGTCACGAGAGTTCCACTCGCACTCGACCGCCTTTTTCTCGTAGCTACAACCCGAAACCCGAGCAGTGATCCGCCTCATTATGCAGATTCCATTCGTACTCAGTGCCAATCTCCATGGAGGTGATTTAGTAGCCAACTATCCATACGACGCGAGCCGATCCGGCAGTCAGACCGATGAATATTCGGCTACGCCGGACGATGATACGTTTAGGTAAGAACCACGTAGAGCAGATAGAAATACAATCGGTAAGTTAAGAATATATCCATAATATACAGGTTGAAACTTTAAAACACTCTGTAGAGTAATGGAGATGTCACACTTTTTATTTTGTTAAGGCCGTATTACACTTGGGAATTTTTATGGCGCCAGCAATGGCAATTATAATTCAAGGATTCAGGCGCAGTACACCGTTCTCCGTACTACAGTCAGAAATTCTACTCTTCTGACAATTAAAATGACACGGATTCATGCGCAGTACACTGTTCCCGATCAGCTGTCTCTCATTACCAGAAATGGGGCAGGCGCCATTTTAATTGCCCTTGCCGGCGCAATTGGGTAGACATGGATTATTCTGTTATTTTTAACTGTTTATTATTTGGCCGAACCAGGTATGAACAGGTAATGGCCATTTAAACCCACTGGTACTTAAATTAGCAGTTTACATTCTTTATTAAACTTATGGACTGCTAATTCAGCAACTTTTTGCACCTCCTATTTGTAAATAGCAGTAGCTGCTTTAACTGGTAATCAAAGCGAACAGGTTTGCACATCTCTAATTCTGGGGATATTTCTTTGGGATATTTTAGGGATTTCGACAGTACCCACTGCTGTTCTGACCGTTGACAATGCTCCAGCTGATCGAAAACGGCTTTGTCTTGTGAAACTGTTGTCAAAATATCAGCTTTCTAGGTGTAACCGCTAAAAAGATATGATTTTCTTTTCAGGTCCCGATACGGCATTAAAAAATCACAAGATTATTTATAATTCAAAAACTCTTAAAGATAGGTATATGATATTATACAGAAAACTGTTCTAGATTTTTATCTAGATTCCAAAACAAATGTAATATATAGGGTAATTGATTTAAAATTTAGAAGTTGCTACCACTTTCGGTGTGATCCGACAACACCGCACCATCCAAAATATTTTATAAACGTAGAAAACCATCTCTTATAGCCACAGCCAAAATTTCAAAATAAAATCTCATTTAGTTCTCGAGATACTTCTAATAGGCCACTTTACTTGGTGAACCCTGTATCAGACGTCGAAAATAACGATAATTTTCATCATATTTTAGGAGCCTGGCGTTAAGTTATTCTAGTAACCATGCAGATATGGCCAGTCCAAATAGAATTGGTTGCGGTGAGGGGGCCAGCTCGAAATTCGCCAAACAAGGCGGCATTACCAATGGGGCGAAATGGTATAGTCTTCAAGGAGGTAACATATTTTTTTTTCCTATAAAAAAATACACAGAAACATATTTCCCAATGTCTATTAGGCATGCAAGATTTCAACTATCTGTCCAGCAACGATTTCGAGCTAACAATGGAATTAGGTTGCGAAAAATATCCACCGGGAAGCCAGTTAGAAACGGAATGGGAAAGAAATAAAATTGCTTTGATGAGTTACATGTGGCAGGTAAGAAAAGTAGGGGAAGTCGACGCTTAGAGCAGTGTATGTAAGGATTGTTTCACGAAAAATGGATATAACTTAATGACTGAAGTAAAAGTACCTGCCGCGATCCCATTATTTATGACCGTTTGTTATTATTATGTGGAAAGGACCGGATTGTAATCAGGTAGGTTAGGTTGCTTAATTTATATTTAAATATCTTTTTGTGGTAAAATTTGTTAGTTTTTGAGGAATGGTTCAAGAATTGTCTTTTACCAAACATTCCTCAGAATAGCGTGATAGTAATGGACAATGCGAGCTATGACAGTCGCCAATTACATAAAGCTCCAAGCTCAAATAATACAAAATTGGAGATTCAGACCTACATGGAGGCGAATGATATATATTTTGAAGAATGTTATAAAAAAAGTGATCTTTTAGAAGTTTTAAAGACATTTTGTATAAAAAAAGTATATGTTTGTGACACATTGGCAGAAGAAATTGGACATACAGTGCTACGGCTCCCACCCTATTATTGCATTTTTAACCCCATAGAGCATATGTGGCACCACTTAAAATCACTGGTTAGGTCTGAAAATATTTCTCCGACTTTAAGTTCTAGTGTTGTACAATTAATACGAAAATGCTTTAATGATATTCCCCCAGGTAGTTGGAAAAATTCAGTCCGTCACGTAATAACTGTAGAAAATTCGTATATTAGTCTGGATCGTATAATTAATCCAATTATAATTAATTTGGATGAGGATAGCGATAGCGAAACAGAACTATCTATAGAATGACATTATAAATGTAAATAAATATGACTAGTAATATTTAAAAAAAATGTTATTTCATTTGATTACATTAATATAATCATATCATTACTTGTTTTCCTTAGTCCGTCCCTTCATACTTCACTTGTTTATTGCCAAGCTCTTGTCGACACAATGGGACCGACCCAGGAAATCATTAAGTCGTATCCAAATTTCGTGAAACGGTACTGTACCAAATAATACAGTCCCCGACAATAAATCCCGGACCAAGATAATGTTAATATATTTTAGTTTTCAAAAAATACTGATGTACAGGCAGGAACAAAAGTTACTTTTTACCCTTAATTTCTTAACCCCCTGTGGAAAAATTGAGCGGTAGAATTTAGCTGAATTATGTTTTGTTTTGAAGTGTGATCTTTTCTTAACCCAATGTTTTTTGGTTCACGTCTTTATCTGTTTTGTAAAAGAAGATACAAATTTTTAAAGAAAGTATTGCAGTTTTTCCATTTTATTCACAATTCAGAACATTACAATATTTTATGGAGTAGCATAATAGTATATTAAGATACAAGTTTCATAAGACATTATCTTAGAGCACGGGTTTAATTCAGGAAACGACCCGCGAAGCGGGGAGTTTTCTAAAGTACCAGTGCTCTAATTGTCTTATGAACCGTGTATTTTACATTACTTGTTCTATTTGGGTCTTTAAAGTCTGAAAAACTTTTAAAAATAAGTATAGAAGATTTTTTCCATTTCAATTAATATTTTCCTTTTTGATTGGCAATACTTTTACAATTTCATAAAATGTTACAAGTATCAAATATGCCATGATAGAAACAATTGAACACAACAAAGCTTCTTCCCATCCGTCATAATTAAAAATAAATATATTATTAAAGTTAATAAAAATGAGTCAGGAAGAAAGTTGTACTCTGTCAGAAATACGAAAAATTGCAGAAAATAATCTAGAAAAACTTTTAAAAAGAATATGCAATACTTTGAGTTATGGTGCGAGCAGAACAAAGTTCAAAATATTGAACAAAATAATAAATAATACTATTGAACAAAATATTGTGTCGACACAGAATCTGACAGGAATAACAATTAATGCCCAGGAAATGTCTACAGTAACTATAAATATGTATATATAAAGTAATATGTATAATACTATATTGAATTAAAAATTGAAATAGTACTTTATTGAATAAAACTTTAGAAATAGAGCATAAACGGGGAGATATTTCTACTATTTTTAGGTTATGTTGTTTTATAGTTGTGACTAGAAATTAGTTGACGGACACCGTCAGCATGTTATACAGGGTGGCCCATCGAAAGCAGTCCAGTAAGGTTTACGGCTGTGTACGTGAAAATTTAAAAAAAACCTCGTACCCGTAAACTTGTGTTTTCAGGGGGACACGTTTCACTATTAATTGCATCCCTGTAACCTCAATCCCCCTAGCGGGGGCGGCTACTGCCCTTGTTTTTTCAAATGGGAATGGGTATGTTGTGATACATCTTTTTAAAGGGCATTAAATTCTCTTTAAAATTGCGCTTCGTTTTGTAAATTTGAGCTACGCGCAGTCGAGCAACGGAATTTGAAACATTTCACTGCAAATCTTATCAAGTACGCAGGTTTGTGCGTAAATAATTTTTTTTTAAAGTAATAAGTATCAGTCAATTCAACTTTATCTTCAGTAAAATGGTTGATCCAGATCTACATACATTATTTCTGCGCTATTATTTTCTTTTCATTTGATCGTGACATAAAAAATGGTTTATTCTATTGAGGAGAGAGTGGAAATTATTGAATTGTATTTTATAAACTATCAATGTGCAAGAGTAACGGCAACTTTGTTTAATGATAGACACGTACATCATGGTTATATCCTAGAATTAGTGGCCAAATTTAGGCAAACTGGTTCAGTGGCAAATAAAACAAGGATCATTGAAAATCCGGTAAGAAATGAAGCAGTAGAAGTAGCTGTTCTGGGTCAAGTTAGTATGAATCCAACATTAAGTACCAGAAAAATGCCTGATCACATAATTGGACCATTTTTCTTACCGGGAAATTTAAATGGAGATACTTATTTAGACTTGTTGGAATGCTGTCAACCCAGCGCTGATGGAAATTATGGAAAACGACCAACGTTACCAGGAAGAAAATCCAATATTTCAACAAGACGGGGGATTGAGAGGAGGGGTGCTATTGAATGGCCCGCGAGATCGCCCGATTTATCTCCCCTCGATTTCTTTTTGTGGGGACATCAAAAATCCAAAATTTATGCCACCCAACCCGAATCCTTAGAAGATTTACGGAACCGCATTACTAATGAATGTCAACAAATTACACCAGATGTTCTTCACATTTAATAAGATAACATGTAAGTATTACTCACTAAAATTACATTTTTTAAAACGCAATTTCTCGGCGGCGCGTAGCTCAAATTTACAAAACAAAGCGCCATTTTAAAGAGAATTTAATGCCCATACCGATTCCCATTTAAAAAAAAACAAGGGCAGTAGCCGCCCCCGCTGGGGGGGTTGCCGTTACAGGGATGAAATTAATAGTGAAACGTGTCCCCCTGAAAACACAAGTTTACGGGTCCGAGGTTTTTTTTTTAATTTTCACGTACACAGCCGTAAACCTTGCTGGACTGTTTTCGATGGGCCACCCTGTATAGAAATAATACATGAAAGATCGTTATAATTGATAACTTCAAATCTCTAATAATGACAATGTCACTGTCAAATTTACTTATAGAGTGAACTGTACGTAACACAATGTTTACTAATATAGGAGTAGAAAAAAATCATTTTTTAGACTCACACCGGAATTAAGGGTATAGTATACGATGCGAACACCAAACAGCCCGTACCTAATGCCATCATCCATGTTAGAAATGTTACTGGAGGACAATTGACGGACATTATGCACGATATTACTTCAGGCAAGTTCTTCACTGATATACCATCGTGCCGATAAAAAACTAGGACAGCAAAATCTCTTATTTTCTCCTTGACTATTAGGAATTATTTACGAGTCTGGTACCATAAAATGTCATTTTACATGTCAACATAGATTGTCACTTTATCATTAACTTGTCAAGCACATTTTTTTAAAAATATGCCACTATTTACTCCCCAGTCGGTTGCGAGATGGTGCTTTTATTAGGAATATTGCAGGCGAACTGGCAGTAAACAGAAATACCGTGTTGTTGGCAAAACTAGAGATGTAAAATTACCGGTAATTTAAAAATCGGTAATATTACCGGTAATATTACGCAATATTACGGTAACATTGGTAATTTATAAAAAAAAAAGCTTTTTAAGTAATACAAGTTTTTTTTATTTCAAAACTGTAAAAACATTACGAAAACCAATAAGAACGTTTTTTTAAACTAGTCAGAGTCAGAATGGACTACGTAATAGAGTGGATAATGGTAAATCATCCTCATCATCATCCCCAACCTCGTCATCTGATTCTTCTTTCTCTTTCGTTAATTGAGTCAAGTCTATAACTTCGAAACCGATATCTTCTTTTTCTATTTCTTCCTCAGTATCTTCTACTATTCTCGAATGAAACCCGATAAATGAGAGTATGGAGGAGCGGAAAAAAAAACAATATTTCCAATGTTACCGATCTTGCGGTAATATTACGTAATATTACCAAAATTACGGTAACATTACCTCGGTAATATTACCCTTTACATCTCTAGGCAAAACAAAAATAGCAAGGCATCGAGGTATTATTAGGAGCAGTTTCAGGTTCCCCTAGAATGTTTGCTAAAGATGACAATAGAGGAATACTAATTATCAAGAGGTAATAAACAGGAATGTTCTATGACTTCATATTAAAAAAAAAATTGTTGCTACGTCAAATTTTGTGTTTGTACATTTTTTTACGTTCTGTTAAATTTCTTTTATTATTCAGTTTCATTATCATTTTTTGGCGCCACTAAATATACCTACTTTAAATAAAGCATTTCACTTTTTCTCAATAAAAAATACGTAATACATTTTGGTTCCTCCATATAAACTTCCGCTCAACTTTATAAAACAAGTAACATATTTTGATGCCACCTCGTATCGCAAAATACTAACCTTAAATTATGTAACCTAGGTTACTTTCTAAAAGTTAGGTGTTTTTACCTTTACAGTTGTCGAGCACCTTCCATAGTCTATGAGATATGTATTTCCGTTCCCAGTTTTGAGATTTTGCTGTCCTAGTTTTTTATCGGCACGATAGGCACAATGGCTTTAGAATTATTATTATTGTAAACGATTGTTGTATCTAGGCTAGAAACCCGAATTCAACAGAAACTTATAAATTGTTAATTTTATAATTTTTTTTTCAGTTTATGGAGGAGATTATTACAGATTACTCACCCCGGGAACCTACAACGTGGTCGCTTATAAAGTTGGTTACCTTCCGCAAACAAAATTGGTAACGGTTACCAATCCTGCTTTCACCGAGGCTCAACGGGTTGATTTTGTTTTAAAACCAAAAAGGGTGGGTATACGCATACAGGGTGCTCTGTAATGAATGCGCCATAAAGTAATCACATTGTACACAGACGGAGCAAAATGTTGGTCGCTAATGAGATACAGGGTGTTAAGAGCTGCGTTTAATCACAATTTTTATAATCTAAAACTGGATTCGCAAAGTTAAAGGATTGGAAAACGCTATGAGAAAATTGCGTTAAAAAATATAATGTTATAATAACAATTTCAAATATGAACAATTTTCAAATTTTTGTCACAGATCTTCCTGAAACTTGTTGGTACCCTAATCGACATGTCAGACAATCTAAATATCAATAAATTAACTAAAAAACTTTATTATTAACGGCTAAAACTTCACGAAAAGAAATATTGCTGACGACTCTCGTCTCTTTCTAACCTGTCAAAAACCGCCATATTTTTTAATTAAATTGATGCAACATAGATGGCTCTGATTGCTAATTTGGGTTTGTACGGGATCCTCATCTTAAACTCACCCCAAATATGAGAGATCTGTCAAGTATTGACCATTGTTTCTAATAAATTGACCATGGCCTACTGGTAGTATAATAACGTAAATTATTAAAAATATGGCATTTTTAGGTTATTTTCGAATATAAATATAAACACCTATACATTTTTGTAAAGCCCAAAGTATTCTTAATTAATTAAAAAAATATTATACAGGGTGTTATGGAAATGACCTATTATATTTAAATGGATGACTCCTTAGGTGTCCTAGAGAAAGTCTACATACTTTTTTTTTTAAATCGAATATCTAAATACTAAGGTAAAAACCCTTTTTACCCACATACTGTCGCGCCGTTCCATCTGGATTCACTTAGCAACAATGTGGGTCACTAGAGTATACTAACAGTGTTGTCAGATCACACCGCGTGTCTAGCCATAGCTTGAATACCATCTTGAATACCGGCCGCGCGCCGCTTCATACTTCAGTATGTTTCGAGACTCGGGAGTGGAACGACGTTGGTTGCACGACGTCGAGGGTGCCACGTGCTTGACGTATACGAATTTTAAACGTTTTGTTAGTTTTATTGTTGTATTTTTGTTGTGAAATAATTCATAATAATAAATGTTGTGATGTGATTTCAAATTTGTGAAAAACAGACTTTCTGTGTTTTATTTTTTTATGGAATTTAATTATAAAACGGATTATTTTAAAATAAGATCCAAGGTAAGAGAGTGCACCTTAAAATTGTAGTTTTCTTTGACTAAAAAGTTTGAAAAAGAAGTGATAGCGCGCGTCAAAGACGTATTGTCGTCAAAAACTGAACACGTGCGTTTAGAATTATGTGTTGCAATATGACAACATCGCATATAATGCGCTAACCTCTTTTGAACCTCGAGACTGCCTCAATAAAATATTGATTGCGAAGGGCCTCAGGAGCGGCCCCGTAAATTTTGAGATTTCATATAAAGTGTATATTTCGCTTAATAATTCAAAGCGCCATTTATGGTTATTTTTCTTCAATTTATTTTCATCTCGGGATTTGCCGGTTTAAATATAATACGTCATTTCCATAATACCCTGTATAATACGTCATTTCCATAACACCCTGTATAGTTTTTTTTGATTCGAGTTATATTTTCAGATTCCTCAATTTGTCAACACTTACGGGAACGAGGACTGGGGCGCATGGGCGGAAGGGAGTGAACCGATTTTAGAACCCATCGCTATCGCATAAGGGCGTAACGTCGCTGGTCGTTCTTTGTTATCTTAACTTAGCGTATATGCGCGCAGATGCATGCAGCGCTACAAAAATCGATCTTATACCGTCGTTAAGCGCATTCGATGTTCCAGGAAGAAAATAGTTCGTCGGAGCTATCGGCCAGGTAAGTAACACTTATACGGTTGTAAGCTCTTAAAATACACTACGCTAATCAGTTAAAGGCCAATATGTCCAGCGCTTGAAAGCTATTAAAGGTGCATCTTACAAAATTATTTTCGACTATACAGGGTGCACCAAAATGCATATTTTTTAAATGGGACACCCTGTATAGTTTTGCATACTTGAATTGGCGTGGTGTAGTTTCGTAAGGAACAGTCGAATGTAAGTAACCATATTTTCGCTCTTACGGCGGTATATTTTCAGCTGCATGCATCTGCGCCTATAATTAGTATGATTAGTTTAGGTGTCTCGGTCGTGCGACAAAGCGGGTGTGGGGGGGGGGGGGGGGGGAGGGGGATTCCCATAGGTTTTGTTCTGAAGAATCGTCCAGGACCATAAGATCGGGTACGAATTTCAAACGCCAAAAGTGTTAAGAATCTAACCAACTATTTTTTTGAGACAAACGTCAAGTCGCGATCTATGACAGACATGCCGAATTGTAGACGGGCACGCCCGCGCTTGGTATGTGACGTTAAGTTAAAAAAATCGATTAATTAATAATCGATTTTTTTCTTATCAATATAAATCGATTTACAAAAAATCGATTTTCGAAGAAATAATCGATTTTTTTTATATCATTTGAAGAATTGCATACTTTTATACAGGGTGTCCGGGAACATGTGAGAAATCTCCCGGATATGAAGAAAACACGTGAAAAGAATACTATAGGTTCATATAAACTTCTTTCGTATCGCCCTCCTCTTCGAAGATATGGGCTCCCAAAGAGCACCAATGGAATCAAGTTTTTTACGCATAATTATTGAACCACCTGGTATATTTCAATTATTTTTTAATATGATGTATACCAGGTAAGACCTGTCAAATTACTACCCAAGAAACTGTTGTGAATTACTCACAGCTGCAGGGACGGACTAGCTGTAACACTCATGGGCCCATTTTTTTTACGCCCTATATGATGAGAACTTTGGACAATGTTTTTTACATACATTTAACTATTGGCTAAAAATGAAGTACTCTTCATTCATGTCGCTAATCCTAACCGTTTTCGAAAAAACGGCATTTCATATACATCATGTATTTGGCGTATTTCAGTAAAAGATACATCTTTGTTCCGATCAAATGTTCAACCTTCAAAATTCCGCTTTTTCATATTTAACCCGTGAGAATTTAGGGGACTGGTATAAATAAAATGACGTTTTTTCCGAAAACGGTTAGGATTAGCGACATGAATGAAGAGTACTTAATTTTTAGCCAATAGTTAAAGGTATGTAAAAAACATTGTCCAAAGTTCTCATCATACAGGGCGTAAAAAAAATGGGCCCATGAGTGTTACAGCTAGTCCGTCCCTGCAGCTGTGAGTAATTCACAACAGTTTCTTGGGTAGTAATTTGACGGGTCTTACCTGGTATACATCATATTAAAAAATAATTGAAATATACCAGGTGGTTCAATAATTATGTGTAAAAAACTTGATTCCATTGGCGCTCTTTGGGAGCCCATATCTCCGAAGAGGATGCCGATACGAAAGAAGTTTATATGAACCTATAGTATTCTTTTCACGTGTTTTCTTCATATCCGGGAGATTTCCCACATGTTCCCGGACACCCTGTATAATAATAAAACTAAGAGATTAATATTAACAGTTTATGAGAACAAAAATCCATTATAATGGACAATGGTAAGTATTAAAAATATCCGAAGCGACAACCTCCTGGTTTAAAAACTAATAAACAAACCAAATGTATCTGTAAACTTTCAGCAACAATAAAGAAAAACATTAAAATAAAGTGTAATAATTATATGTATAATCGATAAAAAAAATCGATTATTATTATTTAAAAAATCGATTATAACAAAAAAAAAACCGATTAATATAAAAATCGATTATTTTTCATATCCCTAGCCCGCGCCAGCTGAAGTCATGTCGGTCATGAATACCGATGTGTTTCTTTTTAAATTTGTAGCCGATTTTACTTTGTCGCACGACTAAGAACCTGTATATGGAGTAAAAACAAGGATATATGCAGAATTGATAAAAAATGTAAATGAATAAAGTCTCTAAGTTTAAAAATATTTATTTTGTTGTGAAAGGTTACGTATGTGTAGTTTATTTTGAGGTTATGGTTTGGTTTATTCTATACGAACATGACCATGGGTTCGTCAGTCTTCAGCCAATCTTCATCCCGTTCCCAACCTCCTGTCCTCGTGGATAGAAAACCGTGGATTGAAAAGGGTAGCAGTAGTGCGCTCCCCCCCCCCCCCCCCCCCCCCCATAGTAAATATATTATTCCTTCCCCCCTTTTAGTAAGGCGTTTTTTTCTATAAATGACAGAAACCTATGCCCATGATCATTTGAATTATATGAGTACTATGCGTACTAAAAGCCGTATTAGAGTCGGCAATTTTTGTCTCTTGCGCCGGCAATGGCATTTATAACTGCACGTATTCATGCGCACTAAATCGTTCTCGATCAGCTGTCTTACATTGCCAAAAATGGCGCGCGCGCCACTTTCGTTGCAATTGCCGGTGCAAGTCTGGGTAGAGATGGATTATTATGTTATTTTTAACTGTTTATTAGTTGGTCGAAGCAGCTATGAACAGCTAATGGCTATTTAAACTAACTGGTACTTAAATTAAGAGTTCACATTCTTTATTAAGCATATGTATGGCTAATTCGCACCAACTTTTTTGAACTGCCATTTGTAAATAGCAGTAGCTGCTTTAACTGCTAATCAAAACCCATCTCTAATTCTGGGGGTATTTTAGGGATTTCGACACTACCAACTGCTGTTCTGACTGTTAGCAATGCGCCAGCTGATCGAGAACGATTAAGGCCGTATTAGACTAGGCAATTTTTTCTCTTGCGCCGGCAATTATAATGGCACGTATTCATGCGCAGTAAACCGTTTTCGATCAGCTGGAGCATTGTCAACGGTCAGAACAGCAGTGCGTACTGTCAAAATCCCTAAAATACCCCCAGAATTAGAGATGTGCAAACCTGTTCGTTTTGATTACCAGTTAAAGCAGCTACTGCTATTTACAAATAGGAGGTGCAAAAAGTTGCTGAATTAGCAGTCCATAAGTTTAATAAAGAATGTAAACTGCTAATTTAAGTACCAGTGGGTTTAAATGGCCATTACCTGTTCATACCTGGTTCGGCCAAATAATAAACAGTTAAAAATAACAGAATAATCCATGTCTACCCAATTGCGCCGGCAAGGGCAATTAAAATTGCACCTGCCCCATTTCTGGTAATGAGAGACAGCTGATCGGGAACAGTGTACTGCCCATAAATTCGTGTCATTTTAATTGTCAGAAGAGTAGAATTTCTGACTGTAGTACGGAGAACGGTGTACTGCGCCTGAATCCTTGCATTATAATTGCCATTGCTGGCGCCATAAAAATTCCCAAGTGTAATACGGCCTTAATGCGCATAAATTCGTGCAATTATAATTGCCATTGCACCGGAAATTTTTATTGCCGACTCTAATATGGCTTTAAGTAAAAAGTTGCGCGCAACACAAAGTAAATTTTGCATATCTAAAAATAACTAGCCGATAGACCGTACATATTCAAGATATAGGAGAAATGTAGAGATGTGCAATAAAAAAAAACCCTTTCCTTAACTCGGAGTTAACCGACTGTATTTAATGGAATCGGTCGAGCAGTAACCTCCATTAGGAGAAACATTCCTTGTTAAAATTAACGACATTGTTGTAATCGTGTCGAAATAAAATGTTTATTTAGGATAAATTTTGTTTTAGTCACCCTCATTTCTACCCAAGGCCTTTCTTGTCAAATTAATCACAAGAGCAAAACTCAGGTCATTTGTTTTCTTAACAAAAACAAATGCTAAAGTATCTATCCAATTGGTGAATCCATGGGCCAATTACACTGCAACATTATCATAAAACGACGCATAAAGTTTATCCATTGTCCAACAACGAACCGAGCCAACACATTCGTCAATTCTTGAAATGTATTCATTCAGTCTCTCCACCAGTGTTGCCAGGTCCGGTGAAATTTCACCAGACCTGGCGATTTTATGAATAATCTGGCGATTGGTGAAAAACTTTTTTTAAGTCCGGGG
Organism: Barypeithes pellucidus; assembly: GCA_963991005.1. Taxonomy (NCBI): domain Eukaryota; kingdom Metazoa; phylum Arthropoda; class Insecta; order Coleoptera; family Curculionidae; genus Barypeithes; species Barypeithes pellucidus. The sequence continues at coordinate 10,015,718 of OZ022565.1, read as the reverse complement.
GTTAATTTGCATATACAGGGTGTTCCTTAATGACGTGCTAATAGTTCAGAGTGTGATTCCTTAGGTCATTTTATAAAGAAAAGTTCATATGAACATATGTCCGCAACGGCTTACATTTTTCGCTACAGGGTGTTGAATTTTTATTTTTTAAATGGTTATTTTTTAATATTTCCGAAAGTACTTTAGATATTATTTTCAATTTTGGTATGTGTTAATAAGATATAGAACCACAAATTTTAGTTAGAAAAGTTATTCAATTGTTCCACCAGCGGCGTCCCTGCAAATATGTCCTCTGATATTTTTTACAAAAAAGATGGTACGCCACTGGCATTTTTCCATGTGGATATTTTTTCTGATTAGCCTGGTCAATTCTACATGAAAACGGTCTCTTGAGTTTTTCTCGTCTGACGCACCGTTCTTGATTAAAACCACAAAATTCATATTGAAACATTGATAAAATAATTAATGATAAATTTTGTTTTATAAAAATTGTTGGAGTGGTCAAGTCGATGCGAAGACGGGCGGAAGCAACCAACAATTCTTATAAAACAAAATTTATCATTAATTATTTTATCAATGTTTCAATATGAATTTTGTGGTTTTAATCAAGAACGGTGCGTCTGACGAGAAAAACTCAAGAGACCGTTTTCCTGTATAATTGACCAGGCTAATCAGAAAAATATCCACACGGAAAAATGCCAGTGGCGTACCATCTTTTCTGTAAAAAATATCAGAGGACATGTTTGCAGGGACGCCACTGGTGGAACAATTGAATAAATTTTCTAACTAAAATTTGTGGTTCTATGTCCTATTAACACATACCAAAATTGAAAATAATATCTAAAGTACTTTCGGAGATATTAAAAAATAAAAATTCAACACCCTGTAGCAAAAAATTTAAGCCGTTGCGGACATATGTTCATATGAACTTCACACCCTGAATTATTAGCACGTCATTAAGGAACACCCTGTATAACAGAAAAATATACCCTGTAGCGGTCATTTAACCCTTTTTTTAGGTTAGGTTTTCCGTTTTTTTGCTAATACGGTCATACACATATGCTTTACCCTCCTTTTTTTGGATAATATTATGTACTGGTGATTTTTTATAACCATTTTTGGTGACCTTTATTTTCTTGGCAACACCGCTCTCCACGGATTTACATAAAATTTACAAAAAAAATGACCTACTTGAAGACATAACGGAACATCTGACAACGTCTATGGTTTGATTTTTGGCTTTTTCTCAGTTGGAGGGTCAGTCGTACTTTTTTTCTCCGAGTAATACTTCGAGGAAGAACTCTTGCTAGTTTTGCTCGAACTAGATTTCTTTTCTTCCGATCTGCAATAAAATTTAGGTCGATATTAATCATCCAGAATATCAAGAAATCAACAAAGTAAGTAATATACAGGATGCCACATAACTACCGTAGAGCAAGTGAAGATACAAAACACCAAATCAGACCGATTAAGTCGTATTATTTTCGAAAATAAGCCATAATTTGAAAACGATTCGATTTATAGGATTGAAAATTGGCGGTATGACGTTTTTATTAGTGTTGTGATCGCTCGAGCGAAAAACCGCTCGAGTACTCGATTATTGAAATAACCGCTCGAGTTATAAATTCAAGCGAAAATCGTCGCTTGTTACTTATATTACCTTTCACTCGATATACGAGCTTCGCTTGACGCCGACGTATAATCGAGCAGTTGGTTTTGAATCGTTGGAGGTTATATTCGTTTGGGAACAAGACCTCAGCTTCAAAAATAAAGTGTTTTAAAAAAAAAGGAAGGTCGTTCCATAAGGATGAAGTCCTCCAGATGAAAGAATTCTTAAATAATGAAGTTCGAGGAGTACTAAGCTTAACCACATATGGATGGGCGGCAGTGGTTCGTCGTGTATTTCTGATATTCGCCGCTCTGGGCGGAATTTAGAGGGCAAGGTCAGCCGAGCACTTTTCATGAAAATATCTGTAAAAGAGAGTCAAACCCCCAACCTGTCTTCGATGTTCTAGGCTGTCGCGGTTCTTCGTCAGCTCGTGGTCTCCGATCAGACGAATGGCCCTCTTTTCGATGGAATCCAGTAGTCGAAGAGTATGTTTGGGTGCAGAGCTCCAAGTTTTTTTAGCGTTAAATTCGATTTGGCTACTGTCACCCCAAGCAAAAAATTTCTTCCAGGTCCTTGTTAAGGTGTAATACTTCATGCTGTCTGCGAAGATGTGCGTCGGCAGCCGACGTTTGTGCATTCAAAGAGAAAGATGAGATAAGTGTGCTATCGTCAGCAAAGCTAAATATCGAACTTTTAGTTTTCACTAGAAGGTAGTTAATGAAGAGGGTGGGAGACAATATGGACCCTTGATGGACACCGGCATTGATGGTGACGGTGTCTTGAGAGAAATCCGTCAATCGCCACTTGCAGAGAGCGGTAGTTATAAATTCAGACAATTCTTTATTAAGCATATGTACTGCTAATTCGTAGCAACTTCTTTCAACTGTCATTTGTAAGTAGCAGTAGCTGCTTTAACTGCTAATCAAAAAGAACAGGTTTGCCCATCTCTAATTCTGGGGGTATTTTAGGGATTTCGACACTACCAACTGCTGTTCGGATTGTTAGCAATGCGCCAGCTGATCGAGAACGGTTTACTGCGCATGAATACGTGCAATTATAATTGCCATTGCAGGCGCAAGAGACAAAAATTGCCGACTCTTTAAGGCCGTATTAGACTCGGCAATTTTTTCTCTTGCGCCGGCAATTATAATGGCACGTATTCATGCGCAGTAAACCGTTCTTGATCAGCTGGAGCATTGTCAACGGTCAGAACAGCAGTGGGTACTGTCGAAATCCCTAAAATACCCCCAGAATTAGAGATGGGCAAACCTGTTCGTTTTGATTACCAGTTAAAGCAGCTACTGCTATTTACAAATAGGAGGTGCAAAAAGTTGCTGAATTAGCAGTCCATAAGTTTAATAAAGAATGTAAACTGCTAATTTAAGTACCAGTGGGTTTAAATGGCCATTACCTGTTTATTCCTGGTTCGGCCAAATAATAAACAGTTAAAAATAACAGAATAATCCATGTCTACCCAATTGCGCCGGCAAGGACAATTAAAATGGCGCCTGCCCCATTTCTGGTAATGAGAGACAGCTGATCGGGAACAGTGTACTGCGCATGAATCCGTGTCATTTTAATTGTCAGAAGAGTAGAATTTCTGACTGTAGTACGGAGAACGGTGTACTGCGCCTGAATCCTTGAATTATAATTGCCATTGCTGGCGCCATAAAAATTCCCGACTGTAATACGGCCTTTATACAGGGCCGACATACACTTTCATATACTAATTCTACCTATACAGAGTAGCTTACCTTGAAGAAGACGAGTGGCCGGGAGAAGCGTTACTCCTTGATCCACTCGAAGACGATTTACTGCCGGAACTGCTCGACTTATACTTGTCGCTGCTTATAAAAAAAAATTATTACTTAACGAAAAATACGAAATTAATTTTTCAGTTTTGCAATTTTATACCAACTAGTTCAGAAAAACAAATGTTTATAGTGCGGCATTACCTGGACGATTTATGGGAAGAACTACTGCCGTGCCTATGACTGCTCTCCGACTTGGAACTGGACGAACTTTTTGATCCGTGGTCTTTTTCTGACGTTTTTAACTTTTTCAAGCTAAAAAAAGAATATTTCGCTCAATAATTGCTCTATTTAGTAATTAAAGCAATGAATTCTGTTACCTGATGCTTTTACAATTCGAACAGGTCCAAGTATCCGGCATATCTTCATCGGTAACCACCGGTCTATGGCACTCCTGATGATAGAGGGCGTGACAATCGCTACACTCTAAAAGCCGGTTTCTGGCTCCTACATCCATTTTGGTACATACCACGCAACTCAAATCGTCCTTGAAAAGGTCTAGCTCTAGATCATTGTCCGAATTATTGCCTAAAATGAAAATGAAGACACTTTTTATAAAAACAACCTCAAAAACGCCCTAGAAAGAAATAATAATATGTAATTCCTAGTTTCTCATGATAATAAATTCATTCAATTCTTAATTTATCTAGATTGATTATTGCTTTCCCAGTACTCACCTTTATCATCATATATGCTGGGAACAACCGGAGGCACCTCGCTTTCCCTCGGAGGCAGCTGGCTTTGAAAAAAATCGGTATAGTCCTTGACGACGCCAAACTTTTGGTACATGGCCTCCTCCAGAACATACTGCAAGGGCACCGGGTCCCCTTTTTTCAGTTTTCTGCTCTCGTAGAGCAGACCCATGCATTTTATCAGGTGGGGGTCCAAATCGTTAGAAGCCATTTTGGAATTCTAAGAAAAAGTAGTACATGTAAGGACTATAATGGAAAGTGACAATATACAATGTATGTACGTCTGTCATGCAGTCTATTGTGTCATTTTATAGATAGTTAATGGTTATTAAGTTTTTCCGTTTTGTATCCTAGTTGGGATTACGAAAAACGAAGTACGGATCTGTCCTATATCAGCCATGTTGAATCGACCATTTTTGACATTTCGAGATCACAACATTGGAGAGTCAAAAAAGGGATGATTTCAACGTTATAACAGCAGTTTTATACTTTTATACAAGTAATCTGCTTAATTCTTCAATATCAACTTAATTTATTTTAATGTAGAAGAGCATACCTTTCAAAAAAACAACTGTTTACAAATCAAAATCACAACACTAACATGCGAGAGTGACGCGTTGAAAGGGGAAGGGCACGCTCATGATGCGCCGAAACCCGCAGTATATAGGCAACCAGGTATACACTCAGACAAGGGGCAAAATTAATAATTATTGTCTTAAAATGTGCAAAATAATTAGTTTCAATTTGAGAGTTGTTTTATTTATCATTATATTTCATTTCGTATTTCAACAGCATTTTTATGGTATGTATACTAATTGTTTAATTTGGTTAGCTGCTAACATCCGATAACGCTACCTTGATACAGGGCTGTACTTGGCATATGTATAATTTTTCCCTAGCTAGATATCGGTGTTCAGTACACATGGGCGCAATGAAAAATAATGACAGGATTTCGAGATACGAGCCATGCAAGGTGGTGATGTTTCAAGTCCAACAGTCGTATCTGACCGGTACGTTTTACGAATAATGATCAATATATTCACGTATATTCTCATTCTCGGGTGGCGTTGAATCCGAAAATCTCGTGTATGTGTGCACATACATGAAGAGGGTAGATATCTATCTATATTTATATGTACGATGTTTATGAGAATATACGTGAATATATTGATCATTATTCGTAATACGTACCGGTCAGATACGACTTTTGGACTTGAAACATCACCACCTTGCATGGCTCGTATCTCGAAATCGTGTCATTATTTTTCATTGCGCCCATGGAGACATTTTATCAGGATAATACAATTCGTATGATGCAATACTTTTTAGTAAATTTGAGTGAAACCCAATTTCCATTTAAAAACAACGGGGTCCTTTATGATTATATGTACATCTGTTACGCCAAAAACATTCCAGTGTTGCATAATATTTACATTGATCATAGCAGTTTCCATGCATGAAAATAATGGTGTCAGAACAGTATGAAATGATATTCTTGACAGTATGGCGAACGTTTTTATTGTAAATTGTTTAAATTATTTCGTTCGCCATTTCGTCAGAAAATGTCGCGATTCGGAACTGGGGGTGAATAAAAGAAGAACAATCCCGAACAAGCCAGTGCCGAATTTATAACTGGGCACTTGGGGGCTTAGTTCTTAGACGCGACAACAAACCTTTTTCTACCCTCGAACGTGGAAAAAAAATTACTCTACTCCATTGCTCTTGCATGGATAGACAAAAATATTGGCTTCATAAAATTATTTAGATTCCGTTTTGTTTTCGATTAATAATGGAAAGCCCTAAAAACGTAGTACCTACTCCCAGTTACTTCCAAACCCTTTCAAAGGACCCTTTGAAAGAACATGGAATTAATTTAAATCATATAAATCGGGGATTTATAAATGCTATTTGTCTTTTGTCTAAATTGATAATTTCTGTACGTCCAGTTTATCTGGGACACCCTGTATAAAAAAAGGCGACATAATAGTGACGGGACGAGGATGCCAGATGACGCGGTCCTGGTGAGACGTCCCCCCCTTTTGGGACGCCCCTGGCCAGTTAGTTAAACTACCGACGAAATTGCCTAATACTCAATTTATAAAAGGACTTTTTCGCTGATTATTATTGACAATGACGTCACAAAGGGTGACAAAATTGTTTAACTCTATAGCCCGACAAGGAAAAGGAGGTCTCTCTATTCTAATGAAAATCACTGGCTTTATTAGGGCGCTATTTTGGGCCGTGAGCTGTTTACTAAAACACTATGGGCTTAGTTGGGTTGCCAAATCAAACGGAATTGGGGGAAAGTTCAAGCGAAAGTCTATTAAAAATACGTTAGCTACTTTTTTCCCAATTCGGGTTGGTGTTGAAAGTGTAGGTCAACTTTTATGATAATTCGTAAAGCTGATGGATCATGATAAAAAGGACGCACTTTTAAATAGTATATTAAGATACAAGTTTCATAAGATATTATCTTAGAGCACGCGTTTAATTTAGAAAACGACCCGCCAAGTGGGGAGTTTTCTAAAGTACAAGTGCTCTAATTCAGTGGTGCGCAAACTGTGGGTCGCGACCCTCGGAGGGGTCGCGAAAAAATTTTTGGGGATCGCCGAATTCAAAGAAATTCACCCCTACTGTCTAGTCAGGGGTCGTGAGACAAATTTTACACAAAATAAGGGGTCGCAAATGAAAATAGTTTACGCACCACTGACTCTAATTGTCTTACGAACCATGTATTTTATAGTACTCTTTCTATTTTATAAATGCTATTTGTAATGTAATGGTAGTAATGGAGAAAGCTATTAACCAACATCTTCTAAAGTACCTGGAAGGCTTCAACATTATCAGCGATCATCAATATGGTTTTCGGAAGTCCAGATCAACTGGAGATCTTCTAGCCTATGTCACCCATATTTGGAACAACGCAATCGAACATCATGGGGAGTCTCGGGCTGTTGCACTGGATATTTCTAAAGCTTTTGATCGTGTTTGGCATGAGGGGCTTCTAAGTAAACTGCGATCCTATGGTATGCCCAGTCGATTCTGTGCATGGTTGTCTAGCTTTCTTAAGGACCGCTCTCTGCAAGTGGCGATTGACGGATTTCTCTCAGATACCTTCACCATCAATGCTGGTGTTCCTCAAGAGTCCATATTGTCTCCCACTCTCTTCTTACTCTACATTAACGACCTTCTAGTGAAAACGAAAAACCCGATAGTTAGTTTTGCTGATGATAGCACATTTTTATCATCTTTCTCTTTGAATGCACAAACATCGGCCGCCGACGCACATCTTCGCAGACAGCATGAAGTATCACGCCTCAACAAAGACCTGGAAGAAATTTTGGCTTGGGGTGACAGTAACCAAGTCGAATTTAACGCCAAAAAAACCCAGGCAGCAGTTTTCTCTAAAAAGGTTAACATTACAGAACCGGATATAGTCATGGACGGACACGCAATCCCACTGGCTTCATCTATTAGTTTGCTGGGCGTCAATCTGGGAGGAAATATGTCTTGGCATAACCACGTTGTGGCAATCGCCAAGATAGCTTCTCAGAAGCTTGGTGTACTCTTCCGAACCAGAAAGTTGTACACACCTCAACAACTTTTGACACTATACAAAGCCCAGATTCGACCATCACTAGAGTACTGCTCTCATGTCTGGAGCTCTGCACCCAAACATACTCTTCGGCTACTGGATTCCATCGAAAGGAGGGCCATTCGTCTGATTGGAGACAACGAGCTGACGAAGAACCTCGACAGCCTAGAACATCGAAGGCAAGTTGGTGATGTGACTCTCTTTTACAGATATTTTCATGGAAAGTGCTCCGGCTGACCTTGCCCTCTAAATTCCGCCCAGAGCGGCGAATATCAGAAATACACGACGAACCACTGCCGCCCATCCATATGTGGTTAAGCTTAGTACTCCTCGAACTTCATTATTTAAGAACTCTTTCATCTGGAGGACTTCATCGTTGTGGAACGATCTTCCCGAGGTCGTTTTTCCCAACGAATATAACCTCCAACGATTCAAAACCAACGTGAATCGCTTTTTGCGCACACGCACCACTACCAGAGTGCCCTAAAGGATTTTTCCTATAGTGCTTGTGTTTGATCATAAAAAAAAAAATTTGGATCTTTTAAGTCGGAAAAACTTTAAAAAATATAGTAGATTTTTTTCCATTTGAATTACTATTTTCTTTTTGGATTGGCAATACTTTTACAATTTAATAAAATGTTACAAGTATCAAATATGCCATGATAGAAACAATTGAACACAACAAAGCTTCTTTTCATCCGTCATAATGTAATGGGCATAAATCAAAAACATTTGTACAAACTAGTGGTGTGCCACAGGGGGGAGTTCTAGCTGCACTGCTCTTTGCTCTGTTTGTCAATGACATATGGCAGGTTGTGCTAAGCAATATGCTGTTATATGCAGATGATGCAAAAATATATTGTAAAATCTCGACCATTAATGATTGTTATGCGCTGCAACGTGACATTGACAGAATAGTGGAGTGGTGCCTGTACACCGTTTAGAACTTAACATAGACAAATGTAAGACAATGACTTTTACTAAAAAACATACAAAACTTATTTATCAATATCATATAAATGCTAACGCAATATCATCCTGCAATAGCTATAAGGACCTGGGAGTAATGTTTGACACAACACTGTCTGAATATTTGTAACTCTGCCATAAGGATGCTAGGATTTATATTTCGTGTTTGCAAACATTTCACCAATGTGGAAGCCATTAGAACTCTGTATTTTGCTTATGTAAGATCAAAGCTTGAGTATTGCTGTGTTGTCTGGACCCTCTACTATGACAAAAACATGGCTGAGTTGGAGTCAGCAGCGTAAATTATTAAAATACCTTGCATATAAAGTGGACAACATTTATCCTGCAAGGGGTTGTGACAGCAAAATACTACTTCAAAGATTTAAAATAAACATCATTGAAGACAGACATAGATATCACCAAATACATACATTATATAAAATATGTAATAACTACGTTGAGTCATCATATGTACTTGGTCAAATTAACTTTTATGCTTCGATACTACATCTAAGACCAAAAACCAATCTGTTCCACCTGCATACATCAAATACAAATATACTTCATAAATCCCCAATATACAGCATGTGTGCAAGCTTTGACTCATTACATGACAAAGTAGATTTATTTTTTACAAATAAAAATTAAATTAATAGAGCTGTGTTGAGTATAAGCAACATAAAATTAAATTGAGCTGTATGCTGTTGTAGTTAGGTTAAGTTAAATTGTCTTATAAATGGTATGTTTCTGTACTGTTAGATAATTAAAGCTATTTTATTTATTTTTTATTTTATTTTATAATTAAAAATAAATATATTATTAAAGTTAATAAAAATGAGTCAGGAAGAAAGTATTCAGTCAGAAATACGAGAAATTGCGGAAAATAACCTAGAAAAACTTTTAAAAAGAATATATAAAACTTTGATGCCAGCAGAACAAAGTTCAAAATATTGAACAAAATGCTAAATAATACTATTGAACAAAATATTGTGTCGACACAGAATCTGACAGGAAAACGAGCCGAAGGTGAGTTTGGTAAATCACACAAATGTGGTAAAGACACCTACCGTAAGTGTATTGTACGATATTTTATCTACAAGCGTGTTTTAGGGCACCAATATTAAAAACTAAAACAGCATTTTTACCCCGTAGGTGCCTCGTAAGTCGTTATCAACAATGCATTAATATCAGATTGCTAGAGAAATAAATTATAAAAATTTAATAGTTACGGCATTAGTGCGGTAAAGTGCTACTTACCGTACTCAAATCAGTGCGGTAAGTGTAAGTTTCTGTTAGCAGGAACATCAGTTTTTCAAATAGAAGCAAAAAAAAACGTATTTGACTTTTCGACTTTTTGTAATATGCATGCTTTATCCGAACGCTGCCATTTAACGCTGTCGGTGACGTGTTGTGGTGAAAATCGCCTATATCTAAGCATAAATGAAGCCCACGGTGTTAAATGGCAGTGAAGAGTTTAGGTTTATTTAGTGCCCAGAGATAATATTATTTCGTTTTCGATTGGCGACCCCGTATAAATGAAGATAACCAGAAAAACGTATCAAAATAACCTCATAATTTACAGATTAACGACATTTTCTATCGCTACAAAATGCATAAAGACTAAAAAAAGTCGTCGTACCTCCCTTGTTCGCTATTGCGAAAAACTGAACGATTGCTGTGTGTCGTCCCCATCAGCTTAAGTCAAGTATTCAACTCATTTCGGCTTTTTGTTCCGTCTTTTAAAACATTTACAGTTTCTTTCACGCTTTTAATAGCTTCTTTCTTCATCATATTCCTTTCAATCCATTTCCTTCTTCGGGTAGATGCAAAAGTGATCTTTCTCGAATGCTAAAAGTATGTTTGATAAAATCTCCGTTTATTACAAAACGACTTATGTGTTCTGTGCAGCTACATTTCCAGTTTTTTTTTTGGAGCAAACACTAGTAGCACTATAGCAAAAATCCTTTTTCTATTTGGGTTTTAAAATGGCTACATTATGAAATGCAAAAAAATTAAACCACTTTATGAAACTGAAATTTAATTTTTCTATGTTGGCAGCAAGTAGGGTTCGAATTTTAGGCTTACTTTGATTTCGTTGAAATTAGTTTTCTAGGCATTATGGATTCGACAGAAATTTTTTATAGAAAACTTTAAAATACTAACCTTTAACCTCGCAAATAGATCATTTTTACTAGATATTTATCTGAAATACTTATACTCGGAAATACATAACGTGCTGACGGTGTCCGTCAACTAATTTCTAGTCACAACTATAAAACAACACAACGTAAAAATAATAGAAATATTTTCCGGTTTATGCTCTATTTCTAAAGTGTTATTCAATAAAGTAGGTACTATTTTAATATTTAATTCAATATAGTACCTTATATACTGGGTGGCCTAGAAGTCCGGAATAAAATTAATATAGCCTTAACCTGTAACTTTTGGGGAAAACGCTCGGACACGTCAATTTAGTTTTATATATGCTCACATTTTGACGTTATTCGTTTGTTTTTTTATAGACATTTGTCAAAGATATGACGACATCGATCTTTTTTTAAATAGAAACATACAGCTTGTGATACACCATTTGAAAGCTAATATCTCGTACAGTATGCTCATAAATTTTAGCGCGATTCTGTCAAGCTATTTCAAAATGGCGACTGTTAAAAGTTTTTAAAAAATCTCTATTTAAATAAGCGGAAATTATAAATCATTGATGCTTTTTACCTTTCAAGGTAAGAAATCTTCTGAACGCGACACAATGAAGATTTCTTACCTTGAAAGATAAAAAACCATCAATGATTTATAATTTCCGCTTATTTAAATAGAGATTTTTTAAAAACTTTTAACAGTCGCCATTTTGAAATAGCTTGACAGAATCGCGCTAAAATTTGTGAGCATAATGTACGAGATATTAGCTTTCAAATGGTGTATCACAAGCTGTATGTTTCTATTTAAAAAAAAAGATCGATGCCGTCATATCTTTGACAAATGTCTATAAAAAAACAAACGAATAACGTCAAAATTTGAGCATATATAAAACTAAATTGACGTGTCCGAGCGTTTTCCCCAAAAGTTACAAGTTAAGGCTATATTAATTTTATTCCGGACTTCTGGGCAACCCTGTATATATTTATAGTTACTGTAGACATTTCCTGGGCATTAATTGTTATTCCTGTCAGATCCTGTGTCGACACAATATATTGTTCAATAGTATTATTTATCATCATTTTGTTCAATATTTTGAACTTTTTTCTGCTCGCACCATAACTCAAAGTTTTGCACATTCTTATTAAAAGTTTTTCTAGATTATTTTCTGCAATTTCTCGTATTTCTGACCAAGTACTACTTTCTTCCCGACTCATTTTTATTAACTTTAATAATATATGCATTTATTTTTAATTATGACTGATGGGAAGAAGCTTTGTTGTGTTCAATTATTTCTATCATGGCATATTTGATACTGGTAACATTTTATTAAATTGTAAAAGTATTGCCAACCCAAAAAGAAAATATTAATTCAAATGGAAAAAATCCACTATATTTTTTAAAGTTTTTCCGACTTAAAAGATCCAAATAGAAAAAGTACTATAAAATACACGGTTAATAAGACAATTAGAGCACGCGTTTAATTTAGAAAACGACCCGCGAAGCGAAACTTGTATCTTAGTATACTATTTTCGCACTCTGGGAGTGGCGCGTGTGCCATTAAAGCCATTCACGTTAGTTTTGAATCGTTGGAGGTCATGTTCGTTCGGGTTTGTTCGGGATTTAGTAAATTATGAAGTTCGAGGAGTACTAAGCTGAGCCACACATGGATGGACGGCAGTGGTCAGTCGTGTATGTCTGCTATTCGTCGCTCTAGGTCACCAACCTGTCGTCGATGCTCTAGGCGCCTATAATCTATTCTTTTTACCAATTCGGGAGCATAAACAAACATCAGCGCGTGATAATCACACGCTCGATGCATAAACTCAACTATTTTGGTTCATTCAACATTTTTGGTCGTTCATGTACAGGGTTTCCCATTTTCGACACTTTTATAGGGTATCTCAGTTATTGTTAGTGATATCAAAAAAGTAATGTAGGTGTCATGTGCTCTTTTTGGGTCAAACTTGAAATCAAAATTTGAAAATTTTCGCTCGCTTAAGAGATACGGGGGAAAATCAAAAAATTGACAATTTCAAAATTACGCTATATTTTCTTAGTTAAAAGAGATACAGAAAAATGTTTTATACAGAAGTTTATTTATATTGATTGTTGAATAATCTGCCGTTTTCAGAATAAATATACGGGGACATTTATAGTATACTGAAAAAAAAATGTATTAGCAAAAGTTGACAAGAATGAAATTTAATGTCAAAATAAACTTTAATATGATTCTTAAAACTTAATTGCTTAAAGACGCGACGTGTTAACCAAGGAAAAGTATAAAGTGTGCTTTTATGGACAATAACTACCGTGTGCCAGTGTTATTATTAACCGAAAGTTTATTTCTTAAGTTTGAAAGTTTCTTCCATCCGGACGATTGCGATGTATCCAATAAAGCTTTCCGGGGTTTCGATTGGTATTTGAAGTGGTCATTTGTCCCTTTTTGTGGTCCCGGCCTGATAGGGACTTTTCCCAGAACTTTTCCGTCGGAAAATCTTGAGAAACCGACCGATTGAAACGTTTCAGAAAATAAATTTCTTTTCGCATAGACGACCGTTTATAGGAAAAATTGTCGTGTTTTAAAGGATACTCGAATTTTATTTTGGGCCATCGGTTAGGGAATTTGAAAAGGAACAACATAAACGTGTTTATAGCGGTAGAAAATGATTTGGGGCCGTCTATGAAATATACATAAGTCTTTAAAGATAATAGCTGTGTTAATACATATTTATCATCATGGGGTTTTTACGGCGGTTTTATATAAATTATGACCCAAAAAAGATTTTTGCGTCATAAAGAAAAACTTAATTGATTTACTATAAAAATAGTCAAATAAACATAATTTATCCCATCCCAAAAATCCGCTACATTTTACGTATGCCTTTTATTCCTGTAAAAATGTTTTTACTTCACAGTTCATTTAAACTTGGTAATTTTTACAATCAAAAATAAATACTTAAATAATAGCCAGCGAAATGTACCATACATTTTAATATACAGGGTGTTATTGAAATTACGTATTATATTTAAATGGGTGACTCCTGGGGTGTCCAAGAGAAGCGCTACATAATTTTTTTTTAAATCGAACGTTTTAAAAGTGGGGTAATTCACCCCTAAACCCACACACAACTCCTCGGCACATTCATATATATATGAACATATTACAATGCTCAGCTGGGTAATCAACAGATGTTCGGGCACAATGTTGCCAAAATGTTTAAAAGTGTAAAACGTTAGTTTCTTATAAAAATAAATATTTAGCTTACTTAGAAAGTAAATCCAGGACGCGATTAAGGAATCGAGGGCACAAACACTTTCAGTGCTTTTTTCTATGGGAAAAGCTTTATGCTCATCACCTGTCCTGATGATAGTGTGGGAGCGCATATTAAGCTTATCACTAAACCCAAACACTAACGCATAATTACACTTTACAATAACACACATAGAACAAGAGAACTTAATCATTTCGCAACAGAAACAATAAAAACGCTAATTTCTATGGGCCATTAACCCTTTACTAAAGATAAAATTAAACAATTATGTTAACAATTGACAGGAACTACCCTTTGAAATATTGGTCTAGTCCATCTTCGGACCAGTGGTCGAACTTTCTTTCCGAGAACTCTCCGCTACTAGAGCCAGCGCGGTTGCCATTTCCGAGACTATAATTATACAGGAAAGTAATATTATAGAAGGAAATTCCAACCAACCAACCAACCAACGTGTTATTTATTTTTAAAATTTTTAGATGTTAAATACATTATTTCCCAGACAATAAGGGTGTATTTTTGTCTACACAGTAGCACTTTAAAATACTAATTCAGATTGAACGGTACTTAGATGTGTTGTGACGCGAAAACGAATATGATTTTGTGATGTGAGTACTTGGTGTTTTTTATAAATTAAGTTGGTTTTAAATAAGTCCGAAAAGGTAAATAAAATTGCATTTTTTTTTTCTAAAGGGTAAGTGGCATTTTTAAACTTTTAAGTTGTCCAGATCTGACGGTTGTCGTTCGAATTGAACAAATGAGAACATGCCTGACCATTTATAAACTCCGCGGCGGTTCGTTCGAGTCAGTTCAAGTTTATAAATCAGAGATTGTTTCCCAGCGAACTGAACGTAAAAGTTTATAATAATGTACCCTGAAAAATAAACAACTTCAAATCTGACTTTCCGAGTTTATCCTGAAGATATGACAACATTGCTCAAGATTCACTGTCATATGTTGCTGTGTTTACCTTCCGAACAGGGGCACCACGTGGTAATTTTTGGTTCGACATAAGGTCATGTACAGGGCATATTAAATTAAAGCACCATTTTTGGATATTTTTCTTCAATTTGTTTTCATCTCAGGAATTGCCGGTTTAAATATAATACGTCATTTCCATAACACCCTGTATAGTTTTTTGTAAATTATGTTTACAATATTATTTTGTAAAATGTAATTAATACAATATTTTATAGGAAATTTTACAATAAAATCTTTTTCCGTGTATGTATTTATCTTCCTACGTTGTCCGTTTTTGCCGTTATAACAGTTAGAAGGCAAAATATATTTACTTTATAAAACCTCTTCAAGAAAGCAATAAAAACATTTCATTGCCACGCTCAAAAATTCCGAACAAAAGTAAAAAGTCCATTATTCGTCGAGTAGGTACATTCAATATAGATCCGAATGAATCGAAAAAGGCAGTCCTTCGGTTGTTATTTTTAAATGATCTGTCGCCGTCATTGTGATTCTGAATATATTTTTTAGAACGTCAGAAATCGTAAAAAAAGTGTGTTTCGTACCACTTGCCAATTTTCCAGATATTTTATTTCGTGCGTGGTATAAATCTGTAATGCAGTGTTTGTGCTTAAATGTCATTTGATGTAAATAAAATTATT